>CM057343.1:633538296-638338296 GCA_030015575.1 Agapanthus africanus
AGATTGGTAGAAGAGGATCGCTTTTTCACCTCTTCGTCTAGGAGGGACGTATAAAGTCTGCAGCTCTTGCAGGCCGTATGTATCGAGCGCATCAAGTTCCCTGTAATGCCGCTACGGAACCATGGTAATTTATAAACTCTGATCATCTCCAGTGATGGTTTGTATTGATGGGCAAACAGAGAACACGGCGTTGGCCTCGTCCTCAGAGTCACTGCCAAAGACTAATATAGGAGTAGATGGTCCAAACTTGTTGCCTTGGGGTTGCCCCGAGTAGACTATCTCTTCATCTTCCTCTGTGTCACTTCTAAAGATCGGGACAGTGGCGACGGCGTTCTGTTTATTCTCCGGCTTATGACATCTTTCCGTATCTTTGAAGTCTGGTAGGAAGTACTTTACATCTTCATATTTTCGGACTTCGTTTATGGAGAATGGATTTAGCTCCTCCGTAACGGTGTACTCGAGACCGTCTTTGAAATACTTCATACATTGATACTGTGTAGAAGGGATAACGTTGTACTCGTGCAACCAAGGCCTGCTGAGCAGAGCGTAGTAGCAAGTCTTGGCGTCAATGACATGAAATTTGATGTCAGTGATGAGTAGCCTAAAACATAACATCAATATTACGAACCCAAGCATCCGTGATGACTGTGAGTCAAACCCGGAGATGGTAATTTTGTCCCAAGCCAGGTGCTGAACGTTCATGTAAATCTCCTTCAGCACCTTCACGTTGAGAATGTTGACGGAGGACCCGTTGTCGACCAGGATCCTTCCAATCTTAATGCCGTGGCAGTACCCGGTGACATATAGAGGACGGTTGTGCTCGTACATTCCGAAGAGGAGATCTTCATCGCCAAATGTAATGTAACCTGTATGAACCTCTGCCAGCTCATCCTTCATTTTCCTTTTGCAAGGAAAGCTTGGAACTGATCGGTCTCTTGTAATACCCTGATCAGAGAATCTCTTGCTTCTTTGGACAGGAGGAGAGCATCCAGTATACTCAGTTGTGAGGGTATCTTCCTCAGATATTGGAGGGTTACTTAAGAAGGCATCAAGGTTTCGGGAGGTATCGTCCATGCCAAATTAAAAAAATTTGTCGTTTTAGCTAACCCTAACTTAGAATCGTAAACTAGAAATATACGAAAAGTAATATGCAAACACTTTGCAATAAGAAGTGAGAAAGGAATACAACCTTTGTAGACCAGTCCTTCACTTCAATAGCTCCTTGTAGTAGTCCCCTTCGCTGCGATCGTGAACTCCGAACTCTAGAGAGGCTCTGATGAAGAAACGAACATGCTTGCTTCGAAAACTTCAAGGCCGAAGATGATCTACGTCGGTGAGACACTAACCCAAGCTATTTCTTCACTAGGTCAAGATCTTTATGAACAGAACACCCTATACTAAATGGCAAGTAGTAGAGGATGATGAAGTAGGAAGTTTGCTCACATTAGAAATCATTTTCTCACTCATTTTCTCACAACTCTATTGAAGCTGGTAAGCTTGGAGGAAGAAGAAGAAGATGAAGAACTAACTCATCCAAATGAATTATATGTTAAGGTTAATAATGAAACCAAGAGTTAAGCATGCCATGCTTAACTCTTGTAGAGAGTTAACCATATGCTATGGTTAAAGGTTAGGTCAAAAATATCTTAAGCTAGACAAAAGGAGTGGATAAAGTCAAAGAAGACTTGAAGCTTCTACAAGCTTTCATTAAATATCTTTCATGACAAATATCCACATTATTTGAATAACTTAATGATAAATACAAACCTTAATCTTAACCCTAGCATGGTTTAACCCTCATTAACCCTAGTTGCATATGTAACCTAGCATGATACATTTAACATATATCACATATACATCAATGTATCCAAAGTGAGAAAAGAAATCATAAGTGAGGTAATACTAGTTAATGTAATGTAATATATCAAATATATAATTATACATTAAATTATTAAATCAACTCTTGATTTAATAATCCGGATATATCACATATAACCGACTAATATCATAATGTAATATCTTATCGAATCAACACTTGATCCGATAACCCGGCTATATCACATATAACCTTTCATGTCACACATCGCGAGAATAGAATGCGGTATCACATATCGCATTAATCTCGGTCCCGCACATATCACATATGCGCACCTACTTCGTTTCGCTTGAGCCAGGAAACCCCTGTGTAGGACTCTAAAGACTCGTCAATACGCCGGCAGTAGATGATGATCATATCAAACACCCACAAGCCGCAAGCGGTCTGCTAAAAATAACGGCCACCCGGGTTTGAGCAATCAGAAAATCAACAAGCAAGCCTGCTCACACTCCTGCGAATCCAATCAGTAACACTACCGTACAGTCCGGTCTCTTCGTCTGATATGTCGCATATCTTGTCTAGGGGTGGTAAACGTCAGACCCCAGTAACTCGATAAATCGTGTCGATATAAGGCTCATAACGGGTCGAGAAACTACTGATAACACTTACCAGTATATCTCAGTAGCAGCCTTGGCCAAGGACTTCCTGTTATAGCCAATCGAGCACAGCGCAACATCAACTCCCTATATCGAGAGAGACGAAACCCCTCCTATCGCTCATTGTCTCCATGTGACTCGGGATTGTACCTAAACGCCACCTTTTTGCACGTTCTCTTGAACGTGGTAAGGTGGAAACCAAAGCACAGTGGGAATCACACAAGACTCTATGACGATCTCGAGTCTACAGACTAACCTGTACCAGTGTCACCTGAGAACTGCCATCTGACGTGAGGTATAATACCATCTGGGAGTTCTCGGCGAGTCCGTTCAGTGTACCCAGTCTCCACTGAGCACCCGTATACTGTCTCTGATGTCAAACACCAATGGATATGGGATCATTCATCGCCCATCTACATGGGTCGAGAAGCTATACGCTAGTCTACTCTGGTATATCGATGCCCTGTCTCGATACACCCTCGACTAGGAACAGTTGAAGGATGTATTTAGCGACTACACTTCCCCACTAGTATGATCTGCATCATAGTCCTTGTAGTCAAGTACTCATCCTAAGGGTTTTATCAACATGTAACATAGAGACAATAAGTGTACATGTTAAGATAAAAAGCAACCAGATAGCATACTATCATGTCGAACAAGAATGTCCTCCATATATATGTCCAAGCATCCACTACAATATACATCGTATGTACAGTAATGGCCTCTAGGGCATACATATCACTAACAATCTCCCACTTGCACTAGGGCCATCTGTTGGAGTATCTCATACCCAACAATCAGCAGTGGTTGCAGTATCTCATACTAAACCATCCCATAAAAGTCTCTACTAGGAAATATGCCTTTGTGAGTGGATCCGCGCTATTCTCCTCTGTGTCTACTCTCCTGACCTTGATCTCCCTGGAGATCATCCATCTCTATAATCAGGTGATACTGCCTAAGAATATGTCTGGATCACTGATGAGACGGGGGTTCCTAGGCCTAAGCCACAACTCCATTGTCACACAATGGTAGGAACGAAGTTCATCTCATGAACATATATACATCCAGACTACATCTTTGGTAGTATCCTTGGTAGCCATGTATCCAGCCTTTATCGTCTAGTATGCCACAGTATCTAGCTTGGAACTCTTCCAACATACTTTCCCTCCACTGAGGGTAAAGACAATGCCTGTGACTGACATTCAGTCGACCTTACCACCCTGGAAGTTATCCAGTGATTCTCCACAGGATCGATTGATACCACCTTACTACACCTAGTGAGAATCCTAATATCCACTTAGATCTATCTCATAGATCCAAAACCCAGGATTTAGGAGGTATTAGCTTGATCCTATATGGAGAATCCTTGTGATAAGAGGAGATTGACCGAGTGTAGCATAGGAAACTCCTATCCTATCAAGAGTATGTCATCCACGTACAATACGAGGATCACCACCATACTCCCTACTACCTTTTTGTATATATAAGGTTCATCTACCATTTTGATGAAGTCAAACACTTTGACTGCCACAACAAAACAGATGTTCCAACTCCGCGATGCCTGCTTTAACCCGTAAAGCAACTTGCACACGTTTCCACTACTCCCACTGTCTACGAAGCCCTCTGGCTGTGTACTTATAGACGTTCTCTTCTAAATCACTGTTTAGAAAAGCAGTCATGACACCCAACCGCCAAATATCGTAGTCATGGTATGTAGCAGTGGCAAGTAGGATCCGGATGGACTTAAGCATAAGCACTAGAAAAGGTTTCATCATTATCCACACCTGGTCAATGATGAGATCCATTTACAACTAGTCTTAGCTTTGAAAGTCTCAACTTTTCCATGTATGCTGAGTAATCTTCTCAAGATATACTTGCTCCTGATGGGGATTTAACCCTTCAGATAAAACAACCAAAGTACATACTTTGTTGGTGTATATGGATTCCATCTCAGATCGCTTAGCACCCAGCCATTCTTACAGAGTCTCTACTCCTGATGGCCTACTCGAAACTAGTTGGGTCATCATCTCATGATGCAATCCTCGCTCCCACTGTCATAAAGAAAACCGAAGTATCTCTCAGGTGGATAAGGAACCCTACCAGATCGGCGGAGAGGCTGAGGTTCGTTGGAAATTATTGAATCTTCCGGGTTTACCAAATCATCAGCTGCAGTTTGTATAGCTGTAACTCCTTCCAGTTCTACTTCATGACCACTAATTTCTTCACAAGAAATTCCCTTTCCCAAAGGTGGCATGCTGAGAAACAAAACACCTTTTGTTCCTCGGTGTGGTAGAAGACATTCCCTTGCGAATGCTTGGGATATCCAACAAACTTCCACAGAACTGACCTTACCTCGAGCTTGTCCGGATTTTGCTTTAAGACATAGGCCGGACAACCCCAAATCTTAACATCCTTAAGAGATGGGCTATTCCCATACCATATCACATATGGAGTGGTAGGCTTCTGATTTGGTTGGAACCCTATTCAATAGGTATGCAGTTTCTCAGGTGCATAACCCCCCAAAAGGAAATAGGTAACTTAGTAGTACTCATCATAGAGCACATCATATCTTATAGGGTGGGATTGCTCCGTCCCGATATACCAATGTGCTATGGTGTATACGGAGGAGTAATGCTGAGAGAGAATCTCATTCTCCTTTAGAATAGTCCAGGAATTCCATGCTCAAGTATTATCCTCCTTGATCACATCAAAGGACATAATACTTATACCCATTTTGGTTCTCTACTTCTAACTTATATTCTTTGAATATCTCAAAAGGTTCAGACCAGTGTTTCAACAGGAACACATGTCCGAATCTTGAGAGATAATCAGTGAATGTAATGAAGTACAAAGAACCGGTCCTGGCATGTGTAGACAGGGGACTTACATACAACAGCATGTATCAATCCCAAAATTTCACTAACTCTTTCTCTGTTTCCAATAAACGGAGCTATGGTCATTTTATCTTTATGACATGACTGGCAAGTTTCACAAGATGCAAATTCAAACTGATTTAAATATGCATCTTTATGTAACTTCAGCTAGTCGGATCGCATTGATATGACCTAGTCTACAATGCCTCAAGAAGGATTCGTTCATTTCTGAACTCTTCCTCTTGTATGCGTTCTGTACATTAAGAACTATGGTTTGATTTAGAATGTATATGCTTTTAGATAACGTGCCTGAACCGATCAACTCTTGATATAGGAAAATGTTCAAAACATTATCCAACAATAAAAAATTATATCCTTCTTTACTAAATAAAGAGACTGATATGATATTGTATATCAGGTTCGGTATCTAATAACATTCGTTCAGAATCAATGTATTTGGTAATACAGGGTAATAACTCCCAACATACTTGGCTGCAACACTTGCATCGTTTCTAACTCTTGAAACTTATCATCCGTTCCCAGTTCTCTATCTTTCTGTAGCCTATGTAACATATTACATATGCGGGATCCTGATCCGGTATCACATACCCATGACGTAAAGGATACTGAGTAACAGTTCTCTGTAGTGAACACACCCGAAGAAGATGCATCATCATACACTTTCTTCGTTTGGGCGGCACGGGAATCCTGGTAATCCCCTATTTCCTGCTCGGTCTTATAACAATTATAAGCTGGAGTGGGACCAACGTTCTCTAGCTCAGTATAACAAGCGGGTTCGGTCAATACATCCATATTATTATGTTGATTAAGGCGTGACATGGTTGCTACCTGGAGAGAGAGAGAAGAAAATACTCAGCGTATGCTCTTGCAAGATTAGATTGGTTATTATTTTATCTAATCATGATATCTCCCACTGTTTTAGTCAAATCTTCCTTCAAACCCTAAAAGGAAAGACTAGCCGGGATTAATTACACCCTACAATTTCGCCAATCTTTCAGCCAGGCCAGTGCCGGTACTTTGAGGGAGGTTTCCCATGCTTTCGCACGGACCTAATTAAAATAAACCTCGTTTTCCCAGGGGCATAACCTCGTTAACACCTTTCTAGACACCTACTTGATTGGCTAATTGTGATGTGTAAAACTCTTCCAGGAGTAACTCTTACTCGCAGTAGGTATCGAAATCCAACTATCTCATAGAAGGTATGCAATCTCATTGCAAATTTCAATACTTGAAATTCCCGATAATATTTTACCCCTAGCGTGCTATGACCTTGACGCATGCCAAACAACCCATAGTCCGCTAGTCAAGTTCAACCCGTGCATTTCTTGATTGAATTAAACCCACCTGTACGACCCTTGACGCATGCCAAACAATGCCGTATGAATACCCTAATCCAATCGTATCGTATGCTAGCAGATAAGCACTAGTTAGCTACCATACACTACACCTTGGCGCATGCCAAACTACCGCAGCACAAATACTAAGTAGTACTTATCTGAAATGACGGAGGGCTACGATAGGTTTTTAAGAAAACCTTTTGCGTAATGAACTTGATATCGTTGTAGAATCGAGTGATTTTTAAAAGGAGTGTTTTTGAGGCCTTTACTAGTTTTGCTAAAGAGGTCACTCCCGGTGAAGGGATCTCGGCTCTTTCCTTATCGAATAAGGTGCAGGATATTTCACAAATACCACTATGTAAAGCAAAAGCTATAAAAACAATCAAAAGACAAACCGAGTATGTAGCATCCGCTAGTTTCACTAAAGAGGTCACTCCCGGTGAAGGGATCTCGGCTCTTTCCTTATCGAATAAGGTGCAGGATATTCTACAAGGAATACCGCTATGCAAAGCAAGAACTAGAGCTACCAGTTTTCGAGACAAGTTTCTACAACATCTTTAGGTTTCTTTTATTTCATTAATCTCATTAATGAAGTCCCATCATTTTAAGTTACCCAAACATCACAGATAAATACAACGTACGCTTATGCCATCCGCATTCGCCTCGATGTCCTCTCGTGCACCGTTAGGTTAGGTAACTAACGACAGAGCGGGGCAGTGCTAGCTCGGGTGTAAAACATAAGCAACATTTATATAATATATCTCATATACTATATCCAGTATTTATCTCAACATATCAAATGATAACATCACAGATATCGCAGCAGAAGAACAACATATGAAATATTGGATATACTAGGATTTCCGTGTTTTATTTTAAGCCTGTATAAAACACGGATTCCACGGTCGTGATGAATAGCTAATCCCACACCCCTAGACCCCTACGAGAGTAGCAAGAAACCCTGCCAATTCTAGAGTTAGGAGACCCGGTCTCAACTCCTCGAGATGGTCTCCCACTGGACCCTAGAACCCGGTTACTTATGCTTCCTGCCTTGGGTATATCCTAATGCAGAAAAGTAAATAATATACTATGGTGACATCATCCTCAACCCGGAAGTGCCCCAATAAAAGAATATTATATACAATGAATTTTACATGAATGAAAATGAAAAACTCTCATCTCACATAAAAACTCCGGCTATTCAAACACGACGATCCAATATAACATATCACAGCAACACATAATATCACATGTCATCAACGTAAGTAAATATGCGCATCCCAATTGTCATTGACATATAGCACCGAAACCGGCGATACATCACATATTACACTTACGGTCGCAGAAAAGAAAGTGAAAAACTACAACAGTTGGAATCCGCAACCACCTTAGACATCGCATGCCTAAGCAATTGAATTCCTTAGACATCGCATGCCTAACAATTATAAACCCCGCATTTTAGTCTCGATACCGAAAACACTTTTCAATAACAAGTCGGGCAATTCAACAAGATTCCCGACATCCTGATCGAATGCTCGTCGGAAACTTTAGTAAACGGCCGCACCCCCCGATACCGTCGACGAAGTGCACTAAGGTGGAACACCGCTGCCGCGAGCACCCGAACGGATGCTTTTGTCGACGGGGTTCTCCTACAGTCACTTGGTCGGGGATATGGGGCGTGGCTATCTATTAAGTTTACCCGGCGAGTATCCGCGTACGCTACGTGATTGCGACGGACTTTTGATCACATCAAAATCCCGTGGCAACCGATCAAATGAGACTAAATTGCTAGATTTATAACATTCAAACTAGTTATCTCATAACTACGTGTGGATTCCAAATATTGTATCCCATCACATAATATCCGTACGAACGTTAAACTCTTCGATCAATTCATCAAAGTCCCACAATTTCCCGATAGCTCAACACTTGAGCACAGTTTAAATAATACCCAGAAGATGCCACAGTACTTATGAACCGGCCGTAGAAGGGTCAAACCAACGCCTCAAATGTGACAACGCTAAACTACCACAAACCCTAGGGTTCAAGTGGTGGTTTTGATGGCTACATAATCGAGTTAAGGTTTATGTTCTTCTAGAGGGTCCACAGGATCACTTGCATGTTTTTCCGAATACGTTAAACTTGGGAAAATGGGTTTTTGACATTCGATCGAACCTTTTAATTTCTTCTAGACAATATGTGAATAACCCGAAACAATGTTAAAACTACGAATACGAAACACTCCGACTTGCTTATAGTGTAAGATTACATCACATGCAAAATTAGCAAAAATAAACAACACCTGAAACACCAAAACCCAGTCACATGAACACTGAAAAAAATTGGGGGGGAGGAGGGGGGAGGATTTGGCCGAGATTGGACATATGGGGCTCGGCCAAATTTTCACCAAATGGCCTCAAATTTTGTCAGTGTTCTTGATATATCCCATATATCACTCTGTACTTGTTTGAAAATTTTTTTGACAACTATTTAAAAACGACAGAGAGCAGGTTTAGGCGTTGCAAGTTTCGCAGTATTTCGGTTTCGTAATCTTAACAAAATCCATATTAATTTCTAGCATGGCTCTGATACCACTGAAGGGTTACCTAAGACGGCATCAAGGTTTTGGGAGGCATCATCCATACCAAATTAAAAAAAAATTCCGTTTTAGCTAACCCTAACTTAGAATCGTAAACTAGAAATATACGGAAAGTAATATGCAAACACTTTGCAATAAGAAGTGAGCAAGGAATACAACCTTTGTAGACCGGTCCTTCACTTCAATAGCTCCGTGTAGTTGTCCCCTTCGCTGCGATCGTGAACTCCGGACTCTAGAGAGGCTCCGATGAAGAAACAAACATACTTGCTTTGAAGACTTCGAGGCCGAAGATGATATACGTCGGGGAGACACTAACCCAAGCAATTTCTTCACTAGGTCAGAACTTTGTGAAGAGAACACCCTATAATAAATGGCAAGTAGTAGAGGATGATGAAGTAAGAAGTTTGCTCACATTAGAAATCATTTTCTCACTCATTTTCTCACAACTCCATTGAAGCTAGTAAGCTTGGAGGAAGAAGAAGATGATGAAGAACTAACTCATCCAAATGAATTATATGTTAAGCTTAATAATGCAACCAAGGGTTAAGCATGTCATGCTTAACCCTTTTAGAGAGTTAACCATGTGCGATGGTTAAAGGTTAGGTCAAAAATATCTTAAGCTAGACAAAAGGAGTAGATAAAGTCAAAGAAGACTTGAAGCTTCTACAAGCTTTCATCAAATATCTTTCATGACAAATATCCATATTATTTGAATAACTTAATGATAAATACAAACCTTAATCTTAACCCTAGCATGGTTTAACCCTCATTAACCCTAGTTGCATATGTAACCTAGCATGATATATTTAACATATATCACATATACATCAATGTATCCAAAGTGAGAAAAGAAATCATAAGTGAGGTAATACTAGTTAATGTAATGTAATATATCAAATATATAATTATACATTAAATTATTAAATAAACTCTTGATTTAATAATCCGGCTATATCACATATAACCGACTAATATTATAATGCAACATCTTATCGAATCAACACTTAATCCAATAACCCGGCTATATCACATATAACCTTTCATGTCACACATCGCGAGAATAGAATGCGGTATCACATATC
The DNA here is from genome assembly GCA_030015575.1 of Agapanthus africanus. Lineage (NCBI taxonomy): Eukaryota > Viridiplantae > Streptophyta > Magnoliopsida > Asparagales > Amaryllidaceae > Agapanthus > Agapanthus africanus. The sequence continues at coordinate 633,548,681 of CM057343.1, forward strand.
GCATTAATCTCGGTCCCGCACATATCACATATGCGCACCTACTCCGTTTCGTTTGAGCCAGGAAACCCCTGTGTAGGACTCTAAAGACTCGTCAATACGCTGGCAATAGGTGATGATCATATCAAACGCCCACAAACCGCAAGCAGTCTGCTAAACGTAACGGCTACCCGGGTATTGAGCGATCAGAAGATCAACAAGCAAGCCTGCTCACACTCCTGCGAATCCAATCAGTAACACTACCGTACAGTCCGGTCTCTTCGTCTGATATGTCGCATATCTCGTCTAGGGGTGGTAAACGTCAGACCCCAGTAACTCGATAAGTCGTGTCGATATGAGGCTCATAACGGGTCGAGAAACTACTGATAACTCTTACCAGTATATCTCAGTAGGAGCCTTGGCCAAGGACTTCCTGTTATAGCCAATCGAGCATAGCGCAATATCAACTCCCTATACCGGGAGAGACGAAACCCCTCCTATTGCTCATTGCCTCCATGTGACTCGGGACTGTACCCAAAAGCCACCGTTTTGCACGTTCTCTTGAACGTGGTAAGGTGAAAATGAAAGTACAGTGGGAATCACACAAGACTCTATGACGATATCGGGTCTATAGACTAACATGTACCAGTGTCACCTGAGAACTGCCATCTGACGTGAGGTATAATACCATCTGGGAGTTCTCGGTGAGTCCGTTCAGTGTACCCAGTCTCCACTGAGCACCCGTATACTGTCTCTGATGTCAAACACCAATGGATATGGGATCATCCATCGCCCATCTACATGGGTCGAGAAGCTATACGCTAGTCTACTCTGGTATATCGATGCCCTGTCTCGATACACCCTCGACTAGGAACATTCGAAGGATGTACTTAGCGACTACACTGTCCCCACTAGTATGATCAGCATCATAGTCCTGGTAGTCAAGTACTCATCCTAAGGGCTTTATCAACATGTAACATAGAGACAATCAGTGTACATGTTAAAATAAAGAGCAACCAGATAGCATACTATCATGTCGAGCAAGAAAGTCCTCCATATATATGTCCAAGCATCCCCTACAATATACATCGTATGTACAGTAATGGCATCTAGGGCATACATATCACTAACAGATGTGCTAGGACATTGTATTCCACCTTGTTTTTCTTAGGAGGGTCCTTGGCTGTGAGCTCTTTAACGTCTTCATCATCGAGGGCAATTTCCTCTGAGTCTTTTTCTTTCCTCTTGTCTCTTTTCCTCGAACCTTTATTTGTAGGCCCGATGTTCTTCTCAGGCAGCGTGCGGTTACGCAGCTGAATGTTCTCGCAGGTCTTCTCCTCCTCTTCTTTTCCGGAGGTGGATTCTTTGAAGAGAGAGCCGAGGGTTATTTCTTCTTCAGAATCACTCCCGAACGTAAGAACTTAGGATTTTCCTCTTTTCGAACTAGTATCTACTATATAACAGTTACCAGCCATTCCTTCATGCTCATCTGTCGCGCTTCTTTGCTGTTGACGAGCTTTGCGCTTCATCCGCTTGAAGTGTTGTCGGTGGGCAACGTATTCTTGCTACCACTTCTTGAAGGCACTGCATTCTTCGGTTGTGTGAGTGACCCTCCAATGATATAAGCAGCAGTTCGGATGTGAAACCTCTGCGTTAAGACACGTGACCACTGGAATATTTCCCTTGAGAGGTGGCAGCTTCATTCCCATTGATAGGATTTTGGCGAACCATTTCTTTGTCTTAATCCTGGTTTTGTTTGCCGCAGGTATGCTTTGGTCTGGTTGGAGTACTTTATGACTCTTCTTTGCCGCGTCTTCTTCATCCTGACGCTGACGCTTGGCCTTTTCGTATATGGCCGTTTCACGTTCTCGGTCAACTTTGCTCTTTCGAAAGGCTTCGTTTAGCAGCCTGTCAATTGGGTCTTCTGGAAGCTCCGAGGATTTTTGCGCCGGTCTTGCCCTCAGTTCCTCTGCTTTGCTATCCAACGCCGAGAGAGTTTCTTCGTCATTTAACGACAAATGAGAAACCATGTGGCAACTTTCTACATAGTCTTAGGTTTCTCCTGATGAGTTATGTCCCTCATAATCATCACTATCACCATTCTCAAGGACAAGGTTGAGAAACTCTTCGAGGGTGACTGGGGTTCGCGCCTTCTGGTTGTACTCCTCCAGCGTGTCGATGTAATTTTGTAGGTCCATGCGCTTATCGTCATACTCAGCGGGCTATACGGGCTTCTTGGTCTTCTTCTTTTCCTTCGAAGACTTTGAAGGCTTGACCTGGGGGTTTTGCTCATCGTTAGCAGTTCTTGGTGTGGGACGCGGTTTCAGCATCTCTTCAATGATCTGTGGTTCCAGCGGGCTTTTCCACCTGATCACCGGACATGCCTAAAGATCCTTCAGCATTCTTTTGGTCTTAGCTGAAAGGACAACTTCCCATGGAGCCTCTTCCACGAGCGAGTATGATGCCCCCGGCGTATCCACCTTTTTTGGAGCGTGCCTTTGTGGTGGGTTCACCCTCCAGTTCTCAGACAGCGCGAATTTCCCTTGGCGGTACTGGTCCTCGACCCAGTTCTTGAAGATGTAGCAATCCTCAATGGGGTGGCTCACCATTCGGTGATAGGAGCAATAGTTGGGATTGTTGACGTCGTCAGGCTGCGGTGGACGTTTTGGATCTGGCAGAGTAATGAGTTTATTGTGCACTGCCAATTCGAACATTCTCCTCATTTTATCACGGGAAAACGAGTAAGCGCGTCCTAGCTTCTCTTCGAGGGATTGGCATGGACGCACGTTGTTTTGATGAGCAACCGGTTTCGGGTCACTCGGTTGTTGTCGAGTGTTAGCCACGAAGGTCGCTTTCCCTTTACCCTTTGTATTCTGAGGGTCCATTTTTGAAGAGGAAGGTCTGTGGCCCATCTGGTCTATTTGGGCCAACTTTTCGATCAAAGCCTGAAAGGTGGTCGGCTTAAAGAACGTCATGAACTGGGACACAGTCTCCTGAGGATCGGGAGTCCCTATGAACATGCCCATGGTAGGAGCTTCGTCGATGCGTTGTTCGCATTTTGACCAGAGGTTCCGCCACCGGATCGCGTATTGAACCCAGGTCTCTCCTGGCTTCACCCTGGCATTGATTAATGCCGTGATCGGGGTGCGCTCGCTTGTGTTGGCGAACCGCTGTGTGAATAGAAATTCCATTTCCGTGAATTTTTTAACGGAGTCATTTGGGAGCTCCGAGTACCATTCAAACGCCGTTTCTGACAAGCTGCCAACGAACTGGCGAAGCAGTAGTATTGCCGCACAAAGCTCTGAACTGAGAGACGTGCTGATGTGGATTGCATGTCCCCTTATATACATGGAACTTGGGGATTGTATATCCCGGCGGGTATTTGATTTGGTCATACCAGCCCGCCCGGATACGGTCGCCCAGTTTTGACGACTTGGCCAGCCGCTTCACTCGCATGATGAGCTCGTATTTGTTGAGCTATGTAATTATAAAGGGCAGCCTTAGAGATCGTTTCTTCCTTAGCTGTTGATAAAGCTGGAAGAGGGTCTGATATTTCCCCTCTGTTGTCCTTAATAATTATCGGCGGGTCTTCAGCTGGAGGTCCGGCTGGATCATCAGTCCAACCATGTCTTGGAACAGATATACCATCTGGTTTATATTAGTAGCATGTTCCGCGGCCTCCTTGACTTTTCTTTCTAGCACCCTTCACAGGAACTCTGTATCGATATCCTGCTCCTAGCGCTTTTCAGATGTTGATTCCGGGCTTTCTTTCTGCCCGGTGAGTGCTGACATTTTGATAAGCATCTCTTGGAGCTTTTGTTGTTGCTCCTGAGCTTTTTTAACGACCAAGTGAGTGGTCAATGACCCAAGGAAGCACGGCTTTCCTCTTTCCCCGGAAGCTATGTAGACCGTGTGTACGATCATGCCCCCAGACTTGGGGTGCTTGGGTCCGTCGCCTTTGGAATTTGCCGCCGGCGGTGGAATTTTCTCCGGCCTTCTCCTTTTGTGGGAGGTTGAAATTGAAGGGGATGTTGTAACAGGCACCCATGTGGACGATGCCTTCCATGGTATGGCGGAGGGATGGTCCTCCTCTTACCGAGCCTTTATTTTCTTCAGTTGGCGAGTGTAGTCTTTGTTGATCATAGAATCTTAGACTTTCCGTCAGACCCTGTGAATTTGGGAGGAGAGCCGCTGTGGGGGCTATTCCGACTTTGCCTGACTCATGTTTTCAACAGGTGGGAGAGATTTCTTCAGCATTGCGATTGGAGAGTTCTTTCGCACCCTCTTAAGCAGATCAAAGCCGTTCCCGGTTGGAACAGCAGCATCAACTTTCACTATCAGAGCTAGTGGGGTAAGTCCAAAGGGGGAACTGTCTCCAGCTTTCCTCACTTGGCGCCAGTGGTGACATGGAGCGTTTCTTGCAGACGGGACCACCTCAGTTGTGGAAGCGGCTCCGTCGTGCCTCAGGCTTTGATTAGGGGCTACTGTTGGTGCTAGCCTGTCGAAGACCAACGTCCGGTGAGAGGGAACGGCCAATCTTTCGAAGGCCGACTTTCTGGTAGGGAAATCACTTTTGACGACTTCACCCGTAATAGGAGTTGGCACGGCCAATCTTGCGAAAACCGATCTTTTGGTAGGAGAAGCACCTTTGACGACTTCACCTGCCGGAGGAGTTGGGAGGACTATCCGTTTTGGGATAGCCCTTTCAGGTATCGCGAGTCTCTTTGCGGGCCCACTTGAGCTTTGACTCAGCCTGTTAAAGACTGAGGTGGCAGACTTGGACGACCCATTGAGAGAGGTTATGGTGGTTGCAAGTCGATCGAAGACCGACTTCTTGGGAGCTTCCTGTAGTAGCACTGGGGCGCTGAAATTTGCTGGTGGGAGCATAGTCCCAAAGAACAAACCAGTGGTAGCTTGAGTCACATGTCCCACCGGCATTGAAAAGACGCAGGCCACATTCGGCCCGTATGTCACTCCTCTAGTTGGGGCGGAGCGGGAGTTGCTGTTGCAGTTTGTGCAGCTAGAAGCCATTGACTTATTTCCTGCACAGGAGCAAGACACCAAATCTTAGTACCTTGAATCCAAGGGCAAGCATAGCAAATCGTGATTTTGTTCACGAAACACGACACACGAAGTGCGGAGTGGAAAGAGGAAAAGGTCCCACCGGGCGTGCCAGAATCTGTTCACCGACGGAAGACGGACCGGGACGTTGGGACGTCTGGCCTGAATTCTGGGGGCAGATGCTATTTAGTTTTATCTGTCCATCTCTCTGAAGATACCAAGTTAATTTATGGCACTGTATATCGCAGGTTTGGATGGATACAGCCGTTGTAGCAGAATTCATCGGAATCCCTCTTGTTTGTAAGGGATTTTTGATTATGGGGACGCTCTTCCCTGTAGGTGCAAGCCCCTGGAGTTAATTACGTTACCGTGTCGTGATAACCACTTTCTCCTGCTCCGGTAGTTCACTTTGTGTCGTGTGTATTTGTTTTATTTTTGGTTGCCCGTGGATTATATACGGAGACTAATTTATGTCGTCACCCGTAGGGCGTAGATTAGTCCAAATCCGTATATCTTAGATTTGGATTTGTTTTATTTAAGGATCGTTAATCTAGTTTGAGATTAAGATCAACTTAAATGTATGTGAGCAGTTGGGGCTCAGTTGGTTTCTTGTTAAGGATACGTTAGTCCAATTTGAGACTAAAACCCACTTAACAGGGTTTTAGGATTTTAGACCCAATAAAGGAGCATTTGGGCTCGGTTATCATCATTTTGGAGGCGAGGTTTTATTTTCAGGACGTCTCGGTCCGTTGATCACCATTTTGGAGGTAAGGTTTTAGTTTAAGGACGTCTCGGTCTATTGTCCATCTTGCGCGCACGTGTATTTATTACGTGACGGGATAAACAACGATGATGTGGGATGCACCCATTTTGGGGCGTGGTTTGATTTGGGGTGTGCATGTCAGTTTGGAAGTGCACCAAAGAGTTGTTGGTTATTGGGACCTGCCACCTCTCTGAAGACGTTGAGAAATTACAACGACATATATCAGAGGTGTGGAGAGATGTACCCTTGAACCAATTCCTGTATTTGAGAAAAAAAGGAATCAGTGGTAAACCTAGAAATCATCAGTCATATTTTGAGACTAAGATTTTCTCGGGGGTGGGATGGATATCATTTTAGATATCATCAGTTAGAAAATCAATAGTCGTATTTGGGACTAAGACCAGTTTAGGAAATCATGGGCACATGGGCTCGGTTGATCTGAATCAAGGAGGTTCTATCCTCAGGGGGCCTAGCCAATTTAGGCGTGGTCCACTCAGTTTTTTTTATTAAAAAATGCTAAGCACTTGTTTGGGATCTGTTTAATCAGTCCCCTTTTTATGCAAAAAGTGCTGAGCACTTATATAAGTTCTGACGCTCATATATAATCATGTGGGGCTTTCAGTTATGGGGATTGCCCCATAAGTGTTAAACATTTTACCTCTTTTGTCTTTATATGGAGTGCTAAGCACTCTTTATGGAGCCTATGTGCGAAGCACGTGAGGCGCTGGGCTCCGCCCAGTGAGTGCTAAGCACTCCTCTATTCTGTGGCGCCAATGTGAGGGACACGTGAGGCGCTGGGCGCCGTCCAACGAGTGATAAGCACTCTTCTTTTTTATGGCGTCCACGTGAGGGACACGTGAGGTGCTGGACGGTGGCTAGTGAGTGCTAAGAACTCTTTCTTTTGTGGTGCCCATTGATGATTAGGCTTTCATTTTTTTTAAGAACCTAGTTCTTTCATATTATGAGAACCAGGTTTCTCTTATACGCTTCTTTTTGAGGAATTCAATTCCTAGTCCTTTTCTGAATCTTTGATTCTTGAGAACAAGTTCCACCCGATGAGAATTAAATTCTCAACTTATGGGAGACTTGTCTTATGGATCTCAGATCCAGAGAAAGAACTAAGTTATTTGAGAAGGGTTAAACCCTTAAAATCTGTAAATGAGATGTTCTCTATATGTTTTTACCTAGAGTTTTTAAAGAGGACGCTCTTCTTCTTCGAGAATTTGAGTCTCTGTTCTTTTCGAAGCTTTCTCTCTTTTTTCTTCAAAGCTTATGGGGTGTTCCACTCTTTTAGATTTGAAGTCTTTAGTTATTTATATAGTAGAGGCAGTTTGTTAATCGGTTTTGAGGAAATCTCTCATTAAGAGATCCCAATTGATTCGGGGAATTTTACCCACCGTTGGATATTTGATCCAAGCCCTTCTATTTTACAGAAAGTATTTTCCTATTTTTAACAAGATCGGGGAATAGAGAATTTATTTTGTAGGACGGTGATTTTTTAATCACCATTGGATTTTCAATCCAACGATTCTCTGTTTTACAGAGGGCATAGAATTTTATTCTATGATCCAACCGAAATTATCTTTCTTATTTTAGAAAGATTTGAAGAATGTTTCCTCTCAACAAAATTTAATTATGTATCTTGATGATTTATCATCTCCGTTAGATTTTTGATCCACTGACTCTGTTCAACAGATAGTAGAATTTAATTCTACTGGGCGCCGGCGCTCACGTGTTGTGCACGTGGACGCTACTTAAGATTTAATTTTTTCTGTGCTTTGCACATTGGCGCCGTATATATAAAAGTTTTTAACTCTGGCGTTAGCGCCCTTGTAGAAGGCATATGAGGCGTTTGGCGCTGCCTCACAAATTTTTTGAACAGAGTTTTGCTCTTTTATTGGGGAAAACACCATCTCCTTCTCTTTATCTCTATTTGAAATTCATCTACATATCATGCCTCTGTCATGCCGAATTTTGAGATTACTTAGTTCCATGATAAATTTTTTTGTTAAATTAAAAAAATTGGTTAGAGTAAATCTATATATATTTAGTTATAAAATCTTGCTTACCATGATTGATAACATGTTAAGTATTGTTATTTTAGACGGTTAATCATATTTGGCTCATATGCTTGCTTCACATATAATAACTCATGTTACTTATCAATAAAATTATAATTGTTTAAATTTAATTTTTTTCATAAAAGAAAAATAAAGTTGCAAATAATTACCATGGTTTTCAATCTTTCTAAAAATATGACCTTTAAAGAAATATCTTTATACTCGAAATAAATTCTCGAAATCAAACTTGATTTGTGAAAATTGTAGAAACATTAGGATAAATATTAGATAGAATTTCATATCTACAGTAAAAAAAATTAAGTTTTGATCGATTAACAATTTATTAGTTACATTGTTTTTATTCACTGTTTATAAAAACAGAAAAATTGCTTTTATCGATCAACTTTTAGAACATATATCTCGGTAAACCGATATCCAAATTGAGAAAACTCAGGTGTTTTGGATATCTAGATCAAAATATCTAAACTTTCTTAGTTATACCAATTCCCTGAAAATCGACGTAAAATATAAAAACTGCGTTACAAGATTAAGTGACGAATCTGGACAAAATCTTTCCCGATTCACACACTGTTTTAAAATTGGACATAACTTGAGCTCTCGATATCTGTTCGTAGAAAACTTTATATGCATAGATGTAAAATTGATAGACCTAGAATTTACTATATATCGGTGACCTAAAAATGCATAAAATGATCCGAATACCCAACAATACAGCTCATAGTTGTTGTTGTCCAGAAATTAGAATTTTTGTTTTAAACCCTGATATTAAAATGACCATAATTAGAGCTTCAGAAATCCAAATTGTGTGAAACTTATTTGTTTGGATAAGTATTTCGAAAGATATACAATTTTCTAATAATCATTGAAACCTGAAACGTGACGGAAACTAACTCAAACTGTATTTTTAAAATATGCGACTGTGCTGGACAAATTCTGATCTGTTCTGTGCGACGATGAGAAAATAGATATATCTGTAACGACTCTGAAATCACTATACATAAATTTCTTGTTATTGTATAAAAAAGGGTATTACAGCCTGTATAAGAGTTAAAAGTTATTTTTGTTAAATAAAAGAAAAAAGCAACTTATAGCTCACTGGTAAAACCTCTGCACTGATGTGATATAGTCTGTGTGTTCAATTCTCATCGGACACAATTTTTTTTAGATTTTTTCTTTTTAATTTTTGGAAGCGCAAGAGTTGTATGTGCAATACATGGAGAAATGAAAAGTTTCAGAAAAATCAAACAGACGCAACGATGTGTACACACCTAACTTGACACGTGGCACAAATCTCGAGACAGATCGATCAAATTCGACCGCTCGATTATTTGATATGGACGGCGCCGACGGTCGATGTAGCTCCAAATCACTCCGGGCTTTACACACTTGTCCTTTCGACTTCCCTTAATTCCCCTGCACTGTTTGGTTTTCCTGCAATCAAACAGAGACTTTTTAATTCACCATTTAACACTTTTTAATGCATTTTAATCCAAAATTTTAATTCCCAAAGCCTAATTCTTTATTATAAATACCACCCATGCCTTAACTCTTCACCATTATCAAATTCTAGCAAAAATTCTCTCAAACCCCTCTAAAGTGGAGTAGCGAGCCAAACTCGACGACCGGAACATCTCCGACGAAACCAAGACCCCCGAGAGCTTCTTCGATCTCTTCTTAATCATCTAAAAACAGTAAGTCCCTCTTCTCTCCATTTCTCTTATCTCAATTCGTATTTTAAAATAACTCTACAGAAAAGGAGTTACCCCCGATATCACGTTCTTTTTATATTTGTAAGGCATGTGTTAAGCAAATTAAATCCAACTAACATGTTACATTAATCTTAACATAATTTTACATCTTTTAGTTTTTAGTTTTAATGAAAATTTTATATGAAACTAACATATAACAAACTTTTTCGTAAAATACCATGAACTTTAGCATCACTCTGTTATCGATAATTAGTTTAAATACTTTTAGAAAACATCATGGGATAACGACCTACCCCATACGCACACTATGGTTTCATAGAACGGTATTTTAGAGCTATAGTTAATTTAAAGAAGAACTTTTTCATTAAAATATCACACTTTTATAAAAAAAAAAAATAGGGGTTTGTTTAAATCGGTATTTCGAAATCCTTGGCAATTACGCCTCTACAACCCTCGTCAGGGAACCCGCTAATGGATGGTGCAAATAATCGCATATCTTTGGGACAGTAAAGCGAAATATAGAACTTCTCACGGAGTATTCGATCTCAAAAGGAATTAAAATACGGTTTTAAGAAATGCGACTTTCTAATAAAAACTAATTTTTGGAAAAATTATATAAAATTATGAAATCCATATTTTCAGTAAAACCATATTAAGAAAACTATATTTTTAAAATGAAAGATTAGAATTTTCAATAAAATACCATCAAGTTTCCAAAAATAGTAATTTTCACAAAAATACCATAAACTTTCAAAAAGACTAGGTTTTATCACCAAAACACCACAACAATTAAAATACATGTTCATAAAAACCCTAAATATTATAAATCACCCTTGAGATTATTTTTAAGCAGTATTAATATATATTTTTCATAAAACCCTCTCGAGATATGCAAACGATATTTTAAGAACTTTAGAATTAATATAGGTTTAAGCGGTATCATTTCTCTTGAGTCTCAGATAGCCGGAGAAAGTGAGTGCTTGCCTATTCAGGTTAAACAACTCAACAGAGTTATCAATGTCAATTGTCTTGAAAAAAACACAAATCCTACCGTTCATGTGCAGTAGTTTCCGATTTCTCCCGAACATAAGATTTTTAAGAATTTACATCAATTCACATGAAAAAACATGAACTCGAATCCAAACTCGAATCTAAACTTGAACTCAAACTTGAATACAAACTCGAACTCTAACCTAACTTAAATCTAAACTCGAATATGAACTCGAACCTAAGCAACTCGAACCAACTTGACTCGAACTAAGATTGCAACTGTCATGACTCGCATATTACTCGACTCACTCGAATACATTCTACACCGTTTGCAATTTTTAGTTTCGATCAAGTCGTGTTAATCAATCAATCAGATCAATTAAGTATATCAATCAGTTATAATATATTATACTCGTGGTGTTTAGGATAGTTTCTTGTATGAATCCAACGGAGCTTCAGGAGTCCCGTATTAACCTCTTTTTTATTTTACTTAAATATCAGTCAGGTTGAATCATCCACGGCCTAAAGCCCCAGTGCTAATACATGAAATGGGCCCGTGTTTCCTTGCTCCTGGGGTTCCACTCTTAAACTCGTGAATACTTACACGGCTGCGTTGACATTCACACTTGGAACTTAAGGTTAACATAATGATCCTATAGAGACCTATAGTATATACTTACCCATGAACATATACTCTTACTCGTCATATATATTTTACACTTGTCATTTTCTTTACTCTTATCTATCCTTGGGACTTACCGAGCGCTAGTTCGCTGACGGGCATTCTACTCACTTTTCTTCTCTTAGAATGTTCGTCAGATATGGTCGAGACGGAGGAAGTTGAAGCCACAGAGGAGGATTACAACCAGATCGCTACTCAGAGCTAGCTCAGCTTCATTTTCATTCGGTTTATATATGCCACTTGTTTAAGTATTTTCCTTATTGTATTTACTTTCTAGCATAAACTCATATATTTTTAAATATTGGAAGCTGAATGTAAATAAAGATATTTATTGAAAAATTTTACAGGCTCCATTTATTCTTATATTGTGTATTATAATTTCAATATGCTTAGTATATTTATTTAGGGAATGACCTTTTTTGGATAAATATGTCGTGGGCTTGCTACGTCGCTGTTTCCGTTTACCAGGAAGCGAGGCGTGACAGGTTTTGTTGGTGGCCCATGCAGGTCAATTCTGCATGAAGTTGTAAACAATATACCACAAGAATAAATGAATTCAACAAATATTTACATTCCTTGCATGTCAAATTCTTTGAATCTATCTTAACCTGTCTTTTATATCAAGGTGATGAAATCTCTGAACAATGCCAGCACCAACGTCAATGGCAATACTCCACCGTCTACACCACCACCACCAGCTACCGTTGCAACTCCTATCAATGAGCAAACGGTACTGCTTAAGGCTATCAATAGCATATTGGAGGGTCAACAACAACAGACTACTATCCTCATGCACCATCCCGAAACCGAGGCATCCGGAGTTAAGCAGTTTCGGGCACTGCACCCAAAGAACTTCTCGGGTAAGGAGAGCCCGCTTGAGGCAGAAGAATAGGCTCAAACGATCGAGGATGACCTGGCAGCAGCTTAAGTGCTAGAGATAGCCTGGGTGAGAGTTGCTAAGTTGCAACTGACCGATAATGCCAGGGTATGGTGGAAGGCTGAGGAGAGCTGTCTCACACAACCGATAGAATGGAGAACATTCCGAGAACTCTTCGATGTCAAGTACTTCCCGGAAACTGCCCGCTTTGTCATGGAGCAGCAATTCATCCATTTACTCGCTGTGGATCAAGTCGATGGATGAATATGATACTGAGTTTACTATGATCAGCAGATAAGACATTGTCTCAAATTCAATTTTCTGATCTTACTTACTACACTGCTAACACAAGGTCGTAACAGGTTTGCTGCACACCTTATTTCTACCACTGAGATCCGGGCATGACGATTTCAGCAAGGTTTGGTCGTTAGAATCCAAGCTGCACTCGCTACAGGGGATTTCCCAACCCATGAGCTTGCTTTAAAGGCTACCTGATGCTATAAGGTAGTTGTGTAGAAGAAGGGAAGTCCGCAGATTGCCGATGCGAAATGCCCTGTGCACCAGATCATAGGAGGGGCCTCTTCCAGACCAGCTTTTAACGGACCATCCCGGAGGCCAGTAGCTTCGTTCGCCAACAACAGGCCAGACTTTTGCATCCACTGCAAAAGAACATGGCATATCGTGAAGAACTGTCGCAGGACAAACAACTTATGCCTGATTTGTGGGTCTTCTACTCACGCTATTGGAGCATGCCTACAGAATCGAGGACCTAACAATCCTCCAGCTAGACCGGCGATCCAAACTCCTCCTACTCAGTTGGCTTTACCAGCTCCAACTCCCCGCACCCAAACCACTCAACCCTAACGCCGATTGTTTAACTAGGCACAGAGAAAAGTGTCGCGGCGCTAAGCATTCACTATGTCGGTCGAAGAGGCCGAAGCTACGGGTCAGATTATCACTGGTAAATCTCAACCTTATTTCCTTTTAAGTTATTTCATATCCTAGTCATCTGTATTTGTTATACCTAAATCTATCCCACGCAACTTAGGTACAATCTTAGTAGCCTCCCTACCTGCACTCGCGTTCTTTGATACTGGGGCATCACATTGCTTTATGTTGTAACAGTTCATCCAAACTCATGCGATCTCAGTTAAACCACTCGTATCCAGCTGGAATGTCAGTTCAGGGAACGACGTTCTAAAAGCAACTTTGGAATACGATCTGTGTCCATTGATCGTCTGCAGTCGAGAATTCTATGTGGACTTCAAGGTGGTGGACATACCAAACTTCAACGTAGTTTTGGGAATATATTGGCTGGGAACTTTCTTCGCTATCATCGACTGTCGCCAAACGAGGGTAATGTTCGAAATACCAGATTATCCAGTGTTCTATTTTAAGAGTGGAGACCGAACCTTGGAGCCTATCATCTACCGAGCAAAACCAAAGAAGGCAGAGATTGCAGCGTTGCAGGCGGAAGGATCAAAGCCAGAGGTTGTTTGAGAGTTCGAGGATATATATCCAGATGATATATCAGGTTTGCCTCCCGATTGAGCTCTTGAATTCAGCATCGATTTACAACCCGGCGCACAACCAGTAATAAAAGCTCAGTACCGATTAAGTCCCGAGTGATTGAAGGAGATCCGCATTCAATTGGACGAACTCCTGAAGAAAGGTTGGATTCGTCCCAGTACTTCGAGCTAGGGATCTCCGGTGCTACTAGTGAAGAAAAAGGAAGGTTCCTACAGGATGTGCATGGATTATTGAGCTCTGAACGAAGTGACAATTAATAATAAGTATTCACTACCGTGCATCGATGATCTTTTCGATCAGTTGAGTGGATCTTGTGTCTTTTCAAAATTAGATCTTCATTCAGGTTACCATCATGTGAAGGTCAAGAGTCCGACATTCCATAGACAGCATTTAGGACTCGTTATGGTCATTATGAATATCTCGTAATGCCATTTGGAGTGACCATTAGCAATGAACCTCACCGCTCAGTGGAGACTATATCAAGAACTGCATGGATTAGAGATCGAGATAGTTGTGCCAGGTAACGTTTCATATTTGATGAACTTACAAGTCCAGTCCCCTCTTGTAAATCAGATCAAGTCAACTCAAGCAAATGATGCCAAGTTACAAAAGATCCGAGAACAAGTAGAAAGTGGACTACGAACTGACTTCATCATCCACGAAGATGGATCCTTAAAATATGTGAGTTGTTTATGCATGCCAATCGGACCTGTATGAGAAAAGTTGATGAAAGAAGCTCACTTCTATCCTTATTCGGTACACCCCGGTGGTACAAAGATGTACAAGGATCTACAGCAACACTATTGGTAGTATGGAATGAAGTGAGAAGTAGCAAGAAGAGTAACCAAGTGTTTGGTGTGTCAACAAGTGAAGGCTGAAAATCACAAAACTGCTGGTTTACTTCAGCCATTACCAATCCCAGAATGGAAATGGCAGCACATTACCATAGACTTCGTGACCACCCTACCTTGCAGCACGAAAGGTAACGATGCAATTTGAGTTATTGTGGATCGGCTCACCGAGTTGGCTCACTTTATTCCATTTCGAGTTGGCCATTCAACCGAGACGTTAGCAAAGAAGTAAATGGAGGTGAGCATAAATCTAAAGTAAGATTTAAACCTTCAAGCTGTACAATACTTGTCTTGATACCCATAAACTTATGCAGGAGATCGTGAGATTACATGGAGTACCTGTCTGTATCGTCTTCGGTCGTGATACAAGATTCCGATCACAGTTTTGACAGAGTCTGCAAGCTAGCCTGGGAACGAGTCTGAATTTTAGCACGGCGTATCATCCACAAATAGATAGACAGTCTGAGAGAACAATTCAGATCCTGGAAGATATGCTGAGATCCTGTATATTAGACTTCAGAGGTTCATGGGAAGATCACCTACACCTTGTGGAGTTTTTATACAACAACGGCTATCAGGCAAGTATTGGGATAGCACCATTCACAGCACTCTATGGACGGAAGTGTCGTTCACCACTGAGTTGGGACGACGTTGAAGATTGTGAACTCTTTGGACCAGAGATGATCGTGGCAACTGTAGATGTGGTCTGCATGATCAGGAAAAAGATGTGCATAGCCCAAGACCGACAAAAGCATTGGGCAGATGCAAAGCATCGACGTCTGGAGTTCCAACCTGGAGACCATGTATTCTTGAAGATCTCTCCAAATAGAGGAGTGATACGTTTCGGAAAAGGGGATAAACTCAGTCCAAGATATATAAGACCGTTCGACATACTCGAATAAGTTGGAGAAATGGCATACCGTTTAGCACTACTATCCTCATTGGAACGGGTGCACAAAGTGTTCCACATATCCCACCTACGACGATATGCGAGAAACCCCAGCCACATACTTGATCACTCAGATCTCACAGTACAAACTGACCTAACCTGCAAGCAACAACAAGCTAAGATCCTGAACCAAAAGGTGAAAACATTACGGAAGTAAATTTGGTTCGAGTGATGTGGAGAAAGGATTCGCCAAGAGAATCAACCTGCGAAAGAGAAGAAGATATGCGTATACGATACCCTTACCTTTTTGAAAATTAGTCCTTATGTAATTATAAATTTCGATGACGGATTTTTTATAAGGAGGATAGAATGTAACGACTCTGAAATCACTGTACAAAAATTTCTTTGTATTGTACAGAAAAGGGTATTACAGCCTTTGTAAGAATTAAAAATTATTTTTGTTAAATAAAAACAATAAGCAATTTGTAGCTCATTGGTAAAGCCTCTGCACTTCTGTGACATAGCCTTTGTATTCGATTCTCATCAGATACAATGTTTTTAGATTTTTTCTTTTTAATTTTTTGAAGCCCAAGAGTTGCACGTGCAATACACAGAGAAATGAAAAGTTTCAGAAAAATCAAACAGACGCAATAAGATGTACACACCCAACTTGACAAGTGACACAAATCTCGAGACGGATCGATCAAATCCGACCGCCCGTTTCTTTGATATAGCCGGCGCCGACGGTCGATATAGCTCCAAATCACTCCGTGCTTTACACACTTATCCCTTCGACTCCTCTTAACTTCCCTGCACTGTTTGATTTTCCTGCAATCAAACAGAGACTTTTCAATTCACCATTTAATACCTTTTTAATGCATTTTAATCCAAAATTTTACCCAAACCCTAATTCTTCACTATAAATACCACCCTATATCCTATCTCTTCACCATTCTGAAATTCTAGTAAAAATTCTCTCAAAACACTCTAAATACCAAGTGAAGTTAAGTCCCTCAAGTGGAGTAGCGAACCAAACTCGATGACCGGAACATCTTCGACAAAACTATGACCTCTGAGAGCTTCTTCGATCTCTTCTTAATCATCTAAAAATAGTAAGTCCTTCTTCTCTCCATTTCTTTCATCTCAATTCGTATTTTAAAACAACTCGACAAAAGAGGAGTTATCTCCGATATCACGTTCTTTTTATATTTTTAAGGAATGTGTTAAATAAATTAAAGCAAACTAACATACTACATTAATCTTAACATAATTTCACATCTTTTAGTTTTTAGTTTTAACAAAATTTTCATGTGAAACTAACATATAACAAACTTTTTCAGTAAAATACCATAAACTTTAGTATCACCCTCTTATCGATAATTAATTTAAATACCTTTAGAAAAATATCACGGGGTAACGACCTACCCCACACACACACTATGGTTCCATAGCACGATATTTTAGAACTATAGTTAATTTAAAGAAGAACTTTTTCATTAAAATACCACACTTTTACAAAAAAAACGGATTTCTTTAAATCGGTATTTCAAAATCCTTGGCAATTACGCCGCTACAACTCTCGTCAGGGGACCCGCTAATGGATGATGTAGATTATCGCACATCTTTGGGACAGTAGAGCGAGATACAGAACTCCTCACGGAGTTCTCGATCTCGAAAGGAATTAAAATACGATTTTAAGAAACGCGACTTTTCTAATAAAAACTAATTTTTGGAAAAATTATATAAAATTATAAAATTCGTATTTTCAATAAAAGCATATTAAGAAAACTATATTTTTAAAATGAAAGATTAGATTTTTCAATAAAATACCATCAAGTTTCCAAAAATAGTAATTTTCACAAAAATACCATAAATTTTCAAAAACACTAGGTTTTATCACCAAAACAATTAAAATACATGTTCATGAAAATCCTAAATGTTATAAATCACCCTCGAGATTATTTTTAAGCAGTATTAATATATATTTTTCATAAAACCCCCTCGAGATATTGAAACGATATTTTAAGGACTTTAGAATTAATATAGGTTTAAGCGGTATCATTTCTTTTGATAATCAGGGAGCCAGAGAAAGTGAGTACTTGCCTATTCAGATTAAACAACTTAACGGAGTTATCAATGTCAATTGTCTTAGAAAAAAACACAAATCCTGCCGTCCATGTACAGCAGTTGCCGATTTCTTCCAAACATAAGATTTTTAACAATTTACATTAATTCATATGAAACGACATGAACACGAATCCAAACTCAAATCTAAATTTGAACTCAAACTCGAACACAAACTTCAACTCTAACCTAACTCGAATCTAAACTCGAACCCAAGATACTCGAACCAACTTGATTCGGCCCAAGATTGCAACTGTCATGACTTGCATATTACTAGACTCACTCGAATACATTCTACACCGTTTGCAATTTATGGTTTCAATCAAGACATTTTAAGCAATCAATCAAATCAATTAAGTATATTAATCAGTTATAATAATTATACTCGGGGTGTTTGGGATAATTTCTTATGTGAATCCAACGGAGTTTCAGGAGTCCTGTATTAACCTTTTTTTTATTTTACTCGAATATCAGTCGAGTTAACTCATCCACAGCCTAGAGCCCCGATACTAACACATGAAATGGGTTAGTGTTTCCTTGCTCATGGGGCCCCACTTTTGAGCTCGTGAATACTTCTGCGGCTGCTTTGACATTCACACTTGGAATTTAACGTTAACATAATGACTATATAGAGACCTATAGTATATACTTACCCATGAACATATACTCTTACTCATCATATATATTCTACACTTGTTAGTTTCTTTACTTTTATCTATTTTTAGGACTTACCGAGTGCTAGTTCGCTGACGGGTATTTCACCCACTTTTCTTCTCTTGAAATATTCGTCAGATACGGTTGAGACGGAGGAAGTTGAAGCCACAGAGAAGGACTACAACCAGATCGCTACTCAGGACTAACTCAACTTCATTTTCATTCGGTTTATGTATGCCATTTATTTAGGCATTTTCCTTATTGTATTTACTTTCCAGCATAAACTCATGTATTTATAAATATTGGAAGTTGAATGTAAATAAAGATATTTGTTGAAAAATTTTGCATTCTCCATTTATTCTTGTGTTGTGTATTATTGTTTCAATACTCTTAGTATATCTATTTAGGGAATACCTTCTCTGGATAAATATGCCGCGGGCTCTCCACATCACCATTTCCGTCTACTGGAAAGCGGTGTGTGACAATATCTCCCAAACCAGTAGTCGTATTTAGGCGCGACTAGAACTAATGCATTCACAAGACTCAGAGCTGTATTTCTATTTATATTACGCATTCGATTGACTTAAGTAATTAGTTGTATATAATATTTCTTTACAGCATTGTTTATGGTCATTACTTAAATAATATACTTGACTCATTTTATACTTTTCAAACACATATACCTTGTTTTTCTTGATCTTGTTGCATGTACATGAAGACATAATTAGATATTATATATTTGACATAATTCAATTACATGCTAGACTTGACTTGATCCGAACCATGAATGCAACATGACATTAATATTTGAAATTGACGTGAATACTTGAAACGTGACATGAATACTTGATCTTGACATGAACTCAATCTTAAAAACTTGATGTATTCATGAATTTGGGAAAAACCTGTAACTATAATTGTAAATTAGATTACATGGGGTTTTGTAGTAGTTTAAATATGATCCAACGAAATCTCAGGAGTCCTCCTAGTACATGAATCCATGACTAATAACACATGAAATCTATCATGAGGGTCCGTATTTCCATGCCTCTGGACGATAGCCTGTTAGGTTTGGAATATTTCAATACTAGGTTGAAGTCATATTACTAACTCTCATCATTCGGGCACGTGGTTTCTTACCCCTGGACGATAGCCTGTTGGATTCGAGAACACTCTTGAGATTTGGTTGATATTCACACTTGAACTCACGTTAGTTAGTTTTTCCTTTTAGTGATCTCTTTAGGACATATTGACAATACACTTCATATTCACTATACGGCCATACTATACTTGTTTGTCATGCTCATGTTGTATTAACACACTTACAAAGTTGCCATTGATATTGTCATGTTATATTTATTCATATTTTATTTCCATTCATACTATATTACATGTCACATTGCATTTCATTTATATACATCACACATCCTTTTGGGGACTTACCGAGCGCAAGTTCGCTGACGAGTATTCCACCCTTTTCTTTCTATCCTTGGAATGTTCATCAGATAATTTAGAGACTGAGGAGATCGAGGCTAGTCAAGAGAATTACTCTCAGCTTGCGGAGAAAACCGACTACTAGTTCTTTACATTAGCCCTTTCTTTTCTTAGTTTTCTTTCCTGTTTCCAGTTTCAGTATGCAACCTGTTAGGCACTTTTATGTTCATGCTTCTTGTTTAGACATTTTTGTAATTAGTTGAAACCTTAGGGAATCTTAAATGTAATAAATCAGTTTATTATATTTTATTTCACTTGTTACGTTCTTATCATTTTATATTACTTACTTTATGCTTAGCGTATTTGTTTCGAAAAATTATCTTCTCAGAATAAACACGTCGTGCGTCTCGTCTCGTTATCGTTCTTTTGAGAAGCGAGGTGTAACAGGTTTTATTGGTGCCCCATGTAGGTCAGTTCTGCATGAACATTGTAAGTAATGTAATACAAGAATTATGAAATCCGACTATTACATTCAACCTTTTTTTTGAATCTCATCTTATTCATTGAATCAATCTTGAATTTCACTTTCGACTTTCTTGAATGTAATTGAATCCTTAGTCTTAGTTCACCTTTCTACTTGTATCTTATAAATTCCTCAGGGAATTTCGATGATGAAATTCTATTTAAGGAGGGTAGAATGTAACGAACCCGTTTTTACTATAATGTTTTTTTATAACTAAAAATACACTTGTTTCGAAATGATATGTTTTATAAAAAGAAAAGGTTTTGAAAGATTTTTAAAAGATTTAGTTTGATCTCTTTAATATAAAGAATTTATTCGATTTTGTTTGAAAGAGAGAAAATTAGTTTAACAAAATGATTTATTTCGTTTAACTTTTAAATTATTCTTTTTTGTAACTCTGCATATATTTAATTCTATTTAATTCTATATAATAGTAACCTTGTGGTCTATTGGTTAAGTCATTGCATTGTTATTCCATAGACTGCATTTTGAATCTCGGGACCTGCAATTATTTTTATCATTTTTTAAACCTCTCATAACCTATAAATGACCTTACATTTTATCTTCTTTTTAACCCCAAGATAAATTCTCATAATAAATTAGATTTGTATGAAGAGTTATCATGACCTTTAAATCTAGTTAATTCCTTTTTACTACAAATAAACCATTCTTTCTCTTCTTCATCACATCTTAGTTTTTTCCCTCTTGACCAATCTAAAAATAATTTCCTTTGGAGTTTTGGAGAAGCATCAATTTTCTTAAGTATTTGAAGTCTCAATCAAGTCGAGACTTTCCTCACCAATCGGCAATACGGTTGTTATACCGTATTGCAAGACCCGTAAGTCCCTTCTCCTTCTCCTCTCCCGGATTGCGTGATGGAGCGGCTTTGCCTCCGCTCTATCACGTTCCTTAAATCTTCGTAGGACCCTTCATGGTAGCCCCGGCGCTCGCTATGCACGTGACCTTGACGGAAGTGACGGCGCGGGTCTAGCCTGGAATCAAGCAATTTGACCGAAACTTCCTCATGGGGTGAGAAAGCGCGGTGCGCGTTGAAGTTATAGCCCGGTCTTCTCTGAGATCGAGGTGTTGAGCTATCCGGCACCTAACGGTTCATGGAATCATTTCCCGCATGCAGGCCATGACTGCCGGAACCGACACGCCGGTGTTCGGCCACATCAAGATGAGCGCGGGTGAGGGCAAGAACCTAAGTGTGCCTTTCCGTTTCCCTGCGCACGTCGTCACCCCGGGAAGGGGATGCTGCAGTTTGGCGAGAATGGCCGGCCACTTGGACGCAGGAGAACGCATCCACCATCGCCGTGAGCCTATCGATTTGAGCGGATAAGACGTTGATAACGTTAGGAGGGGAGTAGGGCCATTTCCACTCCCGTTGTGGAGGACGGGACGGCTCATGCTGGAATCGTCGCGGTTGTCGCTTGTCATTGAATCAGAGGCGGAAGGTCAAATTTTTGGGTGGAAAAGAAAGCGGTTCCTATAGACGACTTTAGCTGATAGAGGTCGGAATCTCCCTCAGATGTTGTCCTCCGTCAATCTTGCTACAAGCGATTCTGAACAGTTGTGATTGAGAAGGAGAATTGACTGTGTGGATCTCAATGGGCTGTAGGATGTTGTTGACGCCGAGCTACCTGTAAGAGAAGTCCCGGGATGGGAAACCGCCGTAGGACCCTCTGACGATCGAGTAAGTACCGAGTAATAATAGCAGAGTTGCAGCGTATTGGAATGAATTCGAATTAACTGAGTCGTCTGGTGGAAGGGGTTTATATAGTGGTCACATAAGATGAACCAGCACGAGATTCTCGCCGTTTGTCATGCCTCTGCGTCACGTTCATGTCGATGGTAAAACACGCCTATTAAAGGCGGGATACGTTCATTAATGGCGAGATACGCTAGCGTGAGATGCGGGTCGTGGAGCGGTGGAAATCTCGTCGTGGCGAGATACACGGAGCCATTACGGGGGCATTTGGGCTCCATGTTCTCGGTTGAACAGGGAAGCCGAGGAAGCTTAGCTCGGTGGATAGCTCGGAGGACGAGGAAGCTCAGCTGTAGGATTGCTCAGAGGCGAGTGATTATTAAGTTTTTGTATGCTTGTTTTAATTACCGCAATCAAGACGGTTTCACTTGGTAGCTAGCCGGTTGAGTATGGGTCGATCTACGGAAAGATGGGAATCTTTTTCTTAGTGTTTTAAAGAGTTAAGTCCAAATTGTCCGAATTTGTTCAAAGTTTAATATGTGCTTAGATATGTATATTAATAGAAGCTTGTTAGGGTTGGTTAGTTTGAGTTAGGAATCCGCTCACTTCTTTTGTTTGCCACTCTTGATATCGATATTACGGTAGTCGGCAACAACGGAGATTAGTGCAACTAGGAAGGAAACTTGCGAGTATAAGCTGGACTTTTCAACGCTTAGTTCCTTCTTTTTGGTCCTTATCCGTTCGTTCTTGACTCTTAGTCATAACCTCCGATCAATTCAACTACAACCGATCTCATTAGGGTGTCACCGCTATCATATAGGATAGGCTGCCGTAGGGAGCGGATTATAGTTGCCTTGACGGGAGTTCGAATCAAGTTGTTGGGCAAACAAAAGAGTGAGAGAGATTTCATTCTCTCAAACTTTTCTTGACCTACCCTAAAAAGTGAGAAACTACTCACTCATTATAAAATAAAAGAAAATTAAAATAAGTAAAGAAGATAGAAAGAAATGAGGTAGAAAATTACAACTAGCTACTTGGGATCTTACCTAGACAAGAATCACTCTTAAGTATCATAGTTGCAAGGATAGAAGCAAAGAAAAGAAGAAAAAGAACAAGAAAACCAACAACTATTTAACAAAGAAAATTACAAGCACATATATAAAAACTAGTTAACAAATGACAAGATATGCATATAAAAAGAACTCTTCTTCATTTATCATCCACTCAAAAGCTCTCACTACAATTTTAATGGAGGAAAGATGAAGAAGAATAAGAAGTCACTAAATTCTAACAAAAAACTAGTGAAAAAATATATACTTCATATGTCTCTGATCTGGAGTATTTATAGGCAGTGAAGTGAAATCCTAGGGTCTTTTTCTGAGCCCTTACAAAATGCCAAAACTACCCCAAAAAACTTGGCACGAGACGCCACGTATTGGCTGCGGTTCCGCCGCCAATACGTGCATTAGACCGCAGAACCGCGGCCGTTTTGGGGAGTTGGAACTCCAAAATTCTCTGGCTGCCTTGTGTTGCTATATTGCTCTGTTCAGTACACTTGTTTTTATAGAATCATTCCATTTTTCTTCCAGATTTTCAACAGTCTAAAAGATGAAAGTGTGTGAACTTTTTGTCTTGATTTTCTCGAGCTCCGCATTGTCAGCTTGACTCTCGTGTTACCGCTCTCATGCTTTGTGCATGAATGAGCCTTACTTGACTTTTGTCTTTCAAACTGGTAGGCGGCACCTGACGGATTGTGAGCGGAACCCGTAATTTTATCCATTATTGGCAGTTGTCCTGAATTTGTCGTGACTGTTCATAATTTTCATTTTTATGAACTGAGAACCTGTAATCTGCAATTATATAGAAAACATGGATCAAAGGTACCTACCTATATGCAATGCGATCAAGAATAGGTGGTATAAAAGTGAAAAATTATGATATGAACAGCGAGCGAGAAGGCCGAGGAAGCTCAGCTGTAGGATTGCTCGGAGGCGAGCTGTCGGCTGGTTGCCAGGGAAATAGGGAAGGTACTCCGGAGAGGTCTCCAAAAGGTCGGATGCAACCTCGGAGACGAGGTGCTGAAGAATGTCCCCAATGCATCATACTTATTCCAGCTCCGTAGCTTCCAGGAATCTAGCGGGCTTACGTGGATGACACGCCATCCGCTACGTGTCGTGATCTGAGGAATACTCGTTTATAAGCCTCATCAGTTACCTTTGTAAGGATCCCACCGACCCAAATGCTTGGGTTGTATTGAGGAAGCCACCAAGATCCATATATGACTTGTCAGAGAATGATGTATTCGATAGTACGATTAACATATGTTGGGAAGGAGAGTCGATCTACGGAACAATGCTCGCGACAAAACCCAAATCACGCAAAAAATACAATCACGCAATTAAACAACGAAAGACAATAAAAATTAAAGTGCAGGAATAAGAAAGTAATCAATCACAAACAAGATAGATTTGTTAACGAGGTTCACCCACCGTATGGCTAGTCTCCGGCAGAGCGGAATCTGCAAACATCTACTATATTTGAATCAAGTTTGCAAACAGGAGCAACCATAAGAGATTTCTCTCAAATCTCTCTGTTTCTTTCTGAATCTCTCTTGGGCTTTGCCTCTTGTGATTGATGTGCTTGTAAGTGCCTCACTCATAAGATGTGCTTTTATAGCACCTAGGACAATGTCACCATCTAACAAAGTCACCGCCTAACATTGTCACCGCCTAACATTGTCACCACCTAACAATGTCATGCATGTCAAAAGTAGCACCTAACAAAATCACCACCTATCATTGTCACCACCTAACATGTCATGCATGTTAAAAGTAGCAACTAAAAAAGTCACCACCTAACAATGTCATGCATGTCAAAAGGTAGCGCCTAAAAAAGTCACCACCTAATATTGTCACCACCTAACAATGTCATGCATGTCAAAAGGTAGCACCTAACTCTAGACTTTAATTTGCATCACTTTTCAACAAACTCCACCTTGATGCAAATTCATCACAATCTCGACATTGTCCCGCTTGGAGTATTTTTTGGCTTGATTCTCAGCACTAGTAAACTTCACACGATTCCGCTGCTGCTCTCTCCTCATCAAATTTTCATGGAGAGATTCACCAATCTGCAACAGAGATTCAACTTATCTCTGTCTACTATTTTGGTGAATATATCCGCCGGATTCTTTTCTCCCGCGATCTTCTGCAGTGTCAACTCACCATCTTCTAACGCTATGTGTATGAAATGGTATCGCACCTTGATATGCTTCGTCCGAGAATGATATGCTGCATTCTTTGCCAAATGTATTGCACTTTGGTTGTCGCTCCACAAGGTATTGAAGTCTTGCTTCTTACTCAGCTCTTCGTGTAACCCTTGTAGCCATATCATCTCTTTGCTGGCTTCCGTGATCGTTATGTATTCAGCCTCCATAGTTGACAATACTACCACTTTTTGCAGTTAAGATATCCAACTCACCGCTGTTCCCCCAACCGTAAATACGTATCCCGTTGTGCTCTTCCTACTATCTCGATCACCCGAGTAGTCCGTATCAACATAACCTTGTACTTTTAGAGAGTCACCCCCGAAACATAAGCAGTGACTAGACGTACCCCTAAGATACCTCAAAATCCATTTCACCGCATTCCAATGCTCCTTCCCCTAGTTTTGCATATACCGGCTCACAACTCCCACTGCATGTGCAATATCTGGTCTCGTACTCACCATTGCATACATTAAACTCCCCACCGCAGATGCATAAGACGCTCTTGCCATCTCGTCTTTCTGCTCTTGAGTTGTCGGGCAAAACTCCTTCATGAGTTTGAAATGTTTTGCTAAAGGCGTACTCACCGGTTTTGACTTGTCCATATTGAACCGCTTCAAACCTTCTCGATATAGTCGCTTTGCGATAACCAGAGCTTCCGCTGATTCCTATCTCGAACGATCTTCATGCCCAAAATTTGTTTGGCCACTCCCAAATCTTTCATGGAAAACTTTTCAGTCATTATCTCTTCAGACTTTGAATTTTCTCGAAGTTCGGACCCTCTACCAACATATAATCTATATAGAGTGATAGAATGACATAGTCTCCATCCTCAAAAGTCTGAATATAGACACAGTGATCCAACTCACCACGCACAAATCATGTCTCCAACATGAACTGATCGAATTTGAGATACCACTGCCTTGGAGCTTGCTTAAGGCCGTACAAGCTCTTTCGCAGTTTACACACCATAGTTTCTTTTCCCTTCACCTCATATCCCGGTGGCTGCATCATATAGATCTTCTCCACCAAATCTTCATGAAGGAACACAGTTTTCACATCAAGCTACTATAAGTGTAGATCCTCCACTGCCACAATACTAAGGATCACTCGAATTGATGTTATTTTCACCACAGGGGAAAATATCTCTTGATAGTCAATTCCTTACTTTTGCGCATATCCCTTGACTGCCAAGCGAGCCTTGTACCGCTTCACACCATCGGGCTCATCTTTATCCTGTACACCCACCTATTCAGCAACGCTTTTCGACCTTTAGGAAGCTTCACCAGGTCCCACGTGCGGTTCTTCTTCAAAGAATCCATCTCCTCATCCATAGCTCGCTCCTACTGCTTACAAGCACCGTCTTGCGTCGCCTCTTCAAGGGATTCAGGCTCCCCGAATCTGTGTACAAAATGAAGTCACTCACAAGTCTTTCAGGTAGTCTCCTTTCTCTCGTAGATCTCCTCAGAACTGGTACATCTGGTTGCTGAACATGGTCTCCATCATGTTCTTGAACCTGATCCTGCACTGCAGCTTCCTCCATGTTTTGATCCCCACTTGAAGACACCTGATTGTTCTTTTGAGTTCCGTCTAACTCCACGAACTCAGAGACAACACCATCTTTGGCTTGCTTTTCTTCTCTATATAAGTGATGCTCATCAAAGACAACGTTCCGGCTTCGTATTACTTTCTTACTTGTGTAATCCCACAGCCGATATCCGAATTCGTCTCCACCACACCCGATGAAAGCACACTTCTTAGATTTGGAGTCAAGCTTACTCCTTTCTGCTTTATTAATCAAAGAATATGCAATACAGCCAAATACTTTAAGGTGCAAATAGTTGACCGGTTTACCCGACCAAATTTCTTCTGGAATGTCTCCATCAAGTGCATTTGCCGGGTTTCTTTTGATCAGATACACAGCAGTATCGACCGCTGCTGTCCATAAGAATTTTGGCAGATTCGTATCCAAGGTCATGTTTCGCACTCGCTCTAGGATCGTCCTGTTCATCCTTTCAGCGATGCCATTCTGCTGTGGCGTCCCCGGTATCGTTTTCAACCAACGAATATCCTTTTGCGAGCAAAACTTCTCGAACTCTTGGGTGCAGTATTCCCTGCCATTATCGGACTTTAGGCATTTAACCTTCATCCCCGTTTGGTTTTCCACCTGCGCAATTCAGTGTTTGAAGATGCCAAACACATCAGACTTTTTCTTCATCGCGTACACCCATATCTTCTGACTTGTATCATCGATGAACGTCACGAAGTACCGATTTTCTCCATAAGACTCCACCGAGACCGGACCCCACACGTCCGTATGCACCATCTCCAGTTTCTTGGTCTTTTTCGCTACGCCTCCAATTTAAAAACTGAGCACGTTTTTCTTCCCACAAACACAGCTCTCACAAAACCCTAACTCCACTTTTTTCAACCCCGAAAGAACACCCTTAGCTTGAAGAATTTTCATGTTCTTCTCGCTGAGGTGCCCCAATCTCTTATGCCACAACGAAGTCTCCGAATGTTTCTCCGAACTTGCCGTCAATGCAACTGAGCCTCTACTGCTCCCATTGAATGAGTACAACGAACCGCTCAGCTTGTCCCTTACGACCACCAACGACCCTTTGGAAATCTTCCATTGAGAATTCCCAAACGTTGTAGTAAACCCTTCGTTGTCTAGCTGAATTGTGGAAATCAAGCTTTTCTTCAAATCCGGAATATGACGAGCATTCTTCAATTTGATTTGACCATCTCCTGACGGTTGCAAGATGATCGTCCTCTTTCCAACGATCTTACACGATTGACCGTTTCCCACCGTCACATGTCCAAGATCGCCCTGAACATACTCACTAAAGAGATGTCTGCCCGAAGTGCAATGAAAAGAAGCCTCTAAATCTAGAAACCAAGTATCCTCTTTTGTGTTCTCGCTCGCCGATAGATAAAGACCTCGTTCCCACTGTTCTTGTGTAGTCACCACATTCGCTTCCTTTTCATCCGTCTTCTCATGAGCCTTTCTTCAGAAGCCTACATTCACTTCTTCTGTGGCCCTTCGTTCCACAACTCCAACAGGCGCCTTGGATTTTTCCTTGAGATTTATCTCGGCTTTTAGACTTGCCCTTTTTTCACTTTCCTCTTTCTATTGTTCTGCCGCGATTCTCTACCGAAAGTGCAGAAGTTCCAGAACTCCCATTCACGGACTTTCTCCGCATCTCATCGTTTAATATGCAGCTTACCGTATCATTAAACGTGAGAATTCCCAAGATAGAGTTACTAACCGCCATCACCAGGTTCTCCCAACTCTCTGGCAACGAACATAGGAACAGTACGGCTCGAATCTCGTCTTCATAGACGATTGAAACCGACTCAAGTTGGCTTGTCACGCTGTTGAACTTATTCAGGTGCTCTATCACCGAACCGTTCTCTACCATCTTCATGTTGAAAATTTTCTTCATCAAATTTTTTTTATTTGATGTTGATGGCTCCTCGTACAACTTCGCTAACGTCGTCATTAGCACCTTAGTTGTTTTCTCTTTTGAGATATTAAAGGCCATCTGCGGAGTCAACGACAATCTGATCGTCGCCAGGGCTTTCCTATCCAAAAGGTTCCACTCCTTATCGGTCATCTTCTCAGGCTTTTCTCCTAACAACGGATGATATAAATCCTTTTGGTATAGACAGTCTTCTAACTGCATGCGCCACCAACCAAAATTGTGACCATTGAATTTCTCGATTCTTATCTTATCCTCCGCCATCTTTCGTCTATATCGCAGCAAATCGACTTCCTCCTAGATCTGAACCAACGCCTTCAAAACTACAATCTAAGAAAGTGGGGAAGATGACACAAGCGTCATTACCCACCGTTGACCTAGATTGTAGAATTGAAGAACTCTAGGTTCTCTTAACCTTGCTCTGATACCAGTTGTTGGGAGGGAGAGTCGATCTACGGAACAATGCTCGCGACAAAACCCAAATCACGCAAAAAATACAATCACGCAATTAAACAACGAAAGACAATAAAAATTAAAGTGCAGGAATAAGAAAGTAATCAATCACAAACAAGATAGATTTGTTAACGAGATTCACCCACCGTATGACTAGTCCCCGGCAGAGCGGAAACTGCAAACGTCTACTATACTTGAATCAAGTTTGCAAACATGAGCAACCCTAAGAGATTTCTCTCAAATCTCTCTATACAAATCTCTCTGTTTCTTTCTAAATCTCTCTTGGCCTTTTCCTCTTGTGATTGATGTGCTTGTAATTGTCTCACTCATAAGATGTGCTTTTATAGCATCTAGGACAATGTCACCATCTAACAAAGTCACCACCTAACAATATCATGCATGTCAAAAGTAGCACCTAACAAAGTTACCATCTATCATTGTCACCACCTAACAATATCATGCATGTCAAAAATAGCAACTAATAAAGTCACCACCTAACATTATCACCACCTAACAATGTCATGCATGTCAAAAGGTAGCACCTAACAAAGTCACCACCTAAAATTGTCACCACCTAACAATGTCATGCATGTCAAAAGGTAGCACCTAACCCTAGGCTTTAATTTGCATCACTTTTCAACAACATATATATAGTTGAGCCAGTAGATGATGAAACGAGCCCAGAATCTGTGCGTAACTTTTTTTTTCCACAAGATGTTCAACTAGATTCTCATATCTCTCAAGTCAGGACAGAAATTCCAAATGTAGTAGCGGTCCAACAGAATAAAAAGGGAAAGTGCAGAAAATGAAGATCCAAAAAGCCGTCACATCTAACATGACACAAGCTTGATCAAAGCAAACTGAAGCCACACCAAATTAATGGCTCATTAGATGAGAGTTTGTCATCTTATATTTTTATGTCCTTTATTTTGTTCCCAATCTGCCAATTTTTATCTGGCAGTTTGATAGTGTTTTGAAATTAATATCTTGCTGGTTTGTAATGCACTTTTGCTTTCATGATTTACAGTTTAAGATTTGCTTATGCCTTCAAAACCATCAAAGTATTGCTCACATAGACATAAAAGGACATTACTTTAAGAAATATATGGTTTCAGATTTCTTGTTTTAGGAATTATTTCAGCATATTGGTTCAGGTTTCAGGTTTCCATACTTGGTTCAGGTTTCAAATCTCATAAACACGCTGTCTTATTTTCCTGTTTTAGATTCCAAGTTTCCAGATTTGTTTTAGGATTTTAATTTTATTTACACTTTTGGCAGATGGATAGATTGTATAGGAAGACAACGAAAGACAATGGTTCCTCTTGTTCATCCTCACTACAGGTTCTGCTTGTGCATCGCTTTCATCAAAAGTATCATCAAAAGCAGGTGATGCTTTACAATATATTTATTAAGTACATTTGTTTTAAGTTTAACTTGTTCTTAGCTCTATTAGGAGTTTATTTCCTTTATTATTTTTTGAGTGTTTTTAATTACTTTTGACCTCACATCTGTTGTAAACTTCAGAATTGTGATAGGCTATACCGTTATGTCGTGATCTGAAATATACATTAGCATCTCATATTGGATCTTCATCTTCTTGTTAATTGTTATTCTATGCATAAACATATATTAGTTTCTCCTTTTGGTATGCTCATAACTAAGGGGTTGAACCAGATTCATTGGCCACTAGCATCCACATAGGAGTAGAAGATATGCTACCCATGTCATCTCAAGATTTAAATCCTAGTGGTGATGATGAGGAGGAGGTGGAGCAATTCTTAATTAGTTTACCCTCCGATGCGATGAGGCCACTACCACTTAAGGCACTCATGTGGGGAAAAAAGAAGAAGAATGAGAGCACAATTAAGAAGGCACAAGCTGATTATTGGAAGCTTAAACCTGAGTTTGGCCGGAGGTATCAAGCGGCCCAAGCAGAGATTGTGAGGCGTAAACCAAGTAATATTTTGTATGACTGGTCTTTATGCACTATATAGTTTTTGTCTGTTAATTGCTGATTATACGATCAATCGCTCTACATGTTCAAAATTTTTATATAATCGATTAGTATCTTGTTATATAATATCTGTATTTTGTACAGATCAACCAAAGGCACCAAAGTCCGGAAGATCCGGGAATAACCCAAATACCAAGAAGCCTTCGAAGGGAACACGAGTCGTTATACAATGGAATCAATTCAATCAACCTATTGGAACATGGAGCAAGAAGTTCAACAACATGTTGGGATGTCTTACTAAGAGATTGGATCTTTTCAATCCATACCTTGGTGGACAGAACAACCATAGTCTATGATTGAAACATAGACTATGGTTATGTTGTTTACATTGACTGATCATATGATTATAAAACTATGATTGAAACAGAGACGTATCTATGAAGTATCATAATCGAGCTTTTTTAAAATTGATGTTCAGTCAAATGCTGATTATTTCTGTTACCAGACTGTTGAGTGTGAGGCCAATTGTGTAAGGGAGCATAAGAGTTTTTCAAGTGCTAGTTTCAGCTCATTTTTGTTTGAAGTGCTTTAAAATTGACAACGTTTTAATTTGTTGTCTGTCGTAAATGAAATCATGCAAACTTCAATCCTGTCACCAAAGGCCCATTTCCCTCATGTAAATCGTTGTAGAAGATTTCAGATATGATTTACAATATAGTCCCTATTTGCAGAAATACTATGTCCTGGATGACAACTCTTCAGCATGGACTAATGTCTTCACACATAAGAATTCAGATATGATTCAAGACTATAAATCTCGTCTGAAGGACAAGTGCTTCACAAAATTCGATGAGGATTGGGAACGATTCTGGCACTTGGACCATCGAGCAGATGGAATCCATTTCGCAGCACTTCTTATGTATTGGGAGACTGAAGTGTCTGAGGCAAGCTTATAAATTTTTGATGGAATGGATTGTATTTGTGCTTGCATAAGAATGTGACATCGATGTATAAATAATTTTTTATGAAATGAAAGAAGTGTAAAGTGAAAGTAATGGAAAATCTCTGCCAGTAGCATCGGAAGGGAGGTCAGCCATATGAATTGATTATCCTTCCAGGCCTGTCATTTAACCAATGTTATCCGGAACGCGGAACGAAAACAGGAACATGAAACGCCACTTGTTGTGGAACCCGGTACAATAAGGACAATTTTCTTCCATATGCTTATATAAGAGGAAAAACATATCTCTACAAAATGAAGTATTTATGGGCCGTTCGTATGTTTGTGTGTCTAATGATTTATAATATATATATATATATATATATATATATATATATATATATATATATATATATATATATATATATATATATATTCACTTTATTTTGCTAAAAATACATATTTTTTTAGTATAATCTAGCACAAACCCAATTAAATGCCTCATTTAACATAAGTTTTTAATGGATTTGATCGGAACGGTGATTCTTCTGATTGGAGCGCTAGTGTTCCCGAAATGGAAATGATAGTTCCATTTATCAATTCGCTAGTGGTATAGCGATTTATGGTAACATAGCATTTAACATAGTTGATCTTATCGTATACTTTAATTTTTTGGGCCTGCTCCCTTCCACATAGGATCAATTTTTCTTGAGTTCCCATCTCACAAGAATAGAACACAAGTGCTCTTAATAATATTTCATGCCTTGTTAATGTTGAAACGATCTGACATAGCTATATCTCTTTGTAGAAGAGGTCCGAGCAATGCAAAGTGAATCGAGCAAAGAATGTTGTGCAACATCGCTCAGGTTCAGACACCATTTTTTTTTTTTTTTTTTTTTGACGAATAGGTGATAACAGGTTCAGACACATTTAGCCAAGTGAAACATAAGATGGAGCATAAAATGGCATCCTCTAATTCATATACTATCATGCTTTCTTTTGATAATATTTTCTGCTTGTTCGGTTTTAATATTTATATCTATTTGTGCAGAAAAGGAAAGTAAGAATCGATGAAGTTGCCAAAGTCGTTATTGGAAAATTTAGCGAGAAGTATAATAATCATGAAAAGAAGAAGAGGAATTTGGAGATTGTAGAAAGTTTACACTTTCCCTAGAGCATGCTATTATATTAATTATTCTTAAGTTGTCCGATAAAGCACAATATGTTAAACGAATTTTTTTTAATAACCACTGCAGGATTCATTAACTCAATCTGTGAAAGAGGCAATTCTAAAGGCCGAAGAATCTGGAGAATTGATAGATGGTGAGTTGCCGGTTGAAGTCGAGGACCGTTGTATCGAGGAGTCATTTGGTCCTTTTACGAAGAACCGGTACAAACTAAGAGGAGTTGGAGCACGAAGGCCGAGAAAGAACGCCGCATCACCTACTATGTCAGGGCCTCAGTATCAGGTCGTTTCAAGAGATGAGTTTATGGAATTCCGAGCTCTAACTCAAAATGTGGTTAAGAGTAATGCAGATCTGATCAAGAAGCAAAAGATGGCACGACGTCTTTTCATGAATATGTTATCAAAGGTGTCACGTGATGAGAAAGCAAACTTTGTGGCACAGGCGGCCGAGCTTTGGGGCACTACTGATGATGATTCGGATGGGAATAAGGTAATTATAATGCTCAGTAATGAAAATTATTTTCACTATGTGTGTAAGGTTAACTATATACTACACGATCACATCAGGCGCCCTGTGCATATCCTCATTCCATGCACCTCTTGGTCTTCATATGCATCATCCATTGTTCCATGGTAGACTTATTAATATATGCCAATAAATTTGATAAATGTGTTGTAGGTACTGGCATTATTTTGAAACTGCCTTACTTTTATGTCTCTTTCTGAAATATCTAGGTCCAAAAACTATGGATTTGAAACTACTGTCATGTGTTTAGTT
Organism: Agapanthus africanus; assembly: GCA_030015575.1. NCBI lineage: Eukaryota > Viridiplantae > Streptophyta > Magnoliopsida > Asparagales > Amaryllidaceae > Agapanthus > Agapanthus africanus. The sequence goes on from CM057343.1 coordinate 633,582,594, forward strand.
GGTTATGACTTCTATTTGGTCATGATACACGTTGAAGATTTTTAATTTGGTCATGAGACAGAAGAAATTTAATTGGCTATGACTTCTCTTTGTGTCATGATACAGGTTGAAGATTTTTAATTTGGCCATGAGACAGGTCATAGAAAATTTAGGCTAATTCCTCTGTTTTATTTAAGATCGAAAAGGAAGCAAAAATAATAGTGGACTTGAGGTCCTCTCCCTTTCGTGATATCATATAGAATCTGCCCATGATCCTGATACTCTCAAGCGTGTTATGATTTTTTTCCCTTGACTCAGGATAAAGGTAGCTAGCGTTAGTGGCGGAAGCCAAGATGAAGATGAATGAAGATGCACGACGGAAGTGGAGAAAAGTAAAAGCGGAGGGTTCGATCGAGGCCAAGTTGTGAAAGTTATATGTTCCCTTGGTGCAAAACATTTGTTAGATTTGTGTGATTATCTTTGTGAGTTTTATTTATTAAATGCTACATTGCCAACAGATGACCCCTTGGCAATGAATAAAACATTGCAAAGTATTGCTGAGGGATGAGCTGTTGGTATTGTGTATGGAAAAGTTGGGGACCTAAACTGCATTGGCAATGTATTGCCAAGGGCATCCCCCTTGGCGATGTATTGCCGAGCTCCGATCCCTCGGCAATAGTCACATTGCCTACCGAAGTGACATGGAGGGCACATTGCCGAGGAATTTGGAGATTACCTCTTGCTAATGTGAGGGATTTCATATCATTCCCTCGGGAAATTTCCCTCGTGAATACATCAATTTCTTGTACTGTATGCCAGAATCATTATGTCTTTCCGAGTCTAAAGATATGCAAGGGATCTCACTCTCTTCAGCTCTCGTAGGAGTGAACCGCCCAAAAAGGAGCCCGGAGCTCACACGGTTCGCATGGCAGCCCTCGTGCATTGGTTCGGATACTGATAAATTTCTCCGATTCGACCCTGCCGATAAATTTGATGGCGTGGATATTGATCTTTCAAGTTTATGATCAAGTTTTTGGTCTGTGAATTTCCTCCAAAAAAACAATGTGTTCTTCCATGATCTATTGTTCGTGGTGTGAGTTTTTGATGAAGTTGTGTCTTCTTTATATGAGTGCAATGGTTGTGTTATTGAGGGGTTGCGTTTTGCAACATTTGTATGCTTTCTGCAACATTTGTATGCTTTCTTGTTTCTTCCATGAACTGATGAAAGGCCAAATGGACGTAAGGTTACCAGTTCAATTGCATTTTGACACAAAGATATTTTCCAATTTGAAAGTTGAGTTAACAAGAATGAAGAAAAAGCATCAAAACAGGGGGATTATTTTTCCTCCCTTCTATCGAATGATTGTCGAGGCCAATAACTTTCAAGGCGGGAGTTCCCCCTACTAATTTTGAATAATAGATCATAAGCTGATTCAATCTCTAGATCTTTCCCTGTCCGCAAAAAGGTTTTACCACTAGACTATATTGGCACTTGCAGACTATGAAAATTAAAACACTAGAAAGAAGCATTAGGCGCTCCAATAATATTTTTCTTTTTGCACCTGCTAGTGTCAATGCGAATATCATATCTATGCTATTTCGAGGCAAAACTTTTCTAATTTAATTGAAACCGTTTGGTGGGATCTGCATTTAAGTAGGAGAGATTATGCTACCAATGCATGAAGGTTAGAGAGGAGGAAGAGAAATGTTAGATGGAAGTTATAGAAACACATTCTTTGAATCATAACAAAAATCAAGATTCTTCAAGATTTGCTCTAGCAAAGTCGAATGATCTTTGAGAGTGACATTTCATTTGTAGTATTTGATATATATATATATATATATATATATATATATAGATGATAACCCACAATATCTTTGGGTGTATGGGAATATCTTTTCTCTTAAAGTTACTAGCAAGGTCAAAGATGACAAGTGATATACAACAACAATTGAGCCTTTTCTCCCAAGCATGCATATGGGGTAAGCTACATGAACCAACATGAGAATCACGCTGGGTCCAGCACATGAATCCTCCGTCTCCACTCACTCCTATCGAACAATATACTTTCATTGAGCCCTTTGGCAACCATATCGTTTCGTATCACCTCCGTTCATGTTTTCTTCGGTCTCCTTTTTACCCTTTTGACATTGTCTGTATCGAGAGTATCTATTCGTCGAACCGGTGGTTCCATAGGTCTGCACTGCATATGACCAAACCATCTTCGCCGGTTTCCCGCATCTTCTCCTCGACAGATGCTACACCAATTTTTGCACGAATATCCTCATTTCGCACCTTATCTTTTCTAGTGTTACCGCACATCCAACGAAGCATACGCATCTCCGCTACGTGCATCTTCTGTGTATAATACTTCTAGGAGCCCAGCATTCTGTACCATCTAATAAGGCAGGCCGAATAGCGCTCTAATAAAACTTCCCTTTCAATTTTAACGGAAAATTACGATCATACAAAATCCCTGTTACACTCCTCTATTTCAACCAACCAGCTTGGATATTTTGATTAACATCACTATCGATCTCCCATTCTTTTGGATGATGGAACCCAGATATCTAAACTGATCACTCGGTGATATCTCTTGCCCTTCCAATATTATACCAATATGGTTTTGACTTCTCTGTTTACTAAATTTGCAATGCATATATGCTGTTTAGGACCTGCTCAATCTGAACCCCCGAGATTCCAACGTATGCCTCCATAATTCCAATTTGGCATTAACCCCTGCTTTCGTCTCATTTACTAGAACAATATCATCAGCGGATAATATATACCAAGATATCTCATCTTGGATAGTTCTAGTAAGCTCATCCATCACAATAGTAAACAGAAATGGACTTAATGCAGATCCTTGATATAAACCAATTGTAATCGGAAAATCACTCGTTAGGCTGTCGCAAGTTCTGACATTTGCCACTATTCCATCATACATATTCTTGATTATGTCAATATACTTGATAAGTGATATGATAAGGTTTATCTTTGACTTTGCTAGTGCAGGATCTTAATCTTGATCTTTGTCATGATTCAAAGATTGTGTTTCTACAGGGGTGAGAATCGATACCAAAACAATTTTATAATAATTTCATTTTAGATATTAGAGTAACTTCTCATACACAAGCTAGCATACACATACCAATTAATATGAGTCTTCACTAATAAATATAATTATTCATTAACATCACTCTGCTGAAAATACTATCATATTTACTATTATGTTACGTTTTCAAATAGGGAAAGTTGTTTCGCTGCCCAGTTTCAGAGAGATGACTCATTTTTAAACCCACAAAATTTTAAAATTATGAAAAAACCAAAAAGATATACTCTGACATTATTTAAATCCAAATATTGATTTGTATACGTATTTCTGTACGCATTGCCTATAATACACTTTTACTAATGTTTAAGATATTAGAATATGATATTTCTTTATTTTAATTTTCCATGGCTTCTTTATCATATTATTTTGCTATCATTGCTTGTCCTAATTTCTTTTATTTTAACCCATCTTAATAATTTTTTTTTTTGGGTTCTAAACCCCCTTCTTTATTATTTTATGTAATGAATCTTCTATATGGTTTTCTGAACACCTCTTCTTTATAACTGTGCGTCCTCTTTGTTATTATTTGCCTTAGTTTCCGACTTCTTTATTATTTTCTCTTTATTATTAATTGCCCTAATTTCAACCATAGTGGGAGTGGAGATGCCGGAAAGGAGAGAGGAGATTGGAATTGGATAGGAGATTAGGGATTTAAAAAAGAACATGCAAAATTGAAAACGTAGATTGAAAAATCAGAGGAATTAGATTAGACATGAGGGATTTCAAAACAAAGATGTGGATTTTGGGAGATGGGATCGGAAGAAAAAACAAGCAATTTAGAGAGAAGCTCCGTGGAAGAATGAGCGAACTATGGTAGTTGTGAGAGAAAATTATACAAATAATCTTGTTGAGAGAATAATTATGTGTATTTAATTTTAAAAAAATGAGGGTAAACATATGGATTTTTTGCAAAAATATACTGTATAAAATATACATAATCTATTTTGGGTTTGAAACATTCATATTTTGCGAGTATTGGGTTTATTCATAATTTTGAAATACGTGGGTTTTGAAATTAGTCATCATTCCAAATTGGGTTCGAAAACAATTTTCCCTATCAAATAACAATGGGCTTTCATACAAATGTAATTCTTTGTTTGATATTGACCAAATCAAATAATTTAAGTTTATTCCTAATTTTCAACCTGATCTTTTAAGTTAGCTTAACCTAAATACTAATATTTTACTTTGATTCAAATGGGACATATAATGCTCATGAAGGATTGATGACAACCAAGAAATTATATGAACAGTAGGAGATGTACCTTTGAGAATTCAATTTGTGGATCGTTAGTGATGGAGCTCTGGATCTCCTTCGAACATTGATTTCCTACGATCTACCGACGGCGTAGGCGGAAGGCTGAAATTGGGTTTGAGGACTGTCTCTTGAGGCGTGTGGATTTCAATGGGTTTGGTTTGGTGTGAAGCCGAGCTATCTGCAAAAAAGTCCCGGGATGGTTATACCACCGTGGACCTTCCGACGATCAAGTTAGTCGAGATATTTGGGCAGAGTAGCGGCCTATTGGATAAGAATTGCCTTACCTGAGTCGTCTGAGAGAGGGGTTTATATAGCGGCAGCTATGAGCTAGCGGGCGCGAGATTCTCGCCGGCCGTTACGCCCCTGGCGTTGCGTCTGCGAGAATGGCGGGATCCCTCATTAATGACGAGATACGCTCGTTAATGGGGGATGCGACGGCGTGGAACGGGGGATCGTGGGGCGGCAGATATCTCGCGTCTGGCGAGATTCGCGGAGCCGTAGCGGAGACGCCTATGATCTTCGTTTTGGGTCGCTCAATAGGACCGAGGAAGCTTAGTTCGGCGGGAGGCTCGGAGGTGAGCCGGAGGCCAAGGAAGCTCGGTTCTGTGATAGCTCGGAGGCAAGCTGGGAGGGCTGAGGAAGCTCAGCGTGTAAGAGGGCTCGGAGGTGCGCCAATGGTCATATACCCACTGACCACAGGACTGTTCAGGGAATCCTCGAAGGTCGGGTCCAGGCAGCGGGACGGTAGCCCTGGGGATGCTTCCAATGTGTAGTCCTTGCCCTGTTTCCATATGCATCGGGATACGTCTTCTTCCATGTATCATGATCTGGGGAGCACCCACTTATGAGCATCATCATTAGCCCCCCACTTTCGTTCCGACCTATTTATTGGTCGGATCAAGAGTGGACTACACGGAGAATCTTCTGTTCAGTTTGGCATCGAGAATCATGATGTCGATTGCCTAGGAACGAATGGAGGTGTCGTTTCATCTGTTAGGGCCGGCTATCGACCGAACTCGAGCTCTCTTTCTTCGAGTGCATGCGCCGGGCAGAGCCTTGCCAGCTGGTTCAATGTGAGGCTCAGGGATCCACTGTTGAGAATGAGCATGAAGATGTCTGGCGGCTTTGTGACGAAGGCTTTGATCCATCTCTTTGTAGGACATGAAGCTGTCTGGAGTGGATGGACCGAGCAGGACAATGCCCGGTCACTTCGTGATGAGGTCTTTTGATCCGCATTGTTGTGCGGGCAGGAAGCTGCCTGGTAGGATGAACCAAGCGTAAGAGTGCTCGGTCGCCTCATGATGAAGGCTTCGATCCTTGGCGTTGTGGGGAAGGAAGCTGCCCACCAGGATGAACCGAGCATGAGGATGCCTGGTCGCCTCGTGATGAGGACTTTCGACCCTTGGTGTCGATGGGTAGGAATCTATCCACCAGGGATTGACCGGGCAGGGAAGCTGCTCGGTGGCATCGTGAGGAAGGCTTCAATCCGCAGCATTGTGGGGTAGAAAGCTACCAGCTGCGGATTGACCGGACAGGGAAGCTGCTCGGTGGCCTCTTGATGAGGGCTTTGATCCTTAGAATAGATGGGTAAGAAGTTACACACTAAAGATGGACCGAGCAGGGAAGTCGCTCGGTGGCCTCTTGATGAAGGCTTTCGATCCTTGGCGTCGGTGGGTAGTAAACTACCGGCCATGGATGGACCGAGTAAGGAAGCTGCTCGGCGGCCTCTTGATGAGGGCTTTGATGCTTAGAGTGTATGGGTAAGAAGTTACCCACTAAAGATTGGCCGAGCGGTGAAGCTGCTCGACGGCCTCTTGATGAGAGCTTTTGATCCTTGGCATCGGTGGGTAGTAAACTACCAGCCATGGATTGACCAAGCAGAGAAGCTGCTCAGTGACCTCTTGAGGAGGGCTTTGATCCTTAGCGTAGATGGGTAAGAAGTTACCCACTATGGATGGACCGAGCAGGGAAGCTGCTCGATGGCCTCTTGAGGAGGGCTTTGATCCTTGGCGTCGGTGGGTAGTAAACTACCAGCCATGGATTGACCAAGCAGGGAAGCTGCTCGGTGGCCTCTTGATGAGGGCTTTGATCCTTAGAGTAGATGGGTAAGAAATTAGCCAGTAAGGATGGACCAAGCAGGGAAGCTGCTCGATGGCCTCTTGAGGAGGGCTTTCGATCCTTGGCGTCGGTAGGTAATAAACTACCAGCCATGGATGCCCTGAGCAGGAAAGCTGCTCAGTGGTCTTTAGATGAAGGCTTCGATCCCTGGCGTAGATGGGTAGGAATCTACCCGACAGGGCTTGACTGTCCAGGGAAGCTGCTCGGTGGCCTTATGAAGAGGACTTCGATCCGCAGCGTTGTGGGGTAGAAAGATACCAGCTGTGGATGGACCAGGCAGAGTAGCTGCGCGGTGGCCTCGAGATGAGGGCTTCGATCCGCAGCGTTGTGCGGTAGAAAGCTACCAGCTGCAGATGGACTGATGACATTCGTCGGTCAGGGATCGGCAGGTGTCCTTATTGCTCGGATTCGGGTCAGTCAGTGATGACCATGATCTGTCCGATCGTTAGCTCTGCGTCTTTAATTTGATTAACTTGCTTTCGATCTGTTTAATGTTTCACCCGTAGGTACTTTGCCATGTGACCCGAGAGGATCAACCCCTCGATGTAGTCATGAAATTGTTTGTGGTTCTCGGTCTGATTCCCTTACGTCCTATGGAAGGCGCAGTAAGGGCCGCGTGTCCATTTGGCCGCCTTATTGGTGACCGGAGGAGTTTGAAAAATCGCTCGCCCTTTGCCTCTTCCAACAGCTCTGTCTGGGAGATGTTGAGCGGGGTATACTCCTGGAACTTCGGGGAGTACGGATTTGGCCGGTCAATATTCTTCTTCTCTTCTCTACCCCTCTTCTTTTGATCGGCCTGGTCGCTCCGGGGTAGGTTCCCATTTACCTCAGACTCGAGCTGGATTTCTTGCTCGGTCCTGGCCTTTACCTCGGCCATGGTCTTAAGTTGCGCTAATGCAAAGGAGCAGAGCCACTCCTTGTGCCTAAGACCTGACCTAAGGGCTGTGATGACAGTCTCGTCCCGGTGCTCTGGGATCTCAAGAAGAGTATTGTAGAAGCGGGTGACGTATCCTTTGAAGGATTCCTTGTCCCCGCTCTTTATAGTGAAGAGGTAATCGGTGGTCCGCTTCTGCCATCTATTCCCGACGAAATGCCTAAGAACTGGGCGGCCAGCTCATCGAAGGTAGAGACGGAGCGTGGCTTCAGTCCTTGGAACCAATCTCGTCCGGCGCGGATGAGATTGGCGGGGAACGCTTGGCATTGGGCGGCGTCAGTATTGTCCTGGAAGCTCATCCCCGCCGTGAACGCGTCTAGGTGGTCTTTCGGGTCGGACTTTCCGTCGAAGAGGACTACCTTTGGAGGCATGTTCCTGGAGGAGACGCGGGCAGTGAGCAATTCTTCAGTAAAAGGCTTCGTAAGCAAGTCGGCGGCATACATGGCCACCTCGCTTGAAGGACGATTCTCCCGATGTATGTTTTCGATCTTTTTTTCGAAGGCATCGAGGCGGTCGTGGTATCCCAAGGATTTGGCGTACTTGGAGTTATGGCTCCTCTCGCTGGCGGCCTGTGCTTGACCGCGGTTCCGGTTCCGTTCTATGAGGTTCCTCAGGTTCCCTGGCGAGGTCGTCCTCGAGCCACCGTGGTGAGTGACGTCCGCACGACCCTGTCGAGGGAGAGAGTGCCAGCCATGCCTGGGAGCAGGCGAGCTGACCGACACCTCATCGGGAAGGACATAAGTGCGATGGGCCTCAGGACGAGGTGTTCTTGCATGAGACCTTGGCGTGGAGATGTGAGGTGCCCAGCGGGTCATTGAATTGGTCGCCACGGGGGATCTATGGCCGCCGGAAATAGCGAGGTGCTGTTCAGTCGTGCCAGCGTGGGCAGTGTCTTCTCCCCCTCTGTGGAGGTCCCGATCCCGAGGTGGGGGAACTGCGACCCGGGGGGCTTTTCCAGCCGTTTGGACATGGACAAGGCCATCCACGATGGACGCGATCCTGTCGATTCGTGCAGACAGGGTGTGAACGGCGTTCGGGGGAGGAGAGGATCCGTCCGCGCCTCCGTTATGGGAAGGACGGCGGCTAGTGCTTGAATCGTCACGGTGATCACTCGCCATGAGTTCAAGATCGAAAGATCAACTTTCGTTGAGTGGAATTTTCATAGTTCCTACAGACAGCGCCAACTGATGGAGCTCTGGATCTCCTTCAGATGTTGACTTCCGACGATCTGCCGACGGAGTAGGCGGAAGGCTGAGATTGGGTTTGAGGACTATCTCCTGAGGCGTGTGGATCTCAATGAGTTTGGTTTAGTGTGAAGCCGAGCTACCTGCAAAGAAGTCCCGGAGTGGTTGTACCACCGTGGACCCTCCGACGATCAAGTTAGTCAAGGTATTTAGGCAGAATAGCGGCCTATTAGATAAGAATTGATAAGAATTGCCTTACATGAGTCGTCTGAGAGAGAGATTTATATAGCGGCAGGTATGGACTAGCGGGCGCGAGATTTTCGCCGGCCGTTACGCCCCTGGCGTTGCGCTTGCGAGAATGGCGGGATCCCTCATTAATGACGAGATACACTCGTTAATGGGGGATGCGACGGCGTGGAACGTGGGATCGTGAGATGACGGATATCTCGCGTCTAGCGAGATTCGTGGAGACGCCTGTGATCTGCATTCTGGATTGCTCAATAGGACCGATGAAGCTTAGCCCGGGGACACGTCTTCTGCCACGTGTCATGATCTGAGAAACTCCCACTTATGAGCATCATCAATAACAAAGCTCATTGGACTTTACATTCTCATTTTAGGGATGATGTGTGCTCTCTTCATCTTCCTTAATTTAGAACACACAAGAAAACAAACAATCCCAAATCTAAATTTATTGAAGTTCAAACTTGTGTGTGTCCATACAGCTTGAAGAAATACAAAGTAAAGACCTACAAGAAACCAACAATGATCAAAGATGGTTTGAGATTTTTTTGCTTTGCCTGAAAACAACCAAACCATAAAGTTACTAGACACTGCATTAATGAGTGCATATAAGGAAAAACATTAAAAAGGGGTTTGATAAGCGATATAATTTTGGGAAACATGCAACTAATACATTGCTAGCTCATGGTTATGGATGCCTTGAGATCTAAACTTGGAAGGTATAGATTAATAGATTAGTGTTAATAGGAAAATTCCAAAAGTTATACGCATGCGCCCAGTCATGACTGAGAAAAAGAATATAGATAATGACGATTATAACGCGGTCCGAATTTGTATGATTCTTTGTATCTCTATCTTTTCTTGCTCATATGCATTGTGAAGTTATCATACTAGAGTCATCCTAATGGTTGGGCTAGAATTTATATCCCTTGTATACAACATTTTCACCCCAATATTTATTATGTTAAGAAGACGAAGATTGAAGCAAGGGAAAGACCTAGGCTTTAGATGATATTCCAGTTAGTTTAATTTGTTTGGAATTATTAAACATTTTACTACAACCAAAATCGAGATAGTTAGAATTCAATCTCACTAGTATTAAAAAGTAATGGAAATAGTGTTTCATTAGTATTGCATTCAGATAGTTAGAATTCAATATCTCTAGTTTGATTAACAGTATAATGGCAGAGATGATAGAAAAACAAATTTCCAAAAAAGACATTAAAATTGTATGCGATGTAACAATTGATGTCAACTCGACAAAAGAACCATTAGTAATTCCCAGAATGGCTCCTAACGAACTCTGAACACACAAACATAATGAACTTTGAAGACATAAACATTATAATTAAAACATTTTTAAATTTTAATCATGCTTAAGCATCAAAAAGCGCACAAAGCTTCACATCTTTTTCTAAAAAATTAAGAATGAATAAATAAATAAAGATAACAAATTTATTGCACAAAGCAAACAGAAGAATAATCTGCAACAAAGATTACATGCAATGAAAAAAGCCAAAATCCATAAAACAAATTACATACAAGATATTAATCTGATAAGGACTATATAATTTTATGCTTCGCTCAAGTATATCAGCAATTGCAAACAAAAACATAGTTTTCAAGCCCGAGGCATCTTAAATTTTGTCCATGGCTTGTTTCGCTCGAAGAAGAGGCAAATCCGTACGATGCCAAGTTAAAAATCGACACTTACAACATAATAGCCAAAAGGGGCGTCTATTGGCTCGCTTCTGGTTTTTAGCATTTTTTATCACCTTCATGTCAATTTCTTCGATCTCATTGACTCTTTTGACCATGGCGGTTGCAGGAATAGATTGCTCTTGGTTTGTAGTTGCTTCCTTGTATATTGAGTGCTCAGAAGCCTGCGACTTGTTAAATTTCTCTACGTATTCATGGAAAAGCTTGTTGAAGTCTGGACAGTTTTTGCTGTCGGTGAATAAAAATAGAAACCTAGTTATGAATTAATGTTGATAATGATTTAGACAACAACTGGTCTATATTCTAAACTTTTTGGATAGTCTATGTGCTTTTATTTCCTTTTTATTTTCTTTATTTTTGCACTCAGATTAATTGTAATGCATGCAACAACCTTATTTTAATTTGTATAATATTCATCGAAGCATATTTCATAGAGATTTTCTCTAATTAACTATTCCAAAAGCAGTTTATATTTGGTATTTGAACTTTGAAGAATCATTAACAAAGTAATAATTAAATTATGATATCATATATATGTTGAATTTTCAGATCTGGAGTCTAATATCTTACCTGTAGCAATTATATGAAAGTGACAACTTTGCCAGTCGTCGCTTCTCATCGTCTGTGGTGTCGATGCTTCCAAGCGTCGCATCATTATCCATCTGCATATAAGAAATTCAATAAAATTGATACCTTGAACTCGAAAACTAAGAGATAGAGGGTCTACTTTTAATGCAAGTATCAAACTTTTAGAACATATCCGTCATTATTTGAAATCAAATTCAGATAAAATTCCACATATGTATATTCCTATTTACGAAACTAAAGATCAACTACCTAAATTTCTCTCATAATATGATGACAACAATAACGGTAGCATAAATAACTCACCATGAAAGATTAAAAAACCCGTAAGAATGCTGCACCCAAACTTTATTTCGTCAGTTAGAAAACAAAAAATTTAAGAAACAAATATTCAATATACGAAGAAATTTATAACTCTAAATTAAAGCAGCAAGAAAGATTAAATATGCACCTTGTACCGCTTTTTCGATACAAGCCGCTTAAATTGTATTTATTTCGCACCCTAAAATCTTAATATTTACTATTAAGTCCTCCTAAATTGTACGAACTAGTTGTTTCAAATGAAGGCTTTTGGTTAGAAGTAAAACAATGAGCTTGAGGAATAATCTAATTAGTTATATAACTATGCACCCTGTGAAGATAACCGTTCATCTTTGTGATTGTTTGTTCCTCTAACTACATTTTGGATAATTATACTCTATCATTTAATTAACCCGTTAAAACAATAATCCTTCTCTCGCCCTCATTAGGTTTCCCCACATTATTTGAGTGATCTAGCATACTGAAAAAAGAAAAAAGAAAATAAACACATTTATTCGTTTCCCATGTCTGGTTAAAGGTTAACTAAAACCTAGGTGCAGTAGCTAATTGAATTTAAGAACCTATCGATATCTCGAAAAACAATACCAAAATAGATTTTATTTTGAGGGACTTTGTATATGAAAAGACTTCAAAAAAAGTACATATGTCCCTAATTCCTTCTTGACGATCTCAATAGTTTCATCGTTATTTGATTGATATTGCTCTAGTCGATGAATGGGCGTACCTTACAAAAATTTCATATAAAGTATAGGGTTATCATCATGCCATTACGTACCTTGATACCGACCACATTGGATTCCAACACTCTGGGTGAACTGAAAATGACAAAAATTAAGATAAAGATTCAAATTGCAAAAAATATTGAACATACATATATACTGATTAAAAACATTAACTTACTATCATGAACTTACAGTTGCTCATACTTAAGCAGAGATTTCTATTGGTTTCAAATCTTCCACTCGGAGTAGTCATGCTAACTCAAACACAAGAATTTGGACACAAATCCATAATCATTACCAAAAAAGTGTGTGTGTGTGTGGAGTTAACTCTAGCTACTCCGTAAATGCTTTAATATACAAGAATTTGATCGGTACCTAATACTTGGAGGCTTGTATGGATATTCACAAGGAAATTTGATCTTTCCATAGTAACAACCACCTTTAACAAATGTAAGAGTAAGAATATAGAGAAATTAATATCAAAATCCAAGAAAATTAAATGACACGAGACAAGAAATGACTGAGAATAGAGCTTAAGCAAACTCAACTGGAAGCTACAATTTGCATAGAAGAGAAGGAGAAATAAGTTGTAGAAAAGAGAGAAGAAGAATAGGGGAAATTAAAGCTCAATATCATTATAGTATGTGTGCGCGGGCGCAGCACTGATATATATATATATATATATACACTATTACAAATAAGGATTGTCCCTACGGATTTATCCGTAGGGGCAACCCACTGCCCCTACGGATATCTGCGTAGGGGCGAAAAAATACCCCGTAGGTGCAAAGGCCGCAGGTGCAAGTTGAGGCCCTGAACTTGCCCCTACGGGCAAATTCTTGCCCCTACGGATATATCTGTAGGTGTTATTGCCCCTACGGATTACTCCGTAGGGGTAATCAAATCATATATGTATTTTTTTTTATTGAATATATTGTATGTACCTACGGATACAACCGTAGGTCCTTGTTCTACCCCTACGGATAACTCCGTAGGGGATAGGCAGTGGCCCCTACGGACATATCCGTAGGGGCACTCCCAACACCCTGCACTGAGATCAGGGGGGAAAATATTAGGAAACCTGATATTTTGCCCCTACGGATAAATCCGTAGGGGATAGACAGTGGCCTCTACGGACATATCCGTAGGGGCACTCCCAACATCCTGCACTGAGATCAGGTGGGAAAATATCAGTTTTCCTGATAGTTTGCCCCTACGGATAACTCCGTAGGGGCAACGTATATACCTACGGCTTAATCCGTAGGTACATATTGTCTGTATTTTTTTTTTAAAAATGGGCTGCTAGATTTTTTCCCGTCCTGTGCACAATACTATATACATCAATCAAATCATATATTGCAGTATTCATAATCACATCTCACGCATATATATAATATACAAAAGAAACCCAAAAACTGAATATGATATAAATACAAACCAATATCAATATCGTTTCAAAATGTAGTACAATGTGATATAAATAAATACATGTTTCAAAAAATAAGAACCAAAAAGCTACCCTAGTTCGGTCCAGCTCCACCTCTGAATAACGTTAGAATAACGCGCGCCTGCTCCTCGGTCAATACACTCTGCAATGCTACAAATAAGGGAGTCTGAGCGGCATGTGGAGCTGGCGATGCGGTCTGCGCAGCTGCCGTCGAGGTAGTCGCTTGCGGAGCCGCGGCTGCGGGAGTCTGAGTGGGCGGTGGAGCTACAAGAGCTGTCTGCGGAACCGCAGCCGATGTAATGGCTTGCGGAGCCGCAGCCGAAGGAGATGCATGTGGAGGCTCGGCCGATCTACCCTGTCGCGTCTGGACATAACGTGTGTAAGAAGCGTGTAAGAACTGTGTATTATTCGAATTCGTTTCATTATTAAGTTATTTCGAAACCCTGTTTGGATATCTAGTTTGGAAAAGCGTTGTTTATTTTAATTACATATGTATGTATGATTAATCAAACTTAAGTCTAAAACCAAATAAGCTCAAGCTACGTACTAATTATGGATATGTTGATATGTATATAATATGAAATGATATTTTACTATAAAATAGTATACATACCAGCATCTCCTTCAATCCTGAACGGTGGCCCTCAAGCTATCCAGTTCCTGATGGACATGCCGGTCACTGAAGACGGAGGAAGTAACCGCCGGGGTGGAGTCCAACCTCATATGGGCCCTGCTAGGGCCCAATCCCCGGCCTCTCTCCCAACCTCCGTGGTGCCCTCCGTGTGCGGCGTCCAGAACTGGGGTCAGCAGCCTCGGATCGTTCTGTCCGGTAAAATCGATCCCCGAGGCCTGGGCCTGCTCAACCACCCGCTCCTACACCCACATTAAGCAGTAAAGTATAAGTATAAAATTTAAACTTGAACCTTCCAAAACTAAAATTTCAAATTTGGGTAGAAAAAATATTAATACTTACGCAGTACTCCTGGGTAGCGACGTCGGGATATCGAAGCTCGCCCGTGGCGGGATCTGTCGAGGTGCCGTGGACGGCAAGATATGCGGACAGCACGCTCGGTGTACCACCTGACGCCACGGTCCGAGATGTCTGCAATATTAGAAAGTAACTCTTAATATTAGAAATATTAGAGAATAACTCTTAATATTGCAGAATATTAGAGAATAACTCTTAATTTACCGATAACTCCATGGCTCGAGTAATGTTCCTCGAGCCACCTGTGTAAGTGGGGCGACCCCTCTTCGCCGACTTCCTGTTCTCCGTATTCTGAGCGACCTGTTTCTGCACAACGCATTAACATTTAGTTTTCTAATTAAGAAACACAAAGAAATAAATTATATCATAAATAATGAATTAAATTTAAAATACATACCTGTTTGCGTTCGGAGTCGAAATAAGCGCACAATAGAGGCCATATCTCTACGTCGACTCTCGCAAACGCCGGAGTAGATAGGAGGGCCGCTCTCTCTGCCTCGGGGGTCGCTATCCACAGGGAGTAGCAGTCGGCCTTCAGCTCATTCCTGTTGTATCGGACCTTGGCCTGCATGTTCTTTATCAGGCTATTGTACAGAGCATGAAGGTCGAGCACCCTCCCCGGGTGATCAGGGTCGGCTACAGGCTGAAAATCGTAATCCAACTGAAAATACAAAAAAAACATTGTTATTAGATTGCAAGTGTTAATAATAAATATATTGGATAGATCAAATGAAAATATATATTAATACATACCCGAGCCTGATCAAAGAAGAGGGCGAATGAGCGCTGGTGCTGCTCGCCCCACTCAACGTGAAGTTGATAGTTCTTCACGATCCGGCTCTCGTCCCCCAAATACCGGCCGTACCTCTCGGCATGAGGACCGGTATAGTGATAGTCAAGGATAAAAAATAGGGGAAATGCTGCCTCCCCCCTAGCTCTATCAGGCCTCAGCCTATTGGACTGATTCGGGCCTCGAGTCCCCCTCTGGGGATGGAGAGGCCCTGCGTCTGCACGAAATATCAAGACAATCAATAATAAGACGAAGTTGTATTAAGAAATCAAAGTTAAACAAAAATTCAAGTGTGATATATACCTCCGGTGACTAGCGTACGAGCCTGGGCCCGAGCAGCAGCACGAGCGGGACGATAGTTCCTCCGGTGAGGAACAACCGGGGTCCCGGACCCGGACGCATCCCCTCCAACTATAAAATAAACATCGACACTAAATTTCCATGAAGTTCATATTTATTCTATAGAGCATATGTAAAATGAATAAATATTTTAAATTTATTCATACTAACCTGCAGACGATGCGGAGGGTATGGAAGCGGCAGGAGTGGCCCCTGTGGAAGGTGTGGACGCACCACCTATAATTAGACAATTAAAAATAGATTATATAAGTAATTGCAAAAAGAATGTGTAGATCAATAATATAACGTTCTAAATCAATATGCATGCACTATAGGATATATAAACATACCCGCAGGTGCGGTGGTGTCACCACCTACAGCTAGACAATAATAAAAATTGCTAAGTAAGAGCAAAAGGAATGTGTGTATTTATGATATAGCATTCTAAATCAATATACATACACTATATGATATATAAACATACCTGGAGGAGCGAGGGTGGCCTCTGTCCCAGATGTGGACGCATCACCAACAACTAGACAATCAAATATTGACAATATAAGTAATTTTGACATAAACATGCATGAATATCTGTAATATTACATTCAAAATGGATATGCGTGCAGTATACCTGGAGGTGTGGCCAAATCAACACGGAAGGAGGCATCCGAAGGGGTCTCCGATCTGGGTGCAAGACCGGCCCTCTGAAGCTCCCTACGGAGCTCTCCGGGCAGCAGAACCGCTCTGCCTCTGCCGCGGCTGGAGCTCCTGCCGCCCCTCGCTGCTCCCGACATCGTCATCAAATCTAGATAAACGGTTCGTGGACGCATTAGACAATCATTAAAAGTATTGACTATATATGATCTAGAGCGTAAAATGTGAAGTAATAATATAACATTACTGATAACCTTTTTCGTTTCGTGGGCGCATCATACATATTTACTTGGATTTCATCGTCGATGTCATTTCTAACCCACGTAACTTCATGATCGGTCGAAGACAACCCGTCCTTCGAAACAGACGGTCGGAGCACTTTAAGCCTTCTCTCTTCTTCGTCCTCATCGCTGTCCTCGTATTCTGGGACATCGTAGACATCTCTAGGTTTCCATCGGCATACAACACTCCACCCCGGATGCTTCAAACACTGTGAGTAGTATACTTGGAACGCTTGGTTCGGAAAGATAAACGGATCGTCCTGACCGTAAAATCGAAGTGTGTTCACACTAGTCAATCCATATTCATCTTTCCAAGTCCCAAGACTGCTTCTCCACCTGTCTGTATCGGTTCGCGGATCGTACCAAGTACAGTGGAATATATAAAAGGGTTCTGATCGTCCGGGATAGTGGATACCGAGTATACAATTTAAGTACCCATAGTAAATCACACCGTCCGATCCTACCGTCGCAATCCCACTATTCTGAGTGGTTCTAGATGTTTCTATGTCCTTAACTTCGAATTTGTATCCAAGGACACCAAATCCTTTGTAATATGCAACCTCCATACTAGGAAATTGAGCTAAACATCTTGAATCACTCTCAAATGATGCAGACAAGTTCGGATCGTGGATCTAACAAAACAAATTTTACGATAAATACATAACGATACAAGTTTAGATTAAAACTGATAGCAATAAAATGTAATTCGAATAACTTACATGCTCTGTGACCCAATCACAAAAATTATCTTGATGGTATTTTTCCAAACGCTCTTCGTTCCAATCAGGATGCCCCTCACGTACCTCGTTAAAATGAGTTCTGTTTTCGACAAATAATTGTGACATTAATATTATGTCATTTCATACACACACAAACACAGATATAACAATTAATCCAAAAGAACTTACTCTCTAATTTGTTCAAGACATGCGCAATTAAGCAAGATAAACCGGTATATCTTGTTGATAAACATAGTGTCTACCCTCTTATACTCGGCTTTACCATATGGCCCGTCTTGAATTCTTCATGGTCGGTTAAGCCTTGTCTCAATGTTCTCGTCCAGATAGCGGGAACAAAATGTGGTTGCTTCATCAAGAAGATAACCTTGCATGATAGAACCCTCTGGTCGATTTTTATTGCGTATATACTTCTTAAGAGTGTAAAGGTACCTAATGAGAATATGTTGAATAAATAAACACGGGCATACCTCTACCATATCCTGCCGTATTACCGGAAGGAATGTCATCTTCGGTACGAATAGATTCACCTAGGGCAGCCTCTACTATATCCTCCATTTCTTCTGATGGAAATAAATTTCCGTATCCTGCCGTATTACCGAATTCTTCTTCTTCTCCTGCCGCATTATCGTGTTCTCCTTCTTCTTCTACCGCAGTACTGCATTCTTCTCCTTCCCCGTGATATTTCCAAGTTGAATAAAGTCTAGTAAACCCATGTTTTACAATATGAAGCTCTGCCAATTCTACCTTCTGCCAGTACTTATTGCCACATCTATCGCACGGACAGAGAATCTTCTCTATTATGATCTTATTATGTGCTCGTGCAAATTCAAGGAAAGCAGCAACTCCTGCGACAAACTTAGGTTGCATACGTTGTTTCCAATCCACATACATCCAGTCCTTAACTCTGACGTACTCATGGGCCATGTTAGACTGAATAACATATAAATTGTAGGTTATGCTGACTATATTGAGAAATATAAGAACGGGATAGTTACTGACAAAGGAGAAAATCCGTGTATATGCTTTGTGTGTGCGTTTGTCGTTGAAAAGAATAAATTATCGCACGTTATGTTAACCGATAGACGGGGACTAAGTGGCGCTTTTAGTTTCATATATGGGTATCGATGGGAATATGAAGGTTTCATATTATCATATATTGGTTTTAACCCGAACATCTCGAATCGCTCTCTATTTATGCGTTTGTATGTATGTGTTCCGGCTGTCGGGGGTAGGCTTCTATCCCATTAAGAATGTATAGAGCGAACGCCCATCACTTGTGCTTTCAACCGTTTCGAGTAAATTTCGGCAGCACCTCCCCGCTGTTCTCCGAGTACACTGTAATAGAATAGATAATCATTTCAAAGCTGTGAAACAACGTTGAAATTAACATCTAATCTATTTTTGTACACGGAGAACCAGCGGAAAGATACCGACGAAATATCTCGAAACGGATGAAAACACAAGTGAATGAAGGCGTTTGCTTTATACATTCTTAACTTGTCCACACGGGACAAATCTATGGGTTACCATACGATTGAATTTTCTCGTCGCGTAGACTATACGACGGTTGTTAGTATCGAGCTATACTGTCCGATATTTAACAACCTTCGTATAGTTCTAGGTCACGACGAGCATCGCACGTATGTTAACCGATAGACGGGGACTAAGTGGCGCTTTTAGTTTCATATATGGGTATCGATGGGAATATGAAGGTTTCATATTATCATATATTGGTTTTAACCCGAACATCTCGAATCGCTCTCTAATTATGCGTTTGTATGTATGTGTTCCGGCTGTCGGGGGTAGGCTTCTATCCCATTAAGAATGTATAGAGCGAACGCCCATCACTTGTGCTTTCAACCGTTTCGAGTAAATTTCGACAGCACCTCCCCGCTGTTCTCCGAGTACACTGTAATAGAATAGATAATCATTTCAAAGCTGTGAAACAACGTTGAAATTAACATCTAATCTATCTTTGTACACGGAGAACCAGCGGAAAGATACCGACGAAATATCTCGAAACGGATGAAAACACAAGTGAATGAAGGCGTTTGCTTTATACATTCTTAACTTGTCCACACGGGACAAATCTATGGGTTACCATACGATTGAATTTTCTCGTCGCGTAGACTATACGACGGTTGTTAGTATCGAGCTATACTGTCCGATATTTAACAACCTTCGTATAGTTCTAGGTCACGACGAGCATCGCACGTATGTTAACCGATAGACGGGGACTAAGTGGCGCTTTTAGTTTCATGTATGGGTATCGATGGGAATATGAAGGTTTCATATTATCATCGAGTATCATATATTGGTTTTAACCTGAATATCTCGAGTCGCTCTCTA
This sequence comes from Agapanthus africanus, assembly GCA_030015575.1. Taxonomy (NCBI): domain Eukaryota; kingdom Viridiplantae; phylum Streptophyta; class Magnoliopsida; order Asparagales; family Amaryllidaceae; genus Agapanthus; species Agapanthus africanus. Next base: position 633,602,361 of record CM057343.1, read on the forward strand.
ATTATGCGTTTGTTGTGCATTCGTGTTGTATGTGTAACATGATTTTAAACCATTGAGATCAAGATTGATAGAACTGATCATCCTACATTGCAATAGCATTCATCAACCAAAAACTATTATTGCAATGGTATACATCTATAACAATCAACAATTAAAACTACAAATATAGGATACTGATATCATAAAGCGTTATGAGACACGTCATCTGCCACGTGTCGTGATCATGGAAATCGCTAATATTGAGCATCATCAAGATTAGATTATGGTTTTGAAGCAAGTTATTGAGCATCTTGGATTGATTGTCAAGTGTTGATTTTTATTTCAACACTTGACAGAATGAAAATCATAAATACAGTTGCAAAATGTGTTCCTCACCCCCATAAAGTGGATCTTAACAATCCAGACAAGACCATCATTGTTCAAATTGCCAAGGTAGACATAATCTCAGCAGTTATTTACGGTTGCTAGCTTGTATTGCTTGTTGCTATTCTTTTTTTTCCTTGCCCTTTCTTTCTTTCTTTCTTTTTTTTAGGGGTGGGGGGTTGTGTTTGAAAAGTTTTAACCAACTCACTGCTATTTCTAGGCAATGCAGGAATATAACTAGTTTTATCCCCCAAAAGAAAGAGCTTCAGGCTTCATGCGTCAAGCGATGTGTATAATTATAGGATTTTCTTGCCAGCGGTTCATTTACAACTATTCTTTAGTCTATATACCTAGCATCTGCTACTAGATATTACATCTTGCATCAACACCCCGCATGTTAAAATCAAAATCGATTATTTTTTTCTTGATCTTTTTCTGATTTTCTACCATATGTGTCGAGTAAATTATGATTAACATTGTATTTGTCAACTAATCAGAAGAGCCATTCAACCAGCCCCACCGTAACCCTAACCCCAGCCCCACCCCAGCAGCAGCCGAACCCCAACCCTAACTCTACCCCAACCCCGACCCCGACCCCGACCGCTACCGCGACCCCTGCCCAACCCCAACTCTCGCGCGCGCAACCCAGACCCAGCCATGAACCCTAAGCCCAAAATAATCCAAAAATGCTTTAATTTACCTCGAGATTTATACCTGAACGGCTGCTGGTGGGCTGGAGCGACGACGGTGGCGATTTGGCGACGAAACCGGCGGTAGCGACGACGGTGGCGACGAAACCGGCGGTGGCGACGACGGTGGCGACGGTGGCAACGACGGCGTGCTGATTTGGGGTTTTTTCTCGCGCGCGATTGAGAAAGAGAGAGAAAGTGAGCATAGGCGATCGATCTGGCTTTATTTTAAAACGATATTTACTTGCCCCTACGGACATAACCGTAGGTCCTTTGTTTGCGGCTCCGTAGGGGCAAACACCAAATTAAGAATTAATATTTTTATTCTTGGACGTCTGTGCCCGTAGGGGCAACCTTTTAGCCCTACGGATTAATCCGTAGGGCCAAGTTAAATCTGCCCCTACGGATATTTCCATCCGTAGGGGCAACCCCCTATTTTACTAGTGATATATATATATATATATATACACACACGCGCGCGCGCGCGCGCGTGCACGCGTACCTGCAAAAGGTGTCCCTTCACTTCCTTCAATTACATAACCTGAAAAGATAAGAGATATTTAAACGTTAATACACTAACTCGTGTTATTATGTTTCATGTTTTACATATCATGCTTAATAAGCACAACAAAATAGAATTCCTTAAGCTGCTATGCTTTCTGATATACTAAAAGCTATGAAGCACAGACACTTCTACTTGCTCGTCGTGTCCGTATCCGATACGTATCGAACACTTGGACACTCCGTCCAACACGTGCCCGACATACCTGGGTCGTGTCAATCCATATTGGACGTATCCATTGTATTGTTATGTGTATCGCTTTTATTTTTATATATGTATTTGTTTGTACTTTAAAAAAACTCATGGTTCTGAATAAAAATTATAACATTGTTTTTGTTTTTATTGTGTTTTTAATGACAAACCAGTACATGTTTCATCTTGTATTGCATTATATTTTGTTTAATATATATAATTTAATATATTAAAATAATAATACAGCCATGTGCACGTGTCCATATTTTTACAAATTTGTTGTGTCCCGTGTCCGCGTCTGTGTCGTGCCTGTGTCCGTGTCTATGCTTCATAGACTGAAAGTGTTCAAAGTTGCTTTCAATGCTTCTTAATTAGTTTTAACTTCATTAAAGTTGTTACTGAAGTGAGAATTACTTTGATATAAAAAAAAAATTAAGTTTGTCATTTGCCTCTCTCTCTCTCTCTCTCTCTCTCTCTATATATATATATATATCAACTCTAAGGTGAAACCAATTACCTTCAATTTATATCAACTCAAAGATGAAACCAATTACGTACCTTCAATTTCTCGCATCAATACTATATATCAAGAGTGAGAAATCTCTCTCTCTCTCTCTCTCTCTCTCTATATATATATATATATATATATATAGGTGAAACCAATTACCTACAATTTCTCGCATCAATACTATATATTAAGAGTGAGAAATCTTACGGCATAGTTATAAAACAAAACAAAAGATGATTATGTACTCACGCTAGTCAAGGATATTGTTAGGCAATAGATGAGCAACAACCTGCGGAACTGGTTCCTGCAAATACTTAAATGAACATTAATTATTTTACAGAATAACTTATTAATAAAGGAAATCTTAGTATATAGATGTAATATATTACCATATAGAGAAGATATGCGTCATGAATCTCATTAGAACATAATAACTTGTTGATCATATGTGAGCTGGTTTATTGATCGAGTATTAAAGGAAAATTAAACTAAGTTTGTGTTGTTTAAATATTCATAACAACAAAAAATATCAATTAAGCAAATCAAAAGTAAGAACATAGACAACTTATAATGTTGATGCATATATAGATTGTTGGTGTCTTAGGCATTTATACGTACATGTTTGGTATATCCAAATTTGGAGGGCGTGCCAAAAACGGTTCCACTAAAATATATTCCTTACAAATCTGACAAATAGAGGTATGTCTAGTTGATGATGAATCATATATAGCAAAATAAAGAACACAAAAAGGTTTCTGAGATCCCAACAAACATCAAAATCATAAATATTAAAATGTAATATTTTTGTTCGTAGATATATGTACGTTGAAACTGTGCAAGGTTTGTAGTATAAAATACTTCAGTGTCTAGCTAGAAGTAGAAAGATTTTATGTAAAAACATGCACACCTTGCAAAGAGAATGATATTCCTTTTGAAGACGTTTCACACAAACTTTCTCTGCCATCAGCAATTAATACTCTATCTTAAACTAGCATTGTACCCGCGCTACGCACGGGGATAGCATGAATCAAAGAAAAATGAGACGATGGAGTAGTTTTCAAATAAAAATTTAAATTCTATTTAGTCTCTCGTACTCTCAACTTATCTTGGTTATACTTAATGATTAATAGATACTTAAGAGACTATAAGTTATATTTTTTATTTTAAATTAGAATTAAGAATGTGTTTCTTTGTTTTTCTGAATTGAAAAGACATGTAAGGCATTAATGGATGGTAGCATAATAAGGTACATGATATTTATTTAACCTAAACATATAAAATGTGAAAGCATAAAAATATTTTAAGGAAATGCATATTATTAGTCATCCATTTCATTGAAATAGACGTATAATATAAGCAAAAATTCATGTCCTAAGTATTAATAAAGTACATCACCATATCCGTATTACATAAAAAAAATAAAACAACACTAAATAACAAACTGAAAAAAAAACTTACAATCTCACAGCGGCCTAATATAATGGAATACTTGGAAAATGAATAAAATGACCTTATATAGGAGAGTAAGAGTTCAAAAAGTAATAGCAAAATAAAACATTAATAAATATATCATTTTAGTTTGTTAATAAGGTGTTGCTTTTTGAACTCTTACTCTTATCATAATTCATTTTGTATTTGAATGGTTTTCAGTAAAGTAGATTTGACAAAACATAACTTGACTGATTTGATAGCATTGTAACTTGAGTAAATTAAATAAAAATATTTGAAAAAGATAATATTTGATGTTGTTTAGTGATGAAGAACACAACAAAAAATGAATGGCGCCAATATTTCCGATTTCAATGTTTTCTGCTGAGACTATTATCATTCAACAGCAAACTAAAACCGGTTATAATATGAAAATTATATTTAGCAACAAAAGAAGATGTTGGTTTCTTACTTACAAAAACGAACCATTGCAAAGTGATCACAGATTTCAACATCCTATCCAGCAAATATGACACATACTTCTGAAACCTAAAAATTGAAGAAAAAAAACATCGAAAACACAATCAGTTAAGAGATGGTAGCAATGTTTCCATTGGCATTAATTTCCAAAGAATTTGTAGCACTCGTCCATCCATCGGCAAAACTGACCGCAAAATGCTCTCGGAAGTCGATCATTATCAACCCAGTAGCCATCATTTTTTGCCTTCACAACCCTTCCACAGAGCTTATCCTTGCAGGGAGATCTCGGTTCCATCTTCAACATCATCCTTGTCCAACTTTTAATCTAGAAAGCATCTCTTCTGCATCTGTCTATTATCGGATTGCCTGATCTTATGCACTCTTTAACTTCATGACCAGCGCATAAAAGATCGCCGTAAGAAACCTTGTTCAAAATTTCCATGGCGTGTGCCCGTGTATATGCATCAATAAACATTATGATCCCGACCACATATGCCGCTGCAAAGTGGCCACCAGTCATCGCTGTCTTGAGATACTCCATACCCAAAATCATCCTTCCTAAATTGTATATCTCTTCTTATAGGTTTAAAGAAAAACTCAATATCGATGAATTAGACAATTTATATATATATAGGAAGATATGTATTAAATCAAATTATTTACCAGTCCAAGAATAAAGCTGGCATCAAGATTGCCGCTATTTGCACAGTTTCGAAACAAAATTAGACATGCACCTTTTTCCCACCAATACATCCTTAAGTACTCCTTAATCACCGAGATTGAACGCCCAACTATCTTATCTTTGGAGGCACGGTAAAAACTCTTACATCAAAAATGCATACAAAACGATATTAGATAATTTATATGTTGGTTCTGAAATTATAAAAAGTAATAAATGCTTACGTTGCACGTAGGTTTTTAATATCATCGAGAGGAGCCGAGGACTTGGAGACGACTTGCATGGCTATTTCGATGAGCATATCTTGTGAGAGAGAGGTCACGGTCGATATCTTACTTTTTTATGGCCTTTCTTCATTACCGACGGACTAAGCTTAAGCTTCATCATGGACAACTTAAGTACTTGAAATAGTCAGGCACAAGTGTTTGTGAGAAAATGCATGATCATGGTAACTTGAGCACTTGAAATAGTCAGGCACAAGTGTTTGTGAGAAAATGCATGATCATGGTATATATATATATATATATATATATATATATATATATATAAGAGTCACCTAGTCAGTTTGAAATTTAAAATTAGCAAGTAGCGAATGCAATTATGGTGAATTGGAAATGTATAGCTGCATGTGGTCTCATCATGCATTTTTCTTCATTTTGATGTCATATCATATATAAATATGCATGAAGAAAAAACACATGATTGGATGGATGAAATATATGTATTTATAGCTCATATCATAATTGCACTATGCATGTGAAAAATTCTCAATAAAACATATTCTGATAAAATATAATTTGACTTGTTTGATAGCATCGTAAGTTGAGTAAATTAAATAAAAATATTTGGAAAAGACATTACTTTATATTGTCTGGTGACAGAAAAGACAACAAAAAGTGCTTCAGCCGCGAAAAAAGGGAATGCAATTAGGGTGAACTGGAAATGCTGGCTTCATGTGTCCAATCATGCATTTTTCTTCATTTTGATGTCGTGTCATATATATATATAGGGATGCAAAAAACGCATGATTGTACGGATGAAGTATATGTACTTATAGATCATATCATAATTGCACTATATATGCGATAGATTCTCAATAAAGTATATTCTGGTAAATGTATAATTTGACTGATTTGATAGCATCGTAACTTGAGTAAATCAAATAAAAATATTTGGAAAAGATAATATTTGATGTTGTCTAATAGTAGAGAAGACAATCAAATGCGTTTCAACCGCAAAAATAGAGAATGCAATTACGGTGAATTAGAAATGCCGAATTCATCTATCCCATCATTCATTTTTCTTCATATATCTATATATGATATTGTACAAACAATCATCTGTCCAATCAATGTTATACTTTCTATTCAGTATATAACTTAATATTTAGAATAAATGAATATATATTGTTTGGCTTATTGATTTTTATTTTCTTTTAGACTTATTATTTTTAATTTCTTATTAACAACAAATATTATATAGCAAGTAAGGTATCATAAGTATAATGATTGCAAGGATTTATAAAATATTCATGTAACTAAAGTTTACATAATTATAAAAATAACCTATAACTGACATGATCAAAAATGAAAGATAAATATCACTTAAACTCTGTGATATTACATCTTGATTTTAGAATTTCATTATACATAGCAAAATACTTTTACATCAAGGATAATCTTCACGCATTAAAGAAGCGACAATTATTGCATGCTCGAACACTTCATAAGACGGAGTGATAAATGTGCAATGATGGTCATTCTTACGAACATCATTTTCACGATATATTCGGACCGGACAGGTTTCTTAATAGCAATAAAACATACAGAAGACATCAAGATCCGATCGTAAAGAAATATAACTATGATTTTCAGACAACTGATAGTATATCCCACCTAAATTAAATCTAACTGGATGATATCCATTGGTTATGAAATCACGAAACATAAAGTATAATATACTAAAATTGACAATATCAACTCTTGCTGTCCATTTAGCAGTATATTCTTCTGTAATACACAATTCCAATTGCATTCTGAGTACATCCTTATGCTCATCCTGAAATTAAAAATTTGAAGTTATATATAGTTAAGATTTTTTTTGTTATTAATTTTTTTTCTTTCTAATAGAAATTTTAATAGAATAAAGTTGAGCTTAACATATTTCATGATTTTTATAAAAATACTATTAGAAAATTATAGAATAATACAGAAATTGTTAATTATACTCTACCGTTATACAATTCTATATATGGAAGAGAACTTACATTTCCGGTTGATGGAGATGACATTCCAGGGAGCCCAATGGTTAGATCCATTCAATGCAATACTAATAGTTTATCTGAATCCATATCATTGTATTAATATTCCATTAAACTAATTTTAGATACTGCTATGTAGTTGAAATCATATATATATATATATATATATATATTGTATTGATTTATTATTGTTCTTCGTTTCAGTAAGTATACCCAACCAAGTAAATATTATTACCTCAAAGAAATAAAAATGAGTTGTATAGGCAAATAACAAAAAAAATATCAAAATGATTATTACTTCAAAGAAATTAAATGAACGATATAAACAAATAACACAAAGTACCATACATGAACTTAAATAAAAACATTTAAATAAGCATAATGTTTTTATAATATAAAAATTGAACTCTAAAAGAAAAAACTATGCATCCAAAGTCAGTGAGATATTTTTTTCTGAAACTTAAGAGAATTTTAAACTCTTCATTTCAAACTCTAGCATAAAGACATAATCGACTAAGAAGGCAGTCGAGAAAAAAATAAAGAAAAACTTTAAATTTTATTCAAGTATAATAAAAATTGACTTACAATAATATCCGTTAAGTTGTTGAACTTTGAAGTGGCAATAATTAAAATTACCTCCCATATATATAGATAGAAGTATAACTATACCACAAAAAAAGTTGGTTGTATTTGTTAATAGGAATATTTGAAAAATTAGAGTTATTTTAAAATGACTTTCTATGTAACTCATAAAAGTTACATCAACTTATAATATTACGATACCCAGTTTATGATTTATATGAACTTTCTAACATGTAATATTTTTTATCTTATATCTTATAAATCGAAAAATCAAGTATGGATAGTCACGCCAACTTTTTATCTAACACTTATGTGTTTTCTCTATGCATTAGTTGTTTTTGCTCTACTTATGATAACCTCTCTATGTTGAGGACGGTTTTTAATAAAATATAATAGGCGTAAAGAATTAATGCATTCTCTGTTAAAAAGAGAAAAGAAAACCGAAATATGCTCTAGTCTAAACGACTATTTTCGATGTCATATCATGTATAAATAGGCATAAAGAAAAAATGCATGATTAGACGGATGAAGTATATGCATTCAACTCATATCATTAATACACTCTGTATATAAACGGTTTTCAATAAAATATATTTTGACAAATGTATGATTTGTCTGATTTGATAGTATCGTAATTTAAGTAAATTAAATAAAAATATTTAGAAAAGATAATCCTTGATATTGCCTAATGATAAAGAATAGAACCAAATGTGCTTCAACCGTGAAAGCAGCGAATGCAATTATGGTGAATTGGAAATGCATAGCTTTATCTGTCCCATCATGCATTTTTCTTCATATTTCTATTTATGATATATACAAACAATTATTTGTCCAATCATGCATTATCTATCCAATCGTTATCTGCAACATCGCTTTCACAATCTATTCGAAGTTACACAGATTTCTCAATAGTAATAAAATATGCAGTATACATCAAAATCTGATTCCAGAAAAACAAGTATTATTTGTCATAGCAACCAAGTGGTGAATTTTGCAACAAAGTTCTTTTGAATACATGAGGTGATAAGGGTATAAAGAGATAAAAATAATTAATGCATTCTCTGTTAAAAAGAAAAATAAAAGTCGAGTTATGCTTTAGTCTAAATGACTATTTCGATGTCATATCATGTATAAACAGGAATGAAGAAAAAATACATGATTGGACAGATGAAATATATACATTTACTGCTCATATCATTATTGCACTCTGCATATATATAAACAGTTTACAATAATGTATATTTTGACAAATGTATGATTTGACTGATCTAATAGCATTGTAATTTGAGTAAATTAAATAAAAAATATTTGGAAAAGACAATCCTTGATATTGTCTAGTGAAAAAGAAAACAACCAAACGTGCTTCAACCGTGAAAACAGAAAATGCAATTATGGTGCATTGGAAATATATAACTCCATTTATCCCATCATACATTTTTCTTCATATTTCTATATATGATATTATACAAACAATCATCTGATCAATCACGCATCATCATAACTATATCACAGAAAGAGTTGGTTGTATTTGTTAATAGGAATCTTTGAAAATGTAGAGTTATTTTAGAATGACTTTTTAGGTAACTCATAAAAGTTATATCAACTTATAATATTACGATACCCAGTTTATGATTTATATGAACTTTCTAACATGTAATACTTTTATCTTATATCTTATAAATCAAAAAATCAAGTATGGATAGCCCCGACAACTTTTTATCCAACACTTATGTGTTTTCTCTATGCATTAGTTGTTTTTGCTCTATTTATGATAACCTATTTATATTGAGGACGGTTTTCAATAAAATATAAATAGGCGTCAAGAATTAATGCATTCTCAGTTAAAAAGAGAAAAGAAAACCGAAATATGCTCTAGCCTAAACGACTATTTTCGATGTCATATCATGTATAAATAGGCATAAAGAAAAAATGCATGATTAGAAGGATGAAGTATATGTATTCAACTCATATCATTAATACACTCTGTATATAAACGGTTTTCAATAAAATATATTTTGACAAATGTATGATTTGACTGATTTGATAGTATCGTAATTTGAGTAAATTAAATAAAAATATTTAAAAAAGATAATCCTTGATATTGCCTAGTGATAAAGAAGAGAACCAAACGTGCTTCAACCGTGAAAGCAGGGAATGCAATTATGGTGAATTGGAAATGCATAGGTTTATCTGTCCCATCATGCATTTTTCTTCATATTTCTATTTATAATATTATACAAACAATTATTTGTCCAATCATGTATTATCTATCCAATCGTTGTTTCCAACATCGCTTTCACAATCTATACGAAGTTGGACAGATTTCTCGATAGTAATAAAATATTCAGTATACATCAAAATCTAATTCCAGAAAAGCAAGTATTATTTGTCATAGAAACCAAGTGGTGAATTTTGCAACAAAGTTCTTTTGACTACATGAGGTGATAAGGGAATAAAGAGATAAAAATAATTAATGCATTCTCTGTTAAAAAGAAAAATTAAAGTCGAGTTATGCTTTAGTCTAAATGACTATTTCGATGTCATATCATGTATAAACAGGAATGAAGAAAAAATACATGATTGGACAGATGAAATATATACATTTACAGCTCATATCATTATTGCACTCTGCATATAAACAGTTTTCAATAAGGTATATTTTGATAAATGTATGATTTGACTGATTTAATAGTATCGTAATTTGAGTAAATTAAATAAAAAATATTTGGAAAAGACAATCCTTGATATTGTCTAGTGAAAAAGAAAACAACCAAACATGCTTCAACCGTGAAAACATGAAATGCAATTATGATGCATTGGAAATACATAGCTCCATCTATCCCATCATACATTTTTCTTCATATTTTTATATATGATATTATACAAACAATAATCTGATCAATCACGCATCATCTATTCAATCGTTGTTCTGAACAGCGCTTTTACAATTTATTCGGAGTTGGAAAAATTCCTCGATAACAATAAAATATGCAGTATACATTAAGATCTGATTGCAGAGATGCACAAGTATGATCCTTTCCAGATAGCTGATAACATAACCCATCTAAACTAAACACAACAGAATGGTATCCATTGGTTATGAAGGCATGAAGCTGTAAAATAAGTTGAATCTTATAAGTCAATATCTCTTTTGGAAAAATGATAAGCGAGAACGCATTAAGTAAACCTAGCTAGTGATAAATCTAAAATTTGTTTAAAGGTGTAAAGTTCGATTAAGAGTTTTCAAGATGATCTTGAAATTTTGGAATCTAAATTTTTTGAGTAAACAAATAAATTGGGCGAGAGAGGGTTCTAATGGAAATAGAATTCTAAATCATATATTTCTATACATTTTTACTTAGTAACTAAAAAGATCCTCTATATGCATAGGCAGTGTGTAACACAAACAAATTTAAAATTAATTTGAGATATGCTAATAATTTGTTTCGTTCAGCAATTAAGAATTATTATTTTCCTAGAAGAAGACATGCACAAAAACCTAGTAAAACACAATTTAAACATGAATCTACAACCGCTTTACCAAAACCTTAAATTTAAATGCAAACGTCATTTAGATTTCCACTGTTCTTAGTTAAGAACCATAAAAATTCGTTCATATGCTAATGTCGTACCAAAACTTTAGCCTTTCAACTATACCAAACATTCGATTATCTAACAAAACCATAATCTAAATTAATGCAATCCACATCATCACTTATATATTGAAGATTTTTCTATATTTCAATTAAGACACATTTACATAAGAAAACCCCAATCTAAATTACTGTATATTCTACTTTGTAGCCTATATATAGATTGATCAGCTCATAACCCTTACCATCTTCACTCTCATATCCGATAGCCAAATGGAAGATCACCTCTCACAAATGCAACTTCCCAACCAAAACCAACCACAGAGAAGAACAACCCGAGGCTCCACCGGATACTTAGACGTCCGCAAACGTAATTGGAGACGATATTCTGCAGAAATCCGAAACACACACACCAAAAAAAGGCATTGGTTAGACACATTCGACACGGCTGATGATGCCGCTATAGCTTACGATCTCTATTAGATATCGTTCAGTAGGCCTGAATGGGCAAGGACCAATTTTGTTCATTACCCGGGTTTTTTCAATTCCCATGTTTCTTATTCACCGCCTCCTCCACCGCCGCCATCGGTGGAGTTGATCGTGAATGACAGTCTCTCTTCGATATCGTTCAATGGATCTGAAGGGGCGAGAAACAATTTTCATTATCTGGGGTTTTTCAATGACCGTGTTTCTTATTCACCGCCTCCTCCACCGCCACCGTCGCCAGAGTCAATGGAGATTTATGGAGGTTTAGATGAGAAGAAAGATGATGAATTTATGACCATTGCGACTATCTTGCAGACCTTTGGACAATCAAAATATATTTCTTCTTTTTATATATGAAGAACTTAATGATTATTGTTTGACAACTTTGTATTGGAGAACCTACACCACTCAATGATGGAGTGTTCTAGTTGTTGGTGGTGTTGCTGATATCTTATCTATAAAATGAATTTTCTTTCCATCCCATTTTACTTTTTTTGGGATATTGCAATCATAAGTTTTTAAGTATATTTTATGCGTGGAACATATTTTCAGATCCATTTATCATAAGTACATGATTTGTTTTAAAATGTTAAGATGAATTAGCTTTATTTTAGCGATTACTTAATGGAATTCTAAGTATAAGATAGATATGCTATTAATGATAATGTGTTTTGATGAATTGAGAGGTTCAAGCTAGTAAACTAAGGTTCTAATTTGAACTATAAAATTTTTTTTCAAAAAGTATATTGATAAATACCGAGAAGTTTTCTTCACAGACAAAAGAGGACAACGATCGTTTGGAGATAAGGTAACTTTTAAGGCACAAAAACACACGATATCAAAAATATTTTTTAAGTGGAGGTACGAAGTTATAAATTAATTTTAATTTGCATACGCTATTAGATATCTGTTATAACTAATATTTTAATTAAGGGTTTTGCAATATAATACTATGTAATTATATTCTCATATAATACATAGTTTCAAATGCATTCTGATAGATTTTTATACTCATCCTGCAATTAAAAACTCAGAGTCGCATACAGCTTAGATTTATTTTGTTACAAATTTTTTCAAATGGAAAATTTAATAGAACAAACACAATCTCAAAATATTTCATGGTTATCATTAAAAAATTTATTAGAAGATTTTAGAATAATAAAAGAACTATTAACCATATTTTGTTGTCATACAATTTTATATATTTTTGATTGGAAAAAATGAAATTCCAGAAATACCAATACTTAGATCCATTTACTGTATTTATGTTTTTTTTCAGCGTTTGTTATCTTTACTCTACTTGTAATAATTTCTCTGTGCTGATCATTGCTTGTAAAATTCTGTTACTTTTTCTTTCCTTATTTGGATAGACTATTAAAACTTTCTAGGCTTATAATAATATAACGGTTATTAATTGTGTATAACAACCATTTGGAGATAAGACAACTCTGAAAACACAAAAACACACGACTTCAAAGATATTGTTTAAGTGGAGATAAGGAGTTACGAATTAATTCTAGTTTGCATACGCCATTAGTTATCTATTATAACTAATTGTTTAATTGAGGGTTTTGGAATATGATATTATGTAATTATATTCTCCCATAATACAGAGTTTCAAATGCATTCTGATAGATTTTTATGCTCATCCTGAAATTAAAAACTCAAAGTCGTATGCTATTATTGATTAAAAAGTATATTATAAATTAACATCACCCTATATGCCTGCAATCTGAATAAAAGCAAGTATAATTTTGCCCAAACTGTACCATTATATTTCGCTTGCATTTAGAATATATATAACATAGTTTATCGAGAAACATGTAAAAAACTGTAGCATTAACTATAAAATCCAAAACTGATATAGAATTATAGAGTTTTTAGTCTTAATTAGTTTCCTCTTCACTTTCTTGGCATTTTTTTAACGAAACTGGGAAAGCCCGGTTATTTTATTAAAAAATAATAGATTTTGTGGACCAGGCCCAATACATCAACGCCCAAATATGGGTTATATATACAGATGAAGAGAGTTAGGGTTTACTAAATAGATCGAGAGAGGCGGAAGAGAGAGAAAAATATCCGCTCTCTCTCTATTTCTTACTTTGTTTCTTAAATGAAAAAATAACTCAATATCTCAATTTTCTTCTCCTTTCCACCATTTTATTTGTAAATTATTGCAATCTTCACTTTCTTGCCATTAAAAAGGTTTTAATCAAAATTTTGATAAATAAAGAAGCTCTTTTTTTCTCAAACGGTCTTCCAATTTAAGTTTTTTTAAAATTAAATCGGGAGTAGACCCAGCTGAATTTTATTAAGAAAAATATTAAGTGGGCTTTAGCCCATACACCATGACCTTAAAAGGGATATATATATATCGCAGGAATTAGGGTTCCCGTAGAAATACCTAGAGGCAGAAAATATCTATCTTTTTCTTCATGATCTTCGCCTCATTCCAACTCCAAAGTCTACAGATTTCCACCAGTCTTCAAAAATCTTTTTAGTAGATCTGATCTCTCCACACCGATATCATTCATCTCTCCTTTTCTTCGTCTGTTTCGCCTCACCCCAACTTCAGATCTTAAAATTTTTCATTATTTTTCAAGAGTATTTTGAGAGATCTGAGCTTTTCAACGTTGGAAACTATATAGGTAAGCATAAAATGACACATGGCTTGCTAAACTTTTTTTCGTCTCTAGTATTATGATTATCAGATCCAGTCTCTACTCTTAACGATCTCTCTTCTAAGAAACCAAATTACAAATTTCCACCAGTCTTCAAAAATCTTTTTAGTAGATCTGATCTCTCCACACCGATATCATTCATCTCTCCTTTTCTTCGTCCGTTTCGTCTCACCTCAACCTCAGATCTTAAAATTTTTCATTATTTTTCAAGAGTATTTTGAGAGATCTGAGCTTTTCAACCTTGGGAACTATATAGGTAAGCATAAAATGAGCAAAAACACTTGGCTTGCTAAACTTTTTTTCGTCTCTAGTATTGTGATTATCAGATCCAGTCTCTACTCTTAACGATCTCTCTTCTAAGCAACCAAATGTCCAACCTTGAGGCTTTTTGTGATTTCTCCTGCTTTATAAATCATTAGATCTGTAATTTTTCTCAACAATTTTTTGACGCTAAAATAAAAAATGCAAACTTAAACTTCAGAATTTCAGAATCCGCAAAGAGAATCCTCAAAACTGACATTTTTAACTCTAAGAACTGATTTTTATTCTTCTCGGCTTAATAAAACTTGATTTTTTATTTTTCCAGTATTCTTCATGCTACCCAGTTTCCTAATCAAAGAAAAAAAGAAACTCTTTGCTTCATTCTTCTCAATCTCGGAAGGTGAGATAAATCCAACTTTATAAATATTTTTATCTCCTCTAGAAAAGGTAAGTAATTATTTAGAATTTTCAAATCATGTCTACTCTAGTTTTTTTGATTCTTCATTGTTTGTCCCTTTCTTTTATTGTTGGGATACTGATGATACTTGTTTTTGGATTAATCTTTCTTTGGATTACTCATAATGATGGTAAGTGTAGTGATGCTCATCATAAGGATAGTAAAAAAAAGTTAATAATTATTATTTGCTTGTTAGATGAGAGCATGTGGTTTAAAGGATTGGTTTTGATTTCTCACAATTCTTTGATCCAACTTTTTAGAGAATCAAACTTGAATTCGGTCGTGGGCAAGATAATCGCATGGGTTTCCAAATTTCTTCGTCAATCTGTATTTATATATTTTTCAATATTTATTGTTTTTGCTCTACTTGTAATAATTTCTATGTGTTGAGAATTGCTTGTAAATTTCTGTTACTCTTTCTTTCTTTATTGGGATATACCATTGGAACTTTATAAGCTTATAATAATGCAACAGCTGCTAAATGTGGTTGATGACAAAAGGTTTCTCATAAACACCCTTATAATAACCACAACTCCACACATAATTATACAATATCATACTGAAATACTGGAAGCAATAATACTTAATTAAACATCATTATATAAATACCCTAATATTAGTACTAATCTTCACCATCATCTTCTCCAGTTGGCTCCAAAGCTGGGGCTTTATAAAATTGACGGACAACCCTTTCTAGACTATTGACGGTAAATTCTCCACTTTGGATAAATTTATGATTATTATTAGTCACTCTTATCTTTATCTTATATGCAATAGATACACACTTATCAAGATGTTTCTCATAGTCATACGAATCTTTACTCTGCATCAACGAAAAAGAACTGTTAGACATACATTGATTATTATGTTGCATTTGAAATTATTTTAACAATCTATATCATACCGATGAATAAAGTTGCATCATATCATCCAGTGGATAATGGAGAAGTGTCTAAGCATGCTGATCAAAAGCTACAATATTTGTTTCATCAGTTTTGTCCTCAATTCTTGCTTTAATTCGGTACCTACAATATATATATATATATATATATATATATATATATATATATATATTGATCAAATAAAATGTATTAATTTTATTCAGCAACCTATAAGGTTTTCTTTAAAAAAATACCTTTTCCTAGAATCCGACCCCATATGCCCGCAATCCGAATAAATGCAAGTATAATTTTGCCCAGGCTGAACCTTTACACTTCGCTTGCATTGAGAACATACATCATAGCATGGTTCATCGGAAAGATGTAAATAATTATGGCATTAACTATAAAATCCAGAACCTATATAGAAAAATAGAGATAAACAAACCCTTTTAATAAAATAAAAATATAAAAATATAACTTACTTTAGATTATATGCTAAATACATGTTAATATTAAATTATATATCATATATATTATATATAAATTATCATTTCATACCGTATTAGGTGGAGGGCAAATTCTTGTTTCATTGATTAGATGTTCAATGGTACACGTTTCTACCATCTGATTTGCATTATTGTTGCTGCTTCCTACTTGTCTCGAATACCCAATTTGCTTTGTTGGCAGATCAAATCGAACCCTAAAAGCATGATACTCTTATCAATATTGCCTTTAATAATCGAAATATAATAAATATATGATAAACTACCATCTCATCAGCCGTTCTGCTTCGGGGATACCATCGGCTTTAAATCTCATTTTCGTAAAGCCTGTTGTTTCTAACATGTAACTTCCTATAATTGTATCATTTACCATATTAATAGCGCTATACTTGTAAAAACTTAATAACTATTGATAACCACTAAATTTTAATTTTATTTTTAAAATAACAAAATTTATATGAGTGCAAGTAAAAAATTTACTTCTGAATTCTTTTGCACACACACCTATCGTGGCAATTAAGAAACTATCAGTGTATCCTTCCCCAAAAATACTCATGTGCTTTGTCAGAAAATTCTCCCAGATCGTTAAAGTGACCGGTTTCTCGTAACAACCATCATCAATGAGTGATATTTCAACTAATTTACTTGTACCTCCAGGCTTTAAAGAGATTATGCGTTCATGGCTCATATCAACGACATATCCTACTATATCTGCAATTCACATAATGAATATAAAAGGTCATGAATATATAAATGTTGTAATGACTTATAGTAAGAAATTAAAAAGCTTAACGGTTATGAGTACACATTATCTTACCATAAACACATTCAGGCTTAGGCGCAAGATCGTGTACTTTGCACAACTTTTTAAAATGGTAAGTACGGCCTGCTGATATTTCTTTCACAGAAACTTCATCAATCTCTGATTGTCTTGTCAATGATAATTGCCATCTGTTTTCCAAAACTTTAATAAATTTACCGGTTATCAAAGTCACAACATTTTTTATCACGTATACTTTATCAACGAATATCATGTTTTTCCAATTGTCAGCATATAAATTATCAACTAACACCTCAAGTTCAACGCCCTGCATAAAGTCGTAAAATTAATATTTAAATAATAAATTTTACGTTGAAAAGATAACTGTTGTTGTAAACAACAACTCAATTCTTCGTCTCTAACCACAAATGTAAGCGAGTTTGATGACTTTGCATACAATCGACCATACCACAATCGCGTGATACGTACCTTAATATTATACAATTTATCTCGTTCTACAATTTTTTCAAAAGTGGTGATCTCTAAACGTGTGGGTAACATTTTCTTCTTACTTTCTGGATAAGATTTGTCAGAAATCACAGTCGATAAATTCTTCTCTTTCTTTCTATTGCTTTCATATTGGCTACTGGTTTCTTCGTCTTTTAGTATAAGAAAATACGTTAATAAAATTAGAACGAAGTTTTTTTTACAAATAAATAAAACAAATAATCGGTATACACATACCGTTTTTATAATCCTTCTTTAAAGGAGTCACATGAGCAATTTCTTTTTTACTACTTTCACTTTGTCTATATGATCCTTTTGCTCTCTTACTTGCAAATTTTCCTTTATTTTCACCTGCACAATAAGCTTAAATATTACCAATATCACAGTCGTCACGATCCTCCAAATCTGAAACTGACATGCACAATAAAATATAAGTAATTTATTAAAATCCAAATATAATAAAATATAAAATTTGAAATAATATTGTAGGATCTTATACCTTTTTTGACTTATGAACCGGGTTAATTTTTCCCCCCATGTTTATTCAATACTTTCTCTCCTTTTAAAACGTCATGCTCTCTTTTTCGAGATTTCTTATCATTGATATATTTATTTCTTATTTCCCATTGGTAAGATTAACACCATCACTGTCATCCCCACCTTCATTACTATTGTATTGATAATTGACCTCATCTTCAAAATTTTCAAAAAGAACGGACCCTTCATTTAAGAATATATTTCCATCACAATCATTTGAATTATTCTTTTCCATCCAACATAGAAAATAGAAAAAATAAATCAATAACAATAAACATCACGATATAAAAAAAATCTGACAAAAATGAATAGATCAAGTGAATGCATATATTATATAAAATTTAATGTAAGAACTACATATATACAACAAATGAAATCGAGTATTAATTCAATATTGGAAAGCAACACTCTGATTTAAAAATAAATTTACTATAAAAGTATTTTTAAATCAGAGCGATACTTTCCAATATTGGGATTAATACTCGATTTCATTTGTTGTGTACGTAGTTCTTATGTATCTTTACCTTTGTGAGAACGCTCTGTAGAACTTCTTTATAAACAACATTTTGTGTACAATTTTTTGGAATGTCAATCTATTCTTCTAGAAAAACTTTTAAGGATGAAGCGGATCTAGCTCTTGAGAATGCAATATACAATTGCCCATGACAAAAAACTGGTGTGCGTAGATATAGTCCAACTTTTTCTTAGGTTTGTCCTTGACTTTTGTTTATAGTCATAGCATAAGCAACACGAACGGGAAATTGACGCCGTTTAAGGACGAAATGGAGATCTTCATTATCAGTTGACATAATTATTCTTGGTATTGCCACACATTTTCCAATATTTGTACCAGTCATGATTTCTGCTTTTATGACCCTTTCACCTAACGGTTTAATGATAAGACGTGTGCCATTACATAAACCAATACTTTGATCTAAATTACGAAGTAGCATAATTGGTGTATTTACTTTAAGCTTAAGCGAATGAGGAGGCAATCCAGAGCATATCAACGAATTTAAAAATTCCGCTGTATGTAAAAAATCATTGTAAGCAGAATCATCAGCAACAGAAACCTTCGTGTCTGCACTCGAGTAAATCCGACTTTCTTCTCTAATTTGAGATATGACTTTCCTATTAATTTCATCAACTTCTTCATTTCTACATGCAAGTATTGCTCTTGATTCCAAATACCGCGGATTTTGATAATTATCATTTAAATCTGTATATATTTCATTTATTAATCCACTAATACCAAGTCTGTGATTAGATAACATTGAATCCGGAATCTCTATCCAATTATCATCACAATCGTTGCCCATTTGAATTTCTTTAATATCACTATTACCAATATCGATTAGCCATTTTGCAAAATTTTCGCTGTCTTCTTCTGACCTCGTATTCGTATGAACACGCATATTTTTTGTCAGTATAAACATCTCAAATTGATCCCATAGATATGATTTATGTAATGTAGTGGACACAATTTGTTGTCTTCTACTTTTACGGACGACTGGTAAAATCTGTCGAAAATCACCACCAAGAACAACAGTCTTTCCACCAAATGGTTTATTCTCAAATTATGGATTAATATTTGATAGAATATCTTTGAAAGTTCGATCTACGGGTTCAAATGTAAAGCGATTTATCATCGGAGCTTCATCCCAAATAATCAGTGTTGCTTCTTTGATGAGAGAAGAAAGATTAGATTGGCGAGATATTGCGCAAGATGAAAACTCATGAAGATCGATAGGAATTTTGAATCTTGAATGTGATGTACGTCCTCCCGGTAGTAATAAAGAAGCAATGCCAGAAGATGCAACTGCAAGAACGATTTGTTTCTTACTACGCAACTTCGCTAAAATTGCATTCCATAAGTATGTTTTGCCAGTTCCACCACCTCCATACACAAAAAATAGCCTTCCAATATTTTTTTCGCATGAATTTATAACCGCATCAAAGATTTTTCTTTATTCATCATTTAAACCACATTCCAATTCAATAGATTTTTCGACAACTCAAAAGTATCATAATTTAGCTCCTCAAATATCAATCTATTGTTCTTGTTTAAATTGCTAGGAGAGGGTATTGGTATAAATGGAAAATCTTCAAGCTTTTATTATTATATGACAAAATCACATCTATATCATGAAGCGCAAAATCTCTTAATTGTTCGTTACCGAGTACAATTTTTAAATCAGGATGCAAATTTTCCAAACGTCTTTCATAATCATCACTCATGGCCTCCCAATGTAAATCCTATAGTTCTTGAGAATTCATAACTTCGTTAAAAAGTAACATCGTGCAAAACATGCGACGAAGTTGATTAGCCGTAGCCCACTTAGACGCTTCTTGGAGTGCTAAGTTCCATTCATTATCATCATCAAGAAGTCCAAGTGCTATACATGCAGCCTTATAAGTTTCATGTTCAACACCTGTCACGCTCCACTTTCCAGAGTGCGCTAAGACAGGCACGTGACAGAGCCAACCATGCTACCTGTAGATAGAAAAAATCCTTCCATAGTCACATTACGGCTGTAGAGATATCAAGAATAGGAAAGTAAACTAAACTATCTAACACATGTCCATGAGCCAGAATAAATGAGTCAAGAAATAATATAATATGCGAAAGCAAAAGATTCAATAAAAAAAACACCTGGAAAGTAAAACTGGATACCAACAGGATCCTCACTGCTCGGTCTAACAGCGGCAGTATTCCTGATCAGCCTACGACAAAGGTAGAGGATCTGGGCCATGCAAAACCCAGACGTCAGTGCGTCATAATATCAATAATATTATAATCAGGGGGTAGCAAGACATGCAGGCACGAGTATGAACAGTAATAAAGGTATAACGGTAAAATAAATAAGGACAGTCAAGGGTAAGGCATAAGTGATGTGCAATGAGTAATCTAAACTGGTCTACTGGGTTAACTACTCTCAAGTCTTTGAAATCAATTTGATGAATTATCGATGTAACTCAATAGTATCCCGTGCGTGCTCGAGACCACGGTTAAGATTCTCGGGCTGAATCCGAGACGTGCCGCAAGGCAGTAAAAAGGTAGTATGTAACGATGAGTGATGTCAGCAGCATCATCCCGGGGCTGGCCTAGCCCGTAAGACTGATCAGTAAAGGTATCGAACTGTCGAGTTACAAGTCAGGTTTCATCATTGATTTCCCCATACCCCCAGGTTATGTGTTCAAGTCAGGTATTAATAAATCTGGAGCTAATGCCAACACAGGATCAAGCAGGTACAGATTTGTCTGGATAGACAACAGGAAATGTCCGTAGGGACAACATATCAAGGTTGTTGGCATTAGTAACAAGATCAGGTAACAGGTCAAGCTATGGTACATCAGGTCAAGTCAGGTAGTGTATATAAATCCAATCATGTCAAGAAGTGCACGGTATCAAGTCGTATCAAGTAGTAGTGTATCAAGTCATGTCAGGGGTGCACAAATGTCGCGTGGGTGCTCATAATCAAACTATAATAAGCATGGGTACACAAAAACAAGTATGGGGTACCAATGTAACAATAAAATGGAATAGTGGGATGTGGTATGCAAATAGGTATAAATTCAACACATGGATGCACCGTTATCGATTAGGGTTAAGATTATAGTTCCAATATTAATTAGGATGCACTTTATTAAACATGGAATATTAATATCACATTATTATGCACTAATATGATCTAAGGATGCAATTATATATATATATATATATATATATATATATTAGGCGAGATGGATGCAAACGGGTGTCCGAAAGGTTATAAACTATAAAATGGTACTATGGGATGTACAAATAAGCACTATGTGATATAAATATGGATATGGGTACAGTGTATTGTAATCTAATATGCAACAAGATATGTTTTCATGTTCTAGATCTAAAATGATATAAACGGAATATCGAAATGTTAAAATGAAATATGGGGCACTAGATTTAAACAACAGGTTTAATATGTATTTAAATAAGTATGTCATAATTTAAATAGCATGTAGCAAGATTAACTCGCCTGATCGGATCTCAAAGCGGTACGTACGACACGTCGGATGTCGGGAAAACGTCGCGATGTGTCCACACGAGCACAGAACAGAACCAGGTAAGGCAAGAACATGACCGCGCTGTCTGGGAACGTCCTCAGGATCACCTGGATCAACAGCGACGGGCACGACTCCGTCGATCACCGAAAAACGTGAATCAAGATAAAGAAAGAGAAGGAGAGAAGAAGAAGAAGAAGAAGAAAGAGAAGAAGGTTGGGGTCCTTCGGGTTCTTTGGGGCAGAGAAGAAGGCGAGGGGGTATCGTCGACGATGGGCCGTCGATGGCAAGGTGTAGGCGGGGTTTTTCCGGCGAGGCAATGAATCAAGGTTCTTGGTTTCATGTGGTCAGTTTCTGTGCAGGGTTCCTGCTGGGTTTGAGAGTGTTGGAGAGAGGAGAAGAAGTAGATGGAGACGGTGATATGTGGAGTCGACGAGGTCGACGGGGTAGGCGAGGTCGTAGGCCAAGGCAGTGGATGCGGGGAGTTGCAGCGTTTCCACAGGGAAAGCTCGGGTGTGCAGGGTTCGTCGAGGTGTTTGCAGGGAGGAGGAGAGGAGGTCGTGGTGATGGGGATGGCGAGGCTGGGACGAGGTGGTCGGCAATGGGTCGGCGACGTGAGGGCGCCGGCAAGGGTTGGGTTGCAGGTTATGGGTTCTTGATGTTGGGATCGGGGTTCTGTGCATGGAGGAGAGGAGAGAGGTGAGGTAGAAGATGGTAAAGTGGTTGTGATGAAGAGGAGGTCGCCAGCGACGAAGGTGATAGCAATGGTTGCAACGTCGGGTTCTTGGGTTCTCGTGAGGTTTGCAGCGGAGAGGGGAGAGAGAGAGGTGAGGTGGTCGAGGAGATGAGTGGAGGCGAGGTCGAGGGTTAGGCGGCGACGGCGGTAAGGCGTGAGTGAAGGTAGGGTTAGGGTTCGCGAGTGAGGCGGAAAGAGAACGGATCGAGGGAGAGAGAGAGAAGGCAGGTGAGGAAAGTATTGGTATCAAAAAAGATTTTTAAAAGAATTTTATATTTATATAGAAAGAGACAGAGAGAGGTTGTGTGGTTTGTATTGGGTTTTAAGAAAATAAAAATATATAGATAATATAGTGAAAGAAAGAGAGAGAGAAACGGTGAGAGAGAGAGAGATAAGGAGAGAGAAAGAGAAAGAGAAAGGGAGAGAGAGAATGAGATCGAGAGGAGAGAGATAGAGTGAGGAGAGAGATCGAGAGGAGAGAGAGAAAGAAATGAACAGGGAGGAGAAAGAAAATCGTTGTGTAGCGGGGAGAGAGAAAGGAAATAGAGAAGAAAGAGACAGGGTTGTTAATGGTTTAGATTTTAAATTGAAAAAAGATTTTTAGTTAGTAAAAATTCTAAACTGTTGATTTTAGAAAATAAAGACATTAAATTAATTAAAATTTGAATTTTGGCGGGATACAAAAATATTCCAAAACACGCCCGGGTCAGGTCTAAAAATTCAGATTTAAAATATGAAAAATATATGCGATGTCCAAATTTCAAAATGAAAGCTCGGGTAACAAAAATGCATACCCCCAAGAACAGATGCACGTACGTGTGCGTAGCCATCAAAACACGTCTGTTTCACTGAACGGGACGAGAACAAGATGCGCGGATGCTACCACAGGGTTAGGGGTATCAAGCAGGCTATGAAATGCAATTTTAATTTATTTTACATGACCTAAAATGTTATATGTAAAATATGCGATGCTAGATGGAATGCCGGTATGTACTAATCATGAGATGCACGTGTCAATGTAACAAGTCAAGATAATCTATAAATATGAATCAACAAGTTCAAGCAAGCAGATCGGGTCGAATGCAATGTAGAATGTAAAGTACCATTCGCACCCAAATACGATAAATCAATAAAATACCACAGATAAATAAATACGGGAACTGGAATTGGTATAAATGAACTAGGTTGTTACATTATACCCAACTACAAAAAGAATTTCGTCCTCGAAATTCCAAGAATAAGAAAGGATAAACAATCAAGAACTTCAAGAATAGATGTGGAAACTTCTGCCGGATTTCATCTTCTCGTTCCCAAGTTGATTCTCCATGCGAGCGATTTTCCTAAGAAACAAGTACAATAGGGATAACTTTGTTCTTAAGAACCTTTTCTCTTCGATCCACAATCGACATCGGTCGCTCCTCAAAGATTAAATCTTCACATACAGTCAACTCCGAATGATCAAGCACGTGTGTTTCATCTCGAACATACTTACGGAGTTGAGATACATGAAACACGTCATGAACATTCGCCAAGGATCGCGGTAAAGCCAATCGATACGCCACTTCTCCAACACGCTCCAAAATCTCAAAAGGTCCAATGAATCGAGGACTAAGCTTTCCTCGACTTCCGAAACGAATCACCCCTCTAGTCGGTGATATCTTCAAGAATACCAAATCACCAACGGCGAACTCCAGAGGTCTTCTTGATGTATCTGCCCAACTCTTTTGTCGGTCTTGTGCTGCTTTCATATGATTCCGGATGGTGTTAACCTTCTCAACTGTTTGCACGATCAAATCCGGTCCCAACAATTTTCGTTCTCCAATATCGTCCCAACAAACAGGTGAACGACACTTACGACCATATAAAGTTTCGAATGGAACTATCTGAATAGTTGCCTGAAAACTGTTATTGTACGAAAACTCTACCAAGTGTAGATGATCCTCCCATGAACCCTTGAAGTCTAACATGCAAGCTCTCAACATGTCTTCAAGAGTTTGGATCGTTCTCTCCGACTGTCCATCTGTCTGAGGATGATAAGCTGTGCTAAATTTCAATCGAGTCCCCAAACTTTCTTGTAAGCTCCTCCAGAAGTGTGATAAGAAACGAGTGTCACGGTCGGACACGATGCTCACCGGTACTCCATGCAATCTTACAATCTCCTGCATGTACTGTTTTGCCAAAGCTTCTGTTGATTGACCAACTCGAAATGGGATGAAATGAGCTGCCTTGGTCAATCGATCAACAATCACCCAAACTGCATTGTTTCCTTTTGGACTCCGCGGTAGAGCCGTCACGAAATCCATGATTATATATTCCCACTTCCATTGAGGAATCGGAAGTGGTTGCAATAAACCAGCAACCCGTTGATGTTCAGCCTTAATTTGCTGACACACCAAGCACTTTGCTACAAAGCGGGCAATCTCCCGTTTCATGCTTTCCCATCAGAAATGCTGTCGTATATCTCGGTACATCTTCGTGCCTCCTGGATGTACGGAATATGCTGAACTGTGCGCCTTTTTCATAAGTTCTTCGCGAATATTTCCCTTTGGTACACACAAACGGCTACCATATCGCAACGAACCATCTTCATGAATCAATAAGTCCGTTCGAAGTCCAGCTTCAACTTGTTCTCGAAACTTCTGTAGTCTAGGGTCCTGTAATTGCGCTGCTTTAATATTCTCGATCAACGACAACTGTACTTGCAGCTACATTAATTGTCCCGAAGAATGCGGTAGTACAACCTCCAAATCAAATCTCCGAAAGTCTTCAATAAGTTGCTTCTGTGCAGTCAACATCTGAATTGCTGGCAACCGACTAAGCACATCCGGCACAACATTAACTTTCCCCGGATGGTACTTAAGATCAAGATCTTAGTCAGCCATCAGCTCCAACCATCTACGCTGCCTCATATTAAGCTCCTTCTGTGTGAACACATACTTCAGGCTTTTGTGATCGGTGAATACTTCGACCCTTTCGCCCAATAAATAGTGTCTCCAAATCTTCAAAGCGAAAATCACAGCTGCTAGCTCCAAGTCATGAGTTGGGTAATTCTTCTCATGGGTCTTCAACTGTCTCAACGCGTAAGCTACAACCTTCCCATGCTGCATCAAAACACATCCCAATCCTTTTCCGGATGCACCGCTGTGAGTCACCAATCCTCCGGAGCTGTCTGGCATGGTTAAAATAGGAGCGGTTATCAATCTCTGCTTCAACGCTTCAAAACTGACGCACACTTATCCGTCCACACAAATGGTACTTCCTTGCGCGTAAGCTTGGTCAAAGACTCAGCCAAACGAGCAAAATTCTCCACAAACCTTCTGTAGTATCCTGCAAGTCCAAGAAAATTTCTAATCTCTGCAACGTTCTTCGGAATCAGCCAATCTTGAACTGCTGCAATCTTCCCTGGATAAACGGCGATTCGATCTCCAGCCACGACATGCCCCAAAAACTTCACTTCATCAAGCCAAAACTCGCACTTGCTCATCTTTGCATACAATCTTTCTTGCCTCAATGTCTGCAGTGCGATTTTCAAGTGTTCTGCATGCTCTTCAATGCTCCTTGAGTAAACCAGAATATCATCGATGAACACCACTATAAACTGGTCCAAGAACGGTGAAAAGATTCGGTTCATCAAA
Organism: Agapanthus africanus; assembly: GCA_030015575.1. NCBI lineage: Eukaryota > Viridiplantae > Streptophyta > Magnoliopsida > Asparagales > Amaryllidaceae > Agapanthus > Agapanthus africanus. The sequence goes on from CM057343.1 coordinate 633,629,185, forward strand.
TCTATAAATATCGCCGGTGCATTCGTGACTCCGAATGTCATCACTAAATACTTGTAATGTCCATACCGAGTTCGGAACACAGTCTTGCAAATATCTTCTGATTTAACTCGGACCTGATGATATCCGGATCGCAAATCCAGCTTCGAGAATACCCTTGCGCCTCTAAGCTGCTCAAATAATTCGCCAATGCGAGGGATCGGGTACTTGTTCTTAATAGTCACCCGGTTTAATTCTCGATAGTCGATGCACATCCTCCTTGTACCATCTTTCTTCTTGACTAGAAGAACTGGAGCTCCCCAAGGTGAGTTACTGCTGCGAATCCAACCCTTCTCAAGTAATTCAGCAACCTGCTTCTTGACTTCTTCTAACTCCACTGGTGCCATTGGATAGTATGCCTTAGATATTGGCGCTGCACCAGAAATAAGATCGATCGCGAACTCCACATCTCGTTTTGGCGGTAAACTCGAGATGTCCTCGAACACGTCCATGAACTCTCGAAATATAGCCGGCGCTTCCTCCGTATCAACTTCCACCGACGAAAGAACACTGTTTGTCAGCCTAACCCTAAATTCGACTGGCCCGACAGAACTGCTACCTCCAGCAAAACAACTCCGGATGTCCGGGAATCTGGAAAATCACTTTCTTTGCCCTACAATTAATGTGAGCGTGGAAAGTGCCAAGAAAATCCATTCCCAAGACATCAACAAACAAAGGGATGCACCAGAATTGAATAATTCTAATGCGGGGAAGACATGAACAAGTAGGATACCTGAAACGATTTCACCTGAAGCCGAACACTGAAGAAGATAAGCACGGTAAACAGGATTCAAGCTTGCGATAAAACATGAACTGGAAAGCAAGAGAAGCAAGGCAATAAAACGACCATGGAGCAAGGAAATGAATCAAGACCAGGACTCCAATTTACTTAAATAGAGTACCGCATTGTAACTATACTGCAGTTCATAGTTACAATCACATAACTCCACTCAAGTCGCCCAAATCCTAGTATCAGAATCAAGGAACAGGGAGAAACAATAGGGAACCAAAAAGGTTTCAAGTCGAGATGCAAAGTGGTTTGCATATCGTCAAGGCAAAGGATAAGAGAAAGATATGATTCAAGAATCATGATAGCAATGTGGCAGGACATGTTCCTAATCACGAGTATTGTGATTCGTGTATTGGGTCCAATACCCAACTACAAAAGAATCAAACTCGATTAACCTATATCCTATGTCTCTGATACCAAACAAATCCTGTCACGCCCCACTTCCCAGAGTACGCTAAGATAGGCACGTGACAGAGCCAACCATGCTACCTGTGGATAGGAAAAATCCCTCCACAGTCACATTACAGCTGTAGAGATATCAAGAACAGGAAAGTAAACTAAACTATCTAACACATGTCCATGAGCCAGAATAAATGAGTCAAGAAATAATATAATATGCGAAAGCAAAAGATTCAATAAAAAAAACACCTGGAAAGTAAAACTGGATACCAACAGGATCCTCACTGCTCGGTCTAACAGCGGCAGTATTCCTGATCAGCCTGCGACAAAGGTAGAGGATGTGGGCCATGCAAAACCCAGACGTCAGTGCGCCATAACATCAATAATATCATAATCAGGGGGTAGCAAGACATGCAGGCACGAGTATGAACAGTAATAAAGGTATAACGGTAAAGTAAATAAGGACAGTGAAGGGTAAGGCATAAGTGATGTGCAGTGAGTAATCTAAACTGGTCTACTGGGTTAACTACTCTCAAGTCTTTGAAATCAATTTGATGAATTATCGATGTAACTCAATAGTATCCCGTGCGTGCTCGGGACCACGGTCAAGATTCTCGGGCTGAATCCGAGACGTGCCGCAAGGCAGTAAAAAGGTAGTATGTAACGATGAGTGATGTCAGCAGCATCTCCCCGGGGCTGGCCTAGCCCGTAAGACTGATCAGTAAAGGTATCGAACTGTCGAGTTACAAGTCAGGTTTCATCATTGATTTCCCCATACCCCCAGGTTATGTGTTCAAGTCAGGTATTAATAAATCTGGAGCTAATGCCAACACAGGATCAAGCAGGTACAGGTTTGTCTGGATAGACAACAGGAAATGTCCGTATGGACAACATATCAAGGTTGTTGGCATTAGTAACAAGATCAGGTAACCGGTCAAGCTATGGTACATCAGGTCAAGTCAGGTAGTGTATATAAATCCAATCATGTCAAGAAGTGCACGGTATCAAGTCGTATCAAGTAGTAGTGTATCAAGTCATGTCAGGGGTGCACAAATGTCGCGTGGGTGCTCATAATCAAACTATAATAAGCATGGGTACACAAAAACAAGTATGGGATACCAATGTAACAATAAAATGGAATAGTGGGATGTGGTATGCAAATAGGTATAAATTCAACACATGGATGCACCGTTATCGATTAGGGTTAAGATTATAGTTCCAATATTAATTAGGATGCACTTTATTAAACATGGAATATTAACATCACATTATTATGCACTAATATGATCTAAGGATGCAATTATATATATATATATATATATATATATATATATATATATATATATATTAGGTGAGATGGATGCAAACGGGTGTCCGAAAGGTTATAAACTATAAAATGGTACTATGGGATGTACAAATAAGCACTATGTGATATAAATATGGATATGGGTACAGTGTATTGTAATCTAATATGCAACAAGATATGTTTTCATGTTCTAGATCTAAAATGTTATAAACGGAACATCGAAATGTTAAAATGAAATATGGGACACTAGATTTAAACAACAGGTTTAATATGTATTTAAATAAGTATGTCATAATTTAAATAGCATGTAGCAAGATTAACTTGCTTGATCAGATCTCAAAGCGGTACGTACGGCACGTCGGATGTCGGGAAAACGTCGCGATGTGTCCACACGAGCACAGAACAGAACCAGGTAAGGCAAGAACACGACCACGTTGTCTGGGAACGTCCTCAGGATCACCCGGATCAACAGCGACGGGTACGACTCCGTCGATCACCGAAAAACGTGAATCAAGAAAAGGAAAGAGAAGGAGAGAAGAAGAAGAAGAAGAAAGAGAAGAAGGTTGGGGTCCTCCGGGTTCTCTGGGGCAGAGAAGAAGGCGAGGGGGGTGTCGTCGACGATGGGCCGTCGATGGCAAGGTGTAGGCAGGGTTTTTCCGGCGAGGCAATGAATCAAGGTTCTTGGTTTCATGTGGTCAGTTTCTGTGCAGGGTTCCTGCTGGGTTTGAGAGTGTTGGAGAGAGGAGAAGAAGTAGATGGAGACGGTGATGTGTGGAGTCGATGAGGTCGACGAGGTAGGCGAGGTCGTAGGCCAAGGCAGTGGATGCGGGGAGTTGCAGCGTTTCCACAGGGAAAGCTCGGGTGTGCAGGGTTCGTCGGGGTGTTTGCAGGGAGGAGGAGAGGAGGTCGTGGTGATGGGGATGGCGAGGCTGGGACGAGGTGGTCGGCAATGGGTCGGCGACGTGAGGACGCCGGCAAGGGTTGGGTTGCAGTTATGGGTTCTTGATGTTGGGATCGGGGTTCTGTGCATGGAGGAGAGGAGAGAGGTGAGGTAGAAGAGGGTGAAGTGGTTGTGATGAAGAGGAGGTCACCGGCGACGAAGGTGCTGGCAAGGGTTGCAACGTCGGGTTCTTGGGTTCTGATGAGGTTTGCAGCGGGGAGGGGAGAGAGAGAGTTGAGGTGGTAGAGGAGATGAGTGGAGGCGAGGTCGAGGGTTAGGCGGCGGTGAGGCACGAGTGAAGGTAGGGTTAGGGTTCGCGAGTGAGGCGGAAAGAGAACGGATCGAGGGAGAGAGAGAAGGCAGGTGAGGAAAGTATTGGTATTAAAAGAGATTTTTAAAATAATATTATATTTATATAGAAAGAGACAGAGAGAGATTGTGTGGTTTGTATTGGGTTTTAAAAAAATAAAAATATATATATAATATAGTGAAAGAAAGAGAGAGAGAAACGGTGAGAGAGAGATAGGGAGAGAGAAAGAGAAAGAGAAAGAGAAAGGGAGAGAGAGAATGAGATCGAGAGGAGAGAGATAGAGTGAGGAGAGAGAGAGAAATGAATAGGGAGGAGAAAGAAAATCGTTATGTAGCGGGGAGAGAGAAAGGAAATAGAGAAGAGTGAGATAGGGTTGTTAATGGTTTAGATTTTAAATTGAAAAAAGATTTTTAGTTAGTAAAAATTTTAAACTGTTGATTTTAGAAAATAAAGATATTAAATTAATTAAAATTTGAATTTTGGCGGGATACAAAAATATTCCAAAACACGCCCGGGTCGGGTCTAAAAATTCAGATTTAAAATATGAAAAATATATACGATGTCCAAATTTCAAAATGAAAGCTCGGGTAACGAAAATGCATACCCCCAAGAACGGATGCACGTACGTGCGCGTAGCCATCCAAACACGTCTGTTTCACTGAACGGGACGAGAACAAGATGCGCGGATGCTACCACGGGGTTAGGGGTATCAAGCAGGCTATGAAATGCAATTTTAATTTATTTTACATGACCTAAAATGTTATATGTAAAATATGCGATGCTAGATGGAATGCCGGTATGTACTAATCATGAGATGAACGTGTCAATGTAACAAGTTAAGGTAATCTATAAATATGAATTAACAAGTTCAAGCAAGCGGGTCGTGTCGAATGCAATGTAGAATGTAAAGTACCATTCGCACCCAAACACGATAAATCAATAAAATACCACAGATAAATAAATACGGGAACTGGAATTGGTATAAATGAACTAGGTTGTTACAACACCATCAATTGTTCTCATATCAATAAAATTAATCCTTCCTTTCACTATTGTCAACAACATCCTGAAATAATATCTTTCACCAGCGGCAGGATGTGCATAAGGTAATCTACCTATCGCTTTCCTTCTTTATCGTTGCTTCCAACATAAGCTTTTTTTGTTCCAAACAAAGTGATTTGGAAACTCAACATTAATATAGTTTCTTGTATGAGAAAATTTAAGATTCATGGTAAACCATTCAGTTAACATTGTTTTATTAGCTCGCTCAGACTCCATTATTTCTTGAACGCTTCCATCTTCTCTAAAAAAACCATTTGTTCACCAAAAAGATGATACTGCAACTGTTCAACGGCAGGATGACGTTTATTTATTTTAAATTCAAAAAGCCTCCATGAAGTTTCAGATGCTGCAATATATCTAGAATCTAAATATAATTTGACCTCGTCATATCTTTCAATCACATTTTGATGAATGATAGCTGTTGCAAAATCAGATCCTTTATTCACATATTTAAATAAATATTTTATTGTTCGTCTATAATTGCATATTTCAACATTAATATGTGATTGATATTTCAATAGCAGATTTGCATTGTAAGGCACAACCCAACTGTTGTCAATATCCTTTCCATCTACCGTGTAGGATCTTGATTTGCGTCTACGGTAAATTGCATATCCCTTTTCATCAATAATAGTATGGTCATTGAACATTTTAGGGAATTTTTTTGAGCATTTATTATTTTTCATGCAAACACATTTTGGATTATGTGTACCACATGGTCCATGAATCATATGGGTAACTACCAAATTATGAAGTAAAGGTTCCATTTTAATGTCGGGAAGCTTAGCTCTAATTAAATTATCAATATCCTTTGCGAGTTTTATTTTTTTTGAACTTTCCAATGTAATAAGGATATGAGAATGTGGTAATCCTCGTTTTTGAAATTCTACCACAGATAGATCTACAAATGGAAAAATTAAACCTTTAAATAGAAATATATAACAATATACAAAACATATATCAAAAAATAATGACAATAACCTACCATAAATTACTCATCCAAAATATTTATGTTTAATCAAATCATCAAGAAGCAACATAAGTTTTAAGTGAAAAACCCTGGCATCAATATCAGGCCTATCGGATGCACTTTGACCATCAGCAATCAATAAAAAATCATGTATTTTTTTCCAATTAGGATTGCATGTAAAAGTAATGAATAAATCCAGAGGCCCGGCCCATACACAAATTGCCATAGCATCTTGATAGTTTTGAATCATGTATCGTGGACCTCCAGTAAAGGATGAAGGCAAAATGATTTTTTTACCAATTGTGTGAGCATCATTATCACCATCGTCAACATCATCCTGCAAGCCTTGATATAACTCACATCGTAAAGTTTTTTGATTATTACGAATCCATCCAAGATGATTCCCTTCAACAGACGCATAAGCATCAACTATATATTGCTGTAATAATTTTCCACCTCTCAACAACGTTGTTCCTTCATGACAACGCTGTTGTAACCTAAATGCGTAGAAGTCCTTCATTGAAACTTTATTCCTTTTTCTCTTCGTATTGTTACCTTCAATATAATTATGCCAAGTATCTGCTCCATATGGGAATAATAAGGGATATTGCAATGGCATGTATGCTGGATGAATCTCACTAATTCTTTAATATCCTTTTTTCGATCGTTGACAATAACAACTCGAGTAGATGAAGGAAAAAATTCATCATCAATCATCATAGCAGCTATTTCTGTTGAATGTGGTTTATTATATTGTTGACCCTTATGATTTCTATCCTCTAGAATGCGCAAACTAAACTCTTTATCTTTATAGTTCTCATACCAATCACGTACGCATCGAAATTTCTTAACATATTTGTTGTATTTATCCAACATTTCCTTTAAACTTTTCACAGTTTCTGAATCATATTCCGTAGCATTACAATTATCTCCAATAGATGCAATTCGATTTTCAATTTTATGCTCGGTATCATATATATAAAGCTGTGCATATTTAGGTCGACTTCCGATAGCCGGTAGCAATGAACCTATTCTATGATAGTTTTGCCCATGAATTCGAAATGTATATAGTCCCCTTCCTTTCAAAATTTGATAATCTATCTTTGCACAAATAGATGTAAAAGCAAACATAGAGTTGAACGGACGAATTTTTCCCCGAAATTGTTTAGCTTGTTCAGAAACATTTTAATAGTTCAATAAAGAGTCCAGCATTTCAGGTGTCGTCTCAAGAAGAGCCAGAGAAACTCTTCCACTCTTGCAACAAAGTGAATAATTTATTTTTTTCTTATTATTAGTTCTTACCCTTTCTTCTTTCCACACAATTGCATCACATCTAGAACATTTTTCAGTAGGAGGTCCCAAATAATGGAAACGATTACGCCAATCTGTTAAATAATTATCGTTAAAACTTTCTTATCATGTATCATTATAAGACACACATTAGAATTTAATCAGCAATAAGAAAATGCAATATATTATATTATTATATTTATGGAGGGTTTTATTTAAAATAATCTTATATCTTTTAAAACATGTAAAATATTTGTAAATCAAAAAAATTAAAAAAATTTAATATTTTTGAGTAATATGTTCTTTAAATATAGTTAATACCAAACATTCAAGTAAAATTAGATAAAATTTTGTGTTTTATAAGAATATATAATGAGGATGAAGTGTGCTCTTACTATCATTATCGTTTTTTTGACTGCATGACAAATCTTGATGAATATCTTTATTAACTATACAGTGATCATTCAAAAAGCCCACTTCCGTAGAATGATACAAAATGGTATCATCATCCATCAAAGATGTGTTGCATTCAAGATTGGTAGAAAAATTAGGAATTTGTTCTAATGGTCTTTTGAAGTGCGGGATACCAAAATTAAATGCCTCTCGCTTTCGCTTGAAAGAAAATTCATCATTTTTAGTATTAGTGTTGGATGACTGTTTTTTTTTATTTCTTATTCTTTCACTTTCACGTTTATGTTGTTTTTGTGCTTCTGATAACGGTTTGCGAATGTGTTTTGATTTATTCCCATGCATAGCTAAATAAAAGACAAAAGATAATATCACAATAGAAACAATTATAGAGATCAACATAAATGATTAACTAATAACAATAAACATGTCACATCATTTATTAATAACTTAAATGGAAAACTGTATAGATACCAATAGGAATTTAAATTTAGAGAACAAATAATTTACTTCTATGTATAAGCATAAATAAATAAAAATCTTAAATATTGCATTTTTCGAATAATAGATTTTTTGTTACCTTAGTTTTTACTCCAATTTTGTTGTTGACCAAATCAAACGAACATTTTCCTGCAAATGGAAAAAATATCAATTCAAGTCAAGTATTGCATTAATAATGACATCTTTTAAAAATATTCCCATCAGTTAAAAAAATACTAAATGAAGAATGAAAAATAATACGTTGAAAAAGAAAAGTTTAGTTATGGAAAAAAAATTTAGTGCAAACCATCCTGATTCATGATCATATATTTTGAAGAAGAAAACAAAGAAAGACATAAAAATACTTACTGAAGATATGGTGCTTTGAAACGATCCAAGCCAAGGATTTAAGTTTCAAAAGTGTTGGAAAATCCAGAATTTGGTAAAAATGGAATCTCTCTCTTTCTTTATTTCCTCTCTTTTTTCAATATTTCCTTTTTTTCTTCATGTGAGAAAGAAGATGAAAAGCGCTGGATTAAATAGGGGAAGGAGATGATGAGGCATGACGTCAATAGGAGGTGGAGACAAAAACAAATTCAATTCATTTTTATTTTTTTAAATTTCTGATAAAATATTTTGGTTTTATCATATGAATTTATTTTATTTACAATGTCTTATCACTACTAACGTTTTTATTTTTCTACCGTCCTTTTACATCTGGTAACGTGTCTCTCTTCTTCATTTTATTTTTCTTTTGACATTTTCTGTCGTATTTATCCTTTTCGTCCTGTTTATACGTGGTGACGTCTTTATTTTTCTACAGTCAATCATGACTAATGTTTTTTTGCTGTCAAAACAGGACTAATGCATTTTTTCTGTCCATCACATACTAATGTCCCTTTTCGGTCAAATCATGACTAATATTAATGTCATTATTTTTCTACAGTCCATTAGGACAAATGTCCTTTTTTCTGTCAAATCATCACTAACATTAACGTAACTATTTTCTACAGTCCAGCATGACTAATGTCTTTTTCTATCAAATCATGACCAATGTTCTTTTTGGCCATCATGACCAATGTCTTTTTTTGTCAAATCATGACTAATATTAACGTCACTATTTTTCTACAGTCTATCAAGACTAATGTCATTTTTCTGTCAAATCATGACTAATATCCTTTTCTGTCAAATCACGACCAATGTTAACGCTACTATTTTTCTAGAGTCAAATCATGACTAATGTCCTTTTCTGTCAAATCACAGCCAAATCATAGTCATGGATAATGTCATTTTTCTATCGTTGGCACTATTTTTTAATATACTTTTTATGTCAAATCACGACCAATGTTTATGTCACCATTGTTCTACAGTCCGTCATGACTATTGTCCTTTTTCTGTCATCAGCACTATTTTTCTACAGCCGGTCGTGACTGATTTCTTTTTTTGTCAAATCATTTTCTGTCAAATCGCGGTCAATATTAACGTCACTATTCTTCTGCAGTCCGTCATTACTGATGTCATTTTTCTGTCAAATCACAGCCAATATTAACGTCACTGTTGATCTGCAGCCTGTCATGACTGATGTCTTTTTTCTGTCAAATCATGCATAACGTTGACGTCACTGTTGTTCTGCAGTCCGCTGATGTCCTTTTTCTGTCAAATCACGGCCAAGGTTAACGTCACTGTTGATCTGCAACCCGTCATGACTATTGTCTCTTTTCTGTCAAATCATGAATAACGTTAACGTCACTGTTGTTCTCCAGTCCGTCATGACTACTGTCATTTTCTGTCAAATCACTACCAATGTTCAGCTCATTATTTTTCTACAGTCCGTCATTACTAATGTCCTTTTTCTGTCGTTAACTTTTTTTGTCAAATCACTATCAATGTTAACGTCATTATTTTTTACAGTCTATCATGACTAATGTTCTTTTTCTGTCAAATCAAGACTAATGTTAAGGTCACTATTTTCCTATCATTAACACTATTTTTCTTCCATCATGACCAATGTCCTTTTTCTGTCCTGTTTGTACCTGATAACGTTTTTCCTCATATACGTACTCAACTGCATGCACTTGCACGTGAGCCTTTGTCCTTTATCAATTTATGCGCTAGTATTATGCCTCATTGATGCACGTCGCGTTTAGTTTAACCTGAAAATTCCGAACTTGGTTTTATACTTTATTTTTAGCAGTTTTTCTATTTTTAGCAGTTCTTCTTTTATTAGAAAATTAGTGATTTAGATTTTGCAATTGTAAAAGGCAAATTTTAATTAAATAAAACCTTAGTTTGGTGAAATTGCCATTGTTATCTTTCTATTCTTTCAATTTCTCTTAAATCTATTTAGAAGCGCTGCATCCCAAAGCAGAGCTGCACCACTTATCAATTAAAAAAGAGTATCATGACTAATGTGTTTTTCTGTTTAATAATACTTAATTATGATTGTTACAAATTATGATTATAGCATGCATGTTTTCCAACCAAAGAAGTATCCGTTAAAACCAATTGGTAATATCATTATTCATTTTTATTTGAGTTTTTCTATACCTGGACGCTGTCACCTTCTCAATTTTTTTGTCTTTTTCTGTCCTTTGTCAAAATTGATTGCAAAAATACGACCGAGTTAGAAAATTAAGTGATTTATACTATATATCCAAATACATCATATGATCATCATATTAAATATATTAAACCATTGAAAATATTTGAAAACACAATCAGAACTTGTGAACATTGTTCATCCCTTCTTCGAAATTTACATGCCAAAATAACAGAAATAACAGAAGGTTGATCAATAAAGAAAAACTAAAATTAACATCCTAATCTATTTTACATGAGTTCTCATATCGACACAGCGGACATGAGTTATTGTTGAACAACCAAGGAACAATGCAATTCATATGGAATGCATGGTCACAGCACAACTGCACTCCTTCGAACAAATCACCACTGCTTCTCTTCTCAATTTCTTCGAAGCATACCGCACAAACAATATCGTCAATCCTGTCCTTCAACTCTTGTTTCTTTCGCTTACGTGATCTCTTAATTATCACAGTCCTATCAACGCTAGTATAAACATATATCTTGATATGAAATTTAGCATTTGCTACCTCCATTGCTTCATGAACGAATTTGCTGATCTCCGTTTCAAGATACATGCGATGCTGATCTTGGATGGGGCATTTACGACGCACCACCGAGCCGGCGAAGTTACGACAGTTCACGGGCGAACGTAATTTAGAGGCTACATATTTGCGATGCTTAAAATATGAAATTTCATCCAAAATACACTTTGTACCATCACGAGGGCCAACGGAAGAGGGAATGATCACTTGGGCGGAGTCTTCAATGTACCCTTGGGTGCAAACGGAAGGATCAACACTGTCGGCATCTGACGACGTGGGCGTAAGTTTTGCATGGAATAGGAGAAACAACGGCGGTTTATTATACTCTTTGACCATTGAGAGAGGCAATGGCTGTTTTGCATCAAAATTTTGTGCCATTAAGAGATGCAAAATATTTCTGGCTTACCATTTTTTTACCCTTTCTCTTTTGTAGGGATTGAAAATGAAGTGCCTTGGTTTAAATAGAGTAGAGATGGGGATAGGTGCCAATAAGAGATGAGACATGTGGCAATAGGAGGTGGACATGACTAATGTCCTTTTTCTGTCAAATCATGACCAATGCTAACGTCATTATTTTTCTACAGTCCATCATGACTAATGTTCTTTTTCTGTCAAATGATAGCCAATGTCAACGTCACTATTTTTCTACAGTCCACCATGACCAATGTCCTTTTCTGTCAAATCATACCTAATGTCCTTTTTCTGGCCGTCATGACTAATGTCTTTTTCTGTTAAATTATGACTAATATTAACGTCACTATTTTGCGACCGCATGCACTTGCACGTGGGCCTTTGTACCCTCTCAGTCTATGCGCTGGTATTATGCCTTATTGACGCAGCCCTAGCCTACTTGGAGTTGCTCGACCGATCCAAAACACGTCGGGTCTAGTTCAACCCGAGAATCCTAAACTGTCAATTCTTGTCCGATTCGCGCGTTCCACCAGCAAAATCGAAGATCTCACAAAATCGTCCGGGTTAATGGATTGCCTTAGGCATTACATTGATGTCTCCCGGAATCGCGAAAATCCATCATTTAAGGCCCTGAAATCGCGGTCAAAGATTTGCTCCGAACTTTGACTTTCGAATTAGGAGTGAAATTAGCACCCGAATCAGTTAAGATTTGACAGGAAGTATCAGGAATCAATTTGGGACGTAATCAAATAATTAGTTTCTCGTTCTAACAACTTTTTATTTTTAGCAGTTTTCTAATTTTAGCAGTTTTTCTTTTGATCTATTCCGTCCGACTTGTCATTTCTGTCCTATTTCTATCTGATAACGCCCCTATTTTTCTACAGTCTTTTTGGAAATGATAACGTTTTTCTCTTTTTTCATTACTACTGTCTTTTTCGGTTTAATAATTCTTACTTATACTTGTTACGAATTATGATCATAAACCTGTTGTTCCAACCAAAGAAGTACCCATTAAAACCATTTGGCAATTTCATTGTTTTTTTTCATTTGAGTTTTTTCTATACTTGCATGCTGGTATCTTCTCAATTTTTTTCTCCTTTTCCGTCATTTATCAAATTTAATTGCAAAAACACGACCGAGTTAGAAAATTAAATGATTTATACTATATATCCATAAAATGTATCATTTGATCATTGTATTAACTATATTAAACCAATTGAAAATATTAGAAAATACAATCAAAACTTGTTAACATTGTTCATTCTTCTTCGAATTTTACATGTCAAAATAACAGAAACAACAGACGATCGATCAACAAAGAAAAACTAACAGTGACATCTTAAGTTATTTGACGTGGCTTCTCACATCGACATAGTGGGCATGCGTTTTTCTTGAACAACCAAGAAACAATACACTTCATGTGGAATGTATGATCACAACACAACTGCACTCGTTCGACTAAATCACTGTTGCTATCCATCTCAATTTCTTCAAAGCACACAGCACAAATATTGCCATTCTCGTCCTTCAACCCTGAATCCAAAATAGGAAAAGAAAATCGGTAGAATTTTAAAGGTCTTTCTCTCTCCTCTCTCTCAACTTTCTTTTATTTTTGGTTTTTCTCTTTTGAGTGGAGAATGAAGATGAAGTGCTCCATCTTAAATAGAGCAGGAGGTGGGCACGGACGCCAATAGGAGATGGGAATATGGCAATAGGAAGTGGAAATACCAAAATTTGTGAGGGCAAAATTGGCATTTTGAAAAGGAGATGGGACAGGCGGCAGTAGAAAGCGGAAATACCAAAATTTATGAGGGCAAAATTGGCATTTTGAAAATTCTGCCATCTCTCTACACCTTTACATTATGTATATAGGATTGATGCTCCAAAACGAAATCCTTTTTATCTCAATGGTTGAGCTCTTAAAGATGCCACAACTTAAAGCTTCTGAAAAAGAAGTTCAAACCTACAAGATCGGTACAAAAAACGATGAAGACGGATCAACTTGGAATCATATTCATTAACACAACCACAATGATTAGAATGAAGTAGAATATATATGCCAATTAGGGTTTCTTTTTTTTCTTTTTCTTTTTTGGTGGGGAGTAAACATGAAACATGAAACAATAAGAGAAACAAAGTAACATATAAACATTTATAGGAAGAAAGCATGTGCATGCGAGGCTTCATTGTATTATACCTAGCTAATCTCTAATGTTACAACTCTAACTTTTGACCAGAGAGTAGTATAGACTCTGATGTCTTGACGGTTGAACGTCATGCGACACTTTGAAAAGCAAAAACAAAGTTTTAATTTGGATTTCATTTTTCTGTGCCATTCCCGTTTTTCCGAAATTTACAAGACATTACACACGATATAAAAGCTAGTATATATAAACTGTCGATTGATTTTTATCACAACAAACTTTAATCCCCAGGTTCAACATGTGAAAAGACTCAACGACGGATAATGTGTGCCTTTTTTCTTCATACCACAAAGACTTCAAATTCCAGTAAGAATACATCCCTTGTTTGTTGATAAGTACCTATTCACTACCTTTGACATTTTTTACCCCATTCAAATGTGCTACTGATGGAGGTCCTTTTCTGGTCCCCGTCAGATGTTGCCTTCCGTCGATCTCCCGATGGATTTTGGAGGTGATCTCTTGTTGCGTGTGGGTCTCAATGGGTTTTGAGGAGATTGGTGATTTGAGGAGCTTAGCGCCGAGTACCTGCAAAGAAGTCCCGGGATGGTTTGGTACCACCGAGGACCCTTCGACAATCAAGTTAGTACTAGATCCGAGCAGCGTAACGGCTAAGTGGAGTAAAAATGGCTTACTTGACCCCTCTGTGATGGGAGTTTATATAGCGGTGGCGGTACGCAGCAGCAGGCGCGAGAATCTCGCCGGCGGTTACGCTCCCGACGTCACGCCCGCATAGAGAGCGGATCGCCCATTAATGGGGATCGTGAAGGCGTGGAACGTGGGATGTTGCTGGCAGAGAATCCGCGCATGGCGAGAATTGCGGAGCGGCGGTTACGCCTGTGAGCAGTGGAGTTGGTCGGAGGACTGAGGAAGACGGCCTCGGCCGGGGTGCTCGGGAACGAGCGAGAAGGCCGAGGGGTCTTGGTCTTATGGCAGCTCGGGGCGAGCTGGGGGGCCAAGGAGGCCAATTTGCAGGGGGCCCCGAAAAGGGCTAGGTTGTGCTTGCAGGTTGGGTATAGGGGTGGCCTGGTCGGCCTCTGTGGGCCCTTTCTTCTGAGTTCTGGGACACGCCATCTGCCACGTGTCCTGATCTTGGGGATCACCAATATTGAGCATCATCATTAGCCCCCCACTCTTGTCCCGACCAGCTAGCGGGTCGGGTCAGGAGTGGACTTCCGGGCCGCCCGGGGTAAGCACCCTTCTAAGGTTTCGTCGGGACGGTCCCTGGGCCGTGAGCTGTCTTTTCTACCAGCGAATCAGGGAGAGATCTCTGCATTTAAGGAAGGTGCGCCGGTTCGTGCATCTTGCCATTGAAGCGACGGTCCATGTGTCAAGCGTCAGTTGGCTGACGCGACGTGTGCAGACCTGCGATGCCTGAAAGGGTACGGTCCAGTGTGGGAACGACAAGTAGAGCAATCGGAGCCGTTGGACGCGAGGAGGCATTTTGGCGGGAGATGAAGGGCGCCATTGGATGAGGTCGCTCGTGGTGATAAATAGAGGTGGGGCCCGTTCCAGGGCCTCTACTCCTTCATATTTTCCCATTCTAAGTCCTGGTAGCTCGGCGCTCGTTTTCTTTCTTCCACTTTCGTTTCCCGAGGATCCTTCTTCTCAAGGTTAGATGTCTTTTTTTGTCGAGTCAGTAGATGTTGTTGAAGTAGGTTCTAGGAACCCTTTAGGTGAGCCTGAGTCCTCCCGGGGAGCAGGGGTCGGGCTCTCTTCCCGGGATCGTGCAGCGGGGGCAGCCCCCAGGGAGGAGGCGGTAGATGCTGCCCCCGGTGCCTCGTGTTGGGTGAGGCATGAGGACGAGCTTGCCAATGCTCGGGCTCACTTCCACATCCTCTCACGTTATACGCTTCGTCTGGCCAAGGAGGGAGAGAGGGTAGACCAGGTACGGGGCAGGGAAATCGCCCTGTATTTGGAAGCTTTTTGGGGGTGGAATGCGCCTGCCCTTCTCTCCTGAGGTCATTGAAGCATTGAACTTCTTCGGGTTAGCTCTTGGCCAGTTAGTGCCGAACTCGTGGAGGATTCTCCTTGGGTTCCTGATCCGCCTGAAGTTACAGGCGATTCCCTTTAGCCTCTCCCTCCTTGATTCTTCCCTTGTCTTCAAAAATCACCCTGGTGGTCAAGCGGGCGACCCGAGGTGGGTTTATCTCTCTTTCAGAAAGCGACAGGGGGCGCCGCCGTGACGGGGGTTGTGGCCCTGCCTTCTTCCATTCACGACTGGAAGAAGAAGTTCTTCTTCGTTTCCCCTCCCAAGGGCGAGGACTGGCCCGTGCCTACAAAGTGGTCGAGGGAGAAATACTTGCCGGGGAACCAGTCCAGTGACCCCGTCGCGGTGAGAGTGGCGTCGTGGGAGCCCATCCCCCATTTCGACATGCTGTTGTCCGAGAGGGTCCTGAGTTGGGCCGGGCTTAGCCCCGTTGAGTTCATCAGTAAGTTTAGATTTGCTTTTTGGCTTGCATATTGCTTCTGTCACTGACTTCTTTTACATTCGGTTTTGTGCAGGACCCATAGACATGGACTCGCTCCGAGTTTCCATGCGCCAGCCGAGGAAGGTCGCGAAGGCTGGGTGTGCCGGCTCTTCCCGCTCAAAGCCTGCCCCGACTCCTTCTCCTCCGGGGGTCGCATCCCGCGAGCGTTGTAGGGTTACTAGGCACTTTCACAAGGGTCTACAAGGTATCAACCATGCCCGATTTAAAATTTAGACGTGCCGAACAACCCTAACCAAGATCTTTAAACTAGAGATTAGGCGAAACAAAGCATGTTAAACACTTTAACATCTAAGAGTTTGGGATTACAACCTTTGTAGTCCGGTCCTTCACTTCATAAGCTCCGTGTTGAGGTCTCTACGTTGCGATCATTGATTTCCCGGACTCTAGAGAGGTTCCACAAAGAGAATGATGCAAACTTGCTACCGATCTTCGATAACAAAGATGATCTACCTTGAAGTTTCATTAACACAAGATCTCTCTCACTAATGAAGTGAACACCCTAATCTAAATGGCTAGGATAGATTAGGATGATGAAGTAGGATTTTAGCTCTCATTTATTTTCATTAACTCACTCATTTTCATCACTTCATAAAAAGCTAGAAAGCTTTTCATGAAAGAAGAAAGAAGAAGAAGAAGAATAATCATGAATCCTTTTGTGATGAACAAATGAAATTTCATGAGGTTAGAATTGCAACCATGAGTTAAGTATGATAACTTAACCCATGTAGAGACATAACCATGGTCATGGGTTGGGTTGGGTTGGGTTAATAAATATCATAACAAATATCTTTACAAATATCTTTAGCAAGAAACAAAAGAAAAACCTTCTAGAAGCTTCTAGAAAATATTAACCCAAATCAACCTTAATCATGTTTAATCTCTACTAATCATGTTGCATTAATAACCCTAACATGTTACAATATTATATATCACATATACAATATTTATTGTAACAAAACAAAATAATACAATTAACATATATCGCATATATATCAATATATTACCCGAGTGAGAAAAAAGAATCTTTTAGTGAGCTTATATCAGTTAATGTAATTTAATATATCAAATATATAATTATACATTAAATTATCGAATCAACACTTGATCCGATAATCCGGCTATTTCTCAAATAACCGACTAATATAATCTGTATCAGTTCATCGAATCAACATTTAATCCGATGACCCGGCTATATCACATATACCCGGCCGATATCTTATATCGCGAGAATCTAATACGGTATCACATTCACGTATTGTTCTCGGTCCCGCACATATCATATATGTGCTCCTACTCCGTTTTGCCTGAGCCAGGAAACCTCTGTGTAGGACTCTAAAGAATCGTCAATACGCCGGCAGTAGGTGATGATCATATCAAACACCCACAAGCTGCAAGCGGTCAGCTAAACGTAACAGCCACCCAGGTATTGAGCGATCAGAAGATCAACAAGCAAGCCTGTACATTCTCCTGCGAATCCAATCAGTAACACTCCCGTACAGTCCGGTCTCTTCGTCTGATATGTCGCATATCTCGCCTAGGGGTGGTAAACGTCAGACCCCAATAGCTTGATAAGTCGTGTCGATATGAGGTCTATAACAGTTCAAGAAACTACTGATAACACTTACCAGTAAATCTCAGCAACCCTGGCCAGGGATTTCCAGTTATAGCCAATCGAACACAGCACAACATCAACTCCCTATACCAGGAGAGACGAATCCCCTCCTATCGCTTATTGCCTCCATGTGATTCGGGACTGTACCCAAAAGCCACCTTTTTGCACACCCTATTGGACGTGGTATGATGGAAATCAAAGCACAGTGGGAATCACACAAGACTCTATGACGATCTCGGGTCTACAGACTAACCTGTACCAGTGTCACCAGAGAACTGCCATCTGACGTGAGGTATAATACCCATCTGGGAGTTCTCGGCGAGTCCGTCCAGTGTACCCAGTCTCCACTGAGCACCCGTATACCTTCTCTGATGTCAAACACCAATGGATATGAGATCATCCATCGCCCATCATATGGGTCAAGAAACGCATACGCTAGTCTACTCTGGAGTATCGATGCCCTGTCTCGGTACTCCCACGACTAGGAACATTTGAAGGATGTACTTGGCGACTACTCTGTCCTCACTAGTATGATCCGCATCATAGTCCTGGTAGTCAAGTACTCATCCTAAGGGCTTTATCAACATGTAACATAGAGACAATCAGAGTACATGTTAAGATAAAGAGCAACCAGATAGCGTACTATCATGTCGAGCAAGAAAGTCCTCCCTATATATGTATAAGCATCCACTACAATATACATCGTATGTACAGTAATGGCCTCTAGGGCACACATATAACTAACAATCTCCCACTTGCACTAGGGCCATCTGTTGTGGTATCGCATACCCAACAATTAGCTGTGGTTGAAGTATCTCATACTCAACCATCCCATAAAAGTCTCTACTGGGAAAAAGGCCTTTGTGAGTGGATCCGCGCTGTTGTCCTCTGTGTCTACTCTCCTGACCTCGATCTACCTGGAGATCAACCATCTCCATGATCAGGTGATACTGCCTAAGAATTATATCTGGATTTCTGATGGGACGGGGGTTCCTAGACCAAAGCCATTACTCCATTGTCACACAATGGTTGGAACGAAGTTCATCTCATGAACTTATATATCTAGACTGCCTCTTTGGTAGCATCCTTGGTAACGATGTATCTTGCCTTTAATTGTCTAGTAAGTCACGGTATCTAGCTTGGAACTCTTCCAACATACCGTCCCTCCATTGAGGGTAAAGACAATGCCTGCGACTGACATTCAGTCGTCCTTATCACCCTGGAACCATTCCAGTGATTCTCCCCAGGATCGATTGATACCATCTCACTACACTTAGTGAGAATCCTAATATCCAATTAGATCTATCTCATAGATCCAAAACCCAGGATTTAGGAGGTATCACTTTGATCCTATATGGAGAATCCTTGTGATAAGCGGAGATTGACCGAGCGTAGCATAGGAAACTCCTTCCTTATCAAGAGTATGTCATCCACGTACTCTACGAGGACCACCACCATACTCTCTACTACCTTTTTGTATATACAAGGTTCATCTACCATTTTGATGAAGTCAAACTCTTTGACTACCACATCAAAACAGACGTTCCAACTCCGCGATGCCTGATTTATCACATAAAACATCTTGCTCACGTTTTCGCTGCTCCCACTGTCTACGAAGCCCTCTGGCTGTGTACTTATAGATGCTCTCTTCCAAATCATCATTTAGAAAAGCAGTCATGACACCCAACCGCCAGATATCGTAGTCATGGTATGTAGCCGTGGCAAGTAGGATCTGGATGGACTTAAGCATAGCTTTGAAAGTCTCAACTTTTCCATGTACACCAAGTAATCTTCTCAAGATATACTTTCTCCTGATGGGGATTTAACCCTTCAGATAAAGCAACTAAAGTCCATACGTTGTTGGTGTATAAGGATTCCATCTCAGATCGATAAGCATCCAGCCATTCTCACAGAGTCCCCACTCCTGATGGCCAGCTCGAAACTAGTTGGGTCATCATCTCATGATGCAATCCTCGCTCCCATTATCATAGAGAAAACCGAAGTATCTCTCAGGTGGGTGAGGAACCCTACTAGATCGGCGGAGAGGCTGAGGTTCGTTGGAAACTATTGAATCCTTTGGTTCTACCAACTCATCAGCTGCAGTTTGTATAGCTGGAACTCTTTCCAGTTCTACCTCATGACCAATAATTTCTTCACAAGAAATTCCCTTTCACAAAGGTGGTATGCTGAGAAACAAAACAACTTTTGTTCCTCGGTTAGGTAGAAGATATTCCTTTGCGAATGCTTGGGATATCCAACAAACTTCTACAGAACTGACTTTGTCTCGAGCTTGTCCGAATTATGCTTTTAGACATAGGCTGGACAACCCCAAATCTTAACATAGTTAAGATATGGGCTCTTACCATTCTATATCACATATGAAGTGGTAGGCAACTGATTTGATTGGAACCCTATTCAATAGGTATGCAGCTTCTCAAGTGCATAACTCCCAAAAGGAAATAAGAAACTCAGTAGTACTCATCATAGAGCACACCATATCACATAGGGTGTTATTGCTCTACCCCGATATACCATCGTGCTATGGTGTATACGGAGGAGTAATGCTGAGAGAGAATCTCATTCTCCTTTAGAATAGTCTAGAAATTCCGTGCTCAAGTATTCTCCTCCTTGATCTCATCAAAGGACATAATACTTATACCCGTTTTTGGTTCTCTACTTCTAACTTATATTCATTAAATTTCTCAAAAGTTCCAGACTTGTGTTTTAACAGGAACATATGTCCGAATCTTGAGAGATAATCAGTGAATGTAATGAAGTACAAAGAACCGGTCTTGGCATGTGTAGACAGGGGACCTTCATACATCAGCATGTATCAATCCCAAGAGTTCACTAACTCTTTCTCTGTTTCCAATAAACGGAGTTGTGGTCATCTTATCTGTGTGACATGACCGGCAAGTTTCACAAGATGTAAATTCAAACTAATTTTAAATATGCATATATATGTAACTTCAGCTAGTCGGGTCGCATTGATATGACCTTGTCTACAATGCCTCAAGAAGGATTCATTCATTTCTGAACTCTTCCTCTTGTGTGTGTTCTGTACGTTTAAGAACTGTGGTTTGATTTAGAACGTTTATACTTTTAGATAACGTGCCTGAACCGATCAACTCTTGATATAGGAAATGTTCAAAACATTATCCAATAATACAAAATTATATCCTTTCTTTACTAATAAAGAGACTGATATGATGTTGTATATCAGGTTCGGTATCTAATAACATTCGTTCAGAATCAATGTATTCTGGTAATACAGGGTGATAACTACCAACAGACTTGGCTGCAACACTTGCACCATTTCTATCTCATGAAACTTATCACCCGTTCTCAGTTCTCTATCTGTAGCCTATGTAACAAATTACATATGTGGGATCCTGATCCGGTATCAAATACCCAGGACGTAAAGGATATTGAGAAACTGTAATGACCCCAAAATCTTTATACATTTGTATTATCCCTCTTCAATAATATACCGTATTTATTTGTACTTGGTATTTTCCTTTTTCTATTAAATTTATTATTATTTTATTCCTCAATCTATTATGTATTTTTTTTCTAGGTACAATTTCTTTTTCTTATATTTAAGTTTTTAACTTCTCATTCTTATTTTTCCTTTCATAAATATTTAACCCAAATCCATTATTCTTATTCTCTACAGCCCATCTAAAAAGCCTATTTTCTTTTTAAGCAACATCATATTGTTAATTCTAATTAAATATATGCATGAACAACCTTATAGCTCATTGGTTAAATCCTTGCATTGTTATTTCATAAGTCACATGTTTAAATCCCCATTCTTGCAATTATTTTTTTATCATTTTTTATTCTTCTCATAACCTACAAATGAGACCTTTCATTTCCAAAATGAATGGCGGCCTTTCATTTCTCTTTTAATTCTCATGTTAAATGCATATATTATCATTCACCATTACACCATATTTATTTGTCCTCCTCTATCTTTTCCTTTCTTACATTTTTTATCTCTCACTTCCCCCTCTTCACCTAAAGTCCAAGAAGAAGAACATGAAGAAGTCTTCAAGAAGGTCTCGCTAGTAACGCGAGGCTATCGGCGGATAGACAAGCCCGGTGACAATACCGGCTTGTGTATGTAAGTCCCTTCTCTCTTTCCTTCCTCCATCTCTTTCTTTTTCTCTTTATATTTCTCTTGTTTTATATTGCCATGAAAAACTTTTCTTGACATATCATAGTTCCTAAATAATTAATTAAATGGATACATATATAAATAATGAACACACAAACATACACACATATATAATTTGTAAAGTCTTTTTCATTACTCTCAATTCACATGTTAAGATTTCATAATGACCAATTAGGATTGTATATTTGTTGTTTTATTTTAAATCACTTTATTTAAAGTTTGTAAAAAAAAATGAAGTGATGAATAAATACCATGGTTTTCTCATTTCTCACGTATGACATATCAATACCTTTAATTTTAAAATAATTTTTATAAATTAATTTTTAATTCTGAAAATTTCAGGAAATTTACATATGATAGAATATATTATTTTGTACACGCTGTAAAAATCTTAGATCGAACCGCATAACGGTTTAGGAATTACATCATTTTTTATTCACTGATCGTAAAACAGAAAACTGCAGTTATCGATCAACTTCTAGGACACATAACTTGGTATACCGGTATCCAAATTGAGCAAACTCAGGTGTTTTTGATATCTACATCGAATGATCTAGATTTTATTAGTTTTATAGTTTTACTGAAAACCCAACTATGATAAAGAAACCTGCGTTACAATATTAAGTGACGGATCTGGACAGAATCTGTTCCAATTCGCACACTGTTTTTAAATTGGACATAACTCGAACACCCGATGTCCGTTTGTGACAAAATTTAGATGTGTAGATGCAAAATTGATAGAACTATAATTTTATGTATATTATATTACGTAGGAATGCATGAAACAATCTAATATAGGCTTTGCAATACAATATATAGTTGCTGTCCAGAAATCTGAATTTCTGTTTTAAACGCTGATATTAAAATGATCATAACTAGAGCTTCAGAAATCCAAATCATGTGAATCTTGGTGTTTTCGATAAGTTCATCGAACTACCTACAATTTTATAATAATTTTTATAACCTGAAAACCGATAGAAATTAACTCAAACTGCGTTTTAAAAATATGTGACGGTGCCAAATAGATTCTGATCTGTTTTGCGCGACGATACGAAAACATATATATCTCTCAAACCGGTAGTCGTATTTAGGTGAAAGTGGAACTCACGCATGTAAAACACTTAGAGACATATTTTTGTTTATATTCTCTCATTCGTTTGACTTGATTAATTAGTCGTACATAATATTTCTTTACAACATTGTTTTTGGTAGTTACTCGTATAATATACTTGACTCATTTCATGCTATTCGAACATGTATACATATTTATCTTGATCATTAAATTGTTGTATATACATAAAGACGATAATTAAATACTTGAGTTGTATTTTGAAAACTATAAAAAAGTATTTTTACATAAAAACCCCTCAAGTTTTATAAATTACCCTAAGGACCCTAGCAATTATAGGACTTCGATTTACATTTCTACGGTCTGACTCGGGTTTGAGTCTGATCATAATCCGACATGAATATGATTCAAGTACCATATAAATTTTCAAGATTCCAAGTCAATATGAACACATGAATCCATGAATACAATTATCAATTTACACAACCTGACTGAACCGTACCATGGATATATATTCCTTTTACATGATTCTCAGTATTCCATTTACATGACTCTACGGTTATAACCGTTTTCTGATATCATGGTTTCGGTCAGTCAGTTAATCAATCGTACAATCAATACAATTTTACAAGATAACAATACAAATAAGACATCGCGGGGTTTAAGGGGTAGATTGGTACGGAAGGTGTTAAAGGTGGCACGAGGTGGTCAGATTAATACACATAACCTGAATCCCATTGCTGTTGTACCGTGGCATAACGGTTCCTTGTACTACACGTGCCCTAGTCTCTGGCAAGTGAGACTCCCCTCGTATACACTGGCATTCTTCTGTACCAAGCTACAAACAACAGCGTTAACATAACATTACAACAATAGTTTACACTTTAAAAATGTATCTTCTTATTCTGTCTTCTCTACTTCCCTCTTACCTTTGGGACTTACCGAGCGATCTGTTCGCTGACGACATTCTGTTCTCTCTTCTTTGAATGTCGTCAGGTGATTTGGACCCGGCAGAAGTAGAGCCAACAGAAGAAGACTTGGAGCAATTTGCCGAAGACCCAGCAGTATAATTTCATTGTACACTTTTCTTTTCAGTACTTTCCTTTTCCTGTTATGCCACTGTTTATGCATCTTTATTTCAGTTGTATTTTCCTTTTCATGTATTGTACAAAGAATGTTAATAAATAAAAGTTGCTGTTCTTTTATACTCTTGTCTCTTGTGTATTTATATTGCTTAGCTACGCTTAGCGTATGTACTTCTGAGTACATACGTAGCGGACCTCGTCGCATCCACTTCGCCGTACACTGGGAAGCGGGGCGTGACAGAAACAGTTCTGTGTAATGAACACACCCAAAGAAGATGCATCAACATGCACTTTCTTCGATTGGGCGGCACGGGAATTCTGGTAATCCCCTATTTCCTGCTCTGTCTTATAACATTTATAAGTTGGAGTGGGACCAACGTTCCCTAGCGCAGTATAACAAGCGGGTTCGGTTAATACATCCGTATTATTATCTTGATTAAAGCGTGGCATAGTCATAACCAGGAGAGAGAGAGAAGAAAACACTCAGCGTGCGCTTTTACAAGATTAGATTGGTTATCATTTTATCTAATCAGGATGTCTCCCACTGTTTTAGTCAAATCTTCCTTCAAACCCTAAAAGGAAAGACTAGCCGGGATTAGTTACACGCTACAAGTTCGCTAATCTTTCAGCCAGGCCAGTGCCGGTACTTTGAGGGAGGTTCCCCATGCTTTCGCACGGACCTAATTAAAGTAAACCTCATTTTCCCAGGGACGTAACCCCGTTAACGCCTTTCTAGACACCTACTTGATCGGCTAATTGTAATGTGTAAAACTCTCCCAGGAGTAACTCTTACTCGCAGCGGGTATCGGGATCCAACTATCTCATAGAAGGTATGCAATCTCATTGCAAATTTTAACACTTGAAATTCC
Organism: Agapanthus africanus; assembly: GCA_030015575.1. Classification (NCBI taxonomy): domain Eukaryota; kingdom Viridiplantae; phylum Streptophyta; class Magnoliopsida; order Asparagales; family Amaryllidaceae; genus Agapanthus; species Agapanthus africanus. The sequence goes on from CM057343.1 coordinate 633,654,220, forward strand.
CAATAATATTTTACCCCTAGTGACTTATGACCTTAACTATGGTCAACAAATCATAAGCACTAGTCAAGTTCAACCCGTCATTTCCCGATTGATTAGACCCACCCACATGACCCTTAACTAAGGTCAACAAAGTCATATGACTGTCCTAATTAATCATATCATATGTTATATAGGAAAACATCACTCAGCTACCGTACACTGCGTCTTAACTATGGTCAACAAACGCAGCACGAATACTAAGTACTCTATTTCCTAAAATGGCGGAGGGTTAGGACAGGTTTTTAAGAAAACCCTTTGCGTAATGAACTTGATATCGTTGTAGAATCGAGTGATTTTAAATGGAATGTTTTTGAGGCCTTTTCAAGTTTTGCTAAAGAGGTCACTCCCGGTGAAGGGATCGTCGGCTCTTTCCTCATCGAATAAGGTGCAGGATATTTCACAAATATCACTATGCAAAGCAAAAACTATAGAAACAATCAAAAGACAAACCGAGTTTATAGCATCTGCTAGTTTCGCTAAAGAGGTCACTCCCGGTGAAGGGATCTCGGCTCTTTCCTTATCGAATAAGCTGCTGGATGTTCTATAAGGAACACCGCTATGCAAAGCAAGAACTAGAGCTACCAGTTTTTAAACAAGTTTCTACAACATCTTTAGGTTTCTTTTAGTTTCATTAATCTCATTAATGAAGTCCCATTTTATTATACTTCACAAGCATCACATTTGAAACGAAATCTGCAATATAACATATATCTCATATATATAATATAAACATTCGTCTCAGGCAGTAATATGATCTCATCACAGAACATTGCAGCAGAAGAACATATATGAAATATTGGATATACTAGGAGGTCCGTGTTTTAATACGAGCCTGTATAAAACACGGATTCCACGGTCGTGATGAATAGCCAAACCCACATCTCTAGACCCCTACGAGAGCGGCAAGCAACACTGCCAATTCTAGAGTTAGGAGACCCGGTCTCGACTCCTCGAGATGGTCTCCCACTGGACCCTAGAACCCGGTCACTTGTGCTCCCCGTCTTGGGTCTACCTAATGCGGAAAAGTAAATAATATACAATGGTGACATCATCCTCAGCCCGGAAGTGCCCCAATAAAAGAATATTACATACAAATGAATTTTACATGAATGAAAAAGAAAAACTCTCATCTCACATAAAAACCCCGGCTATTCAAACGCGACGATCCAATACGACATATCACAGCAACACATAATATCTCATATCATCAATGTAAGCAAGTATGCGTATCCCGATTGTCATTGATGTATAGCAACGAAGCCGGCGATACACCACATACTACGCTTACGGTCGCAGAAAAGAAAGTGTAAAACTACAACAGTTGGAATCCGCAACCTTTTTAGACATCGCATGCCTAACCAAATGAATTCCTTAGATATCGCATGCCTAACAATTATAAACCCTGCATTTTAGTCTCATTATCGAAAACTCTTTTCAATATCAAGTCGGGCAATTCAACAAGATTCCCGACATCCTGATCGAATGCTCGTCACAAACTTTAGTAGACGGACGCACCCCCGATGTCGTCGACGAAGTGCACTAAGGCGGAACACCGCTGCCGCGAGCACCCGAACGGATGCTTTTAGCGACGGGATTCTCCTACAGTCACTTGGTCGGGGCTATGGGGCATGGCTGTCTATTAAGTTTACCCGGCGAGTATCCGCGTACGCTACGTGATTGCGACGGACTTTTGATCGCATCAAAATCCCGTGGCAACCGATCATCTGAGACTAAACTGCTAGATTTATAACATTCAAATTAGTTATCTCATAACTGCTTGTGGATTCCAAATATTGTATCACATTCCAGATAAATAGACAATGTTAAACTTTCCGATCGAATAAACAAACACCCAAGATTTCCCAAATAGCTCAACACTTGAGCGAAGTTCAAAAAGTATCCATCACATGCCACAGTACCAATGGTCCAGCCGTAGAAGGGTCAAGCCAACGCCTCACATGTGGCAACGCCGTACTGCCCCAAACCCTAAGGTTTAGAGGCGGTTCAGACGGTCACATAATCGAGTTAAGGTTTGTGTTCTTCTAGAGGGTCCACCGCGTTACTTGCATGATTTTCCGGAAGTTTCAAACTCGAGAAAAAATCCAACTTTTGAAAAATTTTCCGACAAGGGAAAAAGTGAGTTATTGATATCCGTTCGAACATTTTAACACGTTCTAAAATTACCCGGAAAAAATTAAACGAAGTTGAACTTTCTGATCAAATCAACGAGTTCCCAAAAGAACCCAGAAAACTCAACACTTGAGTAGAATAAAAATTCCCAGAACAATCAGGAAATCCCTACGGTTATTACTGTGCAAACACTATCCATCGATCCTTGATTCTTGCCGTGGAACCGCCGCCAATACCCTGGTTTGGCCGTGGTTCCGCGGCGCTTCGAGGGATTTATGGGGTCTTTTCTCACAGTAATTCCTAAAATATCCTGCTTATTTTTCTGAGTATTTTTAATATGAAAAAAAATCAACTTTTGAATTTTTTTCCAGAAACTAGGGTTTTTCGGGTATTCGGAGTTCGATCGGACTTTAAACTTCGCCTAGATTTCGCCTAAAACTCTAGCTTGACTCTGATACCACTGTAGGCTTACTAAGCACTCTCACAAAGGTCTTCAAGGCATCAACCATGCCCGATTTAAAATTTAGACGTGCCGAACAACCCTAACCAAGATCTTTAAATTAGAGACTAGGCGAAACAAAGCATGTTAAACACTTTAACATCTAAGAGTTTGGGATTACAACCTTTGTAGTCCGGTCCTTCACTTCATAAGCTCCGTGTTGAGGTCTCTTCGCTGCGATCATCGATTTCCCAGACTCTAGAGATGTTCCATGAAGAAAATGATGCAAACTTGCTTCCGATCTTCGATAACAAAGATGATCTACCTTGAAGTTTCATTAACACAAGCCCTCTCTCACTAATGAAGTGAACACTCTAATCTAAATGGCTAGGATAGATTAGGATGATGAAGTAGGATTTTAGCTCTCATTTATTTTCATTAACTCACTCATTTTCATCACTTCATAAAAAGCTAGAAAGCTTTTCATGAAAGAAGGAAGAAGAAGAAGAAGAAGAATCATGAATCCTTTTGTGATGAACAAATGAAATGTCATGAGGTTAGAATTGCAACCATGAGTTAAGTATGATAACTTAACTCATGTAGAGACTTAACCATGGTCATGGGTTGGGTTGGGTTAATAAATATCATAACAAATATCTTTACAAATATCTTTAGCAAGAAACAAAAGAAAAACCTTCTAGAAGCTTCTAGAAAATATTAACCCAAATCAAACCTTAATCATGTTTAATCTCTACTAATCACGTTGCATTAATAACTCTAACATGTTACAATATTATATATCACATATACAATATTTATTGTAACAAAACAAAATAATACAATTAACATATATCGCATATATATCAATGTATTACCCGAGTGAGAAAAAAGAATCTTTTAGTGAGCTTATATCAGTTAATGAAATTTAATATATCAAATATATAATTATACATTAAATTATCGAATCAACACTTGATCCAATAATCCGGCTATTTCTCAAATAACCGACTAATATAATCTGTATCGGTTCATCGAATCAACACTTGATCCGATGACCCGGCTATATCACATATACCCGGCCGATATCTCATATCGCGAGAATCTAATACGGTATCACATACACGTATTGTTCTCGGTCCCGCACATATCATATATGTGCTCCTACTCCGTTTTGCCTGAGCCAGGAAACCTCTGTGTAGGACTCTAAAGAATCGTCAATATGCCGGCAGTAGGTGATGATCATATCAAGCACCCACAAGCTGCAAGCGGTCAGCTAAACGTAACAGCCACTCAGGTATTGAGCGATCAGAAGATCAACAAGCAAGCCTGTACATTCTTCTGTGAATCCAATCAGTAACACTCCCGTACAGTCCGGTCTCTTCGTCTGATATGTCGCATATCTCGCCTAGGGGTGGTAAACGTCAGACCCCAATAGCTTGATAAGTCGTGTCGATATGAGGTCTATAACAGTTCAAGAAACTACTGATAACACTTACCAGTAAATCTCAGCAACCCTGGCCAGGGATTTCCAGTTATAGCCAATCGAACACAGCACAACATCAACTCCCTATACCAGGAGAGACGAATCCCCTCCTATCGCTTATTGCCTCCATGTGATTCGGGACTGTACCCAAAAGCCACCTTTTTGCACACCCTATTGGACGTGGTATGATGGAAATCAAAGCACAGTGGGAATCACACAAGACTCTATGACGATCTCGGGTCTACAGACTAACCTGTACCAGTGTCACCAGAGAACTGCCATCTGACGTGAGGTATAATACCATCTGGGAGTTCTCGGCGAGTCCGTCCAGTGTACCCAGTCTCCACTGAGCACCCGTATACCTTCTCTGATGTCAAACACCAATGGATATGAGATCATCCATCGCCCATCATATGGGTCAAGAAGCGCATACGCTAGTCTACTCTGGAGTATCGATGCCCTGTCTCGGTACTCCCACGACTAGGAACATTTGAAGGATGTACTTGGCGACTACTCTGTCCTCACTAGTATGATCCGCATCATAGTCCTGGTAGTCAAGTACTCATCCTAAGGGCTTTATCAACATGTAACATAGAGACAATCAGAGTACATATTAAGATAAAGAGCAACCAGATAGCGTACTATCATGTCGAGCAAGAAAGTCCTCCTTATATATGTCCAAGCATCCACTACAATATACATCGTATGTACAGTAATGGCCTCTAGGACACACATATAACTAACAAGCGTTCGGAGGCGGATCTCACCCCGGGGCCCAGCGGAGTGTCGGGCCGGAAGCGGTCTCGGATTCTGGAGGAACCGGCCTCGGAGGAGGAGATCGGCTCTCCCTCGGAGCTGCTCAAGAGGAGATCTTCCCGGGGCCCGTCCTCGCCGATCATGGTGGAGGAAGGCGGCCTCCAGTTCGCAGTGCCTTCGGGGCTATCCGTCGCGGATAGCCTGCTGCATGAAATAGAGACATCGGCCGGGGGTAGAGTCCCCGGGGGGACCTTCAGGGCTCAGCTGGCGTCCATCGCCCAGGAGTCCGTGCAGGTAAGTGTTTGGTTTTTTTTTTGAGATTCGGTGCCTCCCTCATCTTTCTGATCTCTCTCCAGCCTTTCAGGTTCTCCAGCATGTTGCCCTCGCCTTACGCATGGAGGCCGAGGTGATAGGCCCAGCGATGAAGGCTGCGGGCCAGCTCGCCTCGCTGGAAGAGAGCTCTAAGCGGGAGTTGGAGGCGGTGATGGCGAGGGTCGCCGCCCTGGAGGGTGGGGTGGAGGCCGGGAAGCGGGAGGTTTCCCGGTACCTCAAGGCCGATGCGGCTGCCGAGGCCAAGCTTGAGGACACTCAGGTGCTTGCCGGAAACCTGAAGAACACGGTGAAAACCCTCCGGAAGGAGCTGGGTGTGTCGGCCGAGTCGGCGAAGTCGGCTGACCTGAGAGTGGTGAAGTTGGCCGACCACTCGGCAGCGAAGGCGGTGGAGGGTTACAAGAAGTCGAAGGACTACTATGATGACGTGGCCATTGCCACGACCCTCATCTGGCACGAGGCCCTCGACGCCGTTAAGCCCCGGATGTCGGGGTTCGCCGACGAAGAGCTCCGGGCCGAATACCCCCTCGCGAACGCCGATGAGCAGGGGCAGGAGATTCCTGGCGAGGAAGTCACCGAGGACCCAGCTCGCCTCGTGGTGGATGTCGAGGGCCCCGAGGTCGCTCCTGACCCCGAGGCCTAAAGCCCCCGTCTTCTTCCTCCTTTTATTTTGTTGCTTCTGGAATTTTGTAAGCCTCCGGGCATTTTGTAAGGCTGGGGAGCCCAAAATACCCTTTGTAAAGACTTTGCCTTTTAGTAATAAAACTTTTTCTTTGGTTTCATCGGTTTGCACTTTGTCTTTTGTTCATGAAGAATGCTTGTAAAATATCTCTGCTTGCACTGTTGGGCTTCCATGTCAGGTCGGCCATCTGTCTAGCGATCGTTCGTCTAGTTGATTTCGATCACTTGCCAAGCACGCCAAGCGCTGCCGAGAAGGAGGCGTCTCCATGGACCTGAAGTCGAGGGGGGGATCGCTTAGACTCGGATAGACTTGATGCCCCTTGTTGGGGTCCCGGATTTTTTGCATGTGATGGGTAGAGGGCTGTCCGTCGTGTTGTCACCGAGCATGAACGGGAAGCTGCTCGATTATCCCTTAGCGAGGGCCTTTCACTTCTGGCGTCGCGAGAAACGACCCCTAGACGGGGCTGTTCGAGCGAGGGTCGGGCTCGACTGCCTCTGGAAGGGCTTCGGGTCCTTAGCATTGGAAGGGCTGTAAGAAGCCTATTGAGGATGATCGGGCGGTGAAGCTGCGCAGTTGCCTCTTGGCGAGGGCTTAGTTCTCTGGCGTCGTGGGTAGGCAACTACCAGCCTGGGATGAATGAGCGGGGTAGCCACTCGGGTGCCTCTTGTGGGGGCTTCGATCCCGGGCGTCATGGGTAAGGAGCTACCAGTCGGAGATGACCGAGCAGGGTAGCTGCTCGGTTGCCTCTTGCGAGGGCTTTGATCCTTCAGGATGGGGACCGAGCAGGGTTAATGCCCAGTGCCTCTTGGCGAGGACTTTGATCCCTGTCGGTTGTGGTAGGAAGCTACCAGCCGGGGATAGTCGAGCAAGGACTCGACTGCCTCTGGGAGGACTTTGATCCTTAGCGTTGGAGGGGCCATGGGAGGCCTGCTAAAGATAACTCGGTAGTGAAGCTACGCGGTTGCTTCTTGGCGAGGGCTTTGATCCCTGGCATTGTGAGTAGGGAACCTACCGGCCAGGGATAGCCAAGCAGGGTAGCTGCTGAGCTGCCTCTAAGGAGGACTTGGATCCTTAGCATTGCAGGGGCTGTAAGAAGCCCACTAAGGATGACCGGGCAGTGAAGCTGCGCGGTTGCCTCTTGGCGAGGGCTTAGTTCTCCGGCGTCGTGTGTAGGCAACTACCAGCCTGGGATGAATGAGCGGGGTAGCCGCTCGGGTGCCTCTTGTGGGGGCTTCGATTCCTGGCGTCATGGGTAGGGATCTACCAGCCGGGTGACCGAGTAGGGTAGCTGCTCGGTTGCCTCTTGCGAGGGCTTTTGACCCTTCAGGACGGGGATCGAGCAGGGTTACTGCCCAGTGCCTCTTGGCGAAGACTTTGATCCCTGTCGGTTGTGGTAGGAAGCTACCAGCCGGGGATAGCCGAGCAAGGACTCGACTTCCTCTGGGAGGACTTTAGTCCTTAGCGCGGGAGGGGCTGTAAGAAGCCTACCAAGGACCCTCGGCCGGGCAGGGTTACTGCCCGGTGCCTCTTGGCGAGGGCTTTTGTCCTGAAGGATAGCCGAGCGAGGGATCCTCGGGTCGACTGCCTCTGGGAGGGCTTTTGATCCCTGTCGGTCGTGGTAGGAAGCTACCAGCCGGGGATAGCCGAGCAGGGTAGCTGCTGAGCTGCCTCTAAGGAGGACTTGGATCCTTAGCGTTGGAGGGGCCGTGGGAGGCCTGCTAAGGATAACCGGGCAGTGAAGCTGCACGGTTGCCTCTTGGCGAGGGCTTTGATCCCTGGCGTTGTGAGTAGGGAAGCTACCGGCCGGGGATAGCCGAGCAGGGTAGCTGCTGAGCTGCCTCTATGGAGGACTTGGATCCTTAGCGTTAGAGGGGCCGTATGAGGCCTGCTAAGGATAACCAGGCAGTGAAGCTGCGCGGCTGCCTCTTGGCAAGGGCTTTGATCCCTGGCGTTGCGAGTAGGGAAGCTACCGGCCAGGTATAGCCGAGCAGGGTAGACGATCGGCTGATTTTTCATGAGGTTTAGCCCGACCATCCAGTTGTAGGCATGGAGAATAGGAACGGTCGCGGCGACCGTGCGCGTAGCATGTGCATTGAATGTGGGGGGAGGAAAAGCGCCAGGGTCGCGTCGTTTTGATTCTGCCAGAGAAGGCTTGATGATCGCCGCGTGGCATCGACTTGTTGGGCGAAAGCGGGCGACCGTTGAACTTCGTTGGGGCACAGTGGGCTATGTAAGGCTGGAGGATCACTGGTCCTTTCTTCCTTCATAAACAGATCGTTGAGAATGCAAGACTTCCCCTTTACCATCCCCGATATCATCCGCTTCGAAGACGTATACCTTTATGACCAGAACTGCACCGAGGACACGGTGCAGTTGGTCTATGCGAGCATCGAGGACCACATCGGCCGGCTGCTCCCCCGACGCTCCTCCCTGCTGCAGCTGCTGATGTGCTCCATCTGGAGGGGCGTCGCCGGGGATTTACAATCCCCTGTCTGAACAGCTCAATGATGAGACCGTGGGCAAGTTGCGGTCTTTGTGGCGCTTCGGCCTGATTTCCACGAACCGGCTGGCTCGCTCGGAGGCGCTCGTCCGTGAGTGCTATGAGCTGATGCTCAGGGTCGACCCGCGGGGGGGAGGGGACCGAGGGCAGAGGTTGGATCTCGCGAGGCCTCGGCTGGCGGAGATTTTCACCGAGTATCACGAGCAATGCTCTCTGCACCCCTTCCCCCACTATTGTAATTTTCTCTTTTTCTTTTTTTTCTTATTTTTTTTATATATAGCCGAGGAGCCCATAATACCTCTTTTGAATAAATGAGATCTTTCCTTCTTTTCGCAGTATTCCATTGATCTTTATTAAATTAACAACAGACCCTAGGAAAAGTTTACATTGCCATAGAAGGAAAGTACATGCTAATAGATGACTTTATTAGTGCGGTCTGAGCTCCCCGGAGGCTTGTTGGTCTCCATGCTCGGCACCGGGCACGGGGCTCCCTGAGCTTCGGATTGATCATCTGTCGAAACGAGCATGATCTGGCCGATGGTCAGCTCGGTGGGAGGAGGACGCTGCTCCTGCTCGCGGTCGGCCTGCCGTTTGTCCCTCAGGTAGGTGGCGAGGTGCCCCGATCGGATGAGCTCCTCGATGTAGTCCCGGAGTTACTTACAATCCTCCGTAGAATGGCCCAGCGTCCGGTGGAAGGCGCAGTAAGGGCCCCGGGTTCGCTTCGAGGCCTGACGTGGGATTGGAGGGAACTTGAAGAACCCCTCGCCCTGGGCCTCCTCTAGTAATACTGCGAGGGAGACGTTGAGTGGGGTGTACTCCTGGAACTTCGGGTGATAGGGCTGCTGACGCTCCGGCCTCTCTTCTCGAGCCCTCTTCTTCTGGTCGGTCCGTTCTGCTCGGGGGAGGTTTGCGTTCACCTCGTACTCCAGCTGAACCTCACGCTCGGTCCACACCTTGACCTCGGCCATGGTCTTAGGCTGTGCCAACGCAAAGGAGTGTAACCACTCCTTGTGCCTAAGCCCAGATCTGAGCGCCGTGATGACGGTCTCGTTCCGGTGCTCGGGGACCTCGAGGAGGGCGTTGTAGAAGCGGGTGATGTAAGCTTTGAACGTCTTCTTGTCCCCGCTCTTTATTATGAAGAGGTAGTCGACCGTGCGCTTCTGCCAACGGTTCCTAAAGAAGTGGCCGAGGAACTGAGTAGCCAGCTCGTCGAAGGTCGAGATTGAGCGAGGCTCGAGCCCTCGGAACCAGTCCCGACCTGCGCTGATGAGGGTGGCTGGGAAGGCCCTGCATTGGGTGGCGTCGGAAAGGTCCTGGAAGCTCATCCCCGTGGTGAAGGCATCCAAATGGTCTTTACGGTCGGTTTTCCCGTCAAACAGAGAGACCTTCGGGGGCTTGTTGTGCAAGGAGACGTGGACAGCGAGCAGTCCCTCGGTAAACGGTTTGGTGAGCGAGTCGGCGGCGTACTCAGCCCCGTCGGCCGAGAGGTGACCTTCCCGGCGCATGCCCTCGAACTTCTTCTCGAGGGCGTCGAGTTGGCCGTGGTACCCCGAGGACTCGGCGCCCCGTGATCCCTGGCCTCTGCTGTGGGAGACCTGCGTCTGGGCACGGCCCCGGTTCCTCTCGATGAGGTTCCTCAGATCCCCGGGTGAGGTGGCTCTCGAGCCGTCGTGGCGAGCCCCTTCTGTGCGACCCCGTAGAGGGAGGGGGTGTCGGTCATGCCTGTGGGCAGGAAAGGTGACCGACATCTCCTCAGGGGGGTAAGGGTCATGAGGAGGCTCGAGGCAAGGCGCTCCGGCGGCGGACCTTGGTGTGGAGCCGTGGGGCGCCCAACGGGCCTCAGGGAGTATCGGCCCGTGAGATCTGTGGTCAGGAGTCGTAGCCTGCCGGTGGTCAGCCGTGCCGACGGGGGCAGAGCCTTTTGGAGCCGGAGGAGCGGCGATCTGGGGCCCAAGCCCGGCCGTTTGGACGCGGACGAGTGCCTCTATGAGGGACTGTAGCCGATCTATTCGACTGGCGAGGGCGTTGATGATGGTCGCCGGAGGAGGTTCATCCGTGTCTCTGGTGAGGGGGAGGCGGCAGCTGGTACCTGGATCTTCAGGATGGTTGCTTGCCATGTGGACGGAGATCGGAAGGCTAACTTTGTTTTTGTGGAGTTTGCTTTCCCACAGACGGCACCAACTGATGGAGGTCCTTTTCGGGTCCCCGTCAAATGTTGTCTTCCGTCGATCTCCCGATGGATTTTCGAGGTGATCTCTTGTTGCGTGTGGGTCTCAATGGGTTTTGAGGAGATTGGTGATTTGAGGAGCTTAGCGCCGAGTACCTGCAAAGAAGTCCCAGGGTGGTTTGGTACCACCGAGGACCCTCCGACGATCAAGTTAGTACTAGATCCGAGAAACGTAACGGCTAAGTGGAGTAAAAAATGGCTTACTTGACCCCTCTGTGATGGGGTTTATATAGCGGTGGCGATACGCAGCAGCAGGCGCGGGAATCTTGCCGGCAGTTACGCTCCCGACGTCACGCCCGTGTAGAGAGCGGATCGCCCATTAATGGGGATCGTGAAGACGTGGAACGTGGGATGTTGCTGGCGGAGAATACGCGCATGGCGAGATTTGCGGAGCGGCGGTTACGCCTGTGAACGGTGGAGTTGGTCGGACGACCGAGGAAGACGGCCTCGACCGAGGTGCTCGGGGACGAGCGAGAAGGCCGAGGGGTCTTGGTCTTGTGGCGGCTCGGGGCGAGCTGAGGGGTCGAGGAGGCCAATTTGCAGGGGCCCCCGAGAAGGGCTAGCATATGCTTGCAGGTCGGGTACAGGGGTGGCCTGGTCGGCCTCTGTGGGCCCTTTCTTTTGAGTTCTGGGACACGCCATCTGCCACGTGTCCTGATCTTGGGGATCGCTAATATTGAGCATTATCAGCTACCAATGTTGTGAATGATGTCTTGTATATCAAAACTGTTCGTAAATCCAGAGAAATGCTAGACGTCTGGAGCAATGATCTTCAGACGTCTGACAATAAAGTCCAAATTTCTATAAGAGGCCTTTACGTCTGAGCAATGAGCGTCAGACGTCTGGTCATGATATGACCAAACACGCTAAGGGGCGCAGACATCTGAACCATCAGGGTACAGACGTCTGAAGTATCAAGGACAGACGTCTGGAAACGCTCTGGTCCTCAAGCAGAGGAAGCGCAAACGTCTGCCTTTATAGGTTCAGACATCTGCCGTACAGATAAACGCAAATTCCAATTCGAGATTTATCTCGAAAAATCAGTTTCTGGGTGGAAGTTTCATAATTTTTGAGATCTTATTGTAACTCTGATTTGTATGGGCTATATATAGGATTTTAGGGTTAAAGTTTTAAACTATCGTATTGATCATAAGATTAAGGGAGACGAGAGACGACTCCATAAAGGATCAAGACAGTAATAAGAAGAGCTTTGAAAGAGAGAAAAAGATCTCGTTGGAGATCATAAAGAAGAGGGTTATTATAATTCTCTGTAAGTTTTTTCTTTTTCTCGAAAGTTCTAATAAAGAGTTCTTCCCTCTTTCCTCCCAAATCTTTTATGTTATTTGATTTTCATTTATTCTACTTTTATTACTCATTTTAAATGGATTTTACTTTAGATCCATAAGGGTTGGTTGTCGCTCATCCGCTGCGTACGCTCCCAACAACTGGTATCAGAGCTATATTCTGTAGTTTTGCAATTTAAGTTTACAATGGATGACGAAACTTGTGTCCGCTTCCCATCTTTTTAGATTATTCTTCTATTGACAGTGGTTCATAAGAATCCAAACGAAAGGTTTTTACTTCGAAATTAAAGATGACGGATAACAAAGTAAATAACACAAAGTTCGAGGTGGAGAAATTCAATGGGAAACAGAACTTCTCAATGTGACAGATAAATGTTAAGGCACTTCTGGTAAACGAAGGGTTGTTTAAAATACTTGGGGTAATAAACCTACTGACATGACTGATGATACATGGGCAGAGATGGATCAGAAGGCATAATGCACCATAGAAATTTACCTGGCGGATAATGTCATGAAGGAGACTTCCGCGGCAAGTTTATAGTGGAAGCTAGAGAGCTTGTACATGAAAAGTCATTGTCAAAAAAGCTGTACTTAAAAAAGCAACTCTAAGGTTTACACATGAAGAAAAGAACTCCAATTCACGACCACTTAAACAGATTCAACAAGATGGTCGGCGATGTTCTATGTATTGAAGTAAAGTTAGAGGAGGAGGACCCAGCGCTTTTGATCCTTTCTTCGCTTCCAAATTCGTATGAACACTTGATGACAACGATTCTCTATGGAAAGGAGTTTCTCGAGATGGAGAAGGTTATAGCGATACTTCTCAATAATGAGATCATGAAGAAATCAAATCCATCGAAGAGTCATCAGGGTTGTTCGCCGATGAAAGGGGAAGGTCGAAGACCAGAGACGGAGGCAAGAGCATAAGGGTAAATCCAAATCATCCGGGCGAGAGAGCGAACCGTGCTTCTTTTGCAAATAGCCAAGGCATATGACGAAGCAATATCAAAAGTATAAATAGTGGTTGGAGAAGAGGGGTAAAAGTATTCGTTCAATGGTTCGGATCAAGCCAGTGTTGCGACCGAAGTAGAAGAAGATCTGTGTGATGTACTCGCCGTACACACCGAGAAGGAAGATTCAGATGCTTAGATCCTTGATTCTGAATGTTCATACCATATATGTACGAAGAAGGAGTTGTTCGACACCTATAAAGAATTCAATGGCAGCAGTGTTCTTATGAGGACAATGTGGCATGCAAGATCATTAGCATAAGGAATATCTAAATCCACATGTTTGATGGTGTGGTGCGAACACTTTGTGAACGCGCGTCACGTTCCGGAACTAAAGAAAAACATGATTTCTCTAGGAGCATTGAATGCGGCAGGGTGCAAGTTCGTTGGTCAAGATAGAGTACTAAAAATTGTCAAGGGTGCCCTAGTGGTCATGAAGGGACGACGACTGAAAAATTTGTATCATTTGAACGGCAACATGGTGACTGGTGGTGCAGGCGTGGCTATAGAGAAACATGCGGAGGATACCGTATAATTGTTGCATATGCGTTTTGGCCACATAAGTGAGAGGGGGCTTCGTGAGTTGTACAGAAGGAAGTTGTTGAAAGGTATTATCTCATGCAAGCTAGATTTCTGCAAATTTTGCACGATGGGGAAGCAACATAAGTTCGGTTTCAAGTAAGTCATGCACAAGATCGATGGACTTCTCAATTATATTCACTTAGACGTATGGGGGGCATCACCAGTTCCATCAAACGAAGGTGCCATATATTATGTCACCTTCAGTGATGACTTCTCACGAAAGGTATGGTTCTACATTTTCAAACACGAGTTAGAGGTATTTTGCCAGTTTTAAGGAGTGAAAAGCGGCCGTGGAGAAGAAAAATGGGAGATCAATGAAGTATTTGCGAACAGATAATGGAGGTGAATACACCTCGAAGGAGTTTACAGATTACTGTAAAGAACATGGCATACAAGGCAACGGACAGTTCCAGGACTTCCAGAGCAGAAAGGAGTTACGGAGCGCATGAATAGGACACTACTAGGGAGAGCCAGAAGTATGCGGTTGCAATTCGGACTTTCGGATGACTTCTGAGCAGAGAAGATGAGGTATGCGTGCTATTTGGTTAATAGGTCTCCATCTACGACCATAAATCTTTAGATCCCAAAAGAAGAATGGAGGGGAGATCCAGTCAGTTATGATTCTCTATGAGTGTTTGGATGCCATGCTTACTCTCTTATGAATCAGAAGGATAGATCCAAGCTGGATTCAAAGTCAAAAGGACGTGTCTTCTTAAGATTCAAACTTGGAATTAAAGGTTACAAGTTACGTGATCCGGAAAACAAAAGAGTGTTCACCAGCCGAAATGTGATCTTCGATGAGGAATCCATGTTGAAAGACGTGGCTGAAGACAATAAGTCGGTAGGTGGAGCATCAGGTGACAATGATCTGGTGGAGGTGGAGTTTTCTGGCACTCATAAGGATACGGACACTGAAGTACAATTTCAGCTTATCGATGCGGAGGTGAACGGAAAGAATACGGAGACAGACAGTGAGAACCAACCCCAACAGGACCCATAGGCAATGGCGTTAAGGAGATCATCACGTACACATAAAGCACCAGTCAAGTATGGTTTCGAAGATATGCACACATGTGCTTTAGTCATTGAAAAAGGATATCCCCGCTCTTATCAGGAGACCATTGGGCAAGAAGATAGGGATCGATGGATTGTTGCGATGATAGAGAAGATGGAGTCATTTCGAAAGAACGGTACGTGGAATCTGATTGAGTTATCGAAAGGAAAAAGGGCTATTGGCTGCAGGTGGGTATTCAGAAAAAAAGGATGATGAGTATTACAAGACATGGTTAGTGTTGGGGTCAAAAGTTTCACCCCGATCGACCAAGTCAAAACCAAGGTCAACCCCAAGTCAAGTGTGTAAGTCAATGTCGCGCACCCCACATGTTCGTAAGGAGGTAGAAATTGCAAAAAAAGATTTTTACGGGCTTCGCAACACCGACTAGAACCAAGGATCGAACATAAACCATAGCTAGCAAACCACTAGAGGTTTAACTACTCGGATAGAAGTTATACCTCACTATACCAAGCCCTTCGGGTCTTCATCATTGTCCTCTACTCGTCGTCGACTTTCAGGATCGGAACGGATCGCGGCTACCTCAACGGCCTCCTCGAGTCAAAGACGATCCACCCGAAAGTCTATAGTCCGAGCTACTATCTCGAATCTGAGATAACTACGGCTTCTAGTTCGCTAAACTAGAAGTCCTAGGTTGTGTAGAGTGAGAAGATGGAGAGATTTGTCTCTTGTAACCCTAAGATTCTCAACACATGAGAGCTTTTAGGGTTTAGAGGAAGAAGAAGACTTGAGAAAAAGATAGTGAAGCACGAGCTCAAGAAAAGCTTGGCTGTCCACTTGAGATAGAATGTAACACCTTAGAATGCGATTAGTGTTAATTAGACGATTGTGCGAGTTTTTTGTAAAAAGTTTACCAATTTGGTTACCTCACATTTTATAACAATTAATTAATATTTTTTTTTTATTTGTTATGGCTTGCACGCACGTGTGCACGTTAATGTGAGGGTTAGTTTATGTGTTAATCTTGCTTAGTGACCATGACAACCTTAAGTTAAACCCTTAACCAAATCCTTGCTTTGTTAACCCTAAACCCTTGATATTTGTTTGTGAGAGATATTTTCCTTGTTTTGGATTATAGGGAGGTGGCAAGATGATTCATGGAGAGTCATGCTTGCATTAATGGGGAGAGGGAGAGAGTAAGAGTAAGGGTTAAGCTTACCCTACACTCACCTCACTTTCTTATTAACACTTCACACACTCTCATTCTCTCTCACTCTATCTCTTTCTCATTATTTTCTTCATCCCTTTTCCCTTAACTGAACCCTCACCTCTTCATCACCAATCCTTCACAAAACCTTCACTAAACATCACCCAAATCACTTCTCAAGACTTGTTTTGCCTCTAAGATGCCTTGAAGCTTGGAAAGCTAGGATCTTTGAGCTTGTATGGTTAGGTAATAATCTCTATCTGTTAAATAGGTGTTTTTATTGTTGCGTAGCTTATTCGTATCAGTTTAGAACGCGTAAAGTTTCGCTTTAGTGCACATATCGTATTTTAGAGTAGTTTTAGGTCTTGGATGAATCTGCTATAAAACCATGTGTTTGTTGGAAAATTTCCCATCACAGTGACCTTGTGTAGTGACCTAGAACCCACCATAAAAACCTGAGAGAATTCCATGAACAGTAGGCCGCAATTTTATTGCTTCTGGCCGCAATTTGCGACCATACTGGGGAGTTTGGGTTTGTGTTTTGGTCCGGGGGTCTTTGGGGTTGTATGTGGTCTCGTGGCACTTGCAACTTTCACCAATTGTTTGTGTGGCAAAATCTGGGATCACTTTGCTTGTTTCTAGTGTTACGACTACACGCGTTACGTTATCCGATACGGTTCGTGTTCTTGTATATCTGTTGCTCTTGGGTTGGTTTCGTAGTGTCGCTGTGCACGTTAGCCACTAGACGAACACTTGAGAATATGTTTAGAGTTGATGCATCGGTCAAACGTAGTTGATACGTATTATTGGTTGTTTGCTAATGTGAACTTGTTATATTGTTTTATGATCTTAGGGTCGCAGGCGGGAACTTCGGACGCTGCGAAGAAGGGAAAGCGAGTGGTTGACTTTACTTAACCCGAGATCATCTGTGAGTAGATTTAACATCTACAGGGGAATCGCCCGCATGACGTTATGCGTCTGGGCTAGATTAAATGACATGATTATTAGTTACAATTATATGGACATTGATTGTGCATGTGTACCATTATTGCATACCTCATTTTCCTATTGCATATAGACATAGTATTAATAAGACACAACACTATTATTGACGGTTCATGTTTCACGATCACTGATTGTATGCTACACACACTTCGTCGATAATTGCCATGACACGCACAACCTATACCTATGTGATATTGTATTGGTTAGGGATATTGAGACATGATCCTTATTTCCATTGTGCATACGACATATAGCATACCTGTATACCTACATGCTTACACGCATGCCTTGCTATACCTTGATATAGCTACACATATACCTGGAGGGTATTGCATCATTATTGACATGTATATACACATACCTTGTTATGCTACAGCTACACATATACCTGGAGGGTATTGCATCATTATTGACATGTATATACACATACCTTGCTATGCTACAGCTACACATATACCTGGAGGGTATTACATCATTATTGACATGTATATACACATACCTTGCTATGTTATAGCTACACATATACCTGGAGGTGCATGCATCACTATCGACAGGTGTATACACATATGAGATATAGCTACTTGTACATCATACGTACATACTTACATGTACACCCTTATACCTTGCTGTAGCCACATGTTCACCTTTATATGATATTGCGTTGGATTTTGGAGAAATTAGGAACCGCATGATATATTTAATAATTTGTTGCATTTAAATAGAGGTTCTTCCTTTATATGCTCATATAACTGTTTTATGTTACATATATTATATTTCATGGATTTACGCATTGAGATATGGATTTCATATGGTGTTTTCTGGATGTTTGACTCCTGATGATATATATCAGTGGTATGGGACGCTGTTATAAATGTATATATATATATATATATATATATATATCAGTGGGGTGTGTGTGTGTGTGTGTATATATAATATCGTCATAATATTCTATGCAAGTATTCTTATTCTTTACTTGATGTTTTCTGGATTTGAGGACCGTGGTAGTTCATGAAATTATGTATTGTTTGAAAAACCCGGTTTCTCTTGATATGATATTTCGATACATCCACCATAAGATTTCTCGGTTCTGAGATTTGTGTTAGACACCCTATGCGAGGAGTGGACGAGGCCGTGTGCGGGTACATGGTGGAGCCCGGAGGTACCCCGGAGCAAGAAGATCGCAGATGATGGCGATGAGCTCGAGGCAGGGGAGTACTACCTTACCGGTGACAGTATTGAGACGTATGGATACGGGAATTGCGAGTGTCGGAGCTGGGCACTCATATTCCGAGAGATATATGATACGTGGACATCTGGGCCGATCCGGACTGACGAAGCTGTCACGACCCGAAAAGTACGGAACGTGTCTGGCACTTAAATTACGAAACGTCTCGAAGCGTACGTAATCTAAGTAAGCCAAAACCCAGAAATCAAAACCAATAGAGCAGTGGAGTGAAGGAAAACCAAGATTTATTGAAAGTGATTTAAATCAATATGTCATATCAAGCTTTTTAAAAGCAATATCATTTTCCGAAAATTTCGGCAGAATTTCCTTTGTAAATACTGGCCCTAAACGGGTACAAAACATGAATATATGCACAATACGAAATAAGGCATCCCCAAGCGGGAGCTAGCTCTTCGCCCCAAGGCGGACTCAAATCCCACGCAATATAAATATCATCACTGTGCAAAATAAGTACATAAGGGCATAAAGCAATAAAATATCATGTCGGCTCAAGTGAGCTCGACCCCGAGATACAATATATAAATACACAAATCTCATTGTCTCGTCTCTAGGTCACAATATACCAATACATGTGGTAAATACGGTAGATGGAGTACACTAGATAAAATGATGATACAAGGTGGCAACAAAATAACCCCGCAACCCACCCACGAGCAAGGCTGCGAGTCTAAGCAAAAGGAGCAAAAGAGGAAGTGCGTCCGCTGCTACTGTGCTGATGGGTCAGACCTGCAAAACACTGTGGCACGACGGGGGTGAGTTGCCAACTTGTGAGTAATAAATAACATCTAATAAGGCTATCGTAAGCATGTACACAATGATGTCACAACCTATAAATACTAACATGATGCGATGTAATAATATGTATGCAATATGAATGCAATAAACAATATGAGATTTGAATATAATTAACATGGGAAATCTGTATTCTTATCTTATTAAACTTCTGTAATTTAGCTTTAGTTTTATCAATGAAATCAATATAAATCTATGTCAAGCATCGACACTAAATATGAATATCTCAATTTTCCAGGGCTCCGGCAATCCGGACTGGCCCAAAATATCTAATCTAGGGCTCCGGTAATCCGGACTGGCCCATATCATCATAACTCAAGACTACGTCAGTATCCTCCGGATATCCGCCGTGTCACAAATAACCAGTCGGTAGTGCTCCCCAGCCGGGCTCAACGAAATCATCTGCGACCATCTTGCCCCGGGGTACCGCACTGGGTCCACCATGCACCCACAGATGGTTCCTCCTCCTCCTCAAATTGGGTGTATGATACCACTCAAGCACCGTGAAATCTCATGGTGGACGATATATATACATCATAACATGAGAAAACCACAACTTACATTTTTAAAATGGTAATACGTTCTTAAATTCTTGCGGTTCCTCTAAATCCATAAATCTCATAAATACATAAATTCTCGAGAAGAATCATAATACACGAACATGTAGGAATTGATGAATGTCTATGATATCAACAATATGCAATGCGATGCGGAACTAGAAAACTTTGCATGAACAATGATGCAATAAGATATGTGCAAATGACTAGCAATCCTACGTATCTATCCTGATGAATTAAATAAATAAAATGCAGATTTATTAAACATTAATGGCACAAGATATAAGATTCGGATTTAACAAGTTATAAAGTGTTTGTGGCATAGCAATTACCAAGGCGTGTGTGTCCACATGAATAGTGCTCGTGCAGTATAAACCAATGGTAATGGTGCGATTGTCCTAGGAGGTACTATCACAGTATATATATATGATAAGTGATGCAATGCAAAGGGATGAATAACTAGGAACTACGCATAAGTGTAAGTACTAAACGAAATTCTAACTATTGGGCGTCTTGCGCCCTCCGAACGATTTCCTCCGTAGATGTGTATATCTACTCACCGGAACGTCTCAGCTAGCCTGGTCCAATCACCGCCTTTCCTTTCCGCGCCGCATTCGATGTCTCCACGACCGATCCTAGAATTTACATAAAGCAACACACATAAGGCTAAAATCCTGCAAAACGCGATATCAAGACCATACGAGAAAACTAGCATCGCAAGCTAACGCGTGTGCACTTGAAACACCAAAACGTGTATTCTAACGTCTGAAACCACCCAAGCATGCTGTGATACACAGCAAACACTAAACCCAAACTCATAATGTACATGTCGCGCAAGTCTAAAAGTACTAAAAACAAGGTAATTGGTTCCAGATATTGATACGAGTTGAGCTAGGAAAAGTTGCATATACCAAATACCTTAAATATACAGCAGACACCCATAGCCCAAACCCCGACACCCAGGTCCCTACTCTGGCCGTAATTTGCGGCCAGAACCCTTTAATTTGCGGCCAAGAATGGGAATGGTGGTCTCGTGCTTCGTGTGTGTGGTCTAGGTCCAGTAAACATGCTCCAGTAATTGCAACTTTTGCCTGAAGCAACAGGTTTGAAAGCAGACCACAAAACTAGCACAAATCTTAACTAAAACACTAATTAACACTAATTTAATATAATATGGTGTTTTAGTGTAAACTGGTACAAAGACTTGGATTAAACGACACAAACCACACTTAGGAAGCTAATCAAGCCATAAAAATCCCAACTTAACCTAATCTCCACTTAAACCACATAATTATCATTAAAACCCCAAATAAACACTAATATAAGCTAAATAAACTATAAGTTTAGCAAAAAGGTAATTAGGGTAGCTTTATACCTCAAGTTGGTTTAGTGATGACTCAAACTTGCTAACCTTGCCATCAAAGGAAAAGACTTGCTCCTAGGACCAATAAGGAGGTGTTTTGCATGAGGTTTAGTGAAGAAAATGATGGATTTTTTATGGAGATGAGGCTTAGGAAAAAGAAGAGAAGCAGAAGAAATGAAGAGGAAGGGGGGAGGGGCTGCTGGAGCTGCTGCTGCTGCAGCTGCCTGCAGGAGAGAATGAGGGTGAGAGAGAAAGAGAGAGCCCCCAAAGTCAAGGCTCCATGCCTCATTAAATACCCCCCATGCCTCTCATTTCTTTTCTTTTTCTTATTTCCCACTTTGTTTTGGTTTTTGAAAAAGAAAAAGAGAACCAAAAAGGAAAATAAAAAAAGAACATGTTACATTATTAATCTAGGGTAAAAATTGTGTTGTGCATGCTAACTAAAATTTGCTTAGAAAACAATAGTTAAGAAAATTTGATAATTAAGCGATCAATAAATTAAATGGTAATTAATAAAACACAATTATATAAATAATTATATATTTTCACTATTAAAAAAAATATTCATTCTAGTCTATGTGGAACTAGCTATTAATGAAGTTTTATGAAAAACACGCATTATTGCTAATTAACGCGAAAATAACCTAAACGAATTTTCAAGGCGTTACAATCTTCCCTTTAAATAAATTCAGTCCCCGAATTTACAAAATCTAGCTACGCGTACCTTCAAAGAGATGAGGATACTTCTTCCTCATCTCGTCCTTTGTCTCCCAGGTGACCTCTTCACTGCTCGGGCCATGCCAAAGGACCTTTACGGACGGTATAACCTTGATCTTAATATATTCACCTGCCGATCCAGAATGACCACTGGCTACTCTGTAAAGGAAAGGTCGCGCTCCAGCTGGATCTTCGGGTGCTGAATCGCATGAGAAGGGTCATGAAGATATTTACGGAGCATCGATACGTGGAATACGGGATGAACATCAGGAAAACTGGGCGGAAGAGCCAAACGATAGGTAACGGTACCGACTCGCTCAAGGATATCAAAAGGACCTACAATTCTGGGACTAAGTTTCCCTTCTTCCCAACACTCATTACGCCCTTCATCGGAGAAGTCCGTAGGAATACATGATCCCCTACTGCAAACTCAAGCCTGCGACGACGACGGTCGGCATAAGACTTCTGTCTGCAGTGGGCTGCTCTCATCCTGTCCTGAATCAACTGGATCTTCTCCGTAGTCTCTTGAACTAGCTGGGGTCTAAAATTCCTGCTCTCGCTGAGTTCGGTCTAACAGACTGGTGATTGACACTATCTATCATACAAAGCCTAAAAAGGTGCCATCTGAATCATCTCCTGATAACTGTTATTGTAGGAGAACTTCTATCAATGGCAAGTGACGATCCCAACTGCCAACAAAATTCAGTACGCATGCACGAAGCATGTCCTCCAGAGTCTGTATAGTCCGCTCTGACTGACCATCGGTCTACGGATGGACAGCGGTGCTAAAACTCAGACAGGTACCCAAGGCTCCCTGAAGCTTCTGCCAAAGACGGCTGGTGAACTGGATGCCTATATTGGATACAATGCATGAAGGAACTCCGTGCAACGCACAAACTCATCACTGTATAACTGAGCATACTGAGCATAACCGAAAGTGGTCATCACTGGAAGAAAGTGAGCCGCCTTCGTTAACCGGTCAACAATCACCCAAATGGAGTCGTAACCTTGACTAGACCTGGGTAGACCCACAATGAAATCCATGGAGATTTACTCCCATTCCCACTCCGGAATGGTTAAAAGTTGCAACTCTCCTGCCGGTCTCAAATGCTCAGCCTTAGCTCGCTAACAAGTCAGGCACCTCAAAACGGAATCTGAAACATCACTCTTCATCCCACTCTACCCGTAACTATCTTTCAAGTCACGCTACCACTTGGTGGGACTTGGGTGAACACTAAAAGCTGGCAGATATGCTTGTTCTAGGATCTCGCGTCTCTACCCATCGGTATCAGGTACACACAAACGAGTCCTTAAACGTAGCATACCCTGGTCAAAAATCAAGAACTCCGAATCTCTACCCTGCCGAACATGCTCAAGAATTTCAAACAATGGGCATCGACGGGCTGTGCCTCACGAAAATGATTTAGTAGAAGTGGAAAGGCATGGACATGAGCAAGCTGTCCCTCAGTGGAGGTGAACTTAAGCTGTACTCAGCTGTCGCACAAGAACTGCAAATCTGCAGAAGACTGTCTCTGAACTGCACTCAACTGGAACAAGTTATTCCCGGGCCTACGACTCAAAGCAACGGCTACAACATTCGCCTTGTCCGGGTGATAAAGGATCTCACAATCATAATCCTTAACAAGCTCTATCCAACGGCGCCGTCTCAAAATCAGATCCCCCTGCCGGAAGATATATATTAAGATCTGGTGGTCTGTGAAAATCTGACACGACTCTCCGTACAAGTAGTGTCTCCAAATCCTCAACGCAAGACCACCGCGGCCATCTCAAGATCATGAGTGGGATAATCTTGCTCGTGCTTCTTCAACTGTCGGAAAGTATAAGCGATATCTCTATCATGCTGCATCAAAACACAATCGAGCCCCACTCGCGAAACATCACACTAAACGACAAAGCCGCCCGATCCAGAAGATATAAGATTAGGATTTAACAAGTTATAAAGTGTTTGTGGCATAGCAATTACCAAGGCGTGTGTGTCCACATGAATAGTGCTCGTGCAGCATAAACCAATGGTAATGGTGCGAGTATCCTAGGAGGTACTATCACAGTATATATATATATATATATATATATATATATATATATGATAAGTGATGCAATGCAACGGGATGAATAACTAGGAACTACGCATAAGTGTAAGTACTAAACGAAATTCTAACTATTGGGTGTCTTGCGCCCTCCGAACGATTTCCTCCGTAGATATGTACATCTACTCACCGGAACGCCTCAGCTAGCCTGGTCCAATCACCGCCTTTCCTTTCCGTGCCGCGTTCGATGTCTCCATGACCGATCCTAGGATTTACATTTAGCAACACACATAAGGCTAAAATCCTGCAAAACACGATATCAAGACCATACGAGAAAACTAGCGTCGCAAGCTAACACGTGTGCACTCGAAACACCAAAACGTGTGTTCTAACGTCTGAAACCACCCCGACATGCTGTGATACAAAGCAAACACTAAACCCAAACTCATAACGTACATGTCGCGCAAGTCTAAAAGTACTAAAAACAAGGTAATTGGTTCCAGATTTTGATACGAGTTGAGCTAGCAAAAGTTGCATATACCAAATACCATACATATACAGCAGACACCCATAGCCCAAACCCCGACACACAGGTCCCTACTCTGGCCGTAATTTGCGGCCAGAACCCTTTAATTTGCGGCCAAGAATGGGAATGGTGGTCTCGTGCTTCGTGTGTGTGGTCTAGCTCCAGTAAACATGCTCCAGTAATTGCAACTTTTGCCTGAAGCAACAGGTTTGAAAGCAGATCACAAAACTAGCACAAATCTTAACTAAAACACTAATTAACACTAATTTAATACAATATGTTGTTTTAGTGTAAACTGGTGCAAAGACTTGGATTAAACGACACAAACCACACTTAGGTAAGCTAATCAAGCCATAAAAATCCGAACTTAACCTAATCTCCACTTAAACCCCATAATTAGCATTAAAACCCTAAATAAACACTAATTTAAGATAAACAAACTATAAGTTTAGCATAAAGGTAATTAGGGTAGCTTTATACCTCAAGTTGGTTTAGCGATGGCTCAAACTTGCTAACTTTGCCATCAAAGGCAAAGACTTGCTCCTAGGACCAATAAGGAGGTGTTTTGCATGAGGTTTGGTGAAGAAAATGATGGATTTTTGATGGAGACGAGGCTTAGGAAAAAGAAGAGAAGAAGAAGAAATGAAGAGGAAGGGGGGCTGCTGGAGCTGCTGCTACTGCTGCTGCTTCCTGCATGAGAGAATGAGGGGGGGAGAGAGAGACAGCCCCCAAAGTCAAGGCTCCATGCCTCATTAAATACCCCCATGCCTTTCATTTCTTTTCTTTTCCTTATTTCCCACTTTGTTTTGGTTTTTGAAAAAGAAAAAGAGAACTAAGAAGGAAAATAAAAAGAGAACATGTTACATTATTAACCTAGGGTAAAAATTGTGTTGTGCATGCTAACTAAAATTTGCTTAGAAAATAATAGTTCAGAAAATTTGATAATTAAGCGATCAATAAATTAAATGATAATTAATAAAACACAATTATATAAATAATTATATATTTTCCCTATTAAAAAAATATTCATTCTAGTCTATGTGGAATTAGCTGTTAAAGAAGTTTTATGAAAAACACGTATTATCGCTAATTAACGTGAAAATAACCTAAACGAATTTTCAAGGTGTTACAGGAGCCCAGGGGCCGATCTGGACTGACGGAGCCCAGGGGCCGATCCGGACTGACGAAGCCCTATATATGAGGATTTACGTGTCGATGTTGGACACGAGTATTTCATGATGCTTTCGAGTGTCGATGTTGGACACTCAGGTTCCATGATTTTAATGTGTCGTTGAGGGACACACACACAGATACACACACACACACAGGCATAGTTTTCATGATGTTTTCAGGTGTCGACTCAGGTTCCATGAGACTTACAGGATATGAGGGCTGATCTGAGGATGCGGTGCCTTTGGTATTGGGATTTGGAGTGTCATTGATGGACACCAGTTTCTCAACGATGAGAATTCCGTGTTGATGATATGTTTTATCCCATACTCAGCATTTATTTGATATGCATTGCTTCATGTATTAGTAGTACCTGATAGAGTACCTTTCGTGACTGTTGCATATACATATTGCCATTTATTGCTATCAGCTTGCATGTGATAGATTATCACAGTACGTGCATACTTGCAATTACCTGCATATGTTATTTATTATTCACGAGTTGGCAACTCACCCCCGTTGTGCCACAGTGTTTTGCAGGTAGTCCCTCAGAGTAGTCGCGGTAGGGCTTCTTCTTCTTATCGTATCATCTTTTGCAGCGGATACCGCTACGGCTGACTGTGTGCAGTTTTGCTAAGTGGGTTTTGCGGTTATCCGATGACGCTCATTTGTATATTCGTTGTATCTAGTATTCTCCATCTACTACTTCATGCATTGACTTAGAGACGAGTTGTGAGGACGATATTGTATATTATTTTGGGACTTTGAAGGTCTTTCATGCTGTTTCACTTTATATTGTCTTTCTCTTCGCTACGGCGTCATATATCTGTTGTGGTGATTGTTTTCTGCCTTTGGGCATGGATTTGCTTCCGTTGGGGATGCTTTACTTATATTTTATATTGTACCTTTTTTGGGGCTAGTTTTTACAAAGGAGGTGCTGCCAAATTTTAAAGGAATTAAATTTGGACTTTAAAGATTTTGATTGAGATTCCAAATTTTTTAACAATGTTATGATCACTTACTACTTTGATGGTTTAGATTGCTGGGTTTTCGGCTTACTTGAATTACGTTATGCCTGGAGACGTTACGTGGTTTAAGGGCCGTCACGTGCCAAATTTCGGGGCGTGACATAGAATGAAGAATATTAGATATTTTATGAGATAAATATCATAATAACATATCTTCAAACCTTCACAAATATCTTGTGGTGACTCATGACCATGAGTCACCAAGTAGCCATGCTAGGTTCAATGCTCAAATCCACCTCATTTTCTCTACCATTTTGTTTAATCCAAAAAGAATAAAACCCTAATAGGTGTCCCCCTTCTAGAAGCCAATCCCGAGGAATTACGGGAATGCCCCGCATCCGTATATACATACCCGCATCCGTATTCCAAAGAAAACGAATACAAAGAGACGAAACAATCCATCAATATAATACTAGGATCCAGCTTAAACCAAAGCACATTATTATTATCCGCCCGATCATCATACGTGCACGAGTGCATGTAAGTGATCGAAGCCCTGCCGTAAAACCATACGGCCTCTTCACCTTTTTCCCGGTGCAGGGAAATTCTCTATGTGGGGCTCTAAAGACTCGACACTACGCTGGCAGTAGGTTTAACCACAAGCCGCAAGCGGTAATACCTGTACGTAATGGCTACCTAGGTACGTGTCGATAAGAAGGTCGATGAGCTAACTCATCAAAACTCCTACTGAGCCTGTATGTGACAATCTCTGTACAGTCCGGTCTGTTCGTCTAATAGTATCGCATATCGGGCCTAGGGGCGGTAATAGTCAGACCCCTAATAGCACAATAAGTCGTGTCGGAGTATAGCCCAAAACACCCTGAGAAACTACTGGAATACCTAGCAGTAAATCTCGCTTGCCTTGACCAAGGATTTTGTGTAATGGCCTTCCGAACACAGTACGATGTCAACCCCCAATACCGGGAGAGACAAATCCTATCTAACCGCCACTGCCTCCAAGTGCTTCGGGATTGCACCTAACTACTACCTGTTTGCACGACTCCTTTGAACCGTGGTACGGTAGTAATCAAAGTACAGTAGGAACACACTCGAGGCGAAGTAGCAGTGTCAATTCGACGGACTAAGCTGTACTCATGTCACCTGGGAACTTCTACCCGACGATAGGTATAATACCCTCCAACAGTTCCCGACGAGTCCTGTCCAGTATACTCATAACCTAATGAGCATCTGCATACTATCTCCAGTACGACGTACTAATGGCTGTGGAACAGGGCATTTCCCCTGCTGGGATGAGAAGCGTATACACTAGTCTACTCTGGAGTATCGATGCCCCGTCTCGATAATCCTACGACTAGGGATCTGTATAGGATGTGCTTATAGACTACCCAGCCCCCACTAGTGTGACTGCTGTCACAATGCTGGTAATCAAGAAAAGATCCTAAGGGCTCTACCAATATGTATAAGCGATATGCTAAGAAAACACATGCACATATTGAGGTAGAAACAAACCAAATAACATACTGTCATTTCGAGCAAGACTGTTACTATATCTATGTATATCCCAAGCTCCTATTAAGTAATATACAATCCAGTATGATACAATAATGGCCTCTAGGGCATATATCACTAACAATCTCCCACTTGCACTAAGGCCGTATACTGGCATATCGCAGACCTAAGATCTCAAATAGCCTTTCGAAATCTGTCTGAGGGATGGCCTCTGTGAGTGGATCTGCAGTGTTGTTCTCCGTATCTACTCTCCTCACCTCGATCTCCTAGGGATCAACGATCTTCCTGATCAGGTGGTACCGCCTCAAGATATGTCTGGATCTCTGATAGGACCTGGGTTCCTTCCCTAAAGCTATAGCGCCGTATGTTTTCACAATACTAAAGTATTGGACCAACAAATGGAAGGAACCATCTGAAGTTCAATTAAGAACTTCCTCATCCAGACTGCCTCTTTTGCGGCGTCTCATACAACGAACTAATCTGTTTCCATCATCGAGTCTACAACGGTGTCCTGCTTGGAGCTCTTCCAACAGATCACCCTTGCATTGAGGGTAAATCCATAACCCAATATGGACTTGGAGTCATTCTTATCACTCTGGAAGCTGGAGTCAGTAAAGGCCTCGATCTGGAGGTCTTTTCTACCATACACCAAGAACATCTCTTTAGTCCTTCTCAGGTACTTGAGAATTTTTTTTACTGCTATCCAGTGTTTCTCCCCTGGGTTTGACTGATACCGGCTTACCGCGCTAAGTGTGTAAGCAATATCTAGTCTGGTACACAATATCGCATACATTATAAAGCCTACCGTAGAAGCATAGGGTATAGATATGATGCAAGCCCTTTCCAAATCAGTCGTGGAAGACATCTCTTTGGAGAGGGTGATTCAGTGAAAAGTTGGTAGACTACTGCGCTTTGAATCTTTCATACTAAATATTTTCAGTATGGTGTTGTTGTACCTTGACTGTGAAAGTCCCACCATCCTCTTTGATCTATCACGATAGATCTGGATCCCCAGAAAGTAGTTGGTATCACCCAGGTCTTTTATGGAGAACCTCTGTGACAAGAATACTTCTGACTGATTGTAGCATAGGAATGTCATTTCCTATCATGAGAATGTCATCCACGTACTCAACAAGGAATTCCACAGTTCTTGCTACAATCTTACTATAAATGCATGGTTCATCTGGATTTTTGATAAAATCGAATTTTTTGACTGTCTCAATAAAAACAGATGTTTCAACTCCGCGATGCCTGCTTTAGTCCGTAAATGGACTTAAGCAACTTGCACACTGTCCTGCTGCTCCCACTTTGATTGAAACCCTCTAGCCGATCCATATAGACGCACTCTTCTAAAATTATCATTTAGAAAAGCCGTCTCTATGTCCATCTGCCGGATCTCAAAATCTTGGAAGGCAGCAATGGTAAGAAGGATCCGAATGGATTTGAGCATAGATACTGAAGAAAATGTTTCATCGTGGTCCAAATCAGGTCTTTGACGAAAACCTTTTGCAATAAATCTAGCCTTATAGGTTTCAACCTGTCTATCTACACCAATCTTCTTTCTAAAGATTCATTTGCAGCCTACGGGTTTTACCCCTTCTGGAGCAATGTTCAAAGTGCATACTTTGTTGGTGTACATGGACTCCATTTCGGTCCGCATTGCATCCAGCCATTTTACCGAGTCGGCGCTCTGAATGGCTTACTGGAAGCTAGTTGGCTCATCATTATCAATGATGCAATCCTCTCGATCCCGTCTATAAGAAAACTGTAGTATCTCTCGGGCGGATGAGATTGCCTACTAGTCCTGCGGAATGGCGTAGGGATGTCCGGTTCTTTTGAAACCTCTGGTTCTACCATACTTTCAGTAATAGTTTGTGGTTCAGGAATTTCTTCCAATTCTATTACGCTCCCACTATTTCTTTTTACAAAAAATTGATTTTCTAAAAAGTGGGCATGACAAGAAACAAAAAACCTTTTGTTTCTCTACGTAATAGGAAAGATACCCCCTGAAGTTCTTTGGGTATCGTACAAACCTATACAGTACTGAGCGTGTCTCGAGCTTATCCGCATACCGCTTTTCAACAAAAGCCGGACATCCCTATATCTTTAGATACTGAAGATAGGGTTTCTTCCCACTCCATATCTGATATGGTGTGGTAGGCACAGTTTTGATAGGAACCTTTTTCGAAAGATATGCAGCTGATTCTAGTGCATAACTTCAAAAGGACCGCGACAACTCGGCGTTACTCATCATGGAATGAACAATATCCAATAGGGTTCTGTTCCGCCTTTCCTATATACCGTTGTGTTATGGTGTGTATGGAGAAGTAAGCTGAGACAGAATTCCATTCTCTTTTAGGTAATCCAGGAACTCGACAATTTAAGTATTTACCACGTCGATCATATCTCAGTGTCTTGATAATTTTTCCTGTTTGTTTTTCCACTTCATTCTTATATTCCTGGAATTTTTCAAAGGGTTCGGATTTATGCTTTCACAAGAAGACATGCCCTAACCTAGAGAAATTATCCGTAAAAGTAATGAAATAGGAATAACCACTTCGTGCATCTATAGATATTGGACTACACACGTCGCTGTGTATGAGTCTTAAGAGCTCGCTCGCTCTTACTCAATGTCCAGTGAACGGAGTCTTTATCATCTTTCCTATGAGACAAGATTGACAAGTTGTATAAGACTGATATCCGGATGGATCCAAATATCTCTCCCTATGTAACTTCGTCAACCGTGTTTTATTGATGTGACCCAGTCTACAATGCCTTAAGAGAGCCTTATTTTTCTAGAGACTTTCTTTTAAGTGTGTTCTGGACGTTGAAAACCTGAGCTTGATTCAATTTATATTGTCCTCTAGTGTACCTGACCCAATCAAACTTTGATTTAGGTGGATGTGAACCACATCGCTTACAAACTAGACTTGGTACATACAAACAGTTACGTAGAATCAGTATCTGCCCACTTGTCAATTCTAAATGATATACCCTATGGATACAGCATCCACGCTCATTCCGTTAGTAACCCTGAGAGTCATATCACCTGCCCTGATAACTCTATGGTTTCTCAAACTTGTAATGAATTACAGATATGAGATCCTGATTTGGTATCTTGTACTCAGGAAGTAGAGTTAATTGAAAGACTGTTTTCAATCACAAACACACCCGAAGTCGAAGCCACAAAGTGCTTCGGATCCTGGATTCTAGCTTTCCAAGCCCTGCATCCCTTCTGCCAATGCCTTTTCCCGTAACAATAGGAACATCCCTCCTTCCCTACTGTTAACCCCGAAACTTTTGCCCTACCCTTTCCATCTACCTTACCGACATCGCCTATCGGCTTTGTGGCGGTCTTTTTCTTCTCACCCTTGGCATCCGCCTTGGATCTAGAAGAGGAAGATTCCCCAATAAGCAGAGCGGGCGTCTCCCTGGCTTCCTTTAGGATGCCCTCAAATAACTTGCTTCCCCTGGGCGTAAGTAAAAGGTAGGGACTGTAGAATCAAGTCAGCATATGACTTATTCTCCAACGTGGTCTCCAGGTCTGTAAGCCTTTTAATATAACTAATCATTCCAAAGATGCAGTCCCCTACAGATGACCCTACAGCCAACCTCGCTTGAAGCAATTCTTTAGAGGTCTCATATCTTGCGATACGGGATTTCTCTCCATATAAAAACATCGTTATGGAGGAAGATGGAAACTAAGTCCATCTTCTCATGCTGCCTCTGGTATTCACCATCAACTGAGGCCAACACGAGATACTTGGCATTCGCACAGTCTTTTTCCCTTGTCTTACGGATACCAACATCCGTGACGGTGGAAATTGGACCTGGGACTGTGGGGGCTTGAGTAGTAATGAGGTGTTCCAGCTTGTCATAGGTAATGGACATCTGGACAAACCTTTGCCAGTCAATATAGTATAACTCAGTCATTTTATTATCTATCTGTAACCTAATCTGGTCACCTGGTCGTTGCAATTAGGAGAGAGAGAAGAAAACACTCAGCATGATACTCTTGCAGATTTAGATTAGTTTTCAGTTTATCTAAACAGGATGGCTCCCACTATTTCTCGAAACCTTCCTTAAACTATAAAAGAAGAATTAGTCAGGATCGATCTCACCGTACAATACTTGCTTAACCGTTTGGCCAGGCTGGTGTTGGTACTTCGAGGGAGGTTTTACAACGCTTTTCCGAAGTTGCTTAATTAAAAAACCTCTTTTCCTTGGAGGCGTAGCTCCGCTAACACTGTTGTAGACACCTACTTGGTTTATATCTTTGATCGTTAAGTGAAGAATCTCCCGAGGAGTAGCGGATACTCACAGTAGGATCGGGATCCAAATATCATTGTGTGATAATCCTGAAGGAATCCTACCAACATTATCACACTCCAAATGGTATGCAGCACTAACAAGTATCAGTTTCTTTAGAAACTCCCAATGTGGATTTTTTCCCTAAGCTCTTATGACCTTGATGAAGGCCAACATATCATAAGTCACATGTCAAGTTCTACCCATCAGGTTAATTTGAACCCACTCGTACATACCTTTGACGAAGGCCAAAATAGTAGTACGACTGTCCCAAACTAACGTATCTATCTACACTACAGATGAATATCCAGCAGCTACCAAACACTATACCTTGGCGAAGGTCAAAATACATAGCTTGAATACTACTGAATATTCAATTGAAATGACAGAGGGCTATGAATGGTTTTGGCGAAACCGTGAACGTAGTGAACTTGATATAATCGAAGGAACCTGATAGCTTTTAAAAGGAGTGGTTTAAGCTCCGCATTTAAAAGTCTCCTATTTTAAAATAACCGAGTGGTTTTAAAATTTGTTCCAACGATTCAGTTTTGGTTTGTTTGCTTTGTATTAATGTAATGCAGTCCCATCAATTACACCTATCATCACAGAAAAAGACGAAAATACCACGTCCACTTATGCCATCCGCATTCGCCACTAGGCCCCATCATCACCCGTTAGATTACTTAACTAACGACAGAGTGGGGGCTGGACTAGCGCGGATGCAAAACATAAGCAACGTATACTAGATATCATATATAGATATATACATTCATCTCACGCAATAATAGGCATTCCAGATCACAGATGAACATATTAGATATACTAGGAATTCCGCGTTTCGTTTGAGCCTGTAACGAAAGACGGATTCCACGGTCATGATGAATAGCCAAACCCTACCCTAGACCCCTATGGGTGCGGCAAACTACCCGCCAAATACCCGAAGTGAAGCAACTTCCCTCAACAAAGTGAGTAGGCCACTCGGCACTTCAAAGTACCCGGTAGTTTGTGCACCCCATCTTGGGTCTATCCTATGAGCAAAAACAGTAAAAGAAATAATACAACTGTGGCTACAATCTCAACCCGGATATGTCCCGCAAAATAATATTACATCAATTTATAAATTTTATATTGAATGAAAGAATGAAAACTCTTATCTCACATCCCCGGCTATTCATCCATGATGATCCAATATAGTTCATATACGCAAACCAACATCACATCACAGATATGTGCAACCCCGACTAATCGACGTATAGCAATTAGTTGACGTTTCAAAACACATATACACATCACAAAGCTTATAAAGTAACTGCGACATTAGAATTCCGCACACAATTAGCAAACTTAACCAATTATCCAAAACTTAAAAATTCAGTGAGCTAAAGTTCCAAAACGATCATTTTAATCCAATCATAGAGTCGAAATGAACTCGAAACCCGCCCGAATCTTCGCGAAGGCAAAGATACCAAAATTAACTGTCGAATAGGGGGCCTTGGTGGGGTACTCACCCCCGGGGACCACCATGAAGTGGCCCCCAATGGGAGGCAGACCCGAGAGCACCATTCTGTGGTGCTCTCGGGTCACCAACCCTCAAGGCCACCTTGTGGTGATCTTAAGGGATGGTCCCGGCTGTTGGTCTCCCCCACGGTGTCCCTGGGGTGTGTATAGTTCACCCCGTGGCTTCGTGGTTCAAACCGTGAGCCCGCGAGGTGTGCAAATATCTCAAAACATCATTTTTGGAAACTGTTTTTATCGGCAGTTTTGCGCGACAAAAATGACGGATTTCTAACGTCGCTACAAGCTATCTAAGATTTATAAGAGGCTCTGATACCACTGTAAGTTGATGTCGCGCACCCCACGGGTTCGCGGAGAGGAAGAAATTGCAAAAAATGGTTTTTACGGGCTTCGCAACACCGACTAGAACCAAGGATCGAACATAAACCATAGCTAGCAAACTACTTAAGGTTTAACTACTCAGATAGAAGTTATACCTCACGATACCAATTCCTTCGGGTCTTCATCGCTGTCCTCTACTCGTCGTCAGCTCCGAGGATCGGAACGGATCGCGGCTACCTCAACGGCCTCCTCGAGTTAAAGACGATCCACATAAGAGTCTATAGTCTGAGCTCCTATCTCGAATCTGAGATAACTACGGCTTCTAGTTCGCTAAACTAGAAGTCCTAGATTGTGTAAAGTGAGAAGATGAAGAGATTTGTCTCTTGGAACCCTAGGATTCTTGACACATGAGAACTTTTAGGGTTTATAGGAAGAAGAAGAAGACTTAGGAAATACTAGTGAAGCATGAGCTCAAGAAAAGCTTGGCTGTCCACCGAGATAGAATGAAGAATATTAGATATTTTATGAGATAAATATCACAATAAAATATCTTCAAACCTTCACAAATATCTTGTGGTGACTCATGACCATGAGTCACCAAGTAGCCATGCTAGGTTCAATGCTCAAATCCACCTCATTTCCTCCACCTATTTTGTTTAATCCAAAAAGAATAAAACCCTAATAGGTGTCCCCCTTCTAGAAGCCAATCTCGAGAAATTACGAGAATGCCCCTCATCCGTATATACACACCCGCATCCGTATTCCGAAGAAAACGAATACAACAAATAGTCAAACCAAGTAGCCATGGTACAATTATCATTTATAACGAATAATTTCCTCCACCTCATAATTGTTTTAATCAAGTCAATGGTCAAAACCCTAATGAGGTGTCTGTTCCCCTCCGAAAGACGGTGGCGGCGTGAGGACGTCTTGCCTGAGATTCGGGGTAGATGCTATATGGTTTTATCCGTCCACCTCTCCGAAGATGCCAAGTTGATTTATGGCACTGTGTATCAGAGGTTTAGACGGATGCGGCCGATGTTGCAGACTTCGTCAGATTCCCCCTCGCTAGAGGGGTTTTTGATTGTGGGGACGCTCTTCCCTGCAGGCGCAAGCCCCTGCAGTTAATTACGCTACCGCATCGCGGTAGCCACTTTCTCCTTCTCCAGAATTTCACTTCGTGTCGTGTGTGTTTGTTTTGTTTGTGGTTGCCCGTGGATTGTATACGGAGACTGAGTAATGCCGTCGCCCGTAGGACGTGGATTAGTCCAAATCCGTACTTACTTAGATTTGGGTTTGGTGTTTTTAGTTTAAGGATACGTTAGCCGTGTTGAAGCTAAGATCAACTTAAACGTTCATTAAGGATACGTTAGTCCTGTTTTGAGACTAAGATCAACTTAACGTGGTGATCCATTTATTATTAGACCGTCGGGACCCGTCACCTCTCTGACGTCGTTGAAGGATTACAACGATAGGTGTCAGAGGAGTTCGGAGATGTACCCTTGAATCGAAGTTGATTTGGAGTTTTATAGTCTGTTTGAATGTTTAAGGATACGTTAACCGTGTTTGGGGCTAAGATCAACTTAAACGGGACCGTTTAGATCCGGCAAAAGAGCATTTGGAGGCTCTATCGCTCCAGTTTAGGGACGTGATGGTCCATGTTCCAGTTTAGGGACGTAGTGGTCCAATATTAGTTTAAGGACGTTTCGGTCCATCGCCAGTTTAAGGACGTGGTGGTCCATCATTAGTTTAAGGACGTTTCGGTCCGTCACCAGTTTAAGGACGTGGTGGTCCATCATTAGTTTAAGGACGTTTCGGTCCACGAGTTTAAGGACCCCGCAGTCCGTATTCATGTGTGGTCGTTGGGACCCGTCGCCTCTCTGACGTCGTTGAAGGATTACAACGAGAGGTGTCAGAGGAGTTCGGAGATGTACCCTCGAACCGGTCGTAAATTGATTTAGGGAGCAGCCGTGCTCGGTCAATTTAATTTAAGGACTTACGGCCAAAATTGGGCTAAGTCCAATTAAAAATGTCCACATTTTGTTTGCATTTGGGCTTGCATTTCTTTTTTATTTTTATTTGGGCTCTGCCCAGAAAGGATGCAAAGCATCAATTTGTTTTGGGCTCTGCCCATTTATAAATGATGCAAAGCATCTACTTTGTTTGGGCTTTGCCCCTTTTAAAATGCATAGCATTTTTATTATTTTGTTTGGGCTCTGCCCATTTATAAATGATGCAGAGCATCAGCTTAATTAGGCCTGCTTGGTCTTTTTGACTTGGGCTTGGCCCATTTTTAAATAATGCATTGCATTTCAGGCGCTTTGCGCCAATCAGAGAGCGCAAGTGCTTGTAGTGTTGACACGTGTCGCGCAAGCGCAGTGCGCTGCTGACACGTGGCGCACTTTGGTGAGTTACGCCAATTTCAGAGAGCAAAGCTCTATTTCAAAAGCGCATAGCGCAAATGGTTCAGACGCTGACACGTGGCGCTCTCCTAAGAGCGCAACAGCGCAGTTTACAAGTGCAAAGCACTCTAAATTTGAGAATCTTTTAGATTTAAGAACCAAAGGTTCATAAAAGAAGTGCAAAGCACTGTTTGCTTTCTTGATCTAATTTAGATCAAAGAAAACAAGTTTCTCTTGTTTTTCTTATCTCAGAGAACCAAAGGTTCATAAAAAGTGCAAAGCACTATTTTTTTTTTATATTCAAGATCATTGATCTTATTTTTAGATCCATGATCCGTTCATAAGAGAATTTTCTTTTTTTCTAAAGGCTTTTTACCTTTTTTTTTCTTGAGGAATTCTTCAGAGTTCTCTCTGTTTAATTTCTCTCAAAAATGTTGATGCCTTTGAATTGAGGTCTAGGGTCCTTTTTATAGTGCCCATAAATTAGTTAAACTTGTTAAAGAGATCTTTCTCTGAGTGATTTGGGGAATTTTCCCCGCCGTTGGATCTTTGATCCAAGGCTTCTGTTTTACAGATGAAAATCTTCTTATTTTAACAAGAACAGAAAAGATTTC
The DNA here is from genome assembly GCA_030015575.1 of Agapanthus africanus. Classification (NCBI taxonomy): domain Eukaryota; kingdom Viridiplantae; phylum Streptophyta; class Magnoliopsida; order Asparagales; family Amaryllidaceae; genus Agapanthus; species Agapanthus africanus. The sequence goes on from CM057343.1 coordinate 633,691,006, forward strand.
TTTAGAATTTTAATTCTGTTTGGCGCAAATGCTCCAGAGCGTGACACATGTCGCACAGCGCAGCGCAGCTGCGCTTGTGCAACTGCGCTGACACGTGTCGCGCAGCGCACAGCACAGCGCAACTGCGCTGACACGTGTCGCGCAGCGCAGAACGCAGGCCAGCTGAAGCGTTGTTTCTTTAATTAAAGTTTGATTTTTCAAAGTAGAGCTTTGCTCTGATTGGGGGAAGATGAAGCGTTGCTTCACCTTCCGCCTTGGAATTTGAACAGAGCTTTGCTCTGATTGGGGTAAACAGTGTCTCCTTCTAAAAAAAACAATCTTGAGTAATTACAAGAATGCCCCTCTCATCCGTATATACATACCCGTATCCGTGTTTCGAGAAACATGAATACAATGAGATAAAACTGATCCATCAATATAATACTAGGATCCGGCTTAAACCAAAGCCCACTAGTATTATCTTCCCGATCATCACACTGCATAAGTGCACGTAAGTGATCAAAGCCCTACCGTAAAACCATACGGCCTCTACACCTTTTGCCCGGTGCAGGGAAACTCTCTATGTGGCACTCTAAAGACTCGACACTACGCTGGCAGTAGGTTTAACCATAAGCCGTAAGCAGTACTAGCTGCACGTAACGGCTACCCAGGTACGTGTCGATAAGAAAGCCGATGAGCTAACTCATCCGAACTCCTACTGAGCCTGTATGTGACAATCTCTGTACAGTCTGATCTGTTCGTCTAAGAGTATTGCATATCGGGCCTAGGGGCGGTAATCGTCAGACCCCTAAGTACTTCCTGGGGATTGAAGTAGCTCACTCACAGAAAGGGATCTTCATTTCCCAGCGGAAGTATACACTTTATTTTCGGAAGGAAACTGTAAAATTGGATTCGGTAGTTGGCATCCCGTTATGGGATGCCTATCGTTAGCGCAATAAGTCGTGTGGTAGTATAGCCCAAAACGCCCTGAGAAACTACTGGAGTACCTACCAGTAAATCTCGCTTGCCTTGGCCAAGGACTTTGTGTAATGGCCTTCCGAACACAGCGTGATATCAACCCCCAATACCGGGAGAAACGAATCATATCTAACCACCACTGCTTCCAAGTGCTTCGGGACTGCACCCAACTACTACCTATTTGCACGACTCTTTTGAGCCATGGTAGGGTAGTAATCAAAGTACAGTGGTGATTGAAAGAGATTTAGCGTGCTTATGCGCTTTTAAAAGATGAATCAAAGAATATTTATAGCCGCAATCAAGAACGGCGTCGCTTGGTAGCTAGCCGGTGAGTACGGGTCGGTCCACAGGGATTTTGTATATTCTCAAATTGTTCTAACGAGTTAATTCCGATTGGTGTCGGATTGATTAAATCTAAAAACTAAGTTGATCTAAACTAAAATCTTGCTATGGTTAGGTTTAGGTTAGGTTTGGAAAGTCAATATTCCTCACCGCTTTCTATGCCCAAATTAAGATCTATGAGGTGTTATGGTAATTATTAATAAAGTGGATTAGTACCATCGGGAAGAAACGGTGTTCCTTCCTCTAGGTTCTTGTCCTTCCTTTCTTAATCCTTACCCTAACCTCCATGGAAAACACGCTCAACCGGTCGTTTATACTACGGTATCACCGCTACCTCGTGGGATAGGATGCCGTAGGGAGTGGTGTGTGCATGTATGCATGGAGTCCTATAAAAACGTGTGATGAGAAAGAAAGGGGTGAGAGATCTTCATCTCTCAAGCCTTCCCCAAATCTAACCCTAACAAGCGAGGAGACTACTCGCTCATTAGGGAATTGAAAAACATTTCTAAATTAATTAACTAGGGCAGAGAATTAAATCTAAACTAGGGCAAGAATAGAAAATTATACTAGGGAAGACAATAAAATTAACTAGGGCAAGAATTGAAAACTTATTCTAATTTGATGCACTCTTCATTCTTTACAGAAATTTACAGATCTGAATTTTAGATATAAAATGAGGCACAAGAAGAGGCATACCTCAAAAAGAGATTTAGGGTTTCTATTTATAGATTATAGAAACCCTAGGGTTACAATTGATTCACGTCCGCATTTACAATTTTACCCTAAGAAAACCCTATTTACTGCACCGACACCACCGACACGCGCTTCGCACGTGCCACGGAAATTTTCCACCGATACGGGCTACACATGGCCGCGGAACCGCGGCCAGAAGGCAGGTTTGGCCGCGGATCCGCCACCATATAAGGGGCTTGATGCTTCATTTTTTCTGGGTTTCTTCTTTTGCATTTTTCCTTCTATTTTCTTCAGTTGTTTTCTCAGATTAGCTTCTAGATTTCTTCCAGATTTTCACAGTGAATATAGTCGTGGACTTTTACGGCTTGCTTCGTGACGAAGTCTTGAACCTTGCGCTGCCTTTGTTCTTTGTGAAATCGTCCATTGATCTTCGTTTAGTCTTCAAACAGTAGGCTTGATCAAGATTCTTCCATTTGTTGGTCGTAGTCTCACTTTTGTATCGTCTTTTCTTCTTTTTCACTGTTTTTTTTCCTAGAACCTGTAACCTGCAACTATATAGCAGACATGGGTCAAAAGCACCTGTTTATTTGTAAACTGAATAAGAATGGGGAATAAAATAATGCAAAATTATGGTATGAACAAATACCCCCAAACTTATCTTTTGCTCGTCCTCGAGCAAACCTAGTTTTATTCTCAACAAAATCCTAACCTCACTTTCGCAGGGAAACACGATTGCACTGAGCTCGTGCAACAAGCCGTTAAACCTCTAGGTGTCCCTAGTAGGAGGAGTGTTGTCTCCTGAGGGTTTTTAGCGGATACTACCCACAAAATCCTATCAATTCGGCCCATTGACTTTTATTCTCCAATTAGGTTTTCTAACAAGAAACTCTATTATCTTTGACTCAGAAATTATCCACCCGTATTCTTCACGCTTCCTTATTATTTAACTTAAAATTATATATGTTCTTGTAGACTTACTTAGCTTTTGGCATCTTTTGAGTTTTCCTTCTAGGGTTCCATCTCAACTTAGGAATTTTTATCATCTATATTAAAGATATAAGTCCTATTTTTCATTCCTATCTCTTATCTAAACCCCAATCACATACCCCCACGTGTGTGTGTATATATCACCCCAACATTTGGAAATTCAAATCAAGCTATTATACTCTTGTCCATCCTCCAAAGTACTTTTAGTTGGTGAATTTTTATATGAAATTGCTCACACATTCTTCATGCGACCGTTAATACTTCTTGAGGTACCAACAACCGATTACAAAATGTGTTTACACATTAAGGCGTAATTCCTAGTCTTGTAATCCCTAAGGATTTTAGCAGTGACTCCCAAACCAGTTGGTCTAAGGCACTAGGTGATGAAGCACCCTCGCTAAATATTTTTTTCTATTAATGCAGCCTTAAGTAATTACAAAAACCAGTGTTCATTTTTATTTCTTTATTCACAATTGAATTTTTATTTTATTTTTCTTCGTACTAAGGATTTTAGACAAGAGCATTTCAAGGTCTCTTCTACTATTCCAAGTTTCAAGGTTCGTGTTTATGCAATTTGTAGGGTATATATTTTCAGCATTTAGACTTAAGCTTAGGAATTATTTTTCAAACTTATACTTTAATAAAAATATCAATATTTTTCCCTTGTTTTAACTTAGCCCAAGAAGTGAACTTGAAATTTGCCTATTTCTAAATAAACTAGAAAGACATATACTTTCTACCATTAAATTTTAAGAAAGGTTATTTTTAGGCATTTTAATTTACTATGTCTAGGATCTAGTTTTTCCTAACTAGTTAATCTTCTTGTTAAACTTAAGTCAATTATGGCCAAAATTGAATGTTTCAATTTTTATAATTTTTCCAATTTTCCAATTTTTATGGGTTTTAAAAATAAGTATGCAAATGCAAAAATGTACACATGAATGCGAAGGAAGAAGGCTTACCGAGCATACTCCCAAACTTAACCTTGACAGTGTCCTCACTGTCATGCTACACCAAGAGGGTTGAAAATGTCGGCACTCCCCTGTTTATTTATTTATAAAAAAAAATTATTGTTAAAAGAAAAACAAAAATTAATATACAACAAGGTTCTCCCCAAACTTAAGTGAAACAGTGTTTCCACTGTTTTAAGCGTTAAAGTTCAGAGTTAGGGAGGAGAAAAATCAAACTATACAAGGCCTTACACAGGCCAAAGGTTAGCATCAACCATTCAAAAATTCTATCGTGATAATGGTAGGGTTGGTGGAAGAATGGAGTGTAGAGAAAGGAGTTGAGAAACACACGAGACTGTATGGGAAGAAAGGTGGAATATGGTCTCGGTGGAGGAGAAGAATGGCGGAAAAAAGAAAGAAGTGTAACACGAACTTGAGGGTGTAAATTGAGTGAATAAATTAGCGCAATTTGTGATGACCGATGTGTTAAAAGCGATTGTGCTAATTTATCAACCCGTCGAGAAATGGGGTCAAATCCCTCAAGATTCGCAAGAAAACATGGGTACGTCGAACTTGGTAAACCATCCATTGGAAGCGGAAACGCGACGGATTCTTGCGCGGTCGAAACGATAGGAAGGACGAAAGGGAAAGATTTAGGGATAGTCTTATTCTCACCTAAGTAATCTGTCTCAAACTCGAAAGATTCCATCAATGGTTCAAAATGACTGTAAGCAACCGAGTCTGATGGTTCAACTAACTCATCTGAAAATTCAAAAGACTCAAACTCGGGCGGTGGGTCTTCACAATCGTCCGGAAAAGTGAAACACTCGTAATCGTTATCGGCCGTGAGAACTGTGTCAGATTCAAAAAGTAACACACTAGTGGCGTCAAAACTATTGTGATCAAACAGAAATTTTTCAAGCTCACAGTTCTCAAGCGTGATCTTTTACGTGGTCGGAACGATTGAAAGGAGGGAGGTGGACTTAGGCAGTGTAACAGTTAAAGGTTCAGGAGGATGAATTGAAAAATCCGACACATCAAACAAAACTGGTTCATCCTCAATACTATCCTCAATACTCTCCTCACTACTATCCTCACAATTCTCCTCAAAAGTTATCTCATCTATGCAATTATCATCAAAATCAAGACGCATATGAAGTTCGGGAGAAACATATAATGACTCGGGATGATGAATTGGAGATAAAATTTCAGTCAAATTTACGGGTTCATCATCCAAAATATTCCCGGCGTCAATATCCTCAATCAAGTGAAAATCAAATTTTTTAGACACATCATCAAAAGTATGGATATTTATCAATTCAGGTTCTAGATTGGAGGTGTAGAGATCGAAAGGATTGGTGATGGTTTCACTCGAATGGGGCTCTTCACAATCTGGCAAATCAAGCACTACAAAGTCGCACAACTCATTACACGTTTTATCTTTAACTGGTGAATCATTTGGGACACTTGTTTGAAAACTGGAGTTGTGGGATTCAATTGGTGATGGGTAGGTTTAATTTGGAAGTGTGTACAGCTCACTCTCACCACTTAAATTCTCACTCTGTCCAACCGCCCCATCATACATTGGAATTTTTGGAGCTAGTTGGAAACTAGCTACCGGTTCATTAGGTTGCATAAGGGCGGCAATGGACGCATCCACATTCCTCATCATTTGGTTTGTCGCTACCATATAGCCTTCTAACGACTGTTCCAGACTAGACATGGGTTATGAAGGGGTTTCAGTAAAAGATTCAAAATTGTGTGGATTTTGGAAACTCCCAAATGGCTGTGTAGAAGCAATGTCTAGAGAAGGTGTGAAAGTTGAGTAGGACTGGTAGGAATTGAATGGTTGGAAAGGAGTAGGATCAATATTTGGATAAATAGATGAATGGACTTAGTGATCCCAAGAACTGGAAGTATTGAAAGGAGTGAAAGATCGTTTACGAGATTGTTCTATGTGTTCAGCAATAGACATGGGTTTAGGAGTTACAACAGGACTCGAAGAGGGAGTATCAACATAAGAATGTTGTGAAGGTTGAAATGGTTGATACAAAGTGGATTGCGGAGTCGAACTGTTTCTCCTAGACGCTTCTATTCGATCTTTCAAAGAAATTTTGGGTATGGAGGGGTCGTCCGTAATTCAACCAAAACAATTCGCGTAGGAAGCAAAGTTTGGTTCAGGATACCAAAGTTCGGCAAGAGTTTTATGAGGTGGGGTACCCATGATGTAAAAAGGAGAAGAAAAAGAATGTGAGGTGCACGGATTTCATCGCGATAAGTTGCAAGTTTTTGAAAAAAAAAAATTTCCTTTTTTTCTTTTTTTGTGTTTATTTTTATGTGGAGCTCTTTGCAAAAAAGATTTTCGATAAAAGGCTTAGACACACGTTCAATCAATCACAAATGCACAATCAGGCCTAGATCTAGGGTCAGCTAGACAGCTCCTAACTGTTCAAAAGGGCAAGAAGTAGGACCTCAAATCGCCTCTACACCGCCAATTGTGGCCAGGTAAGTGCCAGGTAAGTGGGAGGCTCTCCACCACGTAAGTAGTGGACCTAATTAAGTAACCACTTGCCTTAGACACACTTGCCTAGACACCACAAAGTCAGGTTAGGATCAATGGTCGATGCCTACAACTATTCCTCTGTCCTATTGAGCACGAAGTCCTTAGGGCTGAGTCTAATCTTTTTTAATTAATTTATGGTCAATGCAATATGCCTTATGTGATTTTTAGGCTCCTGGGAAGGGTGATGAAATCCCCACCCAATCTGGATTGGTGTTCAAGCCCCTTAAAGTCAATTTAAAGAATGCAAAGCAGTAAACACAATCAAACACTTGCAAACAATTTTTAGCGCGGCGCAAAGAATCCTGCACAAGATCAATTATTGGAAGGGGAGAGATTTTTTTAGCATAAAGAATCCTGCAGAAGATTTTACAGAGGAGATATTGGGATTTGCAGAGGAGGAGAGAGAAAACAAACAGAGATTTTTCCACGTGCTGAATCGACCAAGGCGCGGCGTTTCCACGGTCGGAGGGGGCTTCGCGCGGCGGTTCAGCAGTGGAGGCGGTGGCTCGGTTCCCGAAAAAAATTCTGCTCCTCTGGTTTGACTTTTCTCTGTTGTTCAGATCTGCCGTTTTCTGTTTTGATCTCTGGATTTTTCCAGATCCGAACTTGTTCGTCGATCCTGCAAAATTCACACGAAAATACCCTTCACAAAATAACAAGATGATAAATTTTTATATTTTTATATTTTTCAGATTTTAAGATTTTTTTAATTTTATATTAACCCGAAATTGCAAAAAGAAAATAACACGCCATCCCCGGCAACGGCGCCATTTGATTGAAAGAGATTTAGCGTGCTTATGCGCTTTTAAAAGATGAATCAAAGAATATTTATAGCCGCAATCAAGAACGGCGTCGCTTGGTAGCTAGCCGGTGAGTACGGGTCGGTCCACAGGGATTTTTTGTATTCTCAAATTGTTCTAACGAGTTAATTCCGATTGGTGTTGATTGAATTGATTTCCGATTGTGTAAGTAAATCAAATGATCCCCGGCAACGGCGCCATTTGATTGAAACGATTTCGGATTGTGTAGTATGAAAATTGTAAAGAAATCACAACCAAAAATTATTTGACCGCAATCAATAACGGTGTCGAATGTAGCGCGTTAGTAAGTGCGGATCGTCCACAGGGAAAGTGTAATCGTTCGTGTTTCGAATTAGATGAGTCGAAAATTTAAAGAAAAGAAAACAAACAATTCATGATTTGTAATTGAAGTTCAAGAATTAGAAAAATGTAGATCTAATAACAAGAAAACAATAAAATCAAGAATTAAGATGTTTGTGATGATTTCCAAACCAAATATCAAGAATCGAAGTGAGGCTCGTAGGAATCGATCGGATCTATAGATGTGATGCAATCTAGCGATTACGTATTCTTATCCATCGATGAGTTGATACTAGATCGATGATGATCGACGAGAATTAGGGATTTCTTGTGAAACTAGGGTTTCATCATCTATCCCATGTTCCTTCGTCGATTTCATTCACATTCTAGCCTCTAGTAAATTCAAGAATCGATCGTGGATCCCTAATTTCGAGCGATCACAATCAAGAAAGCATCGCAACGAAACTAGGTCATCGATTCTTCAATTTGCTAGGGTTTACAAAACTCGTAGGACTTAAGAATCGTTTTAAGATTTGTTACATCATCATTCTATTGATCGTCTCGACTCCTTTACGAGCGGAGTTTTACTCAAACATCACAACAAGAATCACAATCACAAATTGAGATCGAATCATGATGCAAGAATTAAAAGAAAGCAAGATTAAAGAATTTCACCTTTTATTTATATCAACAATTCCGTTACAAATCGCTCAAGAACTACAAGAGGAAGAACTCGATCGTCGATTTGGCTTCGCTCGTCTCCTTGAGTCGCGGATCGGCTTGGATCACTTGCTCGATTGAAGATCGGCTTCGCTCCTAAAAGGTTGAAGGCTTCTTGCTTGAATGGTACTCGGGATCTTGAATTTGGATTGGAATTAGGGTTAGGGTTTCGCACAAGTCGTGTCACTCAACTTGTGGATGGAAGATGAAGAGAGAATGATGAGAATTTGATGAACAACCTCAACCCTAGATATAGGCTCCTTTTTATAGATTTCAAAACCCTAGATCTAGGATTTCAAATTTGAATTTCCCTCCAAAAGTTTGTTAGCAAGAGATTTGAATTTCCCTCCAAAAGTTTGTTAAGGAGAGGTTTCTAGAAGTAGTTAGTTAGGAGGGAGCTTCTAGAAATAGTTTGTTAGGAGCTTAATCATGATTAGCTTAATTTAATGATCTTTGCTGATCTGGCAGAAGCTTCGAGAGTTATCTGAAACTTGAAGTATATGAAATGAATGTGGGCCCTGAGAAAAGCAATCTGCACTGAAAATGGACGGATGACGTGGCCAAGCTACCGCGGATCCGCGGCGCAAGCAGGCTCCCGCCGCGGATCCGTGACGCTTTATGGGCCTTGGTGCTTTTGTCTTCTGGTGCTTGTTTGGGCTGAAATGTGGGCCTTTTCCTGATATGTTAAATTGTATTTAGCTTTCTGTATCACTACCAGATCTCACATCTTAGAGTTGGCGTATTTTTGATCAGCTCTTTGATAATTTTGGCTCGGTCCCTGAAATCTTCTGCACAAACTTCAAAACAAGTGTTGCGCAATATAGGGATGATGCAATGCCATGATAAACACACAATTTCCCTCAAAATGCCGGTTTTAGAGTATAACACATGCAATCTGGTATTTCAGGACTGTTTTGCTAATATGTGCAATATGCAAACCGAACACCTCTAGATGAGTGCAAATGATAGGGAAATTGCCGTGTTAAAAATGCAGTATTTTTGACTGATCAAATTCCCCCAAACTTATTTTCGGTCATCTCGAGCGAATTGTTTTATTAAAAAGAAAAGGAGAAAATAAAGAAAAAGAAAAACTAACTAGCACACTTTCGTAGGCAACACGATTGTACTGAGCACGTGCAACAAGCCTTTAAACCTCTAGGTGTCCCTAGTAGGAGGAGTGTTGTCTCCTGAGGGTTTTCAGCGGATTGCACCCACAAAATCCAATAATAAATGGAAGATCGTGAATATTACATTTAAAGATAAGAATTGTAAAAGAAAAGCCTTGAAAATTAGGGTTTCCAACTAAGCTAGCTTTTCGGTTGTCATGAGCCCTATCTTAATGGTCATGAAAAGATGTCAGAAATCACGTCCTCCCTCAATAAAACATCGTCTTATTCTTCATTCCTATCTTTCTTCCAAACATCGATCATATCACCCTGCGTGTGTGTAAAGGACATCCCTACACCCGGAGAATTCAATTCAAGCTATCATACTCCTGCCCATCAGCCTCAGTACTTTTTAATTAATGAATATTTAGCTGCTCACACACTTTCATGCGGCCGTTAATACTTCTTGAGGTACTAACCGACCGATTACTCATGTGCTTGCTTATTTGGTGTATTTTCCTCGTCTTGCACCACCTCAGGCATAGCAGTGACTCCCAGACCAGTTGGCCTTAGGGCACTAGGTGAAGAGGCACCCTCGCTATATATTTTTTATTGCCCTTGGCTATAACAAAACCAGTGTCCATTTTTCTCACCACTTAATATTTTCTTCATTTTTCATTTTTTTTATTTCCTTCATACTTTGGCTTTAAGACAAGAGCATTTCAAGGTATCCTCTAATATCCCGGGCTTCAAGACGTGTGTAAGTGCGAATAGCAGGGTATCAACGTTCAAAATGTTTGGCTTCCAGAATAGGAACTATTTTTCAGACTTATTTTTATCCTCAGATTAGTGACTTCCTTCATCTTACTAACCCTTAGGACAACGGCTCATAACTACTTATTACTAGTTCGTATAAGAAAACTTCTAATTTTCTTAGTTTTCTTAAATTTTTCTAATCTCATGGATGTAATTTTTCACTATCTAATCTTTTATTATCTTATTTATGTACAAAAAATATTTTTATCTTTTGAAATTTTTTAAATTTTTATAGGTTTTCAAAAAATGTTTTGTGCTTATGCAAAGTATGATGCAAATGATGCGCAAATAAGCACAAACCTCCCCCAAACTTGTTTTCAACAATGTCCTCACTGTTGCCATCCGTTATATCTCGAAAAACCTGTAAGCTTGGGAGGAATTTATTAGCGGGGGCAAAATATTTAAGTGAAGAACCTCCCCCAAACTTATTTTTGGCTCAAAATTTTGTAAAAATTTTCTTTTCAGGAGCCCGATTATACCCTCCCCCCCCAAACTTGAGTTATGCAATGTTAAGCTTTGAAAATCACATGAGGGGGTCAAAAATCAGTGGTCGATGCTAAGCTTTGCAAAGACCGAAAGTTAACACCAACCATTCAAAAATTTTATCAATGCAGTGCTCTGGTTGGTGGAAGATGAAGTGGGGAAATGTTAAGTGGTGGAAGAGAGTGTGTGTGCGTCTCATTTTGGAGAGACGATGCAGTGAATGTGATGGATTACTCGCATTCTTTTTACAGTTCAGAAGAAGGGGTGGAGGTTCAATTTCATTGGTTGGGAGATGATTCATCTCAATACCCGTGTCATTCAAAAATGCGAGTTCATCAGCGAAGATCTCCTCAAAAGTTCCATCAATACCCCGGAGAATAATGTCAACACAAAGTGCGGGGTGATCTTCAGACTCAGAAAACAGTTCATAATCAGTGTTAGTTGTTGACCCGGACATCTCGGTGGAAGAGTCCGTATGTGTATGATACATAGTTGGGTCAAACAATAACGTATGAAAAGAGTCAAGATCAGTATCAAGAGGATCATCAAATTCGCTGCTGTCGACATCCATTAAGTCGACAGAACATACCTGAGCAGTAGGTTCAGAGGGTACACTTCCCAACTTGTAAATGTTCAGCTCAATTGACCTATTCCCGAAAGATAGGGTCATAGAACCGTTACGACAGTTGATGATAGCATTGGAAGTGGCCAAAAAGGGGCGACCTAAAATCACCGGAATTTGATTCCGTGGGTTTGCTATAGGCTGTGTATCAATTACAATAAAATCCACAGGGAATATAAATTCCCCGATTTTTATTAACACATCCTCCAGTTCACCTCTAGGTTTGGTGATTGATCGGTCAGCCATTTGGAGAGTTATGCTCGAGGGCTTTAACACTCCAATACCTAACTGCTCGTAAACAGAGTATGGAAGCAAGTTAACACTAGCGCCAAGGTCTAGTAGAGCACGGTTGATGTGTTTCTCCCCGATAGAAATAGAAATAGTAGGACAGCCAGGGTCCTTACATCTCCGTGGTAATTGTTAGGGGAAAGCCGTGTCTACAGTCTTTGCCATGAATATCTTCTTGGGCACTTGAGTCTTCCTCTTCCTAGTGCACAAGTTCTTAAGAGTTTTCGCATAGGACGGAACTTGTTGGATGGCATCTAGGAGAGGGATGTTGATGTTAACTTGCTTTAAAATGTCCCTGATCTTCTCCATATGTGGACTCGATATGTTAGCCCTTAACCTATTAGGATAAGGTGCTTTAGCAATAAGCGCTGGGTCCATCATAGGAGAAGGAAGTGTGTGTGAACCCGATCCCAGAATAGAAGTGGGGATCGTCCGTGGAGGAGTAGAAGAGGTGGGCTGAGGTGTCGAGCCTTTGGGAAAATGAAGAATAGGCTCGCAAGAAGGTGGTGGGGTAGAAGAACTGGGGTCAGAATTAGAAGTAGAAGTGGAAGGAAAGGTCTCAGCCGGGGTGTTATTGATTGATTTATCAGTATCATCAAACTCTTCCCCAACGTGATTGTCAAGCACTCTTCCAGATCTCAACGTGATTGCATCCACATGATGTGAATAGCCAGGATTGGGTAAAGGTTGAGCTGGAAGCTTCCCTTTCTCTCTTGCACGTATTTCGGCTTTTAGTTGTGCAATTTGTGCTTCCATCAATTTGATATTCTCATTTTGAGAGACAATGATCTTCATCACATTTTCGACGGAAGATTGCAAACTTGCCGTCCCTTGGATGAATTATTTCATGAAAGTATCCAAGGTTTGTGCTAGTGCAGAGGTATTATCTATACCGGTCAATTGCAAAGAGTTTTCATGTGGTGCAAAAGTATTGGCCGGATTTTGGAAGTTATGTGCTTGGAAGGGGTGCTGACTCAATTGAAGTGGTGGTTGCTGTTGTGGTGGAGGGATCCTTTGGAAATTGTGTTGGGTTGGAACCGTGTTTTGAGATTGTGATTGGTTCCAAGCAAAGTTAGGGTGATTCTTCTAACCCTGATTATATGCGAAAGAGGATAGATCGTTTCTAGGTCTTGGTTGGTAAGCAGAATTGATATGCTCATGACCTTGAAATGGGGAATTCATTGGACATTCTTCCGTCAAATGAGTAAGATCAGAACAGCATCCACATACAGTTTTGGAGAGTGATATTTGACTTAGGGCGGCTAAAAATTTGTTTTCCATAGTCTCGAGTTTCTTTTGCATAGCCGAAATGTCAGCTCTAACTCCTATGGAAATATCATTGCCATCCCTAGACGATTGACTCACACCCTCCCACTGTAAAGATTTTTCAGCGAAATCTTTTAAAAATTTCCAGGCTTCCCTATCATCTTTAGTCATGAAGTTGCCTTGACACATGGATTCAAGGGTCTGTCTTGTGTTAGGATTAATGCCCTCATATATGATTCGGCACAGTTCCCATCTAGGGATGCCGTGTTGTGGACATTGGACTAATAGATCCTTGAAGCGTTCAAGACATTTTGAAAATGGTTCATTTGGAAGCTGGGTGAATTGATTTATTTCGCTACGGACTCGAGCTGTTTTATGATGTGGGTAGAATTTCTTAAGGAATGTTTTGACGAAGTCTTCCCAATTGGAGATGGAATGTGCGGTAGTGTTATACAGCCACTTCTCGGCTATATCGCACAAGGTAAATGGGAGAAGACGAAGACGCATAGCATCCACAGAAATCTGTGAAGTACCCATCATTTTGCATACATTTTCAAATTTTGTGATAAAGACATATGCATCTTCAGACTCGAGACCGTGAAATTTTGGTAGAAGGTTGATGTATTGGGGTTTTATTTGAAAATTGTCCCCGTTGGCTGGTGGAATGGAAAGACAGGTGGAAAGGGGACCTCGTGTAGGATAGCACCTCTCTTGGAGAGAGATGCGGGGTGGATTCTGCGCACCAACGGACGGCGGCAGAGTAGTGGTAAGAAGTTCGATGGAGACGGATCCATCGATGTGGGTGTGGTGGTGGGTAAAGAAAAGGTAAATGTAGAAATACCGACTTTAGGGTCGATCGGGGAAACGCGGACTTAACGGGCACTAGAATCCCGTGTCCAGCCTATCTTGCACTAAGGGTTAGTACAAGTGGCAGCGTAGATATATAATTAGGGGAAATGATGAATGTTGGTGTTTGTTTTGAAAAATATACGGATTTTTGAAAAAATGATGAGCACACAAATGCAACAAGCAATACCCTAAAATCTAGTGGTCACCTAGGTCAGGCTCTAGACCGCTCCTAACTGCCAAAATACAAGTCGCAGGATAAAATCCTCCACTGCCTCTTTGTCCCCCTGTGGCCAGGTAAGTGCCAGGTAAGTGGGAAGGTACTCCACTACGTAAGTAGTGGGCCTAATTAATAACCACTAGCCTTCGACACACTTGCCTTAGACACCACAAGAAAACGCGGATAAGCAATGAATTACCCACGGCCTTCTTCTGTCCTAAGTGAGCGCGACGGTCCTTAGAGTCATCTCTAGATCTTTTTTAATTAATGAGGGTAAATGCGGATGCAAGTTTATGATTTTTGGGGCTTAGGAAGGGTAATGAACTCCCCACCTAATCTGGATTTGGTCGTGCCCCTTAATATCCGTATTAATATGCAAACAACCAAAAATCAAAACACGCACAATTTATTTTTGCTTTTTGCGGCGCTGCGATTTATTTGCAAAGAAACCTGCAGCAAATTGTTATTTAAAGCAGATTGAGGAGGAGATAACAAAGTAAGAGAGCACCTGAGAAATTTTGGAACAGTGAACTCCCTGAATCGCCGCGGAAACGCGGTGGGAGTCAACAATTTCCGCTGAAACGCGGTAGGATGAAGAGATCACTGTGTGAAAATTTTTTGTATGGTTACTGTTCACCTCAAGAGCTCTCTGGACTTCTCTGAAAAAAATTTCCACAGCTCCACAAATTCCAGATTTCCTCGCAACAAATCACAACAACACGTTTAGAGTTTGCGCGAATTTTGATCTAAAAATATAGATGGAATAAACTTTTCAACTCAAATTTCAAAAATACGAACAATTAGCGCACTATCCCCGGCAACGGCGCTATTTTGATTGAATTGATTTCCGATTGTGTAAGTAAATCAAATGATCTCCGGCAACGGTGCCATTTGATTGAAATACGATTTCCGATTGTGTAGTATGAAATTTGTAAAGAAATCACAACCAAAAATTATTTGACCGCAATCAATAACGGTGTCGGATGTAGCGCGTTAGTAAGTGCGGATCGTCCACAAGGAAAGTGTAATCGTTCGTGTTTCGAATTAGATGAGTCGAAAATTTAAAGAAAAGAAACGAAAACAATTCATGATTTGTAATTGAAGTTCAAGAATTAGAAAAATGTAGATCTAATAACAAGAAAACAATAAAATCAAGAATTGAGATGTTTGTGATGATTTCCAAACCAAATATCAAGAATCGAAGTGAGGCTCGTAGGAATCGATCGGATCTATAGATGTGATGCAATCTAGCGATTACGTATTCTTATCCATCGATGAGTTGATACTAGATCGATGATGATCGACGAGAATTAGGGATTTCTTGTGAAACTAGGGTTTCATCATCTATCCTTTGTTTCTTCGTCGATCTCATTCACATTCTAGCCTCTAGTAAATTCAAGAATCGATCGTGGATCCCTAATTTCGAGCGATCACAATCAAGAAAGTATCGCAACGAAACTACGTCGTCGATTCTTCAATTTTCTAGGGTTTACAAAACTCGTAGGACTTAAGAATCGTTTTAAGATTTGTTACATCATCATTCTATTGATCGTCTCTACTCCTTTACGAGCGGAGTTTTACTCAAACATCACAACAAGAATCACAATCACAAATTGAGATCGAATCATGATGCAAGAATTAAAATAAAGCAAGATTAAAGAATTTCACCTTTTATTTATATCAACAATTCCGTTACAAATCGCTCAAGAACTACAAGAGGAAAAACTCGATCGTCGATTTGGCTTCGCTCGTCTCCTTGAGTCGCGGATCGGCTTGGATCACTTGCTCGATTGAAGATCGGCTCCGCTCCTAAAAGGTTGAAGGCTTCTTGCTTGAATGGTACTCAGGATCTTGAATTTGGATTGGAATTAGGGTTAGGGTTTCGCACAAGTCGTGTCACTCAACTTGTGGATGGAAGATGAAGAGAGAATGATGAGAAATTCATGAACAACCTCAACCCTAGATCTAGGCTCCTTTTTATAGATCTCAAAACCCTAGATCTAGGATTTCAAATTTGAATTTCCCTCCAAAAGTTTGTTAGCAAGAGATTTGAATTTCCCTCCAAAAGTTTGTTAAGGAGAGGTTTCTAGAAGTAGTTAATTAGGAGGGAGCTTCTAGAAATAGTTTGTTAGGAGCTTAATCATGATTAGCTTAATTTAATGATCTTTGCTGATCTGGCAGAAGCTTCGAGAGTTATCTGGAACTTGAAGTATATGAAATGAATGTGGGCCCTGAGAGAAGCAATCTGCACTGAAAATGGACGGATGACGTGGCCAAGCTACCGCGGATCCTCGGCGCAAGCAGGCTCCCGCCACGGATCCGCGGCGCTTTATGGGCCTTGGTGCTTTTGTCTTCTGGTGCTTGTTTGGGCTGAAATGTGGGCCTTTTCCTGATATGTTAAATTGTATTTAGCTTTCTATATCACTACCAGATCTCACATCTTGGAGTTGGCGTATTTTTGATCAGCTCTTTGATAATTTTGGCTCGGTCCCTGAAATCTCCTGCACAGACTTCGAAACAAGTGTTGCGCAATATAGGGATGATGCAATGCCATGATAAACACACAATTTCCCTCGAAATGCCGGTTTTAGAGTACAACACATGCAATCTGGTATTTCAGGACTGTTTTGCTAATATGTGCAATATGCAAACCGAACACCTCTAGATGAGTGCAAATGATAGGGAAATTGCCGTGTTAAAAATGCAGTATTTTCGACTGATCAGGTGTCGGATTGATTAAATCTAAAAACTAAGTTGATCTAAACTAAAATCTTGCTAGGGTTAGGTTTAGGTTAGGTTTGGAAAGTCAATATTCCTCACCGCTTTCTATACCCAAATTAAGATCTATGAGGTGTTATGGTAATTATTAATAAAGTGGATTAGTACCATCGGGAAGAAACGGTGTTCCTTCCTCTAGGTTCTTGTCCTTCCTTTCTTAATCCTTACCCTAACCTCCATGGAAAACACGCTCAACCGGTCGTTTATACTACGGTATCACCGCTACCTCGTGGGATAGGGTGCCGTAGGGAGCGGTGTCTGCATGTATGTATGGAGTCCTATAAAAACGTGTAATGGGTAAGAAAGGGGTGAGAGATCTTCATCTCTCAAGCCTTCCCCAAATCTAACCCTAACAAGGGAGGAGACTACTCGCTCATTAGGGAATTGAAAAACATTTCTAAATTAATTAACTAGGGCAGAGAATTAAATCTAAACTAGGGCAAGAATAGAAAATTATACTAGGGCAGATAATAAAATTAAGTAGGGCAAGAATTGAAAACTTACTCTAATTTGATGCACTCTTCATTCTTTACCGAAATTTACAGATCTGAATTTTAGATATAAAATGAGGCACAAGAAGAGGCATACCTCTAAAAGAGATTTAGGGTTTCTATTTATAGATTATAGAAACCCTAGGGTTACAATTGATTCACGTCTGCATTTACAATTTTACCCTAAGAAAACCCTATTTACTGCACCGACGCACCGACACCACCGACACGCACTTCGCACGTGCTACGGAAATTTTCCACCGATACGGGCTACACACGGCCGCGGAACCGCGGCCAGAAGGCAGGTTTGGCCGCGGATTCACGGCCTTATAGGGGGCTTGATGCTTCATTTTTTCTGGGTTTCTTCTTTTGCATTTTTCCTTCTATTTTCTTCAGTTGTTTTCTCAGATTGGCTTCTAGATTTCTTCCAGATTTTCACAGTGAATATAGTCGTGGACTTTTACCGCTTGCTTCGTGACGAAGTCTTGAACCTTACGATGCCTTTGTTCTTTGTGAAATCGTCCATTGATCTTCGTTTAGTCTTCAAACAGTAGGCTTGATCAAGATTCTTCCATTTGTTGGTCGTAGTCTCACTTTTGTATCGTCTTTTCTTCTTTTTCACTATTTTTGTTCCTATAACCTGTAACCTGCAACTATGTAGCAGACATGGGTCAAAAGCACCTGTTTATTTGTAAACTGAATGAGAATGGGGAATATAATAATGCAATATTATGATATGAACAAGTGAGAACACACTCGAGACGAAGTAGCAGTGTCAAGTCGACGGACTAAGCTGTACTCATGTCACCTGGGAACTTCAACCCGACGATAGATATAATACCCACCAACGGTTCCCGAAGAGTCTTGTCCAGTGTACTCATAACCTAATGAGCACCTGCATACTATCCCTAGTATGATGTACTAATGGTTGTGGGACAGACCATTTCCCCTGCTGGGATGAGAAGCGTATGCACTAGTCTATTCTGGAGTATCGATGCCCCGTCTCGATAATCCTATGACTAGGTACCTGTATAGGATGTGCTTATAGACTACCCAGCCCCCACTAGTGTGACTGCCATCACAACTCTGGTAATCAAGCAAAGATCCTAAAGGCTCTACCAATATGTATAAGCGATATGCTAATAAAACACATGAACATATTGAGGTAGAAACAAACCAGGTAGCATACTACCATTTCGAGGAAGACTGTAACTATATCCGTGTATATCCCAAGCTCCCATTAAGTAATATACAATCCAGTATGATACAATAATGGCCTCTAGGGCATATATCACTAACAAAGTGGGTCCGAGCCCAAGCTAAGTGAGCCCAAGCCCAAGTCAAGACCATCCATGGAAGAGGCCGGCTCCATGCCAAAAAGGATGCAATAAATTAGTCTAAATGTAATTTTTAGAAATAAATGTATGTAAAATGGGCATAAAGCCAAATTTTATAAACCCCGTGGCTTATGTGCAAAAAGAAATAAGCACATAAGGCATGAGGTGGCTCAAGTGCCATTTGGCAAAGCCCAAGGGGTTATATGTAAAGTGTGTAGCCTATAAAGGCAACATGATGAAAAAATCAAAGACAACTTTTTATCTCTCTCAAAAAAATTAGGGTTCTGTGCCCTCTTCTCCTCCCTCAAGATTCTAAACCTTCTTTCTTTTTCTTAAATTAAATCAAGAGTATCACTCTTCTTTTCGCAAAAAAACAATAGTTTTTCACTATAAAACCCACAAAGGGGGGCTCAGATCTCCCATCAGATCTCTAAAATGGGAGATTTTTAAGTCTCACCCCCTTTTCTTCCTAAGATCCAGCCAATAGAGAGGAGGAAGGAGACCTATCTCTAAGAATCCCACTTTGGGAAGATCCAGGGCTTAAGGGAGAAGAAAGGGGTCCCCTTTCATCAGCTCCAAAAATCTTTTAGGAGTTTAACTCCACAAAAATAAATATATAAATAAATAATAAATCTATTTTTTAGGAGTTTAACTCCAAAAGTGAATTGGGTGTACAACTCCCAGTGCAGGGGTATAACTCACAGTCCAGGGGCTAAGCCCCTTTGTCCTTTTTTTTTAGGAGTTTAACTCCAAAAGTCAGTTGGGAGTACAACTCCCAGTATAGAGGGCTAAGCCCCCCTCATTTTTCCTGCTGTCGCCCAGTGCTCACGTGCCAAGCACATGAGGCCCCGCACCCAGCGCCCGCGTGCCAAGCACGTGAGGCGCTGGCACTCACGCGTCCTTTGGACGCTATTTCTTTTTTTTTATATATACACACACTCCACAACACTGTCCCCATTAGAAATTTTATATATATATACACACACTCCATAACGCTATTTCTTTTTTTTCTAACGGGGTGCTGCCCCGCAACACCCCTGCAAGGGGGCTGCTATCCCTATTGACCCCAGCCCGTTATCCGGGTAGCGGGACCCCCGTAAACTCTATGAGCCCCCGATATACCCAAGACCCTTCAAAACAAAACACACGCACATTGCACATTGAGTTCACACGACCAATTTGACCCGTCAATCAGAGGTTCTCTCGCTCCAAAGGAGAGGGGTGATTAACGGCAGCTTAGTCCGCGGCTGCCGGAGATTCAGATCCTCACAATCAATAAACCCCCGCCTATCCTAGGCAGGGGGAATATGTAGTATGCCTGACAAGCGGCGCGTATTCCCATCTTAATGGGGTGACGAAAAACACCCTACAGATTCTGGCACGCACGGTGGGACATTTTCTCTCCTCCCATATTTCGGGTTAATTGTTCATGCAAACTCAATCAATCAATATATATATATATATATATATTGCCTGTACTGAAGTCATTTTTTCTTTCTTTTCCTTTCTTTTGTGTACAGGTTAACAGCTTTCAGTTACAATCTCAAACTCAGCAATCATGTCTCCCAAGACGAGGTTTGTTTCCGACGCAACCCCGATCCAGTGCGTGGTCAAGATCAACACCCGCGTTGTTCTCCCTGCAAGTTTCAGCCAGCAATGGGAGGAGTCACCCTGTCAATTTTGTTCCGTCATCATCTACCCTGCCGGAAGCGCTCATCTGGCATAAATCCTGGCAAACCAAGTGGCTAAGCCCGTGTCAAAGGGTAAGAGGCCGAACGTTGTGATCGCTAAGGCACCACAACCCAAACATAAGACGGTGTCCGAATGACTCTCTGGTGCTCCAGCTGGGGGCAAGACTTCCGGTACAAAGTGCAACATCAAACGTTACGAACGAACTCAGGCGACGACTCCAATAAGTGCACAATTAGGCGTATCTCCAAAGCCCTCCATCGCCCGGTCTACGGCTGCTTCCCGAAGAGCCGTAGCCAGCCAAGTGCTCAAATCAGAAAAGTTAAGGCAGATGAGGCAAAGGTATCGAGCCAACAAGAGGGCCAGGACTCTGGCCAAGTGGAATCTTGTGAGGTTCCAAGAGCAGGGTTACCCCGTGACGATGGCTGAGTCGGCCGTAAAAGTCAGTAATTCCTTCGAACCTCTGAAGTGGGTTCAGAAAAATGCCATGACCGCCAGAATCAAGGAGACAGCAGTCCGAACGTTGCTACAAATAGACGTGTCCCAGCCCCAACAGAGAAAGCATGACACTGTCTCTTCAAGAGTCTATCAAGCGCTTTGTGCCGTGCGAAAGCAGCGGGGGAAATACAGAAAAGAAGCGCCGACGCTACTCAAGAATCCAGTCAGGCCAGCCATCTTTAATCGATTATCCGTTACCAAAACAGAAGAGCCGAGACAGTGGTCCACGAAATCCGCTGCCAATAATGAAAAGACGGCTGGATATGTTATCCATACTGTCTATATGGCAGGCGCTCGGCCCAGCGATAACTTGCGCGGCAAAAGTAGGGATGGGGTCACCACATCTCAATCCCAATCTGGCTTGAATGTGGTTGTCGTTTCCCAAGATCAGCCGCCTCTGCTGGACGATAAAAACCCTCTCGATAAGGCTGATAAGCAGAAGGACCCCTCAGTCCATGTGGAACCAAGCTCGGACAGCGAAGAAGAGCCGACTTTCCGTCCCAGGACCGCAGAACAAGAGCTGCTTCAAGAGCTTCGAAAGCAGCTTAGGAGCAAAGATAAAGAAATGGCCAAGCTTTACTCCAAAATCGACGACTTGACGAATGTTGTGATGCAGCTCACGGCTCAAATTGCTCGAGCGCCATCCAATCAGGCACATGTCTTTACTCATGAGCTGGGTGATGACAACCCGAAGCAACCGATGCATGTCCCCTTGGGTCCAAGATTGGGTGAGCCGCACGAAATCCGGCCACATTCCACTTCTGGGACGCCTTGGCAAGCACTATCCCGCTAACACAAGATCGGATAATGGATTCGGTCACCAGCAAGGTTAAAACATTGGTGGCCGAAGCCGAAGCTCATAAAGAAATTGGTAGCAGTAGGCGATCATATCCCGCATAGTACAATCTAATCGAGTTCCCCAGCGGCTACGTCACTCCTAAGTTCGGAATATTTGACGGGACGGGAAACGCAAATCAGCGTGTCGCCCACTTTAAAGTGTCGTGCGGAAATACAGGAGGCAATGATGCGCTCATTCTTCGTCAGTTTGTCAACAGCCTAACTGATGTCGCTTTCGAATAGTACGCAAGCATACCAGACGGGTCCGTCACTACTTTCGCCCAAATGGAGTCTCTGTTTCGGAAAAGATTCATGAGTGTTAGTGACAAAATCTCCATCGCTGACCTCATGAGAACCAAGCCGGGGAAAAACGAAAGCAACACGGACTTTATTGCCCGATGGCGCAACCTCACTGTCAAGCGCGAACCGCCGCTAGAGCAGGACCAGTCCATCAGCCTCCTCATTGGGAATCTCAGCAATTGGATGGTCCCATTCTTATATACAGCAGGCCTCAAGACGTTTCAGGAGCTGACCAAAAAAGTCTAAATGCTGGAACGCTCGAAGCAAGAGTCTACCCCAGACTCTCAAAGAGACAAGACTTAGAAGAGCAAGAGGGACGACAACCGTAGAAGTGGGAATTCTAGCAATACCAATGTCTTCAATGCGTCCGATAATGAAGACAAGCAGAAAGCAGGTGAATCCAAAACCAATCGGTTTCGAAAGACAGTGCTGGAAGGAGAAGGGTCTTCCGTAGAGGATAAGAAGAACAAGGTTTACTCTTTCAGAAGGGATAAGGTCTGCAAGATATTCAAAGATGTCTTGAACAACGTTCTACAATTGCCAGAGTCGAAAAGACCTCATGAAGCAAAAATGACTGATAATCCTCAATATTACCTATACCACCGAGTAGTGAGCCATACGATCGAGGATTGCTATATTTTCAAAGACTGGGTTGAGAAGCAGTAAAAGACTGGGGAGATCGAGTTGTCCAAGAGTTTGTTGGTGAACAATCAAGCTGCAAGCACCAACTTCATACAGACACAAGCTGAACCCTTCTGAGAGCAGACGGCCGAACCTGCTACCCTGAAGAATGAAACCAACTCGCTGCAGCCTCCATAGAGCATGAACATGTCTAAAAAGATGAAGAAGATGCTAAAACTACTTCAGAAAGAGCCCAGAACGGAATGGGAAGAGCAGAAGGAGCCCACCGTTCCAGCTACCAATTTGGCTCAATCAAGCTCAAAATCCAAAAACCTCAAGAAGAAAAGTGCAGCACGACGCAAAAAAGAGTCTGCAGGAATATCGACCATTCAAAATATATTGATTCCCTCGAAGACTATGAACAAAAGGAAAGAACTCTAATTCAATTGAAAGAGTTCTTCCCTGTAGAAGCAGCTGAGATTCTGGAGGAGCTAGAAAAAGACTTCAATGAAGAGATCCCTATAGTGACCTGCTATGCCATCCATCTGGGCAGCGACTTTGAGGAGGAGCTCTGTTTTCCCGAAGAGGATGAGGAGCTTTCCACAAAGGCCAACCAAATCCAGCTCAGAAACGGCAGGGCTCTACCGCCAAATCAGGGCAACGCCCCAAAAGGGAAGGAAAACCAAGTCGCTAATGAAGAAGATGGCGGAGAGCCAGCTCATAAAAATTCGAGTCCTTCCTCGGTGGACTATAATGTCTTGGCTCATCTCCGAAATCTTCCGTCTCTTCTGAGCATCTACGATGCCTTGGTCCTATCTAAGGAGCTTAGAGATGTTCTCATTCACGCTCTACAAAACCCCGAGCGGTACCACACTCGCTTTACGGAAATTGATATGAAAGAAGCCCAGTACACTCTGCATACAACCGCGGTCACATTTAAAGATGAAGACTTGTTACTAGAAATAGCTGAGCACAACCGACCACTTTACGTGATAGGGTACAGCGATGGAGACCGGATTAATCACATATTGATTGATCCAGGGTCCTCAGTGAACATCATGAACTTACGAACTCTGAAGAGTTTGTCAATGGACGTCCGACACCTGTCAAGGGAAATGATTGTCATTCATGGTTTCAATCAAAATTGCCAGCAAGTTCTAAGATCCATAGCTCTGCTGATTAGGTTCGGAAACCTACAAACTAAAACCAAGATATACGTGATCGACGCCGACACGTCCTATAAGATTCTCCTAGGAAGGCTGTGGCTTCACGATTACGGCATCGTTCCATCAACTCTCCATCAGTACATGAAGTATACCAAAATGGAGAAGAAAGACGCATTGACGGAGACATCCAGCCGTTCGGTGTGCATGAAGTCCGATATGAAGATTCTCGGTACTTTGTGAACCTCCAAAGTGCTGAGCCACAGCTAACCAAAGACAGAACGGCCCTGAAACTCAAAAGCAAATCTGAACCGGCTGTCACTTTCAAAAGAAAAACCCCCTAAGTGCGTCGGCATTTCGGCAGTGACACTGATGATTCCGACGTTGGAAGTCCGTCTGTCCATAAAATCCGCCCTTATTTTGGTAGCGATACAGACGAGTCTGATATCGAAGGCCCATCCGACAACAAAATTCATCCTCGTTTAGGCAGTGACACTGAAGAATCAGAAGAAAAGGATCAGTCTTGCAACAGCTGGGCAGATCGGGCTCTCGTGCAAAAAGAGAAGCTAAGAGAGACCTTCGAAGTTACGGAAGGGCCCTTAGCCATCACAAGGGTGTCGGAGAAGACGTCCAAAGAGCTCGACGCATTGTCAGTCTCCACCATGGACCAGCTGAAAACTTTCTATGTTCTCAGAAGAAAGAGTGGACAGAAGGGCATCATGTTTTATGGGTCAAATCCTGTCGTAGATCCGGACGATTTGTCTGTCACGTGCTTTCCCTATGAAAGAGGCATAAGAGCCATCCTAAACCCAAGATATTATGCGCCCGAGATGCGGGAATATTTTAAAAAGTGTGGATGTCTGTTATATCAAACGGACTCCGAAGCTAAGTTTTATGAGGGGCTGTGGCACCCGCCTCAGGTCCAAGCACTCATCGATGGATGAATCCCAAATAGACGGGGCAAAGGTTTCATTCAACCTGATATCAAGGCATGTTACATGATTCATATTGGTGAAGCCAGCAATGAGTCAAATGATGAAGACGAGCTAGTCGAGCCAGAAGAAGCCCCTCAAGAGTTCGAAGATGGCGGACAAGAAACCATCGACGAGCTAACCAAGGTTGATTTTGGAATGCCCGATAATCCAAGGCCGACCTACATCAGCTCACTCTTGTCAGATGAAATGAAAGAGCAGATAGTCACCCTGCTGCATGAGTTCGCCGACTGCTTTGCATGGACGTATAAAGAAATGCCTGGCCTTTCCCCTAAAGTGGCCATGCATAAGCTGGCTATATCTCTCGATGCTAAGCCAGTCAAACAAGCTCCTCGAAGAATGAGAAGGGAACTGGAAGAAAAGGTCATCGAGGAAACCAAGAAACTCATTAATGCCGGCTTCATCAGGGAAGAGAAATACGCGGACTAGATCGCATGCATCGTCCCAGTGAAAAAGAATAACGGGCAGATACAAGTTTGCATAGATTTCAGGGATCTCAATAAGGCATGCCTTAAAGACAATTTCCCGCTTCCGGTCATGGAAATGAAGGTCGACGATACCTCAAATTACGAGCTGTTCACTTTCATGGATGGCTCGTCTGGATATAATCAGATCAAGATGTCTCCTGAGGATGAGAAACACACAGCATTCCGAACCCCGATCGGAATATACTGCTATAAGGTGATGTCGTTCGGACTGAAGAATACAGGCGCCGCATATCAAAGGGCAATAACCAAAATTTTTGATGACTTAATCCATAAAGTCGTCGAATGTTATATTGATGATTTAGTCGTTAAGACCGAAGCCAAGACCGATCACATCCGAAATCTCAGAACCATTTTCACCCGACTGAGGGAATACGATCTAAAGATGAATCCTCTGAAGTACGTTTTTGGCGTGTCGTCGGGAAAATTCTTGGGCTTCATAGTTCGACATCGAGGGATCGAAATTGACCCATCAAAGATAAAGGCCATCATAGAGATGCCTTCTCCAAAGAATTTGACACAGTTAAGATCCTTTCAAGGCAAACTCTCTTACATACGAAGGTTCATCTTGAACCTATCAAGGAGATGTTGGCCTTTCTCAAAGCTCATGAAGAAGGGAGCGCCTTTTGTCTGGGACGTCGAATGTCAAGAAGCGTTCAAAAATATCAAACAGTACCGGTTGCACCCTCCGGTGCTTGCTACTCCTATTCTAAATAAACCGTTGATTCTTTATACTGCCGCGCTAGATGAGTCACTCGGTGCGCTCCATGCCCAGAACAGCGAGGAGGGAAAAGAGAATGCCCTCTACTATCTCAATCGAACGTTAGTCGGGGCGGAACATAAATATTTCCTAATCGAAAAGCAGTGCCTGGCCCTGATATTTTCCGTGAAAAAGATAAGACGCTATCTTCTCGCTCATCGGGTTATGTTGATCTCCAAGGTCGACCCACTCAAACACTTAATGACTAAAGCAAGCCTAGCCGGTAGAATAGCAAGATGGACTATCATGCTGCTTGAATTTGACATAATCTATACTCCTCAGAAAGCAGTAAAATGGAAAGACCTTACCAACTTCCTTACTGCTCATCCCGTATCAGAAGGGTCATCGCTCAATTGCGAGTTACACGACGAACAAGTGCTGCACCTCGAGGATGACGAGCCATGTTGGGAGCTCTATTTCGACGGAGCCTCATCAATTAGGGCCTCCAGCAAATCAAGCATCCCACAGATAAAAGCAGGGATCGGATTGGTGTTCATCACGCCATCAATGGGAACCCTATGGCGTTCTTTGGCTCTTACCGAGCCTCGCATGAACAATGAGGCTGAGTACGAAGCTCTGATAGCTGGTCTGGAACTCACCATAAAAATGGAAATCCTTCGGCTATGAATCTACAGTGATTCCCAGCTTGTTGTCAACCAAGTAAGTGGCGACTATAAGATATACAAATCGGAGTTAGCTCGGTACAGAAGCCGGGTGGTGGAGCTTATGAAACAGTTCACCCATATTGAACTGATGAGAGTTCCCAGGGCGTTGAATGGAAAAGCCGACGTACTCGCTCGCTTAGCCAAAGATCTAGCTCATCCCGATGTGGATGAAATTCTGATAACAGTCAGAAGTCGGCAAATTTTTCTCCTAGTCTCTTTACGGGACGAGGTGTAACAAATCTGTTTCAGTGTACAGAAAATTTGTTAAAAGTTAATGTACAAATGCAGTATTTGCAATTTTTTGTATGCTATAAGTATTTAATTTACTTTTAAACAGCAAGAAAACACTTGTAACTCATTGGTAAAGCCTTGCACTGCTGTGACATAGCCCTTGTGTTCGAATCCCATCAGCCGCATATTATTTTTTTGTTGATTTTTCTTTAAAACTTTTAGAAGCTCGAAATTTTGCACGTGCACTATACATAAAATAAAAAGTCACTGAAAAATCAAACATGTGCAAAATAGTATTTATACAGACCCTGACATGTGGCAGCAATCCAACCACCCCCACCTCCAAAATGGTCGGCAAGATGCATGTTGGGGCCGGCACCGCCGGTCCAACCCGTCTCAAATACCTTAAAACATTAACCCCGACACCCCTTGGCCTACCCCACTATCTCTATGCTGTTTGATTTCTCTGCATTTATCCAGAGAATGATAAATCCCCTCTTTAATCTATTTTAATGCATATTTTTAATTCATTCTTCAATCCTCAAAACCCTAATGTCTCCTATAAATACCACACTACACCATACCCCTCCTCATTCAGAATTCCATTGCCAAAACTCTCTAAAATTCCTAAGTCCAAGAAGTTGTACAAGTGGAGTTAGCTCAAGGCAAAGTTCCGGCGATATTTCGGGACGAATCCAGCGACACCACGACTCCACGAAACCCTCAACTTGTTCATAGACCTCTCTTCTTTCTTTGCATCCAGTAAGTCCCTTCTTCCCTCTCCTCTCTCCATTAAAAAGAATCTTATTTTCAAAACTCGTCGGAAGAGGAGTTAATTCGACTTCCAATTTTCATTTCTTTAAAAAACTCAATTTTTATTAAACAAAAAATTAACCATTTAATTATATATTATTTAGTAACCATTAAAAAACAATTGGACAAATTTTCAATTCAAAATATTATGTTAAACAAATTCTATTTCACTTTTACAGTAAAATACCCTTAAGTTTGCATACGACATTACCTAATCTTTTTGCTCCTATTACCTTTAGAAAACTCATGAGGTAATGACCTACCTCATCACAACACTCATTCTTGACATAGCACGATAGATTTTGGAACATTAGTTTGTGGGATAAAATACGAGATTACATTTAAATACCATAAACTTTAAAAAAAAACGTTTTCTTTAAAATTGTATTATTTAATTCCTTATAAATGCGTCTCTACAACCCATTTTGGGGACCCCGATTGGGATGGTGCGGGTTATCGCACATCCTCGGGCCTAGTAGAGTGAGATGCAGACCTCCTTACGGAGCATCCGATCTCGATGGAATTTTTAATGCAATTTTTAAGAAAAATGTGATTTCTATTTAATAAATAAGTTCTATTTTTATAAATATAAATATATATAAATATTATCAAAATATCTATTTTAAATATACAATATATATTCTATGTTTTCTAAATCAAAGGAATCGCAAATTTCATGAAACTACCAATACAAATCAATACAATTCTATTATTACACTATAATACCATATACTATTCAAGTTAAGTTTATATCCACTAGAATATTTCATTTTATAAAAATTACAACTATGAAAACCCTAAAGACGATAATTAAATACTTGAGGTGTATTTTGAAAATATATCAAAACTATTTTTCATAAAACCCCCTCAAGTTATATTAATTTACAATAAGGACCCTAGTAAACATAGGTTAAAGCGGGACCAGTTCTCTTGAGCCTCAGAGAGCCGGAGAATATGGGTGCTTGCCTATCTAAGGTAGACAACCTAAAAACGGCGTTATCAATACGGTAATTGTCTTAGAAAAAGACATAAATCATGTCGTTCATGTGCAGCAGTTACCGATAATATCAAAACTAATTCAGAACTTCAATTCGTTTTAAAGTGTCTGACTCAGACAGAGTCTCAGTCTAATCTGAAATCAATCAATCAATCTATCCTTGAATATGATTCAAGTTTAACTACTAATCAAAATGAATCCATTTATACCAGAATTCAATCTATATCAATATGACTCGACTGAACCGAACCATAGATATACTCTGATTACATAACTATCCATTTATATCCATTCCGTTTACATGATATTATAGTTTCGGCAAGTCGTACATCTATTAAACAAAACAATACAAATTAATACAAAATACATTACGGGGTTTTAAAGGGGTGGACTGGTACGGAATGTGTTAGAAGTGGCACGAGACGGTCACTTTAATACACCTAACCTGAATATCTATTGTTGTTGTTCCGTGGCTTAATGGTTACTTGTGCTCCGTATACCCTAGTCCACGGAATAGTTGGACTTCTCTCGTACACACTGGCATATTCTGTACCAAGCTACAAACAACTGCATTAACATAACAATCAAATAGTATACAGTTATATTCTTTCCGTCTATTCTATTTCTACCTTTCTTTGGGACTTACCGAACGATTGTTCGCTGATGACATTCCTATTTTTCTTCTTTCTTTGGAATGTTGTCAGGTGGATCCGATTCACTGGAGATAGAGCCCAATTCAGAGGACTTAGATCAGTTCAGCGAGGACCCTGAGCTTTAGACTCTTGTATATACTTTACTTTCATGTTCATGCCATTGTTTAGGCATTGTTTTCATCATTGTATTTACTTTTCAGTTGTATTGTAAAGAAATGTTTAATAAATAAAAGTTGTTGTTCATTTCATTATTGTATTTACTTTTCAGTTGTATTGTAAATAAATGTTTAATAAATAAAAGTTGTTGTTCATTTACATTTCATGTCTTCTTGTGTATATTTACATTGTATTGCTTAGTTACGTTTAGCGTGTTTACTTCTGAGTAAATACGTAGCGGGGCTCGTCGTGTCTCCTTACCCATACACCGGGAAGCGGGGCATGACAGGAGGAAAGCGCAGAACAAAAGAGCAATCCTGCCGAAAAAGTTCTGATCATTTAAGAGGAGCCCGATTGGAGAGAGCCCTTCATAAAATACCTCCGATACGATAAGTTGCCCGAAGGAAAATCTGCGAGGATTCAGTTGAAGAATAGAGATCTTCGATACGTGTTTGTAAATAATACGCTATACCGCAAATCATATGACCAAGTTTGGCTCAGATGTCTGTCATCGGCCGAAACCCAAAAAGTCATGAAAGAAGTTCACTCATGCGTCTGCAGAGCTCACCAATCTGGCCCCAAAATGCGGCTTCAACTTAAACGGCTTGGGTATTACTGGACTACCATGATAAGGGATTGCGAAGAGGTGTCATCTCTGCCAAATTCATGGTGACTTCATTCATAAGTATCCCAATCCGCTGCATCCTACTGTGGCGTCATGGCCTTTCGAAGTTTGGCGCACCGACATAGTTAGTTCAATTGATCCTCCGTCATCCAAAGGCCAACGGTTCATATTGGCCGCAACTGACTACATTTCCAGATGGTCTGAAGCTGTCCCGCTAAAAGAAGTCAAGAAAGAAGATATTCTGACATTCTTCCAGCATAATATTCTATACCGCTTCGGTACACCTAGAAGAATCATTTCTGATAACGGGTCTTCTTTCAAGAGCTTCAAAGTCTCATGGTTTGCTACTCGGCATAAGATAAACTGGAGATATTCCTCCATCTATAATCCAAGAGTCAATGGACTAGCCGAAACCTTCAATAAGACTTTATGCAAGCTCTTGAGGAAAAATGCTTTAGCCAATAAGAGAGACTGGAATCTCAAGCTCCATGAGACGTTGTGGGCATATCGTACCACACACCGCACTCTAACTCAGTCCACTCCATACGCACTACTCTTCGGTGTGGAAGCAATCCTCCCGCGGAAAAAAGGAGCGTAGCCCCTTTACTAGGAGTTGTACTCTCAATTGACTTTTGGAGTTAAACTCCTGAAAGAAGGACAAAGGAACTTAGCCCCCGCAGCGGGAGTTGTACTCCCAATTGACTTTTGGAGTTGAACTCTTAAAAGGAAAGATTTATTATTTTATTTATATATATATATATATATATATATATATATATATATTGTGGAGTTAAACACCTAAAAGATTTTCGGAGATGATGAATGGGGACTCCTTTCTTCTTCCTTGAGCTCTGGGTTTTCTCTTGAGCCTTGGATCTTTCCCAAAATGAGATTTTTGGAGATGGGTCTCCTTCTTCCTCCTCTTTGTTGGCTGGATCTTGGAGGAAAAGGGAGGTGGGGCTTAAAAATCACCCCTTTTGGGGATTTGATGGGAGATCTGAGTTCTCCTTTAAGGGTTTTATGGTGAAAAATTGATTCTTTTCGGAAAAATAAGCGTTAAACTCTTAATTTAATTCAAAAAAAAGAAGAAGATTTAGAATCTTGAGGAAGAAGAAGGAGCCACAGAAACCCTAGATTTTGAGGGGAATGAATTATTCTCTTTCATTTCATTATCATGTTGCCTTATATAGGTTTACAAATTTACGCATAACCCCTTGGACTTTACAAAATGGCATTTTGCCCATTCCATGCCTCATGTGCTCATTTCTTTTGCACATGAGCCATGGGCTTTACAAAAATTTGATTTTATGCCCATTTTTCTTACATTTATTCATAAAAATTATATCAAAATTATTTATTACATAATTTTCATATTGGAATGGGAGAGGCTGGCCGCGGGGCTCGACTTGGGCATGTGCCCACTTGACATAGGCTTGGACCCGCTTATTTAGGGTTGACTTTGACTTTGACTTGGTCAACCAGGGTGTAATTTTTGACCCCAACAGATATGAAGTTTTATAAAATTTCTGGTAGTCGGTGGTGCTATACGCCATCCGTTTGAATTCCCACACGTAGATGCTAATGTACTCACCACGATGCGGCTCGCGCTAGTCAAAGCCCACGACCGTCTTTCCCTTTCTTTCTGCGTCGGACGTCTCCGCAATCGATCCTATAATTCAAAAAAAATAGCAAAATCAGATAAGAATCTAATTGTAATCGATATTATCGAGTTAAGCGTACATGGAATAGAACGTATGATCAACGCATGCTAACGTGTACTAACTACGTAGAACTACCCCCGGAATCATCATTTAAAACATAAAGGATTGAATCAAAAAGCAGAAATCCATTTTATAAGTTAAAAAGCAAAACAATCAAGCAAAATGAACAGCAGACGTCTAAAGAAGAAAATCCCAGACGTCTGACTATCAACTCAAAATACAACCCAAGACTCCCAGACAGACGTCTGAACAGGGGACAAACGTCTGAAGGTTTTGATTTCAGACGTCTAGAGAACAATTTAAATCCAACCAGAAACTTAAGACCAGATGTCTGATCAAGAGGTAGACGTCCGCAGAAGAAATCTGCTTAAACGAAATTTGGAAAAATTGAAAATTCTTAAAAACCTTAAAACGTAAAACCCTTGCATCAAAATACCTTCAACTAACCTAAACAAGTTGTAAATACCAAGAAAATCACACTAGCTTCACCACAACTAGTAGCATACTTTAAAAAGACAAGTTTGAAAGATCAAGAACCATAAAAAAGGTGATTTTTAGCTATAAAACTTAGTTTTCATAGCAAGTATCTTTAAAAAACCAAATAAAGATGGGATTTTTACCTCTTTGAAAGGGAAACGAAGAAGAAGAACCAAGCTTGAGAGACTTCAAAGAACTAGATGAAGAATTTTTGTCAGGCCCCGCTTCCCAAATGAAAGTGAAGAGGTGGCGTGGTATGGTCCGCAACTTAACTGTATTAAGGTTGGTCTAATTCAATACAGTTACGTTAAGCGTATATATATCATGCAGGTAATGTACCGAAACAAATAATTAAAGCAAAATCATTTATTTCTATTAACTAAAGTTTATTACATGCCAAGATACTAAAAAGATCAAATTAAATTTTCTGATTATATCGAAGAAAACAAGAAAGCAAGCCCTAAAATGATGGGCAACAAAAGAAAAGGCTATCATAACAGTCGAGTATCAACTCCGTGAAATCATAATCGGTGAGCTCCACTCCATCATCTTCGAACTCTTCATCAACCTTATCCCCATCTAACGGACATTTCAGGAATAGAGAAAAAGGGAAAGGAAGTCCGTCAGTGAGTTACACTCGGGTAGGATTGCCTCATAAAAAAGTAATGGTAAAGAAGACAAGTGTTTGCAATGCATGATGTCATATGTGTGTAGTGGTAAACTGTATAGGGTATCTACTTGGTAATATGTTCGTTTTAGTTTATTAGTCAAGGGCACAGATACTCGCGATTTTTCTGTTATGAGGTACGAAATAACAACTGGGGAAGTAAATAGTACATTTTCACATCCCCGAATTATGATCAAATAATAGAGGAATCTGAGTTTCGCATATAATCTTGTCCAATCAAACTACCCATACCCATTGTTCAGTATAAAGATTTTACGGATTAGAGTTGGTACTTATATCATCTAGGCATGAAATTTCAACATTTGTGTGTCATCCATATACTGGATTGGTCATCTGAAATATCAGTGGATTGGTCATCTGAAATATCAGGATTTTCATATATAATAGTCGTCTGTACATTGGACTGGTCACCCGGAATATCGGGATCTTCTTAATAATGGTCTCCCGTGATATCTGGATCTTCTGATATAGTAGTCGTGATTCTGTGGCTCACAACGGAAAAATCGTGAGTATCCGTATTCTTGACTAATAAACTAAAATAAACATATTACCTAGTAGATACCCTATACAGTTTACCACTACACACATATGACATCATGCATTGCAAACACTTGTATTCTTTACCATTACTAAGGTTTTAATAAAATACCATGATCTACCTTATAATTATAATTGCAAAAAATTAACCTGGGTGGTTATGGAAGTCCATATCTTTTGAGATATTCCCTATCGAATCCAACTTATGATACATCACATGACATGACATATGATACGGTTAGGTTTAGATGCGCGAACCTTGTTATGGAATACTTTATAAGATTGATCGGTCCGATATACGGGCGACTATTATAAATGAAGATCCTTATATTAAGGGTGACCGGTCCAATATATGGACG
Organism: Agapanthus africanus; assembly: GCA_030015575.1. Taxonomy (NCBI): domain Eukaryota; kingdom Viridiplantae; phylum Streptophyta; class Magnoliopsida; order Asparagales; family Amaryllidaceae; genus Agapanthus; species Agapanthus africanus. The sequence goes on from CM057343.1 coordinate 633,724,838, forward strand.
ACTACTATATCAGAAGATCCCGATATCACGGGTGACCATTATTGTGAAGATCTCGATATTTCGGGTGACCGGTCCGATGTACGGGCGATTATTATATATGAAAATCCCGATATTTCGGGTGACCAATCCAATATATGGATGACACACAAATGTTGAAATTCCATACCTAGATGATATAAGCACTAACTCTAATCCGTAAAACCTTTACACTAAACAATGGGAATGGATAGTTTGATTAGGCAAGGTTACATGTGAAACTCGGATTCCCCTATTATCTGATCATGATCCGGGGATGTGCAAAAGTACTATTCACTTCCCCCAGTTGTTGTTTCGTGGCTCATAACGGAAAAATCGCGAGTATCCGTACCCTTGACTAACAAACTAAAACAAACATATTACCTAGTATATACCCTATACAGTTTACCACTACACACATATGACATCATTCATTGCAGACACTTAGCTACCAGGAAAGTATTGGCATGGCGCCATTTGCAGCCTTGTATGGGCGGAAGTGCAGGTCTCCCTTGAATTGGGATGATGTTGGAGATCGAGAACTTCTGGGCCCCGAGATGATTATCGAGACAGTGGATGTGATAAGAAATATCAGGGAACAACTATGTATAGCATAGGATCGGCAGAAACACGGTGGATACGAAGAGGAGGCATCTAGAATTCCAGCCGGAGATCATGTGTTTCCGAAGTTTTTCCCTAATTGGGGAGTGATACGTTTTGAGAAATGCAGAAAGCTCAGCCCATGATTCATTGGCCTGTTCGACATCCCTGAATGAGTTAGGGAGGTAGCATATCGTCTAACTTTACCATCTTCTTTGAAGGGCGTGCACAACGTTTTCCATCTCTCACAGCTAAGGAAGTATGTCGGTGACCCCAGTCATGTAGTTGACCATTTTGAAATCACCGTGAGGGATGACTTAACCTATGAGTAACAACCGGTCGAGATACTTGGCCGGAAGGAGAAGACCTTGAGGGACAACACAGTCTAGCTAGTGAGGATTATGTGGAGAAAGCACTCTCCGGACGAATCTACGTGGGAAAGAGAGGATGAAATGAAAGAGTGTTATCCCCATCTATTTATAACTCCTTCTATGTAAACTTTTCTTTTCCTTGCCTCCTTAGTTGAAAGAGGATAAATTGTAACAACCGTATTTTTCATATTTTAAATAAAAGCGGGGTGGTATAATTTTCCGTGCGTAAAATATTTTTCTACAATTTTCTAATGCCTTAACATAACTTAAATATTTTTAATATTAATTAAAATAATTTTTTTCGTATTTAAAATAAATTTCTAAAGTTAAAATAGATTTTAAATAAATATAGTAACTAACTAATATTTTATAATATGAGAAAACAAATTAGTTTTACCCAAAAATTATTTTTTAAACTGAAGAACGCAAAAAAAAATTATTTTCTGGAATGTTCTCATATTTTTCCCGTATTTTAAACTGTTCTTAACAAATTTTCGAAAACAATGTTCTGTTTTGAAAAAATGTTTAAGATTTAAAAAAATTTCGAAAACAATGTTCTTTTTTGAAAAAATGTTTAAGATTTAAAAGGAAAATATCTGTGTGTGTTTTTCGAAAACAATGTTCTGTTTTGAAAAAATGTTTAAGATTTAAAAGGAAAATATCTGTGTGTGTGTGTGTGTGTGAGGAACCTGAGCCATTGAATCTTAGATCCAACGGCCCGGCGGCGGCGGCCATGTGCGGGGGGCCACGCGCTTACTGTCGCAGGCGCGTGCTGGCGCATGCGGCCACGTGGTCGCATGACGGTAACACCTGAGCCGTTGGATTTGAATCCAACAGCCAAGAATAGCTGGCAGCGACGACCTTTTTTGGGCGTGGATTTTCTTTTGGTTTGGATACGGATTTCGATGATTTTCTGGTGTGATTTTAACTGGATGTTAAGATTATATTGTTGCAAACTAAAGCCTATATAATCAACCCTTCCTTTAACATTTTCTCTCTCATTTCAACTCCGAAAATTCCAAGAAAAATGCATGCTTCTTCATCTCGACGACGCCGACGTGGTGGAGATCCCCGTTCATTCAAGAAAAATTTAAGCCTGGGATATTCAAGTTTCCGTACGAGACGACGCTTCGATCATCTAATCAACATCCCAAATCAAGGTGGGATCCTCCTCTCACCCTTTCATCTGTCACCTTCTTTCTATTAAGGTTCTTAGATTCAAGTAATAAACTTGCAATATGTCTTAATACGATATTAAAAATATTCATGCATGCTTATATTGCGGCATCATTATAATTGTAGAATCGTAGTCTTGATGTTGATAAACTACAGGGTAACGATCTACCCCATATCCACACACACCTATCTATAATCATAAAAAATTCATGTTGTTGCTTATTGGATACTAAGATATCATATCATACTTACCTTATAAGATATTGGGTCACAAAAGATATTACTTCCACAAAAATACTCTCGCCTTATTTAAAAGGTTTTCTTGAAATAAAATGCCGTTATAATATAAGTTAAGTATTAAATAAAATACCTTAGGTTCTTAAAAATAATAATTTTGTTTAATATTATAAACTAATTATTTTATTTTCAATAAAATCTCTCGAGCTTTCGGAAAGTCGTGTTTTTAAATATATAAACCCTAAAATTTCCAAACAACCTATTTTTGCATAAATACCCCAAGGTTCCTAAATATAGTATTTTCAAATAAATATCATATTTTGTAAAATTATTAATTAGTTACTAGTGAGTCTAGGAAGGATCAAACTGTATCAAATTAAATGAAATATCTGATAAGACAATCATCCTTAAAAAAGATACAAATGCTGCAACCCATATATATTGGTTGCCAACTCAGGCGATCTTTTCTAAAATCAATATTTACATTAAAATACCATGGATTTTCATATAGCAATAATTACATTAAAATACCATAATAAAGATATTTTCATAAAAAATACCATAAATCATTATAAAAATATATTTTCAAATAAATACCGCAACCTTTATAAAAAAGATATTTTCATTAAAATACCATAATCTTTTTATAAACTAAGGTTTTAATAAAATACAATGATCTACCTTACAATTATAATTGCAACAAATTAACCTGTGTGGTTGTGGAAGTTCATATACTTTGAGATATTCTTTATCGAATTCAACTTATGATATATCACATGACATGACATATGATACGGTTAAGGTTAGATGCGCGAACCTAGGTATGTAATATTTTATGAAGATCTCTGTATTAAGAGTGACCAGTCCAATATACGGACGACTACTATATTAGAAGATCCCGATATCACGGGCGACATTATTGAGAATATCCCGATATTCCGGATGATCAATCCGATATACGGACGACTATTATATAGAAGATCCCGATATTTCGCATGACCAATCCAATATATAGATGACACACAAATGTTGAAATTCTATATCTAGATGATATACGCACCAACTCTAATCCGTAAAACCTTTACACTGAATAATGGGGATAGGTAGTTTGATTGGACAAGTTTATATGAGGAACTCGGATTCCCCTATTATTTGATCATGATCCGGGGATGTGAAAAAGTACTAACAATCGCGACTATGCTTACCCTTGATTAACAAACCAAAACGAACATATTACTTAGTAGATACCCTATACATTTTATCACTACATATATATGACATCATGCATTGCACACACTTATCTTCTTTACCATTACTTTCTTATAAGATTACTTTCTTATAAGAGAATCTTATCTGAGTGTAACTTGCCGACGGACTTTCTTTCCCCTTTTCTCTATCTCTGAAATGTTCGTTAGATAATGACAAGGTTGATGAAGAGTTCGAAGATGGAGTGGAGCCCACTGATGATGATTTCGCGGAGTTAATACCCGACTGTTAGGATAGTTTTTCTTTTGTTGCTCATTTGTTTACGGTTTGCTTTCCTATTTTCTTTGATGTAATTAGACAATTTAATTTGATCTTTTCAGTACCTTAGGATGTAATAAAATTTAGTTAATGAAAATAAATACTTCTGCTTTTATTATTTGTTTTGGTACATTACCTGCATGATATACACACGCTTAACGTAACTGTATTGAGTTAGACCACGCTCAATACAGTTAAGTTGCGGATCATGCAACGTCACCCCTTCACTTTCATTTGGGAAGCAGGGCATGACAAGTTCTAGATTGTAACGTATACGTTTTGTTTATACCTTAATAAAAAATTTCGTATTTACATTAGAGAATAATATAGAAAAGAGGTCCTATGAAGTTTTTTTCGTTATGTGGCGTCAAAAATCTATACCTTCCATCATTTTATTCAACGATCGGCACTCATCATCATCATCATCATCATCATCATCATCTTTATCATCTAATATGTGGATACACCAAATTTCATGTTATTCCAACACCTTTTCACCGTAGATTCAGCAATGTAAAAAGTTCTATTGTTGGTAAACCGTTAAATTTGCACTCGCTAAATCAACGGTAAAAATGTAATGGAGTCACATGGAATTTGCTGTATCAACATCTTAGATGATAAAGATGATGATAACGAATGCCGATCGTCGGGAAAAATGGTGGAGGGTAAATTTTTTTGTGCCACCTAACGAGAAAACCCTCTTAGGGTCTCTCTCCTCCATTATTCTCTTTACATTATTATATATAATTAGTATCTTAAACATTTTCTGTTTTAAAAAGTTATATGTATCGGTACTATATAAATATTTTGAATATTGTATATAAAACTCTTATATTGTTGCTCATAGGATTTTAAATACATAATAATCATAAATTAATTTGAATAAATTAATGTTGTGCAAAATATTTACTTTCGCCTTTATTTTTAGCGTATAGTTTCTTATACGATGGGGGATTGATGCAAACTTGATTTTTGTGAAGGCATTTGTGAAAAAGTCACATATATACCATATATTCCCTCACGTTAATAATTTGTATTAATTTGTATTGATGGTTATTAATTTTAATTAATTACTATTAATTGAGATGTTATTTTAAAACCAATTTCAAAACTCTTTTTAAAACCCTATTCCTATTATTTAAACCTCCTCTTTTCAAAACAAACCAGATAATCCTAGCACCCATCTTCTTATTTTCTTGCTCTTCAAAAAAAAATCCATAACCTACCCAACTCCTCTCTCCTCTCAACCCCTTGCTGAACACATGGCCACCCCCACGGCCGAGCTCCACCCACTCCTCCTTCCTTCTCAATCTTGAACCCAACAACCTGCAACCCCGACACCTACTTCGACCTCAACCTCCCACTACTACAAATAGGGGTTGCCCCTACGGATTTATCCGTAGGGGCAACCCACTGCCCCTACGGATATATGCGTAGGGGCGAAAAAATACCCCGCAGGTGCAAAGGCCGCAGGTGCAAGTTGAAGCCCTGAACTTGCCCCTACGGGCAAATTCTTACCCCTACGGATATATCTGTAGGTCCTGTTGCCCCTACGGAGTAATGCGTAGGGTAAAAAAAAGTTATATTATTTATGATTTTTTTAATATATTAACTGTACCTACGGATATAACCGTAGGGGCATGATATAACGCCTACGGATAAAGGCGTAGGTACCTGTCCGTAGGGACCGTATATCAGGATTTCTGATATTTAGCCCCTACGGATAACACTGTAGGGGCTAGTCTTTTGGCCTTACGGTTTAGTCCGTAGGGGCACTCCCAACCCCTGGTTCTGAGATCAGTGGGAAAATATCAGTTACTGCTGTTATTTGGCCCCTACGGGCTTAGCCGTAGGGGCAAAATGTGTACCTACGGTTTAATCCGTAGGTACATAATATTTGTATTTTTTTTTAAAAAATGGGTTGCTTGATTTTTTCCCGCCCTGTGCACAATAATATATACATCAATCAAATATAAAATTAATCATCACACAACATATATCGCAGTATTCATATTCACATCTCACGCATATAATATACAAAAGAAACCAAAAAACTGAATATGATATAAATATAAACCAAAATCAATATCGCCCAAAATGTTTCAAAATGTAGTACAATATGTATCATATAAATAAATACATGTTTAAAAAAATAAGAATCAAAATGCTAGCCTAGCTCGGTCCAGCTCCACCTCTGATAAACGCTAGAATCTTGCGCCTACCCCGTCGCGTCTGGACCTAACGTGTGCAATAAGCGTGTAAGAACTCTGTTTTATTCGAATTCTTATCATTATCGAGTTATTTCGAAACCCCATTTGGATATCTAGTTTGGAAAACTGTAGTTTATTTTAATTAGATATGTACATGTATGATTAATAAAACCTAAGTCTACAACCAAATAAGCTCAGGCTACGTACTGATATTGGATATGTTGATATCTATAATATGACATGATATTTTACTATTAAGTAGTATACATACCAGCATCTCCTTCAACTCCTGAACGGTGGCCTTCAAGCTCTCCAGTTCCTGCTGGATACGTCGCTCACTGGAGACGGAGGAAGTAACCACCGGGGTGGAGTCCAACCTCATATGGGCCCTGCTAGAGCCCAGTCCTCGGCCTCTCCCAACCTCCGTGGTGCCGTCCGTGTGCGGCGTCCAGGACTGGGGTCAGCAGCCTCGATTGCTGCCTTCCCCCTAGCAACTGTCAGAACATTATATTTAGTACATACTGGTCTATAAAATTGACAAGAAATACCAAAATCAACAAATTCAAAGCCTTACCTACAGAGATAGAAGATGTGCTCCTCTGGTATCTGCATGTATCAAAATTTGAATAATATTAATTAATTTCAGTACATACATATTAACAAAGTAAACTCGCATATAGCGCTGCTTACACATAAGACAGGGGGTGAACAAGCTCTTGTAGATCATCAGGCGCAAATCTAATCTCATCAAGCAGCCCATGATAATGAGTTGGACGACTAGACAAGGTCCACGACTTACAATCATTCCCGCATACGAGCATATATAAAAATCATAGTTTCTAGGATGACAAATTTTATTGTCAACTACTGTCACCACCTACAGCTAGACAATAATAAAAATTACTAAGAGCAAAAGGGATGTGTGTATATTTATGATATAGCATTCTAAATCAATATACATGCCCTATATGATATATAAACATACCTGGAGGAACGGGAGTGACCTCTGTCCCTGATATGGACGCATCACCAACAACTAAACAATCAAATATTGACAATATAAGTAATTTTGACATAAACAGGCATGGATATCTATAATATTATATTCAAAATGGATATTAAAGAGCGCACCTGCAGTGAGAAGTGATAAAAGTATCACCCAATAAGGGTGTAATTTACAGAATCAGTTGAGACTCTTGAAAGTCATAGAAGAACCTGACCTGCACAAATCTGATGTATGCTTTCCATTGGACACTAAGAAGTCTCTAAAGGGAAAAGCCTATGTGAAAGCCATCATTAGTTCATATCAGAAGATTGATGCTGAAACAGAGAACAAGGAATGCCATTTTCTTCTTGTTCTGCCACATTACTGTCTTCTCCTTCTTCTTCTGCCACATTACCGTCTTCTCCTTCTTATTATGTGCGCGTGCAAATTCAATGACTATATTGAGAATATGGATTAATAGTGGGTAGGAAAAGTATTTCTCAAATGGCTTTTGCGTCTAAAAACCATAAACTACTAAGTAATAGCATACATAATTTTTTTAGTATAAAGGTTGTTATTTTAAGTTTTCCCTTATAGAGATATGATCTAACTGCCTTTATAAACTATAAGTGTGCAGAAAATTATGATAAGAAACCATAAGAAAGGGTCATAGCCATGCATAACCTTGAATCTACATACCAAATCATGCACAAGCATACAATTATTGTCACCTTGCCTTGGAATATAAAATATCTTGGAAGACTATAAGCGAGCATTTAAATCTTGATAGCTTTTGACTTCAACATATATTTTTCTCAAGTACCATGAAATATACTTCCTCCGTATAAACCGTTTTCAGAAAGATAGATTAATAATGACAAATTATCCATTGTGGCTCACTAGGTTGGCATTTTCTCTTCTATTGACCATCTTACTAATCTGCTTGGTAAATTTATTCGGAACCGGCTGCGAATCATTAAAAGACATGCATAAGAAAGAAAGCTAAAATACAGATATATAGCATACCGATACATCGAAACTTCAAAGTTGCGATGACAATCCAGAGATATTTATTTCTACACACGTGGTGCGCGTGCGAATGCGTCAGGCATCATAGACAAATATTTGAGAACATGGAAAGTATTATTAGTATAAAGTAATTAAACCTTTTAAACGCGTTGGGTAGATATTTTCTTAGTTGATGCAATCATATCATGAGGACTAAATTTAAGCTATTATACATATGCATATGTATTTTTCTAACATAATATATCACACACACACACAGAGAGAAAGAGAGAGAAAACCAGTTTGGTAGAGAAATCAGGTAGCAGGATCGTGAAGAAATGGAGTCCATAGTATTGCTCATCATCATCATCCATGATCCTTTTGAAAAAATATTATCAAAAGGATCATGGATGATGATGATGAGCAATGCTATGGACTCCATTTCTTCAGAGTCCTGCTATCTGATTTCTCTACCAAACTGGTGTTCTCTCTCTCTCTCTCTGTGTGTGTGTGTGTGATATATTAGGTTAGAAAAATACATATACATATGTATAATAGCTTAAATTTAGTCCTCATGATATGATTGCATCAACTAAGAAAATATCTACCCAACGTGTTTAAAAGCTTTAATTACTTTATACTAATAATACTTTCCATGTTCTCAAATATTTGTCCATGATGCCTGACGCATTCGCACGCGCACCACGTGTGTAGAAATAAATATCTCTGGATTGTCATCGCAACTTTGAAGTTTCGATGTATCGGTATGCTATATATCTGTATTTTAGTTTTCTTTCTTATGCATGTCTTTTAATGATTCGCAGCCGGTTCCGAATAAATTTACCAAGCAGATTAGTAAGATGGTCAATAGAAGAGAAAATGCCAACCTAGTGAGCCATAATGGATAATTTGTCATTATTAATCTATCTTTCTGAAAACGGTTTATACGGAGGAAGTATATTTCATGGTACTTGAGAAAAATATATGTTGAAGTCAAAAGCTATCAAGATTTAAATGATCGCTTATAGTCTTCCAAGATATTTTATATTCCAAGGCAAGGTGACAATAATTGTATGCTTGTGCATGATTTGGTATGTAGATTCAAGGTTATGCATGGCTACGACCCTTTCTTATGGTTTCTTATCATAATTTTCTGCACACTTATAGTTTATAAAGGCAGTTAGATCATATCTCTATAAGGGAAAACTTAAAATAACAACCTTTATACTAAAAAAATTATGTATGCTATTACTTAGTAGTTTATGGTTTTTAGACGCAAAAGCCATTTGAGAAATACTTTTCCTACCCACTATTAATCCATATTCTCAATATAGTCATTGAATTTGCACGCGCACATAATAAGAAGGAGAAGACGGTAATGTGGCAGAAGAAGAAGGAGAAGACAGTAATGTGGCAGAAGAAGAAGAAAATGGCATTCCTTGTTCTCTGTTTCAGCATCAATCTTCTGATATGAACTAATGATGGCTTTCACATAGGCTTTTCCCTTTAGAGACTTCTTAGTGTCCAATGGAAAGCATACATCAGATTTGTGCAGGTCAGGTTCTTCTATGACTTTCAAGAGTCTCAACTGATTCTGTAAATTATACCTTTGTTGGGTGATACTTTTATCACTTCTCACTGCAGGTGCGCTCTCTAATATCCATTTTGAATATCTTTACATTCAAAATATCAAGATATTCAAAATGGATATTAGAGAGCGTACCTGCAGTGAGAAGTGATAAAAGTATCACCCAACAAGGGTGTAATTTACAGAATCAGTTGAGACTCTTGAAAGTCATAGAAGAACCTGACCTGCACAAATCTAATGTATGCTTTCCATTGGACACTAAGAAGTCTCTAAAGGAGAAAATCCGTGTATATGCTTTGTGTGTGCGTTTGTCGTTGAAAAGAATAAATTATCGATAATTAAAGTTAGATTTGAGGATACCCATGTATGAGTTGTATTCTATATATGTGTGTTTCGATTTATGATTTCGCTTAAGTGTAGGGTTGTTTTTACTTAAAGAAGTATCACCATCTACTATATATAAAAAAATGTAGCAAACTAGGACTAGAACTCATTTAACATTATCAACTAGTGAGATTTCAATGTCGAAAACTCCCTAAAGAGGAAAATTACTAAAAGGAAAAGACTCTTTGAACAAAACGCATCCACTAGCAATAATATGGAACTGAGACTCGATCAAGATTCTCTGGACTAAAAAATTCCAAGGAATTGCTATTTGAATTACGTTAATTTGGAACACGATCGTTGTAAGTTGTACTTTTCCCGACTTGTGTCATGCCCATGAGCACACAAACTTCTCCCCAATCATAAATCCCAGTCCAGATTGGTATTCAAAATTTATTTAATTAGTTTGTGATCCACATCATTGATTCATTGCTTGAGGCATCAATGTAGGCACAAATATCACTGAAGCAGCCTAAATCACCATATGAACCGGTTATCGGTTTCAATTCCACCAGAATTAGAATTTCATCCGAACAACTTTCACACAGTAATCGGAACCTGGTCAACAAATTTGTCATGCCCGTTGTCGTTTTACTTATGTACAGTACTTCCACAAAATACGTGCTGTCATTTCTAAATGGAAGTTTCTCAGTGCCACCATAGTAGCAGAAGATGGAATTGTTTATCGCAACTAGATTATGCTAAGCCTCGGATAGATTAGGCAAACATGATCTTGAAGAATATAATTAGCAGAGGAAAAATATAATAAAACAAAACAAAGCGTAGCAAATAAGATAAAATAAAATAAAGATATAGAAAATAAAACATTGGGCTTAGGATTTGTAAGCTAGAAGTACAAAATGAAAACAAGTAGTACCTTTCTAACTACGGCATAGTCTACAAGAGACAAGTTAAGCTCCACATCTGACTCAGCCTGATATGAATGTACAACCTACAGAACTGGGCTTGGACATGCTTCAATTCTTGGCCGCTCTGATGCCATTTGTTTATCAAACATAGAGATGTGCAAACATTCTTGGCAAATTACTCGGCAGAACTTAACTTGCATTTATTTCTAATGCCTGCAAAAAGCAGCCTTAGTTTTAGGCTAAACAGAAAAGTGGTTTGTTTGATTACCTCAGCTTCAAGTTGGTCAAGGATTTGTAAGATTCTCTGATGGTAAGTCTGTTCTGATTCAGCCTTAACTGCACAAAGTGCAACAATACAAGTCAAATATGATAACCATGACATGCTAATTCAATGCAGGTAACATAACTAGTAAATGGTGAATTAAGTACCATTGCAAGTGGATGCGTTTTGTTGAATCAATATGATCCTGAGACTCGATCAAGATTCTCTGGACTAAAAAATTCCAAGGAATTGCTATTTGAATTACGTTAATTTGGAACACGTTTGTATGATTGAAGCTAAGAAACAAATATATTTCCATATTATATCATGCATTGTTTTATCAAAAATAATTTTATCGCATACCTAGCTATGTGCTGAAGTAGGCTATATATCTCAACAGAGAGAGAAATTTATAACCAACATGCCACGAATATTGAGATTGTATATATATATATATATATATATATATATATATATATATATATATATATATATATATATAAGTAGACATTTGAATCTAGACAAATAGAAAACAAAACTTTATTGCTCCCTTGTCTCTTATCAAAATCATTAGAAATGTTCATTTTTTCGGGGCTCAAAATTTCCTTCACAAGCTTTAAAAGAAACCTAGAAAAATTCTCACCCCCTGCCGCAACCCCCTGCCCCAACCCTAACCCCAACCCGAGCCCCGGCCAGTACCCCAACCACAGCCCTAGCCGCAGCCCGAGCCCGAGCCCCAATCCCAACCATATATGAAAAACAACCTATGTTCGGTCTTTGAGCATATATGCAAACGAGGCTATGCACAGGAGGCCGCGGTGGGAGACCCACTCGTGCTTAGTTTTTGAGCACGAGTCCTTTAGAACGTTTGCGTTTGGTTTTTATATTTCAAAACGCTCAAATTAATTCTGAACTGGGCATTGATTAATTTTTCAAATTCAATTCTTTTTAATGTCATTTTCACTCCATTCGCTCTTCAATTGCTTCTTCGCCCTCCAATTCCACAAAATTCTGCAGCCATCTCCATCAAAACTGACTAGTATTATCATCAACAGCCCCACCCCAGCAGCACCCTAGCAGCAACCCTAAGGCAAACCCTAACCCCAGCAGCACCCCAGCTAGCTAAACCCCAACACCAACCCTAAGGCAAACCCTAACCCCAGCCCCACCCCAGCAGCAGCCGAACCCCAACCCTAACCCTACCCCGACCCCGACCCCGACCGCGACCACGACCCCTGCCCAACCCCAACTCGAGCGCGCAACCCCAGACCCAACCATGAACCCTAAGCCCAAAATAATCCAAAAATTCTTTAATTTAGCTCGAGATTTCCTCACCTGAACGGCTGCTGCTGGGGCGGTGGTGACGGCTTGAACTGCGGTGGCGACGGCCTGAACTGCGGTGGCGACGAGAACTGCGGTGGCGACGAAACCGGCGGTGGCGACGAGGAGAACGACGGTGGCGACGACCGCGAGGCGATTTGGGGGTTTTTTTCGCGCGCGATCGAGAGAGAGAGAGAAATTGGGCGTAGGCGATCGATCTGGGTTTTTGTTAAATCGATATTTACTTGCCCCTATGGATATACCCGTAGGTCCTTTGTTTGCGGCTCCATAGGGAAAAACACCAAATTAAGAATTAATATTTTTATTCTTGGACGTCTGTGCCCGTAGGGGCAACCACTTAGCCCTACGGATTAATCCGTAGGGCCAAGTTAAATCTGCCCCTACGGATTCCAATATCCGTAGGGGCAACCCCCTATTTTACTAGTGTCCCCCTCAAGTTCAGCCGAACCCATCACCACAAGCCATCGTCGACAACTTCATCTCCTTCTCCCTCTCTTCTACACCGAAAGCAAACTCCGCCTCCTCCTTCCCATCACCATCGAACTCATCCCCTCCTCTTGGCCAGAACCGAGAGCCAACTCCCCGCCACCGTCACCTTCGAGCCTCTGCAGCTCGAGAACAATCCCAAGGCCGACTCGAACAACCCCGCGACAACAACCGAACCCAAGGGTCGCTGTTCCGAGCCGAGAACCGAGGCTCCAAAGCCGGGCTCAAGTCCGCGCAAGCTCCACAATTTTTTCCCCGCCACCGCCGCTCTGATTCGACTCCGTACGGACGATGCGAGCCAAACATATGGTGAATTGCCACAACAAACTTTCCGTCGTTTTCTCACGTTCTGGTCACGCACAGATCCCGAGTGGCTATCACTTGCTTGCCGAAGTCGTGCAATTTAATCTCAATGTTACAATTTTTACAATATGATTTATTCATATATGTTTTAATATTTATATTATATTTTAATTTTGTTAATAATTGGTTTGCCTTATAATACAGTATTTCATTCATGTATCATTAGATTATTATTGAATGTTTTCAGTATTAATTTAGTTTATGTCATTATTTCTTAATTAATACATTTTTATTAGTCATATAGATTATTATATGTGTTAGGTTGTGGACATTTATAGCTAATAATTATTTATTGATGTTAGTATATGTATTAAATGTTATGTAGGTAGTGTATATTATTTTTTATGTATAATCTTTATACTAATTTTATATCAGTCAATGCAGTTTGTGATTCATGGTGAATATTTAATGTACATACATATAGTCAGTTAATATTAATTTTTTCACACTGTATTTATATATTAAATAATGCATTAAACGTTAAATAAAGTTTATATGGATTTATATATATTTATTTTTAATTTCCGTGTTTTGTTAATTAGTGGATTTTTTAATTTCCGTGGACCCTCCTCAAACTCGTATATACAATTCCGGATTTCATTGTTTAGTACACATGTAGAGATGTATATCTTAGTGATTATAATAATTTCAAATGTATATAATTTTGTAATGAAGGACAATTTATTGTGGATATTTATATATGTACTGTTATTGCTTGTGTAAGGTATAGAACAGTTACACTGATTTGTAAGTATGCATATTTTACACATTGTGTACGTTTAGCAAACTTATCATAGTGTTTGTTGGTTAATGTTGCATGATCAGTTATTTATTTATTTATTTATTAGCTTGGTTGAATTGATATAATGCATCATGATTTAGTACATTTCAGTGCATGCATATATTTCTCTTGACCTCCATTTGATTTGCTTTGATTTACCCTATCACCTGACACTTGATTTACCGTGAGCCTTTATTCTCTGTCACATGATTACTATAGAGACCTTGAGACTAGACCCGATTATATAGTCGATGTTGAGTAATTCGTGAAATGACATGTTACAAGAAATCTTATCATTCGTGATTTATACCGGATTATCGTTGACATGAATTGGTTATATCATCGTGACTTTACATTAACATGGCTTATGAATGGATTAGTCAGCATCATAGATTGCGATTATTACGTTACCAGTTTAGGCTTGTTGTTTATTGGGGAACTGAAGAGTGACCATACATGTACACTTAGGTGATATGCATGCTAGACAAATCTTCATCGTAGTCATGGGACACCTTTCTGGGATGTTCACGATACTGCATTTGATTCATATTATTGTTGCCATCCCAGGCATGAACACCCTGCTCATACCACTTCCAGCTAGTTATGGGATACCTTGAGGATACGAGTACGTCTATCAGTCAATTCCATTAATACACACCTTGTTTAACCTGAATTGACTCTTAGACTGATACTCGATTTGACTTGACCTCCAGATTAACATTGTTCTGATTCGATTATTGACATCTAGTCTGACATCTTATTTACCTGCATTGGTACTTTCTGCATGTTTACTCGCATTCTTATTTATTTACAACACATATTTTCACATTACTTTATATGCACAATATGCATGATTTCCCGTACTTTCAGTTTACCTGCTCTCACATGTTTCCATAATTTACGTTAATTACTTGCACCGTACTCTCCCATCTATTTTTATACTTGTGGGTGTTCTGACATCCTGGAAATTGTGTTCTCAGTTGGATAGCCATTTTTATAGGACCAGACTCAGTCGTCAGAGTGCGCGATGGAACCATGAAGGGCCCAAGAGAGTTTACATATCTGTATCTTTCAGGTTGTACCCATATGGTATTCTTTTGTACCTTTTGGAATCTACTATGTATATTGTCACTCTTTTGGAATTGATTGTAATAAATGATGGTTAATGAATAAAGTTCATTTGATTTATCTTACATTTGTGTACTCCTGCAATACTATACACTTAGTGTAATTGTATCGGGAAGAGTTTACTTCTCGGTATACTTACGTCATAGGCCTTGTCGCATCTTCGGTCCGGTATTTTGGGAAGTGAGACTTAACAGGTTTTAGGTTGATGTGCTTGAGAGAGCTAAGGTTTGGATGAAGAAACTAAGCTTTGAGTGAGATTGGGAGACATGGTTTTGAGAGAGAGTGTGAGAGCTGTACTTGGAAGAAGAAGAAGAAGAAGAGAGTGCAGAAATGATGAAGGAGGAAAGATGGGAGGGAGAGCGAGGGAGAGAGAGAGAAGAGGTTGTAAGCATAAGGCTCCCATACCTTCCCAAATATAAAATTCCTCCATGCCTCCTCTCCCATGCCTTTCTCTTTCTTCAAATATTAATTTTCCACCAATTTATTTTAAATTTAAAAGAAGGAAATTTTTTAATAATTAAATATGGTTGCCATGATAATTAAATGCTAATTAGGAAGTAATACACACACACACACACACATTAATACCAGTTTATGAAAACCTGATTTGATAAATGTCATCATATTTATAAAATTTATTTAATTATCAATTAAATTCATTTTATTATCAATTAAATTCTAAAATAAATCTTAAAATTTTCGAATTGTTCCAAAGGGCGATCTCGGTAGAAGGGTCGCAACAGTTTCCTTCTAGTTCTGATTAAAAACCGTGAAAGCACTGGTTTCCCAGTTCTGGGGAAAAATTGTGACAGTTCGCGGTTTCAAGATTTAAAGCAGTGCCAGCATAGGAAATGAGGAGAACGGCTAAGGCAAGCCTAAAGGATACAAGACGAGGGCTATAGGTTTTCAAGGTGACTATAAAGATGTACAAGCCAAGATGGAGATTGTTATGAAGAATGTATTGTATATCGAAACTGTTCGTAAATCCAAAGAAGAGCCAGATGTCATGAGTAATGAACTTCAGATGTCTGGCAATAAAGTCCAGATTTCCAGAAAAGCCCCAGACGTCTGAGCTATGAGCGTCAGATGTCTGGCCACGCTCTGTCCAGACAAACTAAGAGGCACAGACGTCTGAACCATCAAGGACAGACGTCTGGCTGCTGGGTTCGCTTAGCACCCCGACACGGTCTCGGCAAGCATCAAGTATGCAACTTTAAAAATTTAGGGTGCCGAGCGAGCCCGAACAAGGATCTAACTAGAGAATTAGGGCATATCTAAGCAAGTAAACAACTTTACTTTAAGTGAACAAAGAATACAACCTTTATAGACCGGTCCTTCACTTCTAAAGCTCTGTGTGGTAGTCCTTTAGCTCCAAGTAGTGGTCTCCCGGACTCTCGTTAGGCTCCACTATGCGAAAGGAACGAGCTTGCTTAAAGATCTTCGAGGCCGAATATGATCTACGTCGAGAAATCTCCAACTCAAGCCACCTCTTCACTAATTGATGAATTAGTGAAGCAAACAACCTATACTAAATTGCTAGTTTGGTATAGATTGATAAAGTAGGAATTTTGCTCACTTTAGAATTAATTTTCTCTTTTTCTTTTTCTTCTCATTTGAAAGCTAGAGAGCAAGGAAGGAGATGAAGAAAAAACTCTAGTGATCAAGTGTAATGAACCATGGGTGAGATAATTGTAGGGTGTTTTTCGTCACCCCATTAAGATGGGAATACGCGCACGCATCTCAGGCGTGCTACAGATTCCCCCTGCCTAGGGTAGGCCAGGGTTTAATGATTGTGGGGATCCGAATCTCCAGCAGCCGCGGACTAAGCTGCCGTTAATTACCCCTCGCCTTTGAGGCGAGGGAACCTCCGATTAACGGGTTAAACTGGTCATGCGAACTCAATGTGCAGTGTACGTGTGTTTTGTTTTGAAAGGGGGTTTTGAATATATCGGGAGCCACGCAGAGTTTTTACGGGGGTCCCGCTACCCGGATAGCGAGCTGGGGGTCAAGGGGGCTAGCAATTTAGTTTGTGTACATATGTATACATATGTATATATATACATGTATATATAAATAAAGGGGGAAAAGACATCCAAAGGATGCGTGGGGCCAGCGCCTTGAGCGCTGTGCACTCAGGTGCTGTGCGCCTGGGCGCAAGCGCGCCACGTGTCGGCACGTGGGTGCTTTGCGCTCGAGCGCTGGGCGCTTTGGCGCAAGCGCTCCACGTGTCGGCACGTGGGCGCTTTGCGCTCGAGCGCTGGGCGCTGGAGCGCAAGCGCGCCACGTGTCGGCACGTGGGCATTTTGCGTTCGAGCGCTGGGCGCCTGAGGGCAAACGCGCCATGTGTCGGCACGTGGGCGCTTTGCGCTTGAGCGCAGAGCGCTAGCGACCAAAAAATGGCTTTTAGTCCCAGAAATAGGGTTTAGAGTGGAGTTAAACTCCTAAAATGTTTTGGTTAATGAAGGGGGGGTCTTCTTCTTCCTCCTCTGTTGGCTGGATCTTGAAAATCAAGAGATGTAAGATCTAAAAATCTCTCCTTTTTGAGATCTAATAACAGATCCAAGCTCCCCTTTGTGGGTTTTGTGGTGAAAAACTCTTTAGTTTTATAAAATGAAGTGTAAAACTCTTGATTTAATTCAAAAGAAAGAAAAAGGTTTTGGAACCTTGAAGAAGGAGAAAAGATCTCAGATCTAAAATTTTTGGAGAAAGAGAAAAAGTTGTTAGATTTTTTTATTATCTTTGCCTTTATAGGCCATACACTTTACACATAGCCCCTTGGGCTTCACAAAATAGCATTTTGCCTATCCCATGACTCATGTGCCATTTCTTTTTGCACATAAGCCATGGGCTTTACAAAAATTTGGCTTTATGCCTATTTTTCTTACATTTATCCATAAAACAAAACAAAAGAAATACAACAAAATTATTTATTACAAAATTTTATCTTGGCATGGGGGGAGGCCGGCCGCTTCATGTTCGGGCTCGACCCGGGCATGGGCCCACTGGATCTGGGCTTGGGCCCGCTTGGCTTGGGGTTGACTTTGATTTTGACTTGGTCAACCGGGGTGTAAATTTTTACCCCAACAAATTGCCCCCCATCAATAAATGCACACCACATATGTAGGTCGTGTGCATGAAATTGATGGATCTTCTTTCACATGGAGGCGACTTGATTCGGTTCCCACCTTTTGGGAAGCTGGCACTGCCCTTTTTACGACATGGACGGCCGATGCGGCCCTTTTTGCGACTTGGACGGTCGGTTCTGCCCTTTTTGCGACTTGGACGGTCGGTGCTGCCCTTTTTGCGACTTGGACGGTCGGTTCTGCCCTTTTTGCGACTTGGACGGTCGGTTCTGCCTTTTTTGCGACTTGGACGTTCGGTGCTGCCCTTTTAGCGACGTGGACGGTCGATTCTGCCCTTTTTGCGACTTGGTTGGTCGGTGCTGCCCTTTTAGCGACGTGGACGGTCGGTTCTGCCCTTTTTGCGACTTGGACGGTCGGTGCTGCCCTTTTAGCGACGTGGACGGTCGGTGCTGCCCTTTTAGCGACGTGGACGGTCGGTGCTGCCCTTTTAGCGACGTGGACGGTCGGTTCTGCCCTTTTGGCGACTTGGACGGTCGGTGCTGCCCTTTTAGCGACGTGGACGGTCGATGCTGCCCTTTTAGCGACGTGGACGGTCGGTGCTGCCCTTTTAGCGACGTGGACGGTCGGTGCTGCCCTTTTAGCGACGTGGACGGTCGGTGCTGCCCTTTTTGCGACTTGGACGGTCGGTGCTGCCCTTTTAGCGACGTGGACGGTCGGTGCTGCCCTTTTAGCGACGTGGACGGTCGGTTCTGCCCTTTTTGCGACTTGGACGGTCGGTGCTTGATTTGACTTGCTCTGCTTCTTGCAGTGTCAGGGGTTAAACTTGACTTGCTCCGCTTCTTGCGGTGTCGAGATTGGATTCTGACTTGCTCCACTTTCTGCGGTGTCGGAGTGGATGTTGACTTGTTGATTTTGATTTGGGTTGACATCAGCATCGCTATACTGGAATATGGTACCAGGAGCGAATCATCATCTGTCATTGAGAGGATTTTGGGATTTTGGTTTTTGTTTGGCATCTGCATTGCTGCACTGGAATAATACCAGGAGCAACTCATCATTTGCCCCGGGAGGATTTTTTTTTTGGGAGTTTGAATGTGGTCTCACCGGTAGGACTTGGGAGAGGTTGGGATTGTTTTACGCCCGTGGATTGTATACGGTTTTGCAGGATGTATGATCCAGACCGTAGGGCCGGAAAAATTTCGGGACTTTGTCGGCGTCTGCATCGCTGCACTGGAATATGGTACCAGGAGCGACTCATCATTCGCCGTTGGGGTATGGGATTTGGAATTTGGTTGGCGTCTGCATCGTTGCACTGGAATATGGTACCAGGAGCGACTCATCATTCTCCATTTGGGGATTAGGGAGCGATAGCTTAGGAGACAGGTTTAGATCCCTATCAGCTAAGGCTTTTCAATTTTATGGGCCGTGAGGGTCCCATAAAATCATTTTCTCCCTACGAGTCGGAAGGATCCCGCAGGTGTATTTTCTCCTTAGGAGTCGTGAGGACTCCTAAGTGTGTTTTTCCTTTATAAGTCGTAAGGATTCCACAAAGGTTTGTTCTACTCATATATCGTGAGGACACATGAGTGGGTCTTATCAATGGAGCATCATTCCCAAAGCGGAGACCAGCCGCGTAACTGGTGATTACAGTGGGGCATGGGTATGATGAGAATTATTTGAGCCCGTGGATTGTATACGATGGTCAACTTGGGGACCCACCGTAGGGCCGGGAGAATTTTGAGAAATTGGATTTTGGTTGGCGTCTGCATCGCTGCACTGGAATGTGGTACCAGGAGCGACTCATCATTCGCCGTTTGGGGACTTGGAATTTGGATCTTGTTTGGCATCGGCATTGCTGCACTGGAATAATGCCAGGAGCAACTCATCATTTGCCTTGGGAGGACTTGGGATTTGGGTTTTTGGTCGGCATCAGCACCGCTAACACTAAAGCGAAATGCCAGGAGCGACTCATCATTTGCCGTTGCCCGTTGGGGAACGATGGCTTAGGAGACAGGTTTGGGTCCCTATCACCTAAGGCTTTTCAATTTTATGGGCCGTGAGGGTCCCATAAAAGCATTTTCTCCCTACGAGTCGTAAGGATCCCGCAGGTGTATTTTCTCCTTAGGAATCGTGAGAATTCCTAAGTGTGTTGCTCCTTTGTGAGTCGTAAGGATCTCACGCAGGGTTTTCTCCTCACAAGGTCGAGAGAACTTTGCGAGTGTATTTCATCTCCTTTCACGAGTTTGCGCCCTTTCGGGTTTTCACAGACTCGCCGGTAATCCGGCTGTTTTTACTCACGGAGCCCTTTTGGGTTTTCATCCGTGCCCGTTTTGCTTGTAGACATACCGTTTATTTATTTTTTTTATTTCTTTTATTATTTTATTTCTTTTTTTTTGCCGCTGGTGGGACTTTAAAACTAGTCTCACCGGCAGTATTTGGGAGAGATAGGGGCCATTTACGCCCGTGGATTGTATACGGTTTTGCAGGATGTATGATCCAGACCGTAGGGCTGATGTGCTCAATTTGCCTGCGACTTGGAGCATTCACGTGTAGTATTTCTTGAGATATCGGCCATTGATGGGTGGCATGGGCCTTTCTCCATCGGTACTTATTAGTTGGTAGGATCCTCCGTCGAACACTTTCTCGATGACGTATGGTCCTTCCCAGTTTGGCTCAAATTTTCCCTTGGCATGTCGATTGGGGATGGTCGGTCTTTTGAGGACCAACACCAATTCACCTTTCTTGAAAGCGCAGAGACGGGTTATCTTGTCATAAGCCCGTGACATTTGGGCTCGGTATAGCTCCAGATTTTGCTGCACCGCGAGCCTCTTTTCTTCGGGGCATCGAGCTCTTCAAGTCGAAGGAGAACGTTTTCCTCCTCCGTCAACTCGTGCTGAACGGCCATTCTTAAGCTTGGAATTTTAACTTCGAAGGGGAGGACCGCCTCCACTCCGAAGAGCAATGAGTATGGAGTGGACTGTGTTGGAGTACAGTGCGTGGTACGATATGCCCACAACGCCTCGTGAAGTTTGAGATTCCAATCTTTCTTGTTGGCTGTAGCATTTTTCCTTAGGAGCTTGCATAGAGTCTTATTGAAGGCTTCGGCTAGCCCATTGGCTCTTGGATTATAGATGGAGGAATATCCCCAGTCTATCTTGTGCTGAGTAGCGAACCTTGAGACATTGAAGCTCTTGAAAGAAGGCCCATTGTCGGAAATGATTCTTCTTGGTGTACCGAAACGGTATAGAATATTATGCTGGAAGAATGTCAGAATATCTTTTGTCTTAATTTCTTTTAGCGGGACAGCTTCAACCCATCTGGAGAAGTAGTCTGTCGTGGCCAATATGAACCGGTGGCCTTTGGATGATGGAGGATCAATTGGGCCAACAATGTCGGTGCCCCAGACTTCAAAGGGCCACGACGCCACCGTTGGATGCAACGGATTGGGATGCTTGTGAATGAAATCACCATGGATTTGGCAGATCTGACATTTCTTTGCATGCTCTCCGCAATCCCGTATCATGGTGGGCCAGTAATACCCAAGCCGTTTGATTTGAAGTCGTATCTTGGGGCCAGATTGGTGAGCACCGCAAACGCCCGAGTGAACATCTTTCATGACCTTTTGGGCTTCGGCCAATGACGGACACCTGAGCCAGAGTTGGTCATATGACCTGCGGTATAACGTGTTATTTACAAACACGTATCGAAGAGCTCTTTTCTTCAGCTGAATCCTCGCAGATTTTTCTTCGAGCAGCTTGTCGTATCGGAAGTACTCTATGAAGGGTTCTCTCCAATCGGGCTCGTCTTGGATGATCGAAGCTTCTTCGGCAGGACTGCTCTTCTGTTCCGTGCTTTCCTCTTCTCGTAGATAGAATGGGGGTAGAATTTGTCGGCTCCTAACTGTGATCAGAATTTCGTCCATGTCAGGACCAGCCAGCTCCTTGGTTAGGCGAGCGAGTATGTCGGCTTTTCCGTTCAATGCTCTGGGGATTCTCATTAGTTCAATATGAGTGAACCGTTTCATGAGTTCCACCGCTCGGCCTCTGTACCGAGCTAACTCGGGTTTGTATATCTTATAGTCGCCGCTTACTTGGTTGACAACAAGCTGGGAGTCACCGTAAACCCATAGCCGAAGGATTTCCATTTCTATGGCGAGCTCCAAACCAGCTATCAGAGCTTCATATTCAGCTTCGTTGTTCGTTCGAGACTCGGTGAGAGCGAAAGAACGCCGTAGGGTTCCCATTGATGGTGTGATGAACACCAATCCTATCCCTGCTTTTATCTCCGGGACGCTTGATTTACTGGAGGTCCTTATTGATGAGGCTCCATCGAAGTAGAGCTCCCAACATGGCTCATCTTCCTCGAGGTGCAGCACTTGTTCGTCGGGTAACTCATAATTTAGCGGCGACCCTTCTGGTATGGGATGAGCAGTGAGAAAGTCTGCAAGAGCTTGCCCTTTTACTGCTTTCTGAGGAGTGTAAACTATGTCAAACTCAAGTAGCATAATAGCCCATCTTGCCATTCTGCCGGCTAGGCTCGCTCTGGTCATCAAGTGTTTGAGCGGGTCGACCTTGGAGATCAGCATAACCCGATGAGCGAGCAGATAGTGCCTCAGCTTCTTCACAGCAAATATCAGAGCCAGGCATTGCTTTTCGATTGGGGAATAGTTGTGTTCCGCCTCGACTAGAGTTCGACTGAGGTAGTAGAGGGCATTTTCCTTTCCTTCCTCGTTATTCTGGGCAAGGAGCGCACCGAGTGACTCATCTAGCGCGGCAGTGTAGAGGATCAGCGGTTTATTTGGAATGGGAGCGGCCAGCACTGGAGGGTGCAACAATTATTGCTTGATGCTTTCGAACGCTGCTTGACATTCGGCATCCCAGATAAAAGGAGCTCCTTTCTTCATGAGCTTTGAGAAGGGCCTACATCTCCCCGATAAATTTGAGATAAACCTCCGTATATAAGCAAGCTTGCCTTGAAAAGATCTCAGCTGCGTCAGACTCTTTGGAGGGGGCATCTCTATGATGGCCTTTATCTTTGATGGGTCAACTTCGATCCCTCGATGCCGGACTATAAAGCCCAGGAATTTTCCCGATGACACGCCAAAAGCACACTTCAGAGGATTCATCTTCAGATCGTATTCCCTCAGTCTGGTGAGAACGGTCCTAAGATCTTGGATGTGGTCGGCCTTGGCTTTAGTTTTGATGACCAGATCATCAACATAGCATTCGACGACTTTATGGATTAGGTCATCAAAGATATTAGTCATTGCCCTTTGATATGTAGCGCCCGCGTTCTTCAGTCCGAACGGCATCACTTTGTAGCAGTATATTCCGATCGGGGTTCGAAATGCTGTGTGCTTCTCATCCTCAGGCAACATCTTGATCTGATTGTATCCAGACGAGCCATCCATAAAGGTGAACAGCTCGTAATTTGAGGTGTCATCGACCATCATTTCCATGACCGGTAGCGGGAAGTCGTCTTTAGGACATGCCTTATTGAGGTCCCTGAAATCGACACAAACTCGGATCTGCCCATTTTTCTTCTTCACTGGGACTACACATGTGATCCCGTCCGCATATTTCTCTTCCCTGATGAAGCCGGCATCGATGAGCTTCTTAGTTTCCTCGATGACCTTTTCTTCTAGTTCCCTTCTCATTCTTCGAGGAGCTTGTTTGACTGGCTTAGCATCAGGAGATATAGCCAACTTATGTACGACCACTTCAGGGGAAAGGCCAGGCATTTCTTTGTATGTCCACACGAAGCAGTCGACGAACTCATGCAGCAGGGCAATTATCTGCGCTTTCATTTCCTCTGACAAGAGCGAGCTGATGTAGGTCGGCCTTGGATTATCGGGCGTTCCTAAGTCAATCTCGGTTAGCTCGTCAAAGGTTGCTTGTCCGCCATCTTCGAGCTCTTGAGGAGCTTCTTCTGGCTCGGCTATTTCGTCATCATCATTTGATCTTTCGCTGGCCTCACCAACATGGATCATGTAGCATGCTTTGGAATCAGGTTGAACGTAGCCTATGCCCCGTTTATCTGGAATTCGTCCATCGATGAGTGCTCGGACCTGGGGTGGATGCCATAGCCCTTCGTAAAACTTTGCTTCGGACTCCGTTTGGTATAACCGGTATCCGCACTTTTTAAAGTATTCCCGCATCTCGGGCGCATAGTATCTGGGATTGAGGACGGCTCTTATGCCTCTCTCATAGGGAAGGCACACGATAGAAAGATCGTTCGGGTGCACAACGGGGGTTGACCCGTAAAACAGGATGCCCTTCTATCCATTTTTCCTCCCGGGGACGTAGAAAGTTTTCAGCTGGTCCACGGTGGAGACTGACAACGCATCGAGCTCTTTGCACATCTGCTCCGGCACCCTTGTGACGGCTAAGGACCCTTCTGCAATTTCGAGGGTCTCTCGTAGTTTCGCTTTTTGCATGGGGGTCCAATCTGCACCGCTGTTGCACGACAGGTCCTCTTCCTCTGACTCTTCAGTGTCGCTGCCAAGATGAGGGCAGACTTTATTGCTAGATGGGGCTTCAGTGACAGATTCATCCGTATCGCTACCGAAATGAGGGCGAGTTTTACGGAAGGACGGACTTCCAGCGTCGGACTCATCAGTGTCGCTACCGAAATGCGGGCGCACTTGGGCATTTTTGGTTTTGAAAGTGACAGCCGGCGCAGATTTGCTTTTGAGTCTTGGGGCCGGTCTATCCTCAGTCAGTTGTGGCTTAGCATTTTGGTGGTTCATAAAGTACCGAGAATCTTCATAGCGGACTTCATGCACACCGAACGGCTGGATGTCTCCGTTGATGCGTTTTTCTTCACCATTTTTAGTATACTTCATGCATTGATGGAGAGTTGATGGGACAATGCCATAATCGTGGAGCTACGGCCGTCCCAAGAGAATCTTATAAGACGTGTCGGCGTCGATCACGTATATCTTAGCTTCAGTTTGCAGATCCCCGAATTTGATTGGCAAAGCTATAGACCCCAGAACTTGCTGGCAATTTTGGTTAAAGCCTTGAATGACAATCCTTTCCCTTGACAGGTGTCAGACGTCCATTGACAAACTCTTCAGAATTCGCAAGTTCATGATGTTCACTGAGGACCCCGGATCAATCAATATGCGATTAATTCGATCTCTGTCGCTGTACCCGGTCACGTAAAGCGGCCGATTATGCTCAGCCGTTCCCAGTAGCAAGTCTTCATCCTTAAATGTGACTGCGGTGGCACGCAAAGCGTGCTGGGCTTCTTTCATATTAATTTCCGCAAAGTGAGCCTGATACTGCTCGGGGTTTTGTAAAGCGTGAATGAAAACATCTCTAAGCTCCTTAGATAGGACCAAGGCGTCGTAGATGCTCAGGAGAGACGGAAGCTTCCGGAGATGTGCCAAGACATTATAGTCTACCGAGGAAGGACCTATGTTTTCATCAGCCAGTTCTCTGCCATCTTCTTCATTAGCGACTTGTTTTTCCTTCCCTTTTGGGGCGTTGCCCTGATTTTGCGGTAGAGCCCTGCCGCTTCTGAGCTGGATTTGATTGGCCTTTGTGGTGAGCTCCTCGTCCTCTTCGGGAAAACAGAGCTCATCCTCGGAGTCGCTGCCAAGATGGATGGCGTAGCAAGTCACTACTGGGATCTCTTCATTGGAGTCTTCTTCTAACTCCTCCAGAATTTCAGCCGCTTGTACAGGGAAGAACTCCTTCAATTGAATCAATGTTCTTTCCTTTTGTTCATATTCTTCGAGGGAATCGATATATTTTTGAATGGTCGATCTCCCTGCAGACTCTTTTTCGCGCCGAGCTGCACTTTTCTTCTTCTTGAGCTTCTTGGATTTTGAGCCTGATGGAGCCGCATTGGCAGCTGGACTGGTAGGCTTCTTCTGCCCTTCCCATTCCGTCCTGGGTTCTTTCCGAAGTAGCTTTATCATCTTCTTCGTCTTATTAGATATGTGCGTACTCCACGGAGGCCGCGATGAGTCCATTTCATTTCTCATGGCAGCGGGTTCGGCTGTCTGCTCCCAGAAGGCTTCAGTTTCTGTCTGTATAAAGTTGGTGGTTGCAACTTGATTGTTCACCAACACACTTTTGGACAGCTCGATCTCTCCAGCCTTGTACTGCTTCTCGACCCAGTCTTTGAAGATATAGCAATTCTCGATCGCATGGCTCACTACTCGGTGGTACGGGCAATACAGAGGATTGTCGGTCATTTTTGCTTCTTAGGGTCTTTTCGACTCCGGCAATTGTAGGCCGTTGTTCAAGGCATCTTTAAATATCTTACGGACCTTGTCCTTTCTGAAAGAGTAAATCTTGTTCTTTTTCTCCTCTAGGGAAGGCCCATCTCCTCCCAGCAATGGCTTTCGAGACCGGTTGGTTTTGGATTCGCCCGCCCTTCGCTTTTCTTCATTGTCGGAGGCATTGAAGACATTGGTACTGTTGGAACTCCCGCTTCTACGGTTGTCGTCTCGCTTGCTTTTCCAAGTTTTGTCTCTCTGAGAATCCGGCGGGGACTCTTGCTTCGAGCGTTCCAGCATTTGGACTTTCTTGGTTAGCTCCTGAAATGTCTTGAGGCCCGCTGTACACAAGAATGGGACCATCCAATTGCTGAGGTTCCCAATGAGAAGGCTGACGGACTGGTTCTGCTCCAGCGGCGGTTCACACTTGACTGTGAGATTACGCCATCGGGCGATAAAGTCGGTGTTGCTTTCATTCTTCCCCGGCTTGGTCCTCACAAGGTCGGCAATGGAGATTTTATCACTAACGCTCATGAACCTTTGCCGGAACAGAGACTCCATTGGGGCAAAGGTAATGACGGACCCGTCTGGTATACTCGCGTACCAGTCGAAGGTGACACCGGTCAGGCTGTTGACAAACTGACGAAGAAGGAGCGCGTCATTGCCCCCTGTATTTCTGCACGATGCTTTGAAGTGGGCGACGTGCTGATTTGCATTCCCCGTTCCATCAAATCTTTCGGACTTAGGAATAACGTAGCCGCTTGGGAACTCAATCAGATCGTACTGCGCGGGATATGGCCGCCCGCTACTGCCGATTTCTTTCTGAGCTTCAGCTTCGGCCACCAATGTTTTAACCTTGCTGGTGACCAAATCCATTATCCGATCCTGTGTTAGCGGGATAGTGTTATCTGGGGCCAAGGCGTCCCCTGAAGCGGAATGTGGCCGGCTTTCATGCGGCTCGATCAGTCTTGGTCCTAAAGGAACAGGCATTGGCTGCCTCGGATTATCATCACCCGGCTGATTAGTAGCGGCTTGTGCTTGATTGGGAGGCGCTCGAGCAATTTGAGCCATAAGCTGCATCACCACGTTCGTTAAGTCGTCAATCTTCGAATAGAGCTTGGACATCTCTTTATCTTTGCTCCTGAGCTGTTTTCGAAGCTCTTGAAGCAGCTCTTGCTCTGCAGTCCTGGGGCGGAAAGTCGGCTCTTCCTCGCTGTCCGAGCTTGACTCTGCGTGGACCGAGGGGTCTTTCTGCCTATCATCCTCATCGAGAGGGTTTTCTTCATCCAGCGGGGGTGGCTGTTCTTGGGCAGCGGCAACCACATTCAGGCTGGATTGGGCTTGGGATGTGGTGGCCCTATCCTTGCTTTTGCTGCGAAGGTTGTCGCTGGGGCGCCCGCCCGCCATATAGACCGTATGGATGATATATCCGGCCGTCTTTCTATCATTGGCAGCTGATTTCACGGATCGCTGTCTTGACCCCCTTGTTTCGGTAGCTGGTAGTCGATTGAAGGCGGCTGGCCTAATCAGGTTCTTGAATGGTGCTGGCGCTTCTTTTCTGGGTTTGCCCCACTGCTTTCGTGCGGCACAGAGTGCTTGATAGACTCTTGAAGTGACAGTGTCATACTTCTTCTGTTGGGGCCGGGACACGTCTCTTTGTGGCACTGTTCGGACCGCTGTCTTCTTGATTCTGGCGGTCATGGCATTTTTCTGAACCCACTTCAGAGGCTCGAAGGAATTGCTGATTCTTACGTCCGACTCAGCCGTCGTCGCGGGGCAACCCTGCACTTGGAACTTCACATGATTCCATTTGGCCGAAGCCTTAGCTCTCTTGTTGGCTCGATACCTGAGCCGCTTCTGCCTTAACTTTTCTGTTCTAAGCACCTGGCAGACTTCGGCTCTTTGGGAAGACGCCGCAGACCGGGCGATGGAGGGCCTTGGAAATTCGCTTGATTGCGCATTTGTTGGAGTCATCGCCTGAGCTCGTCCGCGACATTTGATATTGCCCTTCGCACCGGAAGTCTTGCCCCCAGTTGGAGCGCCAGGGAGTCGTTCAGACACCGTCTTAAATTTTGGTTGTGGTGCCTTAGCAATCACAACATTCGGCCTCTTGTCCCTTGGGACCGGCTTGACCACCTGTTCCGCCAGGATTTCCGCCAGATAAGCGCTTCCAGCAGGGTAGATGATGACGGAGCCAAACTGGCGGGGCGGTTCCTCCCACTGTCGACTGAGGCTTGCGGGGAGAACTACACGAGCGTTGATCTTGACCACGTACGGAATCGGGGTCACGTTAGAAGCTGAATTCGTCTGGCGAGACATTGTCATAGAAGGTTGATTGCTGCACAGAGAGAAAAAAAATCATTTCAGTAAAGACAAGCGATATGTATATTGATTGAGTTCGCATGAACGTTTAACCCGAAATATGGGAGGAGAGAAAGGTCCCACCGGGCGTGCCAGAATCTGTAGGGTGTTTTTCGTCACCCCATTAAGATGAGAATACGCGCACGCTGCTCAGGCGTACTACAGATTCCCCCTGCCTAGGGTAGGCCAGGGTTTAATGATTGTGGGGATCCGAATCTCCAGCAGCCGCGGACTAAGCGGCCGTTAATTACCCCTCGCCTTTGAGGCGAGGGAACCTCCGATTAACGGGTTAAACTGGTCATGCGAACTCAATGTGCAGTGTACGTGTGTTTTGTTTTGAAAGGGGGTTTTGGATATATCGGGAGCCACGCAGAGTTTTTACGGGGATCCCGCTACCCGGATAGCGGGCTGGGGGTCAAGGGGGCTAGCAGCCCCCTTGCGGGGTTCGGGGCAGCGCCCCGGCCCAAAAATTTTTTTGAGGGGGACAGTGTCGTGGAGTATGTGTATGTGTACATATGTATACATATGTATATATATACATGTATATATAAATAAAGGGGGAAAAGACATCTAAAGGATGCGTGGGGCCAGCGCCTTGAGCGCTGTGCACTCAGGTGCTGTACGCCTAGGCGCAAGCGCGCCACGTGTCGGCACGTGGGCGCTTTGCGCTCGAGCGCTGGGCGCTGGAGCGCAAGTGCGCCACGTGTCGGCACGTGGGCGCTTTGCGCTCGAGCGCTGGGCGCTGGAGCGCAAGCGCGCCACGTGTCGGCACGTGGGCGTTTTGCGCTCGAGCGCTGGGCGCCTGAGCGCAAACGCTCCACGTGTCGGCACGTGGGCGCTTTGCGCTTGAGCGCAGAGCGCTAGCGACCAAAAAGGGGCTTTTAGTCCCAGAAATAGGGTTTAGAATGGAGTTAAACTCCTAAAATGTTTTGGTTAATGAAGGGGGGTCCTCTTCTTCCTCCTCTGTTGGCTGGATCTTGAAGATCAATAGATGTGAGATCTAAAAATCTCTCCTTTTTGAGATCTAATAACAGATCCAAGCTCCCCTTTGTGGGTTTTGTGGTGAAAAACTATTTAGTTTTATAAAATGAAGAGTAAAACTCTTGATTTAATTCAAAAGAAAGAAGAAGGTTTTGGAACCTTGAAGAAGGAGAAAAGATCTCAGATCTAAAATTTTTGGAGAGAGAGAAAAAGTTGTTAGATTTTTTTATTATCTTTGCCTTTATAGGCCATACACTTTACACATAGCCCCTTGGGCTTCACAAAATAGCATTTTGCCTATCCCATGGCTCATGTGCCATTTCTTTTTGCACATAAGCCATGGGCTTTACAAAAATTTGGCTTTATGCCTATTTTTCTTACATTTATCGATAAAACAAAACAAAAGAAATACAACAAAATTATTTATTACAAAATTTTATCTTGGCATGGGGGGAGGCCGGCCGCTTCATGTTCGGGCTCGACCCGGGCATGGGCCCACTGGATCTGGGCTTGGGCCCGCTTGGTTTGGGGTTGACTTTGATTTTGACTTGGTCAACCGGGGTGTAAATTTTTACCCCAACAATAATATCTCATATAAACTCATGTAGAGACTAAAACATGGCTAAAAATAATAGTTGGGTTAATAAATATCTAGAGTAAAACAAAATTAGTGGACTTAAGTCAAAACTTCTCCATACTTCCACAAGCATCTCAAGCCTTGCTAATTTCCATCTAATTTTGATTTTCCCCTTAATATTTAAGCACCCAAATTATCTTAAGTTAGGTATAAGTCTCATACACCCAAGTCCAATGTATCATCTAGCATGACACATAAATAAATACATTAATATATATATATATATATATCACATATATATTTGTATGTATTTAGAGAAAACAATTTCTTAAGTGAGCTAATATTAGTTAATATATATTAATATATAAAATATATAATTATATATTAAATTATTTAATCAACACTTGATTTAATAATCC
Organism: Agapanthus africanus; assembly: GCA_030015575.1. NCBI lineage: Eukaryota > Viridiplantae > Streptophyta > Magnoliopsida > Asparagales > Amaryllidaceae > Agapanthus > Agapanthus africanus. The sequence continues at coordinate 633,755,817 of CM057343.1, forward strand.
GGTTATATCTCATACAATCGACTAAAATCATATAACAAATTATTGAATCAACACTTGATCCAATAATCCGGTTATATCACATATAAGCTATATCGCGAGATTAGAATACGGTATTATATACACGTATTAATCTCGATCCCGCACATATCATATATGTGCCTTATTTCGTTTTGCTTGATCCAGGAAACCTCTGTGTAGGACTCTAAAGACTCGTCAATACGCCGGCAGTAGGTAATGATCATATCAGTTACCCACAAGCCGTCAGCGGTACTAGTTGGACGTAACGGCTATCCGGGTATTGAGCGATCAGAAAATCAACAAGCAAGCTTGTTCATACCCTTGAATCCAATATGTAACACTACCGTACAGTCTGGTCTTTTCGTCTAATATGTCGCATATCTAGTCTGGGGTGGTAAACGTCAGAACCCAATAACTTGATAAGTCATGCCGATATGAGGCTCATAACAGGTCGAGAAACTACTGATAACACTTACCAGTAAATCTCAGTATCAGCCCTGGCCAGGGACTTCCTGTTATGGCTAATCGAGCACAGCGCAACATCAACCCCCAATACCGAGAGAGACAAAACCACTCCTATCGCTCATTGCCTTCATGTGACTCAAGACTGTATCCAAAAACCACCGTTTTGCACGCTCTCTTGAACGTGGTAAGGTGGAAATCAAAGCACGGGGGGAATCACACAAGACTCGATGACGATCTCGGGTCTACAGACTAACCTGTACCAGTGTCACCAGAGAACTGCTATCTGACGATAGGTATAATACCATCTAGGAGTTCTCGGTGAGTCATGTTCGGTGTACCCAGTCTCCACTGAGCACCCGTATACAATCTTTGATGTCAAACACCAATGGATGTGAGATCATCCATCGCCCATCAAATGGGTCAAGAAACGTATACGCTAGTCTACTCTGGAATATCGATGTCCCGTCTCGATACACCCACGACTAGGAACAATTAAAGGATGAACTTATAGACTATCCTGACCCCACTAGTACGATCTGCATCATAATCCTGGTAGTCAAGTACACATCATAAGGGTTTTATCAACATGTAACAGAGAGACAGTACAAGTATACATGTTAAGATAAAGAGTAACCAGATAGCACGCTATCATATCGAGCAAGAAAGTCCTCCCTATATATGTCCAAGCATCCACTATAATATACAATCATGTACAATACTGGTCTTTAGGGCATACATACAACTAACAATCTCCCACTTGCACTAAGGTCGGTTGTTGTAGTATCTCATACTCAACATCCCTTAAAGTCTCTCTAGGGAAAATCCTTTGTGAGTGGATCCGCCGTATTATCCTTCGTCTCAACTCTCCTGATCTCGATCTCCCGGAGATCAACCATCTTCCTGATCAGGTGATACCGCATAAGATTATGTCTGGATCACTGATGGAACCGGGGTTCCTAGGCTAAAGCCACAGTTCCATTGTCATCACTGTAATACCCAGTTCCTTTTGTACGCCAATATCCGTATTTATATAAAGTGTTGTTTACAAAATTTATTTATTTATATTTATATTTATTTTATTGATTTTAAAACCCTAACCTATACTTTTACCCAAATAGTTTTCACTAAATAAATCTACCTAAAAACCCTAGCACAAGCTGGCCCTGCTCACTCTCTCTGACTCATTCTTCCTTCTTTCTATTTTTCCTAACCCTAAACCTCACTCATGCTCAGCCCAGCCCAATCTCTCTTTTCCACCTTCTCACTCTTTTCTTACCCAGGCCCACATGACCCAAACTCTCTAACCCAAATCCTACATACACATGGCCGGTTCCCCCATTTTCTCTTCTCCCAACAATTACTTTCTTTTTCAAATTCCTTCACAATCAAACCATATATCCTATCGAAACAATATTAATTTCCCTTTAATATTTCTGAACCCCAAAATTAAAACTCTCATCATCCCTCCCTTAACAGCCACTTTCTTTTTGGATTCCAAAAATCAAAACCAACATCTCCCCATTTAAACCAAATCAAATCTCCACATTAAACCCCCTTTAATTCCCTTCAATTCTAATTAATCCCCATTTAATATCTCTCCCTCTCTGTTCACTACCCCACGTCTCTCTCTATTACCACACTCTCTCTCCTCTCGTTCACACACTCTCTCTCTCATCTCGCACTCTCTCTCCCTCCTCTTTTCCCGCCGCCTCCGAGCTTGAACCCACGCCCGCGCCCACGCCGCGCGTCGCGCTCGCCGCCGTCCCCTCGCCGCCGGCATCCCCATCTCTCTGACTCCCTCCGACCTCGCCTCCACCAACCTTCGACGCCCTCACCTTCCTCTCTTTCCCCGACGCCTCTCCCCTCTCGAACCCACAGCCCCGACCTCACCTGCACGTCGCCGTCGCCACCTCGCCGCCGCCGCCGACTTCTCCCCTCGTCTCCCTCACACCCTCGACCTCCTCCCCTTCTACTTCCTTTCTCCTCTCCTTTGTGGACCACCGCACGACGAGAAACCCAGCACCCTAACCTCGTCTGCACCCATCTCGCCGACTCTCCTCCACCGCTCGTCCTTACCACATCCGCTTCACCCTCGTCTTCTTCCCCAACCACCACAACCCGACGCAAGAATCCCCAACCCTGCAACCTCGTCGCTTCGCCCTTCACCGCCCCCGACCTCCTGTACCCGTCGACCACCTTGCCGGAACTTCACCGTCGCCACCTCGCCGTCGTCGACTCCTCCTCCACTTCCTCGTCTCCCTCTCTCCAACACCAGCGCACACAAGCCGCCACTGCCGAGCTCGAAGCCGCACCAAGCTCGAACCGAGGCCAAACTTCTGCGTTGTCGTGTCATGCCTAGTCCGTGTCTGCAATGTGCCGTACCGTTCATCACCATCCGCTGCTGTCATATCACCGACCGTCGTCGTCAGTCAAGTTTAAATATTTGCTTCATGCTATTATATTTTCATTTCGATTGCGATTCATTATTATTATAAGTGTTCGATGCAAACTATAATATGAAAATCCCCTTAAAATGACGGAAATTAAACGTAACAGTTGGCCCGAGTGATAACGAATACTGTGTTAAGATTTGGCTTGAAAATACGGATTTTAACAATGTAAAATGACATTCCAATTGGTTACGTCAAATATGAAAATCACCGTACCCATCATGTCGTAAAATTTTTAGTTAATTAAATATAAATCTAATCATGGTATTCCAAGGCTCGTATCGAACCTAACTATATAACCTATAACCCTATGTAGTTATTTATTGAATATTGCAAATTCATGACACTGAAAAATGAAGAGGAACGCAACTCTGGACTGCAGTCCAGGGCAGCGTTCGTTTTGAATACCTGGCCTTGGGAACACCTGTACACCCCTTGCTTAAACTGAAAATGCATGGAGCCCTATATGGTCACGTAAATAATTTAGTCATCTAACATCTGAATCTAGTCCCGTGTCGTTTCACCTTCGTTTGATATTTAATTAGTATTTTAGAATACCGTTGTGTCCTGCAGTTTTCTACAGTGACGGTTTGTACACATTGATATTAAACTGAACATATCTTCCCGTATACAGTGGATATCATCGATTTGTCTGATATGTTGGAAACCTAACTGTTAAACCTAAATATTATCCAACTGTAGCGTCGTCTAATTATGATCCTAAGTGGGAGTAAAATATGTTAGGAAACGGACTTCCAGTTCAGAAATTGGATTTTCAGCAGTGAACACTTAAAAAGAAATGACCATAAATAGCAAACCTGAAACCCGATGGACATGAAACCAATTTTACGGTATAGATGATTAAATATACTACTTACCTCTTTTATATTGTTTTGCTTAATTCTGCACGTATGATTTATAGTAAAATTTTCATATGGTATGACACTGGCTGCTATGTTATATCCGCATTTTAATTAATTGCATTCTCATCGTATCATGTAGCGGTTATATTCTCATTGAATACTGGTCATGAAGCATTGATAACCTAGTGATCGTGTACATTACCCAATGATAGATATTAGTGATTGGATTGTGGCAAGTACGTTAGTGTTAAAGCGTGAATGAATAAGTGAAGTGACACGTACTTGTACACAATCAGCGAACCCAGTTAATTTATTGCATTGTCGACGCCTATGGGGCATATGTAAGTGTAACTATAACTGGTATGGGACGGTTATGGAAGCACTTATATTAGTGTCATAGGTAAGGCGTCAAACACTGTCCATTTATCTCGGGTACCAGTCGAGACATGCTTGATGGAGATCCTGTCTCCAGTTCTCGCGTAGACTTGTCATGCACAGACTAGTATTTGGATTTATGATTGGTATTTGATGTAGACCACGGGGTGTGGGGTAGTTTGAGTGTGAGTTCAACAGAATCTCGGGAGTCCCATTGCCGGCATATACAGCGATTCTGGGAGTCATACGGGTAATATTACTGACTATTAGCGAGCGTGATTCGGGCTCGTATTCCCTTGCCCCTGGGGCCCTACCCTTGGGTTGGGGATACTTCTGCGTGGTTGACTCTCACACTTGGACTGACGATAGGTTTAGCGACCTGGACAGTGAGACTTAGAGACTGATAGGGTTAGTGACATTGGTATGCATTGCTTAATGATTTGATATACCTACTTTGCTGTTTACATGTACCGATTATTTCATGTGCGTCATCATTCTATATTTACTGCTTCATGTTCATCATCATTGCACGTGTTTACTTTTGCATTTATATATATTGTTATTGTGTCGCTTTGACGACCTGAGTATGCATGCTCAAAGGGAGAAGTGGGCTTAGCTCGGATTAGCACCTGTCGTACCTTGAGAATATTGCGGACATCTAGATCAGCGACGTCAGCGCTATCTTTCCTTTGACTCTATCTGGTTAGTTTTATATCTGTTTTGATTTAGTGACTGCATTTCTAATTACCTGTGCATTTATTATTGATTACCATGTAAAGCTAGAAGCCGAAGTGTGACTACGGCAGGATGTTTCCTCGATCTTAGGAGCATGGCTGGCCTTGTGAACCCCTCGTATTCTGTATTTTGGGAAGCAGGACGTGACAATCACAATGGTAGGAACCTCGCCAAGTTTATCTCATGAACATCTTCATCCAGACGGTCTCTTTGGTAGCATCGTTGGTAGCAATGTATTCAGCCTTTATCATCGAGTCTGCTATGGTATCTAGCTTGGAACTCTTTCAACATACCGTCCCTCCACTGAGGGTAAAGACAAACCCGCGAATGTCTTACAATCGACCTTATCACTTTGGAAGTTCGAATTCGTAAAGGACTCAACATGGAGTTCACCGTTATCATACACCAAGAACATTTCTTTAGTCATTCTCAAGTACTTAAGAATATTCTTCACAGCAGTTCAATGTTTCTCCCCAGTATATAAGAGGCATCACCCTGATCCTTCATGGAGAAACTTAGTGATAAGGAAAGCTTGACCGAGTGTAGCATAGGAACACCTTTTCCTATCAAGAGTATATCATCCACGTGCAATACGAGAAAGACAATCTTACTCTCTACAATCTTTTTGTATATACAAGATTCATCTACGTTTTCGATGAAGTCAAACTCTTTGACTGCCACATCAAAACAGATGTTCTAACTCCGCGATACCTGCTTTAACCCGTAGATTTAATATAAGCAGCTTGCACATCTTCCCGCTGCTCCCACTGTCTATGAAGTCCTCTAGCAGTGTCATGTACACGCTCTCTTCTAAATCACTATTTAGAAAAGCGGTCTTGACATCCGTCTGCCAGATTTCGTAGCCATGGTATGCAGCAATGGAAAGTAGGAACCGGATGGACTTAAGCATAACCACTGGAGAAAATGTTTCATCATGATCCACACTTGGTCGTTGACGAAAACCTTTTGCTACAAGTTAAGCTTTGAAAGTCTCAACTTTTCCATCTACAACAAGAATCTTCTCAAGATCCACTTGCTCTCGACGGGTTTTACCCCTTCAGGAGCAACTTTCAAAGTCTACACTTTGTTGGTGTATATGGATTCTATCTCAGATCGCATTACATCCAGCCATTTCACAGAGTCCCCACTCGTGATGGCCTGCTCGAAACTAGTTGGGTCATCATTTTCCATGATGCAATCCTCCCTCCCATTGTCATTTAGAAAACCGTAGTATCTCTCAGGCGGATGAGGAACCCTACTAGATCTGCGGAGTGGCTGAGATTCGTTGGAGACCATTGAATCCTCTGGTTCTATCAAATCATCAGCTGTAGTTTGTATAGCTGGAACTTCTTCCAGTTCTACCTCATGACCACTAATTTGTTTATCAAGAAATTCCTTTTTCTAAAAAAGGTGGTATGCCGAGAAACAAAACACCTTTTGTTTCTCGGTGTGGTAGAAGATATGCCCTCGCGAATGTTTGGGATATCCAACAAACTTACACAGAACCGACCTTGCCTTGAGATTTTCTGGATTTTTCCTTTCAACATAGGCCGGACAACCCCATATCTTAACTCGTTAAGACATGGTCTCTTCCTATACCATATCGCATATGGAGTGGTAGGCACTGATTTGGTTGGAACCTTATTCAATAGGTATGCGGCTTCTCAAGCGCATAACCCCAAAAGAAAATAGGTAACTCAACGGTACTCATCATAGAGCGCACCATATCTAATAGGGTGCGATTCCTCCGCTCCGATACACCGTTGTGCTGTGGTGTATACGGAAGAGTAAGCTGAGAGAGAATCCTATTCTCATTTAAATAATTCAGGAACTCCGTGCTTAAGTATTCTCCTTCCCGATCAGATCAAACGATTTTAATACTTTTAACCATTTGGTTCTCTACTTCGCACTTATATTCTTTGAATTTCTCAAAAGTTTCAGACTTGTATTTCAACAGGAACACATATCCGAATCTTGAGAGATCATCAGTGAATGTAATGAAGTACGAGGAACCATTCCTGGCATGTGTAGACATGGGACCGCATACATCACTATGTATCGGTCCCAAGAGTTCGGAAGCTCTTTCTCTATGTCCAGTAAACGGAGTTTTGGTCATTTTGCCTTTGAGACATGACTGGCAAGTTTCATAAGATATAAATTCGAACGGATTCAAATATCCATCTCTATGCAACTTAGCCAGCTGTGTCGCATTGATATAACCTAGTCTACAATGCCACAAGAAAGTTTCGTTCATTTTTGAACTTTTCCTCTTGCGTATGTTCTGTACGTTAAGAACTGTAGTTTGATTTAAAACGTATATGTCATTACATAACGTGCCTGATCCAATCAACTTTTGATTCAGGAAAATGTTCATAACATTTTCCTGCAATACAAGATTATATCCTTCTTTACTTAATAAAGAAACTGATATAATATTGCATATTAGATTCGGTATGTAATAACATTCGTTCAGAATCAATGTATTACTATTTGGTAATACAAGGTGATATTCACCAACCGCTTTGGCTGCAACACTTGCCCCATTCCTTACTTCTAGAGAATGATCACCTATTCCTAGTTCTCTACCTTTCTTTAGCCCATGTAACACATTACATATGTGGAATCTTGATCCGGTATCTAATACGCAGGACGTAGATTATACTGAGAAACGGTTCTTGCTAACGAACACACCCGAAGAAGATGCATCAACATACTTATTCTTCGTTTGGGTTGCATGGGAATCCGGATATTCCCCTATTTCCTGCTTAAACTTATAACAATTATAAGGTAGAGCGGAACCAACGTTCCCCAGCTCAGTATAACAAGCGGGTTCGTTCAATAAATCCATATTATTATCTTGATTAAGGCATGACACGGTCGCTACCTGGAGAGAGAGAGAGAAGAAAACACTCTGCGTATACTTTTGCAAGATTAGATTGGTTATTATTTTATCTAATCGGGATGGCTCCCACTGTTTTTATCAAAACTTCTTTCAAACCCTAAAAGGTAAGATTAGCCAGAATTAATTACACCCTACAAGTTCATCAATTTTTCGGCCAAGCCAGTGTCGGTACTTTGAGAGAAGTTCCCCGTGCTTTCGCACGGACCTAATTAAAATAAACCTCGTTTTCCCTGAAGCATAACTCCGTTGACACCTTTCTAGTCACCTACTTGATCGTCTAATTGTAAAGTGCAAAACTCTCTCAGGAGTAACTCTTACTCGCAGTAGGTATGGGGATCCAACTATCTCATAGAAGGTATGCAATCTCATTACAAATTTCAACACTTGAGATTCCCAATAATATTTTGCCCCTAACGTCCTATGACCTTGACAAAGGCCAACAAACTATAAGCCGCTAGTCAAGTTCAACCCGTACATTTCGTGATTGAATTAAACCCACACGCACGACTCTTGACGAAGGCCAACAAAGTCATACGACTATCTTAATCCAATCGCATCATATGCAACAGATAAGTACTAATCAGCTACCGCACACCACGCCTTGACGAAGGCCAATAAATATAGCACGAATACTAAATAATACTTATCTGAAATGATGGAGGGCTATGACAGGTTTTTAAGAAAACCTTTTGCGTAATGAACTTGACATTGTTGTAAAATCTAGTGATTTTGAAAAGGAGTGTTTTTGAGGCTTTTACTAGTTTCGCTAAATAGGTCACTCTTGGTGGATGGATCTTGGCTCTTTGCTCATCGAATGAGCTGCTGAATATTCATTAAGTAATACCACTATGCAAAGCAAGAACTAGAGAAGCAATAAAAAGACAAAACCGAGTGGGTTGTAGAAATTTCTACTTTCGCTAAAGAGGTCACTCCCGGTGAAGGGATCTTGGCTCTTTCCTCATCGAATGAGGTGCTGAATATTCATCAAGGAATACCACTATGCAAAGCAAAAACTAGAGCTACTCTTTTTGAAAATTTGATTCTACAACATCTTTAACTTTCTTTCCTTTTCATTAATCTTATTAATAAAGTCCCATCAATTATGCTTCCTAAGCATCACAGATAAAGAAATGAAAATACAACGTACGCTTATGCCATCCGCATTCGCCATGGAGTCTCGTCATGCACCGTTAGGTTACTTAACTACCGGCAGAGCGGGGCAAGACTACCACGGATGCAAAACATAAGCAACGTTTTTTATATATCATATATATAATATAAAGCATTCGTCTCACGCAGTTATATGATCTCATCACAGAACATTGCAGCAGAAGTCAGCATATGAAATATTGGATATACTAGGAGGTCGGTGTTTTAAATTAAGCCAGTAAAAAACACGAATTCCACGGTCGTGATGAATAGCCAAACCTACATCTCTAGACCCCTATGAGAGCGGCAAGCAACCCTACCAATTCTAGAGTTAGGAGACCCGTACTCGACTCCTCGAGATGGTCTCCCACTGAACTCTAGAATCCGGTTACTTGTGCTCCCTACCTTGGGTCTATCCTAATGCGGAAAAGTAAATAATATACATCAATGGTGACATCATGCTCAACCCAAAAGTGTCCCAATAAAAGAATATTACATACAAGTTTTTACATGAATGAAAATGAAAAACTCTCATCTCACGCAAAACCCCCCGGCTATTCAAACACGACGATTCAATATAACATATCACAGCAACACATAACATCAAATGTCATCAATGTAAGTAAATATACGTATCCCAATTGTCGTTGACGTATAGCAACGAAACCGGCGATACACCACATATTACACTTACGGTCGCAGAAAAGAAAGTGAAAACTACAATAATTAGAATTCGCAATATTCTTAGACATCATAAACCCGAAATATCACATATTTCGGATTTCATGCCTAACCATACAAATTCCTTAGACATCATAAACCTGAAATATCTTGTATTCCGAATTTCATGCCTAACCATATAAACCACGCATTTTAGTCTCAATATTGAAAACACTTTTCAATAACCAGTCGGGTAATTCAATAAGATTCCCGACAACCTGATCGAATGCTCGTCGGAAACTTTAGTAGATGGTCGCCCCCCTCGATATTGTCGATGAAGTGCACTTAGGCGGAACACCACGACCGTGAGCATCCGGGAGGATGCTTTTGGTAACGGGGTTCTCCTACAGTCACTTGGTCGGAGCTATGGGGCGTGGCTAAATAGTAATGTTACCCGGCGAGTATCCGCGTACACTACGTGATTGCGACGAAGTTTTGATCCGAATCAAAACCTTGCGGCAACCGATCAAGTGAGACTAAATTGCTAGATTTACAAAATACTAACTAGTTTTCACAAAACTAATTATTGCGGATTCCAAATATTGTATCACAAATCACAGATATCTAGACGATGTTAAACATTTTGATCGATTTATCAAACACCCAAAATTCCCAGAGATCTCAACACTTGAGTCACAGTTAAAAATACCCAGACAGCGCCCCAAGCACCTATGGACCTCCACAAGAAGACACGCTCCCTGCCTCACCAACGGCGTGCCGCGAAACCGCCGCCAAAGGCATACTTTGGCCGCGCTTCTTCGGTCGTTTGGTCGAGTTGGACCGTCGTTTTTTTTGTAGGTCCATAGAATACCCTGCACGGTTTTCTGAATATTTTTAATATGAAAAATTCCAACTTTTGAAAAATTTCCAGAGAGTGGGTAATTCGGGGTTTTGAAAAGTCGATCGAACACTTTAACTTCTCCTAGACAACACCTAATGCTCTAGCATGGCTCTGATACCACTGCTGGGTTCGCTTAGCACCCCGACACGGTCTCGGCAAGCATCAAGTATGAAACTTTAAAAATTTAGGATGCCGAGCGAGCCCGAACTAAGGATCTAACTAGAGAATTAGGGTATATCTAAGCAAGTAAACAACTTTATTCTAAGTGAACAAGGAATACAACCTTTGTAGACCGGTTATTCACTTCTAAAACTCCGTATAGTAGTCCATTAACTCCTAGTAGTGGTCTCCCGGACTCTCGTTAGGCTCCACTAGGGGAAAGGAACGAGCTTTCTTAAAGATCTTCGGGGCCGAAGATGATCTACGTCGAGGAATATCTAACTCAAGCTACCTCTTTACTAATTGATGAATTAGTGAAGCAAACAATCTATACTAAATGACTAGTTTGGTATAGATTGATGAAGTAGGAATTTTGCTCACTTTAGAATTAATTTTCTCTATTTCTTTTTCTTCTCATTTGAAAGCTAGAAAGCAAGGAAGGAGATGAAGAAGAAACTTTAGTGATCAAGTGTAATGAACCATGTGTGAGAAAATATCTCATATAAACTCATGTAGAGACTAAGCCATGGATAAAGATAATGGTTGGGTTAATAAATATCTAGAGTAAAACAAAATTAGTGGACTTAAGTCAAAAATTCTCCATGCTTCCACAAGCATCTCAAACCTTGCTAATTTCCATCTAATTTTGATTTTTCCCTTAATATTTAAACACCCAAATTATCTTAAGTTAGGTATAAATCTCATACACCCAAGTCTAATGTATCATCTAGCATGACACATAAATAAATACATTAATATATATATCACATATATATTTGTATGTATTTAGAGAAAACAATTTCTTAAGTGAGCTAATATTAGTTAATATATATTAATATATAAAATATATAATTATCTATTATATTATTAAATCAACACTTGATTTAATAATCCGGCTATATCTCATACAACCGACTAATATCATATAACAAATTATTGAATCAACACTTAATCCAATAATCCGGTTATATCACATATAACCTATATCGCGAGAATAGAATACGGTATCACATACATGTATTAATCTCGATCCCGCACATATCATATATGTGCCCTATTTTGTTTCGCTTGAACCAGGAAATCTCTGTGTAGGACTCTAAAGACTCGTCAATACGCCGGCAGTAGGTAATGATCATATCAGTTACCCACAAGCCGTCAGCGGTACTAACTGGACGTAACGGCAACCCGGGTATTAAGCGATCAGAAGATCAACAAGAAAGCTTATTCATACTCCCGAGAATCCAATAAGCAACACTACCGTACAGTCCGGTCTCTTCGTCTGATATGTCGCATATCTAGTCTGGGGGTGGTAAACATCATACCCCAATAACTTGATAAATCATGTCGATGTGAGGCTCATAACGGGTCGAGAAACTACTGATAACACTTACCAGTAAATCTCAATATCAGCCCTGGCCAGGGACTTCCTGTTATGGCCAATCGAGCACAGCGCAATATCAACCCCCAATACCGGGAGAGACGAAACCCCTCCTATCGCTCATTGCCTCCATGTGACTCGGGACTATACCCAAAAACCACCGTTTTGCACGCTCTCTTGAACGTGGTAAGATGGAAATCAAAGCACAGTGGGAATCACACAAGAATCTATGACGATCTCGGGTCTACAGACTAACCTATACCAGTGTCACCAAAGAACTGCTATCTGACGATAAGTATAATACCATCTAGGAGTTCTCGGCGAGTCTTGTTTGGTTTACCCAGTCTCCACTGAGCACCCATATACAATCTTTGATGTCAAACACCAATAGATGCGTGATCATCCATCGCCCATCAAATAGGTCAAGAAACGTATACGCCGGTCTACTCTGGAATATCGATGCCCCGTTTCGATACACCCACGACTAGAAACAATTAAAGGATGAACTTGTAGACTACCCTGGCCACACTAGTATGATCTGCATCATAATCCTGATAGTCAAGTACACATCCTAAGGTCCTTATCAACATGTAACAGAGAGACAGTACAAGTATACTTGTTAAGATAAAAAGTAACCAGATAGTATACTATCATGTCGAGTAAGAAAGTACTCCCTATATATGTCCAAGCATCCACTATAATATACAATCATGTACAATAATGACCTCTAGGGTATACATACAACTAACACTGGCAATGCTCTGCTTCTCAAGCAGAGGAAGCGCAGACGTCTAACAATGCTCTGCTCCTCAAGCAGAGGAAGCGCAGACGTCTGCCCCTATAGATTCAGACGTCTGCCGTACAGATAAGCGTAAATTCCAGTTCGAGATTTATCTCGAAAAATCTGTTTCTGGGTGGTGGTTTCGTAATTTTTCGGATTTTATTGTAACTCAAATTTGTATGGGCTATATATAGGATTTTAGGGTTAAAGTTTTAAAGTATCGTATTGATCAGATAATCAAGGGAGACGAGAGACAGTTCCATAAGTGATCAAGACGATTATAAGGAGAGCTTTGAGAGAGAGAAGAAGATCTCGTTGGAGGTCATAAAGGAAAGGGTTATTGTAATTCTTTGTAAGGTTTTTTCTTTTTCTCAAAAGTTCTAATAAAGAGTTCTTCTCTTTTCCCCTCAAATCTCTTGTGTTATTTGATTTGCATTTATTCTAGTTTTGTTATTCGTTTTAAAAGGATCTTAGTTTAGATCCATAAGAGTTGGTTGTCGCTCATCCGCTGTGCATGCTCCCAACAACCAAGCTGTGCTACATCCCTTTTCAGAATAGTTGTACAGTGTCTTTGTAAAAAAGCCCGATGTGGCATGCCACGCTTACTTGGTTTGGTTCTGTTAACAACAAAAGAATTATGATAAGAGGAAGATACGGAAACCGTGTGAGCAAGGTTGCAAGGTTACATGTTCAAGTCATGAAACCAAAACAAGGAAAGGAAAAATTCCACCTAGTAAGATAGAATATCCTTGCACCTAAGGGAGAGGACATAGAGATCCAAAAGCGGCCAAATAACAAACTGGTTTACGCAGAGAAGAATATATTAATTCTACTAATTGAGTGAGTAGACTACGCAAGCAGCATTTCAAACCTCATGTTATCTCAAAATCAAGATACTAAACGGAGTTGCGTGGAGTACCATGTAGCCGACTCCAAAGTTTTAGGATAAAGCTTGTTATTGTTGTTGTTTCTGTTATGGTTATGTCGACGCACCACTAAAGTCTAACTTGCAAATTTCTTTCGATAATGCCTCAACTCCTACGATAAATTAAGGGATCAGCCAACCGTTCTATCTGCAATGTTCATTTCCAAAAATTCCCCCCCTCTTTCCTTTTGAAAGATAGGTACCAAATAATCCATATTAACTTTCAAAAGGGAAAAATAAATAAATAATAATGTATCAAGTTCCGGCCTTTGGGATCATATTTCAATCCACATCTCCCGACTATATTATATTTTTATTATCACTAACAATGACGAGTTTCTTCTAGCTAGTCCTACAATCATAATCATCTCTCGTTGCATCTATTCAATAAGATCATTGTAATATTTTCTAAGAATAAAATATAAATAAATAAATTGGATGCAATAGCTTAAGGAGAAAGATAGAGAAAGAAGCAGAGAGACTCACCGGTGATTGAGAATTTTTCCTCTAGGATAGAGCTTCAGAACGTTTCTTTTGGGTTTATTAATTGTGCATGTGGAGATTTTCTCGTTGAAATCATGAAATGCTTGCCACCGTAATTTCAGGAATATATAACAATAAATTAACTATGAGATTTTCTGACATATATAAGGGATCTTTTTTAAAGATTTTTAGTTGAGATTATCAAAGTTTATGGTTTGAATAGGTAATTAAGAATCATTCATCGGATATTTATCCTACAATTGTGCACGTGTGTACACAGCAAATCTTGAAGAGATTTTTTAAATATAAAATTAATTAGTTGATTTTACAGATTTTTTTTGTTGATTTGAGTATATTTTCAAATTTTCGTTTAGTTTCTATTTAATATTTTTCTTAAAGTTTTGAGGATTTTTCTTGCCATGTGCCTTCTTAAAACCCTTTCTCTTTGTGTGTTGGCACAAAAGTTATTTTATCGCTAGGTGTCTCCTATATTGATAATCAAATTTATAGGAAGGATACCTAAATTATTTTTTCCAACACTTTTAATTCGATGTGTTATCCATATAGATGAAAAATAGGAACCTTCTCATGTCTATAAACATCTCATCATAATAACTATGACTTAATTTCAAGATAAATATTTTACATTGTACTTCTGAAATCAAGCATTTAAATATATAATATCAAATACTATCCTTGAAAATTGGAAAATAAATCTCTTTTCCCTGCCTAGTTAATTACAAAGGAATTTGACTAAAATAGTTTTGTTCTTCTTAAATAGTATAAGAGATAGGTTAATGCTGGTAATGGTGCTCATAAGTGCGGATTCTCCTGATCAAGACACGTAGCGGTTGACAAGTTTCCCACGTGCACCAATCAGCTCTTTGAAGTACCATGCGAAGGGGACATTCCTCGGTGTCTCATCTCTGAGGTATCATCTGACATTTGAGAGGGCATTCCCTGAGTACATTCCCTATTCGTATGGCAACCAGCCAACAACTCTCCTTCGAGCTATCATACAGCTGAGCTTCCTTAGCCTCCACATTCGTCTCAGAGCTGTCATAGAGCTGAGCTTCCTTAACCTCCCTGCTCGTTTCTGAGCTATCACTGAGCTGAGCTTCCTCAGCTTTCCCGTCTGGCCGGGAGCACGGAGCACAAGCGTTCCCGTAACGGTTCCGTGTATCTCGCCACGACGAAATCTCCGCCGCTCCACGTCCTGCATCCCACGCCAGCGTATCCCGCCATTAATGGGCGTATCCCGCCATCAACGCGAACGTGACTCAGGGGCGTAACGAACGGCGTAACGAACGGCGAGAATCTCGTATCGGCTCGCTCCATACGACCGCTATATAAACCCCTCTTCCAGACGACTCAGGTATGGTGGAACTCATTCCAATACGCCGCTACTCTGCCCTAATATTTCTCGGTACTTATTTGATCGTTGGAGTGTCTTACGGTGGTTTCCCATCCCGGGACTTCCCTTCCAGGTAGCTCGGCGTCAACAATAACCAATAGCCCATTGAGATCCACATGCTCAACCATCATCTCAAATCTCAACCATTCAGCACCGCTGGCACAAGATCGACGGAGGACAAGATCTGAGGAAGATTCAGACCTCCATCAGCTGGCGCCATCTGTGAAAACGAAGAAGTTTTTTCCACTACAAAAATTGATCTTCCGCCTTCAATTCGATGACCAGCGATCATCGCAACGGAGATCCTAACATGAGCCATCCCTTCCTTCACAACGGAGGCAGGGGTGGTTCCACTCCACCTCCAAACATCGCCGAAGCCTTAACAGTACGGATCGACCAATTAGCGGCGATGGTGGACACGCTCGTTCGTGTTCAAGCTGCCGTCCAGGCCCAGCAAACAGCCACACCTGCTCCCCAGAATGACGGCGGGAACGAGACAGCGGACGAACGCGCTCGAGTCCATGTCCTCGCTCGGGTCAATCCTGACACTACGGGACACTGGCATGCTGATTTCGACAGTCACGATACCCATATAAGGAATGATTCCATGACTCGTTGGGCGCCGAATATATCAATGCCGAGGTATCAGTTCAATGCTCCCCGCGCTCCCTTACCCTCCGAGATGACGTCAGTCAAAACACTTGCTTCTAAGAATAACCGACACCACCACGATCACCAAGGCCTTGTATATGGCGTTCGTCGGGGAGAACCGTGAAAGGTCCAATCCGAGGAACTGAGGAACGTAATATAGAATAGCCGAAGCCGTTCCGTCGCTCAAGCTCGAAGCGTGTACAATGGGGGCTCCGACCGGGGAGAATTCTCGGGGTACCAGCGACGGATCGACGTCCTCGAAAAGAAGATCGAGGACATGCAACTCGCTACTCGCCAACCTGAGGGGTCGACGAGATATTCTTCAGACTCTCTCACGAAGCCTTTCACCGAGTAGCTACTGAGAGAGCGAATCTCTTCCCGGAACAAGCCACCCAAAATTTCTCTTTTCGACAGGAAGTGTTGGCTATAGTGCCCTCAAGGAAATTATCGTAATCTTAATTAGGTGATTATGATGATTGAGGGAGGACCTATACCGGTAGAACAGTCTTACCCGAGATGATAGTATGCTATCTGGTTTGTTTTTATCATCATGCTTTATATGGTATTACATATCACTATTACATGTTGATAGAGCCCATAGGATTCTTGCTTGACTACCAGCATTATGATGACGATCATATATGTGGGAGCTGGGGGTCTATACGAAAATCCTTAAATGTCCGTAGTCGTGGAAGTTTCGAGACTGGGCATCGATACTCCAGTATAGACTAGTGTATACTGATCGAGACCCCGACGAGAGGCGGTGGCCCGGTCTCACAAGCCATTGGTGTTAGTTTGTTCACCTAAGATAGTATACAGGTGCTCATTGGGTTATGAGTACACTGGACGAACTCGCCGGGAACCTGCTAGTTGGTATTATACCTATTGTTAAATAGCAGTTCCCAGATGACATGTGTATAGGTTAGTCTGTCGACCTGAGATCGTCATTTGTCTCGTGTGAGTTCCTACTGTTCTTTGATTACTACCCTACCACGGCTCAAAGGAGCCGTGCAAACAGGTTTTAGTTGGGTACAGTCCTGAGCCACATGGAGGCAGTGAGCAGATCGTCGGGGATTCGTCTCTCCCGGTATTGGGGGTTGATGTCGCGCGGTGCACGGGTGACCATCACCAGAAATCCTTGGCCAAGATAGTCGAGAATTACTGATCTAGGATCAGTAGTTTCTCAGGTGGTAATGGGTTTTATACCGACACGAATTATCGCGTTATTAGGGGTCTGACTTTATCCACCCCCCTAAACTCGATATGCGATACTATTAGACGAACAGACCGGACTGTACGGATATTGTCACTGTCAGGCTCAGTAGGGGTTTGGATGAGTTTGCTCGTCGGCCTTCCTTTCGCTCAATACCTGGGTAGCCTTTACGTACAACTAGTGTCGCTGATGTGCTTGTGGTTAAACCCACTGCCAGCGTATTGACGAGTCTTTAGAGTCCCACACAGAGGGTTTTCACGGTTCAGGCGATATGATGTAGATGACGTATGTGGGTACATACAGGTGTCCGATTAAATGTGTACAGGCTGCACAGACTTTAATCGGACGGTTGATAATACTAGCAGCTTAGGATTAAGTCGGATTATTAAATCAGGTTTTGATTTAATAATTTATATATATGTATTTATATATATATATATATATATATATATATATATATGTATTCTAGTATTATTGTTCACTATTCATTTTCTCTCTTGGCTATTCGTATTTTTGTACGAATACGCGTATATGTATTTCGATACGTGTATCGGGAAGTATTCCGTATTTATACGGAATAGCTTCTAGAAGACGGCCACCTAATTAATGATTTTCTTTTTAGAAAATCAATTATGGAAATGAGGTGGAGGGGTGAGTTGGCATGAGCATGGGCTTAAGGCATGTAGAGAGGTATGGGCATTGGAATTGTTTATTGCAAATTGAGATAAGATATTTTTTTCATTGCATGAGAGAGAGAGAGAGGGGAGGCAGCCAATAGCTATTAGGGGGGCTTGGTCATTTCTTTTTCTTCACTTGCTCGCTTGCATTCACTACTCACTTCAACACTTAGCCATTTTCTTGAGTTGCTCATGCCACATGTTTCCTTACCTCCTTTATCTTCTTGAGTTGCTCTCTTGAGCATTGTGATGAGAGGAAAATTATAGTGACATATTTCTACACCTCCACTCTCCATTGCTAGCAACCTTGGAGCATCGATTGCCTCGTTTGGCGAGGCTGAAGCTTGCATCGTTTTCCTCAGATGGATCATCATAGACGGAGGAAGACCGGCAACCAAACTCAATCCAGACGACCACTAGGAGCTTAGGAAGATAGATGATGTAATACCCAGCCCCTTTTATACCAAAACCTGTATTTTATTACTCTATAATTCCATTTATTTTTATTTATAATTCCATTTATTTTATTTATAATTTTATTTATTCTAAACTCCATTTTTCTTTTATCAATTAAACCCAAACCCTTCAATTTATTCAAATCCCAACCAAACTTCTCCCCAGCAGCCCACCAAGCCCGGCCTCACACTCTTTTCCTCAAAAATCTTTTAATTTCCAAAACCCCGGCCCGGCCCTCTTGTTCCATTCCCTTTAATTCTTTTTATTTTTTAGTTGCCAGCCCAACTCCCTTGGCCCGTGACCCGGGCCGACCCGACCCGGCCCACTACCCCTTCCCTTCTTCCTCCAACGGCTCTCCCCTTCTCCCGCCCATGCCATTGATTTTTCGATCCACTTCCTCCGCCCACGCCCACGTCGCAGCGCGCGTTTCCCCACGACCCGCTCCCCAACCTCCACCTTCTACCACTCACCAACCCCATCACATTCGTTTTTTTCCCTTAACCCTCCACGAGCGCTCACCATCACCTTCGCCCGCCTCGACCCTCCTTCACCGGACACGACCCCACCACCGACCACTTCATCTCTTCATCCGCCTCCTCCCAACACCGCGACACCCACAGCCGCACCCTCCTCGTCGTCATCCAAACACCCCCACTCACTCACTAACCGCACCCGAGCTCCACCCCCTGCACCCTCTCGACGGCGGCCACTGCATCTCGTCGACCTCATCATCATCATCATCATCACCGTTGCCACCATCCTATACTCTTTCTCTTGATCCCTCTTCCTCACTCCCCCTCGCTAAATCCCCCTGGTCCCCTCTCTCTTCCTCTGTTCTTGACCTCTCTCTCCCCCTCTGTGTTCTCTCTCTCTCTCATTTCTCTCTCTCTCTCTCTAGCACTCTCTCTCTCCCTCTCTAAACCTCACCCGTCTTTCCATTCTCTATCAACCCACTACCACCACACGACATTGCCCGAGCCCGCAACAGCCCATTCCCAAGCTCGAGCCAAGCCCAAGCCTAGCCGAGACTCGTCGCGTGGTTGCTACCCCGTGCCCGGGACGTGTCACTACTGCCTTCGCTGCCACGCCGTCAGTTCACCGTGTCCAGGCAAGTTTTCTACTTGCTACATGCTAAGCTATGCTTGTTACAAACTTACATCGTATAGATCCTATAATTAATTTCTGAATAAAATCATATTACGTACCTGTTCGATGCATGTTCTCAAAAATAATACTTTTCTAAATTGACGGAACTGGATTGTTTATGTTGGCACTTGTTGTGATGAATACCTTGTACAAATTGCGCTGGAAAATATGACCGTTAACGACTAAAACGACTACCCCCAATTTCACTCGTAAAACTGGAATTTTATTGTACCTGAAAACCGTTAAAATCGCCATAAATTATATATACACTGTAATGATGCGTTCGAAGGCTCAAATCGAAGCCAACTCGACGAAATTTAACCCTATACTAGTTTACAGATATTCCTGTGCTTGAACTGTGACAATATTTGGAGCGGAGTGCGACTCCGGACTGCAGTCCAGAGCGACTCCAGTTGTTGCTTGCTGTTCCGTAATGAACACCACCCTGTTTCCTAAACTCGTAGGTTGCGGAACTCTGCTGATTATTATAGGGGAATCTGTTATCTAGACAACACAAGTGGTTCCATCCTATTTCGTTATCATTTGTTATTTAATCTGCAATTTAAAAGATCGGGACGCATAACAGTCCCAACAGAATCAGAACTGACATATTAGTGTTAAACAGTGTATAACTCCTGACGTACAGATGAGATTGACGATCCGTCTATTGCGTTGAAAACCTTACTGAAAACCCTAGAATTCATCCAACTGTAGAGTCGCTAATATCTGATCCCAACTGGGATTAAAATGCGTTGCGAAACGGACTTCTGATTCTGAAACCAGATTTCCATCCGTGAACGTTTAAAATGAAATGGCTAT
Organism: Agapanthus africanus; assembly: GCA_030015575.1. Classification (NCBI taxonomy): domain Eukaryota; kingdom Viridiplantae; phylum Streptophyta; class Magnoliopsida; order Asparagales; family Amaryllidaceae; genus Agapanthus; species Agapanthus africanus. The sequence continues at coordinate 633,776,437 of CM057343.1, forward strand.
AACTAACGATCCTAGAACCGGATTGGCGTGAAATTAAATTCGATAGATTGATAACTGAACATACTAATTATTACCTGTTCATCGTCTCACTAAATCGTAACCGTATGATTTATGATAAATTGTGCAAGTGGTACATTATTGATTGAGGACATCCTAAACATGCTTTATATACTGTTTACGCATCATATCATACACATGTCGTTGCATTGATAACATAGTGATAACGTGCATTTACCCAGTGTTAGGTTTTAGTGATGATTGTGGCAAGTACGTCAGTGTTCGTGTATAAGTGATTAAGTGAAAGTGATACGTACTTGTACACAATCAGTGAACCTGATTATTCTATTGCATTGTCGACGTCTGTAGGATGCGTGTACATGTGACTATAAGTGGTATGGGACACTTATGAAAGCTCTTGCATGGGTGTCACAGATAAGGCACCAGACATTGCCATTTATCTTAGGTATTAGTCGGGATGTGCTTGATGGAGGTCCTGCCTCCAGTTCTCGCGCAGACTTGTCACAGATCGATTGGTATTTAGGGTTATGGTTGGCGTTTGATGTAGACCACGGGGTGTGGGATAGTTTGAGTGTGAGTTCAACAGAATCTCGGGAGTCCCATGCCGGCTTATATATTTAGGGAGATATATGGAGATTTACAGGGTATGTGATTATCACCGTGATATACATGTTAGGCCCGTGGTCCCTTGCCCTTGGGTTCTACCCTTGGGTGGAGGACACTCGCGAGTGGTTGACTCTCACATTTGGACTGACGATAGGCTTAGTGACCTGTACAGTGAGACTTAGAGACTGATAGGGATACTGGCATTGATATATCTTACTTACTGTGTTGACATACGTGGCATATCGTTCTACTGTTTTTACTGTTCCGCTGCATTGATTACTGCATATGCATATCCATGTTGTCATTGATTTACTGTTATACATATCTATTACTACCATTAGAATTGTCACATGATTTTATATATATTATATTGCTATTGTGTCGCTCTGACGACCTGAGTATGCATGCTCAGTGTGAGGAGAGGATTTAGCCTGGACCTGGACTAGACGTACATCACGGACATCTTGATTTGCCATCCAGGGTTATACCCTTTTGTTTCCCATCAGGTTAGTTCTTTACATTGTTTCTTTCAGTTACTGCATTTCTCATTACCTGCGCATTATTTACTGTTTACCATGAAAAACTAGAAGCCGAAGTGTGACTACGGCAGGACATTTCCTTGACCGTAGGAGCATGGCTGGCCTTGTCTACCCCTCGTATTCCGTATTTTGGGAAGCGGGGCGTGATATGGTTTAGTTGGTATCAAAACCAGGTTTTGCTTCGATTGGGATTGCAGTTTTCCGTGTATAGCTTGGCAATCTAAGACATTCCTTGGTCTAGGTTGTAAACTTGTCATTCTTGATCCATATTCACATCGTGTGTTCAGCTATCCATTCGCTAGGGTTTCAGGTGACTTGGCAAAGTTTCGTGGTGGTAAAGGTGAACTACATCACGATTACACTACCATACTCTGTTTAAGTGACTTAAAGTCATACAGTTGATTTTCCACTTGTAATGAAATTCATCACCTCTGATATTCTTGAATCTTTGTCCTATCCATATTATATTTGGATTCGTATAGCTTGTGACTTATATCATCCTCAAAATTGTTGTTTCAGGATCATGTCTTCCAACGACTCTTCATCTATATCCGTTCCCCAGAATCAGACCATTGAGATTCTGAGTGTACTGCAAGGTCTAAAGGAAGCCCAGGAGCGAACAAACGACTTGTTGGCTGAAGGACTGAGAAAGCAGATGAGTCAGGCCCCAGCGGGAGTCTCAAATCATAAAGGGATCCCCGTTAGACGAGGAAAAGAGAAGAAGATGAAACGTCAATTTGTTTCCCCGCGGCAGAAGCAGCAGAAGACCTCATGTTGTGGGTATTGTAAGAGGCCAGGACATCTTCAGAGGGATTGTCGCCGCGCCCAAGGGAAATGTCTGATATGCGGGTCCAACAAACATCTCATCAACGGTTGTCCAGAAAGGAAAGAACTACAAGAAGGAGACTCGTCCACACTCCCCACTTCTGGCAAGTGAGGATTTATGCGTAGTTCGTACTTCGAGGATAAAGCGGATCCAACACAGGATCCAATTTGCGTGACGAGGATGCAGCGGCCTAGTGATCAAAGAAGAATTTTCATGTTTCTCTACTTTCAGTAATAATGTTGTCATTTTCTTATAAATATTTCTTTCCGTTTGAAACCTTGTATCCGTTGAAATTTTAGTTGAATGCAATAAAACTTTGAATCGTAATATATCTATCATTCTCTTGCTGTCTCCTTATTTATAATATTCATCACCACAGCATTGTTATCCTGATATTTTTCAATTCCTGCCACCGCATATCTTTCTACACTTTATACACTTAACTATTTTCATGATGTGTTCCATTGTCTAATCATGACTCTTTTTCTTTCAGGCCATGGCCCACCCCGGAGCAGCGCCGCATCTAGATGAAGATACACAGTCATGTGTTTTCTTAGACTGCACGCTGATGAGTTCTGACGATGAGATCAACGGTCCCCAGGTCATTGGCGAAAACAGCGATTCCGAAGACGAAGGAGCAGCCGCCCCAGAGTTTAACATGATAGCTGATTCCGACGAAGAGGAAGGAGAACCTGAAGAGAACCCGATAGAGGAAGATCCCGAGGAAGATCCCGAGGAAGATCCGATAGAAGAAAATCCAGTGGAGGAAGACCCCATGGAAGAGAACCCAGAAGGAGAGGATCACATGGAATCGGACCTCGATGAAGAAGCTCCACCCGTGGAAGAAGGACCGGAAGATCAAGACCCTGCTGTGGAAGAACTTCCAATGGCGATGCCCGTGAGGCGTTATGGAAACGGACGCCCCTACCTGAGTGCGCGAGCCTACCGCAACCTGCTGAATCTCCACAACCGCGACCGACGGGATTTCTTTTGATGATTGTCTTATCTGGACAAATAAATTTGTGTATAGATTAGGGCCACCTTTTATCTTTGAGAATGCTTTGTTTATAATCTTCTGGAATGAAATAAATTGTGGAGTTCGCTAATTCTTCAATCTTCTTAGTTCTCTTGATACTTGATTATTTCTTCTATACAATTATTTTTCTACTGAGATCTGTCTACCCTTACTCCTTACTTTGTCTTAACCCTCACTGAGATTAACTAGTACCACACCCGATCTTTTAGAGATCCACTCTTCATCCTCTGTCTGTGCCCCGTTTGTGATCCTTCTGGGAGGAGAACTTTTCTAGTGAAATTTCCGAGTTCGTTAACCCTTCAAATTTTGATTCATATGATATACCGACCGCTGTTCTTTCCATACTTTTTTCACTTGTAGTCCTTGCTGCTCACCCTTATCCCATTCTCTTTGACCGCTAGTCTAAAGCCGCCACACTCCAACCTTTGAATGATCCACACTTCCTTGTAATCCTTACCCTAGCTAGCCCTACACATCTTGTGTTTTCCTATTACCCTATAAATATTTAGGGACTTTATTACTCAACAATTTGGCTTTCATTATTTTATATTTATCGAAGAGTGGGTTTTATCGACTATTTCCCGTTTTACGCATTTCAGATACTCCACTACTAGCCTTCCCATTATTTTCAGTAGCGCGACCTTACACCGCGCATATTTTGTTCCATATTTCTTATTTCCTCGATATGAGTTTTCTAAGTTATTTTTTTAAACTATTTGATCGATACAATATCCTCAAATGTTTAACCTACCGACAAATCTTTCACTATTTCATTATCGTTACTTTATTCTCGGGTGTTGTACCTATGTTTACTATTATAAATGATTGTGCCTTATACTTACTATTTCTGATGTGCTACTTTTGATATACGTATATGTGCATATAAATGAGTTTCGATTTTATCGAGTACGCCTCGAATAATATTGTTCGTTATTTATATTCCCGTATATATGTAGTTGCTCTTATAGTTGTTCCTGCCTTATACTTATTTAGACCCATCCTTTTGTATTTTGTTCTTACATATATAAACCTTCAAATTTTCTTTATCTGTCTATTTCAAGTAAAGCATTATGTGTTAGTTTGCAATATAATTACTTTTGTCTATGTTTGTATAACTTATTGTTTATTTTAAATTTCGAGGACGAAATTTTTGTAAGGGTGGTATGATGTAATACCCAGCCCCTTTTATACCAAAACCTGTATTTTATTACTCTAGAATTCCATTTATTTTTATTTATAATTCCATTTATTTTATTTATAATTTTATTTATTCAAAAGTCCATTTTTCTTTTATCAATTAAACCCAAACCCTTCAATTTATTCAAATCCCAACCAAACTTCTCCCCAGCAGCCCACCAAGCCCGGCCTCACTCTCTTTTCCTCACAAATCTTTTAATTTCCAAAACCCCGGCCCGGCCCTCTTGTTCCATTCCCTTTAATTCTTTTTATTTTTTTGTTGCCAGCCCAACTCCCTTGGCCCGTGACCCGCGCCGACCCGACCCGGCCCACTACCCCTTCCCTTCTTCCTCCAACGGCTCTCCCCTTCTCCCGCCCACGCCATTGATTTTTCGATCCGCTTCCTCCGCCCACGCCCACGTCGCAGCGCGCGTTTCCCCACGACCCGCTCCCCAACCTCCACCTTCTACCACTCCCTGCACCTCACCAACCCCATCACATTCGTTTTTTTCCCTCAACCCTCCACGAGCGCCCACCATCACCTTCGCCCGCCTCGACCCTCCTTCACCGGACACGACCCCACCACCGACCACTTCATCTCTTCATCCGCCTCCTCCCAACACCGCGACACCCACAGCCGCACCCTCCTCGTCGTCATCCAAACACCCCCACTCACTCACTAACCGCACCCGAGCTCCACCCACTGCACCCTCTCGACGGCGGCCACTGCATCTCGTCGACCTCATCATCATCATCATCATCACCGTTGCCACCATCCTGTACTCTTTCTCTTGATCCCTCTTCCTCACTCCCCCTCGCTCAACCCCCTTGGTCCCCTCTCTCTTCCTCTGTTCTCGACCTCTCTCTCTCCCTCTGTGTTCTCTCTCTCTCTCATTTCTCTCTCTCTCTCTCTAGCACTCTCTCTCTCCCTCTCTAAACCTCACCCGTCTTTCCATTCTCTATCAACCTACTACCACCACACGACATTGCCCGAGCCCGCAACAGCCCATTCCCAAGCTCGAGCCAAGCCCAAGCCTAGCCGAGACTCGTCGCGTGGTTGCTACCCCGTGCCCGGGACGTATCACTACTGCCTTCGCTGCCGCGCCGTCAGTTCACCGTGTCCAGGAAAGTTTTCTACTTGCTACATGCTAAGCTATGCTTGTTACAAACTTACATCGTATAGATCCTATAATTAATTTCTGAATAAAATCATATTACGTACCTGTTCGATGCATGTTCTCAAAGATAATACTTTTCTAAATTGACGGAACTGGATTGTTTATGTTGGCACTTGTTGTGATGAATACCTTGTACAAATTGCGCTGGAAAATATGACCGTTAACGACTAAAACGACTACCCCCAATTTCACTCGTAAAACTGGAATTTTATTTTACCTGAATACCGTTAAAATCGCCATAAATTATATATACACTGGAATGATGCGTTCGAGGGCTCAAATCGAAGCCAACTCGACGAACTTTAACCCTATACTAGTTTCCAGATATTCCTGTGCTTGAACTGTGACAATATTTGGAGCGAAGTGCGACTCCGGACTGCAGTCCAGAGCGACTCCAGTTGTTGCTTGCTGTTCCGTAATGAACACCACCCTGTTTCCTAAACTCGTAGGTTGTGGAACTCCGCTGATTATTATAGGGGAATCTGTTATCTAGACAACACAAGTGGTTCCATCCTATTTCGTTATCATTTGTTATTTAATCTGCAATTTAAAAGATCGGGACGCATAACAGTCCCAACAGAATCAGAACTGACTTATTAGTGTTAAACAGTGTATAACTCCTGACGTGCAGATGCGATTGACGATCCGTATGTTGCGTTGAAAACCTTACTGAAAACCCTAGAATTCATCCAACTGTAGCGTCGCTAAAATCTGATCCCAACTGGGATTAAAATGTGTTGCGAAACGGACTTCTGATTCTGAAACCAGATTTCCATCCGTGAACGTTTAAAATGAAATGGCTATAACTAACGATCCTAGAACCCGATTGGCGTGAAACTAAATTCGATAGATAGATAACTGAACATACTAATTATTACCTGTTCATCGTCTCACTAAATCGTAACCGTATGATTTATGATAAATTGTGCAAGTGGTACATTATTGATTGAGGACATCCTAAACATGCTTTATATACTGTTTACGCATCATATCATACACATGTCGTTGCATTGATAACATAGTGATAACGTGCATTTACCCAGTGTTAGGTTTTAGTGATGATTGTGGCAAGTACGTCAGTGTTCGTGTATAAGTGATTAAGTGAAAGTGATACGTACTTGTACACAATCAGTGAATCTGATTATTCTATTGCATTGTCGACGTCTGTGGGATGCGTGTACGTGTGACTATAAGTGGTATGGGACACTTATGGAAGCTCTTGAATGGGTGTCACAGATAAGGCACCAGACATTGCCATTTATCTTAGGTATTAGTCGGGATGTGCTTGATGGAGGTCCTGCCTCCAGTTCTCGCGCAGACTTGTCACAGACCGATTGGTATTTAGGGTTATGGTTGGCGTTTGATGTAGACCACGGGGTGTGGGGTAGTTTGAGTGTGAGTTCAACAGAATCTCGGGAGTCCCATGCCGGCTTATATATTTAGGGAGATATATGGAGATTTACAGAGTATGTGATTATCACCGTGATATACATGTTGGGCCCGTGGTCCCTTACCCTTGGGTTCTACCCTTGGGTGGAGGACACTCGCGAGTGGTTGACTCTCACACTTGGACTGACGATAGGCTTAGTGACCTGTACAGTGAGACTTAGAGACTGATAGGGATACTGGCATTGATATATCTTACTTACTGTGTTGACATACGTGGCATTTCGTTCTACTGTTTTTACTGTTCCGCTGCATTGATTACTGCATATGCATATCCATGTTGTCATTGATTTACTGTTATACATATCTATTACTACCGTTAGAATTGTCACATGATTTTATATATATTATATTGCTATTGTGTCGCTCTGACGACCTGAGTATGCATGCTCAGTGTGAGGAGAGGATTTAGCCTGGACCAGGACTAGACGTACATCACGGACATCTTGATTTTCCATCCAGGGTTATACCCTTTTGTTTCCCATCAGGTTAGTTCTTTACATTGTTTCTTTCAGTTACTGCATTTCTCATTACCTGCGCATTATTTACTGTTTACCATGAAAAACTAGAAGCCAAAGTGTGACTACGGCAGGACATTTCCTTGACCGTAGGAGCATGGCTGGCCTTGTCTACCCCTCGTATTCCGTATTTTGGGAAGCGGGGCGTGACAGTTGAAGACCGAAAGACACGGATCAACTCGGTATAACCATTCTAACTTCTTTATATATACTTTCTAGTATAGGGTTTAGGGTAGATCCGGGCATCGGGTCATGGTAGCGCCAGTATAGAAAATTTTTGTGCCGCATTTGGTCACGGTTTGATGGCCGGGATGCTGCCGTAACCCAACATGGTATCAGAGCCAACCTTTAAACCCTCAGCTAGCTTGTTTAGACAATATTAAAGTATCGAAACCGAAACGACCCCGAAACTGTGCACTACATATTCCAGGTTCTGTCGAATTTTCCAAGTATTCAAAATTTTTTTTAAGCAAATGCAGAAGACTACTTGAGTGACCACTAGAACACCCTACAAAAACGAGCCCAAACCGCCGGATTTGACCCGGCGAGATTGCTTAAAAAACGGGTGAGGCCGGTCCTGTGTTGGAGTTTGGACTTGAATTTTGTAGGGAGGTCTAATCTCTGAAATATTGGTTCAGTGGTATTGCTTGTTTTGCCCATTTTGGATATTATGTTATCTTTTGCTCAGGGGCAATTCGGGGTGTTTCAAACTCGATAATTTAACACTGTTTAAATTTTTTTCAGTACATGCATTACTATCTCGACCATGAATGTCATTCGAGCGGTATAACTCGTCTAATTACTATATATTCTTTTAGACGGGTTTGCGAACATGACATTCACGTTGATGTTCTGTGTTGTGCTGTGTTGTGGTTGGATCGTCGTGGTGGATAGCTTGGGTGCAATGTTAGTACAATTTAATTTCATTTGTACATTTGATATTGCGGGGCGAGCGTCCGACATGTGGACTGTCGTCACTGCCTGTTTGTATATTATTTGTTTGGGGCACGACCGGGTTGAGGTCGATATCACCCTTGTACATATTATTTTCTTTTCTGTACTAGGATTACCCCGCGGTGGAGTGCACGAATAGCCGGGTTTTAGAGAGCAACGGGTCCGCATCTCATAGCTTTAAGACGGAGGGGACCTTACTCTAGAATTGGCGGGCTATTCGCCGCACTCGTAGGGGGTATAGGTTGACCCATGGAAGGGTGCCCAAGTTCTCGGATTCCGTGAAGTGTTGGGTGGCCCATTCACGTTGTTGAAGGGGGTTGACTCACTTCTGGTTTTGGCGGGTAACTTGCCGCGCTCGTAAGGGTCTAAGTTTTCATTGCACAGGTTATCCACACGACAGGGGAACGTCGGGTCTCATTTGCGGCTCAAGTGAAACCCGGGGCTCCAGGATTATCCACAATTCTGTGTTGCTTCTGTGATGTTGTTTTATATCATGCCTGGGATGATTGTTATATATATTTATATATATACTAGTAGATATTGTATATATTTTGCAACCGCGCTAGTCCAGTCCCCGCTCTGTCGTTAGTTAAGTAACCTAACGGGTAATGATGGGACCCAGTGGCGAATGCGGATAGTATATACGTACATTTTATTTTCGTTCTTTTATCTGGTTGGATATGTTAATTGATGGGACTGTGTTGATTCTGATCAATGCAAGGATAAAACAAACATATATGATGTTGTTGGAACCAAGTTTTTTTTTAAAAAACTGACATTACAGACGTTCTCCTTTGCTTTGCACAGTGGTATTCGATTGGGAATATCCTGCACCTCATTCGACGAGGCAAGGGCCGAGATCCCTTCATCGAGAGTGACCCCTTGGGCAGAAGTTTGCGTCAAAGTAATAACTTTACTATAGTCAATTCTTTTGCTTTGCATCGTGATATTCAGTTTGGAATATCCTGCACTACGAGGAAAGAGCCAAGATCCCTTCACCGGGAGTGACCTCTTTAGCAAAGGTTTTCGCCACTATATATTTGTAAAACCACTTGTGTTCCTTCAATGATATCAAGTTCATTACGTTAAAGGTCTTTCGCCAAAAACCAGCCGTAGTCCTCCGTCATTTTTTACAAGTATTGCTTTAGTATTCATGCTGCGTTTGTTGATTGTGTCAAGGCGTAGTGTGCGGTAGCTAAGTAGTGCTTGTTTGTGGCATATTAATGCGATTAGTTAGGACAGTCGTGCGGCCTTGTTGACTGTGTAAAGGGTTCGTATGGGTGGATTTAAAGCAATCCTGGATAATGACGGGTTGAACTTGACCAGGACTCTTTGATTTGTTGACTGTTTCAAGGTCGCTTGGGTCCTAGGGGTAAAAATCACATCGGGAGTTTCAAACATACAGGAAACTTACCAGGCATGCGCATACCTTCTGGAGTGTGGTGACTTGAGTGGCTTCCATCAAGTTATCATGCCATGATAGTTGGATCCCGTTTCCCACTGATGAGTAGGATTACTCCTCATGTGATTTTAGATAATCCCGACTAATTCTCCTTTTGGGTTTGGAGGAGAATTCGAGAAAACAGTGGGAGCCATCCTGATTAGATAAAGTGATTAACTATTCTGATCAAGGTTAGAGTGCACGCTGAGTGTTTCTTTTCTCTCTCTCTCTCTTTGGCTGCGACTATGACCCGCCCTAAACTTAAAACTCATGAACCAAGTTAACCGAACCTTCTTAAAAACATTTTGGATTTTTGGAATGTCACGGTGTCGCATATATCATTGCCACTTCTATATCATCTTTGCATTTCTCCAGAACACCCCGTATCACTACGAATATCCACTCCTATTGGATAAATCCATCGTATAGTTCCATACGAACTCGAAGGAACTTGTTCCAGATTCGAGGATGGATTCTGGTTCTGGAGAGATTGAATAAGATTATTCGGTTGTCTTTTCTCTTTACCTTCTCTCAGGTTGTGAGGGCTCCTAAGATTAGGAGAGGGTACACCTATTGAGCTTATTGGATAGTCTTATTCCAGACCATAGGCTGGTGCCGAAAGGTGGGGAAGGAAAAAAACCAATTAGCATAAGTGTGGTGTACAGAATGTAATAAGTAAAGACATATAAAGAGATTAGAATAACAGCAAAGAAAATTGCGACTGCTATCATTCACGACAAAACCGTGTATACCCCTGCCACTCCCACATTTACTTTGGATTTCTCCAGAACACTTCGTATCACTACGAACGTCCATAATGCTTGGACATGCCATCATATAGTTACATATGAACTCGAAGGAATTCGTTCCAGATTCGAGGATGGTTTCCAGTTCAGGAGAAATAGAATAGGATTATTCAGATAGTTTTTCTCATTACCTTCTCTCAGGTTGCGAGGGCTCCTGGCATAAGGAGTGTACACCTATTACGCTTATTAGATAGTCTTCTTCCAAACCTTAGGCTGGTGCCGAAAGGTAGGGAAGGAAGAAAACCAATTAGCCTAAAGGAGGTGTACAGAAGATAATAAGTAAAAACATAATAAAGGGATTGGTGCGAGGGCAGGTAAGTATATGGTTACTTTCATGAATCAAGATAGTGGAAAAGGCATTACTGCGAATACCCGGTTACCCCTTCGAAACATTTTCATGTTTCAGTTTCATTGTGCGATATTAATTGAAAACTGTTTTCCCAGATTGGAATCTAACTCCAGGATATGTATTTACCAGATCAGTTTCTCACATCCATATGTTATTACAGATGGTCAGTGGGAGTATGATATTGGGAAATGGGTGATTAGATCCTCATAATATCGGAATTCGTTGTAATTGGTGATATTTGAGAAAATCACCTGGGTTTTGCCTGACGGCAAATATTTGGTTTTGAATATCCGTTGTTATGCACCAATTTCAAACTGATATATCTGTACGTTTATTTTATAAAGTGAGATATAACCTTTTGAAATTATGTCTGTGACATTTACCTATATCAGTTGGTGGTTAGGTAAGGTGCATTCAACAGCGGTGTAATTCTTCTTAACCATAGTGCAATTTTCAACCTACAACGCATGGGGTTTGAGTCATTGAATTCAGTGAACTTATATAAAGTATTGTATATTGTCCGGTGTCTATTAGGACAAAGAGGTTGGTACTTGTACTATATTCTGTTTACTAATGACTTCTCCAGTTCTAAACAAGTATTTCGTTGAAATGCAAGGTCCAGATATTGAGAAGTTATAGGTATAAGAATAAAGTAGAGAACCATTTGTTGGAAGTATCAGAATTCTTCGGGGTAGTCGAAATTGTAGATACTTGTGTTTGGTATTCCGTTGATAGTAATGGGTTTTGAGAACTTGCTTCTCTTTCAGGTTACTCATATATGGATGCACTCCTAGTTGAGTAAGGCTGATTGGCCTCAATCCATTTGGTTGATATGCACTGGAGACAGCTGCATGATTTTGAATCTGGTTCCAATAAAATTAGTGCCTTTGTTTCTATATGGTATATAGAATCAATTTGTATCTTAACGATGTTAAAATATAAGGAGTTATTTAGCTGATGCTTAAAACCAGAATCTGGACAAACTCAAAGCACGTTTCAGTAAAGGCCGTTTGTGTATTATCCCGGGCTTTGACGAGGGTTAACTTTCTACCATCAGGAAGATCAGTAGTGATATTGTTCTTGACTCACCACAGTTTTAGTAAAATGGATTTTTTCAGAAAACTAAAGTGGGAGTATGGTAGAACTGGAAGTAATTCCAAAACTATAAACGATTACTGAAAATTTAATAGAACCTAAGTATTCAATTGGATTTGACATTCCATTAACCACTCTGAAGATTTGGTGGGTAACCTCAGGCACCAAAAGGTACTTCGATCTTCTCAGAGACGGTGACAGGGAGGATCTTATTTACCCAGACTTTCCATTGCTGCTGTTCTAAACTATAAGACCCGGCAGGAGGATGGGTATAGCGTCGTTCTAAACTAGCTTTAGAAGTGCACGTGTATATGACTCTGCCAGAGAGTTGTTGTAGTCAGTGGGAGCAGCGAAAGCACAGTGGGCAAGTAGCTTATGTCTATTTATAGACTAAAGCATGTATAGCGGAAATAGATCATCTATTTTTAATGTGACGGTCATAGGCTTTGACTTCATCAGAGTAGGAGATGGATCTGGTAAGAAGGTAGTAGGGTATGATGTCCTAGTATTTGGGATGACATGCACTTTATAGGAAGTGAAATTCCTATACTACGATCGGTTATACTGTGTTTTCATACAGTTGTTTCTCCATATAGGACATGGATATAGTATCAGGGTTTCTGGTTACTAGATTTATGGTTTTAGATCTAGATTTGGGAAGTGTCCCAATTTGGGTACTTGACACTATTCTAAAGTGTTTTAGAATGGATGACTCCTGGCATGGTGATGTACCTGCAGGTGATGGAGTCACCCTCTCTAAACGTGTCTTACAGGCTAAAGGGGAGAGAGATCTGCATGATTAGCATATCACTTGCTTAGGCAATTGAGTTAATCATGAAATGTCAAATACCGCACCAGATATTGTTTTTGCACTAGCTGCAATAAACATATATTAATCCAATCCTGGAGAAATGTAGGGAAGCAGTTTATGAACATAAATGGATGTTCTAGGGATATGGTAACAGCACCCTCCTTCAGGAGACGGTTATCATTTCATGCTTCCAAGGTGACCTGGATGACAGAGTGGCTGTCTGAGTTACAGTTTTTCCCTCTTCTGAGGGACAGTATGTTGGATAGGTGGTCCAAGCGGATACTGAGGAAGGCATGGCGTAGGTTACTGATTAAATTCAGTGGATGATACTGTCTAAAAAGTTTGCTGGATTTGGAGTTCATTTATGAACTGGGTCCCATCAGATATCCAGACAAATTCTAAGACAAGGTATTGCTCATTTCGGAAGATGGTTATTCTCCGCGAAGTTGAGATATAGAGAGATCAATATAGAAACACTGGAGCGGATCCACTCACTGAGGCTATTTCTCGAACACAATAGTTTCACAAACAGGCTTTGTGAGACTGATTAGTAGAGAAGTTGGGTGTTCGGTATCACACGGGCTGTGAGTATGCGACATCGCAGTAATTGGCCTTAAGTTCAAGTGGGAGATTTTTGGCTATAGTGCCCTCAAGGCAATTATCGTAATCGCAGTTAGGTGATTATGATGATTGAGAGAGGACCTATACCGGTAGAACAGTCTTACTCGAGATGATAGTATGCTATCTGGTTTGTTTTTATCATCATGCTTTATGTGGTTTACAGATCACTATTACATGTTGATAGAGCCCATATGATTCTTGCTTGACTACCAGCATTATGATAGCGATCATATATGTGGGAGCTGCGGGTCTATAAGCAAATCCTTAAATGTCCCTAGTCATGGGAGTTTCGAGACTGGGCATCGATACTCCAGTATAGACTAGTGTATACTGATCGAGACCCCGACGAGGGGCGGTGGCCCAGTCTTACAAGCCATTGGTGTTAGTTTATTCATCTAAGATAGTATACAGGTGCTCATTGGGTTATGAGTACACTGGACGGACTCGCCGGGAACCTGCTAGTTGGTATTATACCTATTGTCAGATAGCAGTTCCTAGGTGACATGTGTACAGGTTAGTCTGTCAACCTGAGATCGTCCTTTGTCTCGTGTGAGTTCCCACTGTGCTTTGATTACCACCCTACCACGGCTCAAAGGAGTCGTGTAAACAGGTTTTAGTTGGGTACAATCCCGAGCCACATGGAGGCAGTGAGCGGATCGTCGGGGATTCGTCTCTCTCGGTATTGGGGGTTGATATCGCGCGGTGCATGGGCGGCCATCACCAGAAATCTTTGGCCAAGATAGTCGAGAATTACTGATCTAGGATCAGTAGTTTCTCAGGTGGTGATGGGTTTCATACCGACATGAATTATCGCGTTATTAGGGGTCTGAGTTTATCCACCCCTAGACTCGATATGCGATACTCTTAGACGAACAGACCGGACTGTACGAATATTGTCACTGTCAGGCTCAGTAGGGGTTTGGATGAGTTTGCTCGTCGGCCTTCCTTTCGCTCAATACCTGGGTAGCCGTTACGTACATCTAGTGTCGCTGACGTGCTTGTGGTTAAACCCACTGCCAGCGTATTGACGAGTCTTTAGAGTCCCATACAGAGGGTTTTCACGGTTCAGGCGATATGGTGTAGATGACGTATATTGATACATACAGGTGTCCGATTAAATATGTGTACAGGCTGCACAGACTTTAATCGGACGGTTGATAATACTAGCGGCTTAGGATTAAGCCGGATTATTAAATCAGGTTTTGATTTAATAATTTATATATATGTATTTATATATGTGTGTATTCTAGTATTATTGTTCACTATTCAATTTCTCTCTTGGCTATTCGTATTTTTGTACGAATACGCGTATATGTATTTCGATACGTGTACTGGGAAGTATTCCGTATTTATACGGAATAGCTTCTAAAAGATGGCCACCTTGTTATTGATTTTTTTTTAGAAAATCAATTATGGAAATGAGGTGGAGGGGTGAGTTGGCATGAGCATGGGTTTAAGGCATGTAGGGAGGTATGGGCATTGGATTTTTTAATGCAAATTGAGATGAGATATTTTTTTCATTGCATGAGAGAGAGAGAGAGAGAGGAGGCAGCCACTAGCTTTTGAGGGGCTTGGTCATTTCTTTTTCTTTACTTGCTCGCTTGCATTCACTACTCACTTCAACACTTAGCCATTTTCTTGAGTTGCTCATGCCACATGTTTCCTCACCTCCTTCATCTTCTTGAGTTTCTCTCTTGAGCATTGTGATGAGAGGAAAATTATAGTGACACATTTCTACACCTCCACTCTCCATTGCTAGCAATCTTGGAGCGTCGGTTGTCTCGTTTGGCGAGGCTGAAGCTTGCACCATTTCCCTCAGGTGGATCATCATAGATGGAGGAAGACCGGCAACCAAACTCGATCCAGACGACCACTAGGAGCTTAGGAAGATGGTAGAAGACCGAAGGACACGGATCAACTCGGTATAACCTTTCTAACTACTTTATATATGCTTGCTTGTATAGGGTTTAGGGTGGATTCGGGCATCGGGTCATGGTAGCGCCAGTTTAGAAAATTTTTGTTCCGTATTTGGTCACGGTTTGATGGTCGTTGCGCTGCAGTAACCCAACAGGAATTCCGACCCAAAATACCACCTGGACGCGTTCAGTTCAAGCATGAGCTATCAGGATAACTCGGACGCCGCTCAGTGCCGAGCATTTCCCACCACCCTTATCCGAGTAGGACGGGACTGGTTTCACAGCTTGACTCCGCACTCGATCTCAGCCTTTGAAGAATTGGCCACACGGTTTCTCAGCCACTTCGTCGACAACCGACAACAGTAGAGATCGGTTGACTACTTGTTCACCATCAAGTGCGAGGACATAGAGTTTTTCAAAGACTATATTACCCATTTCTATAATTCCCTTCTGGAAATACCCTGTTGGGGTCAAAAATTACACCCTGGTTGACCAAGTTAAAGTCAGTCAACCCCCAGCCTTGCAGGCCCAAGCTCAAGCCATGTGGGTCCAAGTCCAAGTCAAGACGAAGCATGGAAGGGGCCGACTCCATGCCAAAAAGGAGGCAATAAATTAGTTTAAATACAATTTTTAGAAATAAATGTATGTAAAGTGGGCAAAAAGCTAAAATTTGGTAAATCTAATGGCTTATTTGCAAAAAGAAATAAGCACATAAGGCATGGGGTGGCACAAGTGCCATTTGATAAAGCCCAAGGGGCTATATGTAAAGTGTGTAGTTTATAAAGAAAAACATGATGAGAAATCAAAAACAACTTTTCATTATTTCAAAAAATTCTTGGGTTTGTGCCTCCATCTCCTTTCTCTAAAGTTCTCCCTTTCCTTTCTTTTTCCAATTAAATTAAGAGTTTAACCCTTTTTTCCAAAAAGAAATAGTTTTTCACCATAAAACCCTCGAAGGGAAGTTCAGATCTCCCATCAAATTCCTAAAAGGGAGATTTCTGATCTCACCTCCCTTTTTCTCCAAGATCCAGCAAAAAGAGAAGAGGAGGAAGAAGACTCACCTCCAAAAAACCCACTTCGAGAGAATCCGAGGCTCCAGGAAGAAGAAATGGGTCCCCTTTGATCATCTCCGAAGATCTTCGAGGATTTCAACTCTAAGATCTAAATCCTCAAAGGAGTTTAACTCCACATCCAGACCTTTTAGGAGTTTAACTGAAAATCCAAGCCTTTTAGGAGTTTAACTCTAAATCCACATCCAATTTATTATATAGGAGTTTAACTCCAAATCCAAATCTTTTGTGAGTTTAACTCCAAATCTATACCTAATTCCTGTGTAGGAATTCAACTCCAAAGCTATTCGGGAGTTCAACTCCCAGCTCAGGGGCTAAGCCCTTTTCTCTGCTGGTGTTTCCAGCGATCGCGTGTCGTGCACGCGACCGGCTGGCGCCCAGCGGACGCGTGCCGCGCACGTGACCCGCTGGCGCCCAGCGCCCATGCTCAGGGCACGTGACCCGTGGGTGCCCAGCACCCACGTGCCACTTACGCGTCCGTAGGACGCTCCTCACCCCTCTTTTTCCCTTACGCTCCATACTCAAAACACGTCTCCCGTTAGAAAAAAATTCTAATGGGACGTTGCCCCGCATCCCGCAAGGGGCTGCTATCTTCCTTGACCCCTAAACTGCAATCCGGGTAGCAGGACCCCCGTAAACTCTGCGAGGCCCCTAATACGTCCAAGCCTTCCTTCAAAACACAACACACATACACTGCACATTGAGTTCGCATGGCCAGTTTTACCCGTCAATCGGAAGTTCATTCGCTCCAAAAGCGAGGAGTAATTAACGGTAGTTTAGTCCGCGGCTGCTGTCACACCTCGCTTCCCAAGATACGTAACTAAGGAACATGACAGAGCCAACTATGCTGCCTGTGGCTAGGAATCATCCCTCCACGGTCGCGTTATGGTTGTCTATCGGATATCAAGAACAATAAAATATATAATCTAGCTAGCACATTCCATCTTCCATAATAAATAAAATCAAGAAATGCATAAAGCGGAAACGAATCAAGATCTAATAAACAATAGTATCTGAATCACATCCTAATATGGGCTCACATCAATAGAAGTAAAACTACGGACATAAAAGAAACTAATCATTTCTAACATAAATAGCTAGCTCCTCATTGCTCAGCTTGATTGCTAAAGTACTGTTGATCTGCCTGCGATAAAAGTAGAGAAACTGGGCCATGCAAAACCCAGACGTCAGTACGTCATAATATCAAAATAATAGTGATAATCAGGATATGATGCTATGATTAAACAAGAATATAAATAATAAACACAAGTATAAATAGTGAGCTATATGTATGTGATGTGTACCCTAAAATCTGTGTTTCTAGGTTATCTATTTTACAAGTCTTTGAAATCAATTAATGTAAGCCTCATCGTAACTCAGCAGTATATATCCCGTTCAAACCCCCATGGGATCATGGCACAATGATTTATTCCGTTACGTCCGGAATCACGGCAAACAATGATTTATTCCCTAACGCCTGGAATCACGGCAAACAATGATTATTCCGTAACGCCCGGAAATACGGCAAACAATAATAATGATTATTCCGTAACGCCCGGAATCACGACAAACAATAATAATATTCTCTTGAGTTACATTTTGATTACATTCTTGATTTTCCCTTTTCCCCCAAGGTTCTGTATTCAAGTCAGATATTGCCGATATAAATCTAATGCGAACACAGGATCAAGCAGGTACAACTCTTGTCTATACAGACAACAAGTCACGTCCGTCAGGACAACAATCAGGATTGTTGGCATTAGCAATAAGATCCAAGTAACAAGTCTGGTAATGTGTCGTGAACATGTTATGTACTGAATATTAACTAAAATAGATACTAATGTAACACTATAATCAATATCGTGATACAACTAATGCCAGGATGCATATGTATCTATCTATAATAACCGTTATACTTCAATTACCGTGTATGATGCAAACTAGATAACATATTGAACTGTTATAGTAGTATAATAACATTATGATGTTCCGGTATGCAACTAGATAAACTATTATCGGTACGGATACCGACAGATACTGTAAAACTGTAAATCACTACTACTTGCTGATTATTAAAACATATGCACTATAGTCGAGCATATGAATATCGATATAATCAAAATAGTTTGTTGCAAGTTTAGAACTTGTCTGATCGAATTTTACGTCGAGATACGGATGTCACGTTCCGACGTCGAAATAACATCACGATACAAAACTTACGTGCGTAGGACTGGACCTGGCTGAGCGGATGCGTTACGTGGTGACAGGGCTAGATGACGACGGTGACTGGGTTGTCTGGATCGTCGGCGACGCGCGCAACTCCGGCGAGATAGCCGAAAAAAGAGAAAAGAAAAGAAAGAAGAAAAAGAAGAAGAGGTTTCTGTTGCTGGTTATGGGGTTGGCGAGGACAGAAGAGAGAGTAGGCGACGAGACGAAGTCGTCGGCGGCGAGGTCGTCATGGACGAGGGTGTAGCTGTGAGCTTTGAGGGTGATCGGATCTTGGGTCGGGGATGGTGCAGGGTCGGTGGTAGTGGTGTATGGGTGTTCTGGGAGACGAGGAGGGTGAAGAGATGGTCGGTAGTGTTGAGTTTCCCGGCGATGAGGGGTTGCCGGCGAGGAAGGGTTTCTTGGCGTCGGAGAGAAGGTTGGGTGTGCTCGGGAAAGAGGAAGAAGGGGAAAGAGGAGGAGAGGGGGTGATGGAGGGGAGGCAGGGGAGGCGAAGGCGATGGTGAGGGGGCGAACGGCGGCGAGAGGTGACGAAGGCATGGGTTAGGGTTCGCAGGCATGAGTGAGGACGCGAAGAAGAAGAAAGAAGAGAAAGAGAGAGAGGGTATGGGTTTTATAATAATTAGCAATGTATTATATATATATATATATATATATATATATATATAGAGAGAGAGAGAGAGAGAGAATGAGGTGGGAGGGGGAGTTGAGAGGGTTATAGAGAGAGAGAGACAGGGAAAGATAGATAGAGAGACGAGAGAGAGGATTTTATTAGTTAAAGTATTTAATATATTATATATATATATATTATATATATATATAATATATATATATGGGATTTTACAGCTAATACCAGATTACTCCGAATATTACCCGTGTCCCTTCTAAAAAACTACTTTTTAAATATGGAGAATATACGTAAAATTTTAAACCATAATGTGATATCCAGTAAACAAAAACATATACCCCCAAATATAGATCTACGTAAATATACGTAGCGATCAAATAATCTGTCAGTTTAACAATTAGGACATGAATCATGATATATGGAGCAACCACATGATATGGGGTACTATGACATGCAAGGCTACATAAAAATATATTATTTGATTTTTTTTATTGTATTTTAAAATATATGCGGATACTGAAATATATTATATATGTATATAAAATATAGATTTGCAGGGATACTCTGTACTAGAAAATATTTGACGTAATCTTGAACCATGATGGGTTTCAAACATGCGGGACAGGTCGGATAATAACCACAGCTGCTAATAGCACCAATCGGAACCCAAAAGCAATAATAATCAAGAATTTTGCCGCAAAATTTGAAATACCCCAAATAGTTATAGTATAACAGTACTGGGGTGTTACAGCTGCCGGAGATTCGGATCCCAACAATCAATAAATCTCGGCCTACCCTAGGCAGGGGGAATCTGTACATGCCTGAGAAACGCGCGCATTCCCATCTCAATGGGGTGACGGAAAACACCTTACAGATTCTGGCACGCCCGATGAGACAGTCATAACCGTCTTAAGGTCTGGTCTTAGGCACAAAGAGTGGCTCCACTCTTTTGTATTGGCACAATCTAAGACCTTGGCCGAGGTAAAAGTCTGGACTGAACGGGAAATCCTGCTCGAATCAGAGGTTAACGCTCATCTTTCCCGGGGAGACTGGACAGGCCAAAAGAAAAGGGATCGGGAAGAAGACAGGAAGAAGACTGATCAGTCGAAGCCTTACATTCCGAAGTTTCACGAGTACACGCCTCTCAATGTTTTACAGGCCGAGTTGCTAGAAGAGGTGAAGAGCAAAAAATTCTTCAAGCTACCACCAATGACATGAAATCCAGGCAAGCGACTCCGCGGCCCGTATTGTGCCCATCATCGGACACAAGGACACCCGACCGAGGATTGTAAACAGCCATGCGATTATATCGAGGAGCTGATCCGCTCTGGTCACTTGGAAAACTACCTGCAAGACAAACGTCAAGCAAATATGGGGCAAGCCGACCAACTTGAAGCCGGAGAGCTAACGATCGGGCAAATCATGGTCGTCACCGACTGACCCGAGTCCGAGAAACAAGGACACCTACCCAATCCGGTCATTCAATGCAGGAGAGTTTAAATTGTATCATTAAATATGTATTTTCTTTAATAATAAATATTCTTACTTCCCTGCAATCTGAGCTGCTTCATTTTGTTTCCATGCTAAAACATCCCGCAAGGCTGGCGGGTAGCCTCCTGCCCATCAAGCAAAAACCAGTAATTCACTTAAGTAAATGAAACTCGGATGTGCCTATAGGTAGCATACCAAAGCTCTCATCATCAGGCGGCCGGGTAGCTTCCTGCTCGGCCCATCCACCGCAGGTAGCTTCCTGCCCAACAATGCCGTAAATCTAAAGCCCTCATCATGAGACCGCCGGGCAGCTTCCTGCTTGGCCCATCCGCGGCAGGTAGTTTCCATCCCAACATCGCTGTAGATCTAAAGCCTTCATCATGAGGCCGCCGGGCAGCTTCCTGCTCGGCCCATTCACGGTGGGTAACTTTTTGCCCAATAGAGTCGTGGATCTAAAGCCCTCACCATGAGGCCACCAGACAGCTTCCTGCTCGGTCCATCCGTAGCGAGTAGTTTCCTGCCCAACAGCGCTGTGAATCCAAAGCTCTCATCACAAGGCGGCCGGGTAGCTTCCTGCTCACCCCATCCACCACGGATAGCTTCCTGCTCAACAGCGCCGTGGATCCAAAGCCCTCATCATAAGGCGGTCGAGTAGCTTCCTGCTCAATCCATCCACCACGGGTAGTTGTAACATTTTGAAATATTTTAGATAATAAATTAATTTAGTTAATTAATTAAAAATATTAATTTAAAATTTTATTGAAACAAAATTGGACCTTTCATAAGTAGTGTGTGAAATTAATTAAGTTGAATAATTAGTTTATAACATTAGTTATTAAGAAGGGTTTTAGTGGAAATTTTTAGCTTCATTAGGTATTATGATATAGTGTGAGGGGTTTTATGGAAAGTTTAATTAATTATGGAAATTAGATATTGGGTGAGGGTTTTTTTGTAAAGAGGGCTAGATCATGGTTAAGCTTAATGTAAACTCTTAGAATATCATAACCTAGGTTGAACCTCACACATGCACCTCCTCCTTGCATGAAAGCACCACCATCTTGCATGATGACGCCACCTACTTACCTTATCATCCCTAATTCTTATATTGTCCCAAATGGTTCGGTTGATATATATCAAGTTGAAACTCATTAACTAGCTTAGAAAAAGAAAAATCTTAGAACACTAAAGAAAAAAAAAAGAGAAGAGAAGAAAAGCTAAGTGCTAAGGATCATTCCCACCACCATCAAGCAAGGAAATTGTGCTTGTACATCTTTGAAGGAAATTTTCAGTTGATATTCTAGATAGGTATAATTTCCAACTCTGTAATTCTTCTAGTTCAATACTGTTCTAACATAGAAGTGTAATATCGGTAAAATATCGTATTATGTTGGATTATTACTCTGTTTTGATCTGCTATAGTATAGTAAATCTATAACAAAATCAAACAGTACCTTAGCCTTAATTATTGGACCTAGAATAACCACTAGAAACACGGACCCATTCCTCGGATTTTTGGCCGGCGACATTCATAGGAAATCCGGCGTCGATGGTTTTATGTGGGAGTTGGGTGTTGAAAGTTTTAGGGTAGCTCTCTGTGTATGTGTTAGGATATCTGGTATTGCTAATTTATGTTATATATTCAGTATATAAAATCTGGAAACAAATATCAGTTTTGGGGTTAAAAGTTCTAAATACGACACGGATGTTTGTAACACGATTCTGTTTTTCTGTTACGAACAGCGAAAGATTTAAATCCAGTTAGTGTAAGTATTAGATAGCTTACAATATTCATACGTAGCATATTTAGTACGCAAATCTTGTAGTTTCACGTTTTCGTCGTATCGGAGCTTAGCCGTTTCTTATACGAAACTTACATTCGATGTTAGGTTCAAATACGAAAACTTCGGAGGCCGCAAGGAAAGGGAAGGGATTGATGATCTGAATAGATTCGACGTATTTCGGTGAGTAGATTTAACATCTACCGGGGGATTTTGTATGGATGACGTTAAACGCCCGTAATTTATAGTTGGATAATAATTTCCTTTATATTGAGTATATGTTTAAAACTAAGAAACTTCGTCGTATGCATAGATATCTATAAAATAACACTTGCTAGAACACTGCACGAATTATCGATGAGTCATGTTGCACGCGCACATACCTATATGTTACACTACACCTCATCGATATTGACATGTCACGTATCACTTAGAACTTTCTATATTCTATATGATTCCTTTCATACCATAAGCATCATTATTAGTGGTTATGTGCATCGTTATTATTAAT
Source organism: Agapanthus africanus (assembly GCA_030015575.1). Taxonomy (NCBI): domain Eukaryota; kingdom Viridiplantae; phylum Streptophyta; class Magnoliopsida; order Asparagales; family Amaryllidaceae; genus Agapanthus; species Agapanthus africanus. Next base: position 633,799,477 of record CM057343.1, read on the forward strand.
TGATACTTATCATGTCTTACTTTCAATTCGTCGTTAATTGTATCACCAGGTGTATTGGATTTAAGGATTTCTGGTTTTGAGTTTTATATATTATTAAGTTATATTCATTGATTCTTCGTGACTGATGTGATACGTCCACCATGAGATGTCGTTTTTATGATTTGGATTTACTTCGAACCGAGTGGGGGGCTATCGGTTGCGGATTTATACATTATCCAGACTGAGTGGGGGGATATACAGTTGGATACATGGTGAACCCGGTCGAGACCGAGGGGCAGGATAGCCGCATGTGAGGCGGGGAGCCTAGCGAGAATACTCGATACCGGAGATAGTTGTGAAACACGGTGGATATTTAGATGATACCGACTGGTGTTACTGATGAACAGGATCGTTCGGGGAACGATGACTGATGGAAACAGAAGATTTGTGTCAATGTTGGACATGGAAAGATGAACTTTATTTGGAAATAATTGATGAGATTTCAGTTTTGATTTGTACATTAGTAGTACATATTCATACTTCCACATGCTATCATGCATTATAATCATCTTATTGTAGTTAACTCTAGTTCGTCATACTTACATTATCAGCTGTTAGATATTAGTTTATTCACTGAGTTGGCAACTCACCCCCGTTGTGCCACAGTTCCTTATAGGAGACACGTGGACACGTAGCAGCAGTGCAGATCCACTCGTCAGCTTTTATCGCTCTTTTTCCTATGTGGGTTACCTACGTAGTAACCTCCTATTTTGGTATATGTATATTGGATTTAGAAATTCTCCATCAGACCTGTATATTTGACTTAGAACGATCTATGTTGTATATGATAAATTTGGCTGAGTGAGATCGTTTTGTCATGTTGATTTATGCTTTCCTTACTTATGCACGAAATTCTTCGCTTTGAGCGTCGTATTTTTATTGTGTCTTGATTTCCGTCGTTTGGTGTCGTTTTGCTCCCAACTAGGGATGCAATTTATCTCAACAATTTAAAACTGCTATTATTAATAATTAAAAAGGGAGGTGCGGTCGAAATTTTAAATGCTACAAATCAGTTGTTTAGATTTCGTCTTTTTAAAAACCAATCGACATGCTACCTCATTTCTTTTACTTAAAAACTAAAACTTTCTTCATGCCGCAAATAGGTTTTTGATCTTGGTTTTCGGGCTTACTTGGATTGTATCGTCATCTTTAGATATCATATAATCTAAGTGCCGGTCACGGACCAAAATTTGGGTAGTGACAAAGTTGGTATCAGAGCTTAGGATTAACCTTATGGAATTGAGTAGCGAGTTAAAATTAGTAGGCTTTAAATTTCGTTAGGTAGGTTGTCCCTTGGTTTGATGCAGTAGGTGAATTAGGATGAGTACAGTACCGTATATATGTTTCGCGGCATACTTACGTTACGATACTCAGCCTAAGTAACCTTAGGATGTATATCTTGATTAATCCTTCCTTTGACTCCCTATTATTGCTGCTTCTATTCGTACAACTTATCAACTCTCGTTTCTTGTTCCAGTTGCTATGGCTAGGCGAGCTGCAGCCAGGGATGCAACTAGGATGATTCCGCCTGTGACGGCGACTGACGTATCGGACATTCCGGCGGTACCAGAACATGTTGATCCTCCTCCTCCAAATAGACTGATTAGGATAGAGGAGGGCATGTTGGGCTTGCAGCAGATGGTGGGACAGTTGGCTGAGGCCACCCATGTACAGAGACAGGATCAGGCACCGACCATGGTAGAGCCCGATGTACAGCCCATGCAGACGGTCGCATTTGTAGACTCGAGGGTGATGGAGGTATCACTTCCGGAGTTTATGAGGTTGATACCTCCGGTGTTTACAGGGACCGATGCAGCAGAGGATCCTCGGTCCTTTCTTGATAGGATGGCGAGGATCGGCAGATCATTGAGATGTTCTGATGCGAGGTCGGTAGAGTTGACCATCTTTCGATTGGAGGGACTTGCACAGGCATGGTGTGAGTCGATGGAGAGAGGGCGAGCCACTGGTCTTCCTCCGATATCATGGACAGAGTTTTCTGAGGTGTTCTTTACCAGATTTCTTCCCCAAAGTGTAAGAGATGCCAGAGCCAGTAGTTTCGAGGCGTTACGGAAATCTGCAGATATGCCAGTGGCAGAGTATGACTTGTAGGGTTCCTAGGCACCCTAGTGAGGTCTCACAAGGCATCGATCATGCCAAATTAAAATTTTAAGGGTGCCGAGAGACCCGACTACGGATCGTCGGCTAGAAGTTTAGGCGAAAAAGTAATCTAGTTAACAGTTAACTAAGGGATACGGATATACAACCTTTGTAGATCCGTTTGTCCACCTCCATAGCTCCATGAAGAGGTCATCTCCGCTGTACAAATCCGAAATCCGGGCTCTTGCGTCGGCTTCATCGGAGAAGAAGCGGGCTAGGTCATCGACGACGTGCCGAAGATGATCTACGTCGAGGCATCGCTAAATCAAGCTCCGACTTCACCAAGTCCAAAAACTTGTGAAGAGAACACACTCTACTACTTGGCAAGAGGTAGAGGATGAAGAAAAAGGAAGTGGGTAGACTTTAGATTTGGATTTCTCACTCTTTATCATCAATCACCATTGATGAAGAAAGCTTTTTCTTCCTTGCTCATGAAGAAGAAGAAGAAAGAAATATATGATAAGTTAATTAAAAACAATAGAAAAATCAAAACTTATCATAATGTTAACTAGAGTCAAGTGTAGAGAATGAATCATGGTTAGTGGGAATGGTTAGGGTTAAGGATGAGATAAGAATGGTTGACTTGATCAAAGTTTCATGAAGCTTCAACTAAACTCCAAATTAAGCCACCATTCTTTTCTCCTCTTTTCCAAAATGAATAAACAAATAAATAAATGAATAAATAAAGGAAATGAAACCCTAACCATTCTTTTAACCATGGTTTAATTCTTTGCACTTAACCAAGTAAACATGTATCATCAAACATGATACAATCAAATGCACAAAATCATATCGCATATGTAATGCGCACACCCGAGTGAGAAAATCCATTTAAAGTGAACCGATACTAGTTAATGCAAAGTAATATATCAAATATATAATTATGCATTAAATAATTAAATCAACACTTGATTCAATGACCCGGTCATGTCGCACACAACCGACTAGTATATAATGTATCGGCTTATCAAATCAACCTTTGATTCGATAACTAGGGTATATCGCATATAACCTAATCGATACATTCATCGCGAGAATGGAATACGGTATCACATACACGCATTATTCTCGGTCCCGCACATATCTCATATGCGCTCCTATTTCGTTTTGCTTGAGCCAGGAAACCTCTGTGTAGGACTCTAAAGACTCGTCAATACGCCGGCAGCAGGCGATGATCATATCAAACACCCACAAGCCGTAAGCGGTCTGCTAAACGTAACGGCCACCCGGGTATTGAGCGATCTGAAGATCGATGAGCAAGCCCGCTCACACTCCAGTGAATCCGACCAGTAACACTACCGTACAGTCCGGTCTGATCGTCTGATATGTCGCATATCTCGCCTAGGGGTGGTAAACGTCAGACCCCAATAGCTCAATAAGTCGTGTCGATATGAGGTCTATAACTGTTCGAGAAACTGCTGGTAACACTTACCAGTAAATCTCAGCAACCCTGGCCAGGGATTTCCTGTTATAGCCAATCGAACACAGCGCAACATCAACCCCCTATACCGGGAGAGACGAATCCCCTCCTATCGCTCATTGCCTCCATGTGACTCGGGACTGTACCCAAAAACCACCGTTTTGCACGCCCTCTTGGACGTGGTAAGATGGAAATCAAAGCACAGTGGGAACCACACAAGACTCTATGACGATCTCGGGTCAACAGACTACTCTGTACCAGTGTCACCAGAGAACTGCCATCTGACGTGAGGTATAATACCATCTGGGAGTTCTCGGCGAGTCCGTCCAGTGTACCCAGTCTTTACTGAGCACCCGTATATCATCTCTGATGTCAAACACCAATGGATATGGGATCATCCATTGCCCATCTGTATGGGTCGAGAAGGTACACGCTAGTCTACTCTGGTATATCGATGCCCCGTCTCGATACACCCACGACTAGGGACTTTGAAGGATGTACTTATAGACTACCATGTCCCCACTAGTATGATCCGCATCATAGTCCAAGTAGTCAAGTACAGATCCTAAGGGCTTTACCAATATGTAACAGAGAGACAATCAGCATACACGTTAAGGTAAAGGGCAACCAGATAGCATACTATCATGTCGAGCAAGAAAGTCCTCCCTATATATGTCCCAGCATCCACTACAATATACATCCTATGTACAGTAATGGCCTCTAGGGCATACATATAACTAACAATCTCCCACTTGCACTAGGGCCATCTGTAGCAGTGGTTGCAGTATCTCATACTCAACCATCCCATGAAAGTCTCTCTCTGGGAACAGGCCTTTGTGAGTGGATCCGCTGTGTTGTCCTCTGAGTCTACTCTCCTAACCTCGATCTCCTTGGAGATCAACTATCTCCATGATCAGGCGATACTGCCTTAGAATATGTCTGGATCACTGATGGGACCTGCGTTCCTCGGCATGAGCCACAGCTCCATTGTCTCATAATGGTAGGAACGTAGTTCATCTCATGAACTAATATACACCCAAACAGCCTCTTTGGTAGCATCTTAAGTAGCGATGTATCCTGCCTTTATCGTCTAGTATGTCACGGTATTTAGCTTGGAACTCTTCCAACATACCGTCCCTTTACTGAGGGTAAAGACAATGCCTGCGACTGACATTCAGTCGTCTTTATCATCCTGGAACCCTTCCAGTGATTCTCCCCAGGATCATGTGATACCATCTCACTTCGACAAGTGAGAATCCTAACATCCATTTAGATCTATCTCATAGATCCAAAATCCAGGAGTTAGTAGGTATCATTATGATCCTATATGGAGAATCATTATGATAGACGGAGATTGATCGAGCGTAGCATAAGAAACTCCTTTCTTATCAAGAGTATGTCATCCACGTACTCTACGAGGATCACCACCATACTCCCTACTACCTTTTTGTTTATACAAGGTTCATCTACCATTTTGATGATGTCAAACTCTTTGACTACTCCATCAAAACAGATGTTCCAACTCCGCGATGCCTGCTTTATCCTATAAAGCATCTTGCACACGTTTCCGCTGCTCCCACTGTCTACGAAGCCCTCTGGCTGTGTACTTATAGACGCTCTCTTCCAAAATATCATTTAGAAAAGCAGTCATGACACCCAACCACCAGATATCGTAGTCATGGTATGTAGCCGTGACAAGTAGGATCTGAATGGACTTAAGCATAGCTACTTGAAAAGGTTTCATCATCATCCACACCTGGTCAATGATGCAGACCTTTAACAAGTCTAGCTTTGAAAGTCTCAACTCTTCCATGTACACCAAGTAATCTTCTCAAGATATACTTGCTCCTGATGGGGATTTAACCCTTCAGATATAGCAACCAAAGTCCATACTTTGTTGGTGTATAAGGATTCCATCTCAGATCGATAAACATCCAGCCATTCTTACAGAGTCACACTCCTGATGGCCAGCTCGAAACTAGTTGGGTCATCATCTCATGATGCAATCCTCGCTCCCACTGTCATAGAGAAACCGAAGTATCTCTCAGGTGGGTGAGGAACCCTACTAGATCGGCGGAGAGGCTGAGGTTCGTTGGAATCTACTGAATCCTTTGGTTCTATCAAATCATCAGCTGGAGTTTGTATAGATGGAACATTTCCATTTCTACATAACAGACCTTGCCTCGAGCTTGTCCGGATTTTGCTTTTAGACATAGGCCGGACAACCCCAAATCTTAACTATCTTAAGAGATGGGCTCTTCCCTTATCATATCAAATATGAAGTGGTAGGCAACTGATTTGATTTGAACCCTATTCAATAGATATGCAGCTTCATAAGTGCATAACTCCCAAAAGGAAACAGGTAACTCAGTATTACTCATCATAGAGCACACCTTATCACATAGGGTGTAATTGCTCCACCCCGATATACCATCGTGCTATGGTGTATACAGAGGAGTAATGCTGAGAGAGAATCTCATTCTCCTTTAGACTAATCCAGGATTTCCGTGCACAAGTATTCTCCTCCTTGATCTCATCATAGGACATAATACTTATACCCGTATTGGTTCTCTACTTCTAACTTATATTCTGTGAATATCTCAAAAGGTTCGGACTTGTGTTTCAACAGGAACATATGTCTGAATTCTGAGAGATTATCAGAGAATATAATGAAGTATAAAGAACCAGTCCTGGTATGTGTAGACAGGGGACCTACATACATCAACATGTATCATCCCAAGAGTTCACTAACTCTTTCTCTGTTTCCAGTAAACGGAGCTATGGTCATCTTATCTTTGTGACATGACTGGCGAGTTTCACAAGATGTAAATTCAAACTGATTTAAACATGCATCTTTATGTAACTCTAGCTAGTCGGGTCATATTGATTTGACCTAGTCTACAATACCTCAAGAAGAATTCATTCATTTCTGAACTATTCCTCTCGTGTGTGTTCCGTATACTAAGAACTGTAGTTTGATTTAGAACATTAATGCTTTTAGATAACGTGCCTGATCCGATCAACTTTTGATATAGGAAATGTTCAAAACATTATCCATCAATACAAAATTATATCCTTTCTTTTCTAACAAAGAGAGTGATATGATTTGGTATATCAGGTTCGGTATCTAATAACATTCGTTCAGAATCAATGTATTGGTAATACAGGGTGACAGTGACCGACGGACTTGGCTGCAACACTTGCCCCGTTTTCTGTCTCATGAAACTTATCACCCGTTCTCAGTTTTTCTACCCTTTTGTAGCCCTATGTAATATCTTACATATCTGGGATCCTGATCCGGTATCACATACCAAGGATGCGGAGGATACTGAGAAACAGTTCTGTATAATGAACACACCCGAAGATGATGCATCAGCATGCACTCTCTTCGTTTGGGCGGCACGGGAAATCTGGTATTCCCCAATTTCCTGCTCTGTCTTATAACATTTATAAGTTGGAGCGGGACCAACGTTCCCCAGCTCAGTATAACAAGCGGGTTCGGTCAATATTCCGTATTATTATCTTGATTAAGGCGTGATATGGTCGCTACCTGGAGAGAGAGAGAAGAAAACACTCAGCGTGCGCTCTGTCAAGAATAGATTGGTTATTATTTTATCTAATCAGGATGGCTCCCACTGCTTTTTATCAAATCTTCCTTCAAACCCTAAAAGGTAAGATTAGCCGGGATTAATTACACACTACAAGTTCGCCAATCTTTCAGCCAGGCCAGTGTCGGTACTTTGAGGGAGGTCCCCCGTGCTTTCGCACGAACCTAATTAATGTAAACCTCGTTTTCCCAGAGGCGTAACCTCGTTGACACCTTTCTAGACACCTACTTGATCGGCTAATTGTAATGTATAAAACTCTCCCAGGAGTAACACTTACTCGCAGCGGGTATCGGGATCCAACTATCTTATAGAAGGTATGCAATCTCATTGCAAATTTCAACACTTGAAATTCCCGATAATGTTTTGCCCCGAACGATCTATGACCTTGACAAGGTCAACAAACCATAGACCGCAAGTCAAGTTCAACCCGTCATTTCTTGATTGAATCAAACCCACCCGCACGACCCTTGACAAGGTCAACAAGGCCGCACGACTACCCTAACCCAATCTGCATCATATGCATAAGCAGATAAATACTGGTTAGCTACCGCACACTGCGCCTTGACAAGGTCAACAAACGCAGCACGAATACTAAACAGGATTTATCTGAAATGACGGAGGGCTACGACAGGTTTTTCTGAAAACCTATTGCGTAATGAACTTGATATCGTTGTAGGATCGAATGAATTTTGAAATGGAGTGTTTTTTAGGCTTTTCTAGTTTTGCTAAAGGAGTCACTCCCGGTGAAGGGATCGTCGGTCCTTTCCTCGTCGAATGAGGTGCGGGATATATCATATATATCACTGTGCAAAGCAAAAACTCTTAAAAGCAATCAAAAGACAAACCGAGTGTGTAGCATCTGCCAGTTATTGCTAAAGGAGTTCTCCCGGTGAAGGGATCTCGGTCCTTTCCTCATCGAATAAGGTGCAGGATATATCATATATACCGCTGTGCAAAGCAAGAACTGTAGCTACCTGTTTTATTTTGAAATTCGATTCTACAACATCTTAGGTTTCTTTTATTTCATTAATCACATTAATGAAGTCCCATCATTTAAATACCTAAACATCACCGATAAATACGACGTACACTTATGCCATCCGCATTCGCCTCGATGTCCCCTCGTGCACCGTTAGGTTAGGTAACTAACAACAGAGCGGGGCAGGGCTAGCGCGGGTGTAAAACATAAGTAACGTCTATATAATATATCATATATACTATATACTGTATCTATCAAAGAACATCACATGATCACATCACAGATATCGCAGCAGAAGAAACATATGAAATATTGGATATACTAGGACGTCCGTGTTTTCAATACGAGCCAGTATAAAACACGGATTCCACGGTCGTGATGAATAGCCAAACCCACACCCCTAGACCCCTACGAGAGCGGCAAGCAACCCTGCCAATTCTAGAGTTAGGAGACCCGGACTCGACTCCTCGAGTTGGTCTCCCACTGGACTCCAGAACCCGGTTACTTGTGCCCTCCTCCTTGGGTCTATCCTAGTGCGGAAAAGTAAATAATATACAAACGGTGACTACTTCCGCTACCTGGAAGTGCCCCAATAAAAGAATATTACATACAAGTTTTTACATGAATGAAAATGAAAAACACTCATCTCACATAAAAAACCCCGGCTATTCGAACACGACGATCCAATACAACATATCCAGCAACACATAACATCACATGTCATCAACGTAAGTAAATATGTCCATCCCAATTGTCGTTGACATATAGCAACGAAACCAGCGATATCACATATTACACTTACGGTCACAGAAAAGAAAGTGTAAAACTACAACAGTTGGAATCCGCAACCTGCATAGACATCGCATGCCTAATCAAATGAATTCCTTAGACATCGCATGCCTAACAATTATAAACCCCGCATTTTAGTCTCATTATCGAAAACTCTTTTCAATATTAAGTCGGGTAATTCAACAAGATTCCCGACAACCTGGTCGAATGCTCGTCGCAAACTTCAGTAGGCGGCCGCACCCCTGATACCGTCGACGAAGTGCACCAAGGCGGAACACCGCTACCGCGAGCACCCGAACGGATGCTTTCGGCGACGGGGTTCTCCTACAGTCACTTGGTCGGGGCTATGGAGTGAGGCTGTCTATTAAGTTTACCCGGCGAGTATCCGCGTACGCTACGTGATTGCGACGGACTTTTGATCACATCAAAATTCCGTGGCAACCGATCAAGTGAGACTAAACTGCTATGTTTATAACATTCATTCAGTTATCACATAACTTTTGTGAATTCCAATTATTGTATCCCATTCCAGATAAACAGAAAATGTTAAACTTTCCGATCGAACAATCGAACACCCAAGTTTTCCCGATACAGCTCAACGCATGAAATAAGTCTAACAACATTCCGTTCGTGCCTCAGTACCAACGGTCCAGCCGTAGAAGGGTCAAGCCAACGCCTCACATGTGGCACGCCGTACTGCCCCAAACCCTAAGGTTCAAAGGGCAGTTCAAGACTGTCACATAATCGAGTTAAGGTTTGTTGTCTTCTAGAGGGTCCATCGCGTTACTTGCACTACTTAGAACGTCGTTAAACTACGGAAAAATCCAACACTTGAAAATTTCCCGACAGGGGAAAAATTGGGTATTTATATCCGATCGAACTTTTTAACATATTCTAAAAATTATCCGGAAAGCCACACAGACAGAATTTGATAATCCGATCGAATATACTAAGTCCCCAAAACAACCCAGAAAATTCAACACTTGAAAAAATATTAAAAATTCCCAGAAGACTCAGCATTACAAGACATGAGTTACTGTGGAAGACACGTGCTGTAATTCAATACAGTGGCCGCGGAACCACCGCGCATCCCTTGGTGGGGGCCGCGGTTCCGCGCCTCTGTTGTCGAATTACAATCACGTGCTTCACAGTAACTCATGTAATTCCCTGCTGAATTTTTTGGAAATTTTTAATATGGAAAAATCCACGTTTTTAGAAAAAGGACAGAGAGCTATTTTGGGTTCTCAATTTCGGTTCGATCGGACTTCAAATTGCGTCTGGACTTCGCCTAAGGCTCTAGCTAGGCTCTGATACCACTGTAGGGTTCCTAGGCACCCTAGTGAGGTCTCACAAGGCATCGATCATGCCAAATTAAAATTTTAAGGGTGCCGAGAGACCCGACTACGGATCGTCGGCTAGAAGTTTAGGCGAAAAAGTAATCTAGTTAACAGTTAACTAAGGGATACGGATATACAACCTTTGTAGATCCGTTTGTCCACCTCCATAGCTCCATGAAGAGGTCATCTCCGCTGTACAAATCCGAAATCCGGGCTCTTGCGTCGGCTTCATCGGAGAAGAAGTGGGCTAGGTCATCGACGACGTGCCGAAGATGATCTACGTCGAGGCATCGCTAAATCAAGCTCCGACTTCACCAAGTCCAAAAACTTGTGAAGAGAACACACTCTACTACTTGGCAAGAGGTAGAGGATGAAGAAATAGGAAGTGGGTAGACTTTAGATTTGGATTTCTCACTCTTTATCATCAATCACCATTGATGAAGAAAGCTTTTTCTTCCTTGCTCATGAAGAAGAAGAAGAAAGAAATATATGATAAGTTAATTAAAAACAATAGAAAAATCAAAACTTATCATAATGTTAACTAGAGTCAAGTGTAGAGAATGAATCATGGTTAGTGGGAATGGTTAGGGTTAAGGATGAGATAAGAATGGTTGACTTGATCAAAGTTTCATGAAGCTTCAACTAAACTCCAAATTAAGCCACCATTCTTTTCTTCTCTTTTCCAAAATGAATAAACAAATAAATAAATAAATAAAGGAAATGAAACCCTAACCATTCTTTTAACCATGGTTTAATTCTTTGCACTTAACCAAGTAAACATGTATCATCAAACATGATACAATCAAATGCACAAAATCATATCGCATATGTAATGCGCACACCCGAGTGAGAAAATCCATTTAAAGTGAACCGATACTAGTTAATGCAAAGTAATATATCAAATATATAATTATGCATTAAATAATTAAATCAACACTTGATTCAATGACCCGGTCATGTCGCACACAACCGACTAGTATATAATGTATCGACTTATCAAATCAACCTTTGATTCGATAACTAGGGTATATCGCATATAACCTAATCGATACATTCATCGCGAGAATGGAATACGGTATCACATACACGCATTATTCTCGGTCCCGCACATATCTCATATGCGCTCCTATTTCGTTTTGCTTGAGCCAGGAAACCTCTGTGTAGGACTCTAAAGACTCGTCAATACGCCGGCAGCAGGCGATGATCATATCAAACACCCACAAGCCGTAAGCGGTCTGCTAAACGTAACGGCCACCCGGGTATTGAGCGATCTGAAGATCGATGAGCAAGCCCGCTCACACTCCAGTGAATCCGACCAGTAACACTACCGTACAGTCCGGTCTGATCGTCTGATATGTCGCATATCTCGCCTAGGGGTGGTAAACGTCAGACCCCAATAGCTCAATAAGTCGTGTCGATATGAGGTCTATAACTGTTCGAGAAACTGCTGGTAACACTTACCAGTAAATCTCAGCAACCCTGGCCAGGGATTTCCTGTTATAGCCAATCGAACACAGCGCAACATCAACCCCCTATACCGGGAGAGACGAATCCCCTCCTATCGCTCATTGCCTCCATGTGACTCGGGACTGTACCCAAAAACCACCGTTTTGCATGCCCTCTTGGACGTGGTAAGATGGAAATCAAAGCACAGTGGGAACCACACAAGACTCTATGACGATCTCGGGTCAACAGACTACTCTGTACCAGTGTCACCAGAGAACTGCCATCTGACGTGAGGTATAATACCATCTGGGAGTTCTCGGCGAGTCCGTCCAGTGTACCCAGTCTTTACTGAGCACCCGTATATCATCTCTGATGTCAAACACCAATGGATATGGGATCATCCATCGCCCATCTGTATGAGTCGAGAAGGTACACGCTAGTCTACTCTGGTATATCGATGCCCCGCCTCGATACACCCACGACTAGGGACTTTGAAGGATGTACTTATAGACTACCATGTCCCCACTAGTATGATCCGCATCATAGTCCAGGTAGTCAAGTACAGATCCTAAGGGCTTTACCAACATGTAACAGAGAGACAATCAGCATACACGTTAAGGTAAAGGGCAACCAGATAGCATACGATCATGTCGAGCAAGAAAGTCCTCCCTATATATGTCCCAGCATCCACTACAATATACATCCTATGTACAGTAATGGCCTCTAGGGCATACATATAACTAACATGACTTGCATTTCACCCAGCTATCACGCTATGCTCCATACTTAGTTCCTACGGATGAGCTCCGGGTGAAGAGGTTTGTGAGGAGACTAGATACACAGCTATTCCTTGCTATAGGCTCCCAGCATTTCGATACTTATACGAAGGCCATGGACGCAGCTATGCGAGTAGAGGAGCGTCTGAACGAGATAGCGGTTGTTCCGGAGCCAAAGAGGACCAGACCTGTTGGGTCAGTTACCAGACAGTTTGGGAGAGGTGGAGGCAGACACACTCTAGGCCGCAGTGTTGGTCGAGGCTGGGCTCAGAGCCAGATGTTCAGTTCATATCCCATGGCGCAAAGGCCCCCGTTCACATGTTTTAGTTGCGGACTTCCAGGGCACTTAGCTAGAGAGTGTAGACGCCATGGAGGTATTGTTGTTCCGCAGACCGTTTTACCCCCTCCACCTTCTACGTCGATGGCACTACTTCCTCCACCAGTTAGCACTATACGCCAGGCCGTTGTACCGCGGGGTCGGGGTTTTTCAGGACGTTTTCAGAGAGGGCGAGGAGACCGAGGGAGAGGACGTCAGGATGCTGGTAAGGGCTAGGCTCGGGTTTTTGCTTTGATTCCACAGGATGCACAGGTATCCAATGCAGTTGTGACAGGTACTCTTTTAGTATGTTCCTTAGATACACATATTTTATTTGATCCCGGTTCTACGCATTCTTACGTGTCTGCACACTTTGCACTTTCTCTGGGGAGAGAGTCGTCGTTGTTAGAGTTACCGCTAGTTGTGATTACTCCGGTAGGAGATTCTTTTGTAGCCCAACACGTATTCCGGTCCTGTTCAGTACGTATTGGTGATAAGGATTCGTTGGTCGATTTGATTCTCCTAGATATGCTAGATTTTGATGTACTTCTCGGTATGGATTGGCTGGCCGCTTGTTATGCTTGCGTTGATTGTCGAGGGAAAGCGGTCAGATTCTGTTTTCCAGGGTTTTGTTGTGCAGGAAGACTGTAGTGTCACCCCTGCCAACCTGAATTCTGCTATTTGTGCGGGACGGCTCTTGAAGAAGGGTTGTCGTAGTTTCTTAGCGTTTGTTCAGGACGTTGGAGCCACTGAAGTCCCGTTGGACCAGGTTCCGATCGTACGAGAATTTCCTGATGTGTTCCCTGCGGAGTTACCAGGATTGCCACCTGATCGCAATATTGAATTCTGCATTGACTTGATTCCGGGTGCGGGGCCTATTTCTATACCGCCTTATCGGATGGCCCCGACGGAGCTGAAGGAACTCAAAAGTCAGTTGCAAGAATTGCTGGATAGGGGACTCGTTCGTCCAAGTGTATCGCCATGGGGAGCTCCTGTCTTATTCGTTACGAAGAAGGACGGCAGCATGAGATCGTGCATAGACTACAGGCAGCTGAATCGAGTTACGGTGCGAAATAGGTATCTATTGCCTCGTATTGATGACTTATTCGATTAGCTGCAGGGAGCTAGCTACTTCTCGAAGATCGATTTGCGGTCAGGGTATCACCAGTTGAGAGTTCGAAAGGATGATATTCCGAAGACTGCTTTTCGTACACGTTACGGGCATTATGAGTTTTTGGTGATGTCGTTCGGGCTCACCAATGCCCCAGCAGCTTTCATGGATATGATGAACCGCATTTTCAGGCCATTTCTTGATCAATTCATTATTGTATTCATTGACGACATCTTAGTATATTCCCGGAGCCGGGAGGAGCACGAGCAGCACTTGCGCGTTACATTGCAGACATTGAGGGAGCATCGGCTGTTCACTAAATTCTCCAAGTGCCCATTCTGGCTAGACAGTGTCGACTTCATGGGTCACGTAGTTACAAGAGATAGTATACGTGTAGACCCAAAAAAGATCGAGGCCGTTCAGCGTTGGCCCAGACCAGTATCAATTATAGAGGTTCGCAGCTTTTTAGCTCTGGCTGGCTACTATCGACATTTTGTTCAGGATTTCTCCCGTATCGTGGCACCGTTGACCGGTTTGACCCGAAAAAGGATTCCTTTTGATTGGACCGAGGCATGCGAGTGTAGCTTCCAGCAGTTGAAGACTCGTTCGACTACTGCACCAGTGTTATCATTGCCTTCGGGATCAGGCGGTTTTGTGGTTTATTGTGATGCTTCTCGAGTGGGGCTAGGCTGTGTATTAATGCAGCATGGCAGGGTTATCGCATATGCTTCTCGGCAAATGAAGAAGCACGAGCAGAACTATCCCACTCATAATTTTGAAATGGCTGCAGTGATTTTTGCACTCAAGATCTGGAGACATTACCTATACGGCGAGTCGTGCTAGATATTCACGGACCACAAGAGCTTGAAGTATATTTTTCAGCAGCGAGATCTGAATCTAAGATAGCGCCGTTGGATGGAGTTAGTGAAAGACTATGACTGCGAGATTCTTTATCATCCGGGCAAGGCGAATGTCGTGGCAGATGCTTTGAGTAGAAGTCCCGAAGGTAGCTTATCTTGTTTGAGAGCAGTTCATAGACAGTCGACAGCAGATTGGTAGGTTCTATGTGACGGCCGAGTGCAGTTCGAGTTTACTCCTACCGGGGGATAGCTGGCCCATATCAGAGCACGCCCACAGTTACTTGACCATATCAGCGAGGCACGGTCCGGCGATGGTCGTATTTTAGAGATTATAAAGCAGGTTCGACAGCGCAGAGATTCCGAGTTCGTGATCGATGATCAGGGGATACTATGATTTGGGACTTGATTATGCGTACCAGATTCCGAGGGACTGAGGCGTGATATTCTTGAGGAGGCACATCGATTGGTATACAGTGTTCATCCAGGTTCCACCAAGATGTACCATGATTTGAGAGATATTTACTGGTGTGAAGGGATGAAGAGAGATGTCACGGACTTTGTATCAAGATGCTTGACTTGTCAGCAAGTCAAGGCCGAGCACCAGAGGCCAGCCGGAGAGTTACAGCCTTTACCCATTCCAGAGTGGAAGTGGGAACATATTTCCATGGACTTCATTGTGGGTCTACCCAGGACCAGTCGAATGTATGACTCTATTTGGGTGATGGTCGACCGATTGACGAAAGCGGCTCACTTTCTGCCAGTGAAGACCACTTTCGGATTTGCTCAGTACGTCCAGATATACATTGATGAGATTGTGCGACTGCATGGCGTCCCGACTTGTATTGTGTCCGACCGGGGAACCCAGTTTACCAGCCGACTATGGCAGAAACTTCAGGAGGCTTTGGGCACTCGATTGAGTTTCAGCATAGCTTTTCATCCGCAGACCGACGGTCAGTCAGAGCGAACTATTCAGACTCTTGAGGACATGCTCTGAGCTTGCGTTCTAGATTTCGGTGGTAGCTGGGATCGTCATTTACCCTTGATGGAGTTCTCCTACAATAACAGCTTCCAGGAGACGATTCAGATGGCTGTTCCCTGATAAAAATAAGGAAATACCTCAATGAGGTATCACGTGCTCACACGTGACCAAGGGTCACGTGTTGACACGTGATAGTTTCCTATGATCCCCACTTTATAGAATTAAATTCTAAATCAAACAAAAGTGTAAACAGAACAGCTAAGGGCAGACCCCAAAGGGGGATCACGTGCTCAGACATGACCAAGGGTCACGTGCTGACACGTGATGGTCCTTTAGCTCTATTAAAAAGCAGAATTAAACTGTGAACAAAAGAGGGTCACATGCCAACATGTGACAGGCCCCTTAGCTCTCTAATTGATAGAATTAAATTCTATTTCAATGGTCAAATGTTGGGATCACGTGCCAACACGTGATAGGCTTTGAAAGCCTTATAAGTTGATAGAATTAAATTATAATTAAGGAAAATCAAAGACCCTAACTGGAAAAGTATTTCTTTAAATCTTCCCAAATAAAAAAGATTATTCTCTGTAAAGTGGAGCACCGTTGGATTAAAAATCCAATGGTGATTAAAAATCACCAATTTATGGAAAGATTTTATACAAGGAAAGATTTCCCTGAAATTCACCAAGAATAACAAACAGAATATTTTTTGGATTAAAAATCCAATGGTGAATAAAATTCGCTGAGATCATGTTAGTTACAAAAACAAACAAAATCTTTCAATGAAAGATTTACTAAACAAATTGATTTTTTCCCTTCTCCTATAAATAGGAGCTAAGAAGAGAAGAGAAAAAAAAAGAATTTTGGGATCTTGAAATTTTCTAAAGGCAAATAGCAGAGAGAAAAGAAAGAAGAATTTAATTCTCAAGAAAAGAAGCCCTGGGTGAGAAAAGGGAAAGGGATCAAAGCTTTCACAAAACAAAAAAGGGAATTTAATTCTCAATCCAAGAGTTTAACTCTTTTGCAAAAGTGCTTAGTTCTTCCTCCGGTTGAAGATCTGCAGAAGCAAATCTCCCCACAGGTTGAGAATTTAATTCTCATCGGGGAGATTCTGCCATGCAGATCCAAAACTTAGAGGGGGAATTGAGTTTAGAGAATTTAATTCTCCCAAATTTACAGGAATTTAATTCCTTCAAGATAAATTAGGGTTTAACCCTATATGGGAATTTAATTCTCCCAAATTCATAGGAATTTAGTTCCCCCAAGACAGACAGAACTAGGGTTTAACCCTATATGAGAATTTAATTCTCCCAAATTCACAGGAATTTAATTCCTCCAAGATAAAATTAGGGTTCAACTCTGCATGAGAATTTAATTCTCCTAAATTCATAGGAATTTAATTCCTCCAAATGAAACTAGGGTTTAACTCTATATAAGAATTTAATTCTTCCAAATAAACAGGAATTTAATTCCTCTAAACAGAACTATGGTTTAACCCTATAAAAGAGTTTAATTCTTAAAAACAAGAGACTTAAAGCTCTCCAAGCACGTAAAGATCAAAGTATCCAATGTGATCACGTGGTAACACGTGACCCATCACCCCAATGAACGAAAAAGAACAAACAAGACTAGGTCACGTGCCCCCACGTGACCCTTGAACAGACTCTTCAAAATGAGAAGGAAAAAGTTTGGAGGCAATGCCTCGCGTCCTCCCATGTGACCTCCAAAACAAAGAGAATAAAGGTAAAGGCAGATTCTAATTTGGGTGCCCTCACATGTCCTCACGCGACCCCTAATAAAAGCCTTAACAAATCAGTGCATGAGTATCCACCACGTGGCCACACGTGATGGCTATGAAAACTAAAAGTGTTTAACACTTATTTGCAGTTCTGAGAACAAAGTAAAGGAGATCTGGCCCCACCTCTGGGTGTCCTCACGTGCCCCCATGTGACCCCTTCCTTTCTAGTGTTTAACACTATTTTAAGCATTTCATCTCCAGTGTTTAACACTGTTTTAAATACATCATGTGAGGACACGTGATCACCAGATATCTTCTAGTGTTTAACACTATTTTAAAAGCCAATCTTAGCCAAAGGAAAGATTGATCATTTCATATGACATGCAGAGTAAAACCCAGAGCTATTATGTTTAATGCTTAGTCAAAGACAAAAATGTTATCAGATCTCTCAAACTCTTGCTTAGCATTGCTAAATGATGAGAGGCTGAACCCAGACAAATGTCTAATGGTCCAACAAAAGGCCAACATTTCAAATTTTAATTGGACTTAGCCCAAGTTGGCCATAAGTCCTCAATTCAGACTTAACTGAGCCAATGTGCTCATAATCTAATTAATTGATCTTAGTTCCAAAATTGGACTATAGATCTCTCAATCAACTTTGGTTCGAAGGTACATCTCTTCACTCCTCTGATATTTGTCGTTGTAATCCTTCAACGTCTTCAGAGAGGTGACGGGTCCCGACAACCACACATTTCACGGACTATGATGTCCTTAACCTTGACTGTGAGGTCTTTAAACTCACGGACTATGATGTCCTTAACCTTGACTGTGAGGTCTTTAAACTCATGGACTATGATGTCCTTAACCTTCGACCGTGATGTCTTTAAACTAACAATGGACCACCATGTTCTTAAACTGGTAATCGACCGCAATGTCCCTAAACTAAACAATAGAGCCCAAATGCTCTTTTGTTGGATCTAAATGATCCCGTTAAGTTGATCTTAGTCTAAAATTAGACTAACGTATCCTTAACAAACGTTTAAGTTGATATTAGTTTCAAATGAGACTAACGTATCCTTAAACCCAACCCCAAACCCAAATCTAAGAAGATACGGATTTGGACTAATCCACGCCCTACGGGCGACAACATAAATTAGTCTCCGTATACAATCCACGGGCAACCAAAAACAAAAAAACACCCACGACACGAAGTGACCATCTGGAGAAAGAGAAAGTGGTTACCGCGATACGGTAGAGTAATTAACTGCAGGGGCTTGCGCCTGCAGGGAAGAGTGTCCCCACAACAAAACCCCTCAATGAGGAGGAATCTGACGAAATCTGCTACATCGGCTGCATCCGTTTAAACCTTCGATACATGGTGTCATAAATCAACTTGGCATCTTCGGAGAGGTGGACGAATAGCACTAATTAGCATCTGCCCCGAAATTCAGGCAAGACGGACCTGCGCGGTCCCGTCTCCGCGTCTTTTGGCGGGGAACAGATTCTGGAACGCCCGGTGGGACCTTTTCCTCTTTCTACTCCACACTTCATGTGTCGTGTTCGCGAACGAATCGTGGTTTGCTAATGGTTGCCCTTGGATTCAAGGTACTAAGATTTGGCGTCTTGCTTGGTGCAGAAAGCGAAGGATCAATGGCGTCTACTTGCGCGAAGTGTTCCAACTGCAATTGCAACTCACGCTTCGCCTCGTCTGGAGGTATAGCTTACGGGCCCCAGGCAGCCTTCCTGTTCACAATACTGATAGAACAGGTGACACAGGCTACCACCGGTCTATTCTTTGGGACCATGCTCCCACCAATGAACATTAACATCCCACTGCCGCAAGAAGCCCCCAAGAAGTCAATTTTTGATCGACTTATCACTACAGCGGCCCCCTTCGACGGGTCATCCAGCTCCAGCGCCTCAGTCTTCACCAGATTGGGCCAGAGTTCATGTTGGCCCATGATGAAGCCTGCAATTCCAGAACAGGTTATTCCGAAGAGGATAGCCATCCCTGCTCCGAAAGTCGTCAAGGCAGCTTCTCCTGCCAAAGGGTCGGTCTTCACAAGACTGACTGTTCCGGCTCCCACTCCGGCTCCCGTTCCTGCTCAAAAGTCTGTCTTTGACAGGTTAGACACTGCTGCTCAACGGACCTCGGTCTTCAAGAGGCTGGTACCAGCAGCGCATCACCAGAACATGGGGCATAACGAAGTCGCCCCTAAAGCTGAAACAATCCCAACGGCTTGGCACGCTCGACGTCGCCACTGGCGCCGAGTAAGGAAAGATGGGGGCAACTCCCCCTCTGGGCTAACTCTGCCAGCCCCAACGGTGGAAGTCAATGCTGCTGTTCCAACCGGGAACAGCTTCGAGTTGCTGAAGAAGGTGCGCAGGAACTCCCCTACCGCCGTACTGAAAAGATCTCCTCCATCTGTGGAGAATGTTGCAGAAGCGAAGCCGGAACAGTCCCCTCAGCGGCTGTCCTCCAAAATCTACAAAGTCTGGCGATAGGTTCGGGACTCAGTAATTGATCAAGATTACCCTCGCCGACAGAAATAGGTGAAGGTTCAACAAGAAGAGAACCATCCTGCCAAGCCACAAAAAGCTGTCTGGATGCCCGCTGCAACGCCCCCCTCGACTTCAACTGCTCAAAAGGGGAGGAGGCCAAAGAAAGCCCCTGTGACCGCGGCAAATCGTAAAGATGCTGAGCCCAAATGCCCCAAGTCTGGGGGCATGATGGTACATACCGTTTATATGGCTTCCGGAAAAGAGGAGAGCCGTGCTTCTACGGGCCATCGACCGCTTACCCGATCAATAACAAGGGCTCATGAACAACAACAGCAGAAGCTTCAAGTGATGCTGACGGCAATGGCCGCACTCACTGGGCCAAAAGAAAACCCAGAGACCACAGATCAGCGTCCAGAACAAGAGACTGACACCGAGTTCCTCCGAAGAATGCTCGAGAGGAAAGAAAAAGAGGCTGCGGAGCAGGTAGCCAATATAAAACGAGTGGCTCTCTTGTTCCAATACATGGCTGGGATGATGTTACAGCCAGAACCTCCAGCTGAAGACCCCCCGATCATCATCGAAGATGACAAAGGGGAGACATCGAACCCTCCTCCGGCTCTTTCAGCAGCCAAAGAGGAAACCATTTCCAAGGCTGCTCTGGATGACTACGTTGCTCAGCAAATACGAGCTCACCAGGCGAATGAAGCGTCCGGCCAAGTTGTTAAAACCGAGCGACCATATCCAGGCTGGTATGACCAGATAAAATACCCGCCGGGATATACCATCCCTAAATTTCATGTATCTAAAGGGACGGGAAATCCTCACCAGAATGTCGCCCAGTTCAAGGCTCTATATGGTAACACCGGAGGTGATTATAAACTGCTCCTTCGCCAGTCCGTCGGCAGCTTGTCAGAGACGGCATTCGAATGGTATTCTGAACTTCCAAACGACTCTATCAAGACATTTGCGGAAATGGAACTGCTGTTTACGCAAAGATTCACGAGCGCTAGCGAGCGTACCCCGATTACCGCATTAATTAACGCTAGGGTAAAGCCAGGCAAAACTTGGGTACAGTACGCAATACGGTGGCGAAATTTATGGTCAAAATGTGAGCAGCGCATCGAGGAAGCGCCGGCAGTGGGTATGTTCGTGGGCACTCTGGACCCTCATGCAACTATTTCCCAATTCATGATGTTCTTCAAGACGACCACATTCCAAGCCTTGATCGACAAGCTGGCCCAGATGGACCAGATGGGTTATAGACCGTCTCCTCCGAAGCCGGAGCCGCGAAACGAAAAGGATAAAAGGAAGGCAACATTCGTTGTGAATACTCAACAGCAGTCCAGTGCCCCAAAACTAACGGATCAACTGGAAGAGAGACGGCGCTACTATAATGAGAAAATGAAGCGTCCTTACTCGTTCCCTCGGGACAAAACAAAGAGACTATTCGAACTGGCGATGCGCAACAGGCTCATCAATCTACCAAATCCTAAGCGACCACTACAACCTGACGAGACTAATGGTCCCAATTATTGCCCTTACCACCAAATGGTAAGCCATCCAATCGAAGATTGCTTCGTCTTTAAGGGATGGATCGAGGATCAGTACCAACAAGGCAAGTTTGCGCTGTCTGAGAAGTGGAAAGTAAGCCCACCACAACCGCACACTCCTAAGAAGACGGACACACCGGGGGCATCATGCTCTTTTGTTGAAGAAGCTCCGTAGGAAATCGCTCTTTCAGCCAAAACAAAAAGAATGCTGAAGGATCTCCACACATGCCCGGCAATCAAATGGAAGAATCCGCTGGAACCAGAGATTATCAAGGGAATGCTGAAACCGCACCCAACTCCAAAAATTGGTGGTGATAGTCAAAGTGCTCACACCCAGCCGTCAAAATCTTCGAAGAAGAAGAAAAAATCCAAGAAGCCCGTGAAGCCTGGTGACAAGCGCACGGACCTGCAAAAACAGATTGACGCGCTGGAAGAGTATAACCAGAAGGCGTGGACTCCAATCACACTCCAAGAATTTCTCAGCCACTTCCTTAAGGACGAAGGTAATGACAATGGAGAAAACTCGTCGGATGAATCTGAGAATTACGTAGCAAGTTGCCATGTGATCTCTCACTCTTCGATAAACGATGAAGAAGCTCCTTACACAAAGAAACTGGGGGTAGATCCTAGGCCGGAATTTCTAGAGCCATCAGACGTAATAATTGATGCATTCCTGAATGAAGCTCTTCTTAAAAGCAAGGCTGCTCAAGAACGTGAGATGGCCATATTTAAAAAAGCCAAGCGCCGGCGAACGGACGAAAGGGTTGAAACGCTCCAGCCAAATCAAAGTGCATCCGCCATAAATAAAAACAGCTTCAAGACGAGGAAAAGGTTCGCCAAAGCCATATCGATGGGAATGAAGCTTCCACCCTCTAAAGGAAAAATTTCTGGTGAAGCGGAAATACATTCTAGCTACTGCTTATATCATCGAAAGATTGCGCACCCCACCGAAGAGTGCAACGCTTTTAAAAGATGGTGGCGGGGGTATGTTTCTCACCAACAACATTTCAAGCGGATGAAACGTAAAATTCGTCGGAAGCAAAGAAATACGACTGAGGAGCGTAAAAGAACTACCGGCAACTGTCACATGGTCGACGCTGGGGGATCGCAAGTTCTCAACTTCGAGAGCGACTCTGACGAAGAAATGACTCTCGACCCTCTATTTATAGAATCCACCTCGGGAAAAGAGGAAGAACCGAAAACCTGTGAAAATATTCAGCTGCGCAATCGTACGCTGCCCGAAAAGAATCTTAGGCCCTCGAACAGTGGGTCAAATAGAAAAGATAAGGGGAAAGAAAGAGTCCCTGAAGATATCGCCCTAGAAGATCAAGTCGTCAAAGAGCTGACAGCCAAGGACTCACCAAAGAAAAGTAGGGTGGACTACAACGTTCTGGCACACTTGAGAAAGCTACCTTCGCAGTTAAGCATTCTCGACACCCTTCTGTTATCCAAAGAGGCGAGAGATTCATTGATCAAGGCACTACAAGAGCCAGAGCAATTCCAAGCTTTTCTCGATGAAGAAAAGATGAAGGACGAGCTAGAAGAAGTGCACACAGCCGATATCACCTTCGGCGATGAAGATCTCCTCCTTAGGAAGTGCGAGCACAACCGTCCCCTTTATGTCTCCGGATACTGTCACAATATCAAGATAGGCAAAATGCTGGGTGACAGTGGGTCCTCCGTCAATCTCCTTAACGTGAGAGTACTGAAGGAAATCTGCATGATCGTTCAGCACCTCGCTCATGATAAAATCACCATCTCCAGTTTCGACTCCCAGTCATCACGGACTCTCGGGTCTGTGATACTGACGCTGCGCTTCGGGCTACTCATCACGGATATTAAATTTCATGTCATTGACGCCAAGACTTGCTACAATGCTTTGCTCAGCCGGCCTTGGTTACACGAGTACAACATCATCCCTTCTACACAACACCAGTGTATGAAGTATTTCAAAGATGGTCTCGAGTATACTGTGACGGGGGAGTTGAACCCATTCTCCGTGAACGAAGTCCGAAAGTACGAAGATGCAAAATACTTCTTACCAGATTTTGAAGACACGGAAAGATGTCACAAACCGAAGAACAAAGCTATCACCACTATTCCGGTCTTCGGGAGTGATACCAAGGAAGAAGAAGAGATAGTTTATTCAGGGCCGCCCCAACGCAACAACCCAGGACCGTCCACCCTATGTTGATCTTCGGCAATGACTCGGAAGATGAGGTTAACGCCATATTTTTCGCTCGACCATCAATACAAGCCTTCGCTGGTGGTAATCAAAGTTTGCAAATTACCATGGTTCCGCAAGAGCATTATAAAAATCTCGACGCACTTGAAACTTATAGTGTGCAGGAACTGCAAACATTCTACGTCCCTCCCAGACGAAGAGATGAAAAGGCGATCCTATTCTACCAATCCGGGGAAACCAAAGTGGAGAAAGAAATCTAGCATGGCGCCAATTCTACGCTCGACAGGCTCCAGCCCATCCGTCTGCCTAGATATTACACGGAAGGCTTGAAAAGGCTATTGAAGCGCCAAGGGGTACCCTTCAGATAGACTACTCGACAAGCTCAATTCTACAACAGGATTTGGGACGTCCTCAGAACTCAACGAAAGTTGCCCAACGGGAGAATGGAGACGGTCGGGCTTGGATATGTCCAATCTAAGAAACGGGAACAAGTCCATGGTAGCTACGTCATATATGACTTCGATGAAGAAGGGGACGCCCTGTCAGAAAACGCTGACCTTGAACCAAAACGAGATCCTACCATCAAAATGCCGAGTCCGTCGTTTGAAGAACGAATGGACAAGCTTATCAGGGAAGCGGGTCAAAAGATCCGGGATGACCATAACCGTGAAATGGCCATTTACGAGAAAGCCAGGATGCAGCGCCTCCTTCAGCAGGCCGCGGATAATAACAGTGCTTTTCCTCATCAACCCGTCATACGAAAGGGCCGACGCAGAGGCAAAAATAAATCAAAAAGCGGGAAAAACATTCGAGAGCGACAAAGCGGGACCAAGAAGCCACGCGATCGGGAATCGAGCAATCCGAATTCGTTTCTTATAAAGAAGATGGGTCGAGCATACTCTTTTCCTCAGAACAAAACACGGAAGATACTTGATCTTGCCATAAAACATCAAGATTACACTTCCGGAGTCCAAGCACCCCGAGCAAGCGAGCAAGGTCTCCCACCCAGACTACTGCTCTTATCACCGAGCAACAGGGCATCCCCTCGAAGACTGCTTCACCTTCAAGAACTGGGTCGAAGACCAATATCAACAGGGCAGGTTCGCCCTATCCAGCAGTTGGAGGGTAAGCCCGCCACAGAAGCATGAACCGAAAGCCACGCGAGTAGAACCAGATCAACATCGGTCTTGGAAGAGATCTTATACCTGTCATATGATAACGCTGTCAGAAGGAGAGCCTGAGAATATGGATAAGCTCCCCTGGTGCTTCGAAAACGATGATGGCGAGGTGATCTCAGAGTTTCCACCGGCACCGAAAGAGCTGGAAGATGGAATACATACTACTGCAGATAACCTCAAGAAAATTGATTTGGGGACGGCAAGTGACCCGCGACCGACATTCGTCAGTGAGCTGTTGTCTGAAGAAAGGGTGGCTGCGCTAAAAGACGTGCTTATGCAGCATAGAGATTGCTTCGCATGGAATTATTCTGAGATGTCAGGATTAGATTCAGAGATTGCTGTACATAAATTGGCAATATCTCCGGACGTCAAGCCGATCAAACAAGCACCAAGAAGAATGCGGCTCGAGCTTGAGATGAGTATCAATGCCGAGGTCAAAAAGCTAATCGACTCTGGCTTCATCAAAGAGGTTCATTACCCCGACTGGATCGCCAACATTATTCCAGTAATGAAGAAAAATGGGACGGTGCGCATATGTGTGGACTTCGGGGACCTCAATAAAGCCTGCCCAAAGGACGACTTTCCAGTCCCAGTCACCGAGTTGATGATAGATAACACATCCACTCATGAAGTCTTCTCCTTCATGGACGGATCATCAGGATATAATCAGATAAAGATGCATCCTGAGGACCAGAAGCACACCGCTTTCCGGACCCCCTTGGGCATATTCTGCTACAAGGTGATGCCCTTCGGTCTAAAGAACGCCGGTGCCACCTATCAGAGGGCCATGACGAAAATTTTCGATGACCTCATACATGAAATCGTCGAATGCTATATCAACGACCTCGTAGTTAAAAGAAAATCATACGAAGAACATTTAGAGCATCTGAAGATCGTGTTTTAGCGCCTTCGGAAATACAATTTGAAGATGAACCCTCTCAATGCGCGTTCGGAGTGTCCTCAGGCAGATTCCTAGGGCTCATCGTCCGACACCGAGGCATCGAGATAGATCCGTCAAAGATCAAGGCGATTATTGAAATGCCTCCGCCGAAGACTCTCAAGCAACTGCGGTCTCTCCAAGGAAAGCTCGCGTATATCCGGCGATTCATAACCAATCTCTCTGGCAAGTGCCGTCCTTATAGTCACCTAATGAAGAAAGGGACCCCTTTCGTTTGGGATCACAAATGCCAGGGCGCACTGAACGAAATTAAGCAATACCTGCAGAATCCACCGGTGCTGACCGCTCCGGTCAAGGGAAGGCCTCTCATTCTGTATACAACAGCTCCCGAAGGTTCTTTAGGCACGCTGTGGGCACAAAAAAACGACCAAGGGAAAGAAAGAGCCCTCTACTATCTGAGTCGAGTTCTACTGGGGGCAGAAAGCAAGTATTCTCCCATCGAAAAACACTGCCTTGCGTTGATCTTCGCGATAACGAAGCTCAGACACTACGCGTTGGCGCATGAGGTCCATCTCATATCAAAAGTGGATCCTCTCAAGTATTTAATGTCAAAAGCCATATTAACGGGGCGTCTCGCTAAATGGGCCCTACTCTTGATGGAATTCTCGATAACTTATCGGCCGCTTAAGGCAGTGAAAGGCCAGGCTATCACCGACTTCCTCGCTGAGCATCCGATACCTGCTGACTCTCCTTTGAACTGCGAATTGCCAGACGAACATGCGTTTGACACGATCGACAGGGGTGATACTCGGTGGGAACTTTACTTCGATGGAGCATCTTCCATGAAGAAGCGCAAACAAAGCACGCCCATAATCAAATCAGGGGTAGGCCTCATCTTCGTAACTCCACAAGGGGGGATAATGCGCTTTGCCTTCTCCTTAACAGAGCCGAGGACAAACAATGAAGCAGAATATGAAGTTTTGATAGCAGGTCTCGAGATCGCCATCGACATGGGAATTGAAAACCTCCTCATATACGGAGACTCCCAACTGGTCGTTAGTCAAGTAAACGGCGACTATCAAACGTGCAAGCCAGAGTTGGTGAAGTACGGCGAGAGGGTGCAGCAACTGTTGACCCAAATTCCTTCCTACAACTTGGAAAGCATACCACGCACGGAAAATAGCAAAGCGGATGCATTAGCCAAGCTCGCTAAAGAACTGGCTGATGAAAACCTCGATGACGTGAGGATCGTTGTGCAAAGCCATCAGGTTCTTGCTCCGGCAGAAAAATCTCCGAAGTCGTCCGAAGAAAAGGGAGCGACCGACCAAATGACTCTGCAAATAAAAGACCAAGAAAAGGTTGAGGATTGGAGGGAGGTCTTTATAGATTACTTCAAGTCTCGTCGAATATCTGAAGATGTGTCCACAAAACATCAGCTCATGAAGCGAGCCCTATCTTTTGCCTTCGTCAATGATACTCTGTACAAGAGGTCGTTTGATTCTCTGTGGTTAAGATGCCTAGGACCTGAAGAAGCAAAAAGAGTCGTCCAAGAAACTCACGACGGACTCTGCGGTTCTCACCAAGCCGACCCGAAGATGAAGTTTAAGATCAAAAGGATGGGCTACTATTGGTCTACGATGATCCAGGACTGCCTTGAATACGTGAAGCAATGCCACTCGTGCCAGATTCACGGGGACTTTATCCACCAGCATCCAAATCCACTACACCCAACAGTTGCTAGCTGGCCGTTCAAAATGTGGGGAACTGACATAATCGGTCCCATCGAACCAGCATCCTCCAGAGGACATCGATTCGTTTTGGCGATAACTGATTACTTCGCCAAATGGGCAGAAGCAGTACCGCTAAGGTAAATGAAGACAGAGAATATCCTCCATTTCTTCAAGACACACGTCATTTATCGGTTTGGAACTCCGCGATGGATCATCTCCGATAACGGGCCAGCCTACAGAAGCCACAAGATCAGTTGCTTCGCACAACAACATAATATAGACTGGAGATATTCATCGGTCTACAATCCCCGAGCTAACGGTCTAGCTGAGGCCTTTAACAAGACCTTGACGAAGATCGTGAAAAAGACGGTGTCTCGAAATAAGAAGGACTGGCATGAGAGACTGCATGAAGCCCTCTGGGCGTATCGAACTACGTTCAAAACGGCCACGAACACAACGCCGTACGCATTGGTATTCGGTACAGAGGCGGTACTCCCCCTCGAGATAGAGCTACCCTCTACGAGTGGCATTTCATTACGAGCTAACGGACGAAGAGAATGCTCACCTTCGGCTTGAAGAACTCGACGCCCTTGATGAAACCCGGCTCATGGCGCAACAAAATCTGAAGGCTTATAAAGCAAAGATGACGCGTTCATATGAGAGATTGACCAGGCCGAGAACATTCCGCCAAGGCGAACTCATGCTAGTGGTCAAAAGACCTATGATCCCCAATCGCGCCAAGCGGGGAAAATTCGAGCCAAACTATGAAAGCCCGTATATCATAGACAAAGTCTACCAGGGTGAAGCCTATCTACTCATGGACATGCATGGTGAAAGACTTTTCCGGCCAATAAAGGGTTGCTTCCTAAACAAATACTACGCCTGACGAGTCACGGCCTGGGTCAACGATAGATGATGACACCTATGTCCGCTCGCTATCTTCCTAAGCCCACACTCTATAAGTAGTAACTGAACAATAAACCGAGACGTTCTTAAACTAACCACGGACCGAAACATCCTTAAACTAACAACGGACCGAAACGTCCTTAATCTAACAATGGACCACTATGTCCTAAGACTGGCGGTTGACCGAGACATCGATAAACTACTGTGGACTGCAGCATCCCAAGGCTGACACAAAAAAAAATAAAAAAAATAAAAACATAAAAAGAAAACGGTATGTCCATAAACAAAAAGGGCATGGATGAAAATCTGAAAGGGCTCCGTGAGTAAAAACAGCAGGGCTACCGGCGAGTGTTTGTGAAAACCCGAAAGGGCGCAACCTCGTTAAAAGACACTTGCAAGGTCCTCTCGACCTTGTGAGGAGAAACCACCTGCGTGAGATCCTTACGACTCACAAGGGAGAAAGACACTTAGGGATCCCAACGATCCCTAAGGAAAAACTACACTTACGAGATCCTCATGACTCGTAAGGAGAACCCTCTTATGAGACCCTCACGGCTCATAAGATTCAAAAGTCTTAAGCTACAGGGATCTGAACCTGTTCTTAAGCAGCCACCATAATCTCCAATACTGCCCTGCAAACGGCTCAATGCCGACCCTTGTATACAATCCACGGGCGCGAATAAACATTTTCCTAACAAAGTCCCATCCGTGACTAGGGATATGTCTACACGGTGAACAGCTCTTGTAAGTCCTCTTGACTTATAAGGAGAAAACACTCTTGTAAGATCCTTACGACTTATAAGAGAGCATGCACTTAGGAATCCTCACGATTCCTAGGGAGAAAATGCACCTACGAGATCCTCATGACTTGTAGGGAGAAATACCTTTATGAGACCCTTACGGCTCATGAAGTCAAAAACCTTAGTCGACAGGATCCTAACCCTGTTCGCTAAGCCAGCTTTGTTCGATATCGACAGAGGCAAATGTTGATTCGCTCCTGGCAATATCCCAGTTGTATCGGTGCTGATGCCGAAATCGGTGTCTAATCCCAAACTTGCAGCGAAAAGCCAGTGAGCCACACATGCATACAAAATAGCCGAAATGATGGGGCAACTTACAAATAAAAAGCAACAAGTAAAAATACATGCATGCAAAATAGCCGAAATGATTGGGCACCGCGAAAAAAATAGCCGAAATGATTGGGCAATCGCGACTTTCACTATATAAAAGCTGAAATGATAGAGAATCGCGGAAAGAAATTTAAAAAAAAATGAAATTTATGCCCTGTAGGTGATATCACATCAATCCCTGTATACAATCCAGAGGCGCAAACAAAAAGAGAATCACACCTTTCCTCCCCAGGTTTCATCAGAAGAAGAAGCCAAATTTCAACGGTTCACAGATAGCCTGGAAATCATCTCAACATTCATCTCATTACGACAGACACAACATCAAACAAAGCAGAACAGCGGCAACTCCCAGTTCCATGACTCGGCAGTGCACAGATGACCGAGAGTCAGACCCCGATTCCGTGAAATGCGGATAAAGTCAACAATTCCTGGTTACGTGGAACGCGGCTTATGTCAATCCTGACCCCGTGGGAAACGTCCAGAGCGGATCCTGGTCCTCGCAGAGCACGTCAATGACCCCGTGTGAAGCATCCAGAGCGGAGCCTGGTCCTCGCAGAACACGGCAATGACCCCATGGGAAGCATCCAGAGCAAATTCCTGGTCACGTGGAATGCGGCTTATGTCAATACTGACCCCGTGGGAAACGTCCAGAGCGGATCCTGGTCCTCGCAGAGCACGACAATGACCCCGTGTGAAGCATCCAGAGTGGAGCCTGGTCCTCGCAGAACACGGCAATGACCCCGTGGGAAGCATCCAGAGCAAATTCCTGGTCACGTGGAACGAGGTTTATGTCAATCCTGACCCCGTGGGAAACGTCTAGAGCGGATCCTAGTCTTCACAGAGCATAGCAATAACCCCGTGTGAAGTATCCAGAGCGGAGCCTGGTCCTCGCAGAACACGGCAATGACCCAGTGGGAAGCATCCAGAGCAAATTCCTGGTCACGTGGAACGCGGCTTATGTCAATCCTGACCCCGTGGGAAACGTCCAGAGCGGATCCTGGTCCTCGCAGAGCACGGCAATGACCCCATGTGAAGCATCCAGAGCGGAGCCTGGTCCTCGCAGAACACGGCAATGACCCCGTGGGAAGCATCCAGAGCAAATTCCTGGTCACGTGGAACGCGGCTTATGTCAATTCTGACCCCGTGGGAAACGTCTAGAGCGGATCCTGGTCCTCGCAGAGCACGGCAATGACCCCATGTGAAGCATCCAGAGCGGAGCCTGGTTCTCGCAGAACACGGCAATGACCCCATGGAAAGCATCCAAAGCAAATTCCTGGTCATGTGGAACGCGGCTTATGTCAATCCTAACCCCGTGGGAAACGTCCAGAGCGGATCCTGGTCCTCGCAGAGCACGGCAATGACCCCGTGTGAAGCATCCAGAGCGGAACCTGGTCCTCGCAGAACACGGCAATGACCCCGTGGGAAGCATCCAGAGCAAAATTCCTGGTCACGTGGAACGCGGCTTATGTCAATCCTGACCCCGTGGGAAACGTCCAGAGCGGATCCTGGCCCTCGCAGAGCATGGCAATGACCTTGTGTGAAGCATCTAGAGCGGAGCCTGGTCCTCGCAGAATACGGAAATGACCCCGTGGGAAGCATCCAGAGCAAAATTCCTGGTCACGTGGAACGCGGCTATGTCAATCCTGACCCCGTGGAAAACGTTCAGAGCGGAGCCTGGTCTTCGCAGAACATGGCTATGACCCCGTGGAAAGCATCCAGAGCAACTCCTGATTCCGTGAAATGCGGATAAGGGTAACCTCACCCATCACTTGCGGGTCCTCACGACTCGTAAGGGAGCAAATTCTCTTGTGAGATCCTTACAACTTGCAAGGGAAAACACACTTAGGAATCCTCACGATTCTTAAAGAGAAATTACACCTACGGGATTCTCTCGACCGGTAGGGAGAAAATTCTTTATGAGACCCTCACGGCTCATAAAGTTGAAAAGTCTTAGGAGGCAGATCTTAACCCTGAATCCTAAGCCATCGTTGTCCTGCAAAGAAATCGAGATAGACTATCCACAGAATACATTTAATAAAAGGGACACACCATCGTGAAGAAAAATATGTCTTTTATTCATGAATCAAAATGAATACAAAGTACAATTTGTGAAAAAACAAAAAAAAATATACTCTTATTCGGGAGTATGTATAAAGGGAGAATAAAGAAATATATATACAAGTCTTCAAGTCGGGGAGCGATTTAGTAGATTGGCCAGTTCGTCCCTCTTTCGCTGGGTCTCGCCTTCGTGATTCAGTATCGTCAAGAGACGGGCCTCCGCTTGAGCCTGTTGGGCCTGGTATGACGCAAGCCGGCCTTCGAGCTCTTTTTCAGTAACCTTATGGGCCTCAACCATTTCACGAGTGAACATGGCAGCCTTATCAATGGCTACCACCTCCTTGATGGCCTCTTGGAGCACTCGCCAAAGTTCGTATGCTTTAGTGGCCTTGGCCGTAAGGTTGGCTTGAAGCTCTCTCAGCGCTTTAGAAGCTAGCTCCCTCTCTGAAAACTTGCGGCCGAGCCTCTTCTCACATAATATCATATTCGCCGCGCACCGCTCAATTAGACCTCGTAAGCTCGCCTTTGCAGCCACAGCCTCCGAAGAAAGGCATGTACATTCGAGGACATGCAAGAAAGCCTCCACCTGCCGACAAAACTAATTCCAGACTTGCACCAATGTTTCACTATGGTGGGTGGCAAGAAAGGGAAGAGAGCCGTTAGCTTCAGCAGCAAACGCTTCAGCCGTAATCAAACTGCCCGCGCGAAGGTCCTCGATTAGGGATGATAGAGAGGCAAGGCTTAGCTTTGCCAGCCGTTCCGAGGCACGCAGAGCATAGGGGCCGGGTGGCATGGCGATGCGAGACTCCAGCGCGGTGAGAACTGGCAGAGCTGTTCAGATTTATAAACAGTCAACGAAACTTGTAAGCAAAGAACAAATGAAACGACGTTGAGACTTTACTTACCCACAGTCCTGCAAGAGGGATCTGAGGGCTCCCCAGGCCCGTCAAGAACCTCAATCTCGTCGTCGGCCTCCAGAACTGTAAAAGACGTCGGTGTCATTTTATGAAATAGTGATAATTCTATGAAAAGAGGGTAAACAACACTAACCTTGTCCGGAAAAGAGGACGATGCGCTGAGGAGATATCGCTTGCGGAGCAGCCATCTCCAACAGGCGCTGAAAGGACTGTCTGGGAGACAGATCAGCAATAGATGCCGCCAATCCGCGCAATTCTGAAAAGACAGAAGGGTTCAGATAATGGAGAGATTATTAACGTAAAATATAGAAGGCTACCTTCGACGCTCCTCCCATTCTGAGCTGGAGGGATAGCAGTTTCAGCGGCCTCCTCCGTGGCCTCAGGCATGTCATCGGGGACGTGGACCAATGTAGCGACCTCCGAGCGAGGAACAGTGGCTGCCACTGCAGGCTCCAGCGGAAGGACGGTAGCCTCGACTACCTGTACCCTAGTCTCTGGGTCGCCCTCAGGAAGATCCATTGGAGCGGCGACCGACAAAGATGCCTCCCCCGAGGGAGCAAGCGCTTCGGGAGCGGAAACCACCGAGGAAGACTCCGTCACAAGAGCGACGGTTGCATCGACCCCCTCCACACTGATTGGTGTTTCACTGGGGATATCAGTAGGATCTACAATCAAATCGCGGCTCAGAGCCTCCGCCGCCGCCGAAGTCTCTGCAAAGTTTTACACGAGGATCAGGATACATATATATGTATGCAAGAAATACAAAATATTACAAAAGAGACATATGAACATACCGATGCGCAAGGGAGCCTCCAATATGGCTTGTTCAAGCTGACACTCCTTCCTGAGGAGATGTGCTCGCCGAGGTCCGAGGGTAGACTCGTGGCCACCGGTCCACGGTGAAAGCGCGTCCTCAGCGTCAGCCGAAACGGCCTGTTTCAAGGCCCTTTCGCCCCATCTTCCAAAGGGCCTATAAATCGTCGCCGTATCCACGGAGGGTCTTCGTAAAAGATGACGGCAGGGTAGGGCTTCTTCGGAATCCTTACGTTATCTGATTCATCTTGCGAACGTCTTATAGCCTCAGCCAATTGTGTGGCTTCCTCGACAGATGAGCTCGGGAAAAGTAGGCCACCATCCGATACTTGCATAGCTGGCGGTTCATCCTGAAGAATAGGCTTAGACTCTATTAAAGAATCGAGCAGATTGGTGGCCGTCTTCCTCCGCCTCTTGGACCCAGAACCGACCGCCGAAGACGATCGTTTCCTCCCCCGTGGAGCTTTGCTATGGCGCTGACCCACTTCACCTTCAATGTTCTCGCTTGGCAGTGCTACCGAGGATGACACGGCCATTGTTGACGCCGCAGACGATGACACTGCTACCGACGCCCTATTAGCCTTTGATTGAGCCCGAGTACGCAGTGGCATACCAGCTGTGGGAGTTAAGTTCACTTCCGCCGCCTCCGGAATAAGCGCGACACTGGTGTCCCTCGGGGGAAAGCGAACCGTTGCACGCGGTTGCGGCGGAACTCCCTTGGCTTGAGTCAGAATGGGAGCGTTGTATCCAAGAAGCACCCTCTTCTCCTCAGCAATAACTGGACTGACCTGATGAAGGTACCGGCCTGTGAAAGACCCCACACATCGAGGAATATGGTCGGCTTCAGGAATCTTGAAGCGAGAACCAGTGTTCAGCCTCACAAAGTGATGAGCGGCATCACGAACAGCTTCAGGCGATGGGCTAGACGCCACTGTAAATGCCTCGAAGGGGACGCCCTGATCATATCCAAGTTGTCGGGCGAAGTGGTGCGGGTTGTACCGCATAAAAAGGGCCGCACTGTTCTGACGAAATACCAGATAACCTGGTCTGATCGCGTATAGGTGCATGGCCTCCCTGGGCCTCAGAGAAGGCATCCCCTCTTTCGACAAATCGCAGAGCTATTGAATCGGTCTCGAGGGAGCAGATAGGGCCCAATCAGTGAATACCATTCCGCCCGTATTAGCATAGGGAGCGATCAACACACGAATAGCCCCAGACTGAGTCGGGTTAGGAGCAGAAGCGTCCACCAGCCACATGAGTCGCGGAAAAGTGTAGGTGTCATAAAACTTGGGTCTTTGGTGCGCAGCAAAAGCCCCCAATA
This sequence comes from Agapanthus africanus, assembly GCA_030015575.1. Taxonomy (NCBI): domain Eukaryota; kingdom Viridiplantae; phylum Streptophyta; class Magnoliopsida; order Asparagales; family Amaryllidaceae; genus Agapanthus; species Agapanthus africanus. Next base: position 633,834,220 of record CM057343.1, read on the forward strand.
CGTACATCTCGATCCAGGACGTGAAGTAATGAAGAGAGAAATTTACCACATCCACACCTGGAGTTGAGGTATTAGCCGTGTTTGATTGATACGAAAAAGTGTTTTGTAATTAAAGTAACCGCAATCAATAACGGTGTCGCATATAGCTAGACCGAGATGAGTACGGGTCGTCCTCTGGGAAACGTGAATCTTTTACTCTTACTTTAGATGTGTTGAAAAAGAGAGGAGGGATAAAGAATTTTATAGAATGGTTTCTAGATCTACGTTAAACAAGAATGTAAAATATAGATCTAGATTATTTTAGGGATGTAGTTAATATAATAAGGGGGCTTGTAGGGTTCGTTAGGATTTAGTAGTTATGAACGATTAATTAAAAGTTACACTTTTTATCTTTTAATAGATTTAAAAGTAGAACGACAGTGATGCGTGTAGATTAGGGTTTCTGGAGGGAAAAGGAATCCCACTCTTAACCCTTATATCGACACGGAACCCCGTTCAAATCTAGCCTTTACCAAAACAATTATTAATCTAAACTCTAATCGCGGTCGGGACTAACAAAGAATTGTTAGCGCGCCCGATTAGGATGTTAATAATTCTTTTAATAAAGTTCATAAACTTTATAGGACTTAAAAAGGGTTTAGGGATTTTCATCGTTCATTAGCCTACCCTAATCCTACGAACCCTAACAAGCGGAGAATTACTCGCGCATGTTGGGAAAATAAGATGGAAAGACAGAGAGGGAAAACATAATGTAAAATGCAAAAGAATTAAATAAAATAACTACCTTTATTAATCACTTGAACAATCTACACTTTATTCCGTAGAAAATGATTACAAATAAACTTGATTTGCTTCTCGATCTTTCCTAAGGAGGTAGACGAACAGTTGATGATCAGCCTGGATGCGTGAGCGTTTGGGGCTTCGTGATCGCGTCAGCTTTGATAAATTTTCCAAGAGGCTCTCGGTCTCTATTTATAGTGCAAAGCCAGAATCATTTGCTTCAAAATTAGGTAAAATTCATCAGAGATTCACTCCACAAAATTTCAGCATCTAAGTCCTCAATCTTGCCGCGGATCCACGGCCTAAGGGGGGTATGGCCGCGGATCCGCGGCCATTCAATCACATCCCTCCATCAAAATTTTGGAGCTCTGTCCTTATGCCATTTGGTGATCCTTGGAACCTTTGTATCATGGAAATCTTCTCGTGGTTGCTGCCAGACTTGGTCTCCAAGTTTTGCTTTCTTAATTAGGCAAGTCTTCTTCAATAAATTGATCTTCTTGATTCTAGTCTTGAAAAATTCTGCACAACTTGGAAAAATTCTGCACAACAACTCAAATAAGATTTAGTAGACTTTGTTCTATTAGGATTTGGTCAATGAAATTATTTGCATACATTTTCCTACCAAATTATAATTATAATATATTAACACATGGAAAATAGTATTTTTACACATAAACCCTCATATGTATGATATATTATAATAAAGTCCTTTTTTAATATGAAAATGGTACGAAAAATATAATACAAATGTGCAGTTTTATTAACTGAACAAATACCCCCAAACTTATCTTTGATCGTCCCGAGCAAACTAGTTTATTCAAGAGGAGAAAAAGAAAGGAGAAAACTAAGCACACTTTCGTAGGCAGACACGATTGCACTGAGCACGTGCAACAAGCCGTTAAACCTCTAGGTGTCCCTAGTAGGAGGAGTGTTGTCTCCTGAAGGTTTTCAGCGGATTACACCTACAAAATCCTATAATAAAAGAGAGATGGTGAAATTTACATATAAAGATAAGAACCATAAATTGAAAATAAGAGTTTCCAACTATACTAGCTTTTCAGTTGTTATGAGCCCTATCTTAATAGTCATGAAAAAATGTTAGAAATCACATTATCCCTCAATAAAACATCGTCTTTATTCTTCATTCCTATCTTTCTTCCAAACATTGATCATATACCCCTACGTGTGTGTAATGGACATCCCTACACTCAGAGAATTCAATTCAAGCTATCATACTCTTGTCCATCTACCTCAGTACTTTTTAACTTAATGAATATTTAGATTTGCTCACACATTTTCATGCGACCGTTAAAACTTCTTGAGGTACTAACAGACCGATTACTCATGTGCTTGCTTATTAGGTGATAATATTTTCCTCATCTTGCACCACCTAAGGCTTAGCAGTGACTCCCAGACCAGTTGGCCTTAGGGCACTAGGTGAAGAGGCACCCTCGCTATATTTTTTTATTGCTGCCTTGGCGATACAAAACCAGTGTTCATTTTTTTCTTTCACCATTTTTATATTTTCTTCATTTTTTTCATTTCCTTCATACTTTGGCTTTTAGACAAGAACATTTCAAGGTATCCTCTACTATCCCGAGTTTCAAGACGTGTGTAAGTGCATATAGTAGGGTATCAACATTCAAATGTTTAGCTTCCAGAATAGAAACTATTTTTCAGACTTATTTTTATCCTCAGATTAGTGACTTCCTTCATCTTACTAACCCTTGGGACAACAGCTCATAACTACTTATTACCAGTTCGTTTAAGAAAACTTCTAATTTTCTTGGTTTCCTTAAACTATTCCTATCTTTTGGATGTAATTTTTCACTTTCTACTCTTTTGTTATAAAAAAAAAATTTAATGCCCAGTGTCAAAGATAATTCAGTGAATGCAAGCCCCCCCCAAACCTGTTTTCAGCAGTGTCCTCATTGATGTAGCCTTTTGAGAGTCATGGACCTGTGTACTAAGGGAGAGATACAAGGGGTAAAATAATAGTTAAATGAAAAATTCCCCCAAACTTATTCTTTGACACGCACAGATATTCAATCAAATCCATTTTTTTACTCACCTCCATTCTTTAAAATGAGAAAATGTTACAAAAACATGGAGGTGAGGCGGAGAAAATTTAGTTTTGATAAAGCGGGTCCTGTAAAAACAGGAGCTCCTCCGCGGGGTCAGCAGAAAAATACAGTTTTAATCTATGCCCATTCACTTTAAAAATCAAACCGTTTTTCAAATTTTCGACTTCAACTGCCCCGTGCGGGTGTACATACCGCACCACAAAAGGTCCTTTCCAACGAGATTTAAGCTTACCCGGATGAAGATGGAGACGGGAATCGTAAAGAAGGACTTGTTTCCCCGATGTGAAGGTTTTTCTAAAAAGATTTTTATCGTGGAACTCTTTAGTCCTGTTCTTTACTATCACCGCATTATCGTAAGCTTCATCGCGGAGTTCGCTTAGCTCATTCAATTGCAGCTTCCGATAGCTGCCTGCATGATCAAGATCAAAATTAAGCTCTTTAATAGCCCACATTGCCTTATGTTCAATCTCGACAGGGAGGTGGCATGCTTTCCCAAACACAAAGCGGTATGGAGACATACCAAGATCAGTCTTATAAGCGGTGCGGAATGCCCAAAGAGCATCCATCAATTTAGTTGACCAATCTTTACGGTTTTTCGAAACCGTCTTCTCCAATATCTGTTTGATCTGCCTATTTGAGATCTCAGCCTGCCCGCTCGTTTGGGGATGATAGGGCGTAGAAAGCTTGTGAGTGATTGAATATTTCCGCATCAAGGCTTCGAAAGACCTATTGCAGAAATGTGTCCCGTTGTCGCTAATTATAGCGCGAGGGTGTCCGAATCGCAAAAAGATATTTTCTTTAAGGAACTTAATGACAACTTTGTTGTCATTAATGCGACACGGTATAGCTTCCACCCACTTCGAGACATAATCAACCGCTAACAAGATATATAGATTCCCAAAGGAGTTGGGAAAAGGGCCCATAAAATCAATACCCCACACATCAAATATTTCCACAACCAAAATAGGTTAGAGTGGCATCTCATTCCTTCGTGAAATCCGACCCAAATGCTGACATCGCGGACAAGTTTTGCAATGTTCAAATGCATCTTTAAATAATGTTGGCCAATAAAAGCCACATTGCAAAACTTTCTCCGCCGTTTTTCGAGGTCCAAAATGACCGCCGCATGCCTGATCATGACAAAATGATAACACGCTCTTGAATTCATCGTTATGGACACACCTGCGAATGATTTGATCGGAACAATACTTGAAAAGATATGGCTCATCCCGGTAAAAATATTTTACTTGGGATAGAAATCGAAGTTTGTCTTGTTTCGACCAATCGCTAGGTATAAGTCCCGTCGCAAGATAGTTCACGATATCCACGAACCAAGGTTCATAGGATACATTCAAGAGCTGTTCGTCTGGAAATGAGTCATTTATCGGCACGGTCACAGTTGGCGAAGAAGTGATGCGCGAAAGATGGTCGGCTACAACGTTTTCACATCCACTCTTATCTCGAATGACAAGATCAAATTCTTGTAACAATAGCATCCAACGTATTAGCCTGGCCTTCGCATCCTTCTTCGATAAAAGATGTCGTAGGGCGGAGTGATCAGTGTAAACCACAATAGGCGAGCCAATCAAGTAGGGCCTGAATTTCTCTAATGCAAATACAACTGCCAAGAGTTCTTTCTCGGTAGTTGTGTAATTTATCTGTGCATCATTCAAGGTCCTACTTGCGTAGTAAATTACATGTGGCATCTTATCAATGTGCTGTCCTAAGACCGCACCAATAGCAAAATCTGATGCGTCACACATAAGCTCGAACGGGTGGTTCCAATCCGGAGATGATAGAATGGGCGCTGTAGTGAGTGATTCTTTAAGTGATTCAAAAGCAGTCTCACAATCCGAATCGAAGTGAAAAGTAGTATCCTTGGCCAATAGAAGGGTTAAGGGTCTAGCAATTTTGCTAAAGTCCTTAATAAATCTTCTATAAAATCCTGCATGGCCAAGGAAGGATCGTATATCTTTGACGCAGTTGGGACGAGAGAGGTTATGAATGACATCTATTTTAGCTCTGTCAACCTCAATGCCTTTTCGTGAAATTATATGTCCAAGTACAATGCCTTCTTGGACCATAAAATGGCATTTTTCCCAATTCAAGGTCAAGTTCTTATCCTTACAGCGGGTAAGAACCGCGTCAAGATTACGAAGGCAGTCCTCAAAGGAGTCCCCAAAAATGGAGAAATCGTCCATAAAAATTTCTAGAAAATTTTCCACCATATCTGAAAATATCCCCATCATGCACCGCTGAAATGTAGCGGGAGCGTTGCATAACCGAAAGGGCATGCGTCTATAAGCAAAAGTTCCGAAAGGACAAGTAAAAGTGTTTTATCTTGATCCTTTTCGGCGATGGGGACCTGGTTATAGCCAGAGTATCCGTCCAAGAAACAGTAGTATTCGTGTCCCGCTAATCGTTCTAACATCTGGTCAATGAAAGGGAGAGGAAAGTGATCTTTCCTCGTTGCGGCATTGAGTTTCCTGTAATCAATACATACGCGCCACCCAGTTTGGGTGCGTGTTTGGATTAACTCATTAGCCTCATTAGTGATGACCGTGATGCCAGACTTTTTAGGGACCACATGAATTGGACTTACCCATTAGCTATCAGATATGGGGTAAATTATTCCACTATCAAGGCACTTGACGATTTCTTTCTTTACCGCCTCCTTCATAACGGGGTTTAACCGTCTTTGTGGGTCTCGGGTTGGTTTGGCTTCATCCATCAGATGTATGTTATGTTCAACAATTAAGGGACTAATCCCTTTGATGTCGGCCATTGTCCAACCAAATGCTTGCCGATTCGATCTCAATACTGCCAAAAGTGCATTCTCTTGCTCTAAGGCTAGAGAAGCGGATATAATCACTGGCAAAGTCTCATTCTCTCCTAAATATGCATATTTAAGATGAGAAGGTAGTGGTTTGAGATCAAGAATTGGCGGAGAGACAATAGAAAGTGGGGTAACGGAATGATATTCGGACTCCTTAAGAGGTTCAAAACTTGCATAAGATATTGACTCGGAAAGTGCTGCTGACTTTTGCAATGAGTCAACGGGTTCAATCTCAAGGTCGGACTCATTGAACATATCCTCACTGTGAAGTGGTGCAAGATGAAACGATATCTCATTAGTGTTGTCGAGAACATCAAAGCAAAGCTCCTCATCCATGCAGCTTTCGGAAGCTATCTCGTGGATGTAACAAACATCCAGCAAATGAGCAGAAGATTCTGATGGCTGACTTCCTAGCTTGTAAATATTAAGCTCAATTGTCATTTTCCCGAAAGATAAGTTCATAGAACCATTACGACAATTAATTACAGCGTTAGAAGTTGCTAGGAAGGGTCGACCAAGTATCACCGGGATCTGATTGCGTGGGTTTGCCATAGGTTGTGTATCTAAAACAATAAAGTCCACGGGAAATATGAATTCCCCGACTTTAATTAACACATCCTCTAGTTCGCCCCGAGGTTTGGTGATAGATCGGTCTGCCATCTGGAGAGTACAATGGGCGGGTTTTAACTCTCCAATTCCTAACTGCTCGTATACTGAATAGGGAAGCAAGTTGACGCTAGCGCCTAGATCGAGTAAAGCACGATTAATATTTTTACCCCCAATAGAAATAGAGATTGTAGGACAGCCGGGGTCCTTACGTTTCTTTGGTATTTGTTGGGTAAAAGCTGTGCTAACATTACTCGTCATGAAAACCTTTTTAGGAACTTGAGTTTTTCTCTTCCTAGTGCACAAGTTTTAAGGATTCTTGCATAAGATGGGACTTGTTGAATAGCATCTAGGAGAGGAATATTCATGCTAACTTGCTTAAACATTTCCACAATCTTCTCCATTTGCGGGTTAGGTCTGTTGGCCCTTAATCGGTTTGGAAATGGAGCTCGATCAATAAGTTTTGGGTCCAACGTTTGTGGAGAAGACTGTGGCGACGGATTCGATCCCAAAATTGGAGTGGGAATCGACTTAGATAGATTTGGCGAAATGTTCGAGCCTTGGGGAAAACGGAGAACAGGCTCGGATGAAGGTGGGAGACTAGACGAATTAGGGGAAGAAGAAGAAGAAGCTGGGGTATCAAATGTGTCACTAACATCAAATTTCGCACCCACTCGGTAATTCAGCACTCTCCCCGATCTCAACGTAGTAACGGCATTCACATTATGATTTTGTGAATGGCCAGGATTCGGTAGGGGTTGAGATGGGAGTTTCCCTTTCTCTCTCGTACTCATTGCGGCGTTTAACTGTGCGATTTGGTTTTCTAATGATTTAATACTCTCACCATGGGAGGCGGAGTTTTTCGTTATGGTATCAATAGAAGACCTCATCTCAGCCGAAATTTGCATGGATTGTTTCATGAACATATCCAAAGTTTGTGCAAGTGAGTTGTCAGTACCGGCCACTTGTGGTGTAGAAATGTTGGCCGGATTTTGGAAATTCTGTGACTGAAAGGGGAGCTGATTCTGTGGTTGTGGTTGCTGTGGAGGAGGTCTTTGATAATTGCTTTGTTGGTTTTGGTTCCAAGCAAAGTTAGGATGATTCCTCCATCCTTGATTGTACGTGGAAGAATAAGGGTCGTTTCTAGGTCGCTGCTGAAAAGCAGCATTAGCTTGAAACGATGCATTCATAGGACATTCTTCCGTTAAGTGTGAAGGATCCGAACAGCAACCACAGACGGTCTTAGGAAGTGTGACCTGATTTAGGGAGAATGATGAGAACTTGTTTTCAATAGCATCGAGTTTCTTCTGTATCGCTGCCATTTCGGCTTTTACTGCGATAGAAACATCGAGCTGGTGAATACCTCCCTTAGTTGAAGGTGGTCTTACGCTTTCCCACTGCAACGTGTGTTCAGCAAGGTCTTCCAGATATTTCCACGCTTCACCGTCATCTTTAGACATGAAATTGTATTGACACATTGTTTCAAGCATCTGCTTTTTCGCTGGATTAATGCCCTCATATATAATCCGACATAAATCCCATCTTTGTATTCCGTGATGGGGGCATTGGACAAGCAGATCTTTGAAACGTTCAAAGCACTTCCAAAATGGTTCATTGGGAAGCTGGGTGAACTGGTTGATCTCGCTCCTAATATGGGCAGTCTTATGGTTTGGGTAAAATTTCTTAAGAAATGCTATGACAAATTCATCCCAATTAGTGATAGAGTGTGCGGCAGTATTATAAAGCCATTTTTCTGCCAAGTCGCACAGTGTGAATGGGAGAAGACATAAGCGCATAGCATCTAAAGTCAATTGTGAAGTACCCATCATTGCGCATACGTTTTCGAATTTGATGATGAAAACGTACGCGTCTTCCGACTCAAGCCCGTGAAATTTGGGCAGCAGATTGATGTAGTGGGGTTTAATTTCGAAATTATCCCCGTCAGATGGTGGAAAAGATAGACAAGTGGGAAGAGGACCACGGATAAGATAGCATCTCTCTTGGAGAGAGATGCGCGGTGGATTCTGCGCACCTACGGGCGGTGGCAGCGTGGTGTTATATTCTGATGGAGTGCCGTCCATCTCGGTCGTGGTGTGTGGTGGGGGAAAAGAAGATGAAGAAGTACCGACTTCGGCATCGATAGCAGGAATGCGGACAAGACGGGCACTAGGATCCCGTGTCCAGCTGAGCATGCACTAAGCGGGTTTAGTGCAAGTGGCAGCGTGTGTGTGATTTAAAATTGACTTGTTTTGAAAAAGTGGGACTCAAGACAAATCACCCTAAGATGCACAAGCAACCCTAGAACTAAGGTCACCTAGGTCCAGTCTCTAGACCGCTCCTAGACTTCCAAAGGACAAGCCGCAGGATCAATCCTCTACCACCTCCGTACTACCCTTGTAGCCAGGTAAGTGCCAGGTAAGTGGGAAGGAACCACAGTAGTGGGCCTAATTAAAAACCACTAGCCTTTGACACACTTGCCTAGGCACTACAAAAGTAATGCGGATAAACAATAGATTACCCACGACCTTCCTCTGTCCTTATTGAGCGCAACAGTCCTTAGAGTCTGGTCTAGATATCTTTTTAAATTAATGAAGGGTTGATCTATATGCTCGGTTTGTGATTTGTGGGACTTAGGAAGGGTGATGAAATCCCCACCTAATCTTGATTTGGTCTTTACCCCTTAAAGTCCGTATTAAATATGCAAAACAAAACCAATCACAAAATTTTTGCAAAAAAAAGATTTTTGAGCGGCACTATGTTGCAAAGAATCCTGCAGAAAATAGATTTTATTGGATTTGAGAGGAGAGAGAATGAGTTAAGAAAGATACCAGAGAGTTTTTTAGCCCTAACTCCTCTAAACCGCCGAGTTTCCGCCACAGGAAGTACCTTTATGCCGCGGTTCCGCCGCGAGGTGGAAGGAACAGTTGATGAAAATTTTTCTGTGACCTCCTTTGCTCCTTTGGATCACTAAGAATGTCTCTGTCTTCTGTTTTCCTCAATTCTGTGACTCCAGATCTCCTTGCAAAATTCACGCACAAATCGTTAAATATGCAATTTGCAGTTTTGTGTTAATAATGATATAGATCGTCTAAAAATTCAACACAAATAATAAGAATAAAAAATTACGCACGTATCCCCGGCAACGGCGCCATTTGATTGATACGAAAAAGTGTTTTGTAGTTAAAGTAACCGCAATCAATAACGGTGTCGCGTATAGCTAGACCGAGATGAGTACGGGTCGTCCTCTGGGAAACGTGAATCTTTTACTCTTACTTTAGATGTGTTGAAAAAGAGAGGAGGGATAAAGAATTTTATAGAATGGTTTCTAGATCTACGTTAAACAAGAATGTAAAATATAGATCTAGATTATTTTAGGGATGTAGTTAATATAATAAGGGGGCTTATAGGGTTCGTTAGGATTTAGTAGTTATGAACGATTAATTAAAAGTTACACTTTTTTATCCTTTAATAGATTTAAAACTAGAACGACGGTGATGCGTGTAGATTAGGATTTCTGGAGGGAAAAGGAATCTCACTCTTAACCCTTATATCGACACGGAACCCCGTTCAAATCTAGCCTTTACCAAAACAATTATTAATCTAAACTCTAATCGCGGTCGGGACTAACAAAGAATTGTTAGCGCTCCCGATTAGGATGTTAATAATTCTTTTAATAAAGTTCATAAACTTTATAGGACTTAAAAAGGGTTTAGGGATTTTCATCGTTCATTAGCCTACCCTAATCCTACGAACCCTAACAAGCGGAGAATTACTCGCGCATGTTGGGAAAAGAAGATGGAAAGACAGAGAGGGAAAACATAATGTAAAATGCAAAAGAATTAAATAAAATAACTACCTTTATTAATCACTTGAACAATCTACACTTTATTCCGTAGAAAATGATTACAAATAAACTTGATTTGCTTCTCGATCTTTCCTAAGAAGGTGGACGAACAATTGATGATCAGCCTGGATGCGTGAGCCTCTGGGGCTTCATGATCGCGTCGGCTTTGATAAATTTTCTAAGAGGCTCTCGGTCTCTATTTATAGTGCAAAGCCAGAATCATTTGCTTCAAAATTAGGTAAAATTCATCAGAGATTCACTCCACAAAATTTCAGCATCTAAGTCCTCAATCTTGCCGCGGATCCGCGGCCTAAGAGGGGGTATGGCCGCGGATCCGCAGCCATTCAATCACATCCCTCCATCAAAATTTTGGAGCTCTGTCCTTATGCCATTTGGCGATCCTTGGAACCTTTGTATCATGAAAATCTTCTCGTGGTTGCTGCCAGACTTGGTCTCCAAGTTTTGCTTTCTTAATTAGGCAAGTCTTCTTCAATAAATTGATCTCCTTGATTCTAGTCTTGAAAAATTCTGCACAACTTGGAAAAATTCTGCACAACAACTCAAATAAGATTTAGTAGACTTTGTTCTACTAGGATTTGGTCAATGAAATTATTTGCATACATTTTCCTACCAAATTATAATTATAATATATTAACACGTGGAAAATAGTATTTTTACACATAAACCCTCATATGTATGATATATTATAATAAAGTCCTTTTTTAATATGAAAATGGTAGGAAAAATGTAATACAAATGTGCAGTTTTATCAACTGAACAAGCCGCGACGCCTAACCCATGATAAAGATGCGCTAGCGCTGGAATGCCCACAGCTAGTCGTGTTCTCTCAGCAATGCGATGAGCAGGGTAAATAACCGAGGCTCTCATGAAATGGCGATGCATGTGAATGACGAACCAGCTAAGCCAAACGCTGATGAAGCCCACAAAGAAAGTCTCCTCATCCATGCCAGGAGCTGCAATCGACTCGAAAGATACCATCGACATGATGGGAATGTAATATTGCGGCAAGTCCTCTTCTTTAGTCGGCCGCCTGTTTAAACTAAACCCAAAGGGGTCGTTAATGTTCGCGAACTTCGGAGCCGTCTTCGATAGGACATCCGCGCGAAGGAAGCAAGCGATAAAACTTTTAAAAGTGACGCCCTGCTCCTCTGACTCTGTGAATAGTTTGTCAAAAATGCTTAGGGTCTTGATCAAACTGAGGTGCTTATGGCGGACGGCGTTCTCAGTCGACAGGACGTCAAGCACGGCAGGCTCGGTTTTGAAGACATACTCATCAAGAGGCAGTAATTCTTCATAAAGTGTCCCCATAACCGGCAACCCCGAGATCTCACGAAATTCCTCCAGAGAAATTGAAACTTCGCGATCCCCTAGAAGGAAGGTGTTGGTGGAAAAATTCCATTGGTTCAAGAAGGCCTTAACTCACCAGACATGGGGAGAGTGGTAGTGGAAAAGGGATGCATATATCGCCTGATAAAGTCAAACCCTCTGCAGTCGCGCACGATGGGCGGACAGGATGTAACGAGCCCAGAGAAGGTAACCCATGGGGTGTCGAGGGGTAAACCCTATCTTGTAAATCTGTCCCCATGGCTGGGCTTCACCCTGGCAAAGGCGGCACCTCAAAATATCTATAACCGGCACCGGATGGTTCGGAATACCAGTTGTTGAAGGCTCGAGCCGTCCCATAGAGGTCCAATGCGGCATCTCCACAGCAAAGGCAGTCTGTGGAGGATCCATCGGCAGGAATGGATAGGTAGGCTCCGTCGGTATCTCGCAAAGAAAACTTCGGCGACCGCGGATGATGTGACCGTACCAGGTCCTCCATAACAGCAAGTTGGTGCGATTCGGGTCATGAGCCCTGATCATCGCCATCACTTCCTCGCCAGATGGCGACTGAGGAAAAGCGTCCTCCGAGCGAGTGAAAGGAAAGTATGGGACAGAAGTCATTGCGCCTGAAATAAAATAAGGGAAAACTGTTAAGCGCAGCTAACACGTGTTTATAAAGGCATGTATGAAAAGTTAGTGGAAGAAAGCAACAGGGGACTCATTTTATGGGACCATTGGTTACAAAACACATGGGTCCCACAAAATCAAGAGGGCGGCTTACTAATGATGAGGCAAAGCAATTACTATGAGACAAAAAGAAGATTCTCAATAAATGAACAGTGAATTTCAAATGACCCTACACATTCCCCAAAAAGAAATCCATCTTAGACTCCGCAACAAATCAAGCAGGGCAAGGGAATTAAATTCCCAGAAAACACCACTGCAAATCTCTTCTTCTTGGTTGCAAAGAAACAACTCAGGGCAAGAAAACCCCAAGAAGTTCTCTGGGAAGAACTAAGTTCTTCGGGAAGAACTAAGTTCTTCATAGGAATTAAATTCCTTTTGAAAAGGGGAATCAAATTCCCAGAAAACATTTTTTTTTCAGAGCCGAAGCTCTTTGAGGTGGAATTAAATTCCACAGAAAGGACAAGTTTCATCATCAATTCCTCAAGATCAGAGAAACCCTAGCAAAAGGGGGTTTATTATTTAAAAATTGGACATCTTTGAAGAACTTAGAAAGATGGGTTCTTTGAAGGGAAAAACCCTTGGTGTGGATTTAAAATCCAAAGAGTTTTTTTATATATATGTATGAAAGTTCTTCAGTCGTTCAAGATCATTACCTGATAAAAAGGAATCTTTCAACAGAGTTAAACTCTGGAAATTTTCGAGACAGAGAACTAAGCTCTGAGAAAAGAGAATTAAATTCTCAAAAGGAAAAAGTAAGCAAGGAAGAAGATGAGCAAAGTGGAGGCGCTTCTGAAGGGACGCTGGCATTTATAGAATATGATGGGAAACGTTTCATCTCACCTATTCCCTAGACAGATCCAACGGTCACAAAGGTGACAGCGTTGCACTCACGTGCAGACACGTGAGAACAACGCTGTAGGGGCATTTGTTCCCTGATAAAAATCAGGAAATACCTCAATGAGATATCACGTGCTCACACGTGACCAAGGGTCACTTGTTGACACGTGATAGTTTCCTATGATCCCCACTTTATAGAATTAAATTCTAAATCAAACAAAAGTGTAAACAGAACAGCTAAGGGCAGACCCCAAAGTGGGATCACGTGCTCACACAAGACCAATGGTCGCGTGCTGACACGTGATGGTCCTTTAGCTCTGTTAAAAAGCAGAATTAAATTCTGAACAAAAAAGGGTCATGTGACAGGCTTCTTAGCTCTCTAATTGATAGGATTAAATTCTATTTCAATGGTCAAATGTTGGGATCACGTGCCAACACGTGATAGGCTTTGAAAGCCTTATAAGTTGATAGAATTAAATTCTAATTAAGGGAAATCAAAGACCTTAACTGGCAAAGTATTTCTTTAAATCTACCCAAACAAAAAAGGATTATGCTTTGTAAAGTGGAGCACCGTTGGATTAAAAATCCAATGGTGATTAAAAATCACCAATTTATGGAAAGATTTTATACAAGGAAAGATTTCCCTGAAATTCACCAAGAATAACAAACAGAATATCTTTTGGATTAAAAATCCAATGGTGAATAAAATTCGCTGAGATCATGTTAGTTACAAAAACAAACAAAATCTTTCAATGAAAGATTTACTAAACAAATTGATTCTTTCCCTTCTCCTATAAATAGGAGCTAAGAAGAGAAGAGAGAAAAAAGAATTTTGGAATCTTGAAATTTTCCAAAGGCAAATAGCAGAGAGAAAAGAAAGGGGAATTTAATTCTCAAGAAAAGAAGCCCTGGATGAGAAAAGGGAAAGGGATCAAAGCTTTCACAAAACAAAAAAGAGAATTTAATTCTCAATCCAAGAGTTTAACTCTTCTGCAAAAGAATTTAGTTCTTTCTCTGGTTGAAGATCTGCAGAAGCAAATCTCCCCACAGATTGAGAATTTAATTCTCATCGGGGAGATTCTGCCATGCAGATCCAAAACTTAGAGAGAGAATTGAGTTTAGAGAATTTAATTCTCCCAAATTTACAGGAATTTAATTCCTTCAAGATAAATTAGGGTTTAACCCTATATGAGAATTTAATTCTCCCAAATTCATAGGAATTTAATTCCTCCAAGACAGACAGAACTAGGGTTTAACCCTATATGAGAATTTAATTCTCCCAAATTCACAGGAATTTAATTCCTCCAAGATAAAATTAGGGTTCAACCCTGCATGAGAATTTAATTCTCCTAAATTCATAGGAATTTAATTCCTCCAAATGAAACTAGGGTTTAACCCTATATAAGAATTTAATTCTTCCAAATAAACAGGAATTTAATTCCTCTAAACAGAACTAGGCTTTAACCCTATAAAAGAGTTTAATTCTTAAAAACAAGAGACTTAAAGCTCTCCATGCACGTAAAGATCAAAGTATCCAATGTGATCACGTGGTAACACGTGACCCATCACCCAAATGAACGAAAAAGAACAAACAAGACTAGGTCACGTGCCCCCACGTGACCCTTGAACAGACTCTTCAAAATGAGAAGGAAAAAGTTTGGAGGCAATGCCTCACGTGCTCCCATGTGACCTCCAAAACAAAGAGAATAAAGGCAAAAGCAGATTCTAATTTGGGCGCCCTCACGTGTCCTCACGTGACCCCTAATAAAAGCCTTAACAAATCAGTGCATGAGTATCCACCACGTGCCCACACGTGACGGCTATGAAAACTAAAAATGTTTAACACTTATTTGCAGTTCTGAGAACAAAGTAAAGGAGATCTGGCCCCACCTCTGGGTGCCCTTACGTGCCCCCACGTGACCCTTTCCTTTCTAGTGTTTAACACTATTTTAAGCATTTCATCTCCAGTGTTTAACACTGTTTTAAATACATCACGTGAGGACACGTGATCACCAGATATCTTCTAGTGTTTAACACTATTTTAAAAGCCAATCTTAGCCAAAGGCAAGATTGATCATTTCATATGACATGCAGAGTAAAACCCAGAGCTATTATGTTTAATGCTTAGTCAAAGACAAAAATGTTATCAGAGCTCTCAAACTCTTGTTTAGCATTGCTAAATGATGAGAGGCTGAACCCAGACAAATGTCTAATGGTCCAACAAAGGGCCAACATTTCAAATTTTAATTGGACTTAGCCCAAGTTAGCCATAAGTCCTAAATTCAGACTTAACTGAGCTAATGTGCTCATAATCTAATTAATTGATCTTAGTTCCAAAATTGGACTATAGATCTCTCAATCAACCTTGGTTCGAGGGTACATCTCTTCACTCCTCTGATATTTGTCGTTGTAATCCTTCAACGTCTTCAGAGAGGTGACGGGTCCCGACAACCACACATTTCACGGACTATGATGTCCTTAACCTTGACTGTGAGGTCTTTAAACTCACGGACTATGATATCCTTAACCTTGACTGTGAGGTCTTTAAACTCACGGACTATGATGTCCTTAACCTTCGACCGCGATGTCTTTAAACTAACAATGGACCACCATGTCCTTAAACTGGTAATCGACCACAATGTCCCTAAACTAAACAATAAAGCCCAAATGCTCTTTTGTTAGATTTAAATGATCTCGTTAAGTTGATCTTAGTCTAAAATTAGACTAACGTATCCTTAACAAACGTTTAAGTTGGTCTTACTTTCAAATGAGACTAACGTATCCTTAAACCCAACCCCAAACCTAAATATAAGAAGATACGGATTTAGACTAATCCACGCCCTACGGGCGACAACATAAATTAGTCTCCGTATACAATCCATGGGCAACAAAAAAAACAAAACAAATACCCACGACACGAAGTGACCATTTGGAGAAGGAGAAAGTGGTTACCGCGATGCGGTAGCGTAATTAACTGCAGGGACTTGCGCCTGCAGGGAAGAGCGTCCCCACAATCAAAAACCCCTCAATGAGGGGGAATCTGACGAAATCTGCTACATCGGTCGCATCCGTTTAAACCTTCGATACATGGTGTCATAAATCAACTTGACATCTTCGGAGAGGTGGACGGATAGCGCCAATTAGCATCTCCCTCGAAATTCAGGCAAGACGGACCTGCGCGGTCCCATCTCCGCGTCTTTCGGCGGGGAACAATGGCACCTTTTGAGACTTTATATGAGAGGAGATGTCAATCGCCCGTTTGTTGAACAGAACTCAGCGAGAGTAGCATATTGGGACCGCAGATAGTGCAGGAAACTACAGAAAAGATCCAGTTAATACAGGATAGGATTTGAGCGGCCCAGAGTAGACAGAAATCTTATACTGATCAGCGCCGTCGCAGACTCGAATTTGATGTGGGGGATTATGTGTTCTTTCATGTATTTCCAATGAAGGGTGTGATGCGTTTCGGGAAAAGGGGGAAGCTCAGCCCCGGGTATGTCGGACCTTATGAGATTCTGGAAAGGGTGGGTGCTGTAGCTTATCGTTTAGCACTTCCACCGAGTTTTCCCGATGTGCATCCAGTGTTCCATGTGTCTATACTTCGCAAGTACCTTCACGATCCCTATCACGCGATCCAGCATCAGACTTTACATCTTGAGCAGGATTTATCCTACACTGAGCAGCCGGGGCTATTCTAGACCGGCAAGCAAAGAAACTAAGATCAAGAATACTTCCATCTGTAACGGTTCTTTGGCGAGGAACAAATAGAGAAGAGTTCACTTGGGAGGCCGAGGATGCGATGTGAAGGAAATTCCCGCATTTTTTTGAAGGTACGTGTACTTAAGTTTTAAATTCGGGGACCGAATTTTCTTAAGGGGGGAATATTGTAACATTTTGAAATATTTTAGATAATAAATTAATTTAGTTAATTAATTAAAAATGTTAATTTAAAATTTTATTGAAACAAAATGGCACCTTTTATAAGTAATGTGTGAAATTAATTAAGTTGAATAATTAGTTTGTAACATTAGTTATTAAGAAGGGTTTTAGTAAAAAAATTTAGCTTCATTAGGTATTATGATATAGTGTGAGGGGTTTTATGGAAAGTTTAATTAATTATGAAAATTAGATATTGGGTGAGGGTTTTTTTGTAAAGAGGGCTAGATCATGGTTATGCTTAATGTAAACTCTTGGAATAACATAACCTAGGTTGAACCTCACACATGCACCTCCTCCTTGCATGAAAGCACCACCATCTTGCATGATGACACCACCTACTTATCTTATCATCCCTAATTCTTATATTGTCCCAAATGGTTCGGTTGATATATATCAAGTTGAAACTCATTAACTAGCTTAGAAAAGAAAAATCGTAGAACACTAAAGAAAAAAAAAGATAAGAGAAGAAAAGCTAAGTGCTAAGGATCATTCCCACCGCCATCAAGCAAGGAAATTGTGCATGTACATCTTTGAAGGAAATTTTCAGTTGATATTCTAGATAGGTATAATTTGCAACTCTGTAGTTCTTCTAGTTCAATACTGCTCTAACATAGAAGTGTAATATCGGTAAAATATCGTATTATGTTGGATTATTACTCTGTTTTGATCTGCTGTAGTATAGTAAATCTATAACAAAATCAAACAGTACCTTAGCCTTAATTATTGGACCTAGAATAACCACTAGAAACACGGACCCATTCCTCGGATTTTTGGCCGGCGACATTCATAGGAAATCCGTCGTCGCCGGTTTTATGTGGGAGTTGGGTGTTGAAAGTTTTAGGGTAGCTCTCTGTATATGTGTTAGGATATCTGGTATTGCTAGTTTATGTTATATATTCAGTATATAAAATCTAGAAACAAATATCAGTTTTGGGGTTAAAAGTTCTAAATACGACACGGATGATTGTAATACGATTCTGTTTTTCTGTTACGAACAACGAAAGATTTAAATCCAGTTAGTGTAAATATTGGATAGCTTACAATATTCATACGTAGCATATCTAGTACGCAAATCTTGTAGTTTCACGTTTTCGTCGTATCGGAGCTTAACCGTTTCTTATACGAAAGTTACATTCGATATTAGGTTCAAATACGGAAACTTCGGAGGCCACAAGGAAAGGGAAGGGATTGATGATCTGAATAGATTCGACGTATTCCGGTGAGTAGATTTAACATCTACCGGAGAATTTTGTATGGATGGCGTTAAACGCCCGTAATTTATAGTTGGATAATAATTTCCTTTATATTGAGTATATGTTTAAAATTAAGAAACTTCGTTATATGCATAGATATCTATAAAATAACACTTGCTAGAACACTGCACGAATTATCGATGAGTCATGTTGCACGCGCACATACATATATATTACACTACACCTCATCGATATTGACATGTCACGTATCACTTAGAACTTGCCATATTCTATATGATTCCTTTCATACCATAAGCATCATTGTTGGTTGTTATGTGCATCATTGTTATTAATTGATACCTATCATGTCTTACTTTCAATTCGTCGTTAATTGTATCACCAGGTGTATTGGATTTAAGGATTTCTGGTTTTGAGTTTTATATATTATTAGTTATATTCATTGATTCTTCATGATTGATGTGATACGTCCACCATGAGATGTCGTTTTTATGATTTGGATTTACTCCGAACCGAGTTGGGGGGATATACGGTTGCGGATTTATACGTTATCCAGATTGAGTGGGAGGGATATACAGTTGGATACATGGTGGACCCGGTCGAGACCGAGAGGCAGGATAGCCGCATGTGAGGCGGGGAGCCTAACGGGGATACTCGATACCGGAGATAGTTGTGAAACACGGCGGATATCTAGATGATACCGACCGGTATTACTGATGGACAAGATCGTTCAGGGAACGATGACTGATGGAAACAGAAGATTTGTGTCGATATTGGACACGGAAAGATAAACTTTATTTGGAAATAATTGATGAGATTTCAGTTTTGATTTGTACATTAGTAGTACATATTCATAATTCCACATGCTATCATGCATTATATTCATCTTATTGTAGGTAACTCTAGTTTGTCATACTTACATTATCAGCTGTTAGATGTTAGTTTATTCACTGAGTTGGCAACTCATCCCCGTTGTGCCACAGTTCCTTGCAGGAGACGCGTGAACACGTAGCAGCAGTGCAGATCCACTCGTCAGCTTTTATCACTCTTTTTGCTATGTGGGTTACCTACGTAGTAACCTCCTATTTTGGTATATGTATATTGGATCTAGAAATTCTCCATCAGATCTGTATATTTGACTTAGTATGATCTGTGTTGTATATGATAAATTTGGCTGAGTGAGATCATTTTGTCATGTTGATTTATGCTTTCCTTACTTATGCACGAAATTCTTCGCTTTGAGCGTCGTATTTTTATTTTGTCTTGATTTCCGCCGTTTAGCATCATTTTGCTCCCAACTAGGGATGCAATTTATCTCAACAATTTAAAACTGCTATTATTAATAACTAAAAAGGGAGGTGCGGTCGAAATTTTAAATGCTACAAATCAGTTGTTTAAATTTTGTCTTTTTAAAAACAAATCGACATGCTACCTCATTTCTTTTACTTCAAAACTAAAACTTTCTTCGTTCCGCAGATAGGTTGTTGATCTTGGTTTCGGGCTTACTTGGATTGTGTCGTCATCTTTAGTTGTCATATATTCTAAGTGCCGGTCACGGACCAAAAGTTCCCGGACAAACCACCACGGAGAATTCTCGACACCAAGCTGAACAGAGAAAACCGAGCAGACCACTCTCAACCTGACCCATAAATAGGTCGGAACGAGAGTGGGGGGCTAATGATGGTGCTCACAAGTACGGATTCGCCTGATCAAGACACATGACGGATGGAAAGTCTCTCACGTGCATCAACCAGCTCTTTGAAGTACTATGTGAAGAGGACATTTCTCGGCGTTTCATCTCTAAGATATCATCCGACCTTTAAGGAGGCCTCCCCTGAGTATATTCCCTATTCGCCTAACAACCAGCCAACAGCTCGCCTCCGAGCTATCTTACAGCTGAGCTTCCTCAGCCTTCACACTCGTCTCCGAGCTGTCACCAAGCTGGGCTTCCTCACTCTCCCCGCTCGTCTCCAAGCTGAGCTTCTTCAGCCTCATCACTCGTCTCCGAGCTGTCACCGAGCTGAGCTTCCTCAGCTTCCCCGTCTGGCCGGGAGCACGAAGCACGAGCGTTCTCGTAACGGTTCCGTGTATCTCGCCACGACGAGATCTCCGCCGCTCCACGTCCCGTATCCCACGCTAGCGTATCTCGCCATTAATGGGCATATCCCGCCATCAACACGATCCCATCCCGGGACTTTCTTTGCAGGTAGCTCAGCGTCAACAACCACCAACAACCTATTGAGATCCACACGCTCAACCCTTATCTCAAATCTTAACCGTTCTGCACCGCTGACAACAAGATCGACAGACAACAACATCTAAAGGAGATTCAGACCTCCATCACCTAGGTTCCATGGTAACTTTAGACCAAAAACCTTTGTTATTAGTGCTTACTATTTTCCCAGTTGTTACTGCATCTGGGCTACATATCACATATTTAAAAAAGTACAAGCCTGCACATCTATCAATGGATCCAATAATTGCAATAATAGAGAATAAATAATTGCGTGGACTTCGAAACCGGTAATTTTCAGCTAAATATTCTAATTTACCTCATAGATGTAAGTTAGACTATAGAGTGTACAACATTCTTGAGTTTTGATTGAGATACGGAGATTAAAATTTTTGAACAATTCCTTCCTTGATAATTGTGTAGAAATGAAAATTTTAAAACCGTAGAATTAAAATAAGTATTAGAAAGAGCCAGATGAAAAGCTACATATCACTGGTAATTACCATATGAAAATCAAATGTTTTCTTGAGCGAGGCCTACAGCAGCAAAATGTTCCACGGTTGGGTTATACATCGCCATCCACTTTCATGGCTGTGAATTGATTTCATAATATTTTATTTTTGGAAACTGTCTCTGAACCTAACCCACGCACACATCACACATACGCAGATATGGGTCCAACGCATTTGCGCCGAACAGGATAAATTGCGAGCACTTTCCCTTCTTAGGATCGATCTCCGCACATTCCTAAGAAGAGAAAGTGCTATGTCCAACCTAACTGAGCTATGCCCGTGGTTGAAGAGACCATATTTGTGACAAGGAAAAGTTATAGCATTGCCAACTGTTATGTATATGAGAATAACGGAGGAAAAAGGCCATAGGAGGGAATTTCTTCCTATGGCGTCGAAAAAGTACGTCCTCCCTTATTTTTTCCGACGATCGGCATCAATCATATTCATCATTATCATCTAAGATGTGGATACACCAAATTTCATATGATTATACAACTTTTTTACCGTTGATTTAGCAATGTAAAAAGTTCTGTTATCGGTAAACCGTTAATTTTGAACCCACTAAATCAACGGTGAAAAGGTTGTAGAATCACATGAAATTTGATGTACCCACATCTTAGAAGATAACGATGAAGATGATGGGTGCCGGTCGTTGGAAAAAATGAGGGAGGACGTACTTTTTTGACGCCATAAGAGGAAATTCCCTCTTATAGCATCTTTCCACCATTACCTTCTCGAGCCTTTTTAGATGAGGTGCCGGAAGGATCAATAGTAGAAGAATAGGCATCGAATGCCCTGTTGAGGAAGAGAAGTGGACAAATAGTGGAAAGGTAACTTCATGCTTATCCGGCAGACTCGCCCTTACCCTCCCCAACCAAGATTGTATTATGGATCTACTAATCAACTTTGTTGTCCATCAGTTAATATTTGCCTATAAATAAACAAAAATAAAGCAATCAATTGATAATTTATTATCATGATAGCACTTCGCATCAAAATCAATTAATTGTATAAAATTAAAATTTCAATTCAAAATAATTTTCATTTTTTGTTCTTGACATTTTTATATTTAGAGCCAAATTACTTAGGCTCTATAGATAGGCCCAAACATCATAACACCAGAGCCCAAGCAAATTCCACCCACGTGATCTAAATTAAACAGCATCAAGAATAAGGGCGGGAACCAACTGGGCTTAGTGCAGTTGTCACTAATAGGTTGCAGGTTCGGTCCCCAAACAGAATATGGCGGGAAAAACGGCCATCTCTCGTTACACCAACGGTCAATGGCTAACATTCAAACCTCCCCAAGCCCTCAAATCTCTCCCTGCCTTGTGCTTTTCTAAGCCAAAAACACAACCCTTTCTCTTCTAATAAATCTCTCTCCCTCTCTCACCTCTCATCTCCCCTCCCTTCCTCCTCTCTGCCCTTTACCATTGCCTCTTTCCAAGAGGCAGAGAGAAAAGAAGAGGGCATTTTTCTTTGTTGTATTTTCCCCCCTGATTTTTTGGTGAAAAAACTAGAAACAGGGTAAAAAAAAAACCCATTAAATTTCGGCAATGTCGGCGTTCCAAGACTTCGGCCCTCTTTCGGAACGCCGCAGGGCTGAGAGAGAGCAGAAGCGTCGCAAGCGTATCATGATCGTGGGCGGCGCCATCTGCACCATTGTCATCATTGCCGCCGTGGCTGTTGTGGCCGTCGTTTATGTTAACAAGAACGATAACAACAGCCACAAAAAAGGAAGTTCCAAACCCGGATCATCGAGCAGGCAATCCAGCATCCCTGTCGCCACGAGTAGTAAGATGGTGGAGACCATCTGCTCCCCCACAGACTACAAGCAGGCCTGCGTCTCCAGCCTCACGAAAGCCACCAACGCGACCTCCAAGCCGAAGGACATCGTCAAGGCTGCTGTATCCGTAATCTTTGATGAAGCCACCACGGCGTTCCAAAAGTCGACCCTTTACAAGTCCGAAGACCCTCTCACTCACGGCGCGGTCGAGGTCTGCCAGAAATTACTGGAGGAATCGAAGGCCGATCTCATGGATACAATTAACAAGATTGAGGTCAGCAGCTTAGAAGATCTACCGAAGGTAGGCCCGGTGCTGAGTGTCTGGCTCAGCGCCGTCCGATCATACCAAGAAACCTGTGTCGACGCGTTCCCCGAAGGGGATGCCAAGAACAAGATGAAGGATGGGATGAAGTTGGCGAACCAGCTGACGAGCAACGCATTGGCTATAATTCATCAGGCAGGGAATTTCTTGTCGTCGTTGAATATTGCAGGGTTTAACCGCCGGTTGCTTTCGGAAGAGAAGGAGGAGACCGATTTGGACGGCGAGGGATTCCCTCAGTGGGTCGATGAGAGCGACCGGAGGGTCTTGAAGCAAAACTCGGCGGCGAAGCTGACGCCTAATGTGGTTGTGGCACAGGACGGTAGCGGACAATTTACGACCATTAACGCTGCTCTTAATGCAATGCCCGCTAAGTATGATG
The DNA here is from genome assembly GCA_030015575.1 of Agapanthus africanus. NCBI lineage: Eukaryota > Viridiplantae > Streptophyta > Magnoliopsida > Asparagales > Amaryllidaceae > Agapanthus > Agapanthus africanus. Next base: position 633,857,620 of record CM057343.1, read on the forward strand.
GAAGGTGTGTGTCATACAGTACCTATTCTTATTTTGGTTGCATGCATTGAACTCCTGATAACTTGTCCCAATTCAATGTGTTCTGGTTGATATTTGTGATTTTTTACAGGTACGTGATATATGTGAAAGCAGGAGTATATAATGAACAGGTGACGATTACAAGAAAAATGATTAATCTTACCATGTACGGAGATGGGTCCCAGAAGACAACCGTAACGGGATCCAAAAACTTTAAAGCAGGTGTACAAACCTACCTAACCGCATCCTTTGGTAAGCCCATGGAAAAAAAAATTGTATTCATTTACTAAAAATAAATTTTGGAAATTTCTATGTATTTATATATTTCTTTACCTTAATGCAGCTGTCCTGGGAGATAACTTCATGGCCATCGGCATGGGGTTCAGCAACACCGCTGGCCCGGTAGGCGAACAAGCTGTCGCCCTACGTGTCCAGGCTGACTGTGCCATCTTCCTCAACTGCCGCATGGACGGATACCAGGACACCCTCTATTGCCAAGCCAAGCGTCAGTTTTATCGAGGTTGCATCATCAGTGGCACCGTCGATTATATATTTGGTGACTCCAACACCATCTTGCAGAACTGTGTCCTTGTTATCCGCCGTCCTGGTGATGGACAGCAGAACATCGTGACTGCCCATGGCCGGGCCGACAAACGGGTGTGTTATTAATTTTTTAATGACAGTATATAAATTGATAATAAGATTTCCATTCCATTCACGACTAACATCTCCAACAAACAGGAAACCACTGGCTTCGTGATCCACAACTGCAGAATCATCGCGGATGCCGACTTCATCCCCGTCCAAGCCAATTTCCGCAGCTACCTCGCCCGCCCTTGGAAGCCCTTCTCACGGACCGTATTCATGGAAAGCGAGATCGGTGGATTCATCGACCCCGTCGGGTACTTGCCATGGGGTGACACCACAATTGGTCAGGACACATGCTTTTACGCAGAGTACAATAATAAAGGAGCTGGAGCAAGCACTGCTCAAAGAGCGAACTGGCGAGGAGTCAAGAAGGCTCTAACGAAGCAAGAGGCGACACAGTTCACTGCATCAACGTTCCTTGTTGACATCGCGAAATGGTCGAAGAACGCTGACGTGGCGGTGCCGTTGAGGCTGGGGTTCTACCACTGAGTGTGAAGGTTGAAATGTCAATGAGAGAATGAGTTGGTTCGTTATGTGAAATTTAGAGGGGATTAATTGATTTGTGTGTGGATTGTTTCATAAAGTTAATTTATATTGAGAATTTGTATATACAAATCCTGATTTTTTTTGTTACACAGGATTCAATGAGAAGATTGATTCTTTACTTTGTATGACTCCAATACTGTAATTATATAATTATAATTTGCCCCCTATTTTAATATATTGATTTTACACATCTACCGGCTCTTCCAATACCTAACCCGTCTTGTCTTTACACTGAACCGACCGATCATCCTAGTCTACATGTCTAACATAAGTTATGTATTAAAATTCATGGGATTTGGAAACCTCTAACATTGCTATTAAGTGATCGAATTTTCATGAATCAAAAAACTGTTAATTTTTAGAGTTCAGATATATGGATAATATAGTCCTACATTGAAAAAACTATGAGAGATACATGAGTATAAGATATAAGATAGAACAAAGTTCAACTAGACATGAGTCTTATTGATGAAACACTACTACAATAAAAGGTTGCCCCTACGGCTTTATCCGTAGGGCAAAGCACTGCCCCTACGGATATATTCGTAGGGGCTCGAAAATTCTCCGTAGGTGCAATGGCCGCAGGTGCAAGTCTTCGTCCTGAACATGTCCCTACGGAGTAAAAATTGCCCCTCCGGTTTAATGCGTAGAGGACTATGTATCTACGGTGTATTCCGTAGGGACAAAATATTTATTTAATTTAGTGGTTTATAAAATAAAATACTTGTCTTTCCGGTGCTATCCATAGGGGCGACTATAAACCCCTACGGATATATCCGTAGGAGCAAGTGTAACGCCTGTTACTGAGTCCATAGGGGCAAAATGTCAGTTATCCTGATATTTTGTCCCTACGGATAAATATGTAGGGGCAAACTGTGGACCTACGGATTAATCCGTAGGTGTAACAGATGGCCCTACGGATTAATCCATAGGGACATAATGTCAGTTTTTTTTAAAAAAAGGGCTTCCTGTTTTTAACCCGTCCTGTGCACAATAATATATATATCATACAACCAAATACAGAAATATTCATAATCAACATCTCACGCATAATATATAAAAGAATTAGACAAACAGAATACGATATCAGGATAAATTATCGTGAACAAGCAAACAACCACCAACCATTATCGTCCAAAATTTATACAATATGTATCAGATAAGTATATACATTCTCAAAAATATAAATAAAGCTACCCTAGCTCGGTCCAGCTCCTTCACCTCTGATAATCGACGTAATCTAGTGCATCTGCTCCTCGGTGCAGCCCCGAGTCGTCAAAAACTCGACCAATGAAGGAGCGGACCGTGCAGGAGTCTGAGCGGACTGTGGAGCTGCAGGAGTGGTCTGCGCAACCGTAGCCGAGATAGTGGCTTGCGGAGCCGCAGCCGAAGGAGATGCATATGGAGCCGTAGCCGAAATACCCTGTCGCATCTGTTCAATTTTGTGTGTAATAAACGAGTAAGAACTGTGTATTAGTCGAATTAGTTTCATTATCAGGTTATTGCGAACCCCAATTTAAGATTAATCAAAATTAAGTCTACAACCAAATAAGCTCAGGCTACTAATATTGGATATGTTACTATCTATAATATGATATAATATTTTACTATTAAGGAGTATACATACCATCATCTTCTTCAACTCCTGGACGGTGGTCTTCAAGGTGGCAACATTTTGCTCCAGACGTCGCTCTTGGGGGGTAAGGGAAGTAACCGCCGGAGTAGAGTCCAATCTCATATGGGCCCTGCTAGGACCCAGTCCCCGACCTCTCTTCCAACCTCCATGGTGCCCTCCGTGTGCGGCGTCTAGAACTGGGGTCAGCAGCATCAGATCGTTCTGTCCAGTAAAATCGATCCCCGATACCTCCGTCTGCTCCACCACCCGCTCCTACGCCCACATTAACCATTAAAATATAAGTATATCATTTAAATTTGAACTTTTCAAAACAAAAATTTCAAACCTGTTATAATAAATATTACCACTTACGCAATACTCCGGGGTAGCGGTGTCGGGGAATCGAAGCTCGTCCGTGGAAGGATCTGTTGAGGTACCGTGGACGGCAAGATACGCGGACAGCACGCTCGGTATACCACCCTGCGCCAGGGTCTGAGCTGTCTGCAATTCGCAAAAAATTTACATATATTATAAAATAACTCTTAATATATATTACATTATATTACAGTAGGTCTATTATAATTTACCGATAACTCCATGGCACGAGTAATATTTCTCGAGTGTAACAACTCCATTTTTAGTATACATAAATTTGAATTAAATTTAAAGTATACTTGGGGTATTTAATGTTGCTGTTACCATTTTAAGTATTTATTTCACACAATAATTACAAGAAGGAGCTTGTAGCTCATTGGTAACACCTTGCACTGCTGAACCAAGCCACCAGAGTTCAAATCTCATGTCCCACATTATTTTTTGTATTTATTTTGTTTTAAATTCTTTGGAAGCCCAACAGTCCACACACAATAACTCCCAAACCTTGAACTGAACCTAAAAATCTAAATATACCAGTGCCTACAACTCGAGACTCCCCACCTACCCGACTCGGCCGAGTCCGGCCGGCGGCGCCGGCCCGAGTGACGGCCGAATCGTCAACTGAAAAGTCGTGACTTTTCATCTCCTTAACCCCCCTGCAAACTCCAATTAATTGGATCGGTTCCAGAGAGCATATTAACACTTATTTACTACATTTTTAATGAATTTCCTACATTTTTACATTTTTTTAATTAAAACCCTACACCTACCCTAACCCTAGCCTAACCCTATAAATACACCCCCTACTCTCTACCCTCTCACCCCAAAACTCTAAGCCCACTCTCTCAAAATTCTAAGAATCGTGTACTTTGAAAACGAGCTCGAAGCGAAACTCCGACGAATTTCTGGCGGAACTTCCGGCGATCGTTTTAGGAACTACCGGCGATGACGCAACACATCGGCGATTCCTCTACTTCCCTCTCACTCTCTTGTGTGAGCTAAAACCCGTAAGTCCCAATTTCTACCTATCTCTTCTATCTAAAAAATACGGTTTTACAAAACCCGACGGAATCGGAACAAATCCGATTTTCGATTCGGTTTCTTATAAAATTCCACTTCCCACTAATAGAATCATACTTAAACTTCCTCATGTTGACTATTAAACACTAATCAACCAAATTGATCAAGTTTCTTTACATGAAATGATGGCTATTTCAATTTATCGTATTTTTCACTTAAATACCACATTGTTTCAATTCTACATTTAACTCCATTGAACTTGCTATACCTCTAAAGTAGATCACGAGGTAACGATCTACCTCCTCACACACTCATATGCAACATAACACGATACCCTCGAGAACCTAGAATACGAGAAAAACAAACATTTTCATTTAAATACCATCGACTTAATAAAACCAATTCTAAAGGACTTAGTATTGATACACTTTTTAAATAAATACCTCTTATTATGAAAATAGGATAAGTTGTGGACATCAGTCGTTTATTTAAACCTGACTTTGTGATGTCTAGGCTAGGTAAGTGAGAAAGGTAACTTTAAAAGGCCCGTCTCACAGTGATTCGTGAGCGGATCCCTCCTTTCTTCACTTGTATTTACCTGGCCACAATTGGCGGTGAAGAGGAGATTTGACAACTTGTCGTTTTGGATCATTTAGGAACAGTCTAGTTGACTTAGAAGACCTTAGAACATAGAATACGGGAAAATTTACATCTTTACAAATAAATACCATTTACTTCATAAAACCGTTTTCTAAAGGATTTAGTATTTTACAATCTTTGCAAAGCGTCGCTACAACCCATTTTGGGGAACCTGTTCGGGATGGTGCAGATTATCGCACATCCTCGGGCTTAGTAGTGCGAGATTCAGACCTCCGCAAGAAGCATTCGGTATCGAAAGATTTAAAATACGACATCTTAAGAAAATGAGATTTTTAGAATATAAAAAAATATATTAAAATTATTTTTGTATAAATATATGTATATTCATCATTAAAATACCTATTTTGTTATGATATAAATATTCCACTTTTGTTCTAAAAATCACAAGAATCAATTTTACACTAAAATACCATATAAATCCCTTTATTTCTGAATTTAGGATATTTTCACTAGAAATATCACAATACAAAATCCACCTTCATTACAACTCTAAAGACGAATAATGAATACTTGAGGTGTATTTTGAAAAGTATATAAAAGTAATTTTACATAAAACCCCCTCAAGTTCTATAAATTATCCTAAGGACCCTAGTAAACATAGGTTTAAGTGGAACCAATCTCTTGAGCCTCAGGGAGCCGGAGAAGTGGGTGCTTGCCTATCTAAGGTAGACAAATTAATAAAAACAATCAGAACTTCAATTTACTTTGTTAATCGTCTAACTCAGTTTGAGTCTCAGTATAATCTGACTTGAATATAATTCAAGTACAACCTACAATCTACAGTCTACGAACTACAATTCTACAATCTTCAATATTACAATTCAACAGGAATCCATGAATCCAATTATCAATCTATACAACTTGACCGAACCGAACCATGGATATACATTCCATTTACATGGTTCTCCAGTTATCCCATTTACATGATTCTATGGCTGCATCCATTTACTGATATCATGGTTTCGGTCAGTCAATCAATTATACAATCAATACAATTTACAAGACAAACAATACAATCAAAACACTACGGAGTTTAAGGGGAGATTGGTACGGAAGGTGTTAAAAGTGGCACGAGACTGTAAGACTTAATACACCTAACATGAATCCAGTTGCTGTTGTACCGTGGCATAAACGGTTCCTTGTACTATACATGCCTCTAGTCTCTGGCATATAGAGACTTCTCTCGTATACACTGGCATTCTTCTGTACCAAGCTATAAACAACAGCGTTAATACAACATTACAACAAAATAATACAACTTTAAAAGATATCTCCTTATTCTGTCTATTCTACTTTCCTCTTATTTTTGGGACTTACCGAGCGACCTGTTCACTGAAGACATTCTATTTCTCTCTTTTTTGAATGTCGTCAGGTGATTTGGACCCGTCAGGGATCGAGCCAACTGCAGAAGACTTGGATCAGTTTGCTGAAGAACCAGAGCTCTAGTTTCATTGTACATTTTCCATTCAGTATTTTTCATTTCCTGTTATGTCATTATTTAGGCATCACTTTTATTTCAGTTGTATTTCCTTTTCATGCATTGTACAAAAGAATGTTAATAAATAAAAGTTGCTGTTTTTATTATATCTTGCCTCTTGTGTATTTATTTTTATATTGCTTAGATACGCTTAGCGTATTTACTTCAGAGTAAATACGTAGCGGACCAGTCCCGTCCCCTTCGCCGTATACCGGGAAGCGGGACGTGACAGGTTTTGTTGGTGGCCCATGCAGGTCAGAGCTGTATGAAACCCTATTATGAAGTTCTGTTCTGCGTGAACAACCTAAGTAATATAACACAAGAACCAGCAACTAAAACATTCTTTACAATTCATATTCCTTGAATCTTACAATTTCATATTCCTTGAATTTTATCATTTCATGTACTTGAATCCGTCCTAACCCAAATTTTTCTTCAAGGTTATAGATTCCCCAAATAACACCAGCACCAATGTCAACAACACACCTCCACCACCACCTCTCACACGTGCTGTTCCTGCGCCACCCACCGAGCAAACGGTGCTACTTGAGGCGATCCGCAGCCTTCTTGAAGGACAGCAACAACTCCTGAACCGTCCCGAGACTGACGCACCTGGGGTAAAACAATTCAGGGTTTTACATCCCAAGCAGTTCTCCAGAAAGGGAAGACCACTTGAAGCTAAGGAATGGGCACAAAGTATCGAGGATGATCTGGCAGCAGCACAAATGCCAGACATAGCTTAGGTCCGTGTGGCGAAACTGCAGCTCACGGACAATGCTCGCAACTGGTGGAAGGCGGAAGAAAGCCGTCTTGTACAGCCTATTGAATGGAAGACTTTTCGTGATAAGTTCGACGCGAAGTACTTCCCTGTGACTGCCAGGTTTGCCATGGAACAGCAGTTCATTCATCTACAACAAGGTTCGATGTGGGACAAGTCAGTAGATGAGTATGACGCTGAATTCACTATGCTAAGTTGATTCGCGGAACACTTGATACCGACGGATGATATCAGAGCCCGTCGCTTTCAACAAGGTTTTGACACGGAAATTCAGGCTGCTCTAGCCACAGGGAAATTTCCAACTCATGAGGATACTCTGGAAGCTGCCCGCAGTAATGAGGCAGTGATAAAAGTAAGGGGCAGACCTCAGTCTGCAGGAGTTAAGCGCCCTGCCAACCAGATGGCAGGAGGAGACTCGTCCAAACCACCTTTTGTGCCAAGACGTTCAGGAGCACCAATCAACAGGCCCGACCCAGCCTTTTGTAACTACTGCAAGAGAAATGAGCATCTGGCGAAAGATTGTCGGCGTGCGAACAACCTTTGCTTGATCCGTGGCTCAGCTGCTCATGGTATTGGGTCTTGTCCTCATAAACAAAATCCAATTGCTGCACCCAGGCCAGCAAACAATTACCCACAGCGCCCAGCCATCCAAGCCCCTGATCCAAGACTTGCACTACCTGCACCACCCAGAGGACCACAAGCTGCACCACCTCCTCGTCAGTTCCATAAAGCTCAAAGGAACATTCCGAGGAATGCCCCTCAGGCCAGGAAGAATGTACCAAGGCGCCAGGCTTTCACTATGTCAGTGGAAGAAGCTGAGGCCACTGGCCAAGTCATCACTGGTAAACTTTTCTTCTCAAACTTTTCTTTCAGTCTTGTTTATCTACATACCTTCCCTATACCTAAAACATATCCCACATACCTTAGGTATAATCTTAATAGCATCACTACCTGCACTAGCACTATTTGATACTGGAGCATCGCACTGCTTTATGTCGCAACGGTTCTTCCGAACCCATGCGATTCCAGTCTTACCGCTTGTATCCAGCTGGAATGTCAGTTCAGGAAATGGCGTTCTGAAGGCAACCATGGGATACAGCTTGTGTCCAGTCGTCGTCTGCAGCAGAGAGTTTTATGCTGACTTCAAAGTACTGGACATACCGAACTTCTATGTAGTTTTAGGAATGGATTGGCTTGGAACTTTTTATGCTACCATCGACTGTCGTCAAAGGAGGGTAGTATTCAAGATTCCAGACCATCCGGTCTTCTATTTCAAAAGCAGAGACCATACCCTGGAGCCAAGTATCTACAAAGCGAAGCCAAGAGAAGCATTAGTTGCAGCAGCTCAAGTGGAAGAAGAATCAAGACCGGAGGTAGTTCAAGAGTTCGACGATATATTTCCTGACGATATATCAGGTTTGCCTCCCGATCGAGCTCTTGAATTCAGTATTGATTTAGTACCAGGAGCACAACCGGTGATCAAAGCTCCTTATAGATTAAGTCCGGAAGGTTTGAAGGAAGTCCGAACACAGTTGGATGAATTATTGGCGAAAGGATGGATTCGTCGCAGCACTTCAAGTTGGGGAGCACCTGTACTACTTGTAAAGAAGAAGGAAGGTTCATACAGAATGTGCATCGATTATAGAGCCTTGAACGAAGTCATTGTAAAGAACAAGTATCCACTCCCATGCATCGATGATTTATTCGATCAGCTAAGTGGATCTTATGTGTTCTTTAAATTAGATCTTCGTTCAGGATATCATCAAGTGAAGGTCAAGGAAGCTGATATTCACAAAACAGCTTTCAGAACTCGCTATGGACATTATGAATTTCTAGTGATGCCATTTGGAGTGACCAATGCACCAGCAATATTCATGAACCTAATGAATCAAGTTTTCCGGAAGTACTTAGACAGGTTTGTTGTCATCTTCATCGATGACATCTTGGTGGATTCTAAGAGTCGGAAAGAGCATGCAGAGCACCTGCGAATTGTCCTGGAAACTTTTCGACAACATCAGCTTTATGCCAAGTACAGCAAGTGCGAGTTTTGGCTAAAGCAAGTTGGTTTTCTTGGACATATCGTATCAGGAGAAGCAATTTCTGTGGATCCAACAAAAGTTTCAGCAGTTAGCGAATGACCTACACCAAAGTCAGTGAAGGATATTCGGAGTTTCTTGGGTTTAGCTAGATATTACAGAAGATTCATTGAAGGATTCGAAGATAGCAACACCCCTGACCAAGCTCATACGTAAAGATGAGGAATTTGTGTGGTCAGAAGCATGCGAACAAGTTTTCGTAGAACTCAAGTCAAGATTGATATCAGCGCCTATTCTCGTCATACCAGATCAATCTGGAGGATTCGAAGTGTATTGTGATGCATCCGGTAAGGGATTAGGATGTGTTTTACATCAGCATGGTAAGGTTGTGGCTTATGCTTCAAGACAACTGAAGACTCATGAGCGCAATTATCCGACGCATGACCTGGAGTTGGCAGCCGTCATCTTTGCTCTCAAGATTTGGTGCCATTATCTACTTGGTGAACGAGTGAGCATCTACACAGATCATAAAAGTCTGAAGTACGTGTTTACTCAGAAGGAGTTGAATATGCGGCAGAGAAGATGGTTGGAACTTATGGTGGACTTTGACATCAACTTGTAATATCACCCAGGGAAGGTGAATGTAGTACCTGATGCTCTTAGTCGCCAACCATTAGCAATGAATCTCACCGCTCAGTGGAAGCTTCAACAAGACTTGCATCAGATTGAGATTGAGGTAATCATGCCAGGTAACGCTTCAAGTTTGATGAATTTACAAGTTCAATCAACCATTGTCAATCAGGTCAAAGCAGCTCAAGCAAGTGATGCTAAGTTGCAAAAGATCAGAGAACAAGTGGAGAATGGACTCAGAACAGACTTCATTATCCATGAAGACGGATCTTTGAGATATGGCAGCAGATTGTGTGTACCAAAAGGTCCTGTTCGGGAAGAGTTAATGAAAGAAGCTTACAGCTCTCTCTACTCAGTACATCCTGGAGGTACCAAAATGTACAAAGATCTACGTCAGAATTATTGGTGGCATGGAATGAAGCGTGAAGTAGCCAGAAGCGTCGCAAAATACTTGGTGTGTCAGCAAGTAAAGGCTGAACATCACAGGACAGCTGGACCACTTCAACCGTTACCAATCCCAGAATGGAAGTGGCAATACATCACGATGGATTTTGTGACTGCTCTTCCTCGCAGCACAAAGGGTAACGATGCCATATGGGTCATTGTGGATCGACTCACAAAGTCGGCTCACTTCATCCCATTTCGAGTTGGCCAATCAACTGAGACACTAGTAAAGAAGTACATGGAGGTAATAATCTACTTAAAGATTTAAACTCTTCATAATGTACTATCTCTGATACCCATGAACTCATACAGGAAATTGTGAGACTTCATGGAGTACCGGTCTGCATTGTCTCCGATCGTGACACCAGGTTCCGATCATAATTTTGGCAGAGTCTGCAAGCAAGCTTGGGAACAAGTCTGAACTTCAGCATGGCCTATCATCCACAAACATATGGTCAATCTAAGCGAACTATTCAGATTTTGGAGGATATGCTCAGAGCGTGTATGTTAGACTTCAAAGGATCGTGGGAGGATCACCTGCATCTTGTGGAGTTCGCGTATAATAACAGCTACCAAACAAGCATAGGAATGGCACCTTTTGCAGCATTGTATGGAAGGAAGTGTCGATCACCATTAAGTTGGGACGGCATCAGAGATAGGGAACTTCTTGGACCAGAGATGATAGTAGCATCTGTTGATGTGGTCCGTACTATCAGGGAAAGGATGCGCATAGCCCAAGATCGACAGAAACACTGGGCTGATGCAAAGAGACGACACTTGGAGTTCCAGCCAGGAGATCACGTATTCTTGAAGATATCTCCGAACCGCGAAGTGATCCGATTTGGAAGACGGGGTAAATTAAGTCCGAGATATATTGGACCGTTCGACATACCGCTTAGCGCTTCCACCCTCATTAGAAGGAGTGCATAATGTGTTCCACGTATCCCAACTCATAAAGTATATGAGTGACCCCAGCCATGTTCTTGATCATTCCGAGCTCACTATATAGCCCGACTTGTCTTGTGTGCAACAGCCTGTGGAGATCCTGGACAGGAAAGTGAAGACATTTCGGAACAAGGAAGTTAAGTTGGTTCGAGTGATGTGGAGGAAAGACACTCTAGGAGAGTCCACTTGGGAAAAGGAAGATGAAATGCATGCAAGATATCCTCACCTCTTTGTAAACTAGTCCTTAAATAAAAGTTGTAAATTTCGAGAACGAAATTTTTGTAAGGAGGATAGACTGTAACAACTCCATTTTTAGTATACATAAATTTGAATTAAATTTAAAGTATACTTGGGGTATTTAATGTTGCTGTTACCACTTTAAGTATTTATTTCACACAATAATTACAAGAAGGAGCTTGTAGCTCATTGGTAACACCTTGCACTGCTGAACCAAGCCACCAGAGTTCAAATCCCATACCCCACATTATTTTTTGTATTTATTTGGTTTAAATTCTTTGGAAGCCCAACAGTCCACACACAATAACTCCCAAAACTTGAACTGAATCTGAAAATCTAAATATACCAGTGCCTACAACTCGAGACTCCCCACCTACCCGACTCGGCCGAGTCGGCCGACGGATCGGCCGACTCGGGCCGGCACCGCCAGCCGGACTCGGTCAGACGGCCGAGTCGTCAACTGAAAAGTCGTGACTTTTCAGCTCCTTAACCACCCTGCACACTCTAATTAATTGGATCGGTTGCAGAGAGCATATTAACACCTATTTACTACAATTTTTAATGAATTTCCTATATTTTTATATTTTTTTAAATTAAAACCCTACACCTATCTTAACCCTAGCCTAACCCTATAAATACACCCCCTACCCTCTACCCTCTCACCCTAAAACTCTGAGCCCACTCTCTCAAAATTCTAAGAATCGTGTACTTTGAAAACGAGCTCGAGACGAAGCTCCGACGAATTTCCGGCGGAACTTCCGGCGATCGTTTTAGGAACTACTGGCGATGACGCAACACGTCGGCGATTCCACTACCTCCCTCTCACTCTCTTATGTGAGCTAAAACCCGTAAGTCCCAATTTCTACCTATCTCTTCTATCTAAAAAATACGGTTTTACAAAACCCGACGGAATCGGAACAAATCCGATTTCCGATTCGGTTTCTTATAAAATTCCACTTCCCACTAATAGAATCATACTTAAACTTCCTCATGTTGACTATTAAACACTAATCAACCAAATTGATCAAGTTTCTTTACATGAAATGATGGCTATTTCAATTTATCGTATTTTCACTTAAATACCACATTGTTTCAATTCTACATTTAACTCCATTGAACTTGCTATACCTCTAAAGTAGATCACGAGGTAACGACCTACCTCCTCACACACTCATATGCAACATAACACGATGCCCTCGAGAACCTAGAATACGAGAAAAACAAACATTTTCATTTAAATGCCATCGACCTAATAAAACCAATTCTAAAGGATTTAGTATTGATACACTTTTTAAATAAATACCTCTTATTATGAAAATAGGATAAGTTGTGGACATCAGTCGTTTATCTAAACCTGACTTTATGGTGTTTAGGCTAGACAAGTGAGAAAGGTAACTTTAAAAGGCCCGTCTCACGGTGATTCATGAGCGGATCCCTCCTTTCTTCATTTGTACTTACCTGGCCACAATTGGCGGTGAAGAGGCGATTTGAGGCATCTCACAACTTATCGCTTTGGACCATTTAGGAACAGTCTAGTTGACTTAGGAGACCCTAGAACATAGAATACGGGAAAATTTACATCTTTACAAATAAATACCATTTACTTCATAAAACCGTTTTCTAAAGGATTTAGTATGTACACTAATAAAGTGTGGACCTTGGATATTGCTCCACCTGGGGTAAAATCCGTTGGATGCAAATGGATCTATAAAAGGAAATTTGGTGTAGATGGGCAGGTGGAAACCTATAAGGCTAGACTCGTTGCAAAAGGTTTTCGTCAAAGACCTGGTGTGGACTATGACGAACCTTTTTCTCCAGTGGCTATACTCAAATCTATCCGGATCCTACTTGCCATTGCTGCCTTTCATGACTATGAAATCTGGCAGATGGACATAAAAACGGCTTTTCTAAACGACAGTTTGAAAGAATGCGTTTATATGGATCAGCCAGAAGGTTTTGTAGACAGTGGGAGCTGCGGGAAGGTGTGCAAGTTGCTTAAAACCATTTATGGATTAAAGCAGGCATCGCGGAGCTGGAACATCTGTTTTGATGAAGCAATCAAGGAATTTGACTTCATCAAGAACGAGGATGAGCCTTGTATTTATAAGAAGATTGTAGGACGAACTGTCGTATTCCTAGTCTTGTACGTGGACGACATTCTTTTGATAGGAAATGAAATTCCTATACTGCAATCGGTCAAGCTATTCTTGTCACAACGGTTCTCCATGAAGGACCTGGGTGATGTCTCGTGCATTCTGGGGATCAAGATCTACAGAGATAGATCTAGGAGATTACTGGGACCTTCCCAGTCCAGGTACATAGAGACCGTGCTAAAGAGATTTAGTATGGAAGATTCCAAGCGTGGTAATATACCCGCATTGCACGGAATCACCCTCTTCAAGAAGATGTCTCTCAAGACTGACGAGGAGAGGGTTCGCATGAGCACTATACCCTACGCTTCGGCGGTAGGATCTATAATGTATGCGATGCTATGTACAAGACCAGATGTAGCTTACGCACTAAGCGTGGTGAGCCGGTATCAGTCAGACCCAGGTGAGAACCACTGGAAGGCAGTGAACAACATTCTCAAGTACCTGAGAAGGACTAAGGAGATGTTCCTGGTTTACGGTAATGGAGACCTCAGGGTCGAGTCCTTTACCGATTCAAGCTTCCAGAATGACAAGGATGACAGCAAGTCTGTCTCGGATTTTATGTTTACCCTCAACGGAGGGGCGGTGTGTTGGAGGAGTTCCAAACAGGATACCGTCGCAGACTCAACAATGGAGGCTGAATACATTGCTGCAAGCGATGCCGCAAAAGAGACGGTCTGGATGAAGAAGTTCATTAGTGAACTTCAGGTGGTTCCGTCCATTGTTGACCCAATACCTTTGTATTGTGATAACAATGGGGCTATAGCTTTAGGAAAGGAACCAAAGTCCCATCAGAAATCCAGACACATCTTAAGACGGTATCACCTGATCAGGGAGATCATTGATCGCCAGGAGATCGAGGTACGGAGAGTGGACACTAAAGACAACACGGCGGATCCATTCACAAAGGCCCTCCCTCAAACACAGTTCAAACGACTTTTTGAGCTATTGGGTATGCGGTATGCCAGCAGCTGGCCATAGAGCAGACGTTGGGTATGCGGTACACCAATTACTGGCCTTTAGTGCAAGTGGGAGATTGTTGGATATGCCTCAGAGGCCATTATTGTATAGTACTAGTTTGTATAATACATTTTGGAAGCTTGGGATATATATACGTGTTTACGACAGTCATATAGTGGTATGCTACTTGGTTTGTTTCTATCTTAATATGTGTATATGTTTTTTTAACATATCGCTAATACATATTGATGGAGCCCTTAGGATCTTTGCTTGACTACCGGCGTTGTGATGGCGATCATACCAGTGGGGGCTGGGTAGTCTATAAGCGCATCCTTATACAGGTCCCTAGTCGTAGAATTATCGAGACAGGGCATCGATACTCCAGAGTAGACTGGTTCATACGCTTCTCGTCCCAGCAGGGGAGATGGTCTGTCCCACAGCCATCAGTACGTCGTACTGGAGATAGTATGCAGGTGCTCGTTAGGTTACGAGTACACTGGACATGACTCGTTGGGAACTGTTGGTTGGTATTATACCTATCGTCAGTTAACAGTTCCCAGGTGACATGAGTACAGCTTAGTCCGTTGACTTGACACTGTCACTTCGCCTCGAGTGTGTTCCCACTGTTCTTAGATTACTACCCTACCACGGCTCCATTGAGTCGTGCAAACAGGTAGTGTTCCCCTCCGAACGACGGCGCGGCGTGGGCGTCTCGCCTGAGATTCGGGGCAGATGCTAATTGGTGCTATCCGTCCACCTCTCCGAAGATGCCAAGTTGATTTATGGCACCATGTATCGAAGGTTTAGACGGATGCGTCCGATGTAGCAGACTTCGTCAGATTCCCCCTCGTTTGAGGGGTTTTTGATTGTGGGGACGCTCTTCCCTGCAGGCGCAAGCCCCTGCAGTTAATTACGCTACCGCATTGCGGTAACAACTTTCTCCTTCTCCAGATGGTCACTTCGTATCGTGGGTGATTGTTTTGTATTTTGTTGCCCGTGGATTGTTTACGGAGACTGAGTTATGTCGTCGCACGTAGGGCGTGGACTAGTCCAAATCCGTATTGTCTTAGATTTGGGTTTGGGGGGGTTTTGGTTTGAGGACACGTTAGCCATACTTGAGGCTAAGATCAACTCAAACGTTTGTTAAGGATACGTTAGTCTAACTTTGAGACT
The DNA here is from genome assembly GCA_030015575.1 of Agapanthus africanus. NCBI lineage: Eukaryota > Viridiplantae > Streptophyta > Magnoliopsida > Asparagales > Amaryllidaceae > Agapanthus > Agapanthus africanus. Next base: position 633,873,332 of record CM057343.1, read on the forward strand.
AAGATCAACTTAACGGGATCGTTTAGATCCGACAAAAGAGCGTTTGGGCTCTAATGTTCCAGTTTAGGGACATAGTGGTCCATCGTATGTATGGCCGTCGGGACCCATCACCTCTCTGACGACGTTGAAGGATTACAACGACGGATGTCAGAGGAGCTCAGAGATGTACCCTCGAGCCAGAGTTAATTGGGGGGATTCATAGTCCAGTCTGTTTGAAGGTTTAAGGATACGTTAGCCATCTTTGAGGCTAAGATCAACTTAAACGGGACCGTTTAGATCCGACTAAAGAGCATTTGGGGGCTCCATTGTTCTAGTTTAAGGACATTGCGGTCCATGGGTAGTTTAAGGACATTGCGGTCCATTGTTAGTTTTAAGACATCTCGGTCAAGGTTAAGGACGTCGTAGTCCATGGGCTTAAGGACCCCACAGTCCATTGTTAGTTTTAAGACATCTCGGTCAAGGTTAAGGACGTCGTAGTCCATGGGCTTAAGGACCCCACAGTCCATTATGTGCTCTGGATGCTTCACACGGGTTCACTGCCGTGCTCTGCGAGGACCAGGCTCCGCTCTGGACGCTTTCCACGGGGTCAAAGAGTGACATTATCCGCGTTCCACGTAACCAGGAATTTGCATTAAACACGGGTTTAAGGACCCCGCAGTCCGTATCAATGTGTGGTCGTCGGGACCCGTCACCTCTTTGAAGACATTGAGGGATTACAATGCCAAGTATCAAAGGAGTGAAGAGATGTACCCTAGAACCGGAGCGGATTAAATAGTCATTGGCCCAATTTGGGATCAAGACGAATTAATTATGTTATGAGTCCATTGGCCCAGTTAATCACAAATTGAGGACTTATGGCCATCTTGGGCTAAGTCCAATCAGGAGAGGCTTTGCCTCCATCCATTTAGTCAATTGGGCCGAAGCCTAGTGTTAAACACTACAGAGCAATCAGTGTTGAACACTGGGAATGAGGTTGACAAGTTAGTGTTTAACACTAAGAGATAATTGGTGTTAAACACCAGCAACAAGGCTTTTCAAATTAGTGTTAAACACTAAAACAGATCAGTGTTGAACACTGCAGACAAAGCTTTTTAATTAGTGTTGAACACTAAGGCCCAACAGTTTTTTAACACTGGGTTCGAGAGTTTCAATTTAGTGTTAAACACTAAGGCAAGAGGGGTCACGTGGCAGCACGTGAGAGCGCCCTCCCTTCATTTATTCTGCTGAGATTATCGCATCTTTCAGAGCATCACGTGCCATCACGTGATGGGCATTCGAATGCCTATGTATTAGAGCTTCTGCCGAGGGTTACATGGGTCACGTGGGGTGCTGCCTCAAAAGGGCTTTCTGTAGATCTCTTGGGGGGGTCACGTGATGACACGTGACCCTGCCTCTAGGTATTTTGTTTAGAGGCTTTGTTAATCTTTTTTCAGGAATTAAATTCCTCGAGCTGTAAATTTCAGAGGAATTAAATTCCTACTTCCTTTCGAAGACTTATATTCTGGGATAGAGTTTAACTCTGAATTTTCTGTAGGAATTAAATTCCTCATATATGTGAAGAACCAAATAGGGTTGAACCCTAACAAAGCTTTTTTAAGGAGTTTAAACTTCCATCCTCTGTTAAATTATGATTAAGGGAATTAAATTCCCGCTGCTGCAACAGAACTAGGTTCTTAATTAGGGTTAAACCCTGTTTCTTTTTATTCTGAAGGAATTAAATTCCCATGATACAGGGGCAAGCCCTAATTTTATTTTAAAGGAATTAAATTCCTATAGTTCTGTGAGAATTAAATTCTCGTGCTTGCATTCCTTCTCTATGTTTTGGATCTGCATGGCAGGATCTCAACCCATTGAGAATTAAATTCTCAACCTTAAGGGGAGATGTGCACTTTGCAGATCCTCTATCAAAGAGAGAAGAAATATGTTCTTCTGTTTTTACATTATCAGAGTTAAACTCTGTTGAGAATTAAATTCTCTTTTTCTTTCAAGGAGCTTTTCCCTTTCTTACCTAGGGTTTTTGCAGAAGATCCAAGTTCTCCAAGTATCGAAGCTCTCTTTTCTTTTCTTTTTTCTTCTCTGCGTATGTATATATCTATCTCTGTGTCTCTTGGCTCCTATTTATAGGAGAAGCAGCCGAATCAATCAGTTTTTGACGAATCTTCATTAAGAGATTTGATTTGCACCCATCATTTGTTTTGGACCTTTGGATTATTAGGTGAATTTTATTCACCATTGGATTTCAAATCCAGGGGTTCCCCTTTATTATTTCGGTTAGATTTAAAAGGGAAATCTTTCCAAACCCGAGATTTTCCCATAGATAGATGATATTTCATCACCTCTGAATCTTTAATTCGATCGGTTCCAGATAGCCGCTTTCCTTTGGAAAGATTTGATTCTCCTTCAGAATTTAATTCTGTTTGACAAAATGGGATTTGAAAGCCGGTCACGTGTGACCACGTGACTCATGGTCACGTGTGGACACGTGACCCCCTTTGGAATGAGCCTTTTTCCTTTCTTTTGCGCTCTTCTTCTTATTGCTGCTTAAACGTCACGTGCTGCCACGTGACTCCTGGTCACGTGTGAGCACGTGACCCTTGTTTGAACTCTCTCTTTCCTTGGTTCAACTGGAGAACGAGTCTGCTGTCTTGAACGTCACGTGGCAACACGTGACCCTGGTCACGTGGAAGCACGTGACCTCTTCTGAAGCCTTTTCCTTGACTTGATCAGGGAACTGGTGTGCCTTTTGTCGCTTGCATTTAAATGTCACGTGTCGCCACGTGACCCGGGTCACGTGGGAGCACGTGACTCTTTCTGAAGCCCCCTTTTCTTCAGCGTAGTCAGGAAACTGAACTTGCCTTGATGATGTTTTTAGGTGTCACGTGCCAACACGTGACCGCTAGTCACGTGTAAGCACGTGACCCTCTTCTGAAGCTTTTCCCAAAAGCTTTCCTGATTTTAAATCAGGAAACAGGTAGTAGTTGGGTGCAGTCGCGAATCACTTGGAGGCAGTGACGATTAGACAGGATTCGTCTCTCCCGGTATTGGGAGTTGATATCGCGCTGTGTCTAGGGGAGCCATTACACAAAGTCCCTGGCCAGGGCAAGCGAGATTTACTGGTAGTGTTTCCAGTAGTTTCTCGGGGTGTTCTGGGCTACACTCCGACACGACTTATACCGCTATTAGGGGTCTGACGTTTACTGTCCCCCTAGGCCCGACATGCGATACTTTTAGACGAACAGACCGGACTGTACGGAGATTGTCACATTCAGGCTCAGTAGGAATTCAGATGGGTTCACCTCATCAGTCTTCTTATCGGCATCTACCTGGGGACCGTTACGTACAGCTAGTACCGTTTGCGACCTGTGGTTAAACCCACTGCCAGCATAGTGTCAAGTCTTTAGAGTCCCACACAGAGGGTTGTTCACCTTTGGGCAAAACGAGTAGAGGTCGTATGGTTTTTACGACGGGGTTCGTTCATATATGCGTACTTGTACGCGTTTGGTGTTCGGACAGTTGATACTAGTGGGTTTTGGTTTAAGCCGGATCCTAGTATTTGATTTTGGCTTGGATCAGTCTCATTGCATTTGTGTTCTTCGGAACGCGGAAGCGGGTATGTATATACAGTTGACAGAGACAAATGAAAGAGACATCTCATTAGGGTTTTTGACCATTGACTTGATTAAGATCTTGACGAGATGAAGGTAATTGATTAATAGTTTTAATTAGTGATAATTGTGTTATGGTTATTTGGATTGACCATTTGACTTGTTGACCAAAGTTGACTAAGATATTTTTCTTAAGCAAAGATTCTTTGCTTAGCATTAATGGTGACATGATAATAGCCAAATCAAATGAACCATCACAACTTTTTTGCTAATTAAAATTATTATTCTTTTATGCTAATATGAGAGCTATCTCTTCATTCTATCATATTCATTCTCTCTCCTAGCTCTCTCTCTTTCATCCTCTCTCTCAAACCCTAACCTCTCATATGTTGAGAACCAAGGGAAATTAAGATCAAACCATAAAATCACTCTCTACTCACTTTAGGGTTCTTATTCTAGCAAGAAAAGCACTCTAGTTACTTCATGGTTGAGGTAGGAGCTCAAGGTAGAGGCCTTCGGGTGGATCTTCTTCGATATAGAGAAGCCGGTGAGGAGGAACCATCTAGATCATTCCAAGGAGCTCACAACAAGGAGAAGAAGAAGTTCAAGTTTAAGGTATAACTTTTTATCATATTAGATAGAACTCTATTTAGTGCTAACTAGGTTTATGGTAAAGATCCGGTTAAGCTTTATTCTAGCGCCAAGTTCGTTATCGCTACGAAATTTTTGTTCCGCTTTTGGCCACGGAAGTTGGCCGGGGCGCTAATGTAACCCTTCAGTCGAGGAGACACTAACCCAAGCTATCTCTTCACTAATTGTGAAATTAGTGAAGCAAACACCATATACTAAATGGCAAGTAGAGGATGATGAAGTAGGAAGTAGGCTCACTTTAGATTTGATTTTCTCACATTTTTTCTCACATCTCCATTGAAGCTAGAAAGCTTTGAGGAAGAAGAAGAAGAAAAAGCTTATGATAATTATCCAAAGGATAATGGCAACCCAAGGTGAGTTAATATCATATACTAACATTTATAGAGAGTTAACCATGGCTAGGTTTAATTGGTTGGGTTAATAAATATATATGGCAAAACAAAAGAGTGGACTTAGTCAAAGATCATTACAAGCTTCTACAAACTTCCATCCATGACAAAATACCACCTTTTGTAATTACCAAAATAAATAAAATCCTAACAATTAAACCAAGCATGGTGTAAGTCATACACACACCTTTGTTGCATGTATCATCAAGCATGATACAAAATAATGTACACTTATATATATCATATATATACACATGCCAAATCTAAGTGAGAAAAGAAATCTTAAGTGAGCTAATACTAGTTAATGTAAATTAATATATCAAATATATAATTATACATTAGATTATCAAATCAACTCTTGATTTAATAATCCGGCTATATCACATATAACCGACTAATATCATATATAACAACTTATCGAATCAACACTTGATCCGATAACCCGGCTATAAGTCATAAACCGACCAATGTCATAACCGACCAATGTCATAAATCGCGAGAATAGAATACGGTATCTCATATCGTATCAATCTCGGTCCCGCACATATCACATATGTGCTTCTACTCCGTTTCGCTTGTTTGATATGTCGCATATCTCGTTTAGGGGTGGTAAACGTCAGACCCCGGTAACTCGATAAGTCATGCCGATATGAGGCTCATAACGGGTCGAGAAACTACTGGTAACACTTACCAGTAAATCTCTGAAACAGTCCTGGCCAGGGACTTCCTGTTATAGCAAATCGAGCACAGCGCAACATCAACCCCCAATACCGGGAGAGACGAATCCCCTCCTATCGCTCATTGTCTCCATGTGACTCGGGACTGTACCCAAAAACCACCGTTTTGCACGTTCTCATGAACGTGGTAAGGTGGAAATCAAAGCACAATGGGAATCACACAAGACTCTATGACGATCTCGGGTCGACAGACTAACCTGTACCAGTATCACCAGAGAACTGCCATGTGACGTGAAGTATAATACCATCTGGGAGTTCTTGGCGAGTCCGTCCAGTGTACCCAGTCTCCACTGAGCACCCGTATATCATCTCTGATGTCAAACACCAATGGATATGTGATCATCCATCGCCCATCTACATGGGTCGAGAAGGTATACACTAGTCTAGTCTGGTATAATGATGCCCCGTCTCGATACACCCACGACTAGGGACATTAAAAGATGTACTTACCGACTACCTTTGCCCCACTAGTATGATCTGCATCATAATCTAGGTAGTCAAGTACGCATCCTAAGGGCTTTACCAACATGTAACAGAGAGACAATCAGTGTACATGTTAAGATAAAGAGTAACCAGATAGTTTACTATCATATCGAGCAAGAAAGTCCCCCCTATATATGTTCAAGCATCCACTACAATATACATCGCATGTACAGTAATGGCCTCTAGGGCATACATATAACTAACAAATAGTGCATGTGTTTTATTATTCAGCAAATACTGCAGATTTATAGTTTTGCAACATCCGTCTGTATCTGTACCGATAATAGCATATTTAGTTGCATACCGGAACATCATGATATCATTATACTACTATACCAGTATAATATGTTATCTAGATTGCATCATACATGGTAATAGACGTGTAATGGCTATTACAGATAAATACATATTCATCCTGACATCAGTTATGTTTACTATGTTCTGTATTGACCACAATTTCACATTGGTATCTATTTTGGTTAATATACATTACATGACATATTCACGACACATTACTAGACTTGTTAATTGGATATTATTGCTAATGCCGACAATCCTGACGTGTTGTCCTGACGGACGTGACTTGTTGTCTGCTGTAACAACTCTGTTTCAGTGTACAGAAAATTTGATTAAAAGTTAATGTACAAATGGGGTATTTACAATCCTGGGTATGCTATAAGTATTTGATTTGCTTTTGAACAGCAAGAAAGAACTTGTGGCTCATTGGTAAAGCTTTGCACTGCTGTAATGTAGCCCCTGTGATCGAATCCCCCCAGCCACATATATTTTTAATTAATTTTTCTTTTAATCTTTTAGAAACCCAAAGGTTTACACATGCACTACATGTAAAATGAAAAGTCACAAAGTAATCAAACACGTGCACTGAGTGATACCAAACGACAGGAACACGTGGCTAAGATCCCACCATCCACCACCGGACATGGGCCGACGAGATTCATCCCAAGGCCGGCACCGCCGATCATGTCCGTAGGGGATGCCTCCAATTTTTAACCCCAGAACCCCTTGGCCTACCCCACTACCCCCAGACTGTTTGATTTCTCTTCACATTTCCATAAAATTAAAAATGGGAATTTATTCACATTTTAATCCACATTTTAATTCTATTCTTCATTATCCTAAACCCCAATTTTCCCTATAAATACCACACTACAGTTCACCCCTCTTCATTCAGAATTCCATTACAAAACTCTCTAAAATTTCCAAGTCCAAAGTTATACAAGGGGAGTTAACAAGAGGCGAAGTTTCGGGAAGAATCCGGCGACGAAACGACTCCCCGACGATCCCAAACCCTCCCCCTACCTATTCTCTCTAATTACAATCAGTAAGTCCCCTCTCCCCTCCTCTTTTGCTATTCTAAAACTTCTCATTTTCAAAATTCGTCGAAAGCGGAGTTATTCCGGCTTCTGATTCTCTTTTCTTTAAAAATCTAATTTTTTCTTAATAACAAACCTAAAAATTTTAATAGATTGTTTAATAATTATTAACAAACATATTAGAACAAGTTTCATCTCAAAAGAATCTATTATGCAGCTTTTATCGCATTTTTACGGTTAAATACCATATACTTTACTTTCAACACAATTCAACATATTCCCTTGCATTACCTTTAGAAAACTCATTAGGTAATGACTTACCTCATCACAAAACACATTTTTGATATAGCACGATAACTCTTGGGACATTTGTTTATGGGAAAATACTAGTTTACGATTAAATACCTTAAACATTCAAAAACCGTTTTCTTTAAATGTGTGTTATTTAATTCCTTGCAATTGCGCCTCTACAACCCATTTTAGGAAACCCCGATCGGGATGGTGCGGGTTATCACACATTCTCGAGCCTAGTAGAGCGAGATGCAGACATCCGCAAGGAGCATTCGATCTCGATGGAATTTTTAATGCGGTTTGTAAGAAAAATGTGATTTCTATTTAATAAATAAATTCTATTATTTTATAAATATTAGATATATAAATATTATCAAAATATCTACTTTAAATATATTATATATATATTCCATGTTTTTCTAAATCAAAGGAATCACAAATTTTATGAAACTACCTTTACAATTCAATACCATTCTAATATTACACTAAAATACCATATACAATGAAATCTAAATTATATCCACTAGAATATTTCACTTTATAAAATTACAATTATGAAAACCCTAAAAGATGATAATTAAATACTTGAGGTGTATTTTGAAAATATACAAAACTATTTTTCATAAAACCCCCTCAAGTTATAATAAATTTACAGTAAGGACCCTAGTAAATATAGGTTTAAGCGGGACCAGTTCTCTTGAGCCTCAGGGAGCCGGAGAATATGGGTGCTTGCCTATCTAAGGTAGACAACCTAAAAATGGTGTTATCAATACGGTAATTGTTTTGGAAAAAGACACAAATCCTACCATCCATATGCAGCCGTTACCGATAACATCAAAACTAATTCATGACTTCAATTTCTTTTTAAGTGTCTGACTCAGACAGAGTCTCAATCTAATCAATCTGACTTGAATTCAATTCAAGTATAACTACAATACAACTTGAATTCATTTATATCATAATTCAATCTATATCGACCGAACCGAACCATGAATATACTCTGATTACACGACTATTCATTTATATCCATTCTGTTTACATGATATCATGGTTTCGGAAAGTCATCCATCTATATAACAAAACAAAAAATACAAAATACATTACGGGTTTTTTAAAGGGGTAGAGTGGTACAGAATGTGTTAAAAGTGGTACGAGACGGTCACTTTAATACACCTAACCTGAATATCCATTGCTGTTGTACAGTGGGTTAACGGTTTCTTGTGCTCCGTATACCTTAGTCTCCGGAATAGTGGGACTTCTCTCGTATACACTGGCATATTCTGTACCAAGTTACAAACAACTGCATTAACAGAACAAAAGATAACATTATACAGTTATATTCCCTTTTCTGTCTATTATACTTCTATCTTTCTTTGGGACTTACCGAGTGATTGTTCGCTGACGACATTTCTTTTCTTCTTTCTTTGGAATGTTGTCAGGTGGATCCGACTCACTAGAGATCTAGCCCAGTACAGAGGATTTTGAGCATTTTTCCATCGACCCAGAGCTGTAGGCATTTGTATATACTTTTCATTTCAGTTATGTCATTGTTTAGGCATTGCTTTCTATTCCTGTATTTACATTTCCAGTTGTACTTATAAAGAATTGTTAAATAAATAAAAGTTGCTCTTCATTTATATTCATGTCTCTTGTGTACATTTTACTTTATATTGCTTAGATACGCTTAGCATGTTTAATTCTCAGTAAATACGTCGCGTGACCCATCGCGTCTCTTTATCGTACACCGAGAAGCGGGGTACATAGACAAGACCTGTACCTGCTTGATCCTGTGTTGGCATTAGATTTACATCGTCAATACCTGATTTGAACATAAAACCTTAGGGGTAAGGGGAAATTAATAATGAAACTTGACTTGTAACTCAACAGTTCGATACTCATATTGATCAGTCTTTATAGGCTCGGCCAGCCCCGGAATGATGCCGCTGACATCATTCATCTGTACATGTTACTTGTTTACTGCTTAGCGGCACGTCTCGGATTCAGCCCGAGAATTTTGACCGTGGTCCCGGGCACATACGGGATACTATTGAGTTATATCGATAATTCCATTAAATTGATTTTCAAGACTTGTAGAATAGATAACGTAGAAGCACAGACTCTAGAATACACATCACATATCTATATCTCGTTGTTTTATACCTGTGTTTATTATTTACATTCATGTTTAATAATAGCATCATATCCTGATTATTACTATTATTTTGATATTATGACGCACTGACGTCTGGATTTTTCGTGGCCCGGTTTCTCTAACATTATCGCAGGCAGATCAGGAGTAGTTTAGCAAGCAAGCTGAGTAATGAGGAGGTAGACGCTTAGTTTAGAGATGCTTAATTTTTTTTATTTCCATAGTTTTATTTTATCGATGTGAGCCCATAAGGGACATGATTCAGAGATTGTTTTATTTGGATCTTGATTCGTTTCCGCTATATACATTTTTTGATTTTATTTATTGTGGTGGATGGACATGTGTTAGCTAGATTATATATTTTACTGTTTTTGATATCCAATTAACAGCCGTAATGTGACTGTGGAAGGATGATTCCTAACCACGGGTAGCATGGTTGGCTCTGTCACGTGCCGTAATTATGTATCTTGGGAAGCGGGGCGTGACAATAACTAGCAGAAAATCGTTCGGTTGCTATTTTAAAAGTCATAAGAAAATCTTTAAAAAGATCTGCAACCGCCAAATGATAGGGTGTTAAGTGGTTTTGTACAGGCATTTTTCATTCCATATATTACTAATAATTCAGGCGGTTTTTAATGCAGTACGAAACATGTTATATGTATGATTCCAATTAGTGGCCACATCTTTTTAAAGAGACGGTTTTACACCTGGAGCTAGGCATCTAGTTTTGTTTCAGATTTTCCTTTTCCAAAACTTTTAATAAACGTATATGCATCTTTAATTGTTTGAATATTTGTATTGCATACGGTATATATATCATGTACAGCAAGGTTAAGTATATGATATGCACAATAAATATAAAAAAACGACCACTGCAAATTGGTTTGCATAGCCTAATTAGTTCAGTAATAGCAGAATTATTATTACTAGCATTATCGAAAAAAATATAAAAGATTTTATTTACCCAATGAAATTCTTCTAAAATAAATCTAATTTCAGAAGTTATATGAGAAGCACTGTGCGGGTATAGAAATTGTCTAAAAGCAATAATTCTTTTTTACAAAAACCAGTCAGAACCTATCTAATGTACAGTAACACAGATCCAGAGAAGTTCCCTTTTATCCGTCCAAATATCAGAAGTTAATGAAATACCGGTATCTAAAAAAATAAGAGTAGCAATTAATATATGTTTACTGTCGTTATAGAGGCTAAAACAACGACTTTAAGTATAGTCATCGGAACCCTTTTGAATGCCGGTTGCAACGCCGTTTGAACGTACCGCTCAAAAACATCGCTTTCTCCGAATCCGAAAACCTGTTCATCTGTCATAACATATCTTAACATTTCTGAAACATTTAAATCATGATTTATATTGAAAAATACATTGACTGGCGAAACCAATTTGTGTTTGTGCAGTAGAGAAACCTGCCGGGGTTCTAAGTGTTTTTTTGCATATTTATTCAAACTACCGGTGTCGGCACTATCCTTGTATTTATATGCATTGCCACAATACTTGCAAACGGCGTATCTAACACCTTCCCTAAATTAAATTTTATAGTGATCCCAAATATCGCTAGCAATCGTACGTTTTTTAGCTTCTCTAGATATATGAGTGGATCCTTCCGCTTATTGTTTGGGATAAGTAATTTGGGTTTGTTGCGTATCGAATGATGAACCCTCCATTTTAATATTTTAACTAAATGTTTAAAAAAAGAGTGTTAGAGAAAAGATAATAAATTAAAAATAAGAAATAAGAAAAAGAGAAGAATAGGTCGATCAGAGGCTCGGAACTTCGAAAACTCGGAATCGGACCGTCGGAGGATCAGATCAGAATTTCAATTCTTTAGAGAGATGGAAATTGCTATAATATTATTAGAGATTTAGATTAATTTTTTGTAGAGAGATGGGAATTTTTTTTGGAAGACAAACGAAGTTTGGAATGAAGAAGAAATGGCCGGGATTGGGGGGTAATTATAGGTTTTATGGGGTTTTTGAATTTTTTGTTTGTTTCTGGCCGATATGAGGCGAGGCGAGACGAATCAAAATTCGCCTCGCCTCGCCCAAATCCGACCGTTAAGAGTCGTTGGATGGAAATTTCAAGACGAGGAGAAACGAACCCGAGACAAGGCGATTCGTCGAGCAGACGGTCGTTTGTGAACGTTGGGTGGAGAGTTCGAGACGAATTCGTGGCGAATCGGTCAACGAGATGAGGCGAGGCAAATCGGCGAGTCCTGCCGATTCGTGGCGATTCCTGAGACCAAACGAGACGAGTGAGCGAGTTAGACGAGACGAACTACGTCGAAGTATGGCCGGAAAAGTTGGGAACTCGCTTGCTTCGCCAATTCGCGGCCGGCGAGGCGAATCGATTCGTCAAATTCGCCCACGTCATCACGAAGCGAATCGATTCGCTTCACCGTCGAATCGCTTCATTAGCCGGGCCTCCTATAAGAAATCATTTAAAATGCTCAACTGAAAGGCATTTAAAATATTGCTAAAACTTTGAATTGCAAATCAAAACTCCAAATTAAGTGAAATTACATGCAAAATCAAAACTAATGTCATGATTAGCGTGTGAAAAATTGAAGGGAAATTTTTTTCCTTGTGCTGGATTGCATGTTCCTGGTAAAAAAAAATACGGGCCTCGAAAAAGTGTCAAAAGATGTGGGGGAAAAAGTCGCCTCTCTTTCTCTCTGAATGTATGTATACTTGTAAAAAAAATCTCACCTGAACAAACCGGCTCAACCGATCCGCGCTACTACAATAAAGGATTGCCCCTACGAACTTATCCGTAGGAACAAAACACTGCCCTTACGGATATACCCGCAGAGGCAAAAAATACCCCATAGATGCAAAGGCCGCAGGTGCAAGTCTCCGCCCTGAACATGCCCCTACGGAGTAATAATTGCCCCTACACCTTAATCCGTAGGGCACTTATCCCTACGAAATAATCCGTAGGGCCTGATAAATATTTTAATTTATTGGTTTATAAAATAAAATACTTGTCTCTACGGATGTATTCGTAGGGCATGATTGGTGTCCTTACGGATATATCCGTAGGTCCAGATAAATGCCCCTACGAATAAATTCATAGGGGTAAGTTTTACTGAGTCCATAGGGATCCTGATATTTTGTCTCTACGGCTAATTTTGTAGGGGCAAACATTGCACCTACGGATTAATCCGTAGGTGCAACAGATAGTCCTTCGGATTAATCCGTAGGGACAAAATATCAGGGTTTTTTTAAAAATGGGTTTTCTGTTTTTTTTTTTCCGTCCTGTGCACAATAATACATACATCATATAACCAAATACAGAAATATTTATAATCAACATCTCACGCATAATATATAAAAGAAATAAACAAATAGAATACGATATCAAACTAAATCATCGTGAACAAGCAACCAACAACCGATATCGTCCAAAATTTATACAATATGTATCGGATAAGTACATACATCCTCAAAAATATAAATAAAGCTATCCTAACTCGGTTCAGCTCCTCCACCTCTGATAATCGCCGTAATCTGACGCATCTGCTTCTCGGTGCAGCCCTGAGTCGTCAAAAACTCGACCAATGAAGGAGCGGACTGTGTGGGAGTCTGAGCGGGCTGTGGAGTTGCAGGAGTGGTCTGCGTAACAGCAGCCGAGATAGTGGCTTGCGGAGCCGCAGCCGAGCTTGTAGCTTGCGGAGCTGCAGCAGAAGGAGATGCATGTGGAGCTGCAGCCGACGTAGACTGTCACATCTGTTAAATTTTGTATGTAATAAATGAGTAAGAACGTTGTATAAGATTTTAGTCGAGTTCGTATCATTATCAGGTTATTGAGAAACCCCAATCTAAGAATACTCAGGGACCTAGGCCTCGTTTGGAAAATCGTAGTTTATTTTAATTAGATAGTTTTATATAAATATGATTAATTAAAGCTAAGTCTACATCCAAATAAGCTCAGGTTACTAATATTGCATATGTTACTATTTATAATATGATATAATATTTTACTATTAAATAGTATACGTACCATCTCCTTCAACTCCTCGACGGTGGTCTTCAAGGTGGCAACATCATGTTCTAGACGTCGCTCATGGGGGTAGGGGAAGTAACCGCCGGAGTGGAGTCCAACCTCATATGGGCCCTGCTAGGATCCAGTCCTCGGCCTCTCTTCCAACCTCCGTGGTGCCCTCCGTGTGCGGCGTCTAGGACTGGGGTCAGCAGTATCGGATCGGTCTGTCCAGTAAAATCGATCCCCGATGCCTCCGCCTGCTCCACCACCCTCTCCTACACCCACATTAACCATTAAAATATAAGTATATCATTTAAATTTGAATTTCTCAAAACAAAAATTTCAAACCTGTTAGAATAAATATTAACACTTACGCAATACTCCTGGGTAGCGGTGTCGGGGAATCGAAGCTCGCCCGTGGCGGGATCTGTCGAGATGCCGTGGACGGCAAGATACGTGGTCAGCACGCTCGATGTACCACCCTGCGCCAGGGTCTGAGCTCTCTGCAATTCGCAAAAAATTACATATATTATAAAATAACTCTTAATATTACATTATATCAGAATAGATCTATTGTAATTTACCGATACCTACATGGCACGAGTAATGTTCCTCGAGCTATCTGTATAAGTAGGGCGACCCTTTTTCGCTGACTTCCTATTCTCTTTATTTTGATTGGCCTGTTTCTGCACAATACATTCAGATTTAGTTTTCTAATTAAACAACAAAAAATAAATAAATTATATACCAAATAATGAATTACATTTAAATTACAAATCTGTTTGCGCTGAGAGTCAAAATATTGGCACAAAAGAGGCCGTATATCTATGTCGACTCTCGCAAAGGCCGGAGTATATAGGAGAGCCGTTCTTTCTGTCTCATGGGTCGCCATCCACAGGGAATAGCAGTCGATCTTCAGCTTGTTCCTATTTTATCGGACCTTTGATTGCATGTTCTTCATCAGGCCATGGTATAGAGCGTGAAGATTGAGCACTCTCAGAGGGTGATCAGGGTCGGGTATAGACTGAAAGTCGTAATCTAACTGCAAATACAAAAAAAAACGATGTATTTAAATTGCAAGTGTTAAATAATAATAAAAATATTGGATAAGTCAAATGAAAATATATATTAATACCCGAGCTTGATCCTAGAAGAGGGCGAATGAGCACCGGTGCTGATCGCCCCACTCAACATGAAGTGGATACTTATTCACGAGGCGGCTCTCATCTCTCATATACCGATCGAACCTCTCGGCATAGTCGCCAATATAGCGATAATCAGAGGTAAAGAAGAGGGAGAATGATGCCTCCTCCTTGCTCTATCGGACCTCAGCCTGTAGGACTGATTCGGCCCTCAAGTCCCCCTCTCGGGATGGGGCTGCCCTGCATCTACAAAAAATATCAAGACAATCAATATTAAGACAAAGTGGTATTAAGAAATCAAGGTTTAACGAAAATTGAAGTGCGATATATACCTCCGGCGACAGCAGCACGAGCCTGGGCCCGGGCAGCAGCACGAGCGGGACGATAGTTCCTCCGGTGAGGAACAGCTGGTGACCCGGACGTGGATGCATCCCCTCCAACTATAAAATAAACATTGAAAATAAAATTACATGAAGTTCATGTTTATTCTTAAAAGATATGTAAAATAAATAAATATTTTATATTTATTCATACTAACTTGCAGATTGAGCGGAGGGTACGGAAGTAGCGGGACTGGCCCCTGCACCAGATGTGGATGCACCATCTATAATTAGACAATTAAAAATAGATTATATAAGTAATTGCAAAAACAATGTGTACATCAATAATATAATATTCTAAATCAATATGCATACACTATAGGATATATAAACATACCCGCAGTTGCAGTGGAGGCATCACCTACAACTAGACAGTAAAAAATGATTATCTAACTAAGAGCAAAAAGAATATGTGTATATTTATGATATAACATTCTAAATCAATATGCATGTACTATAGGATATATAAACATACTTGGAGGTGCGGGAGTGGCATTTGCCTCTGATGTGAACGCACCACCAACAGCTAGACAATCAAATATTAACTATATAAATAATTTTGAAATAAATATGCGTGTATATCTATAATATTACATTCAAAACGAATATTCATGCAATATACCTTGAGGTGTGGCAAAATCCTCACGGAAGGAGTCATCCGAAGGGATCTCCGATCAGGATGCAAGACCGGCCCTCTGAAGCTCCTTACGCAGCTCTTCGGACGGCAGAACCGCTCTGCCTCTGCCGGTGCCGCGGCTGGTGCTCCTGTCGCCCCTCGCTGCTCCTGTCGTCGTCATCAAATCTAGACAAGAGTACAATCATTACATATGCATGCAATATATGTATAGATTTTTAAAATGTGAAATAATAATATAACATTACTCATAACCTTTTTCGTTTCGTGGATGCATTAGACATATCTACTTTGATTTCATCATCAATATCATTTCTAACCCATATAACTTCACGATCAGCCGAAGACAACCCGTCTTTTGAAACAGACGGTCGGAGCACTCAAACTCTTCTCTCTTCTTCGTTCTCACCGCTGTCCTCCATACGATCCTCGAATTCTGGGACATCGTAAATATCCATGAGTTTCCAACGGCATACGACACTCCATCCTGGATGCTTCAAGCACTGTGAGTGGTATACTTGGAACGCTCGGTTCGAAAAGATAAATGGATCGTCCTGGCCGTAAAATTGAAGTGTGTTCATACTATTCAATCCATATTTCATCTTTCCAAGTTCCGAAATTGTTTCTCCACTTATCCGTATCGGTTCGTGTATCGTACCAAGTACATTGAAATATATAAAACGGTTCTGATCGTCCGGGATATTGGATACCAAGTATGCAATTTAAGTATCCATAATAAATCACACCATCCGATTCTACCGTCGCAATCCCACTATTCTGAGTGTTTCGAGATGTTTCTATGTCTTTAACTTCAAATTTGTATTCAAGGACACCAAATCTTTTATAATATGCAACCTCCACACTAGGAAACTGAGCTAAACATCTTGAATCACTCTCTACAGTCACAATCCCACTATTCTGAGTGGTTCGAGAAAGTTTCATATTATCATCGAGTATCATATATTGGTTTTAACTTGAACATTTAACATGAATAGCTTTTACGTTTATGTTTCGTTATTAAGGGTTCGAAATTTTTAGTTTAGGGTAAGTTTTTTTTGCGTTTACGGTAAAATTGTACGTTTACGTTATCATCGAGTATCCTACTGAAGTAACTAGTGCACCGTAAATTCTAACCCTAATTAATCCAAATTAACCTAATTAACCCAAATTAACCATAATAATCACCCTAACTCAAATTATCTCAAATTAACCCAAAATTAACCTAAATTAACCCTAATAAACATCTTAACCTTTCAAATTATCACTAATTAACCAAATTAACTCAAATTAACCCTAATCAACACCCTAACATAAATACGCTCTATTTTACCTAATTAACCCAAATTAACCCTAGCCCAAACCATAATCCAAATTAACCTAACCCTGATCATCACCCAAACCTCAACACAAATTAACTTTAGCACTAACCAAAATTAACCCTAATTAATCTAATTAACCCAAACCCTAGGCCTAATCATCACCAACCCTATTTTACCTAATTAACCCAAACTAATTCTAACCAATTAACCCTAACCCTAACCAATTAACCCGAACCCGAACCCGAACCCTAACCCTACCAAATTAATCCTAACCCTAGCCCAAACCCTAGACCGAACCCTGACTCTAATTAAGCTCTAGCGGAAACCCTAAAATTAACAATAACACAAATAAAAGCCCTAGTAGTAACCCTAACTCTAAGCCTTAGTAGTAACTTTAAAATCCCATCTCTGGATCACGAACTGGGACAAATGTTAGGCTACCAAGCTCTATACCATACCTCAAGAACATTATCATAACTCAAATTGAAATTCGTTCAGCTCTGAAAGCAAAATTTATTGTCAACCTATTACCTAGCTACTTGAAGTATACTTGGTTAAAAGAGTCATTTTGCTCTCTGGTGGGTACAGACACAATCACATAGAGATGCCCAAACTGCCTTATCAGTTTTTCAACTCTGCATTATGTGAGAATGTTAATTAACTAGATAATAAGCAAGCCTTAATTATCGCAGTTGTCAGCTACCTGCTGAAGAGAGCAGATGCATTTTCACGGTTCCAATTCGTCATAAAAACAAATGCTACTGATAAACCTCTGTTATTGAATATGAGATTCTGCACTCCAGCAACTAGTCTAAGAGATTGGAGCATCATAGGATATCTAATATCTATATGAAAGAAATGATAATTACAGGGGATATAGGGAGAAAGTTAAGACGATATGAGTTTGCACCCAGGAATGATGAAATGAAATGAATTAATGATGAATGTTGTTCGTCTCTCCATGTGGTATTCATCATACAGACACCACTGCCTGCATATTGAATAGAATCCAAGGTGAAGAAAAATCCATAGCTTAAAACATGAACTGATATTCAGGTGAAAAAGTAAAAATATCAGGCTAATGATAAATTAATTATAGAAAATAGATAAAACAAAAAGCATAAGCATATAAACTATCATGTATGCTGCGGTAAACTCCTACTCCGAAACCCAATAAATATCTTATGAAATTTAAACCACTTGAAGTTCTATGAAAGCATATACATATTTAATGAAATTTCTCTTGAAGGGTGGCGGTATGTAACTCCTGGTGAACATGATAAATGATTTAGGTTTTAATGTTTATATATAATCAATACTACATTTCTTTTGAATAAAAACCCTACCTAATTAACCCTAACCCTAACCCAAACCCTAACCCTAACAATAACACAAAAAATAAGAATAATTAATAGTTCAAAATGGATTTGACCCACCTCATTTGTAGTTTTGCCGGCGGATGGAGCTCGACGAGGTGGAGGAGGCTGGGGATGGAGCTCGACGAGATCCTCTGGTGTGGCGGCAAGATGGCGACGAGCTGACGGGATAGAGATGGAGATGGCGGCTGACGGGAAATTTTGGCGACGAGAGGTTCCGGAGGCGGCCGACGAGAGGTGGAGGAGACGCGGGTGAGGAAAAAATTGGGGGAGATGATAAAATTTCAGAGGCTTTTTTTATATATAAATTACCCTTCTTTTCCCCCACGGATTAATTCGTAGGGCCTTACTTTGCGGTTCCGTATGGCCAAATAAAAGATTAAATTTTAATATTTTTTTGTTAATCCATAGGACACCGTAGGGACAAACGGATTAATCCGTTGGGTCTTCTTTTACGGTTTTGTAGGGCCAAATAAATAATTAAATTTTAATATTTTTTAATTAATCCTTAAGGCACCGTAGGAGCAAACGGATGGATATAAGGATTAATCCGTAGGTGTAATAAAAAGTTGCCCGTACGGATTCCTATCTTCGCAGGGGCAAGCCCTTATTGTAGTATTGCCGGCGGGTTTCCTGACATTAATAGCCTCCAGAGCCGACGTCACGAGTTCTAGTGACACCCTGTAAAGCCTTGTCTCGTCCCCGAGCTCCCCGGACAGCTTCCGCAGGTTGCTCGAAGCCGCCATCCCGTCGTAGCAAGTCTGCTGGTTCGTCACCAGGGCGCTCATCAGCGCCTTGACCCGGCCCACCCCGGCCTGGTCCAGCCCCACATCTCGAGGCCCGAGATCGGCCTGGACGGCGCTCAGGTAGTCCGCGTTCAGTGAGGCCAGCTGGCGGCAGTTGTCGAGGGCCCGCTCCCGACGCGGGCCCACCCGGTGCCGCCGCCACGCGGCTGGCCTTTGGCGAGGTAGGCGTCGATGACCTTGGCAGTGCGCTTGGCCTGCTTGACTGAGAAGCGGCTGTAGTCGCAGGTGTTGGGAATTAATTTCAGAGGGGACAGGAGGGCGCGGCAGTGCTTCGGGTAGAACGACGCCTTGCATGCCGCCACCGCCGTGGAGGACCAAGGGCTGACGGCGGTGGAGCTGACGGAGACGGCGACGGAGGCTAGGAGGAGGAGGAGGACGTGGGGCGATGGCATTGTGACACGTGGATGCATGACAGCATGGTAGAGTGAGAGAGATTGAGTGATGCATGAGAGCTAGGGTTGAAGTGGAGAGAGGGCGATGTGGGGGCCGGGTATATTTAAGGAAAGAAGAAAGCGCGTGGAGCTAGAATTACGAGAGTGCCATCTAGGTGGCGGTGTCTGGTTTTAGGATATTTGCATACACAGAGACATATAAGTAACCCTGTTTTTTGCCTCTCAATTACATAAACCCTTTCCATCCCATCATCCAATCCTTAATCACTCAATTTTCCCTCTAAAACCAATACCCTAAATCCCATTATTCCCTCCTTTTGCTCTCATCATCTTCACTAATTGCAAAAATATGGCTGCACATCCATCAATGTTTGGCTGAAACAAGGTGATCAAAAAGATTAATAGGATAAGCAAATTTAGACTTCTCAAGAAGAACCAGACACGACTTTCTGATAACCTATAAATGGCTGATTAGACTGATTAAACAATCCTAGCGTTGCATTAGAAGTATATAATATATATATGCATGGAACCCAATCCTATTTGTTAATGATAGGAACACGATATCACATTAGAGCCATCTAGTGGCTCCAGATAAGTTTGCACCAAACTCGTATCAAATGATAAATGGGAGTATAAACCTCCTCCACATGAAGACAAGGGTATGAGTTGAGCTCAAACAAGGTAAAAGAATGATGGTCAAACTAAAGAGTTTTAATTTATGGGTTCATGTTGTACACTTCAATATTTACTTGATGACTTCATGTCATCAAAATCAACAACCCCATGCCTTTTAATTATTAATGAGACTCCCGAATTTAGAGAAGCTGCTGTTGGGATGCCTTGGGAGGCGATGAGAGACTCAAGAGTCAAATATATATATATATATATATATATATATATATATATATATATATATATATATATATATAAGAAACCCTAGCTGTCATAACCTATTTTTGAGAATCTCAGTCATAATCTCTGCCTGTGTTTCCTTAATTCCACGCATACAGCACCGACCCACCAAATGCCAATCATTTGTTTTGCCTCAAACACAAAAATTTCTAGGAGTGCCTGGTCATAAAAGAAAAGAAATAAGAATTTGGACCTTATCAAATTGCTAATTTCGTATATTTCCCTCTCTTGCATGGGTGTATTACACCCGCCACACAGAATAATTTCTCAACACTTCTGTCTACGCTATAACATACATGTAGATCCGAGGATGGGTATTTTTTTATGAATAATGTCAGGCCATGGTCTAATAATAGAATGAAATACCATGTAATAATAGTAGCATCATAGTCTCTTGTGGTCTCTCTCGCATTACATTCTTGGCTTAATGCAGGAAACATCCTTCATGATTGCCCCCAAAACAATAAACCTTCTTGACATTTAAAAATCTCCATTTTGGCCCCTCACTTAATTGCAGATAGATTTTCTATCCAAAGCTTACATAACTTGACCAAAATGTTCCTACGAAATAAAAAAGAGTAGAAATAGTATTTAGAGGAAGTAAAGAGTATTTTCGTCGAGTCCCAAAAATATTGGATAAAAAATTTAAGGGAAGTCAAGTAGAGTTGCAAAGTACAAAGGATTGGAGGGGTTTCTGCTTTCCCGGCCGCCAAAGGCGAGTGGGTTCCGCATTTAAGCCTGCAGTTGACCCATGGGTCGGCCTGTTAAATAATTGGGCAAACGATACCACGCAAACCCGACCCAGGTAAGTCCCCAAAACCAAACCCGAAACCACTCTCTTCTCCTTCTTCCTAGCTCTCCATCTAAAACCCTCTCTCTCTCTCTCTCTCTCTCTCTCTCAAAACCCTATCCTTTTCTCATAAAATGATCATCTTCTCTCGTCGAAAACCCCCAATCAAAATCCAAACCGTATTCTCAATCCTCCACCATTCCCCATTCCCCAATCCCCATCCCCAAAACCCTAAACCTCTCCCCTCGAATCTCCAAAACTCCCCCTTTTCGACCTCCAAGTTCCCCGAGTACGAGATGCCGACGGTCACCTGGGGCGCCATCCACGGCCGCAAGGAGCGCCTCGTCTCTCGCGTCATCATCTCCGACTACCTCAAATCCCTCGGCATCGTCCCCAACGACCTCGCCCCCATCGAGCTCCCCTCGACCATCGAAGTCATGAAGGAGCGCGTCGAGTTCCTGCAGAAGCTCGGCCTCACCATCGACGACATCAATTCATACCCCCTGATGCTTGGCTGCTCGCTGCGTAAGAATATCATACCTGTTTTAACTTATTTGCAGAAATTAGGGTTCCCGAAATCGAAGTTGGGGGAATTTGTCAGGAATTATCCCCAAGTGTTGCATGCTAGCGTGATTGTCGAATTAGCTCCTGTTGTTAGGTTTCTTAGAGGTTTGGATGTTGAGAAGCAGGATATACCTTATGTGCTATCGAGGTTTCCGGAATTGTTTGGGTTTAAGCTCGAAGGCACGATGAGCACGAGTGTCGCGTATTTGGTCAGTATTGGTGTTTCCCCGAGGGATATTGGGCCGATGGTTACCCAGTTCCCGTACATTCTTGGGATGAGAGTCGGCACGATGATTAAGCCGCTGGTTGAGTTTTTGATTGGATTGGGGATTCCTAAGCGGATTTTGGCAAGGATGCTTGAGAAGAGGACATATGTTCTTGGGTATGATTTGGAGGAGACGGTGAAGCCCAATGTGGATGCTTTGATTAGTTTCGGAGCATGTAAGGAGATGATCCCGATGATAGTCACACAGTTTCCGCAGATTCTTGGGTTGCCGTTGAAGGCTAAGTTATCGACGAAGCAGTATTTCTTTAGTTTGAAGCTTAAGATTGACCCGGAAGGCTTTGTGAAGGTGTTGGAGAAGCTGCCTCAGATTGTTAGTTTGAATCAGAGCTTGATGATGAGGCCTGTGGAGTTTCTTAGAGGCAGGGGTTTTTCGGATGGGGATGTGGCTAGAATGGTTGTGAAGTGCCCGCAGCTGCTTGTGCTACGAGTCGAGTTGATGAAGAACAGTTTTTACTTCTTTAAGAGCGAGATGAGGAGGGGAGTGGAGGAATTGTTGGAATTCCCAGAGTATTTTACTTATAGCTTGGAGTCGAGAATAAAGCCAAGGTACCAAAGGCTGGCGAGCAAAGGGATCCGGTGTGGGTTGGGGTGGTTCTTGAATTGTAGTGATAAGAGGTTTGAGGAGAGGTTGCAGGGGGATTACATCGAGGGAGAGACTATGGGGCCTTCCTTTGTTATGGGTGGAAAATTGGATATGCCCGGCAATGAACTGGTGTCTGAAGAAGAAGATGACGGAAGTGATGGTGAGGTTCTCTATAGGCGAACTGTTTCACTTTAGTGATTGGTGTGAACTTCAGCCATATCCATTCCCGGATATGGGTATCATGGATCCTTAGACTGATCCTGGTTATATTTGTAAGTTATACTCTTCAGAATATCTCAACAATGAAAAGAATTGCTCTTGTTTTCATTTGTTTTCTCTACTGTCACTAACTAATTATTATCATCACAGTTAGTTAGATTTTGTAGATGATGTCATCATCATCATATTTGCACACCCTGCATTTGCCAACTAATTTTAGTATGTGAACTTTGCAGTGCTCTCAAATTTTTTTTTTGGGTGAAACTTATTGTTTCTTTATAAGCCAATGTATATATTCTCCAATGGCTTCTACTTTCTACTTTCAATGTAATCTCCTCTTAAAGTCTTAAGTTATAAACACCAATAAATCACAGTACAATTTAATCTAAAAGTCTCTTTTGAACATAACCCTATGACCACATGTGCATGAAAAATAATTTGGCCTAGTTTCAGATTAGTCCTCGACTCCTTGCCAAAATTATAAAAGAAAATCAGATTGTATGAAACTAGTGAAACGTCTGTTACATTTTGGGTTTCCAGCCTAAACTTGAAATGCTATCCTCGAGCAAATTATAACAAATTTTAAATGTTTATTTGACGTCGCTTTGTTATACCAGTATAAATTTGTTGTTCCAATAGAAGGATCAAGGCCCATGAGAACTTTTTATAGACATGAAGGATATTTAACTGTGAATTAGATGGATCCATCTCTTGATTCATGTGATTTTCCTTCACTAGGTAAGATTCCTAGGTTACCAATGGTTGGTTAATATGAATTTGGCTGTATTGTTATATATATATATCTTTGGTATTGCTGTATTGTTATATATATATTTTTGGTATTGCTGTATTGTTATATTATTACACGAAATATTAGAACTCTGAAATGATATTATAATCTAACTTAAAGGAATATTAAGTAAAAAGTTTTGAGTGCTGACATGTTTTACTAAATCGCTTCTTTTTTCTTTCTTTCTTTCAATTTATAGCATATCCTAAGTTAGTACCATGTACTGAGATCAAAATGTAAATCAAACAAGAGAGTGAACAATTATTCTAACCAACTAGTAATAGTGATTGCCATGCTTACTAATTCTGCGAGCATCATTATTTTCTTTAAGAATCAAAAGCTTATCGTGGTGCTCCTTCCAAGTGTCGATGCATGTGCTAGTACTTTCCAATACTGAACTCAAATAAAAAATAGTCTCCCGCATACCATTTGACTTGATGTGTGCAATGGCTTCCTTGGGATCGCCTTTTGACTGATCGTAATGTTCCGTGCAGATAATTAGTGATTGCTGGCTATCTTTTGTCATATTTTTGTCCTGTAGAAGCTCCTTTGACATGGCAAGGTTGTGTGTCGAGTTGCCATATACTTGCTTGACTACTATGTTGGCAAGAGCCAATCATAAATATATGGTCAAGCCTTCAAGGTAATTGAAAAGACGTTTCTACTTTCTAAAATCAAAATAAATTACTTTGTGTACAATACATCTGTGCCCAGTCCAGAGGGAAAGCGATGCAATATTAATTTTAGGTGATACCAATCTCCTGTGTGAGTGCATTCCACCTGATACATATGATAGTTTCTTGTCCTACAGATCTCAAAACTAAAACTCTTAAATCAATTCTACTAAAGGTGATCATTGTTATTTTTTTGGGTTAATTTTATGTCGCCCCTCAAATTCCAATAAATTTTTGAACCATTTTCTGTAATCTTAATATTTTTATATTTCTCACTCAAATCCCTCAGGTTACTTCATATTGCTACTTTTGACATTTACCATCCAAAACTTATCTTGCCATCATGTTACTTAAGATTAATTTTTATCTATGATTACACTATTACCATTAATTTTCTCCATATATAGATCTTCTTTTCCCATCTTTCTCACGGAGCAACCCTAATCACAAGAAGAGCTAATGAAAAGAAAATAATAAATTATACAGGAAATTTTTTAGGCCGACAAAGCAGAATGAAAGAAACAATATTAACTATTCTAAGAATATGAGATAAAAGTTAACTGAAGGGAGGAATTTTGGGTGACCTTGATGATCTATGGGAGAGGAAGAATATAAAAATATTGAAGTTAAAGGAAGGTCTTTATAAATAAGACAGAATTCGAGTAGCAATATAGAAATAATCCGTTTCTTTTTATAATGGACTCCTCATATAGATGTTGGCATAGAATACCATACCTTTAGCATCGGCTTTTTGGCTTTCAGGAACCACTTGGTCAGACGTCATACAGAAATTCTAGTCAAGATCGATGCATCAGACACTTTTTTGCATGTTTCTTTAAGGAAGGAATCGACAGAGACTATGCTGAGAAGTAGCATTTGTTGCAGTTGGAGATAGAATGGCCTGCATTTTTTTATGTTATAATGTTGGGTGCTCTACCAAGCTTCATTCAAAGTGGATGACCTTCATTTTTGTCTATAATTCTTTCTTTTTCCATCTCTTGTACGGCTAGTTCATAAGTTATGGGCCTATTTCGTATAAATAGGCCAACAAAGACTCTTGAGGAATAATCGCAAGAAAAAATGTGAATTAATATATGTGAAGCAATACATGCAAAGAAGTTTGCTTTGCTCATTTTCATGTACCATTTGGGTGTGAATATATAGCGCAATCCCTCAATCTATCAACTTATATTGCTTGAATATCTTACTACCCGAATTCAGTATTAAATTTCATTAAATACTGCCAGTTTACATTGGCTTTCAGGTAATTAAAATGTATCTAGTAAATCATGCTCTAAATGGAAATAATTAATATCCTCATGTTGATCTTATCAGATGAATACTAGTGCCTCTTCAATTTCCATATTTCTATTAGCCTAATCTCTTTAGCTGTAACCTATTATCGATCATTTCAAGGATTATTTACTTGTAGTACCTGTATTCATGCAATTTCATAATATTTCATCCACCTAATCAATAGTACATACATTTCGAGTTTATTTAGAGTACCTGATTTATTTTATGTCTATATTTTGCTTCACTAGATACTTAGAACTTTATGTAGTATTTGATTGCATCCTAACGAGGATATGAAGACACATATAGTACTGGTTGCATACCAATACTAATACCTCCCGACATTTCTTTCTGTTAATACATGATTTGTAGGAGAATAGCCTTTGTTTTTCTGTCATTAACTGTGTAACCGTTTTTAATCAGCTGTTTTCTCTGTAAATTAGTGCCTTGAAATATTCATAATTTAATTTTGTCATTTTGTGAATTTCTTAGCACCCATAAGCAGCAGCAGCAAGCCTTTATCCTACATTTCTGGGTTGGCTGTTTGAGTCCATTTCTTCCATTCTCCTTTGTTAAAGGTCGTCTACCAGGTAATTATTTACTATTTGCAGCATTTTTGGGGTTAATATTGTTAGGTATTTTAGTATATTATTACTGGAGTGAGTTAGACAGGTTCTCTTCATCTCACAGTATTTCATTGAACTCGTGTAGCTTTAAATGGCTCCTATGTTCTAAGATATAGCAGTACTTAATATAGAATTGTTTAAATTTGTGAATGATTAATATTTTCTGGCTTACTAATATTCTGAGCAATCGTTAATAAATAGAAAGATTAATATTCTTGAAGAATATTATAAATAATAGTCTACCACAAATGGTAAGACTATTAGATCTATATATCCTCCAGCTGAACCTCTCAGACCTTAGGGGTGTTTGCCTCTAATTTAGAAGCAACGGCTTTTATAAAGCCTATGATTGATGATAGATTGGAAAATATGCTTAAAGAGCTACAGAAAGTCTTTAAGCAAAACAATTTAACCAATGTATAATATACTTTGTTAATTGGTTCCTAGAATACTTTATCGAGGAACATAGGTGGATTAACAGATAAACAAATCCATGATGTTTTATATCGAATGATGATGTATACTACAGTTACCAAACAGCATGGTAATACCGATGCTGATGTAGCCATATTTATTGCATGTGGTTTCACAGGAATTTTAAAAGGATAGTGGGATCATTGTCATTCCCCACTCAAAAAACTGAGATTTTTAGCGCAGTTAAACTTGAAAATAATACCCAAGTTTCTGATACGGTTTATACTTTGATTCTTACTATTTTCGTCCTTTTACATGCGATATAAGTAATCAAGCTGAGAAAGTTAGGACTTTATTGCAAAATTTAAGATGTCCAATTTTAACTCATTTCAGATGGTATAAAGATATTTTTCTTAGCAGAGTTATACAACTTGGAGATACTGATAATCCGCATTGGAAAACCAAATTTATAGACGGCTTACCCAATTTATTTGCTAAAAAGGTTCATAAAAATTTACGAAATCAGTATGATGGGGTTATACCCTATAATATGTACACTTATGATCGTTTAATAAACACCTGTGTATAAGAAGGCCTGACTTCATGTAATGACATAAATTTAAAAAATCAATTAAAAGACCAGAGATTAACTGACAGAAAAGAATTGGGCAAGTTTTATAGCTAATTCGCAATGGATACTTCTCGGGAAGAAATGAACGATAAGAAAAAGAGAAAGGAATTCCCTTCCAATCCTTTTTATAAAAGGAAAAGGAAATACCATCCTCCAAAAAACCCTAAAAAGGATCGAGGGGAAAATTATGGAAAAAAGCCTATTTATAAGAGGCGATTAGATAAGTCTAAATTAAAGACTTCTGCCACTTGTTATAGTGGCAAGGTTGGTATTTTTGCCAACAAATGTTATAAAAAAAAAGAAGATCAATGAGATCGAAAATGAAGAGTTAAGTATAAGATTATGATTAACTCCTTTGAATCAGAAATATCAGATTCCGTATTTTCTTCAGAAAGTGAAGACGAGCCAGAGTGCTTTACCAAATGCTCCAATAAATGTTGTAATATCACCAGAGATGATAGCTATTGGAAAGCAATAGTGAATATGAATGGCCTAAGTATTAATGTTATCAATAAAGAGGACAAAATGGCTATTCTAAATATTATAGAAGACAATGATATTCAACCAGAGTTGAAATCTAAGTTGATTGAAGTTCTTCTGAGAGAAGAAAAAGAGAAATCTCCTATATCAGAGAATATTTATAAACTCTCTGAAGTTTTTAAAAGACAACAACAGAGAGAAAGTAAGCCGGTAACTCTTTCGGCTTTACAGAAGGAGGTTAATAACCTCAAAATTTAGATTAAAGAATTAAAAACTCAAATGGAATTATTCTTTCTAGATTCTCTACCATTGAGAGCATGACCTTAATAAGAGGTGAATTTTCATATAAAAAAGAAACGTTTGAAGAAAGAGAAATATTTGAATCCGAGGAAACTCTTAAGAATCTTTTAGATCAATTCTTTCAGACTGTTGATTTAATATTGACCCAAAATGGTACATAAGGGTCACTTTAATTGTTAATAATGATTTGGTCATACCCATTTTAATTGCTCTTGTAAATAGTGGTGCAGACCTGAACTGCATCAAAGAAGAAATTATTCCTATTAAATACTGCGAGAGAACTACTCAAATTTTGAGTACGATCGATAATAGTGCTCTGACTTCACCATATAAGGTGTCAAATGTTAGTATATGTAACGGAGATATTTGTTTTTCATCTCTTTTTATTATAGTAAAGGAAATAACACAGCATATTATACTAGGGACTCCATTTCTTAGTAAAATTATGCCTATTGAGAAAATAGATTCTTAAAGCATTTATACCAATTATAAAGTAAAAAGGTAATATTTCAGTTTATAACTGATCTCATGGTAAAGATTCTTAATGAGGTAAAAGACATTTATCTAAAAGAAAACCAAATCAATTTTATAAAAGAAGAAATATCTTCTATACAGATTAATCAGCAGCTTAAGTCAATCCCAGTTAAAAAGAGGATTGAAAAGCTTGAAAATTAGTTTATAATTCAAACATGCAGTGGTCTTCCTAATGACTTTTGGGATAGGAAACAACATATTGTTTCTCTTCCTTATATAAAAGAATTTAATGAGGATAATATTCCTACCAAGACAAGACCATGCCAAATGAATTAAGAACTTCTTTAACTTTGTAAAAAAAAGAGATTTAAGAGTCTCTTACATAAGAAGCTTATTAGAAAATCTTACTTCTAATTAAGCTGTACAACATTCTATGTTAATAATGCTACTGAACAAGAGAGGAGTTTCTCCACTTGTTATCAATTATAAGCCGCATAATAAGGCGCTTAAATGGATAAGATATTCTCTTCCTAATAACAAGTATTTGCTTAATAGAATTAGCAAAGCAAAAGATCTTTTCAAAATTCGATATTAAATCTGGATATTGGCAAATTCAGATTAATGAATCTGATAAATATAAAACAGTCTTTACCGTTCCTTTTGGGCATTTTGAATGGAGCAACATGCCGTTCGGTTTAAAAAAATGCGCCATCAGAGTTTCAAAATATCATGAACTTTATATTTAATCCATATACGGAATTTATACTTTTCTATATTGACGATATTTTAATATATTCTGATAATATAGATCATCATTTTAAACATCTAAATATTTTCAAATATCTTATTATAGTAAACGGGTTAGTTATATCAGCCCCAAAGATGAAGCTGTTCCAAACCGTTATAAGATTCTTGGGACATAACATTGACAATGATATTATAATACCAATTGATAGAAGTATTGAATTTGCTTCTAAATTCCCAGATAATATTCTAGACACAAAGCAACTGCAAAGGTTTTTAGGTGCTCTAAATTACGTGGCAGATTGTTATAAAAATCTAGCCATAGATGCAGCCATTTTATATAATAGGATCAAGAAAAATCATTCTCCTTGGATACAAAGGCTGTACAAAAAATTAAATAAAAGGTTAAAAACCTACCATGTCTTCATATTGTTAATCCTATTTGGTAAAAAGTTGTGGAGAAAGATGCTTCTAATATTGGATACGGAGGTATCCTTAAGCAAGTAAATCCTAGAAATAACAAGAAAATAATTATTAGATTTACTTCTGGAAAATAGAATCCAGCTCAGTTGAATTATTCAACAATTAAGAAAGAAATTCTTTCTATCATAAAATGTATTTATAAATATCAAGATGACCTACTAAATCAGAAATTGTTGCTTAGAATTGATTGTAGCGCTGCTAAAAATGTTGTACAAAAAAATATTAAAAATTTAGTATCTAAACAAATCTTTGTTAGATGGCAAGCTGAATTAGCAGTTTTTATCTCGTAATTTTTTGGTCCAAGTGATGTCAAACTTTTAAGATCATCTTAGTGCATTTATGAGGAAATGCCATAAAAATTTCAACTAAAATCGATAACGTTTATCCGATGAGCCAAAGCTCTCTTATTATTTTATCATTAAAATAATACGGTGGGCCTACGAGGATAAAATTGCCAATTTTTCTTAATAGATTCTCATAATTTGCTTAGATAATCCTCCACACAAAATTTCAAGTTATTTGAATATCGTTCGCTATTTGGTTTGAATATGAGCGATCATGGGTTGATTAAGCTAATCATTGTCATTAAATACAGGATTAGTGATAATTAATCCCCACTTGATTTGTCAAACTTATGACATAGAATTCTCCTCCTAGTGAATTATTAACTTAATTTATATTTCATGAACACCATAACATGCACTCTTTCTATCTAAAAGCATACTTAACTTGCATCCTTTTGCTTTATTAGGAAATTACATGGAGACCAAGCATTTTAGAGTGAAATAAGTTTAAGTATTGATAGAGATTGGTTTATCTCTACAAAATCTCAACCATTCTACTTCTTGCAATTAATCATAACTCTACGTTTCATATCTTAACTACCCTCTCTTTTATAAATAAACCTTTCTGAGAATGAAAGGAGGCTTCTTCCATCTCTCAACTCCTTAATTCCATATACCCTTCACTTAATCTCTCCAAGAGCTCAAGCCTCCACCCCTCAACAAAAACAACCCTTAGATTAGCTTAGAAATCTCTCAAAAACCAAAAAAAAAAAATCAAGAAAACTTCAAAAAAAAACATGAGTTAGAGAAAGAAAATCCAACTTTCCCCATCTAGAATTAGGATTAAGGATTGAAGAACATATTTTTCTAGTTCTAGATTGTCTAGCTTTAATTTCAACCTTTCAAACAACAACTCTGAAAAAATTGGGATCCAAGATTCCCTCTTCGTGTTTTCTTCGTTTTTCATGCATTTCTAACTCATTTTCCTTACTTATACAAGTGGAAGAGCTCCTCTCTTTGCATTCTCTTTTCGATTGTCTTATTATTTACCTTGGGTTGAAGTCTATTCGATAGAAAGAAGAGGATTCATCCTAGGTTTCTCTTTATAGACCGGAATCTCTCAAAAATCAAAAAAGAAAAAGAAAAAGGTTTTCACATTAAAAAATAGTTTAGTTCTTTGGTTGACTTCTTGTCTTGGCCTTTTTCCGTGACCTTTGAGGGTAGGGTTATATCCAAGGACCCTCTGTTATGCATCTCTTTTGACCAAAACCCGAGCAAAAAACATCAGAGAGTTGGAAAAAAAATCGCGTAGTGAATTTTTTTCTGCCTACGTACCCAGGCGCCTTTTGATAAGGCGTCCAGGTACTTAGTAAGGCGCCCAGGTACCTCAAACTTACAGACAGTCACCGTCTCTGTTTGTGAGGTTTCTTTTCCCCCGGCTTCGCCTTTTCTCGGTCTTCTCCACTGCTTCTGAGCCTCTCATACCCCCATGCATGCACACTTGCATCATGTGGGTGTATTTCGACACTAAAACATCTGAAATTCCCCAAAGCAAAGCCGAGTCATGCTCGATTGGGATTTCCTCGTGGGTAGCCGATTTCGTCGGGTTTCCACGGGGGTTTTGCGATTCCTTACCACTCCCTTCTCTGGTTTTTTCACCCCCTACCCTATTGTTTTCCACCTCTTCATTCTTTTTTCCCGTATTTAGATGCGGATGGCGACTCCGGTTAGCTAACCCGGACCCCACTTCATTTGTGGCTTTTCTTGTCTTCCCTTTTTCACGTTAATGGCTACACTAATGATGTTATTTTTTAGAAAGAGGCCATGGATGATGAGATTGACTCACTGATTCAGAATCATACTCAGGAACTGACGGATCTTCCTCAAGGGGCAAGACCGATCGGGTGCAAATGAATATTCAAAAGGAAGCTGCGGGCAGATGGTATTATAGAGAAGTACAAAGCCAGACTAGTGACCAAAGGATTCTCTCAGAAAGGAGTCGATTTCTTTGACACTTATGTCCCAGTCAGCCAAATGACGAATATCCGAGTTCTGATTGCTTGGGTGGTGTGTCAGGGTCATGTCATTCATCAAATGGATGTAAAGACCGCCTTCTTGAATGGTGATCTTCCAGAAGAAATCTATATGGATTAACCGAAAGGATTTATTGTTGACGGCCTGAACAATAAATTCTGCAAATTGATCAAGTCTCTTCATGGATTGAAACAAGCTCTAAAGTTATAGCACGAGAAGTTCAGTAAGATTATTCTGAGCGATGGATTCCGGATCATCGAATCTGATAAGTGCCTGTATGTGAATATCGTTGAACATAAGGTAGTTGTGATATACCTGTATATTGACGACATGCTGATTGTTGGGACCGATTTACAGACAGTCACTTCTATGAAAGAATTTCTTTCGGCCCAATTCAACAAGAAAGACCTTGGAGTTGCTGACATGATTTTGGGAATTAGAATTCTGAGGACTGAGCATAGCCTATGCCTATCTCAGTCTCATTACATAGAGAGCATGCTCAAGAAATACATGTACTTCGATCTACAATAAGAAACTTCAACCTAACACTGGAAGACCAGTGAAACAGCTGGAGTACGCACGAGTTATCGGGAGTTTGATGTACACTATGAGCTGCACAATGCCTGATATTGCTTTTGCCGTTGGGATGCTTAGTAGGTTTACAAGCAACCTAGGGAAAGCATATTGGGATGCGATCCAAAGGCGAATGAGATACCTGAAGGGAACGTTAAAGCTGTGTTTGTTCTATTCCGGGTATCCAGAAACTATTGAAGGCTTTTCTGATGCAAGTTGGTGCTTGGAGCCACACGAGTGCAGATCAACTGGAGAGTTTGTCTTTACTATGGGAGCAGCAGCTATCTCCTGGAAGTCCAAGAAGCAAACTACGACCGCGTAATGTTTATGGAATCCAAGTTCTACGCTTTGGCTATTGTAGGAGATGAAGCTGATGGCTCAAAGATCTTCTGAAAGATCTTCCATTGAAAAAAATACAAGAAGCAGTAATCACTGTCTATTGCGACAATCAAGCAATGAGTGTTGTGGCATCCAACTCATTATTCAATGGAAAGAAGCAAACTATTCGTCTGAAGCATGGATATCTAAATGAGTTGATAATCTGCGGAGTCATCTCGGTGATTGACGTCCGATCTTTCAGAGAATGTAGCAGGTGCCTTAACAAAGGGTTTGAAAAAAGATCTGGTCGATAAGACTTTCGTTTGTATGGGTCACAAGTCTATGTAAGGTTACTACATTTACCACGTAATCAAATTTTTAGTTCAAAACTTCGCTACTATTAATGAAATTGCTGGTTCAAAAATTATATAAACTAGACAGACTGTTGGACTTATGGTTTGGAGCCTAAATGAGTTCTATACATCTGGAATGTTGGATGTCCGGTTGCAAGCATGCCTAAGGAACACATTAAAACGAGGACGGCTTGGAACCTTAATGAGTTCTGTGCATCCGAGATGCAGGGTGATTGGTGGCAAGCACCTAAAGGAACTCACCTATAGCTGAGAAGGAGTTTTGGCCGACTCCTATAGAATTTTGGGGAAGATTCTTAAAGTTCAAGCAGAAGCTTGAATATAACACAGGGCCGTTAACGTGCTACGACTCAAGAAATGGGCAATAGTTCAAGGCACAGTCCATTATTGCATAGTTTGGTTTAGTCATAGTATGATCACTAGATGTCAGTGAAGTGCTGGTTCAAGACTCAATTCACTGTGCGCCTAACTGCACCTAAGTTGGTCTAAATGGGATTCAAGTCCATATGACATCTTCACTATGCACTATGACTGTAATACCCAGTCCCGTTTTGTACGTCAATACCGGTATTTAAATAAAATGTTAGTCTAAATAGTTTACCTATTTTATTTTTATTCTATTTATTTTTTAATTATTTCCTATACCTACATATTCTAATTATTTTTGTTTTCTACAACCTAACTTAAGGCCCAAGCTCAATAGCCCAAACCCTCCACTTTCTTTTCCCCAACAGTTTATTTCTTCCTTTTCAAATCCAAAAATTATTCTCCTTTAAAATCCAAATCCTACTCCAATTAATTTCATTTAATCCCTAAATAAATCCTATTAATTATTAATTTAATTTTCATATATCTCTCTCTTTCTCCCTCTCCCCTCCCCCTCTCCCGTTCACACACTCTCTCTTCCTCTCTTA
Organism: Agapanthus africanus; assembly: GCA_030015575.1. Classification (NCBI taxonomy): domain Eukaryota; kingdom Viridiplantae; phylum Streptophyta; class Magnoliopsida; order Asparagales; family Amaryllidaceae; genus Agapanthus; species Agapanthus africanus. The sequence continues at coordinate 633,907,783 of CM057343.1, forward strand.
AAAAAACACTCCCCCTCTCTCTCCCCCCCTCTCTCTCAACCCCTCGTCTCCTCGACCCTCCAAGAGCCGACCGCCTGCAACCCCACACGACCCCTCCTCCCGTCACCGCGACCAACCCATCGGCCACCGGAGCTTCCTCCTTCGTCGACGAGCACCCTTCCTCCTCCTTCTATAATCAGCAACCACGACGAGCTCCATCCCTGCCGTCCACCACATCACCACCCCCGATCGCGACCACTCTCCCTCCGACAACTCCGTCTGCTTTTCCTTCACTGCCTTGTTCTCCTCCTTCGACTTAGAAACCCACCACCCTGCAACCGGCGTTGACGAACCTCAGTCACCACCGGCTGCCTCCTTCCATCGCCTACCACGAGCTCCCCTTGCCTCCAACCTCCCGCAGTCCTCCTTCTCCGACCACCTAACTCCACCTCCAGCGCCCAATCGCCACCGACACCCTCTCACCACAGCCGCAGCCGCAACCCTAAGCCGCCCCTCACACTCAACCGCAACTCCTAGCCGCTGCCCGAGCTCTCTGCACCATCAGCCACTGCCGGAGCTTCAGGCCGCCGCTGCCGAATCCTGGGCCACCAAATCCCTCTCCGTCGCAACCACTGAGCCATTAAGCCCAAGCTCAAGCTCCACCGAGACCAACCCTTGTTGTGTTTGCGTCACGCCGTTACCATAGATCACTATTGCTGCCGTGTGATTGCTGCGTCGCTGCCGTGTCGTCATCGCCGTCGACACGTCGTCAGGCAAGTTTCCAAGACTTGCTTCCATGCTATAATACTATTATTTCGATATATGATTCGATGGTATCGCGTGATTAGTAATAGGCCATACTTAATTTGAATTGATTTGGAGCCGGGTATTAATCGAGTCCAACACCTCGTGTTAAAATCGTATAGAAGTTCGTAAGTTATTTCTCTTGTGAATTGAACGAACATAATGGTATTTCCGACAATAAACGACTGATTAGTTTAGGTGTTCGATACGTATTTTCGTACGGAAATCCTATCTAGTGTGGCGGAATTTATGGTTACTAGATTACTTTAAAGACAAAGGATAATGTGTAAAACGTTGGTTTGAAAATACGGACTTAAACACCATAGAATTCCAACCTTTTTTAGGTCCGCCGAATCTGAAATTTCTCGTACATTTAACTTGTGAAAATCGTAATAATTTGGATATATACTGGAATGCAATGTTCGAGAGCTCGTATCGAAGCCAACTCGACATCCTAGAACCCTATGTAATTTATATTTCGTTTCTATTTTAAAGCGGTGACGAAAACTGTCTGGGAATGCGGCTTTGGACTGCAGTCCAGAGCAGCACTGCTTGTCGACGCCTGGATTAGAAGGTTTTTTACAACTCTGTTTGAAAATGGTATTATGCGGAACCCTATACCGTTGTGAAGATTAATTTGTCAGCTAACTATTGGAGGTGGTTTCATTTGTTTTTACCGTCGTTTGCTATTTTAATCATATTTTAAATCATCAATACGTACTGCAGTCCCAAGCAAGGACAGAACGTATATCCCGATCTTAAATAATGCATATCTCCCAGCACACAGCGGATATTGTCGATCCGTCTAGCGCGTTGGAAACCTAACTAATAAATCTAAATATTATCCAACTGTAGCGTCGCCTAATTATGATCCCAACAGGGTGAAAACTGTGTTACGAAACGGACTTTCAGTTTAGGAACTGAACTTCCAGCAGAGAACGCTTAAAAAGAAACGACCGTAATTTGCGAACCCGAAACCCGATTGTCTTAAAACCAATTTCGTTGAAGTGCCGATTAAGTTTACTTTTTACCCCTTTTGTATCATTTTGCTTAATTCTGATTGTACGATTTAATGTGATTTTTTTTAAGTTCCTAGGACACGTAATGACTTGTACTGCATATGATTTGTTTAGCGGCGTAATTCACATATTTATCCGACCGCGATACCTCTATCGATAGTGAGCGTTCTTATTAATTCTCAGTGTATAATGCATTGTCGAACGTGAATGGTATCGGTTTAGTTGTGTCGAGTACGCCAGTAAAAAGTGAACGATTCGTGATAGTGAACAACGCAGTGAATAGTGAATAAAATAGTGTTATAGGCGCGTACTTATACACAACTAGCCCATACTTATAGAATAGTGAAACCTGGGGAAAAGGGGGGATCGAAGTGGAAAAGAACTTGTATTTAGCAAGGATAGCGATTTAGGGGATGATCATTCGAACAACGACTATATATATATATATATATATATATATATATATATATATTAGGTTTGGACTTAGCGGTCTGGCTGACAGGGTTATGTCTCGGGCAACAGCGGGTCGTAGTCTCGAGTACGCACGAGACCCTCGTTAAACATGATCGCTCCTTCCGCAAACTCGATTTCAAAAGTGACTTAGAGTCCAGTAGGAACACGTGTCATATTTTGCATTGATTATTGACATATCGAGTACCTGCATTTATTGCCTTTATTTCTTTTATGTCTCCACTGTTATTACTTTTATTTCTTGCCTTATTATTGTTATTATAATATTGCTTTTGCGTCGCCCTGACGACCTGAGTATGCATACTCAGAGATTGGAGAGGACCCAGTTCAGGAGTCAAATCTATCATCATTCGAGCTCGCAGAGATCTAGACAGTCATGCCTTCAGTACTTTTACCGCTTTCCATATCTCAACCTTGTATTCGCACTTGGTTAGTAGTTTCCTTTCCTTTCGAACTATTATAAACTGTGAACAATGAAAGTTGGTGTAATAAACTAGTGATGTGTTTCCCTTACTTTTGTGTTGTGTTTACTGATTACTATGTAATGCTAGAAGCCGAAGTGTGACTACGGCGGAATTGTTCCCTGGCCGTAGGAGCATGACTGGCCTAGTCGTCTCTCGTATTCCGTATCTTGGAAAGCAGGGCGTAATATGGTTTTGTTGGTATCAGAGCGTCGGGTTTAGAATGAGATTGCAGTTCAATTTAGGGATCCCTTGAATTATACTTTGTTTTCTTGCTTTCACTTCCATATACTACTTGTGCATCACCACTCAAGTTCATATTTTTGAATCTTATCTACCTTATCTTTTCCTCGTGTTCTACATCATTAGTTGTTATTTATCTTCGTATACCACTATCTGATCATGACCCTTCCTTTCAGGCCATGGCCAACCTTGGGGCAGCGCCGCTTCTTGATGAGGACACTCGGTCCTGCATTTCTTTTGACTACATATTAGTGAGTTAAGACGACGAGGTCGATGGTCGCAACTCCAGAGATCAATTTGATCAATGATTCTGACGATGAAGAGGAGGATCTCGAAGAAGACCCGATAGAAGAGGATCCACAGGAAAATGCAGTAGAGGAGAATCCAGAAGAAGACCCTGAAGAGGAGAATCCCGAAGAAGACCCGATAGAAGGGGATCCACAGGAAAATGCAGTAGAGGAGGATCCAGATGAAGATCCTGAATGGGAGGATCCTGAGGAAGACCCTATGAAAGAGGGTCTAGAAAGGGACCCGGAAGGAGCGGAATATATGGTGGTGGATCCCGATGAGGAAGCTCTCGCCGAAGAGGAAGAACTAGGAGAAGAAAACCCTATAGGAGAAGAGTCTGAAGACGAAGCGCCAGCTGAGGAGGAGTCGGAGGATAAAGTCTCGAGTGAGGAGGAACTCGAAGCTGAAGAACCTTAAGCAGCTGTCCCAGCAAGACATTATGGGAATAGACGCTCCTATCTTAGCGCGAGAACTTATCGTAACTTGTTGAACTTCCACAATCGCGACTGACATGACTTATTTTATTTCTTCGGGCCAAATAAAGACGATGTATAGTTTAGGGCCACATTTATCTCTCAACTGTACTTTGTCAAGATTTTCAGAATAATAAAGTTTCGGTTCAACCAAATTTGTCTAGAGTATTGTACCCTTAAGGTCCACTTGATGTATTGATTGTTCCTTCTTACAAAATTTCCTTCCCTTTTTGCAAGTTATTATTATTCTATCCTTGAACCTTGTAGTCACTTGACACCCAACTTAGCTGACACTGTGGTTAGCACCGCATTTTTGATTCCATCTTTCCTAGTTTACTATACATTTATTATTTTCTATTGCTGTAATTACATATAGTGTCATTTATTATTCTAAATCCAGTTTTCTCTCTATTTTGTATTTAGTTATGTTTTTCAAATTTACGTATTATTAGCTACATTTGTTTTACTTACTTAAAGTACTCTACTATTTTCAAATTTCCAATAATTCAAATTTACACTATCTATTTTTCCTAGTGAATTTTCCCTACTAATGATTTTCATACCACCGTTCTTTTATTATGTAATCCTATTTTTCATGCCTTTTGTTTTGATTTTATCCGCTTCCATTTACCGGATGTCACTTTGAGTTATTTGCTATTCTATATTTCCTTTAACGTTTTATTGTTTATTATAATATTATCATTCACATTCATTTCGTTTGTATATTATTAACGGTTTAGGTTTTTCTTTAAAATTTGTTCTATCTTGATTTTCTACATAGTATTATCTCTTCTTTTATTCTTATTTATACCAATTTTTCCTTGAGCTTATTTATATCTTCCCTTATACGTTTTCTTACTACTCTTTGTTGAACTTATTTATCCTTAAAAATTCTTTCTTCTTTTGTGATGTTCGATTTTCATACCACTTTCTCGACTTTCTTCTCAAACTTCTTCCTGACCACTATGCTTTAAAATTTTTATTACTACGTTTCAGTATATATATATATATATATATATATATATATATATATTATGATTATCGTATTTCTATATTTACTGCCACTTATTTTACTTAACCATTCTACGTTATTGATTAATATTTTATTTATCTGTATACTGTGTGCGCTAAAAGTTTTCTATTACTTACGGTTTTCTAATGTTTTGTTGGTTACTTTCAATATTTTCTTTATACGAATATAGTAAGTTACATATTGCTTTATTTTCTCATTAATTTCATGTTAATAAAGTTGTTATCAAATTTAAGGTTCATTTCTTTCTGTTTTAATTCACTGATATAGCTATATATTGAATATATTTTGTTTTGTAAATTACTATCAAGTTGGATCATTTTTCTTTTGTTTCATGTCATTGCTTCTAGTTTACTTTTTGTCTTTGTTGTTTCCACGACAAGCGCACTTATTTTGTTCACTTTTTTTCTATACTTCATTTTATGCTATATTCTGAGGAGCATTCTCAAGCTATATTTTTCCAGTACTCGTTCTATATTTTGAATTAACTATAGTTTCATGAGACTTTTCAATTACTACTTCGAAATTAATCGTTATGTCCTTGTTCTGACATATGACTGTTTCTTTTAATTGTTCTATTCCTTACATACAACCATTTGATTTTCATCTCGTCTCTTTTGCTTAAAGTTACTATATTGTGATTCCAAATAATGGCGCTCGAGTCTTCTCGGTTTTTGTTTTTAATTTCGAGGACGAAATTTTTGTAAGGGTTGTATGATGTAATACCCAGTCCCCTTTTGTACGCCAATACCAGTATTTAAATAAAATGTTAGTCTAAATAGTTTACACATTTTATTTTTATTCTATTTATATTTTATTTCTTTCCTATACCTATATATTCTAATTATTTTTGTTTCCTACAACCTAACCCAAGGCCCAAGCCCAATAGCCCAAACCCTCAACTTTCTTTCCCCAACAGTTTTTTTCTTCCCTTTCAAATTCAAAAATTATTCTCCTTTAAAATCCAAATCCTATCCCAATTAATTTTATTTAATCCCTAAATAAATCCTAATAATTATTAATTTAATTTTCATCTCTCTCCCTCTCCCTCTCCCTCTCCCGTTCACTCTTTCTCTTCCCCTCTCTAAATGTATATATTAGGTTTGGACTTAGCGGTCCGGCTGACAGGGTTATGTCCCGGGCAACAGTGGGCCATAGTCTCGGGTACGCACGAGACCCTCATTAAACATGATTGCTCCTTTCCGCAAACTCGATTTCAAAAGTGACTTAGAGTCCAGTAGGAACACAGGTCATATTTTGCATTGATTATTGACATATCGATTACCTGCATTTATTTGTCTCCACCGTTATTACTTTTATTTCTTGCCTTATTATTGTTATCATAATATTGCTTTTGCGTCGCCCTGGCGACCTGAGTATGCATGCTCAGAGATTGGAGAGGACGCAGTTCAGGAGTCAGACCTATCATTCGAGCTCGCAGAGATCTAGACGGTCGTGCCTTCAGTACTTTTACCGCTTTCTATAACTCAACCTTGTATTCGCATTTTGTTAGTAGTTTCCTTTCCTTTCAAACTATTGTAAACTGTGAACAACGAAAGTTGGGGTAATAAACTAGTGATGTGTTTCTTTTACTTCTGTGCTGTGTTTACTGATTACTATATAATGCTAGAAGCCGAAGTGTGACTACAGCGGGATTGTTCCCTGACCATAGGAGCAGGGCTGGTCTAGTCGCCTCCCGTATTCCGTACCTTGGGAAGCGGGGCGTGACAATGACTAAGACCTGGATGCTAGTTAGAAACTTGTGGGTGATTGTTGGATCTTGTGGGTGTTTTCTGTATATACAATGGGTGAAGTTTCAAACTATATGTTATATGGTATTTATTTTGAATAATAACAAAAGATTCTAGTAGCTCAGTTGGTTTGCAAATGTTTTGCCGCACTAGAGGTCAATGGTTCGAATCTTGCTGTAGGCAAAATTGATTAATTAATTAATTAATTACTCATAAGTGATACTAGTGGCTTGGGCTTAGGCTCGGGGGGTGATTGATCGTTAAAAAGTGTGTTCGAAAATAACCGCAATCAAGGCGGTGTCGCAAGTAGCTAGTCACGATGATTACGGGTTCTCCGCAGGGAAACGTGAACTCTTTTCTTGCTTTAAACGGGTTGATCAAAGAAGGGTGATTGTTTGTCGTTACGGATATAAGATTTATAATGAAAAGGCTTGTAGGGTTCATAAGACTTAGTGGTAATAGATGAATAATTAAAAATGACTTCTTTTATGTTTTAATAGTTTAAAACTAGATCGATAGTGATGAATATAGATTAGGGTTCTTGGAAGAAACTAGGGTTTCCCCACTACTAACACTTGTCCTTGCATTGGTCTCTATTCATATCTAGCCGTTAATAAAACAAGTGTTAAACCAATCTCAAATCGTGGTCGTGACTATCAATAAATTGGTAGCGCGCTCGATAAGGATGTTAACATTTATTTTGCTAAAGTTTATAAAGTTTAAAATGTATAAAAGAAGTTAAAAGATTTTCTCATCCATTGTTCTACCCTATCCTACGAACCCTAGCAAGCTAGGAATTACTCGCTCATGGTTCAAGATTTAGAAAAAAGGTTGAAGAATGAAATCATAATGAAGATGCAGAAAAGTAAGTGCAGAAATTAAATGCGGAAAATAAATGCAAAGAGAATTAAAAACTACCTTTATTAATCAACTATTACATTTACTATTTTGCTCCTTAGAAAGTAGAATACAAGAACCCTAGTTTGCTCTAGATCTCTCTATTGTAGGAGTTAGATGAATAGATGATGATCACTCGGATACGTGGATCTCTTGATCTTTTCGGTGATGAGTTTTGATGTGAAACTCTCGATCCTATATATAGTCACAGAAACTAGAAACCCTAAATACCATCTGTGAATATATGCTGTTAAGATCAAGTTGCCAAAATCTCAAATCCTATAGCCCTTAACCCGCCGCGCTTCCGCTGCATAATGCCTATGTTTGCCGCGGATCCACCGCATCTTGGTGGCTTCAGTTTCTGGAATTTTTTGTGCTGTCTTGTTTTGATATTTGGAGATCTTCTAGATGTCTATATTCTGATAATAATGAACTGAGTCTCTGCCGTTGTTAGATCTTACGATTTGCTTCAATATTTTGGCAGATTGTATTCTGATATCTTGATTTTTCCCGGATCTCTTGGATTCCAGACCTGAGCTAATCTGCACAATATCTCAAATCAAAGTGTTAGTAGTATTTTGGTATTTTTGAGATATTATCTTAACCATTTTATATGATATTATATGTTAAGAATATTGATTAGAAATATTTGATATGATATGCATATTTTAATTAAAATATTTCATATAAATATTATATGCATGTATTTTCCCTCATTATGTTATTTATAATGTAGAAATATATGATAATAAACTTTTTATAAATAAACACTCATATGTTCTATATTTACAATATACACCTTTTAGTACTTTGATCTTCCCGAACAAACTAGTTATTAAAGAGAAAAAAAAGAAAAAAGAAAAATCTAACTAGCACACTTTCGTAGGCAACACGATTGCACTGAGCATGTGCAACAAGCCTTTAAACCTCTAGGTGTCCCTAGTATGAGGAGTGTTGTCGCCTGAGGGTTTTCAGCGGATTACACCCACAAATTCCCATAATAAAAAGAGAGAAGATGAAAGTTACATATAAAGATAAGGTACATATAAAAGAAAAAACTTGAAAATAAGAGTTTCAAACTACACTAGCTTTTTAGTTGCCATGAGCTCTATATTAATAGTCATGAAAAGATGTCAGAAATCACTTCATTTCTCAATAAAACACCGTCTTTAGTCTTTCTCCCTACCCTTCTTCCAAACATCTATCATATACCTCTACGTGTGTGTAAAAAATATCCCTACACTTAGAGAATTCAATTCAAGCTATCATACTCTTGTCCATCTTCCTTATTACTTTTTAGTCGGTGAATATTTTCAGATGGAATTGCTCACACATTCTTCATGCGACCGTTAATACTTCTTAAGATACTAACCAACCGATTACCAAATGTGCTCACTTATTAAGGCGTAATTAGCAATATCCTAGTCTTACATCACCTAAGGCTTAGCAGTGACTCCTAAACCAGTTGATCTAAGACACTAGGTGATAAGGCACCCTCGCTATATTTTTTTTCTGCTGCCTTAAGTAATTACAAAACCAGTGTTCATTTTTCGTAAACCATTTTTTTGTCATTTATTCATATATATATATATGTATATTTCCTTCATACTAAGGGTTTTAGACAAGAGCATTTCAAGGCATCCTCTACTATCTCAAGTTTCAAGATATAGTAGGGTATCAATGTTCAGAAGTTTGGACTCAAAAATAGAGACTATTTTTCAGACTTATTTCTATCCTCAGATTAGTGATTCCCTTCATCTTACTAACCCTTGGGACAACAGCTCATGACTATCTATTACTAGTTTCGTTTTAAAAACATCTAGTTTTCTTGCTTTTCTTAAATTTCTTCCTATCTTTCATATGTATTTTTCATTTCCTAACTTTTATTATCAAAAAAAAATTTAAATTTATTTTGTGTTTTTATTTAGTATAATGCAAAATGATGCGTGAATAAGCACAAACCTCCTCCAAACCTATTTGCAGCAGTGTCCTCACTGATATCATCTTTTAAACTTAAAAACCTGTAGACTTGGGAGGAAAAGTTCTCAATTATTAGCAAAAGGGGACAAAAAGTCAATGACAGTGAAATCCTCCCCCAAACTTATTTTTGGCTCACAATTTTATAAAAATTTGTTTTTTTTTCAAGAGCCAAAATATTTTTCTCCCCTTTCCCAAACTTGAGTAAAACAGTTTTTTAAGCATTTAAAATCATAAGGACGGTAAAGTTATTGGTTTATGCAAAGGTTTACAAAGACCAAAAGTCAACACCAACCATTCGAATATTTTATCGATGTAACAACATAGTTGGTAGAAGATCATATATGTGAAGAAGTGGAGAGATAAGAGGCGTAATCAATCGGGTTTACATCTCGGTTGGTAGAGACAAAACAGTGATGATAGATGAAAACGAGAATATGAATGATTAGGAATGAGTGGAATAATAGCATTCTCGTACTTGATAAGAAGAAAGGGTGGCGGTTCAACTTCTTTGGGTGGAGGTTGATTCATCACAACATCCATGCGAGTTTTTCGGCGAAAATGTCTTCAAAACTTTCATCAATGGTCCGAGTAATAATTTCATCGATATCTATATTAATGGAATATGCAAATTCATTAAGACGGTTGAAAATTCCAAGGTTAGTCTTTTGCGCACCAAGATTCAAAACACTCGATTCGTCAGAAATTATGGAGGTAGGAGATTCGAAATGATTGTCTCCTTCTCAAAAAATTCTAAATCGAGTGGTCTTTCAAGAATCATAGAACTCGAAATATCGGAGTGTGATTTATCAAAACTCGATGGAGTTGAAAGAAAATTAGAAGAACCAAAGAAAGTGGGTGATGAAATGGGTAAACAAACTTATGTGTCGAGCATTGTTGAGCCAGATGTGGGAGATGAAGGCTGAATCTCGTTTTGCTTATCGGATAAGTCGGTGGCAAGAATATGATCGGTTAATTGTACAGAAAGATGTTTACTTTCATGATGGGTAGGAGAATCCAACTCATCCAATATAACGAGTTCATCTTCAACGATATTCTCATCACCGCTTTCACTAACACCTTCGGTCAAATCAAACGAATAGGTATTTAAAAATTCATCAATTATACTATCCTCAATCGATAAATCACTTGGTTCACTTGATGGAATGGAAGGTTTGAAATATCAAGTGTAGTCGAATAAGGATCGGTTTGATTTGAAATGGTGTCAAGCTCTCTTTCACACTCACTATTGGAAAAGTCAAACATGTTATTCTCGGGCACCTCATCACTTAGATTATGAAGCGGTTGAATATCGAATATATTCGGTTGGAGTGCAGGATGGAAGGTGTCGAGATCAAAAGAATTGGTTTTGTTTTGACTTTGATGGATCTCTTGTTTTTTCACTATTCAATTCCAACTCTTCTTCAGGACTAGACATGGTTTGTGAAGAAGTTCCAATGAAGGATTCTTTTTGAACCGTGGAACTTCCTAATTGATTTTCAGCAGCACTGTCTAGATAAGGTGATGAAGTTGAGTATGGTTGGAATGTGTCTAATTGTTGGCTACGGGCGAGTTCAATGTGTTCCGCAATCGACGTGCGTTTATGATTTGTTGCATTAGCCTGAAGAGAAATGTTAAGAAGAGATGCCTTTAATTGTTGGCTACGAACAAATTCAATGTGTTCCGCAATCAACATGCGTTTATGACTTGTCCCATTAGCCTCAAGATAAGTGTCAATATGAGAGCGTGTGAAAGTTTAGTACCGTGGATAAGAATTAAAAGGTTGTACCCAAGTTTCATAAACAGGATTAGGATCAACATTGTAATATGAAGAATATTGAGATTGGCTGGTTAGTTGGCGACTGGCAATTGCTATTTTTTCAGCAATGGTCATGGGTGTAAAAGATGTCGTATTCGCCTCAAAACGAGTATCAATATTTTCATATGAAAATGATAGTGTTTGTTGTCACGGTTTTGGATTAGTGAAAAGATTGAAACTTTAGCTTTCAGCCTTCGCAATATGTTCAGCGATGGACATGTGTTTAGAAGTTCCCTCACTCATCTTAAACGGATTATCAACATAAGAAGATGTTGAATTTTGATGCGGTTGATAGGACCTTAAGTGAGGCATTCAACTGTTCTTTTCCGCGTGCTCTATCCTATCTCTTAAAGAAATGGTAGAGTCAGATTTTGTACCGAAGCAATTACGAAAACAAGAAATATCTGGTTCTGGATAGCAAAACTCGGCAAGAGTTCGTCTGTTTGGATTACCCATTATAAGAAAGTGAAAAGAAAAGAGGGTGAAATGGTAATGATTTAAGCTCTTTTTGGATTTTGGAAATTGTTTTGCTTTGAAAGAGAGACTTGAGGCAAATCATAAAATGCACAATCAATCCCTAGAACTAGGGTCTCCTAGGTCAAGTCACTAGACCGCTCCTAGATTTCCAAAAGACAAGTCGCAGGATCAATCCTCTACCACTTCCTTATCAATCTTGTGGCCAGGTAAGTGCCAGGTAAGTGGGAGGTATTCGCTATACGAATCACCGAAATAGCGGGTCTAATTAAGTAACCACTTTCCTTAGTGACACTTGCGACACCACAAGAAAAATGCGGATAAGCAATGGATTACCCACGACCTTCCTTTGTCCTAATTGAGCGCGACAGTCCTTGATATTTTTTTTTATTAATGTAGGGTTATGCGTATGCACGTTTGTGATTTGTCAGGCTTAGGAAGGGTGATGAAATCCCCACCTAATCTGAATCTGTGTTTATTGCCCCTTAATGTCCGTTTTAGATATGCAAAACAAACCAAAATCTAAAATACGCAAAAAGATTTTTAGCGGCGATGTTTGCAAAGATTTCTGCAGGTAGAATCAATTTATTGGAGCTTTAGAGGAGAGAGAAAGATATTAGGAAAATACCATAGAAGATTGGGGGCCTAACTCTTCTAGGAAGCCGCGGTTCCGCCGCCGTGTGGAATGATCTTTTGCCAAATTTTCTTCAGAGCCCTGCTATACTTCTCTGGTCCAAGTTGATAGTCTCTGAATCTCTGTTTCCTTGCTCCAGTTACTCCATATTCTCTTGAAAAACTCGCACAATAATCGTTAAATACATAAGATGCGGTTTTGGTTCACGTTTATGTTATGTTCGCTGGATTTTATAAGAAATTAACCTGAATAACAAGAAAAAATTACAGCCGTTTTCCCGGCAACGGCGCCATTTGATTGATCGTTAAAAAGTGTATTCGAAACTAACCGCAATCAAGACGGTGTCGCAAGTTGCTAGCCGCGATGAGTACGGGTCGTCCGTAGGGAAATATGAACTCTTTTCTTACTTTAGACGAGTTGATCGAAGAAGGGTGATTGTTTGTCATTACGGATATAAAATTTATAATGAAAAGGCTTGTAGGATTCATAAGACTTAGTAGTAATGGATGAATAATTAAAAATAACTCATTTTATAGATTAAAAATAACTCATTTTAATAGTTTAAAACTAGATCGATAGTGATAAATATAGATTAGGGTTCTTAGAAGAAACTAGGGTTTCCCCACTACTAACCCTTGTCCTTTGCATTGATCTCTATTCATGTCTAGCCCTTAATTAAACAAGTGTTAAACCAATCTCAAATCGTGGTCGTGATTATCAATAAATTGGTAGCGCGCTCGATAAGGATGTTAACATTTATTTTGCTAAAGTTTATAAACTTTAAAATGTATAAAAGAAGTTAAAAGATTTTGTCATCCATTGTTCTACCCTATCCTACGAACCCTAATAAGATAGGAATTACTCGCTCATGGTTAAAGATTTAGAAGAAAGGTTGAAGAATGAAATCATAATAAAGATGCAGAAAAGTAAGTGCGGAAAATAAATGTAAAGAGAATTAAAAACAACTACTTTTATTAATCAACTATTGTATTTACTATTTTGCTCCTTCAAAAGTAGAATACAAGAACCCTAGTTTGCTCTAGATCTCTCTATTGTAGGAGGTAGATGAATAGATGATGATCACTCGGATGCATGGATCTCTTGATCTCTTCGATGGTGATTTTTGATGTGAAGCTCTCGGTCCTATATATAGTCACAAAAACTAGAAACCTTAGATATCATCTGTGAATATATGCTGTTAAAATCAAATCACCAAAATCTTAAATGCTATGGCCCTTAACCCGCCGCGCTTCCGCCGCATAATGCTTATGTTTGTCGCGGATCCACCGCATCTTGGTGGCTTCAGTTTCTGGAATTTTTTGTGCTGTCTTGTTTTGATATTTGGAAATCCTCTGGATGTCTATATTATGATAATAATGAACTAAGTCTCTACCGTTGCTAGATCTTACGATTTGCTTCAATATTTTGGTAGATTTGATTCCGACATCTTGATTTATCCTGGATCTCTTAGATTTCAGACCTGAGCTAATCTGCACAATATCTCAAATCAAAGTGTTAGTAGTATTTGATATTTTTGAGATATTATCTTAACCATTTTATATGATATTATATGTTAAGAATATTGATTAGAAATATTTGATATGATATGCATATTTTAGTTACAATATTTCATATAAATATTATATGCATGTATTTTCCCTCATTATGTTAATTATAATATAGAAATATATGATGATGAACTTTTTACAAATAAACTCTCATATGTTCTATATTTACAATAAATATCTTTTAGTACTTAACAATAGTAGGGAAAATATTCATTCAAATGTACAATATTTTAGACTAATCAGGGGGCTTGGGCCATGGCCATAGGTGTGGATCGTGCCAATCGAGCTGAGGCGCATTAAGCGCACGACACTTAGCACGTGTGAATCATGGCCTAGTTGGTCTAGTTGGCCACCTGTTGGCGTCTAGTAGGTTGTCTAATTGGACGTCGCGTTGGTGCTTGCGTGGCTGCTTCGCAGGCTACTTTGCAAGTGCTTTAGAGTTGTTGGGATACTCTGGACGGTTCGGGTTGATTAAAAGGAGACTGTTGGGCTGTCCATCAGTTACAAATAGTTGTAACTGATGAGACCCTTGAGATGGATTTGAGCTCTCTCTATAAAAAGGGTGTCAGACCAAAGAACTAAGATGGCTAGAAAAAGTTGCCTGGAAAGAAGAGAAGAACAAAACTATTTTCATAGTTCGTAAAGAAGAAGAAACATAGAACTATTTATAGCCATCTTTAGGGCTGTAGGGATACTCTGGACAGTTTGGATTGATTAAAAGGAGACTGTTGGGTTGTCCATTAGTTACAAATAGTTGCAATTGATGAGGCCCTTGGACTGGATTTGAGCTCTCTTCATAAAAGGGGTGTCGGACCAAAGAACCAAGATGGCTAGAAAAAGTCGCCTGGAAAGAAGAGAAGAACAGAACTATTTTCATAGTTCGTAAAGAAGAAGAAACATAGAATTATTTCCATAGTTCCCGAGAACTGAAAATGAACTATTCTGTAGTTCTTCGAAAAGTGAATAGAAATAGAACTACTTGTAGTTCTATTCTAATTAGATCTGAATAGGAATTTTATCATAATCAGAAGAATTCAATTGAATTCGGGAACAAAGAATATTGCAAAATATTCTCAACGATATCAATTTAGAATTTTAGGAAATATTACCAAATATTCTAAGTTTCAGAACTCCTGAAAGTGCCGCAACGTACTTTCGTTAATCAGGCCAGAACTAGAGAGCTCTGCCCTTGCGCCATCGGATCGTTCACCGTGGCCAGAACTGAATTGCCAGTTGATGCACACCAGAATTCATAGTTGTTGTTACTGAGATAGATTGGCTTTGTGATTCTTGCACCGGAGTATGCCGAATCTGCTTTAAGCTTCGCGTTTGTAAAACGCACGGCAGTTCTCGACTTTAACTTATAGAAAATTTTAAAATTCAAACGTCCATTTTTTCTCCCGTACTCCAACATATATGTTGCCAAATATGGTGCAAAGATGGACGGCCGGCTTTGAGATTTTGAACCTACTAATTTATGAGCAATAATTTTCAAGTTGGCAAAAATGCAGGCTGGCCTTTTTCTCGAGAAGAAATTATTCGGTGTGCCGCATGTAATATATCCGGATAGAAGAGAGAAAGAAGTGGAAAATTTCGAACATCCTCGGGCAACTTCGGCAACTTGGTGGGTTACATGCTCTGCTTCTGAAGTATCCTTATCCAATAAGAGTCTGGGAACTTAGCCTATCAGTCCAATTGTTGATGTTACTCTTTTGTCTTTTTTAGCACTGATTATTTTTTCTTTCTGTTTTTTGAGTAAGAGAAATACTTAATTTACCCATTTAAAATATCTATCAAAATCTTATCCAAGAGTGAACCATCATCTGTCAACTTGTATCTGTCAACTTGTATGGCACTGGTATCTAGATGTGAATCCCACCATTTTGTCCGTTGGATATTTGGATATTTGGATAGGATTTCAAAACGGTAGATAAAGTATTACTCTTTAAAGTAGATTTTGCTTTAGAAGAATCGAAGATAGAAGAGATTTTTCCTTTGAAAAAGAAGGGTTTTTTATATTAAAAAGAATGTACTTTCACTATTTTAATTTGAGTAACATGGAAAAATCAAATCCTTTCTAATTAATTACTATGGATAGCTCGAATATCTTAAAACTTCATTTTACATGTTTGATCGATTGAAAATTTTCATCTTGAAAGTTCTCTGTCTGTTTACTTACATTGTGATTTAAAAATAGATTTGACCAAGATCTGCTTGAAAATTGAAATTTTGAGATATAATTTAGTGGAATCAATACTGTGTAATATCTTTTGGGAAGGAATCTCAAGATCAGATTAACATTGTTATGCACTTTAATAAAATAGAAAGTTTATATTTAAAATCGATGTAGAAAAATATGGAGACAGAGAGATTCAACCGAAATGGATACCCAATAAAATATTAAATATTCCTTGGCCATCTTTTTTATCCGAGCAAAATTAATGATTTTAGTAATCATTTTCCAATATATTCTTAACAACGCTTAGTTAAAAAATAAAGAGCAACAAGCATTCTTTGGTAGATATTGTTATTTATCAATGCAGAAGGAGTTCTCAACACATTGTATTGCTGGTTTGTTTGGGTGCATCTTGGTATATTATTCTTTTGTATTTTTTTTTCATGTTATAACAAGAGAGAAAATATTATTTCATGCGGTTGTATTAATCCGAGATTTCTATACAAAATGTTTATTACAAATAGTTGTCCAAATCAAGCTCAGGCAAGCAAAAAATAAAAGCCATCCTTAAAAAATTAGCATTTTTCTTGATTCACACTATATAAAAGAGAACGCACTTTTTTTTTATTTTGATTGAATAATCTGGGATAAATTGAAGGAAGTACTCCTAGTATTTATCCCAATAGCAGGGACCTCTCTACTCTAATTCTTATTGATTCCTAAATGTCTTTCATTTAAATATTTAATTAAAATTTACTAGTATTTCGCCCGTATGATGCACGTCTTTATTAAAATAAAAGCATACATGATGTGAATATTTTCATTCAATGTGGGTAATTTTTTCGAAAGTATAAGAATTTTTTGAATTTTTTAAATTTTTTACTTATTTATTATTTCAAGGTTCTATGTGGATATTTTTGCTATTTCTAACTAAATGTTTTCAAACTATCTATTATCTTAATTAAAAGTCATTAAAAATATTTTTAAATCTTAGCTGTTTAATATTAATATATATTAACGTGCGTCATACATGCAAAAAATAGATGATGTGGACCATCTAAAAATAAAGAATTAATTTCAAATGAACGTGAGAGCACTATATAGCGCCCCTTTTCTCTGCATTATAATAGTAGAGGAGAGAGAGAGAGAGAGAGAGAGAGATATGCAAGGATTTTTTGAAATAACCCTAAAATTCCCCATTATTCTTCGGAATTACTTGCACCTCTTAAAATTCTCTAAAGTTTTTTAAAAATACAACAACATTAAATATTTAATGATGGTTAATTTTGACTGAATCGGTAAAAAAATGTAAATATCCTCACAATCCCTTCTTATTCATTGCATGTTTTGAAATTTCCAAAACAAAATTTGCTCGATCGAGTTAGGTTTCCTTATAAGATTTGATTGATTTAGATGCTCTATTTCTTTGTAAGTGTTGATAGTTTGGTTTTTATGATAGAATTTGCATAATAACTTTCTTTTGCAATAGAAATTTTTAGAATTTGGATTTTTTAATCTTAGAATTTCTTAATTTGAAAGTAAATAGAGAAGAGTAGAACAAACAAAGAGCTTATAAGAACAAAAAGGAAGAGAAGAGAATTAGAATAAATGAGAGTTAGGAATGGAAAGAAAGAAGATGAAGGTGGAGTTTTGTCGGGTTTTGTGATGAAGAAGATGACGGAATACAATGATAAGTGCAAAATTGGTATTTGAAAAATAAATTAAATTGAAAAAATAAACTTAACAGTTACTTAATAAGTTTGGGGTAATTAGAAAAACTTAAAGAATTTTAAAAGTTTTGGGTAATATCATTTTAAAAGTTTTGGGTAATATCGAAAAATAATGAGAGTATATAAGAGAGAAAAAGAAATATTTTTTAATCAAATATTCAAATGAAGGATATTTTGGGAATCAATTAAAGTTAGGACAAAATGCTAGTTTTGAAAGTCAGACATTATTTCCTGCTATTGGGGTAAATATTAGGAGTATTTCCTGGCATTTAGCGTAATGCACGAGGTACTTGCAAGTCAGTATGATAGAACAATTTTCAAATAAATAGCATTGCTTTGTCAACCTCGTTGACGTGATATTATAGGTCCATGAAAATTGCCATGGTCTTTCTCCTGTTGTATAGCCCAACAAAAAGTCCACTTAAAAATCCTATTTCATTGCCGATTATTTTACACTACACTAAGATACCCCGATACAGTTTTTCAGATAAATACCATATATTTTATTTATTTCAATATAAATAGCCAACAATGATCCTACTTAAGTAAACCAGCCAAAATAAAATCGAGACTTACTGGAGATTATACACCATGAAATGTGATGCTGCTTACCCTAGAGTGACATGTAGGGTCTGCATCTTAAAATGCCAGTGAACCCCAAATATAACTCATAAAATAGTACTGTATGAAAAGTAATACTATTATTTCATCATTTATAATATCATTCCCTAAAACATCCATAAAAGAAATAAATAACTTCCCCTCATCAATATACCAATCCATACAACCACTCAAATTTAACTGAATAACATAACTCAAATTCATAACGACTACAAATAACAATTATTTATAAACCTCCCTGACATGTACACACCGCAGTTTGCATGTACATGCTAATAATATATATGAAATAGTATTTGCTGACACGAAACATGCACGCGAAAAACCTATACATAAATTAGCTATAAACTCTCACGACAATAGAAAGTAAAACAAATAAAGAGCGCGGTTAGTCGTTCTCTACGCCTAGATTTGGGACTTGACAGCCTCTTCTTTCTTGATAGCACCTCCATTGCACCCATTTCTTCTCTCAGGAGGGATGGACGCAGAATATGAGCCCTTTTGGGTATTGATTGCAGAAGCAAGAGCAATAGGCATGAGGCACAGCCCTTTGTTCTGGAGATATTGCATTGCGCTGGTCACATTCAACTCCATTAGCTTCACCACTTCCTGCTCAAAGGCTAAGTTGTCCTCGGCCTCCGAAAGATCGGCCCCTCCTTGGCCAGCTGATGATAAGCGAAGAGTTTGGGTGCCCTGTAAGAGAAATATGAATGGATAAATGATTCCATGTAGAAAGAGAATGATGGCTCAACTAAAATTAGTTTATTTTTTTACCAAGTGTCAAAGCAATTAATGGTGTGCTTTGTTGCTTAGATGCCCATTCAAATCCATTGCAGCTACTTTTTTTAACGGGCTAAATTACATTATAATACCCTTACTACACCGTTTTTCACTAGACTACCTTAAATTTTTTTTTTAATTTTTAATTTCAGTCAACTTTTGTAAACTTGGTTTTAGTGGAGATTTTTTTCCCTCACTAAAATACACTTAATGTAGCACTTTCAGGGAGCTTAGAGTAATTTAAAACTTCAAGGTAATTAACTGGATAGCACCAAAGCAGAAGAAGAAATTTTCAAGTAAAACTCCAACTGAAGGGAGGAATATATATAAATACAAAGCGTGAAAAGAGATGGCACCTCAGCCTGTGCATCAGTAATTAAAGGCACCACAGCTCCAGCTGCACCCAGCCTGCTCATGCTGAGAACCTGAAGATTAAGAACAGAGAATAAATTTCATTAAGAGATCAAAAGCAACCGAAACTTCAAAGTAAATGGTTTATTTCAAACCTTGACTTGGAGCTGAAGGAATTTGACATAATCTATGATCTCATCAAGCATTGACGCCTTGTCTGCCTGCACATAAAGAGGTGAAAATAGTTCGGCTATTCAAAATAAGATAAATCGGGTCTCCTAAAACCGACTTTACCCTTGGCCACAAATAAGATATAACTCATGAGTCCTCACTTTTCTGCCAAGCCATGCAAAAAATGAAAAAGCCGCACCAACTAAAAGAACCTCATCACAACTCCAAGAAGAAACAAATTTCGGAAAAGCACACTTTTGCCATTGCCAGGTTGTGCAGAAAATGACAGACACGCGTCCATTCAATGGGATCTTACCATTTACATATGTCCAAGAACTAACAGGCTACGAACTTCAAAGCCATGTAATAAACTCAGCAGGAAAAAAATTCTCTTTTACATAAGAGACGGAGACTAAAACTAACACATCTGCTCAAGTGCTTGAGACTGCATTTTATTTTTACATGTCAATGTTTGGACAATTCATGTATTTTCACTTGGCTACATAAACTCTAACTAGCAAGCCAGGGTAACGTACTATCTGACTGGAAATTGCTACAGAGGTTATGCTTTATATGGAAGTTATAGAGCTTAGCCTTTACATTTATGCCCAATCAATATTCAAACAAAGGTAAAATCAGTTGAGATCAATGAGTTAAATATCGGATATAGGGATCGTATCGAATGGGTGTTTTCAATATCAGATAGCGGTATCGGACGATATATCGCCGATACGACTTACATATCGGACGTTCATATCGGCTATTGGCCATCTCGGGTGTCAATATCAGAAATATATATATATATATATATATATATATATATATATATATATATATATATATATTGGTCTAGTTTATACATATTGGTCTAGTTTATAATGTGAGATAAGCACTGTATCGCCGATAAATGAGCCGATACGATATAGCCAATATATCGGCCGATATTGGGTTAAAATGATATACCCTCTTATTGATACCAAATTTATCATTGTCCGACCAATACCGATATATCGGCCGCTACGACCAATATTTGTTTCATTGGTTGAGATAATTGTTTATTATTAGTACATCATTCCCTTAAAAATCGTATTTGAGTACACAGTATTTTGATACTTTTGCATGTGTCCACGAACATTATTTAGGAAATTAAATCATCTGATCTCTTGAGGTTTCAAATATAGATTAGCCGGTTTCATAATCATAAACAAATATACACAGACAAACATAAGATGCCTATGATAATGCACACAGGAGTAGGAACATCAACTGTCTCTACAAGTCGAGCATCAGATAAACATTGTCGTTAACCACAACTTTGGCTCTTCACAATTCAGCTATTAATTTCAGGACTTTCAAATGCTTGTTGAGACTGAAAGTCCCCGTCATTCATGTGACCGATGGAAACAGTCAATAGAAGCAAAACTTCTGCTGACCTCAAGCAATTTAAGTAGAGATCTAAAAGTTGAATGAGAGAAAAAAATACATATGAAATCATGAAAACAAAATTATAAGCCTTAGAACCCCACCCCACACCCACCCCAAAACCCCCCTATTCCAATCAAATGAATCAACTTTATATGAAAGCCATAAGAGACCTACTACTAATTCATGATGTAAATAGATGAATAATCTATAACAGATTAAGAAGAATTGATGCTGTCGAAATTATATTTCTCATCAAAGTAAGGCAGATCGTGTAATTATAAATATATGCCAAGCCACCTGTACATCATCAGTCAAATCTCTATGATTTGGTAGCTTTTATTAGTGATGAATGCAGATTAAATTGAGGATATTCACTAATTGGATGATGAGGTTGTTCTGAGTTAAGAATTAAAATAATTATGCTTCTATATTTAATGTCAAAAAGGAAATAAAGATAAATATACTCTACACAAATTTATCAGGGTCAATCATGATGATGGTAAAAATCAATGATTATGAAACTCTTACAACAGTAGCTTTCATGCAGTTACTTCATTCAATCCCACTTAACCCAGAAGCAAAGGATGTTAAAAAGGGAAGAGAGAAAACAGAAAACCTCTCTCACAACACAAACCAATTTTTTTACCATGACAATTTCTGGTTAGACCTCGTTGAACCTATGAAGGCATAATCTACAACAATCAAGCTCTATGCTCATGCATGTTTATGCTTTTTCAGTTGATTGTAGAACTTCAAAACAAATACACAATGTGGCAATAATGATTCCATAAAAGGAAGTATTAGCATATCTAAATGCTTAAAAAGATACATGCACACACAGATAAATATCGATGAAGAAAATTATAACCGTTTAAGATTGTAAGTGATGATACTCAATATTGGTGATCTTCATGATCAGGACACGTGGCAGATGACGTGTCCCAAGACCCAGAAGAAAGGGCCCACAGGGGCCGACAGGGCACCCCTGTACCCTACCTGCAAGCACAAGCTGGCCTTCCTCGGGGCCCCCTGCAAATTGGCCTCCTCGGCCCCTTAGCTCGCCCCGAGCTGTCACAAGACCAAGACTCCTCGGCCTTCTTGCTCGCCTCCGAGCTCTCCAGCCGAGGCTGTATTCCTCGATCCCTCCGACCAACCGACTCCACCACTCACAGGCGTAACCGCCGCTCCGCAAATCTCGCCACGCGCAGATTCTCCGCCAGCAACGCCCCACGTTCCACGCCATCACGATCCCCATTAATGGGCGATCCGCTCTTTACGCGGGCATGACGTCGGGAGCGTAACTGCCGGCGAGATTCTCGCGCTTGCTGCTGCGTGCCATCGCCGCTATATAAACCCCCATCACAAAGGGGTCAAAGTAAGCCATTTTTCTCCACTTAGCCGTTACTCTGCTCGGATCTAGTACTGACTTGATCGTCGAAGGGTCCTCGGTGGTACCAAACCACCCCGGGACTTCCTTGCAGGTACTCGGTGCTAAACTCCTCAAATCATCAATCTCCTCAAAACTCATTGAGACCCACACGCAACAGGAGATCATCTCCAAAATACACCGGGAGATCGACGGAAGACAACATCTGACGGAGATCCGAAAAGGACCTCCATCAGTTGGCGCCGTCTGTGGGAACGCAAACTCCACAAAAACAAAGTTGGCCTTCCGATCTCCATCCACATGGCAAGCAATCGCCCTGAAGATCCGGGTACCAGCCGCCACCTCCCCCTCAACGGAGGCACGGGTAAATCTCAACCGAATGTCAACTCCTCCGCCTCGCGGGTTCCTCGATCCTCCCCATTCAACCTCGAAGTCCCACGTCGGAGGACCTCGCTTTGAGCCTTGTTGCCCTGTCCCTATCGAGACGGTGCCGGTCAGCTCGCCTGCTTCCAGGCATGACTGGCATCCCCTCCCTCGACGGGGTCGCGCCCACGAAGCTCGCCAAGGCAGCTCGGGAACCACCTTACCGCGGGGCCCAAGGAACCTCGCCGGAAGGAACTGAGGCCCGTCAAGAACTATGGTCACGACGGCAGAGGGCCAGCCGAGCTCCTGCGAAACTCGGCGCCCTACGCCGGCAACAAACGCCCACGGCTGCCCGAGCAAAAAGGCCAGGGGCCACGAGCCTATCACCTTTGGCGACGGAGATCTCCACGGCATATCCATACCCCACAACGACCCTCTGGTGATCACGGCCCGAATCCATTGATACGAGATCCACTGGATACTTGTTGACTCAAGCAGCTCGGCAGACATCCTCTTCCACGACTGCTTTCTGCGTATGGGGCTCACCCCAGCTGACTTGAAACCGACCTCCCACGTCCTTTCGGGGTTCACCAACCACTCCATCCCAGTGCAAGGGGTGGTCACCCTGCAGTTACGTTACCTGTGGATTTCATTGTAGCGAAAGTCCCATCGGCCTGCAACGTCCACCTTGGTCGTCCGATGCTAAACTCCCTCCAGGTCCAGATATCGACCTACCACCTGGCAATGAAGTTCCCTCTCGATCGGGGCGGGATAGGTCGGGTCTGCGGGAACCAGCGGATCGCGAAGGTATGCCTTACCGAAACGTTTTCATCCGAGCAGTCGGCTGAAGACGCTGAGATAAACAACGACATCAAGGGTTCTCTGGACACCCGAGACGAGCGAAAGGAGGTTCGGGGGACGCCGGTCGAACCACTGACCGAGGTACCCCTGACATAAGGAGACGAGGAAAAAACCGTTCAGATCGGATCACTCCTAACAGGGACTCAGCGAGATAACCTGGTCAGATTCCTCAGAAATAACTCCTGGGCGCTTGCAGACATGCTTGAGATTGACCCCAAAATCATCTCCCACAAGCTCGGGGTTGACCCCGCGGCACGACCCGTCAGACAGAAGAAACGGAGCTTCGTCCCGGTCAAACAGAAGGCTATCGAAGAGGAGGTCGATCGACTCCTCACCGCCAACTTCATCAGGAATGTACCCTACTCGGAGTGGGTGGCGAACGTGGTTCTGGTCAAAAAGTCAAGCGGGAAGTGGCGTATGTGCGTCGACTTCACCGACCTCAATAAAGCCTGCCCCAAGGACAACTATCCACTCCCTCGGATAAGATCGGCTCGTCGACAGCTCAGCCGGCCACGAGCTGTTGAGATTCATGGATGCTTTCTTCGGCTACAACCAGATCCGTATGAACCCGGAAGATGAAGATCTCACCGCATTCACAACGGACCGGGGGTATATTGCTACAAAGTGATGCCTTTCGGCCTCAAGAACGCCGAGGCCACGTACCAACGGTTGGTCAATCGCATGTTCAAGCCACAGATCGGCAGGAACATGAAAGTCTACGTTGATGACATGCTCGTCAAATTCGTCTCGTCGGCCGACCATACCAGGGACCTGGGCGAGGCCTTCGATGTGCTCCGCAAGTTTAGGATGAAGCTAAACCCTGCTAAGTGCGCATTCGGAGTCACCGGGGGAAAGTTCCTCGGTTTCATGGTCACCTCACCGTGGAATCGAAGCTAACCCAAAGAAAATCGACGCTATTCTCAACATGGCAACGCCCAAGACCAACGTCGAGATCATGCGGCTCACGGGACGAATTGCCGTTCTGAGCCGTTTCATGTCCAGGTCGGGGGAGAAATGTCTCCCGTTCTTTAAGGCTCTGAGGAAGATCCCGAGGTTCGAGTGGTCGGAGGAGTGCAAAGCCGCCTTCGACCAATTGAAGAAGCACCTCGCGACGCCACCGCTGCTCACCCGACCAGTTGAAGGAGACAAGCTGTCGTTGTATCTGGCGGTATCCGGCCAAGCAGCGGGCTCGGTGCTCGTCCGGGAGGTCGATGGAGCGTAGAAGCCGGTGTACTATATGAGCTACGTGTTTAAAGACGCGGAAACAAGGTACCCAGCCATAGAGAAGATTGTCTTAGCCCTCGTGGTGGCCTCAAGGAAGCTGCGGCACTACTTCCAAGCACACACTATCATCGCCCTCACCGAGTACCCGTTGGGGGCTATCCTTGCATCACCAGAATTCTCGGGCCGCTTAGAAAAATGGAGATGGGAACTATCTCAGTTTGACATAAAATACCGCCCGAGGTAGGCCATCAAAGCGCAGGCCCTGGCCGATTTCATCATTGAATGCACCATCCCTAGCAAGAAACCGGAGCTCACACCGCCCCTCGCAACTCAGTGTCCCACCGCGGAGAGGCCTGGCTCGGTTCCTGAGTGGATCATCTACGTCGACGGGTTCTCAACCAAGGAAGGCTGTGGTGCCGGTTTCATTATCCGGGGCCCGAACGAGGCGGAAATGGAGTACTCTCTGAAGCTCGGTTTCAAAGCCTCGAACAACGCGGCAGAGTACGAGGCCCTCCTGGCCGGACTGCGCATGGCCGCCGGGCTAAGACTGAAAATAATTCGAATCCGCAGCGACTCGGCCTTTGTCGTCGGTCAAATGACCGGCCGCTTTGAAGCTCGGGAACCTCTAATGATGAAGTACCTTGACGAAGTGAGGAAACTCTGGAGGAACTTTGACAAAGTCCAAGTAGAACAAATACCCAGGCAGCTGAATGCCCAAGCCGACGCCCTGAGCAAGCTGGCTTCGTCATACTCGGCTAATAATAAGCGGTCTATCCTCTTCGAGACCTTGCCCCAGCCCAGCATGGAAGACGGAACGGCAACACTCCACGTATACGCGGCACAGGAAGGCGGCCAAGATTGGAGGAGGCCCCTCGTGGAATTCCTGAAGGACGGCACGCTCTCAGAAGATCGGGGAGCTGCCCGCCGTCTCAGGGCCAAAGCCCGCCACTTCATCTGGAGCAATGGGAACCTTTACAAGAAGTCCTTCACTCAGCCCCTGCTCCGATGCATCGGCCCCCGCGAAGCCAACTACGTCCTCCGGGAAATCCACGAGGGGGTCGGCGGGGCGCACCAAGGGGCCCGGACCCTGATCCAAAAGGCGCTGCTTCAGGGGTACTACTGGCCCACTATTCATGAGGATGCCCAGAAGCTAGTCAGGAGGTGCAAGAGTTGTCGGCTCCACGGCAGCATCCCTCGCCTCCTCGCTATCGAGCTGACTGCCCTAACATCCCTATGGCCGTTCGCCCAGTGGGGATTGGACATGATCGTCTAGTTCCCCACCGGTACAGGCGGACACAAATACGTCCTCGTCGCAGTAGACTATTTCACCAAGTGGGTCGAGACCGTCCCTATCAGGAAACCGGATGCCGCCACGACCATCAAGTTCCTGCAAAACAACCTGATACTCCGGTTCGGCATCCCGAGATGTATCATCACCGACCACGCGACGAACTTCGAGAACAAGAAAGTAAAAGACTTCTGCAAAGAATACCATATCCTTATGAAGTTCGCCGCGGTCGCGCATCCCCAATGTAACGGGCAGGCCGAAGTCGCTAACCGAGACGTCCTCCGAGGTCTCCGGACCCGCCTAGAAGGGAGACAAGGCAGTTGGGTCGAAGAACTGCCCCGGGTCTTATGGGCCCTGCGCACGTCAAAAAAGACCCCCACCGGGGAAACCCCCTTCAGCCTCTGCTACGGGACCGAGGCAATGGTCCCAGCGGAGATCGGGCTACCCAATCATCGGGTCGAGCACTTTGACGACGATGCGAACACCTCGGCACTGCGGACCAACCTGGACATCTTGTTGGAGAAGAGAGATCGGGCACAGATCAAGGCCGCCGCTTATCAACAGCAAACGGCCCGATATTACAACGCTCGGGTCAGGCACCGCTCCTTCCAGACCGGGGATCTGGTCCTACGACGAAACGAGTTCATTGGTTAAGGCAGGCTACACAAGTTCTCCCGAGGTGGGATGGCCCCTTTCTCGTCTCTGAGGTACTCCCCGGCGGGGCCTACCGCCTGCAAGATGCAGACGGACGTAAGCTCCCGCGGCCTTACAACGCCGAGAAGCTCAAGCTATACCAATGAGGCCAAGGCCAACAAGTGTGTACCCCTCCTTTCACAAAGACGATGTAAACGCTTGCTAAACTTTTCCGTTCAAATAAAGAAACATTGAGACATTGCAAGTAGAGTTCTGTCTTTACAATCCAAAGCCCTCACCTAAGAGGCAACCGCGCGGCTTCACTGCCCGGATATTCTTAGCAGGCCTCATACGACCCCTCCAACGCTAAGGACCCAAGCCCTCCGTAGAGGCAGCCGAGTAGCTTCCCTGCTCGGCTATCCCTGGCGGGCAGCTTCCCTACCGCAACGCCAGGGATCAAAAAGCCCTCCCAGAGACAGTCGAACCCGAGGATCTCTCGCTCGGCTATCCTTCAGGACAAAATCCCTCGCCAAGAGGCATCGGGCAGTAACTCTGCCCGGCCAAGGGTCCTTGGTAGGCTTCTTACATCCTAAAGTTCTCCCAGAGGCAGTCGAGTCCTTACTCGGCTATCCCTGGCTGGTAGCTACCACAACCAACAGGGATCAAAGTCCTCGCCAAGAGGCACCGGGTAGTAACCCTGCTCGGTCCCCGTCCTGAAGGATCAAAACCCTCGCAAGAGGCAACCAAGCAGCTACCCTGCTCGGTCATCTCCGGCTGGTAGCTCCTACTCATGACGCCAAGGATCGAAGTCCTCGCAAGAGGCACCCGACCGGCTATCCCGTTTGGTCGCCCCAGGCTGGTAGTTGCCTACCCACGACGCCAGAGATCAAAGCTCTCGCCAAGAGGCAACCGCGCAGCTTCACTGCCCGGTCATCCTTAGCGGGCTTCCTACAACCCCTCCAACGCTAAGAATCCAAGTTCTCGCCAAGAGACACTGGGCAGTAACCCTGCTCGGTCCCCGTCCTGGAGGATCAAAGCCCTCGCAAGAGGCAACCGCGCAGCATCACTGCTCGGTCATCCTTGGTGGGCTTCCTACAGCCCCTCCAACGCTAAGGATCAATGTCCTCCGTAGAGGAAGAAGAGTGGCTCCCCTGCTCGGCTATCCCCGGCCGGTGGCTTCCCTACTCGTAAAGCCAGCGATCAAAGCCCTCGCCAAGGGGCAACCGATCATCCCGGCTCGTTCATGCCCAACGGACGCCGCGGGCTTGTAGCTCTTCCAGCGGGGCCTCTGAGCCCATTCATGCTCGGCACAAATGCGGTGGACGTCCCTCTGCCCATCACATGCTGAGGATCCGTGGCCCCAACAAGGGCATCAGGTCTATCCAAGTCTGAGCGATCCCCCCTCGACTTCGGGGCTATGGGGATACCTCCTTCTAGGCAGCGCTTGGCACGCTTGGCAAATGATCGAAATCAACTCGACGAACGATCGCTAAACAGATGACCGACCTGATATGGAAGCCCAACAGTACAAGTAGGGATATTTTATAAGCATTCTTCACAAACAGAAGATAAAGTACAAACGGATGAAACCAAATAAAAAGTTTTATTATCAAAGGTAAAGTCTTTATAAGGGTATTTTGGACTCCCCAGCCTTACAAACTGCCCGGAGGCTTACAAAAGGGGGACGAGGAAATATTAAAGAGGCCTAAGTCGTGAACCCTCCTCCCCTGCGCCACGCTTCCCCCATCACCGGGGGCTTCACCACCGAAGGTTTTGCCACCAAGGGCGCGCCTCGCTTCCCTCGTCATTGTCTGCCGGAGGCCTTGCCGCCGGGAGTAGGACCCGAGCACGGAGCTCGCCATCGGCGAACTCGGGAAGCTGCTCCTTCACAGCATCCAGAGTCTTATTCCACGCGACGGTAGAATACTCACCAAGCTCGATATAAAACTGCTCCGACACCTTGTAGTCGGTCACAGCTTTCCTAGCCCGAGCCTCGGCAGTCTGGGCCGCCAGAAGCGCCGCCTCGGCGTCCTCCCTGCTGGCATCTCTTTCCTTCTCCATGGCCGCGAAGCGATCGGCCAGGTCTGCCAGCTTCCTCTCGGCAACCCGGAGGGATGCACTCAGACGACAATGGATGCCCCGGTTCACTGAATTGACGAGCTCCGCACCCTCCGCACGGACTGCCAGGACGTCGGCCCTCGCCCTCTCCAGACGCAGGTCACGCTGCAGGACCTTAACCTCCGAAGGAAACGCTTCTACTGGCCTCGGTGCGTGGAACGCCCCCTCGGCCTCCATATGAGTAGCAATGGCGCAGTGTTGAAGGACCTGACGAAAAGCGGATGAGAAACTGGAAAGCACTCGAGCCAAAGAAAGGAAGACCAAAAAACAACGCGTGGAGGAGTTCGTACCTGGACCGCCCCTTGGGCTATGGCCTCCATTTGGGCCCTCAGGATGCCATACGGAAACTTTCCCCCGGCCGACTCTTCCATCCCGGCTAACAGGCCGGCAGCGACGGAAAGCCCAGACGGAACCGTGAAGACGGTATCACCCTCCTGCACAGGAATCCCTTCAGGAACTATCGACGGCGGCGCAAGGGAGATTATCCTTTTTCTCTTAAAGGGGACCCCGTCTTCGCCCTCCCCTCTGTCCCCCGTCTGGGGCTCGGATGACCGCGGACGTCTCTGACCGCCGTTGGAACAATCACCGGGAACCGTCAACAAAGCAGACGGCCGTATCGCCGGCAGAACATTCGACGCAGGGCATGAGCCAGCCAGGGGCATGGCCGCGCCGCTGGCCTCCCTCTGGAACGAGCGACCCAAAGAGTGAGAACGAACCATGTGTCCAAAAGAGGAAGAGCGCCGAGCAGCCGGGACTTAGAAGAAAGGAAATTTGAAGGAGTAGGGCCCTGGAACGGGCCCCACCCCTATTTATCACCGCGAGCAACCTCATCCAACGGCGCCCTTCAACTCCCGTCAAAACGCCTCCTCGCGTCCAACGGCTCCGATTGCTCCACTTGTCATTCCCACACTGGACCGCACCCCTGCAGGCGTCGCAGGTATGCACACGTCGTGTCGGCCAACCGATGCCTGACATGTAAGCCGTCGCTTCAATGACAGGATGCATGAACCAGCGCACCTACCTTAAATGCAGAGATCTCGCCTTGATTCGCTGACAGACAGCTGACGGTCCGGGGACGCGTCCCGACGAAAACTTAGAAGGAAGCTCGCCCCGGACGGCCCGGCAGTCCACTCCTGACCTGACCCGCTAGCTGGTCGGGACAAGAGTGGGGGGCTAATGATGATACTCAACATTGGCGATCTTCATGATCAGGACACGTGGCAGATGACGTGTCCCAAGACCCAGAAGAAAGGGCCCACAGGGGCCGACAGGGCACCTCTGTACCCGACCTGCAAGCACAAGCTGGCCTTCCTCGGGGCCCCCTGCAAATTGGCCTCCTCGGCCCCTCAGCTCGTCTCGAGTTGCCACAAGACCAAGACTCCTCGGCCTTCTTGCTCGCCTCCGAGCTTCCCAACCGAGGTCGTATTCCTCGATCCCTCCGACCGACCAACTCCACCACTCACAGGCGTAACCGCCGCTCGGCAAATCTCGCCACGCGCAGATTCTCCACCAGCAACGCCCCACGTTCCACGCCATCACGATCCCCATTAATGGGCGATCCGCTCTTTACGCGGGCATGACGTCGGGAGCGTAACTGCCAGCAAGATTCTCGCGCCTGCTGCTGTGTACCACGTCCGCTATATAAACCCCTATCATAGAGGGGTCAAGTAAGCCATTTTTTCTCCACTTAGCCGTTACTCTGCTCGGATCTAGTACTAACTTGATCGTCGGAGGGTCCTCGGTGGTACCAAACCACCCTGGGACTTCCTTGCAGGTACTCGGTGCTAAACTCCTCAAATCATCAATCTCCTCAAAACCCATTGAGACCCACACGCAACATGAGATCACCTCCAAAATACACCGGGAGATCGACGGAAGACAATATCTGACGGAGATCCGAAAAGGACCTCCATCAGTAAGATTCTGAAAAAAGATGGAAAAACTGAGCACCTTGTTGGAATTAGGAACGAGTTCCTGTAGATTCTTCATCCTTTCAGCAATCTTCTCCCTTCTAAGCTGCATTTCCATGAGAAATTCACTTGTGTCATTTTTAAGGTTAAACATGAACAATAATAATGTGGCTGTATTCAAATTGAGACCTATAAGTATAAAATCAAGCTGTTTTGATATGATGAAGAGAAAAAAGTACAACTATATACTAACCCGTTCAGCAATGCTATGAGGGTCAGTGGCCTGACCACGCCGTGCACGTACACGAGGTTTTGCAGCTCCATTGCAAGTATTACCATTAGCTTGACTTGCATGCTGCTGCACACCAGAAGGGGGGGCTGATTGATGCTTTACGGTGTTTCCTTCAATAGACTGTAACGGCTATATATATGGGGGGGGGGGGGAGAGAACAAGCTCATTAACAGAAAAGAAAATTGAAAATGAAAGAAAGTGGAATAAAGAATACGAGCACGGCTGAGTTTAGAACCTGTTGACGTGTTTGAACAGCTGGTGATTTACTCAATGTCATCAGTGACCCCACAGAGAAAGATGGCACGTGAAGGTTATGCAGCCCATTTTGCTGCTGTAGCTTTACATAAACATTGGTTAATCTCTTGATATCATCATAGATGAACAAGAAATGGATATGTGTGATATACCTGTTGATAAGGATGCAAACCACCATTTTGTTTCATTTGTTGACCAAGATTGAAATTAGACAGATTGGCAGAGCGAAGCCCATTGCAATCCTACAGTGATAGAAAAGGAGTCA
Source organism: Agapanthus africanus (assembly GCA_030015575.1). Classification (NCBI taxonomy): domain Eukaryota; kingdom Viridiplantae; phylum Streptophyta; class Magnoliopsida; order Asparagales; family Amaryllidaceae; genus Agapanthus; species Agapanthus africanus. Next base: position 633,939,521 of record CM057343.1, read on the forward strand.
AATTATTATTATTCGTACCGTAACAGAATGTACACACATAACACACCAACAAATATCACATCTTACTTGTAAAGATGATGCCACGGAATTGTTTAAATGCGGGTATTTGTCATTCTCGATATATGCATCACTTTCAACCCCATGAAAGCCAAACCCTTGTAGTTTCCCTTGTTCCATAAATGAAGAAACACCCGAATACGAGGAAGGCCACATTGATTGAACCGAAGAAATTGAGTGGGCATCTCCAAGAGATTGTGCAAATTTGGAAGGTTCACTGCCATTGCTTTCAATTGAACTAGACATGGTTAGTGCATTATACGATGTATTTAATTCCTGACCATATGATTCAGATGTTGAATTGCTCTCAAATACATCCTTCAACGCAAAATTGCTTTCTTGGGTCTCATTCTCATGTCGAGATGGATCTAAACATTTTAAGTTTCCATTCGTGAAGACAGATGAGTTGTCACTGTGGGCATGCAGATCCAAATCTTCAGCAACAGCGTTTCCTATGATATGAGGTGTGGGTATCATGCACATAGATGGTGCTTCAATTGAATCGGCAAGTAAACTATTGGATTGGGATGCAACAGTACCAGCCCATGATGAGCTTGAAGATATATTAAGATCTGGCCATGCTGATGAAAGGAAAGGATCTATAAATTCATCCATAATCTCTCTAATGCGGACTTGTCACTGCCTCAGTCCAAGATGATGACTTTCTATAATACCACCGCCCTTGTCTGCATCAACTTCTCACCAATATAGCAAGTTGCAGAGTTGTCCTGATTTGGGACTTCACTTCTTTTTCCCTCTTGGCCCTTGTCTAGTATGAAAAGTATAAGATTAGCAATAGTTAGAGAGCATTTCTACGAAAAAAAATTGTTTCACTTATTGTACACCCTTCACTAATAAAAGAATAACTTAATATGATTACAATTAATTATGCCAGAAAAGTAAAATTTTCTAATTGAGTTTGTTCTTAACTATCTATTGTATGACGATAATCATTAATCGACTGCATAGCTCCCAGGAAAAGGCCTTACCTATTCAATTACATACTTGTTTCAGAGTCCCTAGTGATTTAATCTCCATATGGACCATATCTAGTTGCAAAAACAAAAGGTTCAAACTAAAGCATCAAATTCTCCAACAGGTACAGAAAAAACATTGGAAAGCTTCAATTTCACCATCTAATCGTTTTAAGAACAATCGAACTTCATGCAATCCTGGCTTTTTTCCATTCATATATAGAAAAGAAAAGATTTGAATCTGAAAAGATTCATCATTTGCAAAGTATTCAGGTAGTTTTGGCAATCCTTACACTACTTTCATCACTACATAGCAAGAAGTAAGTGACTGGTTCAGTACAGAGCTTCAAGATAGGCCTTCAGCTTTCAGAGTATTCTTGACCAACTTGGTACTAGCTTATATATATTATTGATGTATATTAGGGAAGGTTATGCTGGCTTTAGTGTGATATGGGACTTCATCACATTTAGAGCTTTTATTTTGTTGTATTTTGCAATCATGTTTTGATCAAGGATATAATTGTACCCATTTAGGGAATTGGCAAGGCTTTCAACGTATTTTAAATCCTCAGCCAAATGTAATGTCACCAGTATAATCAAATAAGCATGCCTAAGGAAATAATTAGCTTCTAAGCACTAAAACCTAAAACATTCAGATTCTCCCCATTTCTAACCACATCAAAATATCACACAACTATATCTCTGCTTTTCTTCAACTTTTTAACTAAAACTAATTTTTTTTCTCATTCAAATTCGTATACATAATGTGTTCTATGCTTGCAAGTACTTAGTCTACAAAGAAACGCTTATTAGAAGCAGAATAACTGGATAGATGTTTACATTTCAGTTTAATTGATACCGAGATAAATCCATTTAAAACTCAAATTTTCCTGCAGCTAGATATGAAAAAATATTTCCAATGTAGAAATATCCTAAGCCAAATATTCTATGGAAGTCCTCGAAATGCTTGAAAGCAAACATTTTGAGTCAGCTAAAACGAGAAATTTCCTCTAAGAACAACAAAGGCACCCCCAAGACCACATCTTGACGACATCTCCAAACTCACATAGAACAATCACAAACTTTAGGCAACAAATAAAATTAAGATTACAAACAGTCAACGCAGCTAAATCTAATGAACACCCAACTAAAACTCCAATCACAATATTATCCATAAATCAAATGAATATCAAACGAAATAAAAAGCAAACATTTATAATCAACTAAAACCTCGATATTTTTCAACAGAACCCCTCTCGATACAGAAAAAATCTCAAAACCATCAACAAAGATAGAATTCCTAATCATCAGAGTCACCACAACTTCTCTAACAATCGCATCATTACAGCTTCCCCCAAACTACACAGGCAACAATCACAAAACCCAACCCAAAAATTTGCAATTACTAAACCCTAAATACACCAACCAAAATCCTTCAAACCAAACCAGCATAACAGCTAGATCAAACGATTACCCAAATCACCTAACCTCCAAAATTACACTAAAACGTCATAAATACATGATTTTGATGATGATTTCAAAAAATAAAAAACATATATAAGATTTTCACCACAGAATCCACAACCACTATATGCATATTGATGGGAATTTGAAGTAGAATCAGAAAAAATAGACAGGGAGAGAGACTCACAGAGAAAGCCAAGAGAGTGTGATTGAAGCTTCAGAGCATATGATGAAGGAGTTAGAAAAAATTTGAGGAGAAAAAGAAAAGAAAAGGGAAAGAAAAGAAACTGTCTTCGAGCTTTCTTCGGAACCAACTGATACTCAAGTGTGAAAGAGAGGAGAGGGGAGAGAGAGAGAGAGAGAGAGAGAATCACAACGTGAGTCTTATACAATTTTTTGGAGTTTTGTATAAGAGAGTGATTTAATAAGGATGTTTTATGCTTTTAGCCTTAAAGGTCTAAAGGCCATCTAACCACCTTAATTTTATCTTTGCTTTTGTGATGTGATCACCTTTGGTGTGAATAAAAAACCATCACTCCAATTTCTTCATAAAAAACTTAAATAATCATATACATGCGTGTTTCCTTCTCGTGCCAGTGTAATACAATACGGTTGTCCGAAAAAAATAGTAATCTCTTATGAAAGTTATAAAAAAAACTCCCCATGGCTCTCTAAGCCGCCATACTGAGATCGAATGCTTTCAATTTTTTGTAACTTCTTTACGGTTTCAACATTATGATGCACAAATTCAGTTGATTGGATCATAGACACACATGATCATAAACACATACATTGGATGTTGTAATGGAACAACATACGGTCTCTTTCTTCGTGTCACACCATCTATGTACACCTATGTTGAGCATGTGTTGCAAAGACTATCTAAATTATACAATTAATTTATATCTAAAGCTCTCAACTCCTTTCTTAAATAAACTTCCCTTTAACCACGTCAGATGATTCTAACTGAAAATATTTGACATATCTAATCGTTGTTTTTCTTATGCCTACTCAACCAGTTCAATCGTATCCAAACACTAAATTCGATCAACCCGACTTCTGTTCTCAGCACAACATATGTAAGAAGACATTCTAAACGTCCGCCAATATCAAAATCTCACTTGGTAACAATTTCTAGAGTGCTTAGCAGCTCATGAGACAATATAATTGCTAACCAAGAGAGGTACAAGGTAAGCATACCAGGTGCTTTACCGACTCCAATTCCTTTTCATCTTATCTCAACTTTAATGCTTTGCTATAAAAGCCAAAACAATTTTTACATGTATATAAAAATAATAGGATTCTGCAGGACTCGCACGTAACTGACCAGGTGAACCTTTATTCAATTGCATCTATTTTTGAGCTCTCTGCATTTTTGTTTATTTGCCCAAAAAAGATTTTACCGTGGGCACGTGGGCACTAAGTCAATACAGGAAGGTAGATGGAGAGTACTAGATACATCAATATACAACTGAAAGATAAACAGATACCGTACAAAACCCACCTAATAACAAAAGGGCTATCACACCGCAGAAGTGGTATCTGTGCCAAAAGATGCAGTAAACAGCTAGCCGCGACTACTCCAAAGGGCAACCTGCAAGCACTGTGGCACAACGGGGGTGAGTTGCCAACTCGTGAATAGTAGATAACATATAAAGGTAATCGCAGGTATGCACGTACTGCGATACATTAAACTATGCAAACTAATAAACATCTATATGAAGAACTGGATGCTCAAAATCATGCAACAAGTACTATCTAATAATCATCTATATGTGATGAGCAAGATACGCAATAATATGCAAGCATGTGTACTCGATCAGGTATACTAACTACAGGATGAGATGTCAAATACTGAATGCTGAGTATGGAAAAGAACAATATCTACACGGAATATCCTCGTGGAAAATATCTGGTATCAATCAATGCACCAAAACCAGTACAACTCAAGCGTCGTCATCCATATCGGTCCTCAAACCTGTAATCTCATAAGAATCGGGAGTACCCATCACCGGCACTCAAAATATCGTAAAAACAGCCGTGTCCAGCATCGACACGCAAATCCTCCAATATGGGGCGTCCGTCCATCGGATCTGCCCACGGGCTCCGTCTGCGGAATCGGCCCTCGGCCCCAGCAGTACGCGTCGTCCCGTATCCATCAAGCTACTCTGGTCAGTATCCTCCGGATAACCGCCAGGTCCAACCAATCACCGGTAGGTAGTAGTCCCTCCGCCGGGCTCACCGTCTAACAATACGAGTCTTCTCGCCCCGGGGTACCGTACCGGGTCCACCATGTACCCGCAATCGGTGCCTACCTCTCCTCGAATCGGGTATACTCACACAAGCTCTCTAGAACCGAGAAAACTCATGGTGGACGCACTAAAATATCATATCAAGGGAAACCGGGTTTCAAACAGTGCGTATTTTCTTAAAATAGTACTCCGGTTCCCAAATCCAGAAATCACAGAAATCAAATCCAATGCGTAGATCCATGCAATGTGTCGTATGACACTACAATTTAAGGAATGGGGAAACCGCTGTTTAAGAGGTCCAGTTTTGAAAATATCGTTTGCGGTCCCTCAGTTTTTAAATCAAGTAAATATCATCCATGAATGCAACATATGAATGTGGTAACGGTATGGATGTGAGAATGGATAAGTACGCAAAGTGAATATAGCAGGTACATGTGCACTAATGTAGGCCTATGATGTATATGCGCCCGAGTATGAACATAGGTAAGGTATATGACACAAGTATGAATATGTGTGGTATATGTCACAAGTATGAACGTGTAAGGTATATATATCACAAGCATGAATGTGTATGATGTATGCGGCAATTCACGTCAACATCAAGTAGGCAGAATCAATAAAATATGCGGTTTATAGCAATCCTACTCTGTGAGTGGCATGGCAATCACTAACGGTGTGAGTGTAGCATATAGATCGTGCTCGTGCAACTTGGACCGTTAGTGACAGTGCAGTGTTCTATACTACCAGTATATCTAAAAGGACATCATGACTACAATTCCTATTACGCCCTGACGCTTAACGCCATACGGGCGATTTCCCCGTAGATGTTAAATCTACTCACCTGGTCGCATGCTAAGTATAGCCGACCACCTGCTTCCCTTTTCTGGCAACGTCTGACGTGCTCGCCTGAGAACCTGGAATTTACACAACGAATCTAATTATATAAGCAAGAATCTCGCAAAACGTGAAAACGAAACAAAACGTGAAACTCGCGTCACGAATCAACGCGCGTGTGTGTGATACGTTGGAACGTGTGTGCACGCGCCTACGACTCAGTCCGATACGCCGCGATACACTGAATCACAAGCCCACTCGTGTATCGCGCAAACTAAAAAAAACACACCAGAAAATGACATATAGCTCCAGATTCTGTCCAGGCTACAATATTACAAAACTACATATACCAAGGACCTACAAAACATAGCAGACACCAACCCTGAAAACCCTAACTCCTAACTCCCTGTTCTGGCCGCAAATTGCGGCCAGAAAGATTATTTCGGCGGCCAAAAGTGAGAGTGGTGGGGTCGGGCTCTGGTGGTGGGGTCAGGGTGTTACTAGTAGGCTGGGGTCCACTCAATTTTTTCCTGAAGTCACCTGGGTAACAGCAGATAACAGAAAGCTAAACTTTTGCTTAAAAGTCACAATTTGCACCAACATGAAAGTTCAGGGTATTTTAGTGTAAACTGGGGTTACCTAGGTTAACCTGGCCTCAATAGCTCCTAACTAACCTAGTCTAACTAAAATTAACCTAACTTAAGCAAAGATCTTACTAATCACCATCAATATTGCTAAAACACCAAGTCTAGTGATAAACATCTACCAATCACACTAAAACCTAAACCAACTCACAAGTCTAGCACACAAGCAAGTGAAGCTCAGAATTTATACCTCGCTTGACCCTACTACGCTGGTCCAGGAGAAGAAAAGAAGAAGAGGAGGCTGCTACAGGAACTGCCTCTGCACAGAAGCTGCTGCTGCTTGAAGTGCCGATGCTTATTGCTGTTGATGTTGCTGTTATTGGGGTTGTGGAGCTGAAGCTGGTGCTGCTGGGGCTGCTGCTACATGTGGGGCTGCTGCTACATGGAGCTGGGGCTGCTGGGGGTGAGCTGGGGCTGCATGAAGTGCTGATGCAGTTGCTGTTCTGGTGCTGGTGTTTGATGCTGCTGCTGCTGCAACTTCTGGAGCTGAGGCTGGTGTGTGTGTGTGTGAGTGAGAGAGTGAATGAGTGAAAAATGAGAGAGGGTTTGCAAGTAAGCTTAGGGTCAAGCCCCCCCATTCCTCTCTCTCTCTCCACATTAATTGCAAGCATGGGCTTGCCGTGCTCTCTCTCTCTCTCTCAAGTCAACAAAACAAAATTTAAACCCTTTTTTTATTTTTTCCCATATTTAAACCAAACCTAACCTTAATTAAAATCTTTTGTCTTAACAAGGGGTTTAATTCACCATGGTTGTGAAACATGGTATAACCCAAATTTTATTACTAGCTTACATGCACAAGTTTGTGCAAGCTTGGCAAAATTTTAGAAAAATATTTATTAAATTGGAAAAATTATATGAAAATTAATTTGGTAAACCTTTTTATCAAAATCACCTATTAAAATATAATTAGCCACTAAACACATCCTAGGGTGTTACAATCTTCCCCCCTTAAAAGAATTCGTCCCCGAATTTAGAACATAAAGCAACGCATGCCTTCAAAGAGATGAGGGAACTTCTTCCGCATCTCGCCCTCGGCCTCCCAAGTGATCTCATCACCATTCAGGCTGCGCCAAAGCACCTTTACTGATGGCAAGACTTTCGATCTAAGTTTCTTCACTTGCCGGTCCAAGATCACGACTGGCTGCTCGGTGAACGTAAGATCGCGCTCGAGCTGAACGGCCTGATGCTGAATCAAGTGCGAAGGGTCATGCAGGTATCTGCGAAGTATCGACACGTGGAATACGGGGTGAACATCTGGGAAGTCGGGTGGAAGAGCCAAACGATAAGCTACTACGCCCACACGCTCGAGGATCTCGAAGGGACCTATGAATCTGGGGCTAAGCTTCCCCTTCCTTCCAAACCTCATCACTCCCTTCATCGGAGAAACCCTCAGAAATACGTGATCGCCAACTGCGAACTCTAGTCTGCGGCGGCGCCTGTCGGCATACGATCTCTGCCTGCTCTGAGCTGTCCTCATCCTGTCTCGAATCAGCTGTATCTTCTCAGTCGTCTCCTGTACTATCTGTGGCCCCAAAATACTGCCCTCGCTGAGCTCTGTCCAACAGACCGGCGATCTACATCTCCTCCCATACAAAGCCTCAAAAGGTGCCATCTGGATAGTATCCTGGAAGCTATTGTTGTAGGAGAACTCGATCAAGGGTAAATGATAATCCCAGCTACCACCAAAGTCTAAAACACAGGCTCGGAGCATGTCCTCAAGAGTCTGAATGGTCCGCTCTGACTGTCCGTCGGTCTGCGGATGGAATGCCGTGCTGAAACTCAAGCGCGTGCCCAAAGCCTCCTGAAGTCTATGCCATAATCTGCCGGTAAACTGGGTGCCTCGGTCGGACACAATACAGGTCGGGACCCCATGTAGTCGTACAATCTCATCGATATAAATCTGGGCATACTGCGCAAATCCAAAAGTCGTCTTCACTGGCAGGAAGTGAGCCGCTTTCGTCAGACGATCTACGATCACCCAAATGGAGTCATACCCTCGCCCCAAATGGAGTCATACCCAAATGGAGTCCTGGGTAGACCCACCACGAAATCCATCGAAATCTGTTCCCATTTCCACTCCGGAATGGGTAATGGCTGTAGCTCTCCCGCGGGCCTCTGGTGCTCGGCCTTGACTTGCTGACAAGTCAGGCATCTCGATACGAACTCCGCGATGTCCTTCTTCATTCCGTCCCACCAGTAGGTCTCTCTCATATCATGATACATCTTGGTGGAACCGGGATGGACACTGTACACCGATCGATGTGCCTCCTCAAGAATATCGCGCCACAATCCCTCAGCATCTGGTACGCACAGTCTAGACCCAAATCGTAATACCCCCTGCTCATCAATCACAAACTCGGAGAATCTGCCCTGTCCAATCTGTGTCATGATCTCTGAGCAACGGTCATCCCTGCGCTGTGCCTCACATATACGATCAAGCAACTGTGGGCGTGCACGAACATGTGCTAGCTGTCCCCCAATCCGCGTGAACTCGAACTGCACTCGGCTGTCGCATAATATCTGCCAATCTGCCGACGACTGCCTCTGTACTGCACTCAAACACGCTAGACTACCCTCGGGCCTCCTACTCAAAGCATCTGCTACTACATTAGCCTTGCCCGGGTGATATAAGATCTCGCAGTCGTAGTCCTTCACCAACTCCATCCATCGGCGCTGTCGGAGATTCAGGTCTCGCTGCTGAAATATGTACTTGAGGCTCTTGTGATCCGTGAATATCTGGCACGACTCGCCGTATAGGTAATGTCGCCAGATTTTAAGTGCAAAGACCACTGCAGCCATCTCCAGATCGTGGGTAGGGTAGTTCTGTTCATGTTTCTTCAGCTGTCGAGAAGCATACGCGATCACGCTGCCGTGCTGCATCAATACGCACCCTAGCCCCACTCGCGAAGCGTCGCAATAGACTGCAAATCCGCCTGATCCTGAAGGCAACGATAAAACTGGCGCCGTAGTCAAACAGGTCCGTAGCTGCTGGAAACTGTGCTCGCAATCCTCGGTCCAATCGAAGGGAACTCCCTTTCGGGTCAATCCAGTCAAGGGTGCAGCAATACGGGAAAAATCCTGTACGAATCGCCTGTAGTAACCGGCCAATCCTAGAAAACTGCGTATCTCAGTGACGGATGTAGGCCTGGGCCAACTCTGAACGGCTTCTATCTTTCTTGGGTCTACACATATACCATCCCGTGTAATCACGTGACCCAAGAAGTCCATGCTGTCGAGCCAGAATGCGCACTTCGAAAATTTTGCATAAAGCCGATGCTCCCTCAAAGTCTGTAGTGTGATCCGCAGGTGCTGCTCGTGCTCCTCTCTGCTCCGGGAATACACCAATATGTCGTCGATGAATACGATGATGAATAGGTCAAGATACGGCCTGAATATGCGGTTCATCATGTCCATGAAAGCTGCTGGCGCGTTGGTGAGTCCGAATGACATCACCAGAAACTCGTAATGGCCATAACGTGTACGGAAAGCTGTCTTCGGAATGTCCTCCTGTCGAACCCTCAGCTGGTGATAGCCTGATCGCAAATCGATCCTAGAAAATATCCTGCCCCCTGAAGCTGGTCGAACAAGTCGTCGATACGTGGCAAAGGATATCTGTTCCGCACGGTCACCCGGTTCAGCTGCCGGTAGTCGATACACAAACGAAAGCTTCCGTCCTTCTTCTTGACAAACAGAACTGGAGCACCCCAAGGAGAAACACTGGGTCGAATAAGTCCCCTGTCCAGCAATTCCTGCAACTGACTCTTCAACTCACTAAGTTCCGCCGGGGCCATCCGATAAGGCGGTATAGAAATAGGCCCCGAGCCGGGAATCAAATCAATACAAAAAGCAATGTCGCGCTCAGGCGGTAGACCAGGAAGCTCGTCAGGGAACACATCAGGGAAATCACACACAATCGGAATCTGCTCCAACGGAACACCTGGGGCTCTAGTGTCACAAACATAGGCTAGAAATCCCTGACATCCCTTCCTCAAAAGCTGTCCAGCGCGAAGAGAAGAAATCAAAGGGTGAGGAGTGGCACCACTGTCACCCTGCACGACAAAGGCCGACTCGCCGGGAAAACAGAACCTCACTATCTTCTCGCGGCAGTCCACCGACGCATAGCACGTGGCTAACCAATCCATGCCCAAAAGAACGTCGAAATCCAACATCTCGAGAAGGATCAAATCGACAGGCAGGTCTCTATCGCCAATACGGACGACGCAGGATCGGAACACGTGCCTAGCAACAAACGACTCTCCCACGGGAGTGGTCACAACAAGCGGCTGATCCAGCAGACCGGACTCTCTACCCAAACTCGGCACGAAGTGTGTGGATACGTACGAGTGCGTGGATCCGGGATCGAACAACACGTGTGCATCAACAGAGCATACTGACAAAATACCTGAAACCACCGCATTGGACGCCTGCGCGTCTTGATGCGTCAAAGTGAAAACTCGTGCCTGTCCTCCACCTGCAACTGGTGGTCCCCTACTAGCAGCTGGCTGTACTCTGCCGGTGGCTGGCTGTCCCCTGCCTCGACCGCCTCGCCCTCTAGGAACAAACCCTCCACGACCACGACCTCTCTGTGCCTGCGTCTGGCGCGGAGTAACTGTGGGTATAATAGGCAACGCCCTCTGGGATGGAGAAGGTGGAAGGGTGACATGCGGTACGGCTGACTCCCTCTGACGTGTCTCGGTACAATCTCTGACACGATGATGAGGACTACCACATCCAAAACATCCACGGGACGACTGCTGACCCTCCTGGGGGTATGAGCTAAACATCTGACCTCGCCCCGAATCTCTGCCACCTGTACTACGTCTATCACGGCGTCTGAATGGATGTCTCTGGGCTGCTGTGTCAGTACGAACCCTCTTCGGCCCTGGAACTACTGAAGTCTCGGCAAGACGTTCCTCGACCAATAGGGCTGCATCTACCGCTGCGGCGTAAGTCTCGTAATGCTGGGAGCTGATCGCAAGGAATAGCGGGGTAAGCAAGCCTCGGACAAATCTCTTGATTCGCATCTCCTCTGTAGCTACCAGGTACGGAGCATAAACTGATAGCCCGGTGAACAGCACATTGTACTCTGCCACTGTCATCTCTGGCGTCTGGCGCAAGGACTCAAATCTGCGAGCTCGGGCATCCCTAACACTCTGGGGAAGGAAACGGGCTAGGAATACTGTCACGAACTCCGTCCAGGTCATAGGAGGAAGACCTGCTGCTCTGCCCTTCTCAACTGAATCACACCATTTCTGCGCAAGACCTTCCAAGCGAAAGCTCGCGAACTCGACCCATCTCGCATCTGAGCATCGGAGGGAACGGCATATCCGGGCCATTTTATCAATAAAAGACTGCGGGTCCTCGGCTGCGTCTGTGCCTGTGAAGACCGGAGGCTTCAGCCTCATGAACTCTGATAGCGATACTGTAATCACCTCCGTGGCTGCAGGGGCAACTGGCTGTGCGGTAGGTACCATCGCGGTCTCTGGAACGGGTGGAGCTACCTTTGGTCGCTGCGCTCGAAGCGTCTCAACTAGCGATCCTATCATCTGGCGCATCTCCTGCATACTGGCCCCTATCGTGGCGATCTGCTCTGTCATGGGAGGAGCAGTCTGCTCGGGTACGACGGGTACACTGCCCGGATCAGTCCTCGTCTCGGACGAGTCAACACGAATCTCGGCCCTTGCGGCCGCTCTCTGCGCCCTAGTAGTCTTTGGCGGCATAGTGGCTGAAAAGGAAAATATGATTCGATAAGGATACTGAAATCGAATCGCAAGAAGGCATGCAAAGAAATGAAGGAATTTCAACCAATAAGTCCTAAGGTCGCTTAGGCGTTGTACCGTGTCGTGAGTATGCCGCGGAACATACACACGCTACGCCACTCTGCTGCAGCTACCTACTCCATCATACCAGGGTCATCCTACACTCCGAAGGTAAAACCTACGCTCTGATACCAACTTTGTCACGACCCGATAATTTGGCCCGTGACCGGCACTTAGCCACGTAACGTCCACAGGCGTAACGCGACTAAGTAAGCCGAAACCCAGAAATCAAAACCATTAAATATAGAGTGTTTAAATCATTTTGTAAAAACAGCTATAAATGTTTAGGAAACTTTAATTAATTTAGTAGAAATCCGTTTTAAGTTAAGAGGTATTTTTGAATAATTTTGGCAACATTTCCTTTATAACCATTTATTCCGCAAGTCAGGTAAAGGCGAGTGAAATAGAAATAACATGCGGGATGAATAGAGCATCACAAGAGTATACAGTAAAACAAAGGCGAATATCATAAAAGGTAAGACTGCATAACATAAAGTCGGCTCACATGCGAGCTCGACACCAGAGTACAAATCAAATACATCGTCCTTACAACTGTCTCTAAGTCAATACAGGAAGGTAGATGGAGAGTACTAGATACATCAATATACAACTGAAAGATAAACAGATACCGTACAAAACCCACCTAATAACAAAAGGGCTATCACACCGCAGAAGTGGTATCTGTGCCAAAAGATGCAGTAAACAGCTAGCCGCGACTACTCCAAAGGGCAACCTGCAAGCACTGTGGCACAACAGGGGTGAGTTGCCAACTCGTGAATAGTAGATAACATATAAAGGTAATCGCAGGTATGCACGTACTGCGATACATTAAACTATGCAAACTAATAAACATCTATATGAAGAACTGGATGCTCAAAATCATGCAACAAGTACTATCTAATAATCATCTATATGTGATGAGCAAGATACGCAATAATATGCAAGCATGTGTACTCGATCAGGTATACTAACTACAGGATGAGATGTCAAATACTGAATGCTGAGTATGGAAAAGAACAATATCTACACGGAATATCCTCGTGGAAAATATCTGGTATCAATCAATGCACCAAAACCAGTACAACTCAAGCGTCGTCATCCATATCGGTCCTCAAACCTGTAATCTCATAAGAATCGGGAGTACCCATCACCGGCACTCAAAATATCGTAAAAACAGCCGTGTCCAGCATCGACACGCAAATCCTCCAATATGGGGCGTCCGTCCATCGGATCTGCCCACGGGCTCCGTCTGCGGAATCGGCCCTCGGCCCCAGCAGTACGCGTCGTCCCGTATCCATCAAGCTACTCTGGTCAGTATCCTCCGGATAACCGCCAGGTCCAACCAATCACCGGTAGGTAGTAGTCCCTCCGCCGGGCTCACTGTCTAACAATACGAGTCTTCTCGCCCCGGGGTACCGTACCGGGTCCACCATGTACCCGCAATCGGTGCCTACCTCTCCTCGAATCGGGTATACTCACACAAGCTCTCTAGAACCGAGAAAACTCATGGTGGACGCACTAAAATATCATATCAAGGGAAACCGGGTTTCAAACAGTGCGTATTTTCTTAAAATAGTACTCCGGTTCCCAAATCCAGAAATCACAGAAATCAAATCCAATGCATAGATCCATGCAATGTGTCGTATGACACTACAATTTAAGGAATGGGGAAACCGCTGTTTAAGAGGTCCAGTTTTGAAAATATCGTTTGCGGTCCCTCAGTTTTTAAATCAAGTAAATATCATCCATGAATGCAACATATGAATGTGGTAACGGTATGGATGTGAGAATGGATAAGTACGCAAAGTGAATATAGCAGGTACATGTGCACTAATGTAGGCCTATGATGTATATGCGCCCGAGTATGAACATAGGTAAGGTATATGACACAAGTATGAATATGTGTGGTATATGTCACAAGTATGAACGTGTAAGGTATATATATCACAAGCATGAATGTGTATGATGTATGCGGCAATTCACGTCAACATCAAGTAGGCAGAATCATAAAATATGCGGTTTATAGCAATCCTACTCTGTGAGTGGCATGGCAATCACTAACGGTGTGAGTGTAGCATATAGATCGTGCTCGTGCAACTTGGACCGTTAGTGACAGTGCAGTGTTCTATACTACCAGTATATCTAAAAGGACATCATGACTACAATTCCTATTACGCCCTGACGCTTAACGCCATACGGGCGATTTCCCCGTAGATGTTAAATCTACTCACCTGGTCGCATGCTAAGTATAGCCGACCACCTGCTTCCCTTTTCTGGCGACGTCTGACGTGCTCGCCTGAGAACCTGGAATTTACACAAGGAATCTAATTATATAAGCAAGAATCCCGCAAAACGTGAAAACGAAACAAAACGTGAAACTCGCGTCACGAATCAACGCGCGTGTGTGTGATACGTTGGAACGTGTGTGCACGCGCCTACGACTCAGTCCGATACGCCGCGATACGCTGAATCACAAGCCCACTCGCGTATCGCGCGTATCGCGCAAACTAAAAAAAACACACCAGAAAATGACATATAGCTCCAGATTCTGTCCAGGCTACAATATTACAAAACTACATATACCAAGGACCTACAAAACATAGCAGACACCAACCCTGAAAACCCTAACTCCTAACTCCCTGTTCTGGCCGCAAATTGCGGCCAGAAAGATTATTTCGGCGGCCAAAAGTGAGAGTGGTGGGGTCGGGCTCTGGTGGTGGGGTCAGGGTGTTACTAGTAGGCTGGGGTCCACTCAATTTTTTCCTGAAGTCACCTGGGTAACAGCAGATAACAGAAAGCTAAACTTTTGCTTAAAAGTCACAATTTGCACCAACATGAAAGTTCAGGGTATTTTAGTGTAAACTGGGGTTACCTAGGTTAACCTGGCCTCAATAGCTCCTAACTAACCTAGTCTAACTAAAATTAACCTAACTTAAGCAAAGATCTTACTAATCACCATCAATATTGCTAAAACACCAAGTCTAGTGATAAACATCTACCAATCACACTAAAACCTAAACCAACTCACAAGTCTAGCACACAAGCAAGTGAAGCTCAGAATTTATACCTCGCTTGACCCTACTACGCTGGTCCAGGAGAAGAAAAGAAGAAGAGGAGGCTGCTACAGGAACTGCCTCTGCACAGAAGCTGCTGCTGCTTGAAGTGCCGATGCTTATTGCTGTTGATGTTGCTGTTATTGGGGTTGTGGAGCTGAAGCTGGTGCTGCTGGGGCTGCTGCTACATGTGGGGCTGCTGCTACATGGAGCTGGGGCTGCTGGGGGTGAGCTGGGGCTGCATGAAATGCTGATGCAGTTGCTGTTCTGGTGCTGGTGTTTGATGCTGCTGCTGCTGCAACTTCTGGAGCTGAGGCTGGTGTGTGTGTGTGTGAGTGAGAGAGTGAATGAGTGAAAAATGAGAGAGGGTTTGCAAGTAAGCTTAGGGTCAAGCCCCCCCATTCCTCTCTCTCTCTCCACATTAATTGCAAGCATGGGCTTGCCGTGCTCTCTCTCTCTCTCTCAAGTCAACAAAACAAAATTTAAACCCTTTTTTTTATTTTTTCCCATATTTAAACCAAACCTAACCTTAATTAAAATCTTTTGTCTTAACAAGGGGTTTAATTCACCATGGTTGTGAAACATGGTATAACCCAAATTTTATTACTAGCTTACATGCACAAGTTTGTGCAAGCTTGGCAAAATTTTAGAAAAATATTTATTAAATTGGAAAAATTATATGAAAATTAATTTGGTAAACCTTTTTATCAAAATCACCTATTAAAATATAATTAGCCACTAAACACATCCTAGGGTGTTACAGATGTGCTTATAGATTACCCAGCCCCCACTAGTATGACTGCCATCACAACGCTGGTAATCAAGCAAAGATCCTAAGGGCTCTACTAATGCGTATAGGTGATATAATAAAATAAACACATGTACACATTGAAGTAGAAACAAACCAAGTAGCATACTACTATTTTGAGCAAGATTGTATATACAAGGTGAATATCCCAAACTCCCATTAAGTAATATACAAACTAGTATGATACAGTAATGGCCTCTAGGGCATATACACTAACAATCTCCCACTTTCACTAAGGCCATGTACTGGCGTATCGAAGACCTATCATCTCGATCAGCCGCTCGAACTGAGTCTGGGGCAAGGCCTTGGTGAATGGATCTGCAGTGTTATCTTCTGAAGCAACCCTCCGAATCTCGATCTCCTGGCAATCTACGATCTCCCTGATCAGGTGATACCGCCTCAAGATGTGTCTGGATCTCTGATGGGACCTGGGTTCCTTCGCTAAAGCTATAGCCCCATTGTTGTCGCAATACAGAGGTATTGGATCAACAATGGACGGAACCACCTGAAGTTCTTTCAAGAACTTCCTCATCTAGACAGCTTCTTTTGCGGCATCAGATGCAGCGATGTATTCCGCTTCCATCGTCGAGTCTGCAACGGTTTCCTGTTTGGAACTCTTCCAACACACCGCCCCTCCATTGAGGGTAAAGACAAAACCCGACATGGACTTGGAATCATCCTTGTCACTCTGGAAGCTGGAGTCAGCAAAGGCCTCGATCTGGAGGTCTTTTCCGCCATACACCAAGAACATCTCCTTAGTCCTTCTCAGGTACTTGAGAATGTTCTTTACAGTTATCCAGTGTTTCTCCCCGGGGTTTGACTGATACCGGCTTACTACACTAAGTGCATAAGCTACATCCGGTCTGGTACACAACATCGCATACATTATAGAGCCTACCGCAGAAGCGTAGGGTATAATAGACATGCGATCCCTCTCCAAATGAGTCTTGGGAGACATCTCTTTAGAGAGGGTGATCCCGTGATAAACCGGTAGGTTACCGCGCTTGGAATCTTCCATACTGAATCTTTTCAGTATGGTGTCGATGTACCTGGACTGCGAAAGTCCTAATATCCTCTTGGATCTATCACGATGGATCCAGATCCCCAGGATGTATGAGGCATCACCCAGGTCTTTCATGGAGAACCTGTGTGACAAGAACCCCTTGACAGATTGTAGCATAGGAATGTCATTTCCTATTAAGAGAATGTCATCCACGTATAAAACGAGGAATACTACAGTTCTCGCTACAAATCTACTATAGATGCATGGTTCATCTGGATTTTTGATAAAGCCAAATTCTTTGACCGTCTCATCAAAGCAGATGTTCCAACTCCGCGATGCCTGCTTTAGTCCATAGATGGACTTAAGAAACTTGCACACCTTTCCGCTGCTCCCACTCTGAATGAAACCCTCTGGCTGGTCCATATAGACACACTCCTCTAAATTTCCATTTAGAAAAGCGATCTTTACGTCCATCTGCCAAATCTCATAATCGTGGAAGGCAGCAATGGCAAGAAGGATCCGAATGGATTTCAGCATAGCCACTGGAGAAAATGTTTCGTCATAGTCCAAACCAGGTCTTTGACGAAAACCCTTTGCAACAAATCTAGATTTATAGGTCTCAACCTGTCCATCTATACCAATCTTCCTTTTGAAGATCCACTTGCATCCTACGGGTTTTACCCCGTCTGGAGCAATGTCCAACGTCCATACTTTGTTGGTGTACATGGATTCCATTTCGGTCCGCATTGCATCCAGCCATTTTACCGAGTCAACGCTCTGAACGGCCTGCTGGAAGCTAGTAGGTTCATCATAATTTATGATGCAATCCTCTCTATCCCCGTCTATGAGAAAACCATAGTATCTCTCGGGCGGATGGGACTGCCTACTACTTCTGCGGAGCGGCGTAGGAATGTCCTGTTCTTTTGAACCCTTTGGTTCTACTAAGCTTTCAGTAATAGTCTGTGGTTCTGGAATTTCTTCCAGTTCTACTGCGCTCCCACTAATTTCCCTTTCCAAGAACTGGTGTTCTAGAAAGTGGGCATTATGAGAAATAAGGACTTTTTGTTCCTCTGCGTGGTAGAAAAGATACCCCCTGGTGTTCTTTGGGTATCCCACAAACTTGCACAGTACTGAGCGTGCCTCGAGTTTGTCCGCATGCTGCTTTTTGACAAAAGCTGGACATCCCCAGATTTTCAGATATTGAAGATAGGGTTTCTTCCCACTCCATAACTCATATGGTGTGGTAGGCACAGTCTTAGTAGGAACTCGGTTCAAAAGGTATGCGGCTGATTCTAGCGCATATCCCCAGAATGATCGTGGTAACTCAGTGTTACTCATCATGGACCGTACCATATCCAATAGGGTTCGGTTCCGTCTCTCCGATACACTGTTATGTTGCGGAGTGTATGGAGGAGTAAGCTGAGAGAGAATTCCATTCTCTTTTAAATAGTCCAGGAACTCGGCACTCAAGTATTCACCACCTCGATCCGATCTTAGAATCTTGATACTTTTGCCGGTTTGTTTTTCTACCTCATTCTTATATTCCTGGAATTTTCCAAAGGCTTCGGACTTATGTTTCATTAAGAAGACATGTCCGAATCTTGAAAAATCATCCGTAAAAGTAATGAAGTAAGAAAAACCGCTTCGCTCATGTGTAGATATTGGACCGCACACGTCGCTGTGTACGAGTCCCAAGAGCTCGCTCTAACTCCATGTCCAGTGAACGGAGTCTTTGTCATCTTTCCTTTAAGACAGGATTGACAAGTGGCATACGATTGATATTCGAACGGATTCAAATATCCTTCTGTATGTAACTTAGTCAATCTTCTCTCATTGATGTGACCCAGTCTACAATGCCATAAGAAAGTCTGATTGATTTCTGGAGACTTTCTTTTGTGTGTATTCTGGACATTGAAAATCTGTGGTTGGTTTAATACGTATATACCATTGCTCAATGTACCTGACCCAATCAGAACTTGATTAAGGTGAATGTTTACAATATTGCTTACAAACGCAAATTCATAACCTTCTTTAGAAACCAAAGATACAGAAATGATATTACAAGTTGCGTTGGGTACAAAAAAGCAATTACGCAAAACCAAAACATGTCCATCTGACATTCCCAGGTGATAGTCCCCCACGTCCTTAGCATCCATGCTAGCTCCGTTTGCAACTTTGAGGGTCATGTCACCTGCCTTCAAAAACCTACGGTTTCTCAACGCCTGCAAAGAATTACAGATATGAGATCCTGATCCGGTATCCAATACCCAGGAAGTAGAGTTTATTGAAAGACAGTTTTCAATAACATACACACCTGAAGCTGAAACCGCAACCTGCTTCAGTTCCTGTGTTCTGGCCTTCCAAGCCCTGCAATCATTCTTCCAGTGTCCCTTCTTATGACAATAGAAGCATTCTTCCTTATCCACAAGCTTCCCCACTTTCTTAGTTGCTTTTGCCTTTCCCTTCGTATCCACTTTACTAACACCGCCCCTTGGTTTGGCGGGGGCTTTCTTCTTCTTTTCCTTGGCTTTCGCCTTGGACCTAGAAGAAGAAGATCCTCCTACAAACAAAGTGGATGTTTCCCTACCTTTCTGTAGGGTGCCCTCTGCGCTCCTCAGCATGTTGAGGAGTTCTGAAAGTTCAACTTCCTTTTCTTGTAAGTTGAAGTTCAGTATAAACTGGGCGTAAGTGGAAGGAAGGGACTGGAGAATCAAGTCCGTATAGAGCTCATTCTCCAACGTGGTCCCAAGGTCCGCGAGCTCCTCAATGTAGCCAATCATCTTAAGCACGTGTTCTGCTACCGATGATCCGACGGCCAATCTTGCCGAAAATAACTTCTTCGACACTTCGTATCTTGCGATACGAGATTGCTCTCCATACAGTTCTTTTGTATGAAGAAATATGGATTCGAGGTCCATATTCTCGTGCCTCCTCTGATGTTCGTTGTCCATAGAGGCAAGCACGAGGCACTTGGCCTTCGCGCAGTCTAGTTCCCAGGTCTTACGGATTTCCTTATCCGCGACGCTGGTTTTGGGACCTGGGACAGGGGGAGCTTTGGTGGTAAGAAGATACCCCATCTTGTTGTAAGTGATTGCCATCTTGATATTCCTGAGCCAATCTTTCTAGTTTGGCCCTGTCAGTATATTTTTATCTAGAAGTAACTTAAGTC
Source organism: Agapanthus africanus (assembly GCA_030015575.1). Taxonomy (NCBI): domain Eukaryota; kingdom Viridiplantae; phylum Streptophyta; class Magnoliopsida; order Asparagales; family Amaryllidaceae; genus Agapanthus; species Agapanthus africanus. The sequence goes on from CM057343.1 coordinate 633,959,598, forward strand.
CAGTCATGTCGATTGGTCGCTGCAATTAGGAGAGAGAGAAGAAACACTCAGCATGATGCTCTTGCAAGTTTAGAGTGGTTTTTAGTTTATTTAAACAGGATGGCTCCCACTATCTCTCGAATCCCTCCTCAAACCAAAAAGGAAGAATTAGTCAGGATCAATCTCACCGTACAATTCTTTCTTAACCGTTCGGCCAGGCTGGTGTCGGTACTTCGAGGGAGGTTTTCCAACGCTTTCGCGAAGTTCCTTAATTAAATAACCTCTTTTCCCTGTGGGCGTAGCCCCGCTAACACCTTTCTAGACACCTACTTGGTTTATAGCATTGATCGTTAAGTGAGAAATTTCCCGAGGAGTAGCATATACTCACAGTAGGATCGGGATCCAAATATCATTGCGTGACGAAACTGAAGGAATCCTACCAGAATCATCACACTCCAAATGGTATGCAACTCTAGCAAGTTTCAGTACTTATGAAACTCCCGATGTGGATTTTTGCCCCATGCTCTTATGACCTTGGCGTGAGGTCAAAATGTCATAAGTCACATGTCAAGTTCTTCCCATCATTATCCAGGTTAATTTGAACCGACCCGTACCTACCCTTGACGTAGGCCAAAATGGCAGTACGGCTGTCCCAAACCAACGCATTCTATCTATGCAACAGATAAATATCCGGCAGCTACCAATCACTATGCCTTGGCGTGAGGTCAAAATACATAGCTTGAATACTACCGAATATTTAACTGAAATGATGGAGGGCTACGAATGGTTTTGGCTAAACCGTGAACGTAGTGAACTTGATATAATCGATGGAACGAGATAGCTTTTAAAAGGAGTGGCTCAAGCTCCGCATTTAAAAGTTGGTTTTGAAAAGAACCGAGTGGTTTTTCGAAAGTGTTCCAACGACTTTTAATTGGTTTATTTTCTTGCATTAGTTCTTTTAATGCATATTTTTCTTGCATTAGTTCTTTTAATGCGTCCCATCATTTAATCCTACCATTGCAGAAAACAACCAAAATATGACGTACGCTTATGCCATTCACATTCGCCACGGGGCCCCGTCATTACCCGTTAGGTTACTTAACTAACGACAGAGTGGGGGCTGGGCTAGCGCGGCTGTAAAACATAAGCAACGCCTAAATAATATCATATATAGATATATTGCAATGATAGCCATTTCAGATCACAGATGAATACATTGGATATACTAGGAATCCGCAATTCGTACGAGCCTGTAACGAAAAGCAGATTACACGGTCGCGGTGAATAGCCAATACCCCACCCAAGACCCCTACGGGTGCGGCAAACTACCCGCCAAGTACCCGAAGCGAAGCAACCTCCCTTAACTCCGTGAGTAGGCCACTCGGCACTTCGGCATACCCGGTAGTTTGTGCACCCCCTCCATAGGTCTATCCTAGGAGCAAAAACAGTAAAAAGAAATTATACAATGACGGCTACAACCCCGACCCGGTTGTGCGGCCATATAAATAATTATTACATCAATTTACAAATTTACATGAATTGAAAGAAAAGAAAACTCTCGTCTCACAATCCCCGGCTATTCACCCGCGACAATCCAATGAATTCATATACACATTCCAATGACATTATAGATCACAGATTTGTATAACTCCCACTAATCGACATATAGCGATTAGCAGACGTTCAATACAAATATCACATCACAGAAATACCCGTCAGCTTAAGTCTTTAGAAACTCGATCAAAATACGGTTTTTAAAGCCCCCAAAATAAATTTTTCTTTCTGGAAAATCTGGGCTGAAAAAACATATATCAAAAATCCCAAAATACCCTATAGAACAAACTGCAGTAAAGACGATCCAGAGAGGAGCTTAATCGGCCGCGGAACCGCGGCAATAGCAAGCTATTGCCGCGGTTCCGCGGTGGTTTGGTGAGATCTCTGGACCGTTTTTCTACAGTAGACTATAAAAACCCTGAGTCGATTTTTGAAGCATGATTTATTACTTTTACAGTACTTTGAAAATCGACAGCAAGTTAGACATCGGGGTGTATTTCGCGACTTTTTCTTTGATCGATCTTTTAGTTACTTTGCTAACATGTTAGATAGAGTTTAACTAGTCTCTGATACCACTGTAAGTCCATGCTACCTCTCCCGGTATTTTCGGGCATGCGGAATTTGATGAAAAACAATTTTCTAGAGGCGGTAACATGGACTCAAAACCGGATCTTTGTTAAACTACTAACTAACAACCTAACAAGAGTTTACCTACTCGGTTAGGGGGGGCTATACCTTTCTTGAACTCCTTCGTCTTCGACTCCTTCCGGTGTACGGATCGGCCTCACCTCGTCGTCTCCTTGCGCCGAAGATGGATCCATCGGAAAGCTTCTACCTTTGGCTTCTTCTTCGAACTTTGAAGAAACTAGATCACTTGGCTTGCTAGGTCTTGTGAACTAGAATGAGTAGAGGAATGTTTTGGTGTCTTTTTATCTCTAAGGCAATGAGTCTCAACACATGAGAATGGTTTGCCTTGAGGTAGAGAGAGCAAGAGGAAGAGGGAGAGCTTGAGAATGAGAGAGCTCAAGAGAGAGAAAGCAAAAAATAGAATGAACCATACTCTTCTCATTCTCACCTCTCATAATCCAAAAGCCATCATAACAAAAATAGTAATCAAGTATTGTGTAAATGGTTTAAGTCAAAATGGCTATATCATTTCATGCACTCATTTTGCATAAAAAAAAACAAGCAAGCAAAAGTCTTTGCCATGGAATGATAGCCATTGTCATGATGATGGTCAACTAGTCCAACCTAGTCAACCGGTCAACAAAGTCAACAAGTCAACAAAGTCAACCCCTCAACAATCATGTCACTATAATACTTAATTAATATTAATGTTAATCATATATCTTATTCTCATTAGGGTTAAGCAAAAGTCAATGGTCAACAGTCAACTGTCAACAGTCAACAGTCAACAACCCCAATGAGAATACTCTGCCTCTGTCTCTCTGTCAACTGTGCATACACATCCGTATCCGCGTTCCGAGGAACACGAATACAAACGAGATAAAACCAATCCCAAAACGTACACTAGGATCTGGCTTAAACCAAAGCCCGCTAGTGTTACTGTCCGGACACTGTACGTGCACAAGTGCACGGATGTGACCGAACCCTGTCGCAAAACCAAGCGACCTGTCGCAAAACCATGCGACCTCTACTCTTTTGCCTAAAGACGAATATCTTTCTGTGTGGGACTCTAAAGACTCGACACTACGCTGGCAGTGGGTTTAACCACAGACCGCAAGCGGCACTAGCTGTGCGTAACGGTCCCCAGGTAGATGCCGACAAGAAGACTGACGAGGTGAAACCCATCTGAACTCCTACTGAGTCTGACTGTGACAGTCTCCGTACAGTCCGGTCTGTTCGTCTGATACATCGCATGGCGGGCCTAGGGGGCGGTAAACGTCAGTCCTCTAATAGCCGTACAAGTCGTGTCGGAGTGAAGCCCAAAACACCCTGAGATAACACTGGAAGCCTACCAGTATATCTCGCTTGCCCTGGCCAGGGACTACTCGTGTAATGGCTCTCCTAGACACAGCGCGATGTCAACCCCCAATACCGGGAGAGACGAATCATGTCTAACCGTCACTGCCTCCAAGTGCTTCGGGACTGCACCCAACTACTACCTGTTTGCACGACTCCTTTGAGCCGTGGTAGGGTAGTAATCAAAGTACAGTGGGAACACACTTGAAGCGAAGTGACAGTGTCAAGTCAGCGGACTAAGCTGTACTCATGTCACCTGGGAACTGATAACTGACGATAGGTATAATACCAACCGGTCAGTTCCCGACGAGTCCTGTCCAGTGTACTCGTAACCCAACGAGCACCCGCATACTTTCTCCAGTACGACATACTGATGGCTGTGGGACAGACCATCTCCCACTCTGGGATGAGAAGCGCATGCGCTAGTCTACTCCGGAGTATCGATGCCCTGTCTCGATAGTCCTGCGACTAGGGACCTGCATAAGGATGTGCTTATAGATTACCCAGCCCCCACTAGTGTGACTGCCATCACAACGCTGGCAATCAAGCAAAGATCCTAAGGGCTCCACTAATGCGTATAGGTGATATAATAAAATAAAAACATGTACACATTGAAGTAGAAACAAACCAAGTAGCATACTACTATTTTGAGCAAGATTGTATATACAAGGTGAATATCCCAAGCTCCCATTAAGTAATATACAAACTAGTATGATACAGTAATGGCCTCTAGGGCATATACACTAACAGGTAGCTAGCCGGTGAGTACGGGTCGGTCCACAGGGATTTTGTGTATTTTCTATTTGTTCTAACGAGTTAATTCCAATTGGGGTTGGATTGATTATCACTAAAAACTAAGGTTGATTTAGATTAGATTTAAAACCTAGCTAGGGTTAGGTTTAGGTTAAATTTGGAAATTCAATATTCCTCACCGCTTTCTATGCCCTAATTAAGATCTATTTAGGTGTTATGGTAATAATTAATAAAGGGGATTAGCACGATCGGGAAGAAACTATATTTCTTCCTCTAGGTCCTTGTCCGTCCTTTTTAAATTCTTATCCTAACCTCTATGGAAAACATACACAACCGGTCTTTTAAACTACGGTATCACCGCTACCTCGTGGGATAGGGTGCCGTAGTGAGCGGTGTGTGTATGTATATATGGAGTCCTATAAAAAATATGCGATGGTCAAGAAAGGGGTGAGAGATTTTCATCTCTCAAACCTTTCCTATTCCTAACCCTAACAAGTGAGAAACTACTCACTCATTAGGGAATTGATAAAAAGAGATATTTTTTATGATTGTTTTTAATAACCTAATTATCTAAACTACGACAATTAAATAAAAGTTATAATTAGGGCAGATAAAGAAAATCTATACTAGGACAGAAAAGAAAATTAACTAGGGCATAGAAAGGAAAAAACTTACTCTATTTGATACTCTCTTCAAAACATTACAGCGAATTAAGAATTTTGAATTTGATAAACAAAAAGAGGCATAGGAAAAGGCATGCTCCAAAAGAGCTGTAGGGTTCCTATTTATAGATTATAGAAACCCTAGGTTACATTCTGATCCCTATCTATATTTACAAAACTACCCTGAGAAGCCTGGTCAACGCACCGCCACCGCCGAAACATTTTGCACCGACATGTGCTCAGCACGGCCGCGGTTCCGCGGCCATATGCCCTGTTTGGTCGCGGATCCACGGCCATATGGTGGGGTCTTTGGTTGGATTTTTCTGGGCTGCTTCCTGTTGCATTTGGCTTCTGGTTTCTTCACTTGGTTTCTCAGATTGTCTTCTAGTTTCTTCCAGATTTCCACGGTGCAGAATGTTGTGGACTTTTACCGTTTGCTTCGTGTTGAAGTCTTGAATCTTGCGCTGCCTTTGTACTTTGTGAAATTGTTCATTGATCTTCATTTGTCCCTCAAACTGTAGGCATGATCAAGATTCTTCTATTTGTTGGTCGTAGTCTCACTTTTGTATCGTCTTTTCATCATTTTCACTGTTTTGTTCCGAGAACCTGTAACCTGCAACTATATAGCAGACATGGATTAAAAGCACCTATTTATTTGTAAAATGAATAAGAATGGGGAATATAATAATGCAAAATTATGATATGAACAAATACCCCCAAACTTATGTTTTGCTCGTCCTCGAGCAAAACTAGTTTTATTCTCGAAAAAGACCTAACCTCACTTTCGCAGGGAAACGCGATTGCACTGAGCTCGTGCAACAAGCCGTTAAACCTCTAGGTGTCCCTAGTAGGAGGAGTGTTGTCTCCTGAGGGTTTTCAGCGGATACTACCCCTAAAATCCTATCAATTCGGCCTAATGACTTTTATTCTCCAATTCGGTTTTCTAACAAGAAATTCTATTATCTTCAACTCAGAAATTATCAACCCGTATTTTTCACGCTTCCTTATCATTTAATTTAAGATTGTATATGTTCTGTAAATTTACTTAGCTTTTAGCATCTTTTGAATTTTCCTTCTAAGGTTCCATCTCAACTTAGGAATTTTTATCATCTCTACTAAAGATATAAATCCTATTTTTCATTCCTATCTCTCATCCAAACTCCAATCATATACCCCTACGTGTGTGTATGTATCATCTATACACTTGGAAATTCAATTCAAGCTATTATACTCTTGTCCATCGTCCAAAGTACTTTTAGTTGGTGACTTTTTAGATGAAATTGCTCACACATTCTTCATGCGACCGTTAATACTTCTTGAGGTACCAATGACCGATTACAAAATGTGGTTGCACATTAAGGCATAATTCCTCGTCTTGTAATACTTAAGGCTTTTAGCAGTGACTCCCAAACCAGTTGGTCTAAGGCACTAGGCGATAAAGCACCCTCGCTATATATTTTTTCTATTTATGCAGCCTTAAGTAATTACAAAAACCAGTGTTCATTTTTTTTTATCTCTTTATTCACACTTGTATTTTTATTTTATTTTCCTTCATACTAAGGACTTTAGACAAGAGCATTTCAAGGTCTCTTCTACTATTCCAAGTTTCAAGGTTCGTGTTTGTGCAATTTGTAGGGTATATATTTTCAGAATTTAGACTTAAACTTAGGAATTATTTTTCAGACTTATACTTTAATAAAAATATCAACACTCTTCCTTTATTTTGACTTAGCCCGAGAAGCGAACTCAAAATTTGCCTATTTCTAAATAAACTACAAAGACATATATTTTTCTACCGTTAAATTTTAAGAAAGGTTAATTTTAGGGTTTTTAATTTACTAAGTTTTGGATCTAGTTTTTCCTAGCTAGTTAACCGTCTTGTTATACTTAAGTCAATTATGGCCAAAATTGAATTTTTCAATTTTTATAATTTTTTAAATTTTTTTCAGTTTTTATTTGATTTTAAAATAAGTATGCAAATGCAAAAATATATATATGAATGCGAAAGAAGAAAGCTTACCGAGCACACCCCCAAACTTAAACTTAATAGTGTCCTCATTGTCAGGCTACACCAAGAGGGTCAAAATTGTCGGCACTCCCCTGTTTATTAAATTATACTTTTTTTATTGTTAAAAGAAAAAAAATATATATATACAAAAAGGTCCCCCCCAAACTTAAGTGAAACAGTGTTTCCACTGTTGAAGCATTAAAGTTCAGAGTTAGGGAGGAGAAAAACACAGTATCAAGCTATACAAGGCCTTACACAGGCCAAAGGTTAGCACCAACCATTCAAAAATTTTATCGTTATAATGGTGTGGATGGTGAAAGAATAGAGTGTAGAGAAAAGAAATGAGAAACACACGAGACCGTATGGGAAGAAAGGTGAAATATGGTCTCGGTATATTAGGAGAAGAATGGCGGAAGAGAGAAAGAAGTGTAGTACTAACTTGAGGGTGTAAATTGTCACGCCTCGCTTCCCAAAATACGGAATACGAGGGGTTGACAAGGCCAGCCATGCACCTACGGTCAAGGAAATGTCCTGCCGTAGTCACACTTCGGCTTCTAGTTTTTCATGGTAAACAGTAAATGATGCGCAGGTAATGAGAAATGCAGTAACTGAATGAAACAATGTAAAGAACTGACCTGAGGGGAAACAAACGAATATAACTCTGGATAGCAAGTCGAGGTGTCTGTGATATACGTCTAGTCCTGGTCTAGGCTAAATCTTCTCCTCACACTGAGCATGCATACTCAGGTCGTCAGAGCGACACAATAGCAATATAATATGTATAAACAAGTGATAACTCTAACAGCGATAATAAATATATATAACAGTAAATCAATGACGGTATAGGTATGAACATGCAGTAATCAATGCAGCGGAACAGTAAAAGCAGTAGAATGATATGCCACGCATGTCAACACAGTAAGTATGTATATCGATACTATCATCCCTATCAGTCTCTAAGTCTCACTGTACAGGTCACTAAACCTATCGTCAGTCCAAGTGTGAGAGTCAACTACTCGCGAGTGTCCTCCACCCAAGGGTAGAACCCAAGGGCAATGGACCACGGGCCCAACATGTAAATCACGGTAATAATCATGTACCATGTAAATCTCCATATATCTCCCTAAATATATAAGCCGGCATGGGACTCCCGAGATTCTGTTGAACTCACACTCAAACTACCCCACACCCCGTGGTCTACATCAAACGCTAACCATAACCCTAAATACCAATCGGTCTGTGACAAGTCTGCGCGAGAACTGGAGGCAGGACCTCCATCAAGCACGTCCCGACAAATACCTAAGATAAATGGCAGTGTCTGGTGCCTTATCTGTGACACCCGTGCAAGAGCTTCCATAAGTGTTCCATACCACTTATAGTCACACATACACGCGTCCCACAGACGTCGACAATGCAATAGAATAATAAGGTTCACTGATTGTGTACAAATACGTATCACTTTCACTTATTCACTGATACACGAATACTAACGTACTTGCCACAATCATCACTAATACCTAACACTGGGTAATGCACGTTATCACTAGGTTATCAATGCAGTGACATGTGTGGTATGATGCGTAAACAGTATGTAAAGCATGATTAGGGTGTTATGAATCAATAGTCTACCGCTTGCATAATTTATCATAAATCGTACGTGTACAGTTTAGCGAAATGGTGAACGGGGAATAAATAGTATGTTCAGTTATCTATCCAGCGAATTTAGTTTCAAGCCAATCGGGTTTCAGGATCATTAATTATAGCCATTTCATTTTAAGCGTTCACGGCTGAAAATCCGGTTTCAGAATCGGAAGTCCGTTTCGCAACGCATTTTAATCGCAGTTTGGATCAGATTTTAGTAACGCTACAGTTTAATGAAATCTAGAGTTTTCAGTAAGGTTTTCAACGCAATAGACGGATCTTCAATCGCATCTGTACGTCAGGAGTTATACACTGTTTAACACTAATATGTCATCTCAGAATATGTTCTGGACTGTTATACGTCCACATCTATTAAATTACAGATTAAATAACAAAAAATAACGAAACAGGATGAAACTACCTGTGTTGTCTAGCTAACACATTCACCTATAATAAACAGTGGAGTTCAGCAACCTACGAGTTAAGGAAGCAGAGTGGTGTTCATTACGGAACAGTAAACAACAACTGGAGTCGCTCTGGACTGCAGTCCAGAGTCGCACTCCGATCCAAATATTGTCACAGTTTAAGTATAGAAACAAGTAGAAATTTACATAGGGTTATAGTTCGTCGAGTCGGCTTCGATTAAAGCCCTCGAACGCAGAATTCCAGCATGTATATAATTTATGGTGATTTTAACGGTTTTCAGGTACAGGAAATTTCCAGTTTTACAGGTAAACTTGGGGGTAGTCGTTTTAGTCGTTAACGGTCATATTTTCCAGCGAAACATGTACAAGATATCCATAACTACAAGGGCCAATATAAGCAATCCATTTCCGTCAAATTAGAAAAGTATTTTCTTTGGGAACATACATCGAACAGGTATGTAATATAATTTATCGGGAAAAATTACTATGGAATCTATACGATTTTAATTTGTAATAAAGATAACTTAGCATGTAGCAAGTAGAGAACTTGCCTGGAGATGCACGGCAGCGAAGTACAGTACGGGCGCGCGACGAACTGGCACGGCGACGGCAGCGGCTCCGGGTGAACTCGGGTTTGTTCTTGGCAATAGGGCTTGTCGGCGTTGTCGGGTGTCTGCGGTGGTCGAAGCTCGGGTGCGGTGAGCGGGTGGGGTGTGTAGGGGAGTTTGGCAGGGTGGTGGTCGACGTAGTGGAGTGGTGAGGGACTCGGTCGGTGGAGGAGGAAGGGAAGAGACTTGTCGTCGTCGTCGTCGGCGAGGGGGGCGGTGCTCGGTGTGAGGGGGAGTTTGAGCTTGGCGGTGGGTCGGGTATGCAGGCGAGTGGTGGAGTAGTGGGTGAAGAGGAGAGAGATGCGAGGGAGGACGGACGAGACGATGGGGAGCTCGTCGGCGGCGAGGAGACTCGAAACGATGGGTTTCTGCAGGGAGAGAGTGGTGAGGGGAAAGAAAGGAAAGACGAGGAGTTGGGGGAAACTCGGGGCGCGCGTCATTGGAGGCGAGCGGGTCGTAGGGGCGCGAGGAGCGGTTACGGTGCGAGACGAGTGCGACGTGGGCGCAGGCGTGGGGTGCGGCGGAGTGCAAGGAGGCACAGTAAAGAGCGGGAGAAAAGGAGAAACGTTGGGGAAGAGAGAAGGGTTGTGGGCCGGGTAGGGTAGGAGCGGGCTGGGCCGGAATTTAATTTAGTAAGTCCCTTTAGGGTTTTCCAGTGGGCTTAGGAAGTTGGGCCGGGGATATAATTAATTCCATTTTATTTTACCTGGGCTCGGGAAATAGATTATGGGCTGAAGAAATATAAGTTTTGGGTTTGATTTTTTTTTTTATAGAAGAAAATGGGCTGGGGTTTGAAGTGAGCTGAGAGAATTGTGAAAGGAAAAGGGTGTTGGGCCAGAGAAAAATAAGATTGGGTTGTAATAAAAAGAATTTAGGTTATTTAAAAAGAATGGGCTTGAGATAAATTAGGTTTAGGGAAAAGTTATAATACTAAAATAATATTTATAAAATAAATAAACTTCAAGAGTAACATAAATACACATATTGGTAGAAAAGGGACTGGGCATTATATCATACCACCATTACAAAAATTTCGTCCTCGAAATTTAAAATAAACGATAAGTTATACAAACATAACGAAAGCTATTATATTGCAAACTAACACATAATGCTTAACTTGAAATAAGCAGATGAAGAAATTTGAAGGTTTATATATGTAAGACAACATACAAAAGGATGGGTCTAAATAAGTATAAAACAGGAACAACTATAAGAGCAAGCTACATATATACGGGAATATAAATAACAACAATAACGGACAATATTATTCGAGGCGTACTTGATAAAATCGAAATTCAACTATGTGCACGTATAAGTATATCAAAGGTAGCATGGCAGAAATAATAAGTATAAGGCGCAATCATTTATAATAGTAAACATAGACACAATACCCGAAAAATATAAAAGAACGACAATAAAGTAGTGAAAGATTAGTCGGTAAGTTAAAACATTTTAGGATAATTTTTCGATCGAATAGTTTTAAAGTAACTTAGAAAATCCACATAATGAAAATAAGAAACATGTAACGAAAATATACGCGATGTAAGGTTGCGCTACTGAAAATAATGGGAAAGCTAGTAGTGGAGTACTTGAAATGCGTAAAACGAAAATAGTCGATAAAACATACTCTTTGATAAATATAAAATAATGAAAAACCAAGTTTTCGAATAATAATGTCCCTATATATATATAGGGTAAAAGGAAAACACATAAAAATGTATAGGGCTAGATAGGGTAAGGATAACAAGGAAGTGTGGATCATTCAAAGGTTGAAGTATGGCGGCTTTAGGCTGAAGATCAAGGGGATTGGGATCGGATCAGCACAGGAAGTAAGGTGAGCAACAAAGGACTTCAAGGGAAGAGTATGGGAAGGATGACGATCGGTACATCATATGAATAAAAAATTTGAAAAGTTAGCTAACTCGGAAATTTCACAAGAAATGTTCTCCTCCCAGAAGGATCTCAAACGGGGTATAGACGAAGGATGAAGAGTGGACCTCTAAAAGATCGGGTGCGGTACTAGTTAATCTCAGTGAGGGTTAAAACAATGTAAGGGTAGGGGTGAACAGATCTCAGTAGGAAAATAATTGTATAGAAGAAATACTCAAGCATCAAGTGAACTAAGAAGATCGATAGATTAGCGAACTCAACAATTTATTCCATTCCAGAAGATTTTAAACAAAACATTCTCAAAGACGAAAGATGGCCCTAAACTATACACAGATTTTATTTGGCCAGAGAAGACAACATCTAAAAGAAATCCCGTCAGTCGCGGTTGTGGAGATTCAACAGATTGCGGTAGGCTCGCGCGCTCAGGTAGGGGCGTCCATTTCCATAGCGCCTCGCAGGGATCGCCATTGGGAGTTCTTCCACAGCAGGGTCTTGATCTTCTGGTCCTTCTTCCTCGGCTAGAGCTTCTTCATCGAGGTCTTATTCTATGTGATTTTCCTCCACCGGATTTTCTTCTATCGGGTATTCATCGGGATCTTCCTCTATCGGGTTCTCTTCAGGTTCTCCTTCCTCTTCATTGGAATCGCCTATCATGTCAAACTCTGGGGCGGCTGCTCTTTCGTGCTCTGAATCGCTGTTTTCAAAAATGACCTGGTGATCGTTGATCTCATCATCAGAACTCATCAGTGTGCGGTCTAAGGAAACGCATGACTGTGTATCCTCATCTAGCTGCGGCGCTGCTCCAGGATGGGCCATGGCCTGAAAAAAAAAATCATGATTAGACAGTGGAGTATCTCAAGAAAATTGCTAAATGTACGAAGTGTAGAAAGATATGCGGTGGCAGGAAATGAAAAATCAAGATTTAAATGCGGTGATAATGAATAGTATGAATAAGGGAAAGGACAAGAGAATGATACATATATTACGATTCAAGTTTTATTGCATTCAACTAAAAAGTTCGACGGATATAAGATTTCAAACGGAAAGAAATATTTAAAAGAGGATGACAACATAATACTGAAATTAGAAAACATGAAAATTCTTCTTTGATTGCTAGACCGCTGCATTCTCGTCACGTGAGTTGAATCCTGTGCTGGGTCCGCCTTATCCTCGAAATTCGAACTACGCAATAATCAACACTTGGCAGAAGTGGAGAGTGTGGATGAGTCTCCTCCTTATAGCTCCTTTCTTTTTTGGCAACCGTTGATAAGATGTTTGCTGGATCCACAAATCAGATATTTCCCTTGAGCGCGGCGACAATCCCTCGGAAGATGTCCTGGCCTCTTACAGTACCCACAACACGGGGTCTTCTGCTGCTTCTATCGCGGGGAAACAAATTGGCGCTTCATCTTCTTCTCTTTTCCTCGTCTAACGGGGATTCCTTTATGATTGGAGACTCCCGCTGGTGCCTGATTCACCTGCCTTCTCAATCCTTCAGCTAACAAGTCGTTTGTTCTCTCCTGGGCTTCCTTTAAACCTTGCAGTACATTCAGGATCTCAACAGTCTGATTCTGGGGAGTGGAGATAAAGGAGGAGTCGTTGGAAGACATGATCCTGAAACAATAATTTTGAGGACGATATAAGGCCCAAGCTATAAGAATCAAATATAATAAGGATTGGACAAAGATTCAAGAATATCAGATGTGATGAAATTCATTACAAGGGGAAAATCACTGTATGACTCCAAGTCACTTAAACAGAGTATGGTAGTGTAATCGTGATGTAGTTCACAATTACAACCACGAAACTTGCCAAGTCACCTGAAACCCTAGCGAATGGATAGCGGAACACACAACGTGAATATGGATCAAGAATAACAAGTTTACAACCTAGACCAAGAGATGTCTTAGATTGCCAAGTTATATACGGAAAAACTGCAATCCCAATCGAAGCAAAACCTGGGCTCTGATACCAACTAAACCATGTCACGTCCCGCTTCCCAAAATACGGAATACGAGGGGTTGACAAGGCCAGCCATGCTCCTACGGTCAAGGAAATGTCCTGCCGTAGTCACACTTCGGCTTCTAGTTTTTCATGGTAAACAGTAAATGATGCGCAGGTAACGAGAAATGCAGTAACTGAATGAAACAATGTAAAGAACTGACCTGAGGGGAAACAAACGAATATAACTCTGGATAGCAAGTCGAGGTGTCTGTGATATACGTCTAGTCCTGGTCCAGGCTAAATCTTCTCCTCACACTGAGCATGCATACTCAGGTCGTCAGAGCGACACAATAGCAATATAATATATATAAACAAGTGATAACTCTAACAGCGATAATAAATATATATAACAGTAAATCAATGACGGTATAGGTATGAACATGCAGTAATCAATGCAGCGGAACAGTAAAAACAGTAGAATGATATGCCACGAATGTTAACACAGTAAGTATGTATATCGATACTATCATCCCTATCAGTCTCTAAGTCTCACTGTACAGGTCACTAAACCTATCGTCAATCCAAGTGTGAGAGTCAACCACTCGCGAGTGTCCTCCACCCAAGGGTAGAACCTAAGGGCAAGGGACCACGGGCCCAACATGTAAATCACGGTAATAATCATTTACCCTGTAAATCTCCATATATCTCCCTAAATATATAAGCCGGTATGGGACTCCCGAGATTCTGTTGAACTCACACTCAAACTACCCCACAACCCGTGGTCTACATCAAATGCTAACCATAACCCTAAATACCAATCGGTCTGTGACAAGTCTGCGCGAGAACTGGAGCCAGGACCTCCATCAAGCACGTCCCGACAAATACCTAAGATAAATGGCAGTGTCTGGTGCCTTATCTGTGACACCCGTGCAAGAGCTTCCATAAGTGTCCCATACCACTTATAGTCACACATACACGCGTCCCACAGACGTCGACAATGCAATAGAATAATAAGGTTCACTGATTGTGTACAAGTACGTATCAATTTCACTTATTCACTGATACACGAACACTAACGTACTTGCCACAATCATCACTAATACCTAACACTGGGTAATGCACGTTATCACTAGGTTATCAATGCAGTGACATGTGTATGGTATGATGCGTAAACAGTATGTAAAGCATGATTAGGGTGTTATGAATCAATAGTCTACCACTTGCATAATTTATCATAAATCGTACGTGTACAGTTTAGCTAAATGGTGAATGGGGAATAAATAGTCTGTTCAGTTATCTATCCATCGAATTTAGTTTCACGCCAATCGGGTTTCAGGATCATTAATTATAGCCATTTCATTTTAAGCGTTCACGGCTGAAAATCCGGTTTCAGAATCGGAAGTCTGTTTCGCAACGCATTTTAATCGCAGTTGGGATCAGATTTTAGTGATGCTACAGTTGAATGAAATCTAGAGTTTTCAGTAAGGTTTTCAACGCAATATACGGATCTTCAATCTCATCTGCACGTCAGGAGTTATACACTGTTTAACACTAATATGTCATCTCAGAATCTGTTCTGGACTGTTATACGTCCACATCTATTAAATTACAGATTAAATAACAAACAGTAACGAAACAGGATGAAACCACTTGTGTTGTCTAGATAACACATTCACCTATAATAAACAGCGGAGTTCCGCAACCTAAGAGTTAAGGAAGCAGAGTGGTGTTCATTACGGAACAGTAAACAACAACTGGAATCGTTCTGGACTGCAGTTCAGAGTCGCACTCCGATCCAAATATTGTCATAGTTTAAGTACAGAAACAAGTAGAAATTTACATAGGGTTATATTCCGTCGAGTCTTCTTCGATTTAAGCCCTCGAACGCAGCATTCCATCATGTATATAATTTATGGTGATTTTAACGGTTTTCAGGTACAGGAAATTTCCAGTTTTACAGGTAAATTTGGGGGTAGTCGTTTTAGTCGTTAACGGTCATATTTTCCAGCGAAACTTGTACAAGATATCCATCACTACAAGGCCCAATATAAGCAATCCAGTTCCGTCAAATTAGAAAAGTATTTTCTTTGGGAACATACATCGAACAGGTACGTAATATAATTTATCAGGAAAAATTACTATGGAATCTATACGATTTTAATTTGTAATAAAGATAACTTAGCATGTAGCAAGTAGAGAACTTGCCTAGAGACGTACGGCAGCGAAGTACAGTACGGGCGCGCGACGAACTGGCACGGCGACAGCAGTGGCTCCGGGTGAACTCGGGTTTGTTCTTGGCAATGGGGCTTGTCGGCGTCGTCGGGTGTCTGCGGTGGTCGAAGCTCGGGTGCAGTGAGCGGGTGGGATGTGTAGGGGAGTTTGGCAGGGTGGTGGTCGACGTAGTGGAGTGGTGAGGGACTCGGTCGGTGGAGGAGGAAGGGAAGAGACTTGCCGTCGTCGTCGTCGTCGACGGCGAGGGTGGCGGTGCTCGGTGTGAAGGGGAGTTTGAGCTTGGCGGTGGGTCGGGTATGCAGACGAGTGGTGGAGTAGTGGGTGAAGAGGAGAGAGATGCGAGGGAGGACGGATGAGACGATGGGGAGCTCGTCGGCGGCGAGGAGACTCGAAACGATGGGTTTCTGCAGGGAGAGAGTGGTGAGGGGAAAGAAAGGAAAGACGAGGAGTTGGGGGAAACTTGGGGCGCGCGTCGTTGGAGGCGAGCGGGTCGTAGGGGCGTGAGGAGCGGTTACGGTGCGAGACGAGTGCGACGTGGGCGCAGGCATGGGGTGCGGCGGAGTGCAAGGAGGCACAGTAAAGAGCGGGAGAAAAGGAGAAACGTTGGGGAAGAGAGAAGGGTTGTGGGCCGGGTAGGGTAGGAGCGGGCTGGGCCAGAATTTAATTTAGTAAATTCCTTTAGGGTTTTCCAGTGGGCTTAGGAAGTTGGGCCGGGGATATAATAAATTCCATTTTATTTTACCTGGGCTCGGGAAATAGATTATGGGCTGAAGAAATATACGTTTTGGGTTTGATTTTTTTTTTATAGAAGAAAATGGGCTGGGGTTTGAAGTGAGCTGAGAGAATTGTGAAAGGAAAAGGGTGTTGGGCCAGAGAAAAATAAGATTGGGTTGTAATAAAAAGAATTTAGGTTATTTAAAAAGAATGGGCTTGAGATAAATTAGGTTTAGGGAAAAGTTATAATACTAAAATAATATTTATAAAATAAATAAACTTCAAGAGTAACATAAATACACATATTGGTAGAAAAGGGACTGGGCATTATATCATACCACCCTTACAAAAATTTCGTCCTCGAAATTTAAAATAAACGATAAGTTATACAAACATAGCGAAAGCTATTATATTGCAAACTAACACATAATTCTTAACTTGAAATAAGCAGATGAAGAAATTTGAAGGTTTATATATGTAAGATAACATACAAAAGGATGGGTCTAATAAGTATAAAGTAGGAACAACTATAAGAGCAAGCTACATATATACGGGAATATAAATAACAACAATAACGAACAATATTATTCGAGGCATACTCGATAAAATCGAAATTCAACTATGTGCACGTATAAGTATATCAAAGGTAGCACGGCAGAAATAATAAGTATAAGGCGCAATCATTTATAATAGTAAATATAGACACAATACCCGAAAAATATAAAAGAACGACAATAAAGTAGTGAAAGATTAGTCGGTAAGTTAAAACATTTTAGGATAATTTTTCGATCGAATAGTTTTAAAGTAACTTAGAAAATCCACATAATGAAAATAAGAAACATGTAACGAAAATATACACGATGTAAGGTTGCGCTACTGAAAATAATGGGAAAGCTAGTAGTGAAGTACTTGAAATGCGTAAAACGGAAATAGTCGATAAAACATACTCTTTGATAAATATAAAATAATGAAAAACCAAGTTTTCGAATAATAATGTCCCTATATATATATATAGGGTAAAAGGAAAACACATAAAAATGTATAGGGCTAAATAGGGTAAGGATAACAAAGAAGTGTGGATCATTCAAAGGTTGAAGTATGGCGGCTTTAGGCTGAAGATCAAGGGGATTGGGATCGGATCAGCACAGGAAGTAAGGTGAGCAACAAAGGACTTCAAGGGAAGAGTATGGGAAGGATGACGGTCGGTACATCATATGAATAAAAAATTTGAAAAGTTAGCTAACTCGGAAATTTCACAAGAAATGTTCTCCTCCCAGAAGGATCTCAAAAGGGGCACAGACGAAGGATGAAGAGTGGACCTCTAAAAGATCGGGTGCGGTACTAGTTAATCTCAGTGAGGCTTAAAACAATGTAAGGATAGGGGTGAACAGATCTCAGTAGGAAAATAATTGTATAGAAGAAATACTCAAGCATCAAGTGAACTAAGAAAATCGATAGATTAGCGAACTCAACAATTTATTCCATTCCAGAAGATTTTAAACAAATCATTCTCAAAGACGAAAGGTGGCCCTAAACTATACACAGATTTTATTTGGCCAGAGAAGACAACATCTAAAAGAAATCCCGTCAGTCGCGGTTGTGGAGATTCAACAGATTGCGGTAGGCTCGCGCGCTCAGGTAGGGGCGTCCATTTCCATAGCGCCTCGCATGGATCGCCATTGGGAGTTCTTCCACAGCAGGGTCTTGATCTTCTGGTCCTTCTTTCTCGGCTAGAGCTTCTTCATCGAGGTCTGATTCCATGTGATTTTCCTCCACCGGATTTTCTTCTATCGGGTCTTCATCGGGATCTTCCTCTATCGGGTTCTCTTCAGGTTCTCCTTCCTCTTCGTTGGAATCGCCTATCATGTCAAACTCTGGGGCGGCTGCTCTTTCGTGCTCTGAATCGCTGTTTTTGAAAATGACCTGGTGATCGTTGATCTCATCATCAGAACTCATCAGTATGCGGTCTAAGGAAACGCATGACTGTGTATCCTCATCTAGCTGCGGCGCTGCTCCAAGGTGGGCCATGGCCTGAAAAGAAAGAGTCATGATTAGACAGTGGAGTACCTCAAGAAAATAGCTAAATGTACGAAGTATAGAAAGATATGCGGTGGCAGGAAATGAAAAATCAAGATTTAAATGCGGTGATAATGAATAGTATGAATAAGGGAAAGGACAAGAGAATGATACATATATTACGATTGAAGTTTTATTGCATTCAACTAAAAAGTTCGATGGATACATGATTTCAAACGGAAAGAAATATTTAAAAGAGGATGACAACATAATACTGAAATTAGAAAACATGAAAATTCTTCTTTGATTGCTAGACCGCTGCATTCTCGTCACGCGAGTTGAATCCTGCGCTGGGTCCGCCTTATCCTCGAAATTCAAACTACGCAATAATCATCACTTGGCAGAAGTGGAGAGTGTGGATGAGTCTCCTCCTTGTAGCTCCTTCCTTTTTGGGCAACCGTTGATAAGATGTTCGCTGGATCCACAAATCAGACATTTCCCTTGAGCGCGGAGACAATCCCTCCGAAGATGTCCTGGCCTCTTACAGTACCCACAACACGGGGTCTTCTGCTGCTTCTGTCGCGGGGAAACAAATTGGCGCTTCATCTTCTTCTCTTTTCCTCGTCTAACGGGGATTCCTTTATGATTGGAGACTCCCGCTGGTGCCTGATTCACCTGCCTTCTCAATCCTTCAGCTAACAAGTCGTTTCTTCGCACCTGGGCTTCCTTTAAACCTTGCAGTACATTCAGGATCTCAACAGTCTGATTCTGGGGAGTGGAGATAAAGGAGGAGTCGTTGGAAGACATGATCCTGAAACAATAATTTTGAGGACGATATAAGGCACAAGCTATAAGAATCAAATATAATAAGGATTGGACAAAGATTCAAGAATATCAGATGTGATGAAATTCATTACAAGTGGAAAATCACTGTATGACTCCAAGTCACTTAAACAGAGTATGGTAGTGTAATCGTGATGTAGTTCATAATTACAACCACGAAACTTGTCAAGTCACCTGAAACCCTAGCGAATGGATAGCGGAACACACAACGTGAATATGGATCAAGAATAACAAGTTTACAACCTAGACCAAGAGATGTCTTAGATTGCCAAGTTATACACGGAAAAACTGCAATCCCAATCAAAGCAAAACCTGGGCTCTGATACCAACTAAACCATGTCACGCCCCGCTTCCCAAAATACGGAATACGAGAGGTTGACAAGGCCAGCCATGCTCCTACGGTCAAGGAAATGTTCTGCCGTAGTCACACTTCGGCTTCTAGATTTTCATGGTAAACAGTAAATGATGCGCAGGTAACGAGAAATGCAGTAACTGAATGAAACAATGTAAAGAACTGACCTGAGGGGAAACAAACGAATATAACTCTGGATAGCAAGTCGAGGTGTCTGTGATATACGTCTAGTCCTGGTCCAGGCTAAATCTTCTCCTCACACTGAGCATGCATACTCAGGTCGTCAGAGCGACACAATAGCAATATAATATGTATAAACAAGTGATAACTCTAACAGCGATAATAAATATATATAACAGTAAATCAATGACGGTATATGTATGAACATGCAGTAATCAATGCAGCGGAACAGTAAAAGCAGTAGAATGATATGCCACGCATGTCAACACAGTAAGTATGTATATCGATACTATCATCCCTATCAGTCTCTAAGTCTCACTGTACAGGTCACTAAACCTATCGTCAGTCCAGATATGAGAGTCAACCGCTCGCGAGTGTCCTCCACCCAAGGGTAGAACCCAAGGGCAAGGGACCACGGGCCCAACATGTAAATCACGGTAATAATCATGTACCATGTAAATCTCCATATATCTCCCTAAATATATAAGCCGGCATGGGACTTCCGAGATTCTGTTGAACTCACACTCAAACTACCCCACACCCCGTGGTCTACATCAAACGCTAACCATAACCTTAAATACCAATCGGTCTGTGACAAGTCTGCGCGAGAACTGGAGGCAGGACCTCCATCAAGCACGTCCCGACAAATACCTAAGATAAATGGCAGTGTCTGGTGCCTTATCTGTGACACCCATGCAAGAGCTTCCATAAGTGTCCCATACCACTTATAGTCACACGTACACGCGTCCCACAGACGTCGACAATGCAATAGAATAATAAGGTTCACTGATTGTGTACAAGTACGTATCACTTTCACTTATTCACTGATACACGAACACTAACGTACTTGCCACAATCATCACTAATACCTAACACTGGGTAATGAACGTTATCACTAGGTTATCAATGCAGTGACATGTGTATGGTATGATGCGTAAACAGTATGTAAAGCATGATTAGGGTGTTATGAATCAATAGTCTACCACTTGCATAATTTATCATAAATCGTACGTGTACAGTTTAGCGAAATGGTGAACGGGGAATAAATAGTATGTTCAGTTATCTATCCAGCGAATTTAGTTTCACGCCAATCGGGTTTCAGGATCATTAATTATAGCCATTTCATTTTAAGCGTTCACGGCTGAAAATCCGGTTTCAGAATCGGAAGTCCGTTTCGGAACGCATTTTAATCCCAGTTGGGATCAGATTTTAGTGATACTACAGTTTAATGAAATATAGAGTTTTCAGTAAGGTTTTCAACGCAATAGACGGATCTTCAATCCCATCTGCACGTCAGGAGTTATACACTGTTTAACACTAATATGTCATCTCAGAATCTGTTCTGGACTGTTATACGTCCACATCTATTAAATTACAGATTAAATAACCAACGATCACGAAACAGGATGAAATTACTTGTGTTGTCTAGATAACACATTCACCTATAATAAACAGTAGAGTTCCACAACCTACGAGTTAAGGAAGCAGAGTGGGGTTCATTACGGAACAGTAAACAACTGGAGTCGCTCTGGACTGCAGTCCAGAGTCGCACTCCGATCCAAATATTGTCATAGTTTAAGTACAAAAACAAGTAGAAATTTACATAGGGTTATAGCTCGTCGAGTCGGCTTCGATTTAAGCCCTCGAACGCAGCATTCCAGCATGTATATAATTTATGGTGATTTTAACGGTTTTCAGGTACAGGAAATTTCCAGTTTTACAGGTAAACTTGGGGGTAGTCGTTTTAGTCATTAACGGTCATATTTTCCAGCGAAACTTGTACAAGATATCCATCACTACAAGGGCCAATATAAGCAATCCAGTTCCATCAAATTAGAAAAGTATTTTCTTTGGGAACATACATCGAACAGGTACGTAATATAATTTATCAGGAAAAATTACTATGGAATCTATACGATTTTAATTTGTAATAAAGATAACTTAGCATGTAGCAAATAGAGAACTTGCCTGGAGACGCACGGCAGCGAAGTACAGTACGGGCGCGCGACAAACTGGCACGGCGACGGCAGCGGCTCCGGGTGAACTCGGGTTTGTTCTTGGCAATGGGGCTTGTCGGCGTCGTCGGGTGTCTGCGGTGGTCGAAGCTCGGGTGCAGTGAGCGGGTGCAGTGTGTAGGGGAGTTTGGCAGGGTGGTGGTCGACGTAGTGGAGTGGTGAGGGACTCGGTCGGTGGAGGAGGAAGGGAAGAGACTTGCCGCCGCCGCCGTCGTCGACGGCGAGGGTGGCGGTGCTCGGTGTGAAGGGGAGTTTGAGCTTGGCGGTGGGTCGGGTATGCAGGCGAGTGGTGGAGTAGTGGGTGAAGAGGAGAGAGATGCGAGGGAGGACGGACGAGACGATGGGGTGCTCGTCGGCGGCGAGGAGACTCGAAACGATGGGTTTCTGCAGGGAGAGAGTGGTGAGGGGAAAGAAAGGAAAGACGAGGAGTTGGGGGAAACTCGGGGCGCGCGTCGTTGGAGGCGAGTGGGTCGTAGGGGCGCGAGGATCGGTTACGGTGCGAGACGAGTGCGACGTGGGCGCAGGCGTGGGGTGAGGCGGAGTGCAAGGAGGCACAGTAAAGAGCGGGAGAAAAGGAGAAACGTTGGGGAAGAGAGAAGGGTTGTGGGCCGGGTAGGGTAGGAGCGGGCTGGGCCGGAATTTAATTTAGTAAATTCCTTTAGGGTTTTCCAGTGGGCTTAGGAAGTTGGGCCGGGGATAAAATAAATTCCATTTTATTTTACCTGGGCTCGGGAAATAGATTATGGGCTGAAGAAATATAAGTTTTGGGTTTGATTTTTTTTTTTTATAGAAGAAAATGGGCTGGGGTTTGAAGTGAGCTGAGAGAATTGTGAAAGGAAAAGGGTGTTGGGCCAGAGAAAAATAAGATTGGGTTGTAATAAAAAGAATTTAGGTTATTTAAAAAGAATGGGCTTGAGATAAATTAGGTTTAGGGAAAAGTTATAATACTAAAATAATATTTATATAATAAATAAACTTCAAGAGTAACATAAATACACATATTGGTAGAAAAGGGACTGGGCATTACATAAATCGAGTGAATAAATTAGCACAAATTGTGATGACCGATATGTTAAAAGCGATTGTGCTAATTTATCAACCCGTCGAGAAATGTGGTCAAATCCCTCAAGATTCGCGAGAAAACATGGGTACGTTGAACTTGGTAAACCATCCATTGAAAATGGAAGCGTGACGGATTCTTGCGCGGTCGAAAGGACGAAGGGGAGTGATTTAGGAAGGGTCTCATTCTCACCTAAGTAAGCGTATGTAAGGTGAGATGGCAACAGCTTGAGTTTGAGTTTCAGAGGTGAAACAATTGAAGGTGAAATTGGTGAAACTGTCTAAAACTCGAAGGATTCTATCAATGGTTCGAAATGACTGTAAGCAACCGAGTTTGATGGTTCAACTAACTCATCTAAAAATTCAAAGAACTCAAACTCGGGAGGTGAGTCTTCAAAATCATCCGAAAAAGTGAAACACTCGTAATCGTTATCGGTTGTGAGAACTGTGTCAGATTCAAGGAGGAACGCATTAGTTGCGTCAAAACTGCTGTGATCGAACAGAAATTTTTCAAGCTCACAGTCCTCCTGCGTGATCTCTTGAGTGGTCGGAACGATGGAAAGGATGAAGGGGGGTGATTTATGAAGTATAACAGTTAAAGCTTCAGGAGGATGAATTGGAAAATCCGACTCATCAAACAAAACTGGTTCATCCTCAATACTCTCCTCAATACTATCCTCATTACTCTCCTCAATACTATCCTCATAATTCTCCTCAAAAGTTATCTCATCCATGCAATTATCATCAAAATCAAGACGCATATGAAGTTCGGGAGAAACATTTAATGACTCGGGATGATGAATTGGAAAGAAAAATTCAGTCAAATCTGCGGGTTCATCATCCAAAGTATTCCCTGCGTCAATATCCTCAATCAAGTGAAAATCAATTTTTTCGGACACCTCATCAAAAACATGGATATTTATCAATTCAGGTTCTAGATTGGAGGTGTAGAGGTCGAAAAGATTGGTGATGGTTTCACTCGAAAGGGTCCCTTCACAATCTGGCAAATCAAGCACTACAAAGTTGCACAACTCATTAAATGTTTTATTTTCAACTGGTGAATCATTTGGGACACTTGATAGATATTCAAAACCGGAGTTGTGGGATTCAATTGGTGATGGGTAGGTTTGATTTGGAAGGGTGCACAGCTCACTCTCTCCACTCAAATTCTCAATCTGTCCAACCGCCTTATCATACATTGGAATTTTTGGAGCCAGTTGGAAACTAGCTATCGGGTCACTAGGTTGCATAAGGGCGGCAATGGACGCATCCAAATTCCTCATCTGTTGGTTTATCGCTACAATATAAACTTCCAACGACTGTTCCAGACTAGACATGGGTTGTGAAGGGGTTTCAGTAAAAGATTTAAAGTTGTTTGGATACGTGAAACTCCCTAATGGTTGTGTAGAAGCAATGTCTAGGGAAGGTGCGAAAGTCGGGTAGGACTGGTAGGAATTGAATGGTTGGACAGGAGTAGGATCAACATTTGGATAAAAAGGTGAATGGACTTATTGATCCCAAGAACTGGAAGTGTTGAAAGGAATGAAAGATCGGTTACGAGATTGTTCAATATGTTCAGCAATAGACATGGGTTTCGGAGCTACAACAGAACTCGAAAAAGGAGTATCAACGTAAGAAGGTGGTGAAGGTTGAAATGGTTGATACAAAGTGGATTGCGGAGTCGAACTGTTTCTCCTAGACGCTTCTATTCGATCTTTCAAAGAAATTTTGGGCATGGAGGGGTCATCCGTAATTCGACCAAAACAATTCGCGTAGGAAGCAATGTTTGGATGAGGGTACCAAAGTTCGGCAAGAGTTTTGTGAGGTGGGGTACCCATGATGTAAGAAAGGAGAAGATTTTGGCAAGTCTTTTTGTAAAATTTTCTGTTTTGTGTTTTTTTTATAAGGAGTTCTTTGCAAAAAGATTTTTAATAAGAAGCTTAGACACACGTTCAAACAATCACAATATGCACAATCAAGTCTAGATCTAGGATCTCCTAGGTCAACTAGACTGCTCCTAACTGTTCCAAAGGGCAAGTTGTGAGAACCTCAAATCGCCTCTTCACCGCTAATTGTGGCCAGGTAAGCACAAGTAGAGAAAGGAGGGATCCGCTCATGAATCACCATGAGACGGGCCTTTTAAAATTGCCTTTCCCCACTTGTCTAGCCTAGGCACCACAAAATCTGGTTTAGATAAACGATCGATGCCTACAACTATTCCTTTGTCCTATTGAGCGCGACAGTCCTTATAGGCTGAGTCTAATCTTTTTTAATTAACTCGATGGTTAATGCAAAATGCTTTTTGTTATTTTTGGGGTCCTAGGAAGGGTAATGAAATCCCCACCCAATGTGGATTGTTGTTCAAGCCCCTTAAAGTCAATTTTAAAGATGCAAAGCAGTAAACACAATCAAACACTTGCCAATTTTTTTTTTATTGCGGCGCAAATAATCCTGCACAAGATCAAGTTATTGGAGAAGGGGGAGAAGTTTTTGCGCAAAGAACCCTGCAGGAAAATTTTTCAGAGGAGTTTATGTGGTTACAAAGAAGAAAAGAAGGCTTACAGAGGGGTTTCCACGTGCTGACGTCACCACCAAGCCGCGGTTCTGCCGCGGTTCCGTCGCGCTCTTTGCGGTTCAGATCCCAAAATTTCTTCTGTTTCTCTGTTCTGATTTTCCTCTGTCTGTTCAGATCTGATGTTTGCTGTTTTGCTCACTGGAATTTTCCAGATTTGAATTTCTTCGTCGATCCTGCACAATTCAAACAAAACACCCAATGTGGATTGTAAGAGATTTTATGCGCTTTCGCTTTTAAAAGATGAATCAAAGAATATTTAACCGCAATCAAGAACGGCGTCGCTTGGTAGGTAGCCGGTGAGTACAGGTCAGTCCACAGGGATTTTTTGTATTTTCTATTTATTCTAACGAGTTAATTCCAATTGGGGTTGGATTGATTATCACTAAAAACTAAGGTTGATTTAGATTAAATTTAAAACCTTGCTAGGGTTAGGTTTAGCTTAAATTTGGAAATTCAATATTCCTCACCGCTTTCTATGCCCTAATTAAGATCTATTTAGGTGTTATGGTAATAATTAATAAAGGGGATTAGCACGATCGGGAAGAAACTATGTTTCTTCCTCTAGGTACTTGTCCTTCTTTTCTTAATTCTTACCCTAACCTCCATGGAAAACATACGCAACCGGTCTTTTAAACTACGGTATCACCGCTACCTCGTAGGATAGGGTGCCATAGTGAGCGGTGTGTGTATGTATGCATGGAGTCCTATAAAAAATATGCGATGGGCAAGAAAGGGGTGAGAGATTTTCATCTCTCAAACCTTTCCTATTCCTAACCCTAACAAGTGAGAAACTACTCACTCATTAGGGAATTGATAAAAAGAGACATTTTTTATGATTGTTTTTAATAACCTAATTATCTAAACTACGACAATTAAATAAAAGTTATAATTAGGGCAGATAAAGAAAATCTATACTAGGGCAGAAAAGAAAATTAACTAGGGTATAGAAAGGAAAAAAACTTACTTTATTTGATGCTCTCTTTAAAACATTACAGCGAATTAAGAATTCTGAATTTGATAAACAAAAAGAGGCATAGGAAGAGGCATGCTCCAAAAAGAGCTGTAGGGTTCCTATTTATAGATTATAGAAACCCTGGGTTACATTCTGATCCCTATCTACATTTACAAAACTACCCTGAGAAGCCTAGTCAACGTACCGCCGCTGCCGACACATTTTGCATAGACACGTGCTCAGCACGGCCGCGGTTCCGCGGCCATATGCCCTGTTTGGCCACGGATCCGCGGCCATATGGTGGGGTCTTTGGTTGGATTTTTCGGGGCTGCTTCCTGTTGCATTTGGCTTCTGGTTTCTTCACTTGGTTTCTCAGATTGTCTTCTAGTTTCTTCCAGATTTCCACAGTGCAGAATGTTGTGGACTTTTACCGTTTGCTTCGTGTTGAAGTCTTGAATCTTGCGCTGCCTTTGTACTTTGTGAAACTGTTCATTGATCTTCATTTGTCCCTCAAACTGTAGGCATGATCAAGATTCTTCTATTTGTTGGTCGTAGTCTCACTTTTGTATCGTCTTTTCATCATTTTCACTGTTTTGTTCCGAGAACCTATAACCTGCAACTATGTAGCAGACATGGATTAAAAGCACCAATTTATTTGTAAAATGAATAAGAATGGGGAATATAATAATGCAAAATTATGATATGAACAAATACCCTCAAACTTATCTTTTGCTCGTCCTCGAGCAAAACTAGTTTTATTCTCAAAAAAGACCTAACCTCATTTTCACAGGGAAACGCGATTGCACTGAGCTCGTGCAACAAGCCGTTAAACCTCTAGGTGTCCCTAGTAGGAGGAGTGTTGTCTTCTGAGGGTTTTCAGCGGATACTACCCATAAAATCCTATCAATTCGGCCTAATAACTTTTATTCTCCAATTCGGTTTTCTAACAAGAAATTCTATTATCTTCAACTCAGAAATTATCAACCCGTATTTTTCACGCTTCCTTATCATTTAACTTAAGATTGTATATGTTCTGTAAATTTACTTAGCTTTTAGCATCTTTTGAATTTTCCTTCTAAGGTTCCATCTCAACTTAGGAATTTTTATCATCTCTAGTAAAGATATAAATCCTATTTTTCATTCCTATCTCTCATCCAAACTCCAATCATATACCCCTACGTGTGTGTATGTATCATCTATACACTTGGAAATTCAATTCAAGCTATTATACTCTTGTCTATCGTCCAAAGTACTTTTAGTTGGTGACTTTTTAGATGAAATTGCTCACACATTCTTCATGCGACCGTTAATACTTCTTGAGGTACCAATGACCGATTATAAAATGTGGTTGCACATTAAGGCATAATTCCTCGTCTTGTAATACTTAAGGCTTTTAGCAGTGACTCCTAAACCAGTTGGTCTAAGGCACTAGGATATAAAGCACCCTCGCTATATATTTTTTCTATTTATGCAGCCTTAAGTAATTACAAAAACCAGTGTTCATTTTTTTTATCTCTTTATTCACACTTGTATTTTTATTTTATTTTCCTTCATACTAAGGACTTTAGACAAGAGCATTTCAAGGTCTCTTCTACTATTCCAAGTTTCAAGGTTCGTGTTTGTGCAATTTGTAGGGTATATATTTTCAGAATTTAGATTTAACCTTAGGAATTATTTTTCAAACTTATACTTTAATAAAAATATCAACTCTCTTCCTTTATTTTGACTTAGCCCGAGAAGCGAACTCAAAATTTGCCTATTTCTAAGTAAACTACAAAGACATATATTTTTCTACCGTTAAATTTTAAGAAAGGTTAATTTTAGGGTTTTTAATTTACTAAGTTTTGGATCTAGTTTTTCCTAGCTAGTTAACCGTCTTGTTAAATTTAAGTCAATTATGGCCAAAATTGAATTTTTCAATTTTTATAATTTTTTAAATTTTTTCCAGTTTTTATTTGATTTTAAAATAAGTATGCAAATGCAAAAATATACATATGAATGCGAAAGAAGAAAGATTACCGAGCACACCCCCAAACTTAAACTTGATAGTGTCCTCATTGTCAGGCTACACCAAGAGGGTCAAAATTGTCGGCACTCCCCTGTTTATTTAATTATATTTTTTTTATTGTTAAAAGAAAAACAAAATATATATAAAAAAAGGTCCCCCCAAACTTAAGTGAAACAACGTTTCCACTGTTGAAGTATTAAAGTTCAGAGTTAGGGAGAAGAAATACACAGTATCAAGCTATACAAGGCCTTACACAGGCCAAAGGTTAGCACCAACCATTCAAAAATTTTATCGTTATAATGGTGTGGGTGGTGAAAGAATAGAGTGTAGAGAAAAGAAATGAGAAACACACGAGACCGTATAGGAAGAATGGTGGAATATGGTCTCGGTATATTAGGAGAAGAATGGCGGAAGAGAGAAAGAAGTGTAGTAATAACTTGAGGGTGTAAATTGAGTGAATAAATTAGCGCAAATTGTGATGACCGATATGTTAAAAGCGATTGTGCTAATCTATCAACCCGTCGAGAAATGGGGTCAAATCCTTCAAGATTCACGAGAAAACATGGATACGTTGAACTTGGTAAACCATCCATTGAAAATGGAAGCGTGACGGATTCTTGCGCAGTCGAAAGGACGAAGGGGAGTGATTTAGTGTAAGTCGATGTACAACACCCCACGATTTGCGGGGAGGCGGAATAATGAAAAACGATCTTGTTTTAGGCGTAAACATCGACTAACCGAGAATCTTTGCATAAAAAATAACTAACAACAAACTTAAGAGTTAACAACTACTATGAAATGTGATTATACCTGTAGAACCGAGTCCTTCGTCTGGTCGTTCTCCACGTCCTCTCCGGCCTTCTCTAAGTAGTAGAAGATCCACCCGAGAGCTTTACTACAAGCTTCACCTCAAACTAGAGGTAACTAGGTTTCTTGAAGTGCTAATCCAAGTAACCTAGGTGATATAGAGAATGGTTAAGGATTAAGTAGTCTAATCTAATCCTTGTACTCAACACATGAGAGGGGAGGATTAGGGTTTGAAGAGGGAGAGCTTGAGGAGAGAGAAAGTGAGCAAAAAATTGAGATGAGAAAATGAGCTATCATAATATATATCAACCATTATGATTTATCAACTAAAGAAAAAGAATGATTAATCATCATGCTTAATAAATATAAGAGGGTGATTCATCTCCATGAGTCATTAAGCATTTATGATGCATTAATGACTTGGATGAATCACTTAAATTACTCACTAATCTCATTTAATGCATATGCCACCTTAACCCCCAAGTCACCATCTTCTAGAAGCTTCTCGTGCAATTACGAGAACGCCCCTCCTATCCGTGAAAATACGGAAAAACTTTAGACTGTATAAATCCAATAACCGGATACTAGAAACTGGCTTAAACCAAAGCCGACTAGTAAAAACTGTCCGGATGTCGTACGTGCGTAAACACACGTATGCGTCCGAACCCTTGTCGTAAAACCATACGACCTCTATATCGTTTCGCCTGGAGTAGGGAAACTCTCTGTGTGGGACTCTAGAGACTCGACTACTACGCTGGCAGTGGGTTTAACCACAGACCGCAAGCGGCACTAGCTGTGCGTAACGGTCCCCAGATAGATGTCGATAAGAAGGCCGATGAGGAAACCCATCCGAACTCCTACTGAGTCTGATGTGATAATTTCCATACAGTCCGGTCCGTTCGTCTAAGACTATCGCATATCGGGCCTAGGGGGTGGTAAGCGTCAGTCCCCTAATAGCGGTATAAGTCGTGTCGGAGCGTAGCCCATTACACCCTGAGAAACTACTGGAACCTACCAGCAAATCTCGCTTGCCCTGGCCAGGGACTTTGCGTAATGGCTCTCTGACACAGCGCGATATCAACCCCCAATACCGGGAGAGACGAATCCTGTCTAACCGCCACTGCCTCCAAGTGCTCGGGACTGCACCCAACTGCTACCTGTTTGCACGACTCCTTTGAGCCGTGGTAGGGTAGCAATCTAAGAACAGTGGGACACACTCGAGGCGAAGTAGCAGTGTCAAGTCTGCGGACTATGCTGTACTCATGTCACCTGGGAACTGTTAACTGACGACTGGTATAAAACCAACCAACAGTTCCCTGTGAGTCCTGTCCGGTGTACCCGTAACCTAACGAGCACCTGCATACTATCTCCAGTACGACGTATTGACGGCTGTGGGACAGACCATCTCCCCAACTGGGATGAGAAGCGTACACACTAGTCTACTCCGGAGTATCGATGCCCTGTCTTGATAATCCTACGACTAGGGACCTGAATAAAGATGTGCTTGTAGACTACCCAGCCCCCACTAGTGTGACTGCCATCACAACGCTGGTAGTCAAGCAAGATCCTAAGAGCTCTATCAATACGTATACTCACATATTAAGATAGAAAAACCAAGTAGCATACTACCATGTTTAGCAAGACTGTTATATACATGTGAATATCACAAGCTTCCATTAAGTAATATACAAACTAGTATGATACAGTAATGGTCTTCTAGGGCATAAACACTAACAATCTCCCACTTGCACTAGGGCCATGTACTGGCGTATCGAAGACCGATGATCTCGATTAGCCTTTCGAACTGAATCTGAGGTAGGGCCTTAGTGAATGGATCAGCAATGTTATCCTCTGTATTTAGTCTCTTTACCTCGATCTCACGGCGATCTACGATCTCCCTGATCAGGTGATACCGCCTTAAGATGTGTCTGGACTTCAGATGGGACCTGGGTTCCTTTGCTAAAGCTATAGCGCCGTTGTTGTCGCAATACAAAGGTATTGGACCAACACTGGTAGGAACCACCTGAAGTTCTGTGAGGAACTTCTTCATCCAGACAGCTTCTTTTGCGGCATCGCAAGCTGCTATGTACTCCGCTTCCATCGTTGAGTCAGCAACGGTGTCCTGCTTGGAACTCTTCCAACAGACTGCCCCTCCATTGAGGGTAAAGACATAACCCGACATGGACTTGGAGTCATCCTTGTCACTCTGGAAGCCGAAATCAGCATAGGCCTCCATCCTGAGGTCTTTTCCGCCGTAAACCAAGAACATCTCCTTAGTCCTCCTCAGGTACTTGAGAATGTTCTTTACTGCTATCTAGTGATTCTCCCCTGGGTTTGCCTGATACCGGCTTACAACGCTCAATGCGTATGCTACATCTGGTCTGGTACATAACATCGCATACATTATAGAGCCTACCGCAGAAGCGTAGGGTATAATCGACATGCGTTCCCTTTCCAAATCAGTCTTGGGAGACATCTCTTTGGAGAGGGTGATTCCGTGACAAGCCGGTAGGTTACCGCGCTTAGAATCTTCCATACTGAATCTTTTCAATATGGTGTCTATGTACCTGGACTGTGAAAGTCCCAACATCCTCTTTGATCTATCACGATAGATCTGGATTCCCAGAATGTAGGTGGCATCACCCAGGTCCTTCATGGAGAATTTCTATGACAAGAATCTTTTGACTGACTGTAGCATAGGAATTTCATTTCCTATTAGGAGAATGTCATCCACGTACAAGACGAGGAATACAACAACTCTCCCTACAATCTTACTGTATATGCATTGTTCATCTGGATTTTTGATAAAGTCGAATTCTTTGACAGTATCATCAAAACAGATGTTCCAACTCCGCGATGCCTGCTTTAGTTCATAAATGGACTTAAGCAGCTTGCATACTTTACAGCTGCTCCCACTCTGAATGAATCCCTCTGGCTGATCCATATAGACGCTCTCTTCTAAATTTCCATTTAGAAAGGCCGTCTTTACGTCCATCTGCCAAATCTCATAATCGTGGAAGGCAGCAATAGCAAGAAGGACCCGAATGGATTTCAGCATAGCCACTAGAGAAAAGGTTTCGTCATAGTCCAAACCAGGTCTTTGACGGAAACCCTTTGCAACAAGTCTAGCCTTATAGGTCTCAACCTGTCCATCTACACCAATTTTTTTTCTGAAGATCCACTTGCATCCTATGGGTTTTACCCCATCTGGAGCAGTGTCCAAAGTCCATACTTTGTTAGTGTATATGGACTCCATTTCGGTCCGCATTGCATCCAGCCATTTTACCGAGTCGCCGCTCTGAATGGCTTGCTGGAAGCTAGTAGGGTCGTCATTATCAATGACGCAATCTTCTCTATCCCCGTCTATGAGAAAACCGTAGTATCTCTCGGACGGATGAGACTGCCTACTACTTCTGCGGATAGGCGTTGGTATGTCCCTTTCTTCTGAAACTTCTTGTTCTACCAAACTTTCAATAACAGCTTGTGGTTATGGAATTTCTTCCAGTTCTACTGCGCTCCCACTCTTCTGATTTTCTAAAAATTCAGTTTCTAAGAAGTGGGCATGACGAGAAACAAAAACCTTTTGTTCCTCTGCGTAATAGAAATAATATCCCTTGGAGTTCTTTGGATATCCAACAAGCTTACACTGTACTGAGCGTGCCTCGAGCTTGTCCGGATGCTGCTTTTTTACAAAAGCTGGACACCCCCATGTCCTAAAATGTTTTAGACAGGGTTTCTTCCCACTCCACATCTGATATGGTGTGGTAGGCACAGTCTTGGTTGGAACCTGGTTCAAAAGATATGCAGCTGATTCTAGTGCATAACCCCAGAAAGATCGCGGTAACTCAGCCTTACTCATCATGGAACGACCCATATCCAATAGGGTTTGATTCCTCCTTTCCGATACACCATTGTGTTGTGGTGTGTATGGAGGAGTAAGCTGAGAGAGAATTCCATTCTCTTTTAAGTAACCCAGGAATTCGGCACTTAAGTATTCACCACCTCGATCAGATCTCAGTGTCTTTATACTTTTGCCTGTCTGTTTTTCCACTTCATTCTTGTATTCTTGGAATTTCTCAAAGGCCTCGGATTTATGCTTCATTAAGAAGATATATCCATACCTAGAGAAATCATCCGTAAAAGTAATGAAGTAGGAATAACCACCTCGCGCATGTGTAGACATTGGACCGCACACGTCACTGTGTACGAGTCCTAAGAGCTCGCTCGCTCTTACACCGTGTCCAGTAAACGGAGTCTTTGTCATCTTTCCCATGAGACAAGATTCACAAGTGGCATAAGATTGATATTCAAACGGATTCAAATATCCTTCTCTATGTAACTTTGTTAATCGTGTTTCATTGATGTGACCTAGTCTACAATGCCATAAGAAAGCCTGATTTATTTCTGGAGACTTTCTTTTAAGTGTGTTCTGGACATTGAAAACCTGAGCTTGATTCAATACGTATATACCGTCATCTAATGTACCGGACCCAATCAGAACTTGATTTAGGTGGATGTGAACCACATCGCTTACGAATGTAAAGTCATATCCCTCTCTCGAAAGTGAGGACACTGATATGATATTACAAGTCAAACTAGGTACATACAGACAGTTACGTAGAATCAATATCTGCCCACTTGTCAAACCTAGGCGATATTCTCCCACGGATTCAGCGTCCATGCTTATTCTGTTTGCAACTCTGAGAGACAAATCACCTACCCTTATAACTCTACGGTTTCTCAAAGCATGTAACGAATTACAGATATGGGATCCTGCTCCGGTATCTAGTACCCAGGAAGTAGAGTTAATTGACAAACAGTTCTTAATTACAAACACACTTGAGGCTGAAGCCACAACATGCTTCGTATCCTGGCTACTGGCTTCCAAAGCCCTGCAATCCTTCTGCCAATGCCCGTTCCCATAACAATAGGAATATCCCTCCTTACCTACACCAAGTCCCAAAACTTTTTCTCTTCCCCTTCCTCCTACTTTATTGACACCGTATATCGGCTTTGTAGAGGTCTTCTTCTTTTCACCCTTTGCTTTCGCCTTGGATGAAGAAGAAGAAGGTCCCCTATTAAGCAGAGCTTGTGTCTCCCTGGTTTCTTTCAGGGTGTAAGTAGAGGGTAGGGACTGTGGAAATAAGTCAGTATATGACCTGTTTCCCAACGTGGTCTCCAGGTCCTTGAGCTCATCAATATAGCTAGTCATCGTAAGGACGTCGTCCCTTACAGATGACCCGTCAGCCGACCTCGCTTGAATTAATTCGTTCGAGGCCTCATATCTTGCGATATGAGATTGCTCTCCATATAAATCTTTGTTATGGAGAAAGATGGAAACAGAGTCCATCTTCTAGTGCTGCTTCTGGTATACACTATCAACTGAAGCCAACACGAGGCACTTGGCTTTCACTTTATCCTTTTCCTTTGTCTGACGGATATCCATATCCGCGACGGTGGAAACTGGACCTGGGACGACGGGATCTTGAGTAGTAATAGGGTGGTCCAGTTTGTCATAGGCAATGGTCATCTGGACAGACCTTTGCCAGTCATAAAAGTTAGATTCAGTCAACTTGTTATCTAGATGTAACTTAGTCATGGTCACAAGGTCGCTGCAATGAGAGAGAGAGAGAAGAAAACACTTTAGCATGATGCTCTTGCAAGTTTAGATTGGTTTTTAATTTATCTAAACTGGATGGCTCCCACTGTTTCTCGAATCCTTCCTCAAACCATATAAGAAGAATTAGCCAGGACTATTCTCACTGTACAATACTTGCTTAACTGTTCAGCCAGGCTAGTGTCGGTACTTCGAGAGAGGTTTTCCAACGCTTTCGCGAAGTTCCTTAATTAAATAACCTCTTTTCTCTGGGGGCGTAGCCCCGCTGACACCTTTCTCGGCACCTACTTGGTTTATAGCATTGATCGTTAAGTGACGAATCTCCTGATAAGTAGCATATACTCACAGTAGGATCGGGATCCAAATATCATCGTATGATAATGTTGAAGGAATCCTACCAACATTCATCAAACTCCAAATGGTATGCATCTCTTTGCAAATTTCAGTTTCTTTAGAAATTCTCGATATATATTTTTGCCCCATGTTCTTATGACCTTGACTAAGGGCCAACAAATCATAAGTCACATGTCAAGTTCTGCTCATCATTATCTTGTTGATTTGAACCCATCCGTATATACTCTTGACTAAGGGCCAAACAAAGTAATACGACTGTCCCAAACCAACTCATCTATCTATGCAACAAATGAATACCCCAGCAGCTACCAATCACTATGTCTTGATTAAGGGCCAAACAAATATAGCTTGAATACTACTGACCATTCATAAGAAATGACGGAGGGCTACGACTGGTTTTGGCGAAACCGTGAACGTAGTGAACTTGATATAATCGAAGGAACCTGATAGCTTTTTAAAAGGAGTGGTTAAAGCTCCGCAATTAAAATTCTGCTCTTTTAAAATAACCGAGTGGCTTCTTTTAAATTTGTTCCAACGATTCAACTTTGGTTTATTTTCTTTGCATTATAAATAATGCGTCCCATCATTAACCTATCATTGCAGAAAACAACGAAAATACAACGTCCTCTTATGCCATCCGCATTCGCCACTGGGTTCCGTCATCACCCGTTAGGTTACTTAACTAACGACAGAGCGGGGGCTGGGCTAGCGCGGGTGCAAAACATAAGTGACGTCTAAATAGCTATCATATATAGATATTGTACATTCGTCAGACGCAATAATAGGCATTCCAGATCTCATATGAACTTTATTGGATTTGCAAGCAATCCGCGTTTGTTTAGAGCCTGCAAAAAAAGACGGATTACACAGTTGTGATGAATAGCCATTACCCCACCTTAGACCCCTACGGGTACGGCAAACTACCCGCCAAATACCCGAAGTGAAGCGGTCTCCCTCAACAAAGTGAGTAGGCCACTAAACACTTCAAAGTACCCGGTAGTTTGTGCACCCCATCTTGGGTCTATCCTAGGAGCAAAAACAGTAAAATGAAATAATACAACGGTGGCTACAACCGCAACCTGGATGCGCCCCGCAAAATAATATTACAACATATTACAGTTACATCGAATGAATGAATATAACAACCCATCTCAAACCCCGGCTAATCATCACAACAGTCCAATACAGTTCACTACCACAAACAGTAAAAACTATTACAGAAATGTGCAACCCCCTGCCAACCGACATACTAGCAGTTAGGGGAGGTTTACGAACACATTATACAAACACAGATATAATCAAATTAGCAAACATCGTAAAATTTCGATCGAGCAAACACTTTTAGATTCTACTCCAATACTTCTCTGTGCACCTGAGATCTTAGCAGAAAATAAAACATCCCAGAAACATCACTGTTAACACCTAGGAGTTACTGAAGAAATTGGGGCCGACTCGGCCCTAACTCGGCCGCGGATCCGCGGTGAGTTAGCCGAGTCACAGGTCCAAATTTCTCCAGTAGCCCTAGTTTTTCCTGCTTGTTATTCTGAAGGTCCCTGAAAAATTTTTAGGGCCTGTTTTAAATTCGACAGAAACTGTGATAATCGACGATGTTTCCGGTTCTTTTTGCGTTCGAAATTCTTACGACTTTGCTAATGAGTTAATTATTGTTTAGCGGGGCTCTGATACCACTGTAAGTCGATGTACAACACCCCACGACTTGCGGGGAGGCGGAATAATGAAAAACGATCTTGTTTTAGGCGTAAACATCGACTAACCGAGAATCTTTGCATAAACAATAACTGACAACAAATATAGGAGTTAACAACTACTATGAAAAGTGATTATACCTGTAGAACCGAGTCCTTTGTCTGGTCGTTCTCCACGTCCTCTCTGGCCTTCTCTAAGTAGTAGAAGATCCACCCGAGAGCTTTACTACAAGCTTCACCTCAAACTAGAGGTAACTAGGTTTCTTGAAGTGCTAATCCAAGTAACCTAGGTGATATAGAGAATGGTTAAGGATTAAGTAGTCTAATCTAATCCTTGTACTCAACACATGAGAGGGGAGGATTAGGGTTTGAAGAGGGAGAGCTTGAGGAGAGAGAAAGTGAGCAAAAAATTGAGATGAGAAAATGAGCTATCATAATATATATCAACCATTATGATTTATCAACTAAAGAAAAAGAATGATTAATCATCATGCTTAATAAATATAAGAGGGTGATTCATCTCCATGAGTCATTAAGCATTTATGATGCATTAATGACTTGGATGAATCACTCAAATGACTCACTAATCTCATTTAATGCATATGCCACCTTAACCCCCAAGTCACCATCTTCTAGAAGCTTCTCGCGCAATTACGAGAACGCCCCTCCTATCCGTGAAAACACGGAAAAACTTTAGACTGTATAAATCCAATAACCGGATACTAGAAACTGGTTTAAACCAAAGCCGACTAGTAAAAACTGTCCGGATGTCGTACGTGCGTAAACACACGTATGCGTCCGAACTCTTGTCGTAAAACCATACGACCTCTATATCTTTCGCCTGGAGTAGGGAAACTCTCTGTGTGGGACTCTAAAGACTCGACTACTACGCTGGCAGTGGGTTTAACCACAGACCGCAAGCGGCACTAGCTGTGCGTAACGGTCCCCAGGTAGATGTCGATAAGAAGGCCGATGAGGAAACCCATCCGAACTCCTACTGAGTCTGATGTGACAATCTTCATACAGTCCGGTCCGTTCGTCTAAGACTATCGCATATCGGGCCTAGGGGGCGGCAAGCGTCAGTCCCCTAATAGCGGTATAAGTCGTGTCGGAGCGTAGCCCATTACACCCTGAGAAACTACTGGAACCTACCAGCAAATCTCGCTTGCCCTGGCCAGGGACTTTGCGTAATGGCTCTCTGACACAGCGTGATATCAACCCCCAATACCAGGAGAGACGAATCCTGTCTAACCGCCACTGCCTCCAAGTGCTCAGGACTGCACCCAACTGCTACCTGTTTGCACGACTCCTTTGAGCCGTGGTAGGGTAGCAATCTAAGAACAGTGGGACACACTCGAGGCGAAGTAGCAGTGTCAAGTCTGCGGACTATGCTGTACTCATGTCACCTGGGAACTGTTAACTGACGACTGGTATAAAACCAACCAACAGTTCCCTGTGAGTCCTGTCCGGTGTACCCGTAACCTAACGAGCACCTGCATACTATCTCCAGTACGACGTACTGAAGGCTGTGGGATAGACCATCTCCCCAACTGGGATGAGAAGCGTACACACTAGTCTACTCCGGAGTATCGATGCCCTGTCTCGATAATCCTACGACTAGGGACCTGAATAAGGATGTGCTTGTAGACTACCCAGCCCCCACTAGTGTGACTGCCATCACAACGCTGGTAGTCAAGGAAGATCCTAAGAGCTCTATCAATACGTATACTCACATATTAAGATAGAAAAACCAAGTAGCATACTACCATGTTTAGCAAGACCGTTATATACATGTGAATATCCCAAGCTTCCATTAAGTAATATACAAACTAGTATGATACAGTAATGGCCTTCTAGGGCATAAACACTAACATTTAGGAAGGGTCTCATTCTCACCTAAGTAAGCGTATGCAAGGTGAGATGGCAACAGCTTGAGTTTGAGTTTCAGAGGTGAAACAATTGAAGGTGAAATTGGTGAAACTGTCTCAAACTCGAAGGATTCCATCAATGGTTCGAAATGACTGTAAGCAACCGAGTTTGATGGTTCAACTAACTCATCTAAAAATTCAAAGAACTCAAACTCGGGAGGTGAGTCTTCAAAATCTGTCGAAAAAATGAAACACTCGTAATCGTTATCGGTTGTGAGAACTGTGTCAGATTCAAGGAGGAACGCATTAGTGGCGTCAAAACTGCTGTGATCGAACAGAAATTTTTCAAGCTCACAGTCCTCCTGCGTGATCTCTTGCGTGGTCGGAACGATGGAAAGGATGAAGGGGGGTGATTTAGGAAGTATAACAGTTAAAGCTTCAGGAGGATGAATTGGAAAATCCGACTCATCAAACAAAACTGGTTCATCCTCAATACTCTCCTCAATACTATCCTCATTACTCTCCTCAATACTATCCTCATAATTCTCCTCAAAAGTTATCTCATCCATGCAATTATCATCAAAATCAAGACGCATATGAAGTTCGGGAGAAACATTTAATGACTCGGGATGATGAATTGGAAAGAAAAATTCAGTCAAATCTGCGGGTTCATCATCCAAAGTATTCCCTGCGTCAATATCCTCAATCAAGTGAAAATCAATTTTTTCGGACACCTCATAAAAAACATGGATATTTATCAATTCAGGTTCTAGATTGGAGGTGTAGAGGTCGAAAAGATTGGTGATGGTTTCACTCGAAAGGGACCCTTCATAATCTGGCAAATCAAGCACTACAAAGTTGCACAACTCATTAAATGTTTTATTTTCAACTGGTGAATCATTTGGGACACTTGATAGATATTCAAAACCGGAGTTGTGGGATTCAATTGGTGATGGGTAGGTTTGATTTGGAAGGGTGCACAGCTCACTCTGTCCACTCAAATTCTCAATCTGTCCAACCGCCTCATCATACATTGGAATTTTTGGAGCCAGTTGGAAACTAGCTACCGGGTCACTAGGTTGCATAAGGGCGGCAATGGACGCATCCAAATTCCTCATCTGTTGGTTTGTCGCTACAATATAAGCTTCCAACGACTGTTCCAGACTAGACATGGGTTGTGAAGGGGTTTCAGTAAAAGATTTAAAGTTGTTTGGATACGTGAAATTCCCAAATGGTTGTGTAGAAGCAATGTCTAGGGAAGGTACGAAAGTCGGGTAGGACTGGTAGGAATTGAATGGTTGGACAGGAGTAGGATCAACATTTGGATAAAAAGGTGAATGGACTTATTGATCCCAAGAACTGAAAGTGTTGAAAGGAATGAAAGATTGGTTACGAGATTGTTCAATATGTTTAGTAATAGACATGGGTTTCGGAGCTACAACAGAACTCGAAAAAGGAGTATCAACGTAAGAAGGTGGTGAAGGTTGAAATGGTTGATACAAAGTGGATTGCGGAGTCGAACTGTTTCTCCTAGACGCTTCTATTCGATCTTTCAAAGAAATTTTGGGCATGGAGGGGTCATCCGTAATTCGACCAAAACAATTCGCGTAGGAAGCAATGTTTGGATGAGGGTACCAAAGTTCGGCAAGAGTTTTGTGAGGTGGGGTACCCATGATGTAAGAAAAGAGAAGATTTTGGCAAGTCTTTTTGTAAAATTTTCTGTTTTGTGTTTTTTTTATAAGGAGTTCTTTGCAAAAATATTTTTAATAAGAAGCTTAGACACACGTTCAAACAATCACAATATGCACAATCAAGTCTAGATCTAGGATCTCCTAGATCAACTAGACTGCTCCTAACTGTTCCAAAGGGCAAGTTGTGAGAACCTCAAATCGCCTCTTCATCGCTAATTGTGGCCAGGTAAGCACATGTAAAGAAAGGAGGGATCCGCTCATGAATCACCGTGAGACGAGCCTTTTAAAATTACCTTTCCCCACTTGTCTAGCCTAGGCACCACAAAGTCTGGTTTAGATAAACGATCGATGCCTACAACTATTCCTTTGTCCTATTGAGCGCGACAGTCCTTATAGGCTGAGTCTAATCTTTTTTAATTAACTCGATGGTTAATGCAAAATGCTTTTTGTGATTTTTGGGGTCCTAGGAAGGGTAATGAAATCCCCACCCAATGTGGATTGGTGTTCAAGCCCCTTAAAGTCAATTTTAAAGATGCAAAGCAGTAAACACAATCAAACACTTACCAATTTTTTTTTTATTGCGGCGCAAATAATCCTGCACAAGGTCAAGTTATTGGAGAAGGGGGAGAAGTTTTTGCGCAAAGAATACTGCAGGAAAATTTTTCAGAGGAGTTTATGTGGTTACAAAGAAGAAAAGAATGCTTACAGAGGGGTTTCCACGTGCTGACATCACCACCAAGCCGCGGTTCTGCCGCGGTTCCGTCGCGCTCTTTGCGGTTCAGATCCCAAAATTTCTTCTGTTTCTCTGTTCTGATTTTCCTCTGTCTGTTCAGATCTGATGTTTGCTGTTTTGCTCACTGGAATTTTCCAGATCTGAATTTCTTCGTCGATCCTGCACAATTCAAACAAAACACCCAATGTGGATTGTAAGAGATTTTATGCGCTTTCGCTTTTAAAAGATGAATCAAAGAATATTTAACCGCAATCAAGAACGGCGTCGCTTGGTAGCTAGCCGGTGAGTACAGGTCGGTCCACAGGGATTTTTTGTATTTTCTATTTGTTCTAACGAGTTAATTCCAATTGGGGTTGGATTGATTATCACTAAAATCTAAGGTTGATTTAGATTAGATTTAAAACCTTAATAGGGTTAGGTTTAGGTTAAAT
This sequence comes from Agapanthus africanus, assembly GCA_030015575.1. Classification (NCBI taxonomy): domain Eukaryota; kingdom Viridiplantae; phylum Streptophyta; class Magnoliopsida; order Asparagales; family Amaryllidaceae; genus Agapanthus; species Agapanthus africanus. The sequence continues at coordinate 634,001,198 of CM057343.1, forward strand.
TTGGAAATTCAATATTCCTCACCGCTTTCTATGCCCTAATTAAGATCTATTTAGGTGTTATGGTAATAATTAATAAAGGGGATTAGCACGATCGGGAATAAACTATGTTTCTTCCTCTAGGTACTTGTCCGTCCTTTCTTAATTCTTACCCTAACCTCCATGGAAAACATACACAACCGGTCTTTTAAACTACGGTATCACCGCTACCTCGTGGGATAGGGTGCCGTAGTGAGCGGTGTGTGTATGTATGCATGGAGTCCTATAAAAAATATGCGATGGGCAAGAAAGGGGTGAGAGATTTTCATCTCTCAAACCTTTCCTATTCCTAACCCTAACAAGTGAGAAACTACTCACTCATTAGGGAATTGATAAAAAGAGACATTTTTTATGATTGTTTTTAATAACCTAATTATCTAAACTACGACAATTAAATAAAAGTTATAATTAGGGCAGATAAAGAAAATCTATACTAGGGCAGAAAAGAAAATTAACTAGGGTATAGAAAGGAAAAAACTTATTTTATTTGATGCTCTCTTCAAAACATTACAGCGAATTAAGAATTCTGAATTTGATAAACAAAAAGAGGCATAGGAAGAGGCATGCTCCAAAAAGAGCTGTAGGGTTCCTATTTATAGAATATAGAAACCCTGGGTTACATTCTGATCCCTATCTACATTTACAAAACTACCCTGAGAAGCCTAGTGAACGCACCACCGCCGCCGACACATTTTGCATTGACACATGCTCAGCACGGCCGTGGTTCCGCGGCCATATGCCCTGTTTGGCCGTGGATCCGTGGCCATATGGTGGGGTCTTTGGTTGGATTTTTCGGGGCTGCTTCCTGTTGCATTTGGCTTCTGGTTTCTTCACTTGGTTTCTCAGATTGTCTTCTAGTTTCTTCCAGATTTCCACAGTGTAGAATGTTGTGCACTTTTACCGTTTGCTTTGTGTTGAAGTCTTGAATCTTGCGCTGCTTTTGTACTTTGTGAAATTGTTCATTGATCTTCATTTGTCCCTTAAACTGTAGGCATGATCAAGATTCTTCTATTTGTTGGTCGTAGTCTCACTTTTGTATCGTTTTTTCATCATTTTCACTGTTTTGTTCCGAGAACCTGTAACCTGCAACTATGTAACCGACATAGATCAAAAGCACCTATTTATTTGTAAAATGAATAACAATGGGGAATATAATAATGCAAAATTATGATATGAACATATATATATCTATAGATTCGTGTTATCCTAATACTAGATAGATTATTACGAATTCGTGTTAGTTTACTATCACATATAATTCGTAAGTCGTCATCGTACCTTCATGAAAAACCATAGTAATTCTAGGATGTTTGGTTTGAGCGTAATTCGATCTAAACATCACGTTAATACCATGTGGAATTGTAAGCATTTGATACTATTTTCACGTGTTAGGCAAAACCAACTTTAAATCGATAGTTCTCGATTTTGTATGCTAATAGTTCGACGTGGTGAATCAAACCAAAACCCCATCAATCATGCTCAAATATTTTACCAATATTTTCTTTTGCTACTTATGAATATTGTGTAGAAAACCGAACTCAAAATAATGAAATATCGCACGTGTAACGGCGTCCTAAAGAGACAACTTCAAATCTGTTTTGCTGTACGCATCGTGGTGTTAAATTGATATTAATTTTGATACATACACGAATGTAATGTTCGACGGCTCATATCGAAGCCGACTCGATAATCTAGGACCCCATGTTATTTACTTTTCGATACTGATATATATCAACGACGAAAACTGACTTGGAATGCGGCTCTGGACTGCAGTCCAGAGCAGCATCCTATATTGACATCTGACTTTAAATATATTCGTAGCGCTGTATGAAAGTGAAATTATGCAAAAGCCTATACTGTTCTGAAGATAATCTTGTTAGCTAACTATAGGTGGCAGTTTTGTTCGATTTTACTATCGTTTGATATTTTGTTTGTATTTAAAATTGTCGAAGTGTACTGCAGTTTAGTACAGAGACAGATTGTATACCCTGGCTTTAGACAGAACATAACTCCCAGCACATAGCGGATATTGTCAATCCATCTTGTGCGTTGTAAACGGAATTGATAGATCTAAATTTTACCTAGCATTGTCTAATTATGAACCCGACAAGGATGAAAATGTGTTACAAAATGGACTTTCAGTTCAGGAACTGAATTTTCAACGATGAACATTTAAAATGAAATGACCGTAACTCGCAAACCTGAAACCCGATTGACATGGAACCTATTTTGTTGGATCACTGTTTGAGTTTACTTATAACCTATTTTGTAGTATTTTGTCAAATTATGATCATATGAATTAATATGTTTTTTCTGAACTCGTAATGTACATTGTGTTTCATATCGTACTTGCTATGTTGCATCATTCTCCTATTTTACCCGACCGTGATACCTTTAGTGATAGCGAACGTTCATAGTGATTTATAGTGAACTTTGCATTGTCGGACGTGAATGGTATTGGATTAGTTATGTCAAGTACACCAGTGATAAGTGATTGATTCGTGGAAGTGAACAGTGGAGTGGAACGTGAATAAAACTGTGATTGTGGCGCGTGCTTGTATACAACTAGTCCTATACATATAGTTATTGTAACCTGGGGAAAATAAGAAAATTAAGGTGGAATCGAACTCGTATTCAGCGAGGTACGGTGAATTAGAGGATGATCATTCGATATTAGCGATGTGTGTGTGTGTGTGTATTGGGTCGTGGGCCTAGCGGCACAGCTGCAGGGTTATGTCTCGGCAACAGTGGACCGTAGTCTCAGGCATGCACGAGACCCTTGTTAAACATGAGCATCCTTTCCACTAATTGATTTCATTTGACTTAGCGACTAATAGGTAATGGCATACATATTGCGTGGATTGTTGACATGATACATATACCGTACTGTCTATATTCAATTGATTTTCCTTATTATCATGTTACTGTATTTTGCCGTTCGTTTCATGTTTAATATCATAGTACACATACCGTATATATTGTTATATGTGTTTCCATGACGACCTAACTGTGCATACTCAGAGGACGAAGTGGACCCAGCTCAGGAGCAGGACCTGTCATTCGAGATCGCGGAGATTTAGACCGCGACATCAGCACTATTGCCTTTTACTTGCTATAAGAACATTGTTATTTCTTGGGTTATTTATTTCTTTCATGCAAATAAATATATCCTGAACTCTGTTATTTTAATGTAATAAAGTTGTCAGCCGTGATTTCCTTTACTTTAGTGTTGTGTTTTCTGATTACCATGTAATGCTAGAAGCCGAAGTGTGACTACGGCGGGGTTATTTCTTGACCGTAGGAGCATGGTTGGCCTAGTCACCCATTGTATTCTGTATTTTAAGAAGCGGGGCATGACATGGTTTTGTTGGTATCAGAGACAGGTTTAGAATGAAATCACAGTTTCGTCGAGGGATCCTTAGACTAAGTTACACCCTTGATTTATACTTTATTATATTACATTTTTAATCCTCACAATTCTCGTTGAATCATCTTATAATCCTTGCTTGAACCTGATTCTTTTCCTTGATCATCTTTCAGCGATATGGCATTCTCAGGCAACACCTTAGATGCCGGTCACCACGATTGTACAGAGAATATTCTCAGCACACTGGCGACCCTAGCAGATACTCAGAAAAGGAAGACCGACCTCTTGGCTGAGTGATTGAAGGCGGTGCAAGAGACCGCAATTACCGCTTTGGAGAGACCTACAACTGTTCCTGCCGCCCCCGAGGGTGCTCTCGTACCAGCTACACAGGCTAAGGCTGGTACCGTGTCTGATTTTAGGAGACTTCACCCAGCGGTATTCACAGGAGCAGCAGATCCACTTGAGGCCGAGTAATGGCTAATCAATGTGGAGAATCTTTTGATGGACGCTCGGGTCCCTGACGATAAGAGAGTGAGCGTGGTGAAGATCCAGCTAGAGGACGAGGCCCGCACATAGTGGTCTGTAGAGGAAAGCAGGCTAGAGAAACCTATCGGTTGGGACATATTCTCCGCGTGTTTCCTAGATCACTACTTTCCGGACACTGCCAAGGCCGAGATGTAGGAGAAATTTATCACGTTGAAGCAAAATAGCCGCTCAGTGGATGTCTACTCCGCAGAGTTTAACAGAATGAATCGCTTCGCACCGTACATGGTAGCCAACGAAGCCGCCATGGCCAGACAGTTTCAGTAGGGGCTCGATATCGAGCTGCGGCAGCTTATCGCGTCCCTCGACCTACAGACCTTCGCACATGTGTTGAATGTTGCTCGGGTACAGGAAAGGTTGGCAAAGAAAGCCAAGGGTCAGCGATCGGTGGACAGGAGACCCCATGTAGTTTCATCACGAGCTACCATTTCCCCTCGTAGAACAATTCCAGTTCACATGCCAGGTGTTACGTAGATGAAGCGTACTTTCTCACTTCAGCAGCCGCAGCGGAGGGCTCTGATTGCTAGAGGCCATGGCACATGCAGAGAGATTATCACAGAGCCAAGAGACGGTGTCTGATTTGCGGATCAAGCGAGCACAGGGTCAGCGGGTGTCCCCATAGATTCGAGCTACAGGGAGGGTCCGAACAACAGCAACCATCGTTTGGTACTTCAGCTCGGAGGGGTCCACCTCTGGTTTCCCAGCGGCGATTATTCGATCAGAGGCAGATTGGTACGAGTCGGAATCAGAGGTGGGTTTTCACCCTGACCGCCGAGCAGGCAGAGGCTTTTGGAGAAGTGGTTGCAGGTACTCTCCTTATTCATTCTGTACCAGCTAGAGTTTTATTTGATTCAGGCGCTTCGCATTGCTTTATTTCGGCATGGTTTGTTGACACACACTCTATACCCCACGAGCCGTTGACCAAGGGTTGGGAGATACATACGGGTAACGGAATTATTGTGTCCAGCCAAGAGTGTAGATTGTGCTCTGTGGTAGTTTGTAGCTGAGAGTTTTATGCAAACTTCCTTATGATCACGACTGATAGCTACGACGCCATTCTGGAGATGGATTGGCTGAGCACGTTCGATGTTGTTATCAACTGCCGAGCTAGGAGTGTGACATTTCGCATTTCTAATCACGCAGAGTTCATATTCGTGGGTGGTAGCGAGTCATTGGAGCCAACTATGTTCCGAACAAAGTCGAAGACCTTGACCGCTATAGAGATAGACGAGAAGCCAGCACCGGAGGTAGTTCAAGAGTTTCTTGATGTGTTCCCTGAAGATCTACTTGGTTTACCCTCGCCTCGCATAATGGGATTCTCGATCGACCTGATTCCAGGGATGGTGCCAGTTTCCAAGGCTCCATACAGGATGGTGCCACTTGAGTTGACAGAATTGAAGAAGCAGATAGAAGATCTTCTGGATAAGAGATTTATCCGTCCAAGTGCTTCCCCGTAGGCTACTCCTGTGTTACTGGTGAAGAAGAAAGACGGTTCTTTGCGCATGTGCATCAACTACCGTGAGTTGAACAGAGTGACCGTGAAGAACAAGTATCCCATTCCCTGCACCGATGACTTGTTTGATCAGCTGGGTGGTGCCCGGGTATTTTCTAAGCTGGACCTTCAGTCAGGATATCACCAAATCAGGGTCAAGGCAGGGGATGTATACAAGACGGCTTTTCGAACCCGATATGGCCACTATAAGTTTCTCGGGATATCGTTCGGTGTTACCAATGCACCCGCTATATTTATACACTTGATGAACAAGGTATTCTCCAAATACTTGGACCAGTTTGTCGTTGTATTCATCGACGACATTCTAGTCTATTCTAGGAGTCGAGAGGAGCATGCTGAGCATCTACGAATTGTAATGCAGATTCTACGGGAGGAGAAGCTCTATGCTAAACTAAGCAAGTGTGAGTTTTGGCTCGACAAGGTACAATTTTCGGGGCATGTCATTTCGAGTGACGGCATTTCAGTGGATCCAGCAAAAATTGAATCTATCGAAGACCGGCCGACACCAAAATCAGTAGCTGAGATAAGGAGCTTTCTGGGATTGACTGGGTATTATCGGCGGTTTGTTCAAGATTTCGTCAGAGTAGCAGAACCCTTGACGAAGCTTACGCGGAAAGAGGTATCTTATATTTGGTTGGAGGAGTGCACACAAGCATTCGAGCCGTTAAAGATGAAGTTGACCACAACCCCAGTTTTGACTGTACCAGATGACTCCGGTGGCTTGGTCGTATATAGTGACCGTCGGGAAAGGGTTTAGGCTATGTTTTGATGCAGCACGGTCGAGTAGTGGCTTACGCATCTCGTCAGTTGAAGACCCTCGTGAAGAACTACCCCACACATGACTTGGAATTGCGGTCGTTGTGTTCGCCTTGAAGATATGGAGGCATTACTTACTGGGCGAAAGGGTGGAGGTGTACATGGATCACAAGAGCTTGAAATACGTGTTCACTCAGAGGGAGCTGAATATGAGACAACGCAAATGGCTGGAGCTGATGGCAGACTACGATATTAATCTGCAGTATCACCCAGGGAAGATGAACGTCATTCTTGATGCTTTCAGTCACAGGCCATCAGCTATGTTGCTGACTTGTCAGAAGGGGATTCTTGAAGATCTTCAGAGGCTCGAGTTGGAGGTGGTTACACCGGGCGTGCCTGGAAAGCTCTGGCAGTTGCAGATTCAGTCTTCGCTTATAGATCGCATCAAAGCTTCACAGGCAGGAGACCCTCAGCTGCAGAAGTTTAGAGGGTTAGTTGAGGCTGGTTTGAGGATGGACTTACTGATTTACAAAGATGGCTCCCTGAGATTTGGCAGTCGGATGTGTGTTCCAAAGGGGGCATTCAAGATGAAGTTCTAGCCGAGGCACACAGTTCCGCTTACTCAGTGCACTGAGGAGGCACCAAGATGTACAGAGATCTAAGGCATCACTTCTGGTGGAATGGAATGAAGAGGGAGATTGCTCACTTTGTCTCCAAGTGTCTGGTATACCAACAGGTGAAAGCCGAGCATTAGAGGGTGGCTGGATTGCTGCAACCGCTTTCGGTACCAGAGTGGAAATGGAAGCATATCATCATGGATTTTGTGACGGCACCACCTCAGAGTCCAAGGGGAAACAATGCTGTATGGGTTGTTATTGATCATCTCATGAAGGAGTGCCCATTAGTATCGTGTCTGATCGAGTGGGACAATCGACGGAGTCACTGGCAGAGAGGTATATGCAGGAGATTATGAGGCTGCATGGAGTGCCCATTAGTATCATGTCTGATCGAGACACCAGGTTCATTTTCCACTTCTGGAGGAGTCTGCAGGAGAGATTGGGCACTCATTTCAAGTTCATCACAGCCTATCATCCGCAGACGGACGGGCAATCCGAGCGTACTATCTAGACACTCAAGGATATGTTGAGGACGTGCATGCTTGATTTTCAGGGCTCTTTGGAGGATCGCCTTCATCTGGTGGAGTTTTCGTATAACAAAAGTCATTAGGCTAGAATCCGGATGGCACCGTTCAAAGCTTTTTATGGACGAAAGTGTCGGTCCCCTCTTTGTTGGAATGATGTAGGTGAGCGGAGGATGTTAGGCCCCGAGCTTATAGTTCAGGCAGTGAGCAAGATTCAGATGATCAGGTAACGTATCAAGACTGCTCAGGACTGACAGAAGGTTGGGCAGATGCCGACAGAAGGTCGTTGTAATTTGGTGTGGGTGATCACGCATTTATGAAGATATCACCTACTCGGGGAGTGATCAGATTTGGTAGTCGTGGGAAACTCAGTTCCCGATTCATCAGATCTTTTGAGGTATTAGAGAGAATAAGAGAGGTGGCTTATCGACTTGCCATACCTCCATCGTTAGCTAGTGTGCACAATACTTTCTATGTATCTCAGTTGAGACGCTACGTTCGGGATGATAGCCATATCTTGGACCATTCAGAATTGACGTTGGGCATCGATCTGTCTTACGAGGAGCAGCCTACCACTATTCTTGATTGTAGGGAGAAAATACCGAAGAATAAAGTCATTCCCTTGGTTCGAGTCTCGTAGAGTGGTCGTTCTCCAGGAGAGTCTACATGGGAGCGTGAGGAGAACATCCGTTCATGATTTCTGTACCTGTTTGAGTAGTTGGTTGGTTGTTTGTTCCGTTGTTTTCATTCTTTAATTTCGAGAATGAAATTTTGTAAGGGGGTATGATGTAAATCCTCAGTTCCCCTATACTTTATGTGTTTGAAATTTTAATCCCAATAAAATTTTCGTTTAAATCCCAAATTATTTTCCTTTTTCTATTTTTTTCTTCTTTCTTTTTAAACCCTAAGCAATTATACCATAATCCTTTTCTTTTTAACCCAAAACCCTAATTCCATTCCTAACCCAAACACAAACCCATTCCTTGGCCCAAGCCCACAAACTCATTCCCAAAACCGACCCGACCCGACCCATTCCCCATCTCCCCCTCCTTATCTTCTTCTTCTTCTTTTCTTTTCCCTCTATTTCATCTGACGTTCCTTCCCCCTTCCTCGAAACCGCCGCCTCGTGACATGCGCTCGCCCACGTCTTCTCTTCATCGCCAATGAACTTTCGAGATCCCCTCCTCCAAATCCTTCCCTCTACTTCTCTTTCTCTCTCTTCCCCCATGACTCCCCTCCTCTCTTACACTCACCCCCGTGAGACCCGCTCGTCGTCGACGCCACCCACGACACAACAATCGATCCTAACTTTTGGGTTTCAGTACCCACTGTAGGGTGTTTTTCGTCACTCCATTGAGATGGGAATACGCGTCGCTTGTAAGGCGCATTATAGATTCCCCTTGCCTAAGGTAGGCTTGGGTTTATTGATTGTGGGGATCCGAATCTCCGGCAGCCGCGGACTAAGCTGCCGTTAATTACCCTTCTCCTTTGGAGCGAAGAAACCTCCGATTGACGGGTCAAACTGGTCATGCGAACTCAATGTGCAGTGTGCTTGTGTTGTGTTTTGAGGGGGTCTTGGGTATATCAGGGGCCTCACAGAGTTTACGGAGGTCCCGCTACCCGGATAGCAAGCTGGAGGTCAAGGGGGCTAGCAGCCCCCTTACGGGGTGCGGGGCAGCGCCCCATTAGAAATTTTTTCTAATGGGGGAACGTGTTGTGGAGTGTGTGTGTGTGTGTGTGTGTGTGTGTGTATAAAGGGAAAATAGTGTCCAAAGGACGCGTGGGCGCCAGCGCCTCATGTGCTTGGCACGTGGGTGCTGGGCGCTGGACGCCTTATGTGCTTGGCACACGGGCGCTGGACGCCAGCGGGAAAAAGGGGCTTAGCCCCTATACTGGGAGTTGTACTCCCAATTGACTTTTGGAGTTAAACTCTTAAAAAATGGGCAAAGGGGATTAGCCCTCTGCACTGGGAGTTGTACTCCCAATTGAATTTTGGAGTTGAACTCCTAAAAAGAAAGATTTATTATATATATATATATATATATATATATATATTTTGTGGAGTTAAACTCCCAAGAGATTTTCAGAGATGATGAAAGAGGACCCCTTTCTTCTTCCTTGAGCCCCAGATCTTCTCTTGAGCCTTGAACCTTCCCAAAGTAGGGTTTTTGGAGATGGGTCTCCTTCTTCCTCCTCTCTGTTGGCTGGATCTTAGAGAGAAGGGGGTGAGACTTAAAAATCACCCCTTTTGGGGATTTGATGGAAGATCTGAACTCCTTTCAAGGGTTTTATGATGAAAAACTATTTCTTTTTGGAAAAAAAGAGTTAAATTCTTGATTTAATTCGAAAAAGCGGAAGAAGGTTTAGAACCTTGAGGAAGGAGGAGGCACAGAAACCCTAGATTTTGAAGGGAATGAATTCTCCTTTCATTTCATCATCATGTTGCCTTATATAGACTTACAAATTTACACATAACCTCTTGGGCTTTAGAAAATGGAATTTTGCCCATCCCATGCCTCATGTGCTTATTTCTTTTTGCACATGAGCCATGGGCTTTACAAAAATTTGGCTTTTTGCCAATTTATTTTACATTCATGCATGAAAATTACATCAAATTTATTTATTACATAATTTTCTTCTTGGCAAGGGGGATGCCAGCCGCTTCTTGTTCAGGCTTGACTTAGGCATGTGCCCACTTGGTCTGGGCTTAGGCTCGTTTGGCTTGGGGTTGACTTTGATTTTAACTTGGTCAATCGGGGTGTAAATTTTAGCCCCAGCAAAGTGCCCCCCATCAATAAATGCACACCGCGTATATGGGTCGTGTGCATGAAATTGATGAATCTTCTTTCGTGTGGAGGTGACTTGATTTGGTTCCCGCTTTCGAGGAGGCTGGCACTACCCTTTTTACGACATGGACGATCGATGCTTGACGTGTTTTCGAGACGGAGTGTCACCGTTTGACGTGTCCTTAAGGCGAAGTGTCTGTGTTGGACGTTTCCCTGAGACAGAGTGTGTGACGTTTCCCTGGCATGGAGTGTTGCTGGTCGACGTTTCCCCGGCACGGAGTGTCTGTGGTCGACGTTTCCCCGGCACGGAGTGTCGCTGGTTGACTTATCCCCTAGGCAGAGTGTCTATTTGACGTTTCCCGGCATGGAGTGTCGCTGGTTGACGTGTCCCCGGCACGGAGTTTCTGTTTGATGTTTCCCCGGCACGGAGTGTCGCTGGTTGACGTGTCTCCGGCACGGAGTGTCTGTTTGATGTTTCCCCGACATGGAGTGTCACTGGTTGACATGTCCCAGGCACGGAGTGTTGCTGGTCGACGTATCCCCGAGGCGGAGTGTCTGTTTCACGTTTTCCCAGCACGGAGTGGCACTGGTTGACGTGTCCCTGGCACGAAGTGTCGCTGGTCGACGTTTCCCCGGCACAGAGTGTCGCTGGTCGACTTATTCCCGAGACGGAGTGTTGCTAGTTGACTTATCCCCGGCACGGAGTGTCACTATTTTTGATGTAGAGGCCGTTGTCGGAATTGGTTGGCCTGATTTGTTTTGGTGAGGTTCCAATCTGTCCGGCGGGACTTTTGAGCTTGGAAGCGCTTCTGGATGGGACTTTAGTTTGATTTGTCCGATTCATGCCTTGTTTGGCGGGACCCTTGAATTCGAGGCATTGCAGCATGGGATTTGGAATTTGGAATTTGGAATTTTGTTTAGCATCAGCATCGATACGCTGGAATGTGGTACCAGGAGCAAATCATCATTTGCCGTGAGAGAATTTGGGGATTTTGGTTTTGGTTTGGCATCAGCATCGCTACACTGGAATGTGGTACCATGAGCAAATCATCATTTGCCATGAGAGAATTTGGGGATTTTGGTTTTGGTTTGGCATCAGCATCGCTATACTAGATTGTGGTACCAGGAGAAAATCATCATTTGCCATGAGAGAATTTGGGGATTTTGGTTTTGGTTTGGTATTAAGCATTGCTACAATGGAATGTGGTACCAGGAGCGAATCATCATTTGCCATGAGGGGATTTCCCTTATTCCCAGTTTAACGACTTGGGGGTCATCTGTTCCCAGTTTAATGACTTAGGGGTCTATTGGATCGATTTGGAATTTCGGGGTTGGGGTCGGCATCAGCGTTGCTAACACTGAAGCATAGGTACCAGGAGCAATTCATCATTTTCCTTTGCCTGCTGGGGGAGCGATGGCTTAGGAGACAGGTTTAGGTCCCTATCACCTAAGGCTTTTTCAATTTTATGAGCCGTAAGGGTCCCATAAAAGCATTTTCTCCCTACGAGTCGAAAGGATCTCGTAGGTGTATTTTCTCCTTAGAAGTCATGAGGACCCCCGTGTGTGTTTTTCCCTCATGAGTCATAAGGATCTCACGAAGGTGTTCTCTTACGAGTCGAGAGGATCTCGTAAGTTTGTTCTCCTCATGTATCGTGAGGACACATGAGTGGGTCTTTCCTAAATAGAGCTTAATTCCATGGGCGGAGACCGGCCGCGGGGCTTGTGATTATGGTGGGGCATGGGTGTGATGAGAATTATTTGAGCCCGTGGATTGTATACGGTAGTCAGTTCGGGGACCAACCGTAGGGCTGGGAGAATTTTGGGACTTTGTTGGCGTCTGCATCGCTGTACTGGAATATGGTACCTGGAGCGACTCATCATTCACCGTTGGGACATTCAAGGATTTGAAATTTTAGTTTGCGTCTGCATCGCTGTACTGGAATATGGTACCAGGAGCGACTCATCATTCGCCATTGGGACATTCAGGGATTTGAAATTTTGGTTGGCGTCTGCATCGCAGCACCAGAATATGGTACCAGGAGCAACTCATCATTCACCATTTTTTTTACCGCGATTGCTCCACCATTTCAGCTTTTCTTATCGCGAAGGTTGCGATTGCCCTATCATTTCGGCTGTTTATTCGCAGTTGCCCCATCATTTCGGCTATTTATTTTCATTTTTATTTTATTCGCTGATTTTTATTGCAAGTTGCCCCATCATTTCGGCTTTTTTTTAATTTTTTTATTTAAACATTTTTCTTACATCCCCAGTTTAACGACTTAGAGGTCGAATGTTCCCAGTTTAACGATGTGGTGGTCCTCACAGTGCACCCATTCAAAAATCCTTGGACTTTGATCTCACGGCGCTTTAATGCTCTCTTTATCCTTTTGGAGAGATGTTCACGTGTGTCCCGTAGAAACTGCGATGAACTGAGTCATTTTCTGGAGCGGGCGATTGAGCCGTTTGCCCCCAGAGGGTTTTGGTCTTCATTCGAACGGAGCGGACGATCGTAGCTTGGTTTTCTGCTAATGCGTCTTTAGCCAATGAGACCACTCCCTCATTATATTGTTTTTCCACCCAATTCTTGAAAACAAAGCAGTCTTCAATGGCATGACTCACCATTCTGTGATACGAGCAGTACAAAGGATCATTAGTCATGTTTGCTTCATATGGTCTTTTTGATTTAGGCAATTGCAGACCGTTTCTCAGGACGTCCTTGAATATTTTACGGACTCTGTCCCTTCTGAAAGAATAGACCTTATTCAATTTCTCTTCCAGGGGCGATTCTCCTCCCCCTCCCAACACTGGTTTTCGAGGCTGGTCGGCATTAGGCCTGCCTTCTCCTCGCCTACTTTGGTCGGCAGATACATTAGAGGATTCAGTGTCCTTGGGAGGCCCACCTTTGCAGTTGTCGTTCTCCGGATATTTGGACTTGTTGTTATATTGGTAGTTAGGAAGAGATTCGGGGCCTGCATGTTCCAGCATCTGGACTCTTTTAAGTAAGTCCTGGAGAGTTTCGGGATCTGCTGATGACTTTCTCTTAATTCTTTCCTGTGTCAACTGGTCGTAGACATGCGTTAGGACTTTCCTGGGGGTTAGCCACCTTTGACTTTAATGAAGGTATTCCGCTCTTAGACCAGAGGGAATAGCTGTTGGCTGCTTTGGGACATCAATCCCTGGTTCATGGACAAAATTTTGATTTTGTTGTGATTGCATTTGAAGGACTCGGGTTGCGAGATTTTCCACAACATTCACCAGATCGTTGACTTTGGAACGGATCTTAGCTAACTCCCTATCATGGTCCTGAAATTGCTCTTGAAGCCATTGGAACAACGCTTGTTCTGTAGTTTTGGGGATGATGACTGGGCTATCCTCATCGTCTGAGCTTGATTCTCCAAGAACTATGGGCTCTTTTTGCTTACCAGCTCGAGCAGGGCCTTCATCATTATCTGAACCAAGCCAATATTAGGCGGTGTCAACCATATCATCACCATGGCTGTGAAGCATAGGAGGGTTCGTTTCTCCAGGTCCGACCATATAGACCGTATGGATCGCGCATCTGTTTGTTACCCACTCATCATCAACGTTAATCGCTGGACCTTTGGATTGTCGCCGTGGTTTGCCCCTTTCAGGGAAGGGTGAACAGTTGAGAGCGGTCGGTTTCCCAAATATATCGGTCTATGTTTGTATAAAATTGGCGGTCGCGACTCGATCGTTTGTCAACACGCCAGGGGACAATGATATTTCTCCCGTCTTATATTGTTTCTCGACCCAATCCTTGAAGATGCAATAGTCTTCAATAGTGTGTCCCAGCACTCGGTGGTATGGGCAAAAGTTAGGATGATCGGTCCTGTTCGCTTCACTTAGCCTTTTTGGTTCTAATAGCCGCAGGCCATTCTTCAGAGCATCTTTGAATATTTTAGAAACTTTGTCTCTTCTGAAAGAGTTGATCTTATTTCTCCTTTCCTCTAAAGTTGGCTCTTGAGATTTGCTAATTTTTGCTCCGCTCGCTATCTGCTTATTTAGAGAATCGATGCTATTGGAACTTTTGCTTTTCCGGTCGTTGTCCCTCCGATGTCTCGGTCTGTTTGTGAGTTGGAGATCTTGAGTAGACTCGGGCTTTGAGCGTTCCAACATTTGAACCCTCTTGGTCAGCTCTTGGAATGTTTTGAGGCCTGCGGTGCACAGGAAAGGTTTCATCCAGTTGTAAAGATTTTCTATAAGAAGACTGACAGATTGGTCTTTCTCCAACGACAATTCACATTTGACAGAGAGGTTGCGCCATCAGACTATAAAATCCATGTTGCTTTCATTGTTCTTTGGCTTGGTCCTTACGAGGTCGGCAATGGTGATTTTATCGCTGATGCTCATGAACCTTAGCTTGAACATGGATTCTATTTGAGCGAACGTCGTGATCGAGTCATCCGGTATGCTTACATACTAATTGAAAGCAATATCGGTCAAGCTATTGACAAACTGACGGAGAAGGAGCGCATCATTACCTATAGTATTCGCGCATGATGCTTTAAATTGGGCAATGTGCTGGTTCGCATTTCCCGTCCCATCGAACCTTTCAAATTTAGGGACGACATAGCCAGTGGGAAACTCCACAAGATCGTACCGAGCAGGATATGGTCTTCTGCTACTGCTGACATCTTTTTGCTCTCTGACTTCGGCTACCAATTTTTTGACTTTATTGGCGACCAAATCCATGATTTGATCTTGCGTTAGTGGGTTGCTGTTATCGGTAGTCAAGATATTTCCCGAGATAGGCTGCGGCCGACTTTCATGCGGCTCGTAGGGAATAGACGTCGGCTGTCTCGGGACACCGTTCCCCTGTTCATGAGCAGAGCCCTGCGCTTGATTGGGCGGCTGAGAGGCGACTTGGGCCGTGAGATGTGAGACGACATTTTTCAAGTCGTCCATCTTTGAGTAGAGCTTGGCCATCTCCTTGTCTTTGTTTCTGAGCTGCTTCTTGAGCTCTTGGAGAAGTTGCTGCTCTGCGGTCTTGGGACGGAAGATTGGCTCCTCTTCGCTTTCCGAGTCCGACTCCTCATGAACCGAGAGAACTCTCTGCTTAGCAGCCTTACTGGAAGGGTTTTCATTTCCTTCCAGAGGATGCTGGTCTTGGGAAGTGGCAGCCACATTCATACCAGATTGGATTTGAGATGTAGTGGCCCCGTCCTTGCTCTTGCTGCGTGTGCCCACCGTGTAAACAGTGTGGACCACATATCCAGCCATTTCTTTATCTTTAGCGGGGTAACCCTATTCTTAGAACTTCATGAAGTTTAGCTTAGCATGAGCCCTAGCCCTCTTGTTGGCTCTATATCTAAGCCTTTTCTGTCTTAGCTTCTCGATTTTGAGGGTTTGACAGACATCCGTCATCCAGGAAGCCATCGTGAGTCGATTGACGGGGAGCTTAGAGACGATACCAGATTGAGTAGTTGTCAGGGGCACCGCTGGAGCTTGCCCGAGATGCCTTATTATATTTTTGGTATTAATGGCCTTGTCCCCAGCTGGGGCCAAGGAAAGTCGTTCAAATACCGACTTGCGTTTGGGTAGTGGTGCCCTTGAGATCACCAAATTTGGCCTCCTGTCTTTCGAGGTCGGTCTGTCTATTACTGGAGCTTGAGGATATAGGATGGCGTTAGTTGGCACGAACAGAATAGAGCCAAATGGTAGCAGCAGCTCCTCCCATTGTCGCCCGAGACTGGCCGGGAGGATCGTCCTGGCGTCCATCTTCATCGTGTAGGAGATGAGAGCTGTGTCGAGAGCTGAGCTTGTACTTAGAGACATTGTTGAGGCTTGATCGCTTGAAATCCTGCATGAAAGAATATTATTTTAGTATAAATATTAATATGTATGTTGATTGAGTTCGTATGAACGTTTAACCCAAAATATGGGAGGAGAGAAAGGTCCCACCGGACGTGCCAGAATCTGTAGGTGTTTTTCGTCACCACATTGAGATGGGAATACGCGTCGCTTGTCAGGCGCATTACAGATTCCCCTTACCTAGGGTAAGCTGGGGTTTATTGATTATGGGGTTCCGAATCTCCGGCAGCCGCAGACTAAGCTGCCGTTAATTTCCCCTCGCCTTTGGAGCGAAGGAACCTCCGATTGACGGGTCAAACTGGTTTTACGAACTCAATGTGCAGTGTGCGTGTGTTGTGTTTTGAGGGGGTCTTGGGTATATCGGGGGCCTCGCAGAGTTTACGGGGGTCCCGCTACCCGGATAGCGGGCTGGAGGTCAAGAGGGCTAGCAGCTCCCTTACGGGATGCGGGGAAGCGCTCCGTTAGAAATTTTTTCTAATGGGGGAAAGTGTTGTGGAGTGTGTGTGTATATATATAAGGGAAAAGAGCGTCCAAAGGACGCATGGGCGCTGGCGCCTTACATGCTTGGCACGCGGGCGCTGGATACTGGCGCTTCACGTGTTTGGCATGCGGGCGCTGGGCGCTGGCGCCTCACGTGCTTGGCACGCGGATGCTAGGCGTTGGGCGCTAGCGGGAAATAGGGGCTTAGCCCCTATACTGGGAGTTGTACTCCCAATTGACTTTTGGAGTTAAACTCCTAAAAAAAGGGGCAAAGGGGCTTAGCCCCCTGCACTAGGAGTTGTACTCCCGATTGACTTTTGGAGTTGAACTCCTAAAAAGAATGATTTATTATATATATATATATATTTTGTGGAGTTAAACTCCCAAGAGATTTTCGGAGATGATGAAAGGGGACCCCTTTCTTCTTTCTTGAGCCATAAATCTTCTCTTGAGCCTTAGATCTTTCCAAAACAGGGTTTTTGAAGATGGGTCTCCTTCTTCCTCCTCTCTGTTGGCTGGATCTTGGAGAGAAGGGGGTAAGACTTAAAAATCACCCCTTTTGAGGATTTGATGAAAGATCCGAGATCCCCTTCAAGGATTTTATGATGAAAAACTGTTTCTTTTTGGAAAAAGAAGAGTTAAATTCTTGATTTAATTCGAAAAAAGGAGAAGAAGGTTTAGAATCTTGAGGAAGGAGAAGGAGGCAAAGAAACCCTAGATTTTGAGGGGAATGAATTCTCCTTTCATTTCATCATCATGTTGCCTTATACAGGCTTACAAATTTACACATAGCCCCTTGGGCTTTACAAAATGGCATTTTCCCCATCCTATGCCTCATGTGCTTATTTCTTTTTGCAAATGAGCCATGGGCTTTACAAAAATTTGGATTTTTGCCCATTTATTTTACAATCATGCATGAAAATTACATCAAACTTATTTATTATATAATTTTCTTCTTGGTATGGGGGAGGCCAGCCGCTTCATGTTCGGGCTTGACTTCGGCATGGGCCCACTTGGCCTGGGATTGGGCCCGTTTGGCTTGGGGTTGACTTTGATAAATTTGGCCCCAACACCCGCGCCGCGGAAACTGATTACCGCCTTCCAGAGGAGGCTGTCGTTATCTTATACCAAGAACATCTTCTTATGTTCTTTACCGCTTCCCATTGTTTTTCGAGGATTGGATTAATATATGCTTATTGTAGCTAGTGCAAAAGTAATATCTGGTATTGTACAAGACATTGCATGATTGACTCAATTGGCTAAGCAAACGATATGTCATTCATGCCAGTCCCTCTCCTTATCAGTCTAGAAGACATCCTTTTCAGAGAGGGTGACTCCATCACTTGCGGGTACACCACCACGCCAGGAGTTGTCCATTCTAAAATACTTTTAGAATATTGTTTAAGTACCCGACTGGGAAACTTCCCAAATCTAGATCTAAAACCAGAATTATCTATCTGGTATTGTACAAGACATTGCATGATTGACTCAATTGCCTAAACAAATGATATGTCATTCATACCAGTCAGTCCCTCTCTTCATCAGTCTAGAAGACATTTCTTTAGAGAGGGTGACTCCATCATCTGCGGGTACACCGCCACGCCAGGAGTCGTCCATTCTAAAAATACTTTTAGAATGTTGTCTAAGTACCTGATTTGGGAAACTTCCCAAACCTAGATCTAGTCACCAGAATTCGTGATATACTGTCTATATCCAACGTGGAGAAAACACTATGTGACAACCAAACTTTGACCGATTGTAGTATAGGAACATCACTTCCTATCTGGAGTATGTCATCCAAATCCAAGGACAATACTCCCTACATTCTTTTTACTAGGTTCATCTATTGTTTTGATGAAGTCAATCACCTTGACTCTCACATCAAAACAGATGATACGTCTCCGCTATCTATGCTTCAGTCTACGAATAGACATAAGCAACCTGCACACCTTCCGCTGTTCCCACTGACTACGATAACCCTCTGGCATAGTCGTTTACACATGCAGTTCCAAAATCGCATTTGGAAAGACATTATAGTCACCCACCTGCCAGATATCATAACCAAGAACTGTATCAGCGCCAACTCATATCCAGATACCGAGTAAAAGTCACATCACAATCCACAACGGGTATTTGATGAAGACTCTTTACAACAAGTCTAGCCTTATTAGGTTGGTCCCTTTCCACCTGCATAGATATTGAAAGATCTACTTGCTCCTAATGGGTTTTGCCCCTTCAGGAGCATCCAGCAAAGTCCAAAATCCATGACTTGCTGAAGTGCGTGGAGTCCATCGTGGGTATGAAATATCTGATCACCTGAAAGTTACCACTTCCTATGACCCGCTGATAATAAGTAGAGGGAAATAGCAGTGCTAAGTCATATCCATATGGACTTCAGCATAGACATTGAAATAAAAGTCTCATCACAATCCACAACGGGTATTTGATGAAAATTTTTTATAACAAGTCCAGCCTTATTAGGTTAGTACCTTTCCACCTGCACAGATCTCGAAAGATCTACTTACTCTTAATGGGTTTTATTCCTTCAGGAGCACCCAGCAAAGTCCAAAATCCATAGTTTGCTGAAGTGTGTGGAGTCCATATTGGATACTGTAAGTCGATGTGCAACACCCCACGAGTTGCGGGGAAGCGGAAATTTGAAAAACAATCATGTTTATAAAGCGAACATCAACTAACCGAAGATCGTTTCTAAACAATACTTAACATCAAGCATAGAGTTCTAAGCTACTATGTTAAAAGATTATACCAAACGATTCTAGTCCTTCGTCTTTACGATCTCTATGGCCTCCTTGGATCTCCACATCCTCCTCGGCTTCCTTTCCGTGATAGACGATCCACCCGAGAACCCTAATCCAAGCTATAACCTCTAAACTTGAGGTTACTTAGTTTCTCTAGTTGCTAATAAAGGAACTAAGATGATGTAGAGATTGGTTATGGAGTGTTTAGTCTTTCCTAATCCTTGTTCTCAACTCATGAGTGGTAGGATTAGGGTTTGGTGAAGGAGAGAGAGCTTGAGGAGAGAGAAGGTGGAAAATGATAATGAGAATAAAAAGCTTCTCACTTAAATATATGATACATAATGAATTATCAAATAATATCAATTAAATGATTATTCACAATGCTTCATTTAATCAAGGAGAGTGATTCATCATGTGAGTCATTAGATCATTAATGATGCATTAATGATGCATTTAATGATATGATGAATCATATGAATGAGTCACAAAACAATTAATGAAAAAGCCACCTCAACCCCTCATGTCACATCCTTCTAGAAGCTTCTCGGAAAATTACGAGAACGCCCCTCGCATCCGTGAAAACACGGAAAAACTTTAGACTGTATAAATCCAATAACCTGATACTAGAATCTGGCTTAAACCAAAGCCGGCTAGTAAAAACTGTCCGAATGTCGTACGTGCGTTTAAACACGTATGCGTCCGAACCATTATCGTAAAACCATACGACCTCTATATCTTTTCGCCTGGAGTTGGGAAATCTCTGTGTGGGACTCTAAAGACTCGACTACTACGCTGGCAGTGGGTTTAACCACAGACCGCAAGCGGCACTAGCTGTACGTAACGGTCCCCAGGTAGTTTGTCGATAAGAAAGCCGATGAGGTATCCCATCCGAAATCCTACTGAGCCTGTCCGTGACAATATCCGCGCAGTCCGGTCTGTTCGTCTAAGAGTATCGCATGTATGGTCTAGGGAGGTGGTGGACGTCAGACCCCTAATAACCGTACAAGTCGTGTCGGTATGGCTCAAGACCATCCGAGAATCTACTGATCAGTCCATCAGTAATTCTCAATCAGCCCTGGCCAGGGACTTATGGTAATGACCAACCGATCACCGTGCGATATCAACTCCCTATACCGGGAGAGACGAATCCCTAACAGTCACTCACTGTCTCCACGTGGCTCGGGACTGTGCCCAACTAAAACCTGTTTGCACGACTCCTTTGAATCGTGGTAGGGTAATAATCAAAGCACAGTGGGAACTCACACGAGACAAATGATGACCTTAAGTCAACGGACTATCTGCACACATGTCACCTGAGAACTGCTATCTGACGTTAGGTATAATACCATCCAGTCAGTTCTCGTCGAGTCCTGTCCGGTGTACTCACACCCAGTGAGCATCTGTATACAATCTTAGGTGCACTCCACCAATGGCTGCGGGACCAGTCCATCGTCCCTCCTCAGGGTCTAGATATGTATACACTAGTCTACTCCGGAGTATCGATGCCCAGTCTCGATACTCCTGCGACCAGGGACATCTAAGGATGTGCCTATTGACTATCCAGCTCCCACAAGTATGACTGCCATCACAACGTCGGTAGTCAGGCAAACACTCTATGGGCTTTATCAACATACATATATAAATACCAAGTAAAATATATCATACGTTAAGACAAAGACAAACCAAATAGCGTACTATCATATCAAGCAAGACTGTCATGTACATACATATCCCTAGCATCCTATACAATGAAGGCCTCTAGGGCATATATATCCAACAGATATAAGAATCTGGTCACCAGGAAGTTAGCACGTTCTATGACCTGCTGACAACAAGTAGGACCATCATCACCATGATGCTGACCTCCCAATCACCGTCTACGAGAAAACCGAAGTATCTTTTGGGTGTCTGAGATCACCTATTAAAATCTACGGAGTGGCTAATGGTTTGTCAAGTCCAATTGAATTATTAGGTTCTACTAAATTTTCGGTAACCGTTTATGGTTCTGGAATCACTTCCAATTCTACCATACTCCCACTAGTTTCCTTTTGCAAAACGATCCCTTTTATAAAGAAATGGCGAGTCAAGAACAATGTTACTATTGATCTTTGAAATGGTAGAAAACAAAATTCTAGCGAATACTTGGGATAATCCACAAACAGCCATTACCGAAGCGTGCCTTGAGTTTGTCCGGATTCTGCTTTTAAATAGAAACCAGATAACTTGTAACAACCCTAATTTTCCTATACAAATTTTTGTACAATTTTTTTCAAAATTGTTTAAAGGGGTATTTATTGCCTGAGCACAAGATAAGTAATTAATTAGCAATTTAATTACAAGAAGGAGCTTGTAGCTCATTGGTAATACCTTGCACTGTTGAACCAAGCCACCAGAGTTCAAATCCCATACCCCACATTATTTTTAATATTGATTTTTTAAAACCTTTAGAATACCAAGGGTTTGCACGTGCATATCTCACAAAAACCGCATTACACCCAAAAATGTAACATTGCCAGAGGATAGATGAATCGTCGGCAGGGATTCCGGCCACCAGAAATTGGCCAACTCGGCCTCGACTAGGCCGACTCAGGCCTTCGGCCGAGTCACGGCCGAGTCGGCCGATTTCGGCGACGACCCCAACATGAAAATTATGTCTTTTCACATTCCCTACACACCTGTATAATTTATTTTCTCAGACCATTTCCAGAGCTCTTTTAAAACCACAATTACTCCACTTTTAATACATTTTTAATACATTTTATTACATTTTTCATTTTAACCTTTCACCTACCCTAACCCTAGCCTAACCCTATAAATATCACCCCTAAACACTACCCCCTCACCCCAAAATTCTGAGCAAACTCTCAAGAAATTCCTAGAAACCCTAGTGTGCATTTGAAGTGAGCAAAGGGACAAAATGCCGGCGAACTTCTGATGGCGATACGAGGAGTTTCAAGCGATGAAACGACGCACCGGTGATTCCCCTCTCTACCTCTATCCTCTCTCTTTCTTGTTAACCCATAAGTCCCACCTTCCCCTTCTCTACTCTTTCTGAAAATACGAAATTCTAAAACCCGACGGAATCGGAGCAAATCTGATTTCCGATTCGGTTCTTTCTAAAATCTCACTTTTCCTTTAATACAATCTTGTTAAACCATTACATGTTGACTATTAAATACTAAATAATTATATTGAACAAGTTCCATATTAAAAGAAATTGCTATTTCCATTTTACCGTACTTTTTCATTAAAATACCATATAGTTTCATTTTCGACATTTAAACATCACAAACTTGCTATACCTTTAAGTAGATCATGAGGTAATGACCTACCTCTTCACAACATTCATATGAAATATAGCACAATACTTTTGGGAACATAGAATATGGAAAACGAACCATTACAAATAAATACCATGAATTAATAAAACCATTTTCTAAAAGATTAGTATTTTACACAAGTCTTTGTAAAGCGCCGCTACAACCCACTTTGGGGAACCCGACTGGGATGGTGCAGATTATCGCACGTCTCTGGACTTAGTAATGCGAGATTCATACCTCCGCAAGGAGCATTTGGTCTCGAAAGATTTAAAATACGACATCTTAAGAAAATGAGATTTTTAGAAATATAAAATATATATTAAAATTATTTTTATTTAATTATGTATATATGTATCATTAAAATATCTATTTTGAAATAATATAAATATTTTAACTCTTTTCAAAAATCACAAGAGTCACTTTACATTAAAATACCATGAATTCCATACAAAGTGCAATATTACAATTTAATACCATGTATTATGAAAAATAGGTTATTCCCACTAGAAATGACACAATTATAAAAGCTACATCAATGAAAACTTTGAAGACGATAATAAACACTTGGAGTGTATTTTGAAAAGTATATAAAAGTATTTTTACATAAACCACCTCAAGTTCTATAAATTACCCTAAGGACCCTAGCAAACATAGTTTTAAGCGGGACCAATCTCTTGAGCCTCAGGGAGCCGGAGAAGTGGGTGCTTGCCTATCTAAGGTAGACAACTTAATAACGGTGTTATCAATACGGTAATCGTCTTTGAAAAAGACACTAATCCCGCCGTCCATATGCAGCGGTTACTGATAATATCAAAACCATCAGGACTTCAATTTACTTTTCTAATTGTCTGACTCAGACTGAGTCTCATTAATAAACTGACTTGAATATGATTCAAGAACAATTTACAATCTACAATCTGCAATCGATCTGCAATCTACAATATTACAATTCAACATGAATCCATTCAATCTATATTGACTGAACCGAACCGAACCATGGATATACTTCCATTTACATGATTATCCAGTTACATCCATTTACATGATTCTTCAGTTACATCCATTTACTGATATCATGGTTTCGGCAAGTCATCCAATTATACAATCTATATTTTACAATTCAATTACAAGTTGCAACACAAACAATACAAACAAGATATCGCGGGGTTTAAGGGGTAGATTGGTACGGAAGGTGTTAAAAGTGGCACAAGACTGCAAGATTAAGACGTAATTACATCCATGTCGTTGTTCCGTGGTATTATCGACGGAGCCTTGTACTTCCATTTGCCCTAGTCTCTAGCATATAGAGACTCCTCTCGTATACACTGGTATCCTTCTGTACCAAGCTACAAATAACATCGTTAACACTACATTATAACAATATAATACAACTTTACAAGCTACCTTCTTATTCTGTCTATTCTATTTCTCCCTTATCTTTGGGACTTACCGAGCGATCTGTTCGCTGACGACATTCTTTTCTTTCTTCTTTGAATGTCGTCAGGTAATCTGGACACGTCAGAGATCGAGCCCAGTGCTGAAAACTTGGACGATTTCGTTGAAGACCCAGAGCTTTAGTTCATTGTACACTTTTATTTCAGTACCTTTCCATTTCTGTTATGCCATTGTTTAGGCATTGTTTTATTTCAGTTGTATTTACTTTTCTATACATTGTACAAAAAGAATGTTAATAAATAAAGTTGCTGTTTTATTATATCTTGTCTCTTGTGCATTTATTTTTATATTTCTTAGATACGCTTAGTGTATTTACTTCCGAGTAAATACGTAGCGGCCTCGTCGCATCCTCTGCCCGTATACTGGGAAGCGGGGCGTGACATAACTCCATATCTTAACAACCTTAAGATATGCAACCATTCTATATCCATTTAGAATCAAGGCACTAATCTAGATTGAACCAGATTCAAATGTCATGCAGCTGTTTCTAGTGCATATCACCTAATGGAAAAAGGCCAATACAACATTACTCATCAAGGAGCATACCCAAGGATGAGTAACCTGCGAGAGAATCAAGTTCTCAATATTACTATGATGGAATATCTAGCATAAGTATCTATATCTTTGATCACTTCGAAAAATCCTGATACTTCCAACGTATGGTTATCTACTTTATTCTTATACCTATAAACTTCTCAAAATCTTTGACCTTGCATTACAACGAATACATGTCTAAAACTAGAAAACTCATAGGTAAACCTGAATGAAGTAAGAGTACCAACCCCTTGTCTTGAAGGACACTGGAAAACATACATTTTCTTGTATAAGTCTCAAGAGTATACTAACTCAAATTCTGTATTTTTTCAATTGAAAACTGTATCTTGGTTAAGAATATCTTACACCATTATTCAATGCACCTTACATTATCCTCAACTGATAAAGGTAAATGTTTAAAACAGAATTTTCAAAATGTGTATCTCACTTTATAAAATAAAGGTATATATATTTCATTTTAAAATTTGGTGCATAACAACGGTTATTCGAAACCAAATATTTGCCATTAAGCAAAGCCAGGCGATTTAATCCAACATCATCAATTGCAACGGATTCCGATATTGAGGATCAGATCACCCATTTTGCAATATTTTACTCCTACTCAGCATCTGTAACACCCTAAAGATGTGAGATCCAAATCTGGTAAACACATACCCTATAGTCAGAATTGATTGGGAAAACAGTTTTTTTTACAAGTACACAGAAATACTGAAACATGAAAATATTTCATAGGGGTGGGCCAGGTATTCCTAGTAATGCCTTTTCCATTATCCAGATTCATGACAGTAGGCGCAATTTCCTTTGCCCTCATTTCAATCCCTTTATATGTCTCTACATCTTACCTTCTGCATACCGTGCCTGCACTAACTAGTTTTCTTCCTTCCCTACCTTTCAGCACCAGCCTGAGGTTTGGAAGAAGACTATCCAATAACCGTAACAGGTGTACTCTTCTAATGCAAGGATCTCTCGCAACCCGAGAGAAGGTAAAAGGAAGAGACAACCGAATAATCCAATTCAATTTCTTCAGAACCTGTGGCTATCCTCGATTGAAGTAACTTCTTTGAGTTTGTATGTAACTATACGATGGCCGTTCCAAACAATATGGATTATCGTAGTGATACGACGTGTTCTGAAGAAATGCAATGGGTAGAGTAGGAGTAGCAGGGATATGTGCGACTTTATCGCGGATCAAGATAATCCGAAACCCAAGGGTGTAAGAAGGTTCGGTTAACTTGGTTCATGCGTTTTCAAGGTAAGTCATGGGTCGTTGTACCAGAGAGAGAGAGAGAAAAGAAACACTCAGCGTGCACTCTGTCAAGATTAGATTGATTTTCACTTTATCTAAGCAGGGTGGCTCCCACTGTATCCTCGAATTCTCCTTCAAACCTTAAAAGGAGAACTAGTCGGGATCATTTACACTTTATAAGTTCGCTGACCGTTTAGCCAGACCAGTGTTGGTACTCCGAGGGAGGTCCCCCGTGCTTTCGCACGGACCCAATTAATAACCCTGTTTCCGCAGAGGCGTAATCTCGTTAACACTTTCTAGACACTTAATAGGTCAGCTAATTGTGAAGTGAAAAATCTCCTGAGGAGTAATACATACTCGTCAGTGGGAATCGGGACCTAACTATCATCATGTGATAACCTGACGGAATCCACTCAAGTTACCACACTCCAGAAGGTATGTGCATGCCTGGAAAGTTTCCCGTATGTTTGAAACTCCCAATATGGTTTTTTCCCCTAGGATCCAAGTGACCTTGACAAGATCAACAAGTCAAAGGATCCTAGTCAAGTTTAACCTGTCATTATCCTGATTGCATTAGACCCACCCGCACAGACCCTTAAAAAGGTCAACAAGGTCGAACGACTGTCCTAACCAATCCACATATCCATACGAAAGAAAAGTATTACAGAGCTACCGCTCACTACGCCTTGATAAAGTTAACAAACGCAGCATGAATACTTAGCAATACTAATCTAAAATGACGGAGGGTTACGGCTGGTTTTTGGCGAAAAACCTTTAACGTAATGAACTTGATATCGCTGAAGGAACTCGAGTAGCTTTGAAATGGAGTGGCTTAAGCTTCGCTTTTTAAAAATAGTAACATAAACTTTTGTTTAAGAGCGAACTCCCCATGAAGGGATCAAGGCTCTTCCTTCATAGAATGAGGTGCGGGATATTCCTAGCCGAATACCTCTATACAAAGCAAAAGAATACGGCTATGAGTTTTGAAGAAAACCAAGTAGTTTTGAAATTGATTCTGACAACATCATTTAGGTTTATTTTCCTTGCATTATATCGATAATGCGTTCCCATCATTTTATGTTTCCAAGCCACAAAAGAAACAAGCAAAATAACATGCAATTTATATACCATCCGCATTCGCCACAGGGCCCCGTCATGCACCGTTAGATTACTTAACTAACGGCAGAGCGGGGGCAGGACTAGCGCGGATGCAAAACTTATAGAAACATCTACATATTATATATATATATATATATCAACATCGCAGGCAGATAATAGCCATCACAGGCAGATAAAAATCATCACAAGCATGCGAACAACAATATGGAATAGCTGATAATTTAGGAGCCCCACGTTTCATTTGAGCCGTAAATGAGACGCGGCGTTCCTCGGTCGTGTGGATAGCCAGTGCAATGAAGATCCTAGACCCATACGAGTGCGGAAAGTTACCCGCCAATCCCTGAAGTGAGACAACCCCAATCAACAAAGTGAATAGCCCACCAAACACATCATGGAATCCTGTAACTTGAGCACCCCTCCATCGGTCAACCTAAACCCCTACGAGTGCGGTGAATAGCCCGCCAATTCTACCCCCCGGTCTCAACGTCATGAGATGCGGGCCCGTTGCCCTCTAGAACCCGGCTATTCGAGCACTCATCCACGTGGTAATCCTAGTACAGAAAAGAAATTATATATACAACGTTGACATCAACCTCAACCCAGTCGTGCCCCAATAAAAGAATAAACAAACTGACAGAATTGACAATCCACATGTCGGACGCTCGCCCCACAATAATCAATATTCAAATGAATCTGAACTGTACATCTAACATTGCACACAAGTCTATCTATCACGACAATCCATCCATAACATCAGTGCAATACAGAACATCAACGTGAATATCATATTCATAAACCCGTCTGATTGTACATATAGCAATTAGTCGGATTGTATCGCGCTATGATATTCACGGTCGCAGAATCTAACAAACACACCGAAAACCACAAATTCAAAATTTCGATCGATTAAAACTTTCCGCATTAGCCCCAAGCACAAACCAGTACTCAAACAAATCTGGGCCAAAACCAAATATCACAAAATTCATATTTCTATATACCGGTACTCAAAGAAATTTGGGACACAACGGCCCCAAGTTGAACGCGGAACCGCGGCCAAATGCTATGTTAAGCGGAGGTTCCACGGCCAAAACTTGGGATCATGTGCTCCAATTTCTTTGTGGCCTCTAGTATTGCCTGCACATAATTTTAAAGCAACTAGAACAATTTTTTGAAAAACTTTAAAATTCGAACCGTAAGCGACGATTTAGAAATGCGATTCGGAAAAATCCTTCGATCAAAACTCTAAATAAGTACAAACTAACTAGTTATGGTTTATGGAGTAGCTCTGATACCATGTTGGGTTTCGGTGTCCGCGCCGCGGAAACCGCAGCCGAGGCGGAAGCGAAAACAAAAATTTACATAAGCACCGAACGCCCGTAAAACCCAGGATACGGTCCAATAACCTAAACTAGCTAGCTAGGGGTGCAAGGGTTGAGAAACTACAACCTTTGTCGTGTGTCCACCCAATTGTCGAAGACCCCTCCAAGCTCGTAACCGTCGGGACCGCGCTTGAAAATCGACCACCATCGTCGAAGACGATCCACCCTAGGAAAACCGGAGGAGGCTCTAAACGATGATCCATACTTGGTAGGTGTGGATGGCCGGTGATTTTGGAAAACTTCACTAAATTTTACTCTCTAGAATCTATGCTCAAATGAGAGCAAGAAGAAGAAGGAGAAGAGGAGAAGCTGGTTGCTCACACTTGCAACCATGAAGCACGAGGCATGTTGGATGAGATGAGGAAAATCATCAAGTGTAAAATCAAAAGGAGAATGGCTACATATATTACAACCATGATGCAATAGTGCACCAATAAATGCCCAAGCCATACTCATCACCATGCTTCATTGCCACCTCATCAACACCTCATTTTCCATTTGTTTTTCTAAAAAGAAAAACAAATATGAGGTGTCCTTCTTCTAGAAGCATTCCCGTATAAATACGGAATACTTCACCTGGTATATGTATCGCTATATATACGCGTATCCGTATAAAAATACGGATAGCACCAAAGAGAGAAAATGAATAGTGAACAATAATACTAAAATATATTTATCAAAATACATTTATAAATTATTAAATCAAATCCTGATTTAATAATCTGGCTTAATCCTAAGCCGGCTAGTATTATCAATCGCCCGATTAAAGTCCGTGTATCTCATACACGTATTTAATCAGATCCCTGCACGTACCAACGTACGGCTCCTACATCTGTCGCATGAACCGAGAAAACCTTCTGTGTGGCACTCTAAAGACTCGACAATACGCTGGCAGTGGGTTTAACCACAAGTACATCAGCGGCACTAGATGTACGTAACGGCTACCCAGGTACTTGTCGAAATGGGGGTCGACAATCAAGTACATACTTACCCTACTGAGCCTGAATGTGACAATCTATATACAGTCCGGTCTCTTCATCAAAGAGTATCGCATATCGGGCCTAGGGGTGGATAACGTCAGACCCCTACTAACCTGATAAGTCATGTCTGAGTCAAGCTCATCACCAACAGAGATACTACTGATCAACTATTAGTAAATCTCATCCACCGTGGCCACGGATTTTGGTGATAGCCAACTGAACACAGCGCGACATCGACTCCTAATACCAGGAGAGATGAATCCCTGACAGTCGACTACTGCCTCCATGTGGCTCAGGACTGTACCCAACTAAAACATGTTTGCACGTCTCCTTTGAGCCATGGTAGGGTAGTAATCAAAGTACAGTGAGAACTTACACGAGACAAATGATGACTTCAGGTCAAAGGACTAACCTGTACTCATGCCACCTGAGAAATTCCATCTGAAGATAGATATAATACCATCTAGAAGTTCTCGGCGAGTCCGTCCGGTGTACTTACCTCCAGTGAGCACTTGTATACTATCTTAGGTGACACAACACCAATGGCTTGTGAGACCGGCCACCGCCCTTTGTCGGGGTCTAGAAGCGTATACACAAGTCTACTCTGGAATATCGATACCCAGTCTCGATACTCCCACGACTAGGGACAATTAAGGATGCGCTTATGGACAACCCAGCTCCTACATATATGATCGCTATCATAATGCTGGTTGTCAAGCAACAATCCTACGGGCTTTATCAATGATGAAGA
This sequence comes from Agapanthus africanus, assembly GCA_030015575.1. NCBI lineage: Eukaryota > Viridiplantae > Streptophyta > Magnoliopsida > Asparagales > Amaryllidaceae > Agapanthus > Agapanthus africanus. The sequence goes on from CM057343.1 coordinate 634,031,216, forward strand.
CAATCCAGATAGCATACTATCATCTCGAGTAAGACTGTTATACCTGTATAGGTCCTCCCTCAGTTATCATAATCGCCTACTTGCAATCATAATAATTTTCTTGAGGGAACTATATCCAACACTAACCCTTCCCGAGATCCCCGCACCTGCCTCCCTTATCTCGCAACGTCTCTCTCTTCCTCTCTTTAAATCTCTCTCTCCCTCTTTCTATCTCTTTACCTCCTGCTCTCTCCCGTTAAAAAAAAACCCTCCAAGCTCCCCTCGCCGACGAACCATCGCCACCCTCCAGCAACTCGGCCGACGAGTCCCTTCATCACATCGGCAACCTCCCGCCTCAACTCCTTTCCCCCTCGACAACCTAACCCCAAGCTGCACCACCACCGCGGCTGCCACCACATCCCTGCCACTGCTGACCCTCACTCCCCTTGCCGACAACCCCCTCTGACACCCCCTGCCTCTCCTCCTCTTGAGCGCGACCCTTCTCACTCTAGGACCCATCACCACTCCATGCACACCCCAAGACCTTTGCAACCTACAACTAGCGCCCGTCGCCTGAGCATCACTGCCGCAGCCACCACCGGCATCTTCTCCTCTGTCAGTCATCGTCGCCCCCATCTCAGCGAACATTCCCACCTCGCCGCTCCAGCCACGTCCAAGTCCAGTGCCCATAACCGTCCGTGCTCTCACCGTAACCGTCCGTGCGATCGCCGTCGCTGTTTCGTCGTCACAGGCAAGTGAAACCTCACTTACTTTAACATGCTATGTACATATATCTATAGATTCGTGTTAACCTTATACTAGATAGATTATTTTGAATCCGTGTTAGTTAGTTTACTATCATATATAATTCGTAAGTCGTCATCGTACCTTCATGAAAAACCATAATAATTCTAGGATGTTTGGTTTGAGCGTAATTGGATCTGAACATCACGTTAATACCATATGGAATTGTAAGCATTTGATACCATTTTCATGTGTTAGGCAAAACCAACTTTAATTCGATAGTTCTCGATTTTGTTTGCTAATAGTTCGACGTAGACCAAAACCCCGTCGATCATGTTCATACCTTTTACCAATATTTTCTTTTGCTACTTACGAATGTCGTGTAGAAAACTGAATTCAAAATAACGAAGTATCGCATGTGTAACAGCGTCCTAAAGAGGCAACGTCAAATCTGTTTTGATGTATGTGTCGTGGTGTTAAATTGATATTAATTTTAATATATATAGGAATGTAATGTTTGATGGCTCATATCAAATACGACTCGATAATCTAGGACCCCATGTTATTTAATTTTCAATATTGATATATATCTATGATGAAAACTGACCTGGAATGCGGCTCTGGACTGCAGTCCAGAGCAGCATCCCATATTGACATCTGACTTTAAATAAATGTGTAGCGCTGTATGAAAGTGAAATTATGCAGAAGCCTATACCGTTGCAAAGATAATCTTGTTAGATAACTATAGGTAGTAGTTTTGTTCAATTTTACTGTCGTTTGACATTTTGTTTGTATTTAAAACTGTTGAAGTGTAGTGCAGTTTAGTAAAGAGACAGATTGTATACCCTGGCGTTAGACAGAATATAACTCCCAGCACACAGTGGATATTGTCGATCCGTCTGGTGAGTTATAAACTAAATTGATATATCTAAATTTTACCTAACTGTAGCGTTGTCTAATTATGAACCCGACAGGGATGAATATGTGTTACGAAATGGACTTTCAATTCAGGAACTGAATTTCCAGCGATGGACACTTAAAATGAAATGATCGTAACTCGCAAACCTGAAACCCGATTGACCTGGAACCAATTTTGTTGGATCACTGTTTGAGTTTAATTATATCCTCTTTTGTAGTATTTTGTCTAATTACGATCGTATGAATTAATATGTTTTTTCTGAACTCATAATGTACATTGTGTTTCATATCGTACTTGCTATGTTGCATCATTCTCGTATTTTACCCGACCGTGATACCTTGAGTGATAGCGAACGTTCATAGTGATTTATAGCAAACTTTGCATTGTCGAATGTGAGTGGTATTGGATTATTCGTGTCAAGTACACTGGTGATAAGTAATTGATTCGTGGAAGTGAATAGTGCAGTGGAAAGTGAATAAAACCATGATTAAGGTGCGTGCTTGTATACAACTAGTCCTATACATATGGTTATTGTAACCTGGGGAAAATAGGAAAATTAAGGTGGAATCGAACTCGTATTTAGCGAGGTACGGTGACTTAGAGGATGATCATTCGATATTAGCGATATGTGTGTGTGTGTGTGTGTGTGTGTGTGTGTGTGTGTGTGTGTGTGTTGGGTCATGGGCCTAGCGGTACAGCTGCAGGGTTATGTCTCGGGCAACAGTGGACCGTAATCTCAGGCATGCACGAGACCCTTGTTAAACACGAGCATCCTTTCCACCAATTGATTTTATTTGACTTAGCGACTAATAGGTAATAGCATACATATTGCGTGGATTGTTGATATGATACATATACCGTACTGTCCATTGTTCCCCGCCGAAACACGGAGACGCGACCGCGCGGGTCCGTCTCGCCAGAATTTCGGGGCAGATGCTAATTAGTGCTATCCGTCCACCTCTATGAAGATGACAAGTTCATTTATGGCACCATATATCGAAGGTTTAAACGGATGCGGCCGATATAGCAGACTTCGTCAGATTCCCCCTCGTTGATGAGGGTTTTTTTTATTGTGGGGATGCTCTTCCCTGCAGGCGTAAGCCCCTGCAGTTAATTACGCTACCGCATCGCAGTAACCACTTTCTCCTTCTCCAGATGGTCACTTCGTATCATGGGTGTTTGTTTTGTTTTTGGTTGCCCGTGGATTGTATACGGAGACTAATTTGTGTTGTCGTCCGTAGGGCGTGGATTAGTCCAAATCCATATTTTCTTAGATTTGGGTTTTGGTTTGGGTTTAAGGATACGTTAGTCTTATTTGAGACTAAGATCGACTTAAACGTTAGTTAAGAATACGTTAGTCTAATTTTAGACTAAGATCAACTTAACGGGATCATTTAGATCCAACAAAAGAGCATTTGGACTCTATTATTTAGTTTAGGGATATTGCAGTCGATTATTAGTTTAAGAACGTTACGGTTCCATGTTAGTTTAAGGACATCTCGGTCCAAGATTAAGGACATCATAGTCCGTGAGTTTAAATACCTCACAATCAAGGTTAAGGACATCATAGTCCGTGAGTTTAAAGACCTCACAGTCAAGGTTAAGGACATCATAGTCCGTGAGTTTAAAGACCTCACAGTCAAGGTTAAGGACATCATAGTTCATGGGTTTTAAAGGACCCCACAGTCCATGGAATGTTTGGTTGTCGGGACTCGTCACCTCCCTGAAGACGTTGAAGGATTACAACGAAAAATATCAGAGGAGTAAAGAGATGTACCCTCGAACCGATGTGAGTAAGTTGAAAGATCTGTAGTCCAATTTGGGGCTAAGATCTGTTAACATATTTACGAGCTGATGAGCTAAATTAATATGAGTTGAGGACCTATGCCCAATATTGGGCTAAGTCCAACAAATGTTTAATATTTTATTTTGGGCTGTTGAGCCTTTATTTGGGCTTGGCCCTTTTAACAATGCTGAGCATTGACAATGTTTTTGTCTTTTATTGAATGCAGAGCATTCATCATAGCTCTGGGCTTATTAAAGAACAATTTATGTTCTGTCAGTGCAACACGTGGTGCGCTAGGTGCTTTGCGCCAGTCAAAGAGCGCAGTGCGCTTCTGCCAAGTAGCGCACATGTAAGGGACACGTGTCGCGCTCAGCGCTATGCGCCAGATGATGAGCGCATGCTGCCAATTCATAAGCGCTGAGTGCTAATCCATGAGCGTATTGCGCTTTCAGTTTAGTGGTGCATACGTGAGTGACACGTGGTGCGCTTGGCGCTAAGCGCCAGCCCATGAACGTAATGCGCTATTTCAGATGCGCAAAGCGTTAGTTGTTAATTGGCGCATACGTGATTGACACGTGGTGCATTTGGCGCTGAGCGCCAGTCCAGAGAGCACAGAAGCGCAGTTCAAGAGCGCAAAGCGCAGTTCAAGAGCGCGTTCAAGAGCACAAAGCGCATCTGATCAATTTTATGATCTGGGAAACAGATTTTTGTTCTTTTAAAAGAGACTTTGTCTCAAGATCTAAGAACAACAGTTCTTATTTTGCAGGAGATATTTCCAATCTCTTATATTGATTAAAGGCTTTGCCTTTATAGATCCATGATCTGTGAGAAGAATTATGTTCTTCTTCTTATTATTTTATGATGAGATCTTTTGATCTTTTTGTGAAAGACCTTGGTCTTGTAGATCTATGATATTTAAATAAGTAAATTCTTCTTTTTATGAGATGATTTCATCTCTATGTTCATCATTATCATTTTTACCTTGAAGAAAGATCTTCTTGCAAGAGCTTGCTCTTTATCTTTGAGTTTCTCAAAGTTTATAGGGGGGTTTCTCTGTCTCTTTTCTGTATCTCTATATCTGTCTCTGAGACTTGAAGTCTAGGGGCCTTTTTATAGGTTAGGCTGATTTGTTGAATCAGTTAAAGAGATATTTCTCTGATTGATTTGGGGATATTTCCCCACCATTTGATCTCTGATCCTAGGGCTTCTGTTTTACAGAAAGCAATCTTCTTGTTTTTAACAAGATTGGAAAATCTTTCTATACAAAATTTATTCTTTCTTTTGGTAATTTTTATTTACCATTGGATCATTGATCCAACGGTGCTCTGATTTACAGAGCACAATCTTGTTATTTAGAAAGATTTTGAGGAATCTTTCCTTAACAGAATTTAATTTTGATTAATTAATGATTTATCATTATTATTAGTGTTCCCCGCCGAAAGACGTGCGAAGACGCGGCGAACGTCTTGCCTAGTCCGTGACAAAGGCCCAGGAACAGCAGCAGAAGCTTCAAGAAATGCTGACGCAAATGGCCGCACTCACCGGGCCAAAAGAAAGCCCGGAGGCGTCATCAGAGCAGAGTCACGAACAAGAAACCGATGCTGACTTCCTCCGCAGAGTCCTCGAAAAGAAGGATAGAGAAGCAGAAGAACAAGCGGCTAATATAAAATGAATGACGCTTCTCTTCCAAGACATGGTCGGGATGATGTTACAACCAGAACCTCCAGCTGAAGACCTTCCTATCATCATTGAAGACGACAGAGGGGAGACATCGAACCCTCCTCCGGCTCTTTCAGCAGCCAAAGAGGAAACCATTTCCAAGGCCACTCTGGATGACTATATTGCTCAGCAAATACGAGCTCACCAGACAAACGAAGCGGCCGGCCAAGTCGTTAAAACTGGGCGACCGTATCCAGGCTGGTATGACCAAATAAAGTATCCGCCGGGATATACGATCCCTAAATTTCATGTATACAAAGGGACGGGAAATCCCCACCAGCATGTCGCCCAGTTCAGGGCTCTTTGTGGCAACACCGGGGGTGATGATAAAATTTTGCTCCGTCAGTTTGTTGGCAGCTTGTCGGAGAAAGCGTTCGAATGGTATTCTGAACTTCCAAACGACTCCGTCAAGACTTTCGCAGAAATGGAGCTATTATTCACCCAGCGATTCGCGAGTGCTAGTGAACGCACCCCAATAACGGCATTGATCAATGCCAGGGTGAAACCTGGAGAGACATGGGTTCAATATGCAATACGATGGCGGAATCTGTGGTCGAAATGCGAATAGCGCATCGAAGAAGCACCGGCGGTGGGCATGTTCATGGGCACTCTTGATCCGCAGGCGACCATCTCCCAGTTCTTGATGTTTTTCTAGCCGACTACTTTCCAGGCCTTGATTGACAAGTTGGCCCAAATGGACCAGATGGGTCATAGATCGTCTCCTCTAAAGCCGGACTCTCGAAATGAGAAGGGAAAGGGGAAAGCGATCGTCGTCGCCAATGTTCAACAGCAGCCCGGTGGCCCGAGACCAATTGATCGCCAAAATAACAGAACTCGATCTCTCGAAGATAAAATGAGACGCCCTTACTCGTTCTCTCGAGACAAGACGAAGAGGTTATTCGAGCTTGCACTGCGCAACAGGCTCATCAATCTGCCGGAGCCAAGACGTCAAGCGCAACCAGGCGACATTAGCAATCCTAACTATTGCCCTTATCACCGAATGTTGGGCCATCCGATCGAGGATTGTTACATCTTCAAAAGCTGGATAGAAGATCAGTACCAGCAGGGCAAATTCATATTATCTGAGAATTGGAAGGTGAACCCGCCTCGGCCACACACTCCCAAGAAGACGGATACACCGGGGGCATCATGCTCTTTCGTAGAAGAAACTCCATGGGAGGTCGCTCTTTCAGCCAAGACGAAAAGGATGCTGAAGGATCTCTAAATATGCCCGGTGATCAGGTGGAAAAATCCACTCAAACCCGAGATCATCGAAGGAATGTTAAAACCGTGTCCAACTCCAAAAATCGGTGGTGATAGCCAAAGCACTCACACCCAGCCGTCAAAATCTTCGAAGAAGAAGAAGAAATCCGAAAAGCTCGTGAAGCCTGGTGATAGGCGCACGGACCTGCAAAAGCAGATTGACGCGCTGGTAGAGTATAACCAGAAGGCACGGACTCCAGTCACACTCCAAGTGTTTCTCAGCCATGTCCTTGAGGACGGAGATGATGGAGAAGACTCATCGGATGAACCCGAAGGTTACGTGGCGAGTTGCCATGTGATATCTCACTCGTCGATTGACGATGAAGAACCTCCTTGCACTGAGAAACTGGGGGCAAATCCTAAACCGGAACTTCCGGGGCCATCAGACGAAATGATCGATGCATTCCTAAACGAAGCTCTTCTGAAGAGTAAAGCTGATCGGGAGTGTGAGATGGCCATATTTGAAAAGGCTAAACGCCGGCGATTGGACGAAAGGGTTGAAACACTCCCGCCAGATCAAAGTAATCCGTCGCGAATAAAAACAGGTTCAAGACAAGGAAGAGGTTCGCCAAAGCCATATCAATGGGAATGAAGCTGCCACCCTCAGAAGGAAATATTCCTGGTAAAACGGAAACACATCCTAGCTACTGCTTATACCATCGAAAGATTGCGCACCCCACCGAAGAGTGCAACGCTTTTACAAGATGGTGGCAGGGATATGTTGCTCACCGGCAGCATTTTAAGCGGATGAAACGTAAAACTCGTCGGGAGAAAAGAAGTACGACCGAGGAGCGTAAAAGAACTACCGGCAACTGTCGTATGGTCAACGCCGGGGGATCGCAAGTTCTTACCTTCGGGAGCGACTCTGACGAAGAAATGTCTCTTGGTCCTCTCTTTAAAGAGTCCACCTTGGGAAAAGAGGAAGAACCAAAGACTTGTGAGAATATTCAGCTGCACAATCGTATGCTGCCCGAAAAGAATCTTGGGCCCTCGAACAGTGGGTCAAATAGAAAAGATAAGGGGAAAGAAAAGGTCTCTGAGGATATCATCCTTGATGACCAAGCCGTCGAGAAGCTGACAGCCAAGGACCCGCCAAAGAAAAGTAAGGTGGACTACAACGTTCTCGCACACTTGAGGAAGATACCCTCGCAGCTCAGAATTCTCGATGCCCTTCTGCTATCCAAAGAGGCGAGAAATTCACTGATCAAGGCATTACAAGAGCCCGAGCAATTCCAAGCTTTCCTCGCCGAAGAAAAGATGAAGGACTAGCTGGAAGAAGTACACACAGCCGATATCACCTTCGGCGATGAAGATCTCCTCCTTGGGACATGCGAGCACAACCACCCCTATATGTCTCCGGATACTGTCATGACATCAAGATAGGTAAAATCCTGGTCGACAATGGGTCCTTCGTCAATCTCCTTAACATAAGGGTGTTAAAGGAAATCTGCATGAGCGTTCAACACCTCGCTCGCGATAAAATCACCATCTCCGGATTTGACTCCCAGTCATCATGGATGCTTGGGTCTGTAATATTGACACTACGCTTTGGGCTGCTTGTCACGGACATTAATTTTCACGGCATTGACGCCAAGACATGCTACAATACTTTGCTCGGTAGGCCTTGGTTACACGTGTACAACATTATCCTTTCTACACAACATCAGTGTATGAAGTACTTCAAGGATGGTCTCGAATACACCGTGACAGGGGAGTTGAACCCATTCTCCATGAATGAAGTCCGAAAGTACGAAGATGCAAAATACTTCTTACCAGATTTTGAGGACGTGGAAAGATGTCACAAACCGGAGAACAAAGCTATCACCACCATTCCGGTCTTCGGGAGTGATACCGAGGAGGAAGAAGAGATAGTTTATTCAGGTCCGCCCCAGTACAACAAGCCGGGATCTCCCACTCCTATGTTGATCTTCGGCAGCTACTCGAAAGATGAGGTCAATGCCATATTCTCTACTCGGCCATCAATACACGCCTTCACTGATGAAGATCAAAGTTTGCAAGTTGCCATGGTTCCGCTAAAGCATCATAAAGAGCTAGACGTGCTTGATACCTACAGTGTGGAAGAACTGCAGACATTCTACGTCCCTCCCACGCGAAAAGGTGAAAGGGCGATCCTATTCTACCGATCCAGGGAAACCAAAGTGGAGAAAGAAATCTGGCATGGTGCGGATTCTACACTTGACAGGCTCCATCCCATCCGTTTGCCCAGATATTACACGGACGGATTAAAGAGACTCTTGAGACGCCAAGGTATATCTCTTAAGCAAACTGCGCGACAAGCACGGTTCTATAACAGGATCTGGAACGTTCCCGGAACTCAACGAAAGTTGCCCAATGGGAGAATGGAGACGACCGGGCTTGGGTATGTTCAATCCAAGAAACGGGAGCTATTCCGCGACTGCTACATCATACATGACTTTGATGAAGAAGGAGATGCTCTATGGGAAGATGCTAACCCTGAACTAGAACGAGCTCCCGCCGTGAAAATGCCCAGTCCGTCGTTCGAAGAACAAATGGACAAGCTTATAAGGGAAGCAGGTCAAAAGGTTCGAGACGACCATAATCGCGAAATGGCCATTTACGAGAAAGCCAGGACGCAACGCCTCCTTCAATAGGCTGTGAAAAATGAGAATGCTCCTCCTTGTCAACCCGTTGTACAAAAGGCCCGACGCAGAGGCAGAAATAAACCAAAGAACGGGAAAGGCGTTCGACAGCGACAAAGCGGGTCCAAGAAGCCACGCGATCAGGAATTGAGCAGTCCAGATTCGTCTCTTATGAAAAAGATGGGTCGAGCATATTCCTTTCCCCAAGACAAGACAAGGAAGACATTCGATCTTGTCATAAAACATCAGATGATGACACTCCCGGAGTCCAAGCACCCCGAGCAAGCAGGCGAAGTCTCTCACCCGGACTATTGCTCATATCACAGGGCAATAAGACATCCTCTCGAAGACTGCTTCACATTTAAAGACTGGGTCGAAGACCAGTATCAGCAAGGCAGGTTCGCTCTATCCAACAGCTGGAGGGTAACCCCGCCGCAGAAGCATGAACCCAAAGCCGCGGGAGTAGAACCGGATCAACATCAGTCTTGGAAGCGAGTTCGTACCTGTCATGTGATAATGTTGTCGAAAGAAGAACCCGAGAATATGGATGACCTCCCCCGGTGCTTCGACAACGATGATGATGAGGTAATCTCAGAATTTCCACCGGCACCAAAAGAGCAGGAGGATGGGATACATACTACTGCAGATAACCTCAAGAAAATTGATTTGGGGACGGCAAGTGACCCACGGCCGACGTTCGTCAGTGAGCTGTTGTCTGAAGAAAGGGTGGCTACGCTAAAGGACGTGCTCATGCAGCATAAAGATTGCTTCGCATGGAACTATTCCGAAATGCCAGGATTAGATCCAGAGATTGCTGTCACAAATTGGCGATATCTTCGGACGTCAAGCCGATCAAACAAGCACCGAGAAGAATGCAGCTCGAGCTTGAGACGAGCATCAATGCCGAGGTCAAGAAACTAATCGACTCTGGTTTTATCCAAGAGGTTCAATATCCTGATTGGATCGCCAACATCGTCCCGGTGATGAAGAAGAATGGGACGGTGGGCATATGTGTAGACTTTCGGGATCTCAATAAAGCCTGCCCGAAAGACGACTTCCTAGTACAGGTCACTGAGCTGATGATAGATAACACATCCACTCACGAAGTTTTCTCCTTCATGGACGGCTCATCAGGATATAATCAGATAAAGATGCATCCTGAGGACCAGAAGCATACTGCTTTTTGGACCCCTTTGGGCATATTCTGCTACAAGGTGATGCCCTTCGGTCTAAAGAACGCCGGTGCCACCTATCAGAGGGCCATGACGAAGATTTTCAATGATCTCATACATGAAATCGTCGAATGTTATATCGACGACTTCGTAGTTAAAAACAAATCATACGAGGAACATCTAGAGCATCTGAAGATCGTATTCCAACGCCTTCGGCAATACAACTTGAAGATGAACCCTCTCAAATGTGCGTTCGGGGTTTCCTCGGGCAAATTCCTGGGATTCATCGTCCGACACCGAGGCATCAAGATAGATCCATCAAAGATCAAGGCGATCATGGAAATGCCTCCGCCAAGGACTCTCAAGCAACTGCGGTCTCTCCAAGGGAAGCTCGCGTATATCCGGCGATTTATAGCCAATCTCTCAGGCAAGTGCCGTCCTTACAGTCACCTGATGAAGAAGGGAACCCCGTTCGTCTGGGATCACAAATGCCAAAGCGCACTGGACGAAATCAAACAATACCTACAGAATCCTCCAGTGCTAACCGCTTCGGTCAAAGGAAAGCCTCTTATTCAGTATACAACCGCCCTTGAAGGTTCCTTAGGCGCATTATGGGCACAAGAGAATGACCAAGGGAAAGAAAGAGCTCTCTACTATTTGAGTCGAGTTCTAATGGGGGCAGAAAGAAATTATTCTCCCATCGAAAAACACTGCATAGCGTTGATCTTTGCAATAACGAAGCTCAGACACTATGCGTTGGCACATGAGGTCCATCTCATATCAAAAGTGGATCCCCTAAAATATTTGATGTCAAAGGCCATATTCACAGGACGACTCGCTAAATGGGCCCTACTCTTGATGGAGTTCTCGATAACTTATCGAGCCATGAAGGCAGTGAAAGGCCAGGCCATCGCCGACTTCCTCGCTGATCATCCGATACCCGCCGATTCTCCTTTGAACTGCGAATTGCCTGACGAACACACGTTTGACACGATCGACGAAGAGAGAAGAGATAATGATACCCGCTGGGAACTTTACTTCGATGGAGCATCTTCCATGAAAAAGCGCAAACAAAGCACCCCCATAATCAAATCAGGGGTAGGCCTCATCTTCATGACTCCACAAGGAGGGATAATGCGCTTTGGTTTCTCCTTAACAGAGCCGAGGATGAATAACGAAGCCGAGTATGAAGCTTTGATAGCAGGTCTCGAGATCGCCATTGACATGGGAATTGAAAACCTCCTCATATACGGAGACTCCCAACTGATCGTCAGTCAAGTTAATGGCGACTATCAGACGTGCAAACCTGAATTGGTGAAGTACGGCGAGAGGGTGCAGCAATTGCTGACCCAAATTCCTTCCTACATCTTGGAAAGCATACCGCGTGCGGAAAATAGCAAAGCAGACGCATTAGCCATGCTCTCTAAAGAACTGGCTGACGTGAGGATCGTTGTGCAAAACCGTCGGGTTCTCGCACCGGCAGAAATATCTCCGGAGTCGCCCGAAGAAAAAGGAGCGACCGAGCAAACGACACTACAAATAAAAGACCAGGAAAAGGCTAAGGATTGGAGAGAAGTTTTTATAGATTATTTCAAATCCCTTCGAACGCCTGAAGATAAGTCCTCGAAACATCAGCTTATGAAACGAGCTCTGTCTTTTGCATTCGTCAATGATACTATGTATAAAAGGTCATTTGATTCTCTGTGGCTAAGATGCCTAGGACCTGAAGAGGCAAAGAGAGTCATCCAAGAAACTCACGATGCACTCTGCGGTTTTCACCAAGCCGGGCCGAAGATGAAGCTGAAGATTAAAAGTATGGTCTACTATTGGCCCACAATGATTCAGGACTGCATCGAATATGCGAACCAGTGCCACTCGTGCCAGATTCACGGAGACTTCATCCATCAGCATCAAAATCCACCACATCCAACAGTGGCTAGCTGGCCGTTCGAAATGTGGGGGACTGACATAATCGGCCCCATCGAACCAGCATCGTCCAGAGGATATCGATTCATTTTGGCGACGACTGATTATTTCTCCAAATGGGCAGAAGCAGTACCGCTGAGGGAAGTGAAGACGAAGAATATCCTCCATTTCTTCAAGACACACGTCATTTATCGGTTTGGAACTCCGAGACGGATCATCTCCGATAACGGGCCAGCCTACAGAAGCCACAAGATTAGCCGCTTCGTACAACAGCATAATATAGACTGGAGATACTCCTCATTCTATAATCCCCGAGCTAACGGTCTAGCTGAGGCTTTTAACAAGACCTTAACGAAGATCGTAAAAAAGACGGTGTCTCGAAATAAGAAGGACTGGCATGAGAGACTGCATGAAGATCTCTGGGCGTATCGAACTACGTTCAAAATAGCCATGAACACAACGCCGTACGTATTGGTATTCGGTATAGAGGCGGTACTTCCCCTCGAGATAGAGCTACCCTCTCTACGAGTGGCAGTTCACTACGAGCTGACGGACGAAGAGAATGCTTACCTTCGACTTGAGGAGCTCGATGCCTTTGATGAAACCCGGCTTATAGTGCAACAAAATCTAGAGGCTTATAAAGCAAAAATGACGTGCTCATACGAAAGATTGACTATGCCGAGGACATTCCGCCAAGGCGAACTCGTGCTAGTGGTCAAAAGACCTATGATCCCTAATCGTGCCAAACGGGGGAAATTCGAGCCAAACTATGAAGGCCCGTATATCATAGACAAGGTCTACCAGGGTGGGGCCTATTTACTCATGGACATGCATGGTGAAAGACCTTTCAGGCCAATAAATGGCCGCTTCCTGAAAAAGTACTACGCTTGACGAGTCACGGCCTAGGTCAATGATGGATGACGATGACTATGTCCGCTCGCTATCTTCCTAAGCCCAGATTCTATAAGTAGTAGCCGGCTAACATCGGATCGAAACGTCCTTAAACTAACATCGGACCGAAACGTCCTTAAACTAAAGACGGACCGAAACGTCCTTAAACTAACGATGGACCACTATATCTTAAAACTGGCTGTTGACCGAAACGTCGATAAACCACTGTGGGTTACAGCATCCCAAAGCTGATACAAAAAAAAAGAAAGCGTTAAAAAAGAAGAAGAGAAAAACGGTATGTCCATAAGCAAAATGGGCACGGATGAAAACCCGAAAGGGCTCCCTGAGTAAAAACAGCAGGGCTACCGGCGAGTTTTGTGAAAACCCGAAAGGGCGCAATCTCGTTAAAAGACACTTCCAAGGTCCTCTCGACCTTATGAGGAGAAACCACATGCGTGAGATCCTTACGACTCATAAGGGAGCAACACACTTAGGGATCCTCACGATTCCTAAGGAGAAATTACACTTGCGAGATCCTCACGACTCGTAAGGAGAACCCTCTTATGGGACCCTCATGGCTCATAAGATTCAAAAGTCTTAAGCTACAGGGATCTGAACCAGTTCTTAAGCGGCCAACACAACCTCCAACTTTGCCCTACAAGCGGTTCAGTATTGACCCTTGTATACAATCCACGGGCGCGAATAAACATTTCCCTAACAAAGTCGCATCCGTGACTAGGGATATGTTTGCACGGTGAACCCCTTTGTACGCCCTCTCGACTTATGAGGAGAAAATACTCTTGTAAGATCCTTACGACTTATAAGAGACCATGCACTTAGGAGTCCTCACGATTCCTAAGGAGAAAACACATCTACGAGATCCTCACGACTCGCAGGGAGAAATACCTTTATGAGACCCTTATGGCTCATGAAGTCAAAAGCCTTAGTCGACAGGATCCTAACCCTGTTCGCTAAGCCACCTTTGTTCGACATCGACAGAGGCAAATGATGATTCGCTCCTGGCAATATTCCAGTTGTAGCGGTGCTGATACCGAAATCGGTGTCTAATTCCAAGCTTGCAGCAAAAAGCCAGCGAGCCACACATGCATACGAAATAGCCGAAATGATGGGGCAACTTGCAACAAAATCAGTAAGTAAAAATGTATGCATGCAAAATAGCCGAAATGATTGGGCAACTCGCAATGAAAAGCAGCGAGTAAAAATAAAATAAATAGCCAAAATGATCGGGCAACTCGCAATGAAAAGCAGCGAGTAAAAATAAAATAATTAGCCGAAATGATTGGGCACCGCGAAAAATAGCCGAAATGATTGGGCAATCACGACCTTCGCGATATAAAAGCTGAAATGATAGAGCATCGCGGAAAGAAATAAAAAATTTTGGAAAAATGAAATTTTTGCCCTACAAGTGATATCACATCAATCCCTGTATACAATCCAGAGGCGCAAACAAAGAAGGAATCATCCCTTCCCTCCCCAGGCTCCATCAGAAAACAAAGCCAAAGCTCGATGGTTCCCGGACAACCTGTGGACCACTTCGATATTCGTCTCATTACAACAGACGCAACGTCATCCATATGACCCCGTCGCGGAAATACGTCATCCACATGACCCCGTCTCGGAAATACGTCATCCACATGACCCCGTCTCGGAAATACGTCATCCATATGACCCCGTCGCGGAAATACGTCATCCATATGACTCCGTTTCGGAAATACGTCATCCATATGACCCCGTCTCGGAAATACGTCATCCATATAACCCCGTCACGGAAATACGTCATCCATATGACCCGTCACGGAAATACGTCATCCATATGACCCCGTCTCGGAAATACATCATCCAAATGACCCCGTCTCGGAAATACGTCATCTACATGACCCCGTCGCGGAAATACGTCATCCATATGACCCCGTCTCGGAAATACGTCATCCACATTACCCCGTCTCAGAAATACGTCATCCACATGACCCCGTCTCGGAAATACGTCATCCACATGACCCCATCTCGGAAATACGTCATCCAAATGACCTCGTTGCGGAAATACATCATCTACATGACCCCGTCTCGGAAATACGTCATCAACATGACCCCGTTTCGGAAATACGCCATCCACATGACCCCGTCGCGGAAATACGTCATCCACATGACCCCGTCTCGGAAATAATCATCCACATGACCCCATTTCGGAAATACGTCATCCACATGACCCCGTCTCGGAAATACGTCATCCAAATGACCCCGTCGTAGAAATACGTCATCTACATGACCCCGTCTCGGAAATACGTCATCAACATGACCCCGTTTCGGAAATACGTCATCCACATGACCCGTCTCGGAAATACGTTATCAACATGACCCCGTCTCGGAAATACGTCATCAACATGACCCCGTCGCGGAAATACGTCATCTACATGACCCCGCCTCGGGAATACATCACCCAATGACGCCGTGAAATGCGGATAACATCAATCTCATTAAACACTTACGGGTCTTCTCGATTCGTAAGGAAGAAAACTTTCTTATAAGATCCTTACGACTTATAAAGGAAAACACACTTAGGAATCCTCACGATTCCTAAGGAGAAATTACACTTACGAGATCCTCACGACTCGTAGGGGAGAAAAGTCTTCATGAGACCCTCACGGCTCATGAAGTTGAAAAGTCTTAGGTAGCAGATCTGAACCTGCTTCCTAAGCCGTCACTACCTCTCAAAGAATTCAAGACAGAATGCTCTTTATCATCTACAGGCTACACTTGCCAGAGAGACACACCAACAACACAGAAAAGAGAAGAAAGTGACAAGGGGAACACTTGATTTGCATTTGATTAAGTGTTCAAAGCATACCCGTTCATGCATGTGCAAAAGATTTAGTACATAAAATAAAACACGCTGAAATGAGGAATCTGCCATTCATACTTTGAAAAGTTCTTACAATCATGAAAGCAGTAAATGAAAACATCATCAAAATGATTACAGTGGTAGAACCTCAGATCCAGGGCATGGATTGAGGAATTCGAAAGTAAGGCCGTCTAGAATCTTTCTGGCCTTTCTGACCATTCTCGTGTGCATCCTTTCGTGCTCACGAGTGTCGAGATCCTCGGCAATGTCCCCCTCCCTTCGATAAGAAGCGATTATCGTCGTCTGTTGGAAAGTTTGATGCAGAATATCAATGAGGTTATCTCGCCGCTTCTTCGAGATCAGCCCCGACAGGAATACTGAATGCACCTTGTCTTCGGCATCATCCAACGCGTTAAGCGGCATGGCCTCGTGAAACCCCGGAAGTGCTCTCCAAATTGCTCCCACTACGATTTTCAAGAGAGCGGAATGACGAGGAATCAGCCAACCGACGCGTGCATACAGACCCTCCATAACCTCCGCGCATTGGGCATCTGTAAACTCCTGGTTTTGGCAACGGCCCTGTACGCGGATATCCTTATAAGTAATGAACTCCTTCAGACTGTATAAATGAACAGCCATAGTGCCTGAAAAGAAACACCATTAAAAGATTAGTAATGAGGGAAAACAAAAAAGATATGAGATTTAAACGACCCTTGATATCCCCATGGAGAAAACAAATCCTAATTATGACACTTGACAAATTTGAAAAAGGAGATTCTCATTTAATGAGCGACTCTTCGGGTCTAGAAATTAAACTCCTCGAGAGCAATGCTCCACAGACAGGAGTGACATCTGTCAAAGTTAATTATGAGAAGAATTTAAAGAAATTCCCCGAGAATGCTAAGAGCCATGCTCTGCGAGGAAGATGAAGTAACCCATCAGGAACCCCAAGAAAAGATCTCCTTAGATCTATGGGTTCATGATCTGAAGAGAGCAAAGCTCTATTAATGAAACCCTAAAATGGGTTTTCTTTAGATCAAAGATCTATAAAGAGCAAGGCTCTGTTAATGGGTAAAACCATAATTTATTGAATGTTTTAAACTTTACCTAGGTTCTAAAAGAGTTTTGACTCTTAAAAAATCCTTAAACAAGAGAGTTATACTCTATGGGAGAATCTCAGAAAGCAAGGAGATGAACAATGGTCATCGCAGAGGGCCAAAGGCCCTATTTATAGGTAGTGAGAGCCGTTTCAACTTCCAAAAGTTGATCCAACGGCTAAGATGTTACCCCCGCCGCACTCACGTATGGGCCACGTAAGCGCAACGGTAGGGGGGCATTTGTTTCCTCAATCAGAGCAAAGCTCTGTTCAAGATTTGAAATGAAGCGACGCTTCTGTTTCCCCCAATCAGAGCAAAGCTCTATATTGAAATTCAAAAGTCAAAAATTGAAGTAACGCTTCAGATCCAGCGCTAGGCGCGCTGCGCGCCACTTGTCAAACACGGATGCGCTAGCGCGGGCCGCGCCGCGCTGTGCACCCCCAATTAGAGCAAAGCTCTGTTTCCAAGATTTGAAAGCGAAACAACGCTTCATGAAAAGTGCTAACATCAAATGCGCCAGCAATAAGAGTCAAAGACTTTGAAACGGCGCTCACGTGTAAAGCACGAGAGCGCTAAGCACCAGGAGCGCTAAGCGCCAGAAGCGCTTCACCCTTGCAAGAATTACTTGCACCTGATTATAGGAAATTAAATTATGCAGCGCATAAGCGCCTTACAAAGGAATAACAAAGAATTAAAAATAAAGGAGCACTTGGCGGATAATGAAATACTTAATTAGACATCTTTTTATTATTACAATGTAAACAGATCACCAAACATGGGATCAAAAGGACAAGGGTTTGCAAAGCTTAGAATGAGATTGTCCAGTTCCCTCTCCTTCTTCTCCACCATGTCAAAACGACGATCCTGTCGAGGAGTAGCCATCCATCGATCAACGCCGCACTCACCAGAGAAAGTGGAGATAATGACCCAACGAGCCCGTATCTGGCTCAGCAAGTGGACAGAGCAATCCCTCAGGGCTTTAGTGATCAAATGCGCCTTGAAGAAGCACTCGATCTTGTCTTCAGCAGCATCGAGCATTGCCGAGGACATCTCTGCTGGAGGAGGGGGAATATCAGCGAGCACAGACGCAAGGATCATCCGAAGCCAAATAGAGTGTAGGGGGAGAGGAGACCGTACACGAGTCAAGAGCTCGTACAGCGCTACGTCGCATTGGTCATCCGTAAGAGAAGGATCCACCAAGCGCACAGCAAAACGAGGAACAATGTCCTGGATAAGCACTTCCCATGGTTGTCGGCGAGCATGTGGATTGTTACAAGCCATAACTGAAAGGATTCTTTGGAGGTGAGAAAAGAAATAAGCTTTACTTCAGATTATAAAGACTAGGCACAGAAAATTTTTTGTGCACAGTGGAGCTATTTCCAAGACTTGGGAAATGAAAGTTCTGGGGAATACAAGTTTGACTTAAAAGGAAGGTGAAATGACACCTCTGTTGAAGCAATGCTTCAGATCCAGCGCTCTGCGCTGCGCGCCACGTGTCAAACGTAGATGCGCTAGCGCAAAGTACGCTACGCTCTGCGCTACTCGTCACGTGTCAAACGTAGGTGCGCTAGCGCTGGAATTAAAAATTCCTCACCGTTAGATCAAAAGATCTAATAATGATAAGTCATTAATTAATCCGAATTAAAATTCTGTTATGGAAAGATTTTCTCAATCTTGTTAAAAACAAGAAGATTACCTTCTGTAAAACAGAAGCCCTAGGATCAAAGATCCAACGATGGGGAAACATCCCCAAATCAATCAGAGAAAGATCTCTTTAACTGATTTAACAAATCAACTTGCCCTATATAAAGGCCCCAAGACTTCAAGTCTGATATAGAGAAACCCCCCTACAAACTTTGAGAAAATTCAAAAGAAAGAAAAGCAAGTTTTTAGCAAAAGAAGATCATTTCTTCAAGGTAAAGAACATGAGCAATGAACACAGAGATGAAATCATCTCATGAACAGAAGAATTACCTTCTTAAAAGATCATAGATATACAAAAGACCAAGGTCTCTTATAAAAAGAGATCAAAAGATCTCATTATAGAAACAAAAGAAGTATTTACTTCATTCACAGATCATTGATCTACAAAGGCAAACCCTTTTCAAAAGTAAAAACTATTGTTCTTGAATCTTGAGGCAAAGCCTCCTTTAAAAAGAACATAAACTTGTTTTCTGATCATAAATTTGATCAAATGCGCTTTGCGCTACTGAAAAGTGCCTTGCACTCATGTACCGCGCTTTTGCGCTCTTTGGACCAGCGCTAAGCGCTAAAACGTGCCACGTGTCAACCACAGATACAACCTGCGCTTTGCGCTTCTGAAACAGCGCACTGCTCTCATGGGCTAGTGCTCAGCGCCAAGCACGCCACGTGTCTCTTACTGGTGCGCCACTAAATTAGCGCAACACGCTCATAAATTAAAAGCGCAATGCGCTCATAAACTGGTACTTAGCGCTAAGCGTGACACGTGTCCTTTTCGTATGCGCTACTTGGCAGAAGCGCAATGCGCTCTTTAATTGGCGCAAAGCACCTGGCGCGCCACGTGGCGTGCTGTCAGAACACACATTGTTCTGATGAATGCTATGCATTCAATACAAGACAAAAAATGTCAGGATCTAATGCTCAGCATTATTAAGGGCCAAGCCCAAGTAAAGGCTTAACAGCCCAGAACAATAAAATGTTAAACATTTTAATCTTATTGGACTTACCCAATTATTGGCCATTAGTCCTCAACTTATATTGAACTGAGTCCATCTGCTTAAGAATATTCATCAGATCTTAGTCCCAAACTGGGCTACAGATCTTCTAATCAATTCACACCGGTTCAAGGGTACATCTCTTTATTCCTCTGATACTCGTCGTTGTAATCCTTCAACGTCTTCAGAGAGGTGACGGGTCCCGACAACCATATATTTTAAGGACTGTGGGGTCCTTAAACTCATGGACTACGATGTCCTTAAACTTCATAGACTACGATGTCTTTAAACTACGGACTACGATGTCCTTAAACTTCATAGACTATGATGTCTTTAAACTACGGACTGTGGGGTCCTTATACTCATGGACTACGATGTCCTTAAACCTCATAGACTACGATGTATTTAAACTACGGACTACAATGTCCTTAAACCTCATAGACTACGATGTCTTTAAACTATGGACTACGATGTCCTTACACTTCATAGACTACGATGTCTTTAAACTACGGACTTTGGGGTCCTTAAACTCATGGACTACGATGTCATTAAACTTCATAGACTACGATGTCTTTAAACTACGGACTGTGGGGTCCTTAAACTCATAGACTACGATGTCCTTAACCCGGACTATGGGGTCCCTTTAAACCCATGGACTACGATGTCCTTAACCTGGACCGAGATGTCCTTAAACTAACATTGGACCGAGATGTCCTTAAACTAACAATGGACCGAGATATCCTTAAACTAACATTCGACCGCAATGTCCCTAAACTAAACAATAGAGTCCAATTGCTCTTTTGTTGGATCTAAACGATCCCATTAAATTGATCTTAGTCTAAAAATTAGACTAACGTGTCCTTAACATACGTTTAAGTTGATCTTAGTCTCAAATGAGGCTAACGTATCCTTAAACCCAACCCCCAAACTCAAATCTAAGAAGATACGGATTTGGACTAATTCACGCCCTACGGGCGACAACATAAATTAGTCTCCGTATACAATCCACGGGCAACTAAAAACAAAACAAACACCCACGACACGAAGTGACCATCTGGAGAAGGAGAAAGTTGTTACCGCGATGCGGTAGCGTAATTAACTGCAGGGGCTTGCGCCTGCAGGGAAGAGCGTCCCCACAATAAAAAACCCCTCCTCAAATGAGGGGGAATCTGACGAAGTCTGCTATATCGGCCGCATCCGTTTAAACCTTCGATATACGGCGCCATAAATCAACTTGGCATCTTCGAAGAGATGGACGAATAGCACCAATTAGCATCTGCCCTGAAATTCAGGCGAGACGTTCGCTACGTCTTCGCGCGTCTTTCGGCGGGGAACAATTAGATCTTTTGATCTAACGGTGAGGAGTTTTTAATTCCACCGCTAGCGCACCCATGCTTTGCACGTGGTGCGCTGCTCAGAGCGCAGCGCACTTGGCGTGAGCGCACACGTGCTTTGCATGGGGTGCGCTGCCTAGGGCGCAGCGCACTGGGTGCTGGATCTGAAGCGTTGCTTTATTTTAAAATTTGAATTTTGAACAGAGTTTTGCTCTGATTGGGGGAACATCCATATTCAATTGATATTCCTTATTCTTATGTTACTGTATCCTGCCGTTCGTTTCATGTTTAATATCATAGTACACATACTATATATATTGCTATATGTATCACCCTGACGACCTGAGTGTGCATGCTTAGAGGACGAAGTGGACCTAGCTCAGGAACATGACCTGTCATTCGAGATCGACCGTGAAATCAGCCCCATCACCTATTACATACTATAAGAACATTGTTATTTCTTGGGTTAGTTATTTCTTTCATGCAAATAAATGTATCATGAACTCTGTTGTTTTAATGCAATAAAGTTGTGAGCTGTGATTCCCTTTACTTTAGTGTTGTGTTTACTGATTACCATGTAATGCTAGAAACTGAAGTGTGACTACGGTGGGATTATTTCTTGACCGTAGAAGCATAGCTGGCCTAGTCACCCATCGTATTTCGTATTTTGGGAAGTGGGGCGTGACATGATTTTGTTGGTATCAGAGACGGGTTTAGAATGAAATCACAGTTCCGTCGAGGGATCCCTAGCCTAAGTTACACACTTGATTTATACTTTATTATATTACATTTTTAATCCTTACAATTCTCGTTGAATCATCTTATAATCCTTGCTTGAACCTGATTCTTGTTAGTGTATATGCCATAGAGGCCATTACTGTATCATACTAGTTTGTATATTACTTGATGGAAGCTTGGGATGTTCACAGTTGTATAGACAATCTTGCTCGAAATGGTAGTATGCTACTTGGTTTGTTTCTACTTTAATGTATGCATGTGTTTCTTTTAGCATATCGCCTATACACATTAGTGGAGCCCTTAGGATCTTTGCTTGATTACCAGCGTTGTGATGGCAGTCACACTAGTGGGGGCTGGGTAATCTACAAGCACATCCTTATACAGGTCCCTGGTCGTAGGATTATCGAGACGGGGCATCGATACTCCGGAGTAGACTAGCGTATGCGCTTCTCATCCCAGCAGAGGAGATGGTCTGTCCCACAGCCGTCAGTACGTCGTACTTGAGATAGTTTGCGGGTGCTCGTTAGGTTACGAGTACACTGGACAGAACTCGTCGGGAACTGTTGGTTGGTACTATACCTATCGTCAGTTATCAGTTCCTAGGTGACATGAGTACAGCTTAGCCCGCTGACTTGATACTGTCACTTCGCCTCGAGTGTGTTCCCACTGTTCTTAGATTGCTACCCTACCACGGCTCAAATGAGTCGTGCAAACAGTTAGCAGTTGGGTGCAGTCCCGAAGCACTTGAAGGCAGTGATGGTTAGACAGGATTCGTCTCTCCCGGTATTGGGGGTTGATATCGCGTTGTGTCTAGGAGAGCCATTACACAAAGTCCCTGGCCAGGGCAAGCGAGATATACTGGTAGGTTATCCAGTGTTGTCTCAGGGTGTTCTGGGCTACACTCCGACACGACTTGTACCGCTATTAGGGGACTGACGTTCACCACCCCCTAGGCCTGCCATGCGATATTCTCATACGAACAGACCGGACTGTACGGAGATTGTCACATTCAGGCTCATTAGGAGTTCGGATAGGTTCACCTCATCAGTCTTCTTATCGGCATCTACCTGGGGACCGTTACGTACAGCTAGTACCGCTTGCGGCCTGTGGTTGAACCCACTGCAAGCGTAGTGTCGAGTCTTTAGAGTCCCACACAGAGAGCTATTCGCCTTTGGGCAAAACAGAGTAGAGGTCGCATGGTTTTGCGAAAGGGTTCGTTCACATCCGCGCACTTGTGCGCGTTTGGTGTCCGGGCAGTTATTACTAGCGGGCTTTGGTTTAAGCCAGATCCTAGTATATGTTTTGGGATTGGTTTTATCTTATTGTATTCGTGTTCCTCGGAGCACGGATGCGGGTGTGTATGCACAGTTGACTGAGGCAGAGGCAGGGGATTCTCATTAGGGTTATTGACTGTTGACTTTTCTAAACCCTAATGAGAATAAGAAATATGATTAATAATAATATTAATTAAGTATTATTGTGCCATGGTTGAGTTGAAAGTTTGACTTTTGTTGACTTGTTGACCGGTTGATTATTTTGGACTTGTTGACCATCATCATTTCATGGCTATGACTTTTGTTTACTTGTTGTTCTTTACAAAATGCATTAAATGCATGAAATGATAATGGCCATTGATATGAACCATCACATATACTTAATTATTATTATTATCATGATTATTTTCTCTTTTGTGAGCATGGTTGTAAAAAGTCAAGCTCATTCTATCATTCTCATTCTCTCTCACCCAAGCTCTCCCTCTTCCTCTTTCTCAAGGCTCTCATGTCTCATGAGTTGAGAAACATGAGCCATTGAGATAAAACTCTCAAAACTCTTCTCTACTCACTCTAAAGTATAAGGTCTAGCAAGCCAAGCACTTTAGTTTCCTCCCGGTTGAGGTAGGAGCTTAAGGTAGAAGCTTTCGGGTGGATCCTTCTTCGACAACAAGAGGACCACGAGGTGGAGCCGATCCAACCACTCCAAGGAGCAAGAAGAGAAGGAGTTCAAGACCTAGGTATAACCCTTCTAACATAGTAGTTAAACTTCTAGTTAGTTTGCTAGGTGTTTGTTTAGCAAAGATCCTATTTCTAGTCTATGTTACCTTTACCATGAAAATCGTTTTTTACCGTTTCCGCATCCCCAAAAGAACCGGGACGGGTAACGTGGACTTACAGTGGTATCAGAGCCTAGCTAAACAACAACTAGTAAGTTAGCAAAGTATTTAGAATTTCGATCGGAGAAAAATCACAAAACGAGTCCAAGAACTGAATTTTCTGTCGATTTTTAAACTGTTCAAAAAATGATTCCACATACACTAAAAATCGGCTCAGGGTTTTGTAGGAAGACACAGGAAAACCGAGTCACTGACTCGGTCAACGCTCCGCGGAACCGCGGCGAGAACAAGCTTCTTGCCGCGGACCCGCGGCCGAGTTGACTCGGCCGTGAATCGTTTTTGCTGCAGTATTTTCAGTGTTCTGTTTTGGGATTTTTAAAGTATTTTGTTTCTGCCCAGATTTTCCAGAGAACAAAGTTGTGTTTGGGGTAGTTACAAATCCGTATTTTTGATCGAAGTTCTGTAGACTTTAGCTAATGGGTAATATCTGTGATGTGATATATGTATTGAACGTCTGCTAATCGCTATACGTCGATTAGTGAGGGTTATACATATCTGTGATCTGTAATGTTGATGGTTTGTGTATATGAACTCGTTGGATTGTTGCGGATGAATAGCCGGGGGTTGTGAGATGAGAGTTTTCTTTATCTTTCATTTGATGTAATATGTAATTGATGTAATATTATTTTTATGGCCGCACATCCGGGATGAGGTTGTAGCCGCCATTGTATATTATTTCTTTTACTGTTTTTTCTCCTAGGTTAGACCCAAGGTGGGGTGCACAAACTACCGGGTACCTCGAAGTGCCGAGTGGCCTACTCATGTTGTTGAGGGAGGTTGCTTCACTTCGGGTACTTGGCGGGTAGTTTGCCGCACCCGTATGGGTCTAGGGTGGGGTCTTGGCTATTCATCGCGACCGTGTAATCCGCTTTTCGTTGCAGGCTCGAATGAAACGCGAATTCCTAGTATATCCAATGTGTTCATCTGTGATCTGGAATGGCTATCATTGCATCTGACGAATGTATATATATATGATATCTAGTAGGCGTTGCTTATGTTTTGCATCCGCGCTAGTCCAACCCTCACTCTGTCGTTAGTTAAGTAACCTAACGGGTAATGACGGGGCCCCGTGGCGATTGCGGATGGCATAAGCGTACGTCATATTTTCGTTGTTTTCTGTAATGGTAGGATTAATTGATGGGACGCATTAAATTAATGCAAGAAAATAAACCAAAGTTAAAATCGTTGGAACAATTTCAAAACCACTCGGTTTCTTTTCAAAAACCAACTTTTAAACGCGGAGCTTAAACCACTCCTTTTAAAAGCTATCTCGTTCCATCGATTATATCAAGTTCACTACGTTTGCGGTTTCGCCAAAACCATTTATAGCCCTCCGTCATTTTATATGGATAGTCAATAGTATTCAAGCTGTGTTTGTTGGCCAAAGTCAAGGCATAGTGATTGGTAGCTATTGGATATTCATATGTAGCATAGATAGATGCGTTGGTTTGGGACAGTCGTACTGCCTTATTGGCCAAAGTCAAGGGTAGGTACGGGTAGGTTCAAATTAACCTGGAAAATGACGGGTAGAACTTGACATGTGACTTATGATTTGTTGGCCAAAGTCAAGGTCATAAGAGCATGGGGCAAAAATCCACATCGAGAGTTTCTAAAAAAACTGAAACTTGCTAGCGCTGCATACCATTTGGAGTGTGATGATTCTGGTAGGATTCCTTCAGTTTTGTCACACGATGATATTTGGATCCCGATCCTACTGTGAGTATATGCTACTCCTCGGGAACTTTCTCACTTAACGATCAATGCTATAAACCAAGTAGGTGTCTAGAAAGGTGTTAGCGGGGCTACGCCCACAGGGAAAAGAGGTTATTTAATTAAGGAACTTCGCGAAAGCGTTGGAAAACCTCCCTCGAAGTACCGACACTGGCCTGGCGGAACGGTTAAGCAAGTATTGTACGGTGAGATTGATCCCGACCGATTCTTCCTTTTTGGTTTGAGGAGGGATTCGAGAAACAGTGGGAGCCATCATGTTTAGACAAACTAAAAACCACTCTAAACTTGCAAGAGCATCATGCTAAAAGTGTTTCTTCTCTCTCTCCTAATTGCAGCGACCAAACATCATGACCGGACTTAAGTTACTACTAGATAAAAACATACTGACAGGGCCAAACTACAAAGATTGGCTCAGGAATGTCAAAATGGCAATCACTTATGACAAGTTGGGGTATCTCCTTACCACTAAAGCTCCCCCTGTCCCAGGTGTTGGAGATAGTGCCCTCAGAGTCAATTATTAGGTCACAGGTACGTGATTGTAATGATTGAGGGAGGACCTATCCCGGTAGGACAGTCTTACTCGAGATGATAGTATGCTATCTGGTTTACCTTTATCATCGTGTACTGCTTTAGGTGACCTGACACGTCGCTATTACACGTTGATAGAGCCCCTAGGATTCTTGCTTGACCACCAGCAGTATGAGGGCGATCATATAAGTGGGAGCTGGGGGTCTACAAGCATATCCTTAAAAGGTCCCTAGTCGTGGGAGTTTCGAGACCGGGCATCGATACTCCATTAGTAGACTAGTGTATACAGTCGAGACCCCGACGAAGGACGGTGGCCGGTCTCACAAGCCACTGGTGTCAGTTGGATCACCTAAGATGTATACAGGTGCTCATTGGGTTATGAGTACACCGGACAGGACTCGCCGGGAACATGCTAGTTGGTCATATACCAGACGTCAGATGGCAGTTTCCTGGTGACATGTGTGCAGGTTAGTTCATCGACCTGGGGATCGTCATTTGTCTCGTGTGAGTTCCCACTGTACTTTGATTACTACCCTACCACGGCTCAAAGGAGTCGTGCAAACAGGTTTTAGTTGGGTACAGTCCCGAGCCACATGGAGGCAGTGAGCGTATCTTCAGGGGTTCGTCTCTCCCGGTATTGGGGGTGAGGTCGTGCTGTGTCTAGGAGAGCCATTACACAAAGTCCTTGGCCAAGGCAAGGAGATTTACTGGTAGGTATTCCAGTAGTATCTCAGGGTGTTCTGGGCTACACTCCGACACGACTTGTACCGCTTTTGGGGGTCTGACTTTTACCAACCCCCTAGGCCCGCCATGCGATACTCATAGACGAACGGACCGGACTGCACGGATATTGTCACTGACAGGCTCAGTTGGGTGTCGGGGTGAGCTTCCTCATCGACGTCCCTTTTGGTCAATAGCTGGTGGCCCGTCACGTATTGGCATATACCTCTGACGTGCTAGTGGTTAAATCCTCAGCCATTGTATTGACGAGTCTTTAGAGTCCGCCACACTTTCAGTTACTCAAGCTTTCGGGCGAAAGGTTGTAGAGGCCGTATGGAGATATGGCAGGGTCCGATCAGATACGTGCGGTATTGCACGGATCAGGATCAGACAGTTTGTACTATAGGCCGTATGGTTATATGGCAGGGTTCGATCAGATACGTGCGGTATTGCACGGATCAGGATCGAACAGATATTACTAGCCGGTTTTGGTATAAGCCGGATCCTAGTATAGTACAGTGTAGATTTTGTCTCATTGCATTTGTATTTCGGTCGAAATACAGATACGGGTGTGTATGCACAGTATCGGGGTTTTCCTGTAATTTATTACGGGACCAGTTTTATGGAGTTGCCAGTTTGCTTTTAGTTTCGGCCGATTTCCTTTGTTCCGTTCATTGGCCGAAGTATGGTGGAGGAGGGCTTATTTGCATTGTTGCAAATAAGCTTTTGTGGAGGGGGTCTTTGCTTATTTCCTTGTATCATGATGGCTCACCATACCTTGACCTTTTTGACTTGATCCTTCATGATGGCTTGACTTTGTTAGCATCATGGTTGTTGATGATGGTTGTGTGGAGTGTTGGCATTGCTTTGTGATCATGGTTGATTATCATAACCATTCCTTTCTCTCTCTCTTTTGATTATGGTTGTGGTTTGATCTTTTGTTTTTTTGATATCACTCCCTCACTCTCATTCACTCCCTCCATCCTCTCTTGTGGCCGGCCACTATGTGCAAGGGTTGTCCAAAAATTGTGTGGGTGTATTTTTGGTTCATATCATGCTCCAAAATACCCACTAGCTCCTCCACATTGTTCTTGTTTCATCCCTCCACCATATGGCACCTCCATGAACCCCAAAAGAGACAATAGCTCACTACACATTCTACAGCGAATCTTGGGCACGTCGAGTAGCCGGCTTCGTGCCCGAGTTGCCTCGGCATTGAGGTGGGAGCCCGTAAACAAAGTAGGCGATGTGGTGCACTTCCGGCGACGAGGAGGAGACGGGACATTCCGCAGGAGATCGGGACCATGACGAGAAGACCGGAGGACTTGGATCGTCGGTATATCTCTAACCCATCTTGTTAAGTAGCTTAGACTAGTTAATGGTAACGATCCGGAGTTTAGTGCGCGGTGGTGCCGGTTTGCAAAGTCCGCAAAATTTAAGTTATTCACCGCTTCCGCATTCCGGCGTCGGTTTGACGGCCGGGGCGCCGCCGTGCACTTACAGTGGTATCAGAGCCTCGCCATTAACTTCGTCTAGCTTTCGTTTGATGTGTTTTGCTTTTCCGATCGACCAAAATTCCAAAATCTATGTTTTTGTGCACATCAGTTTTCTGTTAAGATTTTTTGGTGTCCAAAAATTTTTCAGGTGGTCTCAGAATGATGTGCAGGAAATTCTAAGCATACTGGAAAAATTCGACACTGTGATCTCTCCTCATGAGCGCGGAACCGCGGCCTCACCTCTATATTGGGCCGCGGATCCGCCGCAGTGTGGAGAGGTCAGTGGGCCATCTTTTTCCAGTGGGCTTCAGGGTTGTAATTAGGGGTTTTGGAATATTAAAATTGGGCCAATTATTTCTGTGAGTGCTGCAGTATTGGTTTGGGGCCCACTTGTTAATTTTTGGTCAATCGGAAAATTTTAAACACATTTTTCACAGTATTTACATTATATCTGCGACCGTGAATGTCACTCGATCGGTAAATCCTGTCTAACTGCTATAGCCCGGTTAGACGGATTTGCGAACGTGACTTTCACGTTGATATTCTATGTATTTGCTGTGTTGTTGCGGATCGGTCGTGGGGGATAGCCTGGATGCAATGCTAGTACAGTTGTGGTTGTATTATGTACATTTGATATTGCGGGGCGAGCGTCCGACATGTGGACTGCCGTCACTGCCTGTTTGTATTATTATTTTGGGGCACGGCCTGGTTGCGGTCGATGTACCCGGTGTATGTATATTTTACTTTCTGTACTAGGATTGCCCCGCGGAGGGGTGCACGGATAGCCGGGTTCTGGAGGGCAACAAGCCCGCATCTCATGGCATTGAGACTGAAGGGGCTTCACTCTAGGATTGGCGGGCTATTCGCCGCACTCGTAGGGGGTACAGGTTGACCCAGGAGGGGTGCCCAAGTTGCCGGATTCCGTGAAGTGCTGGGTGGTCCATTCACGGCGCTGAAGGGGGCTGCCTCGCTTCAGGTTTTGGCGGGTGACTTGCCGCGCCCGTAGGGGTCTAGGATTTCATTGCACAGGCTATCCACACGACCAGGGGAACGTCGGGTTTCAGCGGCTCTGTGAAACCCGGGGATCCCAGATATCTGTATTGTTTCTGTGATGCTGTACATTTTCTGTGATGTTGCATTTTTATTCACGCCTTGAGCGAATATAATATATTGGTATATATATTAGTAGATGTAGTATATGTTTTGCATCCGCGCTAGTCCAGTCCCCGCTCTGTCGTTAGTAAGCTAACCTAACGGGTAATGACGGGACCCAGTGGCGAATGCGGATGGCATATACGTACATCAGTATATTTTCGTTCTTTTTGGTGTGATCAATTGATGGGACTGCATTGATTCGGATCAATGCAAGTTAAAAACAAACCTAATCTGATGTTGTTGGAACACTTTTTCAAAAGGCTGTTATTGCAAGGACGTTCACTTTTGTTTCGCATCGTGGTATTCATTTGGAATATCCTGCTCCTCAGTCGACGAGGCAAGGGCCGAGATCCCTTCACCGGGAGTGACCCCTTGGACAAAAGTTTGCGTCAGGGCATTAATTTCACTATAGCCGATTGCTTTTGCTTTGCATCGTGGTATTCAGTTGGAATATCCTGCACCCCATTCTACGGGGAAAGAGCCGAGATCCCTTCACCGGGAGTGACCTCTTTAGCAACGGTTTTCGTCACTATATTTTTAAAAGCTATCCGTTCCTTCAACGATATCAAGTTCTTTACGTTAAAGGTTTTCGCCAGAAACCATTCGTAGCCCTCCGTCGTTTCATATGGGTGGTCAATAGTATTCAAGCTGTGTTTGTTGGCCTTAGTCAAGGCACAGTGTTTGGTAGCTGTTGGGTGTTCATATGCTGCATAGATAGATGCGTTGGTTTGGGACAGTCGTATAGCCTTGTTGGCCCTAGTCAAGGGCTTGTACGGGTGGATTCAAATCAACCTGGATAATGACGGGTAGAACTTGACATGTGACTTATGATTTGTTGGCCTTAGTCAAGGTCATAAGAGCATGGGGCAAAAATCACATCGGGAGTTTCAAAAGAACTGAAACTTGCCAGATATGCGCATACCTTCTGGAGTGTGATAGCGTGAGCGGATTCCGTCACGTTATCATGCAATGATAGTTGGATCCCGATTCCCACTGATGAGTTGGTATACTCCTCGGGTAACCCCGACTAATTCTTCTTTCAGGTTTGGAGGAGAATTTGAGGTACAGTGGGAGGATTCCAGATTAGATAAATTGGTAACCATTCTGATCTAGGTTAGAGTGCACGCTGAGTGTTTCTTTTCTCTCTCTCTTTGGCAGCGACCATTGACCCGACCCTAAGACTTTGACTCAGTGACCAAGTTGACCGAACCTTCTTAAACACTGGCTTTTGGATTGTCAGAGTTGCAGACCTCATTGCCACTCCTACTTTTACCCTTTTCTCCGGGACACCCCGTATTGCTACGAACGTCCACTTCCATTGGACAAAACCATCGTATAGTTAGATACGAACTCGACAGATTTATTCGAGGATGGTTTCCGGTTCTGGAGAAAACGGATAGGATTATTCAGTTGTCTTTTCCTTTTACCCTCTCTCAGGTTATGAGTACTCGTTGGTTTAGGGGTAGCACACCTATTACGCAAATTGGATCGTCTTCTTCCAAACCATAGGCAGGTGCCGACCGGTAGGGAATGAAGAAAACCAATTAGCATAACGATGGTGTGCAGAAGGTATTAGGTTAAGACAAAGCAAGGGATTAGTAAGAGGGCAAAGTAAATTGCAACAGATATTCACGACCAAACCAAATATTTCATTACCACTCCCACATCACCTTTGTATTTCTCCAGGACACTCCGTATCACTACGAAGATCCACAGTTTATTTGGATACTCCATCGTATGGTTATATACGAACTCGAAAGGAACTTGTTCCAGTTCGGGGATGGATTCTGGTTCAGGAGAAATAGGAATTAAGTTCATTCGGTTGTCTTTTATCCTCACCTTCTCTCGCATTGCGAGTATTCCTAGGATTAGGACAGTACACCCATTATGCTTATTGGATAGTCTTCTTCCAAACCATAGGCTGGTGCCGAACGGTAGGGAAGGAAGAAAACCATTTGGCCTAAAAGGGTGTGCAGAAGGTAAAGACTAAAGACATATGAAGGGATTTGGAGAGGTGGCAAAGAACTATACGGTTACAGTCGTGAATCTGGAAGAGGCATTACTAGGAATACCAGAATACCCCATCGGAACATTTCAATGTTTCAGTTTCACTGTGTAATGTTAAAGGAAGACTGATTTCCCGATTAGATACTTACTCCAGGGTATGTATTTACCAGGTACGATTCTCACATCTGTATGGTTTTACAGATGATGAGGGGGAGTAAGTTATTGGGAATTGGGTGATTATCCTCATTATATCGGGATTCGTTGTAATCGGTGATATTTGAGGAAATCACCTGGGCTGTTTGCCGGTCGGCAAATATTTGGTTTTGAATATCCGCTGTTATGCACCAATTTCAAATTGATATATCTGTACGTCTATTTTCATAGAGTGAGATATACCTTTCTGAAATTATGTCTACGACATTTACCTATATCAGTGGATGGTTAGGTAAGGAGCATTAAACAGCGGTGTAATTCTTCTTAACCATAAGTACAGTTTTCAACCTACGACACACAGTGAATGAGTTATCAGACTCAAGGGACTTATACAGAGTATTGTATGTTGTCCAGGGTCCATCAGGATAGAGGGGTTGGTCCTCGTACTATATTCGGTTTACTTATGACTTCTCTAGTTTTTAGACAAGTGTTTCGCGGAAACACAGGGTCTGAATTTTGAGAAGTTATAGGTATTTGAATAGAGTAGAGAACCAGGTGTAGCAAGTATCGGGATTCTTCAAAGTGATCGAAGATGTAGATACTTGTGTATGGTATTCAGTTGATAGTAATGATAAAGAGATCTTGCTTCTTTTTCAGGTTACTCATAATTGGAAGCATTCCTAAGTTGAGTAACGCTGATCGGCCTCCTTCCATTTAGTTGACATGCACTGGAGACAGCTGCATGATTTGAATCTGGTTCAATTAAATCAGTGCCTCTGTTTCTATATTGGATATAGAACAGTTCATATCTTAACGATGTTAAGGTACGGGGAGTTGTCCGGTTTATGCTTAAAACCAGACACTGGACAACTCAAGGCACGTTTCTGTAATGGCTGTTTGTGGGTTGACCCAGGCTATGACGAGGGTTGACTTTCTACCATCTGGATGAACAATAGCGATATTGTTCTAGACTCGCCACAGTTTTATTAAAGATGGATTTTTTCAGAAAACAGTAGTGGGAGTATGGTAGAACTGGAAGTGATTCCAGAACCACAAACGATTACTGAAGATTTGATAAGGAACCTAAAGATTCAATCTGGATTGACATTCCATTGGCCACTCCGCAGATAAGGTGGGTAACTTCAGGCACCCGAGAGGCACTACGGTAGCCTCAAGGACGGTGACAGGGAAGTCCTTGTTTACCCACAATTGCCATTGCTGTTGTTCCAGGTTACGAGACCCGGCGGGAGGATGAGTATAGCGTCGTTCTAAACCAGTTTTAGAAGTGTACGTCTATATGACTCTGCCAGAGGGTTGTCGTAGTCAGTGGGAGCAGCGGAAGCATTGGTGGACAGGTAGCTTATGTCTATTTATAGACTAGAGCAGATGTAGCGGAGATAGATCATCTATTTCTGATGTGACAGTCATGGGTTTGACGTCATCAGAATAGGGGATGGATCTGTTGAGAAGGTAGTAGGGTGTGATATCCTGGTATTTGGATGACATACACAGAGTAGGAAAAGAAACTCCTACACTACGATCGGTTATACTTTGGTCGTCACACAGTTGTTTCTCCACAAAGGAAATGGATTTTATATCAGACATACTGGTTACTAGATCTATGGTTTTAGATCTAGATTTGGGTGGTTTCCCAATCAGGGTACTTGACAGCATTCTAAGAGTATTTAGGATGGACGACTCCTGGCACGATAGTGTACCTGCAGGTAATGGAGTCACCTTCTCCAAAGGTGTCTTACAGACTAAAGGGGAGAGGGATGTGCATGATTGGCAGATCACTTGCTCAGGCAATTGAGTCAATCATGAGATGTCAAGTACCACACCAGATGTTGTTCTTGCACTAGATGCAATAAGTTGACATTAATCCAATCCTGGAGAAACAGTCGGAAGCAGTTTTAGAACATAAGTGGATGTTCTAGGGATATGATAACGACAGCCTCATTCGGGAAACAGTTATCATTCCAGGCTTCCAAGGTGACATGGACGACAAGGAGGTTGTCAGAGCTATAGTTTTCCTTCTGATGAGGGGCAGTATTTTGGATAGGTGGTCCAAGGTAATACTGAGGGTGGCATGGCGCAGGATACTGATTAAGTTCAGTTGACGATACAGTCTAAGAAGTTTGGATTTGGAGTTCATTTATGAGCTATGTCCCATCAGACATCCAGGCACATTCTAAGACAGGTATTGCTCATTTCGGGAGATGGGTTTCTCCGCGAACATGAGATATAGAGAGACATGGATAGAAACAACTAAGCGGATCCACTCACTGAGGCTATTCCTCGAACGCAATAGTTTCGCAAACGAGCTTTGTGAGACTGACTAGTAGAGGAGTTGGGTGTTCGGTATCACACGGGCTGTGAGTATGCGACATCGCAATAATTAGCCTTGAGTGCAAGTGGGAGATTGTTGGAGATAGTGCCCTCAGAGTCAATTATTAGGTCACAGGTACGTGATTGTAATGATTGAGGGAGGACCTATCCCGGTAGGACAGTCTTACTCGAGATGATAGTATGCTATCTGGTTTACCTTTATCATCGTGTACTGCTTTAGGTGACCTGACACGTCGCTATTACACGTTGATAGAGCCCCTAGGATTCTTGCTTGACCACCAGCAGTATGAGGGCGATCATATAAGTGGGAGCTGGGGGTCTACAAGCATATCCTTAAAAGGTCCCTAGTCGTGGGAGTTTCGAGACCGGGCATCGATACTCCATTAGTAGACTAGTGTATACAGTCGAGACCCCGACGAGGGGCGGTGGCCGGTCTCACAAGCCACTGGTGTCAGTTGGATCACCTAAGATGTATACAGGTGCTCATTGGGTTATGAGTACACCGGACAGGACTCGCCGGGAACATGCTAGTTGGTCATATACCAGACGTCAGATGGCAGTTTCCTGGTGACATGTGTGCAGGTTAGTTCATCGACCTGGGGATCGTCATTTGTCTCGTGTGAGTTCCCACTGTACTTTGATTACTACCCTACCACGGCTCAAAGGAGTCGTGCAAACAGGTTTTAGTTGGGTACAGTCCCGAGCCACATGGAGGCAGTGAGCGTATCTTCAGGGGTTCGTCTCTCCCGGTATTGGGGGTGAGGTCGTGCTGTGTCTAGGAGAGCCATTACACAAAGTCCTTGGCCAAGGCAAGGAGATTTACTGGTAGGTATTCCAGTAGTATCTCAGGGTGTTCTGGGCTACACTCCGACACGACTTGTACCGCTTTTGGGGGTCTGACTTTTACCAACCCCCTAGGCCCGCCATGCGATACTCATAGACGAACGGACCGGACTGCACGGATATTGTCACTGACAGGCTCAGTTGGGTGTCGGGGTGAGCTTCCTCATCGACGTCCCTTTTGGTCAATAGCTGGTGGCCCGTCACGTATTGGCATATACCTCTGACGTGCTAGTGGTTAAATCCTCAGCCATTGTATTGACGAGTCTTTAGAGTCCGCCACACTTTCAGTTACTCAAGCTTTCGGGCGAAAGGTTGTAGAGGCCGTATGGAGATATGGCAGGGTCCGATCAGATACGTGCGGTATTGCACGGATCAGGATCAGACAGTTTGTACTATAGGCCGTATGGTTATATGGCAGGGTTCGATCAGATACGTGCGGTATTGCACGGATCAGGATCGAACAGATATTACTAGCCGGTTTTGGTATAAGCCGGATCCTAGTATAGTACAGTGTAGATTTTGTCTCATTGCATTTGTATTTCGGTCGAAATACAGATACGGGTGTGTATGCACAGTATCGGGGTTTTCCTGTAATTTATTACGGGACCAGTTTTATGGAGTTGCCAGTTTGCTTTTAGTTTCGGCCGATTTCCTTTGTTCCGTTCATTGGCCGAAGTATGGTGGAGGAGGGCTTATTTGCATTGTTGCAAATAAGCTTTTGTGGAGGGGGTCTTTGCTTATTTCCTTGTATCATGATGGCTCACCATACCTTGACCTTTTTGACTTGATCCTTCATGATGGCTTGACTTTGTTAGCATCATGGTTGTTGATGATGGTTGTGTGGAGTGTTGGCATTGCTTTGTGATCATGGTTGATTATCATAACCATTCCTTTCTCTCTCTCTTTTGATTATGGTTGTGGTTTGATCTTTTGTTTTTTTGATATCACTCCCTCACTCTCATTCACTCCCTCCATCCTCTCTTGTGGCCGGCCACTATGTGCAAGGGTTGTCCAAAAATTGTGTGGGTGTATTTTTGGTTCATATCATGCTCCAAAATACCCACTAGCTCCTCCACATTGTTCTTGTTTCATCCCTCCACCATATGGCACCTCCATGAACCCCAAAAGAGACAATAGCTCACTACACATTCTACAGCGAATCTTGGGCACGTCGAGTAGCCGGCTTCGTGCCCGAGTTGCCTCGGCATTGAGGTGGGAGCCCGTAAACAAAGTAGGCGATGTGGTGCACTTCCGGCGACGAGGAGGAGACGGGACATTCTGCAGGAGATCGGGACCATGACGAGAAGACCGGAGGACTTGGATCGTCGGTATATCTCTAACCCATCTTGTTAAGTAGCTTAGACTAGTTAATGGTAACGATCCGGAGTTTAGTGCGCGGTGGTGCCGGTTTGCAAAGTCCGCAAAATTTAAGTTATTCACCGCTTCCGCATTCCGGCGTCGGTTTGACGGCCGGGGCGCCGCCGTGCACTTACACCAGGTCCCAATCCAGCGTCGCGGATAAGAAATCCGTAAGACCTGGGAGATCGACTGCGCGAAGGCCAAGTGCCTCGTGCTTGCCTCTATGGACAATGAACATCAGAGGAGGCACGAGAATATGGACCTAGAATCCATATTTCTCCATACTAAGGAACTACATGGAGAGCAATCCCGTATCGCCAGATACGAAGTGTCGAAAAAGTTGTTTTCGGCGAGATTGGCCGTCGGATCATCGATAGCGGAACACGTGCTTAAGATGATTGGCTTTATTGAAGAGCCCGCGGACCTTGGGACCACGTTAGAGAACGAGCTCTACACTGACTTGATTCTCCAGTCCCTTCCTTCCACTTATGCCCAGTTTATCCTGAACTTCAACTTGCAAGAAAAGGAAGTTGAACTTTCGGAACTCCTAAACATGTTGAGGAGTGCAGAGAGCACCTTACAGAAAGTAAGGGAAACATCCACTTTGTTTGTTGGAGGATCTTCCTCTTCTAGGTCCAAGGCGAAAGCTAAGGGAAAGAAGAAGAAAACCCCCACCAAACCAAGGGGCGGTGTTAGTAAAGTGGAAGCGAAGGGAAAGGCAAAGGTAGCAAAGGTAGCGGGAAAGCTTGTGGGAAAGGAAGAATACGTTTACTGTCACATGAGTGGATACTGGAAAAAGGATTGCAGGGCTTGGATGGCCAAGAACCAGGACCCAAAGCAAGTTGTGGCTTCGGCTTCAGGTGTGTATGTTATTGAAAACTGTCTATCAATAAACTCTACTTCCTAGGTATTGGATACCAGATCAGGATCTCATATCTGTAATTCTTTGCAGGCATTGAGAAAGCGTAGGGTTTTGAAGGCAGGTGATATGACCCTCAGAGTTGCAAACGGAGCTGGCATGGATGCTGAGTCCGTGGGGGACTATCACTTGGGATTGTCAAATGGACATGTTTTAGTTTTACGGGATTGTTATTTTGTACCCAGTGTGACTTGTAATATCATATCTGTATCTTTAATGTCTAAAGAAGGTTATGATTTTGCATTTGTAAGAAATGTTGTAACATTCACCTTAATCAAGTTCCGATTGGGTCGGGTACATTAAGCAACGGTATATACGTATTAAACCAACCACAGATTTTCAATGTCCAGAATACACACAAAAGAAAGTCTCCAGAAATAAATCATGCTTTCTTATGGCATTGTAGACTGGGTCACATCAATGAGAGAAGGTTGACGAAGTTACATACAGAAGGATATTTGGATCCGTTCGAATATCAATCATATGCAACTTATCAATCCTGTCTCAAAGGAAAGATGACAAAGACTCCTTTCACTGGACACGGATTAAGAGCAAGCGAGCTCTTGGGACTCGTACACAGCGATGTATGCGGTCCAATGTCTACACATGCGCGAAGTGGTTATTCTTACTTCATTACTTTTACGGATGATTTTTCAAGGTACGGATATGTCTTCTTAATGAAACATAAATTTGAAGCCTTTGGAAAATTCCAGGAATACAAGAATGAAGTAGAAAAACAAACAGGAAAAAGTATCAAGACACTGAGATCTGATCGAGGTGGTGAATACTTGAGTACCGAGTTCCTGGATTACCTAAAAGAGAATGGAGTTCTCTCTCAGCTTACTCCTCCATACACTCCACAACATAATGGTGTATCGGAGAGACGGAACCGAACCCTATTGGATATGGTACGTTCCATGATGAGTAACACTGAGTTTCCGCGATCATTCTGGGGATATGCACTAGAATCAGCTGCATACCTTTTGAACCGAGTTCCAACTAAGACAGTACCTACCACACCATATCAGATGTGGAGTGGGAAGAAACCCTATCTTAAGCACATTAAGACATGGGGATGTCCAGTTTTTGTCAAAAAGCAGCATGCGGACAAACTCGAGGCACGCTCAGTACAGTGCAAGTTTGTGGGATATCCAAAGAACCCCAAGGGATATTTCTTCTATTGCGAAGAGGAACAAAAGGTTTTTATTTCTCGTCATGCCTACTTCTTGGAAACTGAATTTTTGGAAAATCAGATAAGTGGGAGCGCAATAGAACTGGAAGTTCCAGAACCACGAGCTATTACTGAAAGCTTAGTAGAACCAGAGGGTTCGAAAGAACAGGACATTCCTGCGCCGCTCCGCAGAAGTAGTAGGCAGTCTCATCCGCCCGAGAGATACTACGGTTTTCTCATAGACGGGGATAGAGAGAATTGCATCATTGATAATGATGAGCCGACTAGCTTCCAGCAGGCCATTCAGAGCGTTGACTCGGTAAAATGGCTGGATGCAATGCGGACCGAAATGGAGTCCATGTACACTAACAAAGTATGGACTTTGGACGTTGCTCCAGAAGGGGTAAAACCCGTAGGATGCAAATGGATCTTCAAGAGGAAGATTGGTGTAGATGGACAGGTTGAGACCTATAAGGCTAGACTTGTTGCAAAGGGTTTTCGTCAAAGACCTGGTTTGGACTATAACGTAACCTTTTCTCCAGTGGCTATGCTCAAATCCATTCAGATCCTTCTTGCCATTGCTGCCTTCCACGATTATGAGATTTGGCAGATGGACGTAAAGACCGCTTTTCTAAATGGAAATTTAGAGGAGTGTGTCTATATGGACCAGCCAGAGGGTTTCATTCAGAGTGGGAGCAGCGGAAAGGTGTGCAATTTGCTTAAGTCCATTTATGGACTAAAGCAGGCATCGCGGAGTTGGAACATCTGTTTTGATGAGACGGTCAAAGATTTTGGCTTTATCAAAAATCCAGATGAACCATGCATCTATAGTAAAATTGTAGCACGAACTGTCGTATTCCTCGTTTTATACATGAATAACATTCTCTTGATAGGAAATGACATTCCTATGCTACAATCTGTCAAAGGGTTCTTGTCACACATGTTCTCCATGAAAGACCTGGGTGATGCCTCTTACATTCTGGGGATCCGGATCCATCGTAATAGGTCCAAGAGGATATTAGGACTTTCACAGTCTAGGTACATCGACACCATACTGAAAAGATTCAGTATGGAACATTCCTAGCGCGGTAATCTACCGGCTTGTCACGGGATCGCCCTCTCCAAAGAGATGTCTCCCAAGACTGATTTGGAAAGGGATCGCATGTCTATTATACCCTACGCTTCTGCGGTAGGCTCTATAATGTATGCGATGTTGTGTACCAGACCAGATGTAGCTTATGCTCTGAGTGTGGTAAGCCGATATTAGTCAAACCCTGGGGAGAAGCACTGGAAAGCGGTAAAGAACATTCTGAAGTACCTGAGAAGGACTAAGGACATGTTTTTGGTTTACGGCGGAAAAGACCTCCAGATGGAGGCCTTTACTGACTCCAGCTTCCAGAGTGACAAGGATGACTCCAAGTCCATGTCGGGTTATGTCTTTACCCTCAATGGAGGGGCGGTGTGTTGGAAGAGTTCCAAACAGGAAACCGTTGCTGACTCGACGATGGAAGCGGAATATATCGCTGCATCTGATGCCGCAAAAGAAGCCGTCTGAATGAGGAAGTTCTTGATAGAACTTCAGGTGGTTCTGTCCATTGTTGATCCAATACCTCTGTATTATGACAACAACGGAGCTATAGCTTTAGCGAAGGAACACAGGACCCATCAGAAGTCCAGACACATCTTGAGGCGGTATCACCTGATCAGAGAGATCGTGGATCGCCGGGAGATCGAGGTTCGGAGGGTTGTTACAGAAGATAACACTGCAGATCCATTCACGAAGGCCATACCCCAGACTCAGTTCGAGCGGCTGATCGAGATGATAGGTCTTCGATACGCCAGTACATGGCCTTAGTGCAAGTGGTAGATTGTTAGTGTATATGCCCTAGAGGCCATTACTGTATCATACTAGTTTGTATATTACTTGATGGAAGCTTGGGATGTTCACAGTTGTATAGACAATCTTGCTCGAAATGGTAGTATGCTACTTGGTTTGTTTCTACTTTAATGTGTGCATGTGTTTCTTTTAGCATATCGCCTATACACATTAGTGGAGCCCTTAGGATCTTTGCTTGATTACCAGCGTTGTGATGGCAGTCACACTAGTGGGGGTTAGGTAATCTACGAGCACATTCTTATACAGGTCCCTGGTCGTAGGATTATCGAGACATGGCATCGATACTCCGGAGTAGACTAGCGTATGCGCTTCTTATCCCAGCAGGGGAGATGGTCTGTCCCACAGCCGTCAGTACGTCGTACTTGAGATAGTATGCGGGTGCTCGTTAGGTTACGAGTACACTGGACAGGACTCGTTGGGAACTGTTGGTTGGTACTATACCTATCGTCAGTTATCAGTTCCCAGGTGACATGAGTACAGCTTAGTCCGCTGACTTGACACTGTCACTTCGCCTCGAGTATGTTCCCACTGTTCTTAGATTGCTACCCTACCACGGCTCAAATGAGTCGTGCAAACAGGTAACAGTTGGGTGCAGTTCCAAAGCACTTGGAGGCAGTGACGGTTAGACAGGATTCGTCTCTCCCGGTATTGGGGGTTGATATCGCGCTGTGTCTAGGAGAGCCATTACACAAAGTCCCTGGCCAGGGCAAGCGAGATATACTGGTAGGTTATCCAGTGTTGTCTCAGGGTGTTCTGGGCTACACTCCGACACGACTTGTACCGCTATTAGGGGACTGACGTTCACCACCCCTTATGCCCGCCATGCGATATTCTCAGACGAGCAGACCGGACTGTACGGAGATTGTCACATTCAGGCTCAGTAGGAGTTCGGATGGGTTCACCTCATCAGTCTTCTTATCGGCATCTACCTGGGGACCGTTACGTACAGCTAGTACCGCTTGCGGCCTGTGGTTGAACCCACTGCAAGCGTAGTGTCGAGTCTTTAGAGTCCCACACAGAGAGCTATTCTCCTTTGGGCAAAACAGAGTAGAGGTCGCATGGTTTTGCGACAGGGTTCGTTCACATCCGCGCACTTATGCGCGTTTGGTGTCCGGGCAGTTATTACTAGCGGGCTTTGGTTTAAGCCAGATCGTAGTATATGTTTTGGGATTGGTTTTATCTCATTGTATTCGTGTTCCTCGGAGCACGGATGCGGGTGTGTATGCACAGTTAACTGAGATAGAGGCAGGGGATTCTCATTGGGGTTGTTGACTATTGACTTTTTCTAAACCCTAATGAGAATAAGAAATATGATTAATAAGAATATTAATTAAGTATTATTGTGCCATGGTTGAGTTGAAAGTTTGACTTTTGTTGACTTGTTGACCGGTTGACTATTTTGGACTTGTTGACCATCATCATTTCATGGCTATGACTTTGTTTACTTGTTGTTATTTACAAAATGCATTAAATGCATGAAATGATAATGGCCATTGATATGAACCATCACATATACTTAATTATTATTATTATCATGATTATTTTCTCTTTTGTGAGCATGGTTGTAAAAAGTCAAGCTTATTCTATCATTCTCATTCTCTCTCATCCAAGCTCTCCCTCTTCCTCTCTCTCAAGGCACTCATGTCTCATGAGTTGAGAAACATGAGCCATTGAGATAAAACTCTCAAAACTCTTCTCTACTCACTCTAGAGTACAAGGTCTAGCAAGCCAAGAACTTTAGTTTCCTCCCGGTTGAGGTAGGAGCTCAAGGTAGAAGCTTTCGGGTGGATCCTTCTTCGACAACAAGAGGACTACTAGGTGGAGCCGATCAAACCACTCCAAGGAGCAAGAAGAGAAGGAGTTCAAGACCTAGGGATAACCCCCCTAACATAGTAGTTAAACTTCTAGTTAGTTTGCTAGGTGTTTGTTTAGCAAAGATCCTATTTCTAGTCCATGTTACCTTTACCGTAAAAATCGTTTTTTTTACCGTTTCCGCATCCCCGAAAGAACCGGGACGGGTAACGTGGACTTACAATTCATTTCCTTGATCATCTTTCAGCGATATGGCTTCCTCAGGCAACTCCTTAGGTGCCGGTCACCTTGATCGTACAGAGAAGATTCTCAGCACACTGGTGACCCTAGCAGATGCTCAGAAAAGGAAGACCGACCTCTCAGTTGAGCGATCGAAGGCGGTGTAAGAGAACACAATTACCACTTCGGAGAGATCTACAACTGTTCCTGCCTCCCCCGAGGGCGCTCTCGTACCAGCTGCACAGGGTAAGGCTAGTACTGTTTCTGATTTCAGAAGATTTCACCCAGCGGTATTCTTGGGAGTAGCAGATCCACTTGAGGCCGAGCAATGGCTAATCAATGTGGAGAATCTTTTGACGGCCGCTTGGGTCCCTGACGATTGCCGTGCAGCCACCGGTGGCTTTGGACACCCTAGGACGGCGCATACGTCAGGGTGAATTGCGCCCTTGGGGACAGCCCTACAACATAGGTGTAACAACCTAGTTCATTTATACCAGTTCAGTTCCCGTATTTATTTATCTCTGATACCAAACAAACCCTATCACGCCTTGATCGCACGCCAAAAGCGTGTTGGATATTTAAGAGTTCTAAAGTTTAACCGCGATCAGGACGGCGTCGCTTTGCAGCTAGCCGTGATGAGCACGGGTCGATCCACAGGGAGACGGAGCGTTTTAAGTTCTTGTTTTAACGAGTTAATGCGCGTGGCGGATTTGTTCGTTATCTAACCTATGTGTTATATTCAAGTATAAGGCTTGTTAGGAAACGATAGGATAGTGTAAGTTAATGGATTCCGTATTCAAGTACTTTGAGCCGAACTTAACGATTGAAGCTAGAACAATCGGCAACAACGTGGATTAGGGGACTTAAGCACGGTATTCGTGGAATCCGGCTTATTGACCTTTGTCCGTCCGTTCTTGTCTCTTGCTTTCTCCTCCGGCCAAACCGAATGCAACCGGTCACGGTTAGGAATCACCTTTTCCTTGGTAGGGTAGGGTGCCTAACAGAGCGCTTGCGTAAGGTTTGGGCGGAGTTTCAAATGGAAAAGACGGGAAAAGGAAATGAAAAACGAAACGTTAACTTACAAAATCTTTCTCTTTTCCTAACAACAATATTCACACCATTCACAAAACAAACCAAAAAGAGATAACAAAAGAGAAGAACAAAGAAAAGAAAAGATTACAAGCAAGTAATTAAAGTGTATGGAATTTAAGTGCGAGAATTAAAAGAGCAAGAATAAAATGCAAGTAAGTAAAAGATTAGGAACCAAAGAACATATTGCAAGACATGGGTTCAATAACCCAAACTTAAACTTGCAAGCTCAATAAAGAGGTTGCAAGATCAAGAGAGGGTAAAGAACTCATGGTGAAGGAAGCACAAAAGAACACTTTATTAAACTTCAAGAATGATACAACCCCTTGAGATCAATAACCAACCCTTAAACTTTCAAGCTCAATGAAGAGGTTGAAAGATCAAGAGAAGGTTAAGAACTCAAGGGGACTAAGCTATTTACATGAAATGAGAATAGAAAACTTGGACAAAAAATGACAATCCAAGACTAAAGAATGACAATCCAAGACTAAAGAATGACCTTTGAACCTTTGCCCCATGGTCTGTATTTATAGGCTCCAAAGAATGGAGGGAAATTCGAATTTTAAATCAACACAAAATCTTTAGCATTGAATGCTCATTACTTCATGTCCATTTGTGACTTGATTCATGGCTGCCCCCATTATGGTCCATGTTGATTTGTCTAGTTGATTTTTGTTTGCACTTATTATTGGAGGGAAATTTGAATCTTTAAATCAACACATAATCTTTAGCATTAAATGCACATTACTTCATGTCCATTTGTGCCTTGATTCTTGTCTTCCCCATCATGGTCCATGCTGATTTGTCTATTTGAATTTGATTTGCACTCAGTTTTGGAAGGAAATTTGAATCTTTAAATCACACACATAATCTTCACCATTAAAAGCTCATTACTCCATTCCCACATATGGCTTGATTCATGGCTGCCCCATTATGGCTCATGCTGATTTGTTTGATTCCTTTTGATTTGAACACATGCTTTTTAGTCTTGAATGCATATAAAATCATCTCCTTGAATGCATATAAAATCATATCCACATGTGCTTAAAAGTCTTGTGTACACACTTGTTGTGTTGGACCATTTAGATAAAAAATGTGTACACAACTTGTTGCGTAAAGGAACTCCTGAAGTATTGGTCGGTTTGCGTTTCTGGTCGCAGTGTCTTCCCTCAAGTGATATATCCGTTCTTTTGGATGCAGTTCCAGTATTTTGTCATGGATACCTGTAATCTGTAATACTGAGTAGACACTGGTTAATAATACCGATAAATACAACAAATAGATAATGAATGGGCGGTATTAGAATGCAGTTTTCTGATATGAACAAATACCCCCAAACTTATATTTTGCTCGTCCCGAGCAAAACCATTTATTCACAAAAGAAAATCCTAACCGCACTTTCGCAGGGAACGCGATTGCACTGAGCGTGTGCAACAAGCCGTTAAACCTCTAGGTGTCCCTAGTAGGAGGAGTGTTGTCTCCTGAGGGTTTTCAGCGGATACTACTCACAAAATCCCGTCAATCTAGTTTTGCGAAATGACTATGATTCAAACCCTAAGGTTTTGTTTAAAAGATAACAATTCTATTA
The DNA here is from genome assembly GCA_030015575.1 of Agapanthus africanus. Lineage (NCBI taxonomy): Eukaryota > Viridiplantae > Streptophyta > Magnoliopsida > Asparagales > Amaryllidaceae > Agapanthus > Agapanthus africanus. The sequence continues at coordinate 634,076,167 of CM057343.1, forward strand.
TCCTAAATTTAGAACTATCGAACCTTTATTTTTCACACCTCGCTTCTCTTTTAACTTAAGATTTTATATGTCTTTACGTGTAGTGCAAATAGTGTCGTTAAGTTTCAAAAGGATCGAAAATCATTATGTCACAAAATAAAGCCCAGATAAAGATTTAAAAAGGATCACATAAGTTTTATAAAGAGTTAAGTATTTCTCAAGTTTCGTTTTCCAGTAAGGTTTCAAATTCAGAATTTCTATCTTTCTTAACAGGAAACTAGGTCTTATTTTTCACTCCACATTTTTCTTGTTTTCATTTCATACACACCTTTGTGAATGTGCAATAGTCTTTATCATAGAATAAAACCTCCATATCTCCGCTAGAAATACTTTTTATAAAAACCTGCCTTTTGTCAAGATTATTCTCACACAAAGAACCGTTAGGAATTTTAACTCGGAGAGAACACTTGCTTGACTTTGTTTTAATCTGGACTTTCTAGGCTTCTTAGCGAGCTTTGGGCCAATGCTTCCAAACCAGTTGGTTTTAGGGCATTAGGTGTAGAGACACTCCAGCGGACTTAACTACTCAAGTTACCTAGGCCCAAAAACAAAAGACAATGATGATTTAATGCGAACGGAGATATAACCGGTAGTTCAATTATTTTTTTGGATATAAGACGTGTTTAGTGGGTTAGGTGTGTAATCATTCCAATCAAGATTCAGATGGGTTATTCTTCAGAATTAGTTCCAATTAAGGCGTCAATAATATCCCTTCATATCCGCTTCACTTCATAAACTAGTCTTGATATTACTTATTTTAGAACAAACCTATTTGATCCTCAGAAAATAATTTATCAAAAAAAGTTTTCAGACATAATATACTTGTCATCTAATTTTCAAAACTCACGACACGTGTAGTGTAATGTAAAGACGTATATTACCTATAGTTAACTTCAAAGGAGGGTTATCTTTCAGATTTTCAAAATCTAAAAATAGGATTTAGTTTTTCCTATCTTATCATACAAAACCGTCGAAATATTGAATCTAAGTTCTCCCACTAGCTAACTTGACGACAAAGTTCTTATATTTTTTAGAAAATTTTCTGATTTTTATGGGTTTTTAAAAAAAAATAAGTATCCAAATGCAGAATATACAAATGAATGCGAAGGTGGAAAGCTTACCGAGCACACCCCCAAACTTAAACTTGACAGTGCCCTCACTGTCAGGCTACACTAAGAGGGTCAAAATTGTCGGTGCCTCCCCAAAAACAATTTATATACAAAAATAAAAACCAAAAATATGTACACCAAAAGGTTCCCCCCCAAACTTAAGTAAAACAGTGTTTCCACTGTTAAGCGTTGAAGTTCAGGATTATGAGGAAAAGAGAACAGTATCAAGCTATATAAGGCCTTAGAAAGGCCAAAAGTGAGCACCAACCATTCAAAAATTCTATTATGATAATATGCGGGTTGGTGAAAGAATATGAAGAGAAAAGAAATGGAGAATACGCGAGACCGTATGGAGCTAGAAGCGGGATAGAGTCTCGCTATATAAGAGGAAGAATTGTGAAAGGGAAAAAGAATTGGTGTACGAACTTGAGGGTGAAAATGGAGTGAATAAATTAGCGCAATATGTAATGACCGATGTGTAAAAAGCGATTGTGCTAATCTATCAACCCGTCGAGAGATTGGGTCAAATCCCTCAAGATTCAATAGAAAACATAGGTATGCCGAACTCAGTAAACCAGACATAGTAAATGAAAGTGATACAGTTTCGTGCAAGGTCGGAACGATGGAAGGGACGAAGGGGAGTGATTTAGGGATAGTCTTATTCTCACCTAAGTAAACTGTCTCGAACTCGAAAGATTCCATCAATGGTTCGAATTGACTGTGAGCAACCGAGTTTGATGGTTCAACTAACTCATCTGAAAATTCGAAGGACTCAAACTCGGGCGGTGAGCCTTCAACATCGTCCGAAAAAGTAAAACACTTGTAATCGTTATCGGCTGTGAGAAGAGTGTCAGATTCAAGGAGGAACGCACTAGTGGCGTCAAATGTGCTGTGATTGAACAGAAATTTTTCAAACTCACAGTCCTCCTGTATGATCTTTTGCGTGGTCGGAACGATGGAAAGGATGGAGGGTGATTTAGGAAGTATAACAGTTAAAGGTTCAGGAGGATGAATTGGAAAATCCGACACATCAAACAAAAATGGTTCATCCTCAATACTATCCTCAATACTATCCTCATAATTCTCCTCAAAAATTATCTCATCCATGCAAATCTCATCAAAATCAAGACACATATGAAGTTCGGGAGAAACATTTAATGACTCGGGATGATGAATTAGAGAGAAAATTTCAGTCAAATCTACGGGTTTATCATCCAAAATACTCCCTGCGTCAATATTCTTAATCAAGTGAAAATTAAGATTCTCAGACTCCTAATCAAAAGCATGGATTTCAATAGATTCTGGTTCTAAGATGGAAGTGTAGAGGTCAAAAGTTTTAGGATTGGTTTCACTTGGAATGGACCCTTCACAATCTGGTAAATCAAACACTACAAAATCGCACAACTTATTAAACGTTCTATCTTTAATTGGTAAATCTTTTGGGACACTATATAGACATTCAAAACTGGAGTTGTGTGATTCAATTTGCAAATGGTAGGTTTGATTAGGAAGGGTGTATAGCTCACTTTCACTACTCAAATTCTCAGCCTGTCCTACCGCCTCATCATACATTGTAAAATGTAGAGCTAGTTGAAAACTAGCTATCGGGTCACTAGGTTGTATGAGGACGGCTATGGAAGCATTCAAATCCATCATCTGTTGGCATGACGCTACCCTAAAGTCTTCCAACAACTGTTCCAGACTAGACATAGGTTGTGAAGGGGTTTCAGTAAAAGATTCAAAGTTGTTTGAATACTGGAAACTCCCAAAAGGTTGTTCAGAAGCAGTGTTTAGGGCAGCTGCAAAAGTTGGGTAGGACTCGTAGGAATTGAATGGCTGGATAGGGGTAGGATCAACATACGAATAAGAAGGTGAATGGAATTGTTGATCCATAGAATTTGTAGTAGTGAAAGGAGTGAAAGATCGGCTACGGGATTGTTCAATATGTTCAGCGAGGGATAAAGGATGACTTGCAAAAGGGGTATCAACATAAGAGGGTGGGGGAGGTTGAAAAGGTTGATACAAAGAGGATTGCGGAGTGCAAGTGTTTGTCCTAGACGTGTCTATGCGATCTTTCAATGAAATTTTTGGCATGGATGGATCGTTCGAAGTTCGACCAAAACAAGAACCGTAAGAAGTCATGTCTGGTTGTGGGTACCAAAGTTCGGCAAGGGTTTTTCAAGGTGGGGTACCCATAATATGAAGAGAGAAAGAAAGAAAGGAAGAGAAAAGGAGGGGAAAAGAATGTGGTTTTTTTTTTTATAGTTTTTTTAGTTAGTTATTAACAAAAGAATGAAATATACAAAAAAGAATCTGGACAAAAACAATCACGACACAAAAATACCACACACCTAATCGTTTTAGGGATCACCTAGGTCAACTAGACCTGCTCAAGAACTTGATTGTCGAAGTAAAACTGTGTCGAGAAACAGGCTCAAGATATACTGATCACGAGGCTAGGTAAGTGCAGAGATAAGGGGAGGTTTTCCGACACTTTCGCGAATGTCCTTAATTAAATAACCCTTTCTCTTTTGGCGGTTTCGCCGTTAACACTTTCCTAGACACCCCGTAAACAATATACCGTTAAGCGGTGTTCTAAACACAGTTAACCTCTCCTAGTGAGCGCGAAGTCCTTAAGGCTTAAAGTCTAATTTCTTTTAAAATTTGTGTGGGTAAACGTTATGCTCAAGTTCGTGATTTGTGGGCCATGGAAAAGATGATGAAATCCTTTACCGTATGTTGTGGGGTTCGCTTGCCCTTAAGTCCGTATTAATGTATGCAATGCGCAAATCAATGAAAAAATTTGTTCAAAATTTCAAACAATCTTTTTTTTTTAAGCGCGGCACTGCAACAAATACGGGTTAGTCAATTTTTTTTGGCGTTTGCTAGCGAACTTGCAAAGAATCCTGCAAAGATATTATATTGGAAGCGTCGGATTTGAGAAGAAGGTGTTAGTAAAGTACGTACTGTTAAGTTGTGGGTTAAGAAACCACCGTTGAATCAAATCCGGTAAGCATGAAAAGTTCGCTTGCACGGGTCAAACTACCCGGATCTTTGGCACTGTACTTCGTAACCACCTTAACTTTGAATGTGCACTTTTCTCCCCATGCCCGCTGTTCGTAAATCCGCAAAATCTGAAATGTCGGAAAAAACGGATTTAGTGCGAAAAAGCGATATGAATGCCCAAATACCTGCACACTAAAAACTATAAAAAACAAACAATAAAAATGGGTCAAAAACAGAACACTGAAGCGCAGAGAAAAATATTGGAGCCAAAGGGGGAGCTCTGGCCGGCGACGCCGGATTTGGAGGGTGTGTCGCCGGTTTTCTTGTGGCAAATGGGTTTCAATTTTCTTCTGGTGTCTCAACGTTCTATTAGTGACTCAATGGTATTGTTTATCTTTTCTGTTTAGTTACAGAATGCAAGCAGGTACGAAATCAAGAGAACAAAATGAGTTAGCAAAGTTAATTTTTTGTTTGGTTTTGAAATTTTGAATTTTTATGTTGTTTTGAAAAATAGGGTTAGATGGGTATTAACAATATTAACCCGAAATAACAAAAACAAAAACGTTATCGTCTCCCCGGCAACGGCGCCATTTGATCGCATGCCAAAAGCATGTCAGATATTTAAGAGTTCTAAAGTTTAACCGCGATCAGGACGGTGTCGCTTTGCAGCTAGCCGCGATGAGCACGGGTCGATCCACAGGGAGATGGAGCGTTTTAAGTTCTTGTTTTATCGAGTTAATGCGCGTGGCGGATTTGTTCGTTATCTAACCTATGTGTTATATTCAAGTATAAGGCTTGTTAGGAAACGATAGGATAGTGTAAGTTAATGGATTCCGTATTCAAGTACTTTGAGCCGAACTTAACGATTGAAGCTAGAACAATCGGCAACAACGTGGATTAGGGGACTTAAGCACGATATTCGCGGAATCCGGCTTATTGACCCTTGTCCATCCGTTCTTGTCTCTTGCTTTCGCCTACGGCCAAACCGAATGCAACCGGTCACGGTTAGGAATCACTTTTTCCTTGGTAGGGTAGGGTGCCTAACAGAGCGCTTGCGTAAGGTTTGGGCGGAGTTTCAAATGGAAAAGACGGGAAAAGGAAATGAAAAACGAAACGTTAACTTACAAAATCTTTCTCTTTTCCTAACAACAATATTCACACCATTCACAAAACAAACCAAAAAGAGATAACAAAAGAGAAGAACAAAGAAAAGAAAAGATTACAAGCAAGTAATTAAAGTGTATGGAATTTAAGTGCGAGAATTAAAAGAGCAAGAATAAAATGCAAGTAAGTAAATGATTAGGAACCATAGAACATATTGCAAGACATGGGTTCAATAACCCAAACTTAAACTTGCAAGCTCAATAAAGAGGTTGCAAGATCAAGAGAGGGCAAAGAACTCATGGTGAAGGAAGCACAAAAGAACACTTTATTAAACTTCAAGAATGATACAATCCCTTGAGATCAATAACCAACCCTTAAACTTTCAAGCTCAATGAAGAGGTTGAAGGATCAAGAGAAGGTTAAGAACTCAAGGGGACTAAGCTATTTACATGAAAGGAGAATAGAAAACTTGAACAAAGAATGACAATCCAAGACTGAAGAATGACAATCCAAGACTAAAGAATGACCTTTGAACCTTTGCCCCATGGTCTGTATTTATAGGCTCTAAAGAATGGAGGGAAATTCGAATTTTTAAATCAACACAAAATCTTTAGCATTGAATGCTCATTACTTCATGTCCATTTGTGACTTGATTCATGGCTGTCCCCATTATGGTCCATGTTGATTTGTCTAGTTGATTTTGGTTTGCACTTATTATTGGAGGGAAATTTGAATCTTTAAATCAACATATAATCTTTAGCATTAAATGCACATTACTTCATGTCCATTTGTGCTTTGATTCTTGTCTTCCCCATCATGGTCCATGCTGATTTGTCTATTTGAATTTGATTTGCACTCAGCTTTGGAAGGAAATTTGAAACTTTAAATCACACACATAATCTTCACCATTAAATGCTCATTACTCCATTCCCACATGTGGCTTGATTCATGGCTGCCCCATTATGGCTCATGCTGATTTGTTTGATTCCTTTTGATTTGAACACATGCTTTTTAGTCTTGAATGCATATAAAATCATATGCATATAAAATCATCTCCTTGAATGCATATAAAATCATATCCACATATGATTAAAAGTCTTGTGTACACACTTGTTGTGTTGGACCATTTAGATAAAAAAAATATGTACACAACTTGTTGCGTAAAGGAACTCCTGAAGTATTGGTCGGTTTGCGTTTCTGGTCGCAGCGACTTCCCTCAAGTGATATATCCGTGCTTTTGGACGCAGTTCCAGTATTTTGTCATGGATACCTGTAATCTGTAATACTGAGTAGATACTGGTTAATAATACCGATAAATACAACAAATAGATAATGAATGGGCGGTATTAGAATGCAGTTTTCTGATATGAACACACCCCGCTTCCCAGGGTACGCTGAGATAGGCACGTGACAGAGCAAACCATGCTACCTTTGGATAGGAAATATCTCTCCACAGTCACATTACGGCTGTAGAGATATCAAGAACAATAATAAACTATCTAACACATGTCCATAAGCCAGAATAACGAGTCAAGAATAAAATAATGCGGAAGAAAAAGATCCAATACAAGAATAAACCGAAATGTACGTTCCATAATGCGGGCTCACATCAGGAATGAAAATACTGAAAGGAAAAATAAACTAACTACTAACAAGTCCTCACTGCTCAGCCTGCTGACTGAAATACTCCTGCTCAGCCTGCTGCAAAGGTAAAGAATCTGGGCCATGCAAAACCCAGACGTTAGTGCGTCATAATATCAAGCAATACTATAAACATGGGTAGCAAGACATGCAGGTATGAGTATAAATGGTAAAACAGGTATAACAGTAATATAGTGAGGACAGTGAGGGTAATATGTAGTGGGTAATCTAGACTGGTCTATTGGGTTATCTACTCTCAAGTCTTGAAATCAATTTAATGAATCATCGATGTAACTCAATAGTATCCCGAACGTGCCCGGGACCACGGTCAAGATTCTCGGGCCGAATCCGAGACATGCCGCAAGGCAGTAAAAGGTAGTATGTAACGATGAGTGATGTCAGCAGCATCACCCCGGAGTTGGCCTAACCCGTAAGACTGATCGGTAAAGGTATCGAACTGTCGAGTTACAAGTCGGGTTTCTTCATTGATTTCCCCATACTCCCAGGTTATGTATTCAAGTCAGGTATTAAAAAATCTGGAGCTAATGCCAACACAAGATCAAGCAGGTACATGTTTGTCTGGATAGACAACAGGAAATGTCCGTAGGGACAACATGTCAAGATTGTTAGCATTAGTAACAAGATCAGGCAATAGGTCAAGCTATGGTACATCAGGTCAAGTCAGGTAGTGTATATAAATCCAATCATGTTAAGAAGTGCACGGTATCAAGTCGTGTCAAGTAATAGTATATCAAGTCATGTCAGGGGTGCACAAATGTCACGTGGGTGCTCATAATCAAACTATAATAAGTATGGGTACACAAAAATAAGTATGGGGTACCAATGTAACAATAAAATGGAATAGTGTGATGTGGTATGCAAATAGGTATAAATTCAAAAATATGGATGCACAGTTATTGATTCGGGTTAAGATTATAGTTCCAATATTAATTAGGATGCACTTTATTAACATTCCATATTTGATAAAGTGTATTTTAATTAGTGTTGGAACTATAACTTTAACCTTAATCGATAACTGTGCATCCATATGTTTTACTCTATACCTATTTTGCATACTACATCACATTATTCCATTTTATTGTTACATTGGTACCCCATACTTGTTTTCGTGTACCTATGCTTATTATAGTTTGATTATGAGCACCCACGTGACAGTTGTGCACCCCTGACATGACTTGATATACTATTACTTGACACGACTTGATACCGTGCACTACTGGACATGATTGGATCCATATACACTACCTGACTTAACCTGATGTACCACAGTTTGACCTGTTACCTGATCTTGTTACTAATTCCAACAACCTTGACATGTTGTCCCTACGGACATTTCCTGTTATCTATTCAGACAAACCTGTATCTGCTTGATCCTGTGTTGGTATTAGCTCCAGATTTTTTAATACCTTACTTGAACAAATAACTTGAGGGTATGGGGAAATCAATGATGAAACCTGACTTGTAACTCGACAGTTCGATACCTTTACTGATCAGTCTTATGGGCTAGGCCAGCCCCGGGATGATGCTGCTGACATCATTCGTCGTTACATACTATCCTTTTACTGCCTTGCGGCACGTCTCGGATTCAGCCCGAGAGTCTTAGACCGTGGTCCCGGGCATGCACGGGATACTATTGAGTTACATCGATGATTCATCAAATTGATTTCAAAGACTTGAGAGTAGTTAACCCAATAGACCAGTCCAGATTACTCACTACACATTACCCTCACTGTTCTCACTTATGTTACTGTTATACCTGTTTTACCGTTTATACTCATACCTGCATGTCTTGCTACCCCTGTTTATATTATTGCTTGATATTATGACGCACTGATGTCTGGGTTTTGCATGGCCCAGATTCTCTACCTTTGCTGCAGGCCGTGCAGGAGTTTTCCAGTGAGCAGGCCGAGCAGTGACACTTTTTAGTAGTTAGTTTATTTTTTTCCTTTCAGTATTTTCATTCCTGATGTGAGCCCGCATTATGGGACGTGCATTACAGTTTATTCCTGTATTGGATCTTTTTGCTTCCGCATTATTTTATTCTTGACTCGTTTATTCTGGCTTATGGACATGTGTTAGATAGTTTATTATTGTTCTTGATATCTCTACAGCCGTAATGTGACTGTGGAGGGATATTTCCTATCCACAGGTAGCATGGTTGGCTCTGTCACGTGCCTATCTTAGCGTACTCTGGGAAGCGGAGCGTGACAGGGTTTGTTTGGTATCAGAGCCATAGGATCTAGGTTAATCGGATTTGATTCTTTTTGTAGTTGGGTATTGGACCCAATACATGAATCAGAATACTCGTGATTAGGAACATGTCCTGCCACCTTACCGTCTTACCATTTCTTGAATCTTAATTTCCTCCTGATTCTACCTTAACGATATGCAAACTCTTTTTCATCTCGACTCGAAACCTGGTTTCCTATTGTTTATCTCTAGAACTTAGGCGACTTGGGTGGAGTTATGTGATTGTAGCTATGATACCGCGTCTTGGTTACAATGCGGTACTCTATTTAAGTAACTTGGAGTTCTAGCCTTGATTCATATCCTTGATCTATATTTTGAATCTGTTATCATACTAATCCTTTCGGTGTTTGATTTCAGGAACATGGCAGACAAGAATCTGAATACGTACCAAAGGCGTGTTGACGAGGCCGCTTTGCTTGGAGTAATCCGTGGGATGCTGGAGAATCAGAAGCGACAGACCGAGCTGAACCAACAACAAGCTGAAGCTTTTTAGGAAGGTTTGCGGACCGTTCAGCAGTCCGTGAACAATGTTGTGGCCAGACCAGTTGATCGTATGGGTACCATGGTGGATTTCAGGAGACTGGGTCCGTCTGTCTTTACTGTCCTGGAGGAGCCGTTGCCAGTGGAGCAGTGGCTGGTTGATACGGAGAATTTACTCGTTGCAGCACAGATCCCAGAGGATAAGAGGGTGGATGTGGTACGCATCCAGTTGGTGGACTATGCCCGTGAATGGTGGCTTGTGGAAGAGACCCGCTTGCCCAAGCTGATCAGTTGGGCGGATTTTTTGAGGAGTTTCTTGGAGAAGTTCTTCCCGCAGACTGCACGGGAGGAATTGGAAGAAAAGTTCATCAGTTTGAAGCAGAACGACGCACCTATGGATGTACATGCAGCTGAGTGGACGCGGCTCAGTAGATTCGCTGGACCTTTGGTTGCCAAGGATGCTGATAGGGAAAGAAGGTTCATGCGTAGTTTGGATGTGGACATCCAGAGGCAAATTGTATCCCTGGGTTTGACCACTTTTTCACAAGCACTTACAGCGGCCTGAGAGCAGCAGAGTCTATATATGAAGACTGGGAGTACGCAGCAGCAGCCAGTTACAGTGCGGAAGCCGACATTTACACCGAACCGAGCGCATGTACGCAGAGGTATTCCGGTGAACCGTCGTGGCGTAACACCGATGAAGAAGCCTGTTGTTGTTGATCAAAGAAGGACCGTGATTTGTGACTACTGCCATTTACCCGGACATGTGCAAAGAGATTGTCGAAGGATTCGGGGACTCTGTTTGGTTTGTGGATCGGCGAATCATACTATCAACGCTTGTCCGTCAAAGCTTCGCACGAAGGATGATGTTCAGAAGCCACCGCAGAAGCAGTTTTAGGGACGGAAGCAGCTAACTCAGGGACCCAATCAAGCTCGAGCATTTACCCTGACGGCTGAGGAAGCTAAGGCTTCAGGAGAAGTTGTTTCGGGTATTCTACTTGTTCATGGTTTTCCCGCATTAGCGTTATTCGATTCTGGTGCATCCCATTGTTTTATGTCGTTCAAGTTTATTGCTACACACTCGATTGCTTGCACGACCCTGTCTAGTTGCTGGGACATACACACTGGGAATGGGAAGATCATATCTAGTAGAGAATGTAAGGATTGTGCAGATGTTGTTTGTGGACGGGAGCTATTTGCAGATTTCTTGGTGATTGATACAGGCAGCTATGAAGTCGTCTTGGGAATGGATTTTCTCGGTACTTTCCACGCTCACATTGATTGTAGGGCAAAGAAAGTAATTTTTCAGATTCCCGGACATCCAGAGTTTATCTTTACTGGAGGAAGCAGTTCTGTCGGGCCAGTCGAGTTTAGGGCTAGGCTGACAAATAATGTTCTTTCGTCTATGGAAGTGGATAAGGAAGAAAAGCCATCTGTTGTTCGAGATTTCATGGACGTGTTCGAAGATATCTCGGGTTTACCACTAAAACGAGATGTGGAGTTTGCGATCGATCTTATTCTTGGTGCAGCGCCAGTCTCTAAAGCGTACAATCCAATGGCACCAGTGGATTTAGAAGAAGTCAAGAAGCAGATTATTGAATTACTTGAGAAGGGTTGGATTCACAGTAGTAACTCACCTTGGGGAGCTCCAGTTCTTCTAGTCAAGATGAAAGATAGCACAAGGAGGATGTGCATCGATTATCGAGAATTAAACCGGGTGACTATTAAGAACAAGTACCCGATCCCTCGCATTGGAGAATTGTTCCAGCAGCTTAGTGGCGCGAGGGTATTCTCGAAGCTGGATTTGCGATACGGATATCATCAGGTCTGAGTTAAATTAGAAGATATTTGCAAGACTGCATTCCGAACTCGGTATGGACATTACGAGTATTTAGTTGTAATTCCACGGTAGCGCCCCGGCCATCTAACAGACGCCAATATGCGGAACAAAAACTTTTACGACTGGCGCTATCGCGTATTATAACCCGGATATGCCATTAAAGCTAAACTAACATATTGTAAAGAGGGTAGAATTGTTATACCGAACGATCCGAGTCCTTCGGTCTTTAACCATCATCCCACGCTTTGTTGCGGCTGCTCTGATCTCCTCGATCTCCGGTCTCGCCGTCTAGGTGGCACCACATCGACGGATCTTTAAACGGGCTCCCGCCTCTGAACCGAGGCAACTCGATCGTCAAATTTGCTAAAAGAGACGACCAAGATAAAGTAGAGAATGAGTAGAACTCTTTGTCTCGTTACGTCCAAAACTATGGACGAACGGTTATGGAAGTTGCCTTTTTGGATCGATATGAAATGAGAAATGTAGTATACTAATTTCCATGAACCAAAATCCTTAATCTTTTCAAAAAAAAATCTCTATCTATTCCCACAAGAGGGGGCCGGCCATATATAGGAGAGGGAGAGTGAGTGTAGGAAGGAAAAACATGGTGACCATAAGCATTCATACTTATCACAACCATTAAAGAAAGAATGAGTCATGTATGAACACATTAAATGCACCATTAAAGCACCATTAATGAACAAATGAGTCACAAGCCTAATCACCACTTCTAGAACCTTCTAGAAGCATGACTCACCCTCAAGACGAAAAGACAAATCCGTATTTAAGCGAATGTTAAATACGGGTGATAGAAAACTGGAAACTGGCAACTTCCAAAAGTGATCCTGAAACGAATTTCAGGATAACCCCGTAACAGTATAAACATGCCCGCATTTGTATTACGACCGAATACAAATGCATCTGAGACAAAGATATTATATCTACACAGTATAATACTGGGATCCGGCTTAAACCAAAGCCTACCAGTATTATCTGCCTGAAAAATAACACGTGCGAAAACGCACGTGCATTTTCCGAACCCTGCCATAATACCATACGACATCAACAACGTTTCGCCCGAACTTGGGAAAGTGTCTGTGGGGGACTCTAATGACTCATCAATACACTGACACTGGGTACAACCACTAGCACATCAGAGGTACAAGCTGTACGTAACGGTTGCCTATGTATTGAATAGAAGGGAAGCCGACGAGCGAACTCATCCAGAAACCCTACTGAGCCTGACATTGACAATATCCGTACAGTCCAGACCATTCGTCTATGAGTATCGCATATTAGGCCTAGGGGGCCGGTAAACGTCAGACCCCCAATAGCTGCATAAGTCGTGTCAGAGAGCAGCCCAGAACACACTGAGATACTACTGGAATACCTTCCAGTAAATCTCCATTACCCTGGCCAGGGATTTCGTGTAATGGCTCTCCTGAACATAGTGCGATCTCACCCCCAATACCGGGAGAGACGAATCCCTGAAGATCTGCTCACTGCCTCCATGTGGCTCGGGACTGTACCCAAAATATACCTGTTTGCACGACTCCTTTGACCCGTGGTAGGGTATAAATCAAAGCACAGTGGGAACTCACACGTGACAAATGACGACCTCAGGTCGATAAACTAACCTGTACACATGTCACCAGGGAACTGCTATATGACAATATGTATAATACCAACTAGCATGTTCCCGGCGAGTCCTGTCCGGTGTACTCATAACCCAATGAGCACCTGTTACATCTTAGGTGAACCAACTAACACCAATGGCTTGTGAGACCGGCCACCGCCCCTCGTCGGGGTCTCGAATGTATACACTAGTCTACTCCGGAGTATCGATGCCCTGTCTCGAAACTCCCACGACTAGGGATACTCTAAGGATGTGCTTATAGACCCCAGCTCCCACATATATGATCGCCATCATACTGCTAGTAGTCAAGTAAGAATCCTATGGGTTCTATCAACATCTATATGATGATAAAGACAAACCAGATAGCACACTATCATCTTGAGTAAGACTGTTCTATCGGTATAGGTCCTCCCTCAATCATTGCAATCACGTACCTGCGATCCAATAATTGACTTAGAGGGCACTATATCCAACAATCTCCCGCTTGCACTTGAGGCTAATTATTGCGATGTCGTATACTCACAGCCTGTGTGATACCGAACATCCAACTCCTCTACTAATCAGTTTCACAAAGCTCGTTTGCAAAACTATTGTGTTCGAGAAATAACCTCAGTGAGTGGATCCGACTCGATGTTTCTTTCTATGTATCTCTTAATTTCAAATTCGCGGAGAAAACCATCTCCCGAATTGAGTAATACCTGTCTTAGAATATGTCTGGATATCTGATGGGACCTAGTTCATAAAAGAACTCCAAATCCAAACTTCTTAGACTGTATCGATTACTGAAACTAATCAGTGTCCAGCACTATGCCTCCCACAGTATCCTCTTGGACCATCTGTCCATAATACTGTCCCTCATCTGAGGGAAAACTATAACTTTGATAATCACTCTGTCATCCAGGTCACCTGTGAAGCCTGGAATAATAACCGTCTCCCGAAGGAGGCTGCCGTCATCAAATCCATAGAACATGTACTTATGTTCTATAACTGCTTCCATATATTTCTTCAGGATTGGATTAATATAAACTTATCGTATCTAGTGCAATAACGACATCTGGTGTAGTACTTGACATCTCACGATTTGACTCAATTGCCTAAGCAAGTGATCTTCCAATCATGTACGTCCCTCTCCCCTTTAGTCTGTAAGACACCTTTAGAGAAGTTGACTCCATTATCTGCAGGTACACCACCATGCCAGGAGTCAACTATTCTAAAATACTATTAGAATACTGTCAAAGTACCCACATTGGGAAACTACCCAAATCTAGATCTAAAACCATAGATCTAGCAATCAGAATGTTAGATATTAAATCCATATCCTATGTGGAGAAACAACTGTGTGACGACCACAGTACAACCGATCGTAGTATAGAAATTTTACTTCCTACTTTGTGTATGTCATCCAAATACCAAGACATCACACCCTATTACCTTCATAACAGATCCATCCCCTATTCTGATGAAGTCAAACCCATGACTTGTCACATCAAAAATAGATGATCTATCTCCACTATTTCTGCTCAAGTCTATAAATAGACACTAGCTACTTGCCCACTATGCTTCCGCTGCTCTCACTGACTACAACAACCCTCTGGCAGAATAATATATACGTGTACTTCTAAAACCAGTTTAGAACGACGCTATACATATCCTCCTGCCGGGTCTCATAGTCTGGAACAGCAGTAGTGTCAAGTTTGGGTAAACAAGAACCTCCCTACCACCTTCCTTGAGGCTACCGGAGTATCTCTCGGGTGTCTGAGATTACCCACCATATCTGCGGAGTGGCTATTGGAATGTTAAACCTGATTGAATATATAGGTTCTATTAAATTTTCCGTAATCGTTTGCGGTTCTGGAATCACTTCCAGTTCTACCATACTCCCACTAATGTTTTCTGAAAAAATCCATTTTACTAAAACTGTGGCGAGTCTAGAACAATATCACTATTGAACTGTCAGATGGTAAAAAACCCTGGGATCCCAGATATCTGTATTGTTTCTGTGATGCTGTACATTTCTGTGATGTTGCATTTTATTCACGCCTTGAGCGAATATAATATATTGGTATATATATTAGTAGATGTTGTATATGTTTTGCATCCGCGCTAGTCCAGTCCCCGCTCTGTCGTTAGTTAGCTAACCTAACGGGTAATGACGGGACCCAGTGGCGAATGCGGATGGCATATACGTACATCAGTATATTTTCGTTCTTTGTGGTGTGATCAATTGTTGGGACTGCATTGATTCGGATCAATGCAAGTTTAAAAACAAACCTAATCTGATGTTGTTGGAACACTTTTCAAAAAGCTGTTATTGCAAGGACGTTCACTTTTGTTTTGCATCGTGGTATTCAGATGGAATATCCTGCTCCTCAGTCGACGAGGCAAGGGCCGAGATCCCTTCACCGGGAGTGACCCCTTGGACAAAAGTTTGCGTCAGGGCAATGACTTCACTATAGCCGATTACTTTTGCTTTGCACCGTGGTATTCAGTTGGAATATCCTGCACCCCATTCTACGGGAAAAGAGCCGAGATCCCTTCACCGGGAGTGACCTCTTTAGCAATGGTTTTCGTCACTATATTTTCAAAAAGCTATCCGTTCCTTCAACGATATCAAGTTCATTACGTTAAAGGTTTTCGCCAGAAACCATTCGTAGCCCTCCGTCGTTTCATATGGGTAGTCAATAGTATTCAAGCTGTGTTTGTTGGCCAAAGTCAAGGCACAGTGTTTGGTAGCTGTTGGTTATTCATATGCAGCATAGATAGATGCGTTGGTTTGGAACAGTCGTATAGCCTTGTTGGCCAAAGTCAAGGGCTTGTGCGGGTGGATTCGAATCAACCTGGAGAATGACGGGTAGAACTTGACATGTGACTTATGATTTGTTGGCCAAAGTCAAGGTCATAAGAGCATGGGGCAGAAATCACATCGGGAGTTTCAAAAGAACTGAAACTTGCCAGATATGCGCATACCTTCTGGAGTGTGGTAGCGTGAGCGGATTCCGTCACGTTATCATGTGATGATAGTTGGATCCCGATTCCCACTGATGAGTTAGTTTACTCCTCGGGTGACCCCGACTAATTCTTCTTTCAGGTTTGGAGGAGAATTTGAGGTACAGTGGGAGGATTCCAGATTAGATAAATTGGTAACCATTCTGATCTAGGTTAGAGTGCACGCTGAGTGTTTCTTTTCTCTCTCTCTCTGGCAGCGACCATTGACCCGACCCTAAGACTATGACTCAGTGACCAAGTTGACCGAACCTTCTTAACACCGGCTTTTGGATTGTCAGAGTTGCAGACCTCATTGCCACTCCTACTTTTACCCTTTTCTCCAGGACACCCCGTGTTACTACGAACGTCCACTTCCATTGGACAAAACCATCGTATGGTTAGATACGAACTCGAAAGAATTTATTCGAGGATGGTTTCCGGTTCTGGAGAAAACGGATAGGATTATTCAGTTGTCTTTTCCTCTTTACCTTCTCTCAAGTTGCGAGTACTCCTTGGTTTAGGAGATAGTACACCTATTACGCAAATTGGATAGTCTTCTTCCAAACCATAGGCAGGTGCCGACCGGTAGGGAATGAAGAAAACCAATTAGCCTAACGATGGTGTACAGAAGGTATTAAGTTCAGACAAAGCAAGGGATTAGTAAGAGGGCAAAGTAAATTGCAACAGATATTCACGACCAAACCAAGTATTCCTTCGCCAATCCTAAAATCACCTTTGTATTTCTCCAGGACACTCCGTATCACTACGAAGATCCACAGTTTATTGGATACTCCATCGTATGGTTATATACGAACTCGAAAGGAACTTGTTCCAGTTCGGGGATGGATTCAGGTCCAGGAGAAATAGGAATAAGGTTTGTTCAGTTGTCTTTTATCCTCACCTTCTCTCGCATTGCGAGTGCTCCTAGGATTAGGACAGTACACCCATTATGCTTATTGGATAGTCTTCTTCCAAACCATAAGCTGGTGCCGAACGGTAGGGAAGGAAGAAAACCATTTGGCCTAAAGGGGTGTGCAGAAGGTAATGACTAAAGACATATGAAGGGATTTGGAGAGGTGGCAAAGAATTATACGGTTACAATCGTGAATCTGGAAGAGGCATTACTAGGAATACCAGGATACCCCATCGGAACATTTCAATGTTTCAGTTTCACTATGTACTGTTAAAGGAAGACTGATTTCCCAGTTAGACACTTGCTCCAGGGTATGTATTTACCAGGTACGATTCTCACATCTGTATGGTTTTACAGATGATGAGTGGGAGTAAGTTATTGGGAATTGGGTGATCATCCTCATTATATCGGGATTCGTTGTAATCGGTGATATTTGAGGAAATCACCTGGGCTGTTTGCCGGTTGGCAAATATTTGGTTTTGAATATCCGCAGTTATGCACCAATTTCAAATTGATATATCTGTACGTCTATTTTCATAGAGTGAGATATACCTTTCTGAAATTATGTCTACGACATTTACCTATATCAGTGGATGGTTAGGCAAGGAGCATTAAACAGCGGTGTAATTCTTCTTAACCATAAGTACAGTTTTCAACCTACGACACACAGTGAATGAGTTATCAGACTCAAGGGACTTATACAGAGTATTGTATGTTGTCCAGGGTCCATCAGGACAGAGGGGTTGGTCCTCGTACTATATTCGGTTTACTTATGACTTCTCTAGTTTTTAGACAAGTGTTTCGTAGAAACACAGGGTCCGAATTTGGAGAAGTTATAGGTATTTGAATAGAGTAGAGAACCAGGTGTAGCAAGTATCGGGATTCTTCAAAGTGATCGAAGATGTAGATACTTGTATATGGTATTCAGTTGATAGTAGTGATTAAGAGATCTTGCTTCTCTTTCAGGTTACTCATGATTGGAAGCTTTCCTAAGTTGAGTAACGCTGATCGACCTCCTTCCATTTAGTTGACATGCACTGGAGACAGTTGCATGATTTGGATCTGGTTCAGTTAAATTAGTGCCTCTGGTCCTATATGGGATATAGAACAGTTCGTATCTTAACGATGTTAAGGTACGGGGAGTTGTCAGGCTTATGATTAAAACCAGACTCTGGATAACTTAAGGGACGTTTCTGTAATGGCTGTTTGTGGGTTGACCCAGGCTATGACGAGGGTTGACTTTCTACCATCTGGATGAACAATAGCAATATTGTTCTAAACTCGCCACAGTTTTATTAAAAATGGATTTTTTTTTCCAGAAAAACAGTAGTGGGAGTATGGTAGAACTGGAAGTGATTCCAGAACCACAAACGATTACTGAAGATTTGACAAGGAACCTAAAGATTCAATCTGGATTGACATTCCATTGGCCACTCCGCAGATAATGTGGGTAACCTCAGGCACCCGAGAGGTACTACGGTAGCCTCAAGGACGGTGACAGGGAAGTTCTTGTTTACCCACAATTACCATTGTTGTTGTTCCAAGCTGCGAGACCCGGTGGGAGGATGAGTATAGCGTCGTTCTAAACTAGTTTTAGAAGTGTACGTCTATATGACTCTGCCAGAGGGTTGTCGTAGTCAGTGGGAGCAGCGGAAGCATTGGTGGACAGGTAGCTTATGTCTATTTATAGACTAAAGCAGATGTAGCGGAGATAGATCATCTATTTCTGACGTGACATTCATAGGTTTGACTTCATCAGAATAGGGGATGGATCTGTTGAGAAGGTAGTAGGGTGTGATATCCTGGTATTTGGATGACATACACATAGTAGGAAAGGAAACTCCTATACTACAGTCGGTTATACTTTGGTCGTCACACAGTGTTTTCTCCACACAGGACTTGGACATTATATCAGACAAACTGGTTACTGGATCTATGGTATTAGATCTAGATTTGGGTAGTTTCTCAATCAGGGTACTTTGACACCATTCTAAGAGTATTTAGAATGGACGACTCCTGGCACGGTAGTATACCTGCAGAAGATGGAGTCACCCTCTCCAAAGGTGTCTTACAGACTAAAGGGGAGAGGGACGTGCATGATTGGCAGATCACTTGCTTAGGCAATTGAGTCAATCATGAAATGTCAAGTACCACACCAGATGTTGTTCTTGCACTAGATGCAATAAGTTGACATTGATCCAATCCTGGAGAAATGGTCGGAAGCAGTTTTAGAACACAAGTGGATGTTCTAGGGATATGATAACGACAGCCTCATTCGGGAGACTGTTATCATTCCAGGCTTCCAAGGTGACATGGACGACAAGGAGGTTGTCAGAGTTATAGTTTTCCTTCTGACGAGGGGCAGTATTTTGGACAGGTAGTCCAAGGCAATACTGAGGGAGGCATGGCGCAGGATACTGATTAAGTTCAGTTGACGATACAGTCTAAGAAGTTTGGATTTGGAGTTCATTTATGAGCTATGTCCCATCAGACATCCAGACACATTCTAAGACAGGTATTGCTCATTTCGGGAGATGGCTTTCTCCGCGAACATGAGATTTAGAGAGACATAGAAAGAGACATCAAGGCGGATCCACTCACTGAGGCTATTCCTCGAATGCAATAGTTTCGCAAACTAGCTTTGTGAGACTGACTAGTAGAGGAGTTGGGTGTTCGGTATCACACGAGCTGTGAGTATGCGGCATCGCAATAATTAGCCTTGAGTGCAAGTGGGAGATTGTTGGAGATAGTGCCCTCAGAGTCAATTATTAGGTCACAGGTACGTGATTGCAATGATTGAGGGAGGACCTATCCCGGTAGGACAGTCTTACTCGAGATGATAGTATGCTATCTGGTTTACCTTTATCATCGTGTACTGTTTTAAGTGACCTGACACGTCGCTATTACACGTTGATAGAGCCCCTATGATTCTTGCTTGACCACCAGCATTATGAGGGCGATTATATAAGTGGGAGCTGGGGGTCTATAAGCATATCCTTAAAAGGTCCCTAGTCGTGAGAGTTTCGAGACAGGGCATCGATTCCCCTTTGTAGACTAGTGTATACAGTCGAGACCCCGACGAGGGGCGGTGGCCGGTCTCACAAGCCACTGGTGTCAGTTGGATCACCTAAGATGTATACAGGTGCTCATTGGGTTATGAGTACACCGGACAGGACTCGCCGGGAACATGCTAGTTGGTCATATACCAGACGTCAGATGGCAGTTCCCTGGTGACATGTGTGCAGGTTAGTTCATCGACCTGGGGATCATCATTTGTCTCGTGTGAGTTCCCACTGTACTTTGATTACTACCCTACCACGGCTCAAAGGAGTCGTGCAAACAGGTTTTAGTTGGGTACAGTCCCGAGCCACATGGAGGCAGTGAGCGTATCTTCAGGGGTTCGTCTCTCCCGGTATTGGGGGTGAGGTCGTGCTGTGTCTAGGAGAGCCATTACACGAAGCCCTCGGCCGAGGCAAGGAGATTTACTGGTAGGTATTCCAGTAGTATCTCAGGGTGTTCTGGGCTACACTCCGACACGACTTGTACCGCTTTTGGGGGTCTGACTTTTACCAACCCCCTAGGCCCGCCATGCGATGCTCATAGACGAACGGACCGGACTGTACGGATATTGTCACTGACAGGCTCAGTAGGGTGTCAGGCTGAGTTCGCTCACAGACGTCCCTTTTGGTCAATACCTGGTAGCCCGTTATGTATTGGCTTATACCTCTAACGTGCTAGTGGTTAAATCCACAACCAAGGTGTTGACGAGTCTTTAGAGTCCCCCACATTCAGTTACTCAGCTTTCGGGCGAAAGGTTGTAGAGGCCGTATGGAGATATGGCAGGGTCCGATCAGATACGTGCGGTATTGCACGGATCAGGATCGGACAGTTTGTACTATAGGCCGTATGGTTATATGGCAGGGTTCGATCAGATACGTGCGGTATTGCACGGATCAGGATCGAACGGATATTACTAGCCGGTTTTGGTATAAGCCGGATCCTAGCATAGTACAGTGTAGAGTTTGTCTCATTGCATTTGTATTTCGGTCGAAATACAGATGCGGGTGTGTATGCACAGTATCGGGGTTTTCCTGTAATTTATTACGGGACCAGTTTTCTGGAGTTGCCAGTTTGCTTTCCGTTTCGGCCGATTTCCATTGTTCCGTTCATTGGCCGAAGATTGGTGGAGGAGGGCTTATTTGCATTGTTGCAAATAAGTATTTGTGGAGGGGGTTCTTTGCATCTTGTTGCATCATGATGGCTTTCATGATGTGCACCATCCCTTGACTTTGCTTCATGATGGTGTCATGATGGCTTGACCTTTGTTGTGATGATGAGGTTGGTGGAGTATGGCTTTGTTGATAATCATTTCTTTTGCATGATAGCTTTCCTCTCTCTCTCTTTTGGATTAGATGAGAATGGCTCCCATTATCTTTTGATTCACACACTCTCACATTCTCACCCTCCCCTCATTTGTCATGGCCGGCCACTTGATGAAGTGGGCTGCCCAAATTTTTGGATGGGGATTTGTTGTTCTTTTCATGCTCCATAAATCCCCAAGTCCCTCCATATAGTTCTTGTATCATCCCTCCACCACAAAAGGCAATCTCCATGAACCCCAAATGAGACTTCTTCACTACACATTCTACAGCGAACCTTGGGCACGTCGAGTAGCCGGCTTCGTGCCCAAGTTGCCTCGGCATTGAGGTGGGAGCCCGTAAAAGAAGTAGGCGATGTGGTGCACTTCCGGCGACAAGGAGGAGACGGGACATTCCGCAGGAGATCGGGACGATGATGAGAAGACCGGAGGACTTGGATCGTCGGTATATCTCTATTCCCTTTCTTGTTGTTAGCTAGGACTAGTTAGTGGTTCGATCCGGGTATTAGTGCGCGGCGGTTTGCCAGTTCAAGAAAATTAAAGTTTATCACCGCTTCCGTATTTGGCCGTCGGATTGACGGCCGGGGCGCCGCCGTGCACTTACACTTATGACCTTGACGTAGGCCAACAAATCATAAGCCACATGTCAAGTTCTACCCGTCATTGTCCTGATTAATTTAGGTCATCGTACATGCCCTTGACGTAGGCCAACAAGGCTGTACGTCTGTCCTAAACTAATGCATCTATCTATGCAACAAATGAATACCCCAGCAGCTACCAAACACTATGCTTTGACGTAGGCCAACAAACATAGCTTGAATACTACTAACCATCCATAAGAAATGACGGAGGATTACGGCTGGTTTTTGGCGAAAAACTTTTAACGTAAAGAACTTGATCTCGTTGAAGGAACCTGATAGAATTTTATAAAAAATATAGTAGAGAAAACCTTTTGCTAAAGAAGTCACTCCCGGTGAAGGGATCTCGGCTCTTTCCTCGTGGAATGAGGTGCAGGATATTCCAACTGAATACCGCTATGCAAAACAAAAGGAAACGTCTTTGTAATAATTCCCTTTTAAAATTTGTTCTAACAACATCAAATATATGTTTGTTTTATCCTTGCATTGATAAGAATCAATACAGTCCCATCACTCAATCACACCAAAAAAGAACGAAAATAAAATGTACGTATATGCCATCCGCATTCGTCTCTGGGTCCCGTCATCAC
The DNA here is from genome assembly GCA_030015575.1 of Agapanthus africanus. NCBI lineage: Eukaryota > Viridiplantae > Streptophyta > Magnoliopsida > Asparagales > Amaryllidaceae > Agapanthus > Agapanthus africanus. The sequence continues at coordinate 634,098,797 of CM057343.1, forward strand.
CCGTTAGGTTACTTAACTAATGACAGAGCGGGGGCTAGACTAGCACGGGTGTAAAACATATACAACATCTAATAGTATATATACCAATATACAATAATCGCTCCAGGCGTGATAATATGCAACATTACAGAAAAGTAATAAGCATCACAGAACAATACAGATAACCTAGGATCCCCGGGTTTCACAGAGCCGCTGCTGAAACCCGACGTTCCCCTGGTTGCATGGATAGCCTATGCAATGAAACCTAGACCCCTACGGGTGTGGAAAGTTACCCGCCAAAACCTGAAGCGAGGTAGTGATTGTTATAAATTTCTTGATTGGATGTAAAAGTATCGAATCAAATGATCCCCGGCAACGGCGCCATTTGATTGTAACGATTTCCGATTGTGTAAGTAAATCAAATGATCCCCGGCAACGGTGCCATTTGATTGTAAAAGATTTCGGATTGTGTAGTATGAAATTGTAAAGAAATCACAACCAAAAATATTTGACCGCAATCAACTACGGTGTCGGATGTAGATTGTAAGTGAGTGCGGATCGTCCACAGGGACAGTGTAATAGTTCGTCTTTCGAATTAGATGAGTCGAAACTTTAAAGAAAAGAAAACAAAACAATTCATGATTTGAAATTGAAGTTCAAGAATTAGAAAAATCTAGATCTAATAACAAGAAAAAGATAGAATCAAGAATTGATAGTTTGTTGATTTTTCCAAACCAAATATCAAGAATCGAAATGAGGCTCGTAGGAATCGATCGGATCTATAGATGTGATGTAATCTTACAATTACGTATTCTTATCCTTCGATGAATTGATACTAGATCGATGATGATCGATCGCGAATGAGGGATTTCTTATGAAACTAGGGTTTCATCTTATCCCTTGTTCTTTCGTCGATATCATTCACATTCTAGCCTCTAATAAATTCAAGAAGCGATCGTAGATCCCTAATTTCGAGCGATCACAATCAAGAAAGCATCGCAACGAAACTAGGTCATCGATTCTTGAACTTGCTAGGGTTTACAAAACTCGTAGGACTCAAGAATCGTTTAAAGATTTGTTACATCATCGTTCTATTGATTGTCTCGACTCCTTAACGAGCGGAGTTTTACTCAAACATCACAACAAGAACTACAATCACAAATTGAGATCTAATCATGATGCAAGAATTTAAAGAAAACAAGATTAAAGAATTTCACCTTTTATTTATATCAACAATTTCATTACATTCGCTCAAGAACTACAAGAGGAAGAACTCGATCGTCGATTTGGCTTCGCTCGTCTCCTTGAGTCGCGGATCGGCTTGGATCACTTGCCCGATTGAAGATCGGCTCGGCTCCTAAAAGGTTGAAGGCTTCTTGCTTGATTGGTACTCAAGATCTTGAATTTGGAGTGGAATTAGGGTTAGGGTTTCGCACAAGCCTTGTCACTAGACTTGTGGAAGAAGATGAAGAATTAGAATGATGAGAGAAGACTAACTAATGATGAACTAATTAACTCCCCAACCCTTAGATCTAGGTTCCTATTTATAGCCATCAAAACCCTAGATCTAGGATATGAATTTTAAGTTTCCCTCCAAAAGTTTGTTAGATGAAATTTGAATTTCCCTCCAAAAGTTTGTTGGATGAAATTTGAATTTCCCTCCAAAAGTTTGTTAGAGGAGAAGGTTCTAGATGTGATTAGTTAGGAGGGAGCTTCTAGAAGAGGTTAGTTAGGAGCTTAATTAGGATTAGCTTTGCTTAATGATCTTTGCTGATCTGGCAGAAGACTCTGGAGAATTCTGGAATTTGACGTGTCAAAATGAGGTGTAGGCCTTGAGATAGGAGTTTTGCACTGAAAATTGAGCGATGATGTGGCAAAACCGCCGCGGTTCCACGGCGCAAGCGCGCTCCCGCCGCGGTTCCGCGGCGCTTTAGAGGCTTCAGGGCTTGGTTCTTCTGGTGCTTGTTGGGCTTGAGTTGTGGGCCTTTCTTTGATATGTGGAATTGTATTTTTCCCTCTATATTGCTACCAGATCTGAAAACATAGAGTTGGTGTATTTTTTATCAGCTTCTTTTGACTTTTGCTCCTGCAATTTCCTGCAAAAATCTCGAGACAAGTGTTGCGCAAATACAGAGATGATGCGATGCCATAAAATACAGTCAATTTCCCTTAAAGTGCCGGTTTAAAAGTCTAACACATGCAATCTGATATTTAACGACTGATTTGCTAGTATGTGAAATATGAATACCGAACACTTCTAAATGAGTGCAAATGATAGGGAAATTATCGGTTAAAATATGCAATATTTTCGACTGATCAGGTAGTCCCCACAACATAGTGAATAGAACACCCGGCACTTCACGGAATCCGGTAAATTGAGCACCCCTCCTTGGGTCAACCTGTACTCCCTACGAGTGTAGCGAATAGTCTGCCAATTCTAGAGTGAGGTCCCTTTTCCTTTCAAAGCCATAAGATACGGACCCGTTGCCCTCCAGAACCCGGCTATCCGTGCACTCCTTCGCAGGATAAACCTAGTACAGAAATAAAAATATGTACAACGGGTACATCGACCTCAACCCGGTCGTGCCCCAAAAGAATATTGTACAACAGGCAGTGACGACAGTCCACAAGTCGGATGCTCGCCCCGCAATATCAAAAGTACAAATAAATCCAAACTGCACTATCATTGCACCCTGCTATCCACCATGACAAATCCGCAACATCACAGCACAACACAGAACATCAACGCGAATGTCACGTTCGCAAACCCGTCTAAAAGAACTATAGCAATGAGACGCGGTTTACCGATCAAATGACATTCCCGGTCGGAGATATAAAGTAAGTACTGTAAACTAACAGGTTTAAATTTCGATCGACAAAATTTCCTGAAGTGGGCCCCATAAACATCTGCTGTATAGTAACAAAAACTGGGCCCAAAAGAATAGTACCAAAAACCACAATTCCCTGTGTAGAAGCCCCTGTACAATTTTGGAGCACTGTTCCTACTAAACCACCGCGGATGCGCGGTCAAACCCTAGGTTTGACCGCGGTTCCGCGGTGGTTCTATGGGATCATGTGACCAAATTTGTACGGATTGCTTCAAAAAGCCTGCTTGTTATTCTGTGATATGTAAAATAATTTTTGGAACAGTTTAAAAATCAACAGAAACTTTGAACTGGAAAATTGTGATTTTTGAAAATCCATTCGATCGATATTTAAAACGCATTAGCATAAGTTAGTATAGCTTAATGGTGAGGCTCTGATACCACTGTAAGTCCACGGTAGCGCCCCGGCCGTCTAACAGACGCTAATATGCGGAACAAAAACTTTTACGACTGGCGCTATCGCGTACTATAACCCGGATCTGCCATTAAAGCTAAACTAACATATTAGTAAAGAGAGTAGAATTGTTATACCAAATGATCCGAGTCCTTCGGTCTTTAACCATCATCCCACGCTTTGTTGCGGCTGCTCTGATCTCCTCGATCTCCGGTCTCGCCGTCCAGGTGGCACCACGTCGACGGATCTTTAAACGGGCTCCCGCCTCTGAACCGAGGCAACTCGATCGTCAAGTTTGCTAAAAGAGACGACCAAGATGAAGTAGAGAATGAGTAGAACTCTTTGTCTCGTTACGTCCAAAACTATGGACGAACGGTTATGGAAGTTGCCTTTTTGGATCGATATGAAATGAGAAATGTAGTATACTAATTTCCATGAACCAAAATCCTTAATCTTTTCAAAAAAAAATCTCCATCTATTCCCACAAGAGGGGGCTGGCCATATATAGGAGAGGGAGAGTGAGTGTAGGAGGGAAAAACATGGTGACCATAAGCATTCATACTTATCACAACCATTAAAGAAAGAATGAGTCATGTATGAACACATTAAATGCACCATTAAAGCACCATTAATGAACAAATGAGTCACAAGCCTAATCACCACTCTTAGAACCTTCTAGAAGCATGACTCACTCTCAAGATGAAAAGACAAATCCGTATTTAACCGAATGTTAAATACAGGTGATAGAAAACTGGAAACTGGCAACTTCCAAAAGTGATCCTGAAACGAATTTCAGGATAACCCCGTAACAGTATAAACATACCCGCATTTGTATTACGACCGAATACAAATGCATCTGAGACAAAGATATTATATCTACACAGTATAATACTGGGATCCAGCTTAAACCAAAGCCTACTAGTATTATCTGCCCGAAAAATGACACGTGCGAAAACGCACGTGCATTTTTCGAACCCTGCCATAATACCATACGGCATCTACAATGTTTCGCCCGAACTTGGGAAAGTGTCTGTGGGAGACTCTAATGACTCATCAATACACTGGCACTGAGTATAACCACTAGCACGTCAGAGATACAAGCTGTACGTAACGGTTGCCTATGTATTGAATAGAAGGGAAGCTGACGAGCAAACTCATCCAGAAACTCTACTGAGCGTGACAGTGACAATATCCGTACAGTCCGGTCCATTCGTTTATGAGTATCGCATATTAGGCCTAAGGGGCCGGTAAACGTCAGACCCCCAATAGCTGGATAAGTCGTGTCAGAGAGCAGCCCAGAACACACTGAGATACTACTGGAATACCTTCCAGTAAAGCTCCATTACCCTGGCCAGGGATTTCGTGTAATGGCTCTCCTGAACACAGTGCGATCTCACCCCCAATACCGGGAGAGATGAATCCCCGAAGATCTGCTCACTGCCTCCATGTGGCTCGGGACTGTACCCAAAATATACCTGTTTGCACGACTCCTTTGACCCGTGGTAGGGTATAAATCAAAGCACAGTGGGAACTCACACGAGACAAATGACGACCTCAGGTCGATGAACTAACCTATACACATGTTACCAGGGAATTGCTATCTGACGATATGTATAATACCAACTAGCATGTTCCCGGCGAGTCCTGTCCGGTGTACTCATAACCCAATGAGCACCTGTATACATCTTAAGTGAACCAACTAACACCAATGGCTTATGAGACCGGCCACCTCCCCTCGTCGGGGTCTCGAATGTATACACTAGTCTACTCCGGAGTATCGATGCCCTGTCTCGAAACTCCCACGACTAGGGACACTTTAAGGATGTGCTTATAGACCCCAGCTCCCACATATATGATCGCCATCATACTGCTGGTAGTCAAGCAAGAATCCTATGGGTTCTATCAACATCTATATGATGATAAAGACAAACCAGATAGCACACTATCATCTTGAGTAAGACTGTTCTATCGGTATAGGTCCTCCCTCAATCATTGCAATCACGTACCTGCGATCCAATAATTGACTTAGAGGGCACTATATCCAACATTAGTGATGCCCTTCGGTGTAACGAATGCACCAGCGATAATTATGGACTTGATGAACCGAATCTTTTCACCATTCTTGGACCAGTTTATAGTGGTGTTCATTGATGATATTCTGGTCTACTCGAAGAGTATGGAAGAGCTTGCAGAACACTTGAAGATCGCACTGCAGACATTGAGACAAGAAAGATTGTATGCAAAGATGAGCAAGTACGAGTTTTAGCTTGAAGAAGTAAAGTTTTTAGGGCATGTTGTGTCTGGAGATGGAATCGCCGTTGATCCCGAAAAGATTGCAGCAGTTCGAGATTGGCCGATTCCGAAGAACGTTGCGGAGATCAGAAGCTTTCTTGGACTTGCCGGGTATTACAGAAGGTTTGTGGAGAATTTTGCTCGTTTGGCTGAGCCTTTGACCAAGCTTATGCGCAAGGAGGTACCATTTGTGTGGACGGATAAGTGTGTGTCGGCTTTTGAGGCGTTGAAGCAGAGATTGATAACCGCTCCTATTCTGACCGTGCCAGACAGCTCCGGAGGATTGGTGATTCACAGCGACGCATCTGGGAAAGGATTGGGATGTTTTTGATGCAGCATGGGAAGGTTATAGCTTACGCATCGAGACAGTTGAAGACCCATGAGAAGAATTACCAAACTCATGACTTGGAGCTAGCAGCTGTGATTTTCGCTTTGAAGATTTGGAGACACTACTTATTGGGCGAAAGGGTCGAAGTATTCACCGATCATAAAATCTTGAAGTATGTGTTCAAGCAGAAGGAGCTTAATATGAGGCAGCGTAGATGGTTGGAGCTAATGGCTGACTACGATCTTGATCTTAAGTACCATCCGGGGAAAGTTAATGTTGTGCCGGATGGGCTTAGTCGGTTGCCAGCAATTCAGATGTTGACTGCACAGAAGGAACTTATTGAAGATTTTTGAAGTTTTGATTTTGAGGTTGTGCTACCGCATTCTTCGGGACAGTTGATGCAGCTGCAAGTACAGTCATCGTTGATCGAGAATATTAAAGCAGCGCAATTGCAGGACCCAAGATTGCAGAAGTTTCGAGAACAGGTTGAAGCTGGACTTCGAACGGACTTATTGATTCATGAAGATGGTTCGTTACGTTATGGTAGTCGTTTGTGTGTGCCAAAGGGAGATATCTGCGAAGAAGTTATGAAGGAGGCACACAGTTCAGCATATTCCGTATATCCAGGAGGCACGAAGATGTACCGAGATATACGACAGCATTTCTGGTGGGAAGGCATGAAACGGGAGATTGCCCGCTTTGTAGCAAAGTGCTTGGTGTGTCAGCAAGTTAAGGCTGAACATCAACGGGTTGCTGGTTTATTGCAACCACTTCCGATTCCTCAATGGAAGTGGGAACATATAACCATAGATTTCGTGACGTCTTTATCGCGGAGTCCAAAGGGCAACAATGCAGTTTGGGTGATTGTTGATCGTTTGACCAAAGCATCTCATTTCATACCTTTTCGGGTTGGTCAATCAACAGAAGCATTGGTAGAACGGTACATGCAGAAGATTGTAAGATTGCATGGAGTACCGGTAAGCATCGTGTCCGACCGTAACACCCGTTTCCTATCACACTTTTGGAGGAGCATACAAGAAAGTTTGGGGACTCGATTGAAGTTTAGCACAGCTTATCATCCTCAGACAGATGGCCAATCGGAGAGAACGATCCAAACTCTTGAAGACATGTTGAGAGCTTGCATGTTAGACTTCAAGGGTTTATGGGAGGATCATCTACACTTGGTGGAGTTTTCGTACAACAACAGTTTCCAGGCGACTATTCAGATGGCTCCATTCGAAGCATTATATGGTCGCAAGTGTCGTTCACCTGTTTGTTGGGACGATGTTGGAGAACGGAGATTGTTGGGACCGGATTTGATCGTGCAAACAGTTGACAAGGTTAACACCATCCTGAATCATATGAAAGAAGCACAAGACCGACAAAAGAATTGGGTAGATACATCGAGAAGACCTCTGGAGTTCGCCGTTGGTGATTTGGTATTCTTGAAGATATCACCGACTAGAGGGGTGATTTGTTTCGGAAGTCGAGGAAAGCTTAGTCCTCGATTCGTTGGACCTTTTGAGATTTTGGAACGTGTTGGAGAAGTGACATAACGATTGGCGTTACCGCAATCCCTGGCGAATGTTCATGACATGTTTCATGTATCTCAACTCCGTAAATATGTTCGAGATGAAACACATGTGTTGGATCATTCGGAGCTGACTGTACGTGAAGATTTGACTTTTGAGGAGCGACCGATGTCGATTGTGGATCGAAGAGAAAAGGTTCTTAAGAATAAGGTTATCCCTCTTGTACTTGTTTCTTGGGGAAATCGCTCGCATGAAGAATCAACTTGGGAACGAGAAAATAAAATCCGGCAGAAGTTTCCACATCTATTCTTCTAGTTTGTTGATTGTTTATCCTTTCTTGTTCCTGGAATTTCGAGGACGAAATTCTTTTTGTAGTTGGGTATTGTTGGATATAGTGCCCTCAGAGTCAATTATTGGATCACAGGCACGCGATTGCAATGATTGAGGGAGGACCTATGCCGGTAGGACAGTCTTACTCAAGATGATAGTATGCTATCTGGTTTATCTTTATCATCGTGTACAGCTTTAGGTGACATTACAGGTCACTATTGCACGTTGATAGAGCCCATAGGATTCTTGCTTGACGGCCAGCAGTAGGATGGCGATCATATACGTGGGAGCTGGGGTCTATAAGCACATCCTTAAAGTGGTCCCTAATCGTGGGAGTTTCGAGACTGGGCATCAATACTCCATTAGTAGACTAGTGTATACAGTCGAGACCCCGACGAGGGGCGGTGGCCGGTCTCACAAGCCATTGGTGTCAGTTGGTTCACCTAAGATGTATACAGGTGCTCATTGGGTTATGAGTACACCGGACAGGACTCGCCGGGAACATGCTAGTTGGTATTATACCTGACGTCAGATAGCAGTTCCCTGGTGACATGTGCACAGGTTAGTTCATCGACCTGAGATCTCATTTTTCTCGTGTGAGTTCCCACTGTGCTTTGATTACTACCCTACCACGGCTCAAAGGAGTCGTGCAAACAGGTTTTAGTTGGGTACAGTCCCAAGCCACATGGAGGCAGTGAGCGGATCGGCAGGGGTTTCGTCTCTCCCGGTATTGGGGGTGAGATCGCGCTGTGTCTAGGAGAGCCATTACACAAAGTCCTTGGCCAAGGCAGGAGATTTACTGGTGGGTATTCCAGTAGTATCTCAAGGTATTTTGGGCTACACTCCGACACGACTTGTACTGCTTTTGGGGGTCTGACTTTTACCAACCCCCTAGGCCCGACATGCGATACTCATAGACGAACGGACCGGACTGTACGGATATTGTCACTGACAGGCTCAGTAGGGTGTCAGGATGAGTTCGCTCATCGACCTCCCTTTTGGTCAATACCTGGTAGCCCTTTACGTACGGCTAGTACCACTGACGTGCTAGTGGTTAAATCCACAGCCAAAATATTGACGAGTCTTTAGAGTCCCTCACAGACAGTTTCTCAAGTTTCGGGCGAAACGTTGTAGAGGTCGTATGATATATGGCAGGGTTCGATCATATACGTGCGGTAGTGCACGGATCATGATCGGGCGGATCATACTAGTGGGCTTTGGTTTAATCCGGATCCTAGTATTAGATTTGTTGGATTACTTTAGTCTCATTGCATTCGCATTCGGTCGGAATGCGGATGCAGGTATGTATATACAGGTGAGGGGTATCCTTATGATCCGTCACGAGTTTACTTTAGTAGATGCCATTCTCTTTTTATTGTTGCAAACATTTGGATTAATGTTTGCAAATGGAAATTGAGAGCTCAAGGTCATGATGGAGTGCATTTAATGTTGCATGTGCAAGGGTAGTGACTCATGGTCTCTTTTTATGTGCATATGTCACATTATTGTTTGATTTGTGTGTTGATATGATAAGCGGAGAGAAGGAGGGCAGCCATGAGGCTATGGTTAGCTTTTATATTTCATTCTACACTCTAACATTATCATAACGACACAAAAAGAAAAGAAAGGGGCTTCTTCTTCTTCTTCTCTTTTCTTCTCTTGAGCTCACTATCTCTATTAATGGCATCATCTTCAACCTCCATCCATACACTCTCATGCGTTGAGAATCAATGGATGCTTGAGACAAAGTGATCACACACATTCTCTACTTCACCTTGGACACGTCGGCTAGCGAACTTCGTGCCCGAGTTGCTTCGGATGAAGCGGGAGCCCGTAAAAATACTCGAAGATGTGGTGCCCTTTCCGACGAGGAGACCGGAGATCGGAGATGCCGTGAGGAGCTAGGGATGGTGGCTAAAGACCGAAGGACACGGATCGATCGGTATAGCTCTTCTAACCTTTCTCTAGTTGCTAGTTATAGGTTAATGGTTCGATCCGGGATTAAAGTCTGCGATAGCGCCGGTTTCAAGTTTAGAAAAAGTTTTCGTTTCCGCATTTTGGCCTCGGACAGACGGCCGGGGCACTACCGTAGACTTACATGGTATCAGAGCCACGCCATTAACCTTTACTAGCTTGCTCTAACGTGTTTAAAATATCGATCGAACGAAATTTTCCAAAACCGCATTTCCAATTCTGCAGTTTCTGTCGAACTTTTTTTGTGGTCTAAAAATTATTTTGAGTACGTCAGAAAATCGTGCAGGCTTTTCTAAGACCACTACAGAAATTTGGTACACTGATCTCACCATAGCGCCGCCGAACTGCGGCATTACCCTCGTTTTGGCCGCGGTTCCGCCGCACTACTGTAGCATCAGTCCACCATTTTTTCTACAGTGGTCTATGACTTGGAATTGGGGTTTCTGGTGTTTTTTGTTTTGGCCCAGATTGTTTTGAGTACTGGGTATTGTACTTGGGGCCCACTTCGGGAAATTTTGTCGATCGAAAATTTTAAATATGTTAGTTCGCAGTACTTACATTATATCTGTGACCGTGAATGTCATTCGAGCGGTAAATCTTGTCTAATCGCTATAGCCCCTTTAGACGGATTTGCGAACGTGACATTCACGTTGATGTTCTGTGTTGTGCTGTGACATTGTGGATTTGTCGTGGTGGATAGCTTGGTGCAATGTTAGTACAGTTTGGTATTATTTGTACATTTGATATTGCGGGGCGAGCGTCCGACATGTGGACTGTCATCACTGCCTGTTTGTATATTATTCTTTTGGGGCACGACCAGGCTGATGTCGATGTACCCGTTGTATATATTTTTCCTTTCTGCACTAGGATTACCCCGCGGTGGGGTGCACGGATATCCGGGTTCTAGAGGGCAACGGGCTCGCATCTCATGGCTTTGAGACGGAGGGGGCTTCACTCTAGAATTGGCGGGCTATTCGCCGCACTCGTAGGGGGTATAGGTTGACCCAAGGAGGGGTGCTCAAGTTACCGGATTCCGTGAAGTGTTGGGTGGTCCATTCACTTTACTGTAGGGGGCTGCCTCGCTTCAGGTTTTGGCGGGTAACTTGCCGCTCCCGTAGGGGTCTAGGATTTCATTGCACAGGTTATCCACACGACCAGGGGAACGTTGGGTTTCAGTAGCGGCTCTATGAAACCCGGGGATCCCAGATTATCTGTATTGTTCTGTGATACTTATTACTCTCTGTGATGTTGCATTTTATCACGCTTTGAGCAAATATTATATATTAATATATATACTAGTAGATGTTGTATATGTTTTGCACCCGCGCTAGTCCAGTCCCCGCTCTGTCGTTAGTTAAGTAACCTAACGAGTGATGATGGGACCCAGTGGCGAATGCGGATGGCATATACGTATATCATATTTTCGTTCTTTTGTGGTGTGATTAATTGATGGGACTGTATTGATTCGGATCAATGCATGCTAAACAAACCTGTTTGATATTGTTGGAACATTTTTCAAAAAGCTGTTATTGCAAAGACGTTCTCTTTTGTTTTGCACAGTGGTATTCGGTTATGAATATCCAGCACCTCAGTCGACGAGGCAAGGGCCGAGATCCCTTCACCGGGAGTGACCCCTTGGACAGAAGTTTGCATCAGGGTAACAACTTCACTATAGCCGATTACTTTTTGCTTTGCATCGTGGTATTCAGTTGGAGTATCCTGCACCTCATTCTACGGGGAAAGAGCCGAGATTCCTTCACCGGGAATGACCTCTTTAGCAAAGGTTTTCGCCACTATATTTTTATAAAAAGCTATCCGGTTCCTTCAACGATATCAAGTTCATTACGTTAAAGGTTTTTCGCCAAAAACCATTCGTAGCCCTCCGTCATTTCAGACGGGTAGCACTTAGTATTCATGCTATGTTTGTTGGCCTTCATCAAGGCATAGTGTATGGTAGCTTCTTGTTACCTTTCTGCTGCATAGATAGATCCGTTGGTTTGGGACAGTCGTACAGCCTTTTTGGCCTTCGTTAAGGGCTTGTACGGATGGGTTCAAATTAACCTGGACAATGACGGGTAGAACTTGACATGTGACTTATGATTTGTTGGCCTTCGTCAAGGTCATAAGAGCATGGGGGTAAAAATCACATCGGGAGTTTCTAAAGAAACTGAAACTTGCCAGATATGCGCATACCTTCTAGAGTGTGATAACGTGAGTGGATTCCATCACGTTATCATGCGATGATAGTTGGATCCCGATTCCTACTGATGAGTTGGTTTACTCCTCGGGTGATCCCGACTAATTCTTCTTTCAGGTTTGGAGGAGAATTTGAGGTTACAGTGGGAGGTTTCCTGATTGGATAAATTGATAACCATTCTGATCTAGGTTAGAGTGCACGCTGAGTGTTTCTTTTCTCTCTCTCTTTGGCAGCGACCATGGCCCGACCCTTGACTATGACTCAGTGACCAAGATTAACCGAACCTTCTTAAAACACTGGCTTCTGGATTATCAGAGTTGCATACCTTATTGCCACTCCTACTTTTACCCTTTTTCTCCGACATTTCGTATTACTACGATCATCCACTTCCATTGGCTAAAACCATCGTATGGTTATATACGAACTTGAAGGAACTTGTTCCAGATTCGAGGATGGTTTCCGGTTCTGGAGAAAATGAATAGGACTATTCAGTTGTCTTTTCCTTTTACCTTCTCTCAAGTTGCGAGTGCTCCTTGGATTAGGAAGGTACACCTATTACGCTAATTGGATAGTCTTCTTCCAAACCATAGGCAGGTGCCGAACGGTGGAGAATGAAGAAAACCAATTAGCCTAACGATGGTGTACAGAAGGTATCAAGTAAAGATAAATAAAGGGATTAGAAAGAGGGCAAAGTAAATTGCGACTGCTATTCATGACCAAACCAAGTATTTCATCGCCACTCCTACTTCACCTTTTGTATTTCTCCAGAACACCCCGTATCACTACGAACATCCAATTCCATTGGATAGATCCATCGTATGGTTATATACGAACCCGAAGGAACTTTTTCGAGGATGGATTCTGGTTCAGGAGAAATAGGAATAAGGTTTATTCAGTTGTCTTTTATCATCACCTTCTCTCAGGTTACGAGTAATCCTAAGGTTTAGGAGGGTACACCTATTACGCTTATTGGATAGTCTTCTTCTAAACCATAGGCTGGTGCTGAACTGTAGGAAAGGAAGAAAACCATTTAGCCTAAAGATGGTGTGCAGAAGGTAATGACTAAAGACAAATAAAGGGATTTGGAGAGATGGCAAAGGAAGTATACGGTTACAGTCATGAATCTGAATAATGGAAGAGACATTACTAGGAATACCCGGATACGCCTACGAAACATTTTCATGTTTCAGTTTCACTGTGTATTGTTAATAGAAAACTGATTTCCCAATTAGTCCTTGCTCCAGGGTATGTATTTACCAGGTTTGATTCTCATATCTGTATGGCTTTACAGATGATGAGTGGGAGTAAGTTATTGGGAATTAGGTGATCATCCTCATTATATCGGGATTCGTTGTAATTGGTGATATTTGAGGAAATCGCCTGGGCTGTTTGCCGGATGGCAAATATTTGGTTTTGAATATCCATTGTTATGCACCAATTTCAAATTGATATATCTTTACGTTTATTTTTATGAAGTGAGATATAACTTTTTGAAATAATGTCGATGACATTTACCTATATCAGTTGATGGTTAGGTAAGAAGCATTAAACAACGGTGTAATTCTTCATAACCATAGTACAGTTTTCAACCTATGACACACAGCGAATGAGTTATTCAACTCAGGGGACTTATACAAAGTATTGTATGTTGTCCAGTGTCCATTAGGACAGAAGGGTTGGTCCTCATACTATATTCTGTCTACTTGTGACTTCTCTAGTTCTTAGACATGTGTTTCGTAGAAATACAAGGTCATAGTTTTGAGAAGTTATAGGTATAAGAGTAAAGTAGAGAACCAGGTGTTGCAAGTATCGGGATTCTTCAAGGTGATCGAAGATATAGATACTTATGTATGGTATTTAGTTGATGGTAATGATTATGGAAACTTGTTTCTCTTTCAGGTTAATCATAATTGGATGCACTCCTAAGTTGAGTAATGCTGACTGGCCTCTCTCCATTTAGTTGACATGCACTGGAGACAGCTGCATGATTTGAATCTGATTCCAATTAAATCAGTGCCTCTGTTTTTATATTGGATATAGAACGGTTCATATCTTAACGATGTTAAGGTACGGGGAGTTGTCCGGTTTATGCTTAAAACCAGACTCTGGATAACTCAAGGCACGTTTCTGTAATGGTTGTTTGTGGGTTGACCCGGGCTATGACGAGGGTTAACTTTCTACCATCTGGAAGATCAATAGTGATATTGCTCTTGACTCGCCACAGTTTTAATAAAAATGGATTTTTTCAGAAAACAGTAGTGGGAGTATGGTAGAACTGGAAGTGATTCCAGAACCGCAAACGATTACTGAAAATTTAATAGGACTTAAAGATTCAATCTGAATTGACATTCCATTGGCCACTCCGCAGATATGGTGGGTAACCTCAGGCACTCGAGAGGTACTTCGGTATGCTCAAAGACGGTGACAGGGAGGTTCTTGTTTACCCAGACTTGACATTACTGGTGTTCCAGACTATGAGACCCGGCACGAGGATGAATATAGTGTCATTCTGAACTGGCTTAAGAAGTGCACGTGTATATTATTCTGCCAGAGGGTTGTCGTAGTCAGTGGGAGCAGCGGAAGCATAGTGGACAATTGGCTTATGTCTATTTATAGACTAAAGCAGATATAGCGGAGATAGATCATCTATTTCTGATGTGACAGTCATAGGTTTGACTTCATCAGAATAGGAGATGGATCTGTTAAGAAGATAGTAGGGTGTGATGTCCTGATATTTGGATGACATACACACAGTAGGAAGTGATATTCCTGTACTATGATCGGTTATATTTTGGTTGTCACACAGTGGTTTCTCCACATGGGATATAAATATAATATCAGACATTCTGGTTACTAGATCTATGGTTTTAGATCTAGATTAGGGTAGTTTCCCAATCTGGGTACTTAGACAACATTCTACAGGTGTTTTAGAATGGACGACTCATGGCACTGTAGTGTACCTGCAGGTAATGTAGTCACCCTCTCTAAAGGTGTCTTATAGACTAAAGAGGAGAAGGATGTGCATGATTGGCAGATCACTTGCTTAGGCAATTGAGTCAATCATGAGATGTCAAGTACCACACCAGATGTTGTTTTCGCAGTAGATGCAATAAGTTGATATTGATCCTATCCTGGAGAAACATTCGGAAGCAGTTTTAGAACATAAGTGGATGTTCTAGGGATATGATAACGACAGCCTCTTTCGGGGGACGGTTATCATTCCAGGCTTCCAAGGTGACCTGGATGACAGAGTGACTGTCAGAGTTATATTTTTCCCTCTGACGAGGAGCAGTATTTTGGACAGGTGGTCCAAGCGGATACTGAGGGAGGCATGGCGCAGGATACTGATTAAGTTCAGTTGACGATACAGTCTAAGAAGTTTGGATTTGGAGTTCATTTATGAACTAGGTCTCATTAGATATCCAGACATATTCTAAGACAGGTATTGCTCATTTCGGGAGATGGCATTCTTCGCGAACTTGAGATAAAGAGAGACATAGAAAGAAACATCAGGGCGGATCCACTCACTAAGGCTATTCCTCGAACGCAACAGTTTCGCAAACGGGCTTTGTGGGACTGATTAATAGAGGAGTTGGGTGTTCGGTATCATACGGGCTGTGAGTACGCGACATCGCAATAATTAGCCTTGAGTGCAAGTGGGAGATTGTTGGATATAGTGCCCTCAGAGTCAATTATTGGATCACAGGCACGTGATTGCAATGATTGAGGGAGGACCTATGCTGGTAGGACAGTCTTATTCAAGATGATAGTATGCTATCTGGTTTATCTTTATCATTGTGTACAGCTTTAGGTGACATTACAGGTCACTATTGCACGTTGATAGAGCCTATAGGATTCTTGCTTGATGGCCAGCAGTATGATGGCGATCATATACGTGGGAGCTGGGGTCTATAAGCACATCCTTAAAGTGGTCCCTAGTCGTGGGAGTTTCGAGACTGGGCATCGATACTCTATTAGTAGACTAGTGTATACAGTAGAGACCCCGACGGGGGGCGGTGGCCGGTCTCACAAGCCATTGGTGTCAGTTGGTTCACCTAAGATGTATACAGGTGCTCATTGGGTTATGAGTACACCGGACAGGACTCGCCGGGAATATGCTAGTTGGTATTATACCTGACGTCAGATAGCAGTTCCCTGGTGACATGTGTACAGGTTAGTTCATCGACCTGAGATCGTCATTTGTCTCGTGTGAGTTCCCACTGTGCTTTGATTACTACCCTACCACGGCTCAAAGGAGTCGTGTAAACAGGTTTTAGTTAGGTACAGTCCCGAGCCACATGGAGGCAGTGAGCGGATCGGCAGGGGTTTCGTCTCTCCCGGTATTGGGGGTGAGATCACGCTGTGTCTAGGAGAGCCATTACACGAAGTCCTTGGCCAAGGCAGGAGATTTACTGGTGGGTATTCCAGTAGTATCTTAGGGTGTTCTGGGCTACACTCTGACACGACTTGTACCGCTTTTGGGGGTCTGACTTTTACCAACCCCCTAGGCCCGACATGCGATACTCATAGACGAACGGACCAGACTGTACGAATATTGTCACTGATAGGCTCAGTAGGGTGTCAGGATGAGTTCGCTCATCGACCTCCCTTTTGGTTAATACCTGGTAACCCGTTACGTACGGCTAGTACCACTGACGTGCTAGTGGTTAAATCCACAGCCAAAATATTGATGAGTCTTTAGAGTCCCCCACAGACAGTTTCTCAAGTTTCGGGCGAAACGTTGTAGAGGCCGTATGATATATGGCAGGGTTCGATCATATACCTGCGGTAGTGCACGAATCATGATCGGACGGATCATACTAGTGGGCTTTGGTTTAAGCCAGATCCTAGTATTAGATTTGTTGGATTACTTTAGTCTCATTGCATTCGCATTCGGTCGGAATGCGGATGCAGGTATGTATATACAGGTGAGGGGTATCCTTGTGATCCATCACGAGTTTACTTTAGTAGATGCCATTCTCTTTTTATTGTTGCAAACATTTGGATTAATGTTTGCAGAAATTGTGAGCTCAAGGTCATGATGGAGTGCATTTAATGTGGCATGTGCAAGGGTAGTGACTCATGGTATCTTTTTATGTGCATATGTCACATTATTGTTTGATTTGTGTGTTGATATGATAAGAGGAGAGAGGGAGGGTAGCCATGAGGCTATGGTTAGCTCTTGTATTTCATTCTACACTCTAACATTATCATAACAACACAAAAAGAAAAGAAAGGGGCTTCTTCTTCTTCTTCTTCTCTTTTCTTCTCTTGAGCTCACTATCTCCATTAATGGCTTCATCTTCAACCTCCATCCATACACTCTCATGCGTTGAGAATCAATGGATGCTTGAGACAAAGTGATCGCACACATTCTCTACTTCACCTTGGACACGTCGGCTAGCGAACATCGTGCCCGAGTTGCTTCGGATGAAGCGGGAGCCCGTAAAAAGACTCGAAAATGTGGTGCCCTTTCCGACGAGGAGATTGGAGATCGGAGATGCCGCGAGGAGCTAGGGATGGTGGCTAAAGACCGAAAGACATGGATCGATCGGTATAGCTCTTCTAACCTTTCTCTAGTTGCTAGTTATAGGTTAATGGTTCGATCCGGGATTAAAGTTTGTGATTGCGCCGGTTTCAAGTTTAGAAAAAGTTTTCGTTTCCGCATTTTGGCCTCGGACAGACGGCCGGGGCGCTACCGTAGACTTACAGGTATAATGTAACAACCTAGTTCATTTATACCAGTTCAGTTCCCGTATTTATTTATCTCTGATACAAAACAAACCCTGTCAGGCCCTGCTTCCCAGAGTACGCTAAGATAGCCATGTGACAGAGCCAACCATGCTACCTGTGGATAGGAAATATCCCTCCACAGTCACATTACGGCTGTAGAGATATCAAGAATTACAATAAACTATCTAACACATGTCCATAAGCCAGAATAACGAGTCAAGAATAAAATAATTCTGAAGAAAAAGATCCAATACAAGAATAAACTGGAATGTACGTCCCATAATGCGGGATCACATCAGGAATGAAAATACTGAAAGGAAAAATAAACTAACTACTAACAAGTCCTCACTGCTCAGCCTGCAGCAAAGGTAAAGAATCTAGGCCATGCAAAACCCAGACGTCAGTGCGTCATAATATCAAGCAATACTATAAACATGGGTAGCAAGACATGCAGGTATGAGTATAAACGGTAAAACAGGTATAAACGGTAATATAGTGAGGACAGTGAGGGTAATGTATAGTGGGTAATCTAGACTGGTCTATTGGGTTATCTACTCTCAAGTCTTGAAATCAATTTGATGAATCATCGATGTAACTCAATAGTATCCCGTACGTGCCCGGGACCACGGTCAAGATTCTCGGGCTGAATCCGAGACGTGCCGCAAGGCAGTAGAAGGTAGTATGTAACGATGAATGATGTCAGCAGCATCACCCCGGGGCTGGCCTAGCCCGTAAGATTGATCAGTAAAGGTATCGAACTGTCGAGTTACAAGTCAAGTTTCATCATTGATTTCCCCATACCCCCAGGTTATGTATTCAAGTCAGGTATTAATAAATCTGGAGCTAATGCCAACACAGGATCAAGCAGGTACATGTTTTTCTGGATAGACAACAGGAAATGTCCGTAGGGACAACATGTCAAGATTGTTGGCATTAGTAACAAGATCAAGTAACAGGTCAAGCTATGGTACATTAAGTCAAGTCAGGTAGTGTATATAAATCCAATCATGTCAAGAAGTGCACGGTATCAAGTCGTGTCAAGTAATAGTATATCAAGTCATGTCAGGGGTGCACAAATGTCACGTGGGTGCTCAAAATCAAACTATAATAAGCATGGGTACACAAAAACAAGTATGGGGTACCAATGTAACACTAAAGTGGCATACAAATAGGTATAAATTCAAACATATGGATGCACAGTTATCGATTCGGGTTAAGATTATAGTTCCAATATTAATTAGGATGCACTTTATTAACATTCCATATTTGATAAAGTGTATTTTAATTAGTGTTGGAACTATAACTTTAACTCTAATCGATAACTGTGCATCCATATGTTTTAGTCTATACCTATTTTGCATACTACATCACATTATTCCATTTTATTGTTACATTATTACCCCATACTTGTTTTCGTGTACCCATGCTTATTATAGTTTGATTATGAGCACCCACGTGACAGTTGTGCACCCCTGACATGACTTTATATACTATTACTTGACACGACTTGATACCGTGCACTACTGGACATGATTGGATCCATATACACTACCTGACTTGACCTGATGTACCACAGCTTGACCTGCTACCTGATCTTGTTACTAATGCCAACAACCTTGACACGTTGTCCCTACGGACATTTCCTGTTGTCTATTCAGACAAACCTGTAGCTGTTTAATCCTGTGTTGGTATTAGCTCCAGATTTATTAATACCTGACTTGAACATATAACTTGGGGGTATGGGAAAATCAATGATGAAACCTGACTTGTAACTCGACAGTTCGATACCTTTACTGATCAGTCTTACGGACTAGGCCAGCCCCGGGATGATACTGCTGACTTCATTCATCGTTACATACTACCCTTTTACTGCCTTGCGGCACGTCTCGGATTCAGCCCGAGAGTCTTAGACCGTGGTCCCGGGCATGCATGGGACACTATTGAGTTACATTGATAATTCATCAAATTAATTTCAAAGACTTGAGAGTAGTTAACCCAAAAGACCAGTCCAGATTACTCACTACACATCACCCTCACTGTTCTCACTTATGTTACTGTTATACCTGTTTTACCGTTTATACTCATACCTGCATGTCTTGCTACCCTTATTTATATTATTGCTTGATATTATGACGCACAGACATCTGGGTTTTGCATGGCCCAGATTCTCTACCTTTACTGCATGCCGCACAGTAGTTTTCCAATGAGCAGGCCGAGCAGTGAGACTTGTTAGTATTTTTTTTTTCCTTCTAGTATTTTCATTCCTGATGTGAGCCCGCATTATGGGACGCACATTCCAGTTTATTCCTGTATTGTATCTTTTTGCTTCTGCATTATTTTATTCTTGACTCGTTTATTCTGGCTTATGGACATGTGTTAGATAGTTTTTGTTGGGTTAGCCTAGCACCTCATGAAGGGTTTGGAAGCATCACATGAACCAAAGGTGGAGTCTTTAGGGTGCTAAGTTAACAAGCATCGGATCGTTCCTAGAAAAATTGGGGTTTCTAAATTTTTCACATCACCATATGAAAGAAAGGCTAGGGTTTTGAGAGTACAACCTTTGTAGCTCCCTACGCTAGACTCCTCGGCTACTTGGGGTTTGAAAAAGCTCCGCTTGAACTCCTCGAGGTCACTGATGATCCACCCGGAGTCCGCTTTGTCCAAGCTTGCAACTTTATCCGATCAAGTGAACGAAATGAAGCTAACACTCTAAACAAGTTGGCTAAACTTGTGTAGAATGATGTTGTGGTTCTTATTCTCACTTCAAAATCCAATCTTGATGAGTATATTGCTCACTACAAAAAACTAGTGAGCAAAATGAGAGAGGAAGAAGAAGATGATGGCAATTTGAGA
Organism: Agapanthus africanus; assembly: GCA_030015575.1. Taxonomy (NCBI): domain Eukaryota; kingdom Viridiplantae; phylum Streptophyta; class Magnoliopsida; order Asparagales; family Amaryllidaceae; genus Agapanthus; species Agapanthus africanus. Next base: position 634,119,294 of record CM057343.1, read on the forward strand.
AGAAGATAAGTTCAACTCAAAGAAAGAAAATAGAAAATATATCAATATATATTTTTATCTCTCATCTCAAACCATGGTTGAATCATTATTATACTTGAGTTAAAAACTAAAAGGAAGAGTAAACCATGGTTAAATGGTGGGTGAGAAAGGTTAGGTCAAGAAGAGTGTAGAAACAATCCAAAACTAACCCTTTTCTTTTTCCTTTTGTTTTTAGCTTAAATACAATAATATTCCAAATAAAAAACCCATGGTGTGAGTCTTATATTGCCACCATTTTCTTTGTATAAGCAACCATAATTGATGATGTATGTATGTATGCACATCCATATGTGCATGAAACTATAAAGAAACTATACATGCATGTATACATCCATCATACTCAAGAAAGGATTTCAAGTGAGAAGCTAATGGTTAAATGATAAATCAATACTTGATTTATCAATCCGGCCATATCACATATGACCCCTACCAAAAGCAAGCCGCCCGATCAATATACGGTATCCTATATGCGCATTTTAATCGGGTCCATGCGCATATCACATACGCGCACCACAACGTTTCGCCTGGACTAGGAAACTCCTTTGTGGGACTCTGAGACTCGTCAATACGCCGGCAGTGGATGATGATCATATCAAGCACCCCCAAGCCGCAAGCGGTCAGCTAAACGTAACGGCCACCCGGGTATTGAACGATCAGAAGAGAACAAGCGAACCTCCTACAACTCCCGTCGAGCCAACCGGCAACACTTCCCGTACAGTCCGGTCTCCTCGTCTGATATGTCGCATATCAAGTCTAGGGGTGGTAAACGTCAGACCCCAATAACCGATAAGTCGTGCCGATGTGAGGCTCATAACGGGTCGAGAAACTACTGGTAACACTTACCGGTAAATCTCTAATCAGCCCTGGCCAGGGACTTCCCTGTTACGGCCAATCGAGCACAGTGCAACATCAACCCCCAATACCGGGAGAGACGAAACCCCTCCTATCGCTCTTTGCCTCCATGTGACTCGGGACTGTACCCAAAAACCACCGTTTTGCACGCCCTCATGGACGTGGTAAGGTGGAAATCAAAGCACAGTGGGAATCACATAAGACTCTATGACGATCTCGGGTCTACAGACTAACCTGCACAAGTGTCACCTGAGAACTGCCATCTGACGTGAGGTATAATACCATCTGGGGGTTCTCGGTGAGTCCGTCCAGTGTACCCAGTCTCCACTGAGCACCCGTATACCATCTCTGATGTCAAACACCAATGGATATGGGATCATCCATCGCCCATCTCATGGGTCGAGAAGCGTATATGCTAGTCTACCCTGGTATATCGATGCCCCGTCTCGATACACCCATGACTAGGGACCTTGAAGGATGTACTTATGGACTACCATGTCCCCACTAGTATGATCCGCATCATAGTCCAGGTAGTTAAGTACACATCCTAAGGGTTTTACCAACATGTAACTATAAGACAGTATAAAGAGACAAGTATACATGTTAAGATAAAGAGCAACCAGATAGCATACTATCATATCGAGAAAGAAAGTCATCTCTATATATGTCCAAGCATCCAATATAATATAAATCATCTGTACAATACTGGCCTCTAGGGCATACATACAACTAACAATCTCCCACTTGCACTAGGGACAGCTGCTGTAGTATCGCATACCGAGCATCCCGAAGAGTCTCTCAAACTGTATCTGGGGAATGGCCTTCGTGAGTGGATCCGCTGTGTTGTTCTTCGTATCAACCCTCTTGACCTCGATCTCCCGGCGATCAACTATCTCCCGGATCAGGTGATACCGCCTCAGAATATGCCTGGATCGCTGATGGGACCTGGGTTCCTTGGCCAAAGCCGCCGCTCCATTGTTATCGCAATACAAAGGTATTGGATGCTCAATGGATGGAACCACTCCAAGTTCAGTAATGAACTTCTTGATCCAGACAGCCTCTTTGGTAGCATCGTTGGCAGCGATGTATTCAGCCTCCATCGTCGAGTCTGCCACGGTTTCCTTCTTGGAACTCTTCCAGCTAACCGCCCCTCCGTAAAGGGTAAAGACAAATCCCGACTGCGACTTAGAGTCGTCCTTATCACTGTGGAAGCTCAAATCGGTAAAGGACTCCACTTGGAGTTCTCCATTACTATACACCAAGAGCATCTCTTTAGTCCTTCGCAAGTACTTGAGAATGCTCTTCATAGCTGTCCAGTGACTCTCTCCAGGATCAGCTTGATACCTGCTCACTACACTTAGTGAGTATGCTACATCGGGTCGGTACATAGCATCACATACATGATAGAGCCTACAGCCGAAGCATAGGGTATCCCTTGCATGCGAGCTCTCTCCAAATCAGTCTTGGGAGACATCTCTTTGGAGAGAGTGACTCCAGAGATCGTGGGCAAGTTCCCACGCTTGGATTCTTCCATACTAAACCTCTTTAGTATGGTGTCAATGTACCTGGATTGGGACAATCCCAATATCCGTTTGGATCTATCTCTATAGATCCTAATCCCCAATATGCAGGAGGCATCACCAAGATCTTTCATCGAGAATCTTTATGATAAGAAGAGCTTGACCGATTGCAGCATAGGAATGTCATTTCCTATCAAGAGTATGTCGTCCACGTACAATACGAGGAAGACAACCTTACTCTCTACCACCTTCTTGTAGATACAAGGTTCATCTACGTTTTTGACGAAATCAAATTCTTTGATAACGACGTCAAAGCAGATGTTCCAACTCCGCGATGCTTGCTTTAATCCATAAATGGATTTAACCAGCTTACACACCTTCCCGCTGCTCCCACTGTCTACGAAGCCCTCTGGCTGAGTCATGTCCACGCACTCTTCTAAATCACCGTTTAGAAAGGCGGTCTTAACATCCATTTGCCAGATTTCATAGTCATGATATGCAGCGATGGCAAGCATGATCCGAATGGATTTAAGCATAACCACTGGAGAAAAAGTTTCGTCATAGTCCACACCTGGTCTTTGACGAAAACCTTTTGCAACAAGTCTAGCTTTGAAAGTCTCCACTTTCCCATCTACACCAAGTTTTTTCTTGAAGATCCACTTGCTCCCAATGGGTTTTACCCCTTCAGGAGCAACTTCCAAAGTCCATACTTTGTTGGTGTACATGGATTCCATCTCGGACCGCATAGCATCCAGCCATTTCACTGAGTCCCTACTCGTGATGGCCTGTTTGAAACTAGTTGGGTCATCATCTTCCATGATGCAATCCTCGCTTCCACCGTCAATGAGAAAACCATAGTATCTCTCAGGTGGACGAGAAACCCTGCTAGATCGGTGGAGCGGCTGGGGTTCGTCAGGTACTACTGAATCCTCTGGTTCTACCATGTCTTCTGTTATAGTTTGTGTCGCTGGAACCTCTTCCAGTTCTACCTCAATGCCACTTGTCTGTTTCATAAGAAAACCTTTTTCTAAGAAAGTGGCATGTCGAGAAACAAACACCTTTTGTTCCTCGGGATGGTAGAAGATATACCCTTGTGAATTTTTGGGATATCCTATAAACTTACATAAGACTGATCTTGCCTCGAGTTTGTCCGGATTTTGTCTTTTGACATAGGCTGGACAACCCCATATCTTAATGTAATTAAGATGTGGTCTCTTCCCTTTCCATATCTCATATGGAGTGGTAGGCACTGATTTGGTAGGAACTCTATTCAATAGGTTCATGGCTGTCTCAAGCGCATATCCCCAGAAGGAAATAGGTAACTCAGCTGTACTCATCATTGAGCACACCATATCTAATAGGGTGCGGTTTCTCTGTTCTGATGCACCATTGTGCTGTGGTGTATAAGGAGGAGTGAGCTGTGAGAGAATCCCATTCTCTTTTAAATAATCTAAAAAATCATGGCTCAAGTATTCTCCTCCTCGATCAGATCGAAGGATCTTAATACTTTTGCCCGTTTGGTTCTCTACTTCGTGCTTATATTCTCTGAATTTCTCAAAAGCTTCAGACTTGTGTTTTATCAGGAACACATGTCCTTATCTAGAGAGATCGTCAGTGAATGTAATGAAGTAGGAAGAACCGTCCCTGGCATGTGTAGACATGGGACCGCATACATCACTATGTATCTGCCCTAAGAGTTCCGTAACTCTTTCTCCGTGTCCCGTAAACGGAGTTTTGGTCATCTTGCCTTTGAGACATGACTGTCAAGTGTCATAAGATGAAAATTTAAACGGATTTAAATATCCATCCTTATGTAACATAGCTAGTCGTGTCGCATTGATGTGACCAAGTCTACAATGCCACAAGAAGGATTCATTCATTTCTGAATTTTTCCTCTTGTGTGTGTTCTGTATATTGAGGACTGTATTTTGATTTAGAATGAATATGCCATTATGTAACGAGCCTGATGCAATCAACTTTTGATCTAGGAATATGTTCATAACATTATCCTTTACTACAAAATTATATCCTTCTTTACTTAATAAAGAAACCGATATAATGTTGCACATCATGTTTGGTATATAATAGCATTCATTTAGAATCAGTGTATTACCACTTGGTAATACTAGGTGATATTCGCCAACTGCTTTGGCTGCAATATTTGCCCCATTCCCTACTTGAACAGAATGATCACCTTTTCCCAGTTCTCTACCTTTCCGTAGCTCATGTAACATTTTACATATGTGGGATCCTGATCCGATATCTAATACCCAGGACGTAGGATGAACTGAGAAACAGTTCTCAATAACTAACACACCTGAAGAAGATGCATCAACATGCATGTTCTTTTGGGCGGCTTGAGAATCTAGATATTCTCCTATTCCCTGTTCGATCTTATAAATCTTATAAGAAAGAACGGGTCCAACGTTCCCCTGCACAGTATAACATGCGGGTTCGGTCAATACATCCATATTATTATCTTGATTAGGGCATGACATGGTCGCTACCTGGAGAGAGAGAGAAGAAAACACTTTAGCGTATGCTCTTGCAAGATCAGATTGGTTATTATCTTATCTAATCAGGATGGCTCCCACTGGTTTTTATCAAATCTTTCTTCAAACCCTAAAAGGAAAGACTAGACGGGATTAATTACACCTTACAACTTCGTCGATCTTTCAGCCAGGCCAGTGTCGATACTTTGAGGGAGGTTCCCCGTGCTTTCGCACGGACCTAATTAAAGTAAACCTCGTTTTCCCAGAGGCGTAACCCCGTTGATACCTTTCTAGACACCTACTTGATCGGCTAATTGTCCTGTGTAAAACTCTTCTGGGAGTAACAATTACTCGCAGTGGGTATCGGGATCCAACTATCTCATAGAAGATATGCAATCTCATTGCAAATCTCAACACTTGAAATTCCCGATAACATTTTGCCCCTAGCGTGCTATGACCTTGACGCATGCCAAACAACCCATAGTCCGTTAGTCAAGTTCAACCCGTAGAATTCGTGATTGAATTAAACCCACCCGTACGACCCTTGACGCATGCCAAACAACGCCGTACGAATACCTTAATCCAATCGCATCTCATGCTACAGATAAGTAATAATCAGCTACCGTACACTACGCCTTGACGCATGCCAAACAACCGTAGCACGAATACTAAATATTACATATCTGAATTGACGGAGGGCTACACAGGTTTTTCTGAAAACCATGAGCGTAATGAACTTGATATCGTTGTAGAATCAAATGAAGTTTTGAAATGGAGTGATTTTGAGGCTTTTTCTAGTTTTGCTAAAGGGGTCACTCCCGGTGAAGGGATCGTCGGCCCTTTCTTCGTCGAATGAGGTGCGGGATATATCATATATATCACTGTGCAAAGCAGAAACTATAGAAGCAATCAAAAGTCAAACCGAGTGTGTAGCATCTGCCAGTTATTGCTAAAGGGGTCACTCCCGGTGAAGGGATCTCGGCCCTTTCCTCATCGAATAAGGTGCAGGGTATATCATATATACCGCTGTGCAAAGCAAAACTGTAGCTACCCTTTTATTTTAAAAATTTGATTCTACAATATCTATTAGGTTTCTTTTCTTTCATTAATCACATTAATGAAGTCCCATCATTTAAGTCACCTAAACATCACAGATAAATACGACGTACACTTATGCCATCCGCATTCGCCTCGATGTCCCCTCGTGCACCGTTAGGTTAGGTAACTAACGACAGAGCAGGGCATGGCTAGTGCGGGTGCAAAACATAAGTAACGTCTATATAACATATCATATATACTATATATTGTATCCATCAGAACATATCAAATGATCACATCACAGATATCGCAGCAGAAACATAGATATAATGTGGGATATACTAGGACGTCCGTATTTAGTACTTAGCCAATAATAGAAAATACGGATTCCACAGTCGTGATGAATAGCCAAACCCACACCCTGGACCCCTACGAGAGCGGCATGTGACCCTACCAATTCTGGAGTTTAGGAGACCCGGTCTCGACTGCTCAAGATGGCCTCCCACTGAACCCCAGAACCCGGTCACCTGTGCTCCCCTCCTTGGGTCCATCCTAATGCGGAAAAGTAAATAATATACAACACAGGTGGCATCGACCTCAACCCGGAAGTGCCCCAAATAAAAGAATATTACATTACATTTGAATTTACATGAATGAAAATATAAAACTCCCATCTCACATAAAAAAAACCCGGCTATTCAATCGCGACAATCCTGCACATCATATCTCAGCAACACATAATATCTCATATCATCAATGTAAGTAAGTATGCATACACCGATTGTCGTCGACGTATAGCAACGACAATCGGCAATACCACTACATACTACACTTACGGTCACAGAAAGGAAAGTGTAAAACTGCAATATCTGGAATCCACATTCTCCTTAGACATCGTAAATGCGAAATATCACATACCTCGTATTTCATGTCTTATAATGTGAATTCCACACATTGCATCACATTCCAGATAATTAGACAGTATCAAAGTTTTCGAACGAACGATCAAATACCCAAGATTCACTAAAGCTCAACACTTGAACGAAGTTCAAAAACTTGGAGTGTGACACAGTAGTAGCGGTCCAGCCGTAGAAGGGTCAAGCCAACGCCTCACATGTGGCACGCCGTACTGCCCCAAACCCTAAGGTTCAAAGGGCAGTTCAAGACGGTCACATAATCAAGTTAAGGTTTGTTGTCTTCTAGAGGGACCACCACAAAACTTGCACGTACCTCCGAAGGATTTAAACCCCGTGAATAGTGAGCAAATGATACTCGTTCAAACACTTCAATACTTTCTAATTTATCCGGAAAAGCCACGAAATGAAAATTCCGATTGAATCGACGAGTCTAAAACCAACTCCAGAACAAACAGCACAAAATTCAGATTAAAAATACCCTATAAAATATACCAGCATAATAAAGAATTACTGTATAAAAATTATTCAGTGATGGATGCAAATGGCCGCGGAACCGCGGCCTAAGCAAGCTTAGGCCGCATTTCCGCGGCAATATAGACTGTTCACTTTATCGAATTTTACAGTAATTCTTAAATTTTCCTGATGAAATTTTTACATATTTTTAATTCTGAAAAACATCAGTTTTTAAAAAAATGTCCAGAGAGCACTCAAAAAGTCCGTATTTCGGTTCGTTCGGAGTTTTAACTTCGTAAAATTATCGCCTAATGTTCTAGGTCGGCTCTGATACCAATGTTGGGTTAGCCTAGCACCTCATGAAGGGTTTTGAAGCATCACATGAACCAAAGGTGGAGTCTTTAGGGTGCTAAGTTAACAAGCATCGGATCGTTCCTAGAAAAATTAGGGTTTCTAAATTTTTCACATCACCATATGAAAGAAAGGCTAGGGTTTTGAGAGTACAACCTTTGTAGCTCCCTACGCTGGACTCCTCGGCTACTTGGGGTTTGAAAAAGCTCCGCTTGAACTCCTCTAGGTCATTGATGATCCACCCGGAGTCCGCTTTGTCCAAGCTTGCAACTTTATCCGATCAAGTGAACTAAATGAAGCTAACACTCTAAACAAGTTGGCTAAACTTGTGTAGAATGATGTTGTGGTTCTTATTCTCACTTCAAAATCCAATCTTGATGAGTATATTGCTCACTACAAAAAACTAGAGAGCAAAATGAGAGAGGAAGAAGAAGATGATGGCAATTTGAGAAGAAGATAAGTTCAACTCTAAGAAAGAAAATAGAAAATATATCAATATATATTTTTATCTCTCATCTCAAACCATGGTTGAATCATTATTGTACTTGAGTTAAAAACTAAAAGGAAGAGTAAACCATGGTTAAATGGTGGGTGAGAAAGGTTAGGTCAAGAAGAGTGTAGAAACAATCCAAAACTAACCCTTTTCTTTTTCCTTTTGTTTTTAGCTTAAATACAATAATATTCCAAATAAAAAACCCATGGTGTGAGTCTTATATTGCAACCATTTTCTTTGTATAAGCAACCATAATTGATGATGTATGTATGTATGTATGTATGTATGTATGTATGCACATCCATATGTGCATGAATCTATAAAGAAACTATACATGCATGCATACATCCATCATACTCAAGAAAGGATTTCAAGTGAGAAGCTAATGGTTAAATGATAAATCAACACTTGATTTATCAATCTGGCCATATCACATATGACCCCTACCAAAAGCAAGCCGCCCGATCAATATACGGTATCCTATACGCGCATTTTAATCGGGTCCATGCGCATATCACATACGCGCACCACAACGTTTCTCCTGGACTAGGAAACTCCTTTGTGGGACTCTGAGACTCGTCAATACGCCGGCAGTAGTTGATGATCATATCAAGCACTCCCAAGCCGCAAGCGGTCAGCTAAACGTAACGGCCACCCAGATATTGAACGATCAGAAGAGAACAAGCGAACCTGCTACAACTCCCGTCGAGCCAACCGGCAACACTTCCCGTACAGTCCGGTCTCCTCGTCTGATATGTCGCATATCAAGTCTAGGGGTGGTAAACGTCAGACCCCAATAACCGATAAGTCGTGCCGATGTGAGGCTCATAACGGGTCGAGAAACTACTGGTAACACTTACCGGTAAATCTCTAATCAGCCCTGGCCAGGGACTTCCCTGTTACGGCCAATCGAGCACAGTGCAACATCAACCCCCAATACCGGGAGAGACGAAACCCCTCCTATCGCTCATTGCCTCCATGTGACTCGGGACTGTACCCAAAAACCACCGTTTTGCACGCCCTCATGGACATGGTAAGGTGGAAATCAAAGCACAGTGGGAATCACACAAGACTCTATGGCGATCTCGGGTCTACAGACTAACCTGCACAAGTGTCACCTGAGAACTTCCATCTGACGTGAGGTATAATACCATCTGGGAGTTCTCGGTGAGTCCGTCCAGTGTATCCAGTCTCCACTGAGCACCCGTATACCATCTTTGATGTCAAACACCAATGGATATGGGATCATCCATCGCCCATCTCATGGGTCGAGAAGCGTATACGCTAGTCTACCCTGGTATATCGATGCCCCGTCTCGATACACCCACGACTAGGGACCTTGAGGGATGTACTTATGGACTACCATGTCCCCACTAGTATGATCCGCATCATAGTCCAGGTAGTCAAGTACACATCCTAAGGGCTTTACCAACATGTAACTATAAGACAGTATAAAGAGACAAGTATACATGTTAAGATAAAGAGCAACCAGATAGCATACTATCATATCGAGCAAGAAAGTCATCTCTATATATGTCCAAGCATCCAATATAATATACATCATCTGTACAATACTGGCCTCTAGAGCATACATACAACTAACAGTTTATTATTGTTCTTGATATCTCTACAGCCGTAATGTGACTGTGAAGGGATATTTCCTATCCACATGTAGCATGGTTGGCTCTGTCACGTGCCTATCTTAGTGTACTCTGGGAAGCGGGATAGAGAGAAAGAAAGATGGGAGGAGAGAGAGAGGTAAAGAAAAGGAGAGAGAAAGAGAAAGAAAGAGAGAGAAGAGTGGGGCCGGGGTCAGAAAGAGGAAAGAGCTGTGTGCGTGTGTGTTAGGATTTCATTTTAACATTTCGATGTTCCGTTTATATCATTTTAGATCTAGAACATGAAAACATATCTTGTTGCATATTAGATTACATTACACTGTACCCATATCCATATTTATATCACATAGTGCTTATTTGTACATCCCATAGTACCATTTTATAGTTTATTCCTTTCGGACACCCATTTGCATCCATCTTGCCTAATATATATATAATTGCATCCTTAGATCATATTAGTGCATAATAATGTGATATTAATATTCCTTGTATAATAAAGTGCATCCTAATTAATATTAGAACTATAATCTTAACCCGAATCGATAACCGTGCATCCATATGTTTGAATTTATACCTATTTGCATACCACATCACACTATTTCATTTTATTGTTACATTGGTACCCCATACTTGTTTTTGTATACCTATGCTTATTATAGTTTGATTATGAGCACCCACGTGACATTTGTGCACCCCTGACATGACTTGATATACTATTACTTGACACGACTTGATACCGTGCACTTCTTGACATGATTGGATTTATATATACTACCTGACTTGACCTGATGTACCATAGCTTGACCTGTTACCTGATCTTGTTACTAATGCCAACAATCTTGACATGTTGTCCCTACGGACATTTCCTGTTGTCTATCCAGACAAACCTGTACCTGCTTGATCCTGTGTTGGCATTAGCTCCAGATTTATTAATACCTGACTTGAATACATAACCTAGGGGTATGGGGAAATCAATGATGAAACCTGACTTGTAACTCGACAGTTCGATACCTTTATTGATCAGTCTTATGGGCTAGGCCAGCCCCGGGGTGATGCTGCTGACATCACTCATCGTTACATACTACCTTTTACTGCCTTGCGGCACGTCTCGGATTCAACCCGAGAATCTTGACCGTGGTCCCGGGCACGCACGGGATACTATTGAGTTACATCGATAATTCATCAAATTGATTTCAAGACTTGAGAGTAGATAACCCAATAGACCAGTCTAGATTACCCACTACACATTACTCTCACTGTCTTCACTATATTACTGTTATACCAGTTTTACCACTTATACTCATACCCGCATGTCTTGCTACCCATGTTTATAGTATTGCTTGATATTATGATGCACTGACGTCTGGGTTTTGCATGGCCCAGATTCTTTACCTTTGCTGCAGGCTGAGCAGGAGTATTTCAGTCAGCAGGCTGAGCAGTGAGGACTTATTAGTAGTTAGTTTATTTTTCCTTTCAGTATTTTCATTCCTAATGTGAGCCCGCATTATGGGACGTACATTCCAGTTTATTCTTGTATTGGATCTTTTTCTTCCGTATTATTTTATTCTTGACTCGTTATTCTGGCTTATGGACATGTGTTAGATAGTTTATTATTGTTCTTGATATCTCTACAGCCATAATGTGACTGTGGAGGGATATTTTCTATCTACAGGTAGCATGGTTGGCTCTGTCACGTGCCTATCTTAGCGTACTCTGGGAAGCGGGGCGTGACAATAGGATTAACTCCCCGTCACCCGGTCAGATACTTACAGTGGGCCCGATATATTTTGTCGGCGAAGAAGTTGCAGCTACTAAAGCTCGGATTGTATCCTGCGATCTACGCTTCCTTGTTCCAGTATTCTGCACCTCCCGCATGGTGGATCAAGGCATTTTTAGAGCAGTGGAACATTCCGACCCACACCTTCTTCCTATTGGATCGAGAGGTCTCCATTTCCTTGGCGGAATTTGCCGAGGTTTCTGGTTTACAAGTTAGGGGAGAGCACTACGAGGAGCTGCTTCCTCCGGATGAGTATGTTTTTGCCACCAAATCAGTGGTAATGGGTCTTACCCCAGAGAACGTCATTCAGCACCAGTTCCTAAGTCTAATAAAGGTGTTGAATATGTATGAAAGCCTCTTTCTTGAATCCGGAGGCCAGGGGGTCAGCTTTGCGGACTTCATTGCCCGTTTTCTTCGCCCAGAAATTTTGTCGCGACAAGGTGAAAAGTTTGCTAAACTTGATGATCCTTTCGGCTTTGGCTTAGACCGTCGGCCAATATTGGAAGCCGATCAAAATGATTTCTTTCTTCCCGACGTCGCGATCGTCCCCTATCAGAAATCGCCGCTCCGGGCATTGATGAGGAAGCGTTCTTTCTCGGGTTCCTCAGTTTATGGTTAAGCTGGTTCGCGCTTCCTATGCACCCTCGTTACATGAGGCCTTCAGTCTTCTACCCTGCGCATCGCATGGTTGCCGGAATACGAGTGGCCATCGGGATCGCCGGGTTAGCCCACCTATATCATGACCTCAGCTTAGCAGCGGATACCACTGAACCAGGGGTGCATCCTGCCAACTTCCCAATGCATTACTTCACTTCATGGCTAGAGCTGTATGTGTTTAGGGTCTTCGGTATCCACAAAAGACCTTCTTTTTACGACAGATGCAGGTTCCCTCGAATAATGCGGCTGGTTGACGCCTCCGTCGTGAGTCCGTCACCGCGGGAAGCTAGGGGCTTGCTCCTTCGTCCGCGCATGGTTGGAGATGGTATGTCTTTTACTGACAAAGTCTTGACCGTCGGCCAGGAAACCTCAAAAGCGGTGTTGCCATTGCAAGACATATTTAAAGACGGGGCCTCTGTGTTGAAAGCTCGGGAGATTCTTCATCTGTACTCCATTAGGCCGGGCTTTCTCATATTCAGGCAAAATGATGTGGCGTTATTCATGAGATACAACCCGCATCGTTTTGCCCAGTAGCTGAGTTACAATCAGGGCGTCCCACTTGAGGCTTTCTTGGCAGAACCTGCTGCTACCGAAGAGGGAATGTGGAGCGTGCTGCATCATTTCATGCGCATGAATACGGGGTCCAACTTCTTTATCAACGAACCGAGCTGTGTCCCGAAAGCCCTTAGTGTGTACGTGGCGTGGTACCAGCATTCAATGGGTGCCGTCATCAGGGAGGAGAAGCAACTGTTACTCGATCGCAAAGGTGCACCTCCTGCTGGTGATCGAAACGTTCCTCTGAAGCGACGGACCATTGTCCGTCCTCCCTTAAGAGAAGCTGCCGCGATCGAAGTCCCGTGTGACAGGCCCAAGCTACCAATACCCCGTGCTTCTGTAGAAACGGTGACCGTAGCTTCCTCCGAGTCTGGCATGGGTTCAGATATCGGTACTCGTCGTCCCAAAGTGCCCACCAAGTGTAAGCTTATGCTAGCTGCGACCGGAGCTCGCTCGCAGAAGAGGAAGAAAAAGTCGATCTTCTCTGTTGACGTTGTACTCGGCCAGGAGCTTCACGCTCCTTATGGTGAGGGCCTGAGCGAGTATGGGACAAACGAGGGTCTATTCATGTCGCCAGATGATACTGATCTGGCGGCTTCCATTGCAGCTTCTGAGCAATTGGCAAGCCATGAAGCGGGATTGGCTATCCTCGCGCAATCAAATAACCATCAGCTGTATCTTTCTTCATTGCATCATATTTTTATCATCATGTTTTGACTGACATTTTTTTTCTTTTTCCTTTTTTTTAACAGGCATTTCCACCGAAGAAGCTCTCGCAGCTTCTCTCAAGACTTTTGAGGAAGAGGAAAGACTTCGAGCATCCTTAGGCATCGGTATATTTCGGTTCACCGCGTCTTCGCTCCCGTTTCTTATAGGTAATCTGACCCCTCCTTTTCATCCTATTACAGGGACTACCTCTACTTAGGTTATTCCAGGCGTGGCACCGACTTCACAGGGCGGTGTAGAGATGCTTCCCGGGTCGGCTATCGAAGTCTCAGTCTTGCCGGCATTGCCGAAAGAAGCTTCACTTAAGCAACCGATGACGGATGCCATAACGGCTCCAGAGGTAACTATTGGCACGGACAACGATGTTCTATTGAAGGAGGTCTTTAGAAAGTCTGCCCTCACAGCCCGGGGGGAAAGGAAGCGTAGGATGCGCACGGTAAGGGAGCGTACCGCCTCCTTGGATGCGGGTGCGGGTTCAAGCGCTGTTACCCCTGCCCCTACTCCTACTCCTTCAGAGGATACTTCGGCTGCCTTGTCTACCGCCCATAGACAGGCAGCACGTGCAGCTCAAGAAGCAGTCGAAAAACTGACCCAAGGTAACGTGACATTGGGTTCTTTTATCAAAGTTTTAATTTTCAGGTTCTCATATATCCTATCCTGTAAGGCCGAGTCTTTCCAAGGAAGTGGTAGGTGACGTGGCGGCAACCACCGAGCCTGAGGCAGCGGCAGGTGATACAGCCACAATCGCCGAGCCCGAGGTAGCAGTGGGTGAAACAGCCACAATTGCCAAGCCTGAGGTAGCCGTGGGTGAAACAGCTACAATTGCCGAGCCCGAGGTAGCGGTGGGTGAGATGGCTATAATCTCCGAGCCCGAGGTAGCCACTCTTTCTCAAGAGTCGGGCACTGCTCCAATCGTCACTCTTTCCCCCTGCGGCTCCTTGCCGTTGCCGGGCGTTGCGAGTGTTATGACGATTCTCGTGGAGTCGGGGGATGAGGCTACTGGTGGCGAGACCGTTCCGATGGAGGAGGGTGAAGCATATGATGTATCCAGTAACGCCCTTGTCGCGGTCTCGACTGGCGACTCACCAGGTAGATTTTGGGTCATTACTCTCCCCTTTATTTTGCAAACCCTTTCAATTTCTTTTGACAGTGTTTCCCTTATTTCTAATGCAGGTGTGATGAGCGTCGGGGTTGTGCCACCCGAAGAAGCGTCTCCGGTTGCTGCTTTGATGGCGACTGCTCCTTTACCTTCTCTTGTACCTTCTCAAATGCTGGAAGGTGCGGACTCATGACCCATCAGTTTCATTGTAGGCAGTATACTTTATGTACTGACATTGCATTATTACATCCTCATAGGAGTCCTTTTTTAGCACCTGTATCAGGTGCTACACCCACACTTCTCCTTTCAGTCAGAGATTGCCTCATCTAGTTGTGCTGGTAAATACAGCCTTTAGCTAATGTCTCTTCTTTTCTTTTAAGGGTAGTCAAATCGTTTCTGATTCTTCTTTGTCTTGATTGCAGCCCTACAGATCGAAAGAGGAGACGAAAGAACAGTTGCACCGCCGGCACTCCCGGTCTTGCCACCTGCTGCATCCGGTATAGTAAACTCCGTTGTTCATGAACCTCCTTTATTTCTTGAACCGTTATTTGACTGTGATTTTCTTTGTAGCTGTGATACCGACTTCAGCTCTATTCGAGTCTCAAGTCATAATGCCAGCAGGCCCTTTCTCTCGATGCCCTTCTTCCAAAGGTGCTGTGAATAGCCTGCGCACGTTGATCGATCATCTCGAGGAGCTTGATGCAGAGACTCCTGCCCTTACTGCAGATTTCGCTGCTGAGGTTAATCCCATGCTGGCGACGTTCATACACTTTCATAATGAAGGCGTCGTGGAGTCCTGGGTTAATCATTACAGGAAAATAGAAGCCTGTCTGCATGAGCTTGAGTTTAGACGTCCTTCCCCCGAGGTCTTGGCTGTGAACTCCCAGCGGGCTGCATGGGTTGAGGAGAGAACCCCTTACTTCCGCCATCTTGAACAAAAAGCGGCTTTGAGGCGTAAGGAGCGTGAGGAGACTTTAAGTGAATCTGCTCGTTTTCATGCCTAAGTTGATGCAAACGCTGCACAGCTGAAAGTCATCTTTGAAAGCCTTCTACGATGTATTTCTGACGGGCTAACGTTGAGGCAGAAACTCGACCTCATTGAACAAGATGCACAAGGTCGTGAGGTGGCTCAGCGGGTCATTGACGAGCAACTTTCATCTTATCTGCAGCAACGAGCTCAGGTTAATAGAGCGAGGGAAGTGCGCGAGCGATTAATTGGTCTATTGAAAACGCTTCCCTCTCAATAATTGTTTTTGTACGATTTGTAATTTTGAATAAAACGTATCCATTTTTTTGTTCTTTCATAAGATGTATTTTGTACCCAACTGAATTTATGAATAAAAGATACATTTCTTTCACAATGTCTTGTGTCATCTCTTTGCTTTCTTCTTTTCTTTGTTATCAGCATGTCACTTTAGTAAGCATAGCCTGTAGATGATAGAGTGAGCATTTCGTTTTGAATTCTTCGAGCGGTAGTGATGGCTTAGAAAGCAGGTTCAGATCTGCTGCCTAAGACTTTTCAACTTCATGAGTCGTGAGGGTCTCATAAAGACTTTTCTCCCTGCGAGTCGAGAGGATCTCGTATGTGTATTTTCTCCTTAGGAATCGTGAGGATTCCTAAGTTCGTTTTCTCTTATAAGTCGTAAGGATTTTTTAAGAGAGTTTTCTTCCTTACGGGTCGAGAGGACCTGTAAGTGATTGATGGTGTTGCTATTATCCGCACTTTGCGGAGTCAGGAGTTGCTCCGGGCGTTTCCCACGGGGTCATGATTGACTTTAACCGTGTTCCACAAGACCAGGAATTTGCTCTGGATGCTTCCCACGGGGTCATAGTCGTGTTCTGCGAGGACCAGGCTCCGCTCTGGACGTTTCCCACGGGGTCAGGATTGACATAAGCTGCGTTCCACGTGACCAGGAATTTGCTCTGGATGCTTCCCACGGGGTCATAGCCGTGTTCTGCGAGGACCAGGCTCCGCTCTGGATGCTTCCCACGGGGTCATAGCCGTATTCTGCGAGGACCAGGATCCGCTCTGGATGTTTCCCACGGGGTCAGGATTGACATAAGCCGCGTTCCACGTGACCAGGAATTTTCTCTGGATGCTTCCCACGGGTCATAGCCGTGTTCTGCGAGGACCAGGATCCGCTCTGGATGCTTCCCACGGGATAATAGCCGTGTTCTGCGAGGACCAGGATCCGCTGTGGACGTTTCCCACGGGGTCAGAATTGACATAAGCCGCGTTCCACGTGACCAGGAATTTGCTCTGGATGCTTCCCACGGGGTTATAGCCGTGTTCTGCGAGGACCAGTCTCCGCTCTGGATGCTTCCCACGGGGTCATAGCCGTGTTCTGCGAGGACCAGGATCCTCTCTGGACGTTTCCCACGGGGTCAGAATTGACTTAAGCCGTGTTCCACTTGACCAGGAATTTGCTTTGGATGCTTCCCACGGGGTCATAGCCATGTTCTGCAAGGACCAGGCTCCGCTCTGGACGTTTCCCACGGGGTCAGGATTGACATAAGCCACGTTCCACGTGACCAGGAATTTGCTCTGGATGCTTCCCACGGGGTCATAGCCGTGTTCTGCGAGGACCAGGCTCCGCTCTGGACGTTTCCCACGGGGTCAGGATTGACATAAGCCGCGTTCCACGTAACCAGGAATTTGCTCTGGATGCTTCCCACGGGGTCATAGCCGTGTTCTGCGAGGATCAGGCTCCGCTCTGGATGCTTCCCATGGGGTCATAGCCGTGTTCTACGAGGACCAGGATCCGCTCTTGATGTTTCCCACGGGGTCAGAATTGACATAAGCCATATTCCACATGACCAGGAATTTGCTCTGGATGCTTCCCACGGGGTCATAGCCGTGTTCTGCGAGGACCAGGCTCCACTCTGTATGCTTCCCACGGGGTTATAGCCGTGTTCTGCGAGGACCAGGATCCGCTATGGACGTTTCCCACGGGGTCAAAATTGACGTAAGCCGTGTTCTACGTGACCAGGAATTGTTGACTTTTATCCGCATTTTACGAAGTCGGGGTTTGACTCTCAGTCATATGTGCACCGCCGAGTCATGGAACTGGGAATTGTCGCTGTTCCGCTTTACTTGATATTGCGTCTATTGTAATGAGACGAATGTTGAGATGATCTCCAGGCTGTCTGTGAACCGTTGAGATTTGGCTTTTTCTTCTGATGGAGCCTGGGGAGGGAAGGTGCGATTCCTTCTTTGTTTGCGCCCCTGGATCATATACAGGGATTGATGTGATATCACCTGTAGGGCGAAAGATTTCATTTTATATATTTTTCTTTCCGCGATGCTCTATCATTTCAGCTTTTATATCGCGAAAGTCGCGATTGCCCAATCATTTCGGCTATCTCTCACGGTGCCCAATCATTTCGGCTATTTGTTTTATTTTTACTCACTGCTTTTTATTGTGAGTTGCCCAATCATTTCGGCTATTTTGCATGCATACATTTTTACTTGCTGATTTTGTTGCAAGTTGCCCCATCATTTCGGTTATTTCGTATGCATGTGTGGCTCGTTGGCTTTTCGCTGCAAGCTTGGAATTAGACACCGATTTCAGCATCAGCACCACTACAACTGGGATATTGCCAGGAGCGAATCATTATTTGCCTCTGTCGATATCGAACAAAGGTGGCTTAGCGAACAGGGTTAGGATCCTGTCGACTAAGGCTTTTGACTTCATGAGCCGTAAGGGTCTCATAAAAGTATTTCTCCCTGCGAGTCGTGAGCATCTCATAAGTGCGTTTTCTCCTTAAGAATTGTGAGGACTCCTAAGTGTATGACTTCTCATAAGTCGTAAGGATCTTACAAGAGTATTTTCTCCTTCTAAGTCGAGAGGACTTACAAGGGCTATTCACCGTGTAGACATATCCTTAGTCACGGATGGGACTTTGTTAGGGAAATGTTTATTTGCGCCCGTGGATTGTATACAAGGGTCGAGACATTGGAGGTTGTGGTGGCCGCTTAAGAACAGGTTTGGATCCCTATAGCTTAAGACTTTTGAATCTTATGAGCCGTGAGGATCTCATAAGAGGGTTCTCCTTACGAGTCGTGAGGATCTCGTAAGTGTAATTTCTCCTTAGGAATCGCGGGGATCTCTAAGTGTGTTGCTCCCTTGTGAGTCGTAAGGATCTCACGCAGGTGGTTCCTCCTCACAAGGTCGAGAAGACCTTGCAAGTGTCTTTTAACGAGGTTGCGCCCTTTCGGGTTTTCACAAAAACTCGCCAGTAGCCCGCTGTTTTTACTCATGGAGCCCTTTCGGGTTTTCATCCGTGTCCATTTCGCTTATGGACATACCGTTTTCTTTTTCTTTCTTTTTCTTTCTTATTCTTTCTTCTTCTTTTTTTTTGTGTCGGCCTTGGGATGCTGCAGTCCACAGTAGTTTATCGACGTCTCGGTCAACAGCTATTTTTAGGACATAGTGGTCTATTATTAGTTTAAGGACGTTTCGGTCTAACGCCAGTTTTAGGACATAGTGGTCCATTGTTAGTTTTAGGACATTTCGGTCCGTTGTTAGTTTTAGGACATTTCGGTCCGAGAAAAGGAAACCGGTTACTACTTACAGAGTTTAGGCTTAGGAAGATAGCGAGCGGACATAGGCGTCGTCATCTATCGTTGATCTAGGCCATGACTCGTCAGGCGTAGTATTTCTTTAGGAAGCGGCCGTTTATTGGCCTGAAAGGTCTTTCACCATGCATGTCCATGAGTAGATAGGATCCACCATGGTAAACTTTGTCTATGATATACGGGCCTTCATAGTTCGGCTCGAATTTCCCCCGCTTGGCATGATTGGGGACCATAGGTCTTTTGACCACTAGCACGAGTTCGCCTTGGCTGAATGTTCTCGGCCTAGTAAATCTCTCATATGAGCGTGTCATCTTTGCTTTATAAGCCTCCAGATTTTGTTGCGCTATGAGCCGGGTTTCATCAAGGGCATCGAGCTCCTCAAGCCGAAGGTGAGCATTTTCTTTGCCTGTTAGCTCGTAGTGAACTGCCACTCGTAGAGATGGTAACTCTATCTCGAGGGGGAGTACCGCTTCTGTGCCGAATACCAATGCATACGGCGTTATGTTTGTGGCTGTTTTGAACGTAGTTCGATACGCCCAAAGAGCTTCATGCAGTCTCTCGTGCCAGTCCTTTTTATTTCAAGACACCGTCTTTTTCACGATCTTCGTCAAGGTTTTGTTGAAAGCTTCAGCTAGACCGTTAGCTCGGGGGTTATAGATCGAAGAGTATCTCCATTCTATGTTATGCTGTTGTGCGAAGCGGCTGATCTTGTGGCTTCTGTAGGCTGGCCCGTTATCGGAGATGATCCGTCGCGGAGTGCCGAACCGATAAATGACGTGCGTCTTGAAGAAATGGAGGATATTCTCCGTCTTCACTTCCCTTAGCGGTACTGCTTCTGCCCACTTGGAGAAGTAATCAGTTGTCGCCAAAATGAATCGATGTCCTCTGGACGATGCTGGTTCGATGGGGCCGATTATGTCAGTTCCCCACATTTCAAACGGCCAGCTAGCCACCGTTGGATGTAATGGATTCGGATGCTGATGGATAAAATCTCCGTGAATCTGGCACGAGTGGCATTGCTTCGCATATTCGAGACAGTCCTGGATCATCGTGGGCTAATAGTAGCCCATCCTTTTGATCTTCAGCTTCATCTTCGGGCCGGCTTGGTGAGAACCACAAAGTCCGTCGTGAGTTTCTTGGACGACTCTTTTTGCTTCTTTTGGTCCAAGGCATCTTAGCCATAAAGAATCAAACGATCTCTTATACAGAGTATCATTGACGAAGGCGAAAGACAGAGCTCGTTTCATGAGCTGATGTCTTGACGACGCATCTTCAGGTGTTCGGAGGGATTCGAAGTAATCTATAAAGACTTCCATCCAATCCTTAGCCTTTTCCTGGTCTTTTATTTGTAGGGTCGCTTACTCGGTCGCTCCCTTTTCTTCGGAAGATTCCAGAGATATTTCTGTCAGGGCAAGAACCCGACGGCTTTGCACAACGATCTTCACGTCATCGAGGTTCTCGTCGGCCAGTTCTTTAGCAAGCTTGGCTAATGCATCCGCTTTGCTATTTTCCGCACGCGGTATACTTTCTAAGGTGTAGGAAGGAATTTTAGTCAGCAGTTGCTGTACTTTCTCGCCGTACTTCACCAACTCAGGCTTGCACGTTTGATAGTCGCCGTTTACTTGACTAACGACCAATTGGGAGTCCCCATATATGAGGAGGTCTTCAATTCCCATGTTGATGGCGATCTCAAGACCTGCTATCAAAGCTTCATATTCGGCTTCGTTGTTCGTCCTCGGCTCTGTTAAGGAGAAGGCAAAGCGCATTATCCCTCCTTGTGGAGTAGCGAAGATGAGGCCTACCCCTGATTTGATTATAGGGGTGTTTTGTTTGCGCTTCTTCATGGAAGACGCTCCATCAAAATAGAGTTCCCACCGGGTATCATCCCCGTCGATCGTGTCAAACGCATGTTCGTCTGGCAATTCGCAGTTCAAAGGAGAATCAGCGGGTATCGGGTGCTCAACGAAGAAGTCGACGATGGCCTGGCCTTTCATTGCCTTGAGGGGACGATAGGTTATCAAGAATTCCATCAAGAGTAGGGCCCATTTAGCGAGATGCCCCGTTAATATGGCTTTTGACATCAAATACTTGAGAGGATTCACTTTTGATATGAGACGGACCTCATGCGCCAACGCGTAGTGTCTGAGCTTCGTTACCGCGAAGATCAACGCTAGGCAGTGTTTTTCGATGGGGGAGTAGTTGCTTTCTGTCCCCAGTAGAACTCGACTCAAGTAGTAGAGGGCTCTCTCTTTTCCTTGATCATTCTCTTGTGCCCACAGCGCACCTAAAGAACCTTCGAGGGCTGTCGTATACAGGACGAGAGGTTTTCCTTTAACGGGAGCGGCCAGCACTGGCGGATTCTGCAGGTATTGCTTGATTTCTTCCAGTGCGCTTTGGAATTTGTGATCCCAGACGAACGGGGTCCCTTTCTTCATTAGGTGACTGTAGGGGCGGCACTTGCTGGAAAGATTGGCTATGAATCGCCAGATATACGCGAGCTTTCCTTGGAGAGACCGCAGCTGTTTGAGAGTTCTTGGCGGAGGCATTTCCATGATTGCCTTGATCTTCGAGGGGTCTATCTCGATGCCTCGGTGTCGGACGATGAATCCCAGGAACTTGCCTGAGGACACTCCGAACGCGCATTTGAGAGGGTTCATCTTCAAGTTGTATTTCCGAAGGCGCTGAAACACGATCTTCAGATGCTCTAAATGTTCCTCGTATGATTTGCTTTTAACTACGAGGTCGTCGATATAGCATTCGACGATTTCATGTATGAGGTCATCGAAAATCTTTGTCATGGCCCTCTGATAGGTGGCACTGGCATTCTTTAAACCAAAAGGCATCACCTTGTAGTAGAATATACCCAAAGGGGTCCGGAAGGCGGTATGCTTTTGGTCCTCGGGATGCATCTTTATCTGATTGTAACCTGACGAGCCGTCCATGAAGGAGAAAACTTCATGAGTGGATGTATTGTCTATCATCAGCTCGGTAACTGGCACTGGGAAGTCGTCTTTTGGACAGGCTTTGTTGAGATCCCGAAAGTCCACACATATGCACACCGTCCCATTCTTTTTCATCACTGGAATGATGTTGGTGATCCAGTCAGGATATTGAACCTCTTGGATGAAGCCGGAGTCGATTAGCTTCTTAACCTCGGCGTTGATGCTCATCTCAAGCTCGAGCCGCATTCTTCTCGGTGCCTGTTTGATCGGCTTGACGTCCGACGGTATCGCCAATTTATGTACAGCAATCTCTGGATCTAGTCCTGACATCTCGGAATAGTTCCATGCGAAATAATTTTTATGCTGCATGAGCACGTCCTTTAACGTAGCCACCCTTTCTTCAGACAACAGCTCACTGACGAATGTCGGCCGCGGGTCACTTGCCGTCCCCAAATCAATTTTTTTGAGGTTATCTGCAGTAGTATGTATTCCATCTTCTAGCTCTTTCGGCGCCGGTGGAAACTCTGAGATTACCTCGTCATCATCGTTTTCGAAGCACGAAGGGAAGTTATCCATATTTTCGGGTTCTTCTTCTGACAGCGTTATCATATGACAGGTACGAGATTGCTTCCAAGACCGACATTGATCTGGTTCCATTTTTGCTGCATACGTGGTTCTTGGTTCATACTTCTGCGGTGGGATTACCCTCTAACTGCTAGATAGAGCGAACCTGCCGAGTTGATATTGGTCTTCTACCCAGTTTTTAAATGTGAAGCAGTCTTCGAGAGGATGTCCTATCGCTCAGGGATAAGGGTAATATTCTGGATGATTAACATCACCCGCGTGCTCGGGGTGCTTGGACTCCGGGAGGGTAATCATCTGATGCTTTATGACAAGATCAAGTATCTTTCTTGTCTTGTCTTGGGGAAAAGAATACGCCCGACCCATCTTCTTTACAAGAGACGAGACCAGGATGCTCAATTCTCGATCGCGGGACTTCTTGGTCCCACTTTGTCGCTGTCGAATGCTTTTTTCATTCTTGGGTTTATTTTTGCCTCTGCGCCGGGTCTTTTGTATGACGGGTCGACAAGGAAGAGCATTTTCATTTTTCGCGACCTGCTGAAGGAGGAGCTGCGTTCTGGCTTTCTCATAGATGGCCATTTCGTGATTATGATCGTCTCGAACCTTTTGACCCGCTTCCCTTATATGCTTGTCCATCTGTTCTTCAAACGACAGACTTGGCCTTTTCATGGCGGGAGCTCGTTCTGGTTCAGGGTTAGCATCTTCCCACGGAGCATCTCCTTCTTCATCAAAGTCATGTATGACGTAGCAGTCGCGGAATAGCTCCCATTTCTTGGATCGAACATATCCAAGCCCGATCGTTTCTATTCTCCCGTTGGGCAACTTTCATTGAGATCCGGGAACGTTCCAGATCCAGTTATAGAACTGTGCTTTGTTGGGTAATGCCGGCGCCCTGGCCATCAAAAGTGGCCGGTGTGGAACAAAAACGACGAATAAAAATCTGGCGCCGACGGAACCCAATCCCAAGATCGAACCCATAAACACTAAAACTAGCAAACCAAACAAAAGGAGATAGAATGGTTATACGTAATGATCCAAGTCCTTCGGGTCTTCAACCATTTCCAAGCTCCAAGTGATGCGGATTGACTTTGGTCGCCGGTCTTCCTTCATCTCCGATGATCCATCTAAGGGAAACGGCACAAGATCCAGGTTCGCCAAGCGGACCAACCGACTCTCTAGGATTGCTAGTAGTAGAGAGTGGGATGTGTAGAATAATGTGACTATAATTCTTTCTCTCAACCATGAGCTTAAGTAAGCATCAAGTGAAGATGAAGAAGAGGCGATCAAAAGAGATGGCATGAAAAATTGGCTAAGTATTTTGTGTGAGCATGAGAGTGAGAGAGCACCAAAAATTGAACCAACAAAAATGAACAAACCCCCCACCAAGAAGTGGCCGGCCCTTCCTCTCATGCCCCCCACAGAAATGTCATAACCAATTACATTAAACAAATAAGAACCATACCAATCACTACATGAAAAATACCATGCTTTGACCAAATGCCCATGCCTTTACCATGTCACCATTTCCACCTCACCAAAAACAAATGATTTTCAAAAGAAAACCAATAATGAGGTGGCATCTTCTAGAAGCCATTCCGTATAAATACGGAATGCTTCCCGGTATATGTATCGAAATACACATACGCGTATTCGTACGAAAATACGAATAGCCAAAGAGAGAAAATAAATAGTGAGCAATAATACTAGAATACATACATATAAATACGTATGTAAATTATTAAATCAAAACTTGATTTAACAATCTGGCTTAATCCTAAGCCGCTAGTATTATCAATCGCCCGATTAAAGTCTGTGCAGTCCGTGCACATATTTAATCGGACACCTGTATGTATCAACATACGTCAACTACACCATATTGCCTGAACCGTGAAAACCCTCTGTGTGGGACTCTAAAGACTCATCAATACGCTGGCAGTGGGTTTAACCATAAGCACGTCAGCGGCACTAGCTGTACGTAACGGCTACCCAGGTATTGAGCGAAAGGAAGGCCGACGAGCAAACTCATCCGAACCCCTACTGAGCCTGTCAGTGACAACATCCATACAGTCCGATCTGTTCGTCTAAGAGTATCGCATATCGAGTCTAGGGGGGAGGAAAAAGTCAGACCCCTAATAACACGATAATTCGTATCGGTATGAAACCCATCACCTCCTGAGAAAGTACTGATCCAAATCAGTAATTCTCCATTACTCGGGTCGAGGATTTCAGGTGACGGCCACCCGTGTACTGTGCGGCATCAAACCCCAATACCGGAAGAGATGAATCCCTGATGATCCGCTCACTGCCTCCATGTGGCTCGGGACTGTACCCAACTAAAAGCTGTTTGCACATCTCCTTTGAGCGTGGTAGGGTAGTAATCAAAGCACAATGGGAACTCACACGAGACAAATGATGATCCCAGGTCGACAGACTAACCTATACACATGTCACCAGGGAACTACTATCTGACAATAGGTATAATACCAACTAGCATGTTCCCGGCGAGTCCGTCCAGTGTACTCATAACCCAATGAGTACCTATATACTATCTTAGGTGAACAACTAACACCAATGGCTTGTGAGACCGGCCACCGCCCCTCGTCAGGGTCTAGATAAGTATACACCAGTCTACACTGGAGTATCGATGCCCAGTCTCGATACTCCCACGACTAGGGACATTTAAGGATGCGCTTATAGACCCCCAGCTCCCATGTGTATGATCGCCATCATAATGCTGGTGGTCAAGCAAGAATCCTATGGGCTCTATCATGATGATAAAGACAAACCAGATAGCATACTATCATCTCGAGTAAGACTGTTTTATCGGTATAGGCCCTTCCTCAGTCATCATAATCACGTTCCTGTGACTACGATAATTGCCTTGAGGGCATTATAGCCAACAATCTCCCACTTGCACTTAAGGCTAATTATTGCGATGTCGCATACTCACAGCCCGTGTGATACCGAACACCCAACTACTCTACCAATCAGTTTCGCAAAGCCTATTTGTGAAACTAATGTGTTCGAGGAATAGCCTCAGTGAGTGGATCCGCTCCAATGTTTCTTTCTATGTCTCTCTTTATCTCAAGTTTGCGGAGAAATCCATCTCCCGAATTGAGTAATACCTATCTTAGAATATGTCTGGACATCTGATGGGACCTAGTTCATAAATGAACTCCAAATCCAAACTTCTTAGACTGTATCGTCAACTGAATTTAATCAGTATCATGTGCCATGCCTCCCTCAGTATCTGCTTGGACCACCTGTCCAAACTACTGCCCCTCGTAAGAGGGAAAGACTATAACTCTGACAGTCACTTTGTCATCCATGTCACTTTGGAAGCCTGAAATGATAACCGCCTCCAGAAGGAGGCCGCCGTTATCAAATCCCTAGAACATCCACTTATGTTCATAAACTGCTTCCATTCGTTTTTCTCCAGGATTGGATTAATATATCAACTTATTGCATCTAGTGCAAAAACAACATCTGGTGTGGTACTTGACATCTCATGATTGACTCAATTGCCTAAGCAATGATATGCCAATCATGCACATCCCTCTCCCCTTTAGTATGTAAGACACCTTTAGAGAGGGTGACTCCATCACTTGCAGGTTTACCACCATGCCAGGAGTCGTCCATTCTAAAATACCTTTAGAATACTATCTAAGTACCCAAATTGGGAAACTGCCCAAATCTAGATATAAAACCATAGTTCTAGTAACCAGAATGCCAGATATATTATCCAAATCCTTTGTGGAGAAATCACTGTGTGACAACCACGGTATAATCGATCGTAGAATAGGAATTTTACTTCCTACTCTGTGTATGTCATTCAAATACCAGGACACACACCCTACTACCTTCTTAACAGATCCATCTTCTATTCTGATGAAGTCAAATACCTATGACTGTCACATCAAAAATAGATGATCTATCTCTACTATACCCGCTTTAGTCTATAAATAGACACAAGCTGCTTATCCACTAAGCTTCCGCTGCTCCCACTAACTACGACAAACCTTTGGCAAAGTCATATACACATGCACTTCTAAAGCTAGTTTAGAATGACGCTATACTTATTCTCCTGCCGGGTCTCATAGTCTGGAACAACAGTAGTGTCAAGTCTGGGTAAACAAGAACCTCCCTGTCACTGTCCTTGAGGATACCAAAGTACCTCTCGGGCGCCTGAGGTTACCCACCATATCTGCGGAGTGGCCAATATAATATCAAACCTGATTGAATCTTTAGGTTCTTATTAAATTTTCAGTAATTGTTTGTGGTTCTGGAATCACTTCCAGTTCTACCATACTCCACTACTGTTTTCTGAAAAAAAATCCATTTTACTAAAACTGTGGCGAGTCAAGAACAATATCACTATTGATCTTCAAGATGGTAGAAAGTCAACCTTCGTCAAAACCAGGGTCAACCCACAAACTGCCATTACAGAAACGTGCCTTGAGTTATCTAGTGTCTGGTTTTAAGCATAAGCTGGACAACTCACCGTACGTTAACCTTATTAAGATATGAACCATTCTATATCCAATATAGAAACTTTGGCACTTATTTAATTGGAACCAGATTCAAAATCATGCAACTGTCTCCAATGCATATCAACTTAATGGAGAGAGGCTAATCAGCATTACTCAACTTAGGAACATATATCCAATTATGAGTAACCTGAAAGAGAAACAAGTTTCTCAAAACCATTACTATCAACTGAATACCAATCACAAGTATCTACATCTTCGATATCTTTGAAGAATCCTGATACTTGCGACATCTTGTTCTCTACTTTATTCTTATACCCATAACTTCTCAAAACTTAGACTTTGTATTTCTACGAAACACTTGTCTAAAAACTAGAGAAGTCATAAGTAAATAGAACATAGTATGAGGACTAACCCCTTTGTCATGACGGACACTGGACAACTTACAATACACTGTATAAGTCCGCTGAGTTGAATAACTCAAAACCTGTGCGTCGTAGGTTGAAAACTGTACCCAGGCGATTTCCTCAAATATCACCAATTACAACGAATTGCGATATGATGAGGATGATCACCTAATTCCCAATAACTTACTCCCACTCATCATCTGTAAAACCATACAGATGTAATAATCATACCTGGTAAATACATACCCTGGAGTAAGTATCTAATCGGGAAATCAGTTTTCCATTAACAATGCACTGAAACAAAAAAATGTTTCATAGGGGTATCCTGGTATTCTTAGTAATGCCTTTTCCATAATCCAATTCATGACTTTAACCGTATATTTCTTTGTCATCTCTCCAAATCCCTTTATTTGTCTTTATTCATTACCTTCTGTACACCATCGTTAGGCTAAATGGTTTTCTTCTTTCCCTACCATTCGGCACCATCCTATGGTTTGGAAGAAGACTATCCAGTAAGCATAATAGGTTTACCCTCCTAAACCAAGGAGTACTCGCAACCGGATAGAAGGTGATGATAAAAGACAACTGAATAAATCTTATTCCTGCTTCTCCTGAACCAGAATCCATCCTCGAAAAAGTTCCTTCGAGTTCGTATATAATCATACGATGGATTTATCCAATGGAATTGGATGTTCGTAGTGATACAGGGTGTTCTGGAGAAATACAAAGGTGAAGTGGGAGTGGCGATGAAATACTTGGTTTGGTCGTGAATAGCAGTCGCAATTTACTTTGCACTTTTTCTAATCCCTTTGTTTGTCTTTACATATTACCTTCTGCACACCACACTTAGGCTAATTGGTTTTCTTCATTCCCTATCATTCGGCACCTGCGTATGGTTTGGAAGAAGACTATCCAATAAGCGTAATAGGTGTACCGTCTCCCTATCGTAGGAGCCCTCACAACCTGAGAGAAGGTAAAAGGAAAAGACAACTGAATAGTCCTATTCATTTTCTCCAGAACCGGAAACCATCCTCGAAAAAGTTCCATCGAGTTTGTATATAACCATACGATGGTTTTATCCAATGGAAGTGGATGTTCGTAATAATACGGGGTGTTCTGGAGAAACACAAAGGATAGAAGAATGAGCGGCAATGATGTATGCAACTCGGACAATCCAAAAGCCAGTATTTTTAAGAAAGTTCGGTTAACTTGGTCATTGAGTTATTGTCTAGGGTCGGGACATGGTCGCTGCCAAAAAGAGAGAGAGAGAAGAAGAAACACTCAGGGTGCACTCTAACCTAGATCAGAATGGATAATCACTTTATCTAATCAGGAAACCTCCCACTGTGATCTCAAATTCTCCTCCAAACCTGAAAGGAGAATTAGTCGGAATTACCCGAGGAGTAATCATACTCATCAGTGAGAATCGGGATCCAACTATCATCGCATGATAACTTGATGGAAGCCACTCAAGTTATCACACTCCAGAAGGTATGCGCATGCCTGGCAAGTTTCCTGTATGTTTGAAACTCCAGATGTAATTTTTATCCCATGCTCTTATGACCTTGACGTAGGCCAACAAATCATAAGTCACATGTCAAATTCTACCCGTCATTATCCAGGTTAATTTGAATCCATCCGTACATACCCTTGACATAGGCCAACAAGGTAGTACGACTGTTCCAAACCAACGCATCTATCTATGCAACAGAAAAGTAACAAATAGCTACCATACACTAAGCCTTGACGTAGGCCAACAAACATAGCATGAATACTAAGTGCTACCCGTCTAAAATGACGGAGGACTACGAATGGTTTTTGGCGAAAAACCTTTAACGTGATGAACTTGATATCGTTGAAGGAACCGGATAGCTTTTATATAAAAAATATAGCTGCGAAAACCTTTGCTAAAGAGGTCACTCCCGGTGAAGGGATCTCGGCTCTTTCCTCGTCGAATGAGGTGCAGGATATTCCAAACTAAATACCACAATGCAAAGCAAAAATAATCGACTATAGTAAAGTTATTACGTTGACGCAAACTTTCACTCAAGGGGTCACTCCCGATGAAGGGATCTCGGCCCTTGCCTCGTCAAATGAGGTGCTAGATATTCATAACCGAATACCACTGTGCAAAGCAAAAGCGTACGTCTGTAATGTCAGTTTTTAAAATTGGTTCCAACAACATCAAATATAGGTTTGTTTTATCCTTGCATTGATAAGAATCAATGCAGTCCCATCAATTAATCACACCAGAAAAGAACGAAAATAAAATGTACGTATATGCCATCCGCATTCGCCACTGGGTCCCGTCATCACCATTTAGGTTACTTAACTAACGACAGAGCGGGGACTGGGCTAGCGCGGGTGCAAAACATATACAACATCTACTAGTATACATAAATATATAATAATCGCTCCAGGCATGATAAATGCAACATCACAGAAAAGTAATAAGCATCACAGAACAATACAGATAATCTGGGATCCCCGGGTTTCCATTGAACCAAAAATGAAAACCCGACGTTCCCCTGGTCGTGTGGATAGCCTGTTCAATGAAAGTCCTAGACCCCTACGAGCGCGGAAAGTTACCCGCCAAAACCTGAAGCGAGGCAGCCCCCTTCAGCAAAGTGAATGGACCACCCAGCACTTCACGGAATCCGGTAACTTGGGCGCCCCTCCTTGGGTCAACCTATACCCTCTACGAGTGCGGCGAATAGCCCATCAATTCTAGAGTAAGGTACCCTCCGTCTCAACGCTATGAGATACTGATCTGTTGCCCTCTAGAACTCGGCTATTCGTGCACTCCACCGCGGGGTAATCCTAGTTCAGAAAAGAAAATAATATACAAGGGTGACATCGACCTCAGCCCGGTCGTGCCCCAAAATAATAATATACAAACAGGCAGTGACGGTAGTCCACATGTCGGACGCTCGCCCCACAATATCAAATGTACAAATAAATCCGAACTGCACTACCATTGCACACAAGCTATTCACCACGACAATCCACAACATCACAGTACAACACAGAACATAAACGTGAATGTCACGTTCGCAAACCCGTCTAAAGGGACTATAGCGATTAGACAAGGTTTACCGATCAAATGACATTCACGGTCACAGATAGAAATGTAAAGTACTGAAAAATTACACAGTTAAAATTTCGATCGACTAAATTTATCCGCAAAGGCCCCAAAAGCAAATCCAGTACTCAAAAGATTCTGGGCCAAAACCATATATCATAAAAATCATTTTTCCATGTCTGAGAGTGCCAGAAAAAATTTGGACGCATTTGGCCACAAAAGAGCGGCGGAACCGCCGCCAAATGGCATTTTGTGCGGCGGTTCCGCGGCCAAAAAGTTGAATCATGCTTCCAAATTTCTTGTGGTGCTCTACAATTTCCTGCACGGATTTTTAAGCTATACAGAAAGATTTTTTGAGCAAGTTTTAAAATCGACAGAAACTTGGCAAAATGGATAAATGATTTGGAAATTTTGATCGATCGATGTTCTAACTTCGTGCAACCTAGCTAGTAATGGTTTATGGGTGGCTCTGATACCACTGCTGGGTTATGCCGGGGCCCTGGCCATCAAAAGTGGCCGGTGCGGAACAAAAACGATGAATAAAAATCTGGCGCCGACGGAACCCAATCCCAAGATCGAACCCATAAACACTAAAACTAGCAAACCAAAAAAAAGGAGATAGAATGTTTATACCTAATGATCCAAGTCCTTCAGGTCTTCAACCATTTCCAAGCTCCAAGTGATGCGGATTGACTTTGGTCGCCGGTCTTCCTTCATCTCCGATGATCCACCTGAGGGAAACGGCACAAGCTCCAGGTTCGCCAAGCGGACCAACCGACTCTCTAGGATTGCTAGTAGTAGAGAGTGTGATGTGTAGAATAATGTGACTATAATTCTTTCTCTTAACCATGAGCTTAAGTAAGCATCAAGTGAAGATGAAGAAGAGGCGATCAAAAGAGATGACATGGAAAATTGGCTAAGTATTTTGTGTGAGCATGAGAGTGAGAGAGCACCAAAAATTGAACCAATAAAAATGAACAAACCCCCCCACCAAGAAGTTGCCGGCCTTTCCTCTCATGCCCCTCACAAAAATGTCATACCCAATTACATTAAACAAATAAGAACCATACCAATCACTACATGAAAAATACCATGCTTTGACCAAATGCCCATGCCTTTGCCATGTCACCATTTCCACCTCACCAAAAACAAATGATTTTCAAAAGAAAACCAATAATGAGGTGGCATCTTCTAGAAGCCATTCCGTATAAATACGAAATGCTTCCCGGTATATGTATCGAAATACACATACGCGTATTCGTACGAAAATACGAATAGCCAAAGAGAGAAAATAAATAGTGAGCAATAATACTAGAATACATACATATAAATACGTATGTAAATTATTAAATCAAAACTTGATTTAACAATCTGGCTTAATCCTAAGCCGCTGGTATTATCAACTGCCCGATTAAAGTCTGTGCAGTCCGTGCACATATTTAATCGGACACCTGTATGTATCAACATACGTCAACTACACCATATTGCCTGAACCGTGAAAACCCTCTGTGTGGGACTCTAAAGACTCGTCAATACGCTGGCAGTGGGTTTAACCACAAGCACGTCAGCGGCACTAGCTGTACGTAACGGCTACCCAGGTATTGAGCGAAAGGAAGGCCGACGAGCAAACTCATCCGAACCCCTACTGAGCCTGTCAGTGACAATATTCGTACAGTCCGGTCTGTTCGTCTAAGAGTATCGCATATCAAGTCTAGGGGGAAGGAAAAAGTCAGACCCCTAATAACGCGATAATTCGTATCGGTATGAAACCCATCACTTCCTGAGAAAGTACTGATCCAAATCAGTAATTCTCCATTACCCCGGCCGAGGATTTCAGGTGATGGCCACCCTTGCACTGTGTGACATCAA
Source organism: Agapanthus africanus (assembly GCA_030015575.1). NCBI lineage: Eukaryota > Viridiplantae > Streptophyta > Magnoliopsida > Asparagales > Amaryllidaceae > Agapanthus > Agapanthus africanus. Next base: position 634,151,830 of record CM057343.1, read on the forward strand.
CCCCCAATACCGGGAGAGATGAATCCCTGATGATCCGCTCACTGCCTCCATGTGGCTCGGGACTGTACCCAACTAAAACCTGTTTGCACGTCTCCTTTGAGCGTGGTAGGGTAGTAATTAAAGCACAGTGGGAACTCACACGAGAAAAATGACGATCCCAGGTCGACAGACTAACCTGTACACATGTCACCAGGGAACTGCTATCTGACAATAGGTATAATACCAACTAGCATGTTCCCGGCGAGTCCGTCCAGTGTACTCATAACCCAATGAGCACCTATATACTATCTTAGGTGAACAACTAACACCAATGGCTTGTGAGACCGGCCACCGTCCCTCGTCAGGGTCTAGATAAGTATACACCAGTCTACACTGGAGTATCGATGCCCAGTCTCGATACTTCCACGACTAGGGACATTTAAGAATGCGCTTATAGACCTCCAGCTCCCACGTGTATGATCGCCATCATAATGCTGGTGGTCAAGCAAGAATCCTATGGACTCTATCATGATGATAAAGACAAACCAGATAGCATACTATCATCTCGAGTAAGACTGTTTTATCGGTATAGGCCCTTCCTCAATCATCACAATTGCGTGCCTATAACTACGATAATTGCCTTGAGGGCATTATAGCCAACATGCTTGTCGCGTAGTTTGCTTAAGGGGTACACCTTGGCGTCTTAAGAGTCTCTTTAGCCCATCTGTGTAATATCTGGGCAAATGGATGGGCTGGAGCCTGTCAAGTGTAGAATCCCTACCATGCCAGATTTCTTTCTCCATTTTGGTTTCCCCGGATTGGTAGAATAGGATCGCCTTTTCACCTTTTCGCCTGGGAGGGACGTAGAATGTCTGCGGTTCTTCCACACTGTAGGTATCAAGCGCGTCTAGCTCTTTGTAATGCTCCCGCGGAACCATGGCGATTTGCAAACTCTGATTATAGCCAGCGAAGGCTTGGATTGACGGCCGAGCAGAAAATACGGCATTGACTTCATCTTCGGAGTCGCTGCCGAAGATCAATATAGGGGTGGACGGTCCTGGCTTGTTGCATTGGGGCGGCCCTGAATAAACTATCTCTTCTTCTTCGGTATCACTCCCGAAGACCGGAATATTGGAGATAGCTTTGTTCTATGGTTTGTGACATCTTTCCGTGTCCTCGAAATCCGGTAAGAAGTATTTTGCATCTTCGTACTTTCGGACTTCATTCACGGAGAATAGGTTCAACTCCCCAATCACAGTGTACTCGAGACCATCCTTGAAATACTTTATACACTGATGTTGTGTAGAAGGGATGATGTTGTACTCGTGTAACCAAGGCCTGCCGAGCAAAGCATTGTAGCATGTCTTGGCGTCAATGATGTAGGGTGCTTTTCGTCACCCCATTGAGATGGGAATACGCGCGCGCTTGTCAGGCGTACTATAGATTCCCCCTGCATAGGGTAGGCCGGGATTTATTGATTGTGGGGATCCGAATCTCCGGCAGCCGCGGACTAAGCTGCCGTTAATTACCCCTTGCCTTTGGGGCGAGGGAACCTCCGATTAACGAGTTAAACTGGTCATGCGAACTCAATGTGCAGTGTACGTGTGTGTTGTTTTGGACGGGGTTTTTTGGATATATCGGGGGCCCCGCAGAGTTTTTACGCGGGTCCCGCTACCCGGATAGCGGGCTGGGGGTCAAGTGGGCTAGCAGTTCCCTTACGGGGTGCGGGACAGCGCCCCGTTAGAAATTTTTTTCTAGTAGGGACAGTGTCGTGGAGTATGTGTATGTGTACATATGTATACATATGTATATATATACATGTATATATAAAGGGGGAAAAGACATCCAAAGGATGCGTGGGGCCAGCGCCTGGGCGCTTGAGCGCAAGCGCGCCACATGTCGGCACGTGGGCGCTTTGCGCTCGAGCGCAGAGTGCTGGAGCGCAAGCGTACCACGTGTCGGCACGTGGGCGCTTTGCGCTCGGGCGCTGGGCGCTTGAGCGCAAGCGCGCCACGTGTCGGCACGTGGGCGCTTTCGCTCGAATGCAGATTGCTTGAGCGCAAGCGCGCCACGTGTCGGCACGTGGGCGCTTTGCGCTCGGGCGCAGGGCGCTTGAGCCCAAGCGCGCCACGTGCCGAAGCGCGCCACGTGTCGGCACGTGGGCGCTTTGCGCTCGAGCGCAGGGCGCCGGAGCGCAAGCGCGCCACGTGTCGGCACGTGGGCGCTTTGCGCTCGGGCGCAGGGCGCTTGAGCGAAAGCGCGCCACGTGCCGAAGCGCGCCATGTGTCGGCACGTGGGCGCTTTGCGCTCGAGCGCAGGGCGCCGGAGCGCAAGCGCGCCACATGTCGGTACGTGGGCGCTTTGCGCTCGAGCGCAGGGCGCTTTGCGCTCGAGCGCAGGGCGCCGGAGCGCAAGCGCGCCACGTGTCGGTACGTGGGCGCTTTGGGCTCGAGCGCAGGGCGCCGGAGCGCAAGCGCGCCACGAGTCGGCACGTGCGCGCTTTGCGCTCGAGCGCTAGCGCGCCGGAGGGGAAAAAGGGGCTTTTATCCCCGGAAATTCTCTAAAGAGAAAATATGATGGAGTTAAACTCCTAAGATGCTTTGGGTTGATGAAGGGGGTTCTTCTTCTTCTTCTTCTGTTGGCTGGATCTTGAAGATCAAGAGATATGAGATTTTTTTTTTAAAAAACTCTCCTTTTTGAGATCTAAAGACATATCCAAGTTCCCTTCGTGGGTTTTGTGGTGAAAAACTATTTAGTTTTTTAGAATGAAAAGTAAAACTCTTGATTTAATTCAAAAGAAAGAAGAAGGTTTTGGAACCTTGAAGAAGGAGGAAAGATCTCAGATCTAAAACTTTTTTGGAGAGAGAAAAAGTTGTTGAGATATTTCATTATCTTTGCCTTTATAGGCTATACATTTTACACATAGCCCCTTGGGCTTCACAAAATGGCATTTTGCCTATCCCATGGCTCATGTGCCATTTCTTTTTTCATATAAGCCATTGGCTTTACAAAATTTGGCTTTATGCCCATTTTCTTACATTTATTCATAAAATAAAAATACAAGAAATACAACAAAATTATTCATTACAAAATTTTTATTTTGGCATGTAGGGAGGCCGGCCGCTTCATGTTCGGGCTCGCTCCGAGCATTGGCCCACTTGATCTGGGCTTGGGCCCACCTGGCTTGGGGTTGACTTTGATTTTGACTTGGTCAACCGGGGTGTAAATTTTTACCCCAACAAATTGCCCACATCAATGAATGCACACCACACATGTGGGTCGTGTGCATAGAATTGATGGATCTTCTTTCACGTGGAGGCGACTTGATTATTTGGTTCCCGCTTTTGGGAAGCTGGCACTACCCTTTTCACGTGGAGGCGACTTTGATTTTGACTTGGACGGTCGATTCTGTCCTTTTAGCAACGTGGACGGTCGATGCTGCCCTTTTAGCGACTTGGAAGGTCGATTCTGCCCTTTTTGCGACTTGGACGGTCGATGCTGCCCTTTTTGCGACTTGGACGGTCGGTGCTGCCCTTTTAGCGACGTGGACGGTCGGTGCTGCCCTTTTTGCGACTTGGACGGTCGGTTCAGCCCTTTTTGCGACTTGGACGGTCAATGCTGCCCTTTTAGCGACGTGGACGGTCGGTGCTGCCCTTTTAGCGACGTGGACGGTCGGTGCTGCCCTTTTTGCGACTTGGATTATCGGTGCTGCCTTTTTAGCGACGTGGACGGTCGGTGCTGCCCTTTTTCCGACTTGGACGGTCGGTGCTGCCCTTTTAGCGACTTGGACGGTCGATTTTGCCCTTTTTGCGACTTGGACGGTCGGTGCTGCCCTTTTAGCGACTTGGACGGTCGGTGCTGCCCTTTTTGCGACGTGGACGGTCGGTGCTGCCGTTTTAGCGACGTGGACGGTCGGTGCTGCCCTTTTTGCGACTTGGACGGTCGGTGCTGCCATTTTAGCGACGTGGACGGTCGATTCTGCCTTTTTTGCGACTTGGACGGTCGGTCGATTCTGCCCTTTTTGCGACTTGGACGGTCGGTGCTGCCCTTTTAGCGACGTGGACGGTCGGTGCTGCCCTTTTTGCGACTTGGACGGTCGGTGCTCCCTTTTAGAGACGTGGACGGTCGGTGCTGCCCTTTTTGCGACTTGGACGATCGGTTCAGCCCTTTTTATGATTTGGACAGTCGGTGCTGCCCTTTTAGCGACGTGGACGGTCGGTGCTGCCCTTTTAGCGACGTGGACGGTCGGTGCTGTCCTTTTAGCGACGTGGACGGTCGGTGCTGCCCTTTTTCCGACTTGGACGGTCGGTGCTGCCATTTTAGCGACGTGGACGGTCGATTTTTCCCTTTTTGCGACTTGGACGGTCGGTGCTGCCCTTTTAGCGACGTGGACGGTCGAATCTGGATTTGACTTGCTCCGCTTCTTGCGGTGTCAGGGATGAAGTTGACTTGTTTCCGAGGTGGAATTTGATTCTGCCAGGGAGGTCATTGGTTGTTTTGCTGATTTGATGTGATTTGGATTGACATCAGCACCGCCACACTGGAATATGGTACCAGGAGCGAATCATCATCTGTCTTTGAGAGGATTTGGGGATTGTTTTTTTTTTTTGGCATCTGCATTGCTGCACTGGAATAATGCCAGGAGCAACTCATCATTTGCCCTGAGAGGATTTGGGAATTGATGGCTTAGGAGGCAGGTTTAGATCTCTATCACTTAAGGCTTTTCAATTTTATAGGCCGTAAGGGTCCCATAAAAGCATTTTCTCCCTACGAGTTGAAAGGGTCTCGTAGGTGTATTTTCTCCTTAGGAGTCGTGGGGACTCCTAAGTGTGTTGCTCCTTTGTGAGTCGTAAGGATCTCACGCGGGAATCTTCTCCTCTCAAAGTCGAGAGGACTTTGAGAGTGCATTTCATCTCCTTTTCACGAGTTTGCGCCCTTTGTGGTTGTCACAAACTCACCGGCAGTCCTGCTGTTACTACTCACAGAGCCCCTTTCGGGTTTTCATCCGTGCCCGTTTGCTTGTGGACATACCATTTTTTTTGGAGAGCTGGTGGGACTTTAAAAGTAATCTCACCGGCAGGAATTGGGAGAGATGGGGATTGTTTTACGCCCGTGGATTGTATACGGTTTTTGCAGGATGTATGATCCAGACCGTAGGGCCGGAACAATTTCGAGATTTTGTTGGCGTCTGTATCGCTGCACTGGAATCTGGTACCAGGAGCGACTCATCATTCGCCATTGGGGTATGGGAGTTGGAATTTGGTTGGCGTCTGTATCGTTGCACTGGAATATGGTACCAGGAGCGACTCATCATTCGCCGCTGGGGTATGGGGGTTGGAATTTGGTTGGCGTCTGCATCGCTGCACTGGAATATGGTACCAGGAGCGACTCATCATTCGCCATTAGGATTTGAGTTTGGAATTTGGTTGGCGTCTGCATCGCTGCACTGGAATATGGTACCAGGAGCGACTCATCATTCGCCGTTGGGGTATGGGGGTTGGAATTTGGTTGGCGTCTGCATCGCTGCACTGGAATATGGTACCAGGAGCGACTCATCATTCGCCATTGGGATTTGGAATTTGGATCTTGTTTGGCATCAGCATTGCTACACTGGAATAATGCCAGGAGCAATTCATCATTTGCCCCGGAAGGACTTGGGATTTGGTTTTTGGTCGGCATCAGCACCGCTAACACTGAAGCGAAATGCCAGGAGCGACTCATCATTTGCTGTTACCCGTTGGGGAACGATGGCTTAGGAAACAGGTTTGGGTCCCTATCACCTAAGGCTTTCTAATTTTATGAGCCGTGAGGGTCTCATAAAAGCATTTTCTCCCTACGAGTCGAGAGGATCTCGCAGGTGTATGTTCTCCTTAGGAATCATGAGGATTCCTAAGTGTGTTGCTCCTTTGTGAGTCGTAAGGATCTCACGCAGGGGTTTTCTCCTCACAAGGTCGAGAGGACTTTGCGAGTGTATTCATCTCTTTTCACGAGTTTGCGCCCTTTCGGGTTTTCACAAACTCGCCGGTAGTCCTGCTGTTTTTACCCATGGAGCCCTTTCGGGTTTTCATCCGTGCCCGTTTTGCTTGTGGACAAACCTTTTTTTTTTCTTTTTTCTTTTTTCTTCTCTTTTTTTTTCTTTTTTTTTGCCGCCGGTGGGACTTTAAAAGTAGTCTCACGGGCAGGATTTGGGAGAGATAGGGGTCATTTACGCCCGTGGATTGTATACGGTTTTGCAGGATGTATGATCCAGACCGTAGCGCTGATGTGCTCAATTCGCCTGCGACTTAGAGCATTCACATGTAGTATTTCTTGAGATATCGGCTATTGATGGGTGGCATGGGCCTTTCTCCCTCGGCACTTATTAGTTGGTAGGATCCTCCGTCGAACACTTTCTCGATGACGTATGGTCCTTCCCAGTTTGGCTCGAATTTTCCCTTGGCATGTCGATTGGGGATGATCGGTCTTTTGAGGAACAACACCAATTCACCTTTCTTGAAAGCGCGGAGACGGGTTATCTTGTCATAGGCCCGTGACATTTGGGCTCGGTATAGCTCCAGATTTTGATGCACCGCGAGCGTCTTTTCTTCGAGGGCATCGAGCTCTTCAAGTCCAAGGAGCACGTTTTCCTCCTCCGTCAACTCGTGCTGAACGGCCATTCTTAAACTTGGAACTTCGACTTCGAGGGGGAGGACCGCCTCCACTCCGAAGAGCAATGAGTATGGAGTGGTCTGAGTTGGAGTACGGTGCGTGGTACGATATGCCCACAACGCCTCGTGAAGTTTGAGATTCCAGTCTCTCTTGTTGCTGAAGCATTTTTCCTCAGGAGCTTGCATAAAGTCTTATTGAAGGCTTCGGCTAGCCCATTGGCTCTTGGATTATAGATGGAAGAATATCTCCAGTCTATCTTGTGCTGAGTAGCGAACCTTGAGACATTGAAGCTCTTGAAAGAAGGCCCGTTGTCAGAAATGATTCTTCTTGGTGTACCGAAGCGGTATAGAATATTATGCTGGAAGAATGTCAGAATATCTTTTGTCTTGACTTCTTTTAGCGGGACAGCTTCAGCCCATCTAGAGTAGTCTGTCGCGGCCAGTATGAACTGGTGGCCTTTGGATGATGGAGGATCAATTGGGCCAACAATGTTGGTGCCCCAGACTTCGAAGGGCCACGACGCCACCGTAGGATGCAACGGATTGGGATGCTTGTGAATGAAATCACCATGGATTTGGCAGATCTGACATTTCTTTGCATGCTCTCCGTAATCCCGTATCATGGTGGGCCAGTAATACCCAAGCCGTTGTAGGGTTCCTAGGCACACTAGTGAGGTCTCACAAGGCATCAACCATGCCAATTTTTAATATTACAAGTGCCGAGAAACTCTAATACGGATCGTTAACTAGAATTTTAGGCGAAACAATGAAACTAGTTAACAACTTAAATAAAAGAACGGAAATACAACCTTTGTAGATCCGGTCCTCCACCTCCTTAGCTCCATGATGAAGTCTCCTCGCTGTCCAAATAGAATCCCGGGCTCTAGCATCGGCTTCATCGGAGAAATGGGCGGGCTAGGTCATCGTCTTCGATGCCGAAGATGATCTACGTCGAGGCAACACTAGATCAAGCTCCAACTTCACCAAGTCAAGAAACTTATGAAGAAAACACCCTATACTACTTGGCAAGAGGTAGAGGATGAAGAAATAGGAAGTGGGTTCACTTTAGAATTGGATTTCTCACTCTTTTTCACTAGTTGCCATTGTTGATAGCAAGCTTTTCTTCATGTGAAGAAGAAGAAGAAGATGAAGTATATCATGATAAGAATAATATTATATAAAAGAAAATCAATTCTTATCATAATTTTAACCATGGTTTTGTGTAGAGAACTAACTTGAGTTTAGATGAATGGTTAGGGTTAAAAGAAGAAGACAAAATGGTCACTTGGTCAAAGCTTCATGAAGCTTCAACAAGCTTCATGAAAAGAAAGAAAGAAACCATTTTTGTTTTCTTTTATTTATTTCTCAAAAATGAATGGATAAATCAATAAGTGAATAAATCAAAACCCTAAACATTATCATAACCATAGTATAAGTCTTTACACAAAGCCAATTTTGCATGTATCATCAAACATGATACAAACAAGTGCACAAAAAATATATCACATATACAATGTGCACATCCGAGTGAGAAAATCCATTTAAAGTGAATCGATACTAGTTAATGCAAAGTAATATATCAAATATATAATTATGCATTAAATCATTAAATCAACACTTGATTTAACGATTCGGTCATATCGCATATAACCGACTAATATCCAATGTATCGGCTTATCGAATCAATACTTGATTCGATAACTAGGTTATATCGCATACAACCAATCGATACATTCATCGCCAGAATAGAATACGGTATCACATACACGCATTATTCTCGGTCCCGCACATATCTCATATGCACTCCTATTTCGTTTCGCTTGAGCCAGGAAACCTCTGTGTAGGACCCTAAAGACTCGTCAATACGCCGGCAGCAGGTGATGATCATATCAAACACCCACAAGCCGCAAGCGGTCTGCTAAACGTAACGGCCACCCGGGTATTGAGCGATCAGAAGATCGACGAGCAAGCCCGCTCATACTCCTGTGAATCCCACCAGTAACACTTACCGTACAGTCCGGTCTGTTCGTCTGATATGTCGCATATCTTGCCTAGGGGTGGTAAACGTCAGACCCCAATAGCTCGATAAGTTGTGTCGATATGAGGTCCATAACATTTCGAGAAACTACTGGTAACACTTACCAGTAAATCTCAGCAACCCTGGCCAGGGATTTCCGGTTATAGCCAATCGAACACAGCGCAACATCAACTCCCTATACCGAGAGAGACGAATCCCCTCCTATCGCTCATTGCCTCCATGTGATTCGGGACTGTACCCAAAAACCACCGTTTTGCACGCCCTCTTGGACGTGGTAAGGTGGAAATCAAAGCACAGTGGGAATCACACAAGACTCTATGACGATCTCGGGTCAACAGACTACTCTGTACCAGTGTCACTAGAGAACTGCCATCTGACGTAAGGTATAATACCATCTGGGAGTTCTCGGCGAGTCCGTCCAGTGTACCCAGTCTCCACTGAGCACCCGTATATCATCTCTGATGTCAAACACCAATGGATAAGGGATCATCCATCGCCCATCTGTATGGGTCGAGAAGGTATACGCTAGTCTACTCTGGTATATCGATGCCCTGTCTCGATACACCCACGACTAGGGACCTTGAAGGATGTACTTATGGACTACCATGTCCCCACTAGTATGATCCGCATCATAGTCCAGGTAGTCAAGTACACATCCTAAGGGCTTTACCAACATATAACAGAGAGACAATCAATGTACACGTTAAGGTAAAGAATAACCAGATAGCATACTATCATGCCGAGCAAGAAAGTCCTCCCTATATATGTCCCAGCATCCACTACAATATACATCCAATGTACAGTAATGGCCTCTAGGGCATACATATAACTAACAGCCGTTTGATTTGAAGTCGCATCTTGGGGCCAGATTGGTGAGCACCGCAAACGCCCGAGTGAACATCTTTCATTACCTTTTGGGCTTCGGCCAATGACAGACACCTGAGCCAGAGTTGGTCATATGACCTGCGGTATAACGTGTCATTTACAAACACGTATCGGAGAGCTCTTTTCTTCAGCTGAATCGTCGCAGATTTTTCTTCGGGAAGCTTGTCGTATCGGAGGTACTCTATGAAGGGTTCTCTCCAATCGGGCTCGTCTTGGATGATCGAAGCTTCTTCGGCAGGACTGCTCTTCTGTTCCGCGCTTTCCTCTTCTCGTAGAGAGACTGGGGGTAGAATTTGTCGGCTCCTGACTGTGATCAGAATTTCGTCCATGTCAGGATCAGCCAGCTCCTTGGCTAAGCGAGCGAGTACGTCGGCCTTTCCATTCAACGCTCTAGGGACTCTCATTAGTTCAATATGAGTGAACCGTTTCATGAGTTCCACCACTCGGCCTCTGTACCGAGCTAATTCGGGTTTGTATATCTTATAATCACCGCTTACTTGGTTGACGACAAGCTGGGAGTCACCGTAAACCCATAGCCGAAGGATTTCCATTTCTATGGCGAGCTCCAAGCCAGCTATCAGAGCTTCATACTCGGCCTCATTGTTTGTACGAGGCTCGGTGAGAGCAAAAGAACGCCGTAGGGTTCCTATTGATGGCGTGATGAACACCAATCCTATCCCTGCTTTTACCTCCGGGATGCTTGATTTACTGGAGGTCCTTATCGATGAGGCCCCATCGAAGTAGAGCTCCCAACATGGCTCGTCATTCTCGAGATGCAGTACTTGTTCGCCGGCCAACTCGCAATCGAGTGGTGACCCTTCTGGTATGGGATGAGCAGCGAGGAAGTCTGCAAGAGCTTGCCCTTTTACTGCTTTCTGAGGAGTATAAACTATGTCAAACTCCAGTAGCATGACAGCCCATCTTGCCATTCTGCCGGCTAGGCTTGCTTTGGTCATCAAGTGTTTGAGCGTGTCGACCTTGGAGATCAGCATAACCCGATGAGCGAGCATATAGTGCCTCAGCTTCTTCACAGCAAATATCTGAGCCAGGCATTGCTTTTCGATTGGGGAATAGTTGTGTTCTGCCCCGACTAGAGTTCGACTGAGGTTGTAGAGGGCATTTTCTTTTCCCTCTTCTGGGCAAGGAGCGCACCGAGTGACTCATCTAGCGCGGTAGTGTAGAGAATCAGCGGTTTATTTGGAATGGGAGCGGCCAGCACAGGAGAGTGCAAAAAGTATTGTTTGATGCTTTCGAACGCTGCTTGACATTCGGCATCCCAGATAAAAGGATCTCCTTTCTTCATGAGCTTTGAGAAGGGCCTACATCTCCCCGATAAATTTGAGATAAACCTCCGTATATAAGCAAGCTTGCCTTGAAAAGATCTTAGTTGCGTCAGACTCTTCGGAGGGGGCATCTCCATGATGGCCTTTATCTATGATGGGTCAACTTCGATCCCTCGATGTCGGACTATGAAGCCCAGGAATTTTCCCAATGACACGTCAAAAGCGCATTTCAGAGGATTCATCTTCAGATCGTATTCCCTCAGTCTGGTGAGAACGGTCCTAAGATCTTGGATATGATCGGCCTTGGTTTTAGTCTTGACGACTAGATCATCAACATAACATTCGATGACTTTATGAATTAGGTCATCGAAGATATTGGCCATTGCCCTTTGGTACGTAGCACCTGCGTTCTTCAGTCCGAACGGCATCACCTTGTAGCAGTATATTCCGATCGGGGTTCGGAATGCTGTGTGCTTCTCATCCTCGGGCGACATCTTGATCTGATTATATCCAGACGAGCCATCCATAAAGGCGAACAACTAATAATTTGAGGTGTCATCGACCATCATTTCTATGACCGGTAGCGGAAATTCGTCTTTAGGACATGCTTTGTTGAGGTCCCTGAAATCGACACAAACTCGGATCTGCCCATTTTTCTTCTTCACTGGGACTATGCATACGATCCAGTCCACAAATTTCTCTTCCCTGATGAAGCCGGCATCGATGAGCTTCTTGGTTTTCTCGATGACCTTTTCTTCTAGTTCCCTTCTCATTCGTCGAGGAGCTTGTTTGACTGGCTTAGCATCAGGAGATATAGCCTGCTTATGCATGGCCACTTCAGGGGAAAGGCCAGGCATTTCTTTGTATGTCCACGCGAAGCAGTCGACGAACTCATGCAGCAGGGTAATTATCTGCTCTTTCATTTCCTCCGACAAGAGTGAGCTGATGTAGGTCAGCCTTGGATTATCGGGCGTTCCTAAGTCAATCTCGGTTATCTCATCAAAGGTTCCTTGTCCGCCATCTTCGAGCTCTTGAGGAGCTCCTTCTGGCTTGGCTATTTCGTCATCATCATTTGATCTTTCGCTGGCCTCACCAACATGGATCATGTAGCATGCTTGGAATCAGGTTGAACGTAGCCTATGCGCCGTTTATCTGGAATTCGTCCATCGATGAGTGCTCGGACCTGGGGCGGATACCATAGCCCTTCGTAAAACTTTGCTTCGGACTCCGTTTGATATAACCGACATCCGCACTTTTTAAAGTATTCCCGCATCTCGGGCGCATAGTATGTGGGATTGAGGACGGCTCTTATGCCTCTCTCATATGGAAGGCACATGACAGACAGATCGTTCGGGTGCACAACGGGGTTTGACCCATAAAATAGGATGCCTTTCTGCCCACTTTTCCTTCCGGGGACGTAGAAAGTTTTCAGCTGGTCCACGGTGGAGACTGAAAACGCATCGAGCTTTTTGCACATCTGCTCTGGTACCCTTGTGACGGCTAGGGACCCTTCTGCAATTTCGAAGGTCTCTCGTAGTTTCGCTTGTTGCATGGGGGTCCAATTTGCACGGCTGTTGCACGGCATGTCCTCTTCCTCCGACTCTTCAGTGTCGCTACCAAGATGAGGGTGGACTTTGCTGCTAGATGGGGCTTCAGTAACAGATTCGTGCGTATCGCTACCGAAATGAGGGCGAGTTTTACGGAAGGACGGACTTCCAGCGTCGGACTCATCAGTGTCGCTACCAAAACGCGGGCGCACTTGGGCGTTTTTGCTTTTGAAAGTGACAGCCGGCTCAGATTTGCTTTTGCGTTTTGGGGCCGCTCTATCCTCAGTCAGTTGTGGCTTAGAATTTTGGTGGTTCATAAAGTACCGAGAATCTTCATATCGGACTTCATGCACACCGATCGGCTGGATGTCTCTGTCAATGCGTCTTTCTTCGCCATTTTTAGTATACTTCATGCATTGATGGAGAGTTGATGGGACGATGCCGTAATCGTGGAGCCACGGCCGTCCCAAGAGAATCTTATAAGACGTGTCGACGTCGATCACGTATATCTTAGCTTCAGTTTGCAGATCCCCGAATTTGATTGGCAAAGCTATAGACCCCAAAACTTGCTGGCAGTTTTGATTGAAGCCTTGAATGACAATCCTTTCCTTTGACAGGTGTCGGACGTCCATTGACAAACTCTTCAGTGTTCGCAAGTTCATGACGTTCACTGAGGACCCCGGATCAATCAATATACGATAAATCCGATCCTCGTCGCTGTACCCGGTCACGTAAAGCCGCCGATTATGCTCAGCTGTTCCCAGTAGTAAGTCTTCATCCTTAAATATGACTGCGGCGGTTTGCGAAGTGTACTGAGTTTCTTTCATATTAATTTCCGCAAAGCGAGCCTGATACCGCTCAGGGTTTTATAGAGCATGAATGAGGACATCTCTAAGCTCATTAGATAGGACCAAGGCATCGTAGATGCTTAGGAGAAACGGAAGCTTCCGGAGATGAGCCAAGACATTATAGTCCACCGAGGAAGGACTTGAGTTTTCATCAGCCGTCTCTCTGCCATCTTCCTCATTAGCCACCTGTTTTTCCTTCCCTTTTGGGGCATTGCCCTGATTCGGCGGTAGAGCCCTGCCGCTTCTGAGCTGGATTTGATTGGCCTTTGTGGCAAGCTCCTCGTCCTCTTCGGGAAAACAGAGTTCCCCCTCAGAGTCGCTGCCCAGATGGATGGCGTAGCAGGTCACTATAGGGATCTCTTTATTGGAGTCTTCCTTTAACTCCTCCAGAATTTCAGCCGCTCGTACAGGGAAGAACTCCTTCAATTGAATCAGAGTTCTTTCCTTCTGTTCATATTCTTCGAGGGAATCGATATATTTTTGAATGGTCGATCTCCTTGCAGACTCCTTTTCGCGCAGAGCTGCACTTTTCTTCTTCTTGAGCTTCTTGGATTTTGAGCCTGATGGAGCCGCATTGGCAGCTGGGCTGGTAGGCTTCTTCTGCCCTTCCCATTCCGTCCTGGGCTCTTTCCGAAGTAGCTTTATCATCTTCTTCGTCTTATTAGACACGTGTGTACTCTACGGAGGCCGTAATGAGTCAGTTTCGTTTGTCAGGGCGGCGGGTTCAACAGTCTGCTCCCAGAAGGCTTCAACTTCTGTCTGTATAAAGTTGGCGGTCGCAACTTGATTGTTTACCAACACGCTTTTGGACAGCTCGATCTCTCCAGCCTTGTACCGCTTCTCGACCCAATCCTTGAAGATATAGCAATCCTCGATCGCATGGCTCACTACTCGGTGGTACGGGCAATACAGGGGATTGTCGGTCATTTTTGCTTCTTGGGGTCTTTTCGACTCCGGCAATTGTAGGCCGTTGTTCAAGGCATCTTTAAATATCTTACGGACCTTGTCCCTTCTAAAAGAGTAAACCTTGTTCTTCTTCTCCTCAAGGGAAGGCCCATCTCCTCCCAGCAATGGCTTTCGAGACCGGTTGGTTTTGGATTCGCCCGCCCTTCGCTTTTCTTCATTGTCGGACGCATTGAAGACATTGGTACTGCTGGAACTCCCGCTTCTATGGTTTTCATGCCGCTTGCTTTTCCAAGTTTTGTCTCTGTGAGAATCCGGTGAGGACTCTTGCTTCGAGCGTTCCAGCATTTGGACTTTCTTGGTTAGCTCCTGAAATGTCTTGAGGCCCGCTGTACACAAGAATGGGACCATCCAATTGCTGAGGTTCCCAATGAGAAGGCTGACGGACTGATCCTGCTCCAGCGGCGGTTCGCATTTGACTGTGAGATTACGCCATTGGGCGATAAAGTCGGTGTTGCTTTCATTCTTCCCCAGCTTGGTCCTCACAAGGTCGGAAATGGAGATTTTATCACTGACACTCATGAACCTTTGCCGAAACAGAGACTCTATTTGGGCAAAGGTAATGACGGACCCGTCTGGTATACTCGCGTACCAGTCGAAGGCGACACCGGTCAGGCTGTTGACAAACTGACGAAGAAGGAGCGCGTCATTGCCCCCTGTATTTCCGCACGAGGCTTTGAAGTGGGCGACGTGCTGATTTGCGTTCCCCGTTCCGTCAAATCTTCCGAACTTAGGAATGACGTAGCCGCTAGGGAACTCGATCAGATTGTATTGTGCGGGATATGGCCTCCCACTACTGCCAATTTCTTTTTAAGCTTCAGCTTCAGCCACCAATGTTTTAACTTTGCTGGTGACCAAATCCATTATCCGATCTTGTGTTAGCGGGATAGTGCTATCTGGGGCCAAGGCGTCCCCAGAAGCGGAATGTGGCCGGCTTTTGTGCGGCTCGACCAGTCTTGGACCCAAAGGAACAGGCATTGGCTGCTTCGGATTGTCATCACCAGGCTGATGAGTAGCGACTTGTGCTTGATTGGGAGGCGCTCGAGCAATTTGAGCCGTAAGATGCATCACAACGTTCATTAGGTCGCCAATTTTCGAATAGAGCTTGGCCATCTCTTTATCTTTGCTCCTGAGCTGTTTTCGAAGCTCTTGAAGCAGCTCTTGCTCCGCAGTCCTGGGGCGGAATGTCGGCTCTTCCTCGCTGTCCGAACTTGACTCTGCATGGACCGAGGGGTCTTTCTGCCTATCATCCTCATCGAGAGGGTTTTCTTCATCCAGCGGAGGTGGCTGTTCTTGGGCAGCAGCAACCACATTCAAGCCAGATTGGGCTTGGGATGTGGTGGCCCCATCCTTGTTTTTGCGGCGAAGGTTGTCGCTGGGGCGCCCGCTCGCCATATAGACCGTATGGATAATATATCCAGTAGTCTTTTTATTATCAGCGGCTGATTTCATAGATCGCTGCCTTGACCCCCATGTTTCAGTAGCGGGCAGTCGATTGAAGGCGGATGGCCTGGCCGGATTCTTGAATGGTGCTGGCGCTTCTTTTGTGGATTTGCCCCGCTGCTTTCGTGCGGCACAGAGCGCCTGATAGACCCTTGAAGAGACAGTGCCATAATTTTTCTGTTGAGGCCGGGACACGTCTCTTTGTAGCGACGTTCGGGCCGCTGTCTTCTTGATTCTGACAGTCATGGCATTTTTTTGAACCCACTCCAGAGGCTCGAAGGAATTGCTGATTTTTACGGCCGACTCAGCCGTCGTCACAGAGTAACCCTGCTCTTGGAAATTTACAAGATTCCACTTGGTTGAAGCCCTGGCCCTCTTGTTGGCTCGATACCTGAGCCGCTTCTGCCTGAACTTTTCTGTTCTAAGCACCTGGTGGACTTTGGCTCTTTGGGAAGACACCATAGACCGGGCGATGGAGGATTTTGGAGATACGCTCGATTGTGCATTTGTTGGAGTCATCACCCGAGCACGTCCACAACATTTGATGTTGCCCTTTGTACCGGAAGTCTTGCCCCCAGCTGGAGCGCCAGAGAGTCGTTCAGACACCGTCTTAAACTTCGGTTGTGGTGCCTTAGCGATCACAACATTCGGCCTCTTGCCCCTTGAGACCGGCTTGGCCGCCTATTTCGCCGAGATTTCTGCCAGGTGAGCACTTCCGGCAGGGTAGATGATGACGGAGCCAAACTAGCGGGGCAGTTCCTCCCATTGTCGACTAAGGCTTGCGGGGAGAACCACACGAGCATTGATCCTAACCACACACGGAATCGGGGTCGCGTTGGAAGCTGAATTCGTCTTGGTAGACATTGTTGTCGAAAGTTGATTGCTGCACGGAAAGAAAACATCATTTCAGTATAGACAATCGATATGTATATCTATTGAGTTCTCATGAACATTTAACCCGAAATATGGGAGGAGAGAAATGTCCCACCGGGCGTGCCAGAATCTGTAGGGTGTTTTTCGTCACCGCATTGAGATAGGAATACACGCGCGCTTGTCAGGCGTACTATAGATTCCCCCTGCCTAGGGTAGGCGGGGGGTTTATTGATTGTGGGGATCCGAATCTCCGGCAGCCGCGGACTAAGCTGCCGTTAATTATCCCTCGCCTTTGGGGCGAGGGAACCTACGATTAACGAGTTAAACTGGTCATGCGAACTCAATATGCAGTGTACGTGTGTGTTGTTTTGGACGGGGGGTTTTAGATATATCGGGGGCCCCGCAGAGTTTTTACGGGGGTCCCGCTATCCGGATAGCAGGCTCGGGGTCAAGGGGGCTAGCAGCCCCCTTACGGGGTATGGGGCAGCGCCCCGTTAGAAATTTTTTTCTAGCAGGGACAGTGTCATGGAGTATGTGTATGTGTACATATGTATACATATGTATATATATACATGTATATATATAAAAAGGGGGAAAAGACATCCAAAGGATGCGTGGGGTCAGCGCCTGGGCGCTTGAGCGCAAGCGCGCCACGTGTCGGCACGTGGGCGCTTTGCGCTCGAGCGCAGAGTGCTGGAGCGTAAGCGTGCCACGTGTCGGCACGTAGGCGCTTTGCGCTCGGGCGCTAGCGTGCCGGCGAGGAAAAGGGGGCTTTTAGCCCCGGAAATTCTCTAAAGAGAAAATAGGGTGGAGTTAAACTCCTAAGATGCTTTGGGTTGATGAAGGGGGTTCTTCTTCTTCTTCTTCTGTTGGCTGGATCTTGAAGATCAAGAGATATGAGATTTTTAAAAAAAAAATCTCTCCTTTTTGAGATCTAAAGACAGATCCAAGTTCCCTTCGTGGGTTTTGTGGTGAAAAACTATTTAGTTTTTTTAGAATGAAGAGTAAAACTCTTGATTAATTCAAAAGAAAGAAGAAGGTTTTGGAACCTTGAAGAAGGAGGAAAGATCTCAGATCTAAAACTTTTTTGGAGGGAGAAAAAGTTGTTGAGATATTTCATTATCTTTGCCTTTATAGGCTATACATTTTACACATAGCCCCTTGAGCTTCACAAAATGGCATTTTGCCTATCCCATGGCTCATGTGCCATTTCTTTTTGCACATAAGCCATGGGCTTTACAAAATTTGGCTTTATGCCCATTTTCTTACATTTATTCATAAAATAAAAATACAAGAAATACAACAAAATTATTCATTACAAAATTTTTATTTTGGCATGGAGGGAGGCCGACCGCTTCATGTTCGGGCTCGCTCCAGGCATTAGCCCACTTGACCTGGGCTTGGGCCCACCTGACTTGGGGTTGACTTTGATTTTTGACTTGGTCAACCGGGGTGTAAATTTTTACCCCAACTAATGACGTGAAATTTAATATCCGTGACGAGTAGCCCAAAGCGCAGCGTCAGTATTACAGACCCAAGTGTCTGTGATGACTGGGAGTCAAACCCGGAAATGGTGATTTTATCACGAGCGAGATGCTGAACGCTCATGCAGATCTCCTTCAACACTCTCACATTGAGGAGATTGACGGAGGACCCATTATCAACCAGGGTTTTGCCTATCTTGATGTCATGACAGTACCCGGAGACATAAAGGGGACGGTTATGTTCGCATGTCCCAAGGAGGAGATCTTCATCGCCGAAAGTGATATCGGCCGTATGCATTTCTTCCAGCTCGTCCTTCATCTTTTCTTCAGCGAGGAAAGCTTGGAATCGCTCGGGCTCTTGCAGTGCCTTGATGAAAGAATCTCTCGCTTCTTTGGATAGCAGAAGGGCATCGAGAATGCTTAGCTGCGAAGGTAGCTTTCTCAAGTATGCCAGAACGTTGTAGTCGACCTTGTTTTTCTTGGGCGGGTCCTTGGCTGCTAGCTCTTCGACGACTCGATCATCAAGGGCAATATCCTAAGGGACTTTTTCTTTCCCCTTATCCTTTTTGTTCGAGCCCTTATTTGTGGGTCTGAGATTCTTTTCAGGTAATGTGCGATTACGCAGCTGAATGTTCTCGCAGCTCTTCGGTTCTTCCTCTTTTCCCGAGGTGGATTCTTTGAAGAGAGGGCCAAGAGTCATTTCTTCGTCAGAGTCGCTCCCGAAGGTGAGAACTTGCGATCCCCCAGCGTCGACCATGTGACAGTTGCCGGCGGTTCTTTTGTGCTCCTCGGTCGTATTTCTTTGCTCCCGACGAGCTTTGTGTTTCATCCGCTTGAAATTTTGTCAGTGGGCAACATATCCCTGCCACCATCTTTTAAAAGCGTTGCACTCTTCAGTGGGGTGTGCAATCTTTCGATGATATAAGCAGTAGCTAGGATGTGTTTTCACTTCACCAAGACCGTTTGCTTCGGAGAGTGGCAGCTTCATTCCCATCGATATGGCTTTGGCGAACCTCTTCCTCGTCTTGAACCTGCTTTTATCTGCAGCGGACGTACTTCGATCTGGCTGGAGTGTTTCAATCCTTTCGTCCAGTCGTCGGCGTTTGGCTTTTTCAAATATGGCCACCTCACGCTCTCGAGCAACTTTGCTTTTAAGAAGAGCTTCGTCCAGGAATGCATCAATCATTTCGTCCGATGGACCTAGAAGTTCCGGCTCAGGATCTGCCCCTAGTTTCTCTGTGTAAGGAGCTTCTTCTTTGTCTATCGACGAGTGAGAGATCACATGGCAGCTTACTACATAACCTTCAGATTCATCCGACGAATCTTCTCCATTGTCATCATCTCCGTCCTCAAGGACGTGGCTGAGAAATTCTTGGAGTGTGACTGGAGTCCGCGCTTTTTGATTATATTCTTCCAATGCGTCAATCTGTTTTTGCAGGTCCGTGCGCTTGTCACCAGGCTTCACGGGCTTTTTGGTCTTCTTCTTCTTCTTCGAAGACTTTGACGGCTGGGTGTGAATGCTTTGGCTATCACCACCAATCTTTGGAGTTGGGTGCGATTTCAGCATTCCCTCGATGATCTCGGGTTCCAGTGGATTTTTCTACCTGATCGCCGGGCATGTTTGGAGATCCTTCAGCATTCTTTTCATCTTGGCTAAAAGAGCAACCTCCTATGGAGCTTCTTCTATGAATGAGCATGATGCCCCCAGTGTATCCGTCTTCTTGGGAGCGTGTGGCTGTGGTAGGTTCACTTTCCAGTTCTCGGACAGGGCAAATTTTCCCTGTTGATACTGGTCTTCAATCCAGCCCTTGAAGACGAAGCAATCTTCAATTGGATGGCTTACCGTTTGATGGTAGGAGCAATAATTGGGACTATTAGCCTCGCCGGGTTGCAACAGTCGTTTTGGATTCGGAAGATTAATGAGCCTGTTGCGCACCGCTAGCTCGAACAATCTTTTCGTCTTGTCCCGGGGAAATGAATAAGGGCGCTTCATTTTCTCATTATAGAATTGCCGCCTCTCGTCTAGGCGATCAGTTAGTTTTGGGCCACTGGTCTGCTGTTGAGTATTCGCAACGAATGTCTCCTTCCCTTTACCTTTTTCGTTTCGCGGCTCCGGCTTTGGAGGAGACGATCTATGACCCATCTGGTCCATCTGGGCCAGTTTGTCAATCAAGGCCTGAAACATGGTCGGCTTGAAGAACATCATGAATTGGGAAATAGTTGCTTGAGGGTCAAGAGTGCCCACGAACATACCCACTGCCGGCGCTTCCTCGATGCGCTGCTCACATTTTGACCATAAATTTGCCATCGTATTGCGTATTGCACCCACGTTTCACCTGGCTTCACCCTGGCATTGATCAATGCCGTTATTGGGGTTCGTTCACTAGCATTAGCGAAACGCTGGGTGAATAGTAGCTCCATCTCTACAAAGGTTTTGACGGAGTCATTTGGAAGTTCAGAATACCACTCGAATGCCGTCTCCGATAAGCTACCAACAAACTGGCGGAGCAGAAGTTTATCGTCACCCCCGGTGTTTCCGCACAAGGCTCTGAATTGAGCGGCATGCTGATGTGGATTCCCCGTCCCTTTATATACATGAAATTTAGGGATCGTATATCCCGGCGGGTACCTTATTTGGTCATACCAGCCTGGATAAGTTTGTCCAGTCTTAATGATCTTTCCAGCCGCTTCGTTTGCCTAGTGAACTTGTATTTGCTGAGCAATGTAATCATCTAGAGCGGCCTTGGAGATGGTCTCCTCTTTGACTGCTGAAAGAGCCCGAGGAGGGTTCGATGTCTCCCCTCTGTCGTCTTCGATGATGATCAGGGGGTTTTCAGCTGGAGGTTCTGGCTGTAACATCATCCCAGCCATGTCTTGGAACAAAAGAGCCATTCGTTTTATATTGGCTGCCTGTTTCGCGGCCTCTTTTTCTTTCCTCTCGAGCATTCTTCGGAGGAACTCGGTATCAGTTTCTTGTTCCCGACGCTACTCCGAGGTTTCTGGATTTTCTTTTGGCCCAGTGAGTGCGGCCATTGCAGTCAGCATCTCCTGAAGTTTCTGCTGCTGTTGTTCCTGAGCCTTTGTTATCGATCGGGTAAGCGGTCGATGACCCGTAGAAGCACGGCTTTCCTCTTTTCCGGAAGCCATATAAACAGTATGCACCATCATGCCCCCATATTTGGGGCGTTTAGGTTCGGTGTCTCTGCGGTTCATCGCGGACACAGGGGGTTTCTCTGGCCTCCTTCTCTTGTGAGCAGTTGAAGTCGAGGGAGCCGTTGCAGCGGGCACCCATACGGATGACGTCTTCTGTGGTACCACGAGATGGCTCTTTTCTTGCTGAGCTTTAACCTTCTTTGACCGGTGAGAGTAGTCCTGGTCAATCACCGATTCCTGGACCTGTCACCAGACTTTATAAATTTTGGAGGACAGCCGCTAAGGGGACTGCTCTGGCTTCTTTTCTGTAGCAATCTTCACAGGTGGAAGAGATCTTTTCAGCACGGCAGTTGGAGAGTTCTTGCGAATCCTCCTAAGCGGTTCAAAGATGTTCCCAGTTAGAACAGCAGCATTGATTTCCACCATGGGTGCTGGTGGAGTTAGCCCAGAGGGGGAATCGCCCCCAGCCTTCCTTACTCGGTGCCAGTGGCGACGTCGAGCGTGTCGAGCGGATAGAGTTGGTTCAGCTATAGGGGTGACTTCGTCATGCCCCCTGTCTTGACGGAGGGTTGTCGCCGGTGCCATCCTTTTGAAGGCTGAGGTTCGCCGAGAAGTAATGTCCAACCTATCGAATACAGATTTTTGGGCAGAGGTGACTTCGCCTGGAGCGGGAGCTAGAGTGGCCAGCCTTGTGAAGACTGACTTCTTGTCAGGAGAAGCCTTTCCAATGATTTCGTCCGCTTGAGCTGGGATGGCTATCCGCTTTGGGATGGCCGCTTCAGGCATTGCGGGCCTGTTGGTATTTTGGCCCAGTCTGTTGAAAACTGAGGCGTTAGATTTGGGCGACCCGTTGAGAGGGGCCGCGGCAGTGGTAAGTCGATCAAAGACCGACTTTTTTGGGGCTTCTTGCGGCAGCATCGGGGCATTGAAGCTCATGGATGGGATCATAGTGTTAGTTATATGTACGCCCTAGAGGCCATTACTGTACATACGATGTATATTGTAGTGGATGCTTGGACATATATAGGGAGGACTTTCTTGCTCAACATGATAGTACGCTATCTGGTTGCTCTTTATCTTAACATGTACTATGATTGTTTCTATGTTACATGTTGATAAAGCCCTTAGGATGAGTACTTGACTATCAGGACTATGATGCGGATCATACTAGTGGGGACAGTGTAGTCGCCAAGTACATCCTTAAAATGTTCCTAGTCGTGGGAGTACCGAGACAGGGCATCGATACTCCAGAGTAGACTAGCGTATGCGCTTCTTGACCCATATGATGGGCGATGGATGATCCCATATCCATTGGTGTTTGACATCAGAGAAGGTATACGGGTGCTCAGTGGAGACTGGGTACACTGAACGGACTCATCGAGAACTCCCAGATTGTACTATACCTCATGTCAGATGCCAGTTCTCTGGTGACACTGGTATAGAGTAGTCTGTTGACCCGAGATCGTCATAGAGTCTTGTGTGATTCCCACTGTGCTTTGATTTCCATTATACCACGTCCAAGAGGGCGTGCAAAAAGGTAGCTTTTGGGTACAGTCCCGAATCACATGGAGGAAATGAGCGATAGGAGGGGATTCGTCTCTCCCGGTATAGGGAGTTGATGTTGTGCTGTGTTCGATTGGCTATACTGGAAATCCCTGGCCAGGGTTGCTGAGATTTATTGGTAAGTGTTATCGGTAGTTTCTCGAACTGTTATAGACCTCATATCGACACGACTTATCAAGCTACTGGGGTCTGACGTTTACCACCCCTAGACGAGATATGCGACATATCAGACGAAAAGATCGGACTGTACGGGAGTGTTACTGACTGGATTCACAGGAGAAAGTACAGGCTTTCTTGTTGATCTTCTGAGCGCCCAATACCTGGGTGGCTGTTACGTTTAGCTGACCGCTTGTAGCTTGTGGGTGTTTGATATGATCATCACTTACTGCCGGCGTATTGACGATTCTTTAAAGTCCTACACAGAGGTTTCTTGGCTCAGGCAAAACGGAGTAGGAGCACATATATGATATGTGCAGGACCGAGAACAATACGTGTATGTGATACCGTATTAGATTCTCGCGATATGAGAAATCGGCCGGGTATATATGATATAACCGGGTCATCGGATCAAGTGTTTATTCGATGAACAGATACAGATTATATTAGTCGGCTATTTGTGAAATAGCCGGATTATCGGATCAAGTGTTGATTTGATAATTTAATGTATAATTATATATTTGATATATTAAATTACATTAACTAATATTAGCTCTCTTACAGATTCTTTTGCTCACTCGGGTAATATATTGATATATATGCGATATATGTTAATTGTATTATTTTATTTTGTTACAATAAATATTATATATGTGATATATAATATTGTAACATATTATAAATACTAATGCAACATGATTAGTGGATATTAAACAAGGTTAGGGCTTGATTTGGGTTAGCTCATTCTTGAAGCTTCTAGAAGCTTTTCTTCTTATCATGAGCTAAGATATTTTGTTGATATTCCTAGAAGCTTTTCTTCTTATCATGAGCTAAGATATTTTGTTGATATTCCCTTAACCCTTGACCATGGTAAACTCTCTACAATGGTTAAGTATTCTCACTTGAACCATGGTTGCATTTCTAACCATATACTACTTTCATTATTCATCACAAAAGGATTAGTTCTTCTTCTTCCTTCTTCTTTCTTTCATGAAAAGCTTTCTAGCTTTTTATGAAGTGATGAAAATGAGTGAGTTAATAAAAATAAATGAGAGCTAAAATCCTACTTCATCATCCTAATCTATCCTAGCCATTTAGATTAGGGTTTTCACTTCATTTAGTGAGTGAGAGCCTGTGTTAATGAAACTTCAAGGTAGATCATCTTTGTTATAGAAGATCGGAAGCAAGCTTGCATCTTTCTCTTCGTGGAGCCTCTCGAGAGTCCGGTACATGATGATCGCAGCGAAGGGGCCTCAACACGGAGCTTTAGAAGTGAAGGACCGGACTACAAAGGTTGTAATCCCAAACTCTTAGATGTTAAAGTGTTTAACATGCTTTGTTTCGCCTAATCTCTAGTTTAAAGATCTTGGTTAGGGTTGTTCGGCACGTCTAAATTTTAAATCGGGCATGGTTGATGCCTCGTAGACCCTTGTGAGAGTGCCTAGTAACCCTACAGTGGTATCAGAGCCAAGCTAGAGCTTTAGGCGAAATCTAGACGAAGTTTAAAGTCCGATCGAACTCCGAATACCCGTAAAACCCTAGTTAATGGAAATTTTTCAAAAAGTTGATTTTTTTCATATTAAAAATGCTCAGAAAATTCAGCAGGTAATGTCACGACCTGAAAGTATGGAACATGACCGGCACTTAGGCTACGAACGTCTCAAGACGTACGTGCTCTAAGTAAGCCGAGCCCAGAAATCCAAACCAAGAAAAGTAGTAGAGTGTGGGAAAACCACTATAAGTCAACCAGCTAGCAATATAAAATACAGCGCCTAAAGGCGAGGGTCACAACAGAGAGGGAAACTCAATCAACATGAAATCCACAGAAATATAACGCGCGACTCTAAGGTCGAAAGAATAAACACCACTGGTCTCTATCTCAATAAATATATGTTTGGTTGATGGAACTTCTAAATACAACTGAAATATAATATACAATGTATAATGATGGGTACGATACAAATAACCCACTTACTAGCAAATCACCCGCAAGAAGTAGTGCCCGCAAAGCCGTAATGAAACCTGTACGGCAACACCTGCAAGAAACTGGGACACAACGGGGGTGAGTTGCCAACTCGTGAGTAGAAAAAGATCTACGAACAGAAAATCGCATGTATGACGCAATCCTAGGTCATACGATCATAATATATAATCCTCAAATATATAGCCAGCAACCTATAACAATGGCTAGGGTAAATATCTAACCCAAGTATAATCCCATGTGCCCGTGTCAGCGCATCAGGTGGCAATGTATCATATGGATGATGTATGAATGCATGAAACCGAATGCATGTACAGAAGAAAACTTCTTTCATAAATTTGTGAGATTTCTGTATTTTTAAAATGAGGTATCATAAATGAAATCAGCATAAACAGTGCCTAGCATCGGCACAAAACATAAATCCCAATATCTTGATATCTCTGTGTCATAATCTCTGTACCTCAATATCTCAGAATCTCAATGTCTCAATCACAATATCTAGAGCGCCGTCAGTCCAGACCGGCCCCTACCATCCATCTCATGACCACGACGGTATCCTCCGGATATCCGACATGTCGGGTAATATCACCGGTCGGTCGTACTCCCCTGCACAGGCTCAACGCCATCTCCTGCGATCTTCTTGCCCCGGGGTACCGCACCGGGCCCACCATGTCCTAAAACGGTTCATCCACCTCCTCGAATCGGGTCTCGAAATCCATCAGCAAACTCATGGTGGACGACTCATACATCATGGGAAAACCGCACTTTTTATTTAAAAAGAGAGAAAGCAGTTTATATAAGTTTTGCGGTTTTTCCCCCAAATCCAGAAAATATCATGGAGATCCGAATCATCAATAGCATGTAAAATCATGAATGTAAGCATGAGAATCCATGAATGCAGCATGTAATGAATAACAGTGTGCATGAAGTGACAAGTAATAACTACAATGTCAAGCTGGCATATATGGCAAGTACACTAATATCATGTCACTACTAGCTAACAAGCTAAATTAAGCAATAATATTCTCTAAGTGTACGTGACATGGCAATTACCGATGAAGATGTGTGTGAGCCGGCAAATAAGTGTACGTGGTACATATGCATCATCGGTAATGGTGCTGGTGTCCTAACAGCAGGATATCAATAATGGATTATGAATCACAGCAGTATGCGATGCAGAGCAACAATAATAATGTGCGGGAGCTGAATACTAAACACAATGGTAGCTAGACTGTATCTAATGTCATAAGAGTCATACAGCTACACCGTCTATAGGGCTGATCTAATAGGCTAACTGCAGGTAAGGGAAACCGCCTAACCTCTGAGTCGATACATATATATACATTTATAGTCGGTGATCCCGCCTCGATAATATCACATCCGATACCATATCTCTATAATCAGTTATTCCCAAATCAAGAGTGCGAATCAAACATCAAATTATAGCTCGTACGTAAATCCGTCGTACGGCATCCCCAAATCTGGGTACGGGTCAATATCACATTCGTCATATCATTCATCTGGTATTCTCTATATCAAATATCATAATCTGGGTACCGACCTACGTCTAGTACAAAGCTAACATCATCACTATCATCATGATCTGACTATTGATCAACAGTCTCGTATGAATCGATATCATCAGCACATATCATCTCAAGGAGTATATCTCGCCCAAGGCGGCCTATCATACTAATCTTGTCATATCATATCATGTCATATCTCGTAACGTAATCACATGTCGACCATTTTATATATATATCACTATTCATATGGCATCATCATCCCAAAATTCCCTAAAGCATCAAGACGTATCTCAAATATGAATTTTACCATATCACCGATATCATAATCTCAGATCAAATATCATCGACTCATCTCAAACCCAAGTATCATCCTCAAATCCGTATGTGAACACATAGTCCCATACCCACGTGAACACATATCTATATAGAATCCCATAACCACATATGAAATAAGGATGTATGCAAGTATGTATGTGTGTATATGTATGTGTAGTGCACCCACTACCCTAGGGTTTCGTAACCTTTCACCAATCCAACACACCAATATCCATCTTAACATTATCATTAATCCCAAATAACATATAATAATTTTTGGTGTGTATACGCATCCGTATACATCACCATGAACTGCGGGGTGCTATACGCCATCCACCCGACTTCTCCCGTAGATATAAATCTACTCACCTTGCTTATGTGTGCCGGTGCCGATGTCGCCATTTGCATCTCCAACGCTTCGACGCCATGTGGGGTACCTACAAGGATATCACACGCTAAAACACATGAAAACCATGTCGGAAACCAAAATGGTGCACGCTACGCCCATAGGTAAAAACCTGAGGCCTCGCGTGCAATCACAGCCAACAACCATCTGCCGTTGGCGTTCAAACGCCACCCGACAGAAACGAATCATCGAATACCAAATTCATGCTAAAACAAGTCGTAAATCATGCGCCAACTCAAGGAAATCAACCCAGATTCTACCCTGATTGGAACCAGACAAAACTAGACATACCCAGGGTCAAGTTTACAGGTAAAAGAGTCGTGCACCAAAAACGAGGCAGTTTCACCCTGGTCTGGCCGCAAATTGCGGCCAGAGGGAATATATCTGCGGCCAGGAAATTGAGGTAGGGGCCAGGGTTTTGTGGGATGGTTCCAGGGTGCCTGCACAGCTTACTGCCAAGTCAATTTTATTTTAGGGTTCCCGGGGTGAAAGAAGATCTCAGAAAGGTCAAAAAGTCGACAAAATTGCTAAAATACTCCAAGTAGAAACTTTCAGGTAACTAACTGGAAATCTGGGGTATCTTGGTTAAACTGGTCTCAAACACACCTAATAGGGCTATACCAACTATCACAACCATCCCTTGGCCAATCTCACTCAAATTTACCTAAACTAGCACTAAATCACGTAATAACACTAAATTTCAGCTATATAACCAGAACTTGGCAAGATAGGAGTTGGGTTATGAGATTATATCTCAAGGGGGTCCTAGGATGTAGGAGAAAAGAGGATGAAGGAAGGAGGAAGGGTTGTTGCTACTGGGGAGCTGCTCCATTTGCTCCAGATGATGCTGCAGTAGCTGATGCTGATGCTGTTTTCTGGGCTGAAGCTGCTGCTGTTGTTTTATTTTTGTGTAGTGTTGTGGCAATGGTTGTGGTGGCGTGGTGGTAGTGTTTTGTGGTGAGGTTGAAGTATATGATGGTGTGTTGAGGTTGTTGATGGGGTTGTTGCTGATGCAGCAGAGGTTTGGGCTGATGTGTTACATCAGCTGCTGTTGCAGCAGTTAATGTGGCCGTTGCTTTTGTTTTGGGCTGAGGTTGTTGCTGTGGCTGTAGTAGCAGCAGATGTAGGGGGGCTGTTTTGTGGCTGATGTAAGGCGTTGTTGTGTGGGGTGAAGGATTGATGGTGGTGTGGTGTGTGAGAGTGAGAGGGAGAGATTTTAGTGAAATGAGAGGAAGTGATATGAGTGAGAAGGGGGTGTGAAAGAGCACAAAGGATATTGAAGAATGTGGTGGATCATGGCACACCCTAGCCACCTCTCTCTCTTAATAAATGCAAAACCATCATGGCTCTCCCTCTCTCCTACACAAGATCAACCCTAACCCTAATCACCTCTGACAAAGCTAAAAACCCTTAATTAACCCCATTAACATAACCAAATGGTTAACCCATCATGGTTGGCTAAACATGGCAACCCTAGACTTAACCCAAGTTAACATGCACAAGTGTGTGCAGCCCGGTTAAAATTCCAATAAAATATTCATAAAACCCGATAAAATATTTAAAAGCCGTTTTGGTAAACTTTTTACCAAAAACCTCACATTAAACACACAATTACAACAAAACACATACTCAGGTGTTACAGTCTTCCCCCCTTAAGAAAATTCGTCCCCGAATTTAAATTTAAAACCCCTAAATTGTAAAACATTTCAAGTCAACGGGGCTCCGAAATCATCAATACATAAAAACGCAACGTGGCGCAATACATGCGCATGAGTAATGAGCAGATAACTCGAAATCAAAACTCCGTCAAGCATCTCGCAATCATCGGAGTCAAGGTGAAAACACGAATGCCAAATCCAAGGCAAAACCGATATACTAGAAATCGGAACTATACATGTAAATATATGAAGGAAATGCATGCCAAAATTCTTTAAAGTCGATGTATGATTGAAACAATTTCTCGTTGTGTCGGTTTATAGAAAATGTGTATAGAAATCACAACCAAAAATATTTTTTAACCGCAATCAATAACGGTGTCAGATGTAGCGCGTTAGTAAGTGCGGATCGTCCACAGGGAAAGTGTAATCGTTCTTATTTCAAATTAGATGAGTTGAAACTTTAAAGAAAAGAAAACAAACAATTCATGATTTGTAAATTGAAGTTCAAGAATTAGGAAAATCTAGTCTAAATCAAGAAACAATAAAATCAAGAATTGAGAATTTGTGATGATTTCCAAATCAAATATCAAGAATCGAAGTGAGGCTCGTAGGAATCGATCGGATCTATAGATGTGATGAAATCTAGCGATTACATATTCTTATCCATCGATGAATTGATACTAGATCGATGATGATCAACGAGAATTAGGGATTTCTTGTGAAACTAGGGTTTAATCATCTATCCCTTGTTCCTTCGTCGATATCATTCACATTCTAGCCTCTAGTAAATTCAAGAATCGATCGTTGGATCTCAAATTTCGAGCGATCACAATCAAGAAAGCATCGCAACGAAACTAGGTCGTCGATTCTTCAATTTGCTAAAGTTTACAAAACTCATAGGACATAAGAATCATTTCAAGATTTGTTGCATCATCATTCTATTGATCGTCTCGACTACTTTACGAGCGGAGTTTTACTCAAACATCACAACAAGAACCACAATCACAAATTGAGATCGAATCATGATGCAAGAATTTAAAGAAAGCAAGATTAAAGAATTTCACCTTTTATTTATCAACAATTTCGTTACAATTCTCTCAAGAACTACAATGAGGAAAGAACTCAATCGTCGATTTGGATTCGCTCGTCTTCGTGAGTCGCGGATCGTCTTGGATCACTTGCTCGGATGAAGATCGGCTTTGCTCCTAAAAGGTTGAAGGCTTCTTGCTTGAATTGGTACTCGGTGTTCTTGATTTTTGGCTTGGATTTTGAATTGGGGATTAGGGTTTGAATGCACAAGTTGTGTCACTCAACTTGTGGGGAGAGATGAAGATTGAACAACCCAAAACCCTAGATCTAGGTTTCCTTTTATAAGCATCTCAATCCTAGATCTAGATTTCAAATTTCAAATTTCCCTCCAAAATGAACCACTTTTCCCTCCAAAATGAACAACTTTTCCCTCCAAAATGAACCACCTCATTTGAATTTTCCCTCCAAAATGAACTACCTCATTTGAATTTTCCCTCCAAAATGAGGTTGTTAGAAAGAATCTTCTAGAAGAAGTTTGTTGGAAGGAATATTCTAAAATGAGGTTGTTACAAGGAGGCTTCTAGAAGAAGGTTGTTATAAAGAGGCTTCTAGAAGAAGGTTGCTGGAGAGAGCCTTCTAGAACTAGGTTGTTAGGCCGAGCCTTCTGGATGAATCCACGTGGACATCTGGAGTCTTCTGGAAGCTTGTCTGTTACAAGGAAGCCACGTGTGAAAAACTGAAGCGCTGACGTCATCAATGCGCCGCGGATCCGCGGCGGGAAGGGCCTATTGGCCGCGGATCCGCGGCCCAATAGAAGGCTCTGTACATGAAATTTCCTGTGTTGCTTGCTGTTGGCTTTAGTGATGTTTCCTGATGTGTGGAATCTTTAAAATATTTCTTGATCACTGCCAGATTTCAAGTCTCGGACTTGACGCATTTTTCTCAGCACTTTTAACTGTTTTGGCTCTTTTCCTGGAATTTCCTGTACAGATTCTCGAGACAAGTGTTACGCTATACAAAGATTATGCGATGCCATGATAAACACTCAATTTCCCTAAGAAATGTCGGTTTTAATATATAACACAAGTTATTTGGTATTTTACAGTCAATCTGCTAATATGTGCTATATTAATACCGAACACCTCTAGATGAGTGCAAATGGTAGGGAAATTGACGTGTTAAAAATGCAATATTTTCGACTGATCAAATTCCCCCAAACTTATTTTCGGTCGTCTCGAGCGAACTGTTTTATTAAAAAGAGAAGGAGAAAATAAAGAAAAAAAAAACTAACTAGTACACTTTCGTAGGCAACACGATTGCACTGAGCACGTGCAACAAGCCTTTAAACCTCTAGGTGTCCCTAGTAGGAGGAGTGTTGTATCCTGAGAGTTTTCAGCGGATTGCACCCACAAAATCCAATAATAAAAGGAAGACCGTGAATATTACATTTAAAGATAAGAATTATAAAAGAAAGACTTTGAAAATTAGGGTTTCCAACTATGCTAACTTTTCGGTTGTCATGAGCCCTATCTTAATAGTCATGAAAAGATGTCAGAAATCACATCATCCCTCAATAAAACATCGTCTTTATTCTTCATTCCTATCTTTCTTCCAAATATCGATCATATAACCCTACGTGTGTGTGAAGAACATCCCTACACCCGGAGAATTCAATTCAAACTATCTTACTCTTGTCCATCTGCCTCAGTACTTTTTAATTAATGAATATTTAGATGAATTTGCTCACACACTTTCATGCGACCGTTAATACTTCTTGAGGTACTAATCGATCGATTACTCATGTGCTTGCTTATACGGTGTTTTTCTTCGTCTTGCACCACCTAAGGCTTAGCAGTGACTCCCAGACCAGTTGGCCTTAGGGCACTAGGTGAAGAGGCACCCTCGCTATATTTTTTTATTGCTGCCTTGGCGATAACAAAACCCGTGTCCATTTTTCTCACCATTTTATACTTTATTCATATTTTTTATTTCCTTCATACTTTGGCTTTTAGACAAGAGCATTTCAAGGTATCCTCTACTATCCCGAGCTTTAAGACATGTGTAAGTGCGAATAGCAGGGTATCAACGTTCAAAATGTTTGGCTTCCAGAATAGGAACTATTTTTCAGACTTATTTTTATCCTCAGATTAGTGACATCCTTCATCTTACTAACTCTTGGGACAACGGCTCATAACTACTTATTACTAGTTCGTTTAAGAAAACTTCTAATTTTCTAGGTTTTCTTGAATTTTTCTAATCTTTTGGATGTAATTTTTCTCTATCTAATCTTTTATTATCTTATTTATGTACAAAAATTTTATATATTTTTTTTTTGAAAATTTTTAAATTTTTATTGGTTTTGAAAATGTTTTGTGCTTATGCAAAGTATATGCAAATGATGCGAAAATAAGCACAAACCTCCCCCAAACTTGTTTTCAACAGTGTCCTCACTGTTGCCATCTGCTAAATCTCGAAAAACCTGTAAGCCTGGAAGGAAATTTATTAATGGGGCAAAATATGTAAGTGAAAATCCTCCCCCAAACTTATTCTTGGCTCCATATTTTGTGTAAAACTTTTCTTTTCAAGAGCCAGATTATACCCCCCCAAACTTGCGTTAAACAATGTTAATCTTTGAAAATCATATGAGGGGGTCAAAAATCATTGGTCGATGCCAAGCTTTGCAAAGACCGAAAGTTAACACCAACCATTCGAAAATTTTATCAATGTAGTGCTCAGGTTGGTGGAAGAATAAGTGGGGAAAGAGTAAGTGGTGGAATATAATGTGTGTGCGTCTCGTTTTGGAGAGACGATGCAGTTAATGTGATGGATTACTCGCATTCTTTTTACAGTCTAGAAGAAGGGGTGGAGGTTCAATTTCATTGATTGGGAGATGATTCATCTCAACACCAGTGTCTTTCAAAAATGCGAGTTCGTCAGCGAAGATTCCATCAATACCCCGGAGAATAATGTCATCACAAAGCGCAGGGTGATCTTTAGACTCTAAAAGCAGTTCATAATCAGTGTTAGTTGTTGACCCAGACATCTCGGTGGAAGAGTCCGTATGTGTATGATACATAGTTGGGTCAAACAACAACATATGAAAAGAGTCTAGATCGGTATCATGAGGATTATCAAATTCGCTGCTGTCGACATCCATTAAGTCGACAGAACAGACCTGAGCAGTAGGTTCGGAGGGTACACTTCCCAACTTGTAAATGTTTAGCTCAATTGACCTATTCCCGAAGGATAGGGTCATAGAACCGTTACGACAGTTGATGATAGCATTGGAAGTGGCCAAAAAGGGGCGACCTAAAATCACTGGAATTTAATTCCGTGGGTTCGCTACAGGCTGTGTATCAAGAACAATAAAGTCCACAGGGAATACAAATTCCCCGATTTTTATTAACACATCCTCCAGTTCACCCCTAGGTTTGGTGATTGATCGGTCAGCCATCTGGAGAGTTATTCTCGAGGGCTTTAACACTCCGATACCTAGTTGCTCATAGACTGAATATGGAAGCAAGTTAACACTAGCGCCAAGGTCTAGCAGAGCACGGTTGATGTGTTTTTCCCCGATAGAAATGGAAATAGTAGGACAGCCAGGGTCCTTACGTTTCCTCGGTAATTGCTGGGGAAAAGCCGTGTCTACAGTACTCGACATGAAAACTTTTCTAGGCACTTGAGTCTTCCTCTTCCTAGTGCACAAGTTCTTAAGAATTTTCGCATAGGACGGAACTTGTTGGAAAGCATCTGGGAGAGGGATGTTGATGTTAACTTGCTTAAACATGTTCACAAACTTCTCCATTTGGGCATCATGTTTGTTGGGCCTCAACCTATTTGGAAATGGAGCTCTATCAATAAGTGTTGGGTCCAACATTTGTGGAGAAGGTTGTGGGGGTGGAAAAGGTGAGGTGGGTGGAGGGTTTGAGCCTTTGGGAAAACGGAGAATAGGCTCGGAAGAAGACGGTAAATTAGACGAAATAGGGTAAGAAGTAGAAGTGTGAGTGGAAGTGAAAGTGGAAGCCTGGGGTTCACTTGATTCCTCAACATCAATCTGTTCACCCATATAATTGTCTAGCACTCTTCCAGATCTCAACGTTGTAAAAGCATCCACATTAGGGCAATGTATAGGTCCAGGATCAGGTTGGGGTTGAGATGGAATATTCCCTTTTTCTCTAGCACTTATTTCGGCTGTTATTCGTTCAATTTGTGCTTCCATCGATTTAATATTCTCATTTTGAGTGAGAATGATCTTTATCATATTATTGATGGAAGATTGAAAACTTGCCGACCCTTGGATGGATTATTTCATGAAAGTAACCAAGGTTTGTACTAGTGCAGAAGTATCGTCAGTACCGGCCAATTGCAAAGAGTTTTCATGTAGTGCAAAAGTGTTGGTCGGATTTTGGAAGTTTTGTGATTGGTAGGGGGTGCTGACTCAATTGGTGTGGTTGCTGTTGTGGTGGAAGAGCACTTTGGAAAGTGTTCTGGTTTAGATCCGTGTATTGAGGTTGGTGTTGGATCCAAGAAAAATCAGGGTGATTCCTCCAATATTGATTATATGAGGAAGAAGAAGGATCGTTTCCAGGTCTTTGCTGAAATGCAGCCTTAGTGTGACCTTGAAACGGTACATTCAAAGGACATTTTTCCGTCAAATGTGAAGGGTTTGAACAGCAGCCACACACGGTTTTGGGAAGTGTGGATTGGTTTAGGGAGGCTGAAGAGATTTTGTTTTCTATAGCGTCGAGTTTCCTTTGTATTGCGGCCATTTCAGCTTTCATTATGACGGAAACATCGAGCTAATTGACATCTTCCCTTGGCGGTGGTGGTCTAACACTTTCCCATTGTGATGTGTTTTGAGCTAAATCTTCAAGGTATTTCCAAGCTTCACCATTATCTTTAGATAGGAATTGGCAATGACACATGGTTTCAAGCATCTGTCTAGTAGTGAGATCAATACCCTCATAGATAATTCGACACAAATCCCATCTGGAGATTCCGTGATGAGGACATTGGATAAGAAGATCCTTGAACCGTTCAAAGCATTTCCAAAATGGTTCATTGGGAAGTTGGGTAAATTTGAAGATTTCGCTCCGAACAAGACTGGTCTTGTGATTGGGATAAAATTTCTTAAGGAATGCTGCAAGGAATTCGTCCCATGTTGAAATAGAATGTGCGGGTGTGATGTAAAGCCACTTCTCGGCTAAATCACACAAAGTAAATGGGAGAAGACGTAAACGCAGAGTGAATGGGAGAAGACGTAAACGCAGAGCATCCAAAGACAGTTGTGAATTTCCCATCAAAGCGCATACGTTTTCGAATTTGGAAATAAACATGTATGCGTTTTCAGAATCAAGACCGTGAAATTTGGGTAAAAGTTTGATGAATTGGGGGTTGATTTCAAAATTTTCCCCGTTGGCAGGTGGTATAGAAAGAGAGGTGGGAAGGAGAACACGTGTAGGATAGCATCTCTCTTGGAGAGAAATGCGTGGAAGATTCTGCGCACCTGCGTGCGGTGGCAGAGTGGTGTTTAAGTTTGATGGATTTGGGTCCATCGCGGTTGTGGTGGGTGGTGGGGGAGAAGACGAAGAATTACCGACTCTGGGGTCGATAAAAGAAACACGGACAAGACGGGAAATGGAATCCCGTGTCCAGCCTAACATTGTGCTAAATGGTTGTAGCACAAGTGGCAGCGTTGGTATAATTTGGGGAATGAATGAAGTGTTTTAGTGTTTGTTTTGAAAAAGATACGGATTTTTGAAAAAATGATGTGATCACAACAAATGCAACAAGCAACCCTAAAATCTAGTGGTCACCTAGGTCAAAGCTCTAGACCGCTCCTAACTGCCAAAAGACAAGTCGCAGGATCAATCCTCCACTGCCTCTTTGTCTCTCCTGTGGCCAGGTAAGTGCCAGGTAAGTGGGAGGTTCTCCACTACGTAAGTAGTGAGCCTAATTAAGTAACCACTAGCCTTCGACACACTTGCCTTAGACACCACAAAAAAAACGCGGATAAGCAATGAATTACCTACGGCCTTCTTCTGTCCTAAGTGAGCGCGACGGTCCTTAGAGTCATCTCTAGATATTTTTTTAGTTAATGAGGGTAATGCGAATGCAAGTTTGTGATTTTTGGGGCTTAGGAAGAGTAATGAACTCCCCACCTAATCTGGATTTGGCCGTGCCCCTTAATTTCCGTATTAATATGCAAACAACCAAGAAATCAAAATCACGCACAATTTTTATTGTTTTTTGCGGCGCTGCGATTTATTTGCAAAGAAACCTGCAGCAAATTGTTAATTGGAGCAGATGAGGGAGAAGATAAGAAAGCAGAGGAGTCACCTGAGAATTTTTTTTTCTGTAGCGATACTGTAGAGCCGCGGTTTAGCCGCAATAAGCGCCTAATGCCGTGGATGCGCGGCAGTTTATCCTCTTCACTGCACAAAAATTTCACAACAGGCTCCTGTTCACTTACACAGCTCTCTGGAATACTCTGAAAAAATTTTCCACAGCTCCACAAATTCCAGATTTCCTCGCAACAAATCACAACAACACGTTTAGAGTTTGTGCGAATTTAGATCTAAAAATATAGATGGAAAAAACTTTTCAACTCAAATTTCAAAATAACGAACAATTAGCGCACTATCCCCGGCAACGGCGCCATTTGATTGAAACAATTTCTCGTTGTGTCGGTTTATAGAAAATGTGTATAGAAATCACAACCAAAAATATTTTTTGACCGCAATCAATAACGGTGTCGGATGTAGCGCGTTAGTAAGTGCGGATCGTCCACAGGGAAAGTGTAATCGTTCGTATTTCAAATTAGATGAGTTGAAATTTTAAAGAAAAGAAAACAAACAATTCATGATTTGTAAATTGAAGTTCAAGAATTAAGAAAATCTAGTCTAAATCAAGAAACAATAAAATCAAGAATTGAGAATTTGTGATGATTTCCAAATCAAATATCAAGAATCGAAGTGAGGCTCGTAGGAATCGATCGGATCTATAGATGTGATGAAATCTAGCGATTACATATTCTTACCCATCGATGAATTGATACTAGATCGATGATGATCAACGAGAATTAGGGATTTCATATGAAACTAGGGTTTAATCATCTATCCCTTGTTCCTTCGTCGATATCATTCACATTCTAGCCTCTAGTAAATTCAAGAATCGATCGTGGATCCCTAAATTCGAGCGATCACAATCAAGAAAGTATTGCAACGAAACTAGGTCGTCGATTCTTCAATTTGCTAAAATTTACAAAACTCATAGGACTGAAGAATCGTTTCAAGATTTGTTACATCATCATTCTATTGATCGTCTCGACTCCTTTACGAACGGAGTTTTACTCAAACATCACAATAAGAACCATAATCACAAATTGAGATCGAATCATGATGCAAGAATTTAAAGAAAGCAAGATTAAAGAATTTCACCTTTTATTTATCAACAATTTCGTTACAATTCTCTCAAGAACTACAATGAGGAAAGAACTCGATCGTCGATTTGGCTTAGCTCGTCTTCGTGAGTCGCGGATCGTCTTGGATCACTTGCTCGGATGAAGATCGGTTTTGCTCCTAAAAGGTTGAAGGCTTCTTGCTTGAATTGGTACTCGGTGTTCTTGATTTTTGGCTTGGATTTTGAATTGGGGATTAGGGTTTGAATGCACAAGTTGTGTCACTCAACTTGTGGGGAGAGATGAAGATTGAACAACCTAAAACCTTAGATCTAGGTTTCCTTTTATAAGCATTCAACCCTAGATCTAGAATTCAAATTTCAAATTTCCCTCCAAAATGAACCACTTTTCCCTCCAAAATGAACAACTTTTCCCTCCAAAATGAACCACCTCATTTGAATTTTCCCTCCAAAATGAACTACCTCATTTGAATTTTCCCTCCAAAATGAGGTTGTTAGAAAGAATCTTCTAGAAGAAGTTTGTTGGAGGGAATATTCTAGAATGAGGTTGTTACAAGGAGCCTTCTAGAAGAAGGTTGTTATAAAGAGGCTTCTAGAAGAAGGTTGTTGGAGAGAGCCTTCTAGAACTAGGTTGTTAGGCCGAGCCTTCTGGATGAAGCCACGTAGACATCTGGAGTCTTCTGGAAGCTTGTCTGTTACAAAGAAGCCACGTGTGAAAAACTGAAGCGCTGACGTCATCAATGCGCCGCGGATCCGCGGCGGGAAGGGCTTATTGGCCGCGGATCCACGGCCCAATAGAAGGCTCTGTACATGAAATTTCCTGTGTTGCTTGCTGTTGGCTTTAGTGATGTTTCCTGATGTGTGGAATCTTTTAAATATTTCTTGATCACTGCCAGATTTCAAGTCTTGGACTTGGCGCATTTTTCTCAGCACTTTTAACTGTTTTGGCTCTTTTCCTGAAATTTCCTGCACAGATTCTCGAGACAAGTGTTGCGCTATACAAAGATTATGTGATGCCATGATAAACACTCAATTTCCCTCAGAAATGTCGGTTTTAATATATAACACAAGTTATTTGGTATTTTACAGTCAATCTGCTAATATGTGCTATATTAATACCGAACACCTCTAGATGAGTGCAAATGGTAGGGAAATTGACGTGTTAAAAATGCAATATTTTCGACTGATCAATGTACAATGCGCATAACACTGCACAGTGGCGGACGTCTCTATAAGAAAATAGCCATATACGTATATATCTTTTGTTTAGTATGCACGATCTGCCGTTTTGAAAACAATTTAGAAGGGTTCCCTGTTTTAAACGTTTCGTGTCATATCGGACATGTATGTAAATAATGAGACTATAGCTCGCTCTTGGAAATCCCTTTGAAATCTATCAGTTCATACAAAATATATCCAGGCACTGTCCTCTGACTAGTCCTGCTCAGTACGAAAACATATAGCAAATATCATAAAACGTACTGCTCCATAGAAACCAATTCAAAAGTGCATATGAAAACCCTGTGAGTCCGGTGCGCACGGAAATCAAAATCCATACACGTGCCAAGCAGGTGTACAGAAACAACACCAAGGTGCAACGGTTATGCACACAACATCGGTCATAGGCAACGTGCGTGCCTGATTGCAAAATCGGGTGCATCTAACATGCACGAAAAATCCCGATTTAGTGCATCTGGTGTGCGCCAAATCGCATCTCATAACCTGCGCCCAACAGGCGTGAAAATCCAAATCCGGTGCATCCATCATGCACGAAATCATGAAATCCAATATCAAGCGCCTAACACGCGCAAACCCAATCAGGTGCATAAAGTGCACAAAACAATATCGAGCATCACCATCGAAATTGATGTCCAGTCCATCTGAGTGCACAAAAGCGAATCACTGCACTGCAAGTATATATGGACTATACCGAGTGCCAAAAACCAAATCGTGTGAGTATATACGCACAAAATCAACTCAACTGTATGAGACCCATAAAATCATAGTCATGAGAAACCAAGGCACGAAAACAATGTCAAGTGCAACAACTGTGCAACAATCGTAAATACTCAATAGGTGCAACCATGGTGCATGAAAACAACATCATGAAACCCAATCATCAAAATCAGTCATGCGAATAGATCGCCCAAAACATCGAAATCAAGTATGGCGGAATAGTCCGCTCAAGCACATCCTCCAAGAATCTCTGGCAACTGTCGTGGTTACTCATAGCATATCTCGTCGACGATCCTGATTCTGGCCTGCTGGTGTGCGTAACATGACCACTCCTGGGTCTAAGTCTTCTCTGTGGATTACCAATCTCACGATCTATCGGCTCATTGGCCCTGTCAGACGTGCTAATGGGGACGATTCTGTTTTAGCACTTCTCTGGTCATCTCTCGGTCAATCATCGCGACCACTCATAAGGCAGTATGTCACTGGCGTCGGCCTCTGGCTCTCTGAATGCACGTGATACATCTGATCTTGGGTGCAAGTATCATTGCAGCAGTATCCTGGAAGGAATCCTGCTCAAGGTTTCTTCCAAGTCTCATCTCTGCCAACTGTCCGGAAGTCATCGTCCTTTGCTATATCTGCTTCTTGCTCCGGAACGGCTGCATGCTCATCGCGACTCCTTCTGGAAGGTATATCCCAGTACAATGCCTCGGCATGCGTATCGCATCTCTGGTGTCGGCGGAGTGGAACGTCATCTTATCCAGATCTAGTACGAACCTCTTACTCCATTTTTCTCTATTGTCGACTGCTCCGGACTCGTCTCGTCGTGGCTGCATGGACTGAGCTCCAACGACTATCCTCGTATCTGGAGTCTCCCAAGAAGTGCATCTCACCATCTAGCATCCGAATTAAGTCGAGCCATCCGATCGATTTGTCAAGACCTCATAATCCCCCAAGAGCTCAACATCTTGGGTACAGTATAATAGTATCGAGTACATACCACAGCATCGGTGGTCCAGCCGTAGAAGGGCAAACCCAAGCCTCACTACCCACAGAATCCGATCAATTTGGCCATTGACTCTAATTCTTCAATTCAGTATTCTAGCAAGAAATTCTATTATCTTCAACTTAGAAATCATCAACCCGTATTTCTCACACTTCCTTTTCATTTATCTTAAGATCATATACGTTTTGCCAGTTTATAAAGCTTTCAGCATCTCCTAAGTTTTCCTTCTAAGGTGCAATCTCAACTCAGGAATTTTTATCATCTCTACTGAAAATATAAGCCATATCTTTTATTCTTATCTCTCCTCCAGACTCCAATTATATACCCCTACGTGTGTGTAATTATCACCCTACACTTGGAAATTCAATTCAAGCTATCATACTCTTGTCCATCTTCCAAAATACTTTTAGTTGATGAATTTTAGATGAAATTGCCCACACATCCTTCATGCGACCGTTAATACTTCTTGAGATACTAAACGACCGATTACAAAATGTGCTTGTGCATTTAGGCGTAATTTCTCGTCTTGCAATACCTAAGTCTTAGCGGTGACTCCCAAACCAGTTAGTCTAAGGCACTAGGTGATAAAGCACCCTCGCTATATTTTTTATTTATGCTGCCTTAAGTAATTACAAAACCGGTGTTCATTTTTTTTATCTCATTATTCACCACTTATACTTTTATTCTATTTTCCTTCATACTAAGGATTTTAGACAAGAGCATTTCAAGGTATCCTCTACTATCCCAAGTATCAAGATGTGTGTGAGTGCGTAAAGTAGGGTATATATTTTCAGAATTTGGACTTAAGGTTCAGAATTATTTTTCAAACTTATACTTCAAATAGAGCATTCAATACTCTTCCCTTATTTTGATTTAGCCGAAGAACTAAACTCAAAATTTGCCTATTTCTAAATAAACTATAAGGGCGTATATTTTCTACAGTTAAACTTTAAGAAAGGTTATTTTTAGGGTTTTTAATTTACTAAGTTTAGGATCTAGTCTTTCCTAACTAGTCAACCGTCATGTTGAACTTAAGTCAAATATGACCAAAATTGAACTTTTCAATTTTTATAATTTTTAAAAATTTTCAATTTTTATTTATTTTATTTTTATTTATTTTTATTTTTTTTATAAAGATGCAATGCGGAATTAAATATGCAAAGAAAAAACAAATATGTACAAAAAATAAAAATATGCAGATGCAATGCAAAGATAACTATTTACAATACCCTCACCCCCAAACTTATTAATAGCAGTGTCCTCAGTGCTCCCTACGGCGTCTACTTGACGCGGCCTCACTGGTCCCAGCCTCACCCCTATCAGCTCCCCGTCCCCGTGATCGTGAGCGAGATCGTTCCTCTCTGGCCAGTAGGGTGGTCATTCCCTGTTCCAGACCCGTTACTCATTGATCCAAGTTGGTCATCATCCATATCAATCGTTCTACCCCTCTATTGGGTTGTCGCATCAAGCGCGCTTGCGCAGTGGGGGTAAGCTCTTCGTCGCTCGCTGTGGATCTCCTGCTAGGGGTCTTCGCCATTACGTCCTCAGCCGGCTCGGTGCGCGACCATACATCATGTAATCGTGTGTAGGACGTGGAGACGCCCTCAAGAAGGGGTCGAATTGGAATCCCACTATGCATATAAAATTCAAATTCCTCAACAGAGAGGAAATTGCGACACAGTTGTGTCACCAATATAAAGCAAGGATAATTGGTCGCCCGTTTCCCGGCGCCAATCGAGTGAAGCAAAACAGTGCACATGTCATAACTAGGGTTTCGCGTCATCAATGTGTGCACTATATGGAGGGATGGTGTGAAAAATGTCATGTTGTGTGAACTACCAAAAATATTATTTTGTGCCCAACGGCACACAGTTAACACATTCACAAAAAGTGTGCGAGCCTGAATACCCTTTCGAGGCTCCCTAGAACAGACGTTTCCCATTAGAGGTAGGTAGTCTTCAAATCGGAGGGGTTGGTCATGAATGGGGAGTCGTGGAATTAAGGTGATCTCGTGAATGAAATCCCTATCAATTATAATTTCCCTATCTCCCCACATTAATCTAATATACCCGTGTTGTGCAAGACAACCCTACTCCATGCATTCATAACAACGAGTGACAAGATCTGGAAGCGCGAAGGAATTCGGATGGTTAAATAAGAGAAAGTTCCATCCGCGTTTTCGGATCTTATCGCCAAAATAGCTACCATAGACATTGTGTGCAAACAACTAGGAAAAATCCCTTTCAAACTGAAGTGTGGGTGCCATGACAGTGAAGTGCAGAAAAATAAAAATTTTACAGAGAGGATCAGAGAGATGCAAACCTCCTCTGAAAGTTTCAGGGGGCGACGTGGCTAAAGCGCGACGGTTACGCGGCCAGAAGAGGAGTTCGGTGGCGGATGCGCGGCTCTCTGGAGGCGATCTGCTGCAATTTCTGTTGCGGTGGCTAGGGTTTTTCTGAGAGATTAAATTAGGGTTCGGGAAATGCAGAGAGAGGTGGGGTTGTTTTTATAGGGGTTATTGGTTATTTGCAAAAAGGACCCCTTAAAAAAAGGAATTTATTTTGTACAGAAAAAATTGTATTATTTATTTATTCATTTAATAGAACTGAATATTTACAAAAATACCCCCGAAAATTTGAAATTTTTTAATATTTTTTATATTTTATATTTTTATTTTTTTATAAAATTACAAGTGTGACATACCCTCAAACTTATTTGAAACGGTGTTTCCACTGTTTATGGCTGGATAACCGAAATTTGGGGGAAGGCGGAGGAAGATTATTCGCTGTAAATCGGCTCCTGCAATATCAGGAGCTCCTCCGAAGGGTCAGCGGTGAGGAACGGTTTTAACCTATGTCCGTTCACTTTGAATAGTGAACCGTCCTCAGGATTTTCTAAATCGACCGCACCATGCGGATATACAGTCCGCACAAAATATGGTCTTTTCCAGCGAGATCTGAGCTTCCCGGGATGGAAATGTAACGGATGTCATAAAGAAGCACCTGTTGACCAGGTGTCAAAGTTTTTCGCGTAAGGTGTTTATCGTGAAACACCTTAGTTCGGTTTTTAACGACAACCGCATTTTCGTAAGCTTCATCCCGAAGCTCGTTCAATTCATTTAACTACAGCTTTCGATGGCTGCCCGCATCTTCGAGAGATAGATTCAGCTCCTTTATCGCCCAAAATGCACGATGCTCTATTTCCACTGGAAGGTGGCAAGCCTTTCCGTAAACAAGCCGATAAGGAGACATGCCAAGATCGGTCTTATAAGCAGTTC
Organism: Agapanthus africanus; assembly: GCA_030015575.1. Classification (NCBI taxonomy): domain Eukaryota; kingdom Viridiplantae; phylum Streptophyta; class Magnoliopsida; order Asparagales; family Amaryllidaceae; genus Agapanthus; species Agapanthus africanus. The sequence goes on from CM057343.1 coordinate 634,195,262, forward strand.
GAAATGCCCAAAGGGCATCAGTAAATTTTAAAGACCAATCCTTACGGTTTTTGGAAACCGTTTTCTCTAAAAAAAATTTGATTTGCCGATTTGAAACATCGGCTTGCCCACATGTTTGGGGGTGATAGGACGTCGATAGCTTATGATTAATGGAGTATTTCCGCATTAAGGCTTTCATAAGTCCTATTACAGAAATGTGTTCCATTGTCACTAATGATAGCACGGGGGTGTCCAAACCGGGAGAAAATGTTTTCCTTAAGGAATCTAGTTGTCGTTAGTCCGGCTGGGCACAGCCTCGACCCACTTAGAGAACAATCAACAGCGAGAAGAATATACAAGTTCCTAAAAGAGCTGGGAAACGGCCCCATAAAATCAATCCCCCAAACATCAAAAATCTCCACAACCAAGATTGGTTGGAGCGGCATCTCGTTTCTCCTGGATATCCGGCCCAAGTGTTGGCACCGGGAGCACGTCTTGCAGTAATCATGTGCATCTTTAATGAGTTGTGGCCAGTAGAAGCCACACTGCAAGATCTTCTCGGCTGTCTTTCTGGGGCCAAAATGCCAGCCACACGCTTGATCGTGGCAAAATGACAGCACACTCTTGAATTCATTGTTAGGCACACACCGACGAATAATCTGGTCGGGACAGTATTTGAACAAATATGGTCCATCCCAGTAAAAGTGCTTTACTTGGGATAAGAATCGGAGTCTGTCCTGATTTGACCATTCATTCGGTAACAGTCCTGTGGCCAAATAGTTCACAATGTATGCAAACCAAGGTTCGCATGATACTGCCAAGAGCTGTTCATCCGGAAAAACGTCGTTTATTGGAAGTGAAAGCGTCGGCGAAGAAGGAAGTCGTGAAAGATGGTTGGCCACTACGTTTTCACATCCTTTTTTGTTTTTTATGACAAGGTCAAACTCTTGGAGTAAGAGGATCCAACGTATCAGCCGAGATTTTGCGTCCTTCTTTGCAAAAAGATGGCGAAGAGCTGAATGGTCTGTGTATACGATGACTGGAGAGCCGATCAAGTAAGGCCTGAACTTTTCTAATGCAAACACAACATCCAAGAATTCCTTCTCGGTTGTTGTGTAATTTAGCTGGGCATCGTTCAGGGTTCGGCTAGCATGATAGATTACATGCGGTATCTTGTCAATGTGTTTCCCTAGGACAACACCAATGGCAAAGTCGGATGCATCGCACATAATCTCAAATGGATACATCCAGTCAGGAGAAGAAAGTACGGGAGCAGAAGTGAGTGATATTTTAAGTAATTCAAATGCGGTCACACAGCTCGAGTTGAAATCAAATGTAGTGTCCTTGGCCAACAGAAGAGTTAAGGGTCTAGCTATTTTGCTAAAATCCTTGATAAACCGTCTATAGAAACCGGTGTGGTCAAGAAAAGCTTGGATGTCTCGGACGCATTTGGGAGGAGGAAGATTGGAAATGACCTCAATCTTAGCTTTATCCACCTCAATGCCATTTTGCGAGATGATATGTCCTAATACAATACCTTCACGCACCATGAAGTGGCACGTTTCCCAATTTAAAATTAGGTTTTTATCCTTACACTGGGTAAGGACGGCGTCGAGATGCTGTAAACACTCATCAAAGGAATCACCGAAAATGGAGAAATCATCCATGAATATCTCCAAGAATTTTTCCACCATGTCTGAGAAAATTCCCATCTTACACCGCTGAAAGGTAGCGGGTGCATTGCATAACCCAAAGGGCATGCGGCGATAAGCAAACGTGCCGAAAGGACAGGTGAACGTTTTTTTGTACTGATCTTTTTCGGCGGTGGGAATCTGGTTATAGCCGGAGTAGCCATCCAGAAAGAAGTGGTACTCGTGTCCAGCCAATCGTTCAAGCATTTGGTCAATAAAAGGTAGCGGAAAGTGGTCTTTCCATGTCGCGGCGTTGAGTTTTCTGTAATCAATGCACACTTATGCCTGACTTTTTGGGGACAACATGAATCGGATTAACCCACTGGCTATCAGAGATAGGGTAAATGATACCACTATCTAGACATTTTACGATCTCTTTTTTTACAGCCTCCTTCATGACTGGATTGAGTCATCATTGTGGATCCCTTGCTGGCTTAGCATCATCCATCATATGAATGTGATGTTCAACGATCAAGGAACTAATCCCCTTGATGTCCGCCATAGTCCAGCCAAAAGCTTGCCGATTGCTCTGCAAGACCGTCAGAAGGGCTTTCTCTTGCTCTGAAGCTAGAGAAGCCGAGATGATAATAGGTAGGGTCTCGTTCTCACCTAAGTAAGCATACTTGAGGTGAGACGGCAACAGCTTGAGTTTGAGTGTTGGAGGTGAAACGATTGAAGGCAAAATCGGCGAAAATGTCTCGAACTCGAAGGATTCTAACAAAGGCTCAAAACGAGTGTACGCGACCGAGTCGGATGGTTCAGCTAACTCATCCGAAAATTCAAAGGATTCAAGCTCGGGTGGCAACAAGTCAAGATCGTTCAAGAAAGTGAAACACTCATAATCACTGTCGGGAGCAGTATCAGATTCAAGAAGGAACGCACTAGTGGCGTCAAGATTGCTGTGATCGAACAGAAATTTCTCGAACTCACAGTTCTCAGGGACGATCTCTTGGATCGAACAAACATCTAGTATATGAGCATTAGGTTCAGAGGGCTGATTCCCCAACATAAAAATGTTGAGTTCAATTGTCATATTTCCAAAAGATAGGTTCATCGAACCCTTGCGACAATTGATCACAGCATTCGAGGTTGCAAGGAATGGACGACCGAGTATCACCAAAATTTGATTCCGGGGGTTAACTACAGGTTGTGTATTGAGATTAATAAAATCAACGGGGAATATGAAGTCCCCTACCTTTATTAACAAATCCTCTAGCTCACCCCTAAGATGGGTGATAGATCGGTCGGCCATTTAGAGAGTACAATGTATGGGTTTCAGCTCTCCTATATCTAATTGTTCATGTACCGAATAAGGAAGCAGGTTAACACTGGCACCAAGATCCAACAGTGCGCGGTTGATGTTCTTATGCCAAATAGTTATTGAAACAGTAGGACAGCCACGGTCCTTTCGATTTTTAGGTAAAGTTTGGCTAAGAGCATCACTCACGGCACTAGCTAAGAAAACCTTCTTTGGTACCTGAGATTTCCTCTTCTTAGTGCACAAGTCCTTCAAGATTTTTGCGTAGGAAGGGACTTGTTGAATTGCATCCAAGAGAGGAATATCAATGTTAACCTGTTTAAATAACTCCACAATCTTCTCAATTTGTGGATTTTGTTTATTGGATCTCAACCGGTTTGGAAATGGAACATTTTGAAAGTTGGTTGAGTCCAATGTTTGTGGAAGAGATTGTGGAGCAGGAACGGACCCCAGAACTGGTGTTTTCGTGGAGTGAGAAGTGGGTCCGTTCGGAATAGCAGAAGAAGTAGAGCCTTTTGAAGAATGGAGAACAGGCTCAGAAGACGAAAAAGAAGAAGAAAAAGAAGCGGCGGACGGGGTGTCATCATCTGTGCCAACGTTGTTGTACAGCATTCTTCCAGATCTCAACGTAGTCACGGTACTCACATTATGGTTTTGTTGTTCAAGAGCAACATATGCATTCTGTGGGTGACCAGGATTTGGAAGTGGTTAAGATGGAAGCTTTCCCTTCTCTCTCTCGCTTAAAGCTGCATTCAGTTGTGCAATCTGGGCTTCAATGGTTTTGATGCTTTGCCCGTGTGCAGTAGTGTGTTGCACCAAAGACTGAATGGAAGATTGGATGTTGGCGGAGGATTGAGTTGATTGTTTTAAAAACGCCTCCAGAATTCGTTCTAGCGAGGAAACCTTATCGTTATTTGGCGGAATAAAATTGTTTTGAGGAAAAGAGTTGTTGGGTGCAAAATTGTTCAGTGGATTTTGGTAAGGTTGGGATTGGAAAGGCTGCTGATATTGATGCTGAGTTTGTGGTTGTGCTTGTTGTTGAGGAGAAGGAGGCCTTTGGAAATTGTTGTTGCCTTAGAATTGCTGCTGATTTTGATTCCAGACGAAATTGGGGTGGTTCCTCCAACCAGGATTGTAAGTTGAAGAGTATGGATCATTTCTTTATCAAATGCAGCATTGACTTGATCATGTCCTTGAACAGGTGGGTTGTAAGGACACTCTTCGGTTAAATGTGATGCATCCGAACAACAAGCGCAGATGGTACGAGGGGGAAGAGCAGGGATAGGAGAAGGCGATGAGAATTTGCTCTCAATTGCTTCTAGCTTTCGCGTGATCACAGCCATCTCGGCCTTCATTGCAATCGAGAGATCAAGTTGATGAACGCCTGCCCTAGATGGACCGGAAGAAGTAGATGAAGTGTTCGGTCTAGTGCTTTCCCACTGAAGCGTTTGCTCCGCGAGATCGTCGAGAAATTGCCAAGCCTCCTCGTCAGATTTGGATAGGAAGTGGCCTTGACAAATGGTCTCCAACAACTGCTTAGTTGTTGGGTTCAGTCCTTCGTATAAGGTCTGGCAAAGTTGCCATCTCTCAATACCGTGATGAGGGCACTGAACAAGAAGGTCTTTGTATCGGTCAAAGCACTTCCAAAAAAGTTAGGCAGGAAGCTGGGAAAATTGGTTAATTTCATTTCGTATTCTCGCGGTCTTGTTATTTGGGTAGAATATTTTTAGAAACGCTTTTACAAACTCTTCCTAACTGTTAATGGAATGCGATGCGGTGCTATACAGCCACTTTTCAGCTAGGTCACACAAGGTGAAAGGAATGACTCGTAGCCGTATAGCATCGTCAGACAGTTGGGTGGTCTTCATCATTGCACAAACATTTTGGAACTTGTTAATGAAGATATAAGCATCTTCGGATTCCAGCCCGTGAAATTTGGGCAACATGTTGATGAAGTGGGGCTTAATTTCGAAATTATCCCCATTAGCCGGCGGAAGTGAAAGACAGGTAGGGAGTGCGGAGCGGGTAGGATAGAAACGATTCTGGAGCGCGATTTGCTGAGGCGCTTCAACAGGAGGTGGTTGCGGGTTATTCGCACCAAGATGAGGTGGAATCAGTCCCGGGGGAGGTAAAGGGTTGTTAGGATTGAATCCTGACATCTCAGAAAATGAAGATGAAGGTGAAGATGTATTGACAGAATTCCGGTCAACGTCGGAGTTGGCCGGCAAAGGTAAAGGTGAAAGAGGTGTGGAAGGAGTTTCGACGTCGGAGTCGATCGCATAGTCGGTAGCGACTAACGAAACACGGACTAGACGGGCACTAGTGTCCCGAGTCCAACCAGACATACACTAAACGAGTTTAGTATAGTCAAAGCGTAGAATGTGAGGGTAAGAAAACGTCAATGGAGAAATGCGGGTGAAAAGGTGGGTGAAATGAGATTCTAGCGACAAAAGGGGCGAGTTTTTATAAAAGTTTTTGTTTTGTGTTTTTTTTAGAAAGAGTTTTGCAAAAATGTGTACGGACTTAGTTAAAACATGCACAATCAAACCTAAAGCTACAGTCTTCTAAGTCCACTAGACTGCTCCTAACTGTTCCAAAGTGACAAGTTGTGAGATAACCCTCAAATCATCTCTTCACTGCCAATTGTGGCCAGGTAAGCAAAAATGAAGAAAGGAGAGTTCCGCTCACGAATCACCGTGAGACGGACCTTTTAAAGTTACCTTTCTCACTTGTCTAGCCTAAGCACCACAAAGTCAAGTTTAGATAAACAATTGAATACCCACAACCTTCCTCTGTCATAATGAGCACGACAGTCCTTAATTGGCTGAGTCTAGATATTTTTTAATTTAGCTCAATGGTGATGCATATGCTTTTAGTGATTTTTGGAGTCTTAGGAAGGGTAATGAAATCCCCACCCAATCTTAATTGGTATTATAGCCCCTTAGATTCCGTATTAATTATGCAAAGCAGTAACACACCAAAAATCTAAAAACACTTGCAAAATTTTTTTTTATTTGGCAGCGTAAAGAATCCTGCACAAAAATAATTTATTGGATAGGAGAAAGAGAATCTGTGCAAAGAAACCTGCAGGAAATTTTTTTCAGTGGAGTGCAGAGGAGAGGAGAGGAGAAAAGAGTTACTCACAGAGAATTTTTAACTGCTGACGTCACCAGTTGACCGCAGTTCCGCGATCAAACCCTTACTTCTGCCGCGGTTCCGCGGCTTAACAGTTGGTTTGGATCTTCAAATTTGGTTCTCTGTGCTGAGTTGATTTTCCTCTTTCTGTTTAGATCCCCTGAATATTGATTTGTTCACTGAGTTTTCTCCAGATCTGAATTAGAATTTGCTCCAAGCCTGCACACTTGCACAAATAACAAGATGATATATATATTTTTTATTTTGTTTTCTAAAATTTTTTATATTTTTCAATTTTTATATTTTTTCTTTTAACCCGAAATTACACAAAGAAATAAACTACCGTCTCCCCAACAACGGCATCATTTGATTGTTAGAGATTTTATGTGTTTAAATTTACCGCAATCAAGACGGTGTCGCTTGGTAGCTAGCCGGTTGAGTACGGGTCGATCCGCGGGGAGATGGAATCTTTTTCTTTATGTTTTAACGAGTTAAATCCAAAAAATTGGTGATTTGTTTTAAGTTCTACTATTGAAATAAGTTCTGATAAAAAGTTTGCTAGGGTTAGGATTATGTTAGTTCGAGTTTTAGGAATTCCTCACTTTTTCTCAATGCCGTTATGGATATGGTGTTAAGGTAATCGGCAACAACGGGGATTAGCACGACTAGGAAGGAACTTGCAAGTATAAGCTAGGCTTTCCATGCTTAGTTTCTTCATTTTGGTCCTTGTCCGTCCGTTCTTGGCTCTTAGCCCTAACCTCCGGTTAATTCAACCACAACCGGTCTAACTATGGAATCATCGCTATCATGTAGGATAGGGTGTCGTAGTGAGCGGATTGTGGTTGAATTAAAAGGAGTCCGAATTTAAGATGACGGGCAAAGGAAACAGTGAAAGAGATTTCCTTCTCTCAAACCTTCCTTCTCCTGCCCTAACAAGTGAGAAGATTACTCACCCATTAAAAAGATATAAATAAAAAAGGAAGGTAGAAAGAAATTAAGTTGAGAGGAATTTACAACTAGCTATTCGAGACCTCACCTTGGTAAGGATCTTATTCAAGCATCATCGTTGTTTAAGGATAAAGAAAATAGAAAAAACAAAAGAATAACACAAATAAAATAAGCGACTAAATTAACAAAATAAAAATGCAGAAATTAAATAACAAGCAAGATAAATAAAGAACTCTCTTTTTATTTTTTTTTTAATTAAAGCACACTCATAACTCGCGACAATTTTTCATAGGAAAAAACAGAATTAAATCTAAAAATTCTAAACTAAAGAATGTACATCTCATTTGGCTTTGAGCTTTTCTATTTATAGATAGGAAGGTGAAACCCTAGGTTACATTCTGAGCTAAACCTGAGATTACAAAACTACCCAAAAAGAGCCAGGTCAACGCGGAGCTTCAATTGCCACCAACACGCCATTGACACGCCACCGACATGCCGCAGAACCGCGGCAGATGTGCCTGTTTGGTCGCGGTTCCGTGGCCATTTAGTAGATTTGTTGGATCATTTTTTTAGGGCTTCTTTCTGTTGCTTTTATCTTCTGTTTGGTGCACTTGGTTTCTCAATAGCTCTTCTGTTCTCTTCCAGATATTCAGCAGTGGACTTTTGCCTTGAACTCCGCATTGAAGTCTTGGATCTTGTGCTGCCCTTGTGGTTTGTGCATTGAAGTGACCAACGATTTGCCATTTTGTCCCTTGAACTGGTAGGCGGCATCATACGGATGGTAGCGGAAATCAGTATTCATCTGTTGTTGGTCGTAGTCCCGCATTTGTTGCAACTTTTCATGAATTTCACTGTAAAGAGCTGAGAACCTGTAACCTGCACTTATACAGCAAACACGGATTAAAAGCACCTATCTATATGCAATGTGATTAAGAATGGGCGGTATAAAAATGCAAAAATCTATTATGAATATGCATCGAGTACCGTGAGTTGAACAGGGTGACCGTGAAGAACAAGTATCCCATTCCCCGCATTGACGACTTGTTTGATCAGCTGGGTGGTGCCCAGGTATTTTCTAAGCTGGACCTTCAGTCAAGATATCACCAAATCAGGGTCAAGGTAGAGGATATATACAAGACGGCCTTTCGAACCCGATATGGACACTATGAGTTTCTCGTGATATCGTTCGGTGTTACCAATGCACCCACCATATTTATGGACTTGATGAACAGGGACTTCTCCAAATACTTGGACCGGTTTGTCATTTTATTCATCAACGACATTCTAGTATATTCCAGGAGTAGAGAGGAGCATGCTGAGCATCTACGAATTGTATTGCAGATTCTACGGGAGGAGAAGCTCTATGCTAAACTAAGCAAGTGCGCATTTTGGCTCGACAAGGTACAATTTCCGGGGCATGTCATTTCGAGTGATGGCATTTCAGTGGATCCGGCGAAAATTGAATCTATCGAAGACTGGTCGACACCAAAATCAGTAGCTAAGATAAGGAGCTTTCTGGGATTGACTGGGTATTATCGGCGGTTTGTTCAAGATTTCATCAAAGTAGCAGAACCCTTGACGAAGCTTATGCGGAAAGAGGTATCTTAAATTTGGTTGGAGGAGTGCACCCAGGCATTCGAGCTGTTAAAGATGAAGTTGACCGCGGCCCCAGTTTTGACTGTGCCAGATGACTCCGGTGGCATGGTCGTTCATAGTGACGCGTTGGGAAAGGGTTTAGGCTATGTTTTGATGAAGCACGGTCGAGTAGTGGCTTACTCCTCTCGTCGGTTGAAGACCCACGAGAAGAACTACCCCACGCATGACTTGAAGTTAGCGGCCGTTGTGTTCGCCTTGAAGATATGGAGGCATTACTTACTGGGCGAAAGGGTGGAGGTGTACACGGATCACAAGAGCTTGAAATACGTGTTCACTTAGAGGGAGCTAAATATGAGACAACACAAATGGCTGGAGCTGATGGCAGACTAAGATATTGATCTGCAGTATCACCTGAGGAAGGTGAACGTCGTTCCTGATGCTTTCAGTCGCAGGCTATCAGCTATATTGCTGACTTGTCAGAAAGGGATTCTCGAAGATCTTCAGAGGCTCGAGTTAGAAGTAGTTACACCGGGCGTGCCTGAACAGCTCTGGCAGTTGCAGATTCAGTCATCGCTTATAGATCGCATCAAAGCTGCACAGGCTGGAGACCCTCAGCTGCAGAAGTTCAAAGGGTTAGTAGAGGCTGGTTTGAGGACGAACTTACTAATTTATGAAGATGGCTCCCTGATATTTGGAAGTCGGATGTGTGTTCCAAAGGGGGTATTCGAGATGAAGTTCTAGCCGAGGCACAAAGTTCCGCTTACTCAGTGCACCCAGGAAGCACCAAGATGTACAGAGATCTGAGGCAGCACTTCTGGTGGAATGGAATGAAGAGGGAGATTGCTCACTTTGTCTCCAAGTGTCTGGTATACCAATAGGCGAAAGCCGAGCATCAGAGAGTAGCTGGATTGCTGCAACCGCTTTCGGTACCAGAGTGGAAATGAGAGCACATCACCATAGATTTTGTGATGGCACTACCTCGGAGTCCAAGAGGCAACAATACTGTCTGGGTTATTGTTGATCATCTCATGAAGTATTTCCCATTAGTATCGTGTCTGATCGAGTGGGACAATCGACGGAGTCGCTGGCAGAGAGATATATGCAGGAGATTGTGAGGTTGCATGGAGTGCCCATTAGTATCGTGTATGATCGAGACACCAGGTTCATTTCTTACTTCTGGAGGAGCCTGCAGGAAATTTTGGGCACTCGTCTCAAGTTCATCATAGCCTATCATCCGCAGACGGACGGGCAATCCAAGCGTACTATCTAGACACTCGAGAATATGTTGAGAGCGTGCATGCTTGATTTTCAGGGCTTTTAGAAGGATCAAGTTTTCGTATAACAACAGCCATCAGGCTAGCATCCAAATAGCACCGTTCGAAGCTTTTTACGGACGAAAGTGTCGGTCTCCTCTTTGTTGGGATGATGTAGGTGAGCGGAGGCTGCTCTGAAGGCGGGTAGGGATTTATCTTCGATCGAAGCCCAACGAGCGCAACTAAACAGAAAAGAACAGCGACTTGAAAAGGCTATACTTCAGGCTCCCTGGCGTATTGGTATATATCTTTTACATCCTTCTCAGAAGATAATTTATATTACTTTCATATCGTATTCGTCTTTACATATTTTTCCTTTGTAGGGCCTTCTATAGCGGGCGCAGCTTCGAGTCCACATCGCGGCATAGAGCCTCCGGTGACGGCCTTTATTCCTTCAGCGGGGGTCACTGGACTGGCCATAGACTTTGTAAATATTTCCAGTGATGCACCGGAAGGTGTAGAGGAGATTACTGAAAATTCTATCCCTCCAGTCCAAAATGGACGAAGTATCGAAGGTAATCATATATATATATATATTATATATATATATATATATATATATATATATATATATATATTTTGTTTAACGGCCCTTCCATATGTCTGACCCTTTCCTTCTCTTAGAATTGCAGGAGTTGGCGTCTTCTATTGTAGATCGTTCTCCGGAAGAAACCTTCCCGCATCTACTTAATATGGCGGCCCCGCACACGGTACCCCCTAGAGCATCATCCTTTCCTCCGGCCAAGGTTGGTATTCCTTTGCCTTCCGTATCATATTTTCATAATGATGCTGATATGCCCCCCTTTTTTATTTCAAACCAAAGTCCTACAGGCTGATGACGAAGTTGAAGTTCTTGATGGGCCTGGGGGCTTCTCAGATCCGCCTTCTGTGGCCATGGGTAAGTGATGCTTTAACCCTGGTATTCTTCAATTATTCTCAGTTCGGAAAGGCGACTAACCATACATATGTTTTCACAGTTTTGCCAACCCCGACTCCGCTAGAGTCCCATATTTGCATGCCGCCGGGCTCTTTTGCCAGACGTGTGTTTGAGAGGATGGTTAAACAGAGCATTCATTCACTGGCAACTCTCATTGAAGATCTTAGCACTGGCACTTCTGTCATGGCTGAGGAATTTGTTGTTGAAACCAATGTTTCTTTGTCCGTTCTTGCCATCTACCATGACGAGGCGCTGGTGCGTACTTGGGTTGAATATTGCAGTCAAGTGGAGGCTTCCCTACATGGAGTTGAATGCATGTGCCTTTCCTCTGATATCCTATCTGTAAAGGCCATCTTGCGTGGATGGATCATTCGGTGTGCGGCCAATCTCTAGTCTTGTGAGAAAAGGCTCAATCGAAAGTTTTCAGAAAGGGAGTTGGCTTCGAAAGCTTGGGGGAAACTTCAACCCCAGCTCACAACCAAGACTACTAGGGCCTATGAAATCTGGCGGGTCCTTCAGGAGGCAATTACGGAGGTGGTGGCTCTTGATAAATTTTTCATTTTCATACGTGAAATGGTCGAGACCCACGAGACTGCCGAGAAAGAGCTTGAAAATCAGTTTTCTTCATACCAACAACAACAGGCACAGGCAGGGACTCAACTTGTGGCATTGCTAGAGCTTGAGACGGAAGTCCGTCAGAAAAATGACAATCTAGCTGGCCTATTAAACTGCCCGTCGTCTTAAAAAATTTTGTCGCTGTATATCTTTCTTTCTTCCTTTTTTGTATCTTGTATTCATTTTGATTTATGAATAAAAGACATATTTTATTTCATGTTTGCACCTCTCTATCCTTTGATGTCTTGATTTGGCGTAAAGTAGTTTATAAACTCATTTCGGAGTTTGTAGTTTATATACTCATTTCGGAGTTTCTAGTTTATTCACTCATTTCGGAGTTTCTAGTTTATGTACTCATTTCGGAGTTTGTAGTTTATTCACTCGTTTCGGAGTTTCTAGTTTATGTACTCATTTCGGAGTTTGTACTTTATTCACTCGTTTCAGAGTTTCTTTAGTTTACCTCCCTTGGGTTTTACAGGAAAATTTGTCCAAACGTTGTATATAGATAACCCCCATTCTTTACGACAGAGGTCCGTTAGGTTTGTAGTACTAGGGTTTTAGTCAGTGGTACCGTCGGGTTGGCTGATATATTCCTCGATATACAGTCTTTAAGTTGTTGTTCGAGTAACCCCACGACTGCCGTGTCTCTGATCCCTTCGGGGGCTGGACAAGACGTCTTCAAGTAATCTCTTTAGGTCATATTACCGTCGGAAGAGCAAGTGTTAGGAATTTTCCATGACGCTTTTTACTTAATGTTAGGCTCAATTTAGAGCCCCGATGAGCCGTAACCGCACCCTTCTGGGGTGGGACGATCTCCAATGGTCTTTAAGCTTTATATAAGTTGCCGTCAAGACCTGATGCTAGGAATATGCCGTCACTTCGAGGTTTTTTTGCTTTGGCAATGTCGCGCCGATTCTTTGCTAAAGTAGGGTAGACATCTGTAGGACCTCTGTGCTGTTTGTATTGCAATTGAAGTCCGGAGCTAGGGATATGCCATCGCCCCAATTTCATTTGATAGTTGCGTCCGCATTCTGCTGAAATGAGGGGGAACACCGGGATAGTCTCTAGGTTATATATGTACTGTCAAGAATTGGAGCTAGGATTTTGCCGTCACTCCTTTTTGATTTGGCTCCTTGGAGATTTTGTTGACGTCGCATCTGCACCGAGAAGGAACGTCGAGCTGGAGCTGGGATTTTTCCATTACTCCTTTTTTGTTTGACCCTTGGGTATTTGATGACGTTGCATCTACGTCCTGCTGGCATAAGAAGCACGTCAAGCTAGAGTTAGGATTTTGCCTTCACTCCTTTTTGATTTGGCTCCTTGGAGCCTTTGTTGATGCCGCGTCTGCACTGAGAAGGAACGTCGAGCTGGAGCTGGGATTTTGCCATTACTCCTTTTTTGTTTGACCCTTGGGTCTTTGATGACATTGCGTCTACATCCTGCTGGCATGAGAAGCACATCGAGCTGGAGTTAGGATTTTAACATCACGCCTTTTTTATTCGACCCTTGGGTCTTTGTTGACGTCGCGTCTGCACCCTGCTGGTGTAGGGTTACTAGGCACTGTCATAAGGGTCTATAAGGCATCAACCATGCCCGATTTAAAATTTAGACGTGCCGAACAACCTAAAGCGAGGATCTTTGCTAGATAATTAGGGTTAAACATGTAAGTAAACATCCTTACAGCTAAGAGAGGGGGGTTACAACCTTTGTAGTCCGCTCCTTCGCTTCATAAGCTCCGAGTAGTAGTCCCTTCGCCGTGATCCATGATCTCCCGGACTCAAGAGAGGCTCCACAAGCCGAACGATCCATGCTTGCTTGAAGTCTTCCTTTTCGAAGATGATCTACCTTGAAGTTTCTTTAACTCAAGCTCTCACTTTTCTAATCAAGTATTAATGAAGTGAACACCCTAATCTAATTGGCTAGATTAGATGAGGATGATGAAGTAAGAATTATGCTCTCTTTTATTTTCAAATTCTCACACACACTCATCACAAAATCAAAAGCTAGTAAGCTTTTTTTTTGGAGGAAGAAGATGATGATTTCTTTTGTGATGAATAATGAATTGTTATCATGGTTACAAATGAACCTTGAGTTAATAATATCAAGTATTAACTCATGTAGAGAATAGACTAGGGTTAAGTGTTTGGGTTGGGTTAAATAATATCTCCACAAATATCAACACATAATATCTTAGCTTAAAACAAAACAAAAGCTTCTAGAAGCTTCAAGAAAATACTAACCCAAATCAAACCCTAACCATGTTTAATCTCCACTAATCATGTTGTATTTGTAAACATAACTTGTTACAATATTATATATCACATATATAATATATTTTTGTAACAAAAGAAAATAATACAATTAACAAATATCGCATATATATATCAATGTATTACCCGGTAAGAAAATGAATCAATGAAGCGAGCTAATATTAGATAATGTAATGTAATATATCACATATATAATTATACATTAAATTATCGAATCAACACTTGATTCAACAATCCGGCTATTTCTCAAATAACCGACTAATATAAACTGTATCAGTTCATCGAATCAACACTTAATCCGATGATCCGGCTATATCACATATACCCGGCTGATATCTAATATCGCTCTGATACCAATCATGGATCGCGGCGAAGGGACTACTATTCGGAGCTTATGAAGCAAAGGAGCGGACTACAAAGGTTATAATCCCTCTCCCTTAGCTGTAAAGATGTTTACCTGCATGTTTAACCCTAATTATCTAGCAAAGATCCTCGTTTTAGGTTGTTCGGCACGTCTAAATTTTAAATCGGGCATGGTTGATGCCTTATAGAACCTTGTGACAGTGCCTAGTAACCCTACAGTGGTATCAGAACCAAGCTAGAGCATTAGGCGACGTGTATACGAAGTTAAAAGTCCGATCGAACCCCGAAACATCGTATTTTGACCCCTCTCTGGAATTTTTTTTAAAATATGATTTTTTCTGCATTAAAAATACTCAGAAAATTCAGCAGGTGATTCTAAGGATAACTGTAAAATATGAGCCTCTAACTCCCTCAAGTCACCGCGGAACCGCGGCCGTACTTGGGAATTGGGGACTCGTATTTTTAGGGTTTATCCGTAGGTATTAGTGTATACTTCTGGAAATTTTTAATATTACTCAAGTGTTGAGTATTCTGGAGATCTTTTGTATTCGTTGATTCGATCGGAAAGTTTAATTTCGTTTAGTTTTCCGGATAATTTAGAACGTGTTAAAATGTTCGAACGGATATCAATAACTCGCTTTTTCCCGACACGAAAAACTTTCAAGTGTTGAATATTTCTTGAGTTTAAAACTTTCGGAAAAACATGCAAGCATATCTGCAGACCCTCTAGAAGAACGTAAGCTTAACTCGATTATGTGACCGTCAAAACTTCCACTGAACCTTTGGGTTTGTGGTAGTTTGGCGTTACCACATGTGAGGCGTTGGTTTGACCCTTCCACGGCTGGTTCACTGGGGCTGTGACATGTTCTGGGATTTTTGAACTCCGCTCAAGTATTGAGATATTTGGGAATTCTTGGGTGTTTGGTTATTCGATCGGAAAGTTTAACTTTGTCTATTTATCTGGAATGTGATACAATATGTGGAATTCATATAGTTAGGCGTGGAATTCATATAGTTAGGCGTGGAATGTGATACAATATGTGGAATTCATAATGCGAAGTATGTGATATTTCGGATTTATGATGTCTAAAATAATTATGAATTCCAAATGTTGTAGTTTTACACTTTCTTTTCTGTGACCGTAAGCGTAGTATGTGGTGTATCGCCGGCTTCGTTGCTATACATCAACGACAATCGGGATACGCATACTTGCTTACATTGATGATATGAGATATTATGTGTTGCTGTGATATGTTGTATTGGATCATCGTGTTCTGAATAGCCGAGGGTTTTATGTGAGATGAGGGTTTTTATTTTCATTTATGTAAAATTCATTTGTATGTAATATTCTTTTATTGGGGCACTTCCGGGATGAGGTTGATGTCACCATTGTATATTATTTACTTTTCCGCATTAGGTAGACCCAAGGATGGGAGCACAAGTAACCGGGTTCTAGGGTACAGTGGGAAGCCATCTCAAGGAGTCGAGACCGGGTCTCCTAACCCTAGATTGGCAGTGTTGCTTGCCGCTCTCGTAAGGGTCTAGGGATGTGGGTTTGGCTATTCATCGCGACCGTGGAATCCGTGTTTTATACAGGCTCGATATAAAATACGGACGTCCTAGTATATCCAATATTTCATATGTTATCTTCTGCTGCAATGTTCTGTGATGAGATCATATTACTGCCTGAGATGAATGCTTATACTATATATATGATATATAAATAATGCAGCTTTCGTTTCTTCTGTGATGCTTAGGAAGCATAAATGATGGGAATTATTAATGGGATTAATAAAAGAAAAGAAACCTGAAAAATATTGTAGAATCAAAACTTTATAAAAAAGGGTAGCTACAGTTTTTACTTTGCATAGCGGTATATATGATATACCCTGCACCTTATTCGATGAGGAAAGAGCCGAGATCCCTTCACCGGGAGTGACCTCTTTAGCAAAACTGGCAGATACTACAAACTCACGGTTTAGTTTTTGACAGCTTCTATAGTTCTTGCTTTGCACAGCGGTATATATGATATACCCTGCACCTTATTCGATGGGGAAAGAGCCGAGATCCCTTTACCGGGAGTGACCTCTTTAGCAAAACTAGAAAAGCCTCAAAAACACTCATTTTCAAAACCACTTGTTTCTACAACGATATCAAGCTCATTACGCTCATGGTTTTTCTGAAAAAACCTGCGTAGCCCTCCGTCATTTCAGATAAATAATATTTAGTATCCATGCTATGTTTGTTGACTTAGTCAAGGCGTAGTGTATGTTTCCCCCAATCAGAGCAAAGCTCTGTTTGAATTTCAAAAATTCAAAAATTAAAGCAACGCTTCTGATTCCTTACGCTGCGCGCAACGCACCACGTGTCAAAAACAGACACGCCAGCGCTGCACCCGAGACAGCACACCCAATAAGAGTAAAGCTCTGTTTTAAAATAAAAAGAAAGGAAGCAACACTTCAGATGACTTGCGCTCTACGCTGCGCGACACGTGTCAGCGCAGTTGCGTTGCGCTGAGCGACACCTGTCAGCGCAGCTGCGCTGCGCGACACGTGTCAAGCGCAAGTGCGCTTGCGCCAACTGTGCCACTTGCGCCAACTGTGCCAGCATTTAAACAATAAAATTCAGGAAAGATCTTTCCAATCTTGTAAAAAACAAGAAGATTATCTTCTGTAAAACAGAAGCCCTAGGATCAAAGATCCAACGGTGGGGAAACATCCCTAAATCAATCAAAAAAAGATCTCTTTAACTAACCTAACAAACTAATTGGCCCTATATAAAGGCCCCTAGACTCCAAGTCTTAAATATACAGAACTCCTCTAAAAATTTTGAGAAGAGCTCGAAGAGAAAAAAGGTAAATCTATGGAAAAAAGAAAAAGTTCTTCTAAAAAGATCAAAGATCTAAGAACAAGATCAAGATCTTCAATAAAAAAAAATATAATAATAATAATAATAATAAAGAAGTAATTTACTTCTTTATTAAATCTTTTGATCTATATAAAGGCATTGCCCTTTGTTGAACCATCGGTTCTTGAATCTTGAGGTAGAACCTCTAAAAAGATTCTTTTCTTTGATCTAAATTAGATCAAGATGCGCTCTGCGCTACTGAACAGTGCCTTGCACTCTTGATTTGCGCTGTTACGCTCTTGGATTGGCGCCCTGCGCCAGAGCGCGCCACGTGTTAACAGCGCACTAGCGCAGCGCACTGCGCTAACAGACTTGCGCTCACCAGAGCGTGACACGTGTCACCTCAAATAAGTTAAACATTTTCAGATGGACTTGCTGTGCATTATTTAAAAAAGGGCAGAGCCCAAGCAAAGGCCTAAATAGGCCAATCATGAACAAAATGTTAAACATTTTCAGATGGACTTAACCCAATTCTGGCCATAAGTCCTCAAATTAAATTGAACTGAGCACAACTGCTCTCTCAAATAAGTTTACACCCGGTTGAAGGGTACATCTCTGAACTCCTCTGATATTTTTCGTTGTAATCCTTCAACGTCGTCAGAGAGGTAACGGGTCCCGACAACCATACATTGATACGGACTGTGGGGTCCTTAAACTCATGGACTATGATGTCCTTAAACCAATATTCGTCCCCAAAATGGGACTGTTGGACCACCATGTCCCTAAACTGGCAATGGACCACCATGTCCCTAAACAGGCAATGGACCACTATGTCCCTTAACTAGAAAAATAGAGCCCCCAAATGCTCTTTTGTCGGGTCTAAATGATCCTGTTAAGCCGATCTTAGTCTCAAATTAGACTAACGTATCCTTAACAAACGTTTAAGTTGATCTTAGCCTCAAATATGGCTAACGTATCCTTAAACCAAAACCTTCAAACAGACTTTAGTCCTAAATTGGACTATAGATCTCCCAACCAACTTTGGTTCAAGGGTACATCTCTGAACTCCTCTGATATCCGTCGTTGTAATCCTTCAACGTCGTCAGAGAGGTGACGGGTCCCGACGGCCATACGATCAATGGACCACCATGTCTCTAAACTGGAAATGGACCACCATGTCCCTAAACTGGTAATGGACCACCATGTCCCTAAACTGGAACAATAGAGCTCCCAAATGCTCTTTTGTCGGATCTAAACGATCCCGTTAAGTTGATCTTAGTCTCATATTAGACTGACGTATCCTTAACAAACGTTTAAGTTGATCTTAGCCTCAAATATGGCTAACGTATCCTTAAACCAAAACCTTCAAACAGACTTTAGTCCCAAATTGGACTATAGATCTCCCAACCAACTTTGGTTCAAGGGTACATCTCTGAACTCCTCTGATATCTGTTGTTGTAATCCTTCAACGTCGTCAGAGAGGTGACGGGTCCCGACGGCCATACGATCAATGGACCACCATGTCCCTAAACTGGTAATGGACCACCATGTCCCTAAACTGGAACAATAGAGCCCCCAAATGCTCTTTTATCGGATCTAAACGATCCCGTTAAGTTGATCTTAGTCTCATATTAGACTAACGTATCCTTAACAAACATTTAAGTTGATCTTAGCCTCAAAAATGGCTAAGGTATCCTTAAACCAAAACCCCAAAACCAAATCTAAGAAAATACGGATTTGGACTAATCCACGTCCTACGGGCGACGACATAAATTAGTCTCCGTATACAATCCACGGGCAACCACAAACAAAACAAACACCCACGACACAAAGTGACCCTCTGGAGAAAGAGAAAGTTGTTACCGTGATGCGGTAGAGTAATTAACTGTAGGGGCTTGCGCCTGCAGGGAAGAGCGTCCCCACAATAAAAAACCTCTCGAATGAGGGGGAATCTGACGAAGTCTGCTACATCTGCCGCATCCGTCTAAACCTCCGATACACGGTGCCATAAATCAACTTGGCATCTTCGGAGAGGTGGACGGATAAAACCAAATAGCATCTGCCCCGAATCTCAAGCAAGACGTCTCCGTCGCGCCGTCTTTCGGAGGGGAACAGATTCTGGCACGCCCGGTGGGACCTTTTCCTCTTTCCAATCCACACTTCGTGTGTCGTATTCGCGAACGAATCGCGGTTTGTTAATGGTTGCCCTCGGGTTTCAAGTTACTAAGATTTGGTCTCTTGCTTGGCGCAGAAAGCAAACAGCAATGGCGTTCAACTGCTCGAACTGCTCCAACTGCAACTGCAACTGACGCTCCGCCTTACCTGGAGGTGTAGCCTATGGACCTCAAGCGACATCACTGTTCACGATGCCGGTGGAACAAATCACCCAGGCTACTACTGGACTATTTTTCGGGACCATGCTCCCGCCAATGAGCTGCACGGCCCCAGTGCCCTTACCGAAAGGTCCTAAGAAGTCGGTCTTCGATCGACTTACAGCTGCTGCGGCCCCTCTCAACGGGTCGCCCAAAACCAATGCCTCGGTCTTCTCCAGACTAGGCCAAAACTCCTGCGGACCCACGATGAAGCTTGCGGTCCCAAAGAAGGTTATTCAAAAGAGAGTAGCCAAACCTGCTCCTGAAGTCGTCAAGGCGACTTCTCCTGCCAAGAGGTCGATCTTCACAAGACTGACCGTCCCAACTCCTACTCCCGCTCTGGCCACTCAAAAGGCATCGGTCTTTACTAGGCTGGCACCGGCTATAGCCCCTCACCTGAACAGGGGGCAGGACAAGGCCGTCCCCGTCACCGAGCCAATTCCCACAACTCGACATGCTCGACGTCGCCATTGGCGCCGGGTGAGGAAGTCTGGAGGTAGTTCCCCTTCTGGGTTAACTCCACCAGCCCCGACGGTAGAGATTAATGCTGCTGTTCCGACTGGGAATAGCTTTGAACTGCTAAATAAAGTGCGTAGGAATTCTCCTACCGCTGTACTGAAGAGGTCTCCCCCTCCGCTGGAAAAGGCTGTAGAAGCAAAGCCAGAACAACCCCAATCCCCTCAACGGCTGTTCTCCAAAATTTACAAAGTCTGGTGGCAGGCCCGAGACTCAGTGATCGATCCAAATTTCTCCTGCCAGCATAAGAAACTGAAGGTCCAACAGGAAGTCAGCCATCCTGCTAAGCCACGAAAAGCTGTCTGGGTGCCCACCTCGACGGCTCCCTCAACTTCGACTGCTCCTGAGAAAAGAAGGCCGGAGAAGATCCCTGTGCCGGCGACAAAAGCCAAAAACACTGAACCCAAACGCCCTAAGTCTGGGGACATGGTCGTCCATACCGTTTACATGGCCGTCCATACCGTTTACATGGCATCTGGGAAGGAGGATAGCCGCGCTTCAACGGGCCACTGACCACTCACCCGATCCATCACAAGAGCCCAAGAGCAGCAACAGCAGAAGCTCCAGGAGATGCTGACTGCAATGGCCGCACTCACCGGACCAAAAGAAAGCCCGGAGGCGCCATCGGAGAAGCGTCGCGAACATGAAACCGATACTGAATTTCTTCGTAGAATGCTTGAAAAGAAGGACAAGGAGGCTGCAGAGAAAGCGGCCAATATAAAGCAGATGGCTCTCCTATTTCAAGACATGGTCGGGATGATGATCCAGCCAGATCCCCCAGCCGAAGATCCTCCGATTATCTTTGAAGATGACAGAGGAGAAACATCAAATCCACCACCGGCTCCTTCAACAGCCAAGGAGGAGACAATTTCCAAAGCTGCCCTGGATGACTATATTGCTTGACAAATACGAGTTCACCAGGCAACTGAGGCAGCCGGTCAAGTTGTCAAAACGGGGCGACCATATCCGAGCTGGTATGATCAGATCAAATACCCGCCGGGCTACACGATCCCAAAATTCCATGTCTACAAGGGGACAGGCAATCCCCATCAACATGTTGCCCAGTTCAGGGCTCTTTGTGGCAACACCGGCGGCGATGATAAGCTCCTGCTTCGCCAATTCGTCGGCAGCTTATCGAAGACGGCTTTTGAATGGTACTCCGAGCTTTTGAACGACTCCATCAAAACTTTCGCTGAAATGGAGTTGTTGTTCACCCAGCGATTCGCAAGCGCTAGTGAACGCGCCCCGATCACCGCATTGATCAACGCCAAGGTGAAGCCGGGCGAGACGTGGGTTCAGTACGCAATCCGATGGCAGAATCTATGGTCGAAGTGCGAGCAGCACATCGAAGAAGCACCAGCGGTGGGCATGTTCGTGGGCACCCTAGACCCTCATGCAACTATTTCACAGTTCATGATGTTCTTTAACCCGACCACGTTCCAGGCTTTAATTGATAAGCTAGCCCAGATGGATCAAATGGGTCACAAACCGTCTCCTCCGAAGCCGAAACCCCGAAACAACAAGGGTAAAGGGAAGGCGACCTTCGTTGCGAACACCCAACAGCAGCCCAGTGCCCCAAAGCTAGCGGATCAACTGGAAGAGAGACGATGGTATTATAATGTGAAAATGAAGCGCCCTTACTCATTCCCGCGGGATAAAACGAAGAGGCTGTTCGAGCTGGCGATGCGCAATAGGCTTATCTATCTCCCGAATCCAAGGAGACCGCCGCAACCCAGCGAGGTGAATAATCCCAATTATTTCCCTTACCACCAAACGGTAAGTCATCCGATCGAGGATTGCTTCGTCTTTAAGGGATGGATCGAGGATCGGTACCTACAAGGCAAGTTTGCGCTGTCTGAAAAGTGGAAAGTAAACCCACCACAGCCGCACACTCCAAAGAAGACGGGCACGTCGGGGGCAACTTGTTCTTTTGTTGAAGAAGCTCCATGAGAGGCCGTGCTTTCTGCCAAAACCAAAAAGATGCTGAATGATCTTCAGACATGCCCAGCGATCAGATGGAAGAACCCGTTGGAACCTGAGATCATCAAGGGGATGCTGAAGCCGCGCCCAACTCCAAAGATTGGTGATAGCCAAAATGCTCACACTCAGCCGTCAAAATCTTCGAAAAAGAAGAAGAAGTCCAAAAAGGCCGTGAAGCCTGGTGACAAGCGCACGAGCCTGCAAAAAAAGATCGACGCGCTGGAGCAATATAATCAGAAGGAGCGGACTCCCATCACGCTCCAAGAGTTCCTCAGCCACGTCTTTCAGGAGGAAGATGATGGAGAAAGCTCGTCGAATGAATCTGAGGGTTATGTAGCAAGTTGTCATATGATCTCTCACTCGTTTGCAGACGATGAAAAGGCTTCTTGCATAGAGAAACTGGGGGCAGGTCCCAAACCAGAACTGCTAGGACCATCAGACGAAATGATTGATGCATTCCTAAACAAAGCCCGTCAGGAAAGCAAAGCCAATCGAGAGCGTGAACTGGCTATATTTGAAAAGGCCAAACGCCAACGACTGGAGGAAAAGGTCGAGACGCCCCGACTGGAGCAAAGCGTCCCTATCGCCAGCAAAAGCAAGCTTAAAGTAAGGAATCAATTCGCTAGGGCCCTGGCAATAAGAATGAAGTTGCCCTCTTTCAAAGGAAATTCCCCTGGCAATATACATCTTGATGAAGCGGAAATACATCCTAACTTCTGCCTATACCATCAGAGGATTGCATACCCCACCGAGGAGTGCATAGCCTTTAAAAATTAGTGGCAGGGATATGTTGCCCATCGACAACACGTTAACCGAGTGAAGCGCAAGACTCGTCGGGAACAGAAAAGCACGACAGATGAGCGCGAAAGAGCTGCTAGCAACTGTCACATAGCCGACACCAAAGGATCGCAAGTTATCACGTTTGGAAGTGACTCTGACGAAGAAATCGCCCTCAGCCCTCTCTTCAAGGAATCCACCTTCGACAAAAAACATGCGATGATTTGCGACAAAATCTAGCTGCGTAATTGTACGTTGATCTATGACCGAAACGTCTTTAAACTACTACCGCAGCATCCTCAGGCTGACGTGATAAAAAAATAATAAAATAAATTTAAAAAATAATAATAAAAACGGTATGTCCATAAGCAGAATGGGTACGGATGAAAACCCGAAAGGGCTCCGTGAGTAAAAACGGCAGGGATACCGGCGAGTCTTGTGAAAACCTGAAAGGGCGCAACCTCGTTAAAAAAAGAATAAAAAAAAGAAGAAGACGGTATGTCCATAAGCAAAATGGGCACGGATGAAAACCCGAAAGGACTCCGTGAGTAAAAACAGCAGGGCTACCGGCGAGTGTGTGTGAAAACCCGAAAGGGCGCAATCTCGTTAAAAGACACTTACAGGGTCCTCTCGACCATGTAAGGAGAAACCACCCACGTGAGATCCTTACGACTCACAAGGGAGCAACACACTTAGGGATCCCCATGATTCCTAAGGAGAAATACACTTGCGGGATCCTCACGACTAGTAAGGAGAACTCTCTTATGGGATCCTCACGGCTCATAAGATTTGAAAGTCTTAAGTTACAGAGACCTGAACCTGTTCTTAAGCAACCCCCACAACCTTCGATATTGCCCTACAAGTGGCTCAATACTGACCCTTGTATACAATCCAAGGGCGCGAATAAGCATTTCCCCAGCAAAGTCTCACCCATGACTAGGGATATGTTCGCATGGTGAACAACCCTTGTAAGTCCCCTCGACTTATAAGGAGAAAGCACTCTTGTAGGATCCTTACGACTTATAAGAGAACATACACTTAGGAATCCCCACGATTCCTAAGGAGAAAACACACCTACGAGATCATCATGACTTGTACGGAGAAATACCTTTGTGAGACCTTTACGGCTCATGAAGTCAAAAGCCTTAGTCGACAGGATCCTAACCCTGTTTACTAAGCCACCTTTGTTCAACGTCGACAGAGGCAAATGATGATTCGCTCCTGGCAATATCCCAGTTGTAGCGTTGCTGATACCGAAACCGGTGTCTAATTCCAAGTTTGCGGCGAAAAGACAGCAAGCCACACATGCATACGAAATAGCCGAAATGATGGGGCAACTTGCAACGAAATCAGCAAGTAAAAATGTATGCATAAAAAAACAGCCGAAATGATTGGGCAACTCGCAATAAAAAGCAGCGAGTAAAAGAAAAAAAAATAGCCGAATTGATTGGGCGGCTCGCAATAAAAAGCAGCGAGTAAAAAGAAAAATAGCCAAAATGATTGGGCACCGCGAAAAATAGCCGAAATGATTGGGCAATCGCGACCTTCACGATATAAAAGCTGAAATGATAGGGTATCGCGGAAATAAAATAATAATATAAAAAAATGAATGAAACTTTTGCCCTACAGGTGAGATCACATCGATCCCTGTATACAATCCAGGGGCACAAATAAAGAGGGAACCATATCTTCCCAACAGGCTCCACCAGAAAGCGAAGCCAAATCTCGACGGTTCATAGAAAACCTAGAGACAACCTCGACATTTGTCGCAATATTGCAGACACAATGTCAACAAACGAAGAGAAGGAAGATCCCTAGCTTCAGGGTCTCGACGTCGATATCGACAACTTAGAGACCACCAACGGCGTTCCTTCGCAGTCCAGCAGGATACGGATACAACGTCAACAAAAGACCTCACGGTCGAAACAAAGCGAAGCGACGGCAAAATCCCAGCTTCACCTCAACATTCGTCTCAATACAGCAGACAAGATGTCAACAACGGCGTTCCTTCGCAGTCCAGCAGGATACGGATACAACGCCAACAAAAGACCTCACGGTCGAAACAAAGCGAAGCGACGGCAAAATCCTATCTTCACCTCAACATTCGTCTCGATACAGCAGACGAGATGTTAACAACGGCGTTCCTTCGCAGTCCAGCAGGATGCAGATACAACGCCAACAAAAGACCTCATGGTCGAAACAAAGCGGAGTGACGGTAAAATCCCAGCTCCACCTCAGCATTCGTCTCGATACAACAGACGAGATGTCACCCCAGCGTCCTCCCTCCAACAGGATTCGGACACGCCAAAGAAAACGAAGCGAAGGCCAAATTCCAAGCTTCAGGGTCTTGACGGTAACTCATATAAAACCGGAAAGACCATCGGAGATCATCTCACACCAGCATAGAGTGATCACTACCTCGACATCCGTCTCGATACAGCAGACGAGATGTCACCACAACGTTTTTCCTCCAGCAGGATTCAGACACGACAATCAAGCAACGGAGCCACGGCAAAATCCCTAGTTCCAAATCTCGACGGTTCACCAGCAACCTAGAGACAATCGCTACATTCGTCTCGGTACAGCAGACGCAATAACAGCAAACGAAGCGAAGGCCAAATTCCTAGCTTCAGGGTGTTGACGGTAACTCATATAAAACCTGAAAGACTATCGGAGATCATCCCACACCAGTGCGGAGTGGTCACCACCTCAACGTTCGTCTCGATACAGCAGACGCAACATCACTAAAAGGAGCCACGGCAAAATCCCTAGTTCCAAACCTCGATGGTTCACCAGCAACCTAGAGACAACTGTGACATTCGTCTCAATACAGCAGACGCAATGCCAGCAAACGAAGCGAAGGCCAAATTCCTAGCTTCAGGATCTCAACAGCAAGTCATATAAAGCCTGAAAGACAATCGGAGATCATCTCGCACCAGTGCGGAGTGGTCACCACCTTGACGTTCGTCTCGACACAGCAGACGCAATGCCAGCAAACGAAGCGAATGCCAAATTCCTAGCTTCAGGGTCTTAACGGTAAGTCATATAAAGCCTGAAAGACAATCGGAGATCATCTCGCACCAGTGCGGAGTGGTCACCACCTCGACGTTTTTCTCGACACAGCAGACGCAATGCCAGCAAACGAAGCGAAGGCCAAATTCCTAGCTTCAGGGTCTTAACGGCAAGTCATATAAAGCCTGAAAGACAATCGGAGATCATCTCGCACCTGTGCGGAGTGGTCACCACCTCGACGTTCGTCTCGACACAGCAGACGCAACATCACCAAGAGGAGCCACGGCAAAATCCCTAGTTCCAAACCTCGACGGTTCACCAGCAACCTAGACACAACCGCGACATTCGTCTCGATATAAAGGACGCAATGCCAGCAAACGAAGCAAAGGCCAAATTCCTAGCTTCAGGGTCTTAACGGCAAGTCATATAAAGCCTGAAAGACTATCGGAGATCATCCCACACCAGCGTGGACTGGTTATGACTCATCGGGGCTCTCCAAAATGAGCCTAACCTCAAGTAAAAAGTGGCATGGCAAAATTCCTAACGCTTTCTCTTCCGACAGTCAAACTGCCTAGGAAGATTGCTTGAAGACGTCTTGTCCAGCCCCCGAAGGGATCAGAGACACGACAGTCGCAAGTCTACTCGAACAGCAAGATCGCCTATCGAGGAATACATCAGTCAACGCGACGGTATGACGGACAAAACCCTAAGTACCACAGACCCTAACGGACCTCTGTCGTAAAGAGCAGAGGTTAACTGTGACGTTAGGATATTCTTGCGAGAACTGCTCGATTCGACTAGACTCGTGAAGAAATTAGTGTCTTTGTGAGAACTTCTCGATTCTTCTCGACTCGTGAAGAAAAGCCTTAGGCAGCGGGGATTAAAAAAACCTGTTTCCTAAGTACTGGGGTCCTACAAGTCGGTCCAAAACGGACTCTTGCATACTATTCACGGACCACACTCTCCAAGGTCGAATCTCGACAAGGAGGGAAACAACCGCTTACGAGTCCTCTCGACTTGTAAGAGGGAAAATTCTCTAGTGAGATCCTTGTGACTCTCAAGAGAAAACACACTTAGGAGTCCTTACGACCCCTAAGGAGAAAATACACCTACTAGATCCTCTCGACTCGTAGGGAGAAAAGTCTTTGTGAGACCCTCACGGCTCATAAAGTTGAAAAGTCTTAGGCAGCAGATCTGAACCTGCGGCTTAAGCCATCACTACCTCTTGAAGAAGCCAAGACAGGATGCTCGCTCTATTATCTGTCGACCATGCTTACTAAGGTAACATGCTGATAATAAAAGAAGGGAGAAAGCACAGAGATGACACAAGACATTGCAAAAAAAAATGTGTGTATCTTTATTCATGAATTCAATTAGGTACAAGGCGAATCGCATAAAAGAATAAAGAATGGATATATATTATTCAAAGATTACAAGTGTATGATTGATACAAAATGTTCATGGAGAAGGAAGCGTCTTCAACAAATCCGCAAGCTGCTCTCGCACTTCCTTCAACGCCTCCTTCTGAGCGGCTGCCGCGGCCACTTCTGCTTCCACCTGGGCCCGCTGCTGCAAGTAAGATGAAAATTGTTCCTCAACTGCCTGCTGAGCTGCCTAGAGATTTTGTGCATCCCGCTCGACGACGTCAAGCTGCTGCCTCAGTGTTAACCCGTCAGAGATGCATCGCCGAAGGCCTTCAAAGATAACCTTCAACTGTGCAGCATTTGCATCCACCTGAGCATGTAGTCGGGCGGACTCGCTTGAGGTCTCCTTGCATTCCCTCCGCCATAAAGCCGCTTCTTGCTCCAGATGGCGGAGGAAAGACGCACTCTGAACGATCCATGCAGCCCGTTGAGTACTCGCGGCCAAAATCTCGGGGGCAGGACGCATGAGCTCCAGCTGATGCAGGCGGGCCTCGATCTCCCTGCAGTGATTAACCCAAGACTCGACGACGCCTTCATAATGAAAATTTACAAGCATCGCCAGCATCGGATTAACCTCCGCAGCGAAATCTGCGGCAGATAGGGGAGCTTCTACGTCAAGCTCTTCGATGCATCCGCTCAACATACTCAAACTCATCGCAGCACCCTTTATGGATGGACGTCTGGAGAATAAGCCTGCCGGCGTCATGATACGAGACTCGAAAGGAACCAGAGCCGGAGCCGGAGTGACAGCTGCAGAATAAAACACAATCAAATGATGATTCAAAGAAATATAAGAAAGTCATCAATGATGGAGTCTACTATACCAGCCACAGGAGGAGGCAAAGCCAGGAGGACCGGTGGCGCGGCTGATCTTACATCTCCTCCTTCGATCTGTAACACTGCAATCAGGGCAAGGAAGAATCAGAAATAATTCCATTATTAAAAAAAAGAGAAAGCGCGTTAATTGAAAACTATACTCACCAGCGCCACTGGAGGAAGCAAGCTTTGATGGGAAGGAGAAGTGTGGGTGCAGACCTGGTAAAGGTGATCAAAAAGCATTCCTGCGAAGACGCAATAGTACAACATCAGTACATGAATTATACGGCCGAAAGATAAGACTAATGGGTTACAAATCCATACCTTCCAGCATTTGCGACGGTGCAAGAGAAGGTAGAGAGGTGGCCGCCGTCAAGGCAGTAACTGACGGCGCTCCCTCGAGCAAAGGGGCATCAGCACTGGCCGCACCTGCGTTAGAAACAAGATAAGCACTGTCGGAAAAGTTACAGAATAAAAAAAAAGGACGGTAACTCAAAATTTACCTGATGAGTCACCAGCCGAAACGGCGGCGTCTCCTTCCTCCATTGACATGGGTCCGCCTCCCGTTGCCTCGGCGCCCGACTCTACGGGAGCCGTCGTCGTGCTCGCAAGGCTAGAAGACGGCGAAGGACCGAAGGCTGGGAGAGCAATGATCGGAGCGATGCCCGACTCTTGAGAAAGAGCGGCCGGCTCATCCTCAACAATCATGCCTGTCTTGCCCGCTACCCCCTCGGGCTCGGCGGTCGCAGCCGTCTCGTCCACCGCTGCCACAGGTTCATCGGTCGTAGCCGCCGCATCCGCTGCCGCCCCAGACTCGGCCGTAACAGCCGTCTCATCTGCCGCTACCTCGGGCTCGGCATCGACAACCTTCTCGGGCATAGTAAGCGTGACCGTTTCGTCAGCCCCTAGCTCAGGCCCGGCGACTACGGCCGTACCGCCTACCGTCGGCTCGGTTTCGACTGCTACCTTCTCCACCGTCCCCTCAGGCTCGACGGTTTCCGCTGCTCCTTCAGTTGGACTCGGCCCTACAGGACAAGATGTATCAGAACCGATAGTTTTACCATTCTTACAACAAAAGTCTCGAAAAACACATTACCTGAGGTGGATTGATCGTTGGCCTCCCAAGCTGCACGCACCACCCGCCTATGAGCAGTGGACAAGGCAACCGAAGACTCTTTCGAAGGAGTAGCAGCATAAGGAATAACGGCGCTTGGGTCCACTCCCACAGCCAAAGCAGCGCTACGCTCCTTCGCTGCGCGCCTCAAGCGCTTCCTCTCCTCCCGGGCCGTCACGACGGACCTCTTGGAAGCCTCCAACAAGGCATCGTCGTCCGCGTTCAGAGTTGCCTCCAGAGCCTTCAAGGCACCCATCATCGGCTTTTTGAGTCGGGTCTCTTGCGGCAATTCCGAAGAGGCCGGAACATCGGTAGCTGGCCCGGGGAGAGTCCCTACATCGGCTTGCGCAGTAGATCCCGCGGCCCCTGCAAAGAGACAAAGAAAAGATTAGATTGGCCATAAAAAGGAGAATAAAGACTCAGTGAGCCGAGACATACCAACACCCGATAGAGTGCGTTTCCTTTCCTCCTCCTAGAAGGTTTTCAGGGAAGCAGCGATGGCTTCTTCGGTAGAAATGCCTGTTTAAAAAGGAAAAGCATTAGTCAAAGACAATGATAAAAGTACGATGAAATGAAGAAAAATGCAACTAATGATTACCTGATTGAGCAAGTTTAGCCAACCACGCTTCGAGCCTTGCTGATCGCTCAGAAGCCGCGATGGCGGCCGCCAGATCAGTGTCTTCTGGCTCTACCAAGAATCCCTTGTTGCTTCCGTACTCGCTTAGGCCTTCGGTGAGAAGGGCCTGAGGATCTAAACCAAGGACAGCGTCAAGAGAAAGAACAGACTTCTTCTTCCTCTTCTGCGCGCGAACCCCGGGTGCACCCAAAATCAACTTACGTTTCGTAGGCACCTTGGGACGACGGGTCCCGATGTCCGAGCCCATGCCGGACTCCGGCGAGACCACATTCACCGTCTCCACCGGAACACGAGACGCTGGGGGCACGTCCACGGTATCACGAGGCAATCCGCGCGGAAGGCTCAACACGCATGGCGGCTCGTCTCTAGCATCTCTTAGCGGAGGGACGACAGGAATCCTTGGCCTCAGGGGAGCTTTGCGGTCGCTGCCAGGAGGAGCACCCTTGCGATCAACCAACAATCGCTTCTCTTCCCGGATGACAGCACCCATCGCATGCGCGTACCAAGCCACATACACGTGGAGGGCCTGGGGGACGCAGCTCGGCTCGCTGATAAAGAAGTGGGAGCCCGTGTTCAGCCGCATAAAATGGTGCAGCGCGCTCCGTATCCCCTCCCTGGTGGCCGCGGGCTCTTCCAAAAACGCCTCCAGTGGGACCCCCTGGTTATAGCTTGATTGTTGGGCGAACCGATGGGGGTTGTACCTCATGAAGAGCGCCATGTCGTTTTGCCTGAACACCAGGAAGTCCGGCCGGATGGAGTATAAGTGAAGAATCTCCCGGGCTTACAATACGGAGGCCCCGTCCTTGAAACCATCACGCAGCGCCAACACCGCCTTGGAGGTCTCCGGGCCGATGGTCACGACTTTGTCCATGAAATAAATCCTCGCTCCAACCAGGTGCGGACGAAGAAGCTGAAGGGTCCCGGCAGCGCCCCGGCCGTCGAAACGCGGCCAAAATGCAGAACAAAAATTTATCAAACCGGCGCTACCGCTACCCGAATTCCGGATCGACCTTAAACCCTAAACTAGCAAACTAAACTAAGAGTTAGAATCTTTATACCGAGATGATCCGAGTCCTTCGGTCTTCATTCCAAGCTCCTAGCGATCCTTTGATGATGTTTGGTTGCCGGTCTTCCTCCGTCTCCGATGATCCACCCGAGGGAAACGGCGCAAGCTCCAACCTCGACGAATGAGGTAACCGACGCTCTAAAGTCGCTAGCGATGGAGAGTCGAGGTGTATGGAAGTGTCACCATAATTTTCTCTCAACATATGAGCTCAATGTGAAACTCAAGAAGAAGATGAAGGAGGTGAAATCTTTGGCATGAACCACTAAGAAAATGGCTAAGTATTTGTGAAGTATGAGAGAGTGAGGGAGTAGCAAGCATAAAATCACCAAATGAAAAACAAAATCCTATCCCAAATATGCCCCCCCCCTCTTCTCTCAATCCCACAAAAAGAAAACATTTTCCATTTCAATTTCATTAAACAAATGAGACCATATTTCAAGCCCATACCTTATCCATGTTCATGCCACCTCATACCTCCTTTCCACCTCATTTCCAAATGATTTTCAATAAATAAAATCATTAATGAGGTGGCACCTTCTAGAAGCTATTCCGTATAAAATACGGAATACTTCCGGTACATGTACCGAAATACATATACGCGTATTCGTACCAAAATACGAATAGCCGAGAGAGAAAACGTATAGTGAACAATAAAACTAGAATACGTATATACAAATACATATATAAATTATTAAATCAAAACATGATTTAATAAACTGGCTTAATCCTAAGCCGCTAGTATTATCAACCGTCCAATTAAAGTCTGCGCAGCAAGTGCACATATTTAATCGGACATCTGTATGTATCAACATACCCCATGTACACCATATCGCCTGAACCGTGAAAACCCTCTGTGTGGGACTCTAAACACTCGTCAATACGCTGGCAGTGGGTTTAACCACAAGCACGTCAGCGGCACTAGCTGTACGTAACGGCTACCCAGATATTGAGCGAAAGGGAGGCCGACGAGCAAACTCATCCTGAACCCCTGCTGAGCCTGACAGTGACAATATCCGTACAGTCCGGTCTGTTCGTCTAAGAGTATCGCATATCGAGTCTAGGGGGTAGATAAAGTCAGACCCCTAATAACGCGACATTTAGTGTCGGTATGAAACCCATCACCATCTGAGAAACTATCGATCCTGGATCGATAATTCTTGTTCACCGTGGCCACGGATTTATGGTGATGGCCATCCGTACACAACGCGACATCAACCCCCAATACTGGGAGAGACGAATCCCCGACGATCCGATCACTGCCTCCATGTGGCTCGGGACTGTACCCAACTAAAACCTGATTGCACGACTCCTTTGAGCCGTGGTAGTGTAGTAATCAAAGCACAGTAGGAACTCATACGAGACAAATGACGATCTCGGGTCGACAGACTAACCTGTACACATGTCACCTGGGAATTGCTATCTGACAATAGGTATAATACCAACTAGCAGGTTCCCGGCGAGTCCGTCCAGTATAATCATAACCCAATGAGCACTTGTATACTATCTTAGGTGAACAAACTAACACCAATGGCTTGTGAGACCTGGCCACCGCCCCTCGTCGGGGTCTCGATCAGTATACACTAGTCTACACTGGAGTATCGATGCCCGGTGATTGGTACGAAAAATTGTGTTTGTAGAATAACCGCAATCAGAACGGTTTCGCGTGTAGCTAGACCGAGGTGAGTGCGGGTCGTCCTCTGGAAAACGTGGAACCTTTTACTCTTACTTTAGATGTGTTGAAAAAGAGAGGAAGGATAGGAATAAAGAATATTGAAGAATGGTTGTAGGATCTAGATCTACGTTAAACAATGATGCAAAATATAGATCTAGATTAACTACGGAGGTAAGTTTATATGAAAAGGGGGCTTGTAGGGTTCGTTAGGATTTAGTAGTTATGGATGATTAATTAAAAGTTATCATTTTTATCCTTTAATAGATTTAAAACTAGAACGACGGTGATGTGTGTAGATTAGGGTTTCTGGAGGGAAAAGGAATCCCACTCTTAACCCTTATCTCGACACGGAACTCCGTTCATATCTAGCCTTTACCAAAACAATCATTAATCTAATCTCTAATCGCGGTCGGGACTAACAAAGAATTGTTAGCGCGCCCGATTAGGATGTTAATGATTCTTTTGATAAAGTTCATAAACTTTATAGGACTTAAAAAGGGTTTAGGAATGTTCATCATCCATTAGCCTACCCTAATCCTACGAACCCTAACAAGCGGAGAATTACTCGCGCATGTTGGGAGAAAAAGAGATGGAGAGAAAATGTATAATTAAACTACGAAGAAATAGAATAAGAAAAAGAAAGCTACCTTTATTAATCAACAATATTCATTACACTTTGATTTCTTAGAAAATGATTACAAAGACTAGTTTGCTTCTCGGTCTCTTCCAAGGAGGTAGACGAACAGTTGATGATCAGTCTGGATGCGTGAACCGTCTTGGACTTCGTGATCTCGTCGACTTGATAATTTTTCCAAAAGGCTCTCGGTCCATATTTATAGTCCAAAGCCAGAAACCCTTGCTTCCAAATTAGGAAAATAACAGTAGAGATTCGCCACAAAAATTTTCAGCAACTAAATCTTCAAGATTGCTGCGGATCCACGGCCCAAGGAGGGTATGGCCGCGGATCCGCTGCTATTCAATCTCCTCCCTTAATCATTTTTCTTGGGCTCTGTATTTGTGACATTTGGCGATCCTTGGAACCTTTGTATCATGGAAATCTTCTCGTGGTTGTTGCCAGACTTGGTCTCCAGGTTTTGCTTTCTTAATTAGGCAAGTTTTCTTCAACAACTTGATTTCCTTGATTTTAGTCTTGGAAAATTCTGCACAACTTGGAAAAATTCTGCACAACAACTTAAATAATATTTAGTAGATTTTGTTCTACTAGGATTTGGTCAATAATATTATTTGCATACAATTTCCTACCAAATTCTAATTATAATATATCAACACATGGAAAATAGTATTTTTACACATAAACCCTCATATGTATGATATATTATAATAAAGATCTTTTTTAAAATGGAAATGGTAGGAAAAATGTAATAACAAATGTGCAGTTTTATCAACTGAACAAATACCCCTAAACTTATCTTTGATCGTCCCGAGCAAATTAGTTTATTCAAGAGGATGAGAAAAAGAAATGAGAAAAACTAAGCACACTTTCGTAGGCAAACACGATTGCACTGAGCACGTGCAACAAGCCATTAAATCTCTAGGTGTCCCTAGTAGGAGGAGTGTTGTCTCCTGAGGGTTTTCAGCGGATTACACCCACAAAATCCTATAATAAAAGAGAGATGG
This sequence comes from Agapanthus africanus, assembly GCA_030015575.1. Classification (NCBI taxonomy): domain Eukaryota; kingdom Viridiplantae; phylum Streptophyta; class Magnoliopsida; order Asparagales; family Amaryllidaceae; genus Agapanthus; species Agapanthus africanus. The sequence continues at coordinate 634,229,238 of CM057343.1, forward strand.
TGAAATTTACATATAAAGATAAGAACCATAAAAGAAAGACTTTGAAAATAAGAGTTTTCAACTAATACTAGCTTTTCAGTTGTCATGAGCCCTATCTTAATAGTCATGAAAAGATGTTAGAAATCACATCATCCCTCAATAAAACATCGTCTTTATTCTTCATTCCTACCTTTCATCCAAACATCGATCATATACCCCTACGTGTGTGTAATGGACATCCCTACACTCGGAGAATTCAATTCAAGCTATCATACTCTTGTCCATCTACCTCGGTACTTTTTAACTTGATGAATATTTAGATTTGCTCACACATTTTCATGCGACCGTTAATACTTCTTGAGGTACCAACCGACCGATTACTCATGTGCTTGCTGATTAGGTGATAGTATTTTCCTCGTCTTGCACCACCTAAGGCTTAGCAGTGACTCCCAGACCAGTTGGCCTTAGGGCACTAGGTGAAGAGGCACCCTCGCTATATTTTTTTATTGCTGCCTTGGCAATACAAAACCAGTGTTCATTTTTTTCTTTTCACCATTTTTATATTTTCTTCATTTATTATTTCCTTCATACTTTGGCTTTTAGACAAGTGCATTTCAAGGTATCCTCTACTATCCCGAGTTTCAAGACGTGTGTAAGTGCGTATAGTAGGATATCAACATTCAAATGTTTGGCTTCCAGAATAGAAACTATTTTTCAGACTTATTTTTATCCTCAGATTAGTGACTTCCTTCATCTTACTATCCCTTGGGACAACAGCTCATAACTACTTATTACTAGTTCGTTTAAGAAAACTTCTAATTTTCTTGGTTTTCTTAAACTATTTCTATCTTTTATATATAATTTTTCACTTTCTATTCTTTTATTATCAAAAAAATTGTTGTGCTTATATATAGTATAATGCAAAGTATGCGTAAATAAGCACAAACCTCCCCCAAACTTGTTTTCAACAGTGTCCTCACTGTTGCTATCTGCTGGGTCATAAAAACCTGTAACCTTGGGGGGACATTATTAATGGGGGCAAAAATATATGAAAGTGAAAATCCTCCCCCAAACTTATTTTTGGCTCACAAATTTGAGGACAAAAGTTATGTTCTAGAGCCAAAAAATATACCTCCCCTCAAACATGAGTTAGACAATATGAAGCATTTTAAGAGGGGGTGGGTCATTTGGTTAAAATAAAACTTTACAAAGACCAAAAGTTAACACCAACCATTCAAAGATTTTATCAGTATAGCGTATAGGTTGGTGGAAGAATGTGTTGTATCGAGTCAAGAAAAATTGGGGAAGGGATAAGAGGTGGTCTGGAAAGGGTTTGAAATTAGAGAAAAGAAAGAATGAGGATGAATGTGAATGATTAGGAAGAAGGAATGGTGACGGTTCAACCTCTATAGGAGGAGATTGATCAATCACAAAATCCGTATTGTTTAAAAATTCAAGTTCGTCAGCAAAAAGTTCTTCAAAACTTTTATCAATGGTGTGATTGAACATTTTGCTGTCAAAGAGTTTTGTGCCAGAATTTATCCTACTTGATTCAAAAATTATTGAGGTAGAGGACTCGAAAAACTCATCTACCTCATTTTCAAAAATATCCAAATCAAGTTGAATTTATGGTATTATTGAACTTGAATTAACGGATTGTGATTCATCAAAACTCACTGAAACTATAGGAACAGAAGAAAAACCGGAGAAAGTAGAAGGTGAAATGGGTAAACAAATTGGTGTGTCGAGTGTTGCTGAACCAGATGTGGAAGATGGAGGCTGTATTTCGGTCTGATCTTCGGGTATACCATTATCATCAACTTCAAGACATATTTAGGGTTCGGGAAGAATTAAAGGCTCAAGATGATGACCACAAGAAAGTGAAAGGATTTGATGAATTGGTGGGACAAAATCATCCAAAATTTCGGGTTCATCAATCAATATATCCCCAACGTCAATCACCTCATTCAAGTGAATGTTAAAATTCTCAAACACCTCATCAAAAGTATGGTTTTCAATCAGTTTTGGTTCAAGAGTGGAGGTGTAGAGATCACAAGGGTTGGGTATGGTTTCACTTGAAATGGGCCCTTCACAATCGGATAAATCAAACACTACAAAGTCACACAACTTATCAGACATTCTATTTGGTGTACTTGATGAATCTATGAAACTGGAGTTGTGGATTTCAGTTTGGAATGGGGAGGTTTGATTAGGAACGGTGTACAGTTCTGTCTCACTACCCAAATTCTCATTTTGTCCTATGCCCGAATCATATACTGAAAAATTTTGGGCAGGTTTGAAATTCTTTGCTTGCATCCACTCTGTTGTTTCCTTCCTAATTTGGTTCGACAATTCCAGAAATTTTTCTAATGTCTGCTCCAGACTAGTCTTGGGTTGATAAGGGGTTTCAGTATAAGATTGAAATTCCTGTGGATAATTAAAACTCCCAAATGACTGATTAAAAGAACTGTCTAGAGAAGGTGGAAAAGTCGGATTGGATTGATAAGAATAGAATGGTTGCGAAAATTGGGTGGGAGTAGGATCAATATTATGATAAGAAGAATATTGATATGGGTTGGTTGGTTGGCTATTTTCAATAGACATCTTATATGCCACAAACCGCCTATCAAACTCTTCTTTGGAAAGTGGAGGTGATGGTTGATATTGGTCCGGGTTGAAACTTTGGCCTCTAGCCCTAGCTATGTGCTCAGCAATGGACATTTGTCTAGGGGCTTCCTCACTCTGGGTATGAACTAAAACAGGTGTAGGATTAGGATACGGTTGATAAGACCTAGACTGAAGTGGCCAACTGTTTCTTCCCTCTTATTCTATATGATCTCTTAAGGACATGGAAGAGCCGGACGGTATACCGAAGGGATTACGAAAACAAGAAATATCTGGTTGTGGAAAGCAAAGCTCGGCAAGTGTTCTTCTGTTTAGGTCACCCATTATAAGAAGAGAAGAAGGGGGAAGGGTAAAAAGGGGAGAAAATAATTGGTTTGTTTTGAAAAATGACGGATTTAGATAAATCACACAAAAATGCACAAACAACCCTAGAACTAAGGTTACCTAGGTCAGTCTCTAGACCGCTCCTAGACTTCCAAAGGACAAGCCGCAGGATAAATCCTCTACCGCCTCTTTACTACTCTTGTAGCCAGGTAAGTGCCAGGTGAGTGGGAGGCTCCCCACTACAAAATTAGTGGTCCTAATTAAGTAACCACTCGCCTTGGACACACTTGCCTAGTCACCACAAAAGTAATGCGGATAAGCGATAGATTACCCACGACCTTCCTCTGTCCTTATTGAGCGCGACAGTCCTTAGAATCTGGTCTAGATATTTTTTTTAATTAATGTAGGGTTGATGCAGATGCTCGGTTTGTGATTTGTGGGGCTTAGGAAGGGTGATGAAATCCCCACCTAATCTTGATTTGGTCTTTGCCCCTTAAAGTCCGTATTAAAATATGCAAAACAAAACCAATCACAAAACTTTTGCAAAAAGATTTTTGAGCGGCGCTATTTTGCAAAGAATCCTGCAGAAAATAGATTTTATTGGATTTGAGAGGAGAGAGAAGGAGTTGAGAAAGATACCTGAGAAGTGTGAAACCCTAGATCTCCTGTTTCCTCAAGTCTGTGACTCCAGATCTCCTTGAAAAATTCACGCACAAATCGTTAAATATGCAATTTGCAGTTTTGTTTTAATAATAATATGAATCATCTAAGAATTCAACACAAATAGTAAGAATAAAAAATTACGCACGTATCCCCGGCAACGGCGCCATTTGATTGTTCGAAAAAGTGTGTTTGTAGAATAACCGCAATCAATAACAGTGTCACGTGTAGCTAGACCGAGATGGGTACGGGTCGTCCTCGGGGAAACGTTGAATCTTTTACTCTTAGTTTAGATGTGTTGAAAAAGAGAGGAGGGAAAAAGAATATTGTAGAATGGTTTCTAGATCTACGTTAAGCACTAATGCAGAATATAGATCTAGATTATTTATGGATGTAGTTAATATAAGAAGGGGCTTGTAGGGTTCGTTAGGATTTAGTAGTTATGGATAATTAATTAAAAGTTACCCTTTTTATCCTTTAATAGATTTAAAACTAGAACGACAGTGATGCGTGTAGATTAGGGTTTCTGGAGGGAAAAGGAATCCCACTCTTAACCCTTATCTCGACACGGAACTCCGTTCATATCTAGCCTTTACCAAAACAATCATTAATCTAATCTCTAATCGCGGTCGGGACTAACAAAGAATGGTTAGCGCGCCCGATTAGGATGTTAATGATTCTTTTGGTAAAGTTCATAAACTTTATAGGACGTAAAAAGGGTTTAGGGATGTTCATCATCCATTAGCCTACCCTAATCCTACGAACCCTAACAAGCGGAGAATTACTCGCGCATGTTGGGAGAAAAAGAGATGGAGAGAAAATGCATAATTAACTACGAAGAAATAGAATAAGAAAAAGAAAGCTACCTTTATTAATCAGCAATATTCATTACACTTTGATTCCTTAGAAAATGATTACAAATACTAGTTTGCTTCTCGATCTCTTCCAAGGAGGTAGACGAACAGTTGATGATCAGTCTGGATGCGTGAGCCGTCTTGGACTTCGTGATCTCGTCGACTTGATAATTTTTCCAAGAGGCTCTCGGTCCATATTTATAGACCAAAGCCAGAAACCCTTGCTTCCAAATTAGGAAAATAACAGTAGAGATTCGCCACAAAAATTTTCAGCAACTAAATCTTCAAGATTGCCGCGGATCCGCAGCCCAAGGGGGGTATGGCCGCGGATCCACGGCTATTCAATCTCCTCCCTTCATCATTTTTCTTGGGCTCTGTATTTGTGACATTTGGCGATTCTTGGAACCTTTGTATCATGGAAATCTTCTCGTGGTTGTTGCCAGACTTGGTCTCCAAGTTTTGCTTTCTTAATTAGGCAAGTTTTCTTCAACAACTTGATTTCCTTGATTTTAGTCTTGGAAAATTCTGCACAACTTAGAAAAATTATGCACAACAACTTAAATAATATTTAGTAGATTTTGTTCTATTAGGATTTGGTCAATGATATTATTTGCATACAATTTCCTACCAAATTCTAATTATAATATATCAACACATGGAAAAAAGTATTTTTACACATAAACCCTCATATGTATGATATATTATAATAAAGACCTTTTTTAATATGGAAATGGTAGGAAAAATATAATAACAAATGTGCAGTTTTATCAACTGAACATCCGGTCTCGATACTCCTACGACTAGGGACATTTAAGGATGTGTTTATGGACCCCAGCTCCCACATATATGATCGCCATCATAATGCTGGCAGTCAAGCAAGAATCCTATGGGCTCTATCAACATGATGATAACGGTAAATCAGATAGCATACTATCATCTTGAGTAAGACTGTTTCATCGGTATAGGTCCTGCCTCAATCATCATAATCACAAGTCCGCGACTATGATAATTGCCTTGAGGGAACTATAGCCAACAATCTCCCACTTGCACTTAAGGCCAATTATTGCGATGTCGCATACTCACAGTCCGTGTGATACCGAACACCCAACTTCTCTACTAATCAGTTTTGCAAAACCGTTTGCAAAAATGATTGCGTTCAAGAAATAGCCTCAGTGAGTGGATCCGCTCCAATGTTTCTTCCTATATCTCTCTTAATCTCAATTTCGCGGAGAAAGCTATCTCCCGAAATGAGCAATACTTGTCTTAAAGTTTGTCTGGATATCTGATGGGACCCAGTTCACAAAAGAACTCCAAATCCAGCAAACCTCCTAGACTGTATCATCCACTGGATTTAATCTGTAACATGCGCCATGCCTTTCTCAGTATCCGCTTGGACCACCTGTCCAACATACTGTCCCCCAAAAGAGAGAAAACAATAACTCTGACAGTCACTCGGTCATCCAGGTCACCATGGAAGCCTGGAATGATAACCGTCTCCCGAAGGAGGCTGCCGTAATCATTTCCCTAGAACATTCACTTATGTTCAATAACTGCTTCCCAATGGTTCTCCAGGATTTGATTAATATATCTGCATATTGCATCTAGTACAAAAACAATATCTGGTGCGGTACTTGACATTTCATGATTAACTCAATTGCCTAAGCAAGTGATATGCTAATCATGTAGATCCCTCTCCCCTTTAGTCTGTAAGACACCTTTAAAGAGGTTGACTCCATCACCTGCAGGTACTCCACCATGCCAGGAGTCGTCCATTTAATGTCAAAGTACCCAGATTAGGATACTTCCCAAATCTAGATCTAAAACCATAGATCTAGTAACCAGAAAACCTGATATTATATCCATATCCTGTGTGGAGAAACAACTTTGTGACAACCACAATATAACCGATAATAGTATAGGAATATCTCTTCCTATCAAGTGCATGTCATCCAAAATACATGGACATCACACTCTACTACCTTCTTACCGGATCCATCTCCTATTCTGATGAGGTCAAAGCCTATGACTGTCATATCAAAAATAGATGATCTATTTCCGCTATACCTGCTTTAGTCTATAAATAGACATAAGCTACTTGCCTACTATGCTTCCGCTGCTCCCACTGACTACAACAACCCTCTGGCAGAGTCATATACACGTGCACTTCTAAAGCTAGTTTAGAATGACGGTATACTCATCCTCTTGCCGGGTCTTATAGTCTAGAACAACAGCAATGGCAAGTCTGGGTAAACAAGAACCTCCATGTCACCGTCTCTGAGAAGACCGAAGTACCTCTCGAGTGACTGAGATTACCCACCAAATCTGCGGAGTGGCTAATGGAATGTCGAAACTAATTGAATCGTTAGGTTCTATTAAATCATCAATGATCGTTTGTGGTTCTGGAATCACTTCCAGTTCTACCATACTCCCAATTTTGTTTTTCTGAAAAAATCCACTTTACTAAAATAGTGGCGAGTCAAGAACAATATAAATATTGATCTTCCTGATGGTAGAAAGTTATCCCTCGTCAAAGCCCGGGATAACCCACAAACAGCCATTACTGAAACGTGCCTTGAGTTTATCCAAATTCTGGTTTTAAGCATCAGCCGGACAACTCCCTATACCTTAACATAGTTAAGATATAAATTGATTCTATATATATCTGATATAGAAACAAAAGCACTAATTTAATTGGAACCAGATTCAAAAACATGCAGCTGTCTCCAGTGCATATCAACCAAATGGAAAAGAGGACAATCAGCATTACTCATCTAGGAGTGCATCCATATATGAGTAACCCGAAAGAGAAGCAAGTTCTCAAAACCATTACTATCAATGGAATACCAAACTCAAGTATCTACATCTTCGAATACTTCGAAGAATCCCGATACTTCTAATAAATGGTTCTCTATTTTATTCTTATAACTATAACTTCTCAAAATCTTGACCTTGCATTTCAACGAAATACTTGTCTAGAATGAGAGATGTTATGAGTAAACAGAATACAGTGCGAGTACCAACCCCATTGTCCTAATGGACACTGGACAACATACAATACTTTGTAGGTTGAAAAACTGTACTATGGTTAAGAAGAATTACACCGCTGTTGAATGCACCTTACCTAATCACCAACTGATATAGGTAAATGTCATAGACACAATATCAAAAAGTTATATATCACTTTATAAAATAAATGTACAGATATATCTGTTTGAAATTGGTGCATAACAACGGATATTCAAAACCAAATATTTGTCATCCGGCAAAATCCAGATGATTTCTTCAAATATCACCAATTACTATGAATTCCGATATAATGAGGATCTAATCACCCAATTCCCAATATCTTACTCCCACTCACCATCTATAATATCATACAGATGTGAGAAACTGATCTGGTAAATACATACCCTGGAGTTAGATTCTAATTGGGAAAACAGTTTTCAGTTGACATCGCACAGTCAGACTGAAACATGAAAATGTTTCAAAAGGGTTAACTGGTATTCCTAGTAATGCCTCTTCCATTATCCTGATTCACGACAGTAACCATATACTTACATGCCCTCACTGCAATCCCTTTAATATGTCTTTACTTATTACCTTCTGTACACCTCCTTTACGCTAATTGGTTTTCTTCATTCCCTACCCTTCGGCACCAGCCTAAGGTTTGGTAGAAAACTATCCAATAAGCGTAATAGGTGTACTCTCCTAATCCTAGGAACCCTCGCAACCTGAGAGAAGGAAAAGAGAAAAGACAACCGAATAATTTTATTCTATTTCTCCTGAACCAGAATCCATCCTCGAAAAAGTTCATTCGAGTTCGTATGTAACTATACGGTGGATTTATCCAATGGAAGTGGATATCCGTAGTGATACGGAGTATTCTAGAGAAAAGCAAAGTGGATGTAGGAGTGGCAGGGGTATACACTATCTTTGTCGTGAATGATGGTGATCGCAATTTCCTTTGCCATTATTCTAATCCCTTTATATGTCTTTACTTATTACCTTCTGTACACCACAGTTAAGCTTGTTGGTTTTCTTACTTCCCTACCGTTTGGCACCTGCCTCTAGTTTGGAAGAAGACTATCCAATAAGCTCAATAGGTGTACCCTCTCCTAATCCTAGGAGCCCTCACAACCTGAGAGAAGGTAAAGGGAAAAGACAACCGAATAATCCTATTCAATCTCTCCAGAACCAGAATCCATCCTTGAAAAATTTCCTTCGAGTTCGTATATAACCATACGATGGATTTATCCAATGGAAGTGGATGTTCGTAATAATACGGGGTGTTCTGGAGAAAAGCAAAGGTGATATAGAAGTGGCAATGATGTATGCGACACCGTGACATTCCAAAAGCCAAAGTGCTTTAAGAAGGTTCGGTCAATTTGGTTTCATGAGTTTTAGTCAAAAGTCGGGTCATAGTCGCAGCAAGAAAGAGAGAGAGAAGAAACACTCAGCGTGCACTCTAACCTAAATCAGAATGGTTAATCATTTTATCTAATCTGGATGGCTCCCACTGTATCCTCGATTCTCCTCCAAACCTAAAAGGAGAATTAGTCGGAGTCACCCGAGGAGTAATCCTACTCATCAGTGGGAATCGGGATCCAACTATCATCGCATGATAACTTGATGGAAGCCACTCAAGTTACCACACTCCAGAAGGTATGCGCAAGCCTGGCAAGTTTCCTGTATGTTTGAAACTCCCGATATGATTTTTACCCCAAGCAGCTTATGACCTTGACGGATGCCAACAAATCATAAGTTGCAAGTCAAGTTCTACCTGTCATTGTCCCGATTAATTTAGACCCACCCGTACTCGCCCTTTACGGATGCCAACAAGGCTGCACGACTGTCCTAGATTAATGGATATCCATGCTACAGAGAAGTAACACACAGCTACCGCACACTATGCCTTGACGGAAGCCAACAAACATAGCACGAATACTAGGCGCTACTTTTCTAAAATGACGGAGGGCTACGGCTGGTTTTTGGCGAAAAACCGTTAACGTAATGAACTTGATATCGTTGAAGGAATCCAAGTGGTTTTTACAAAAATTATAGTAGCGAAAACTTTTGCTAAAGAGGTCACTCCCGGTGAAGGGATCTCGGCTCTTTCCCCGTCGAATGGGGTGCAGGATATCCCAAACTGAATACCACGATACAAAGCAAAAGGAAACGACTATAGTGAAGTTATTACGTTGACGCAAACTTTTACTCAAGGGGTCACTCTCGATGAAGGGATCTCGGCCCTTGCCTCGTCGAATGAGGTGCAGGATATTCCAAATGAATACCACGATGCAAAGCAAAAGAAAACGTCTGTAATGTCAGTTTTTTAAAAACTTGGTTCCAACAATATCATATAAATAGGTTTTTTTTATCCTTGCATTGATAAGAATCAATGCAGTCCCATCAATTAATCACACCAGAAAAGAACGAAAATAAAATGTACGTATATGCCATCCGCATTCGCCACTGGGCCCGTCATCACCCGTTAGATTACTTAACTAACGACAGAGCGGGGGCTGGACTAGCGCGGGTGCAAAACATATACAGCATCTACTAATATATATAAATATATATATATAACATTCGTCCCAGGCATGATATAAAGCAACATCACAGAAATATCACAGAATGGTGGATAATCTGGAGCCCCGGGTTTCACTTAAGCCGCAAGTGAGACCCGACGTTCCCTGTCGTGTGGATAGCCTGTGCAATGAAACCTAGACCCCTACGAGCGCGGCAAGTTACCCACCAAAACCAGAAGCGAGGAAGCCCCCTTCAGCAATGTGAATGGACCACCCAGCACTTCACGGATTCCGGTAACTTGAGCACCCCCCTGGGTCAACCTATACCCCCTACGAGTGTGGCGAATAGCCCGCCAATTCTAGAGTAAGTCCCCTCCATCTGAATGCCTTGAGATGTGGACCAGTTGCCCTCTAGAACCCGGCTATTCGTGCACTCCACCTCGGGGTAATCCTAGTACAGAAAATAAAATAATATACAAGGGTGACATCGACCTCAGCCCAGTGTCTATTTATAGGCTTGAGCAGATATAGCGGAGATAAGATCATCCATTTTTGATGAGACAGTCATGGGTTTGACTTCATCAGATTAGGGGATGGAACTGTTAAGAAGGTAGTAGGGTGTGATGTCCTGGTATTTGGATGACATACATAGAGTAGGAAGTAAAATTCCTATACTACGATCGGTTGTACTGTGGTCGTCACACAGTTGTTTCTCCACAAGGATATGGATATAATATCAGACATTCTGGTTACTAGATCTATCGTTTTAGATCTAGATTTCGGTAGTTTCCCAATATGGGTACTTTGACAGTATTCTAATAGTATTTTAGAATAGATGACTCCTGGCATGGTGGTGTACCTGCAGGTGATGGAGTCACCCTCTCTAAAGGTGTCTTGGAGACTAAAGGAGAGAGGGATGTGCATGATTGGCAGATCACTTGCTTAGGCAATTGAGTCAGTCATGAGATGTCAAGTACCACACAAGATGTTGTTTTTGTACTAGATGCAATAAGTTTATATTAATCCAATCCTGGAGAAACATAAGGAAGCAGTTTTAGAACATAAGTGCATGTTCTACGGATTTGATAATGGCAGCCTCTTCGGGAGACGGTTATCATTCCAGGCTTCAAAGGTGACATGGATGACAGAGTGATTGTCACAGTTATAGTTTTCCCTCTGACGAAGGACAGTATTATGGACAGGTGGTCCAAGAGGATACTGTGGGAGGCATGGTACTGGATACTGATTAGGTTCAGTTATCAATACTGTCTAAGAAGTTTGGATTTGGAGTTCATTTATGAACTAGGTCCCATCAGATATCCAGACATATTCTAAGACACCTATTACTCGATTCGGGAGATGGCTTTCTCCGCGAACTTGAGATTAAGAGAGACATAGAATGAAACATCAGGGCGGATCCACTCATTGAGGCTATTTCTCGAACACGAGAGTTTTACAAACGAGCTTTGTGAAACTGATTAGTAGAGAAGTTGGATGTTCGGTATCACACGGGCTGTGAGTATGCGACATCGCAATAATTAGCCTTAAGTGCAAGTGGGAGATTGTTGGAGATAGTGCCCTCAAAGTCAATTATTGGATCGCAGGTACGTGATTACAATGATTGATGCAGGACCTATACCGATATGACAGTCTTGCTCGAGATGATAGTATGCTATCTGGTTTGTCTTTATCATCGTATACATGCTTTAGTTCGCTATTGCATGTTGATAGAACTCATAGGATTCTTGCTTGACTGCCAGCAGTATGATGGCGATCATATACGTGGGAGCTGGGGTCTGTAAGCACATCCTTAAAGTGTCCCTAGTCATGGGAGTTTCGAGACAGGGCATCGATACTCCAGAGTAGACTAGTGTATACAGTCGAGACCCCGACGAGGGGCGGTGGCCGGTCTCACAAGCCACTGTTGTCAGTTGGATCACCTAAGATATATACAGGTGCTCATTGGGTTATGAGTACACCGGACAGGACTCGCCGGGAACATGCTAGTTGGTATTATACATATCGTCAGATAGCAGTTCCCTGGTGACATGTGTACAGGTTAGTTTGTCGACCTGAGATTGTCATTTGTCTCGTGTGAGTTCCCACTGTGCTTTGATTTCTACCCTACCACGGCTCAAAGGAGTCGTGCAAACAGGTATTTTTTGGGTACAGTCCCGAGCCACATGGAGGCAGTGAGCGGATCGTCGGGGATTCGTCTCTCCCAGTATTGGGGGTTGATATCGCACAGTGCACGGGTGGCCATCACTAGAAATCCTCGGCCGAGGTAGTGGAGAATTACTGATTTGGATCAGTAGTTTCTCAGATGGTGATGGGCTTCATGCCAACACAATTTATCACGTTATTAGGGGTTTGACTTTATCCACCCCTCTAGACTCGATATGCGATACTCTTTAGACGAACGGACCAGACTGTACGGATATTGTCACTGTCAGGCTCAGTAGGGTTTCTGGATGAGTTCGCTCATCAGCTTCCCTTCCAATCAATACATAGGCAACCGTTACGTACAGCTTATACCTCTGACGTGCTAGAGGTTATACCTAGTGCCAGTGTGTTGATGAGTCATTAGATTCCCCCACAGACACTTTCTCAAGTTTGGGCGAAACGTTGTAGAAGCCGTATGGTTTTATGGCAGGGTTCGGAAAATGCACGTGCGTTTTCGCACGTGTCATTTTTCGGGCAGATAATACTGGTCGGCTTTGGTTTAAGCCGGATCCGAGTATTATACTGTGTAGATATAATATCTTTGTCTCGGTTGCATTTATATTCGGTCGTAATACAAATGCGGGTATGTTATACTGTTACGGGGTTATCCTGAAATTCGTTTCGGGATCGCTTTTGGAAGTTGCCAGTTTCCAGTTTTCTATCAGCCGTATTTAACATTCGGTTAAATGCGGATTTATTTTTCTTCTTGGGTAAGTCATGAGGGTGAGTCATGCTTCTAGAAGGTTCTAGAAGTGGTGATAAGGCTTATGAGTCATTAGTGCTTTAATTGTGCATTTATTGTGTTCATACAAGGTGTATGATGACTCATTCTTTTGCATCAACTCTTCTTTGTATTTGCTTAAGATCTTTTGCTTATGGTCACTCTCCCCCTCTCCTACACTCACCTCCCTCCTATCCTATATATGGCCGGCCATTCACTTGGTGATGGTTATAGTTGTTCATTTGAGAAAAGATATAGTTTATAGTGTATGGAAATTTCATAGCTCTTTTCATTTCCATCACAATTCCAAAAGAGCAACTTCATTAACCGTTCGTCCGTGACCTTGGACGTGATGAGACAAAGTGTTCTACTCATTCTCTACATCATCTTGGTCGTCTCTTTTAGCAAACTTGATGACCGAGTTGCCTCGGTTCAAAGGCGGGAGCCCGTTTAAAGATCCGTCGACGTGGTGCCACCTGGACGAGAAGACTGGAGATCGAGGAGATCGGAGAAGCCGCAACCAAGCGTGGGATGATGGTTGAAGACCGAAGGACTCGGATCGTTCGGTATAACATTTCTACCCACTTTGTAGTTTGTTAGTTTAGCTTTAATGGCGGATCCGGATTATAGTACGCGATAGCGCCAGTTGTAAAAAGTTTTTGTTCCGCATTTGGCGTCTGTTAGACGACCGGGGCGCTACCGTGGACTTACAGTAGTATCAGAGCCTCACTATTAAGCTTTACTAACTTGTGCTAACGCGTTTAAAAGATCGATCGAACGGAGTTTCCGAAATCACAATTTTCAGCACACAAGTTTCTGTCGATTTTTTAAAGGGCCTAAAAATAATTTTGCATATCACAGAAAAGCGTGCAGGGTTTTCTAAGCATTTTGGGAAAATTTGGGCACGTGATCCCACATGACCACCGCGGATCCGCGGTCAAACCTAGGGTTTGACCACGGAACCGTGGCGACTTTGTGGGAACAGTGCTCCAATTTTTTCCAGAGAGCTTCACATAGGAAATTGTGGTTTTTTGGTACTATTCTTTTAGGCCCAGTTTTTGTTACTGTACAGCAGATGTTTGTGGGGGCCACTTTGGGAAATTTTGTCGATCGAAATTTAAACGTGTTAGTTTACAGTACTTACTTTATATCTCCGACCGGGAATGTCATTCGAGCGGTAAACCGCGTCTAATTGCTATAATTCTTTTAGACGGGTTTGCGAACGTAACATTCGCGTTGATGTTCTGTGTTGTGCTGTGATGTTGCGGATATGTCGTGGTGGATAGCAGTATGCAATGGTAGTGCAGTTTGGATTTATTTGTACATTTGATATTTCGGGACGAGCGTCCAACATGTGGACTGTTGTCGCTGCCTGTTTGTATAATATTCTTTTTGGGGAACGACCGGGTAGAGGTCGATGTACCCGTTGTATATATTTTTATTTCTGTACTAGGTTTACCCCGCGACGGAGTGCACGGATAGCCGGGTTCTGGAGGGCAACGGGTCCGTATCTCATGGCTTTGAGAGGCAAAGGGGCCTCACTCTAGAATTGGCAGACTATTCGCCGCACTCGTAGGGGGTAGAGGTTGACCCAAGGAGGGGTGCTCAAGTTACCGGATTCCGTGAAGTGAAGGGTGGTCCATTCATTTTGCTGTAGGGGGCTGCCTCGCTTCAGGTTTTGGTGGGAAACTTGCCGCACCCATAGGGGTCTAGGTTTCATTGCACAGGCTATCCACACGACCAGGGGAACGTTGGGTTTCAGCAGCGGCTCTGTGAAACCCGGGGATCCCAGATTATCTGTATTGTTCTGTGATGCTTATTACTTTACTGTAATGCTGCATATTATCACGCCTGGAGCGATTATTGTATATTGGTATATATACTATTAGATGTTGTATATATTTTACACCCGCACTAGTCCAGCCCCCGCTCTGTCGTTAGTTAAGTAACCTAACGGGTGATGAAGGGACCCAGTGACGAATGCGGATGGCATATATGTACATTATATTTTCGTTCTTTTCTGGTGTGATTGATTGATGGGACTGCATTGATTCTTATCAATGCAAGCATAAAACAAACCTATATTTGATGTTGTTGGAACAAATTTTAAAAGGTGTTATTACAAAGATGTTTACTTTTGTTTTGCATAGTGATATTCAGTTAGAATATCCTGCACCTCATTCAACGAGGCAAGGGCCGAGATCCCTTCACCGGGAGAGACCCCTTGGGCAGAAGTTTGCGTCAGGGTAATAACTTCAATATAGTCGATTACAAGTTGCTTTGCATAGTGATATTCAGTTAGAATATCCTGCACCTCATTCAACGAGGCAAGGGCCGAGATCCCTTCACCGGGAGAGACCCCTCGGGCAGAAGTTTGCGTCAGGGTAATAACTTCAGTATAGTCGATTACAAGTTGCTTTGCATAGTGATATTCGGTTGGAATATCCTGCACCTCATTCCACGAGGAAAGAGCCGAGATCCCTTCACCGGGAGTGACCTCTTTAGCAAAACGTTTTCGCCACTATATTTTTATAAAAAGCTATCAGGTTCCTTCAACGAGATCAAGTTCATTACATTAAAGGTTTTTCGCCAAAAACCAGCCGTAGCCCTCCGTCATTTCTTATGGATGGTCAGTAGTATTCAAGCTATGTATACTTGGCCCTTAGTCAAGACATAGTGATTGGTAGCTGCTGGAGTGTTCACATGTTGCATAGATAGATGCGTTGGTTTGGGACAGTCGTATTACTATACTTGGCCCTTAGTCAAGAGTATATACGGGTGGGTTCAAATTGACCTGGATAATGATGGATAGAACTTGACATGTGACTTATGAGATATTTGGCCCTTATCCAAGGTCATAAGAGCATGGGGTAAAAATCATATCGGGAGTTTCAAACATACAGCAAACTTGCCAGGCATACGCATACCTTCTGGAGTATGATAACTTGAGTGGCTTCCATCAAGTTATCATGCGATGATAGTTGGATCCCGATTCTCACTGATGAGTTAGTTTACTCTTCGGGTGATCCCGACTAATTCTTTTTTTCAGGTTTGGAGGAGAATTTGAGATAACAGTGGGAGGTTTCCTGATTAGATAAAGTGATAACCATTCTGATCTAGGTTAGAGTGCACGCAGAGTGTTTCTTTTCTCTCTCTCTCTTTGGTAGCGACCTTTGACCGACCCTAGACTATGACTCAGTGACCAAGTTGACCGAACCTTCTTAAAATACTGGCTTTTGAATTGTCTAAAAGTTGCATAAGTCATTGCCGCTCCTTCTTTTACCCTTTGTATTTCTCAGAACACCCCGTATTACTATGGACATCCACTTCCATTGGATAGATCCATCGTATGCTTAGATACGAACTCGAAGGGACTTCTTCGAAGATGGATCCAGGTTCAGGAGAAATAGAATTGGTTTATTCAATTGTCTTATATTATCACCTTCTCTCAGGTTGCGAGGGATCCTTAGTTTAGGAGAGTACACCTATTACGCTTATTGGATAGTCTTATTCCAAACCATAGGCAGGTGCCGAAAGGTAGGGAATGAAAAAAACCAATTAGCCTAAGTAGGATGTACAGAAGGTAATAACTAAAGACAAAATAAAGGGATTAGAAAGAGGGCAAAGTAAATTGCGACTGTTATCATTCACGACCAAACCGCGTACTTCATCGCCACTCCTATTTCACCTTTGTTTTTTCCCCAGTTCGGGAGAAATAGAATAAGGTATTATTCAGTTGTCTTTTATCATCACCTTCTCTCAAGTTGCGAGTACTCCTTAGTTTAGGAGGGTACACCTATTATGCTTACTGGATAGTCTTCTTCCAAACCATAGGCTGGTGCCGAACGGTAGAGAAGGAAGAAAACCATTTAGCCTAACGATGGTGTACAGAAGGTAACGACTAAAGACAAATAAAGGGATTTGGAGAGATGGCAAAGAAATATACGGTTAAAGTCATGAGTAGGATTATGGAAGAGGCATTACTAGGAATACCAGGATACCCCTACGAAACATTTTCATGTTTCAGTGCATTGTTAAAGGAAAACTGATTTCCCGATTACATACTTACTCCAGGGTATGTATTTACCAGGTTACATTCTCATATCTGTATGGTTTTACAGATGATGAGTGGGAGGAAGTTATTGGGAATTAGGTGATCATCCTCATTATATCAGAATTCGTTGTAATTGGTGATATTTGAGGAAGTCGCCTGGGTTATTGCCGGCAGGCATGTATTTGGTTTTGAGTATCCGTTGTTGTGCACCAATTTCAAAATGATATATCTGTACGTTTATTTTTAATAAAGTGAGATATAACTTTTTGATATTATGTCGATGACATTTACCCATATCAGTTGGCGATTGGGTAAGGAGCATTGAACAGCGGAGTAGTTCTTAACCATAAGTACAGTTTTCAACCTACGATGCACAGGTTTTGAGTTATTCAACTCAGCAGACTTATACAGAGTATTGTATGTTGTCCAGTGTCCGTCAGGACAAAGGGGTAGGTCCTCGTACTATGTTCCGTTTACTTATGACTTCTCTAATTGTAGACAAGTGTTTCGTAGAAATACAAAGTCTAAGTTTTGAGAAGTTGTGGGTATAAGAATAAAGTAGAGAACTAAGTGTCATAAGTATCGGGATTCTTCAAAGAGATCGATGATCTAGATTCTTGTGATTGGTATTCAGTTGATAGTAATGATTTTTGAGAAACTTGTTTCTCTTTCGGGTTACTCATAATTGGATGTATTCCTAAGTTGAGTAATGTTGATTAGCCTCTCTCCATTAAGTTGATATGCACTGGAGACAGTTGCATGATTAGAATCTGGTTCCAATTAAATAAGTGTCAATGTTTCTATATTGGATATAGAATGGATCATATCTTAACGATGTTAAGGCACGGAGAGTTGTCCAGCTTATGCTTAAAACCAGACACTGGATAACTCAAGGCACGTTTCTTTAATGGCAGTTTGTGGGTTGACCCTGGCTTTGACGAGAGTTGATTTTCTACCATCTGGCAGATCAATAGTGATATTGTTCTTGACTCGCCACAGTTTTAGTAAAATGGATTTTTTCAGAAAACAGTAGTGGGAGTATGGTAGAACTGGAAGTGATTCCAGAACCGCAAACGATTACGGAAAATTTAATAGGACCTATATATTCAATCAGGTTTGACATTCCATTAGCTACTCCGCAGACATGATGGGTAACCTCAGACACCCGAGAGGTACTCAGGTAGGCTCAAGGACGGTGACAGGGAGGTTCTTGTTTATCCAGACTTGACACTACTGTTGTTCCAGACTATGAGACCCGGCAAGAGGATAAGTATAACGTCGTTCTAAACTAGCTTTAGAAGTGTACGTAGATATTATTCTGCCAGAGGGTTATCGTAGTAAGTGGGAGCAGCGGAAGCATAGTGGGCAAGTAGCTTATGTCTATTTATAGGCTTGAGCAGATATAGCGGAGATAAGATCATCCATTTTTGATGAGACAGTCATGGGTTTGACTTCATCAGATTAGGGGATGGATCTGTTAAGAAGGTAGTTGGGTGTGATGTCCTGGTATTTGGATGACATACACAGAGTAGGAAGTAAAATTCCTATACTACGATCGGTTATACTGTGGTCGTCACACAGTTGTTTCTCCACAAAGATATGGATATAATATCAGACATTCCGGTTACTAGATCTATCGTTTTAGATCTAGATTTAGGTAGTTTCCCAATATGGGTACTTTGACAGTATTCTAATAGTATTTTAGAATAAATGACTCCTGGCATGGTGGTGTACCTGCAGGTGATGGAGTCACCCTCTCTAAAGGTTTCTTAGAGACTAAAGGAGAGAGGGATGTGCATGATTGGCAGATCACTTGCTTAGGCAATTGAGTCAATCATGAGATGTCAAGTACCACATCAGATGTTGTTTTTGTACTAGATACAATAAGTTTATATTAATCCAATCCTGGAGAAACATAAGGAAGCAGTTTTAGAACATAAGTGCATGTTCTACGGATTTGATAATGGCAGACTCTTTCGGGAGACGGTTATCAATGCAGGCTTCAAAGGTGACATGGATGACAGAGTGATTGTCAAAGTTATAGTTTTCCCTCTGACGAGGGACAGTATTATGGATAGGTGGTCCAAGAGGATATTGTGGGAGGCATGGCACTGGATACTGATTAGGTTCAGTTATCAATACTGTCTAAGAAGTTTGGATTTGGAGTTCATTTATGAACTAGGTCCCATCATATATCCAGACATATTCTAAGACACCTATTACTCGATTCGGGAGATGGCTTTCTCCGCGAACTTGAGATTAAGAGAGACATAGAATGAAACATCAGGGCGGATCCACTCATTGAGGCTATTTCTCGAACACGAGAGTTTTACAAACGAGCTTTGTGAAACTGATTAGTAGAGAAGTTGGATGTTCGGTATCACACGGGCTGTGAATATGCGACATCGTAATAATTAGCCTTAAGTGCAAGTGGGAGATTGTTGGAGATAGTGCCCTCAAAGTCAATTATTGGATCGCAGGTACGTGATTACAATGATTGATGCAGGACCTATACCGATATGACAGTCTTACTCGAGATGATAGTATGCTATCTGGTTTGTCTTTATCATCGTATACATGCTTTAGTTCGCTATTGCATGTTGATAGAGCCCATAGGATTCTTGCTTGACTGCCAGCAGTATGATGGCGATCATATACATAGGAGCTGTGGTCTGTAAGCACATCCTTAAAGTGTCCCTAGTCGTGGGAGTTTCGAGACAGGGCATCGATACTCCAGAGTAGACTAGTGTATACAGTCGAGACCCCGACGAGGGGCGGTGGCCGGTCTCACAAGCCACTGTTGTCAGTTGGATCACCTAAGATGTATACAGGTGCTCATTGGGTTATGAGTACACCGGACAGGACTCGCCGGAAATATGCTAGTTGGTATTATACATATCGTCAGATAGCAGTTCCCTGGTGACATGTGTACAGGTTAGTTTGTCGACCTGAGATCGTCATTTGTCTCGTGTGAGTTCCCACTGTGCTTTGATTTCTACCCTACCACGGCTCAAAGGAGTCGTGCAAACAGGTATTTTTTGGGTACAGTCCCGAGCCACATGGAGGCAGTGAGCGGATCGTCGGGGATTCGTCTCTCCCGGTATTGGGGGTTGATATCGCACAGTGCACGGGTGGCCATCACTAGAAATCCTCGGCCGAGGTAGTGGAGAATTACTGATTTGGATCAGTAGTTTCTCAGATGGTGATGGGCTTCCTGCCTACACGATTTATCGCGTTATTAGGGGTCTGACTTTATCCACCCCCCTAGACTCGATATGCAATACTCTTTAGACGAACGGACCGGACTGTACGGATATTGTCACTGTCAGGCTCGGTAGGGTTTCTGGATGAGTTCGCTCGTCAGCTTCCCTTCCAATCAATACATAGGCAACCGTTACGTACAGCTTGTACCTCTGACGTGCTAGAGATTATACCCAGTGCCAGTGTGTTGATGAGTCATTAGAGTCCCCCAAAGACACTTTCCCAAGTTCGGGCGAAACGTTGTAAAAGCCGTTTGGTTTTATGGCAGGGTTCGGAAAATGCACGTGCGTTTCCGCACGTGTCATTTTTCGGGCAGATAATACTGGTCGGCTTTGGTTTAAGCCGGATCCGAGTATTATACTGTGTAGATACAATATCTTTGTCTCAGTTGCATTTGTATTCGGTCGTAATACAATTGGGGGTATGTTATACTGTTACGGGGTTATCCTGAAATTCGTTTCGGGATCGCTTTTGGAAGTTGCCAGTTTCTAGTTTTCTATCGGCCGTATTTAACATTCGGTTAAATGCGGATTTATCTTTTCTTCTTGGGTAAGTGTAACACCCGAGCCCAATGCTACTATTTTTCAGTTACTGTTTGAGCGTAGTATGGTACTCATTTCATTTATCTTACCTGTTTGTGACTTACTGTAAAATTTTACCCGGCAAAATAATTTCTGCATATAACAAATTTTAGCATCTAAAATAAAATTAAAAATATTCATCTTAGCCTACTAGACACCCCTAGCCTTGTGGTAGCGTCCGTGTAATGTGTTCTCGTCCCGTTCAGTGAAACGAGCGAGTTTGGATCATTCGGAGCTAACAGTACGAGAAGACTTGACTTTTGAGGAGCGACCGGTTGAAATCATGGATTGAAGGGAAAAGGTTCTCAAGAACAAGGTTATCCCCCTTGTGCTTGTTTCTTGGGGTAATCGATCGTATGGAGAGTCCACTTGGGAACGAGAAGATGAAATCCGACAGAAGTTTCCTCACCTCTTCTTGTAGTTTTTTGTATTCTTGGAATTTCGAGGACGAAATTCTTTTTGTAGTTGGGTATGATGTAACACCCGAGCCCAATGCTACTATTTTTCAGTTACTGTTTGAGCGTAGTGTGGTACTCATTTCATTTATCTTACCTGTTTGTGACTTACTGTAAAATTTTACCCGGCAAAGTCATTTCTGCATATAACAAATTTTAACATCTAAAATAAAATTAAAAATATTCATCTTGGCCTACTAGACACCCCTAGCCTTATGGTAGCGTCCGTGTAGTGTGTTCTCGTCCCGTTCAGTGAAACGGGCGAGTTTGGACGGCTACGCACGCATACATGTGTCCGTCTTGGGGGTATACTTTTTAATCATAAAACACTTAATTTTGAAATTTGGAACCCGCTTAAAAACGTATTATTTAAATTTCAAATTTTTGGACCCGACCCGGGCGCGATTTGGAAATGTTTTATTTAGCGCCTAAATCCCAAATTTTATATATATTTTTAAAACCACCGTATATTATATAAATTAACCATATAAAATTTAAAAATCTAATCTTTCTGTTAAATTTTTCCAACAGAATGATTCTCTAGCCAATCGCGAGGCTTATAGTCTCCCCTGGGCCCCACTTTCTCTACATCTCTCTCTCTACCCTCAGATATCTCTCTTTCTCTACCTTTCTCTCTCTCTACCCCTCAAATCTCTCTCTCTCTCTCTCTCTCTATAACTCTATTCTCTCTCTCTCTCTCTTATATAAATTTATTTTCCCTCCTCTCGTTCTTTTTCCTCACGAGAAACCTGAGAACCCAACGAGCCTCGAACCCTAGCCACCGCCTCGTCCCCCTTCGCCGCCGCAACTCCGTCGCCGGCACCACCGTCACCCTCGCCCGCGCCTCCTCATCCCAACCACAACCCTCGTCCTCCTTCCCCGTGTGCCTGCATCCTCATGCGACCTTGGCCTCGCCGCTGCAGCCACCTGCTCACCACCGCGACCACCAGAAAACGTTCCAACGTCTCGCCGCCGACGATCACCTCGCCGTCTTTCCCTCACCATCACCCTCCTTCTCTCGGTGCACCATGACCAGACCTGCGACCACTTGCACACCAGCCACAGCCACCCGCAGCCCCTGCACACCGTCGAACCGCCGTCTGTCGCCACCGACGACCCCCTCCTCTTGTCCCTGACCTCGCACGCCCCTCGGTAAGATACTTCCCTCCTCTTTCCCTTCTTCCTTCCTTCTTGGTTAATGCTTTCGTAATCGGCAGTTTTTCCACTGTTCACCGCCGGATCCCGGTCGACGCCGTCGACTGTCACGACCCCCTTCAACCCACAGTGAGTATCCTTCCCTTCTCTACCCTCCTTCCTTTCTTCCTTAACTTTCCTTTCTTTCTTGCCGCAAACTTGATTATTCACTGTTCACATCTTTGGCTGGAATCCGACGATGCCGACGACGTGTCCCGACGATCCAGCGTGGTACCCCGACCCGCGTGGTTCCTTTGTTCGTTGTTTGGGTTCAATCCGTAAACTGTGCGCCCGTCGCGAGTTTCCCCGCCAACGTTACGTTCCGTTTTTCCCGGTTCGCGACCCGTCGAGGCAAGTACCCCTTGCTACATGCTATACAATATTTACATATGTGTATTGACCCCCTAAACCTGTAAAATTTAACTTGGTTTCCCATTTCGGTTACAATGTTGCATTATATCATTTTACTATTAAACATGGAATTTACAGTTTGCCAATTTGAACCCAATAATCAAATCTACCTGTTCAATCACATTTTACTGTTAAAATAGCTGGTAGCAATTATCCCTGTAGTTCTGTTACATTCGGACACTCGCATGCATTAACCTGAGATAACTGTATTGAACCGTTACATAAACTATTGCACCGCTAAGGGTGCTTAAACCTGTTAACATGACTAAACGGCTATATCGTCTTACTGCACTCTTGTAATTTGAATGAAACTGCTTATTATTTAATTCATTGCTTATCTCATATTGTCAATACCCATGTTTGATTATATATCTGATTGTAAGCACACCCACGATATTGTTTATATCTTGACCTGACATTGCTTCATATATATATATATATATATATATATATATATATATATATATATATATATATTGTTATACCTGACATGGTACCGTATACTGTTGACTTGACCTGATGTACCATGACCCGACCCGTTACCTGATCTTGTGTCTAATACCAACAAACCTGACATGTAGTCCTCATGGACCGTTCCTGTTGTCTATCCAGACAAACCTGCTTTTACCTGATCCTTTGTTGGCATTAGTTCTTGATTACTGAATACCTGACCTGACATACATAACCTGGGGGTATGGGGAAATCAAAGGTGAAACCTGACTTGTAACTCAACAGTTCAATACCTGTTCTGATCAGTCTCACGGGCTAGGCCAGCCCCGGAGTGATGATGCTGACATCACTCGCCCATCCTGCTACCTGTTACTGCCTAGCGGCACGTCTCGGATTCAGCCCCGAGGATCTTGACCGTGGTCCCGGGCATGCACGGGATACTATTGAGTTACATCGACGATTCATCAATTGATTTCAAAGACCTTAGAATAGAAAACCTGATAGAACAGTTTAGTTACCACTGCACACTACCCTGCACTGCTTGATTATTGCTACTCTCGTTTTATTCATGTTTATTTTGCATTGCCTGTTACATTGTTCATATTATATTACTTGTTGACATGACGCGCTGACGTCTAGGTTTTGCATGGCCCAGATTCTGTACCGCTGTCGCAGTCCGAGCAGGAGTTTTTCAGCCAGCAGGCTGAGCTGTGAGTTCAGTAGTAGTTAGTTTTATTTCTTGCATTTATTTCCTAATGAGAGCCCGCACTATGGGACATACTTTTCAGTTATTTATATTGGATCATTTGCTTCCGCATTTATTTATTATTGACTCCTGTTATTCTGGATTATGGACATATTTTAGATAGTTTTATCTTGTTCTTGATATCTCTACAGCCGTAATGTGACTGTGGATGGATACTTCCTACCCACAGGTAGCATGGTTGGCTATGTCACGTGCCTAATCTAGCGTACTCTGCGAAGCGGGGCGTGACAGTAAGTCATGAGGGTGAGTCATGCTTCTAGAAGGTTCTAGAAGTGGTGATAAGGCATGTGAGTCATTAGTGCTTTAATTGTGCATTTATTGTGTTCATACAAGGTGTATGATGACTCATTCTTTTGCATTAACTCTTCTTTGTATTTGCTTAAGATCTTTTGCTTATGGTCACTCTCCCCCTCTCCTACACTCATCTCCCTCCTCTCCTATATATGGCCGGCCATTCACTTGATGATGGTTATAGTTGTTCATTTGAGAAAAGATATAGTTTATAGTGTATGGAAATTTCATAGCTCTTTTCATTTCCATCACAGTTCCAAAAGGGCAACTTCATTAACCGTTCGTCCGTGACTTTGGACGTGACGAGACAAAGTGTTCTACTCATTCTCCACATCATCTTGGTCGTCTCTTTTAGCAAACTTGACGACCGAGTTGCCTCGGTTCAGAGGCGGGAGCCCGTTTAAAGATCCGTCGACGTGGTGCCACCTGGACGAGAAGACTGGAGATCGAGGAGATCGGAGCAGCCGCAACCAAGCGTGGGATGGTGGTTGAAGACCGAAGGACTCGGATCGTTCGGTATAACATTTCTACCCACTTTGTAATTTGTTAGTTTAGCTTTAATGGAAGATCCGGGTTATAGTACGCGATAACGCCAGTTGTAAAAAGTTTTTGTTCCGTATTTGGCGTCTGTTAGACGGCCGGGGCGCTACCGTGGACTTACATTCCATTGTTCTACAAATGCCTTAACCCACCACATCGGAGGAGCAGGATACTCGAACAGTGAGGCGTAGACTGCAGGGTACAGACCAATCTTCATTAGATGCGTCTTCTTCGCTGACAGGATATACCTAGCCCACTGCAAATACCCGGCCGATTGTCGAGGGGTCAATCCAATATTATAAGGTTGTCCCCAAGGGCGCGCTTCACCCTGGCATATGCGTCACCCCAGAATATCCACAGCTGGCGGCGTCTGCACGGGAATGGCAGCAATCGAAGGCTGAAGAAGATCCTCCGAATTCCAATTTACGACCTCCACGGCACAGTTCACCGGGGGTGCATCCGCATACGGGATCGATGAGATTGGCTCTGACGGCGTCGCACAAGAAAAGCTTCGGCGACCCTTGATGATTTCACTGTACCACCTACCCCATAGATGAAGGTTCTTATACTCCGGGTCGTGATCCTTAATGAGAGCGAGAACCTCCCGGTCCACCGGCGCCTCAAGGAATCCTCCCTCTGAGCGGAAGAATGGGAATGAAAGATCAGCAGACATGGTGCCTGCAAGAAAAAGCGAAATTCAGCTATCAGCATCATAAGTTAATTTTAAAAAATTCCCACACTTGGTACTTTAAAATTTATACTACACTGCAATGCAGTGGAAAGGGGACCAAAGGGGGACCCACAAAATCCAGATGACAATGCATCAGTTAATAAGACAGCCTCAACATTGGATGAGACTGTCAATTAATGAGGAGATCCTCAAAAGAATATTCTCATTAAATGAGAAATCCCTTGAGACAAGGAGAAAATCTCCCTTTTCAGAGCAAAGCTCTGTCACAGAGTGACACTTGTCAAACTCTGGTCACAAGGGAATAAAATTCCTTAAAAGAGCCTAGCTCTGTAATAATGATGGAAAAATCCATCAAAGGAAAAATTAATTTCTAAAAATTAAAGTTTGGGATCTTAAAGATCCATGAAGAACTCTTAAGAGTTCATCATCGAAAGATCAAAAGATCTATATTTTGTCAATGAGCAAGGCTCTGTTCATGGGTTAAGAAACCCTGAAACAAATTCTTGAAAGCAAAACTCTGTTTGTGAAACCCCAAAGGGGATTTCTTTAGATCAAAAGATCTATAAGAGCAAGGCTCTATTGATTAAAATTAATTTAATTTACGTTAATTTTTTTTACCTAAAATTTTTCTAAAAGTTCTAACTTTGAAGATGAGAGCAAGGCTCAGAAGTTCTTGAAAACGAGAGCAAGGCTCTGAAAATCTAAATCGTGAGAAGATGATAAACACCTGAGGAGGACCAAGGGTCCTATTTATAGGCGCTTAAGCGCCCCTTCAACTCCTGAGTTGATCTGACGGTTGGGATCTTGCCACCGCTGCACTCACGTGTGCGCCACGTGAGCGCAACGGTAGAGGGCATTTGTTTCCCCCAATCAGAGCAAAGCTCTGTTTGAATTTCAAAAATTAAAGCAACGTTTCAGAATCCTTGCGCTGCGCGCAACGCGCCGCGTGTTAAAAACAGACACGCCAGCGCTGCGCCCGAAACAGCGCACCCAATAAGAGCAAGGCTCTGTTTTAAAATAAAAAGAAAGGAAGCAACGCTTCAGATGACTTGCGCTCTACGCTGCGCGACACGTGTCAGCACAGTTGCGCTCTGCGTTGAGCGACACGTGTCAGCGCAGTTGCGCTAGCGCAGCTGCGCTGCGCTCTGCACTGAGCGACATGTGTCAGCGTAGGTGCGCTAGCGCAGCTGCGCTGCGCGACACGTGTCAAGCGCAAGTGCGCTTGCGCCAACTGTGCCAGCATTTAAACAATAAAATTCTGGAAAGATCTTTTCAATCTTGTTAAAAACAAGAAGATTACCTTCTGTAAAACAGAAGCCCTAGGATCAAAGATCCAACGGTGGGGAAACATCCCTAAATCAATCAGAGAAAGATCTCTTTAACTAACCTAACAAACTAATTGGCCCTATATAAAGGCCCCTAGACTCCAAGTCTCAAATATACAGAACTCCTCTAAAAATTTTGAGAAGAGCTCGAAGAGAAAAAAAGTAAACCTTTGGAAAAAAGAAAAAGTTCTTCTAAAAAGATCAAAGATCTAAGAACAAGATCAAGATCTTCAATAAAAAATAATAATAATAATAAAGAAGTAATTTACTTCTTTATTAGATCTTTTGATCTATATAAAGGCATTGCCTTTTGTTGAACCATCGGTTCTTGAATCTTGAGGTAGAACCTCTAAAAAGATTCTTTTCTTTGATCTAAATTAGATCAAGATGCGCTATGCGCTACCGAATAGTGCCTTGCACTCTTGATTTGCGCTGTTGCGCTCTTGGATTAGTGCACTGTACCAGAGCGCGCCACGTGTCAACAGCGCACTAGCGTAGCGTACTGGCGCTGCGCACTGCGCTAACAGACTTGCGCTCACCAGAGCGTGACACGTGTCACCTCTACATGCGCTTGCGCCTTGCGCTCATTAATTGGCGCAAAGCGCCTGACAAGCCACGTGGCGCACTGTCAGAACATTAAATGATATGCATTATTAAAAAAGGGGCAGAGCCCAATTAAAAGGCCTAACAGGCCTAATCTAAATGTTGTGCATTTAATTAAAAAGCCCAATGATGTGCATTATTTAAAAAAAGGCAGAGCCCAAGCAAAGGCCTAAACAGGCCAATCATGAACAAAATGTTAAACATTTTCAAATGGAATTAACCCAATTCTGGTCATAAGTCCTCAAATTAAATTGAACTGAGCACAACTGGTCTCTCAAATCAGTTTACACCCGGTTCAAGGGTACATCTCTAAACTCCTCTGATATTTGTCGTTGTAATCCTTCAACGTCGTCAGAGAGGTAACGGGTCCCGAAAACCATACATTGATACGAACTGTGGGGTCCTTAAACTCATGGACTATGATGTCCTTAAACCAATATTCGTCTCGAAAATGGGAATGTTGGACCACCATGTCCCTAAACTGGCAATGGACCACCATGTCCCTAAACTAGAACAATAGAGCCCCCAAATGCTCTTTTGTCAGGTCTAAATGATCCTGTTAAGCTGATCTTAGTCTCAAATTAGACTAGCGTATCCTTAATAAACGTTTAAGTTGATCTTAGCCTCAAATATGGCTAACGTATCCTTAAACCAAAACCTTCAAACAGACTTTAGTCCCAAATTGGACTATAGATCTCCCAACCAACTTTGGTTCAAGGGTACATTTCTGAACTCCTCTGATATCTGTCGTTGTAATCCTTCAACGTCGCCAAAGAGGTGATGGGTCCCGACAGCCATACGATCAATGGACCACTATGTCCCTAAACTGGAAATGGACCACCATGTCCCTAAACTGGAAATGGACCTAAACTAGAACAATAGAGCCCCTAAATGCTCTTTTGTCGGATCTAAACGATCCCGTTAAGTTGATCTTAGTCTCATATTAGACTGACGTATCCTTAACAAACGTTTAAGTTGATCTTAGCCTCAAATATAGCTAACGTATCCTTAAACCAAAACCTTCAAACAGACTTTAGTCCCAAATTGGACTATAGATCTCCCAACCAACTTTGGTTCAAGGGTACATATCTGAACTCCTCTGATATCTGTCGTTGTAATCCTTCAACGTCGTCAGAGAGGTGACGGGTCCCGACGGCCATACGATCAATGGACCACCATGTCCCTAAACTGGAAATGGACCACCATGTCTCTAAACTGGCAATGGACCACCATGTCCCTAAACTGGAAATAGACCACTATGTCCCTAAACTAGAACAATAGAGCCCCCAAATGCTCTTTTGTCGGATCTAAACGATCCCGTTAAGTTGATCTTAGTCTCATATTAGACTAACGTATCCTTAACAAACGTTTAAGTTGATCTCAGCCTCAAAAATGGCTAACGTATCCTTAAACCAAAACCCCAAAACCAAATCTAAGAAAATACGGATTTGGACTAATCCATGTCCTACGGGCGACGACATAAATTAGTCTCCGTATACAATCCACGGGCAACCACAAAAAAAACAAACACCCACGACACGAAGTGACCCTCTGGAGAAGGAGAAAGTTGTTACCGCGATGCGGTAGCATAATTAACTACAGGGGCTTGCGCCTGCAGGGAAGAGCGTCCCCACAATCAAAAACCCCTCGAATGAGGGGGAATCTGACGAAGTCTGCTACATCGGCCGCATCCGTCTAAACCTCCGATACACGGTGCCATAAATCAACTTGGCATCTTCAGAGAGGTGGACAGATAAAACCAAATAGCATCTGCCCCGAATCTCAGGAAAGACGTCTCCGTCGCGCCATCATTCGGAGGGGAACAATGTACGGTAGCTAAATAGTGTTTATCTGCTAAAGCATGAGATGCGATTGGATTAGGGTAGTCGTACAGCTTTGTTGACTTAGTCAAGGGTCGTACGGGTGGGTTTAATTCAATCGGGAAATGTATGGGTTGAACTTGACTTGCGATTTATGGTTTGTTGACTTAGTCAAGGTCATAGATCGCTAGGGGCAGAATATTATCGGGAATTTCAAGTGTTGAAATTTGCAATGAGATTGCATACCTCCTATGAGATAGTTGGATCCCGATACCCGCTGCGAGTAAAAGTTACTCCTGGGAGAATTTTACACAGAACAATTAGCTTATCAAGTAGGTGACTAGAAAGGTGTTAACGGGGTTATGCCTCTGGGAAAACGAGGTTTATTTTAATTAGGTCTGTGCAAAAGCACGGGGAACCTCCCTCAAAGTACCAACACAGATCTGGCTGAAAGATTGGCGAACTTGTAAAGGTGTAATTAATCCCGGCTAGTCTTTCCTTTTAGGGTTTGAAGGAAGATTTGATAAAAACAGTGGGAGACATCCTGATTAGATTGATTAGATAAGATAATAATCAATCTAATCTTGCAAGAGCATACGCTAAAGTGTTTCCTTCTCTCTCTCTCCAGGTAGCGACCATGTCAGGCCTTAATCAAGATAATAATATGGATGTATTGACTGAACCCGCTTATTATACTGAGCAGGGGAACGTTGGTCCCGTACTTTCTTATAAGCGTTATAAGACTGAGCAGGGAATAGGAGAATATCTGGATTCTCACGCCGTCCAAATGAAGAACAAGCATGTTGATGCATCTTCTTCGGATGTGTTTGTTATCGAGAACTGTTTCTCAGTTCACTCTACGTCCTGGGTATTAGATACCAGATCGGGATCCCACATATGTAATTTGTTATGTGGGCTACGTAAAGGTAGAGAACTGGGAAAGGGTGATCATTCCGTAACAGTTGGGAATGGTACGAATATTGCAGCCAAAGCAGTTGGCGAATATCACCTAGTATTACCAAGTAGTAATACATTGATTCTGAACGAGTGCTATTATATACCGAACATGATGTGCAACATTATATCAGTTTCTTTATTAAGTAAAGAAGGATATAATTTTGTAATACAGGATAATGTTATGAACATCTTCCTAGATCAAAAGTTGATTGGATCAGGCTCGTTACATAATGGCATATACGTTCTCAATCAAACTACAGTCTTTAATATACAAAATACAAACAAGAGGAAAAGTTCAGAAATAAACGAATCCTTCTTATGGCATTGTAGACTAGGTCATATCAATGCGACATGGCTAGCGAAGTTACATAAGAAAGGATATTTGAATCCGTTCGAATTATCATCTTATGAAACTTGCCATTCATGTCTCAAAGGCAAAATGACCAAAACTCCGTTTAGTGGACACGGAGTAAGAGTTACAGAACTCTTGGGACTGATACATAGTGATGTATGAGGTCACATGCCTACACATGCCAGGAACGGTTCTTCCTACTTCATTACATTCACTGACGATCTCTCAAGATACGGACATATGTTCCTGATGAAACACAAGTCTGAAGCTTTTGAGAAATTCAAAGAATATAAGAACGAAGTAGAGAACCAAACGGGCAAAAGTATTAAGATCCTACGATCTGATCGAGGAGGAGAATACTTAAGCAATGAGTTTCTGGACTTTCTAAAGGAGAATGGGATTCTCTCTCAGCTTACTCCTCCCTATACACCACAGCACAACGGTGTATCGGAGCGGAGGAATCGCACCGTATTAGATATGGTGCGCTCTATGATGAGTACAGCTGAGTTACCTATTTCCTTTTGGGGGTATGCGCTTGAGACAGCCATATACCTATTGAATCTAGTTCCATCTAAATCTATACCCACCACACCATATGAGATATGGAGTGGGAAGAGACCATATTTTAAACGAGTTAAGATATGGGGTTGTCCGGCCTATGTCAAAAGGCAAAATCCGGACAAGCTCGAGGCACGATCAGTTCTTTGCAAGTTTGTGGGATATCCAAAGAATTCTCAAGGATATTTTTTCTACCACGCTGAGGAACAAAAGATGTTTATTGCTCAACATGCCACCTTTTTGGAAAGGGAATTTCTTGCAAAAGAAATTAGTGGCAAAGAGGTAGAGCTGGAAGAAGTTCCAGCACCACAAACTACAAATGATGATTTATTAGAACCAGAGAATTCAGTAGTACCCAACGAACCCCAGCCTCTCCGCCGATCTAGTAGGGTTTCTCATCCACCTGAGAGATACTACGATTTTCTCGTTGATGGTGGGAGCGAGGATTGCATCATGGAAGATGATGACCCGACTAGCTTCGAGCAGGCCATCACGAGTGGTGACTCTGTGAAATGGCTGGATGCAATGCGATCTGAGATGGAATCCAATACACCAACAAAATATGGACTTTGGAAGTTGCTCCTGAAGGGGTAAAACCTATTGGGAGCAAATGGATCTTTAAGAAGAAACTTGGTGGAAAAGTTGAGACTTACAAAGCTAGACTTGTTACAAAGGGTTTTCGTCAACGACCAGGTGTGGATTATGACGAAACCTTTTCTCCAGTGGCTATGCTTAAGTCCATTCAGATCTTACTTACCATTGCTGCATACCATGACTACGAAATCTGGCAAATGGATGTTAAGACCGCCTTTCTAAATGGTGATTTGGAAGAGTCCGTGTACATGACTCAGCCAGAGGGCTTCGTACATAATGGGAGCAGCGGAAAGGTGTGCAAGCTGCTTAAATCTATTTATGGGTTAAAACAAGCATCGCGGAGTTAGAACATCTGCTTTGATGTTGTAGTCAATGAGTTTGACTTCATCAAAAACGTAGATGAACCTTATATTTACAAGAAGGTTGCAGAGAGTAAAGTCGTCTTCCTCGTATTGTACGTAGATGACATACTCTTGATAGGAAATGATGTTCCTATGCTGCAATCGGTCAAGCTCTTCTTATCACAAAGATTCTCAATGAAAGACCTTGGTGATGCCTCCTGCATACTGGGAATTATGATCTATAGAGATAGATCTAAATGGATGCTGTGATTGTCCCAATCCAGGTACATTGACACCATACTAAAGAGGTTTAGTATGGAAGAATCCAAGCGTGGGAACCAACCCACGATCTCTGGACTCACTCTCTCCAAAGAGATGTCTCCCAAGACTGATTTGGAGAGAGCTCGCATGCAAGGGATACCCTATGCTTCGGCAGTAGGCTCTATCATGTATGCGATGCTATATACCAGACCCGATGTAGCATACTCACTAAGTGTAGTGAGTAGGTATCAAGAAGATCCTGGAGAGAGTCACTGGATAGCTGTGAAGAACATTCTCAAGTACTTGAGAAGAACTAAGGAGATGTTCTTGGTGTATGGTAACGGAGAACTCCAGGTGGAGTCCTTTACCGATTCGAGCTTCCAAAGTGATAAGGACGACTCTAAGTCGCACTCAGGATTTGTCTTTACCCTCAATGGAGGGGCGGTGTGTTGGAAGAGTTCCAAATAGGATACCGTTGCAGGCTCGACGATGGAGGCTGAATACCTCGCTGCCAACGATGCTGCCAAAGAGGCTTTCTGGATGAAGAAGTTCATTACTGAACTTGGTGTGGTTCCGTACATTGAGCATCCAATACCTTTTTATTGCGATAACAATGGAGCTGTGGTTTTGGCCAAGGAACCCAGGTCCCATCAGAAGTCCAGACATATTTTGAGGCGGTATCACCTGATCAGAGAGATTGTTGATCGCCGGGAGATCGAGGTCAGGAGAGTTGATACGAAGGACAACACTGCGGATCCACTCACAAAGGCCATTCCCCAGATACAGTTTGAGAGATTATTCGGGATGTTAGGTGTGAAATACTACAACAGCTGGCCTTAGTGCAAGTGGGAGATTGTTAGTTATATATATGCCCTAGAGGCCATTGGTGTACATATGATGTATATTATAATGGATGCTTAGATATATATAGAGAGGAATTTCTTGCTCGTCATGATAGTATGCTATTTGGTTTTACTTTGTCTTAACATGTTGACTTGTATTAGTTTACTGTCTTGCTCTCACATGTTGATAAAGCCCTTAGGATATGTACTCGACTACTGGGACTATGATGAGATCATACTAGTGGGGCCACGGTAGTCGACGAGTACATCCTATAACTGTTCCTAGTCGAGGGTGTATCGAGACAGGGCATCGATACACCAGAGTAGAGTAGCGTATACGCATCTTGACCCATATGATGGGCGATGGATGATCCCATATCCATCGGTGTTTGACATCAAAGATGGTGTACGGGTGCTCAGTGGAGACCGAGTACACTGGACGGACTCGCCGAGAACTCCCAGATGGTATTATACCTCACGTCAGATGGCAGTTCTCTGGTAACATTGGTATAGGTTAGTCTGTAGACCCGAGATCGTCATAGAGTCTTGTGTGATTCCCACTGTGCTTTGATTTCCATCATACCACGTCTAAGAGGGCGTGCAAAACGGTGGCTTTTGGGTACAATCCTGAATCACATGGAGGCAATGAGCAATAGGAGGGGTTTCGTCTCTCCCGGTATAGGGAGTTGATGTTGTGCCGTGTTCGATTGGCTATAACTGGAAGTCCCTGGCCAGGGCGGATATTGAGTACTACTGGTAAGTGTTATCAGTAGGTTCTCGACCTGTTATGAGCCTCACATCGACACGACTTATCGGTTACTGGGGTCTGACGTTTACCACCCCTAGACTAGATATGCAACATATTAGACGAAGAGACCGGACTGTACGGTAGTGTTACTGACTGGATTCACAGGAG
Source organism: Agapanthus africanus (assembly GCA_030015575.1). Lineage (NCBI taxonomy): Eukaryota > Viridiplantae > Streptophyta > Magnoliopsida > Asparagales > Amaryllidaceae > Agapanthus > Agapanthus africanus. The sequence continues at coordinate 634,263,415 of CM057343.1, forward strand.
AATGTACAGGCTTGCTTATTGATCTTCTGATCGCTCAATACCTGGGTGGCTGTTACATTTAGCTGACCGCTTGCAGCTTGTGGGTGTTTGATATGATCATCACCTACTGCCGGCGTATTGACGATTCTTTAGAGTCCTACACAAAGGTTTCTTGACTCAGGCAAAACGGAGTAGGAGCACATATATGATATGTGCAAAACCGAGGATAATACGATATGAGATACCGTATTCTGTTCTCGGTTCTGCACACATATGTGCTCCTACTCCGTTTTGCTTGAGTCAAGAAACCTCTGTGTAGGACTCTAAAGAATCGTAAATATGCCGGCAGTAGCTGATGATCATATTAAACACCCACAAGCTGCAAGCGGTCAGCTAAACATAACAGCCACCCAGGTATTGAGCGATCAGAAGATCAACAAGCAAGCCTGTACATTCTCCTGTGAATCCAGTCAGTAACACTACCGTACAGTCCGGTCTCTTCGTCTAATATGTTGCATATCTAGTCTAGGGGTGGTAAACGTCAAACCCCAGTAACCGATAAGTCGTGTCGATGTGAGGCTCATAACAGGTCGAGAACCTACTGATAACACTTACCAGTAGTACTCAATATCCGTCCTGGCCAGGGACTTCCAGTTATAGCCAATCGAACACAGCACAACATCAACTCCCTATCCGGGAGAGACGAAACTCCTCTTATCGCTCATTGCCTCCATGCGATTCGGGACTGTACCCAAAAGCCACCGTTTTGCATGCCCTCTTGGACGTGGTATGATGGAAATCAAAGCATAGTGGGAATCACACAAGACTCTATGACGATCTCGGGTCTACAGACTAACATGTACCAGTGTTACCAGAGAACTGCCATCTGACGTGAGGTATAATACCATTTGCAAGTTCTCGACGAGTCCGTCCAGTGTACCCGGTCTCCACTAAGCACCCATACACCATCTTTGATTTCAAACACCGATGGATGTGGGATCATCCATCGCCCATCATATGGGTCAAGATGCGTATACGCTAGTCTACTCTGGTGTATCGATGCCCTGTCTCGATACACCCTCGACTAGGAACAGTTATAGGATGTACTCGTCGACTATCGTGGCCCCACTAGTATGATCTCATCATAGTCCCAGTAGTCAAGTACATATCCTAAGGGCTTTATCAACATGTGAGAGCAAGACAGTAAACTAATACAAGTCAACATGTTAAGACAAAGTAAAACCAAATAGCATACTATCATGACGAGCAAGAAAGTTCTCTCTATATATATCCAAGCATCCATTATAATATACATCATATGTACACCAATGGCCTCTAGGGCATATAAATAACTAACAGCTGGCATGAGAAGCACGTCGAGTCAATCTCTAGACTGTAGATGTCGCCGTCAAGATCTGGAGCTAGGAATATGCCATCGCTCCACTTTAATTTATCCCTTGGGTTCTTGTTGATGTTGCGTCTGCATCCTGCTGGCATGAAGTAACAACCCTAAATTTTATGTACAAAATTTTTCCAAAATACAGAAAGGAGTACCTAAGCCTGAGCACAAGTTATAAATTTGATTTTCTTTGAAACAGCAAGAAACCACTTGTAGCTAATTGGTAAAGTCTTGCACTGCTATGACATAGCCCCTGTGTTCGAATCCCCCCAGCCACATATATTTTTAATTGATTTTTCTTTTAATATTTTAGAAGCCCAAAGGTTTACGCGAGCACTACACGTAAAATGAAAAGTCATAGAATAAACAAACATGTGAAAATTGTTAAATACACTGAACATGACACGTGACGAAGATCCCAAGCCCCATCACCGGTTTTTGGCCGGCGAGATTAGCTTGGAGACTGGCACCACCCCCCCCCCCCTCCCCCGAAGAGGATGCTCACAAATTTTTAACTCTAAACCCCTTGGACTCCCCCCACTACTCCTATGTTGTTAAATTTCTTTGCACATTTCCAGAGAATTAAAAATGGGCATTAATCCACATTTTAATGCACATTTTAATTCTAATCTTCATTACCCTAAACCCTAATTTTCCCTATAAATACCATACTACATTTCACCCCTCCTCATTCAGAAACTCCATACAAAAACTCTCTAAAATTTCTAACTCTAAAGTTATACAAGTGGAGTTAGCAAAGGTCGAAGCTCCGGCGAAGTTTCAGGAGAATCCGGCGACGAAACAACTCCCTGATGCCTTCCTAAGTTCACCCTACCTCTTCCCTTTCTTTATAACTTGTAAGTCCCATCTCCCCTTCTCTTTTACCAGTTTAAAACTTTCACTTTTCAAAACTCGTCGGAAGCGGAGTTATTCCGACTTCCGATTCGCTTTTCTTTAAAAATCCAACTTTTTCTTAATAACAAACCTACCAATTTTTAATTTGTTGTTTAGAAATCATAAAAAAACACATTAGAACAAGTTTCATCTCAAAATAATCTATTATGCAACTTTTATCGCATTTTTACGGTTAAATACCACAACCTTTACTTTTGACATAATTCAACATATTCGCTTGTATTACTTTTAGAAAACTCATGAGGTAATGACCTACCTCATCACAATACTCATCCTTAATATAGAACGATGGTTTGTAAAACATTGTTTTGGGACAAAATACGACATTACATTTAAATACCCTAAATTTACAAAACCGTTTTCTTTAAAAGTGTATTAATTAATTACATACAAATTATGTCCTTACAACCCATTTTTGGGGAACCCGAACGGGATGGTGTGGGTTATTACACGTCCTCAGGTCTAGTAGGGCGGGATTCAGACCTCCTCACGGAGCATTCGAATTCCGATGGAATTTTTATTACAATTTTAAGAAAAATGAGATTTCTAGAATAAATAAAATTATATTTTTAATAAATAATTATATATTTAAATATTATCAAAATATCTATTTTTAAAATATAAAATATTCCATGTTTCCAAAATCCAAGAAAAGAATCCAAAAATTTCATGAAACTACCATCCAAGTTCAATACAAATCCCAATATTACATTAAAATACCATATACAATTATTACTAGGTTATATCAACTAGAAAACACTTCACATTTAAAAATCACATCCATGAAAACCCTAAAGACGATAACTAAATACTTAAGATTTATTTTGAAAATATATCAAAACTATTTTTACATAAAACCCCCTCAAGTTGTATAATTTACAATAAGGACCCTAGTAAATATAGGTTTAAACGAGACCAATTCTCTTAAGCCTCGGGGAGCCGAAGAATATGGGTGCTTTCCTATATAAGGTAGACAACCTAAAGACGGTGTTATCAATACGGTAATTGTCTTGGAAAAAGACACAAATCCTGTCGTCCATGTGCAGCAGTTACCGATAACATCAAAACTAATTCAGGACTTCAATTTTGTTTAAAAGTCTGACTCGATTCGAGTCACGGTCAAATATGAAATCAATATGACTTGAATTCAATTCAAGTATAACTCCAATACAACATGAATCCTTTTATACCAGAATTCAATATGAACATGACCGAACCAAACCATGGATATACTATGATTACATGACTATCCATTTATATCTATTCCGTTTACTGATATCATGGTTTCGGCAAGTCTTCCATTTACTACAAGACAATACAATACTATCAACACAATCAATACAATAAACATTACGGGGTTTATAAAGGGATAGAATGGTACGAAACATGTTAAAGGCGGTACGAGATAGTCACTAAAAGACGTAATTACATCCATACCGTTGTTCCGTGGTATTATCGACGGAGCCTTGTACTATGAGTTACCAAAGTCCACTGTGTAAGTTGGACTCCTCTCGTATACACTGGCATATTCTGTACCAAGCTACAATAACTACGTTAGTATAACAAATATAACATTATCTGCTTCACATGTTCTATTCTCTCTTTCTTTCTTTGGGACTTATCGAGCGATTGTTCGTTGACGACATTCCTATTTCTCTTCTTCTTTGGAATGTTGTCAGGAGGACCCGACTCTGAGGAGTTCGAGACCAGCCAGGAGCACTTGGAACAGTTCACAGAAGACCCTGAGTAGTAGACTTGTACATACTTTTCATTTCAGTTATGTCATTGTTTAGGCATTGCATTTCAGACTTGTATTTTATTTCCAGCTGTAATTGTAAAGAATTATTGAATAAATAAAAGTTGTTCTTTTACATCTCTTATTGTGTATATTTTACTTTATATTGCTTAGATACACTTAGCATGTTTACTTCTGAGTAAATACGTCGCGTGACCCGTCGTGTCTCCTTACCCGTACACCGGGAACCGGGGCGTTACAGGTTTTGTTGGCGGCCCATGCAGGTCAGTGCTGCATGGAACCCTACCATGCAGGTCAGTTCTGTATGGACATGTAGGTCAATTCTGCATGAAGTTCTAAGCAATATAACATAAGAATCAGCAACTAAAAACATTCTTTACATTTCATATTCCTTGAATCTTACAATTTCATATACTTTGAATCTATCATAACCCTATTTTTCTTTCAAGGTTATGGATTCTCCAAACAATACCAGCACCAAACTTTTCTTGAATCTGTTACACTTTCCATCTACAAATTTTGAAGACGAAATTTTTATAAGGAGGATAGAATGTAACAACCCTAAACTTTTTGTATAAAATTTTTCCAAAATACAAAAAGGAGTACCTAAGCCTGAGCACAAGTTATAAATTTGATTTGCTTTGAAATAGCAAGAAAGCACTTCTAGCTTATTGGTAAAGTCTTGCACTGCTGTGACATAACTCCTGTGTTCGAATCCCCCCAGCCACATATATTTTTAATTAATTTTTCTTTTAATCTTTTAGAAGCCCAAAGGTTTCCACGTGCACTACACGTAAAATAAAAAGTCACAAATTAAACGAACATGTGCAAATTGTTAAACACACTGAACATGACACGTAGCGAAGATCCCAAGCCCCATCACCGGTTTTTGGCCGGTGAGATTGGCTTGGAGACCGGCACCGCCGAGCCCCCCGTAGGGGATGCTCCCCAATTTTTAACTCTAAACCCCTTGGACTCCCCCTACTACTCCTATGCTGTTAGATTTCTGTGCATATTTCCAGAGAATTAAAAATGGGCATTAATCCACATTTTAATGCACATTTTAATTCTATTCTTTATTACCCTAAACCCTAATTTTCCCTATAAATACCACACTATATTTCACCCCTCCTCATTCAGAAATTCCATACAAAAACTCTCTAAAATTTCTAAGTCCAAAATTATACAAGTGGAGTTAGCAAAGGTCAAAGTTCCGGTGAAATTTCGGGAAGAATCTGGCGACGAAACGACTCCTCGATGCCTTCCTAAGTTCACCCTACCTCTTCCCTTTCTTTATAACTTGTAAGTCCCATCTCCCCTTCTTTTTGCCATTCTAAAACTTTCACTTTTCAAAACTCGTCGGAAGCGGAGTTATTCCGACTTCCGATTCGCTTTTCTTTAAAAAACTAACTTTTTCTTAATAACAAACCTACCAATTTTTAATATATTGTTTAGAAATCATAAACAAACACATCATAACAAGTTTCATCTCAAAATAATCTATTATGCAACTTTTATCGCATTTTTATAGTTAAATACCACATACTTACTTTCGACGTAATTCAACAAATTCCCTTGTATTATTTTTAGAAAACTCGTGAGGTAATGACCTACCTCATCACAACACTCATCCTTGACATAGCACGATGGTTTGTAAAACATTCTTTTGGGACAAAATACGAAATTACATTTAATACCCTAAACTTACAAAACCGTTTTCTTTAAAAGTGTATTAATTAATTCAATACAAATTATGTCCTTACATCCCATTTTTGGGGAACCCGAACAGGATGGTGCGGGATATCGCACGTCCTCAGGTCTAGTAGGGCGGGATTCAGACCTCCTCATGGAGCATTCGAATTCCGATGGAATTTTTATTACAATTTTAAGAAAAACGAGATTTCTAGAATAAATAAAATTATATTTTTAATAAATAATTTTATATGTAAATATTATCTAAATATCTATTTTAAAAATATAAAATTTTCCTTGTTTCCAAAATCCAAGAAAAGAATCCAAAAATTTCATGAAACTACCATCCAAGTTTAATACAAATCCCAATATTACATTAAAATACCATATACCATTATTACTAGGTTATATCAACTAGAAAACACTTCACATTTAAAAATCACATCCATGAAAACCCTAAAGACGATAACTAAATACTTGAGGTTTATTTTGAAAATATATCAAAACTATTTTTACATAAAACCCCCTCAAGTTGTATAATTTACAATAAGGACCCTAATAAATATAGGTTTAAGTGGGACCAATTCTCTTGAGCCTCGGGGAGCCGGAGAATATGGGTGTTTGCATATCTAAGGTAGACAACCTAAAAACGGTGTTATCAATATGGTAATTATCTTGCAAAAAGACACAAATCTTACCGTCCATGTGCAGCAGTTACCGATAACATCAAAACTATTCAAGACTTCAATTTTGTTTAAAAGTCTGACTCAGTTCAAGTCACGGTCAAATATGAAATCAATCTGACTTGAATTCAATTCAAGTATAACTCCAATACAACATGAATCGGTTTATACCAGAATTCAATCTATATCAACATGACATGACCGAACCGAACCATGGATATACTCTGATTACATGACTATCTATTTATATCCATTCCGTTTACTGATATCATGGTTTCGGCAAGTCTTCCATTTACTACAAGACAATACAATACTATCAGTACAATCAATACAATCAATACAATAAATATTATGGGGTTTATAAAGGGGTAGACTGGTATGGAACATGTTAAAGGTGGCACGAGATGGTCACTAAAAGAAGTAATTACATCCATGCCGTTGTTTCGTGGTATTATCGAAGGAGCCTTGTATTACGGGTTACCAAAATCCACGGTGTAAGTTGGACTCCTCTCGTATCCACTGGTATATTCTTTACCAAGCTACATCAACTACGTTAGTATAACAAATATAACATTATCTACTTCACATGTTCTATTCTTTGTCTATTCTCTCCTTCTTTCTTTGGGACTTACCAAGCGATTGATCGCTGACGACATTCCTATTTCTCTTCTTCTTTGGAATGTTGTCAGGAGGACCTGACTCTGAGGAGTTCGAGACCAGCCAGGAGCACTTAGAGCAGTTTACAGAAGACCCTGAGCATTAGACTTTACCTTTACATACTTTTCATTTCAGTTATGCCACATTTCACACTTGTATTTACTTTCCAATTGTAATTGTAAAGAATTGTTGAATAAATAAAAGTTGATGTTCTTTTACATCTCTTCTTGTGTACATTTTACTTTGTATTGCTTAGATACGCTTAGTGTGTTTATTTCTGAGCAAATACGTCGCGTGACCCGTCGCATCTCCTTACCCGTACACCGGAAAGCGGGGCGTAACACATGAGAAGCATGTCGAGCTGGAGTTATGATTTTGCCATCACTCTTTTTTTGTTTTGGCTCCTTGGAGCTTTGTTGACGTTGCATCTGCATCCTATCGGAATGAGAAGAACGCTGGGATGACCTCTAGGCTGTATATGTTGCCATTAAGATGTGGCTCTCCCTTTGATGGAGCCTGGTGGGAAAATCTGGTCCTTTTCTTTCATTTGTGCACATGGATCGTATACAAAAGTCAATATGGACATACTTGCAGGGCAGATAAGTTTTATTTTCATTTATTTTTATTTTTTATTTCCGCGATGCTCTATCTTTTCAGCTTTTTATATCGCGAGAGTCGCGATTGCCCAACATTTCGGCTATTTATCATGGTGCCCAATCATTTCGGCTGTTTTTGTTTTTACTCGCTACTTTTTATTACAAGTTGCCCTATCATTTCGACTTTCTTATACGCGTTTTTTGCGACTCGCTGAGTTTTATTACGAGTTAAGAACTTGAGATCTGATACCAATCTTGTCATCAGTATCGCTGCAACTGCAATATTGCCAGGAGCAAATCATCAGTTGCAGTAAGAGGACTTAGAGTTTGATACCTGTTTAGGAATCAGTATCGCTACAACTGGAATGTTTCCAGGAGCGAATCATCATTTGCTTTAAGAGAGCTTGGAGTTTGATACCTGTTTAGGCATCAGCATCGCTACAACTGGAATGTTGCCAGGAGCGAATCATCATTTGCCTTTGTCGATTTGAACAAAAATGGCTTAGTAGACAGGGTTAGGCTCCTGTCACAAAGGTATTTCTCTCTACGAGTCAAGAGGATCTCGTAAGTGTATTTTCTTCTTAGGAATCATGGGAATTCCTAAGTGATATTTTCTCTTGTAAGTCGTAAGGATCTTTTAAGAGTGTTTTCTCCTTATAAGTCGAAAGGACTTACAAGTGTTGTCCGCCATATGGGGACATTTCTCGCCATTGGTAGAACTTGGTAAGGGAATATTTATTCGTGTCCGTGGATTGTATACAAGGGTCAATATTGGACCGCCTGTAGAGCAACTTGGGGGATATGACAGCTTAAAAACAAGTTCAGATCCCTGTAGCGTAAGGCTTTTGAATCCTGTGAGCCATGTGGGTCTCATAGGGGGAATTCTCCTTACGAGTCATGAGGATCTCGTAAGTGTATTATTTTATTTTATTTTAAATTTTTTACGAGATTGCGTCCTTTCGGGTTTTCACAAGCTCACCGGTAGTCCTGCTGTTTTTACTCACGGCGCCCTTTCAGGTTTTCATCCGTACCTATTTCGCTTGTAAACATACCGTTTTTTTTTTAAAACGGAGAAACTCTCGAAAGTAGTTTCATCACAGGTGACCTGTCTGTTTGCCTGTAGGATTTGGGGGTGGCTTCATCGCTGGAGTAGCTGTGCAGCAAGTGGGACTTAAGTTGCAATCTTTGCTACTAAGACTTTGATTGCAATATAGATCTCAAGAGAGCATATCACCGTATTTGGGGCGACGCGCTAGTTTAGGGACGTTCTGGTCCATTATCGCCATGTTTGAGGCGAAATTCTAGTTTAGGAACTTTTCGGTCCATTGTTGCCATGTTTGAGACGGATAGCTAGTTTAAGAACTTCTCGGTCCTATATCGCCACGTTTGAGGCGGATTGTTAGTTTAAGGACTTCTCGGTCCTATATCGCCACGTTTGAGGCGAATTGTTAGTTTAAGGACTTCTCAGTCCTTCATCGCCACGTTTGAGGCGAATAATTAGTTTAAGGACTTCTCGGTCCGTCATCGCCATGTTTGAGGCGGATAATTAATTTAAGGACTTCTCGGTTCGTTATCGCCGTATTTGAGGCGGATTGTTAGTTTAAGGACTTCTCGGTCCCATATCGCCATATTTGAGGCGGATTGTTAGTTTAAGAGCTTCTCTGTCCTTCATCGCCACATTTGAGGCGGATAATTAGTTTAAGGACTTTTTGGTTCGTCATCGCCATATTTGAGGCGGATAATTAGTTTAAGGACTTCTCGGTCTGTCATCGCTGCGTTTGAGGTGGATAATTAGTTTAAGGATTTCTCGGTCCGTCATTGCCATGTTTGAGGCGGATAATTATTTTAAGGACTTCTCGTCCGTTGTCGTCATTTTTGGGGCGACGGGGCTTTTTTGTATACTATTCTCAGAGTTCTGACTCAGGAAGATAGCGAGCAGACATGAGCGTCATTATCTATCATTGACCTAAGTCGTGACTCGTCAAACATAGTATTTTTTTAGGAATCGACCGTTTATTGGCCGGAAGGATCTTTCTCCATGCATATCCATGAGCAGGTTGGCTCTACCTTGGTAGACTTTGTCTACGATGTACGAGCCTTTATAGTTCGGCTCGAATTCCCCCGTTTTGCAAGATTGGGGATCATGGGTCTTTTGACGACTGGCATGAGTTCGCCTTGGCGGAATGTTCTCGGCCTGGTTATTTTTTCGTATGACCGTGTCATCCTCGTCTTGTAAGCTTCCAGATTTTGCTGTGCTATAAGGCGAGTTTTGTCGAGGGAATTAAGCTCCTTGTTTACCGCCGAAAACAGAGACGGAACCGGGATGGTTCGTCTTGCCTGAATTTAGGGACAGATGCTATTTGGTTTTATCCGTCCACCTCTCCGAAGATGCCAAGTTGATTTATGACACCGTGTATCGGAGGTTTGGACGAATGCGGCCTTGTAGCAGACTTCGTCAGATTCCCTCTCATTTGTGAGGGGTTTTTTTATTGTAGGGACGCTCTTCCCTGCAGGCGCAAGCCCCTACAGTTAATTACGTTACCGTATCGCGGTAACCACTTTCTCCTGCTCCAGAAGTTCACTTCGTGTCGTATGTGTTTGTTTTATTTTTGGTTGCCCGTGGATTGTATACGAAGACTAATTTATGTTGTCGCCCGTAGGGCGTGGATTAGTCCAAATCCGTATATCTGAGATTTAGGTTTGGGTTGATTCAAGGATCATTAATCTCGTTTGAGATTAAGATCAACTTAAATTTTTGTTAAGGATACGTTAGTCCAATTTGAGACAAAGATCTACTTAACAGGGTTTTAGGATCATTCAGGTCCAACAAAAGAGCATTTGGGCTCTATTGTTTTAGTTTAAGGACGTTACGGTCCGTTGTTAGTTTAAGAACGTTTCGGTCCGTTGTAATTTAAGAACGTTTTAGTCCGTAGCTAGTTTAAGGACATTGCGGTCCGTTGTAGCTTAAGGACGTTACGGTCCGTAGCTAGTTTAAGGACGTTACGGTCCGTATTGGGATGTGTCCATCGGTTTGGGAGTGCACCAAAAAGTTGTTGGTTGTCGGGACCCGCCACCTCTCTGAAGTCGTTGAAGAATTACAACGACATGTATCAGAGGTGTGGAGAGATATACCCTTGAACCAATTGCCAGATTGAGGGGAGATGTGGGATGAATATCCGTCGGAAGATCATTAGTGGTGTTTGGGACTAGGATCGGTTTAGGAAGACATGAGCACAGGGGCTCGATCTATTTGGAGATCGAAGATGTTTTAATCTCAAGTAGACTTAGCCAACTTGAGGCTGGAGTTAACTTCCCATAGTGTTAAGCACTAGCATACGTCCAGCACTCACGTGTTCCCACGTGAGGTTCTAAAGCAGTGTTAAACACTAAATTCTTGTGGCACTCACGTATGGCACATGAGGCACCTTAAAGCTGGCGCTGTACATTGGGTTCAAGTCCCCGTTTGTATATAAGTGTTAAACACTTAATTCTTGTGGCACTCACGTCTGAGCACGTGAGGCGCCCCAAAGTTGGGCACTGCCTTTTTGGGTTTTACTTCCCTCTTCTTTTATAAGTGCTAAGCATTTGGCTCACGTGTGAGCACGTCAGGCGCCCGAAATGGGCACTATTCTCTGGATTTTATTTCTCTTTCATTTAGCATGTGAGGCGCCCGAAATGGGAACTGTTCTCTGGATTTTATTTCTCTTTCATTTATAAGTGCTAAGCACTTAGACCCTGTGGTGCTCACGTGCGAACACGTGAGACGCCTTCAAAATGTGAGCGCTGTTTTTAGGTCTATTCCCTTTTTCATATAAGTGCTAAGCACTTGATTGGGGATCGCGTGGAAAACACATGGCTGCCCTAGGAGGCACTTCTTGTTCTTCTTTTAGGCGCTCGCGTGGGAAACACGTGACTCGGTCTCAGTCATTCTTTTTTGTTCATCAGAGGTGCTCACGTGGGGAAACACGTGAGGTTTTGTTATAGTGTTGAACACTAATGAATCACCAGTCTTTTCTTCTATGTACATGAGGATTTTGATCTCATATTAACGATGTTGGGATCTGAGTTTAAAGAATTTCAAGTCTCTTGTTTTATAAGAATTAAATTCTTTTTACAAGATTAAACCCTAGTTTTATCAAAGGAATTAAATTCCTATATACTTTTGTAAGAATTAAATTCTTTGAATTTAGTTCGTGTAGGGTTACTAGGCACACTCAAGAGGTTCCACAAGGCATGGTTGATGCCTTGTGGAACCTCTTGAGTGTGCCTAGTAACCCTACAGTGGTATCAGAGCCTAACCAGAACAAAGTAAATAAATGAGTAAATCAAACCCTAACCATTAACCTAATCATAGTTTAAAGTAAACACACACCGAAGTTTGCATGTATCATCAAGCATGATACAAACTAGTGTACAAACATGTATCATATACACAATGTGCACAATCAAGTGAGAAAATAATCCTAAGTGAACCAATACTAGTTAATGTTAAGTAATATATCAAATATATAATTATACATTAAATTATTAAATCAACACTTGATTTAACGATCCGGTCATATCGCATATGACCGACTAATATCCAATGTATCGACTTATCGAATCAATCCTCGATTCGATAACCAGGTTATATCGCATACAACCAATCGATACATTCATCGCGAGAATAGAATACGGTATCACATACACGCATTATTCTCGGTCCCGCACATATCTCATATGCGCTCCTATTTCGTTTCACTTGAGCCAGGAAACCTCTGTATAGGACTCTAAAGACTCGTCAATACGCCGGCAGCAGGTGATGATCATATCAAACACCCACAAGCCGCAAGCGGTCTGCTAAACGTAACGGCCACCCGGGTATTGAGCGATCAGAAGATCAACGAGCAAGCCCGCTCACACTCCTGTGAATCCAACCAGCAACACTTACCGTACAGTCCGGTCTCGTCGTCTGATATGTCGCATATCTTGCCTAAGGGTGGTAAACGTCAGACCCCAATAGCTCGATAAGTCGTGTCGATATGAGGTCTATAACAGTTCGAGAAACTACTGGTAACACTTACCAGTAAATCTCAGCAACCCTGGCCAAAGATTTCCGGTTATAGCCAATCGAACACAGCGCAACATCAACTCCCTATACCGGGAGAGACGAATCCCCTCCTATCGCTCATTGCCTCCATGTGATTCGGGACTGTACCCAAAAGCCACCGTTTGCACGCCCTCTTGGACGTGGTAAGATGGAAATCAAAGCATAGTGGGAATCACACAAGACTCTATGACGATCTCGGGTCAACAGACTACTCTGTACCAGTGTCACCAAAGAACTGCCATCTGACGTAAGGTATAATACCATCTGGGAGTTCTCGGCGAGTCCGTCCAGTGTACCCAGTCTCCACTAAGCACCCGTATATCATCTCTGATGTCAAACACCAATGGATATGGGATCTTCCATCGCCCATCTGTATGGGTCGAGAAAGTATACGCTAGTCTACTCCGGTATATCAATGCCCCGTCTCGATACACCCACGACTAGGGACCTTGAAGGATGTACTTATGGACTACCATGTCCCCACTAGTATGATCCGCATCATAGTCCAGGTAGTCAAGTACACATCCTAAGGGCTTTACCAACATGTAACAGAGAGACAATCAGTGTACACGTTAAGATAAAGAGCAACCAGATAGCATACTATCATGTCGAGCAAGAAAGTCCTCCCTATATATGTCCCAGCATCCACTACAATATACATACTATGTACAGTAATGGCCTCTAGGGCATACATATAACTAACAGTTCGTTCCCCTAAGTTTTGAATCTGCATAACAGAATCTCCCCGATGAGAATTAAATTCTTAACTTATGGGGAGATCTGCTTCTGCTGACCTCAACCGGAGGAAGAACTAATTTCCTGTATGAAGGGTTAAACCCTAAAAGAGGCGAAGAAAGGATAAGATAATCTCTGTATTTTCTTCTTACCTGGGTTTTTTTTTGTTTTTAAGAAGGGGATCTTCTTCTTTTAGAGAATTGAATTCATTTTCTCTCTTTTTTTTCTCCTCTCTTCTCTTTTTTTTTCTCCTTTCTCTTTTTTTTACTTGAAGTTTTGGGTTCTTTATATAATGGAGAGAAGTTTGTTAATTAGTTTTAGAAAATCTCTCATTGAGAGACTCCAATTGATTTGGAGGTTTTACCCGCTGTTGGATCTTTGATCTAATGGTTCTTGTCTTACAGAACATATTTTCATGTTTCGTAAACAAGATTAGAAAGATATTTTCCCATACAGAATTTATTCTGTAGATTGGTGATTTATAATCACCGTTAGATTTTTAATCCAAGAGTGCTTGGTTTAACGGAGCACAATCCTTCTTTGTTTAAAAGGATATGAAAAATATTTTCCAACTTATGGGATTTTTGATCTGCCAACTTTCTGCTTAACAGAAAATATCATTTCTTATTTGAAAGTTCAATAGAATTTAATCATATGCTTAATCATCATTGAATCTTTGATCCAACGGTTCATTGTTATGTAAAATTTAATTCTACATAGGGAAGTGCCCTCACGTGTTTAACACGTGGGGCTCTTTTAGCCTAGCAATTGTTTTAATTGCAGTGCCTATATGCGTTGCATATAGGCACTCACGTGTTAAACACGTGGGGCCGTTTTAGCCTAGCAATTATTTTAATTGCAGTTCCTATATGTGGTGCATATAGGCACTCACGTGTTAAACACGTGGGGCTCTTTTAGCCTTGCAATTGTTTTAATTGCAGTGCATATATGCGTTGCATATAGGCACTCACGTGTTAAACATGTGGGGATGTTTTAGCCTAGCAATTATTTTAACTGCAGTGCCTATATGCGTTGCATATAGGCACTCACGTGTTAAACACGTGGGGCTGTTTTAGCCTTGTGATCAGTCGAAAATATTGCATTCTTAACACATCAATTTCCCTACTTTTTCTAATCATATAAAGGTGTTTGGTATATGAGAAAAATGAACACTGGTTTTGTTATCGCCAAGGCAGCAATAAAAAAATATAGCGAGGGTGCCTCTTCACCTAGTGCCCTAAGGCCAACCGGTCTGGGAGTCACTGCTAAGCCTTAGGTGGTGCAAGACGAGGAAAATACACCAAGTAAGCAAGCACATGAGTAATCGGTCGGTTAGTACCTCAAGAAGTATTAACGGACGCATGAAAGTGTGTGAGCAATCCTAAATATTCATTAATTAAAAAGTACTGAGGCAGAAGGGCAAGAGTATGATAGCTTGAACTGAATTCTCCGGGTGTAGGGATGTCTTTTACACACACGCAGGGTTATATGATCGATATTTGGAAGAAAGATAGGAATGAAGAATAAGACGATGTTTTATTGAGGGAGGACGTGATTTCTGACATCTTTTCATGACCATTAAGATAGGGCTCATGACAACCGAAAAGCTAGGTTAGTTGAAAACCCTAATTTTCAAGGCTTTTCTTTCACAATTCTTTTCTTTAATGGACATTCTTCCTTTAAATGAGACGGATCAGAACAGCACCCACAAACAGTTTTGGGGAGCGATACTGGGTTTAGGGAGGCTGCTGCAAATTTGTGTTCCATAGCCTCGAGCTTCTTTTGCATTGCTGCCATCTCAGCTCGAACACCTATGGACACGTCTATTTGGTGTACGCCACCCTAATTCAATGGTTGGGTACCACTCTCCCACTGTAGTGATTTTTCAGCGAACTCTTCTAAAAATTTCCATGCCTCCCCATCATCCTTAGTCATAAAAGTGCCTTGACACATGTTTTCAAGGTTCTGTTTAGTGTTCGGGTTAATGCCATCATATAAGATTCGGCAAAGATCCTATCTCGGGATGCCGTGATGAGGACATTGAACCAATAGATCCTTGAAACGTTTAAAGCATTTAGAGAATGGTTCAGTACGGAGCTGGGTAAATTGATTCAGTTCGCTACGGATTCGAGCTGTCTTTTGCATTGGGTAGAATTTCTTAAGGAATGCCGTGAGGAATTCTTCCCAATTCGTGATTGAGTGTGCGGTAGTGTTTTATAGCCACTTCTCGGCTATATCGCACAAAGTAAATGGAAGAAGTCGTAGACGCATAGCATCCACTGAAAGTTGTGACGTACCCATCATTGCGCATACGTTTTCAAATTTGGTGATGAAAACGTAAGCGTCCTCAGTCTCGAGTCCGTGGAATTTGGGTAAAAGGTTGATGTATTGGAGTTTAATTTCAAAATTATCCCTGTTGGATGGTGGAATGGATAAGCAGGTCGAAAGAGGACCTCGAATAGGGTAGCACCTCTCCTGGAGAGAGATGCGGGGTGGATTCTGCGCACCAACGGACGGCGGCAGATTAGTGGAAAAGAAGTTCGATGGAGGTGGATGCATCGATGTGGGTGTGGTAGTGGGTAAAGAAGAAGAAAATGGAGAAATACCGACTTCGGAGTCGATAAAGGGTACGCGGACTAAACGGGCACTAGAATCCCGTGTCCAGCCTATCTTGCACTAAAAAGGGATAGTACAAGTGGCAGCGTGGCTTATAATTAGGGGTATGAATGAATGCGGTGTTTGCTTGAAAAAGGGACGGATTTTTGAAAAAATGATGCGAGCACAACAAATGCAGCAAGCAAAACCCTAGAATCTAGTGGTCACCTAGGTCCGGCTCTAGACCGCTCCTAACTGCCAAAAGACAAGTCGCAGGACAGAATCCTCCACTGCCTCTTTGTCCCCCTGTGGCCAGGTAAGTGCCAGGTAAGTGGGAAGGTACTCCACTACGTAAGTAGTGGGCCTAATTAATAACCACTAGCCTTCGACACACTTTCCTTAGACACCACAAGAAAACGCGGATAAGCAATGAATTACCTACGGCCTTCTTCTGTCCTAAGTGAGCGCGACGGTCCTTAGAGTCATCTCTAGATATTTTTTAGTTAATGTGGGTCAATGCGGATGCAAGTTTTGTGATTTTCGGAGCCTAGGAAGGGTAATGAACTCCCCACCTAATTTGGATTTGGCCGTGCCCCTTAATATCCGTATTTAGAATGTAAACAACCAGCAAACAAAAACACGCACAATTTTAATTTGCTTTTTGCGGCGCTGCGATTTTTGCAAAGAAGCCTGCAGAAATTTGTTAGTTGGAGAAGAGAGAGAAGAAGATAAGAAAGTTAGGATTTACCTGAGGGAAAATTGCACAGAGATCCCTCTAGAAAGCCGCGGTTCCACCGCAGATGCTGCTTAATGCCGCCCTTCCGCGGTCGTATGGTAGGAACACTGCCTAAAAATTTTCCAGAGAGGCTCTGTAGACTCCCTCAGCTCTCTGGTATATTCCAAAAATTATTTCAATTTCACAGCAAGCTCCAGATCTCCTTGCAACAAACCACAACAAATTGTTTAGATTTTGCGCGAATTTTGATCTCAAAATTACAATGGAATAAATCTTGCAATTCAAATTTCAATATAAAACGAATTAGCACACGATCCCCGGCAACGGTGCCATTTGATTGATTCGAATTCTTGTTGTGTGTTTAAGAAAATGTATAGAATCACAATCAAAGAATTATTTGACCGTAATCAACTACGGTGTCGGATGTAGATCGTAAGCGAGTGTGGATCGTCCACAGGGATTGTGCGATTCGTTTGTATTTTGATTTGTTTGAATTGAAAACTTAATAGAAAAGAAAAGAAAACATGATTCAAGATTTTTATCAATAAGTTTCAAGTGTCACTATTCTAATCAAGAATCAAGAAAATGATAAACATCGAGAATCGAGTTTCGAAATAATTCCAATCGATTTGGGTTTCAAGATTTGATGTAAAGCTCGTAGGAATCGATTAAATTGTAGATATGACGAAGACTAAAGATTAACGTTTCTTATCCATTAACAAATTGATGCTAACTCGATGTCGATTGATCAAGCTTTAAGGACCTTGCGAAGAATTAGGATTCTTCGTCCTATCCTTTGTCCTTTCGATGAATCACATTCACTAGATAGCTTCTTGAAAATCTAATGATCAATCGTTGATTTTCTAGATCGTGCGAAAAGAATCAAGAACACATTTCGCATCGATCTAGATCATCGATCATTCTATTTTCAAGAATTTACAATTGCTATAGGACTTAGGAAAACGTTTAAAGATTCATCAACATCATCATTCTACAATCATCTCGATTCCTCCACGAGCGGAGTTTATTCACACATCATCACAAAGAATACATTCAAGAATCGAAATGAAATCATGATGCTTGAATTGAAATGTAAACAAGTTTAAGGAATCTTCACCTTTATTACATCAACAAGTAGTTACAACTCTCAAGAATTACAAGAGGTAGGAACTTCGCTCGTCGAATCTTGCATCGCTCGGCTTCTTGAGTCTTGGATCGCTTCGATCCCGTGCTCCGTTGAATACTGGCTCTGCTTCTAAAGGATCTTTGAAGACTTGCTTTGCTTGAACTCCATGGATCTTGAATTGGGTATTTCTAGATTGCATTAGGGTTAGGGTTTTAACACAAGCCTTGTCACTAGACTTGTGGGTGGAATTTGGGAGAGATGAAGAATTGATCTAATGATATGAGATGATATCTAAGATCCAAGATAATGCCTTTTTTACAAGTGAGCCTAGGGGTCTATTTATAGGTTTCCCAAACCCTAGGTCTAGGTTTTGAATTTGCAATTCCCTCCAAAATTTTGTTGTAAGTTAGTTAGTAGCTTAGCTTAGGCTTTAAGCTAGGATTGTTTTAGCTTTAGAAACCCTAGTTTGCTGAACTGGCAGAAGCTTCTGGAGTCTTCTGGAACTTACATAGGTTTTCTGAGGTGTAGGACCTGAGGTAAGAATTATGAAGCAAGTTTGGGGTGGTGATGTGGCAGCGCCGCCGCGGAACCGCGGCTTAAGGCGGCTCTGGCCGCGGTTCCGCGGCCAAGTAAGCTCTTTGGTGCTTCATACTTTCAGTGTTGCTTCCTGCTGTCTTAAATGGTACTTTATGATAAGTTGAATCTCTGAATGCTTCTTAGATCAATACCAGATTCCAAATCCTTGAGTTGGCGTATTCTTTAGCAGTCTTTGTTTTGTAAATTAACCGTTCTTTTGTAATGTCCTGCACAGACTTCAAAACACAAGTTGTGATATATAGGAATGATGCCATGCTATGAAATGCAGTCAATTTCCTTTATAGTGCCGGTTTTAGAGTCTAACACATGCAATTTGATATTTATCGACTGATTTGCTAATATATGCGATATGAATGCCGAACACTTCTATATGAATGCAAATGATAGGGAAATTGCCGGTTAAAAGATGCAATATTTTCGACTAATCAGTATATCGAAAATATAGCATATATTAGCAATTCGTCTGCAAAATATCAAATAACATGTGTTATACATTATAACCGGCATTATGAAGGAAATTGTGTGTTTATTACTACACGCATGATCTTTGTATATCAACACTTGTCTGGAGATTGCGTGCAGGAAATTCTCTAGGGTAAAGAGCTGGAATCACAAAAGTGCTGATAAAACGCATCAAGTCCAAGACTTGAGATCTGGCAGTAAACAAGAAAGTATAAAAATATTCCAGACATCAGAAAAGTGCCATAAAGCAAACACAAATCAGCACTGCAAATTTCATGCAGCAAATCCACCAAACGGCCGCGGATCCGCGGCCTAGTCAGGCCGATCCGCCGCGGATCCGCGGTCGAGTAGATTCGTCGGCGGTTGGAACTTTTTGCAGGGCTCTTCTTTTATCGGCCAAACTTCTCCAAGACGCTTCGAATTGTGTAGATTTCTCCAGAAACTTTCCTTCTAACAGCCAAGCTTCTTGTGCAAGGGTTAAACCCTAAAAGAGGCGAAGAAAGGATAAGATAATCTCTGTATTTTCTTCTTACCTGGGGTTTTTTTTGTTTTTAAGAAGGGGATCTTCTTCTTTTAGAGAATTGAATTCATTTTCTCTCTTTTTTTCCTCCTCTCTTCTCTTTTTTTTTCTCCTTTCTCTTTTTTTACTTGAAGTTTTGGGTTCTATATATAGTGGAGAGAAGTTTGTTAATTAGTTTTAGGAAATCTCTCATTGAGAGACTCCAATTGATTTGGAGGTTTTACCCGCTGTTGGATCTTTGATCTAAGGGTTCTTGTCTTACAGAACATATTTTCATGTTTCGTAAACAAGATTAGAAAGATATTTTCCCATACAGAATTTATTCTGTAGATTGGTGATTTTTAATCACCGTTAGATTTTTAATCCAAGAGTGCTTGGTTTAACGGAGCACAATCCTTCTTTGTTTAAAAGGATATGAAAAATATTTTCCAACTTATGGGATTTTTGATCTGCCAACTTTCTGCTTAACAGAAAATATCATTTCTTATTTGAAAGTTCAATAGAATTTAATCATATGCTTAATCATCATTGAATCTTTGATCCAACGGTTCTTTGTTATGTAAAATTTAATTCTACATAGGGAAGTGCCCTCACGTGTTTAACACGTGGGGCTCTTTTAGCCTAGCAATTGTTTTAATTGCAGTGCCTATATGCGTTGCATATAGGCACTCACGTGTTAAACACGTGGGGCCGTTTTAGCCTAGCAATTATTTTAATTGCAGTTCCTATATGTGGTGCATATAGGCACTCACGTGTTAAACACGTGGGGCTCTTTTAGCCTTGCAATTGTTTTAATTGTAGTGCCTATATGCGTTGCATATAGGCACTCACGTGTTAAACATGTGAGGATGTTTTAGCCTAGCAATTATTTTACGTGTTAAATACGTGGGGCTGTTTTAGCCTTGTGATCAGTCGAAAATATTGCATTCTTAACACATCAATTTCCCTACTTTTTCTAGTCATATAAAGGTGTTTGGTATATGAGAAAAATGAACACTGGTTTTATTATCGCCAAGGCAGCAATAAAAAAATATAGCGAGGGTGCCTCTTCACCTAGTGCCCTAAGGCCAACCGGTCTGGGAGTCACTGCTAAGCCTTAGGTGGTGCAAGACGAGGAAAATACACCAAGTAAGCAAGCACATGAGTAATCGGTCGGTTAGTACCTCAAGAAGTATTAACGGACGCATGAAAGTGTGTGAGCAATCCTAAATATTCATTAATTAAAAAGTACTGAGGCAGAAGGGCAAGAGTATGATAGCTTGAACTGAATTCTCCGGGTGTAGGGATGTCTTTTACACACACGCAGGGTTATATGATCGATATTTGGAAGAAAGATAGGAATGAAGAATAAGACGATGTTTTATTGAGGGAGGACGTGATTTCTGACATCTTTTCATGACCATTAAGATAGGGCTCATGACAACCGAAAAGCTAGGTAAGTTGAAAACCCTAATTTTCAAGGCTTTTCTTTCACAATTCTTTTCTTTAATGGACATTCTTCCTTTAAATGAGACGGATCAGAACAGCACCCATAAACAGTTTTGGGGAGCGATACTGGGTTTAGGGAGGCTGCTGCAAATTTGTGTTCCATAGCCTCGAGCTTCTTTTGCATTGCTGCCATCTCAGCTCGAACACCTATGGACACGTCTATTTGGTGTACGCCACCCCAATTCAATGATTGGGTACCACTCTCCCACTGTAGTGATTTTTCAGCGAACTCTTCTAAAAATTTCCATGCCTCCCCATCATCCTTAGTCATAAAAGTGCCTTGACACATGTTTTCAAGGTTCTGTTTAGTGTTCGGGTTAATGCCATCATATAAGATTCGGCAAAGATCCCATCTCGGGATGTCGTGATGAGGACATTGAACCAATAGATCCTTGAAACGTTTAAAGCATTTAGAGAATGGTTCAGTAGGGAGCTGGGTAAATTGATTCAGTTCGCTACGGATTCGAGCTGTCTTTTGCATTGGGTAGAATTTCTTAAGGAATGCGGTGAGGAATTCTTCCCAATTCGTGATTGAGTGTGCGGTAGTTTTTTATAGCCACTTCTCGGCTATATTGCACAAAGTAAATGGAAGAAGTCGTAGACGCATAGCATCCACTGAAAGTTGTGACGTACCCATCATTGCGCATACGTTTTCAAATTTGGTGATGAAAACGTAAGCGTCCTCAGTCTCGAGTCCGTAGAATTTGGGTAAAAGGTTGATGTATTGGAGTTTAATTTCAAAATTATCCCCGTTGGCTGGTGGAATGGATAAGCAGGTCGAAAGAGGACCTCGAATAGGGTAGCACCTCTCCTGGAGAGAGATGCGGGGTGGATTCTGCGCACCAACGGACGGCGGCAGATTAGTGGAAAAGAAGTTCGATGGAGGTGGATCCATCGATGTGGGTGTGGTAGTGGGTAAAGAAGAAGAAAATGGAGAAATACCGACTTCGGAGTCGATAAAGGGTACGCGGACTAAACGGGCACTAGAATCCCGTGTCCAGCCTATCTTGCACTAAAAAGGGATAGTACAAGTGGCAGCGTGGCTTATAATTAGGGGTATGAATGAATGCGGTGTTTGCTTGAAAAAAGGACGGATTTTTGAAAAAATGATGCGAGCACAACAAATGCAGCAAGCAAAACCCTAGAATCTAGTGGTCACCTAGGTCCGGCTCTAGACCGCTCCTAACTGCCAAAAGACAAGTCGCAGGACAGAATCCTCCACTGCCTCTTTGTCCCCCTGTGGCCAGGTAAGTGCCAAGTAAGTGGGAAGGTACTCCACTACGTAAGTAGTGGGCCTAATTAATAACCACTAGCCTTCGACACACTTGCCTTAGACACCACAAGAAAACGCGGATAAGCAATGAATTACCTACGGCCTTCTTCTGTCCTAAGTGAGCGCGACGGTCCTTAGAGTCATCTCTAGATATTTTTTAGTTAATGTGGGTCAATGCGGATGCAAGTTTTGTGATTTTCGGGGCCTAGGAAGGGTAATGAACTCCCCACCTAATTTGGATTTGGCCGTGCCCCTTAATATCCGTATTTAGAATGTAAACAACCAACAAACAAAAACACGCACAATTTTAATTTGCTTTTTGCGGCGCTGCGATTTTTGCAAAGAAGCCTGCAGAAATTTGTTAGTTGGAGAAGAGAGAGAAGAAGATAAGAAAGTTAGGATTTACCTGAGGGAAAATTGCACAGAGATCCCTCTAGAAAGCCGCGGTTCCACCGCAGATGCTGCTTAATGCCGCCCTTCCGCGGTCGTATGGTAGGAACACTGCCTAAAAAATTTCCAGAGAGGCTCTGTAGACTCCCTCAGCTCTCTGGTATATTCCAAAAATTATTTCAATTTCACAGCAAGCTCCAGATCTCCTTGCAACAAACCACAACAAATTGTTTAGATTTTGCGCGAATTTTGATCTCAAAATTACAATGGAATAAATCTTGCAATTCAAATTTCAATATAAAACGAATTAGCGCGCGATCCCCGGCAACGGCGCCATTTGATTGATTCGAATTCTTGTTCTGTGTTTAAGAAAATGTATAGAATCACAATCAAAGAATTATTTGACCGTAATCAACTACGGTGTCGGATGTAGATCGTAAGCGAGTGTGGATCGTCCACAGGGATTGTGCGATTCGTTTGTATTTTGATTTGTTTGAATTGAAAACTTAATAGAAAAGAAAAGAAAACATGATTCAAGATTTTTATCAATGAGTTTCAAGTGTCACTATTCTAATCAAGAATCAAGAAAATGATAAACATCGAGAATCGAGTTTCGAAATAATTCCAATCGATTTGGGTTTCAAGATTTGATGTAAAGCTCGTAGGAATCGATTAAATTGTAGATATGACGAAGACTAAAGATTAACGTTTCTTATCCATTAACAAATTGATGCTAACTCGATGTTGATTGATCAAGCTTTAAGGATCTTGCGAAGAATTAGGATTCTTCGTCCTATCCTTTGTCCTTTCGATGAATCACGTTCACTAGATAGCTTCTTGAAAATCTAATGATCAATCGTTGATTTTCTAGATCGTGCGAAAAGAATCAAGAACACATTTCGCATCGATCTAGATCATCGATCATTCTATTTTCAAGAATTTACAATTGCTATAGGACTTAAGAAAACGTTTAAAGATTCATCAACATCATCATTCTACAATCATCTCGATTCCTCCACGAGCGGAGTTTATTCACACATCATCACAAAGAATACATTCGAGAATCGAAATGAAATCATGATGCTTGAATTGAAATGTAAACAAGTTTAAGGAATCTTCACCTTTATTACATCAACAAGTAGTTACAACTCTCAAGAATTACAAGAGGTAGGAACTTCGCTCGTCGAATCTTGCATCGCTCGGCTTCTTGAGTCTTGGATCGCTTCGATCCCGTGCTCCGTTGAATACTGGCTCTGCTTCTAAAGGATCTTTGAAGACTTGCTTTGCTTGAACTCCATGGATCTTGAATTGGGTATTTCTAGATTGGATTAGGGTTAGGGTTTTGACACAAGCCTTGTCACTAGACTTGTAGGTGGAATTTGGGAGAGATGAAGAATTGATCTAATGATATGAGATGATATCTAAGATCCAAGATAATGCCTTTTTTACAAGTGAGCCTAGGGGTCTATTTATAGGTTTCCCAAACCCTAGGTCTAGGTTTTGAATTTTCAATTCCCTCCAAAATTTTGTTGTAAGTTAGTTAGTAGCTTAGCTTAGGCTTTAAGCTAGGATTGTTTTAGCTTTAGAAACCCTAGTTTGCTGAACTGGCAGAAGCTTCTGGAGTCTTCTGGAACTTACATAGGTTTTCTGAGGTGTAGGACCTGAGGTAAGAATTATGAAGCAAGTTTGGGGTGGTGATGTGGCAGCGCCGCCGCGGAACCGCGGCTCAAGGCGGCTCTGGCCGCGGTTCCGCGGCCAAGTAGGCTCTTTGGTGCTTCATACTTTCAGTGTTGCTTCCTGCTGTCTTAAATGGTACTTTATGATAAGTTGAATCTCTGAATGCTTCTTAGATCAATACCAGATTCCAAATCCTTGAGTTGGCGTATTCTTTAGCAGTCTTTGTTTTGTAAATTAACCGTTCTTTTGTAATGTCCTGCACAGACTTCAAAACACAAGTTGTGATATATAGGAATGATGCCATGCTATGAAATGCAGTCAATTTCCTTTATAGTGCCGGTTTTAGAGTCTAACACATGCAATTTGATATTTATCGACTGATTTGCTAATATGTGCGATATGAATGCCGAACACTTCTATATGAATGCAAATGATAGGGAAATTGCCGGTTAAAAGATGCAATATTTTCGACTAATCAGTATATCGAAAATATAGCACATATTAGCAATTCGTCTGCAAAATATCAAATAACATGTGTTATACATTATAACCGGCATTATGAAGGAAATTGTGTGTTTATTACTACACGCATGATCTTTGTATATCAACACTTGTCTGGAGATTGCGTGCAGGAAATTCTCTAGGGTAAAGAGCTGGAATCACAAAAGTGCTGATAAAACGCATCAAGTCCAAGACTTGAGATCTGGCAGTAAACAAGAAAGTATAAAAATATTCCAGACATCAGAAAAGTGCCATAAAGCAAACACAAATCAGCACTGCAAATTTCATGCAGCAAATCCACCAAACGGCCGCGGATCCGCGGCCTAGTCAGGCCGATCCGCCGCGGATCCGCGGTCGAGTAGACTCATCGGCGGTTGGAACTTTTTGCAGGGCTCTTCTTTTATCGGCCAAACTTCTCCAAGACGCTTCGAATTGTGTAGATTTCTCCAGAAACTTTCCTTCTAACAGCCAAACTTCTTGTGCAAGTTTGATACCTACCAAGCTTCTCATACAAGCTTCATAACAACCAAGCTTCTAGGAGAAGCTAAAGGGAAAAACTATAAAAGGGCACCTATGGCTTCATTACAAAGGGTTGATTAGTTGTTCGGTAGTTGTTCATTAATCTTGGGGTTCAATCAATTCACCCACAAGTTGAGTGACACAACTTGTAACTCAAAACCCTAACCCAAATCCAATTCCAAAACTAAATCAAGATTCATCGAGTACAAATCAAGCATGCAAATGAAGATCCTTTGAAGCAACCCCGACATTCATCCGAGCAAAAGATCCACGACGATCCGCGACTCAAGAAGATCGATGCGAAGCTAATTTCGGCGGATCTAGTTACCTCCTCAAATGCTGTAACCTCGAATTGAGTGAATTGTACCTAATCGTCGAGTAATAAAGGTGAATATTGTAAATCTTTCTTTTCTCTACATTCTTGCATTATGATAAGTTACCGATTCTTGATTCTTTCCTTTTTCATGATGTGTGAGTGAAATCTCCGCTTGTAGCGGAATCGAGAGAATAGGTAGATGATGATTAAATTCTTGAACGATTCTTAAGTCTTATGAGTTTTGTAAACTCTAGGAAATTGAATCATCGAAAACCTAATTTGAGCGAGATCGCTTTTTTGAATGATTTCGCTCCAAATTAGAGATCAACGATCGGTGATTTAATTTGCTAGAGGATAGAATTTGAATGATAATCAATGAAAGGACAAGGAATGATGAAGGAGAAACGCTAGTTTCTTCAATAGATCCCTAAATCTCGTTGATCGTCATCGATCTAGCAAAAAATCCTCAATAGATAAGAATTCGTAATCATTAATATTCATCATTACTATCAATTTGATCGATTCGTACAAGCTACTTTACAAATCTTGATAATTCAATTGGTTTGGACATTTTCTTTATCTTTATTAATTCTTGATTTTAGATCTATTTCTTTATGTTCTTGAAACTAAAATCTCACAAATCTTAAATCATTTTCTTTTATCTTTTCTTTTCAACTCAACTAAAACAAATTCAAACAAATTCACACTTTCTCAGCGGACGATCCGCTCTCGCTAACGAAACTACAATAGACACCGTTATTGATTGTGGTATAAATTTCTTTGGTTGTGATTAAAACTTTTTCTTACACACGAAGATGATCAATCAAATGGTGCCGTTGCCGAGGATCGTGTGCTAATTTGTTCATTTTTGTTAATTGAGTTGAAAATTTTATTATTATATCAGAATTTTTAGATCAAAATTCGCATCAAGTGCTTAACGATATGTTGTGAATTGTTGCAAGGGAATCTGGAATCTCTGGAGCGAGAGGAAAAATTTTCAGAGCATCTCAGATAGTTCAGTAAGTCAACAGGAGTCTCTGTAGAAATTTTTGTGCGGGTATCTTCTCAAAGGATCACGCAACCGCGGCCATAGGTAGCTTCTTACGGCGGATCTGCGACGAGATAGCTACTTCAGTGCACCAAAATTTCTAGGTGAATCTCTCTCTTTCTTACCTCCTCCCTGCTCTGTCCATTAACCAATTTCTGCAGGATTCTTTACAAAAATTCACAGCACCGCAAAAAGAAAATTTGTTGCGTGTTTGATCTTGGTTGTTTGCATATTTTAACACGGAAATTAAGGGGCAAAAACCAAATTGAGATTAGGTAGGGATTTCATTACCCTTCCAAAGCCCCGGAAATCACAAACTTGTATCCGCATCACCCTCATTAACTAAAAAATATCTAGACAAGACTCTAAGGACCGTCGCGCTCAATTAGGACAGAAGAAGGCTGTGGATAATCTATTGCTTATCCATGTTTCTTTTGTGGTGTCTAAAGCAAGTGTGTCTAAGGCAAGTGGTTACTTAATTAGGCCCACTACTTATGTAGTAGAGAACCTCCCACTTACCTGGCCACAGAAAGGGCAAAAAGGCAGTAGAGGATCTATCTTGCGACTTGTCTTCTGGAAGTCTAGGAGCAGTCTAGAGCCTTGACCTAGGTGACCACTAGAATTAGGGTTGCTTGTGCATTTTTTGTGTGAATTTTTCAAAAATCCGTCTTTTTCAAACCAAACACCAACTCATCTTTTCCTTAATTATCACTTTACGCAGCCACTTGTGCTAAACCATTTAGTGCATGCTCGGCTGGACACGGGATTCTAGTGCCCGTCTTGTCCGCGTTCCTCCTATCGACTCCGAAGTCGGTATTTCTACGTCTACTTTTTCTTCACCCACTACCACACCCACTTCGATGGACGGTTCTCCATCGAACTTCTTTAACACTATTCTGCCACCGTCCGCAGGTGCGCAGAATCCGCCCCGCATTTCTCTCCAAGAGAGATGTTACCCTATGCGAGGTCCTGTTTCGACCAGTCTCACCATTCCACCAGCCAATGGGAACAATTTCGAAATCAAACCACAATACATCAATCTTCTACCAAAATATCACGGTCTTGAGTCTGAAGACGCATACGTCTTTATTACCAAATTTGAAAATGTATGCGCTATGATGGGTACTTCACAGCTTTCTGTGGATACTATGAGATTACGTCTTCTCCCATTCACTTTGTGCGATATAGCCGAGAAGTGGCTTTATAACACAGCCGCACATTCTATTTCGAACTGGGGAGAATTCGTAATAGCTTTCCTTAAGAAATTCTACACTAATCATAAAACAGCTCGAGTCCATAGCGAAATAAATCAATTTACCCAGCTTCCAAATAAACCATTCTCGAAGTGTTTTGAACGCTTCAAGGATCTGTTAGTTCAATGTCCTCATCACGGAATTCTTAGATGGGATCTGTGCAGAATCATATATGAGGGCATTAATCCTACAACAAAACAGACCCTTGAATCCATGTGTCAAGGCACCTTCATGAATAAAGATGATGGTGAAGCCTGGAGATTTTTAGAAGATTTCGCTTAAAGAACTTTATAATGGGAGAGTGTAAACTAGTCATCATCTAGGGGTGGTATTCATCAACTTGATGTTTCCATAGGAGTTAGAGCTGAAATGGCAGCAATGCAAAAGAAACTTGAAGCTATGGAACATAAATTTTTAGCAGCCTCCCTAAATCAGATATCACTCCCCAAAACTGTATGTGGATGTTGTTCTGATCCATCTCATCTTACGGAAGAATGTCCTTTAAATTCTCTGTTTCAAGGTCAAGAGCATACCAATGCTGCTTTCCAACAAAGGCCTAGAAATGATCTGTATTCTTCCACTTATAATCAGGGTTGGAGGAATCACCCTAACTTTGCTTGGAACCAATCACAAACTCAAAACACGGTTCCAAATCAAAACAATTTCCAAAAGGGCCCTCCACCACAACAGCAACCACTTCAAATAAGTCAGCACCCCTACCAATCACAAAACTTTCAAACTCCGGTCAACACACATGCACCGTATAATCCTTTGCAAGTGTCCGGCACTGATAACTCCTCTTCACTCGAACAAACCATGAATTTGCTTCTGACAAATTTCATGCAAGTTTCGGCTGAGATGAAGTCTTCCGTCGATAAAATCCAGAAAAACTCCGACTCCCAAAGTGAGTATTAAATCGATGGAAGCACAAATTGCCCGTATAAATGCCGAATTGAGTGCTAGAGAGAAAGGGAAACTTCCAGCTCAACCCCTACCAAATCCTAGCTATTCACATCATGTGAACGCTATCACCACATTGAGATCTAGAAGAGTGCTTGACAACCATGCCGGTGAAGAGATTGATACTTATAATGATGAATCAATCGTTGATACCCCGGCTGAGACTTTTCCTTCCACTTCTACTTCTCCTTCTGGCCCTACTTTATCTACCCCGCCATTTTCTTGCGAGCCTATTCTTCGTTTTCCTCAAGGCTCGAACCCTCAGCATATTTCTTCTAGTCCACCAAAGATGATCCCCACTCCTATTCTGGGATCTTTCCTGCCTGCACGATCTTCTCCAATGTTGGACCCCGCTAGTATAGCTAAAGCTCCTTATCCGAATCGGTTAAGGGGAAACAGACCAAGTCCGCAAATGGAGAAGATCACTGAAATTTTTAAACAGGTTAACATCAATATCCCTCTCCTAGATGCTACATAATAAGTCCCGGCTTATGCGAAAATTCTTAAGGACTTGTGCACTAGGAAGAGGAAGACTCAAGTGCCAAAAAAGGTGTTCATGTCGAGTACTGTAGACACAGCTTTTCCCCAACAATTACCAAAGAAACGTAAGGACCCTGGCTGTCCTACAATTTCTATTTCTATTGGGGGTAAACACATTAACCGTGCTCTACTTGACCTTGGCGCAAGTGTTAAGCTGCTTCCATATTCAGTTTATGAGCAGTTAGGGATCGGAGAGTTGAAACTAGCTCACTGTACTCTCCAGATGGCCGACCGATCAATCACCAAACCTAGGGGTGAGCTGGAGGATGTGTTAATAAAAATCGGGGAATTTGTATTCCCTGTGGACTTTATTGTTCTCGATACATATCCTGTAGTGGACCCACGGAATCAAATTCCGGTGATCCTTGGTCGCCCCTTTTTGGCCACTTTCAATGCTATAATCAACTGTCGTAACGGCTCTATAACCCTATCCTTCAGGAAGATGTCAATAGAACTGAACATTTACAAGTTGGGAAGTGTACCCTCCGAACCTACTGCTCATGCATGTTCTGTCGAATTAATGAATGTCAACGGCAGCGAATTTGATCATCCTCATGACACTGATCTAGACTCTTTTCATATGTTGTTGTTTGACCCAACCATGTGTCATACACATACGGACTCTTTCACCGAGTTGTCCGGGTCAACATCTAACACTGATTATGAACCGTTTTTGGAGTCTGAAGATCACCCCGCGCTTTTTGATGACATTATTCTTCGGGGTATCGATGAGAGTTTTGAGAAAATTTTCGCTGATGAACTCGCATTTTTAAAAGACACGGGTGTTGAGATGAATCCACCTCAATACAAAGAAATTGAACCTCCACCCCTTCTTCTAGACTATAAAGAGAATGCGAGTAATCCATCACAATCATTGTGTCGTCTCTCCAAAACGAGACGCAAACCCTTTCTATCACACCACTTATCTTTTCCCCACTTCTTCCTGGCTACTTATAACATGTTCTTCCACCAACCGATGCACTACACTGATAAAATCTTCGAATGGTTGGTGTTGACTTTCGGTCTTTGTAAGGCTTTGCATTGACTAATAACTTTACCCCCTCTTGTGATTTTCAAAGCTTAACATTGTTTAACTCAAGTTTGGGGGGGTATAATCTGGCTCTTGAAAATAAAAGTTGTCCTCAAAATTGTGAGCCAAAAATAAGTTTGGGGGAGGATTTTCATGATCATATTTATTGCCCCCGTTAATAAATTTCCTCCCAAGTCTACAGGTTTTTGAGATTTAACAGATGACAACAGTGAGGACACTGTTATAAATAAGTTTGGGGGAGGTTTGTGCTTATTTACGCATCACTTTGCATCATACTTTGCATAAGCACAAAACATATAATAAAAAAATTTTACATAAATAAAGATAATAAAAGATTAGATAGTGAAAAATTACATCCAAAAGATTAGAAAAATTTAAGAAAACCAAGAAAGTTAAAAGTTTTCTTAAATGAACTAGTAATAAGTAGTTATGAGCCGTTGTCCCAAGGGTTAGTAAGATGAAAGAAGTCAATAATCTGAGGATAAAAATAAGTCTAAAAAATAGTTCCTATTCTGGAAGCCAAACATTTGAACATTGATACCCTACTATACGCACTTATACACGTCTTAAAACTCGGGATAGTAGAGGATACCTTGAAATGCTCTTGTCTAAAAGCCAAAGTATGAAGGAAATAATAAATGAAGAAAATATAAAATGGTGTAGAAAAATGAACGCTGGTTTTGTTATCACCAAGGCAACAATAAAAAAATATAGTGAGGGTGCTTCATCACCTAGTGTCTTAGACCAACTGGTTTGGGAGTCACTGCTAAGCCTTAGGTTGTGCAAGACGAGGAAAATACTAATACACCTAATCAGCAAGCACATGAGTAATCGGTCGGTTAGTACCTCAAGAAGTATTAACGGTCGCATGAAAAATGTGTGAGCAAATTCCTCTAAATATTCACCGATTAAAAAGTACTGAGGTAGATGGACAAGAGTATGATAGCTTGAATTGAATTTTCCGAGTGTAGGGATGTCTTTTACACACACGTAGGGGTATATGATCGATGTTTGGAAGAAAAGTAGAAATGAAGAATAAAGACGATGTTTTATTGAGGGGTGATGTGATTTCTAAAATCTTTTCATGACTATAAAGATAGGGCTCATGACAACCGAAAAGCTAGTATAGTTGGAAACTCTAATTTTCAAAGTTTTTCTTCTACAATTCTTATCTTTATATGTAAGTTTCACGGTCTTCCTTTTATTATTGGATTTTGTGGGTGCAATCCGTTGAAAACCCTCAGGAGACAACACTCCTCCTACTGGGGACACCTAGAGGTTTAAAGGCTTGTTGCACGTGCTCAGTGCAATCGTGTTGCCTACGAAAATGTGCTAGTTTTCCTTTTTCTTTTATTTTCTCCTTCTCTTTCTAATAAAAGATGTTTGCTCGAGACGACCAAAATTAAGTTTGGGGGATTTTGATCAGTCGAAAATATTGCATTCTTAACACATCAATTTCCCTACTTTTTCTAATCATCTAAAGGTGTTTAGTATAAATATAGCGCATATTAGCAATGCGTCTGCAAAATATCAAATAACATGTGTTATACATTATAATCGGCATTATGAGGGAAATTGTGTGTTTATTACTACACGCATGATCTTTGTATATCAACACTTTTCTCGAGATTGCGTGCAGGAAAATTCTCCAGGGTAAAGAGCCGGAATTACAAAAGTGCTGATAAAACGCATCAAGTCCAAGACTTGAGATCTGGCAGTAAACAAGAAAGTATAAAAATATTCCAGACATCAGGAAATTGCCATAAAGAAAACATAAATCAGCACTGGAAATTTCATGCAGCAAATCCACCAAATGGCCGCGGATCCGCGGCCGAGTCAGGCCGATCCGCCGCGGATCCGCGGCCGAGTTGACTCATCGGCGGTTGGAACTTTTTGCAAGGCTTTTCTTTTATCGGCCAAACTTCTCCAAGACGCTTTGAATTGTGTAGATTTCTCAAGAAGTTTCTCTTCTAACAGCCAAGCTTCTTGTGCAAGTTTGATACTTACCAAGCTTCTCATACAAGCTTCATAACAACCAAGCTTCTAGGAGAAGCTAAAGGGAAAAACTATAAAAGGGCACCTATGGCTTCATTACAAAGGGTTGATTAGTTGTTCGGTAGTTGTTCATTAATCTTGGGGTTCAATCAATTCACCCACAAGTTGAGTGACACAACTTGTAACTCAAAACCCTAACCCAAATCCAATTCCAAAGCTAAATCAAGATTCATCGAGAAAAAATCAAGCAAGCAAATGAAGTTCCTTTGAAGCAACGCCGACCTTCATCCGAGCAAGAGATCCACGACGATCCGCGACTCAAGAAGATCAATGCGAAGCTAATCTCGGCAGACCTAGTTACCTCCTCAAATCTTGTAACCTCGAATTGAGTGAATTGTACCTAATCATCGAGTAATAAATGTGAATATTATAAATCTTTCTTTTCTTTACATTCTTGCATTATGAAAAGTTACCGATTCTTGATTCTTTTCTTTTTCATGATGTGTGAGTGAAATCTCCGCTTAAAGCGGAATCGAGAGAATAGGTAGATGATGATGATTAAATTCTTGAACGGTTCTTAAATCTTATGAGTTTTGTAAACTCTAGGAAATTGAATCATCGAAAACCTAATTTGAGCGACATCGCTTTCTTGAATATTTTCGCTCCAAATTAGAGATCAACGATCGGTGATTTAATTTGCTAGAGGCTAGAATTTGAATGATAATCAATGAAAGGACAAGGGATGATGAAGGAGAAACCATACTTTCTTCAATAGATCCCTAAATCTCGTTAATCGTCATCGATCTAGCAATAAATCCTCAATAGATAAGAATTCGTAATCATTAGTATTCATCATCACTATCAATTTGATCGATTCCTACAAGCTACTTTACAAATCTTGATAATTCAATTGGTTTGGAAATTTTCTTGATCTTTATTAATTCTTGATTTTAGATCTATTTCTTTATATTCTTGAAACTAAAATCTCACAAATCTTAAATCATTTTCTTTTATCTTTTCTTTTCAACTCAACTAAAACAAATTCAAACAAATTCACACTTTCTCAGTGGACGATCCGCTCTCGCTAACGAAACTACAATAGACACCGTTATTGATTGCGGTATAAATTTCTTTGGTTGTGATTAAAACTTTTCCATACCCACGAAGATGATCAATCACCTTGCAATTGTTTTAATTGCAGTGCCTATATGCGTTGCATATAGGCACTCACGTGTTAAACACATGGGGCTTTTTTAGCCTAGCAATTGTTCTAATTGTAGCGCCTATATGCGTTGCATATAGGCACTCACGTGTTAAACACGTGGGCTGTTTTAGCCTAGAAATTTTTTTAACTGTAGTGCCTATATGCGTTGCATATAGGCACTCACGTATTAAACACATAGGGGGATTTTTTAGTGGGGAACTTTCCTTCATCCTTTTTTTTATAAGGGAACAAATGCCCACCAGCGTTGCTCTTACGTGGCTCGCACGTGAGTGCAACACTGTCTGCCCTCACAACCGTTGGATTGCCTACGGGAATGGGAAGATGAACCGCTCTCCATCATGTCTTATAAATGCAGGGGTATTTGCCTCTGAGAAGACCATTGTTCTTTCATCTTCTTCCTTGCTTATTTTTTCGAGAATTTAATTCTCTTCTTCAAAACTTAGTTCTCTGTCTTAGATCTTTCAGAGTTAAACTCTGCAAAAAGAACTATTCTGGGTAGGGATCCTGACCACCATTTGTCTCTTAGGAACAAGAAACCATTTTCTTTCAATTTTTTTTTTTGATTTTAAATCCATCGCAAGAGCTTTGCTCTTTTCTAGGACTGATTTCTTAGATATCCTAAAAAAGCGTAATCTTTTGTGTAGTAAACCCCGGTGTCTTCGAGGATCAGGCGTTTTCTCCTATGATCTTTAAGGATCTTTGGAATTTAATTCCATTGTTTAAAAGGAATTTGATTCATCATTACAGAGCTTAGCTCTGAAAGATCTAGAGGCCCTTTGGGAAATTTATTCCCGGAGTTCTTGGGTATATTTTGATTTTTGCAAATTTTAATTCGTTGGGTATTTTAACAGACCTCATTTTTCTTTGAGGATGTTAAGAGTTGTTTAAATTCCAATGTCCATTTAATGAGAATCCTTTTTGATTCTTGCAATGATTATCTTGCCTCATCATTGGTGAGCCGCCATATTGATTTTGTGGGGTCTATTGATTTTGCAGTCAGTGGTACAATGGAACAAACATCCTGTCGTTTTCTTCTGTTATGATATATATATATATATATATATATATATATATGTTTTATTAATGGTTTTTCTTTCCCTTATTTCAGGAACAATGGCTTCACTTCCCTACTTTCCTTATACTCGCTCAGACGCCGCTTTTCCGCAATCGCCGTCGGACGAGGAAGCTATGGCAATGATCAGGGCACATGACAGGGTCTGTACGAGTCTACTCTTATAGGGGTTTGGTATGGTCATATCATCCAGGGCCGCCGTAGCTTTACTTGTGAGGTGCCAACAAAGCCCCTCCGTCCAATATCGCCAATGGAACGCCCACAAACCGCTTATGCGGTGGAGGCAACTAACTGGACTCTTACAGGCCGGCTTGAGCCGTCAACAACCGGGATACCCAACCAACCCCTGCCGGCTATAGTTTTAGTCTATAGAGGTCTTGCTCAGATGTGGTGCGAGTCAATTGAGAGAGGCCGAGCTGCAGACCTACTTCCTATGACTTGGGATGAGTTCATAGCCGTATTTCTTGCTCGTTTCCTTCCGGAGAGCGTTCGAGGTGCCGAGCTTGTAGTTTTGAGCCTTTGCGTAAGATTTCAGGGATGACGGTGTCCGAGTACGACATTTAGTTTACTCAGCGGTCCGATATGCTTCTTACCTGGTGGACATTGAAGAGAAACGGATAAAGAGGTTCGTGTGGAGATTGGACATGCAGTTATTTCTTGCTATTGGTGCCCAGCATTTAGACACTTGCGTCGCTGCTATGAACGCAACCTGACTGTTGGAGGAGCGCATTTCTAAGACTTCAGTCGTTTCTGGACCGAAGCGGATTCGTACCGGTATGCCAACTCAGAGGCGGTTAGGTAGACGTTGTATCGGGTGTTATTTCAGTGTTTTCTTTCGGCGTGCATATTTATTTTGTTGTTTGAATTTGTATCTACGCACTTTGTACTGAGTTTGGACTGAGAGTCTTCCTTGTTTGATCTGCCGCTGATTGTTATTATTCCAGTAGGCGAGTCTTTTGTCGCTCAAAATGTTTTTCGTTCGTGTTTGTTTCGTTCGTATCGGAGATAGGGATTCTTCTGCCAATTTGATTCTTCTCGATATGTTTGACTTTGAAGTTCTTCTGAGCATGGATTGGTTAGCCACGTGTTATGTATTCGTAGACTACCGTAAGAAGGCAGTCAGATTTAGTTTTTCGGGTAAGCCAGTTCTTGGTTGTTTTTGGGGAGACCGTAGCATCGCCTTTCCCAGTTTGATTTCTTCTTATCGTGCTAGTCATCTTTTGAGAAAAGGATGTCAGGAATTCGTGGTGTATGTTTGTGATGTTGGAACCGTAGAGGTCCCGTTGGACCAAGTCCCGATTGTGAGAGAGTTTCCAGATATTTTCCTGACGAGTTGCTTTGTTTGTCGCCAGAGCGCGATATTGAGTTATATTTGACGTGATTTCCAGCACGGAGCCTTTTCTATACCGCCATATCGAACGGACCCGGCGGAGCTTAAAGAACTGAAAGATCGGTTGCAAGATTTGTTGGATAAAAGGGCATGTTCGTCCGAGTGCGTCACCTTGGGGAGTTCCTGTTCTGTTCGTCAAGGAGAAAGATGGCAATTGTGTTTGTGCATCGATTTTTGTCAGTTGAATCGGGGTACTGTGCGGAACAAATATCCCTTACCTCGTATCGACGATTTATTTGATTAGCTCCAGGGTGCGGGACATTTTCGAAGATTGACTTACGATTAGGCTACCATTAGTTGCGGGTTCGAGAGGATGATATTCTGAAGACTGCTTTTCGCACGCGTTGCGGGTATTATGAGTTCTTGGTGATGTCGTTCGAGCGCACCAATGCCCCAGCAGCGTTTATAGACTTGATGAACCGCATTTTCAGGCCGTTTCTTGATCAGTTATTATCGTGTTCGTTGATGGTATTTTAGTATACTTTTGGAACCGAGAGGAGCCTGGGCAGTAATTGAGGATTTCGTTGCAGACCTTGAGGGAGTGCCAACTATTCGCTAATTTATCTAAGTGTGTTTTCTGGTTGGATGGTGTTGACTCCCTGGGTCACGTAGTTACGAGAGATGGTATACGTATGGAACCGAAAAAGATCGAGGTCGTTCACCACTCGCCCAGACCTGTACCAATGACGGAGGTTCACAGCATTTTGGGTTTGGACGGATACTATTGATATTTCGTACAGGATTTTTCGCATATAGATGCAACGTTGACCGGGTTGACCCGGAAGGGAGTTCCTTTTTCTGTAGACTGAGGCGTGCGAGCAGAGCTTTCAGCAGTTGAAGACTTGTTTGATTACGGCGCCAGTGTTATCTTTGCCTTTAGTATCAGGTGGTTCTGTTGGTTATTGCGATACTTCTCGGCAGTTGAAGAAGCACGAGCAGAATTATTCCACGCATGACTTAGAAATGGCTGCGGTGGTTTTTACACTTAAGATTTGGAGACACTACTTATACGGCGAGTCGTGCCAGATATTCACGGACCACAAGAGTTTAAAGTACTTTTTTTCCAGCAGTAAGATCTGAATTTGAGACCGTATAGATGGATGGAGCTAGTGAAAGACTATGACTGCGATGATTCTTTATCATCCGGGCAAGGCGAATATTGTGGCAAGTACTTCAAGTCGAAGGCCCGGAGGTAGCTTTTCTTGTTGAGCACAGTTCAGAGACAGTCGACGGCAGATTAGCAAATTCCCGGTGACAGTCGAGTGCAGTTTGAGTTTACGTCGACCGAGGGACAACTTGTCCGTGTCCGTGCACATCCACAGTTAATTGATCATATTTGTGATGCATAGTCTGATGACGTTTGTTTGTCGAAGATCTTAGAGCAGGTTTGACAGGGCAGAGATTCAGAGTTCGTGATTGATGATCAGAGAGTACTAAGATTTGGGATTCGACTATGTGCGCCAGATTCCGAGGGATTGATATGCGAGATCTTAGAGGAGGCGCATCAGTCAGCATATATGAATTGTGATTTAAGAGAAGTCTACTACTATGAAGGGATGAAAAGAGATGTCACAGATTTTGTTTCGGGATGCTGCCTTGTCAGCAAGTCAAGGCTGAGCATCAGAAGCCAGCAGAAGAATTACAACCTTTGCACTTCCGGAGTGGAAATGGGAATAAATTTCTATGGATTGTATCGTGGATCTACCTAGGACCAGTCGAAAGGATGGCTCTATTTGAGTGATTGTAGACCGATTGACGAAAGCAGTTCACCTTCTGCCAGTGAGGACCATTTTCGGATACATTCAGTATGCTCAGATATATGTTGATGAGATCGTGCGACTACATGGAGTTCTGACTCGTATTTTGTCCGACAAAAGCACCCAGTTCACCAGCCGACTATGGCAGAAACTTCAGGAGGGTTTGGGCACCAGATTGAGTTTCACTGCAGTTTTTCTATCCACAGGCCGACGGTCAGAGCTGACCATTCAGACTTTTGAGGATATGCTCCGGGTTTGCGTTCTAGTTTCGGTGGCAGTGGGATTGCCCCTTTCCCTTGATAGAGCTTTCTTATAATAATAGCTTCCAGGAGACGATTCAGATAGCACCCTTCGAGATATTATATAGGAGGAGATGTCGATCGCCCATTTGTTAGATAGAGCTCAGAGAGAGCAGTATTTTGGGGCCACAGATTGTGCAAGAGATAACCGAAAAGAAATTCTGTTGATTCAAGATAGGATAAGAGCGACTTAGCGTAGGCAGAAGTTTAATGTTGATTTACGCCGTCGCAGACTTGGGTTCGTCATTGTAGATCATGTTTCCTTGAAGGTTTCTCCGATGAAGGACGTGTCGAGATTCGGAAGGAAAAGGAAGGCTTGGTTCCAGATATGTGGGTTCTTTGAGATTCTCGAGCGTGTTGGCGCGGTTGCTTATCATTTAGCTCTTCCACCCGGCTTTCCAGATATTCATCCCGTGTTTCATGTATTGATACTCCGCAAGTGCCTTCATGACCCCTCTCGCGTGATACAGCATCAGACGATCCGGCTGGAGCGCAATCTTTCTTTCACCAAGCTGCCGATGGTTATTCTAGATCGGCAGGTGAATAAACTGAGGTCCGAGGTCAAACAGTACGTATAGGTCTTTGACGTGGCCCGAGCGGCGAAAAAGGTCACGTGGGAAGCCGAGGACGAGATGTGGAAGAAATATTCCCATCTCTTCGAGGGTACGCGTAGTTAATTTTTAAATTCGAGGACCGAATTTCTTTAAGGCGGGAAGATTGTAACGCTTTGAAAATTCGTATAGGTTAATTTCGTGTTAATTACCGAAAATACATGTTTTTCGTAAAAACCTAGTTAACAATTATGTTCCTCATAAACACGAATATTTCTATTTGAAGATGGGAATATGTGTATAATTGTGTTTTATTAGTTAACATTTAAATTATTGTTCACTTAATTATCTATTTTACTTATTTATTATTTACTGAACTAAATGTTTTTAGAACATGCACACACACATCTAATGTTACCCTAGGTTAATAATGTGTTGATACAAGTTTTATGCAACCATGACAACGTAGTTTTGTTTAAAATTGCAACTTGTCTTCTATCTTTTCTCATGGTTCTAGAATTCTCTATTAAAAGGAAATGAAAAAAAAATGGAAATTTAGGCATGGGAGGCATTTAATGCTAGCATGGCTCACTCCTCTCTCTCTCTCTCTTCATTCTAGAATCCTCTCCCTCTCTCTTTGAGGAAGCGCCTCTTCTCTCCTCCTTCATTCTCCAATAGTTAACCTCTCTACCCCACACACAAATCCCTCAAAACTTCACAAAAATCAAATCTAAACACTTGAAATCAAATGTTTTATT
Organism: Agapanthus africanus; assembly: GCA_030015575.1. Classification (NCBI taxonomy): domain Eukaryota; kingdom Viridiplantae; phylum Streptophyta; class Magnoliopsida; order Asparagales; family Amaryllidaceae; genus Agapanthus; species Agapanthus africanus. Next base: position 634,303,015 of record CM057343.1, read on the forward strand.
GGTTCTTGAGGCAAGATTTTAGTTTTTAAGACAAGGATCTCAAGTTTGAATCACTTCCATCTCCCCTTGAGGTATAAAGCCAAACTTAATTACTTATTTGCTAAACTTTTAGTTTATTGAGATTAAATTAGTGTTTAAGTGGTAATTAGTGCTAATTTTGAGTTTTAGAAGGAGATTAGGATAAGTTAGGGTTTGTATGGAATAATTAGGATAATTAAGAATAGTTGGTGTCTAATAATCCAATTCCTTCTACAAGTTTACACTAAAATATCTTAATGTCACTAATTTGTGTTTTAAAACGGTTTTTAATCAAGTTTTAGGATATTATGAATCTGCTTTTACCGTAGTGGTTTTTAAAACAAACAAACATATACAATAGGCTATACATTGTGTTAGGAGTGTAGTGTAGAAATCTGGACCCTTTTCACCCGATTTGACCCGGTGACAACCCTCTCGTGGCCGGCCCAATTTTGGAGATAAGCGTTGAAACTTTGCAGGTAGTTGTCTGTAGGTATTTTATGAGGGTTGGTCCTGCTAGTTTTTCTTGTTTCTGTTCCAGATAAAATCTGGGACCAATTATCTATATTTGGTGTGCTGTGTCTTGCACGATACATACGATGCAAATCGTGGCCTGGTGTGTCTGGGATAACAGCCAGATCGGGTTGGTTTTGAGTGATGTTATACGCGTCTTGTGCACCAAGTGCACACGTATTCTTACTCGTGGCGTTAATTCTTATGTATCGTTCTATCTTCGTGTTTTTATAGAATATTTAGCTTTCTATATTGATATTTGTACGATTCTAGGATCGGTTGCAGAGACATCGGACGCGGCACGGAAAGGAAAAGCGGTGATTGGATCAGACTAGCTGAGGCGTTCACGTGAGTAGATGTACACATCTACGGGGGAATCGTTTGGATGGCGTAAGACGCCCGATAGTTAGAATTTCGATTAGTACTTGCACTAATATGCGTAGTTCCTAGTTATTCATCTCGTTGCATCGTATCAACTTTTAAATATATATATGATATCATCTCATAGGGCACTCGCACTATTACCATTAGTTTATGCTGCACGGGCACTATTCATGGGGACACACACGCCTTAGTAATTGCTATGCCACGAACACTATATAACTTGTTTAAATCCGAATCTTATCAATTGCGCCAATTATGATTAATAAATCTGTATTTATATTTTCAATTCATCAGGATGGATACGTAGGATTGCTAGTCATGTGCATATATCTCATTGCATCATCGTTCATGCATAGTTTTCTAGTTCCGCATCGCGTTTCATATTGTTGATATCATAGACATTCATGTATTATGATTCTTCTCGAGGATTTTCGCATTTACGAGATTTATGGATTTGGAGAAACCGCAAGGATTTAAGAATGTATTACCATTTTAAAAATGTAAGTTACGGTTTTCTCATGATATGATGTATATATCGTACACCATGAGATTTCTCGGTTCTTGAGCGGTATCATACACCCGATTCGAGGAGGAAGAGGAACCGTCTGTGGGTGCATAGTGGACCCGGTGCGGTATCCCGAGGCAAGATGGTCGCAGATGATGGCGTTGAGCCCGGTAGGGGAGCACTACCTACCAGTTATTTATGATGCGACGGATATCCGGAGGATACCGACGTAGTCTTGAGACATGATGATATGGGCCAGTCCGGATTGCCGGAGCCCGAGATTTGATGATATGGACCAGTCCGGGTTGCCGGGGCTCGAGATATTCGAGATATTCATATTTGGTGTCGATGCTGGACACGGATTTCTATTGATTTCATTAATGATACTACAATTAAATTACAGAAGTTTTACTAAGATAAGAATACAGATTTCCCATGCTAAACATATTCAGATCCCGTGTTGTTTATTGCATTCATGTTGCATACATACTAGTGCATCGTATCATATTAATATATGTAGGTTGTGACGAAATTGTGTACATGCTTACGATAGCCTTATTAGATGTTACTTATTACTCACAAGTTGGCAACTCACCCCCGTCATGCCACAGTATTTTGCAGCTCCGACCCGTCAGCACAGTAGCGGCGGGCGCACCTCCTTTTTTGTTCATTTTTGTTTGGACTCGCAGCATTGTTCGTAGGTGGGTTGCGGGGATATTTTGTTTCCACCTTATATTATTATTGTATCTAGTGTACTCCATCTACCGTATCTACCACTTGTACCATTGTATTCGTGACCTAGAGATGAGACAGTGAGGTTTGTGTACATATATGTTGTTTCTCTGGGGTCGAGCTCACTTGAGCCGACATGATGCTTTATTTCTTCTGTGCCTTTATATGCTTATTTTGCACGGTGATGATATATATTGCGTGTGATTGTGAGTCCGCCTTTGGCGAAGAGCTAGCTCCCGCTTGGGGATGCCTCATTTCATTATGTACATGTATTCTTGTTTTGTACCCGTTTGGGGCCAGTATTTACAAAGGAGACTCTGCCGAAATTTTTGGAAAATGTGATATTGCTTTTAAAGATTTGTTGTGACTTATTTGGTTAAAAATCGCTTTAAATTGGTTTTCCTTCACTCTACTGCTTTAATTGGTTTTGATTTCTGGGTTTTGGCTTACTTAGATTACGTACGCCTCGAGACATTTCGTAATTTAAGTGCCAGTCACACTCCGTACTTTTCGGGTCGTGACAATATTATTGGGAATTTCAAGTGTTGAAATTTGCAATGAGATTGCATACCTTGTATGAGATAGTTGGATCCCGATACCCACTGCGAGTAAGAGTTACTCCTGGGAGAATTTTACACATCACAATTAGCCGATCAAGTAGGTGTCTATAAAGGTGTTAAAGGGGTTATGCCTCTGGGAAAACGAGATTTATTTTAATTAGGTCCGTGCGAAAGCACGGGGAACCTCCCTCAAAGTACCAATACTGGCCTGGCCGAAAGATTGGCGAACTTGTAGCGTGTAATTAATCCCGGCTAGTATTACCTTTTAGGATTTGAAGGAAGATTTGATAAAAGTGGTGGGAGCCATCCTGATTAGATAAGATAATTACCAATCTAATATTGCAAGAGCATACGCTAAAATGTTTTTCTCTCTCTCTCTCCAGATAGCGACCATGTCAGGCCTTAATCAAGATAATAATATGGATGTATTGACCGAACCCGCTTGTTATACTGAGCAGGGGAATGTTGGTTCCGTTCTTTCTTATAATTGTTATAAGACTGAGCAGGAAATAGGGGAATATCCGAATTCCCACGCCTCCCAAACGAAGAATAAGCATGTTGATGTATCTTTTTCGAGTGTGTTAGTTATCGAGAACTATTTCTCAGTTCACTCTACGTCCTGGTATTAGAGTGGATCGGAATCCCACAAATGTAATATGTTACATGGGCTAAGGAAAGGTAGGGAACTGGGAATGGGTGATCATTCCATAAGAGTAGGAAATGGTGCAAATGTTGCAGCCAAAGTAATTGGCGAATATCACCTTGTATTACCAAATGGTAATACAATGATTCTGAACGAATGCTATTACATTCCGACCCTGATATGCAATCTTATATCAGTTTCTTTATTAAGTAAAGAAGGATATAATTTTATAGTACAGGATAATGTTATGAACATCTTCTTGAATCAAAAGTTGATTGGATCAGGCTCGTTAAATAATGGCATATATGTTCTAAATTAAACAACAGTTCTTAATGTACTAAACACACACAAGAGGAAGAGTTCAGAAATGAACGAATCCTTCTTGTGGCATTGTAGACTAGGTCATATCAATGCGACACGACTAGCTAAGTTACATAAGGATGGATATTTGAATCCATTCGAATTATCATCTTATGAAACTTTCCATTCATGTCTCAAAGGCAAAATGACCAAAACTCCGTTTAGTGGACACGGAGAAAGAGTTACGGAACTCTTGGGACTGATACATAGTGATGTATGTGGTCCCATGTCTACACATGCCAGGAATGGTTCTTCGTACTTCATTACATTCACTGACGATCTCTCAAGATACGGACATGTGTTCCTGTTGAAACACAAGTCTGAAGCTTTTAAGAAATTCAAAGAATATAAGCACGAAGTTGAGAACCAAACGGGTAAAAATATTAAGATCCTTCGATCTGATCGAGGAGGAGAATACTTGAGCAATGAGTTCCTGGACTATCTAAAAAAGAATGGGATTCTCTCTCAGCTTACTCCTCCATATAAACCACAGCACAACGGTGTATCGAAGCGGAGGAATCGCATCCTATTAGATATGGTGCGCTCTATGATGAGCACTGCTGAGTTTCCTATTTCCTTTTGGGGGTATGCGCTTGAGACAGCCATATACCTATTGAATAGAGTTCCAACCAAATCATTGCCTACCACTCCATATGAGATATGGGAGGGGAAGAGACCATGTCTTAATTTTGTTAAGACATGGGGTTACCCGGCCTTTGTTAAAAAGCAAAATCCGGACAAGCTCGAGGCAAGGTCTGTTCTGTGCAAGTTTGTAGGATATCCCAAGCATTCGCGAGGACATATCTTCTACCACCCTGAGGAACAAAAGGTGTTTGTTGCTCAGCATGCCACCTTTTTAGAAAAGGAATTTCTTGCAAAGGAAATTAGTGGCGAGGAGGTAGAACTGGAAGAAGTTCCAGCGATACAAACTACGACAGATAATTTGGTAGAACCAGAGAATTCGATAGTTTCCAACGAACCTCAGCCTCTCCGCCGATCTAGTAGGGTTCCTCATCCACCTGAGAGATACTACGGTTTTCTCATTGATGGTGGGAGCGGGGATTGCATCATGGAAGATGATAACCCGACTAGTTTCGAGCAGGCCATCACAAGTGGGGACTCTGTGAAGTGGCTGGATGCAATGCGATCTGAGATGGAATCCATGTACACAAACAATATATGGACTTTGGAAGTTGCTCCTGAAGGGGTAAAACCCATTGGGAGCAAATGGATCTTTGAAAAGAAACTTGGTGTAGATGGAAAAGTTGAGACTTTCAAATCTAGAATTGTTGCAAAAGGTTTTCGTCAAAGACTAGGTGTGGATTATGATGAAACATTTTCTCCAGTGGCTATGCTTAAGTCCATCCGGATCCTACTTGCCATTGCTGCATACCATGACTACGAAATCTGGCAAATGGATGTTAAGACTGCCTTTCTAAATGGTGATTTAGAAGAGTGAATGTACATGACTCAGCCAGGGGGCTTCGTAGACAGTGGGAGCAGCGGAAAGATGTGCAAGCTGCTTAAATCCATCTACGGGTTAAAGCAGGCATCATGGAGTTGGAACATCTGTTTTGATGTGGTAGTCAAAGAGTTTGACTTCATCAAAAACGTAGATGAACCTTGTATATACAAAAAGGTGGCAGAGATTAAGGTTGTCTTCCTCGTATTGTACGTGGATGACATACTCTTGATAGGAAATGATGTTCATATGCTGCACTCGGTCAAGCTATTCTTATCACAAAGATTCTCAATGAAAGATATAGGTGATGCCTCCTGCATTTTGGGAATTAAGATCTATAGAGATATATCTAAACGGATAATGGGATTGTCCCAATCCAGGTATATTGACACCATACTAAAGAGGTCTAGTATGAAAGAATCCAAACGTAGGAATTTACCCACGATCTCTGGACCAATTCTCTCCAAAGAGATGTCTCCTAAGAATGATTTGGAGAGAGCTCGCATGCAAGGGATACCCTATGCTACGGCAGTAGGCTTTATCATGTACGCGATGCTATGTACCAGACCCGATGTAGCATACTCACTAAGTGTAGTGAGTAAGTATCAAGCAGATCCCGGAGAGAGTCACTGGACAACTGTGAAGAACATTCTCAAGTACTTGAAAAGGACTAAAGAGATGTTCTTGGTGGATGATAACGGAGAACTCCAAGTAGAGTCCTTTACCGATTCGAGCTTCCAAAGTGATAAGGACGACTCTAAGTCGCACTCGGGATTTGTCTTTACCCTCAATGGAGGGGCGGTTTATTGAAAGAGTTCCAAACAGGAAACCGTGGCAGACTCGACGATGGAGGCTGAATACATCGCTGCCAACGATGCTGCCAAAGAGGCTGTTTGGATGAAGAAGTTCATAACAGAACTTGGTGTGGTTCCGTCCATTGAGCATCCAATACCTTTGTATTGTGATAACAATGGAGCTGTGGCTTTGGCCAAGGAACCCAGGTCCTGATCAGTCGAAAATATTGCATATTTTAACCGGCAATTTCCTTATCATCTGCATACATATAGAAGTGTTCGGCATCAGTATTCTACATATTAGCAAATCTATCACAGATTATCAAATTACATGTACTAGACCTTAAAACCGGCATTTCTAGGGAAATTGACTGCATTGCATTACATAGCATATTTTCTATATCTTGCAACCCGTGTTTCGAAGTCTGTGCAGGAAAAGAGAAGCTTGCTCGATCATTACATTGCTCGACCATTACAATTGCTCGTAAACTCACTAAATGCAAATCTGGTACTAATCAAAAGGAGTAATCACAATTCAGCATATCAAAGAAAAGCCCAAACTCCAGTACAAAGCTTCACCAGAAAGCCCAAGGTCCAAGCTCACCAACAGAGCGCGGAAGCGCGGCAGATATGGTGTACATGCGGCGGATCCGCGGTGGGCCCAAGGGTTCAGACTCTCAATTTTAGACCAAAACTCCTGAATCAGTGGCTACAGTTCAGAAATGTAATCCAAGTTCCAGAAAACTCCAGAGAGTTCTACCAGATCAGCAAACACTTTGAGCTTCACTAAACTAGCCTATTATTCTAGAACTTTCCCTAAACCCTAGCTTAAACCCTAAGCTAGCTCCTAACAAACTCCTTCTAGAAACTCCTCAACAAACTTTGGGAGGGAAAGTTCCAATTCAAACCTAAGCCTAGGGTTTGGGAGTTCTATAAATAAGACCCTAGGCTCACTCATTAAGGATCTTAGATCTTGGCAACCTTGGGAATTATTCATCCAATTAGTGAATCAATCCCTTTCTTCATCCCCTCTTCCTCAAGTTTAGTGAGAGAGCTTGTAGGAAACCTTAACCCTAAATCCAACCACAATTCAAGATTTTGAGTGCAAGCCAAGCAAGATGCCTTCAACCCTTTTATGAGCCGAGCCGATCTTCAATCGGGCAAGAGATCAAAGTAGATTCACGATCCACGGAGACGAGCGAAGCCGAGTCAACGATCGATTTCTTCTTCTTGTAGATCTTGAAAGAATGTATTGAAATTGTTGATTAAATAAAAGGTGATATTCTTTTATCTTGTTTTCTTTAAATTCCGCATCATGTTATCTTTACAATTCTTGAATATTATCTGTGTGGTGATGTGTGAATAAAACTCCGCTCGCTAAGGAGTCGAAACGATCTTTAGTATGATGATGTAACAAATTTGCAATCGATTCTTGAATCCCACGAGTTTGTAAACCCTAGCAAGTTCAAGAATCGACGACCCAATTCGTTGCGATGCTTTCTTGATCGACATCGCTCGAGATTGGGGAGTTCCGATCGTTTCTTGAAATTGCTAGAGGCTAGAATATAAATGGTATCCTCGAAAGAACAAGGGTTAAGAGATGAAACCCTAATTTCATCAAGAAAGCCCTAACTCTCGTCGATCACCATTGATCTAGTATCAATTCTTCGAAGGACAAGAACACGAAACCTTTTAGATTACATCACATCTAAAGATCCGATCGATTCCTACGAGCCTCTCTTATATTCTTGATTGTTGATTGGAAATATTATCAAAACACCGATTCTTGATTGTTTATAGTTTCTTGATTCTTGCATAAAGAATAGTGACACTCGAATACAAATCATTCTTGAATCATGTTTTCTTTTATTGTTGCTTAACTTTTCATTTCAAACGTATCGAAATACAAGTGAATCGTGCAATCCCTGTGGACGATCCGTACTCACTACAAACTACATCCGACACCGTAGTTTGATTGCGGTCAAAATAGTTTTTGGTTGTGAAGTTCTTTACAAATTTCTCTATATACTACACAACGGGAAAAACGATCAATCAAAATGGCGCCGTTGCCGGGGATCGCGCTAATTCATTTGCAATTTTAGTTTGAAGTGAAAGAATTATTACGTTTTACTTCTTGAAATCAAAATTCGTACAAACTCTTACACGTGTGTTGTGATTTGATTGCAAGGTGATCTGGAGCATTCTGTGCTGTGATAAAATTGTTTGGAGAGTACCAGGAAACAGAGAGAAGCAACAGCAAGTAGCTGTTGAAATCTTGTGAAGTGAACCCATCAAGGCAGCGCGGAAGCGCGGCACATAGGCGTATCTGCGGCGGAACCGCGGTGTACTAGGGGGTTCTCTGCAAAATTTTTACATCAGGTACTTTCTTGCTCTCTCCCGTCTTCTCTTTTAGCTCCAACTAACACTTTTCTGCAGGATTCTTTGCAAATAAATCGCAGCGCGCAAAAGCAAAATAAAAAAATTGTGTGTGATTTTGATTTCTTGGTTGTTTGCATTCTAATACGGAAATTTAAGGGGCACGGCCAAATCCAAATTAGGTGGGGATTTCATTACCCTTCCTAGGCCCCGAAAATCGCAAAACTTGCATCCGCATTACCCTTATTAATTAAAAGAAATCTAGAGAAGACTCTAAGGACTGTCGCGCTCAATTAGGACAAGAGAAGGTCGTGGGTAATTCATTGCTTATCCGCGTTTTCTTGTGGTGCCTAAGGCGAGTGTGTCTAAGGCTAGTGGTTATTAATTAGGCCCACTGTAGTGGTGGTTCCTTCCCACTTACCTGGCACTTATCCGGCCACAGGGGGACAAAGAGGCAGTGGAGGATTCTATCCTGCGACTTGTCTTTTGGCAGTTAGGAGCGGTCTAGAGCCGGACCTAGGTAACCATTAGATTCTAGGGTTTGTGTGCTGCATTTGTTTTGTCGCATCATTTTTTCAAAATCCGACCCTTTTTCAAAAGCAAACACCGCATTCATTTTACCCCTAATTATAAGTCAACGCTGCCACTTGTACTAACCCTTTTTAGTGCAAGATAGGCTGGACACGGGATTCTAGTGCCCGTTTAGTCCGCGTACCTTTTATCGACTCCGAAGTCGATAATTCTCCATTTACCTTTTCTTTACCCACTACCACACCCACTCCGATGGATCCGAATCCATCAAACTTCTTTAACCCTAATCTGCCGCCGTCCGTTGGTGCGCAGAATCCACCCCACATTTCTCTCCAGGAAAGATGCTATCCACATAGAGGTCCTCTTTCGACCTGCTTATCCACACCACCAGCCAATGGGGATAACTTTGAGATTAAGCCCCAGTATATCAATATTTTACCCAAATATCACGGACTCGAGACCGAGGACGCTTACGTTTTCATTACCAAATTTGAAAACGTATGCGCAATGATGGGTACGTCACAACTTTCATTGGATGCGATGCGTCTACGACTTCTTCCATTTACTTTGTGTGATATAGCCGAGAAGTGGCTATATAACACTACCGCACACTCTATTACGAATTGGGAAGAATTCGTCGCTGCATTCCTTAAGAAATTTTACCCAATCCAAAAGACGGCTCGAATCCGTAGCGAACTGAACCAATTTGCCCAACTCCCTGCCGAACCATTTTCAAAATACTTTGAACGTTTCAAGGATCTATTGGTTCAATGTCCTCATCACGGCATCCCGAGATGGGAGCTTTGCCGAATCATATATGAGGGCAGTAACCCTAGCACTAAACAGAGCCTTGAAAACATGTGTCAAGGTACTTTTATGACCAAAGATGATGGGGAAGCTTGGCGATACTTAGAAGAGTTCGCTGAAAAGTCACTAATTTGGGAGAGTGGAACACAACCATTGAATAGGGGTGGCGTACACCAAATAGATGTGTCCATAGGTGTTCGAGCTGAAATGGCAGCAATGCAAAAGAAGCTCGACGCTATGGAACACAAATTTGCAGCAGCCTCCCTAAACCCAGTGTCACTCCCCAAAACTGTTTGTGGGTGCTGTTCTGATCCGTCACATTTAACGGAAGAATGTCCATTAAACTCTGCGTTTCAAGGTCACGAGCATTCTAATGCCGCATTTCAAAGACCTCGAAACGATCCATATTCTTCCACGTACAATCAGGGTTGGAGGAACCACCCGAATTTTGCTTGGAACCAAAACCAATCTCAAAACACGGTTCCAAACACGAATCAATTTCAAAGGGCTCTTCCTCCACCACAACAGCAACCCCTTCAACTCACTCAGCACCCCTATCAGTCACAAAATTTCCAAAATCAGGGCAACACTCCTGCACAGTCTAATCCTATGCAGCCCTGTGCTGACGATTTCTCTCAATTCACTCAAACCATGAAATCACTTTTATCAAATTTCATGGATGTTTCGACTGAGGTTAGATCTTCCGTCAGTGAAATAAAGAAAAACTCAGCGTCCCAAGCTGAGAGTATTCGCACGATGGAAGCTGAAATCGCACGCTTAAAAGCCGAAATGAGTGCGAGAGAAAAAGGGAAACTTCCCTCTCAACCCCTACAGAATCCTGGGCATTACAATGTAAATGCCATTACAACGTTGAGATCGGGAAGAGTGTTGAACAATCATGTCGGGGAAGGTATTGATAATACTGAAAATCATATCAACACCCCGGCTGAGTCTTTTCCACACACACACACTTCACCTTCTGATCCTTCTTCTTCTACCAAACCACCTTCACACGAGCCTATTCTCCATTTCCCTCTAGGCTCGACACCTTCACCCAACCCTTATAGTTCTCCACAGATGGTCCCCACACCTCCTTTGGGACCTCGTCTAACCCCCTTTCCTTCTCCTGTGATGGACCCTGCGCTTATTGCGAAAGCACCTTACCCGAACCGGCTAAGGGCTAACAGAACGAGTCCTCATATGGAGAAAATTTTAGAGATGTTCAAACAGGTTAACATCAATATCCCTCTCCTAGATGCGATTCAGCAAGTCCCCGCTTATGCGAAAATTCTTAAGGACTTGTGCACTAGGAAGACGAAGAATCAAGTGCCGAAGAAGGCCTTTATGTCTAATAACATCAGCACTGCTTTTATACCCCAGCTTCCAAAGAAAAGAAAGGACCCAGGTTGTCCTACAATATCGATTTCGATTGGGGGTAAAAACATAAATCGTGCTCTTTTAGACCTTGGCGCGAGTGTTAACCTGCTCCCTTATTCTGTCTATGAGCAATTAGGGATTGGAGAGCTGAAACCTGCTCATTGCACTCTCCAGATGGCAGACCGATCTATCACCAAACCAAGGGGTGAATTAGAGGATGTGTTGATAAAGGTCGGGGAATTTGTTTTCCCTGTAGACTTCATTGTGCTCGACACACATCCTGTAGCAAACCCCCGGGGCCAAATTCCGGTGATTCTAGGTCGTCCTTTCCTTGCCACTTCCAACGCTGTTATAAACTGTAGAAATGGTTCAATGAATTTATCATTTGGAAATATGACCATTGAACTAAATATCTATAAAGTTGGAAGTCAGCCATCAGAACCCTCTGCTCATATTTTAGATGTGTGCTCTGTCCATGAGATCGCTCCCGATAGTTGTGGAGCTGAGGATATTTGCTTTACTGATCTCGATGACATTAGCACATCTCTGTTTGATTTCACACATGATCTTAGTGAGGACACTTTAGCTACACATGAGTCCTGCACTTCTGACTTTTTTCCACCCGAGTCTGTATCTTTCACAGGCTCTGAGCTTCTTTGTAGATCCAAAAATCAATCTGTGACCCTTCCTTCTATCATTTCTCCGCCCGAGTTAGATCTCAAAATTTTACCTTCTCACCTGAAATATGCATATCTTGGTGAGAACGAGTCATTACCGGTTATCATTTCCGCTTCTCTTGCATCAGAGCAAGAGAATGCACTTTTATCGGTATTGAGATCTAACAAAGAGGCGTTTGGTTGGAGTATGGCGGACATCAAAGGGATTAGTCCCTTGATAGTTGAACATCATATACATGTGATGGATGATGCCAGACCGACCCGAGAACCACAGAGACGGTTGAATCCCGTCATGAAGGAAGCTGTCATGAAAGAGATCGTCAAATGCTTAGATAGTGGCATTATCTACCCCATCTCCGATAGCCAGTGGGTGAGTCTTATACATGTCGTTCCTAAGAAATCCGGCATCACAGTTATCACAAATGAGGCGAATGAGTTGATTCAGACACGCGCCCAAACTGGGTGGCGTGTATGCATCGATTATAGAAAACTCAACGCTGCTACGAGGAAAGACCATTTTCCTCTACCATTTATTGATCAAATGCTGGAACGCATAGCGGGACGAGAGTTTTATTGTTTTATGGACGGATACTCAGGCTACAATCAGGTCCCCATCGCCAAAAAAGATCAAGATAAAACCACTTTTACTTGTCCTTTTGGTACCTTTGCTTACAGTCGCATGCCCTTTGGGTTATGCAATGCTCCCGCTACCTTTCAGCGGTGTATGATGGGGATATTCTCTGATATGGTAGAGAATTTTTTGGAGATCTTTATGGACGACTTCTCGATTTTTGGAGACTCTTTTTCTGATTGCCTTGCGAATCTGGACGCTGTTCTTACTCGTTGCAAAGAGAAGAACTTGACTTTAAACTGGGGAAAATGCCACTTTATGGTCCAAGAAGGAATAGTCCTTGGACATGTCATTTCACAGAAAGGCATTGAGGTTGACAGAGCTAAAGTAGATGTCATTCAAAACCTCCCTCATCCCAAAAGCGTCAAAGATATTCGCTCTTTCCTTGGCCATGCGGGCTTTTATAGGAGATTCATTAAGGATTTTAGCAAAATTGCTAGACCTTTAACACTACTCCTGGCCAAGGATACGACCTTCCATTTCGACTCGGATTGCGAGACAGCTTTCGACTCACTTAAACACTCACTCACTTCAGCCCCCGTTTTATCATCACCAAATTGGGACTACCCCTTCGAGCTGATGTGTGACGCATCTGATTTTGCAGTAGGTGCAGTCTTAGGACAGCACATTGATAAGATGCCACACGTGATTTACTATGCTAGTAAGACCTTGAATGATGCGCAAATCAATTATACAACCACCGAGAAAGAGCTTTTAGCGGTTGTATTTGCATTAGAAAAATTCAGGCCTTACTTAATCGGCTCACCTATAGTTGTGTATACTGACCATTCCGCTTTAAAACATCTTCTGGCGAAGAAAGATGCAAAAGGTCGACTAATACGTTGGATCCTACTGTTACAAGAATTTGATCTTGTTATCAAAGAGAAGAAAGGATGTGAAAACGTAGTAGCTGACCACCTGTCACGCATCGTTTCTTCCCCTGTGACCCTGCCGATTGATGACTCATTCCCTGATGAACAACTCTTGAGCATATCCGCTGAACCATGGTTCAGGGATATTGTGAACTATCATGCCACGGGACTTATACCAAGCGATTGGTCAAAACAGGACAAATATCGTTTTCTTTCCCAAGTAAAACACTTTTACTGGGACGAACCCTATTTGTTTAAATATTGTCCTGATCAGATCATTCGCCGATGTGTCCCAAATGAAGAGTTCAAGAGTGTTCTTTCATTCTGTCATGATCAGGCTTGTGGGGGTCACTTTGGTCCTAGAAAGACAGCGGAAAAGGTTTTGCAATGTGGATTTTATTGGCCGACCTTATTCAAGGACGCATTTGAGTATTGCAAAACCTGTACACAATGTCAGTATACGGGTAGAATATCACAGAGGAATGAAATGCCTCAGCAACCCATCTTGGTTGTTGAAATATTTGATGTTTGGGGCATAGATTTTATGGGTCCTTTTCCCAACTCCTTTGGGAATCTGTACATATTGCTGGCGGTTGATTATGTCTCCAAGTGGGTAGAAGCCATTCCATGTCGCACTAATGACAGGAAAGTTGTCATTAAGTTCTTAAAAGAGAATATCTTTTCGCGATTTGGACACCCACGCGCTATCATTAGCGATAATGGGACACACTTCTGCAACAGGTCTTTCGAGACTCTGATGCGGAAATACTCAATCAACCACCGTCTTTCTACACCCTATCACCCCCAAACAAGCGGGCAGGCTGAGATCTCAAACAGACAAATCAAACTTATCCTGGAGAAAACTGTTGCTAAAAATAGAAAAGACTGGTCGACCAAATTGACGGATGCTCTTTGGGCATTCAGGACTGCATATAAGACCGATCTAGGAATGTCTCCATATAGGATAGTGTTTGGAAAAGCATGTCATTTACCTGTCGAGATAGAGCATAAAGCATTGTGGGCTATAAAAGAAATAAATTTTGATCTAAACCTTGCTTGCAACTTTCGGAAGCTGCAACTTAACGAGCTAAGCGAACTCCGCGATAAAGCTTATGATAATGCTGTAATCACAAAGAATAGGACTAAGGTTTTTCACGATAAAAACATTTTGAGGAAAACATTTTCACCTGGTCAACAAGTCCTTCTTTATGATTCATGATTACACCTTCACGCGGGTAAGCTCCGATCTCGTTGGAAGGGACCATTTGTTGTGCGGTCTGTATACCCGCACGGGGCAGTAGAAGTAGAAAATGTTAAAAACGGCACCTTTTTCAATGTAAATGGACATAGACTAAAGCCGTATTTTTCCACTGACCCCACGGAGGAGCTCTTGTTCTTACAAGAGCCAGTTTATTTGGATTAAAATTCCTCCGTCTCACCTTCATATCCTGTATATCATTGCATTATCTTTTGAATGAAGGTGAGTGAAAGATAAGTTTGGGGGAAGTTCTTCACTTATATATTTTGCCCCCACTAATAATTCCCCCCAGATTTACAGGTTTTATAGATATAGCTGTCGGCAACAGTGAGGACACTGTTGAAAACAAGTTTGGGGGAGGTTTGTGCTTATTTTTGCATCATTTGCATATCATCTGCATAAGCACAAAACATTTCTTTAAAAATCTATAAAAATTGAAAAATTTTCAAAACCCATAAAAATTTAAAAATTTTCAAATATAAAAATAATTTTAATATTTACACTTTTTGTATATAAATAAGATAATGAAAGTTTAGAAAGTGAAAAGTTACATCCATGAGATTAGAAAAATTCTAGAAAACTAAGAAAATTAGAAGTTTTCTTATACGAACTAGTAATAAGTAGTTATGAGCCGTTGTCCCAAGGGTTAGTAAGATGAAGGACGTCACTAATCTGAGGATAAAAATAAGTCTGAAAAATAGTTTCTATTCTGGAAGCCAAACATTTTGAACATTGCTACCCTGCTATTCGCACTTACACACGTCTTGAAGCCTGGGATAGTAGAGGATACCTTGAAATGCTCTTGTCTTAAAGCCAAAAGTATGAAGAAAAAAATATGGTGAGAAAAATGGACACTGGTTTTGTTATCACCAAGGGAATAAAAAAAATATATAGCGAGGGTGCCTCTTCATCTAGTGCCCTAAGGCCAACTGGTCTGGGAGTCACTGCTATACCTAAGGTGGTGCAAGACTAGGAAAATACACCAAATAAGCAAGCACATGAGTAATCGGTCGGTTAGTACCTCAAGAAGTATTAACGGTCGCATGAAAATGTGTGAGCTCATCGAAAAAAAAGAAAAAAAATATATATATATAATACTGAGGTTGATGGGCAAGAGTATGATAGCTTGAATTGAATTCTCCGGTTGTAGGGATGTCTTTACACACACGCAGGGTTATATGATCGATGTTTGGAAGAAAGATAGGAATAAAGAATAAGATGATGTTTTATTGAGGGAGGACGTGATTTCTGACATCTTTTCATGACCATTAAGATAGGGCTCATGACAACCGAAAAGCTAGCTTAGTTGGAAACCCTAATTTTCAAGGCTTTTCTTTTACAATTCTCCTCTTTAAATGTAATATTCATGATCTTGCTTTTATTATTGGATTTTGTGGGTGCAATCCGCTGAAAACCCTCAGGAGACAACACTCCTCCTACTAGGGACACCTAGAGGTTTAAAGGCTTGTTGCACGTGCTCAGTGCAATCGTGTTGCCTACGAAAGTGTGCTAGTTATTTTTTCTCTTTCTTTATTTTCTCCTTCTCTTTTTAATAAAACATTCGCTCGAGACGATCAAAATTAAGTTTGGGGGTATTTGATCAGTCGAAAATATTGCATATTTTAACCGGCAATTTCCTTATCATCTGCATACATATAGAAGTGTTCGGCATCAGTATTCTACATATTAGCAAATCTATCACAGATTATCAAATTACATGTACTAGACCTTAAAACCGGCATTTCTAGGGAAATTGACTGCATTGCATTACATAGCATATTTTCTATATCTTGCAACCCGTGTTTCGAAGTCTGTGCAGGAAAAGAGAAGCTTGCTCGATCATTACATTGCTCGACCATTACAATTGCTCGTAAACTCACTAAATGCAAATCTGGTACTAATCAAAAGGAGTAATCACAATTCAGCATATCAGAGAAAAGCCCAAACTCCAGTACAAAGCTTCACCAGAAAGCCCAAGGTCCAAGCTCACCAACAGAGCGCGGAAGCGCGGCAGATATGGTGTACATGCGGCGGATCCGCGGTGGGCCCAAGGGTTCAGACTCTCAATTTTAGACCAAAACTCCTGAATCAGTGGCTATAGTTCAGAAATGTAATCCAAGTTCCAGAAAACTCCAGAGAGTTCTACCAGATCAGCAAACACTTTGAGCTTCACTAAACTAGCCTATTATTCTAGAACTTTCCCTAAACCCTAGCTTAAACCCTAAGCTAGCTCCTAACAAACTCCTTCTAGAAACTCCTCAACAAACTTTGGGAGGGAAAGTTCCAATTCAAACCTAAGCCTAGGGTTTGGGAGTTCTATAAATAAGACCCTAGGCTCACTCATTAAGGATCTTAGATCTTGGCAACCTTGGGAATTATTCATCCAATTAGTGAATCAATCCCTTTCTTCATCCCCTCTTCCTCAAGTTTAGTGAGAGAGCTTGTAGGAAACCTTAACCCTAAATCCAACCACAATTCAAGATTTTGAGTGCAAGCCAAGCAAGATGCCTTCAACCCTTTTATGAGCCGAGCCGATCTTCAATCGGGCAAGAGATCAAAGTAGATCCACGATCCACGGAGACGAGCGAAGCCGAGTCAACGATCGATTTCTTCTTCTTGTAGATCTTGAAAGAATGTATTGAAATTGTTGATTAAATAAAAGGTGATATTCTTTTATCTTGTTTTCTTTAAATTCCGCATCATGTTATCTTTACAATTCTTGAATATTATCTGTGTGGTGATGTGTGAATAAAACTCCGCTCGCTAAGGAGTCGAAACGATCTTTAGTATGATGATGTAACAAATTTGCAATCGATTCTTGAATCCCACGAGTTTGTAAACCCTAGCAAGTTCAAGAATCGACGACCCAATTCGTTGCGATGCTTTCTTGATCGACATCGCTCGAGATTGGGGAGTTCCGATCGTTTCTTGAAATTGCTAGAGGCTAGAATATAAATGGTATCCTCGAAAGAACAAGGGTTAAGAGATGAAACCCTAATTTCATCAAGAAAGCCCTAACTCTCGTCGATCACCATTGATCTAGTATCAATTCTTCGAAGGACAAGAACACGAAACCTTTTAGATTACATCACATCTAAAGATCCGATCGATTCCTACGAGCCTCTCTTATATTCTTAATTGTTGATTGGAAATATTATCAAAACACCGATTCTTGATTGTTTATAGTTTCTTGATTCTTGCATAAAGAATAGTGACACTCGAATACAAATCATTCTTGAATCATGTTTTCTTTTATTGTTGCTTAACTTTTCATTTCAAACGTATCGAAATACAAGTGAATCGTGCAATCCCTGTGGACGATCCGCACTCACTACAAACTACATCCGACACCGTAGTTTGATTGCGGTCAAAATAGTTTTTGGTTGTGAAGTTCTTTACAAATTTCTCTATATACTACACAACGGGAAAAACGATCAATCAGGTCCCATCAGAGATCCAGGCATATTCTGAGGCGGTATCACCTAATCCGGGAGATAATTGATCGCCGCGAGATCGAGGTCAGGAGAGTTGACATGAAGGACAACACTGCGGATCCACTCACGAAGGCCATACCCCAGATACAATTTGAGAGACTCTTCGGGATGTTGGGTATGAGATACTACAACAGCTGGCCTTAGTGCAAGTGGGAGATTGTTAGTTATGTATATGCCCTAGAGGCCATTATTGTACATATGATGTATATTGTAGTGGATGCTTGGATATATATAGAGAGGACTTTCTTGCTCGACATGATAGTATACTATCTGGTTTCACTTTGTCTTAACATGTTGACTTGTATTTTGTTACCGTCTTGCTCTCACATGTTGATAAAGCCCTTAGGATGTGTACTTGACTACTAGGACTATGATGGAGATCATATTAGTGGTGCCAGGGTAGTCCAAAAATACATCCTATAATTGTTCCTAGTCGAAAGTGTATCGAGACAGGGCATCGATACTCCAGAGTAGACTAGCGTATACGCTTCTTGACCCATATGATGGGCGATGGATGATCCCGCATCCATTAGTGTTTGACATCAAAGATGGTATGCGGGTGCTCAGTGGAGACTGGGTACACTGAACGGACTCGACGAGAACTCCTAGATGGTATTATACCTATCGTCAGATAGCAGTTCTCTAGTGACACTGGTACAGGTTAGTCTGTAGACCCGAGATCGTCATAAAGTTTTATGTGATTCCCACTGTGCTTTGATTTCCACCTTACCACGTTCATGAAAATGTGCAAAACGGTGGCTTTTGGGTACAGTTCCAAATCACATGTAAGCAATGAGCGATAGGAGGGGTTTCGTCTCTCTCAGTATTGGGGGTTGATGTTGCGTTGTGCTCGATTGGCTATAACAGGAAGTCCCTGGCCAGGGCTGATATGGAGATCTACTGGTAAGTGTTATCAGTAGTTTCTTGACCCGGTATGAGCCTCACATCGGCACGACTTATCGGTTACTGGGGTCTGACGTTTACCACCCCTAAACTGGATATGCGACATATCAGACGAAGAGACCGGACTGTACGGTAGTGTTACTGATTGGATTCGCAGGAGTATGTACAGGCTTGCTTGTTGATCTTCTAATCGCTCAATACCCGGGAGGCTGTTACGTTTAGCTGACCGCTTGCAGCTTGTGGATGTTTGATATGATCATCACCCACAGCCGGCGTATTGATGAGTCTTTAGAGTCCTACACGGAGGTTTCCTGGCTCAGGAGAAACGGAGTAGGAGCACATATGTGATATGTGCGGGACTGAGATTGATACGCGTATGAGATATCTTATTCTATTCTCACGATATGTGATATCGGCCGGTTGTATGTGATATAGCCGGGTTATCGGATCAAGTGTTGATTCGATAAAATGATACATATTATATTAGTCAGTTGTATGTGATATAGCCGGATTATTAAATCAAGTGTTGATTTAATAATTTAATGTATAATTATATATTTGATATATTAAATTACATTGACTAATATTAGCTCACTTAAGCATTACTTTTTCTCACTTGATGATACATTAATATATATGTGGTATATGTTAATTGTATTATTTTCTTTTGTTCACAAATTATATATATGATATATATCATTGTGACATGCTAGGTTACACATGCAACAAGTATGTATGAGACTTATACCATGCTAGGGTTTAAGTTATGGTTTTATTTATCTTTTTAAGTAATTCACAAATGATATGGAATTAAGCATGGTTGAGCTTCATGGAAGCTAGTAGAACATTGACTAAAGTCCACCTCTTTTGTTTTTACTTAAGATATTTCTTAACCTAACCTTTAACCCTAGCTCATGGTTTATTCTCTACATGGGTTAGCCATGACATAAACTAACCCTTGGTTGCATTTTTAACCTCATCTCATTCACTTCATCTTCTTCATTCATCTCATTTTTCTTGCTCTCTAGCTCTTGAGAAAAAGAAGAAAGATTGTGAGAAATTAAATACTAAAGTGAGAAAAATTCATACTTCATCATCCTCTTCTATACTAGCCATAAAGATTAGGGTGTTAGCTTCACTAATTTCATATTGGTGAAGAGATAGCTTGAGTTCGTGTTTCCTCGAAGTATATCATCTTGGATTTCGAAGACTACAAGCAAGCATGCATCATTCACCTTGTGGAGCTTCTCAAGAGTCCGGGAGTTCTTGGATCGCAGCGAAGGGACCACTACTTAAAGCTTATGAAGTGAAGGAACGGACTACAAGGGTTGTAATCTCTAATCACTTAGTTGTAAAGTTGTTTGCATATCGTTTCGTATGTCTAGTTAAAGATCTAGGTTAGGGTTTAATAAGCATGGCAAAAATTTTAACTTGGCATGGATGATACCACCCGAAACCTTGTTGTCATGCTTAGGAACCCAACAGCTGGATCATAATTCCAACCATGTCCTGAAACAAGAGCGCCATCTTCTTCATGTTAGCAGCTTGTTCAGCGGCTTCCTTGTCCTTTCTTTCAAGCACCCTTCGCAAGAACTCTGTGTCGGTCTCCTGCTCCTGGCGCTGTTCGGCCGCTGGTTCCGGACTTTCTTTCTGTCTGGTAAGTGCAGCCATTTTGGTCAGCATTTCCTGGAGCTTTTGTTGTTACCCCTGAGCTTTTGTCAACGACCGAGTTTGCAATCGATGACCTACAGAAGCACGGCTTTCTTCTTTCTTGGAAGCCATGTAGACCGTATGTACGATCATGCCCCCAGACTTGGGGCATTTGGGTCCATCACCTTTGGAATTTGCCGTCGGTGGTGGGATATTCTCCGGCCTTATCCTTTTGTGGGAGGTTGAAGTTGAAAGAGCCGTTGTAACAGGCTCCTGTATAGAATAAGTCCCTTAGTGTATGACGGGGGAGTGGTCCTTTTCTTGCCGAGCCTTCAATTTTTTCGGCTGAAGAGAGTAATCTTTATTGATCACAGAGTCCTGGACTTTCCGCCAGACCCTGTGAATTTGCGAGGAGAGCCGTTGATGAGCCTGCTCCAGCTTCGCCTGCCCCGTGACTTCCGCAGGCGGGGGTGATTTCTTTAGCACTGCCGTTGGAGAGTTCTTGCGCACCCTCGTGAGCAGATCAAAGTTGTTTCTGGTTGGAACAGCAGCGTTAACTTCTACCATTGGAGCTGGTGGGGTAAATCCAGAGGGGAGTTGCCTCTAGCTTTCCTCACTCGGCGCCAGTGGCGACATCGAGCGTGTCTTGCAGAAGAGACCGCCTCAGTTTTGGAAGCGGCTTCTTCGTGCCCCCGGTTTTGCTGAGGAGCTGCAATTGGTGTTAGCCGCCTATTGAAGACCGACGTCCTTGTTAAGGTTTGAGGAGGGTCGGCCAATCTTTCGAAGACCGACTTTCTGATAGGGGAAGCACTTTTGTTGGCTTCGCCTATAGCAGGAGTTGGGAGGGCTAGCCGTTTTGGGGTAGCCCCTTCAGGTATCACGAGCTTTTTTGTGGGTCCATTTGAGTTCTTGCTCAGCCTGTTGAAGACTGAGACTCTATATTTGGATGGCCCGTTGAGAGGGGCCGTTGTGGTTGCCAGTCGATTGAAGACCGACCTGTTGGGAGCTTCTTCTTGCGGCACTGAGGCACCGAAACTTACAGGTGGGAGCATGGTCCCGAACAATAATCCAGTAGTGGCTTGCATGACTTGCCTTACTGGCATCGAGAAAATAGAGGCCGCGTTGGGCCCATAGGTCACTCCTCCAGTTGGGGTGGAGCGAGAGGAGTTGTTGCATAAGGTGCATTAGGAAGCCATTGATTTTATCTGCACAGGAGCAAGATACCAAGTTTTAGTATCTCGAATCCAAGGGCAACCATAACGAACCGCGATTTTGTTCGCAAAACACGACACACGAAGTGTGGAGTGGAAAGATGAAAAGGTCCCACCGGGTGTGCCAGAACCCGTTTACCGCCGAAAATAGAGACGAACCGAGATAGATCGTCTTGCCTGAATCTGGAGGCAGATGCTATTTGGATTTATCCGTCCACCTCTCCGAAAATACCAAGTTGATTTATGGTACCGTATATCGGAGGTTTGGACAAACGTGAGCTTTATAGCAGACTTTATCAGATTCCCCCTCATTTTATAAGGGGGTTTTTTATTGTGGGGACGCTCTTCCCTGCAGGCGCAAGCCCTTGTAGTTAATTACGTTACCGCATTGCAATAACCATTTTCTCCTTCTTCAGCAGTTTACTTCGTATCGTATGTTATTTTATTTTTTTTGTAGTTGCCTGTGGATTGTATACGGAGACTAGTTTATGTCGTCACCCGTAGGACGCGGATTAGTCCAAATCCTTATATTTTAGGTTTGGGCTTGAGTTTATTTAAGGACCGTTAATCTAGTTTGAGATTAAGATCGACTTAAAATATATGAGCATTTAGGCCCAATTACTTTAGTTTAAGGACACCATGGTCCATTATCGCCATGTTTGAAACGAACATTAGTTTAGGGACATTTCGGTCCAACATTCCCGTTTTGGGGACGAATATTAGTTTAAGGACATTTCGGTCCAACATTCATCTTGCGCGCACGTGTATTTGTTACGCTGCTTAGTGGACGATGGTGACATAGAATGCGCCCAATTTGAGACGCGATCCGATTTGCGGTATGCATGTCAATTTGGAAATGCATCAATGTATGACGAAAGGAATTGTTAGTTGTCGGGACCCGCCACCTCTCTGAAGACGTTGAGGAATTACAAGGACATATATCAGAGGTGTGGAAAGATGTACCCTTGAACCAAATCCCGTATTTGAGGGGAAAAGGGGTTGTGGTGGTCCTAAGAATCGTTAGTTATATTTGAGACTAAGATTATTGTAGGAGATATGGGATGAATATCATTTTAGATATCATCAATGAGAGATCATTAGTCATATTTGAGACTAAGATCAGTTTGGGAAATCATGAGCAATATGGACTCGGTTGATTAAAATCAAAGATGTTTAACCTCAGGAAATTTAGCCTATTTGGGCTGAGATTGGATTTCTATACTACCCAGTAGTGTTAAACACTAATATATGCAGCGCTCACGTGTATTTCACGTGGGGTGCTGGAGCACTAATCTTTTCTGGCACTCACGTGTTTTTCACGTGAAGCGCTACTTAGTGCTAACCACTAATCTTTTTTGGCGCTCACATGTGAAACATGTGAGGCGCTCAGATATGGGCGCTGCCCAATCAGTGCTAAGCACTTTAGTCATTTTGACTGAATATAGAGTGATAAGCACTTTGCATGGCACTCATGTGGGAAGCATGTGAGTGTTGAGCATTGATTGCAGGTTTTGTTTGCTCACCCCCTTTTCTCTGTATAAAAGTGCTAAGCACTTGGTTAGAACTCTGACGCTCACGTGTGAAGCACGTGAGGCATTCAGCCTCTCCCCTTTTTTGTTTCACGTGCATTTCACGTGATTGCTTTATTTTTGGGGTGTTGTTGCTTTGTTTGGTGGCTGACCAATCCACATAAATGAGTTTTCTTTGTTTTTGGACGCTCACGTGGGAAACACGTGAGGCGTTTTAGCTCTTTTTTGTTTGTTTTAGGGACTCGCATGGGAAACACGTGAGGCACTATAATAGTGCTAAGCACTAATTTTACTCACGTGTGTTTCACGTGAGACGCCAAGTTCTTCTTGTTTTTAGAGATATAAATCTCTGTTAATGACATTTTAGTCATTAATCATCATCAAGATTTCTGTTTTGAAGATCTTGAATCATCATCATTGTTTTTATTAGAGAACTAAGTTCTTCTTTTATTTTTATAAGAACTAAGTTCTTTATGTAGGGTTAAACCCTAATTTCGGAGAAACTAAATTCCCAGAACACATGTTCTTTTTCTTTCTTTTTCTTTTTAACCTAGTTCTTTTTCCTAAGTTTTGAGTCTGAAGAACAGAATCTTCCCGATGAGAATTAAATTCTCAACTTGTGGGGAGATTTGCTTTTTCAAATCTCAAACCATAGGAAGAACTAAGTTCTTGTATGAAGGGTTAAACCGTTATATCCATTATACTAGGCAAGAAGGATACTTTTAATCTCTCCTTTGTTATTTACCTAGAGTGTTTTGAAGGAGGAAGGTCTTCTTTATTTGAGAATTAAATTCTTTGTTCTCTCAAGAGCTCGCTGTATTTTGGCAGGAGCTTATAGGGGTTTTTTCTATATGGGACTTGAAGTCTCGGGTTCTTTATATAGTGGAGGCAAGTTTGTTAATTAATTTTGAGAAAATCTCTCATTGAGAGATTCCAATTGATTTAATTGGACTCAAAATTTATTTGGGAAATTTTACCCACCGTTGGATCTTTGATCCAAGTATTTCTGTCTTACAGAATATGTGTTCTTGTTTTAACAAGATTGAGGGAATATTCTCCCATATATAGAATAAAATTCTATTGAACGGTGATATTTTTATCACCATTGGATTTTTAATCTAAGGGTGCTCGGTTTAACAGAGCACAATCTTTCTTTATTTAGAAAGATATAGGAAATATTTTCCCTCTCATTGGATCTCTGATCCACCAACTTTCTGTTTAACAGAAAATATTCTTCCCAATAAAATTTAATTCTATTCTTAATCACCATTGGATTTTTGATCCAACGATTCCTTATTTAACAGAGAGGATCTTTCTCGAGTAGAATTTAATTCTACGTAAGGAGGTGCCCTCACGTGTTTAACACATGAGGCTTACTTAGCTTCTCTGATTTGGCATCCATATGCCTTGCATATGAGCGCTCACATGTTTAACACATGAGGCCAATTTGGCCTTTAGTTGTTTGACTGCAGCGCCTATATGCAAAGCATATAGGCGCTCACGTGTTTAACACGTGAGACTTATTTAGCCTATTAGTTATTTGATTGCAGTGCCTATATGCTTTGCATATAAGCGCTCACGTGTTTAACACATGAGGCTTATTTAGCCTATTAGTTGTTTGATTGCAGTGCATATATGCTCTGCATATAAGCGCTCACGTGTTTAACACGTGAGGTTTGAGTTGTGGGGAATTTTCTCCCCTTTTTCTTTTTTTATGAGGGAACAGCTGCCTCGTGACATGCACTCGCCCACGTCTTTGCTTCGTCGCCAACGAACTTTTGAGACCCCCTCCTCCAAATCCTTCCCACTCCTTCTCTTTCTCTATCTTCCCCAACAACTCCCCTCCTTTCTCGCACTCACCCTCGTGAGACCCACTCGTCATCGACGCCGCCTACGACCCAACCCTCGATCCTAACTGTTGGGTTTCGGTGCCCGCGCCGCGGAAACCGCGGCCGAGTCGAAAGTGAAAACAAAAATTTATACGAGCACCGAACATCCGTAAAACCAAGGATACGGTCCAATAACCTAAACTAGCTAGCTATGCGTGCAAGGGTTGAGAAACTACAACCTTTGTCGCGTGTCCACCCAATTGTGGAAGACCCTTCCAAGCTCGTAGCCGTCAGGATCGCACTTAAAGATCAACCACCCTTGCCGAAGACGGTCTACCCGAGGGAAATCGGAGGAGGCTCTAACCGATGATCCATACTTTTTAGGTGTGGATGGCCGATGATGTAGGAATACTTCACTAAATTTTTCTCTCTAGAATCCATGCTCAAATGAGAGCAAGAAGAAGAAGAAAAAGTGGAGAAGATGGTTGCTCACACTTGCAACCATGAAGCATGAGGCATGTTGGATGAGATGAAGAAAATCATCAAGTGTAAAATCAAAAGGAGAATGGCTATGTCATGCCCCGCTTCCCAGTGTACAGCGAAGGGGACGCGGCGAGGCCCGCTACGTATATACTTCAGAAGTACATACGCTAAGCGTAACTAAGCAATATAAAGTAATTCACAAGAGACGAAAATATAGAAATAACAGCAACTTTTATTAATAACATTCTTTGTATAATGCATGAAAAGAAAATAAAACTGGAATGAAAAGCAATGCCTAAACAGTGGCATAACAGAAAATGAAATAAACTGAAAAGAACAAGGTACAGTATCTAGAGCTCTGGGTCTTCCTGGAACTGCTCCAAATCTTCACCGGTGGGCTCGATCTCAGCTTGGTCCAACGCACCTGACGACATTCAAAGAAGAAAGAATAGAATGTCGTCAGCGAACAGATCGCTCGGTAAGTCCCAAAGAATAAGGAGAATGAGAATGACAGAGTAACAGTATATATTTTCTAAAGTGTTATATTGCCGGATATTATGAAACATTGTGTAACGCTGTTGTTTGTAGCTTGGTATAGAAGGATGCCAGTGTATATGAGGGGGATCTCTATATGCTAGAGATCAGGGCAAAAGGAAAGTACAAGGAACCGTTATGCCACGGTACAACAGCAATAGGATTCAGGTTAAGTGTCTTAATCTGACCACCTCGTGCCACCTTTAACACCTTCCGTACCAATCTACCCCTTAAACCCCGTAGTGTTTTAACAGTATTGTAGTATTGAAATATGTAAATTGAGTGACTGACCAAAACCATGATATCAGTAAGCATTGTTGTAACTGTATAATCAGGTAAATGGAATATCAGGATAATGGATGAATATCCATTGTTTGATTCAGTCACAAGGAATATATTGTTAACTGGATTCAGGGTTTCATGTATTCAAATTGGGTTGGGGTATAAAAGAATATAGGTTGACTTGAATCATATTCGAGTCAGGAATAGTCAGACTCTAACCCGAGTCAGACTAAAAGAAAGATAATTTGAAGTCCAATATTAGTTAGGGGCCTTTTTGTAATTTGTAAAACTTGAGGGGGGTTTCTGTAAAAAGTACTTTTGTATAGTTTTCAAAATACACCTCAAGTATTTAATAATCGTCTTTATTGTTATAATGAATGTGTATTTTATTTGTGTTATTCTAGTGAATATATCCTAATAAAAGTATTAATTGTTTTATTTGAAATTCATGGTATTTTAACGTAACTTTTAATCTTTTAATTTTAGGAAAAAGTGGAAACTTTAGATTATGATAAAATAAGTGTTTAAATGTTAATTATATATATATTAACACATGAATAATTTTATATAAATATTTTATTTAGAGAAAGTCTCATTTTCCTTAAATATCGTATTTTAAACCTTTCGAGACCGAATGCTCCTTGCGGAGGTCTGAATCTCGCACTACTAGCCTGCGGGTGCACGATGAACCGTATTATCCCTAACAGGTTCCCCAAAAGTGGGTTGTAGCGGCACTTTGCTTAGGTTTTATAAACACTTCTCATTTAGGAAAACGATTTTATAAATATAAGGTATTTATTTGCAAAAGAGTTTAGTTTTCCGTATTTTAGTTGTTAGGGTTTCCTAAGCCAACTAGCCTACTTCTAAGGTCTAAACGATGAGTCATTAGAAGCCTCAAATCACCTCTTCACCGTCAATTGCGGCCAGGTAAGTGCCAGGTAAGTGGGAATGAACCACAGTCGTGGGCCTAATTAAAAACCACTAGCCTTAGACACACTTGCCTAGGCACCACAAGACAGTTTAGATAAACGATCGATGTCCATGACCAATCGTGCTTTCATTTTATTAAAAGATTTTATTTAGAAATGTTTACAACTTAAAGCTTTAAATAAAGATTATAAAGATTAGGGTATTTTAGTGAAAAGTCCTGTAATTTCGTATTCTGTGATTTGATATTTATCAATTAGGGTTATATTGAGTGTGTGTAGAGGTAGGTCATTACCTCGTGACTTATTTTAGGTTTTGGTGAAGTTTAAAGGTAAAACATGCTATGTTAAACTTAAAGGTATTATAGCGCAAGAATACGGTATTCGAAAACGTTATCATTTTATGTGTGAAATTTCATTCAAATTGAGTTCTACAAGTTTTGTGATCAAGATAAACATATTTAGGAGTGAGGTAATTGATTAAACTAAGAAAAATGAACTTCATGGTATTTTTATGAAAAGAATACGGTTTTGCAAAGAAGCTATCATTTCATGTGAAAAAGTTTGATTAAATTGGTTTATGGGTGATTAATAGTCAACATGTATATGGGTAGATAATATGTATTAGGTGACAAGTGGAAATTTATAGAAAAACCGAATCGGAAATCGGTTTGTCCGATTTCCGTCGGGTTCCAAAAAGTCATATTTTTACATTTATAGAAAAGAGAGAGAGAAGAGGTGGGACTTACGGTTTGGACAAGCTAATGAAGCTAATGGATGTGGTGGTTGCCGATTCGTCGAAAGCGTCGCGAAGGTTCTGATCCGGTCGCCGGAATCCGTCGTCGATTTCGGCAGCGCTTCGCTTCTTGCTCTTCGTACCGAGTTCTCGAGAATTTGAGAGAGTAGACTTAGAGTTGTGAGGGGAAAAGGTAGAGGATAGGGGTCTTTATATAGGGCTAGGCTAGGGTTAGGATTTGGATTAAAAAATATAAAAAGAAAATATAAAAAAACATTAAAAATTCATTAAAAATCATTAAACCTAGGAGTAAAAGGGATTTATTGGCCAAATCAAAACCGATCCAGGTATAATAAGTGTGCAAGAGGGTTGACCAAGTCAAGAGCCAACTTTTCTCAGTTGGTGACTCGGCCGTCCGGCCAAGTCCGGCAGGCGGCGCCGGACCGAGTCGGCCGAGTCGCCGGCCGGCGGCGCCGAGTCGGGCCGAGTCAAGGGTCCAATGGCCGGGGGTTTTCCTAAGGAACAACTTGGTATTTTTACTTTTTGTTGTCCAGTACATATTTTGGGAGTTATGGCCTTTTTACCGTTGACTTCCAAGAAAAAATAAATACAAAAATAATGTGGGGCATGGGATTTGAACTCCGGTGGCTTGGTTCAGCAGTGCAAGGTATTACCAATGAGCTACAAGCTCTTTCTTGTAATTATTGTAAGGAATTAGATACTTAAATTGTTTCCAGCAACATCAATACTCCAAGTATACACTATATTTAAAGCAATTTTTTTGGTATACAAAATTGTTGTTACAGGCTACATATATTACAACCATGATGCAATAGTGCACCAATAAATGCCCAAGCCATACTCAGCACCATGCTTCATTTCCACCTCATCAACACCTCATTTTCCATTTGTTTTTCTAAAAATAAAAACAAATATGATGTGTCCTTCTTCTAGAAGCATTCCCGTATAAATACGGAATACTTCACCTGGTATATTTATCGCTATATATACGTGTATCCGTATAAAAATACGGATAGGACCAAAGAGAGAAAATGAATAGAGAAAAATAATACTAAAATATATGTATCAAAATACATATATAATATTAAATCAAATCCTGATTTAATAATCCGGCTTAATCCTAAGACGGCAGTATTATCAACCGCCCGATTAAAGTCCGTATATCCCGTACACGTATTTAACGTACGGCTCCTACATCTGTCGCCTGAACCGGGAAAACTCTCTGTGTGGGACTCTGCTGTACCCGTTTGGGGGCCAGTTTTTACAGAGGAGACTCTGCCGAAATTTTTGGTAAAATTTGCTGATGTTTTTTTTAGACTTGTTTTCTTTTTCTGCTTCTTCTTCTTTTTCATGGTTTAGATTTCTGGGCTTCGGCTTACTTAGGTTACGTTGCGCCTCTAGACGTTTCGTAATCTAAGTGCCGGTCACATTCCGTACTTTCGGGTCATGACAAAGTTGGTATCAGAGCGCTAGGTTTAACCATGTATAAGTCTAGGTGATCCTTGGTTGATGGAGTAGGCGATTTAGGTAGAGTAACGTACCATGGGTATGGTCCGCGACATACTTACGATACGCTACTCTGCTTAAGGAGACTTAGGATGTACATTTGTTTGCACCGTATTTCATTCGTTCCTTTGATCTATCTTCGTCGATGTCGGAGGGTGGTTTTTGTTACCACGGGCGCACGGGCAGAGAGAGCTGCGGCTCGAATGCGATAACCATTAGAGTATTGGTTATTCTTGAGGATTGAAGCATTGCTTAGCGTGCGGACGAAGGGTATTCACATGTCGTCCGGATGAAGTTAAAGGGTTCGAACGATTATCAGGAAACCATTTTCCCAAGTTTAAAGTATTCGGAAGAACATGCAGGTATTTCGATGGACCCTCTAGAAGAATGAAACCCTAACTCGACATAATGACCACGAGAACGCCCTTGAACCTTAGGGTTTACGGCAGTTCCGCGGTGCCATTAGTGAGGCTTGGGTTTGCCCTTCTACGGCTGGATCATCGATGCTGGGGTATATACCGGATATTTTTAAACTGTACTTGAGTGTTGAGCTCTCGGGGAATTATGGGATTTTGATGGATCGATCGAAAAGTTTAATGTAGTCCGGATATCAAGTGAAGGGATCGACTAGGTGGGAGACTCTAGACATGAGTATTGCCGTTGGTAGCGCTGTCAGCACACCTATGAAAGAACGAGTTCGAAGCAGTCGACATCAGAGGAAAGAGGCGCACATTAACGATAGTGTTTACGATTGTGATTTAGTGATTTGAATTTCATATTTTCGTTGATTGGACTTTTGTATTTTGAGGACTTTGTTCTACGATTGGTATTTCATGTGTGTACTTTCATTCTATCTGTGTTTCATATATCAGTTGTATTGATGTTGTTTAGTACACACCCAGTACACTTGATTTGGTTTTATATATATTGAGATTTTTGATTTGATTTCATGCATAGGGGTTACACATGATTTTGACATATGTTTCGACCTAGTTTTCATGCATTTTTGTACTGTGATTTTGATTTTGATATTCGATGTATGTTTTCGTGCACCATGTGCACCTGATTAGGATTCTTGCGCATACTTGGCGCACTTGATGCGATTTTGTGCACACCAGATGCACTAAATCGGGGTTTTGTGCAGATTAGATGCACCTGATAGTGAGTCGTGCACGTCCGTTGCACTTGACAGATGTTTTTGGTGCACACATGTTGCACTTAGTTTTGTTTTGTGGGTGTTCATGGTTTCTGCATTTGGTTTCGATTTCAGTGCGCACCGGACGCACATGACATTTTATTGATGTGATTGGGATTGATTTTAGTTTGAGCAGTATGTTTTCATAATCATTATTATTTGATTTAGTAACCAGGCGGGACGTGTATGTTAAATAAAAGATATATATATATACATATATATATATAGTTATTTTTTTTTAAAAAAAATTAAACGTCCGTTACTTATACCGTGACACGTGCATTGCACGGCGATTTTCAAGAGGGGTTTTTGTATGCTTCTTTATTATGATGATTCGGCGATTTTACTAGGATGCGAACTATATATAAGTTATAGATTGATGTATATTATGATGGTTTTCATATTGAGTTTTGATATTTTATTCTCGCCATAACTCCGATGATTGCGTTATGCTTGACGGAGTTGATTTTTGTTATGTATTGATGATTTCGGAGCCCCGACGATTTGAATGTTTTGCTAAACGTTTTAGTATTTAGAGGGGGAGTTTTAATTTAAATTCGGGGACCGAATTTCTAAAAGGGGGGAAGATTGTAACGTGTTAAAAATGATTAAATAAATAATTAAATGAATAAAAGTGTTTAAGTGAATTTTAGGATTTTCGGTAAAGTAAAATGTATTTTTCGTAAAACCAAACCGTGATTGTTTTCATTATAATTTTTAAAATATCTATTTTAATTATGAAATTACTAGTAAATGGTGTTTATTTAGCCACTTATAAATTTTTAGTTTAATAAAATATTTTTCCTAAATTAATTATTTTAAATATTAACATAAGCTTTATTTTTACACTAAATTAGTGTAAATTATAAATTTAAATGGTTTTAATTTGCAAAAATGAACCATGGCATATTAGAAATTAGTGTGTATCATGCAAAATTTATTTGCAAATTTTTCCTATTTTCTAGAGCTTTCTTGAGTTGCTATAGTAAAGAAATAAATAAATAAAGCATGAAAAGACTTTTATTGATGTTTCTTCTCTTGAAACTTCTACACACTTTTCCCACTCTCTTCTTTCTCTCCCTAACCTCTCTAGGGCCAGCCACAAACCCCCCATGGCTGCCCCCCCCCCCCCCATTTCCCACCTCATTTTTATTCAAAATTCATTAAAAATACATCAAAAATTCCATTAAAATTCCACAAAATCCTATTTATTTCATACTCTTTATTCCTTGCTCATTTTTATATGAAATTTGGAGATGGAAGGCATGTATTTTGGAGGCTCATTTCTTGTTTGGATTTCATATTTTGAAGGTATAATTTTCTTTCTTTTGATTTATTGTTATTAGATGTTCATATTAAGCTTAATTAGATTTAATGAATTAATTCTATGTTCTTTTTTTTAAAATGCAAGCTAGGGTTCTAAATTCAAGTTATGATTTTTAATAATTAATTAGGGTTATAGTAGTTAGTTTAACACTTTTAGTATTAGGAAATCTTGCATGGTTATTGTTTAACAAATTGTTATTCAAAAATTGTTTTAAATTAGGAATTTAGTTAACTAGGTTTTTGCAAAATGTGGTTGTGCTTAATATAAAATTCTAATTTGGGTTGTTATCATTGGATTATAGTTTTAGTGGAAATATTAGCATGTTAATGGAAAGAAAAACTTAGTTTGATTGCTAGTTTCTATGGTTAATTGATAAATTGTGATAAAAAATTGCTAATTTTGTAAACTAGATTTTAGAAATTCCTATATAAATGAGATTAAAAATATAATTATGGTTTCATTATATCATTATCATCATGAATTGTGGTTTAAGTCATTAATTTATGCAAAATCATGTTTTGTGGTGGAATTGTGGTATTTTGCTTGAAAAATGTTGAAAATTGTTAAAGGGTGCAAACTAGAAATTTCAAATTTATACAAAATTGTGTAATAAAAATATAGTAATGGTTTGTATAGTCTAGTAATGTTATTTAATAAGTTTTATGACCATTGGTTTCATTTAAATGTCAAGTTTTGATGAAAAACGGTATACTGGTATTTTCGGGTTTTGCGAAATTGAACGGTTTGATAGATTTTAGGGTTTCGATGGATTTAATCGTGTTTTATAGTATAAGTAATGTGTTTTAAAACTACAAGTTTGTTGATGTTATCTCGATCCATCGGAGTTTGTACGCCGATATCGAGCGGTATTTGGTTCTTTTGCGTGGACGGGACATAGGTTTTAACCTATGCTTGTTCCTTGTATCGTTTGACTTTTGTATGTGATTCGGTTTACGATACTATTTATATGTTTGCGTTTAGATACCCTTCAAGTGGACTGCGGGCGATGAAGAGGAGGATGGCGACACCGTCGTCGGCAGACATGGACCAGGTGAGTAGATGCATATCTACGGGGGGAAGTCGGGTGGATGGCGTTTAGCACCCCCGCAACGCAGAATAGGAATAGTACTTATTGACATTAGGAAACCAGATGTGACCCTAGATTCTTACTGAGTAGAACCCTAGTAATGACCCTAGGCGGGACTAGACTGATTTAGGAAAACCATACCTGAGGATGAATACTTTGGGAGAGGTTCGTAGGTTTCTGATAGAAACACATACGCACACACTAAAACTTGACATGGCGTATACGTATATGTGTGTATATATATAAAACTAGGTATAGGTGTATATATATACACAACACGTATATGGGATTCATTGATGTGATATGATATCTGAGGTATGATGAAACAGTATAACTGGGCTTGATGCCGTGATTCTTGACTATACAGTCGTATTAAAGTGTTAGCGGATCATTAGAGAATGAGATAATGAACATGAATATATAAATTATAAAGGGTGGTGGTGATATTGAGGTACATGGGACGCTAAAATAGTACCTGGGCTGTAGCTTGTGACTGATCACGATATGATATATGTATGACTTGATTACGACATCATATAGGTGTGACCTGATGTCGATATCGTATAGGTGTGACATGATGAAGATAAGATATCGGTATAATTTAATCACCATATGACACATGTGACATGATATTTCTGAGGATAAACTAAGGATTATTCTATGATGGCAATGATATACGATTGATGTATGCGATTATAGTTTAGAACCTTGATCATGAGATGTGTTGATGATGACATTATACGAATGATGAGACACCTAGGAGATACTTGACCCGTACCCCGATATTGGGATGCCGTACGATGGATTTTACCGTACGAGGCCTAGATATGATGATTGATCCGCACTCTTGGTTCGAGGAAGCCGTACTACGTACGTGACGCTTTTGAGGCTGGATCGCCGACTATTAGAGATATTGGTTCAGACCTTAGGTAGATGCTTGTTTCTTATTGACCAGTTTCTTAGGTTAGTTCCTTAGGATATTAGATGGACACTAGTTTAGGTTCGACTCACATAGTGGTAGTTGTACTCGTATTTCGCAGAGGAGTGGATAATGCACATCTGTATTTACATTCATACTGTAATCATAATGGTGCATGTTCTTACATATGTTGCTATAATCAGTATAAACCTTACCTGTTAGGACACCAGCACCATTACCGATGATGCGCATATTCCACGCACACTTATTTGCCGGCTCACACACATCATCATCGGTAATTGCTATGTCACGTACACTTTAGATCATATTATCTTTTATTGATAGAATCAGTTAACCACTAAACCGATAAAATATTGTGATTTCTCTCTTATGTTAGTATAAGACATGATATTTATTACTTAGACATTCATGCATTCATATTTTCATGTTATCGCGCAGTATTATGGGCATATGCCGACACTTATCATATACTTACTCATGATTTTGAGATTTGGATTTCTATGAGATTTCTGGATTTTTGGGGAAAACCGCAAAAATATATAAAAACTTCTCTCTCTCTCCTCTTCTCTTTTCAAGATAAGATGCGGTTTTCTCGTGATGTATGTGTCGTCCACCATGAGATTTCATGTTTTCTGATGGATTTCGAGACCCGATTCGAGGAGTGGATGAACCGTCTCGGGTACATGGTGGGCCCGGTATGGTACCCCGGGGCAAGAAGATCGAGTTGTAGACGATGAGCCTGGCAGGGGAAGGCTACCTACCGGTGATGTCTGGCGCGGCGGATATCCGGAGGATACCGACCATTGTCGTCAGATTTGATGATATGGGCCGATCCGGACTGACGGAGCCCGAGGTATTGAGACTATGAGACTTGAGATTTACATATTTGTGTCGATGCTTGACACGGATTTCCATGGATTTCATTGTTGAGATTTCAGATTCTTATACACATTTTACTATGATAACAGCCGAAGATTTCTTATACAGATATACCTGGATTTCAGGATTGCTTATTTTACATTCATGGTGCATGCATATCCATTCATATGACATAGTACTATATGAGGCACTGACACGAGCACGGAGTATCTGCACTTACACGTAGTATTACCCTGCTATTACTAGAGGATTGAGACTTAGTAGTGTATTATTATGACCTAGGATAGCGTCGTGCATTCGATTTCTTTTTGTAGATGTCTTCTACTCACGAGTTGGCAACTCACCCCCGTTGTGCCAAATTTTATTACAGGTTCGATGTACAGGTTTCCCGGGCAGCTTGCTGGCACATCTTTTATTTCAGGGTGATTTGCACGGTAGGTTGGTTCACTTGTATCTGAACCACCATTGTATTTTATTCATTCGTTGTATCTAGTAAGCTCCATCAACCATACTCGTATTACTTGATAAGTTTATTGGACCAGTCTTTTATTTCGACCTTAGAGTCGCGCATGTATTATTCTGATCTGGTGGTTTTGTTTTCTTTTGAGTTTTGAGCCTCGCCTTTTGGCGTTGTATATTATTGTACTTGTTGTGGTTGTTTCCGCCTGTTGGCGTTGATGCTAGCTCCCGTTTGGGGATGCTTTTTATTGTTTATGTATATTATACTTGCTGTACCCGTTTGGGGGCCAGTTTTTACAGAGGAGACTCTGCCGAAATTTTTGGTAAAATTTGCTGATGTTTTTTTTAGACTTGTTTTCTTTTTCTGCTTCTTCTTCTTTTTCATGGTTTAGATTTCTGGGCTTCGGCTTACTTAGGTTACGTTGCGCCTCTAGACGTTTCGTAATCTAAGTGCCGGTCACGTTCCGTACTTTCGGGTCATGACAAAGTTGGTATCAGAGCGCTAGGTTTAACCCTGTATAAGTCTAGGTGATCCTTGGTTGATGGAGTAGGCGATTTAGGTAGAGTAACGTACCATGGGTATGGTCCGCGACATACTTACGATACGCTACTCTGCTTAAGGAGACTTAGGATGTACATTTGTTTGCACCGTATTTCATTCGTTCCTTTGATCTATCTTCGTCGATGTCGGAGGGTGGTTTTTGTTACCACGGGCGCACGGGCAGAGAGAGCTGCGGCTCGAATGCGATAACCATTAGAGTATTGGTTATTCTTGAGGATTGAAGCATTGCTTAGCGTGCGGACGAAGGGTATTCACATGTCGTCCGGATGAAGTTAAAGGGTTCGAACGATTATCAGGAAACCATTTTCCCAAGTTTAAAGTATTCGGAAGAACATGCAGGTATTTCGATGGACCCTCTAGAAGAATGAAACCCTAACTCGACATAATGACCACGAGAACGCCCTTGAACCTTAGGGTTTACGGCAGTTCCGCGGTGCTATTAGTGAGGTTTGGGTTTGCCCTTCTACGGCTGGATCATCGATGCTGGGGTATGTACCGGATATTTTTAAACTGTACTTGAGTGTTGAGCTCTCGGGGAATTATGGGATTTTGATGGATCGATCGAAAAGTTTAATGTAGTCCGGATATCAAGTGAAGGGATCGACTAGGTGGGAGACTCTAGACATGAGTATTGCCGTTGGTAGCGCTGTCAGCACACCTATGAAAGAACGAGTTCGAAGCAGTCGACATCAGAGGAAAGAGGCGCACATTAACGATAGTGTTTACGATTGTGATTTAGTGATTTGAATTTCATATTTTCGTTGATTGGACTTTTGTATTTTGAGGACTTTGTTCTACGATTGGTATTTCATGTGTGTACTTTCATTCTATCTGTGTTTCATATATCAGTTGTATTGATGTTGTTTAGTACACACCCAGTACACTTGATTTGGTTTTATATATATTGAGATTTTTGATTTGATTTCATGCATAGGGGTTACACATGATTTTGACATATGTTTCGACCTAGTTTTCATGCATTTTTGTACTGTGATTTTGATTTTGATATTCGATGTATGTTTTCGTGCACCATGTGCACCTGATTAGGATTCTTGCGCATACTTGGCGCACTTGATGCGATTTTGTGCACACCAGATGCACTAAATCGGGGTTTTGTGCAGATTAGATGCACCTGATAGTGAGTCGTGCACGCCCGTTGCACTTGACAGATGTTTTTGGTGCACACATGTTGCACTTAGTTTTGTTTTGTGGGTGTTCATGGTTTCTGCATTTGGTTTCGATTTCAGTGCGCACCGGACGCACATGACATTTTATTGATGTGATTGGGATTGATTTTAGTTTGAGCAGTATGTTTTCATAATCATTATTATTTGATTTAGTAACCAGGCGGGACGTGTATGTTAAATAAAAGATATATATATATACATATATATATATAGTTATTTTTTTTTTAAAAAAATTAAACGTCCGTTACTTATACCGTGACACGTGCATTGCACGGCGATTTTCAAGAGGGGTTTTTGTATGCTTCTTTATTATGATGATTCGGCGATTTTACTAGGATGCGAACTATATATAAGTTATAGATTGATGTATATTATGATGGTTTTCATATTGAGTTTTGATATTTTATTCTCGCCATAACTCCGATGATTGCGTTATGCTTGACGGAGTTGATTTTTGTTATGTATTGATGATTTCGGAGCCCCGACGATTTGAATGTTTTGCTAAACGTTTTAGTATTTGGAGGGGGAGTTTTAATTTAAATTCGGGGACCGAATTTCTAAAAGGGGGGAAGATTGTAACGTGTTAAAAATGATTAAATAAATAATTAAATGAATAAAAGTGTTTAAGTGAATTTTAGGATTTTCGGTAAAGTAAAATGTATTTTTCGTAAAACCAAACCGTGATTGTTTTCATTATAATTTTTAAAATATCTATTTTAATTATGAAATTACTAGTAAATGGTGTTTATTTAGCCACTTATAAATTTTTAGTTTAATAAAATATTTTTCCTAAATTAATTATTTTAAATATTAACATAAGCTTTATTTTTACACTAAATTAGTGTAAATTATAAATTTAAATGGTTTTAATTTGCAAAAATGAACCATGGCATATTAGAAATTAGTGTGTATCATGCAAAATTTATTTGCAAATTTTTCCTATTTTCTAGAGCTTTCTTGAGTTGCTATAGTAAAGAAATAAATAAATAAAGCATGAAAAGACTTTTATTGATGTTTCTTCTCTTGAAACTTCTACACACTTTTCCCACTCTCTTCTTTCTCTCCCTAACCTCTCTAGGGCCAGCCACAAACCCCCCATGGCTGCCCCCCCCCCATTTCCCACCTCATTTTTATTCAAAATTCATTAAAAATACATCAAAAATTCCATTAAAATTCCACAAAATCCTATTTATTTCATACTCTTTATTCCTTGCTCATTTTTATATGAAATTTGGAGATGGAAGGCATGTATTTTGGAGGCTCATTTCTTGTTTGGATTTCATATTTTGAAGGTATAATTTTCTTTCTTTTGATTTATTGTTATTAGATGTTCATATTAAGCTTAATTAGATTTAATGAATTAATTCTATGTTCTTTTTTTTAAAATGCAAGCTAGGGTTCTAAATTCAAGTTATGATTTTTAATAATTAATTAGGGTTATAGTAGTTAGTTTAACACTTTTAGTATTAGGAAATCTTGCATGGTTATTGTTTAACAAATTGTTATTCAAAAATTGTTTTAAATTAGGAATTTAGTTAACTAGGTTTTTGCAAAATGTGGTTGTGCTTAATATAAAATTCTAATTTGGGTTGTTATC
This sequence comes from Agapanthus africanus, assembly GCA_030015575.1. Lineage (NCBI taxonomy): Eukaryota > Viridiplantae > Streptophyta > Magnoliopsida > Asparagales > Amaryllidaceae > Agapanthus > Agapanthus africanus. The sequence continues at coordinate 634,341,852 of CM057343.1, forward strand.
ATTGGATTATAGTTTTAGTGGAAATATTAGCATGTTAATGGAAAGAAAAACTTAGTTTGATTGCTAGTTTCTATGGTTAATTGATAAATTGTGATAAAAAATTGCTAATTTTGTAAACTAGATTTTAGAAATTCCTATATAAATGAGATTAAAAATATAATTATGGTTTCATTATATCATTATCATCATGAATTGTGGTTTAAGTCATTAATTTATGCAAAATCATGTTTTGTGGTGGAATTGTGGTATTTTGCTTGAAAAATGTTGAAAATTGTTAAAGGGTGCAAACTAGAAATTTCAAATTTATACAAAATTGTGTAATAAAAATATAGTAATGGTTTGTATAGTCTAGTAATGCTATTTAATAAGTTTTATGACCATTGGTTTCATTTAAATGTCAAGTTTTGATGAAAAACGGTATACTGGTATTTTCGGGTTTTGCGAAATTGAACGGTTTGATAGATTTTAGGGTTTCGATGGATTTAATCGTGTTTTATAGTATAAGTAATGTGTTTTAAAACTACAAGTTTGTTGATGTTATCTCGATCCATCGGAGTTTGTACGCCGATATCGAGCGGTATTTGGTTCTTTTGCGTGGACGGGACATAGGTTTTAACCTATGCTTGTTCCTTGTATCGTTTGACTTTTGTATGTGATTCGGTTTACGATACTATTTATATGTTTGCGTTTAGATACCCTTCAAGTGGACTGCGGGCGATGAAGAGGAGGATGGCGACACCGTCGTCGGCAGACATGGACCAGGTGAGTAGATGCATATCTACGGGGGGAAGTCGGGTGGATGGCGTTTAGCACCCCCGCAACGCAGAATAGGAATAGTACTTATTGACATTAGGAAACCAGATGTGACCCTAGATTCTTACTGAGTAGAACCCTAGTAATGACCCTAGGCGGGACTAGACTGATTTAGGAAAACCATACCTGAGGATGAATACTTTGGGAGAGGTTCGTAGGTTTCTGATAGAAACACACACGCACACACTAAAACTTGACATGGCGTATACGTATATGTGTGTGTATATATAAAACTAGGTATAGGTGTATATATATACACAACACGTATATGGGATTCATTGATGTGATATGATATCTGAGGTATGATGAAACAGTATAACTGGGCTTGATGCCGTGATTCTTGACTATACAGTCGTATTAAAGTGTTAGCGGATCATTAGAGAATGAGATAATGAACATGAATATATAAATTATAAAGGGTGGTGGTGATATTGAGGTACATGGGACGCTAAAATAGTACCTGGGCTGTAGCTTGTGACTGATCACGATATGATATATGTATGACTTGATTACGACATCATATAGGTGTGACCTGATGTCGATATCGTATAGGTGTGACTTGATGAAGATAAGATATCGGTATAATTTAATCACCATATGACACATGTGACATGATATTTCTGAGGATAAACTAAGGATTATTCTATGATGGCAATGATATACGATTGATGTATGCGATTATAGTTTAGAACCTTGATCATGAGATGTGTTGATGATGACATTATACGAATGATGAGACACCTAGGAGATACTTGACCCGTACCCCGATATTGGGATGCCGTACGATGGATTTTACCGTACGAGGCCTAGATATGATGATTGATCCGCACTCTTGGTTCGAGGAAGCCGTACTACGTACGTGACGCTTTTGAGGCTGGATCGCCGACTATTAGAGATATTGGTTCAGACCTTAGGTAGATGCTTGTTTCTTATTGACCAGTTTCTTAGGTTAGTTCCTTAGGATATTAGATGGACACTAGTTTAGGTTCGACTCACATAGTGGTAGTTGTACTCGTATTTCGCAGAGGAGTGGATAATGCACATCTGTATTTACATTCATACTGTAATCATAATGGTGCATGTTCTTACATATGTTGCTATAATCAGTATAAACCTTACCTGTTAGGACACCAGCACCATTACCGATGATGCGCATATTCCACGCACACTTATTTGCCGGCTCACACACATCATCATCGGTAATTGCTATGTCACGTACACTTTAGATCATATTATCTTTTATTGATAGAATCAGTTAACCACTAAACCGATAAAATATTGTGATTTCTCTCTTATGTTAGTATAAGACATGATATTTATTACTTAGACATTCATGCATTCATATTTTCATGTTATCGCGCAGTATTATGGGCATATGCCGACACTTATCATATACTTACTCATGATTTTGAGATTTGGATTTCTATGAGATTTCTGGATTTTTGGGGAAAACCGCAAAAATATATAAAAACTTCTCTCTCTCTCCTCTTCTCTTTTCAAGATAAGATGCGGTTTTCTCGTGATGTATGTGTCGTCCACCATGAGATTTCATGTTTTCTGATGGATTTCGAGACCCGATTCGAGGAGTGGATGAACCGTCTCGGGTACATGGTGGGCCCGGTATGGTACCCCGGGGCAAGAAGATCGAGTTGTAGACGATGAGCCTGGCAGGGGAAGGCTACCTACCGGTGATGTCTGGCGCGGCGGATATCCGGAGGATACCGACCGTTGTCGTCAGATTTGATGATATGGGCCGATCCGGACTGACGGAGCCCGAGGTATTGAGACTATGAGACTTGAGATTTACATATTTGTGTCGATGCTTGACACGGATTTCCATGGATTTCATTGTTGAGATTTCAGATTCTTATACACATTTTACTATGATAACAGCCGAAGATTTCTTATACAGATATACCTGGATTTCAGGATTGCTTATTTTACATTCATGGTGCATGCATATCCATTCATATGACATAGTACTATATGAGGCACTGACACGAGCACGGAGTATCTGCACTTACACGTAGTATTACCCTGCTATTACTAGAGGATTGAGACTTAGTAGTGTATTATTATGACCTAGGATAGCGTCGTGCATTCGATTTCTTTTTGTAGATGTCTTCTACTCACGAGTTGGCAACTCACCCCCGTTGTGCCAAATTTTATTACAGGTTCGATGTACAGGTTTCCCGGGCAGCTTGCTGGCACATCTTTTATTTCAGGGTGATTTGCACGGTAGGTTGGTTCACTTGTATCTGAACCACCATTGTATTTTATTCATTCGTTGTATCTAGTAAGCTCCATCAACCATACTCGTATTACTTGATAAGTTTATTGGACCAGTCTTTTATTTCGACCTTAGAGTCGCGCATGTATTATTCTGATCTGGTGGTTTTGTTTTCTTTTGAGTTTTGAGCCTCGCCTTTTGGCGTTGTATATTATTGTACTTGTTGTGGTTGTTTCCGCCTGTTGGCGTTGATGCTAGCTCCCGTTTGGGGATGCTTTTTATTGTTTATGTATATTATACTTGCTGTACCCGTTTGGGGGCCAGTTTTTACAGAGGAGACTCTGCCGAAATTTTTGGTAAAATTTGCTGATGTTTTTTTTAGACTTGTTTTCTTTTTCTGCTTCTTCTTCTTTTTCATGGTTTAGATTTCTGGGCTTCGGCTTACTTAGGTTACGTTGCGCCTCTAGACGTTTCGTAATCTAAGTGCCGGTCACGTTCCGTACTTTCGGGTCATGACAAAGTTGGTATCAGAGCGCTAGGTTTAACCCTGTATAAGTCTAGGTGATCCTTGGTTGATGGAGTAGGCGATTTAGGTAGAGTAACGTACCATGGGTATGGTCCGCGACATACTTACGATACGCTACTCTGCTTAAGGAGACTTAGGATGTACATTTGTTTGCACCGTATTTCATTCGTTCCTTTGATCTATCTTCGTCGATGTCGGAGGGTGGTTTTTGTTACCACGGGCGCACGGGCAGAGAGAGCTGCGGCTCGAATGCGATAACCATTAGAGTATTGGTTATTCTTGAGGATTGAAGTATTGCTTAGCGTGCGGACGAAGGGTATTCACATGTCGTCCGGATGAAGTTAAAGGGTTCGAACGATTATCAGGAAACCATTTTCCCAAGTTTAAAGTATTCGGAAGAACATGCAGGTATTTCGATGGACCCTCTAGAAGAATGAAACCCTAACTCGACATAATGACCACGAGAACGCCCTTGAACCTTAGGGTTTACGGCAGTTCCGCGGTGCCATTAGTGAGGCTTGGGTTTGCCCTTCTACGGCTGGATCATCGATGCTGGGGTATGTACCGGATATTTTTAAACTGTACTTGAGTGTTGAGCTCTCGGGGAATTATGGGATTTTGATGGATCGATCGAAAAGTTTAATGTAGTCCGGATATCAAGTGAAGGGATCGACTAGGTGGGAGACTCTAGACATGAGTATTGCCGTTGGTAGCGCTGTCAGCACACCTATGAAAGAACGAGTTCGAAGCAGTCGACATCAGAGGAAAGAGGCGCACATTAACGATAGTGTTTACGATTGTAATTTAGTGATTTGAATTTCATATTTTCGTTGATTGGACTTTTGTATTTTGAGGACTTTGTTCTACGATTGGTATTTCATGTGTGTACTTTCATTCTATCTGTGTTTCATATATCAGTTGTATTGATGTTGTTTAGTACACACCCAGTACACTTGATTTGGTTTTATATATTGAGATTTTTGATTTGATTTCATGCATAGGGGTTACACATGATTTTGACATATGTTTCGACCTAGTTTTCATGCATTTTTGTACTGTGATTTTGATTTTGATATTCGATGTATGTTTTCGTGCACCATGTGCACCTGATTAGGATTCTTGCGCATACTTGGCGCACTTGATGCGATTTTGTGCACACCAGATGCACTAAATCGGGGTTTTGTGCAGATTAGATGCACCTGATAGTGAGTCGTGCACGCCCGTTGCACTTGACAGATGTTTTTGGTGCACACATGTTGCACTTAGTTTTGTTTTGTGGGTGTTCATGGTTTCTGCATTTGGTTTCGATTTCAGTGCGCACCGGACGCACATGACATTTTATTGATGTGATTGGGATTGATTTTAGTTTGAGCAGTATGTTTTCATAATCATTATTATTTGATTTAGTAACCAGGCGGGACGTGTATGTTAAATAAAAGATATATATATATACATATATATATATAGTTATTTTTTTTTAAAAAAAATTAAACGTCCGTTACTTATACCGTGACACGTGCATTGCACGGCGATTTTCAAGAGGGGTTTTTGTATGCTTCTTTATTATGATGATTCGGCGATTTTACTAGGATGCGAACTATATATAAGTTATAGATTGATGTATATTATGATGGTTTTCATATTGAGTTTTGATATTTTATTCTCGCCATAACTCCGATGATTGCGTTATGCTTGACGGAGTTGATTTTTGTTATGTATTGATGATTTCGGAGCCCCGACGATTTGAATGTTTTGCTAAACGTTTTAGTATTTGGAGGGGGAGTTTTAATTTAAATTCGGGGACCGAATTTCTAAAAGGGGGGAAGATTGTAACGTGTTAAAAATGATTAAATAAATAATTAAATGAATAAAAGTGTTTAAGTGAATTTTAGGATTTTCGGTAAAGTAAAATGTATTTTTCGTAAAACCAAACCGTGATTGTTTTCATTATAATTTTTAAAATATCTATTTTAATTATGAAATTACTAGTAAATGGTGTTTATTTAGCCACTTATAAATTTTTAGTTTAATAAAATATTTTTCCTAAATTAATTATTTTAAATATTAACATAAGCTTTATTTTTACACTAAATTAGTGTAAATTATAAATTTAAATGGTTTTAATTTGCAAAAATGAACCATGGCATATTAGAAATTAGTGTGTATCATGCAAAATTTATTTGCAAATTTTTCCTATTTTCTAGAGCTTTCTTGAGTTGCTATAGTAAAGAAATAAATAAATAAAGCATGAAAAGACTTTTATTGATGTTTCTTCTCTTGAAACTTCTACACACTTTTCCCACTCTCTTCTTTCTCTCCCTAACCTCTCTAGGGCCAGCCACAAACCCCCCATGGCTGCCCTCCCCCCCATTTCCCACCTCATTTTTATTCAAAATTCATTAAAAATACATCAAAAATTCCATTAAAATTCCACAAAATCCTATTTATTTCATACTCTTTATTCCTTGCTCATTTTTATATGAAATTTGGAGATGGAAGGCATGTATTTTGGAGGCTCATTTCTTGTTTGGATTTCATATTTTGAAGGTATAATTTTCTTTCTTTTGATTTATTGTTATTAGATGTTCATATTAAGCTTAATTAGATTTAATGAATTAATTCTATGTTCTTTTTTTTAAAATGCAAGCTAGGGTTCTAAATTCAAGTTATGATTTTTAATAATTAATTAGGGTTATAGTAGTTAGTTTAACACTTTTAGTATTAGGAAATCTTGCATGGTTATTGTTTAACAAATTGTTATTCAAAAATTGTTTTAAATTAGGAATTTAGTTAACTAGGTTTTTGCAAAATGTGGTTGTGCTTAATATAAAATTCTAATTTGGGTTGTTATCATTGGATTATAGTTTTAGTGGAAATATTAGCATGTTAATGGAAAGAAAAACTTAGTTTGATTGCTAGTTTCTATGGTTAATTGATAAATTGTAATAAAAAATTGCTAATTTTGTAAACTAGATTTTAGAAATTCCTATATAAATGAGATTAAAAATATAATTATGGTTTCATTATATCATTATCATCATGAATTGTGGTTTAAGTCATTATTTATGCAAAATCATGTTTTGTGGTGGAATTGTGGTATTTTGCTTGAAAAATGTTGAAAATTGTTAAAGGGTGCAAACTAGAAATTTCAAATTTATACAAAATTGTGTAATAAAAATATAGTAATGGTTTGTATAGTCTAGTAATGCTATTTAATAAGTTTTATGACCATTGGTTTCATTTAAATGTCAAGTTTTGATGAAAAACGGTATACTGGTATTTTCGGGTTTTGCGAAATTGAACGGTTTGATAGATTTTAGGGTTTCGATGGATTTAATCGTGTTTTATAGTATAAGTAATGTGTTTTAAAACTACAAGTTTGTTGATGTTATCTCGATCCATCGGAGTTTGTACGCCGATATCGAGCGGTATTTGGTTCTTTTGCGTGGACGGGACATAGGTTTTAACCTATGCTTGTTCCTTGTATCGTTTGACTTTTGTATGTGATTCGGTTTACGATACTATTTATATGTTTGCGTTTAGATACCCTTCAAGTGGACTGCGGGCGATGAAGAGGAGGATGGCGACACCGTCGTCGGCAGACATGGACCAGGTGAGTAGATGCATATCTACGGGGGGAAGTCGGGTGGATGGCGTTTAGCACCCCCGCAACGCAGAATAGGAATAGTACTTATTGACATTAGGAAACCAGATGTGACCCTAGATTCTTACTGAGTAGAACCCTAGTAATGACCCTAGGCGGGACTAGACTGATTTAGGAAAACCATACCTGAGGATGAATACTTTGGGAGAGGTTCGTAGGTTTCTGATAGAAACACACACGCACACACTAAAACTTGACATGGCGTATACGTATATATGTGTGTATATATAAAACTAGGTATAGGTGTATATATATACACAACACGTATATGGGATTCATTGATGTGATATGATATCTGAGGTATGATGAAACAGTATAACTGGGCTTGATGCCGTGATTCTTGACTATACAGTCGTATTAAAGTGTTAGCGGATCATTAGAGAATGAGATAATGAACATGAATATATAAATTATAAAGGGTGGTGGTGATATTGAGGTACATGGGACGCTAAAATAGTACCTGGGCTGTAGCTTGTGACTGATCACGATATGATATATGTATGACTTGATTACGACATCATATAGGTGTGACCTGATGTCGATATCGTATAGGTGTGACTTGATGAAGATAAGATATCGGTATAATTTAATCACCATATGACACATGTGACATGATATTTCTGAGGATAAACTAAGGATTATTCTATGATGGCAATGATATACGATTGATGTATGCGATTATAGTTTAGAACCTTGATCATGAGATGTGTTGATGATGACATTATACGAATGATGAGACACCTAGGAGATACTTGACCCGTACCCCGATATTGGGATGCCGTACGATGGATTTTACCGTACGAGGCCTAGATATGATGATTGATCCGCACTCTTGGTTCGAGGAAGCCGTACTACGTACGTGACGCTTTTGAGGCTGGATCGCCGACTATTAGAGATATTGGTTCAGACCTTAGGTAGATGCTTGTTTCTTATTGACCAGTTTCTTAGGTTAGTTCCTTAGGATATTAGATGGACACTAGTTTAGGTTCGACTCACATAGTGGTAGTTGTACTCGTATTTCGCAGAGGAGTGGATAATGCACATCTGTATTTACATTCATACTGTAATCATAATGGTGCATGTTCTTACATATGTTGCTATAATCAGTATAAACCTTACCTGTTAGGACACCAGCACCATTACCGATGATGCGCATATTCCACGCACACTTATTTGCCGGCTCACACACATCATCATCGGTAATTGCTATGTCACGTACACTTTAGATCATATTATCTTTTATTGATAGAATCAGTTAACCACTAAACCGATAAAATATTGTGATTTCTCTCTTATGTTAGTATAAGACATGATATTTATTACTTAGACATTCATGCATTCATATTTTCATGTTATCGCGCAGTATTATGGGCATATGCCGACACTTATCATATACTTACTCATGATTTTGAGATTTGGATTTCTATGAGATTTCTGGATTTTTGGGGAAAACCGCAAAAATATATAAAAACTTCTCTCTCTCTCCTCTTCTCTTTTCAAGATAAGATGCGGTTTTCTCGTGATGTATGTGTCGTCCACCATGAGATTTCATGTTTTCTGATGGATTTCGAGACCCGATTCGAGGAGTGGATGAACCGTCTCGGGTACATGGTGGGCCCGGTATGGTACCCCGGGGCAAGAAGATCGAGTTGTAGACGATGAGCCTGGCAGGGGAAGGCTACCTACCGGTGATGTCTGGCGCGGCGGATATCCGGAGGATACCGACCATTGTCGTCAGATTGATGATATGGGCCGATCCGGACTGACGGAGCCCGAGGTATTGAGACTATGAGACTTGAGATTTACATATTTGTGTCGATGCTTGACACGGATTTCCATGGATTTCATTGTTGAGATTTCAGATTCTTATACACATTTTACTATGATAACAGCCGAAGATTTCTTATACAGATATACCTGGATTTCAGGATTGCTTATTTTACATTCATGGTGCATGCATATCCATTCATATGACATAGTACTATATGAGGCACTGACACGAGCACGGAGTATCTGCACTTACACGTAGTATTACCCTGCTATTACTAGAGGATTGAGACTTAGTAGTGTATTATTATGACCTAGGATAGCGTCGTGCATTCGATTTTCTTTTTGTAGATGTCTTCTACTCACGAGTTGGCAACTCACCCCCGTTGTGCCAAATTTTATTACAGGTTCGATGTACAGGTTTCCCGGGCAGCTTGCTGGCACATCTTTTATTTCAGGGTGATTTGCACGGTAGGTTGGTTCACTTGTATCTGAACCACCATTGTATTTTATTCATTCGTTGTATCTAGTAAGCTCCATCAACCATACTCGTATTACTTGATAAGTTTATTGGACCAGTCTTTTATTTCGACCTTAGAGTCGCGCATGTATTATTCTGATCTGGTGGTTTTGTTTTCTTTTGAGTTTTGAGCCTCGCCTTTTGGCGTTGTATATTATTGTACTTGTTGTGGTTGTTTCCGCCTGTTGGCGTTGATGCTAGCTCCCGTTTGGGGATGCTTTTTATTGTTTATGTATATTATACTTGCTGTACCCGTTTGGGGGCCAGTTTTTACAGAGGAGACTCTGCCGAAATTTTTGGTAAAATTTGCTGATGTTTTTTTTAGACTTGTTTTCTTTTTCTGCTTCTTCTTCTTTTTCATGGTTTAGATTTCTGGGCTTCGGCTTACTTAGGTTACGTTGCGCCTCTAGACGTTTCGTAATCTAAGTGCCGGTCACGTTCCGTACTTTCGGGTCATGACAAAGTTGGTATCAGAGCGCTAGGTTTAACCCTGTATAAGTCTAGGTGATCCTTGGTTGATGGAGTAGGCGATTTAGGTAGAGTAACGTACCATGGGTATGGTCCGCGACATACTTACGATACGCTACTCTGCTTAAGGAGACTTAGGATGTACATTTGTTTGCACCGTATTTCATTCGTTCCTTTGATCTATCTTCGTCGATGTCGGAGGGTGGTTTTTGTTACCACGGGCGCACGGGCAGAGAGAGCTGCGGCTCGAATGCGATAACCATTAGAGTATTGGTTATTCTTGAGGATTGAAGTATTGCTTAGCGTGCGGACGAAGGGTATTCACATGTCGTCCGGATGAAGTTAAAGGGTTCGAACGATTATCAGGAAACCATTTTCCCAAGTTTAAAGTATTCGGAAGAACATGCAGGTATTTCGATGGACCCTCTAGAAGAATGAAACCCTAACTCGACATAATGACCACGAGAACGCCCTTGAACCTTAGGGTTTACGGCAGTTCCGCGGTGCCATTAGTGAGGCTTGGGTTTGCCCTTCTACGGCTGGATCATCGATGCTGGGGTATGTACCGGATATTTTTAAACTGTACTTGAGTGTTGAGCTCTCGGGGAATTATGGGATTTTGATGGATCGATCGAAAAGTTTAATGTAGTCCGGATATCAAGTGAAGGGATCGACTAGGTGGGAGACTCTAGACATGAGTATTGCCGTTGGTAGCGCTGTCAGCACACCTATGAAAGAACGAGTTCGAAGCAGTCGACATCAGAGGAAAGAGGCGCACATTAACGATAGTGTTTACGATTGTAATTTAGTGATTTGAATTTCATATTTTCGTTGATTGGACTTTTGTATTTTGAGGACTTTGTTCTACGATTGGTATTTCATGTGTGTACTTTCATTCTATCTGTGTTTCATATATCAGTTGTATTGATGTTGTTTAGTACACACCCAGTACACTTGATTTGGTTTTATATATATTGAGATTTTTGATTTGATTTCATGCATAGGGGTTACACATGATTTTGACATATGTTTCGACCTAGTTTTCATGCATTTTTGTACTGTGATTTTGATTTTGATATTCGATGTATGTTTTCGTGCACCATGTGCACATGATTAGGATTCTTGCGCATACTTGGCGCACTTGATGCGATTTTGTGCACACCAGATGCACTAAATCGGGGTTTTGTGCAGATTAGATGCACCTGATAGTGAGTCGTGCACGCCCGTTGCACTTGACAGATGTTTTTGGTGCACACATGTTGCACTTAGTTTTGTTTTGTGGGTGTTCATGGTTTCTGCATTTGGTTTCGATTTCAGTGCGCACCGGACGCACATGACATTTTATTGATGTGATTGGGATTGATTTTAGTTTGAGCAGTATGTTTTCATAATCATTATTATTTGATTTAGTAACCAGGCGGGACGTGTATGTTAAATAAAAGATATATATATATACATATATATATATAGTTATTTTTTTTTTAAAAAATTAAACGTCCGTTACTTATACCGTGACACGTGCATTGCACGGCGATTTTCAAGAGGGGTTTTTGTATGCTTCTTTATTATGATGATTCGGCGATTTTACTAGGATGCGAACTATATATAAGTTATAGATTGATGTATATTATGATGGTTTTCATATTGAGTTTTGATATTTTATTCTCGCCATAACTCCGATGATTGCGTTATGCTTGACGGAGTTGATTTTTGTTATGTATTGATGATTTCGGAGCCCCGACGATTTGAATGTTTTGCTAAACGTTTTAGTATTTGGAGGGGGAGTTTTAATTTAAATTCGGGGACCGAATTTCTAAAAGGGGGGAAGATTGTAACGTGTTAAAAATGATTAAATAAATAATTAAATGAATAAAAGTGTTTAAGTGAATTTTAGGATTTTCGGTAAAGTAAAATGTATTTTTCGTAAAACCAAACCGTGATTGTTTTCATTATAATTTTTAAAATATCTATTTTAATTATGAAATTACTAGTAAATGGTGTTTATTTAGCCACTTATAAATTTTTAGTTTAATAAAATATTTTTCCTAAATTAATTATTTTAAATATTAACATAAGCTTTATTTTTACACTAAATTAGTGTAAATTATAAATTTAAATGGTTTTAATTTGCAAAAATGAACCATGGCATATTAGAAATTAGTGTGTATCATGCAAAATTTATTTGCAAATTTTTCCTATTTTCTAGAGCTTTCTTGAGTTGCTATAGTAAAGAAATAAATAAATAAAGCATGAAAAGACTTTTATTGATGTTTCTTCTCTTGAAACTTCTACACACTTTTCCCACTCTCTTCTTTCTCTCCCTAACCTCTCTAGGGCCAGCCACAAACCCCCCATGGCTGCCCTCCCCCCCATTTCCCACCTCATTTTTATTCAAAATTCATTAAAAATACATCAAAAATTCCATTAAAATTCCACAAAATCCTATTTATTTCATACTCTTTATTCCTTGCTCATTTTTATATGAAATTTGGAGATGGAAGGCATGTATTTTGGAGGCTCATTTCTTGTTTGGATTTCATATTTTGAAGGTATAATTTTCTTTCTTTTGATTTATTGTTATTAGATGTTCATATTAAGCTTAATTAGATTTAATGAATTAATTCTATGTTCTTTTTTTTAAAATGCAAGCTAGGGTTCTAAATTCAAGTTATGATTTTTAATAATTAATTAGGGTTATAGTAGTTAGTTTAACACTTTTAGTATTAGGAAATCTTGCATGGTTATTGTTTAACAAATTGTTATTCAAAAATTGTTTTAAATTAGGAATTTAGTTAACTAGGTTTTTGCAAAATGTGGTTGTGCTTAATATAAAATTCTAATTTGGGTTGTTATCATTGGATTATAGTTTTAGTGGAAATATTAGCATGTTAATGGAAAGAAAAACTTAGTTTGATTGCTAGTTTCTATGGTTAATTGATAAATTGTAATAAAAAATTGCTAATTTTGTAAACTAGATTTTAGAAATTCCTATATAAATGAGATTAAAAATATAATTATGGTTTCATTATATCATTATCATCATGAATTGTGGTTTAAGTCATTAATTTATGCAAAATCATGTTTTGTGGTGGAATTGTGGTATTTTGCTTGAAAAATGTTGAAAATTGTTAAAGGGTGCAAACTAGAAATTTCAAATTTATACAAAATTGTGTAATAAAAATATAGTAATGGTTTGTATAGTCTAGTAATGCTATTTAATAAGTTTTATGACCATTGGTTTCATTTAAATGTCAAGTTTTGATGAAAAACGGTATACTGGTATTTTCGGGTTTTGCGAAATTGAACGGTTTGATAGATTTTAGGGTTTCGATGGATTTAATCGTGTTTTATAGTATAAGTAATGTGTTTTAAAACTACAAGTTTGTTGATGTTATCTCGATCCATCGGAGTTTGTACGCCGATATCGAGCGGTATTTGGTTCTTTTGCGTGGACGGGACATAGGTTTTAACCTATGCTTGTTCCTTGTATCGTTTGACTTTTGTATGTGATTCGGTTTACGATACTATTTATATGTTTGCGTTTAGATACCCTTCAAGTGGACTGCGGGCGATGAAGAGGAGGATGGCGACACCGTCGTCGGCAGACATGGACCAGGTGAGTAGATGCATATCTACGGGGGGAAGTCGGGTGGATGGCGTTTAGCACCCCCGCAACGCAGAATAGGAATAGTACTTATTGACATTAGGAAACCAGATGTGACCCTAGATTCTTACTGAGTAGAACCCTAGTAATGACCCTAGGCGGGACTAGACTGATTTAGGAAAACCATACCTGAGGATGAATACTTTGGGAGAGGTTCGTAGGTTTCTGATAGAAACACACACGCACACACTAAAACTTGACATGGCGTATACGTATATATGTGTGTATATATAAAACTAGGTATAGGTGTATATATATACACAACACGTATATGGGATTCATTGATGTGATATGATATCTGAGGTATGATGAAACAGTATAACTGGGCTTGATGCCGTGATTCTTGACTATACAGTCGTATTAAAGTGTTAGCGGATCATTAGAGAATGAGATAATGAACATGAATATATAAATTATAAAGGGTGGTGGTGATATTGAGGTACATGGGACGCTAAAATAGTACCTGGGCTGTAGCTTGTGACTGATCACGATATGATATATGTATGACTTGATTACGACATCATATAGGTGTGACCTGATGTCGATATCGTATAGGTGTGACTTGATGAAGATAAGATATCGGTATAATTTAATCACCATATGACACATGTGACATGATATTTCTGAGGATAAACTAAGGATTATTCTATGATGGCAATGATATACGATTGATGTATGCGATTATAGTTTAGAACCTTGATCATGAGATGTGTTGATGATGACATTATACGAATGATGAGACACCTAGGAGATACTTGACCCGTACCCCGATATTGGGATGCCGTACGATGGATTTTACCGTACGAGGCCTAGATATGATGATTGATCCGCACTCTTGGTTCGAGGAAGCCGTACTACGTACGTGACGCTTTTGAGGCTGGATCGCCGACTATTAGAGATATTGGTTCAGACCTTAGGTAGATGCTTGTTTCTTATTGACCAGTTTCTTAGGTTAGTTCCTTAGGATATTAGATGGACACTAGTTTAGGTTCGACTCACATAGTGGTAGTTGTACTCGTATTTCGCAGAGGAGTGGATAATGCACATCTGTATTTACATTCATACTGTAATCATAATGGTGCATGTTCTTACATATGTTGCTATAATCAGTATAAACCTTACCTGTTAGGACACCAGCACCATTACCGATGATGCGCATATTCCACGCACACTTATTTGCCGGCTCACACACATCATCATCGGTAATTGCTATGTCACGTACACTTTAGATCATATTATCTTTTATTGATAGAATCAGTTAACCACTAAACCGATAAAATATTGTGATTTCTCTCTTATGTTAGTATAAGACATGATATTTATTACTTAGACATTCATGCATTCATATTTTCATGTTATCGCGCAGTATTATGGGCATATGCCGACACTTATCATATACTTACTCATGATTTTGAGATTTGGATTTCTATGAGATTTCTGGATTTTTGGGGAAAACCGCAAAAATATATAAAAACTTCTCTCTCTCTCCTCTTCTCTTTTCAAGATAAGATGCGGTTTTCTCGTGATGTATGTGTCGTCCACCATGAGATTTCATGTTTTCTGATGGATTTCGAGACCCGATTCGAGGAGTGGATGAACCGTCTCGGGTACATGGTGGGCCCGGTATGGTACCCCGGGGCAAGAAGATCGAGTTGTAGACGATGAGCCTGGCAGGGGAAGGCTACCTACCGGTGATGTCTGGCGCGGCGGATATCCGGAGGATACCGACCGTTGTCGTCAGATTTGATGATATGGGCCGATCCGGACTGACGGAGCCCGAGGTATTGAGACTATGAGACTTGAGATTTACATATTTGTGTCGATGCTTGACACGGATTTCCATGGATTTCATTGTTGAGATTTCAGATTCTTATACACATTTTACTATGATAACAGCCGAAGATTTCTTATACAGATATACCTGGATTTCAGGATTGCTTATTTTACATTCATGGTGCATGCATATCCATTCATATGACATAGTACTATATGAGGCACTGACACGAGCACGGAGTATCTGCACTTACACGTAGTATTACCCTGCTATTACTAGAGGATTGAGACTTAGTAGTGTATTATTATGACCTAGGATAGCGTCGTGCATTCGATTTCTTTTTGTAGATGTCTTCTACTCACGAGTTGGCAACTCACCCCCGTTGTGCCAAATTTTATTACAGGTTCGATGTACAGGTTTCCCGGGCAGCTTGCTGGCACATCTTTTATTTCAGGGTGATTTGCACGGTAGGTTGGTTCACTTGTATCTGAACCACCATTGTATTTTATTCATTCGTTGTATCTAGTAAGCTCCATCAACCATACTCGTATTACTTGATAAGTTTATTGGACCAGTCTTTTATTTCGACCTTAGAGTCGCGTATGTATTATTCTGATCTGGTGGTTTTGTTTTCTTTTGAGTTTTGAGCCTCGCCTTTTGGCGTTGTATATTATTATACTTGTTGTGGTTGTTTCCGCCTGTTGGCGTTGATGCTAGCTCCCGTTTGGGGATGCTTTTTATTGTTTATGTATATTATACTTGCTGTACCCGTTTGGGGGCCAGTTTTTACAGAGGAGACTCTGCCGAAATTTTTGGTAAAATTTGCTGATGTTTTTTTTAGACTTGTTTTCTTTTTCTGCTTCTTCTTCTTTTTCATGGTTTAGATTTCTGGGCTTCGGCTTACTTAGGTTACGTTGCGCCTCTAGACGTTTCGTAATCTAAGTGCCGGTCACGTTCCGTACTTTCGGGTCGTGACATCCAGTGTAACGATACTGATGCCAAACCAAAACCAAAATCCCATGTCCTCCCAGGGCAAATGATGAGTTGCTCCTGGCAATATTCTAGTGCAGCAATACTGATACTAAACAAATTCCAAATTCCTCTCAAATTCAAAAGTCCCGCCGAACAAGGCAAAAATCAAACAAATCAAACCAACCAATTCCAACATCGACCTCTGCGTCAAACAGCCGACACTCCGTAACGGGGAAACATCAAGAAGCGACACTCTGTCTCGGGGACACATCAACCAGCAACATTCTGTACCGGGGAAACGTCGAAGAGACACTCCGTGCCGAGGACAAGTCAACCAGCGACACTCCATGCCGGAGAAACGTCGACCGGCGACACTCCATGCCGGGGAAACGTCAACCAACGACACTCCGTGTCGGGGAAACGTCACATACAGAAACTCCGTCTCGGGGAAACGTCCAACACAGACACTCTGTCTCGGGGATACGTCAACTAGACACTCCGCATCGGGGATAAGTCGACCAGCGACACTCCGTGCCGGGGAAAAGTCAACCAGCAACACTCCATGCCGGGGAAACGTCGACCAGCGACACTCCGTGCCGGGGACACGTCGACCAGCGACACTCCATGTCGGGGAAACGTCGACTAGCGACACTCCGTGCCGGGGACACGTCGACCAGTAACACTCCGTGCCGGGGAAACGTCAACCAGACACTCCGCCTCGGGGACACGTCAAACAGACACTCCGCCTCGGGGACAAGTCGACCAGTGACACTCCGTGCCGGGGAAACGTCATATACAGACACTCCGTCTCGGGGAAACGTCAAACATAGACACTCCGTGCTGGGGATACGTCATACACCGACACTCCGTCTTGGAGACACATCAAGCATCGACCGTCCATGTCGTAAAAAGGACGGTGTCAGCTTCCCAAAAAGCGGGAACCAAATCAAGTCGCCTCCACATTAAAGAAGATCCATCAATTTCATGCACACAACCCACATGTGCGGTGTGCATTTATTGATGGGGGACACTTTGTTGGGGTCAAAAATTATACCCCGGTTGACCAAGTCAAAGTCAAAGTCAACCCCAAACCAGGTGGGTCCAAGCCCAGATCAAGTGGACCCATGCCCAAGTCGAGCCCCGCTGCCAATCTCCCCCATGCAAAAACGAAATCATGTAATAAATAATTTTGATATAATTTTTTATGCATGAGTGTAAGAATGGGCATAAAGTCAAATTTTTGTAACATGGCTCATGTGCAAAAGAAATGAGCACTTGAGGCATGAGATGGGCAAAATACCATTTTGTAATCCCAAGGGATTATATGTAAATTTTTAAGCCTATATAAGGCAACATAATAATGAAATAAAATATAACAATTCATTCTCCTCAAAAAATTAGGGTCTGTGCCTCCTTCCTCAAGGTTCTAAAACCTTCTTCCCCTTTGCAATTAAATCAAGAGTTTAATTCTTCCTTTTCCAAAAAGAAATAGTTTTTCACCATAAAACCCACAAAGGAGAGCTCGGATCTCCCATCAAATTCTAAAAAGAGGAGATTTTAAGTCCCACCTCCCCTTTTTCCCCTAAGATCCAGCCCACAGAGAGGAAGAAGAAGGAGACCCATCTCCGAAAATCTCATTCCGGAAGGATCTAAGGCTCAAAAGAAGATCCAAAGATCTCTAGGAGTTTAACTCCATTCAAGATCTGTTGGAGTTTAACTCCATAAATCAAACCCCTTTTTAGGAGTTTAACTCCAATTCTATACATAATCCCCGTTAGGAGTTCAATTCCAATTCTATACATAATCCCTGTTAGGAGTTCAACTCCAAAGCCTCCCTTGGGAGTTTAACTCCTAACCTAGGGGCTAAGCCTCTTTTCCGCTGGTGTTCCCCAGCGGTCGCGTGTCGCGCACGTGACCCACGGGCGCCTACCGGTCGCGTGCCGCGCACGTGACCCGTGGGTGCCCCACGATCGCGTGCAAGGCACGTAGCCCGCGAGCGCTAAGCGCCCACATGCGCCTCACGCGACCCGCAGGCGTTCAACGCCCAGCGGTCGCGTGCAGCACACGTAACCCGCTGGCGCCCACGTGCCAGGCACGTAACCCGTGGGCGCCGGTGCCTACACGCCAGGCACGCGTCTTTAAGACGCTCCCCCCATTTTATACGCACTCCACACTAAATATACTTCCCCCGTTAGAAAAAAATTCTAACGGGGCGCTGCCCCATACCCCGCAAGGAGGCTACTAGCCCTCTTGACCCCCAGCCCGTTATCCGGGTAGCGGGATCCCCGTAAAACTCTGCGGGGCCCCCGATATATCCAAAACCCTTTCAAAACATACGCACACTGCACATTGAGTTCGCATGACTAGTTGACCCGTCAATCGGAGGTTCTCTCGCTCCTAAGGCGAGGGGTAATTAACGGCAGCTTAGTTTGCGGCTGCCGGAGATTCGGATTCCCACAATCAATAAACCCCCCGCCTACCCTAGGCAGGGAAAATCTCTAGTACGCCCGACAAGCGCGCGCGTATTCCCATCTCAATGGGGTGACAAAAAACACCCTACATTAGGCAAAATCAACTTTAATTCGATAGTTCTCGATTTTGTATACTAATAGTTCGACGTGGTGAATTAAACCAAAACCTCGTCGATCATGCTCAAACCTTTTACCAATATTTTCTTTTGCTACTTAAGAATGTCGTTTAGAAAACTGAACTCAAAATAACGAAGTATCGTACGTGTAACGGCGTCCCAAAGAGGCAACGTCAAATCTGTTTTGATGTACGTGTCGTGGTGTTAAATTGATATTAATTTTAATACATACAGAAATGTAATGTTCGACAGCTCATATCGAAGCCAACTTAATAAGCTAGGACCCCTTATTATTTAATTTTCAATATTGATATATATCAACGACGAAAACTGACTTGGAATGCGTCTCTGGACTGCAGTCTAGAGCAGCATCCTATATTGACATCTGACTTTAAATAAATGTGTAGCACTATATGAAAGTGAAATTATGCGAAAGCCTATACCATTACAAAGATAATCTTGTTAGATAACTATAGGTGGTAGTTTTGTTCGATTTTACTGTCGTTTGATATTTTGTTTGTATTTAAAACTGTCGAGGCATACTACAGTTTAGTACAGAGACATATTGTATACCCTGGCTTTAGACAGAACATAACACCTAGCACACAATGGATATTGTTGATTCGTATGGTGCGTTGTAAGCGGAATTGATAGATCTAAATTTTACCTAGCTGTAGCGTTGTCTAATTATGATCCCGACAGGGATGAAAATGTGTTACGAAATGGATTTTCAGTTCAGGAACTGAATTTCCAACAATGGACATTTAAAATGAAATGACCGTAACTCGCAAACTTGAAACCCAATTGACCTGAAACCATTTTTTTTGGATCACTGTTTGAGTTTACTTATAACCTCTTTTGTAGCATTTTGTCTAATTACGATCGTATGAATTAATATGTTTTTTCTGAACTCGTAATATACATTGTGTTTCATATCGTACATGACTTGCTATGTTACATCATTCTCGTATTTTATCCGACCGTGATACCTTTAGTGATAGCGAACGTTCATAGTGATTTATAGCGAACTTTGCATTGTCGAACGTGAGTGGTATTGGATTAGTCGTGTCAAGTACGCCGGTGATAAGTAATTGATTCGTGGAAGTGAACAGTGCAGTGGAAAGTGAATAAAACTATGATTGTGGCGCGTGCTTGTATACAACTAGTCCTATACATATAGTTATTATAACCTGATGAAAATGGGGAAACCAAGGTGGAATCGAACTCATATTTAGCGAGGTACGGTGATTTAGAGGATGATCATTTGATATTAACGACACACACACACACACACACACACACACACATATTAGGTCATGGGTCTAGCGGTACGCTCATATATATATATATTAGGTCGTGGGTCTAGCGGTACAGCTGCAGAGTTATATCCCGGGCAACAGTGGACCGTAGTCTTGGGCATGCACGAGACCCTTATTAAACACGAGCATCCTTTCCACCGATTGATTTCATTTGACTTAGCGACTGATAGGTAATGGCATACATATTGCGTAGATTGCTGACATTATACATATACCGTACTGTCCATATTCACTTGATATTCCTTATTTTCATATTATTGTATTCTATCGTTCGTTTCATGTTTAATATCATAGTACACATACCATATATATTGCTATATATGTCGCCCTGACGACCTGAGTGTGCATGCTCAGAGGACGAAGTGGACCTAACTCAGGAGCAGGACCTGTCATTCGAGATCGCGGAGATTTAGACCGCGACATCAGCGCTATCGCCTTCTACTTGCTATAAGAACATTGTTATTTCTTGGGTTAGTTATTTCTTTCATGCAAATAAATATATCCTGAACTCTGTTATTTTAAAGTAATAAAGTTGTGAGTTATGATTCGCTTTGCTTTAGAGTTGTATTTACTGATTACCATGTAATGCTAGAAACCGTAGTGTGACTACGGCGGGATTATTTCTTGACCGTAGGAGTATGGCTGGTCTAGTCACCTCTCGAATTCCGTATTTTGGGAAGCGGGACGTGACAACTAACATGCTTGGTACATTCTAATCATTCACTTTGATACACATGTGCAACGGATTTGGATGGCATTGGTTGGTGTGCCTGCGGCCGGCACAGAGTGAATAATTGGTGATGAACTTCGAAGGTGTTTGGCGACCGTGCTATGATGATGACCGCGACAACTGTGACGGACAACAAGCGGGGGAGGACCGACAGCCGTGGTTGGCACGATTGCTGATAATCGGCAATGGCCAACAGACTCATCGCAGCAGCCGCGATCAGCAGTCGGTAATGGTCGACAGTTGGTGGTGCTTGACAGTTGACAACAGCGGTCGAGGAGCGGAGAAAGGCCGACATTCAGCAACAGCAATGGTCGATGACCGGACGTTCCTGCTGGAGGTTGTGTAGGCGGAAATACTTCGTGAGAATCGGATAGACACCGAATTGAATGGGAATAAGATTATCATAATTTGATGGCATATTATGCTAGGAATAATATTAAATTTTCAAAAATATTATTTATGTCAAAACAATGTTTCGGGGGAATGTAGGATTCCCTCCTCTATCACCATATAGAAAAAGCCCCAACAAACTTTTTAAGTTATATTATTTTTTTTATATATAAAAAAAATAAGTCTTTTCAAAGCAAATAAATCATTACATGTGAAATTTAAATTTGTATGAAAATCAAATCAAATGTTTGCATAAATTAAAACTCTCCGACCCTAACCTTAGCAAATTTTTTTTAATTTATACCAAATACATTTTCTGAAACAAAAAACAAATCTTTTTAAAAAAAGTTAAAATCATTGTGTTTGTCATTTAGATTTTTCTGAAAGTAAAATTAAATCTTGCTATAAACTAAAATTTCCTAACCTAAACTTAAGGACATGCTTAGAATATACCAATATTTCTTAAATTAAAAACAAATAAATCATTACACTTGATCGTTATAAAGCACAAGATTAACTCCACCATGAGGGGCCGCAACAAGGAGCCAATGCTTGACAAAATAATTGAAGCCTACTCTCACCATTAATTGAAAACTTAAAGAGAGTTCACCAATCAGCAATAAACTAAGAGGGTAATGGAAGAAAAGGCATAGGTTTAATTTCACCAATTGCATTTTATCTTTACCAATATCTTAAAATAATATACCACAAAAATAGAAAAAAATGTCAACATGGATATAAAGCAAACATGCCAACCAACATGTGCCCATTGACAAGCTAACTCAAGATCATGCACTAATCAACACCCGAAAAAATCGTTTGGAGAAAGAAAAATACATAAGATGAATATGATTTCACCTTTGAATCTTGTCAATGATGATAATGATAATGATACATGTTCATAGCACAAGCTCCTCAAACAATCACCTTGTTCATCCTTTCACAAATTTAAAAAAAAACAATATATATATGAGAATAATGGAGGAAAGAGGCCATAGGAGGGAATTTCCTCATGTGGCGTCGAAAAAGCACACTCTCCATCGTGTTTTTCGACGATCGGAATGCATCATCTTCATCGTTATCATCTAAGATGTGGATACACCAAATTTCATGTGATTCTACAACTTTTTCACCGTTGATTTAGCAATGTAAAAAGTTCTATTGTCGGTAAACCGTTAATTTTGAACCCACTAGTTCAACGGTGAAAAAGTTCTATTGTCTGTAAACCGTTGATTTAGCAATGTAAAAAATTCTATTGTCGGAAAACACGATGGAGGATATGTATTTACGACGCCATAGGAGGAAATTCCCTCCTATGACCTATATATATATATAGAGAGAGAGAGAGAGAGAATAATGGAGGAAAGAGGCCATAGGAGGGGATTTCCTCCTATGGCATCAAAAAAATACAACCTCCCACCATTTTTTCCGACAATCGGCATCCATCATCATCATCGTTATCATCTGAGATGTACATACACCAAATTTCATGTGATTCCACCACTTTTTCACCGTTGAATTAGCAATGTAAAAAGTTCTATTGTCGGTAAACCATTAATTTTGCATCAACTAAATCAACGGTGAAAATATGGTATAATCACATCAAATTTGGTGTATCCACATCTTAGATGATAAAGATGAAAGTGATGTATGCCGATCGTTGAAAAAAATCATCGAACATGTATTTTTCCAACGCCATCGGAGAAAATTCCCTCCTATGGCATCTTTACTCCGTTAACCTCATATATATATATATATATATATATATATATATATATATATATATATATATATATACATACGCTCATTCAAATGATAGCATGTCCTCATCATTTTCAGAATAACAAACACATTAAATAAATGGGGGGCCAAATCCCTCTGTATCTAGAAAATATATATATATATCACACACATTTACTACAGTAATAATAAACGCCAATATTGACATGAAGCCTTAAACAATAGCAAATAGCACAGCATTTAGAGAACAAGGGTCCATTGGGCATAGCTTCACCTGCTCGGCTTGGTCTGACTAGCCACGGACATGGAACGTAATCGACTCGCAATTTGAGTGAAGGAAGGCCGTTGCTGCGGATCGGGGGCCCAACACTGCTCCATTAGCCTTCTCCATTCTGGATCACACGGTGCTGGGACGGACGGCCTCAATGTATTGTTCACAATACCACCTGGACCCAAGAACGAAGATTGATAATGTTATTATGAGTAAGCTCCATTCGTTTTTGGCATGCCTATGCACGTGCACAAAGTAAGCCATGGAAGATTGGAGGAATTTGTGAATCACAATATCATGCCGTACATTTTCGAAATCTCATAGAAGTATTTTTTAAATGGAGTTCTATTGTTTTAAGAGCTTATATATAACACAGTATGTAGATGGACAAAAATATTTCTAAGAAAGTTGCAAGGCATCAGGAGAAATGGCCTCGGGCAGATCCCAGATTGGAAAAAGAAAAAAAATGGGAACGAAGTTTGCATTATAAATGTATGGATAGAAGAGCGATACAAAACAATAAACTTAATCCCTTGAAAATAGAAGGAGAAGATGGAAGTAAAGGCAGACAACATAGATGGATGGAATAGCAAGGTCTATGTTGTTTGCAGTTCAAAATAACGGCAAACGAGTAGATGAATAGGTTGACTGAAGCATTAAGGGTAAAAACCAGTATCAATTTATTAAGGGAATGACAATGATAATGATTTTTTCTATGTTTTTATTATTATCAAAAACAAATATGCCAAATCCTTAAGCAACCCCCTCCCCGATTTTGTTTTAAAAACTTCCTGCTATTGTTGGAGTTATGAGTTTCTTGCTACAAGGTCCCCAAACAAGCACGAGAATTGAGACCACAGTATAATCAAGTCCACAACAACTTTAGCAGATTAATTCTTGATTGAAAAGGTAATTACATCAAATGTGGATGCCATTCCTTGATGATAGACCGATGGTTGGTTTGTACTACACCAGGAATCTAAAATTTTAACTCTTTCTACATAAAGTCTAAAGAAGACTCGGTTCTGGGTAAAATCTTTTCAGGAAACAGAAATGAGTAGGCCGAGGTGATAGAAATGATGTCAACAAACAGAACAATGTTTGAACAAATTCAACTTTTGTAAACATACCTATGATGGCACCATAGTGCATATTGGCATAAGGCTCCTCGCCAGTGAGAATTTCCCACATGACTATGCCGAAAGAAAATACATCAACCTGCAGCCACATTGTTAGTACGTTAATAAGGTATCAATTATCGTCAAATCGTTTTAGCAAAAGCAACATTAGCTACATTTTACTGAAGTCCCTAGAACAATATCATTAGATGTAGTATGTGAGTCGCCACACACAGAGAGATGCCTGTGTACACTCTTGCACCAATCAATATACAATGATTATTTTAATAATCAAGGGTTAATTGCACGAAACACCACTGTAGTTCACCCCATATAGCACTTCAAAAAAACGAGAAATAATAAATCTAATACCCCCAACTCAACACACGCAAGCACGCACAAGCGAGCACGAGCACACCAAACTAGGATTTCTCACTTCGAGTAAAGAACAATTAATAAATATATTGTCTGGTCCTTACTCCTTAGCTTCATCAAGATCGTAAAGTATCTCAAACAGTTTAGGCAATAAGATAATTGTATGGTATCTAAGATCAGTTTAGGTCAATGGTGTTTTATGTAATTTAACCTAAAGAAAAACAAGAAATAAAATACTAAAACCCAAACTATTTCACAACTCACTCTAAGCTATAAAAAAATCCAATAAATAGATTGTTTAATTTCCGTTTCACTTAAATGGTATGGTATCTCAAAGTCAAACACTTTAGGCGATCAGACAAAAGAACATTGATGGTACTCGTATAAAGCAAATATGTAACAAGGAAAACGAACATGAAGCTTACCTTTTCAGACACCTTATTGCTGCTGCCATTTAGCAACTCTGGAGCCATCCATGGTAACGTCCCCCTCACACCACCGGAAACCAGGGTATTTCGCTTGATTTTTGACAGACCAAAATCACCAACCTAAATGAGATGAAACAAAAAGTATAGGTCAAAATTAAACTAGAATCAGGTAACTGGAGATTGTAATGAAACTGCAGTTTACCTTACAAATAGGCCGTGACTGGTCTTTAAGGTTCACAAGCAAGTTATCACACTTCAAATCAAAATGTACAATGTTTTTGGAATGCAAATATTCCATCCC
The DNA here is from genome assembly GCA_030015575.1 of Agapanthus africanus. Taxonomy (NCBI): domain Eukaryota; kingdom Viridiplantae; phylum Streptophyta; class Magnoliopsida; order Asparagales; family Amaryllidaceae; genus Agapanthus; species Agapanthus africanus. The sequence continues at coordinate 634,367,509 of CM057343.1, forward strand.
AAATGCTGCATCCATTGCAATTATGAGCCGTTTACGACGATCAAGATACCTGTAGCTCCATTTAAAAGAAAGTTTCAAATCATTACTATCATCGTCATCATCACCATCATCGCCTAAGCCTTTTGAAAGAATATTAATTAGCATCAAATCCTTAAATAAGGGTTTGATATCCATTGTGCGCGCACGCACGTTTGTGTAAAAGCTCATGAGGGTAAGCAACTCGAATTTGAGCTTTCTACATTCTCCAGATTTGCCCCGGTAATTAGTTTAATTCCATACATGTCTAATCTATATTTTGCCTTTACCAACTCAACCGACATTCACTCAAATACTCCTGGTCTAATAACATTTGCCGTGTTCATTTCATCTCTCATGTGAGGAAACTCAATAAAAAATGTACTTCTTTTTATCTTTAATGTTAACAGAGCTACTGTCAGTGGGGAGATCAAAAAGCACAAGTAAAAGGCATGGTGACTAAAGGTAAGCTATGTGATCTCTTGGTGGATCTATATAAGTGTAATTCCAAACCATTTTCCATATATGCCACATTATTGTACTCTTAGTACATGTATTTTTTCATACGATTAGTGACATCCACTCTGGCCTTTTTATTAGTGTTAATAAATGCTTAAGCAATTTTTTAAGCTATGCAATTTTTTCAATATCATGTCTCTGTCTATATAAGTAATATATGTTTTTACGCTTCATGAGTTATAGTTTGTTGCACTAACACTTAATGTATACATATCATTTTGCACCATAAAAAATTTCATAGAGCTTTTTTTAACACCTTCAAGTTTGATCTATATAACCTCTGAACTTAAAGTAAACCATGTTATTAAAATTATTGTTGCATACACACATCCATTTTTTCCACATATATATATAGGGGAGTGCTCCATTACAAACTGGTCCGCGTTTTTTAAAACCGGGAATTCTCGGTCTACGACATATTTTGACGATCCGATCCGTTCAATTTGATCACCCTACCCTCAAATGTATGTGTATGAAAAATCAAAGGATTTGAAGATCTCTAACCTATGCATCGATGGGTGCAAAAATGAACATCTTTCGACAATGCAACATAAACTTCATCCGATGCATAGGTTAGCGGTCTTCAAATCCCTTGAATTTTCATACACATACATTTAAGGGTGGGATGATCGACTTGAACGGATCGGATCGTCAAAATATGTCGTAGCCTGAAAGTTACTGATTTTAAAAAATGCGGACCGGTTTGCAATGGAGCACTCCTCTCTCTCTCTCTCTCTCTCTCTCTCTCTATATATATATATATATATATATATATATATATATATATATATGACACTTAAAGCTTTTGGTTGTAATAATTGGCTTTGTTGTTTGAATTCTTTTAACATAGGTTTGTGATATTACAATTTCTACATTACATCTGTTTATAGCTTCTCATTAAATGGCGCATCAAAAAATTACTAACAAGGAGTTGGCTAAATAGATTTGGAATATTGGCGTATCGCTTAGCATTATATAAATAAGTGGTTTGGAAAACTTTTCAGCTAAAGAATAATCTTTTGAACCATTTCCTTGCTCATGCAACCTTGCTGGTAATCTAAACTAACTGGTTGCATTCTCCAAATTATTCTGGACTGGGAGAAAAGTCTAGAAAAGGTAAAAAGATGGTCGACTTGCTATAGAGCAACTCTAGAGTACATGCAGCCAATAGTGAAACAAAGCACATTTCCATTAAAAGAAAGTGTCAAATCTCTTAAAGAGTTAAATTTATATTAAAGGAGATAAAAAGGGAGAACATACTTGTCTTTGCGTAGTAGCACATGCCTCAAAGAACCATTGACCATGAATTCAGTGACAGTAGCTAATGTACCCCCTGGTCCATCTTGCACGACCCCATAAAAAGCCACAACATTTGGATGATGAAGCTTCGAAAGAATCTCAGCTTCACGCCAAAACTCCAGGGTCTGAACAAGGAATCAATTGTTAGCCGCTATTTTTTTTTTCAGAAAAAAACCCTCAAGAAATTGGTAGGTCACTTTGTAAGAAACTCTTTGCTCATGAATTTGAAACTTGTGCTCTGGTTGATAGACTATGAAATCAATTAAAAACCAGATAAAATTGTGTGTGTGTTGTGTGTGTAAAGTGTAATACCAGTCTCTCCTGCTCAGATGAACGGCCTGTAAAGCAACTCTTCTTTATTCGCTTAATGGCCACATCACTGCCCCTCCATTTCCCATGATAGACGGTACCAAATGTGCCAGAACCGAGTTCTTTGAGCTCCTCAAGATCCGCATTTTTTATAATCTGCAAACATTCCATTTATACAATAAATTCAAATCCAAAATATAATTAAAATTAATGAAAATTTGAGATTTGAGAATATAAAACAACAGCCAGTTAGCTGCATTTATTGTTCCGTATAAATATCCATACTCGGTGCCTTTTATGCATTTAGCTAAGCACAATTTTAGGTTCTATGATCCTAGATCTTATTCTTTGGCATGTGTATGATACAGCCATACAGGAAGCATTAACATCCACCCAAACCATAAAATTTGATAGTTCCACCCATGTATTTTGCAACAAGATGGAAGATATTGTGTCTGAAAAAGGGTGGAGACATAACTCTATCCACTCTCAGGAGTAAGGGCCAACCATCAAAACAACACCCATCAACAGAAAATTCAGTGCTTGAAAAATACTATCTAATGCCATTATATTTATAACAGTGGCCCACAATTTGATATATTGCAGTATTATTTAGAGGTTATAATTTTTATCTGCATGAGAATCGTGGCAGGAAATGACCTTTGCAACATAACTCTTTAGGCAGTGCTGTAAAAAGATTGATTGCTAATAACAAGTATGCATGTTACAAAAGTAAAGGAATGGGGAAAAAACCTTAGCTTATATCGTCAAGGGATACACAATGTAGTGGTTTTATTTTCCATAACATGACAGCACACAAACAACTTTGATTTTATGATTCTGTCAACAGGATACATGATACTAGAATTGGGGGTTGGTGCTATTATTTTTCATTCTTGGAGAATCCAAACCACACATCACCCATCAAGCAACCACAACACCCATGGGCCCCCCTTTTTCCACTCACACCCACCATTGGATGGGCATAATAGCACCAATGCTATTATTTCATAATAGCATGCACCCCAGATCCATGATATTGAAGGTGCATCTACACCATGCTGATAGCAATGTACCGTCATGAATACAAGAATCTATTTAAACCATGATTTAAATCTATTTGGATTTTGCACAATCATAACTGCACTTTGAAGCTGAATTATTATCTGCACAATGATTAGGAAGATATGGGGGGAATGTTTATATGAAAGACGAGTGCATAATCAGTTCCAGACACAAGAATCTCGCCAGCAGCTAAGTATATTAAGTGTAGTGTTATGGAAAGCGTAAAGCATAGCGATGCAGGAGGACAAGGCATAATAGGCTTTAGTGGCAAAAAGCACCAAGAGGTTTTTAAATAATAAATAAAATAAAATAATATTATGGAAAATTTAGATATTTATTAAAAAATCAGATACAAAAGAACAGAAAATAAAAGAGATGTTTTCATTTTTGTATTCTATAAAATTATATCAATAATAAAAATTATTGAATAATATAAAGACAATATTAATAAATATGTCATAATATAAGGTCTAAAAAGATAATTTGTAGATTAGAGACGATAATGAAATTCAATTGTTCTATCATTAAATATGATAATTTGCAAATTTTAATAGAATAATGGCTTTATCCTATTATAAGCGGGTTTAAGCGGCACTTCAAGAACATAAAGCGGGCCAAAGTGGGGTTTCAGGCCAATAAAGTTGCCCAAAGATGTTATTCCACTGCTTTATGTGAAAGCCCTTCTTGACCGCTTTCCAATAAGGCGGGGCTTTATAGGGCTTTTTACAACAATGATTAAGTGCCTTGTGAATCATCCCCGCCTTATCAGTTCATATAATAGATAAGCCGTAGGTGCGAGTGCCGATTGGATGAGAAGCTGCTGAATGGTTCATGCTAAGGTTTAATAGCTAAGTCCATTGTTAACCACCAGTCTAGAGCCTATGATGTTATACCTCAATCTTAAGAAATATCTACATAATACTTGAGCATTATAGATGAGGTGAGCGCACATGGCTCAAGAGCTTAAAATTGATATAATTTAATAAATTACAGTTTGGTTTGCTTAACTCCTACTTACAGGCTACGGCTTTTCATGATGTGTGATTACACATGCACCATAATCTTCGATTCATGCTTGTGAAACTCGGTTTGGGTCCACAACACATAGGCTCACACATGGATGTGCATGAGCTTTTAATATAATGGGACTCCACCAAAAGACTCAAGCCTTATAGAGGTTTATATCATCTTATATCTTATACCCATATGCATCCCATAGTTTCCCTGACATGGGACTATTTTAACCACATTTTCAACACCCCCTTCGTGCAACGCACGTGAACAAAGAGGGCTTCATGTGTGAGGGCTCAAACCTCATGTGCAACGTTGAACAAACAAACACTCGAGCTCTGATACCATGTAAAACTCAGTTTGAGTCCACAATTTTCCTGATTTGGGGCTATGTTAACCACATTCTCAACACTCCACCTCACGTGCAACGCACGTGGACAAAGAGGACTTCACGTGCGAGGGCTCAAACCTCATGTGCAACATGGAACAAACAAACATCCGAACTCTGATACCATGTAAAACTCGGTGTGGGCCCACAACACATGCGCCCACATATGGATGTGCGTGGGCTTTCAATATAGTGGGACTCCATTCAAAAGACTCAAGCCTTATGGAGGCTTATCCCATCCTATATCTTATATCCATATGCATCCTGCAATTTTTCCCGATGTGGAACTATGTTAACCACATTCTCAACAATGCTCATACGTGCTGTGTATTGTAGTATGATAAGAGTCCGCTTGATTAAAGAGACAATATGAAGACCATATCGAATCAAGCATACATACATAATGGAATACAATAAAAAAAAAACAATGCAGCATTCAATCCAATATAATGTAAGACAAGGAGAGGGTAAACAATTAATTGGAGGTTATAATACTTTGAAAATAGAATTCAATATTTATTTATGAACTATTGGTGGTGATAAAATTTGAACCTATGCAATTTTATATTATGATAAATAGATTAAATGTAATGCATAGTCCACAGATTAGACCATCTCTCAGTATTACCAAACTCTTATAATTGAAATCTGTATCTAACCTTTTGCATTATCATTCAGTTCAAGCAAAAGTATTGACTTTAACAACAAAACTATAAGCATCATTCCCCTAGAATTTTCCTTGTTATTGTTTTAGGCCATTAAAGTGGGTGTCAATCACCTATTTATTTTACCCTTTTCTGAAATCAACATTCAATTGCGTGAGAGGACAGCTAATACCACACACTAAAATTTAAATTTGAGATCGATCTTGCCCTTACCGCGACGCAACTAGTTCTAAGAAGAACTTAATTGTTTAGGTCATCGCCTTAACTCCAATTGTCCAAGTCATGATAAGAGATTCCACGAATGTCTCGTGTCTTAAATTTTGAGCTTTCTGCAACAGTATCCCTGATAATTCCTCTAATGCTTTTTCTATGAAGCTAAAGAATGATCCCACACTTTACCAAAGCCTACTCTGCTACTAAGGTTACAATTCCGCATAACTCTCCACATTGACACAGTCGCAATTTAATTGGCTGTATTAACATAATAAATCCTAAAAGATTTTGATACTTGGTACTTAATATAAAGGGTAAATTTTACTATACCCCATCCACCTTTTGAGATTTTTGAGATAACCCCATTGAGCTTTAAAAATGCTATAAAACCCCATTGAAGGCTATTTTTGTAAAAAAAATTGAATGGTATTTTCGTCAAAACATTCATATTCCGTTCATTTTGAATCCATTCAATCTATTGGTAAGACATTTTGGGGTTATTCAGTCCAATCATGGCTTGCACGTGTTTATCAAACTACCGATTTCATACAATGTTAGTAGTTCAGTGGGATTTTACAGCATTTTTAAAGTTCAATGGGGTTATCTCAAAAATCTCAAAAGATGGTTGGTGTTTAGTAAAATTTACCCAAATATAAATACAGTTAGCGTCTATGTGCAGAAAGGATTGATGGAGCAGGTAAAAAAAATGGTGATATATGAGTGGGAAAAAAACTATACTGCTCAATAAAATGAGCAACGACAACTAAAAATCAACAAGTTAGCGGTGTATGTGTGATTACTTCAAGCATAGTACCTGCAAGTTACTGAAATCTATATCGCCTGCTGAAGCATCTATAACTGGCCCACCAGCTTCATCTATTGCAAATTTCAACTCCTACAGGCATCGACAAATCAGTAAATCTTACACAAAGATGTTGAGCTTTAATAAACCAATTATGTGTGGAAAAATTACCTCATAAGCTGAGTCAGTTGCGTGTAAGTTCTCACCTACTTTTCGAAAAGGATTCTCAATCTGCAAACCTTCACCGCCCTTGCTTATTAACTGAGGAGCTGCCTGTGATGGCATATAACCTGGGTGCAAGACATTAGCATCCTCTTCAACAATGCTAGATAATTCCTGTTGTGCTTCCTCGTCAAAATTAATTTGAGAATCCATGTGACCCAAATCAACTCCCTTGTTCTCTGATGGAGCATAATTATATGGCCCAGAAACTCCCTCCTCGACCTTGGTTGGTGGAGCATAGTAACCTATGTGATCCTGATCCATAAGAGAAACATCCTTGCGTGTAAACTCGTCTTGGGCCAAATTTCTGAAGAAAGACCACCGTTTAGGTTCATGATTCTGGATGTTCACGCTAATACCCGCATCCTCTCTGCGAAGTGGGTTCACTCCAGATGAATCCTGAGCAACTTTGGCCTTTGAGAAAATATCAGAGAGCAGATCATGTGGAAATCGATCATTGATATCAATGAGGATATCTTTCTTTTCTGGAGCAGAAACAGATGGCACCGCTTGAGAAACAGATGATGCTTGTTCTGTAGCCACCTCGGCAGCTATCTCCTCCCAATGAATATCAGGTAGAAGAGAAGCGGGATTCTCACATGAGCTTTCCATTTCAGATGCTTCGGTTTTATCAACACAATGAACAATTGGCTGAGAGGGATTTCTTGCTGTTTCTAATTTTTCTGGAGACGAAACAGATGCTGGCTTATTCGTTTGAGTAATTGTGTTAGCCAACTCTTTATATTTTTTCAAACTGGTGTAGACCATCCTCAATAGTTGGAGTATCAGGCAGGGGTGGTTTTGCAGCTGAAGAGATACCACTATGAGAAACCATATCACCTTCATGCAAAGGATCAACACCCTCAGCTATAGATTCATGAGCTGCTCCAGTTTGCGATTGAAATATTAAATATTGTGAATCATCAGATTTTGACAAACGATTCATTGACTCGGCCTGCTCCCTAGGAATCCTCTCGGAGTAAAAGACTCTTGCGGGATGTGAAGGTGGATCATAATCCGAAAACCCAGAAGTAAAACCTCCACCAGAAGAATATTTGTCATCTTCATTAAATTCAGACTCCTGATCCTCAGCATATTTTGCATCAACTGAAGAAGATATTGCTGCAGGCTCCATCCGATCCACGTTATGTTTCGAAACTGAGTCATCATTACCCAAAGGTTGGGTGTCTTCACTTGCACTCTTTTCATTTATTGAATTATCAGCTGTTAAAGTTGATTCTTTCACCTCTTGATTGTGGACGGAAGTACCCTGTGGTGCTTCCATAAAGCCTTGGTGTGTAGAAAGCAGATCATGAAGTGGCAATGCAGTAGTCATCCCTCCAAAGGGTGCATATTGAGAAGCATGGTCATAATCAGATGGCACAGATGCAGGAATGGATACTCTACTATTTATGTCGTGAAAATTATCAGGTGGGTGCGATGCAGAGCAAGTATATCGCTCACCTTCCACAGAATGCATTACGGAGGTATTATAAGAGTGCAAATGGGAGTCATACTCACTAGAGAAACTTGGCTGCAATGGTGATGACGATGTTGTAGGAGGCACCAAATTGCCAAGAAAAGGTGGCTCCATTGTGATTCTGTTTGGAGCACTCCTATCAACTTCGACTTTAAGGTTCAGCAATTGATCCATGTCACTAGCTGATGCACTCACCAAACCACGATCGCTTGAAGTTTTCCCAGCTCCTGGATCAATCCCATTGACAGCAACCACGTATTGGATTTCAGAATTGCCCTCCATGCTGCCTAAACCATAATGGGTATCATCAAAATCAGTTGAAGAAAAGAGAAACATCCTAAGCTTCTGTGCTCCCTCGCTGCCTTCGAGAAAACTGCACTCCTCCATCATGTTTAAGAGATCTTCGTCGCAAGAAACCGATACCAAGGCATCAAGATCCTCTCCTGGCAGTTGATATTTGATGGTGTGAGGCTGATTATATACGGTTGAAGTCTTTTGCACGATTTCTTGCCACGAGATATTTTTGCTGATACGGATAATTCGTGTATCGCCTCCAACGTATCTCAGCTTTCCATCGCTTGGTCGCGGTAAGATTTTTCCACCGAAGCTGCAGAGAACTTTCATCCTCTTTGATGAGGAATCAGAAGCCCCTGAAGAAGAATACCCATGAGAAATTCCTGATGATGCACGTGGTGCTGATCTTGAAGAAGTGTATCGGCTTTTGTTTTCAATTTCAGAGATGTTGCTCTTCTCCGTCTCCTTAAAATGGGCTCTATCTCCACTCATGAGCATTGAAACATCAGACCCAGTTTCGGATCCTGTATGTGAATTGCCTAGCATGCCCCTTGGATCCATATAACCAGTGGCATAATTTTGGTCCCCAGCTGAATTTGAAACAGAAGGCTTCTTGGACATTGCCCTCTCTCTCATAAATTCAAGTGCAAATTCCTCGCCCGTCTGAATTGAGAAATTTACAGGCCTGATGCCACTTGAGACAGTAGTCTCTGGAGGCCTAACATTGGAGTTTGTAGAAGAAGATGGCACCTGCGTTGCTCTTTGGCTTGCAGGGCCAAATCCTTCTTTTCTAGAATCCATAAATTACAGTTTCACTGTTTGGACTTTATCAATCAATCCACTGACAGATAATGTTTTCACTCCATGTGCCAGCCAATTATGTCGTGGAACTGAGCTATACGGATTCATAATGCCATGTTGTGACTGTAACTGAAAGTACTGACAAAGAAGTTTAAGGTTTTTGTTCCTTAAATTATTTAGCTCTTTCCAGAGGCAGTAGCAATGACGATAATAAGCAAATGAACAGGCAAACAGCTCCACTAAACAATTCTGATGAATTACGAGCACAACTGCCTAAACATTGATAATAAGAAAGCATACTGCACCAAGGTAAAAACAAGTTAGGGCATTCCATAAGATAAATATAATAGAATTTTGAAGGGACCAACTATGTAAAGATATTTGTTAAGTGAGAAATATGTACAAAGGAATTCCTCAATTGTGACGGAATAATCTTAAGTATTATGGAATTAGTCATATCAAAGTTATAAAATTATGTTCCAAAAAAATGGCATTCAAAAAGCAAGATCTTGCAACCGGAATATGGATGATGATAGGTAGATATTAAAACTGATCATAGGTAGATATTATAACTGATCAACCAAATATCATTTATCAATGGATGAAGATATGTGGTGATAAAATGGATCCACAAATATATCAATTAGCAACGGATGGGGATATGCAGTTATAAGTGAATGGATCACCCTTGATCGCAACACTGATTGTGATGTCGGACAAGAATGCTATCCTTTTTAGTTAACCTTATGGCTAAAACCAACTTGCAATTTGCAACTACTAAATAAAATGGATTTTGGGATTCATCGTGTTGCAGAATAAGACTGCAGCATGAAACAAATCAGCAAGGCCCCGTTCATGATATATCATAATACAGTCATTTTCATAAAATGGGTAGTTTTCAAACGATGTGAAATGATGGGTTCTCTCTCAAGAAAATAATGGTGAGTATTGAGCAATGTGAACAATGGTACCCCCTTTATATTTACGAATCTAACCTCAAAAACCGTCCTCTGTTGATATATAGTGGTCCGTAGGTTTGGAAATTATTGTAAGTTTTGGATATCCATCTTCTTGCCATGATATCTTATTCATTTGCATAATGTCATAAATGTTATGACTATGATAATCACAAATTTATATATTCCCGTACTTTGATTTGCACTGTCAATAATTTTGCTCTCTTGACTAGAGAAAATGTGTTTACAAGATAGTTTTAAAGGGCTGGCAACCATCTGGGCTAAGGCTAACCAATGAAGTCAGAATCTATCTGACCCAATTTTCGTTTACTTTAGCTAAAAGGTTGAAACGTATTGCTTGTTTTCTTTTTAACAAGCCGGGTACTCTCCAATAATGCAAAACGCTTGAAGTCGCTACATTTGAATGGTCAGACCAATACTCTGCAACCCCAACTATCAAAGACAGTCTCTGAATGAGGAGTAAAGTATGTTACGCTGCTATAAAGTAAAATTTAATCGTACACCAGAAAAATATACAAACTTGGTAACCTTACAATATATGCATCGTCTCATATTCTAGGTAACTCCAAATGGCATAGCATGTTGATTCGACCTCTTCAAATAAACTGAAGCTCATTTCACAATAAGCTGTTTTTCAATCGCTTTCAGTTAACCTCCTAATGTCACTTACGATTGGAGGCAAACTGGTCATTTTCTACTATATACATGTCGCTCTGCAGTGAGCTAGTAATCAGGAGACACTTATCTGGTTGATAGTTTGACACCTACAGTAGGGGGTTGATACCAAATCCAAAGTATGCAATCTCATATGACTCTAAAACAATAATTTTTATCTTGCTCTCCTTCTGTCTGAAGCCAATTAGAATTGAGCCACACCCTCCTTGCATGATTCATCTTCTCCTCTTTAGGTCGATCTTAGACGATCCTGGCTTTAGATGAATTAACTGATTCAACCAAAGCTCTAAAACAACCCAACACCCCTAGAAGAACCTTAAGAAACAAAAAGAAATTCCTTCCCCATGCAAAACTTTCATTGGTTATAATCCAAACTGCAAAAAATCAGCTCTCCAATAAAAAAATAACCCTTTTTGCTGGTTAATCCAACCTAACTATCACCTACTACTATCTAATTTCTTAATGGAATTGAAATTATGGAAAATTACTTAAAAAGCCGAGAAAATCACAATTTGAGGAAAAATAATAATTTTGTGCACAGCTCAAAAGAGATCTATAATCAAAACCCTAGCTTTTAAAGCAAAAGGAGAAGCAAAACTCACACAAAAGCCCGAGGAAAGCAAAGAGGAACGAAACTCTCCTCTAGAGCTTGCAAATCGCTAGGTTCTGAGCCGAATCGCCATTGCTGTTGCTCTATTTCTTGATTCTTCCACTGCTAAAAGCAATCGAGAGGCGGGGGGGGCTTGGGGATGGGTTTTTTTTTTTTTTTTTTTTTTTTTTTTTTTGGACAGTGGTTTTGAGAAAAATGGATTTTTGTCAGTCAAAAGGCTCGAAAAATAGACTTTGGGCCTCAATTCGAACACTACAGTTTCATCGCTACCCTTTTGATGGGTATTTATTTACGTTAATGCCAACATCAAGCGGGTTTGGATATGACCAAACGGGTCGGGTTATGTTTGTTTGACCCTGATGTAGAAATATTACAGTGAAACCTTTTTATACCCAACCCATAATTTAAAACCTAACTGTAATATCCGGTTCTTTTGTACACCAATATCCGTATTTTTATAAAGTGTTACTTGCAAAATTTATCTATTTATATTTATAATTATTTTATTTGTCTTGAAACCCTAAACCCAAATCCTATTGCTTATTTCCTTTTTATTTTCCCATTTCCTTATTTCCCAGCCCAGCCCACTCTCTCTATTTCTCTTCTATTTTCCCTTCCGGCCCAAGCCCGGCCCATCTCCCCCAACAACCGACCCGTTACCCTTCTTCCTCACCCCCCTTCTCTCGTTCCCGCTCTTTCTCCTTCTTCTCCCCACGCCGCCGTGCCCCACTCCCACGTCGCAGCCCCCGCCGCGGCCGCGACCACGATCTCGCATGCGCGCCCGTGCCCCTCTCCCATGACCTCGTCCTCGTCCCAACTTCCCGCGTCGAGCTCCCCCTCTTAGCCTAACAACCCCCGCGACTCGCTCCTTCCTCGCCAACACCCCCCTGATCTCATCGCCCGCACCAAGCCCTCGACCTGCTCTCCACGACCCTCCTCTCTCTCTCTTCACTCCCGCTCGTCATCTCCTCTCTCCTCCCTACTCCCTTCTCCTCCAAACTCAAGCACCCCACTGTAAAACCACGCCGCGCTCGTCCCTCGCTGCCTCCACCAGCGTCGCCATCCCCTCGCTTCAACCTCACCCACCGCCTCACCACCGCGACCACCAGCCCCCTCACGACTCCTTAGCTGAATCTCTCGCCACTAACCTTCGGCTCCCCTAACACCCACACCTAAGGCCCCGCGCTCGCCTCGCCACCTTTCCCGAGTTGCGACCCCCGCCAGCTGTCCTCGTCGTCGGAGCTCCACCCCTCACCGTCGCCCAGTACCACCGAGGACCCCCTTCATCGCCACCCTCATCCTCAACTCCGACCACCAACCAGAGCCCCTCGCCTGCATAGCCCCGATGCCCGAGCTTCCCACCTCGTCGAGGTCGTCCCTGGATCGTCGGAGCCTCCTCTGACCGCCGCTATTCCCGAGCCTCCTCCACTGCAAAGGTAACACAAAGCCACTGTCGTACCACGTCGCCAGAGCCAAAGCCCATTGCCTCCAGCCGACGTTCAAACTCACTGTCGTCGCCGTGCCGTGTTCGTGGCGCGATCGTGCCGTTGCCGCTGCTGTAACATCGTCGACACATCGCTAGGCAAGTATATTACCTGCTTCATGCTATTAGTTCGTATTTAAATCAGTTTAGATGTTAATATCGTATATATGCGTCTCGTGCGAGCCAATGAATACAAGTGTTTGATACGAAACTATATGTGAAAACCTGTCTTTAAATGGTGGAACTTGTGATCATTAGACCCGTCTACTGTTTACCGATGTGGCGTAGTAATTTGGTTGAAAACCACGATCGTTTCACCTATGAAATGTTACCTCCTATAATCATCACGGAACCTAAATTTCCTGAACATGCTAGACCGTTAAATTCACATTAAATCTTTTACAAATCGGATTTTAGTATTCCATGGCTTTTATCGAAGCTAACTGATTAACCTACAGTACTCTATAGTTGATCGCTGAATTTTAACAAACTACGATAGAGATAATTGGGGAGAATTACGATTTTGGACTGCAGTCCAGGGCAGTAATCCCAGTTAACCCTTGTTTTTAAATTGCTGTATATCCCTGTTCAAATACGAGAATGTGCGGAACCCTATATTGTTACGTAGAAAATTAAGTTAGCTTTCTTACTCCACTAGTTTCACTAGATTCCTGTTCTGTATGATATTTTTAACACATTTTATAATGTCGACGTGTCTAGCTGAATTCTGCAGTGATAAATTTTACACTTCAACCTCAACCTGACCATAACTCCCTGTTGATATAGGATACTACTGATCCGCCAGTTGCGTTGGAAACCTAACTGATAATCCTAAATACTGTTCAATTATAGTGTCGCCTAATTACTAACCCAACTGGGATTAAAATATATTACGAAACGGACTTCCAATTCTAAAATCGGATTTCCAGCTATGAACACCTAAAATGAACTGGCCATAACTAGCAAATCTGAAACCTGATTGACGTGAAACCAATTTTGATGGATAGATAATTAAACATACTGCTTACTCCTTTACATTGTTTCGTTTAATTTTTGCATGTATGATTTATTGTGAATTATGCAAGTGTTCGGACACTGACTGATGATATCTTATTCATACCTTAATTATTGTATTCTCATCATATCATGTAGATGGCATTACATTGGTAGCTTAGTGATTGTGTACATTACCCAGTGATAGGTATTAGTGTTTTGATTGTGGCAAGTACGTTGGTGTTAAAACGTGAATGAATAAGTGAAAGTGACACGTACCTTTACACAATCAGTGGACCCTATTGATTTATTGCATTGTCGACGTCTATGGGACGTGTATAAGTGTGACTATAATTGGTATGGGACGATTATGGAAACACTTAAATTAGTGTCATAGGTAAGCCACCAAACATTGTCCATTTATCTTGGGTACCAGTCGAGACATGCTTGATGGAGATCATGTCTCCAGTTCTCGCGTAGACTTGTCATGGACCGACTAGTATTTGAGTTTATGGTTGGTGTTTGATGTAGACCACGAGGTGTGGGGTAGTTTGAGTGTGAGTTCAACGAAATCTCGGGAGTCCCATTGCCGGCACATACAACGATTCTGGAGATATATGGGTGATATTACTGATTATTAGCGAGCGACTCGGGCCCGTGTTCCCTTATCCCTGGGTCCTACCCTTGGGTGGGGATACTCATGGGTGGTTGACTCTCACACTTGGACTGACGATAGGTTTAACGACCTGGACAGTGAGACTTAGAGACTGATAGATTTAGTGATATGCATTGGTTACTGATTGGATATACTCGCTTTACTGGTTACCTGTACTGGTTACTTCATGCTCATATCATCACTTCATGCGTACCGTTTCCATATTCATCATTATTGCACGTGTTCATATTTGTATTTATATATATTGCTATTGTGTCGCTCTGACGACCTGAGTATGCATGCTCAGAGTGAAAAGTGGATTTAGCTCGGACCAGGACCTGACGTAGCTCGAGGATATTGCGGACATCTTGATCAGCGACCCAGAGTTATACTTCCTTGATCTCTATCTGGTTAGTTCTTCGTATTTGTTTCGATTTAGTGACTGCATTTATCATTACATGTGCATTGATTACTGATTACCATGTGAAACTAGAAACCGAAGTGTGACTACGGCAGGATATTTCCTCGACCATAGGAGCATGGCTGGTCTTGTCAACCCCTCGTGTTCCGTATTTTGGGAAGCGGGGCGTGACACTAACCTAAAACCCTTCGACAAACCCGACGGGTTTACAATGTGCTATACCCAAAACCGCGTATTTGGATTTCATACGGGTTTGGGAGGGTTATCGGTTTCAGACTGGCTGATCGGTTTTTACAGATTTTTCAGGTTCAACACTTATAAATTGAAATTATAAAACTTGAAATGAGTCTTGCCAAATATACATACGCGCTTTACCAAAACTATACAAAATTATGAATTATAGATTTATAAATTAATCATAAAAATCACACCAACTAAATTTCATATAGCGTGTAGAGAATACCGAGTGCATTGGATATAGAGAGCGGAATTGGTGTTCGGATCGGGTTTAAAGGTCGGACGGACAGGTTATTTTAAACCATACATGGCCCAAAAAAGATTTGTATCTATGCTTCTACCCGTCCAATCGGGTTCGGATGGGCATCGGAAGCTGCCATCCAAGGAGAGTCGGACGAGATCATCCGCTGCTTTAGAGCTGGTACACTCAGATATCTTCGCTATTCGCACTGGGATGTTGAAAAATTTCAGAAATATCAGGCGAATGAGGATTGAGTGAGGGCGAAAGCTGACTGGACTTGCACACCTATGCAGATTTGGGTTTATTTATGTTATTTGAACCGGGCTGGTTATTGAACCGAATCTTAACAACAGCGACCCGTTTGGATTCTAGTCCTGCATTAAAGGTGGAGAAGCTTGATTAAGAAGTCTTAAGACGCAAAAAATAATAAGCTATATTATATCTTGGACAGTGAATAGTTGCAGCATGCTCATACTCGATGAGAAGCAATCTCATAGCCACACCTCATATCTTGTTTGTGTCTTAAGCAGTAGAATGATAAGGAGGGAATCTTCTTTGAACATATTTCCCATCCTGAAGCTACCCTTTTGGGAAAAATAGTCTCTCCTATATGAAATTCAACAGTAGGGAATAGATCTTACGTATTTTGCATATAAGATACACCAATACACAAGGCCTCCTGTTACACACAAATCTGGAACGCTCGATACAATAGCATGGATGTTATTTTGCTTCAAATAGCAGGGACTCCGAATCCACTATTTCGATCGCCTTTTAAGCCCCGGAGTTAATGCAAAGTTGGGTTTTCACATCTGTGTTAGAAGCATCAGATCACAAGGTTGGCTCGCATAAAAATACTCTGTAATAGTTAAGCAAAATTTAAAAACCGTGGGTTTGATCCCGATCCCTTTTACCTACTTTTATGTTTGAAGAAAAATTACAAACAGTAGAAAGGATTTAATCTAACTCAGGCCCCCCATAGACTCGAGGGGAAACAACTAGAAAATGGAAAAGAAGCAAGATTTGCTATAGAGAGTTAAATAACTTAGTAGGGAGAATATTAATATAAGAACAAGGAATCCGGGAATATTGTCAACAAGGAATATAAAAGAATGTTCTGTTATCAGCTTATTCTATGATACGGCACGGAAAATATTATATGATTTCGATAATTTTTGCACTTGTATCGGGGTTCGCAAATTTGACGGTCCGCTTACAATATAGCATTTTCTATAACCGAATCAATGGTCGAAGTATAGCAAAATCATGTAGAAACCAGTGTACAAATGCTTCAGAACATAAGATCAAGATAAACGGTAATCGGTATAAAAAAAAGAGTTATAGAAAGCAGGATTTTTGACCAGTATATAATAGGAGGTTACTCCTCATATAAAAATAGCCTGTTCTTCATATTTGATGGAACAATATGATGGAATCATGGAGCAAGGAAATTAGTATTTTTTTCCCATTTTGAAGCTATTTCTCTTTCTACTGATAAATTCTGCTGGTCCCAAGTGATGCAGAGCATGTGAAGCAATGCACCAGCGATGAAGTGGTGCAGCCTGGACATAGCCTTTTTTTTTTGGACTGGAGAGACTTTATAAATCATAAATGATTACGTGGGTCTCCATGAGATTTATTTGAACTAAATATAAAATGCTTCGCAGCTTCTCAAAGAATTGAGATTTTGACAATGGAAAGTGATTGCTCATCAGCCACTGATGTGGAAAATTTCTTCAGCTTCATTACATTGTAAAAGTGAAAGGGATGCAACCAATTGCTTCAATTAATCCTACACATTCTTCGTAGAGAATTTTGGCCATGATCGAGTTTGAGGTAATTACTTAGAAAATGGAGTTGCTATGTAAAAAAGGGCATTCCGATGGAGAAATAGGCGGATGCAGATTTTAATTGGGGAAAAAAGATTGAAATATTACAAAACGCATCCAAGAATTGAGCTGAAGACCTCTCTCACATCCTAAGCGAAAATCATACCACTAGACCAAATGTCCTTAGTTACACTTTTTCTAACATTTGTTTTATAACCATTAGTACTTGTATGCAAAACTAAACACTTCACATCCTTATGCGGTAGTCATAAGCGGATTCGAATACAGATACGGACAGTTATTGGAATTGAAAACCAGCATGTGCATTTGATAAAAGTTGGATTATGAACTAAATATCAAAAAAAAAATATAAACCTAATAAAGTAAAACAAATACCTGTTTTGTTAACGAATATAGAACGGTGCCATATAAATCCGTATCCGGTGGCTATTAGCGAATATGGATACGGTATGGACAGTCATTTGAAATGAAAATTACTATTAGTAATTGATAAAAGTTTATAACCGATACGGAGTCAGCTCAGATAAGCCGTTCCTTTCAATGTTATTAAGCAGGAGTTTTTAAATCTTACAAGCTCTTTGCCTTAAGTTGTGCAAACTTTTCTTTATGTTTTTTCATGCAAATACACGTGATTCTTTGTCGACTTAGGGAATTATACAATTTAGTCCGTTTACAGCTTGGTTTTAATTGATTATCATGTTTTTTATTTTCAATTCACCTCTAAGAAAAATCTAAACAAACGGACCTTTTTTTCCCTAAAAAAATCCTTGTTTCGTTGAACCTTTATTCGAAATTTAAGAAGGCGGGATGATATGTTAAAAATGGGTATCCATCCTTTTAGCGTCGGCTAATTCGTTCTTCATGCCGGGACAAATACAAAGACAAGAACGTACCTACAATGGTTTAAGAATTTTGTTTCTATTATTATTTCAGGCACCACGTCATGATGCAGATGTTTTTTCTTTGGATCATCCAAGATGTGTATCATTAAATACCCCTGCTATATCATTGATAGTGTGCATTATATTGCTCGGCTTGATTCAATTATTTAAATGGGTTTAAAACTTATTCAAATCCGAACCATTTATTTGTATAACGAGCGAGTTCGCCGACTGAGTCCCAAGTATAAATAATTCCAAGAACATAGGAAAAATAAATGGATATTTGATGTTTTTTTGACAAAATTGAGTAATGAGAAACATTGCTGTTATTACTAAAATAATGAATCGGTGCTTGTTTAAAACTCCATAAATATCCGGATCCTTCGATACTTTAGCTTGGGAATATTTGGATGGTCTGTTATTATTACAGATTCGAGATAATATATATTGACCGAGTTTTTATTATACTATTTTCTAATTGGCCTATTTGATTTTAATACCGAGTCATGTTTTCGAAATCGTAAAATATATCACAAATAGATCAATGAAGTTGTTATTCTAACTAATTCAAGAGAGAAAGCCGCTGAAGAGAATTGAGCGTTCTTTTTGAAGAAGTCTTTGACGAACATAGATTACAGAATTGTTGTGACCAAAGAATTTTATGTTGATCTTGACAATCTCTTCAAATATTTTTTGTTTAAGTAATATTTTAGGTTTTTTCGGTTATTGATTCTATATGAATTTTTGACCAAAATATCGGATGATGTTGACCATATTAAAAACAAAGGGTTGTTTTTCAATATTTTATTTGAATCAGAGCAAGTAGAAATAATAGTTGAATAACATTTTTATTTTGCAAGTAAGTCGTTTAATTTGGGCTTTTAAACGAGCTGGGTCCGAACCCGACCCGCACAGGCAGGAAAAGGTACCCTGGTAAGTTAACAAAACAAACCCCTAAGAATTAGAAAACTATAAAGCGAGGACAAAGTTTTGCTTTAACAAATTTCACATGTTTAGATAAAACAGTTCACGAAATTGCAAAAGACGAGTTCTTAATTTTTTTTCTCCTCCTCAAAAAATCGAAGCTCATGAACTCACCAGGTTCAAATTGTTCATCTTTTTAAAACAGAATTCAATTTTTATGTCAAATCATGCGATTCGAATGGAATTCATCCGATCGCAAGAACTGGACTTGATTGCAGCCGTGTATTGATCTCAATTGGGCGTTTTGTTTCTCGGTAATTATACCCTAATCCTTTGTTGGGTTCTTCGATTAAAGTTCAAAGATTTAATGGGTATCTCGCAGTTTTTCTTTTGATCACTTGGTTTTAGCGTTCTAAGTTAGCTAGCAATTTTTAATTAATTGAATTTGATTAAAAACGCAAATTCGGTGTTTTTAGGCTTTGGGATTGGAGGCTTTGATTCATACAACTATGGGGGCGGTTGATGCTTTCTGCTCAATTCCTCGCGGGGTATTTGATGAAAGATGGACTTTGATTTTCATGAAAGTATATTATATAGTTGAGAGAGTGATTTAGAGAGGTGATCAGGTTCTTGAATTTTCAGTTTTTTTAAGATAGCAATAGTAGTTTCAGATAGTTTTTAAGTTCCAAGGTGGTGTTTTGATTGAAAAGGGGGCTTCTGTTGATTAGAATACTTCATATTTAGATTGGAACTAGTTAGCAGATGACTGTTTCAGTATGATTGGTGCTTTTGGAGAGCCTTTTGTCGATGGAACCACCTGACAAGAGGTTCTCAGAGTTTGTTGGCTTATTGAAATCTTGGATGCCTTGGAGGTCTGGGCCACCGAATGTTTCAAGAGATTTTTGGATGCCCGATAAGAGCTGCAGGGTTTGTTATGATTGCGATTCCCAATTTACAGTCTTCAACCGTAGGCACCATTGTCGTCTCTGTGGCCGTGTATTTTGTGCCAAGTGTACTCCAAACTCTGTGCCGGTATCATCTGACAGCGCAAAGAACGTTCTTGAATTAGGGGAGAGGATTCGTGTCTGTAACTATTGCTTTAAGCGATGGGAGCAGGACCTAGCAGCGGTTGATAATGGCGTTCAGTTGTCTAGTCCAGTGCTTAGTCCGTCTATTTCGAGTGCAAGTTTGGCGAGTACCAAGTTTAGTAGCGTCGGTAATAGCAGTACAACAACTGCTTTTTCTATCTCGAACTCAACCGGAGCATATTTACACGGCCCATATTGTTCTGATTCAATAATGGAGCCTCACGCTGAGAAAGAAGGAGGACTGGTGCGGAAGATGGACTCAGCTGTGGACTTGGGAGATCCTTGCCCCCATCAGTTGAGATTTTGTATGAACAGGTATGCTGAGAGACACGCTATTCATCACGGTGCTCAATTTTATTGTTTTTTCACCATCTTTTTTACTTATTGATTTAGATACACATTTAACACTTTCAATTGATTTTAAGTAATATATCCCTTTAATATGTTTGTAGTCATAAAAACCTCTTAAATTTCTGTTCGTATTTTTAATAGGCGAAGGATATGAAGAATTAAGCATTTTTTCTTTTCTTTTTCCTAGAAAAGTCTGGGCTCATAAAAGGGCATGTCCGAAGAAAAATATATTGATGAAACTGAGTCAATACACCAACAAACTAGAGAGTGGATTATGAGTTTGAGTTGGAGAAGGTCGCTATGGCCTATACTTATTGTATACGTATACATGCATCAACTTTAAGAGTTTCTATTTGCCTAAACGGATACTTTTTCCCCACTTCTTCTCTTATTCAATAGGTTACTTCCATTCTTTCTTTGTACCATCTTTTGCATCCTGTTTTTATTTCTCTTTTAACATATTCATAATCATCTTTTCCCAAAAAAACGGAGTAGGCTATAGGTTTTACAAAATTTTATAGCAGCATCAACCCTGCTAATTTATGGTGAAATCCTGGTTAGGGTAATTATGGACAAGTAGGGAAACTGTGCATATTGGGGAAATGCAACAAATCCTAAAAGACGTTCTGGACATGTAGGGAAACTATGCATCTTAAGTTAGTGCAACAAAAGGGGAACTCTCCCAAAATTATCCTAGCCTAAGAAGAAGGCATGTCTCTATCTTTGCATTACTTTTTTTTTCTTGGTCCAACCAAAACTTATGGTAATCAGCCAGGCAGATCCATGAATTTTCACCGGTGGGGACACCAAAGAGAGCAAGATTCCGTTAAAAGATTGATATCAAATATATATAGAAATCCTCAAAATTGTAAAATGAAGTTTTAAGTTAATTTAGTTACAAATATATAATAAACTTTTTTCTTTCCAAAAAAAAGTACAATGATATTTGTACCCACTTAAATATAAACCAAAGAAACATTTGTAGATAGTGGGAACTGAACCCAAGGTCTTTCGTTGGGAAACAAGACACATTACCACTTGGACCCTTTTGCATTGTTTATGCTATAAAGATATATAATAGATGTCCAAAACTTCCCAAAAATTCATTTATAGTATATTTTTAGTCTCTATTTTCCAAAAATTCAAACAGGGACACGTTCCTACCCTACCTTTCAACCTTCCATGCTATCCTATTTCTTGATCTTTACGAGATCACTATTTGGTTTAAGTGGTATTGAGAAGTTTAAAAAGGATGTAATTGTAATCACTCCCTGATAGATGTGGCTTCCAATTCAGTGAATCTAATGTGAAAATCATGTTGCCAAAATAACATTGGTGACATTCAAATTTCCATATTGCATCCAACCTCAAATTAATCGTCATTCATTAATTTTAGTGTTTTGGCCAAACAGAGTGAATTGGAATTGAGATTCCATGATACTTTTCAATTTTCATGAATGAGAAAAACATCGATATCTTATAGCATGGCAATCAATTAGAATTAGGCTAGTTTCACATTTTTGGAGGTCTGGCCTGATTTCCGAATAGACTTCATTTATCTTTTTTTGATGGGAATAATTACACAGGGTTCTCAAACTATCATGAGTATTGGGGCCATTTTTTGTGATTATTACCTTCAGTGGAAGGGAAATATTGATTGTTGACCTCTAATTGACTTTTTGTGTGCAATACGAGCGATTCTGAAGTAGGAATGAGAAGGCGTTCTTTTAAAAGAGGAATAATTACCCACCCATGAACATACAAACTCTATTTTAAAAAATGAACAGTCTGCTTCTGTGTAGAACTAGTTTGCTTCAATGTACAAGTGCCATATTTCCATAACGTAAACTACTTGCAAAATATTTGTAGAGGACAAGTGAACTGGCATTTGCTGAAGCCTAAATAAACATAATTTACTTGGGTATAGGCTGAGGGCAGAGAGTGTTAGCACAATAGTTTCCAGTGCCATTTGAAGTGATGCGGTAAGATATGTTCATTGCAAGAGTGATGTCCTCTGTGTCGCCACACTACTCCACAAAACGCCTTGTCGTTCCTATTGTTGTACCTTACAGACAATGGATACTTTCTCATCCCTTCTATGGCATTTTACATCGATGGAGATGGGCCCATAAACTACTTTTTTTTACAATATCGTCCTTTTGTTTATCGTCGGTATCCCTTCTAGGAAATTGTTTCTCTCTGCTATTAATGTATACGACATAACGAACCATGCTGTTTTGTCAGTTCAACCATTAGATTAGACCAATTAATGAAATATGTTTGACATTTGTAGAATATTCTTCCCTATAATTTATGTCATGCTGATCTTATATGTCGACTAAATAGATCACTTATGCTGCATGATAGTGGTCTGATATTTTCCCTGAATTCTTAATGCATACTGTCTGTTGTTACATTATAAAGCAACTGTTGGCCATTCATTCACTAGCTTAATCATTCTGGTGAAGTGGATACGAACATGATTGAGCATGTAATAGAAATCCTGGGTTCACATCCCCGTGTAAAGATAAGATTAAATCGAAAATATTTCCCCCCATCTGTGTTGTAATATTCTGTGGATGGGGCAGTGTTGGATGTGAGGGTATGTAACTATCGTTGGCTTACAATTATGTTAGTCTGCCATATGTGTTACTTGTAATTCATCATAATCTGCTTCTCTCTTAAATGTTCATGCAACCTTTTATCTTTTTACAAAGTTTGATGGTACCCTTTACACTCGATTTGTTAGCGGTAATTGCCACCAATCATAAAGTACATAAAATGAATTAATATCTAATGGAAGAAGTTGCTAGCATGTTCTACTAAATCGTTCAGAAATATAACTATTTTTGTTCCCAGTTAATTTATATTGTTCTTTCTTTACTCGTTTCAGAAGCGACGATGACGATGATGAGTCTGGGGCTGGTCATTTTGATTCAGAAACACAACATTTCCAGATTTCTAATGAATATTATGGCCAAGTTGACTTTGATGAGTTCGACCAGGGTTTCCGATCCAAAAAAGTGTATCCTGATGATGAAAATACAGATGCTAAAGAGATATGTTCTTCTATACAGAGTGACACAGAATTTCATACTTCTTTGCATGATGATAAGACGAGAGACACAGGGCATGACAACAGTTATGACTGTGAAGCTTCCTCTACCATATACAACATCGAAAGCTTGGAAGCAGATCGTGTAGATTTTGAGAATTGCAAACAGCTTTGGTACCCACCTGAGCCTGAAGATGAAGAAGATGAGAGAGAAGCCACTCTCTTTGATGATGACGATGATGAGGATGCTACAGGAGAGTGGGGATATCTGCGTCCGTCAAATAGCTTTGGCAGCGGCGAGTTCCGAAGCAGAGATAAGTCATGCGAAGAGCATAAGAGGGCCATGAAGAATGTTGTTGATGGACATTTCAGAGCTTTGATAGCTCAGCTTCTTCAGGTGGAAGATTTATCTGCAAGCGAAGAAAATAACAAGGAGAGTTGGTTGGAAATAATCACATCTTTGTCGTGGGAGGCCGCTTCACTGCTTAAACCAGACACTAGCAAAGGAGGAGGAATGGATCCTGGTGGTTATGTGAAGGTTAAATGCATAGCTTCTGGCCGACGTTGCCAAAGGTAAATTGCTCACTGTTTATGAAATTTACTGTATTTATGTGTGGTAATGAGTAGCCTCAAGCAACAAGTTGCAATTCATTTTGGGAATCTCCTGATATTTGCTGGTTTATCGGTTATGCATATTTCTAAACTAGGGAAATCAATTCTTATCATGGGGCAATATGAGATTCTAATGAAGCTTATGTGGTCTGTTTTATAGTATGGTTGTGAAAGGAGTCGTTTGTAAGAAGAATGTTGCTCACCGTCGCATGTCATCAAAGATTGAAAAGCCTCGTTTCCTAATCCTTGGAGGAGCTCTTGAATACCAGAGAGTAACAAATACACTGTCGAGTGTTGATACATTGTTGCAGCAGGTACGTTTATCTGTTTCCCATTTCCTTCCTTTTCGATTTCTTTTGAGAAAGGTATATACCACCCTTTTATATATTGTGTATTTCATTTAGGAAACGGATCACTTGAAGATGGCGGTTGCAAAAATAGATGCTCACCACCCCAATGTACTGTTGGTAGAGAAATCAGTATCCCGTTATGCCCAAGAATATCTCCTTGCGAAAAACATTTCACTCGTTTTGAATATTAAAAGGGCACTTCTGGAGCGTATGGCTCGCTGCACTGGTGCTCAAATAGTCCCATCAATCGATCATTTATCATCTCCGAAGTTGGGTTATTGTGATTTATTCCATGTGGAGAAATATTATGAAGAGCATGGTAGTGCTGCTCAGGATGGGAAGAAGCAAATGAAAACCCTCATGTTTTTTGAAGGGTGCCCGAAGCCATTGGGTTGTACTGTAAGTCTTATTAACCTAAAAAGTTATAGCCTTTTCTTATCTGTCTTAGTTTTCTATTTCTGTTGGATTCTTTCCAAATGCTAGAGATTGGCTGTTGAAGTGTTGACCATGATTAGAATGGTTACTGGTTACTTTTATGCTATGAAGCACATACACAAACACGAGACATGACAAATTTATTAAACTAGGACACATGTACTCTCCATACATATAAACGATCCAAAGAAATATATTTCCAGATATCAAATCCAAAAATCCTGCAGGTGACTAGTCGCATATTATTATAAGGAAATACTAGTCCACAGTCGTAGACAAAAATAAGGAGAAAAACATAGAAGTTGTATAAATGAAGTGCCCAACAAAATGTCGTGTCCCATTTACTGTTTGTCGGACAATTTG
Source organism: Agapanthus africanus (assembly GCA_030015575.1). Classification (NCBI taxonomy): domain Eukaryota; kingdom Viridiplantae; phylum Streptophyta; class Magnoliopsida; order Asparagales; family Amaryllidaceae; genus Agapanthus; species Agapanthus africanus. The sequence continues at coordinate 634,392,793 of CM057343.1, forward strand.
AGACATGTCCAAGATGGTGCCGGCCACCAGAGCATGTCCTTTGTGCCCCAACGACATGTGACTGACATAAAAATGACACCATGTTGCAATGCCTGTGCTTGGCATCATGCGTTTGCCATGGAGTTCCATAACCATTAGCACATCACGTTTTGGATGTTTATTAAAAATTGATCTTTTGTAAATACAAAGATTTATGGACACCATTTTGTTTGTAGTAAGACTACTCCAGGACATGCCCAATGCTTTTTATATCGGCCTGCGCATGTCTTTGCTGCTTCTATATCTTATACATCTATGATATTATTGAGGTGCAAGAACTTAGAATAATCGCAACCCATTATAGTTTCCAGAAGCATGAGGATTGTCCTACATCTGTAACTTTAGCACACCAAACTTTACTTGTTATTGTTTACTCCATCAAGTCGGTTTTCTTCAGATTGACATTTCAACTTTTTATTATTACCTTTGTCAGACTTTTATCTGCATATTGTGAAATGCTTTGATGTTTTTCTGAACTGAACTTCTGTATTTGTTTTCATCTAATCATCTCTCTGGACATGCAACATAGATATTAGATGGTTGCCTTTACTTAGAGTGTCACATGCAAGGGAATGATTTTGAAAACTTGAAAATTATCATCTGATTGATGTCCTATTTACTAAACTATGTTAAGAACTATCATGCCATTTTTTCTTTCTAAATTGTTCTGACTTGAACTTTGTCCTTTATCATAATTCTTATGTATACAATACACCATCTTGAACAATGTCCTCATGGTACACTTGGGAGTTGGGGTAGTCACATAACAGCTGCAATTGCAAATAGCATCATCTGATCTTCATCTACTTTCCTCCCATTTTTTTGCAGATTTTACTCAAGGGTGCCAACGTCGAGGAGCTGAAGAAAGTTAAGCATGTTGTCCAATACGGTGTCTTTGCAGCTTATCACTTGGCACTTGAAACATCTTTCCTTGCAGACGAAGGTGCCTCTTTGCCTGCGCTTCCATTGAAATCTCCTATTACTGTTGCACTGCCAGATAAACCATCCAGCATCGAAAGATCCATCTCTACATTTCCCAGTTTTTCAAACACAACTTCTAGCAATCAACATGCCATAAATACTGTTTCAAGACCACAAAATTCAGCTAAAAGTTGCAGCTCTCAAATTTTAGCATATGGTGAGATGAATGGGTTTCAAGCGGAGGACAAACAAGGCGAACACGAGAAGCAAAATTGTGCTACTCTTGCTGCATCACCCAAGCAGTCTGCAACTTGTGCTAAGAATGATGGATACAACTCAGGCTTTTTTAGAGATAATGACCAAACAGTTGAAGAAATTTCTGACTTGGTTAATGATATGGAAAAGCAACAAAGTCGTTCCGATTCGGTTCATCAAGAAAATAACCAAGGAGACGACCATGAATTGCTGAAGGAAGAATTTTCAAATTCTGATCATCAAAGCATTTTGGTTTCCCTGTCTTCGAGATGTATAAGGAAAGGGAGTGTCTGTGAGCGCGCGCACTTGTTTCGCATCAAGTATTACGGTAGCTTTGATAAGCCACTAGGGAGATTTTTACGGGACAATCTATTTGATGAGGTTGGGTTTCTTCTTACTTCAAAGTTTCTTGATCTGTAATATTCATCAAGTAATTGTAATTTTTATCTTTGACAGAGCTATCGATGTCGATCTTGTGAGTTTCCACCAGAAGCTCATGTGCATTGTTATACTCATCGTCAAGGCAGCCTCACAATCTCTGTGAGAAAGCAAGAGTTCCTTTTGCCTGGAGAAAGGGATGGCAAGATCTGGATGTGGCATCGGTGTTTAAAGTGCCCTCACGTTAATGGCTTTCCTCCTGCAACTCGAAGAGTTGTAATGTCTGATGCTGCATGGGGTTTGTCTTTTGGGAAATTTTTGGAGCTTAGCTTTTCAAATAATGCTGCTGCTAGTCGAGTAGCTAGCTGTGGCCATTCGCTTCACAGAGATTGCCTCCGATTCTATGGGTATCACTTCCTATCTTTATTTTTAAGCATATTATATAACTAATCAATATGAACTCAAACGCACTAATTGCTGGCCTTCCAATAAACAGATTTGGGAGAACGGTTGCTTGCTTTCGATATGCATCAGTCAATATTCATTCTGTTTATCTGCCACCTTCAAAACTAGACTTTAATTACCAGCAGCAGGATTGGATTAAAAAAGAAGCAGATGAGGCATGTTGCATCTGAAACTGACTGTTCTGGTTCATATTTTACCATAATTCTCTCTGACTCTTAATCTATTATTCTAACACAACAGGTTACTAAGAAGTCTGAGCTTTTGTTTACCGAGGTACTCAACAAACTGCATCAAATTGCAGAGAGTAGGCTGAACACTAGCTCTTCCAATGATAACACAGAAATTCCTGGATCGAGATGCATTATTTCTGATCTTGAAGGCATACTGCAGAAAGAAAAGGCAGAATTTAAGGTTAGCATAGTTTTTCTTCTTAGTCACATCTAAGGCTGTTAAACGAGCCAAACAAGGGACCTTTAGGCTGTTCGGATTGGCACGTTTATTTAAACGAGCTTAAAAATTTGTTCATGCTCGGCTCGTTTATTTGTCGAACGAGCCAAAGCAAGCTTTCACTGAGCCCGAGCCGAGGCTTGAGCTTTATCAATCCTATTTAAAATCTAGAGAACAACTACATATAATTACAAAAATATGTGAAAAAACGTGTAGATGTTCAATATTATTTTTGACAACATGAGTAGTGAGAAATGTTGTTATTACTAAATGAACGAGCTAGTTCTTGTTTCAAACCTTGTCAAAATCTAATTTCTTTGATATGGTACTATAACAATACTTGAGTGAATATATATGACGAGCTGAATTTCGAGTTAATATTGACGAGTTAATAGATATCATATGACTTTAAGAATAAATACCTATTTTATTATTACTACTAAATACTAAATAAACCATAAACTATTCGAACCGACACGATCCCTAAACAAGCCAAGCCTGAACACGAGCCGAGCTCGAACAAGCTATCTTTATGTTTGTTCATTTATTTTATCGATCTTTAATTTATGTTCAAGCTCGGCTTGTTTGACTATCAAATGAGCTTGAACGAGCTTTTACCGTACCGAGCTTTCGAGCTTCAGGCTTTTTTTAACAGCTCACATCCAGTTTGTTGTTTTTTCTGTAGCAGCTGCCCGATTGGTGTTTTTTTAATACTTGTTTCAGGATTCATTACAGCAAGTGATAAAAGAAGTGAGGAAGGGACAAACGGTCATTGTTATTCTTGAGATTAATAACCTACGTAGGCAATTGATTTTCATGTCTTACTTTTGGGACCAGCGCTTAGTGTATGCCGCTAGCTTAGTACATAGTCAAGATATTCTTGGTGGTATCATGGCAAGAAGCAGGGATAACTTAGGCTCTACCGACAAGCTAGCTGATTTGAATTTAGCCCCTAAGCCGTTGAAAGGTTTTCTTAGTTTAGATGCTTTGCCTTCTAATTCAAGAAGCGATGAGCTGCTGAACCAAACTATAACCGTTCAAGAAAAAGGAGGTGTCGACAATGACCCATCTCTTAGAAAACAGAGCAAAGCATCGAGCATAAGCGCAAGTGATCAATTGGATCCTCTGGAAGTTGGTTTTGGTGTTCGTAGAGTTCACTCTGATGGGCAGTTCCTCGTTACCGCGGATTTATCTGACACCTTCGATGCAAAGTGGAGAGGTTGTGAAAACGGCCCTGCAGTTGCTGAAGATTTCTCCAGCTGGGTCGATATACCATTTTCGAACTTGTACCGCTCCATCAACAAGGCTGAGAATGCTTCAAAAGTTGATGCTCTCTACGAGTATAATCCTGTTTACATCTCTCTGTTCCGGGAGTTAGAGTGCCAAGGAGGAGCCAGACTGCTTCTTCCTATCGGAGTCAATGATACTGTGATTCCAGTTTACGATGACGAGCCAACAAGTATTGTTTCTTATGCACTTGTCTCATCTGATTACAATTCTCAGATTTCTGATGAGCGAGACAAAATAAGAGACGGTGGGGAGTTGGCGACATATGATTCGGGGAAATTTCATTCCGGCGATGACATGCTGTTGGAGTCTGTTAAGAGTATGGGATCTACTGAAGATAGTTTATTATCCATGTCAGTTAGCAGGGGATCCTTGACAGATCCACTTGCTTATAGTAAATCACTCCATGCTAGGGTTTCATTTAACGGTGATGGGCCACAGGGTAAAGTTAGATATACTGTTACATGTTATTATGCAAAGCGTTTTGACTCATTGCGGAGAACTTGCTGTCCATCTGAGCTTGATTTCATAAGATCTCTCAGTCGCTGTAAGAAATGGGGAGCACAGGGCGGCAAGAGTAATGTCTTTTTTGCGAAAACGTTGGACGATAGGTTTATCATTAAGCAAGTGACGAAAACAGAGCTGGAGTCTTTTTTTACATTTGCTCCAGAATACTTCAAGTATCTCTCTGAGTCTATAAGTACAGGAAGCCCCACATGCTTGGCAAAAATCTTGGGAATATATCAGGTATTGGTTGTTTTCAGTTTTCTGCAATTGATCTGTTGTTTCTTTGTGAGCAGCAGCAGCAATACTAAAAAGCGTTCTTTGAATGCATGTTTAGTTGTTTGCTACTATCGGCTATGTTCTTTTTATTATTAAAATTCATTCTATGTGGATGCTTTTGTTTCCATATATTGTTGCTCAACAAACAGGGGAAAGGTTGTGCTAATGGAAATTTGAACGGCCTATATCAATTTAGAGGGAGCTGTAAAATATAAAGAAAACTAAAAAACCCTTTTGCCAACTATTGGCTGGTCTAGATCATTTCTGATTTTGTGTGCTCAATAAACCCTTTATCTGCCAATCCCTTTTTTGATAAGAAAAACCGATGATGATGATGATCATGATGGTGATCTAAGTATTTCAACCAGATCTGTTTTGTGTAATATAATTGGTCATTATCGGGGTCATCATTTAGAAACTGTATTCACAAGCTATGAATAAATTGAAGCTTTTGTTAATAAATGTTCAGTTGCTATTTACTTGGCTCTATTTCCTTGATCAATATTCTAGATGCATTCTATTCATCTTCTTTTCAAGTTCAGATCCCACGAGTTGCTATTTATTTCATTTTTTTGCTGCAATATGAAATGAAATATCTTTTTTTTTCCATTGGTTTTCTTGTATAGATTGCCATTAAGAACGTGAAGGGAGGAAAAGAGTCGAGAATTGATGTTCTGGTGATGGAGAACCTGTTGTTTGGACGGACGGTGACAAGGCTTTATGACCTTAAAGGGTCTGCAAGATCGCGGTATAATCCAGACTCAAGTGGCAGCAACAAAGTTCTACTTGACCAAAACCTGATCGAGGCGATGCCAACTTCTCCAATATTTTTGGGGAACAAAGCTAAGCGGCTGCTTGAGAGAGCTGTTTGGAACGATACTGCTTTTCTCGCAGTGCGTATAACAAACTCTTTGATGTTTCTCATTTATCAGTTTTGCTATGATTCCTTCCTTTGCATGCATTCCTAGAACTGTCTCTGTATGTTTTGCATTTTGAAGCATTATGATGCTCATTAGGTCTATAACCCATAAGCATTGAGTTTTCCAACTAGCAAATTTTTCTTCCTTACTATATCCATCAGATATACTCATATGCACCAACAGGAACCTTTTTAGCACTCACCAACAGAGATAATTTCTTTTTAAAGGAATTCAATTATCCATAAATCTCATGGAAACAAATTTCTTCACCTTGTGGCTGATGATGTGGGATTTATGAGCATTGACTCCGACCCCTACCCTCACAAATTTGCTGAGTACACATTTAATTTAGTTGGCTTTTAAAACGGTCACAGGCCTGTAACCCGTGGGCCGTGGCTACGAACCTTTTATCACTCCAGGATCAACTAAAGCACTAGTAAGATGAAGTGATTCTGATAAAGTTTGAGATTAGTTCTTTCTTTTTTGGTTGGTTCACATCCTATGTCGCTTATCAATCACTTCTTCTCGAACAAAGACCAAGCTAAGCCATTCCCCGGGGTTGTCTAGGCGGAAGGATCTTACATCGCTAAAGAAGTGGAAGACAGAATTCTAGACTAGCATGATAAAGTCAAGCATGGCAATCGCTCCTTTAGTGAAAAATCTTCTGTTATGTTTCGATCATTATCTTGTGATGCATCAAATCGATAAATCCCTTTAAGTTAGATTGGCTGTCAAAGAATGAACGTAATGGCGTTACTGCTAGAGTGGAATCATCAAGCCTTATATTAACTAATGCATAAACAATTGTCTTCCTTCCCATTTGAATTCCTTCAGAGTAAGCCAATGTTCCTTTATGAGTCTTTAGAAGAATTATCTTCATTCTCTTGATTACGGGGTTTGTCACAGCCTAATAAATGTCATGACAGAGGCTAACCTGCCTACAATATTTTAGTTTAGTTGTATCATAGGATTGAGGGGCGATTGTGTGTTGCCACATTTTTGTACTTAAATCGTCAAATCTCAAGAATATATCTTTCAAAAGTAAATTGTTAAATTTATATCGGAACACTCTAATTAATTGCTACATTTTTTAGCTACAATTGTTTATTGCTTATAATTTTTGTGTTGTTATTGTTGTGTAGTCCATCGATGTAATGGATTATTCGCTGCTGGTGGGGGTCGATGAAGAAAAGCATGAACTAGTTCTTGGAATCATTGATTTTATGAGGCAGTATACATGGGACAAACACTTGGAGACATGGGTTAAAGCTTCTGGAATTTTGGGCGGCCCGAAAAACGAATCTCCCACTGTAATCTCACCAAAACAGTATAAAAAACGCTTTAGAAAGGCAATGTCCGCATATTTTCTTGTGGTTCCGGACCAGTGGTCGCCTTCTTCTATTATCCCGAACAAATTGCGGTCTGAACTCAGCGAAAATGCTCAGCAGGCCTCCAACCAATCATAACTCTGTATATTACAGGTTGTAAGCTTGAAATTTCCTATTTTCTATTTTTTTGTCCTCTTAATTTTTTTTTAAAAATATCTTTCTATAATAGTTTGTTGATTGTAGCCCCATTTGTACCATTGCGTTACATTTGTGAATTGTTTGTTAAATATATAGAACAAGGCTGCCGATGAGATTTTTTTTCCTTTTTGGACGACCGATGTTTATCTTTTCTCGAAACCAATTTCTCTTTTGAAACCAATTTCTCTGGAGGTACTATACATATCACAGGTGTAAAAGCTGCAATATTCTTTGCTTTCACATTTATTCATTTTCATCTTTTATGTCAAACACATTTGTTTGCTATTTCCTTTTCTTTCTTCCTGTAGCATTTCAATTAACAATACCCATATCAGAAAATGGTGAGTTGCCACCTGCCATTATAGCATAATGATAAACCTGTTTTTATCCCTGAGCAAAAAAAAAGAAGAAGAAAGGATTGCCTGCTTATAAATCATTGTGTTTGCTAATACTAACAGAGGACATAGATCACAGCTCATCACTAAGAAAACAACAATGTGCACATACCAACATTATTGAACTAGCCCAAGTGGTACAATAATTGGTAGTTAGACTGTGGAGAGCATGATTCATTTTTCGTCTGATACCGGCAAAAGTTTTACAGCATGAGCCTTTGATGATTCTTGTTTGCTTGTAGATATATTTATATTGTTGCAAGGTAGAGATAGATCAACTTTTGGATAATTAATAGATGTATATGTAAGCGATTCCTGAAGCAGTTCCCATGGATCATAAGAGGCAAGGGAATTCTGGAGGGATTTGATACTCTAAGAATTTATTCCACCCTGCCTGAGGATTTAGTCAGTTCAATGAATGGATTTGAGAAGAATATATCATCAGTACTAGATGCTTAATTTATAACCTCACGCGCGAATGGAATCACAAAAAGTTTTATGTACATCTTATTAGAGATAGATTACACTTGCGCCATACGACTGTAATATCTTGCAGCTACGTCTGAGAGAGTAAAGATGATGGGATTATGAAGGAGTCTCAGTGGAAGCTTAGGTGTTATACAACATGTCTCAGTGGAAGCTTAGAATGCTACAGGCACTTGAAGAATCCCCTGCAGAGGTATGAGTTGCCCAAAACTAGCCAGTGGATTCTTCTCTTCCTTCTTCAAGTGTTAGTTGCGACCTTCAAGGATTCGAAGCCACCTTTGTGTTAGAAATTCTGGAATCTGTAGCTCTGTGCACCTGCACAAAGTAGGAAGAGGAAGAAGCCCTTGGTTACAAATTTTTTCATGGTGCTAGGAATTTTGCACCGCCTTCGCTGGGTTCATAAAAACTATTTTATATCAGACGGCATCGCAATTGTGAGCTTGTGACATAGTTACCTTTGATAATAAGTCTTATGCTGTGGGTGTCGGATAAACCGAGGGCCTTCGTCGTATCCCTCGCAGACGAGCTCCCCCTTCTCGTCTCTATAGCAGAGTATTCCCTTTGCTTGGTCCTCAAATACCTGTGATAGAGAATTTAGAACAGTTGGAGTTAATCAAGTAGTACTTATTTTGTATGAGTTTAATTGTGTGTGTGGGGTGGGGGGGTGGGGTGGGGGGGGGGTCGCGGTTGACCACCACAGGGAATTCGCTATGGTACCCTAGGGACACAACCCTCTATTTTACCCTTTATGGGATGCGGCGACCGCAGCCCCATGAGCCTCATTTTGTATAATAATTCTAGGGGGGGAAGGATACCTTAATTGCCAATGGTGGCTTGAATATAGAAGCTGATGCTTTGCTTGGTTGCATCTGGCTCTTTGGAGCAATTCCAGCTCTGCCCTTGCTTTTCATGGTCTGGATTCTTGGAACAATCACACCATAGGAAGAAGAACTCATGATCTCCATTGAGGAGGAGGAGGAGGAGGAGGAAGAAGTTTGTTGTGTGTGGGGGTAAGGAATAAATAGATGAAACTTTTTAAAGGGGAGCTGGGTCATGCTACCATATGAATATTATATTATATTGAGGCAAGGTGGGGGCTTAGGGAGCCAAATCAATAATGGTTTTTGGTTTCATCAAATCAATAATAGTTTCTCATTTTTTGTTTGATATGTCATAAACATTGTAATGCTTATGCTTGCTTGTAAGTTAGGATTTGTTTGGCTGCTTGTAATTGGATGCACAGCATGTGGGTCTAATTAAAATGTGTTTGTTGGTATGCTTATATATAGCTCCATATATTGGTTGAATTATATTTTGAGGGCTCAAGATATTGTTTGTGTTGCTGACCTTATGGTTGAATTTTGGCCCTTTTTAGTTTTTGCTGATATTTCCTTTGCACAGGTCTACCGAGGCCAAGAAAAAATAATTCTCAAGATTTTGATATCTTTTAAGGGAAAAATGGGACGATGAGTCCTGTTGGGGTCGAAAATTACACCTCGGTTAACCAAGTCAAAGTCAAAATCAACCTTAAGCCAAACGGGCCCAAGCCCAGATCAAGTGGGACCATGCCCAAGTCGAGCCCTGCGGCCGGCCCTCTATGCCAAAATTATGTCATAAACAATTTTGATGTAATTGTTATAAATGTAAGGAAAATGGGCATAAAGTCAAAATTTTGTAAAGCCCGTGGTTTATGTGCAAAAGAAATGAGCACATGTGACATAAGATGGGCAAAATGTCATTTTGTAAAGCCCAAGGGGCTAAGTGTAAATTTGTAAGCCTATAAAAGGCAACATGATGAAAAATCAATGATAACTTTTTCTATCTAAAAAAAACTAGGTTTTGTGTCTCCTCCCTCTAAACCTCCTTCTTTTCTTTTGAATTAAATCAAGAGTTTAATCTTTTCTTTTTCAAAAATAAATAGTTTTTCACCATAAAACCCTTGTTGGGGAGTTCGGATCTGCCATCAAATTCCTGAAATGGGAGATTTTAAGTCTTACCTTCTCTTTTCCCCCCAAGATCCAGCCAATAGAGGGGAAGAAGAAGGATACTCATCTCCAAAAATCTCATTCCAGGAGGACCCGAGGCTCAAAAGAATATCCAAAGGTTTCTAGGAGTTTAACTCAATTCAAGATCTGTTGGAGTTTAACTCTATAAATCAACCCATTTTTAGGTGTTTAACTCCAAATCTATACATAATCCATGTTAGCAGTTCAACTCCAAAGACCCCTTGGGAGTTCAATTTCTAACTCAGGGGCTAAGCCTCTTTTCCCGCTGGTGTTTCCAGCGGGCGCGTGCCGCACACGTGACCTGCGGGCGCCCAGCGGTCGCGTGCCTGCGGGCGCCCAGCGGTCGCGTGCAGGGCACGTGACCCGCGGGCGCTCAGCGCCCAGTGGTCGGGTGAAGCTCATGGGACCCGCGGGAGCCCAACGCCCAGCTCACGTGACCCGCTGGGTGAAAGCAGTCGTGTGCAGCTCATGTGACCCGCTGGCTCCCAGCGCCCATGTGCTTGGCACGTGACCCGCGGTGCCAAGCGCCCACGCGCCAGGCACGTGACCCGTGGGCGCCCAGCGTTCACGTGTCATGCACGCGTCTTTAAGACGCTCCTCACCCCTCATTTTCCGTGCACTCCACACCAGAAACACGTCCCCCGTTAGGAATTTTTTTTAATGGGGCGCTGTCCCGCACCCCGCAAGGGGGCTGCTAGCCCCCTTGATGATGCTCGATATTAGTGATCTCCCAGATCATGACACGTGGCAGATGACGTGTCTCAGAGCATGCAAGAAAGGACCTACAGTGGCCGACCAGACCACTCCTATGCCCGTCTTACAAACAAGCGTGGCTCACCTCCGAGCCCCCTGCACAATTGGCCTTCTCGGCCTCACAGCTCGTCTCCTGGCTACCGCAGAACCAAGATACCTCGGCTCTCCCGCTCGTCCGCGAGCTCTCCCGCCGAGGTCATCTTCCTCGGTCTCATTGACCGACCAGCGGCACTGCTCACAGGCGCAACCGCTATCCCGCGAATCTCGCCATGAGCGAGATATCCGCCGGCCACATCCTCCGTTCCACGCCATCACGACCCCCCATTAACGAGCCTGTCTCGCCATTAATGGGAGATCCCGCTCATCGCGCGGGCGTGACGTCGGGAGCGTAACGACCGGCGTGATTCTCGCGCCTGCCCTGCCTGCTGTCACCGCTATATAAACCCCTTCTTCAGACGGTTCAAGTAAGCCATTTTTACTCCACTGAGCCGTTACTCTGCTCAGATTTCCTCTCTAACTTGACCGTCGGAGGGTCCTTGGTGGTACAACCACCCCGGGACTTCCTTGCAGGTAGCTCGGCTCAACCAACCTCAAAACCCATTGAGATCCACACACTTCAAGAGCCTGCCTCCAGATCCAATATTAGCCATCCATCGCCGTCATCAGCAGATCAACGGAAGGCAACATCTTGGCGTGACCCAGGTCGCGTCAGCTGGCGCCATCTGTGGGAACACCTTGATTCCACAAAAACAAAAGTTCGTATTTCGATCTCAACCTAATGGCGAGCGATCATCACGACGATCCAGGCACTAGCCGCCGCCTCCCCCTCAACGGAGGCGCGGACGAACCTCGTCCACCGAATGCCATCAACGCCCTTGCCGGCCGGATAGACCAACTCGCGTCCGTCGTGGAGGCGTTCATCCGCGTCCAAACGGCAGGGCAAGATCCCCAGGTCACCACTCTCCCGCCTCAGGACCGGGACCCCTACAGGGGGAGAGAAGACTCCATTCGCGTCGGCACTGCCGACAACCGCCTCGCTACCTCCCACGGCCGCAGATCTCCCAGGCCAATACGTTCTGAGACCCGCTGGGCGCCCCACAGTTCAACACCGAGGTCCGTCGCCAGAGCACCTCACCCCGAGATCCTTCACGCACCTGTCCCTCCCGAGGAGATGTCAGTCAGCTCGCCTGTTACCAGGCATGACCGACACCCCCTCTCTCGATGGGGTCGCGCGGACGGGACTCGCTACGGCAGCTTGAAGACTACCTCGCTGGGGGATCTAAGGAACCTCATTGAGAGGAACCGGGGCCGCGGCCAGACGCAGGCCTCCAACATCAGAGGCCAGGGATCAGAATGTGCCGAGTCGTCAGGGGACCACGACCGACTCGACGCCCTCGAGAAGAAGATCGAGGGTATGCATCGGGAAGGTCACCGCTCGAGCGATGGGGCTAAGTATGCCGCCGACTCGCTCACCAAATCACTCACCGAGGAGCTGCTCGCCGTCCATGTCTCCTCCCGCAACAAGCCCCCAAAGGTCTCACTCTTCGATGGCAAATCTGACCCGAAGGACCATCTGGATGTGTTCACCGTGGGGATGAGCTTCCAAGACAACTCCGCCGCCGCCCAGTGCCAAGCTTTCCCGTCCACTCTCATCCGCTCCGGACGAGACTAGTTCCGAGGACTCGAGCCACGCTTGATCTCAACTTTCGACGAACTGGCCACCCAATTTCTCGGCCACTTCGTCGGGAACAGGCGGCAAAAACGCACGGTTGACCATCTCTTCACGATCAAGAGCGGGGATAAGGAGTCATTCAAAGCATACGTCACCCGCTTCTACAACGCCCTTCTCGAGGTCCCAGAGCACCGGGACGAGATGGTCATCACAACACTGAGGTCTGGTCTTAGGCACAAGGAGTGGTTACGCTCTTTTGCATTAGCGCAACCTAAGACCATGGCCGAGGGAAAGGCTTGGACCGAGCGCGAAGTCCCGCTCGAGTCCGAGGTGAACGCCAATCTCCCTCGGGCAGAGCAGGCCGACCAAAAGCAAAGGGCAAGAGAAGAGAGAAGGGTACCTGAGCGGTCAAAACCCTATCTCCCGAAGTTTCAGGAGTACACCCCGCTCAACGTCTCCCAGATAGTGCTATTAGAAGAGGCTAAGGGCGAGGGGTTCTTCAAGTTTCCCCCGATCTCGCGCATGGCCTCGAAGCGAACCCGGGGCCCCTACCACGGTTTTAATAGGTTGCTAGGCCACTCCACGGAGAGTTGTAAGCAGCTCCGGGACTACGTCGAGGAGCTCATCCGTTCGGGGCACCTCGCAGCGTACTTGAGGGACAAGCGGCAAGCTGACCGCGAGCAGGAGCATCGTCCCCCTCCCGCCGAGCTGACCATCGGCCAAATCATGGTCGTGTCAGCGGGGGATACGTCTGGTACCCACGAAGCTCGGTACCCTATGCCGGGCATAGATGCCAACATACATCCGAGGGGCTCAAGCTGCACGAATAAGAGCATCTACTAGCATGTATTTCCTTTTAAAGTAATGTACACCTTTCTTGAGATCTTTTTGTTTATTTAATAAAAGGGATCAATAAAACATTGCAATGAAAGAAAAAGAATCTTATTCATTCAAAGGGTACTATAGGCTCCTCAGCCGTACATAAAAAAAAAAGGAAAAATTACAGTAGCAGGGGAATTGGGTGCAGAGAACACTGCTCGTGGTACTCTGACGATATTTCCGCCAACCGAGCCCTCACAGCGTCTAACCTCTACCTTCGCTGCCTCCCCCCCGCGAACGTCGGCATCGTGAGAGCATCTACTAGCATGTATTTCCTTTTAAAGAAATGTACACCTTTCTTGAGATCTTTTTGTTTATATAATAAAAGGGATCAATAAAAAATTGCAATGAAAGAAAAAGAATCTTATTCATTCAAAGGGTACTATAGGCTTCTTAGCCGTACATAAAAAAAGGAAAAATTACAGTAGCGAGGGAATGGGGTGCAGAGAACACTGCTCGTGGTACTCTGACGATATTTCCGCCAGCCGAGCCCTCGCAGCGTCTAACCTCTGCCTTCGCTGCCCCCTCACCCCCCCCCCCCCGCGAACGTCGGCATCGTGCCTCAACTGGTAGCACTCAAGGACGAGCGCCTCCGAGCGATTTAGGCGACTCGCAGAGATCAGGCTGAAGCGCCTCAGAGAGCTTAGCTTGCCAACGGCCTCGTCTTTCAGCTGTTCGGATAAGGGGTTGTAGAGCCCCGGAGACGCCCTCCAAATGGAGTACATCAGCAGCTGAAGTAGGAGCGAACGCCGGGGGAGCAATCGGCCAAAATGATCCTCGATCTGGTCTATCACCAACTGCACCGTGTCCTCGGTACAGTACTGATCGTAGAGGTACACGTCCTCGAAGTTTATGATGTCGGGGATGGTGAAAGGGAAGTCCTCCATTCTTACGTTTTGGGTGTGAGGAAGGGAGTAATCAACACTCCCTCCGTTTTATAGCCCACAACGCCCCCGGAGTTCAACGGTCGCCCGTTTCACCCGCAACTGTGCCGCCACACGGCAGACATCGCACCGCTCGATGCGAAATCGAAACGACACCACTCAGGTGCTTCGCGTTCCCCACGCGATCATGACACGTGTCGCCAGCAACTGTCCCTCTTCGCCGCTCGATGCGAAATCGAAACGACACTACTCCGGCGCTTCGCGTTCCCCACGCGATCACGACACGTGTCGCTAGCGACTGTCCCTCTTCCCGATACTCACGCTAGGGAGGACGGACAGAACCTCGCACCGAAGGCAGCTGAGCAGCTACCCTACTCGGACATCCTTAGAGATCAAAACCCTCACCAAGAGGCAACCGAGCGGCTACCCTGCTCGGCTATCCCTGGCTGGTAGCTTCCCTACCCCACAACGCCAGGGATCAAATCCCTCACCAAGAGGCAGCCGAGCGGCTACCCTGTTCGGCTATCCCTGGCTGGTAGCTTCCCTACCCCACAATGCTCGGGATCAAAGCCCTCACCAAGATGCAGCCGAGCGGCTACTCTGTTCGGCTATCCCCGGCCGGTAGCTCCCTACCTCACAACGCCCGGGATCAAAGCCCTCACCAAGAGGCAGCCAAGCGGCTACCCTGCTCGGCTATCCCTGGCTGGTAGCTTCCCTACCCCACAACGCCAAGGATCAAAGCCCTCGCTAAGAGGCAACTGAGCAGCTTCACTGCTCGGTCCATCCTTAGCAGGCCTCCCACGGCCCCTCCAGCGCCAAGGATCTAAGCCCTCACTAAGAAGCAGCCGAGCGGCTACCCCGCTCGGCTATCCCTGGCTGGTAGCTCCCCTACCTCACAACGCCAGGGATCAAAGCCCTCACCAAGAGGCAGCCGAGCGGCTACCCTGCTCGGCTATCCCTGGCTGGTAGCTTCCCTACCCCACAACGCCAGGGATCAAAGCCCTCACTAAGAGGCAGCCGAGCGGTTACCCCGCTCGGCTATCCCTGGCTGGTAGCTCCCCTGCCCCACAACGCCAGGGATCAAAGCCCTCACCAAGAGGCAGCCGAGCGGTTACCCTGCTCGGCTATCCCTGGCTGGTAGCTTCCCTACCCCACAACGCCAGGGATCAAAGCCCTCACCAAGAAGCAGCCGAGCGGCTACCCTGCTCGGCTATCCCTGGCTGGTAGCTCCCTACCCCACAACGCCAGGGATCAAAGCCCTCGCCAAGAGGCACCGGGCAGCAACCCTGCTCGGCCATCCTTAAAAATCAAAAGCCCTCGCCAAGAGGCACCGGGCAGTAACCCTGCTCGGCCCATCCTTAGTAGGCCACTTACGGCCCCTCTCGCGCTAAGGATCAAAAGACCTCGCAAGAGGCAACCGGGCCCGCCCTTGCTCAGTTATCCCTGGTTAGTAGCTCCCTACCCCAACACACCAGGGATCAAAGCCCTCGCCAAGAGGCACCGGGCAGCAACCCTGCCCGGCCCGTCCTTAAGGATCAAAAGCCCTCGCAAGAGGCAACCGGGCCCGTCCTTGCTCCGTTATCCCTGGCTGGTAGCTCCCTACCCCAACAAACCAGGGATCAAAACCCTCGCCAAGAGGCACCGAGCAGCTTCACTGCTCGGTCCGTC
This sequence comes from Agapanthus africanus, assembly GCA_030015575.1. Classification (NCBI taxonomy): domain Eukaryota; kingdom Viridiplantae; phylum Streptophyta; class Magnoliopsida; order Asparagales; family Amaryllidaceae; genus Agapanthus; species Agapanthus africanus. Next base: position 634,408,557 of record CM057343.1, read on the forward strand.
CTTAGCAAGCCTTGCACGACCCTTCCTGCGCTAAGGATCGAAGCCATCACCAAGAGGCGGCCGAGCGGCTACCCTGCTCGGCTATCCCAGGCTGGTAATTCACTACCACATAACGCCAGGGATCTAAGCCCTCGCCAAGAGGCAACTGGGCGGCTTCACTACTCGGCCCATCCCTAGCAAACATTGTACGGCCCTTACAACGCCATGGATCGAAACACTCGCCTAGAGCCACCGGGCAGCTACCCCACTCGGTCCATCCTTAGCATGCCTCTCCAAGCCCTCCACGCTAAGGAATATGGTGATTGATCTGGAATTTATGTGTTTGTAGTTAACCGCAATCAATAACGGTGTCGCGTGTAGCTAGACCGAGATGAGTACGGGTCGTCCTCTGGGAAACGTTGAATATTTTATTCTTACTTTAGGCGTGTTGAGAAAGAAAGGAGGAAGAATAAAGAATGGTGAAGAATGGTTGTAGGATCTAGATCTACGTTAAACACGGATGCAAAATATAGATCTAGATTAACTACGGATGTAGGTTTAATATTAAAAGGGGGCTTGTAGGGTTCATTAGGATTTAGTAGTTATGGATGATTAATTAAAGATTACTCTTTTTATCCTTTAATAGATTTAAAACTAGAATGACAGTGATGCATGTAGATTAGGGTTTCTGGAGGGAAAAGGATTCTCACTCTTAACCCCTATCTCGACATGGAACTCCGTTCATCTCTAGCCTTTACCAAAACAATCATTAATATAATCTCTAATCGCGGTCGAGACTAACAATAAATTGGTAGCGCGCCCGATTATGATGTTAATGATTCTTTTGATAAAATTTATAAACTTTATAGGACGTAAAAAGAGTTTAAAGATCTTCATCATCCATTAACCTACCCTAATCCTACGAACCCTAACAGGCGGAGAATTACTCGCGCATGTTGGGAGAAGAAGAGATAGAAATCATGAAGAGAATAAAATGCAATAAAATAAACTACCTTTATTAATCAACAATATCAAGTACACTTTAATTCCGTAGAAAATGATTACAAAACCCTAGTTTGCTTCTCAATCTCTTCTAAGGAGGTAGATGAACAGTTGATGATCAGCCTGGATGCGTGAGCCGTCTTGGACTTCGTGATCTCTTCAGCTTGATCATTTTTCCAAGAGGCTCTCGGTCCTTATTTATAGTCCCACAGCCCGAACCGTAGCTGCCTAATTTGGAAACCAGTCGTTCAGATCCTAACAACAAAAATCCAGCACCCAACTCATCTGGCACGCGGCGTATCCGCGGCCAATAAGAGGGTTTGGCCGCGGATCCGCGGCCAATGGGTGTGATCATTGCTTTGTTTCTCTGGGTCATCATCTGTATTGATACGTGGCGATCTTTTTAATCTCAGGAACTGAAAATCTTCTCGTAGTTACTGCCAGACTTGATTTCTTAGTTTGCTTTCTTAATTAGGCAGGTTTGCTCTAACAACTTTGATTCCCTTGATTTTAGCCCTGAAAATTTTGCACAACAACTCCACAAATAATATTAGTAGAGTTTGTTTTATTGAGATATTAGTTTCAACATTAAGATTTGGTCAATGGTATTTTTGCATACATTTTCCTACCAAATGTTAATTATAATATATTAACACATGAAAATAGTATTTTTACAGATAAACCCTCATATATATCATATATTATAATAAACACCTTTTCTAATATAGAAATAGTAGGAAAAAGGGTCATAATAAATGTGCGGTTTTATCAACTGAACAAATACCCCCAAACTTATCTTTGATCGTCCCGAGCAAACTAGTTTATTCAAGAGAAGGAGAAAAAGAAAGGAGAAAACTAAGCACACTTTCGTAGACAACACGATTGCACTGAGCACGTGCAACAAGCCGTTAAAGCTCTAGGTGTCCCTAGTAGGAGTAGTGTTGTCTCCTGAGGGTTTTCAGCGGATTACACCCACAAAATCCTATAATAAAAGAGAGATGGTGAAATTTACATATAAAGATGAGAACCATAAAAGAAATACTTTGAAAATTTAGAGTTTCCAACTACACTAGCTTTTCAGTTGTCATGAGCCCTATCTTAATAGTCATGAAAAGATGTTAGAAATCACATTATCCCTCAATAAAACATCGTTTTTATTCTTCATTCCTACCTTTCATCCAAACATCGATCATATACCCCTACGTGTGTGAATAGAACATCCCTACACTCGGAGAATTCAATTCAAGCTATCATACTCTTGTCCATCTACCTCAGTACTTTTTAATTTGATGAATATTTGGTTGGATTTGCTCGCACATTTTTCATGCGGACGTTAATATTTCTTGAGGTACTAACCGACCGATTACTCATGTTCTTACTGATTAGTATTTTCCTCGTCTTGCACCACCTAAGGCTTAGCAGTGACTCCCAGACCAGTTGGTCTAAGGCACTAGGTGATGAAGCACCCTTGCTATATTTTTTTATTGCTGCCTTGGCGATAACAAAACCAGTGTTCATTTTTCTTTTCACCATTTTTATATTTTCTTCATTTATTATTTCCTTCATACTTTGGCTTTTAAACAAGAGCATTTCAAGGTATCCTCTACTATCCCGAGTTTCAAGACGTGTGTAAGTGCGTATAGTAGGGTATCAGTATTCAAATGTTTGGCTTCCAGAATAGAAACTATTTTTCAGACTTATTTTTATTCTCAGATTAGTGACTTCCTTCATCTTACTAACCCTTGGGACAACGGCTCGTAACTACTTATTACTAGTTCGTTTAAGAAAACTTCTAATTTTCTTTGTTTTCTTAAACTATTCCTATCTTTCATATATAATTTTTCACTTTCTATTCTTTTATTATCAAAATTTTTTTTTGCTTATATATAGTATAATGCAAAGTATCGCGTAAATAAGCATAAACCTCCCCTAAACCTGTTTTCAACAGTGTCCTCACTGTTGCTATCTGCTGGATCATAAAAACCTGTAAGCTTGGGGGGACATTATTAACGGGGGAAAGAATATATGAAAGTGAAAATTCTCCCCCAAACTTATTTTTGGCTCACAAATTTGAGGACAAAAGTTATGTTCAAGAGCCAAAAATATACCCCCCCCTCAAACATGAGTTAGACAATATGAAGCATTTTAAGAGGGGGTGAGTCATTTGGTCAAAATAAAACTTTACAAAGATCAAAAGTTAACACCAACCATTCAAAGATTTTATCAGTATGTGTCTTATGTGTATGTAGTAGTTAACCGCAATCAATAACGGTGTCGTGTGTAGCTAGACCGAGATGAGTACGGGTCATCCTCTGGGAAACGTTGAATATTTTATTCTTACTTTAGGCGTGTTGAGAAAGAAAGGAGGAAGAATAAAGAATGGTGAAGAATGGTTGTAGGATCTAGATCTACGTTAAACACGGATGCAAAATATAGATCTAGATTAACTACGGATGTAGGTTTAATATTAAAAGGGGGCTTGTAGGGTTCATTAGGATTTAGTAGTTATGGATGATTAATTAAAAATTACTCTTTTTATCCTTTAATAGATTTAAAACTAGAATGACAGTGATGCATATAGATTAGGGTTTCTGGAGGGAAAAGGGTTCCCACTCTTAACCCCTATCTCGACATGGAACTCCGTTCATCTCTAGCCTTTACCAAAACAATCATTAATCTAATCTCTAATCGCGGTCGAGACTAACAATAAATTGGTAGCGCCCGATTAGGATGTTAATGATTCTTTTGATAAAGTTTATAAACTTTATAGGACGTAAAAAGAGTTTAAGGATCTTCATCATCCATTAACCTACCCTAATCCTACGAACCCTAACAGACGGAGAATTACTCGCGCATGTTGGGAGAAGAAGAGATAGAAATCATGAAGAGAATAAAATGCAATAAAATAAACTACCTTTATTAATCAACAAGATCAAGTACACTTTAATTCCTTAGAAAATGATTACAAAACCCTAGTTTGCTTCTCGATCTCTTCTAAGGAGGTAGATGAATAGTTGATGATCAGCCTGGATGCGTGAGCCGTCTTGGACTTCGTGATCTCTTCAGCTTGATCATTTTTCCAAGAGGCTCTCGGTCCTTATTTATAGTCCCACAGCCCGAACCCTAGCTGCCTAATTAGGAAACCAGTCGTTCAGATCCTAACAACAAAAATCCAGCACCCAACTCATCTGGCACGTGGCGGATCCGCGGCCAATAAGAGGGTTTGGCCGCGGATCCGCGGCCAATGGGTGTGATCATTGCTTTGTTTCTCTGGGTCATCATCTGTATTGACACGTGGCGATCTTTTTAATCTCAGTAACTGAAAATCTTCTCGTAGTTACTGCCAGACTTGATTTCTTAGTTTGCTTTCTTAATTAGGCAGGTTTGCTCTAACAACTTTGATTCCCTTGATTTTAGCCCTGAAAATTTTGCACAACAACTCCACAAATAATATTAGTAGAGTTTGTTTTATTGAGATATTAGTTTCAACATTAAGATTTGGTCAATGGTATTTTTGCATATATTTTCCTCCCAAATGTTAATTATAATATATTAACACATGAAAATAGTATTTTTACAGATAAACCCTCATATGTATCATATATTATAATAAACACTTTTTCTAATATAGAAATAGTAGGAAAAAGGTCATAATAAATGTGCAGTTTTATCAACTGAACACATGGCCTCACCAAGAAGCATCCGGTCTATCTACGTCTGCGCGATCTCCACCTCGACTTCGGGGACATGGAGATACCGTCTTCCAGCCGGTCTTTGCACACTTGGCAAATGAATAGATTTAACTCGACGCGTAATCACTAGACGAAGAACCGACACTACACAAAGGCAGTACTGTGCAAATACAAGTGTTTACCGACAAAAGAAAAATACGTGTGCAAATATGACGGCAAAAAAATTCTTTATTCACAAAGTCAAAGCTTTTACAAGGGTATTGTGGGCTCCCTAGCCTTACAAAATGCCAGGAGGCCTACAAAATTCCCGATGCAACAAATAAAAACAAACTATAAGATAAGGGCCTTCAGGCCTCAGGGCCAGGCGCAACCCCAGGAAGCTCGGCATCGGCCACGGCTCGGGCAGCGTCTGGGTGCTCAGCGCCCATCACATCAGCCTCGGCGTCGCCCTCGCCGGGAATCTCTTCCTCGGTCTTGCCCCCGGGGCCGCCTCCCTGCTCGTTATCCCCGAGAGGATAGCTCGGAGCTCTTCGTCAGCGAACTCCGGCATCCGAGCATTGACGGTGTCGAGGGCCTCATGCCAAATAGCGGTAGTGGCCGAGACTAGGACGGTGTAAAAATGTTCCGACTTCTGGTAGTTCTCCACTGCCTTCGCCGCTCTGAGGTCGGCTCGTTTCGCCGCCTCTACCGCCGCTTCTACCTCCTTTCGGAGGGTGCTCGCCGACTTCTTCATGGTGCCGACGAGCACCTTGGAATCCTGAAGCTTGGCCTCGGCGGTCTGGATGGCCTCGTGGAACCTGGCAACCTCCTGCTTCGAGGCCGCCACCTCCTGCTTACCGGCCGTCGCCTCCTGCTTCTCGGCCGCCACCTCGCCCTCAAGGGCAGCGACCCTTGCCATCGCCGCCTCCAGCTCCCGCTTTGAGCTCTCCTCCAGCGAGGAGAGCTTGCCCGTGGCTCGTATCGCTGGGGCTATTTCCTCCTCTTCCATCTGGACGATGAGGGCGACATGCTGGAGGACCTGAAGAAATCAGAGGGGGTTCAGAAAGAAAAAGGATCACCAAATCTCGCGAATGATGAGACGCCGAGTAAAAAGTCGAGTGAGGTACAAGCACTAACCTGCACGGCCTCTTGGGCGATGGACGCCATTTGCACCTTCAGAGTCCTCCGAGGGACCTTGCCCCCGGCCGACCTCTCCATGTCGGACTGCAAGCTGTCAGCGACGGAGAGCCCCGAGGGCACCTCGAAACGGAGCTCCCCCTCGTCCATCAAGATCGGGGAGGCCGGGGTCCGCGGGACTGTTCGGGAGAACCTCTTGAGAGCCGACGGCGGAGGGCTGGTCTCTATCTCCGAAGCCTGGACCTCCTTCCCCCGAACTCGCTTTCGGCTCGGCGCTTGGATGGGCTCCGGGGCATGATCCGCACTCGAGCGCTGGGGGCGACGGCTGCCGGGGGAGCCGGGACCGACGTCGGACGAGAAGAGCTGGCCCCTCCAGCCTTCGATCCCTTCTTCGGCTTGCGCATGGCCGCTCGAAGGTAGTTCAAGTCCATGGGTTCTGCACAAGAAAAGATATACTGTAGTCAGCAACACAAACAAAAATGAAAATAAACGCAAGCCTGATGGAACGCCTACGAGCTCCTAACTTATCGGCGAACTGGGCGGGGCTGAGCCCGACCCAACTAAGGGCCCGCTCAGAAAGCAGCACGTCAGCCCGGGGAATGGGCTCCCACTCCGCCACTCTCGTCGCGTTGGGGTCGTTGGACGGGCTTCCCCGTCAGCACCTATCCCTAGACCACTGGGTGGTGTTCAGACCATAATATTGCATTTATCATTCCCCTATTCTTATCCTTTTTATAAATAAACAGGTACTCTTGACGCACGTTTGTTGCATATTACAGGTTACAGGTTTCTGGAGCAAATACAGTGAAAAAGACACAAAACAACAGAAAAGGGACTTTTGACCAACAATTAGACGAATCCTAGTCAAGCCCAGTTCACATAGGTGCAAGGCAACGAATGTCAAGGTGAAATGGTTAAAAAGCCCAATACAAGTCTTCACTGAAGATCTGGAGAAGAGTGAGAAGACAACAGAGAAACTACATATGGAAACAAGAAGCCCAAGAACCCCTGAACCAATCCCAAACTTTTCAGAGCCCAAGTCCTTTCTTTGGCCGCGGAACCGCGGCCAAACCCATGCTGGCGCCGCGGATCCGCGGCCGTCTAATACACGTGTCGGTGGATTTTTCTTCTGTTGCCGCGACGGTTCTGGTGTTGGGATTCTCAGGGGTCAAATCTGTAATTTTGCATGTGCGAGAGTCTGTAACCCTAGGTTTCCTATTTTCCTATAAATTGTAATTTTAGATCTGTAAAAACTATGCCTCTTTTCAATAAATAAAATTCAGAATTTCTGGAAGTGACATTCAGATCTATTCTGTCTTCTACTTGGAGGGAGCCATCAAATCTGTAGGTAATTTATTTCCTTGCTTTTATTTTCTAGTATAATTTATCATCCCCTAATGAGCGAGTAGTCTTCTCGCTTGTTAGGGTTAGCCTTAGCGAAAGGGTTGAGAGATGAGATCTCTCACCCCTTTCAATGCCATCTTCACTTTAGAGTTAGAATTCCATGCATACGCACACATCCGCTCCCTACGGCACCCTACCCCTCGAGGTAACGGTGAACCGTAGTATAAAGGGCCGGTTGCGCGCGTTTTCCATGGGGGTTAGGGTAATTATCAACAAAGGAAGGATACAAATCTAGAGGAAGAAACATCTTCCCAAAAGATTCGTATCCACTTTATTGATAATTAACGTAATATCTAATAGATCTAAAAAAGAAGGCATTGAAAGCGGTGAAGGAAACATTAATCTCCAAAACTTCCCCTAAGCCTAACCCTAGCAAGACTCTTAATTAGATTAATTAGATCTAGTTTTTATAGATTTTTATAAACCAATCAAAACGACAAATAGAATCAACTCGTTAAAACACACTAAAGGAATTTACCCGTCTCTGTGGATCGACCCGCACTCACCGGCTAGCTGCGAAGCGACACCGTTTCTTGATTGCGGTAAACTCATATTTTTGACACTAATCAAATGGCGCCGTTGCCGGGGACAGCGTAATTTTTCTTTTTGTGAATTTTCGGGTTGATATAAATTTTAAAAATTATAAAAATCTGAAAATATAAAAAAATACAAAAATCATCTACTTTGATCTGTTTGAAGGGTTTGCTATTTGAATCTTGCAGGAACAGCAAAGGATTGTGGATCTGGAATTTTACAGAGGGTAAATTATAAAAGTACATATCAGAACAGAAGGGAAAATCCACAACAGAGACACTCAAATTTTTTGAAACACTGTTCTCCTCATACAGCCGCCCTTCCGCGGCCTAAACCTTATAACTGCCGCGGTTCCGCGCTCTTAAGGACACGTCAGCAATTGAAATTTTGTGGGTTTGTTCTCTTTTCTTCCCCTCTGCAACCTACAATATATCTCTCTGTAAAAAAGTTTTCTGCAGGAATTCTTTGCGTAAAGAGTCTTTCTCCTCCTTCTAAATAACAGATTTCTGCAGGTTTCTTTGCGCCGCGCTAAAATTGAATGCAAGTGAAATTTTATTTGTTTTGCATAATTTAACCGGATTCTAAGGGGCTATTTGACCAAACTCAGATTGGGTGGGGATTTCATCACCCTTCCCAGGACCCCAGAAAACACCTTGCATCGACCACAATTAATTAAAAAAAGATTAGACTCAGACCTAAGGACAGCGAGCTCAATAGGAAAAGGACTAGGGTAGGCATCGGCCGTTTATCCTAACCGACATTGCGGTGTCTAGGCTAGTGGTTATTAATTAGGCCCACTGTAGTGGTGGTTCCTTCCCACTTACCTGGCCGTATTTGTCCATGAAGAGGCGGTTTGAGGTCTATTTCTAGCCCTAGTTAAGAGCTGTCTAGCAGACCTAGGCGACCCTAGATCTAGGCCTGATTGTGCATGTGTGGTTGACACATTGGTGTCACGAGTCCCTTTCCTAAAACCTCTTTGCAAAACCTTCACATAAATAAAAGAAAAAGAAAAAGAAAAATCTTTTAAAAAAACTTGCAACTTGCCGCTAAAGAAAACTTGCAAACTCACTTCAACCACTTCTTCTCACTGACGTTATCTTACCCCCACATTTTGTTTTTCTTTTTTTTCTGACTGCACTACCCTTTAGTGTATGTCATTTTGGACTAGGGATACTAACGCCCGTTTAGTCCGTGTTTCGTTGGTACCGACCAACGAACCCTTCGACGAACCCTTCGTCGACATTCCGTCCATTTCCTTACCTCCACCTTCAAATTCTTCTTTCGAAGGTATGTCGGGATTCAACCCCAACGATACCTTACCGACGGGAATGATTCCACCTCCACCAGGTGCGAATAACCCGAATCTTCCGCCTGTTGTAGCGCCCGCACGAGTCGCGCTCCAGGATCTCTTCTACCCCGTCCGCACTTCTCTACCCACATGTCTTTCACCCCCACCGATGAATGGGGATAATTTTGAAATAAAACCACACTTCATCAATATGCTGCCTAAGTTTCATGGTTTGGAATCCGAAGATGCATATATTTTCATTAATAAATTCCAAAACGTTTGCGCCATGATGAAGACAACCCAATTAAGTGATGACGCAATAAGGCTAAGGGTCATTCCTTTTACCTTATGTGACCTAGCCGAGAAGTGGCTATACAGCACCGCATCACATTCCATTAGAAATTGGGACGAGTTTGTGAGAGCTTTTCTGAAAAAGTTCTATCCTCATCACAAAACTGCTAGAATCCGAAACGAGATTATACAATTTTCACAGCTTCCTTCCGAACCATTTTGGAAGTGCTTCGAGAGATTTAAAGACCTACTTGTTCAATGCCCTCATCATGGGATAGAAAATTGGCAACTTTGCCAAACATTATACGAGGGATTGAACGCAGCAACGAAGCAGTTGCTAGAAACAATATGTCAAGGTCATTTTCTTTCCAAGTCTAGTGACGAAGCTTGGCAGTTTCTTGAGGACCTTAGTGAGCAAACAATTCAGTGGGAGAGTACCAAGACCACATCATCTTCTTCAGTTGGTCAATCTAGGGCGGGCATACATCAAGTAGATATGTCGATTGCTATGAAGGCCGAGATGGCCTCACTTATGAAAAAGCTAGAAGCCATTGAGACAAAAATCTCATCGTCTTCTCCTGCCACTACTCTACCCACACGAAATGTTTGTGCTTGTTGTTCGAACCCGTCGCACCTAACCGAAGAGTGTCCTTATAATGCACCCATTCAAGGACAGGATCAAGTCAATGCTGCATTTCAGCAACGACAAAGAAATGATCCGTACTCTTCGGCATACAAGCAGGGGTGGAGGAGTCACCCGAATTTCGCTTGGAACCAAAATCAACAAGTCAAAGGGAACAATAATTTTCAAAGACCTCCTCCACAACAACAACAAGCACCCTTACAAACTCAAAACCAGCAACCTTTCCAACAACAACCTTATACAAATCAAACGAACAATTTAGTTCAACCAAATGATGATAAGGTTACCTCGCTCGAAAAAAGTCTAGATGCATTTCTTAAGCAAACTACAGAATCCGCAGCAAGATTTGAAAGTTATGTGCAATCTTTAATGAATAACAATGCCTCACACGATCAAAGTATTAAATTTATTGAGGCACAAATTGCACAATTAACTGCTGCGTTGAGCGAGAGAGAAAAGGGAAAGCTTCCATCTCAACCATTGCCCAATCCCGGTCACGCACAAAACGCATATCACAATCACAATGTAAATGCGGTGACCACGTTGAGATCCGGAAGAGAGTTGCAAAATAATATGGAAACTAGTGATGACATCCCCGCCGGTGGTTCTTCTTCCCCTTCTTCATTTTCTTCACTTCCTTCTTCACCTTTTTTTAGAGCCTATTCTCCACCCTTCACACGGCTCTACTTCTTCTAGCTCTAACGAACCCATTTCTCACAACACGAACACATCCACACCGGGATCCGTTCCTAATCCACAGTCTGCTCCACAAACATTTGACTCAACTAATTTTCAAAATGCACCATTTCCAAACAGGTTGAGTCCTAATAAACCAAATACACAAGTGGAAAAGATTGTGGAGATATTTAAGCAGGTTAGCATAAATATACCTCTCTTGGATGCTATCCAACAAGTCCCTTCATACGCGAAAATCTTAAAGGGATTATGCACTTCAAAGAGAAAAGCATCTCAAGTACCCAAGAAAGTGCTAGTGGCTAGTACAGTGAGCAATGCTATTAACCACCATCAAACCTTACCCCAAAAACGAAAGGACCCCGGCTGTCCTACGATATCAATTACAATTGGGGATAAGAAAATTAATCGAGCACTTTTAGATCTTGGGTCTAGTGTTAACCTGATTCCCTACTCCGTGTACGAACAATTAGGGGTTGGAGAGTTGAAACCCACTCGTTGCACTCTCCAAATGGCAGATCGATCAATCACCTATCCAAGGGGTCAACTAGAGGATGTGTTGATCAAAGTCGGGGAGTTCATATTCCCCGTTGATTTTATCGTTATGGATACACAACCTGTTGCTAACCTAAGAAACCAAATTCCGGTGATTCTCGGTCGACCATTTTTGGCCACTTCCAATGCCGTAATAAACTGTCGCAATGGCTCCATGACTCTATCCTTCGGGAAGAGGTCTAGTGAGTTCAATATTTATAAGATGGGAAGTCTGCCCCCCGTGCCAAAAACTAGTACACGAGAAGTTTGCTCTGTTCACGAAATCACGCAGGAGGACTGCGAGCTTGAAAGATTTCTATTTGATGAAAACAGTTTTGACGCCACTAGTGCGTCCCTCCTTGAGCCTACTACCGTTGACACAACCGAAGTTGATTATGAATGTTTCATTTTTTCGGATGACGACGACTCACAGCCCGAATATGAGTCTTTTAAATTTTTGGATGAGTTAGTCGAACCATCCGAATCGGTTGTTTGCAGTGATTTCGAACCTGTGTTGGAGTCCTTTAAGTTCGAGGTAGATTCCGCAATGATTTTTTCGCCTCCGAAACTTTAACTTATGTCCTTACCGCCTCACCTTAAATATGCTTACATAGGTGAAAATGAGACTTTTCCCATTATCATATCAGCCTCTCTAGACTTCGAGCAAGAGAACGCTATTTTAAAAGTCTTACAAGATAGGCGGCAAGTTTTCGATTGGACTATGGCGGACATCGAGGAGATAAGTTCCCTCATAAGTGAATATCATACACAATTGATGGATGATACCATGTCAATAGAGGACCCACAGGAACATCTTGGGGGTATTGTGGTGAGTCAACTTCCTCCCTTAGAAGTTGAAATACCCCCATTTCTTTTAATAAGGTACGAGAATGCCAACACTCCACTGATTGCTGATCATTTACATTCTCGTTTCGATGCATCACCATCACCTGTATATTTACCTCCACACCTCCCATACCACTACTTCTATCTTCCCCAATTCTTTGCGGACCACCACAACTTATTTTTCCACCAACCAATATTCTTTACTGATAAATTTTTCAACTGGTTGGTGTTGACTTTTGGCCGATGCAAAGTTTGGCAATAATGTCTAACATAGTTTAATTGAATTTTGGGGGAGGGTCTTTTTGTATATATTTTTGTTTTTCTTAACAATAAAAATTTTGTAAATAAATAAACAGGGAAGTGCCGGTATGTTGACCCTCTTAGTTTAGCATGACAGTGAGAACACTGTCAAGTTCAAGTTTGGGGGTATGCTCGGTACGTCTTCTTCCTTCGCATTCATTTGTACATATTTTTGCATTTGCATATTTATTTGAAAAACCATAAAAATTTGAAAAATTTCAAAAATTATAAAAATAATTATATTCAATTTTGGCTAATTGACTTGAGTTTGACTAATAGGTTAACTGGTAAGGAACAACTAGATCTTAGACTTAGTGAATTAAAAACCCTAAAAATAACATTTCTTAAAGTTTAACGGTAGAAAGTATATGCCTTGTAGTTTATTTAGAAATAGGCAAATTTTGGGTTCACTTCTTGGGCTAAGTCGAAACAAGGGAAAAGTATTGATGTTCTAATTAAAGTATAAGTTTGAAAGATAGTTCCTAGCTTAAGTCTAGATTCTGAAAATGTATACCCTACAAAATTGCACAATCACGCACCTTGAAACTTGGAATAGTAGAAGAGACCTTGAAATACTCTTGTCTAAAATCCTTAGTACGAAGAAAATAAAAGAAAAAGTGTGAATAAAGAATAAAAAAAAATGGACACTGGTTTTTGTGATTACTTAAGGCTGCTAAAATAGAAAAATATTTAGCGAGGGTGCTTCATCAGCTAGTGCCTTAGACCAACTAGTTTGGGAGTCACTGCTAAAGCCTTGGGTGTTGCAAGGACTAGGAAGTACGCTTTAAAGTGCAAACGCATTTTGTAATCGGTCGTTGGTACCTCAAGAAGTATTAACGGTCGCATGAAGGATGTGTAAGCAAATTTCATTTAAATTCACCAATTAATAAGTACTTTGGACAATGGACAAGGGCATGATTGCTTGAATTGAATTTCCAAGTGTAGGGGTGATCTTTACACACACGTAGGGGCATGTGATTAGAATTTAGATAAAAGAGAGGAATGAAAGACAGAATTTGTATCTTTAATGGAGTTGATAGAAAATTCCTAAGTTGAGATGAAACCCTAGAAGGAAAACTTAAGAAATGCCGAAAGCTAAGTAAGTCTACATAACATATATAATCTTAAGTTAAATAATGAGGAAGTGTGAAGAATGTGGGTGGATAATTTGCGAGTCAAAAGATAATAGAATTCCTTGTTAGAGAACTTAATTGGAGAACAAAAGTCAATGGGCCGAGTTGATAGGATTTTGTGGGTAGTATCCGCTGAAAACCCTCAGGAGACAACACTCCTCCTACTAGGGACACCTAGAGGTTTAACGGCTTGTTGCACGTGCTCAGTGCAATCGCGTTTCCCTGCGAAAGTGTGGTTAGGATTTTAGTGAATAAATAATAAATTTGCTCGAGGACGAGCAAAAGGTAAGTTTGGGGGTATTTGTTCAGACCATAATATTGCATTTATCATTCCCCTATTCTTATCCTTTTTATAAATAAACAGGTACTCTTGACGCACGTTTGTTGCATATTACAGGTTACAGGTTTCTGGAGCAAATACAGTGAAAAAGACACAAAACAACAGAAAAGGGACTTTTGACCAACAATTAGACGAATCCTAGTCAAGCCCAGTTCACATAGGTGCAAGGCAACGAATGTCAATGTGAAATGGTTAAAAAGCCCAATACAAGTCTTCACTGAAGATCTGGAGAAGAGTGAGAAGACAACAGAGAAACTACATATGGAAACAAGAAGCCCAAGAACCCCTGAACCAAGCCCAAACTTTTCAGAGCCCAAGTCCTTTCTTTGGCCGCGGAACCGCGGCCAAACCCATGCTGGCGCCGCGGATCCGCGGCCGTCTAATACACGTGTCGGTGGATTTTTCTTCTGTTGCCGCGACGGTTCTGGTGTTGGGATTCTCAGGGGTCAAATCTGTAATTTTGCATGTGCGAGAGTCTGTAACCCTAGGTTTCCTATTTTCCTATAAATTGTAATTTTAGATCTGTAAAAACTATGCCTCTTTTCAATAAATAAAATTCAGAATTTCTGGAAGTGACATTCAGATCTATTCTGTCTTCTACTTGGAGGGAGCCATCAAATCTGTAGGTAATTTATTTCCTTGCTTTTATTTTCTAGTATAATTTATCATCCCCTAATGAGCGAGTAGTCTCCTCGCTTGTTAGGGTTAGCCTTAGCGAAAGGGTTGAGAGATGAGATCTCTCACCCCTTTCAATGCCATCTTCACTTTAGAGTTAGAATTCCATGCATACGCACACATCCGCTCCCTACGGCACCCTACCCCTCGAGGTAACGGTGAACCGTAGTATAAAGGGCCGGTTGCGCGCGTTTTCCATGGGGGTTAGGGTAATTATCAACAAAGGAAGGATACAAATCTAGAGGAAGAAACATCTTCCCAAAAGATTCGTATCCACTTTATTGATAATTAACGTAATATCTAATAGATCTAAAAAAGAAGGCATTGAAAGCGGTGAAGGAAACATTAATCTCCAAAACTTCCCCTAAGCCTAACCCTAGCAAGACTCTTAATTAGATTAATTAGATCTAGTTTTTATAGATTTTTATAAACCAATCAAAACGACAAATAGAATCAACTCGTTAAAACACACTAAAGGAATTTACCCGTCTCTGTGGATCGACCCGCACTCACCGGCTAGCTGCGAAGCGACGCCGTTTCTTGATTGCGGTAAACTCATATTTTTGACACTAATCAGGTGGGCACGGGCCAGTCCTTACCTTCTGGCGGCCCAACAAAGAAAAATTTCTTCTTCCAATCGTGGATGGAAGAAGGCAAGACGACGACTCCCGACCCCGCTGCACTCCCCCGACGTTTCCTAAAGGAGAGGTAAACCCACCTCGGGTCGCCCGCGTGAGTGCCGAGGTGACCTTTGTAAATGAGAGAGGAGGCAAGGATGGACAGACCGAAAGGGATCATCTGTAACTTCAAACGGACCAGGAACCCAAGGAGAATCCTCCATGAGTTCGGCACTAGCTGGCCCGGGGCTAGCCCAAAGTAATTTAGCGCTCTAACAACCTCGGGAGAGAAGGGCAGGCGCATTCCGGCCCAAAAGGATTCCAGGTACAAGGCAATCTCTTTACCCCACACCTGATCCGCCCTCTCTCCTTCCTCGGCCAAACGTAGAGTATAGCCGGGAGGGATATAGAAACGAGCCCGAGCGGTGGCAAGCTCGCCCTCGTACCTCACCAAGGATGGCACACCAGGGGCGTCCGCCACCTCCGCTCTGGGATCGTCCCCTGACGCACCACCCCGGGAAGAGGATCTGACCCTAACTTCCCGGGAAGACTCCGACTCAGTGGAGGAATCCTTAGAACCTACCCCGACGACATCTGCAGACTCCTCAAAGGAAGACATCTAACCTGATGAAGAAGTCCTCGGGAACGCAGAGATCCGACCTAAAGAGGAGAGCACCGAGCTTACAAGATCAAGAACGAGGAAAATATGAAGAGATATGGGCCTTGAAGTGGACCCCACCTCTATTTATAGCCACCGGCGTCCTCATCCAACGGCGACAGTCAACTTCCGCCAAAAACAACTCTTCGCATTCGACGACCACGATCGCTCCACCTGTCACTCGCGCATTGGCCGCATCCCATCAGACGCCAGCGGTCTGCGGTCCGTCGCGTCAGCCAACCAGCGCCCGACACGTGGTCTGTCGCTTTAGCGAAAGTACATACGATCCGGCGCATCCTCTTTAAATGCAAAGATCTCACCCTGATTCGCCGGCATCACCCAGAAAATACAACAGATTACTCGGGGACATGCCCGACGATATCTTCGAGAAGGAGCTCACCTTGGGTGACCCGGCAGACCACTCTCGACCAGTCCCGTCAGCTGGTCGGGACGAGAGTTGGGGGCTAATGATGATGCTCGATATCGGAGATATCCCAGATCATGACACGTGGCAGATGACGTGTCTCAGAGCATGCAAGAAAGGACCTACAGTGGCCGACCAGACCACTCCTATGCCCGTCCTATAAACAAGCGCTGGCTCACCTCCGAGCCCCCTGCACAATTGGCCTCCTCGGCCTCACAACTCGTCTCCGGGCTACCGCAGAACCAAGATACCTCGGCTCTCCTGCTTGTCCGCGAGCTCTCCCGCCGAGGTCATCTTCCTCGGTCTCATCGACCGACCAACGGCACCGCTCACAGGCGCAACCGCTATCCCGTGAATCTCGCCATGCGTGAGATATCCGCCGGCCACATCCCACATTCCACGCCATCACGATCCCCCATTAACGAGCTGTCTTGCCATTAATGGGAGATCCCGCTCATCGCGCGGGCATGACATCGGGAGCGTAACGGCCGACATGATTCTCGCGCCTGCCTTGCCGGCTGCCACCGCTATATAAACCCCTTCTTCAGACGGTTCAAGTAAGCCATTTTTACTCCACTAAGCCGTTACTCTGCTCGGATTTTCTCTCTAACTTGACCGTCGGAGGTCCTTGGTGGTACAATCATCCCGGGACTTCCTTGCTGGTAACTCGGCTCAACCAACCTCAAAACCCATTGAGATCCACACACTTCGGGAGCCTGTCTCCAGATCCAATATCAGCCATCCATCGCCGTCATCAGCAGATCAACGGGAGGTAACATCTTGGCGTGACCCAGGCCGTGTCACCCCTTGACCCCCAGCCCGCTATCCGGGGTAGCGGGACCCCCGTAAACTCTGCGAGGCCCCCGATATATCCAAAACCCCTTTCAAAACACAACTCATGCACACTGAGTCCGCATGATTAGTTGACCCGTCAATCGGAGGTTCTTTCGCTCCAAACTCGAAGGGTAATTGACGGCATATTAGTCCGCGGCTGCCGGAGATTCAGATCCCCACAATTAATAAACCCCGGTCTATCTTAGGCAGGGTAAATCTGTATACGCCTGATAAGCGACGCGTATTCCAATCTCAACGGGATGATGAAAAACACGTTACAAGTCCTTCTGCAGCTTAAACAACAGGACCTAGGGCCGTGTCTGTCGTTCCGAACGACCTCATCTTTTAAAGGGTTAGTTCACGTAGCAAGTTACTCAAATGCTATATTGCATTTTCAAATGTAGTTGAAGCTTTATGCGTCTAATCAAACCATAATACCCTCAGGTGCAGCCTTTGATGGAAAAATTTGTTTGATTGGTTGGTGGGTCTATTCCATGTTCTCATAGTTATTAACTTGTTAACATTAT
Organism: Agapanthus africanus; assembly: GCA_030015575.1. Lineage (NCBI taxonomy): Eukaryota > Viridiplantae > Streptophyta > Magnoliopsida > Asparagales > Amaryllidaceae > Agapanthus > Agapanthus africanus. The sequence continues at coordinate 634,426,087 of CM057343.1, forward strand.
CTTTTGTAATATTTTAATCCAAATTGCATTAAAGTCTTCTCTCCTAATCCTGTGAATAGATAGCTAATACCAGCATAATTTTTGTTAGACTTGATTTCAGCACCAGATAGGTTTTGCTTGTTTTGTTGGCAACCTTATTGTTTATTGATTGATCGGTCAGCATCAGATGAGCTCAGCATTTTAACATCATGCAACAAGGACATCTTGCAACAAGGTAAAAGAATAAAAAAAGAAGGAGAGGCAGGGTATCCAATGAGCAAATACTTTTCCAACCAGGCTACAAAGAGATAGGGCTCCTGCATCTGCTAGAAGGTCAGGTAATTCATGGGTCCTTCTAGGGCTCTTGAAATACTGGTCTCCAAACTGGAGGCCATGTATTTAGGCTGAACTGGTAGGTTAAGTATTAAGCATTGACAATTAAGGGATGTTTGGCTTGTTGAATTGGAAATAAGAACTGCATGGGATGTGATACAACATTTTCATTTTTCCCATTTACTTGAAATTCTCATTCAATCGTTTGTTTGGCATGAATATGGTTTGTAAAATAGGGGGATGCTTATATTTTATCATTTGGTTGCTCAAAAGGGGGGGAAACTAGAATTGGGTTTTGGGAATTAGGGATAGACGTGGGGCAAACTTAAATTTTACTTACCTCATTGGGAAATATAAACGACGGTTAATAGGTAATATGCTGATAATAATTGTAGTAAATTGAAAAAAAATTAGCATGCAAGAAATTTCAACAACAGAACAAGCAAAAACCCTAATTTTGAACCTCAAATTTTTTTATGAGAAAAGATATCAAAAACCCTAAATCTTGAATTCTAGCCACATCCTCAAAAAGAGAGGGGGAAAAACCCAAAATTCCCAATAGGAATTGGAATAGCCCATTTAAAACTTATTACTTGAGTCCTGAAAATAGGTGATCGAAGCTAAGGTCAATTTCCAAAAACATTAATTTCTTTTCCTCTCAAACCAAAAAGAATTGGAAATTTCTGCGTTTTAAACCCCGTGACGATTGTCTTGTCCCCTTCTATTCTCAAAACCAACCCCAATTCCCATCAAACAAACAAGCAATTATGAGAGACACGAGGGTTAATGACATGGGAGATAATCTCTCTCTCTCTCTCTCTCACAGTTGGTTAAAGACCACCAATCCATCAATTATCGATTTTTTTAATGATTGACACTGTTCATTTTGATTAACATAGTCTAAGATATACACACTATAATTTTAATTTTAAATTTAAATATGATTTTCATACTTCTTGTATTTGTATATGAGGATCGCAGATTTAGCCATCTAGCGATACAAAACATTTACCATAATCGGAATAATTGTCGAAGTATCAAAATCTGATGAAAAAGTTATTGTGATGAATGTTGGAGATAAATTTTCTCTTGTACCATTCACCCTACATTTCTGGATGTACTTGCACTGGAAAAAGGCAGAAACCAAGAACAAAAGGCATCTCTTCAATGCCTGTACCCTAAATATGCGAGTCACATCCATACAGCTCTGAGGTAGCTAAAGTCACGTACCCATCAAAGAAAAGAGAAGCAGAGTCCCTCTTATTTTCATCCCGGTCTAAAATCTTTTGATCTTAAAATCAACGGTCATATTCGGCTGCCAAACAGTATAAAACGGAGGCTTTGGTATTGGTGTTTTTCATATGCTTTGCATGTGTGGCGTACGTTCAGAATGCTCCCAGTAACAGTAAGGAGTAAAATAGCATGGGTTCTAAATCCAAAGAGAAGGAGCTGCTGGGGTTTGCTTTAGGTGTTGGCCCTGGCCGTTTGGTATGCTGCAATCCTCAATTAATTGTTTGCACTTTTCACATGAAAATGATTTTCCAAATCTCTTGCTTGCTTGATACAATATTTAAATGATGTCGAGATTTTTTTTCCCTTCTTAAATTGTTACTCTATAAGTTATTCAAAAATTAATAGAATGTTGCTGCCTGATCATCATCAAAGAATACTATTTGATTAACCATTAAATGCTACTACATGCTAGATGCAGTAAGCCCCGGAACAGAGACCATCAAAGGGGACAAAGAGTCAACTTAAAGAAGTAGACAGGATCATGAAGAAACTCCGGTGCTAGTTTTTGCATTTTGAGGGTGCAGCCAACCAAACACATTCTTAATCACGACTACTAAAATTATTGATTTTTTAATACCTTTATTTACCGTTTCTTATCTACCATATTATGCACGAAATAAACAGCAACAACAATTATGTGCAGCAAATTTTATATTGATGTTACATATATGCTTCAAATCAAATGATCCTTTTATCCAATCCGATGCTTGATCATGAAGAACTATCATTGATAAGCTGATACATTTGAGTCCCGCTATAGCCTAATGGTAAAGACATTTTGCAGTCGAGCAAGAGGTCTGACTGAAAATCCTACTTGGATAAGTCTAGGCATTTTATTGAGAAGGGAGGGAAAAAAGGGAAAGAAAGAAAGAAGAATGAAGACAATGATGGTTGGATGATGCCCAGGCCAGGCCATGCAATGTTTAATTAGGGCATGGGCCTTACGGTTTTGACTTCTGGGCCGGATTAACACAGGGCCCTACAAGTTATTACTGTCGTCGCCATTTTCATTGTTCTTCCCACTTTCGGTTCATATCTAACTTGCCTGTTGTTGCTTCCATCTTTTTAATATGACCACACGAGTTGAAGCATGTCTCAATCTTGTCGAGAATCGATTTGATCTGAGATTGAGAATCGATTCACAAGGCATTTTTATGTATCTAAAACCGATTCTAAATTGTTTTAAATCCTCCAAAATTTTCGAACTTTCTAACCAAAACATTTTATATGCTAGATACCAATCAGCAACCAATGATTTGAGTCCAGAGAAAAAAAGGGTTAATAAATAATAATCATGACCTAAATTTTTGAATAATTTGCAAACTAATGTTAATACTCACTCTACGAAGTTTCGAGATTTTATGTACATATTGCTTTACTACTTATTGAGCCATCTGAAGCCGCGGGCCATCGCCGGAGGTGGATTCCGGCTATGATGTTTAGCTGGATGGGATACACTCCGGAATCGGGTCTGCGATGGTCCAGCATACCTCGATTTAATTCCTAAAGGATATATTTATTTTAGCTTGAAAACTTTATCAACTGTCATGACAGTGACAGTTATAAGAGCTAATCTATTTCAGTGCCCCCCCACCGCCCAAATCTAGAGCTTGAGCAATGGAGAATTCAATCCTAGCCATTAAATCAAAACCCCCAACTCCATTCATGAAAGCCCCCCAAAGCCACCACAAAACCCCCTTCAAGTTCAAACCCAACAACCCCAAAACAACCCAACATCATCAACCTCAACTTTCTCACAACATCAATCTCCAAGAAGCCATCTCCGCGCTCGAAAACGGGTCCCGAATCAGACCCAAAACCTTCATTTCCCTTCTCCAATCCTGCATCGACTCCGACTCGATCTCCAACGGCCGAAAGCTGCATTCTTCAGTCAACTCGTTGACGGAGCCAAACCCATTTGTGCAAACTAAATTAATCAGCATGTATGCCAAATGCGGATGTTTGAACGATGCACGCGATGTGTTTGACAAAATGCAGAACAGAAACTTGTATGCTTGGTCCGCGATCATCAATGGGTACTCAAGAGAGAAAAGGTGGGGAGATGTTGTTGATTTGTTTTTTGATATGATGAATGAAGGGTTCGTGCCCGATGCGTTCTTGCTTCCGAAGATTCTGCAAGCGTGCTCGAATGCTGGTGATTTTGAGACCGGAAGATTATTGCACTCAATTGCGGTGCGATGTGGGTTTTTGGATTCAAATGAAGAGACCCATGTGAGAAATTCTGTGTTGGCGATGTATGCTAAGTGTGGGGAATTGGTTTCGGCGGAAAAGTTCTTTGAGAAGTTGGAGGTTAAGAATAGGGTGAGTTGGAATGCGATTATATCTGGGCATTGCCAGTTTGGTGAAAATGAAGAAGCTATTCGGCTATTTCAACGGATGGCAGAGGAAAAAGTTGAGCCTGGTTTGGTTACATGGAACATCTTGATCTCAGGCTATAGTCAATTGGGCAATTCAGAGCGTGTTGTGGAGCTGATGAAGCAAATGGAGAGTTCAGGGATTTCTCCAGATGTCGTGACTTGGACTAGCTTAATTTCGGGGTTTGTGCAAAATAGCAAGACGATGCAGGCGTTGGATCTTTTTCAAGAAATGATATTATCTGAAATAAAGCCAAATGGGATGACCATTGCTAGTGTCGTATCGGCTTGTGCTGATTTGAGATATTTGAAAAAGGGAAAGGAGATGCATTCTTATGCTGTTAAGATTGGAATGGAATCCAATTTGTTGGTAGCAAATGCCTTGGTCGATATGTATGCCAAATCCGGGATGCTAGAAGATGCAGAGAGAGTGTTCGAGGGCATTTTAGAAAAAGATGTCTACACATGGAATTCGATGATTGGGGGCTATGCACAAGCTGGATATTGCAGCAAGGCCTACGATCTCTTCTCTAAAATGGAAAGTCTCGGGGTTCATCGAAATGTCGTGACTTGGAACGTGATGATGTCAGGGTACATTCAAAATGGCGATGAACACCAAGCCATGGAACTTTTTCAGAGGATGGAAAGGGACGGTATTAAAAGGAATGCAGGTTCATGGAACACCCTTATCTCCGGTTCTTTGGAAAACGGATCTGTGGACAAGGCACTCAGTATTTTCAGAAAGATGCAGTCCAATTTGGTAAGACCCAATTCGATTACGATACTTAGCATCCTACCTGCCTTTGCCAATTTAGTGTCGGTATCAAAAATAAAGGAGATCCATACATCGATACTTCATAATGGTTTGCAATCAGAGACTTCTATTACAAACGCTCTCATCAGCACTTACTCAAATGCCGGCAACTTAAAAACTGCACAAATTCTATTCAGCAGACTAAAACCTAAAGATCTCATTTCATGGAACTCAATCATTTCTGGTTGCTTTCTCCATGGATTTTCTCGTCTTGCTAGGGATTTGTTCTCGCAGATGAAGGAGCAAGGTGTCAAGCCAAATCAGACGACATTTACAAGCATTACCCGTGCATATAGTCTTGATTCGATGGTCAAAGAAGGAACGGATCTTTTCACTAGCATGATAGATGAGTACCAACTATCTCCTGGCTTAGAAAATTACACAGCGATGGTAGAGCTACTTTGTCGCGCGGCAAGGCTGGGAGAAGCTTTGGAGTTCATCGAGAATATGCCATTACAGCCAGACTCTACTATCTGGAATGCAGTTCTTAGTGCAGCAAGAGTCCATGGCAATGCCAAGATCGTGAGCCTCGCTGCACATCATTTGTTAAGGCTGGATCCCAATAACACGAGAATTCAGAAAATTCTTTCAAAGGTGACGAAGCCTATAAGAGAGAGTAGCAGTACTAGTGTCTCTCATGGTTGTTGCTGGATCGAATTTAGAAACAACATACATACTTTTTATAATGGTCAAAGGCTAACAATCGAGTTAGAGACTAAGTTGAACGAGCTCGATGAAATGGTAGAAGAGAGCAGGACATCGCCAATGTCTCGGTTTTTTCCTGGTTCAAAGTTTGACATTGAAGAATTGGAAGAGAATGGTGGGGTACATAGTGAGAAAATAGCGATAGCTTTCAGTTTGATCAACATATCCAACTTTAGAAGTATAAGAGTGATCAAGAGTGTTGATATGTGTGAAGAATGCCACACAATTGCAAAGTTGGTGTCAAAGGTGCATCAAAGAGAGATATTGATCAAGGATACCAAGGGTTTGCATCGTTTTAGAGATGGAAAGTGTTCCTGCAGAGACTACTGGTAGGTTATAGGAGACAACAAGACGAATACTTTTTGTAAATTTATAATTTCCTAGGAAGTAAATGTATGAACCATTGTATATCAGAGGAAACTCTATCCATTAATACAATTTTCTGATAAATATTTTATCTTTATTATACTATGATGACCTCATCACATTCATGCTCTGATGACCTCATGCAATGATCTCTTTATATTGTAATTTGGAAAAGGTGAAGTTCATTGAGCTAGTAACATTGACTGTTAAGAAATTGCAACTTGACAACACTCAATTATTGTAATTTAGAAATATTTTTTAGCTTAAAATATACCCGGACATCATGCACCAGTCGGCCACTGCAATAGAAATCCAATTCAATTCCAGTTTATTTCTGATATCATTATTGAATGCATTCTAATAATTTGAAAGTTGAAGAAAGTGTTGGATTCGGGGATATCAGTCCGTAGAGTGTTTTTCGTCAAGATAGAAATACGCGTCGCTTGTCAGGCGTATTACAGATTCCTCCTGTTTGGGGTAGGCCAGCGTTTATTGATTGTAGTGATCCAAATTTCCGGCAGCCGCGGACTAAACTGCCGTTAATTATCCCTCACTCTTGGAACAAGAGAACCGGGTAAAACTGGTCATGCGAACACAATGTGCAGTATGTGTGTGTTGTGTTTTGAAAGGGTCTTGGACGTATCGAGGGTTTTGCAGAGTTTACGAGAGTTCCGCTATCCGGATAACGAGCTGGGATCAAGGGGGCTAGTAGCCTCCTTGTAGGGTGCGGGGCATCGCCCCATTAGAAATTTTTCTAACGGGAGATGTGTTTTAAGTATGGGACGTGTGGGAAAAAGAGAGATGAGGAGCGTTCTAAGGACGTGTGGGATGACACATGACCACTGGGGCTACCAGCGGGTCACGTGGGCAACACGTGCCCGCTGGATGCCAGCGGGTCACGTGAGCAACACGTGCCCGCTAGACGCCTGCGGAGCACCAGAGGAAGAAGGTTAAGCCCCTGGGCTTGGAGTTGAACTCCTGAACAGAAATTTGATATGGATTTGGAGTTAAACTCCTAAAAGATCTGAATTTGGAGTTAAACTCTTTTGAGAATTTAGATTTCGGATAGTGAAAAGAGCTCCTTTTTCTTCTTCTTCTTCAAGATTTGGACTTCCTTAAAATAAGTTCTTTTGAGTTGGGTTCCTTCCTTCTTCTCTTTTTCTCTTGGATCTTGGAGAAAAGAGATAGTGGATTAAAAATCTCTCTTTTAGGGATTTGATGGGAAACCAGAGCTTCCTTTCGGGGGTTTTATGGTGAAAATCTATTTCTTTTTAGGAAAAGAAGAGTCAAACTCTTAATTTAATTCAAAAAAATGAAGAAAGTTTAAAATAAGGATACACAGAACCCTAGAAATTACGATAGAATGGAAATTGTTATTAATTTTCTCATCATATTTGTCTTTTATAGGCTACACACTTTAAATATAGCACCTTGGGCTTTTCCAAATGGCACTTGTGCCACCCCACGTCTTATGTGCTTATTTTTTTTGCATATAAGCCATGCGGTTTACAAAATTTTGGTTTTTTGCCCATTTTCATACATTTATTTCTAAAAGAATGCATTTAAACTAATTTATCGCCCCCTTTTTTATATGGAGCCGGCCCCTTTCACGCTCGGTCTTGACTTGGGTTTGGGTCCACTTGCTTGGGCTTGGGCCCGTTTATTCGAGTTCGGGCCCGCTTATTCGAGCTCGGGCCCCCTTGGCCGGAGATTGATTGACTTTGACTTAGTCAACCAGAGTGTAATTTTTGACCCCAATATAGTCAATTATAACCCTCAGATGGAACTGGAATTTGTTGGGATAATTTTACTTTTAGTATTAGTCAATTAGAAATGGAACCACAACTCTAATTTTTTGGTGCTAGTCATGTATGAAATTAGAACTAAAACTAGAACCGATAGGTTAAAAATTCCAATTTTTAGTTACATCATATAAAATCTTCTAATTTAGTCTAATAATTATCCCTCTAATTGTGTGGAACAAAAATTTAAAAAATAAAACTACAACAACAGATTTTTTCCCAACATTTCTCACCCTCTCCCTATCCTTCCATCCGTCTCTCTCTCTCTCTCTCTCATACTCTCTCCCAACTATTATTCTCTTGTGTCAAAACAAGCAAATTAGTAAATTATTAATTTAATTAAATTATTGTTAACTTTATCTTTGGCCATATCTTCAATAAATTATTACAAAGATTGCTAAGAGCCTATTAGGTTGAGAGATTTGGGCTGTATTTGTGAACTTTGAAGATTAAAACCACATGGATTTAATTTAATAGCTTTTTGTATGGTTGGTGGGTTTGGTTTGGGAAAGATTTGTCGCCACGTAAGCAAAAATCTAGATTCATGGATCCAAAAATAAAGTAAGGATTTGAGAGAAGCTCTCTCCATATAAGTTATTTATAGTAATTAAATACAATTGATATTATTGCTAATCTTAATTAAATGTAATTGACTGATTTTTCATATAAAAAGAATATAGAATTATATATTCTCAAGAGTTTGCCTAAAATATTTATTGATTTGTTTTTTAATTTTTTTTGGGTCAATTATTGTTATTGTGTGGTAACTAGACATGCAATGAGTTCTTTATTATTATGGCATATATATTGACTAAACATGCTAATGAGGCAGCGTTTGACGCCGGCAGACAAATTTTGGACAATTTTGTTTGTAGCACAGGAATCGATGCGATCAATGCATGGGAGAAAAAAAGAAGGAGATCGAGATTTTTTGCATTTAAAGCTGACATGTCAAAAGTTTTGCCATCCATTGAAAAACGCTGAATCTAAAAGCTCCTCTCATCTATTACTTGATTGTAGATTAATATCCCAACAATTATGTGTGGGGATCATCAAATCTCCATAGCCACATATATATAGATAAGATATATATAGATAGCAATGCTGATATGAAACAAGTGTTTGAGAAATGCATGGTTAGATAGTAAGAGAATTTTAAGATAGGATCAATTTGTTCATGTGGATGATTTGGAAATCGAGTGCCTTGGACCAACTTGCATGATTCAATTCCTCCTCGGTCAATTGCACATTTATTATATATAAATGCCGCAGATCGACTTCTACATAACGACCCACATGTCTCGATCAAACATGCAAAAGGCAAACTATGAAATTACAGTGTAGAAAACTTAACTGCAAGAGAGGTTTTTTTCTCTCTCTCTAAATTATTATTAAAATTATTTGTTTGTTATGTCACCCGTTCCATTCCAGATCCAAGCTGATCATGGCTGATTGGGAGAGTGTTTTCGGTGTCGAAAAAATATAAAATAATGGATCATATTGAATGACTCAGGACTGTTGGATGTACTTATGAGGTAGCCCTTGTCTCAACGCCTTTGTCCTTTGTTAGCTCAATCTCTATACAGACATGTTATAACATTTCCAACAATATATGTTTACTATTATAACCCAGACATTTTGGATGCTAACATCCTTGGTACATAACTTTTTGCAAATATAAAAAAGGCTAAAATTCACTAAACCTCTAACTCGTTTGGTGGTATCCCAGAAAACACCTAAAAAATTTGATTGACGTAGAAAACCACCAAAGATAATGGTGAAAAGTCATCACCGTTAGTTCCACGTCACCGTCATGCCAATCAACTGCTATATCAGCAAAAAAAATACAGCATTTCCCAAATTACCATTATCTTCCCCGTAAACACCTAGCCCAAAATAATTTTTAAAAAAACCAACTCTAGGGCAACACCGGAGACGGCGGCGCTCACCACCTTCGGCACCGCCATCTCTCCTCCCCACCGCTGCCATCTCCCTCACTCCCTCTCCTCTACCCTTACCTTTACCCCAACCCACCTCCTGCTGCCTCCCTCTCACCTCCCTAACCTCCTCCCATCGCCTCACTGAACTCCACCATCCTCTCCTGCCTTTCCACGACCTCACTTATCCTCCCCCGTTGTCCTCAGCCGCCGCCGCCTCCACCATCATCATCACCTTCTTCTTCTTCCTTCTTGATGGAGGTTAGGATCTCCTTCAGATGTTGTCATCCGTCGATCTGCGCGAGCGTTGGTGAACGGCTGAGATTGGTGTTGAGGGTTGTCTCCTTGAGCGTGTGGATCTCAGTGGGCTTGTTGTGAGGTGAAACCGAGCTATCTGTAAAAGAAGTCCCGGGATGGTTGTACCGCCGTGGACCCTCCGAAGATCAAGTTAGCCGAGAAATTTGGGCAGAGTAGCGGCTTATTGGAATAAAATTGCCATACATGAGTCGTCCGGGAGAGGGTTTTTTATAGTGGTTGCATGGAGTGAGATCTTCGGCTAACTTGATCCCCGGCGTTACGCATGCGTGAATGACGAGATCCTCCCTTAATGACGAGATACGCTCGTTAATGGGGGATACGACGGCGTGGAACGCGGGATCGTGGGGTGGCGGATATCTCGCGCCTGGCGAGATCCGCGGAGTCTTGGCGGAGGCGCTCGCGATCTGCGTTCTAGGTTGCTCGGCAAAACCGGAGATGCTTAGCTCGGCGGGAGGCTCAAGGTGAGAAGGAGGCCGAGGAAGCTCGGTTCTGTGATAGCTCGGGGGCGAGCCGGGAGGGCTGAGGAAGCTCAACGTGTAGGAGGGCTCGGAAGCGAGCCCATGGTTATTCGTAAGGCGTGAATAGGAGTGTTCAGGGATCCATCGAAGGTCGGGTCATACATCGGGACGATAGCCCGGGGGATGCTTCCAATGTATAGTGCTTGCCCGGTTTCCGTGAGCCCCGGGCACGTCAACTTCCACGTGTCATGATCTAGGGAGTTCCCACCTATGAGTATCATCATTAGCCTCCCACTCTCGTCCCGACTTATTTATGGGTCGGGTCGAGAGTGTTCTGGATCGGTTTCCCGGGCTCAGCCTGTTGTCAAGAATTTGTTAGCGCGGATTTCCGGGGTGACTCGGTGTAGGGCGGTTGCGTCGTTCAGATCTTTGAGCCCGCGTGTCGTATCCCGGGCGCTTGGATCTCTGCGCGTATCTTGGATGACGTCGGCGGATCAGGTGAAAAGATCGTGCATTTAAAGAGGGGCGCCGATTCGCTTGTAAGCCAGTTAAGGCGCAGGCCACGCGTCCGACGCGGATTGGCGAACGTGACAGGCTATCGCTTGCGCCCGAAGGGACGTCTCCAATGGTCGTTCGACACGTGGGGGCTTCGACGGCTAGCAGACGCGAATCTTCGTTTTGGCGGGAAATGATCTGAGCCGTCATGTGCTTCCCTCAAGCAGTATAAATAGGAGTGGGATCCCCCTAGGGTTCATAATTTCGCCACTATTTTCCTTTGCTGCGAGAGATTGCTCGGCGCTCCATCCTTTAGATCGGATCCTTCGTGTTCTTTCCTCGGAGAACTCCTTCTTTCGAATTAGGTTAGATGTCTTCTCCCGAGGAGTCCGTTGAAATAGTTAGGGTAGAGTCTAGGGAATCTTCCACCTCTTCGGCTGCTGACGGCAAAGAGGGTTCCCTTATTGCTTCCTTATCGTCGGGCCCACCCCGTAGAGTCAGGGGTACCCGCGCAGCTAGCCGCCCAGTCGCGACGAGGGTCCCTAAGGTGCGCATCGGGAATGCCCGCGATGCGCCTTCCATCTTGAGGGATCTGGATGAGCTTGCTGGGATTCGGTCTCGTTTCCATATCCCCTTTAACTATTCGCTCTGTTTGTCAAAAGGGGGCGAACGGGAGGACCAGGCGTAGGGGAAGGAGATTTCCCTGTATTTGGAGGCATTCCGAGCGGGAATGTGTTTGCCCTTTCCAACTGAGGTATGCGGGATACTACGTTGTTTCCAACTCTCGCCGGACCAGCTTGCACCGAACTCGTGGAGAATCCTCCTCGGGTTTCTGGTCCGGTTGAAGCTTGAGGACATCCTGTAACACCCAGCCCCTTGTATACCAAAATCTATATTTTGTTATTCTATAATTCTACTTATCTTATTTATAATTCTATTTATTTTGTAATTTTATTCATCCTAAAACCCAAACCCTATTATATTTTTCCAACAAATTCCCTTAGCCAACACCATTTTTCTTTTAATAGAACCCCAATCTCATTCTTTTAAATAAATCTATTTTCCATTATATAAATCTCTGGCCCAGCCTTTTTTCCATTTTCCTTTTTTATTGATTTTTCTTCAGCCGGGCCCAGCAATAACTTTTCCCCACAACCATTCACTTTACAATTCTGTTTTTTTTATTTTTCAGCCCCATTTCTTTTTCCCTATATTTTCTCTGGCCCAACAGTTTCCCGGCCCTCTCCCATATTTTCCCCAATGAATTTTCCTTAAAAAAATTTCCAAGCCCAGAACTCCTTTCTCTTCTTTTATTAATCCCTAACGTCGGCCCGGCCCGCGCCCGCTTCAGCCCCCGACCCGACCCGCTTCGACCCATCTTCCTCCAACGGCTAAAATTTTCCCGCTCACCGCCTTCCTCGCTCGCGATCCGTAACCCACGCCGCCTCCTCCGCCCCCGCTCGCGCATGCATAGTTACTACCCACGACGCGCAACCCTCACGACCTCATCTCCTCACCACCCTCTCGCTCCTAGCCCCTCACTTCCGTTCTCCCTCTCTCGAACCCACTAACCGCCTCAGGCACTCCGATTCCCTCACCGGAGCTACGACCCCCACCATCATCTCCTCCCTTCACCGAGCACCTCATCTTTCCATCCACCTCCTTCCTCGCCGACACACCCTCCATCGCCTGAGCTCGAGACGGCCCCTGCACACCCAAGCTCCAACTCCGGCACCCACGATGTCGGCAAGCTCCCCACTGCATCTCGTCGACACCCTCACACCATCTTCGACCATCTCTCTCCCCGCATCTTCTCACCGCCGGCGCCTCCTCCTGCTCACGATCCCCTTCTGCAACATCTCTCTCTTCCTCACCCCCTCTCTCTCTTTCTCACTTTCCTCTGTTCTCTCTCTCATTCTCTCTTCCTCTCCGTTTCCTCTCTCTCTATGATCTCTCTCTCTCTCATTCCTCTCTCTCTCTCTCTCTCTCTCTCTCTCTCTCTGCTTGCTCTCTCTCTCTGCTTGTTTTCTCTCTATCTAACCTCTCTGTTTCTCTCCCCTCACTCTATCTCTCTCTCTTTCAAGCGGACACCCCGACGACGCCCCGAGCCCCACTGGCCGAGAACAGACCCGAGCTCACTCGGAGCCGTTGCCGTCGCGGTGCTAGCTCGTCGCGCGTCCGTACTGTACCTCGCTGTCATGTACCTCTAGGCAAGTTTTATACTTGCTACATTCTAATTGGTATTAATTATGAAGTACAATTTTATAAATTCTATACTAAATATCCTCGATAAATTATACGATGCAACTGTTTGATGTGTGATCCCAATGAAATTACTTATCTAATTTGACGGAACTAGATTGTATAATCTGGCCCGTATGGCTGTGAGTGTAGTGTGTGAATTTCGTTGGATAATTTGACCGTTAATGACTAAAACGACTGCCCCCAAGTTTACTCGTAAAACTGGAATTTTATTGTACCTGAAAACCGTTAAATTCTCCATAAATTATATACACACTGGAATGATGCGTTCGAGGGCTCAAATCGACACCAACTCGACGAACTTTAACCCTATGCTAGTTTCCGATTATTTCTGTACTTAAACTGGGACAAAATTTGGGTCGGAGTGCGACTCTGGACTGCAGTCCAGAGCGACTCCAATTGTTGCTTGCTGTTCCGTAATGACTACCACAGGATTTCCTTAACTCGTAGGTTGCGGAACTCCCCTGTTTATTGTAGGTGAATCTATTATCTAGATAACACAAGTGGTTTCATTCTGTTTCGTTATCGTTTGTTATTTATTCTGTAATTTAATAGATCGGGACGTATAGCAGTCCCAACAGAATCAGAATTGACATACTAATGTTAAACAGTGTATATATCCTAACGTACAGATGCGATTGAGAAACCGTCTGTTGCGTTGAAAACCTTACTGAAAACTCTAGATTTCATTCAACTGTAGCGTCGCCAAAATCTGACCCCAACTGGGATTAAAATGCGTTGTGAAATGGATTTCTGATTCTGAAACCAGATTTCCAGCCGTGAACGCTTAAAATGAAATGGCTATAATTAATGATCCTGGAACCCGATTGGCATGAAACTAAATTCGATGGATATATAACTGAACATACTAATCATTACCTGTTCATCGTTTCACTAAATTGTAACCGTATGATTTATGATAAATTGTGCAAGTGGTAGATTATTGATTCAGTACATCCTAAACATGCTTTATATACTGTTTACGCATCATATCATACACATGTCGTTGTATTGATAACCTAGTGATAACGTGCATTTACCCAGTGTTAGATTTTAGTGATGATTGTGGCAAGTACGTCAGTGTTCGTGTATAAATGATTAAGTGAAAGTGATACGTACTTGTACACAATCAGTGAACCTTATTATTCTATTGCATTGTCGACGTCTGTGGGATGCACGTACGTGTGACTATAAGTGGTATGGGACACTTATAGAAGCTTTTGCACGAGTGTCACAGATAAGGCACCAGACACTGCCATTTATCTTAGGTATTAGTCGGGACGTGCTTGATGGAGGTCCTGCCTCCAGTTCTCGCGCAGACTTGTCACGGATTGATTAGTATTTAGGGTTATGGTTAGCGTTTGATGTAGACCACGGGGTGTGGGGTAGTTTAAGTGTGAGTTCAACAGAATCTCGGGAGTCCCATGCCGGCTTATATATTTAGGAAGATATATGGAGATTTACAGGGTATGTGATTATCACCGTGATATACATGTTGGGCCCGTGGTCCCTTGCCCTTGGGTTCTACCCTTGGATGGAGGACACTCGCGAGTGGTTGACTCTCACACTTGGACTGACGATATGCTTAGTGACATGTACAGTGAGACTTAGAGACTGATAGGGATACTGGTATTGATATATCTTACTTACTGTGTTGACATACGTGGCATATCGTTCTACTGCTTTTACTGTTCCGCTGCATTGATTACTGCACATTCATATTCATGTTGTCATTGATTTATAGTTATACATATCTATTACCATTATTAGAGTTGTCACATGATTTTATACATATTATTTTGCTATTGTGTCGCTCTGACGACCTGAGTATGCATGCTCAGTGTGAGGAGAAGATTTAGCCTGGACCAGGACTAGACGTATATCACACACCTCGACTTGCTATCCAGGGTTATACCTTTTGTTCCCATCAGGTCAGTTATTTATATTGTTTCGTTCCAGTTACTGCATTTCTCATTACCTGTGCATCATTTACCGTTTACCATGAAAAACTAGAAGCCGAAGTGCGACTACGGCAGGACATTTCCTTGACCGTAGGAGCATGGCTGGCCTTGTCAACTCCTCGTATTCTGTATTTTGGGAAGCGGGGTGTAACACATCCCGTTCAGCTTGACTCTTCTTACTTCCTTTCTCTTCTATAAAAATCACCCCGGCACCAGCAAGAACGAGCCGAGTTGGGTGTATTTTTCCTTTAAAAAACGCAGGGGTGGGGTGGCCGGATCGGGTGTGGTGGTCGTTCCTTCTTCCATCCATGACTGGAAGGAGAAGTTTGTATTCGTCGGGCCGCCCGAGGGTGAGGATTGGCATGTGCGTGTATAGTGGCACAGGGCCGACTGCCTGCAGGTGAAGCAGTCGTCCTCTCCCAAAGCGAGGGCAGTGTCCATGTGGGAGCCGATCCAGCGGGTCGACGTCTTGCTTTCCGAGCAAGTCCTTAACTGGGCTGGGCTCAGCCCCGCGCGCTTTGTGGGTAAGTTAGGAGATTGGACGACCTGTTTAGACTTGAGTAATTTACTTTTTTCCCTTCTTGCATCACTAACTTCTCTGTGCTTTCTCCCTTTGCCGGACACATGGACCGATACAAGATTCTAGCTGCCATATCCGCCACGTCCCAGAAGAAGGCCGAGGGCATGGTCTTGTCCCGAGCAGGCCCGAGCTCGGCCCTGAAACCGTCCCCACCGGCGAAGTCCTCCGCAGCGCCCCGGACCCCCGATGACCGTCGCGGGGTTAGCCAGAAGCACTCACGAGACCCGAAACCCCGGGTGAGAGAGGAGGAGGAGGTGACCGAGGTCCCCCTCAAGAGGAAAAGGACGGTCTCCCGCACGCCGTCGATTGATATCCCCGAGGGGATTCAAGTGCAAGAGGGGGACGTCTGCTTCGTGGTCCCCTCAGGGCTTTCCGTCGTCGACAGCTTTCTCGTGGACATGGAGCAGTCGGCCGGGGGAAAGATTCCGCCGAGGACCCTGAATGCCCAAGTGGCCGCCATCGCTCAGAAGACTGTTCTGGTCGGTATTCATTTAAGTGTTGTCTTAATTGCCCTCTCTTAGTCCGGACACCTCTAAATCCATATGTTGCTTCCTTTAGGTCCTCTAACATTGCGCCCTTATCGTCAACATGGAAGCCAAGGAGATCGCCCCGGCCATGAGGAAGGTGGGGGAATCGTCTTCGGAGGCGGAGGATCTGCGCCTTCAGTTACGGCAGGAGAAGGAGAAGACGGCCGCCCTTGAGACCCGGTTGGCCGCCGGGGAGCTCACGATCTCCAAGTGTTAGGAGTCCTACCGGCTCATGGGAGAGTCCCACCGAGCCGTGGAGGGAAAGTTGGAGGAGCTGGGTAAGCGCCACACCTTAATGAAGAAGGCGAGGGACGCTAACAAGAGGGAGACCGAGGCTGCGCTTGGGGCGGCGAAGATCGCCGAGCTTCGGGCCTGCAAGTCGGTGGACACGTACAAGACGTCAGACCAGTTCTACAATGACCTCGGCGAAGCCTCCGCTATCGTTTGGCATGCAGCCTTTGATGATGTCAAGGAGTTGATGCCGGAGTTTGCTGACGGTGAGCTCCGTGCTCGGGTCCCTCTCTCGGTGGAAGCGCTACAGGCGGATGGCACCGCAGGCGGGGCGACTACGGAAGCAGAAACCTCGACCCCTGAGGGCGGTGCCGAACAAGGCGAAGTCCCGGCGGAGCCTGCTACCTGAGCTCCTCTTTTTTCTTTCTTTTAGATCCAAAAAATTTTGTAAGCCTTCGGGCAATTTTTGTAAGGCTGAGGAGCCCCGAATACCCTGTAAAAGATTTTAGAACATAAATAATACTGGGTTTGTCTTTCTCTACGTGGCAATGTTTTTCTTGTGTGAGTTTTTGAGTTTTTCGATCTCTTCCTCAATGCAAATGTTAGGTCGTAGGTCAATGACCGACCATTTAGATGACGATCATGCGTCGAGTGTAAACCAATTAGTTTCAAGTACAGGAAGGCCGGTGTCCTCCTGCCCCCGAAGTTGAAGCGACGATCGTTCACTTAGGATACATCAGGAGACTCCTCCGAGTAGGAAGGTCGGTATCCGACCATTCCTTAGAGTCGATTCTTAGCGTTAGTTGAACAACAGCCAAGTCAGAGTTGGTCGGCGTCGGCGGGTTCTCCTTTGACGCGGTTCCCAGACCTCCGTCTTGGGATGGTAAGAATTCACCACTCGGAGGTTAGCCGAGTAGGGATCTGCGCAGTTGCCCCTTGGTGGGGCGTTGATCCTTGGCGTCGGTGGGTAGGAGTGTACCCGCCAAGGATCGACCGAGCAGGGAAGCTGCTCGGTGGTCTCTTGATGAGGACTTCGATCCTTAGCATCAGTGGATAGGAATCTACCTGCTAAGGATTGACCGAGCTTGAATAAAAAAGAGTAAAGGCGTAATGAAACGAAGTATACCAAGGCCCAAAGAAACGCGGAGCCTCTCTTCCTCCTCGAACGTCCTGAGGGAAGCCGCGAGAGGCTCTTCGGCAGAATTAGCTGTTGAAGAAGAAAGCGTTAATAGAAGCATAATAAAGAGAGAAGGGATATGCGCAGAAGAATATAACTAAAGTATACCCGACTCCGCAATAAAGATCAACGCCGCTTCCCCGCGAGCCAGTTGCTCGGAAGCTGCGAGGGCAGCCTGTAGATCAGTATCGGTCGCAGGCGTGTCGAACAAACCTTCATTGGTGTCGTATTCGCACAAGCCCTCATTGTAGGGAGCATCGGGCTCCTGGCCGAATAAGACGTCGGCAGAGAATAAAGATTTCTTCTTTTTCTGCGAACGAACACCAGCGGCCGACGATAAGAGCTTTCACTTGACAAGCATCTTCGGGCGGCGGGTCCCGATTTCCGAACCAATGCCAGATTCCCGGGACGCCACGGCTACCGCAGTTGCGGGAACATCCGATTGAAGCTTCTCGAGGAAAGCTCGTGAGACCACAGCCGTAGTAGCTTCTCTTAAGGAGGGACTGTTCCCCGCCGAAAAGACCCGGGAAGACGCGATGAACGTCTTGCCTGAATTTCGGGGCAGATGCTAATTGGTGCTATCCGTCCACCTCTCCGAAGATGCCAAGTTGATTTATGCAACCATGTATCTAAGGTTTAAACGGATGCGGCCGATGTAGCAGATTTCGTCAGATTCCCCCTCGTTTGAGGGTTTTTTGACTGTGGGGGCGCTCTTCCTTGTAGGCGCAAGCCTCTACAGTTAATTACGCTACTGCATCGCGGTAACCACTTTCTCCTTTTCCAGATGGTTACTTCATGTCGTGTGTGTTTGTTTTGTTTTTTATTGCCCGTGGATTGTATACGGAGACTAATTTATGTTGTCGCCCGTAGGGCGTGGATTAGTCCAAATCCGTATCTTCGTAGATTTGGGTTTGAGGGTTGGGTTTAAGGATACGTTAGCCTCATTTGAGACTAAGATCGACTTAAACGTATGTTAAGGACACATTAGTCTAATTTTTAGACTAAGATCAACTTAACGGGATCGTTGAGATCCAGCAAGAGGGAATTGGGCTCTGTTGTTTAGTTTAGGGACATTACGGTCCATTATTAGTTTAAGGACATCTCGGTCCAATGTTAGTTTAAGGACATCTCGGTTCAAGGTTAAGGACATCATAGTCCATGAGTTTAAGGACCCCACAGTCCGTAGTTTAAAGACGTCATAGTCTATAAAGTTTAAGTACATCATAGTCCATGAGTTTAAAGACCCCACAGTTCATGAAATGTGTGGTTGTCGGGACCCGTCACCTCTCTGAAGACGTTGAAGGATTATAACGGCAGATATCAGAGGAGTAAAGAGATGTACCCTCGAACCGGTGTGAGTTGGTTGGAAGATCTGTAGTCCAATTTGGAACTAAGATCTGTTGAAATATTTATGAGCAGGTGGGCTCAATTAATATAAGTTGAGGACTTATGGCCAATATTGGGCTAAGTCCAATAAATATTTAACATTTTATTTTGGGCTGTTGAGCCTTTATTTGGGCTTAGCTCTTTTAATAATGCTGAGCATTATATCTTGACAAAATTTTTGTCTTATATTGAATGCAGAGCATTCATCAGAGCTCTGTCTTATTAATGAACAATTTATGTTCTGTCAGCGCCACACGTGGCGCGCCGGGCGCTTTGCGCCAGTTAAAGAGCGCAATGCGCTTCTGCCAAGTAACGCACGCATGAAGGACACATGTCACGCTTGGCGCTTTGCGCCAGTTAAAGAGCGCATTGCGCTTCTGCCGAATAGCGCACACATGGAGGACACGTGTCGCGCTTGGCGCTAAGCGCCAGATGATGCTAATTTATGAGCGCATTGCGCTTTCAGTTTAGTGGCGCACCCGTGAGTGACACGTGGTGCGCTTGGCGCTGAGCGCTAGCCCATGAGCGCAGTGCGCTATTTCAGAAGCGCAAAGCGCAAGTTGTTTAATTGGCGCACACGTGATTGACACGTGGCGCATTTGGCGCTGAGCGCCGGTCCAGAGAGCGCAGAAGCGCAGTTCAAGAGCGCAAGGTGCATTTCAAGAGCGCAAAGCGTATTTGATCAATTTTATGATCTGGGAACAAATTTATGTTCCTTTAGAAGAGACTTTGTCTCAAGATTTAAGAACAACAGTTCTTATTTTGCAGGAGAGATTTTCAATCTCTTATTTTGATGAAAGGCTTTGCCTTTATAGATCAATGATCTGTGAGAAGAATTATGTTCTTCTTTTATTGTGTGATGAGATCTTTCGATCTCTTTTATGAAAGAGTTTGATCTTTGTAGATCTATGATCTTTTTAAGAAGATAATTCTTCTTTTTAATTATGAGATGATTCCATCTCTTTGTTCATCACCATTCTCTTTACCTTGAAGAAATATCTTCTTGCAAGAGCTTGCTCTTTATCTTTGAGTTTTTTTCCAAAGTTTATGGGGGGGAGGGGGGTTTCTCTATATCAGACTTGAAGTCTTGGGGCCTTTATATAGGGCAGGCTGATTTGTTGAATCTGTTAAAGAGATCTTTCTCTGGTTGATTTGGAGATGTTTCCCACCGTTGGATCTTTGATCCTAGAATTTCTGTTTTACAGAAGGCAATCTTCTTGTTTTTAACAAGATTGGAAAATCTTTCCATAACAGAATTTTAATTCTGATTAATTAATGATTTATCATTATTATTAGATGTTTTGATCTAAGGGTGGGGAATTTTTAATTCCAGCGCTAGCGCACCCGTGCTTTGCACATGGTACGCTGCTCAGAGCGCAGCGCACCTTGCGCTAGCGCACCTGTGTTAGACACGTATTGCACTGCTCAGAGCGCAGTGCGCCCTGCGCTAGCGCACCCGTATTTGACACGTGGCGTGCAGCGCGCCTAGCGCTAGCGCACACATGGTGCGCTGCCTAAGGCGCAGCGCACCTGGCGCTGGATCTGAAGCGTTACTTCAATTTTTGAAATTCGAATTTCAAACAGAGCTTTGCTTTGATTGGGGGAAACAAATGCCCCCCTCCACCGTTGCGCTCACGTGGCCTACACGTGAGTGCAGCGGTGGCAGCATCTGCGCCCTTGGATCAACTCAGAAATTGAAGAGGCGTTTCAATTCCTATAAATAGGACCTTTGGTCCTTTAGATGATTCTGTTCATCTTCTTTCTTTGAGAATTTTGTTCAGAGCATAGCTCTTCTGTTTAAGAACTTTTCAAGAGTAAAAACTCTGTTAAAATTTAAGGTAAAATTTAAATCTTTTAATAAACTAGGGTCTTACCAATTAATAGAGTCTTGCTCTTCATAGATCTTTGATCTAAAGAAAACCCTTTTAGGGTTTCTTTAATAGAGCTTTGCTCTCTTCAAATCATGAACCCATAGATCTAAGGAGATCTTATTTCAGGGCTTCTTAACCCATGAACAGAGCTTTGCTCATAAAGAACTCTTAGAGTTTGTTCATAGATCTTGAAGATCTCAGAATTCTTAATTCATAAAAAAAAATCGATTTTAATTTTTTTTCTGATGGGTTTTTCCATCATCAATTTTTCCAGAGCAAGACTCTTGAGGAATTTTGATTCCCTCATGATCAGAGTTTGACAAGTGTCACTCTGTCACAGAGCATTGCTCTCAAAGGAAGATTTACTCCTTTTCCCGAGGGGTCTTTCATTTAGTGAGAATTTTCTTGAGGATCTCCCCACTTAATTAACAGTCTCATCAAATGATGAGGCTGTTTTTATTAATTATTAATTGATGAATTGTCATCTAGATTTTGTGCGCCCCTTTGGTCCCTCTCCACTGCATTGCAGTGTGGTACAGATTTTAAAGTACCAAGAGTCAGAATTTAAATTAAATTATAGCACTGACAGTTGACTTTTGTCTTTTTTTGCACAGGCGACATGTCTTTCGACACTTCCTTTTCGTTCATCCGATCAGAAGGAGGATTTCCTGAGGCGCCTGTAGACCGAGAGGTTCTCGCGCTGATCAAAGACCACGACCCGGAACA
Source organism: Agapanthus africanus (assembly GCA_030015575.1). Classification (NCBI taxonomy): domain Eukaryota; kingdom Viridiplantae; phylum Streptophyta; class Magnoliopsida; order Asparagales; family Amaryllidaceae; genus Agapanthus; species Agapanthus africanus. The sequence goes on from CM057343.1 coordinate 634,447,683, forward strand.
CAAAAATCTTCACCTGTGGGGTAGATGGTATGATCAGATCATCAGAGGTCGCCGGAGCTTTTCTTGTGCGACGCCTTCGGAGCCTCTCTGCGATCCCGTATGCAGATGCACCCCCGGTGAACTATGCCGTGGAGGTGGTTAATTAGACTTCGGAGGGTCTACTTCAACCTTCGATCACCGCAGTACTCGTGCAGCGGCCGGCGACTTTGGATACCCTAGGGCGGCGCATATGTCAGGGCGAGTCGCGCCCTTTGGGACAGCCCTACAATATCGGCTAACTCCCCGTCATCCGGCCGGGTACTTGCTGTTGGGGTAAAAATTTACACCCCGGTTGACCAAGTCAAAATCAAAGTCAACCCCAAGCCAAGTGGGTCCAAGCCCAGATCCAGTGGGCCTATGCCCGGGTCGAGCCCGAACATGAAGCGGCCGGCCTTTCCCCATGCCAAGATAAAAATTTTGTAATAAATAATTTTGTTGTATTTCTTTTATTTTATTTTATGGATAAATGTAAGAAAAATAGGCATAAAGCCAAATTTTTGTAAAGCCCATGGCTTATGTGCAAAAAGAAATGGCACATGAGCCATGGGATAGGCAAAATGCTATTTTGTGAAGCCCAAGGGGCTATGAGTGTATAGTCTATAAAGGCAAAGATAATGAAAATATCTCACAACTTTTTCTCTCTCCAAAAAATTTTTAGATCTGAGATCTTTCCTCCTTCTTCAAGGTTCCAAAACCTTCTTCTTTCTTTTGAATTAAATCAAGAGTTTTACTCTTCATTTTATAAAACTAAATAGTTTTTCACCACAAAACCCACAAAGGGGAACTTGTATCTGTCATTAGATCTCAAAAAGAAGAGATTTTTAGATCTCGCATCTCTTGATCCAGCTAACAGAGGAGGAGGAGGAAGAAGAACCCATTTACTCAGCCAAAACATTTTTAGGAGTTTAACTCCACTCTAAACCCTATTTCTGGGACTAAAAGGCCCTTTTTCTCGCCAGCGCCCTGCGCTCGAGCGCAAAGCGCCAACGCGCCGACACGTGGCGCGCTTGCGCTCAAGCTCCCAACGCTCGAGTGCAAAACGCCCACGTGCCGACACGTGGCGCGCTTGCGCTCAAGCGCCCGAGCGCAAAGCGCCCACGTGCCGACACGTGGCGCGCTTGCGCTCAAGCGCCCAGCGCCCGAGTGTAAAGCGCCCACTTGCCGACATGTGGCGCGCTTGCGCCGAAGCACACAGCACCTAAGCGCACAGCGCTCAAGGCGCTGGCCCCACGCATCCCTTGGATGCCTTTTCCCCCTCTTTTTAAATATACATACATATATATATATATACATACATACATATATATATATATATACATATGCATACATATGTACACACACACATACTCCACGACACTGCCCTCTGTTAAAATTTTTTTCTAACGGGGCGCTGTCCCGCACCCCGCAAGAGGGCTGCTAGCCCCCTTGACCCCCAGCCCGCTATCCGGGTAGCGGGACCCCCGTAAAAACTCTGCGTGGTTCCCGATATATCCAAAACCCCTTTTCAAACAACACACGTACACTGCACATTGAGTTCGCATGACCAGTTTAACCTGTCAATCGGAGGTTCCCTCGCTTCAAAGGCGAGGGGTAATTAACGGCAGCTTAGTTCGTGGCTGCCGGAGATTCGGATCCCCACAATCATTAAACCCCCGCCTGTCCTAGGTAGGGAGAATCTGTAGTACGCCTGACCAGCGCGCGCGTATTCCCATCTCAATGGGGTGACGAAAAACACCCTACAGATTCTGGCACGCCCGGTGGGACTTTTCTCTCCTCCCATATTTCGGGTTAAACGTTCACGCGAACTCAATCAATATACATATCCATTGTCTATACTGAAATGATGTTTTTTATCTGTGCAGCAATCAACTTTCGACGGCAATGTCTCCCAAGACGAATTCAGCTTCCAACGTGACCCCGATCCTGTACGTGGTCAAGGTCAATGCTCGTGTGGTTCTCCCTGCAAGCCTCAATCGACAATGGGAGGAACTACCCCGCCAGTTTGGTTCCGTCGTCATCTACCCTGCCGGAAGCGCTCATCTGGCAGAAATTCCGGCGAAACAGGCGGCCAAGCCAGTCTCAAGGGGCAAGAATCCGAATGTCGTGATCGCCAAGGCACCACAACCGAAACTTAAGACGGTGTCTGAATGACTCTCTGGCGCCCCAACTGGGGGCAAGACTTTCGGTACAAAGGGCAACATCAACTGTTGCGGACGAGCTCAGGCGATGACTCCAACAAATGCACAATCAAGCGTATCTCCAAAGCCCTCCATCGCCTGGTCTGCGGCGTCTTCCCAAAGAGCCGATGTCTGCTAGGTGCTTAGAACAGAAAAGTTAAGGCAGAAGCGGCTCGGGTATCGAGCCAACAAGAGGGCCAGGGCTTCGGCCAAGTGGAATCTTTTGAAGTTCCAAGAGCAGGGTTACTTTGTGACGACAGCTGAGTCGGCCACAAAGATCAGCAATTCCTTCGAACCTCTGAAGTGGGTTCAGAAAAATGCCATGACCGCCAGAATCAAGAAGACAGCGGTCCGAACAATGCTAAAAAGAGACATGTACCAGCCCCAACAGATAAAGTATGACACTGTCTCTTCAAGAGTCTATCAGGCTCTCTGTGCCGCACAAAAGCAGCGGGGCAAACCCAGAAAAGAAGCGCCAGCACCATTCAAGAACCTGTTTGGGCCAACCGCCTTCAATCGACTGCCAGCTACCGAAACGAGGGGGTCAAGACAGCGATCTTTGAAATCAGCCGCCGATGATAAAAAGACATCAGGATATATTATCCATACGGTCTATATGGCGGGCGGGCGCCCCAGCGACAACCTTCGCAGCAGATGCAAGGATGGGGCCACCACATCCCAAGTCCAACCTGGCTTGAATGTGGTTGCCGCTGCCTAAGAACAGCCGCCTCCGTTGGGTAAGAAAACCTTCTCGTTGAGGATGATAGGCAGAAAGACCCTTCGGTCCATGCAGAATCAAGCTCGGACAGCGAGGAAGAGCCGACTTTCCGCCCCCGGACTGCGGAACAAGAGCTGCTTCAAGAGCTTCGAAAACAGCTCAGGAGCAAAGATAAAGAGATGGCCAAGCTCTATTCGAAAATTGACGACCTAACGAACGTTGTGATGCAGCTTACGGCTCAAATTGCTCGAGCGCCTCCCAATCAAGCAGAAGTCGCTACTCATCAGCCGGGTGAGGACAATCCGAAGCAGCCAATGCCTGTTCCTTTGGGTCCAAGACTGGTCGAGCCGCACGAAAGCTAGCCACATTCCGCTTCTGGGGACGCCTTGGCCCCAGATAGCACCATCCCGCTAATACAAGATCGGATAATGGACTTAGTCACCAGCAAAGTTAAAACATTGGTGGCTGAAGCTGAAGCTCAGAAAGAAATTGGCAGTAGTGGGCGGCCATATCCCGCACAGTACGATCTGATCGAGTTCCCGAGCGGCTACGTCATTCCTAAGTTCGGAAGATTTGATGGAACGGGGATTGCAAATCAGCACGTCGCCCACTTCAAAGCATCATGCGGAAATACAGGGGGCAATGACGCGCTCCTTCTTCGTCAGTTTTTCAACAGCCTGACCGGTGTCGCCTTCGACTGGTACGCGAGTATACCAGACGGGTCCGTTATTACTTTTGCCCAAATGGAGTCTCTGTTCCGGCAAAGGTTCATGAGCATCAGTGATAAAATCTCCATTGCTGACCTTGTGAGGACCAAGCCGGGGAAGAATGAAAGCAACACCGACTTTATCGCTCGATGGCGTAATCTCACAGTCAAGTGCGAACCGCCACTGTAGCAGGACCAGTCCGTCAGCCTTCTCATTGGGAACCTCAGCAATTGGATGGTCCCATTCTTGTGTACAGCGGGCCTCAAGACATTTCAGGAGCTAACCAAGAAAGTCCAAATGCTGGAACGCTCGAAGCAAGAGTCCCCGCCGGACTCTCAGAGAGACAAAACTTGAAAAAGCAAGCGGGAAGACAACCGTAGAAGCGGGTGTTCCATCAGTACCAATGTCTTCAATGCGTCCGACAATGAAGAAAAGCGAAGGGCGGGCGAATCCAAAACCAACCGGTCTCGAAAGCCATTGCTGGGAGGAGATGGGCCTTCCCTAGAGGAGAAGAAGAACAAGGTTTACTCTTTCAGAAGGGACAAGGTCCGTAAGATATTTAAAGATGCCTTGAACAACGGCCTACAATTGCCGGAGTCGAAAAGACCCCAAGAAGGAAAAATGACCGACAATCCCCTGTATTGCCCGTACCACCGAGTAGTGAGCCATGCGATCGAGGATTGCTATATCTTCAAGGACTGGGTCGAGAAGCAGTACAAGGCTGGAGAGATCGAGCTGTCCAAAAGCGTGTTGGTGAACAATCAAGTTGCAACCGCCAACTTTATACAGACAGAAGTTGAAGCCTACTGGGAGCAGACAGCCGAACCCGCTGCCCTGAGCAATGAAACGGACTCATCATGGCCTCCGTGGAGTACGCACATATCTAATAAGACGAAGAAGATGATAAAGCTACTTCGGAAAGAGCCCAGGACGGAATGGGAAGGGCAGAAGATGCCTACCAGTCCAGCTGCCAATGCGGCTCCATCAGGCTCAAAATCCAAGAAGCTCAAGAAGAAGAAAAGTGCAGCTCGGCGCGAAAAGGAGTCTGCAGGGAGATCGACCATTCAAAAATATATCGATTCTCTCGAAGAATATGAACAGAAAGAAAGAACTCTGATTCAATTGAAGGAATTCTTCCCTGTACAAGTGGCTGAAATTCTGGAGGAATTAGAAGAAGACCCCAATGAAGAGATCCCAGTAGTGACCTGCTACGCCATCCATCTTGGCAGCGACTCTCAGGAGGAGCTTTGTTTTCCCGAAGAGGACGAGGAGCTCGCCACAAAGGCCAATCAAATCCAGCTCAGAAGCGGCAGGGCTCTACCGCCGAATCAAGGCAACGCCCCAAAAGGGAAGGAAAAACAGGTGGTTAATGAGGAAGATGGCAGAGAGCCGGCTGATGAAAACTCAAGTCCTTCCTCGGTGGACTATAATGTCTTGGCTCATCTCCGGAAGCTTCCGTCTCTCCTGAGCATCCACGATGCCTTGGTCCTATCTAAGGAGCTTAAAGATGTCCTCATTCACGCTCTACAAAACCCTGAGCGGTATCAGGCTTGCTTTGCGGAAATTAATATGAAAGAAGCTCAGTACACTTTGCAAGCCGCCACAGTCACATTTAAGGATGAAGACTTGCTACTGGGAACAACTGAGCATAATCGGCCGCTTTACGTGACCGGGTACAGCGACAGGGATCGGATTAATCGCATATTGATTGATCCGGGATCCTCAGTGAACATCATGAACTTGCGAACACTGAAGAGTTTGTCAATGGACGTCCGACACCTGTCAAGGGAAAGGATTGTCATTCAAGGCTTCAATCAAAACTGCCAGCAAGTTATGGGGTCTATAGCTTTGCCAATCAAATTCGGGGATCTGCAAACTGAAGCTAAGATATACGTGATCGACGCCGACACGTCTTATAAGATTCTCTTGGGATGGCCGTGGCTCCACGATTACGGCATCGTCCCATCAACTCTCCATCAATGCATGAAGTATACTAAAAATGGCGAAGAAAGACGGATTGACGGAGACATCCAGCCGTTCAGTGTGCATGAAGTCCGATATGAAGATTCTCGGTACTTTATGAACCACCAAAATGCTAAGACACAACTGACTGAGGATAGAGCGGCCCCAAGACTCAAAAGCAAATCTGCGCTGGCTGTCACTTTCAAAAGCAAAAACGCCCAAGTGCGCCCGCGTTTTGGTAGCGACACTGATGAGTCCGACGCTGGAAGTCCGTCCTTCCGTAAAACTCGCCCTCATTTCGGTAGCGATACGGACGAATCTGTTACTGAAGCCCCATCTAGTAGCAAAGTCCGCCCTCATCTTGGCAGCGACACTGAAGAGTCGGAGGAAGAGGACATGTCGTGCAACAGCGGTGCAAATTGGACCCCCATGCAACAAGCGAAACTACGAGAGACCTTCGAAATTGCAGAAGGGTCCTTAGTTGTCACAAGGGTACCAGAGCAGATGTGCAAAGATCTCGATGCGTTGTCAGTCTCTACCGTAGACCAGCTGAAAACTTTCTACGTCCCCAGAAGGAAAAGTGGGCAGAAAGACATCCTATTTTATGGGTCAAACCCCGTTGTGCACCCGGACGATCTGTCTGTCGCGTGCCTTCCATATGAGAGAGGCATAAGAGCCGTCCTCAATCCCAGATACTATGCACCCGAGATGCGGGAATACTTTAAAAAGTGCGGATGCCGGTTATATCAAACGGAGTCCGAAGAAAAGTTTTACGAAGGGCTATGGTATCCGCCCCAGGTCCGAGCACTCATCGATGGACGAATTCCAGATAAACGAGGCATAGGCTACGTTCAACCTGATTCCAAAGCGTGCTACATGATCTATGTTGGTGAGGACAGCGAAAGATCAAATGATGATAACGAAATAGCCAAGCCAGAAGAAGCTCCTCAAGAGCTCGAAGATGGCGGACAAGCAACCTTTGATGAGCTAACCGAGATTGACTTAGGAACGTCCGATAATCCAAGGCCGACCTACATCAGCTCACTTTTGTCGGAGGAAATGAAAGAGCAGATAATTGCCCTGCTGCATGAGTTCGTCGACTGCTTCGCGTGGACATACAAAGAAATGCCAGGCCTTTCCCATGAAGTGGCCGTGCATAAGCTGGCTATATCTCCTGATGCTAAACCAGTCAAACAAGCTCCTCGAAGAATGAGAAGGGAACTAGAAGAAAAGGTCATCGAGGAAACCAAGAAGCTCATCGATGCCGGCTTCATCAGGGAAGAGAAATATGCGGACTGGATCGCATGCGTAGTCCCAGTGAAGAAGAAAAATGGGCAGATCCGAGTTTGTGTCGATTTCAGGGACCTCAACAAGGCATGTCCTAAAGACGACTTCCCGCTACCGGTCATGGAAATGATGGTCGATGACACCTCAAATTATGAGCTGTTCACCTTTATGGATGGCTCGTCTGGGTATAATCAGATCAAGATGTCGCCTGAGGATGAGAAGCACACAGCATTTCGAACCCCGATCGGAATATATTGCTACAAGGTGATGCTGTTCAGACTGAAGAACGTAGGTGCTACATATCAAAGGGCAATGACTAATATCTTTGATGACCTAATCCATAAAGTCGTCGAATGCTATGTTGATGATCTGGTCATCAAGACTAAAGCCAAGGCCGATCATATCCAAGATCTTAGGACCGTTCTCACCAGACTGAGGGAATACGATCTGAAGATGAATCCTCTGAAATGCGCTTTTGGCGTGTCATCGGGAAAATTCCTGGGTTTTATAGTCCGGCATCGAGGGATCGAAGTTGACCCATCAAAGATAAAGGCCATCATGGAGATGCCCCCTCCGAAGAGTCTGACGCAGCTAAGATATTTTCAAGGCAAGCTTGCTTATATACGGAGGTTTATCTCAAATTGATCGGGAAGGTGTAGGCCCTTCTCAAAGCTCATGAAGAAAGGAGCTCCTTTTATCTGGGATGCCGAATGTCAAGCAGCGTTCGAAAGCATCAAGCAATACTTGTTGCACCCTCCAGTGCTGGCCGCTCCCATTCCAAATAAACCGCTGATTCTCTATACCGCCGCGCTAGATGAGTCACTCGGTGCGCTCCTTGCCCAAAACAACGAGGAGGGAAAAGAGAATGCCCTCTACTACCCCAGTCGAACTTTAGTCGGGGCGAAACACAATTACTCCCCGATCGAAAAGCAATGCTTGGCTCTGATGTTTGCTGTGAAGAAGCTGAGGCACTATCTGCTCGCTCACCGGGTTATGCTGATCTCCAAGGTCGACCCACTCAAACACTTGATGACCAAAGCAAGCCTAGCCGGCAGAATGGCAAGATGGGCTGTCATGCTACTTGAGTTTGACATAGTTTATATTCCTCAGAAAGCAGTGAAAGGGCAAGCTCTTGCAGACTTCCTTGCCGCTCATCCTATACCAGAAGGGTCGCCACTCAATTGCGAGTTACCCGACGAACAAGTGCTACAGCTAGAGAATGACGAGCTATGTTGGGAGCTCTACTTCGATGGGGCCTCATCGATAAGGACCTCCAGTAAATCAAGTGTCCCGGAGATAAAAGCAGGGATAGGATTAGTATTCATCACGCCATTTATGGGAACCCTACGGCGTTCTTTCGCTCTCACCGAGCCTCGGACAAACAATGAAGCTGAGTATGAAGCTCTGATAGCTGGTTTGGAGCTCGCCATAGAAATGGAAATCCTTCGGCTACGGATTTACGGTGACTCCCAACTTGTCGTCTGCCAATTAAGCGGCGACTATAAGATATACGAACCTGAGTTAGCTCGGTATAGAAGCCGGGTGGTGGAACTCATGAAACGGTTCACTCACATTGAACTAATGAGAATCCCCAGAGCGTTGAACGGAAAAGCCGACATACTCGCTCGCCTAGCCAAGGAGCTGGCTGATCCTGACATGGACGAAATTCTGACCACAGTCAGGAGCTGGCAAATTCTACCCCCAGTCTCTCTACGAGAAGAGGAAAGCACGGAACAGAAGAGCAGTCCTGCCGAAGAAGCTTCGATCATCCAAGACGAGCCCGATTGGAGAGAACCCTTCATAGAGTACTTCCGATACGACAAGCTGCCGGAAGAAAAATCTGCGAGGATCCAACTGAAGAAAAGAGCTCTCCGATACATGTTTGTGAATGACACGTTATACCGCAGGTCATATGACCAACTCTGGCTCAGGTGTCTGTCATTGGCCGAAGCCCAAAAGGTCATGAAAGATGTTCACTCGGGCGTTTGCGGTGCTCATCAATCTGGCCCCAAGATTCGACTTCAAATCAAATGGCTTGGGTATTACTGGCCCACCATGATACGGGATTGCGGAGAGCACGCAAAGAAATGTCAGATCTACTAAATCCATGGTGATTTCATTCACAAGCATCCTAATCCGTTGCATCCTACGGTGGCGTCGTGGCCCTTCGAAGTCTGGGGCACCGACATTGTTGGCCCAATTGATCCTCCGTCATCCAAAGGCCACCGGTTCATACTGACCGCGACAGACTACTTCTCCAGATGGGCTGAAGGTGTCCCGCTAAAAGAAGTCAAGACAAAAGATATTCTGACATTCTTCCAGCATAATATTCCATACCGCTTCTGTACACCAAGAAGAATCATTTCTGACAACGGGCCTTCTTTCAAGAGCGTCTCAAGGTTCGCTACTCAGCACAAGATAGACTGGAGATATTCCTCTATCTATAATCCAAGAGCCAATGGGCTAGCCGAAGCCTTCAATAAGACTCTGTGCAAGCTCCCGAGGAAAAATGCTTCATCCAACGAGAGGGACTGGAATCTCAACTTCACGAGACGTTGTGGGCATATCGTACCACGCACCGTACTCCAACTCAGTTCACTCCATACTCATTGCTCTTCGGAGTGGAGGCAGTCCTCCCCCTCGAAGTCGAAGTTCCAAGCTTAAGAATGGCCGTTCAGCACGAGTTTACGGAGGAGGAAAACGTGCTCCTTCGACTTGAAGAGCTCGATGCCCTCGAAGAAAAGAGGCTCGCGGTGCAGCAAAATCTGGAACTATACCGAGCCCAAATGTCACGGGCCTATGACAAAATAACCCGTCTCCGCGCTTTCAAGAAAGGTGAATTGGTGTTGGTCCTCAAAAGACCGATCATTCCCAATCGACACGCCAAGGGAAAATTCGAACCAAACTGGGAAGGACAATACGTCATCGAGAAAGTATTCGACGGAGGATCCTACCAACTAATAAGTGCCGAGGGAGAAAGGCCCATGCCACCCATCAATGGCCGATATCTCAAGAAATACTACACGTGAATGCTCCAGGTCGCAGGTGAATTGAGCACACCAGCCCTACGGTCTGGATCATACATCCTACGAAACCGTATACAATCCACGGGCGTAAACGACCCCTATCTCTCCCAAATCCTGCCGGTGAGACTACTTCTAAAGTCCCACCAGCGGCAAAAAAAAAAGAAAAAGGAAAAAAATGGGTATGTCCACAAGCAAAACGGGCACGGATGAAAACCCGAAAGGGTTCCGTAAGTAAAAACAGCAGGACTACCAGCGAGTTTGTGAAAACCCGAAAGGGCGCAAACTCGTGAAAAGAGATGAAATACACTCGCAAAGTCCTCTCGACCTTGTGAGGAGAAAACCCCTGCGTGAGATCCTTACGACTCACAAAGGAGCAACACACTTAGGAATCCTCACGATTCCTAAGGAGAACATACACCTGCGAGATCCTCTCGACTCGTAGGGAGAAAATGCTTTTATGAGACCCTCACGGCTCATAAAATTGAAAAGCCTTAGGTGATAGGGACCCAAACCTGTCTCCTAAGCCATCGTTCCCTAACGGGCAACGACAAATGATGAGTCGCTCCTGGCATTTCGCTTCAGTGTTAGCGGTGCTGATGCCGACCAAAAACCCAAATCCCAAGTCCTCCCAAGGCAAATGATGAGTTGCTCCTGGCATTATTCCAGTGCAGCAATGCTGATGCCAAACAATATCCAAATTCCAAGTCCCCAAACGGCGAATGATGAGTCGCTCCTGGTACCATATTCCAGTGTAGCGATGCAGACGCCAACCAAAATCCAATTTCTCAAAATTCTCCTGCCCTACGGCCAGTCCCCAAATTGACTGCCGTATACAATCCACGGGCTCAAATAATTCTCGTCATACCCATACCCCACCATAATCACCAGTTACGCGGCTGGTCTCCGCCTTTGGAATTATGCTCCATTGAGAAGACCCACTCATGTGTCCTCACTATACATGAGGAGAACAAACCTTTGTGGGATCCTTACGACTCATAAAGGAAAAACATACTTAGGAGTCCTCACGACTCCTAAGGAGAAAATACACCTGCGGGATCCTTACGGCTTGTAGGGAGAAAATGCTTTTATGGGACCCTCACGGCCCATAAAATTGAAAAGCCTTAGGTGATAGGGACCTAAACCTGTCTCCTAAGCCATCGCTCCCCAACAGGAATAGGCAAATGATGAATTGCTCCTGGCACGTGTGCTTCAGTGTTAGAAACGCTGATGTCTACCCTAACCCCAAAATCCCAAACTCCAATCCAATAGACCCCTAAGTCTTTAAACTAGGAACAGATGACCCCTAAGTCGTTAAACTAGGAACAGATGACCCCTAAGTCGTTAAACTGGGAACGAGGGAAATCTCCTCATGGCAGATGATGATCCTGGTACCATATTCCAGTATAGCGATACTGATGCCAAGAAAAACCACTTCCCAAATCCTAAAAGGGCAAATGATGAGTTGCTCCTGGTATTATTCCAGTGCAGCGATGCAGATGCCAGACAAAAATTGAAATCCTCAAATCCTCTCATGACAAATGATGATCCGCTCCTGGTACCATATTCCAGCATAGCGATGCTGATGTCAACCCAAATCACATCAAGTCAAACAACCAATGACCTCCCTGGCAGAATCAAATTCCACCTCGGAAACAAGTCAACTTCATCCCTAACGCCGCAAGAAGCGGGGCACGTCAAATCCAGAACCGACCATCCATGTCGCTAAAAGGGCAGCAACGACCGTCCAAGTCGCAAAAAGGGCAGAACCGACCGTCCAAGTCGCAAAAAGGGCAGAACCGACCGTCCAAGTCGCAAAAAGGGCAGCACCGACCGTCCAAGTCGTTAAAATGGCAGCACTGACCGCACACGTGGCTAAAATGGCAGTATCGACCGTCCAAGTCGTAAAAAGGGCAGTATCGACCGTCCACGTCGCTAAAATGGCAGCACCGACCATCCACGTCGCTAAAATGGCAGCACCGACCGTCCACGTCGCAAAATGGGCAGAACCAACCGTCCAAGTCACAAAAATGGCAGCACCGACCGTCCACGTTGCTAAAATGGCAGCACCGACCGTCCATGTCGCAAAAAGGGCAGAACCGACCGTCCAAGTCGTTAAAATGGCAGCACCGACCGTCCACGTCGCTAAAATGGCAGCATCGACCGTCCACGTCGCTAAAATGGCAGCATCGACCGTCCAAGTCGCTAAAAAGGGCAGCATCGACCATCTAAGTCGTAAAAAGGGCAGAGCCGACCATCCACGTCGCTAAAATGGCAGCATCGACCGTCCACGTCGCTAAAATGGCAGCATCGACCGTCCAAGTCGCAAAAAGGGCAGCATCGACCGTCCATGTCGTAAAAAGGGCAGCGCAGGATTCCTACAAAGCGGGAACCAGATCACTCTGGGCCAGGGAAACGTCTATCACGGACACTCTGTCTCGGAGACATGTCAAGCAACGACCGTCTATGTCATAAAAAGGGCAGTGCCAGCTTCCCAAAAAGCGGGAACCAAATCAAGTCGCCTCCATGTGAAAGAAGATCCATCAATTTCATGCACACGACCCACATATGTGGTGTGCATTTATTGATGGGGGGCAATTTGTTGGGGTAAAAATTTACACCCCGGTTGACCAAGTCAAAATCAAAGGCAATCCCAAGCCAAGTGGGCCCAAGCCCAGATCCAGTGGGCCCATACTCGGGTCGAGCCGAACATGAAGCGGCCGGCCTTCCCCCATGCCAAGATAAAAATTTTGTAATAAATAATTTTGTTGTATTTCTTTTATTTTATTTTATGGATAAATGTTAGAAAAATAGGCATAAAGCCAAATTTTTGTAAAGCCCATGGCTTATGTGCAAAAAGAAATGGCACATGAGCCATGGGATAGGCAAAATGCCATTTTGTGAAGCCCAAGGGGCTATGTGTAAAGTGTATAGCCTATAAAGGCAAGGATAATGAAAATATCTCACAACTTTTTCTCTCTCCAAAAAATTTTTAGATCTGAGATCTTTCCTCCTTCTTCAAGGTTCCAAAACCTTCTTCTTTCTTTTGAATTAAATCAATTGTTTTACTCTTCATTTTATAAAACTAAATAGTTTTTCACCACAAAACCCATAAAGGGGAACTTGGATCTGTCATTAGATCTCAAAAAGAAAAGATTTTTAGATCTCACATCTCTTGATCCAGCCAACAGAGGAGGAAGAAGAAGAACCCATTTCCTCAACCAAAATATTTTTAGGAGTTTAACTCCACTTTAAACCCTATTTCTGGGACTAAAAGCCCCTATTTTTGGGACTAAAAACGCCCAGCGCCCGAGCGCAAAGCGCTCACGTGCCGACACGTGGCGCGCTTGAGCCGAAGCGCACAGCACCTAAGCGCACAGCGCTTAAGGCGCTGGCCCCACGCATCCCTTGGATGCCTTTTGCCCCTCTTTTTATATATATATATATATACATATATATATACACATATGCATACATACACACACACACACATACTCCACGACACTGCCCCCTGTTAAAAAAAAATTCTAACGGGGCGCTGCCCCGCACCCCGCAAGTGGGCTGCTAGCCCCCTTGACCCCCAACCCGCTATCCGGGTAACGGGACCCCCGTAAAAATTCTGCGTGGCTCCCGATATATACAAAAACCCCTTTCAAAACACAACACACGTACACTGCACATTGAGTTCGCATGACCGGTTTAACCCGTCAATCGGAGGTTCTCTCGCTCCAAAGGCGAGGGGTAATTAACGGCAGCTTAGTTCGCGGCTGCCGGAGATTCGGATCCCCATAATCATTAAACCCCCGCCTGCCCTAGGCAGGGGGAATCTGTAGTACGCCTGACCAGTGCGCGCGTATTCCCATCTCAATGGGGTGACGAAAAACACCCTACACTTGCAGTGGGCCCGGTATATCTTTTTTGCGAAGAAATCGCAGCTGCTAAAGCTCGGCTTATACCCTGCGGTCTACGCTTCCTTGTTCCAGTATTCTGCACCTCCCACATGGTGGATCAAGGTGTTTTTGGAGCAGTGGAACATCCCGACCCATACCTTCCTCCTATTGGATAGAGAGGTCTCCATTTCTTAGAAGAATTCACCGAGGTTTCTGGTTTACCAGTTAGGGGGGAGCACTACGAGGAGCTGCTTCCTCCGGATGAATATGTTTTTGCCACCAAGCCAGTGGTGATGGGCCTCACCCCAGAGAACGCCATTTAGCACCAGTTCCCAATTTTGTCGCGACAAGGCGCAAAGTTTGCTAAACTTGATGATCCCTTCGGCTTTGGCTTGGACCGTCGGCCAATACTGGAAGCTGATCAAAAGGGTTTCTTTCTTCCTGACGTCGCGATCGTCCCTCTGTCAGAAATCGCCACTCCGGGCATTGATGAGGAAGCGTTCTTTCTCGGGTTCCTCAGTTTATGGTTAAGCTGGTTCGCGCTTCCTATGCATCCTCGTTACATGAGGCCTTCCGTCTTCTACCCCGCGCATTGCATGGTTGTCGGAATACAAGTGGCCATCGGGATCGCCGGGTTAGCCCACCTATATCACGGTCTTAGCTTAGCAGCGGATACCACTGAACCAGGGGTGTATCCTGCCAACTTCTCGATGCATTACTTCACTTCATGGATGGAGCTGCACGTGCTTAGGGTCTTTGGCATCCACCAAAGACCTTCTTTTTATAACAGATGCAAGTTCCCACGGATAATGCGGCTGGTTGACGCCTCCATCGTGAGTCCGTCACCACGGGAAGCTAGGGGCTTGCTCCTCCGTCCGCGCACGGTTGGAGATGGTATGTCTTTCACAGACAAAGTCTTGACCATCGGACAGGAAACTCAAAAGGCGGTGCTGCCATTGCGAGACATTTTTAAAGACGGGGCTTCCGTGTTGAAAGCCTGGGAGATTCTTCATTTGTACTCCATCAGGCCGGGCTTTCTTGTATTCAGGAAAAATGATGCGGCGCTATTCATGAGATACAACCCACATCGTTTTGCCCAGCAGCCGAGTTACAATCAGGGAGTCTCGCTGGAGGCTTTCCTGCTAGAACCTGCTGCCACCGAAGAGGGAATGTGGAGTGCGCCGCATCATTTCATGCACTTGAACACGGGGTCTCACTTCTTTATCAGCGAACCAAGTTGTGTCCCGAAGGCCCTTAATGTACACGTGGCTTGGTATCAACATTCAATGGGAGCTATTATCAGGGAGGAGAAGCGACTGCTACTCGACCGCAACGGTGCACCCTCTACTGGTGATCGAAACGTCCCCTTAAAGCGATGAACCATTTTCCTCCCTCCGCTAAGAGAAGCTGCTGTGATTGAAGTCCCCCACGACAGGCCTGAGCTACCTGTGCCCCGTGCTCTCGTGGAGATTGTGGATGTACTACCGGTGCCCCGTGCTCCCGTGGAGACGGTGAATGTAGCTTCCTCTGAGTCTGGCATGGGTTCAGATATCGGGACTCGTCGCCCCAAAGTGCCTACCAAGCGTAAGCTTGTGCTGGCTGCGACTGGAGCTCGCTCGCAGAAGAGGAAGAAGAAGTCGATCCTCCCTGTAGACGCTATACTCGGCCAGGAGCCTCATGCTCCTTATAGCGAGGGATTGGGCGAATATGGGACTAATGAGGGTCTATTCATAGCGCCGGAAGATACTGATCTGGAGGCTGCTATTGCAGCTTCTGTGCTATCGGCAAGCCAAAAAGCGGGACTGGCCATCCTTGCGCAATCAAGTAAACATTAGTCGCACCTTTTGCTATTGCATTATATATTTTTTTATCATGTTTTGACTGATATTTTTCTTTCTGTAATAGGCTTTTCCACTGAAGAGGCTCTAGCGGCTTCCCTTAGGACCTTTGAGGAGGAGGAGAGGACTCGCATTTTGTTGGGCGTTGGTATATTCCGGCTCACCGTGTCTTCATTCTCTTTTCTTATGGACGATCTGACCCCTTCTTTATCTTATCGTAGGGACTACAATGCCAATCCCGTAAGGTGATGCGGAGATGCTTCCCGGGCCAGCCATCGAAGTCCCGGCCTCCTCAGGACTGCCGAAAGAGGCCTTACTCAAACGACCGATGACGGATGCCATAGCGGCTCTAGAGATAACCCTTGGCACGGACGATGACGTCCTATTGATGGAGGCTTCTAGAAGATCCGCTCTCACGGCCCGGGCGGAGAGGAAGCGTAGAATGCGCGCGGCAAGGGAGCGTAGTGCTGACTTGGCCGCGGGTGCAGGTTCAAGCACCGCTACCCTTGCCCCTACTCCTTCAGAGGATGCTTCGGCTGCCTTGTCCACCGCCCACAGAAAAGCAGCACGTGCGGCTCGGGAAGCAATCGGAAGACCAACTCAAGGTAACGTGACATTGGGTTCTTTTTGTCAAAGTTTTAATTTTCAGGTTCTCGTATATCCTATCTTGCAGGGCCGAGTCTTACCGAAGAAGTGGCGGCAACTACTGAGCCTGGGGTAGCGGTAGAGGAGATAGCCATGATCGCCGAACCCGAGGTAGCGGTAGGTGAGATGGCTACCGTTGCCGAGCTCGAGGTAGCGGTGGGTAAGATGGCTACAGCCGCCGAGCTCGAGGTAGCCACTCTTTCTCAGGAGTCGGGCACCGTCCCAATCGTCGCTCTTTCCCCTTGCGGCTCCTTGCCGTTGCCGGGCGTTGCGAGTATCACGACGATTCTCGTAGAGTCGGTGGATGAAGCCACGGGCAGCGAAACCATTCCGATGGAGGAGGGTGAAGCAGTCACTGCATCAAGTGATGCCCTTGTCGCGGTTCTGACCGGCGACTCACCAGGTAGACTTTGGGTCATTGCTTTTCTTTTTATTCTATAATCCCTTTCAATCTTTCCTAACAGTATTTATCTCGTTTCTAATGCAGGCGTGGCGAGCGTTGAAGTTGCGCTACCCGAGGCAGCGCCATCAGTTACCGCTTTGACGGTGACCACTCATCTACCTTCTCTCGTACTATCTCAGATGTTGGAAGGTGCGGATTTGTGATCCATCAGTTTTATTTCTAGGCTGTATAATTTATGTACTGACATTGCATTACCGCATCCTTGCAGGAGTCTTTTTTGATCACCTGTATCAGGTGCTACACCCACACTTCTCTTTCCAGTCAGAGATTAGTCCGCCCGCTGGTGTCAGTGAGTATCTTTTCTAACCGACGTCCTTTCTTTAACGGGCAGTCACATTATTGCTAATTTTTCTTTGCATTGCTTGTAGCCTTTTTCTTTTCATTTTTCTGGGGGATCTGTTTAGAGGTCACGTGGGGACACGTGATGGAGATCTTTCAAGTCTCTTGTATTTTTAAGAATTAAATTCTTTGTAGGGTTAAACTCTAATTATGTTTTAGGGGAATTAAATTCCCATATATGTGAAAGAATTAAATTCTTATGTAGGGTGAGACCCTAATTTCATTTTAGGAGGAATTAAATTCCTGTGAATTTTAGAGAATTAAATTCTCAAATAGGGTTAAACCCTGGCTTTGCCTGTCTTAAAGGAATTAAATTCCTATAAATTTAGGAGAATTAAATTCTCATATAGGGTTGAACCCTAGTTTTATTTTGAAGGAATTAAATTCCTATAAATTGGGAGAATTAAATTCTCATATAGGGTTAAACCCTAGTTTTATCTTGGAGGAATTAAATTCCAATAAATTAGGAGAATTAAATTCTCAAAACTCAATTCTCTCTCTAACTTTTGGATCTGCATGGCAAAATCTCAACCCGATGAGAATTAAATTCTCAACCTATAGGGAGATTTGCTTCTGCAGATCTTCAACCAGAGGAAAAACTAAGTTCTTTTACAGAAGAGTTAAACTCTTAGATTGAGAATTAAATTCACTTTTTGAAGTTTTGAAGCTTTGATCTCTTTTCTTTTTCTCACCTAGGGTTTTCTTTCTTTCTTAAGAATTAAATTCTCCTTTCTTTTCTTTCTGCTATTTCCCTTTTGAAAATTTTCAAGATCCCAAAATTCTCTATCCTTCCTCTCCTTGGCTCCTATTTATAGGAGAAAGAAAAGAATCAATTTGTTTAGTAAATCTTTCATTGAAAGATTTTGTTTGTTTTTTTCGTAACTAATATGATCTTTTAGATCACTCGGTGAATTTTATTCACCATTGGATTTTTAATCCAAAAGATCTTTTATCTGTTATTCCTGGCAAATTTCAGGAAAATCTTTCCTTGTATGAAATCTTTCCATAAATTGGTGATTTTTAATCACTATTGGATTTTTAATCCAACGGTGCTCCATTTTACAGAGCACCATCTTTTTTGTTTGGAAAAATTTAGAGAAATATTTTTCCAGTTAGGTTTTTTGATTCCCTCTTAATTAGAATTTAATTCTATTAATTCATAGATCTTTAGGAACCCATCACGTGTTGGCACGTGACTCCCTGATTAAGCATTTGACCGGAATTTAATTCTGTTGTTTTAAAGAACTCAGAAATTATCACGTGTCAGCACGTGACCCTTGGTCACGTGTTGGCACGTGATGCCCCATTGGGGTTTTTCCTTGTCATTTTATTATACCTTTAATTCTTTTCAGTGAGTTGAAAGGCCCATCACGTGTTGGCATGTGACCCCACTGATTAATTATTTCCAATTATTTATTTTATTTAGTGCCTACAGGCTTTGCCTGTAAATGGTCACGTGTCTGCACGTGATGCTCGGTCACGTGTGGGCACGTGATGCCCGGTCACGTGTGAGCACGTGATGCCTCATAAATTTTGATCCCGGATGAATTATGAGGCCCATAATATATCAAATCGAAGGATTTTTTGAGACGCTTTCGATAACATTAGAATTTAACTATTTCTCATTCGGGAGTTTGTCAAAATGCAGCTCGGAAAACAC
The DNA here is from genome assembly GCA_030015575.1 of Agapanthus africanus. NCBI lineage: Eukaryota > Viridiplantae > Streptophyta > Magnoliopsida > Asparagales > Amaryllidaceae > Agapanthus > Agapanthus africanus. The sequence goes on from CM057343.1 coordinate 634,466,431, forward strand.
TGGTTCGCATTTTCTTCCTTAGATTACACGTGCATAGCATATTTGCTCATAACTTTTGATCCCGGATGAATTATGAAGCCCATAATATATCAAGTCGAAGGATTTTTCGAGACGCTTTCGATATCATCAGAATTTAACTATTTCTCATTCGGGAAATACTGGTTCACATTTTCTTAAACGTATCGCTGCCATTTGATACCTTGGACTCTTTTGCGCAGAATTTTTTTTGCGGGAACAGTGTAGAAGGGATGATGTTGTACTCGTGCAACCAAGGCCGGCCGAGCAAAGCATTGTAGCAAGTCTTGACGTCAATGACGTGAAATTTAATATCCGTGACGAATAGCCCGAAGCGCAGCGTCAGTATCACAGACCCGAGAGTCCGTGATGACTGGGAGTCAAAACCGGAGATGGTGATTTTATCACGAGCGAGGTGTTGAACCCTCATGCAGATTTCCCTCAACACTCTCACGTTGAGGAGATTGACGGAAGACCCATTGTCAACCAGGATTTTTCCTATCTTGATATCGTGACAGTATCCGGAGACATAAAAGGGACGGTTGTGCTCGCACATCCCAAGGAGGAGATCTTCATCGCCGAAGGTGATATCGGCTGTGTGCACTTCTTCCTGCTCGTCCTTCATCTTTTCTTCGGCGAGGAAAACTTGGAATTGCTCTGGCTCTTGTAGCGCCTTGATCAATGAATCTCTCACCTCTTTAGATAGCATAAGGGTGTCGAGAATGCTGAGCTGCGAGGGTAGCTTCCTCAAGTGTGCCAGAATGTTATAGTCCACCTTGCTCTTCTTCGGCGGGTCCTTGGCTGTCAGCTTTTCGACGGCTTGGTCATCAAGGATGATATCCTGAGGGACCTTTTCTTTCCCTTTATCTTTTCTATTTGACTCACTGTTCGAGGGCCCGAGATTCTTTTCGGGCAGCGTACGATTGCGCAGCTGAATATTTTCACAGGTCTTCGGTTCTTCCTCTTTTTCCGAGGTGGATTCTTTGAAGAGAGGGCAAAGAGTCATTTCTTCGTCAGAGTCGCTCCCGAAGGTGAGAGCTTGCGATCCCCTAGTGTTAACAACGTGACAGTTGCCGGTAGTTCCTTTACGCTCTTCGGTCGTATTTCTTTGCTCCCGACGAGTTTTGCGTTTCATCCGCTTGAAATGTTGCCGGTGAGCAACATATCACTGCCACCATCTTTTAAAAGCGTGGCACTCTTCGGTGAAGTGTGCAATCTTTCGATAATATAAGCAGTAGTTTGGATGTATTTCCACTTCCCCAGGAGTGTTTCCTTCGGAAGGTGGAAGTTTCATTCCTATCGATATGGCTTTGGCGAACATCTTCCTCGTTTTGAACCTGCTTTTATTTGCGGCGGATGTACTTTGATTCGGCGGAAGTGTTTCAACCCTTTCGTTCAATCGCCGGCGCTTGGATTTTTCAAATATGGCCATCTCACTCTCTCGAGCAGCCTTGCTTTTAAGAAGAGCTTCATTCAGGAATGCATCAATCATTTCGTCTGATGGCCTTAGAAGTTCCGGCTCAGGATCTGCCCCCAGTTTCTGTGTGTAAGGAGCTTCTTCATTGTTTATTGACGAGTGAGAGATTACATGGCAACTTGCCACATAATCTTCAGACTCATCCGACGAGTCTTCTCCATCGTCATCACCTTCGTTCTCAAAGACGTGGCTGAGAAATTCTTGGAGTGTCACTGGAGTCCGCGCCTTCTGATTATACTCTTCCAGCGCGTCAATCTGCTTTTGCAGGTCCGTGCGTCTGTCACCAGGCTTCACGAGCTTCTTGGATTTCTTCTTCTTCTTCGAAGATTTTGACGGCTGGGTGTGAGCACTTTGACTATCATCAGCAATTTTTGGAGTTGGACGCGGTTTCAGCATTTCCTTAATAATCTCGGGTTCTAGCGGATTTTTCCATTTGATTGCCGGGCATGTGTGGAGATCCTTCAGCATTCTTTTTGTTTTGGCTGAAAGAGCGATTTCCTACGGAGCTTCTTCAACAAAAGAGCATGATGCCCCCGGCGTGTCCGTCTTCTTAGGAGTGTGCGGTTGTGGTGGGCTTACTTTCCACTTCTTAGACAGCGCAAACTTGCCTTGCTGGTATTGGTCCTCGATCCAACCCTTAAAGACGAAGCAATCTTCAATTGGATGGCTTACCGTTTGATGGTAAGGGCAATAATTGGGACTATTAGTCTCGCCAGGTTGCAGTGGTCGCTTTGGATTCAGCAGATTGATGAGCCTATTGCGCATTGCCAGTTCGAATAGTCTCTTCGTTTTGTCCCGAGGTAACGAATAAGGACGCTTCATTTTCTCATTATAGTATCGCCGTCTCTCTTCCAGTTGATCCGTTAGTTTTGGGGCACTGGGCTGCTGTTGAGTATTCGCAACGAACGTCGCCTTCCCTTTACCCTTTTCGTTCCGCGGCTCTGGCTTCGGAGGAGACGGTCTATGACCCATCTGGTCCATCTAGGCCATCTTGTCGATCAAGGCTTGGAACATGGTCGGCTTGAAGAATATCATGAATTGGGAAATAGTTGCCTGAGGGTCCAGAGTGCCTACGAACATACCCACTGCCGGCGCTTCCTCGATGCGCTGCTCACATTTTGACCATAAATTTCGCCACTGTATTGCGTATTGTACCCAAGTTTCGCCTGGCTTTACCCTGGCGTTAATTAATGAGGTAATCGGGATACGCTCGCTAGCGCTCGTGAATCTTTGCATAAACAGCAGTTCCATTTCCACAAATGTCTTGACAGAGTCGTTTGGAAGTTTAGAATACCATTCGAATGTCGTCTCTGACAAGCTGCCGACGAACTGGCAAAGGAGCAGTTTATCATCACCTCTGGTGTTACCACATAGAGACCTGAATTGGGCGACATGCTGGTGCGGATTTTCCGTCCCTTTATATACATGAAATTTAGGGATGGTATATCCCGGCGGGTACTTTATCTGGTCATACCAGCCTGGATATGGTCGTCCAGTTTTAACAACTTGGCCGGACGCTTCATTCGCCTGGTGAGCTCGTATTTGCTGAGCAATGTAGTTGTTTCCTGATTTAAAATCAGGAAAGCTTCTGGGAAAAGCTTCAGAAGAGGGTCACGTGCTTACACGTGACTAGCGGTCACGTGTTGGCACGTGACACCTAAAAGCATCATCAAGTCAAGTTCAGTTTCCTGACTACGCTGAAGAAAATGGGCTTCAGAAAGAGTCACGTGCTCCCACGTGACCAGGGTCACGTGGCGACACATGACGGTTGAATGCAAGCGTCAAAAGGCACACCAGTTCCCTGATCAAGTCAAGGAAAAGGCTTCAGAAGAGGTCACGTGCTTCCACGTGACCAGGGTCACGTGTTGCCACGTGACGTTCAAGACAGCAGACTCGTTCTCCAGTTGAACCAAGGAAAGAGAGGGTTCAAACAAGGGTCACGTGCTCACACGTGACCAGGAGTCACGTGGCAGCACGTGACGTTTAAGCAGCAATCAGAAGACAGAGCGCAAAAGAAAGGAAAAAGGCTCATTCCAAAGGGGGTCACGTGCCCACACGTGACCATGAGTCACGTGGTCACACGTGACCGGCTTTCAAAGCCCACTGTGTTAACAGAATTAAATTCTGAGAGAAATTCGAATCTTTCCAAAGGAAAGCGGCTATCTGGAACCAATCAAATTAAAGATTCAGAGGTGATCTATCTATGGGAAAATCTCGGGTTTGGAAAGATTTCCCTTTTAAATCTAACCGAAATAACAAAGGAGAATCTCTGGATTTAAAATCCAACGGTGAATAAAATTCACCTAATAATCCAAAGGTCCAAAATGAATGATGGATGCAAATCAAATCTTTCACGAAGATTCGTCAAAAACGGATTGATTCGCTTGCTTCTCCTATAAATAGGAGCCAAGAGACATACATATAGATACATGCGCAGAGAAGAAAAAAGAAAAAAGGAGGAGAGCTTTGATACTTTGAAAAGACTCGGATCTTCTGCAAAAACCCTAGGTGAGAAAGGGAAGGCCTTTTGAAAGAAAGAGAATTTAATTCTCAACAGAGTTTAACTCTGATATATAAAACAGAAGAGCATATTTCTTCTCTCTTTGATAGAGGATCTGCAAAGTGCACATCTCCCCTTAAGGTTGAGAATTTAATTCTCAATGGGTCGAGATCCTGCCATGCAGATCCAAAACATAGAGAGGGAATGTAAGCACGAGAATTTAATTCTCACAGAACTATAGGAATTTAATTCCTTTAAAATAAAATTAGGGCTTGACCCTGTATCATGGGAATATAATTCCTTCAGAATAAAAAGAAACAGGGTTTAACCCTAATTAAGAATCCAGTTCTGTTGCAACAGCAGGAATTTAATTCCCTCAATCATAATTTGACAGAAGATGGAAGTTTTAACTCCTAAAAAAAAAAGCTTTTGTTAGGGTTTAACCCTATTTAGTTCTTCACATATATGAGGAATTTAATTCCTACAAGAAAATTCAGAGTTAAACTCTATTCCAGAAGACAAAGTCTTCGAAAGGAAGTAGGAATTTAATTCCTCTGAAATTTACAGTTCGAGGAATTTAATTCCTGAAAGAAGATTAACAAAGCCTCTAAACAAAATACATAGAGGCAGGGTCACGTGTCATCACGTGACCCCCCAAGAGATCTACAGAAATCCCCTTTGAGACAGCACCCCACGTGACCCACGTGACCCTCGGCAGAAGCTCTAATACATAGGCATTTAAATGCCCATCACGTGATGGCACGTGATGCTCTGAAAGACACGATAATCTCAGAATAAATGAAGGGAGGGCGCTCTCACGTGCTGCCACGTGACCCCTCTTGTCTTAGTGTTTAACACTAAATTGAAACTCTCGAACCCAGTGTTAAAATACTGTTGGGCTTTAGTGTTCAACACTAATTTACCTTAGTGTTTAAACACTAATCTGAGATCTTCATTTGCAGTGTTCAACACTGATCTGTTTTAGTGTTTAACACTAATTTGAAAAGCCTCGTTGCTGGTGTTTAACACCAATTTTCTCTTAGTGTTAAACACTAACTTGTCAACCTCATTCCCAATGTTCAACACTGACTGTTCTGTAGTGTTTAACACTAGGCTTTGGCCCAATTGGCCTAAATGGATAGAGGCAAAGCCTCTCCTGATTGGACTTAGCCCAAGATGGCCATAAGTCCTCAATTGGTGATTAACTGGTCCAATGGACTCATAACATAATTAATTCGTCCCGACCCCAAATTGGGCCAAGGACTATTTAATCCATTCCGGTTCTAGGGTACATCTCTTCACTCCTTTGATACTTGGCATTGTAATCCCTCAATGTCTTCAAAGAGGTGACGGGTCCCGACGACCACACATTGATATGGACTGTGGGGTCCTTAAACTCATGTCTAATGTAAATTCCTGGTTACGTGGAACGCGGATAATGTCACTCTTTGACCCCGTGGAAAACGTCCAGAGCGGAGCCTGGTCCTCGCCAAGCACGGCAGTGAACCCGTGTGAAGCATCCAGAGCACATACCGGACTGTGGGGTCCTTAAACCCATGGACTACGACGTCCTTAACCTTGACCGAGATGTCTTAAAACTAACAACGGACTGTGGGGTCCTTAAACCCATGGACTACGACGTCCTTAACCTTGACCGAGATGTCTTAAAACTAACAATGGACTGTGGGGTCCTTAAACCCATGGACTACGACGTCCTTAACCTTGACCGAGATGTCTTAAAACTAACAATGGACCGCAATGTCCTTAAACTACCCATGGACCGCAACGTCCTTAAACTAGAACAATAGAGCCCCGTATGCTCTTTTGTTGGACCTAAACGGTCCCGTTTAAGTTGATCTTAGCCTCAAAGATGGCTAACGTATCCTTAAACCTTCAAACAGAGTGGACTATAAATCCCCCCAATTAACCCTGGCTCGAGGGTACATCTCTGAACTCCTCTGACACCCGTCGTTGTAATCCTTCAACGTCGTCAGAGAGGTGATGGGTCCCGACGGCCATACATTCATGGACCACTATGTCCCTAAACTGGAACATTAGAGTCCAAACGCTCTTTTGTCGAATCTAAACGATCCCGTTAAGTTGATCTTAGTCATAAAGTTAGACTAACGTATCCTTAACAAGCGTTTGAGTTGATCTTAGCCTCAAGTATGGCTGACGTATCCTCAAACCAAACCCCCCCAAACCCAAATCTAAGATAATACGGATTTGGACTAGTCCACGCCCTACGGGCGACGACATAACTCAGTCTCCGTAAACAATCCACGGGCAACAAAATACAAAACAAACACCCACGATACGAAGTGACCATCTGGAGAAGGAGAAAGTTGTTACCGCAATGCGGTAGCGTAATTAACTGCAGGGGCTTGCGCCTGCAGGGAAGAGCGTCCCCACAATCAAAAACCCCTCATTCGAGGGGTATCTGACGAAGTCTGCTACATCGGACGCATCCGTCTAAACCTTCGATGCACGGTGCCATAAATCAACTTGGCATCTTCGGAGAGGTGGACGGATAGCACCAATTAGCATCTGCCCCAAATCTCAGGCAAGACGCAGTGTCGCGCCGTCCATTCGGAGGGGAACAGATTCTGGCACGCCCGGTGGGACCTTTTCCTCTTTCCACTCCACACTTCGTGTGTCGTGACTCGCGAACCAATCGCGGTTCGCTAATGGTTGCCCTTGGGTTTCAAGATACTAAGAATTGGCATCTTCCTTATTGCAGAAAGCAAAGGATCGATGGCTTCTACTTCCGTGAAATTCTCCAACTGCTCAGACTGCAATTGCAACCAACGCTCTGCCTCGCCAAGAGGTATAGCCTACGGACCCCAAGCTGCTTCGCTATTCACAATGCCCGTGGAACAGGTCACTCGTGCCACCACAGGATTGTTCTTTGGGACCATGCTCCCACCGACAAACTTCACCGCTCCAGCGCTGACAACGGAAGCTCTCAAGAAGAAGTCGGTCTTTGATCGTCTTACCCCTGCCGCGGCTCCTCTCAACGAGTCGCCCAACGTCAACGCCTCGGTCTTCTCTAGATTGGGCCAGAAATCCTTCGAACCCATCATGGGGCCTACAATCTCAGAGAAGGCTGCTTCTAAGAAAGTGGCTGCTCCTGCTCCCGAAGTCGTCAAGGCAGCTTCTTCGGCCAAAAGGTCGGTCTTTACAAGATTAACGGCTTCAGCTCCCGCTCCTACTGCCCAAAGGACATCGGTCTTTGACAGGCTAATGCCAATTGCGACCCCCCACCCAGACAGGGGGCAAGACGAAACCATTCTTACCGCTGACCCTACACCGTCCGCTCGACACGCTCGACGTCGCCATTGGCGCCGAGTAAGGAAGGCTGGGGGCAATTCCCCCTCCGGGTTGACTCCATCGGCCCCGGTGGCCGAGGTTAATGCTGCTGTTCCAACTGGGAACAGCTTTGAAATGCTAAATAAGGTGCGGAGGAATTCTCCTACGGCAGTGCTGAAGAGGTCTCCTCCCTCATTAAAAAAGGTTGTCGAAATAAAACCCGAACAACCCCGATCTCCTCAACGGCTGTCTTCCAAAATCTATAAGGTTTGGCGGCAGGCACGGGACTCGATCATCGATCCAAACTTCTCCCGCCAACACAAGAAGCTGAAAATCCAACCGGAAGCTGGTCACCAGGCTAAACCCCAAAAGGCTGTCTGGACGCCCACCTCAATGGCCCCCTCAACCTCCATGGCTCATAAAAGGAGGAGGCCAGAGAAAACCCCACAGCATGCAACGACGGCTAAAAGCACTGTGCCCAGACGCCCTAAGTCTGGGAGCATGGTGGTCCACACTGTTTACATGGCCTCTGGAAAAGAGGAAAGCCGCACGTCTACGGGCCACCGACCGCTAACCCGATCCGTGACGAAAGCCCAGGAGCAGCAACAAAAGCTTCAAGAAATGATGAATGCTATGGCCGCGCTCACCGGGCCAAAAGAAAACCCAGAAACGTCTTCAGACGCATGCCGAGAGGAAGAAACCGACGCTGAATTCCTTCGCCGGACACTGGAGAAAAGGGACAAAGAGGCTGCTGAACAAGCGGCCAACATACAACGGATGGGCCTTCTCTTCCAAGATGTGATAGGAATGATGATCCAGCAGGACCTACCCGCCGAGGATCCCCCAATCGTTCTTGAAGACGACCGAGGAGAAACGTCAAATCCACCACCAGCCCTCTCAACGGCCAAGGAGGAGGCAATCTCTAAGGCTGACTTGGCTGACTACATAGCCCAGCAAATCCGGGTTCATCACGCGACTGAGGCAGCTGGTCAAGTCGTGAAAACGGGGCGGCCGTATCCGAGCTGGTACGACCAAATCAAATACCCGCAAGGCTATACGATACCAAAATTCCACGTGTATAAGGGGACCGGCAATCCCCATCAACATGTCGCCCAGTTCCGGGCCCTCTGCGGTAACACCGGCGGTGATGATAAATTGTTGCTCCGCCAGTTCGTGGGCAGCTTATCAGAAACAGCGTTCGAATGGTATTCGGAACTCCCGAACGATTCTATCAAAACGTTCGCTGAAATGGAGTTGTTGTTCACTCAGCGATTCGCAAGTGCCAGCGAACGCACTCCAATAACTGCACTTATTAACGCCAGGGTAAAACCGGACGAAACCTGGGTCCAGTACGCTATACGCTGGCGGAACTTGTGGTCGAGATGTGAGCAACGCATTGAGGAAGCACCTGCGGTGGGCATGTTCGTGGGAACTCTAGACCCTCACGCAACTATCTCCCAGTTTATGATGTTCTTTAAGCCAACCACATTCCAGGCTCTGATCGACAAGTTGGCTCAGATGGACCAGATGGGTCATAGACCACCTACACCGAAGTCGGAACCTCGGAATGACAAGGGTAAAGGGAGGGCGACCTTTGTTGCGAATGCCCAGCAGCAACCTAACGCCCCGAAACCGGCAGATCAACTCGAGGAAAGGCGTCGGTATTATAATGAGAAGATGAAGCGTCCCTACTCGTTCCCACGGGACAAGACGAAACGGCTATTCGAGCTGGCAATACGCAACAGACTTATAAACCTGCCAAACCCAAGGCGACCGCCGCAACCCACCGAGGCGAATAACCCCAACTATTGCCCTTACCATCAAACGGTAGGCCATCCGATTGAAGATTGCTTCGTCTTCAAAGGATGGATTGAAGATCAGTACCTCCAGGGGAAGTTCGTACTGTCCGAAAAGTGGAAGGTAAACCCACCACAGCCGCATGCTCCTAGGAAAGCGGATACACCGGGGGCAACATGCTCTTTTATTGAAGAAGCTCCATGGGAGGTCGTGCTATCAACTAAAACCAAAAGAATGCTGAGAGACCTTCATGCGTGCCCTGCGATCGAATGGAAGGACCCTCTTGAACCTCAGATTATCGAAGGGATGCTAAGGCGCCGCCCGACTACAAAGACTTACGACGAGAGCCCAGATACCCACGCCCAATCGTCAAAATCTTCGAAGAAAAACAAGAAGAAGTCCAAGAAGTCCGTGAAGCCTGGAAAAGAGCACACGAACTTGCAGAAGCAAATCGACGCACTGGAAGAATACAATCAAAAGGCGCGAACCCCTGTCACACTGCAAGAGTTCCTCAACCACATCTTTCGAGAAGAAGATAATGGAGAAAGCTCGTCGGATGAATCCGAAGGATATGTGGCGAGTTGTAACGTAATCTCCCATGCGTTTACCGATGATGGGAAAACTCCTGGCATTGAAAAGCTGGAGACAGAGCCTGTACCAGAGCGTGCATGGCCAACAGATGAAATGATCGACGCTTTTCTGGACGAGATTCTTCTAAAATGTAAAGCGGACTAGGAGCGCGAGATGGCCGCATCTGAAGGAGCCAAATGCGGGCAGCTGAACGAAAGAGTTGAACTACCAGAGCGAAAGGCATCCGAAGTAAACAAGAAGATAGTCAAGACGAGAAAAAGGTTTGCCAAAGCCATGTCACTGGGGATGAAGCTACCGCCCTCGGAAGGAAACATACACGATGGGGTGGAGAGGCACCCTGATTATTGCACATATCACCGGAAAATCTCACACCCCACGGAGGAGTGCGACGCCTTTAAGATATGGTGGCAAGGATATGTCGCTCGTCGGCAACATGTTAAGCGCATGAAACGCAAGATCCGTCGGGAGCGAAGAAGTACTGTCGATGGGCACAACAGAACGACTGGCAACTGTTACATGGTTAACGCCAGGGGGTCACAAGTTCTCACCTTTGGGAGCGACTCTGACGAAGAAATGACTCTGGGCCCTCTCTTTAAAGAATCCGTTTTGGGGAAAGAAGAAGAATCGGAGGCCTGCGAGAACATTCAGCTGCGCAATCGCACACTCCCAGAAAAGAATCTCGGGCCCGGGAATAGAAGGGATAAGGGAAAGGAAAAGGTCACTGAAGATATCACTTTAGATGACCAAGTCATGAGGGAGCTGGCTGTCAAAGACCCTCCCAGGAAGAGTAAAGTGGACTATAACATCCTCGCGCACCTAAGGAAGCTACCTTCTCAGCTTAGCATTCTCGATGCCCTCCTATTATCGAAAGAAGCGCGAGACTCACTATTTAGGGCGTTACAAGAACCCGAGCAATTCCAAGCCTTCCGCGCCACTGAAAAGATGAAGGATGAACTGGAGGAAGTGCATACGGCCGACGTCACTTTCGGTGATAAAGACCTCCTTCTCGGGACGTGCGACCACAACCGTCCCCTATATGTCTCCGGATACTGCCATGATATCAAGATAGGCAAGATCCTGGTAGATAATGGATCCTCCGTCAACCTCCTTAATGTTCGGGTGTTGAAGGAAATCTGCATGAGTGTGCAACACCTCGCTCGTGACAAAATTACTATCTCCGGTTTCGATTCACAATCGTCACGGACTCTCGGATCTGTGATACTAACATTACGCTTTGGACTTCTCGTCACAGACATCAAATTCCATGTCATTGACGCCAAGACCTGCTACAACGCCTTGCTCGGTCGTCCTTGGTTACACGAGTACAATATCATCCCTTCTACACAACATCAGTGTATGAAGTACTTTAAGGATGGTTTCGAGTATACCGTAACGGGTGAGTTAAACCCATTTTCCGTGAACGAAGTCCGCAAGTACGAAGATGCGAAGTACTTTTTGCCAGATTTCGAGGATACAGAAAGGAGTCGCAATCCGGGGAACAAAACCGCCGCCACCATCCCCGTTTTCGGGAGCGATACCGAAGACGAGGAAGAGATAGTTTATGCAGGGCCATCTCAATACAACAACTTGGGGACGCCCGCCCCCGTGTTGGTCTTCGGAAGTGATTCAGAAGATGAAGTTAATGCTGTGTTCTCCAATCGGCTGTCAACACAAACACCCCCTGGCGATGACCATAGTTTGCAAATCACCATGGTACCGCGAGAACACTATAAGGATCTCGACACGCTTCAAGCTCACAGTGTGCAGGACCTGCAAACATTTTACATCCCTCCCAGGCGAAGGGGTGAGAAAGTGATCCTATTTTACCGATCCTCAGAGTCGAAAATAGAGAAAGAGATCTGGCATGGCGCAGATACTACACTCGACAGGCTCCAACCCATCCGTCTGCCCATATACTATACGGATGGATTAAAGAAGCCATTGAAGCGCGAAGGAGTACCTTTAGAACAGATCGTTCGGCAGACGCGGTTCTACAACAAGATTTGGGATGTCCCCGGGACTCAACGCAAATTGCCCAACGGGAAAATGGAAACACTCGGGCTTGGATACGCAAGAGCTGGAAAACGGGAACGGACTCACAGCAGCTACACTATATATACCTTTGATGAAGAAGAGGACGCCCCGTCCGGAGATGCCAACCCTTCATTAAAACTAGACCCCGCGATTGAAGCACCGAGTCCGTCGTTTGAAGAACGAACGAACAAGCCTATCAGGAAAATGGGTCAGAGAGCTCAGGAAGACCACAACCGCGAGATGGCCATCCACAAGAGGGCCAGGACGCAACGTCTATCTCAACGTACTGAAAAAGACAAAGACGCTTATCCTCGTCAATCCGTTGTACGAAAGGCCCGACGCAGAGACGGAAATAAATCAAGAAGCGGCTCGGGTTTGTCCCTCGTGAAGAAGATGAGTCGAGCGTATTCCTTCCCCCGAGACAAGACGGAGAGGTTACTCAACCTCGCTATAAAACATCAAATGATCACGCTTCCAGAGTCTAGACATCCTGAGCAAGCTAGCAAGGTCTCTCATCCGAGTTATTGCTCTTATCACCAAGCCATAGGACATCCTACCGAGGACTGCTTCACCTTCAAGAACTGGGTCGAGGACCAGTACCGACGGGGCAGATTCGCTTTATCCGACGGCTGGAATGTGACGCCACCGCAAAAGCATGAGCCCAAGGCCGCAAGAGCAGAACCGGGTCCACCTCAGTCCAGGGAGCGGGTTCGCACTTGTTATACGATTACGATATTAGGAGAAGAGCCCGAGAACGTAGATGACCTTCCCCGGTGCTTTGAGAACAGCGATGATGAGGTGATCTCAGAATTTCCGCCCGCTCCAAAAGAACTGGAAGATGGTATACATACTACTGCAGATAACCTCAAGAAGATTGAGTTAGGATCGGCAGACGACCCGCGACCGACATTTGTCAGCGAGCTGTTATCCGAAGAAAAGGTGGCTGCGTTAAAGAACGTGCTTCTACGGCATAAAGATTGCTTCGCGTGGAACTACTCCGAGATGCCAGGATTGGATCCGGAGATTGCTGTGCATAGATTAGCAATATCCCCAGATATCAAGCCAGTCAAGCAGGCGCCAAGGAGGATGCGACTCGAGCTTGAAATGAGCATCAACGCCGAAGTCAAGAAGTTGATTGATTCTGGATTTATCCAAGAAGTCCAATATCCCGACTGGATTGCCAATATCGTCCCGGTAATGAAGAAGAATGGGACGGTACGCATATGCGTGGATTTCAGGGATCTCAATAAAGCCTGTCCAAAGGATGATTTCCCAGTACCGGTAACCGAGCTAATGATGGATAACACGTCAACTCATGAGGTTTTCTCCTTCATGGATGGATCGTCAGGATACAATCAGATAAAGATGCATCCCGAAGACCAGAAGCATACCGCTTTCCGCACCCCTTTGGGTATATTTTGCTACAAGGTTATGCCCTTTGGTCTAAAGAACGCTGGCGCCACCTATCAAAGGGCCATGACAAAGATCTTCGACGACCTCATACATGACATCGTCGAGTGCTATATCGATGACCTCGTAGTAAAGAGCATGTCATACGGAGAACATTTAAAGCATCTGGAGACTGTCTTTCAACGCCTTCGGCAATATAATTTGAAAATGAATCCCCTCAAATGCGCGTTTGGAGTCTCCTCAGGCAAATTCCTAGGATCCATCGTTCGACACCGAGGTATTGAAATAGATCCGTCAAAGATTAAGGCGATCATGGAAATGCCTCCGCCAAGAACCCTCAAGCAGTTGCGGTCTCTCCAAGGGAAGCTCGCATACATCCGGCGGTTTATCGCTAATCTTTCGGGCAAATGCCGTCCTTACGGCCACCTGATGAAAAAGGGAACTCCATTCGTTTGGGATCACAAATGTCAAGGTGCACTAGACGAGATCAAGCAGTACTTGCAAAACCCTCCAGTGTTGGCTGCTCCAGTGAGGGAAAAGCCCCTCATTCTTTATACAACCGCCCTTGAAGGTTCTTTAGGCGCATTATGGGCACAAGAGAACGATCAGGGGAAAGAAAGAGCACTTTACTACTTAAGTCGAGTGCTGCTGGGGGCAGAAAGCAACTATTCCCCCATCGAAAAGCACTGCCTGGCGTTGATCTTCGCAATAACAAAGCTTAGACATTACGCATTAGCACATGAAGTCCGTCTTATTTCAAAGGTGGACCCTCTCAAGTATTTGATGTCGAAAGCCATACTGACGGGACGACTTGCTAAGTGGGCCCTGCTCTTGATGGAGTTCTCGATAACGTATCAACCTCTCAAGGCAGTGAAAGGCCAGGCCATTGCCGACTTCCTCGCCGAGCATCCGATACCGGCCAATTCTCCTCTGAACTGTGATTTGCCGGACGAGCATGCATTTGATGCGATTAGCGGTGGAAGCACCCAATGGGAACTCTATTTCGATGGAGCGTCCTCCGTAAAGAAACAGAAACAAGGTATCCCAATGATCAAATCAGGGATAGGCCTCATCTTTGCAACTCCACAAGGAGGGATAATGCGCTTCGCCTTCTCCTTAACAGAGCCGAGGACAAACAATGAAGCCGAATACGAAGCCCTGATAGCAGGCCTCGAGATCGCCATCAACATGGGAATTGAAGACCTCCTCATATACGGGGATTCTCAGCTGGTCGTTAGTCAAGTAAATGGTGACTACCAAACGTGCAAGCCGGAGTTGGTAAAGTATGGCAAAAGGGTGCAACAACTATTGACCCAAATTCCCTCCTATATTTTGGAGAACATACCGCGCGCAGAAAACAGCAAAGCAGACGCGTTGGCTAAACTTGCTAAAGAACTGGCTGACGAGAACCTCGATGACGTCAGAATCGTGGTACAAAGCCGTCGAGTGCTCGCCCCGGCAGAAATATCTCCGGAATCATGCGAAGAAAAGGGAGCGACCGAGCAGACGACCCTACAAATAAAAGACCATGAGAAGGCCGAAGACTGGAGGGAAGTCTTCATAGACTACTTTAAGTCCCACCGAATGCCCAAAGAAGCGTCCTCAAGACATCAGCTCATGAAACGAGCTCTATCTTTCGCTTTCGTCAACGATATTCTATACAAGAGATCGTTTGATTCTCTATGGCTGAGATGCTTAGGACCTGACGAAGCAGAAAGAGTCATCCAAGAAGTTCATGACGGACTTTGCGGTTCTCACCAAGCAGGCCCAAAGATGAAGTTAAAAATTAAACGGATGGGTTACTACTGGCCCACGATGACCCAGGACTGCCTCGAGTATGCGAAGCAATGCCACTCATGCCAGATTCATGGAGACTTCATCCACCAACATCCGAATCTACTGCACCCAACGGTAGCTAGCTGGCCATTCGAAATGTGGGGGACTGACATAGTCGGCCCCATTGAGCCAGCATCGTCCCGGGGACACCGTTTTATTCTGGCAACAACTGATTACTTCTCCAAATGGGCAGAAGCAGTACCATTGAGGGAAGTGAAGACGGAGAATATCCTCCATTTCTTCAAGACGCACGTCATCTATCGGTTCGGAACTCCACGGCGGATTATCTCCGATAACGGGCCGGCCTACCGAAGCCATAAGATTAGCCGCTTCGCACAGCAGCACAATATAGACTGGAGATATTCTTCAGTTTACAATCCACGAGCTAACGGTCTGGCCGAGGCTTTCAATAAGACCTTGACGAAGATCATAAAAAAGACCGTTTCCAGGAATAAGAGAGACTGGCACGAAAAGCTGCAAGAAGCCCTTTGGGCTTATCGAACTACATTCAAGACGGCTACAAACACAACGCCGTACGCATTGGTATTTGGGACAGAAGCAGTGCTCCCCCTCGAGATAGAGTTACCCTCTCTACGAGTAGCAGCCCACCACGAGCTGACGAACGAAGAAAATGCTCACCTTCGGCTTGAGGAGCTTGATGCCCTCGATGAAACCCGGCTCATAGCGCAACAACATCTAGAAGCCTACAAAGCAAAGATGACGCGCTCATACGAAAGATTGACCAGGCCGAGGACATTCCGCCAAGGCGAACTCGTACTAGTGGTCAAAAGACCTATGATCCCCAATCGTGCCAAGCGAGGAAAATTTGAGCCAAACTATGAAGGCCCGTACATCATAGACAAGGTCTACCAGGGTGGAGCCTACCTACTCATGGACATGCACGGTGAAAGGCCTTTCAGGCCAATAAACGGCCGCTTCTTGAAGAAATACCACGCTTAATAAGCCGCAGCCTGGGTCAATGATAGATGACGACGACTATGTCCGCTCACTATCTTCCTAAGCTCAGACTTTACAAGTAGCAGCCGGCCTTCCTATAACGACGGACCGAAACGTCCTTAAACTAACGGCGGACCGAAACGTCCTTAAACCGACGGCGGACCGAAACGTCCTTAAACTATCGACGGACCGAAACATCCCTAAAACTACTACCGCAACATCCTTAGGTTGACGAGATGGATAAATAAAAAAAGAAGAAGAAAAAAAAAACAACGGTATGTCCATAAGCGAAGTGGGCACGGATGAAAACCCGAAAGGGCTCCGTGAGTAAAAACAGCAGGGCTGCCGGCAAGTGTTCGTGAAAACCCGAAAGGGCGCGACATTGTAAAAAAAAAATGAATGAAAAAGAAAAAAAAAGGGGGTATGTCCATAAGCAAAATGGGCACGGATGAAAACCCGAAAGGGCTCCGTGAGTAAAAACAGCAGGACTACCGGCGAGTGTTTGTGAAAACCCGAAAGGGCGCAACCTCGTTAAAAGACACTTGTAGGGTCCTCTCGACCTTGTAAGGAGAAACCACCTGCGTGAGATCCTTACGACTCACAAAGGAGCAACACACTTAGGGATCCTCACGATTCCTAAGGAGGAAAATACACTTACGAGATCCTCACGACTCGTAAGGAGAATTCTCTTATGGGACCCTCACGGCTCATGAGATTTGAAAGTCTTAAGTTACAGAAACCTGAACCTGTTCTTAAGCAAATCCTCCACAACCTCCAATACATGCCCTACAAGAGGCTCAATACTGACCCTTGTATACAATCCACGGGCACGAATAAATATTTCCCCAACAAAGTCACACCCGTGACTAGGGACATGTCCATGTGATGAGCAACCCTTGTAGGTCCTCTCGACCCATAAGGAGAATACCCTCTTGTAGGATCCTTACGACTTACAGAGGAACATACACTTAGGAATCCCCATGATCCCTAAGGAGAAAATACACCTGCAAGATCCTCACGACTTGTAGGGAGAAATACCTTTGTGAGACCCTTACGGCTCATGAAGTCGAAAGCCTTAGTCGACAGGACCTTGACCCTGTTTGCTAAGCCACCTTTGTTCAACATCGACAGAGGCAAATGATGATTCGCTCCTGGCAATATTCCAGTTGCAGCGATGTTGATGCCTAAACCGGTATCAAATCCCAAGTTCTTTCATGGCAAATGATGATTCGCTCCTGGCAACATCCCAGTTGCAGCGATGCTGACGCTAAAATCGGTGTCCAAAATCCGAGCTTGCGGCGAAAAAGCTAGCAAGCCACACATGCCTACAAAATAGCCGAAATGATGGGGCAACTTGCAATAAAAAGCAGCAAGTGAGAATGAAGGCATAAAAAACAGCCGAAATGATTGGGCAGCTCGCAATAAAAAGCAGCGAGTAAAAAAAAAAAAAAAAAAAACAGCCGAAATGATTGGGCACCGCGAAAAATAGCCGAAATGATTGGGCAATCGCGATTTTCGCAATATAAAAAGCTGAAATGATAGAGCATCGCGGAAAGAATAAAAAAAATGACGAAAGAATGAAATCTTCGCCCTACAGGTAATGTTACATCTATCCCTGTATACAATCCAGGGGCGCAAACAAAGAAGGGAACGTACCTCCCTCCCCCAGGTTTCACCAAAGAACGAAGCTAAATCTCGACGGGCCACAAGCGACCTAGAGATCATCCCAACACTCGTCTCGTAACAGCAGACACAACATCAAGCGAAACGGAACAGCGGCAACCCCCAGTTCCATGGCTCGGCGATATACATATCACCAAGAGTCAAACCTCTATTCCGTGAAATGCGGATATATCTAGTGCAAAATTCCTGGTCACGTGGAACGCGGATAATGTCACTCTTTGACCCCGTGGAAAACGTCCAGAGCGGATCCTGGTCCTCGCAGAGCATGGCAGTGAACCCGTGCGAAGCATCCAGAGCGGAGCCTAGTCCTCGCCTAACGCGGCAGTGAACCCGTGTGAAGCATCTAGTGCAAAATTCCTGGTCACGTGGAACGCGGATAATGTCACTCTTTGACCCCGTGGAAAACGTCCAGAGCGGATCCTGGTCCTCGCAGAGCTTGGCAGTGAACCCGTGCAAAGCATCCAGAGCGGAGCCTAGTCCTCGCCTAACGCGGCAGTGAACCCGTGTGAAGCATCTAGTGCAAAATTCCTGGTCACGTGGAACGCGGATAATGTCACTCTTTGACCCCGTGGAAAACGTCCAGAGCGGATCCTGGTCCTCGCAGAGCATGGCAGTGAACCCATGCGAAGCATCCAGAGCGGAGCCTAGTCCTCGCCTAACGCGGCAGTGAACCCGTGTGAAGCATCTAGTGCAAAATTCCTGGTTACGTGGAAAGCGGATAATGTCACTCTTTGACCCCGTGGAAAACGTCCAGAGCGGATCCTGGTCCTTGCAGAGCATGGCAGTGCACCCATGCGAAGCATCCAGAGCGGAGCCTAGTCCTCGCCTAACGCGGCAGTGAACCCGTGTGAAGCATCTAGTGCAAAATTCCTGGTCACGTGGAACGCGGATAATGTCACTCTTTGACCCCGTGGAAAACGTCCAGAGCGGATCCTGGTCCTCGCAGAGCATGGCAGTGAACCCGTGCGAAGCATCCAGAGCGGAGCCTAGTCCTCGCCTAACGCGGCAGTGAACCCGTGTGAAGCATCTAGTGCAAAATTCCTGGTCACGTGGAACGCGGATAATGTCACTCTTTGACCCCGTGGAAAACGTCCAGAGCGGATCCTGGTCCTCGCAGAGCATGGCAGTGAACCCGTGCGAAGCATCCAGAGCGGAGCCTAGTCCTCGCCTAACGCGGCAGTGAACCCGTGTGAAGCATCTAGTGCAAAATTCCTGGTTACGTGGAACGCGGATAATGTCACTCTTTGACCCCGTGGAAAACGTCCAGAGCGGAGCCTGGTCCTCGCCAAGCGCGGCAGTGAGCCCGTGTGAAGAATCCAGAGCAAATACCGGACTGTGGAGTCCTTAAAATCCACGGACTATGACGTCCTTAACCTCGACCGTGATGTCTTAAAACTAACGACCAACCACCCCAATTCCCTACGAATTCTACCCTGGTTTAAGGGTACATCTCTCCACTCCTTTGATGCCCGGCGTTGTAATTCCTCAACGTCTTCAAAGAGGTGACGGGTCCCTGCGACCAAACACCGGACTGTGGAGTCCCTAAATCCACGGACTATGAGGTCCTTAACCTTGACCGTGACGTCTTTAAACTACGATACCTTGAGAAACCCCTAACTTCGTGAAACACGGACAAGGGTGACCGCATCCAACACTTGCAGGCCCTCACGACCTGTAAGAAAGAAAAACTCTCTTGCGAGATCCTTACGACTCTCAAGGGAAAACCCGCTTAAGGATCCTCACGATCTTTAAGAAGAACTCACACCTATGGGATCCTCTCGACCTGTAGGGAGAAAAACTCTTTATGAGACCCTCGCGGCTCGTAAAATGCAAAAGTCTTAGGAAGCAGATCTTAACCCTGAGTCCTAAGCCATTGCTGTCCTGCAAGGAAATCAAGATAGAATATCCGCAGAACACATTTGATGAAAAGGAGACACATCATTGAGAAGAAAAATGTATCTTTATTCATAAACCAAAATGGGTACAAAGTACAATTCATGAAAGAAACAAAAAGAAAATACTCTCATCCATGAGTATGTACAAAAAGGAAGAAAAAGATACAAATGTTTCAGGCCGGCGGGCGATTCAGCAACTTGGTCAGCTCATCCTGCTTTTGCTGAGCCACGGCTTCATGACGCAAGATCTCCAGAAGACGAGCCTCCGCTTGAGCTTGCTGAGCCTGATACGAAGCGAGCCGGGCTTCAAGCTCTTTCTCTGTGGCCTTATGAGCCTCAACCCTCTCACGAGTGAACATGGCAACTTTATCGGGAGCCACAACCTTATGTTCGCTACGTGTCGCCCTATCAGGCCATGAAAGCTCACTTTGCGACTACAACCTTAGAAATAGGACATACACGCTCAAGACCATATAAATGGGCTTCCGATCGATAGCAATAATCGATCCAGAACGCGCTCACACAACCCGGCATGAAAAGCAACGAAAAACTTTCCGATGATTGTCCTATCAAGCATGTGCTCGCAATCATATGAACATCCGAAAAAGAAATAAAATTTGAAGCTTTAATGCGCACGCGACATGACAACAATATTGATAATTGAAGAAAGTTTTCATAAAAAGGAACACAAAATTTATTCATGCAAGCGGAAACATACATACGAGTACCAAGCCTACATGGAAGTTCAACATAAAGCATACAAAAAGGAGGGACTAATTTAAAGAGGTTCTACACTAACGGAAAAGGTCACCAAACACAGGATCAACGGCACAGGGGTTGATGAAGCAAAGGACAAAATTCTCCATCTCTCTCTCCGCTTTCTCCAGCACATCGAAGCGACGATTCTCGCGAGAAGTCGCTCCCCATCGGTTGGTGCCATGTTCGTCCACGAATGCAAACATAATAGCTCGCCGGGCCTTTATCTCGCTCAGCAGATGAATTGAGCAGTCCTTCAGAACCAGAGTTATCAGGCATGCTTCATGAAAGCCCTCGAGCTTTTCTTCCGCCGCATCAAGCATTGCCAGGGTCATCTCTGCCGGGTGAGGAGGAATGTCGGCAAGTACGGCCATGAGGATCATCCGGAGCCAGAGAGAACCCATCGGGAGGGGAGACCCCCTACGGATCGAGAGTTCGTGCATGGCTGAGTCGCATTCGTTGTCGGTAAGGAGGGGATCCACCAACCGAGCAGCAAAGCGGGGGACCATCTCTTCAATAGGAACTTCCCACGGCTGTCGGCGAGCATGAGGACGATTGCAGGCCATAACGCTCGTTTGTTTCTCAAGATAAGTTACTCCAAGATAAAAAAAAATAATAATAATATGAAGCTCTTTGTGAAAGGAAAAGAAAGCTATAGCTTCATATATAAAGAAGTGCATTAAGTGCTGTGCGCGGAAAATCTTGCATGGTAAGGCTATTTCCAAGGCCCAAAAAAAAAAGGAAGGGCATCTAAAATCAAGGAAATGAAACTATTTCCAAGGCCCTTTCTCTGCATCCAATATTGTGCACTGAAAATACGGCATGAGAAAATTTTGTGAACCGCCCCATCAAGGGACCCACGTGCAGAACACGTGAGGCCTAAACCTGATGCGCGCTTAAAAGGAAATATATGGAGTAGTACCCTGCATATTAAAAGCACAAACGACAACAGTAGCAAAAATGATAAAATCCCAGATGCAAACATAGAAAGACATAATAACAATTGTCACTCATACTTCAAGAGGTTCATACAAAACACAGAGGACGCATTTACAACGGTAAAACTTCAGATGCGGGACATGGGTTGAGAAACTCAAAATTAACTTTATCCAAGATTTTCCAAGCATTTCGAACCTCCCGAGTATGTTTCCTCTCACGATCACAAGCATCGGGGTTCTCACGAATGTCCTCCACCCTCCGATAGGCGGCAAGTATGGCCGACTGCTGGAACATCTGATGCAGGAGATCAATGAGATTATCCCGCCTTCTCTTTGAGATCAAGTGCATCAGATACACCGAGTGTACTTTATCCTCGGCGGCGTCCAATGCCCCAAGCGGCACACCAGCACAGAATAGAGGGAGAGCCTCCCTGATCGCCAGCACGATCAGCCTCAGAAGAGAAGAGCGACGGGGGAGTAGCCGATGGTTGTACTCATCAAAGCGGCTCATAATCTCGGCACATTGAGCATCGGTGAACTCCTGGTTCTGACTGCGGCCCAGTGCACGAATATTCCCATAGGAAATGATCTCGTCAAGATCATACAGATGGGCATCCATGATACCTGAAATAAAGGTCGTGAGATTTCATTACAAAACCCCCATCGCATTAATTGCAGAAGAACAACCTCGGGCCAAGAGACCCCAGGAAGCCTCTGTGTGAAGAAATCGAGTTCTTCGTTGGAATTAAATTCCTTATTGAGAAAAGGGAATTAAATTCCCAGAAGCATTTTTGATGGAATTAAATTCCATGGAGTAGAGACGCCATCATCATCTCCCCAAGGACCATCTAAACCCTAAAAGACCTACAGTTGAAAGATTAAACAGTTTCATGTTCTTATGGAAAATATGAAGAAAAAAAGGGTAAAAACCCTTGTTTTGGATTTAAAATCCAGAGAAGTGTGAAGGTCCATCGTTGTCCAAGAACATTACCTGAGGAAAAAGGATTCCTTTTGAACAGAGTTAAACTCTGAAGATTGTTTCAAAACAGAGAACTGAGCTCTGAAAGCGAGAATTAAATTCTCAAAGAAGAAGTTCTCAGAAGAAGAAGATGAACAAAGTGAAGACTCCTATGAAGAAACAGAGGTATTTATAGAAGACAATGAAAACGTTTCGTCTCCCCAGATCCCTAGAGGAATCCAACGGTCACAAGAGGTGACAGCGTTGCACTCACGTGCAAACACGTGAGAACAACGCTGTGGGGGCATTTGTTTCCTGATTTAAAATCAGGAAAGCTTCTGGGAAAAGCTTCAGAAGAGGGTCACGTGCTTACACGTGACTAGCGGTCACGTGTTGGCACGTGACACCTAAAAGCATCATCAAGTCAAGTTCAGTTTCCTGACTACGCTGAAGAAAATGGGCTTCAGAAAGAGTCACGTGCTCCCACGTGACCAGGGTCACGTGGCGACACGTGACGTTTGAATGCAAGCGTCAAAAGGCACACCAGTTCCCTGATCAAGTCAAGGAAAAGGCTTCAGAAGAGGTCACGTGCTTCCACGTGACCAGGGTCACGTGTTTCCACGTGACGTTCAAGACAGCAAACTCGTTCTCCAGTTGAACCAAGGAAAGAGAGGGTTCAAACAAGGGTCACATGCTCACATGTGACCAGGAGTCACGTGGCAGCACATGACGTTTAAGCAGCAATCAGAAGACAGAGCGCAAAAGAAAGGAAAAAGGCTCATTCCAAAGGGGGTCACGTGCCCACACGTGACCATGAGTCACGTGGTCACACGTGACCGGCTTTCAAAGCCCACTGTGTTAACAGAATTAAATTCTGAGAGAAATTCGAATCTTTCCAAAGGAAAGCGGCTATCTGGAACCAATCAAATTAAAGATTCAGAGGTGATCTATCTATGGGAAAATCTCGGGTTTGGAAAGATTTCCCTTTTAAATCTAACCGAAATAACAAAGGAGAATCTCTGGATTTAAAATCCAACGGTGAATAAAATTCACCTAATAATCCAAAGGTCCAAAATGAATGATGGATGCAAATCAAATCTTTCACGAAGATTCGTCAAAAACGGATTGATTCGCTTGCTTCTCCTATAAATAGGAGCCAAGAGACATACATATAGATACATGCGCAGAAAAGAAAAAAGAAAAAAGGAGGAGAGCTTTGATACTTTGAAAAGACTCGGATCTTCTGCAAAAACCCTAGGTGAGAAAGGGAAGGCCTTTTGAAAGAAAGAGAATTTAATTCTCAACAGAGTTTAACTCTGATATATAAAACAGAAGAGCATATTTCTTCTCTCTTTGATAGAGGATCTGCAAAGTGCACATCTCCCCTTAAGGTTGAGAATTTAATTCTCAATGGGTCGAGATCCTGCCATGCAGATCCAAAACATAGAGAGGGAATGTAAGCACGAGAATTTAATTCTCACAGAACTATAGGAATTTAATTCCTTTAAAATAAAATTAGGGCTTGACCCTGTATCATGGGAATATAATTCCTTCAGAATAAAAAGAAACAGGGTTTAACCCTAATTAAGAATCCAGTTCTGTTGCAACAGCAGGAATTTAATTCCCTCAATCATAATTTGACAGAAGATGGAAGTTTTAACTCCTAAAAAAAAAAGCTTTTGTTAGGGTTTAACCCTATTTAGTTCTTCACATATATGAGGAATTTAATTCCTACAAGAAAATTCAGAGTTAAACTCTATTCCAGAAGACAAAGTCTTCGAAAGGAAGTAGGAATTTAATTCCTCTGAAATTTACAGTTCGAGGAATTTAATTCCTGAAAGAAGATTAACAAAGCCTCTAAACAAAATACATAGAGGCAGGGTCACGTGTCATCACGTGACCCCCCAAGAGATCTACAGAAAGCCCCTTTGAGACAGCACCCCACGTGACCCACGTGACCCTCGGCAGAAGCTCTAATACATAGGCATTTAAATGCCCATCACGTGATGGCACGTGATGCTCTGAAAGACACGATAATCTCAGAATAAATGAAGGGAGGGCGCTCTCACGTGCTGCCACGTGACCCCTCTTGTCTTAGTGTTTAACACTAAATTGAAACTCTCGAACCCAGTGTTAAAATACTGTTGGGCTTTAGTGTTCAACACTAATTTACCTTAGTGTTTAAACACTAATCTGAGATCTTCATTTGCAGTGTTCAACACTGATCTGTTTTAGTGTTTAACACTAATTTGAAAAGCCTCGTTGCTGGTGTTTAACACCAATTTTCTCTTAGTGTTAAACACTAACTTGTCAACCTCATTCCCAATGTTCAACACTGACTGTTCTGTAGTGTTTAACACTAGGCTTTGGCCCAATTGGCCTAAATGGATAGAGGCAAAGCCTCTCCTGATTGGACTTAGCCCAAGATGGCCATAAGTCCTCAATTGGTGATTAACTGGTCCAATGGACTCATAACATAATTAATTCGTCCCGACCCCAAATTGGGCCAAGGACTGTTTAATCCATTCCGGTTCTAGGGTACATCTCTTCACTCCTTTGATACTTGGCATTGTAATCCCTCAATGTCTTCAAAGAGGTGACGGGTCCCGACGACCACACATTGATATGGACTGTGGGGTCCTTAAACTCATGTCTAATGCAAATTCCTGGTTACGTGGAACGCGGATAATGTCACTCTTTGACCCCGTGGAAAACGTCCAGAGCGGAGCCTGGTCCTCGCCAAGCACGGCAGTGAACCCGTGTGAAGCATCCAGAGCACATACCGGACTGTGGGGTCCTTAAACCCATGGACTACGACGTCCTTAACTTTGACCGAGATGTCTTAAAACTAACAACGGACTGTGGGGTCCTTAAACCCATGGACTACGACGTCCTTAACCTTGACCGAGATGTCTTAAAACTAACAATGGACTGTGGGGTCCTTAAACCCATGGACTACGACGTCCTTAACCTTGACCGAGATGTCTTAAAACTAACAATGGACCGCAATGTCCTTAAACTACCCATGGACCGCAACGTCCTTAAACTAGAACAATAGATCCCCGTATGCTCTTTTGTTGGACCTAAACGGTCCCGTTTAAGTTGATCTTAGCCTCAAAGATGGCTAACGTATCCTTAAACCTTCAAACAGAGTGGACTATGAATCCCCCCAATTAACCCTGGCTCGAGGGTACATCTCTGAACTCCTCTGACACCCGTCGTTGTAATCCTTCAACGTCGTCAGAGAGGTGATGGGTCCCGACGGCCATACATTCATGGACCACTATGTCCCTAAACTGGAACATTAGAGTCCAAACGCTCTTTTGTCGGATCTAAACGATCCCGTTAAGTTGATCTTAGTCATAAAGTTAGACTAACGTATCCTTAACAAGCGTTTGAGTTGATCTTAGCCTCAAGTATGGCTGACGTATCCTCAAACCAAACCCCCCCAAACCCAAATCTAAGATAATACGGATTTGGACTAGTCCACGCCCTACGGGCGACGACATAACTCAGTCTCCGTAAACAATCCACGGGCAACAAAATACAAAACAAACACCCACGATACGAAGTGACCATCTGGAGAAGGAGAAAGTTGTTACCGCAATGCGGTAGCGTAATTAACTGCAGGGGCTTGCGCCTGCAGGGAAGAGCGTCCCCACAATCAAAAACCCCTCATTCGAGGGGGAATCTGACGAAGTCTGCTACATCGGACGCATCCGTCTAAACCTTCGATGCACGGTGCCATAAATCAACTTGGCATCTTCGGAGAGGTGGACGGATAGCACCAATTAGCATCTGCCCCGAATCTCAGGCAAGACGCAGTGTCGCGCCGTCCATTCGGAGGGGAACAGTAGTCATCCAGAGCGGCCTTGGAAATGATTTCCTCTTTGGCTGCTGAAAGAGCCAGAGGAGGGTTCGATGTCTCCCCTTTGTCGTCTTCGATGATAATCGGGGGGTCTTCAGCTGGAGGTTCTGGCTGTAACATCATCCCAGCCATGTCTTGGAACAAGAGAGCCATTCGTTTTATATTGGCTACCTGTTCCGCAGCCTCTTTTTCTTTCCTCTCGAGCATTCTTCGGAGGAACTCGGAGCATTCTTCGGAGGAACTCAGTATCAGTTTCTTGTTCCCGACGCTGCTCCGAGGTCTCTGGATTTTCTTTTGGCCCAGTGAGTGCGGCCATTGCAGTCAGCATCTCTTGAAGCTTCTGCTGTTGTTGTTCTTGAGCCTTCACTATTGATCGGGTAAGCGGTCGATGGCCCGTAGAAGCACGGCTTTCCTCTTTTCCGGAAGCCATATAAACAATATGTACTATCATGCCTCCAGATTTGGGGCGTTTAGGTTCGGTGTCTCTGCGGCTTGCCGCATTCATGGGGGATTTCTCTGGCCTCCTTCTCTTTTGAGCGGTTGACGTTGAGGGAGCCGTTGCAGCGGTCACCTAGACGGATGACGTCTTCTGTGGTACCATGAGATGGCTCTTTTCTTGCTAAGCTTTGAGCTTCTTTGGCCGACGAGAGTAGTCCTGGTCAATCACTGATTTCTGGACCTGTCTCCAGACTTTGTAAATTTTGGAAGAAAGCCGCTGAGGGGGCTGCTCCGGATTCTTCTCTGGAGCATTCTCCATAGCTGGAGGAGATCTTTTCAGCACTGCAGTAGGAGAGTTTCTGCGCACCTTGTTGAGCAGTTCAAAGCTGTTCCTAGTTGGAACAGCAGCATCGATCTCCACCGTTGGAGCCGGTGGAGTAAATCTAGACGGAGAGCTGCCCCCAGCCTTCCGTACTCGGCGCCAGTGACGACGGCGAACATGTCGCGTAAATGGTGTTGGTTCAGCTATGGGGATGGCTTTGTCATGCCCCATGTTCTGGTGAGGCGCTGTTGGTACCAGCCTCTTGAAGACCGACGTCCGCTGAGCAGCAGTATCCAATCTGTCAAAGACAGACCTTTGAGCAGGAACTGGAGCCGGAGTGGCCAGCCTCGTAAAGGCTGATCCTTTGACGGGAGAAGCTTCTTTAGTGACCTCGAGAGCAGGAATGGCTATCCGTTTTGGGATGGCCGCTTCAGGTATCGTGGGCTTCTTGACGGGCTCACGGGAGTTCAGGCTCAACTTATCGAAGACTGATGCCGTTGGTTTGGCATTGGACGACCCGTTGAGAAGGGCCGTGGTAGTAGTGAGCCGATCAAAGACCGACTTCTTTTGCGCTTCTTGCGGCAGCGGGATGTTAACGCTTACTGGTAGGAACATGGTCCCGAAGAACAACCCGATGGTAGCCTGCGTCACCTGCTCTACCGGCATTGTGAACAGGGAGGCCGCCTGGGGCCCGTAAGTTACACCTCCAGATGAGGTGGAACGGATGTTGCAGTTGCAGCTGGAACACTTCATGCAAGTAGACGCCATTGATCTTTCGTTTTCTGCACGGAGCAAGACACCAAATCTTAGTACCTCGAATCCAGGGGCAACCACAGCAAACCGCGATTCGTTCGCGAAACACGACACACGAAGTGTGGAGTGGAAAGAGGAAAAGGTCCCACCGGGCGTGCCAGAATCTGTTCCCCACCGAAAATGCGGAGATGCGACCGCGCGGGTCCGTCTCGCCTGAATTTCAGGGGCAGATGCTAATTGGTGCTATCCGTCCACCTCTCCGAAGATGCCAAGTTGATTTATGTCACCATGTATTGAAGGTTTAGACGGATGCGGCCGATGTAGCAGACTTCATCAGATTCCCCCTCATTGAGGGGTTTTTGATTGTGGGGACGCTCTTCCCTGCAGGCGCAAGCCCCTGCAGTTAATTACGCTACCGCATCGCGGTAACGACTTTCTCCTTCTCCATATGGTCACTTCGTGTCGTGGGTGTTTGTTTTGTATTTGGTTGCCCGTGGATTGTATACGAAGACTAATTTATGTTGTCGCCCGTAGGGCGTGGATTAGTCCAAATCCGTATCTTCTTAGATTTGGGTTTGGGGTTGGGTTTAAGGATACGTTAGTCTCATTCGAGACTAAGATCAATTTAAATGTTTGTTAAGGATACGTTAGTCTAATTTTAGACTAAGATCAACTTAACGGGATCGTTTAGATCCAACAAAAGAGCATTCGGGCTCTATTGCTTAGTTTAGGGACATTGCGGTCGATTAGTTTAAGGACATTATGGTCCATTGTTAGTTTAAAGACATCACGGTCGAGATTAAGGACATCATAATCCGTGAGTTTAAAGACCTCACAGTCAAGGCTAAGAACATCATATTCCGTGAGTTTAAAGACCTCACAGTCAAGGTTAAGGACATCATAGTCCGTGAAATGTGTGGTTGTCGGGACCCGTCACCTCTCTGAAGACGTTGAAGGATTACAACGACTAATATCAAAGGAGTGAAGAGATGTACCCTTGAACCAAAGTTGATTGAGAGATCTATAGTCCAATTTTGGAACTGAGATCAATTAATTAGATTATGAGCACATTGGCTCAGTTAAATCTGAATTGAGAACTTATGGCCAACTTGGGCTAAGTCCAATTAGATTAGAAATGTTGTCCCTTTTTTGGACTATTAAACATTTGTTTGAGTTCAACCCCCTATTATTTGGCACTGCTAAACAGGGGTTTTGATAACATTTTATCTTTTGTTGAGTGCTGAGCACTCATATGCCATATAGGATGGTCAATTTTGGTAGGCAAGGATGTATTTGAGACTTAGTAAAAAAAGTCTTGTCTCAGAAGGACTTAGCCAATTTAAGCTAGGATTGATTTGAATATAGTGTTAAACACTAACATATATTTTATGGTCACGTGTTCCCACGTGATGAGCTGAAAAATGGTATTAAACACCAAGAACAAAACACTCAAAAATAATGTTAAACACTGGAATGGGATTGGTCGTGTGGGGCCATATGAGACCTCTGAAGGTGGGGACCGGTCTTCCTTTGTTTTATTCTCAAATCTGCAAATAAGTGTTAAACACTTTTAGTTTTCATCACGTGATGGGTACTCATGCATTGATTTATTAGAATGCTTATTAGGGGTCATGTGAGGACACGTGAGGGCGCCCAAATTAGAATCTGCCTTTGCCTTTATTCTCTTTGTTTTGGAGGTCACGTGGGAACACGTGAAGCATTGCATCTGGGCTAATTCCTTCTTATTTTGGAGGATCTTTTTAGGGTTCACGTGGGAGCACGTGACCTAGTTCTTTACATGTGTAGAGATCTTTTAAGTCTCTTTATTTTTTTCTAAGAATTAAATTCTCTGTGGGGTTAAACCCTAATTTAGTTTTTAGAGGAATTAAATTCCTATGCATGTGGAAGAATTAAATTCTTATGTAGGGTTAAACCCTAATTTCATTTAGAGGAATTGAATTCTTTATGAATTTTGGGAGAATTGAATTCTCATATAGGGTTAAACCCTAGTTTTATTTGGGAGGAATTAAATTCCTGTGAATTTGGGAGAATTAAATTCTCATATAGGGTTAAACCCTAGTTTTATTTGGAGGAATTAAATTCCTATGAAATTTGGAGAATTAAATTCTCATATAGGGTTAAACCCTAGTTTTATTTGGAGGAATTAAATTCCTATGAAATTGGGAGAATTAAATTCTTTAAACTTAATTCTCCCTCTAAGTTTTGGATCTGCATGGCAGAATCTCCCCGATGAGAATTAAATTCTCAACCTGTGGGGAGATTTGCTTCTGCAGATCTTCAACCAGATGAAGAACTAAGTTATTTTGCAGAAGAGTTAAACTCTTAGATTGAGAATTAAATTCTCCTTTTGTTTTATGAAGGTTTGATCCCTTTCCCCTTTCTCACCTAGGGTTTCTTTTCTTGAGAATTAAATTCTCCTTTCTTTTCTCTCTGTTATTTTCCTTCAGAAAGTTCCAAGATCCAAAAAATCAATCCTCTTCTTCTCTTCTAGGCTCCTATTTATAGGAGAAGGAAAACAATCAATTTGTTTAGTGAATCTTTCATTGAAAGATTTTGTTTATTTTTGTAACAAATATGATCTTTTAGATCACTCATTGAATTTTATTTACTATTGGATTTTTAATCCAGAAGATATTCTGTTTATTATTCTTGGTGGAATTTAGGGAAATCTTTCCTTGTATAAAATCTTTCCATAAATTGGTGATTTTTAATCACCATTGGATTTTTAATCCAAC
Source organism: Agapanthus africanus (assembly GCA_030015575.1). Lineage (NCBI taxonomy): Eukaryota > Viridiplantae > Streptophyta > Magnoliopsida > Asparagales > Amaryllidaceae > Agapanthus > Agapanthus africanus. The sequence continues at coordinate 634,496,724 of CM057343.1, forward strand.
GGTGCTCCACTTTACAGAGCATAATTCTTTTTGTTTGGAAAGATTTAAAGAAATACTTTCCCAGTTAGGGTCTTTGATTTCCCTTAATTAGAATTTAATTCTATTAACTTATAAGGCTTTTAAAGCTCATCACGTGTTGGCACGTGATCCCAACATTTGACCATTGAAATAGAATTTAATTCTGTCAATTAGAGAGCTGAGGGACCTGTCACGTGATCCTCTTTTATTCAGAATTTAATTCTGCCTTTTAATAGAGCTAAAAGACCATCACGTGTCAGCACGTGACCCTTGGTCACGTGTGAGCACGTAATGCCCCATTGGGGTCTTTTCCAAGCTGTTTTGTTAAATTTTTGTTTGATTTAGAATTCAATTCTATAAAGTGGAGATCATAGGAAACTATCACGTGTCAACACGTGACCCTTGGTCACGTGTGAGCACGTGATACCTCATTGAGGTATTTCCTGATTTTTATCAGGGAACATTCCTTTTCCAAAACTAAATAATTTTTCACCACAAAACCCATAAAGGGGAGCTTGGATCTTCCATCAGATCTTAAAAAAAAGGTATTTTTAAAATCTCACCTCTCTTATTATCCAAGAGCCGGCCAACAAAGGAGGAAGAAGGAGACCCATCTCCAAAGACCCCACTTTAGAGAAGATCCAGGGCTCAAGGGGAGAAGCCCCTTCATCAGCTTCAAAATATCCGAGAAGTTTAACTCCTCATACACACACACACACACACGCACACACACACAAAATAATATGTATTTCTTTCTGGGAGTACAACTTCCATTACAGGGACCAAGTCCCTTTTGGCGCCCGAGCGCCCACGTGCCCAAGGCGCTGGCGCCCGAGCACCCACGTGTCTAGCACGTGAGGCGCTAGCACCCGAGCGCCCAAGGCGCTGGCGCCCGAGCGTTCACGTGATTAGCACGTGAGGCACCAGCGCCCAAAACGCTAGCGCTCGAGCGCCCGAGCGTCCACGTGCCTGGCACGTGAGGTGCTAGCGTCCAAAGCGCTAGCGCCCGCGTGCCCAAAGCGCCAGCGCCCGCGTGCCGCGCACGTGAGGCGCTGGCGCTTTTTTTTCCCCACACATCCTTTGGATGCCCTTTCCCTATATATATAGATATATGTATGTATTTATGTATACACACACACACACACACATACTCTACAACACTGTTCCCCGTTAGAAAAAAATTCTAACGGGACCCTGCCCCGCACCCCGTAAGGGGGCTGCTAGCCCCCTTGACCCCAAGCCCGCTATCCGGGTAGCGGGACCCCCGTAAAAACTCTGCGGGGCCCCCGATATATCCAAAACCCCCTCAGAAAACAACACTGCACATTGAGTTCGCATGACCTGTTTGACCCGTCAATCGGAGGTTCTCTCGCTCCAAAGGTGAGGGGTAATTAACGGCAGTTTAGTCCGCGGCTGCCGGAGATTTGGATCCTCACAGTCAATAAACCCAAGCCTACCCTAGGCAGGGGGAATCTGTAATGCGCCTGACAAGCGCTCACACATTCCCATCTCAATGGGGTGACGAAAAAACACCCTACAGCAAACCTCGCCATCGCCGCCTCCAGCTCCAACTTTGAGCTCTCCTCCAGCGAGGAGAACTCGCCCGCGACCCGCATCGCCGGGGCAATTTCCTCGTCCTCCATTTGGACGACGAGGGCGACGTGCTGGAGGACCTGAAGAAATAAAAAGGGGGTCAAAAAGGAAAGGGAGGCCCCAATCTCACGAATAAATAAGACGCTGGATGAAAACCCAAATGGGGTGCGAGCACTAACCTGCACGGCTTCTTGGGCAATGGCCGCCATTTGCGCCCTGAGAGTCCCCCGAGGGATCTTGCCCTCGGCCGACCTCTCCATCTCTGTCAGTAGGCTGTCGGCAACGGAGAGCCCCGAGGGCATCTCAAAGCGGAGGTCCCCCTCGTCCACCAAGATCGGGGAGGCCGGGGTGCGCAGAACCGTCCGGTGAAACCTCTTGAGGGATGGCGTCGGGGAGCCAGTCTCTATCTCCGAAGCCCGGGCCTCTTGTTTCCGAACCCGCTTTCAGCACGGCGTCTGGCTGGACTCCGGGGCACAGGCCGCACTCGAACGCCTAGGTGGAGCGGCTGCCAAGGGAGCCGGGGCCGACGTCGGACGGGAGGAGCTGGCACCTCCAGCCCTCGATCCCTTCTTCTGCTCGTGCGTGGCCGCTCGGAATTTGCTCACGTCCATGGGTTCTGCACAAGACAAGGTACAATGGAGTCAGCAACGCAAGTAAAAATGAAAATAAACGCAAGTCTAAACAGATCGTCTGTAAACTCCCAACTTACCCGCGAACTGGACGGGGCTGAGCCCAGCCCAACTAAGGGCCTGCTCAGAAAGCAGCACGTCAGCCCAGGGAAGGGCTCCCACTCTGCCAGTTTCACCGCGTCGGGATCGTTCGACTGATTCTCCCGCCGACAACTATCCCTAGACCACTGGGTGGGCACGGGCCAGTCCTCACCCTCAGGCGGCCCAACAAAGAAAAACTTCTTCTTCCAATCATGGATGGAAGAAGGGACCATGACGACCCCCGACCCGGCAGCACTTCCCCGTTGTTTCCTAAAGGAGATGTATACCCATCTCGGCTCGCCCGCGCGAGTGCCGGGGTGACTTTTGTAACAGAGAGAAGAGGTAAGGGTGCTCAGCCTGAAGGGGATCATATGCAACGTCAAACGGACCAGGAACCGAAGGAGAATCCTCCAGGAGTTCGGCACTAGCTGACCCGGGGCTAACCCAAAATGATTCAGCGCTCTAACAACCTCGGGAGAGAAGGGCAGGCACATTCTGACCCAAAAGGCTTCCAGGTACAGGGCAATCTCCTTACCCTATACCTGATCTGCTCTCTCCCCTTCCTCGGCTAAATATAGCGTATAACCGGGAGGAATGTGGAAACGAGCCCGAGCAGTGGCGAGCTCATCCCCGTACCTCACCGTGGATGACATGCCAGGGGCATTCGCGACCTCCGCTCGGGGAACCGCCCCCGTCGCGCGACCTCGGGAAGAAGATCCGACCCTAACTTTCCGGGAGGACTCCGACTCAGTGGAAGAAGAAGCAGAAGAAGCAGCAGCAGAAGAAGAATCTACAGGGGGCTCCCTAGCCTCTACCCGATCTATTTCTACAGACTTTTCACAAGAAGACATCTAACCTGATGGAGGGGATGAGTCCTCGGAAGAGCAAAACGCAGATATCCCGACCTAAGAAGGAGAGCGCCGAGCTAACGAGACTCAAGACGAGAAAATTATGAAGAGGTATGGGCCCTGATGGGGACCCACCTCTATTTATAGTTGCCGGCTTACACATCCAACGGGGACAGTCATCTCCTGCCAAAATGACTATTCACATTCGACGGCCACCATCGCTCCACCTGTCACTCACACATTGGTCGCACCCTATCGGGCGCGGAAGACTTGCAGCCCGTCGCATCAGCCAACCAGCGCCAGACACGTGGGCTGTCACTTCGACGAATGTACGCACGATCCGGCGCTTCCCCTTTAATGCAAGATCTAACCCCTGATTCGCTGACGTCATCAAGAAAATACGGCTAATTGCCCGGGAATGCGCACTTAAGATATCTTCGAAAAGAAGCTCACCACGGGTGACCCGGCAGACCACTCTCGACCCGACCCGTAAACGGGTCGGGACGAGAGTGGGGGGCTAATGATGATACTCGATATCGGCGATCTCTCAGATCGTGACACGTGGCAGACGTAGTGTCCCAAAGCTTCGAAGAAAGGACCAAAGACGGTACGTCGGTAGAATACCCCTGGGTCTGCGACCCATGGACGTGGCCAACCTTCTGTGACCGTCCACACCACTCCTATGCTCGCCTTACAAACAACCATTGGCTCGCCTCCGAGCCCCCTGCACAATTAGCCTACCCGGCCCTCTCAGCTCGTCTCCGGGCTACCACAGAACCAAGATGCCTCGACCTCCCACTCGTTCCCGAGCCACCCGCCGAGCTCATCTTCCTCGGTCCCATCGACCGACCGGTAGCACCAGATGCAGGCACCTCCGCCACGCCTCCGCAAATCTCGCCATGCGCGAGATATCCGCTGGCCACGTCCCGCGTTCCATGCCATTACGATCCCCCATTAACGTGCCTGTCTCGTCATTAATTCGGGATCCCGCCTATCACGCGGGCGTGACGCCGGGGGTGTAACGGCCGGCATGATTCTCACACCCGCCTGCCATTCGCTACTGGGTTTATAAACCCCTCTTTCAGGCGACTCAAAAAGTCATTTTTTCCTCACTAGGCCGTTACTCTGCTCAAATATCCGGTTTAACTTGATCGTCGGAAGGTCCTCGGTGGTACAACCACCCCGGGACTTCCTTGCACATAGTTCGGCCTTAACCATCTCAAACCCATTGAGATCCACACGCTTCAGGAAGCAACCTCCAACTCAATCTCAACAGTCTATCATCGCTTGCAGCTGATCTACGGAAGGTAACATCTTGATGAGATCCGACATCCGTGAATGTTCATGGTTTAAAATAGAGATTATGGTGCGATTTTGATATTCCTAGTTAATTATATAAATTGTCTTTGTTGTGCTTTTGATAAACATAAAGTTCTCACCAATCTAGTCTAAATCGAATCCAAGAGTCGAGAGATTATTGAGATGATATAACTTTTCGCGTGTTTATGTTATAGAAATGAAATCAACATAAATGAAGCCGCGTTGCCTTTGACCGTCATTTTTGTCTGCATGCAAATCAATATTTCGCTAGTGTTGAACAATCATGCATTCTTTTATTATAAAAATTAAAAATTTAAGGTTCGAGAAGGGAAAAAATACCGGTAAGGTCGGTTGCATAAAATTCATGTGCTCAATTGACCACTTCTACATTTCATGAGACTTATTAGCTCAAACAACTTCTCATACTTTTGAAAGGGGTAATGTCCTTTGACGGTTGCTTTCCAAACAATCCATGTAGTTAAAGAATGATTGTTTAATTCAGTGTTGTATAAAGTAGAATTTGAACCGCTATGTGTTTTTAGTATAGAAGAGTTGTTTGCACCGACAAATCTCTTGGGTAGGAATAAGAGATTCATTATGATCTTTTTTGCAGTTGATCATTATCGTCAAGGTTAGCTTATGTTAATAGTTTGATTTAAGAGAAAACTAATATAAAATAAAGGCAAAAGAAAGATTTAGACCAAAAAGGATGTAAGCAAATACTTTTTTCAAAAACCATCAGAAACGTGTTCCTACCTGAAGTATATTAGTGGCTAAACTGCACATAAATACCCAACCTTTCACTGTTTTGACAGATAAAAACCTAAGTTTTTGTGAATGTCAGATAAATACCCAATTTTTTACTCTGTTTACATTTAACTATCTACATTTGATATATGAAGGCGGTATAAAGATTATTTTGCCATTGGCGTTGCATTCGCTTATAGAAACTTAGATATTTATCTGTCAAACGGTGAAAGCTTAAGTTTTTATATTCAATTTAGCCTATATTAGAAACCAAGCATGAATGAATATTTGACATTTATCATTTTTATTTCAAATAACAACTCCAAGAAACTGAAACCATTTTTCAACCTTACAATATGAAATATCAAGTGGGCCCACCTCTTATCCAAAATCTAACGTGGCCTTATCCTTCCCCTGTGGCCCATCAATATTGAACCAATCATCCAACCAAACCCTCACATTTCACAACCAACTCAAATACACAAACAACATCACAAACTCTCTGCAACACAATTAGACACTCTATCATGGTCTCTGCTTCTCCTCTACCACCGCCATCCTTCACTCTCCCTCGCCCGCCGTTGGCCGCCGCCCGTTCTAGGCTTACAATGGCCGGTTTCCTGCGGACGTCAGGAAGACCTAGATCACGTGTCGTGTCTGCATCGGCCGTCGGTGATGTAACCGCGGAGGGCACCAACTATCTCATTGCAGGCGCAGTCGCAATCGCACTCATCGGCACTGCATTTCCCATTTTTTTCTCCCGCAAAGACATGTGCGTATACGTAAATATATTTTGCGCGTTTCGGATAATTTAGTCCGCTAAGGTGTGGTTCGGTTTGCCTCCTTAAACAATACAATACAAATTAGGCCTTGTTCATGTATTTAGAATAATTGGATTTTATTTTTAAGCTAAGGAGATAAAGTCTATGCTCCGGGAAGACCTGCCTCCATTTTAAAAACTTAACTTTGATGGGTGTTTGACTTTTGACTTTTCTAAATTGCACGATTTTGTTTTGGCTACAAAATGGATGTTTTCCACACAAAAGCTAGAGTTTAGTTAATTTTTGTTGAATTGGAGTTTTGTAAACTCCGGTTATCTCTCCTATAGAGTTTTAGATTATATAACTGAAGCTTTACTTTTGCTAATGTTACCATTCTATCTCTAAGTTTAAACGGTAGAGAGGTATGTGTGCATTTATGTAAGTTATGCAATGTATGAATGTGTGTATTGATGTTATGTGTGATGTTTCAGATGTCCAGAGTGCGATGGAGCAGGGTTCATACGGAAAGCAGGGGCGACACTGAGAGCCAATGCAGCGAGAAAGGATCAGGCTCAGATTGTTTGTCTAACTTGTAACGGTCTTGGAAAGTTGGGGCAAACCGATAAGAGACGAGAATCAGAGACATATCATGGAAAGAAATGATTTGTGCCTGATCAGGGCTATTTCTATTTCTCTCGGGCTATAAAACATTGAAAAGCCGGTAACACTGGGAAAAATTAAATTTCTATCTATGTTTGTAATTATGTATGTATGGGTTAGAATTGTTATGGCTACGCTTTGGGTTGGGAAAGTCTTGTAATAATTGTTTGTATAATTGACCAAGTGTTTTGTAGATCAAATGAAGAGTTATCCAAAAATTCTCAATAGATTAGAAGTTGCCCGCTTCTTAAATTCCTTAGCGGCAGCCTACTAGGCACAGCCCAAAACAACACAAAGTAATTTCTTTTGCTAAATAATAAATGATGCCCAAGAATCATATTTTCTCCCTTCTCTCTTTCCTCATCCCCACCCCAACCACATACTATCAAGATATATTATTGTAAGAGTGGAGGGCTTTCGATGGAAAGAAAGAGAATAAAACAAAGCAACCACAAATAACTTTCTGTTTATTAACTCCAATCAATTGGTAAGCAAAAGTCAAGCCCCTCCCGACTCCTCCCCCCTCAAAAATGATTTTCATCAAATAAAATGCATGTAAAGTTTCACAAACATGTTTCTCCCCAAAAAATTAATCTTTTCCCTAAATCCATTAGGGAGAAAGAAAATAAATAATCGTTAAAAAAGGACAGGAGCATGAGGTAAAGCCAGTGGGAGTACAAAATTGAAGTTTTTAAAATTTAAATTAAAAATATATTTGTCAAGAATGGGATTCGAACCCATGCCCTTTCGGACCAGTACCTGAAACTGGCGCCTTAGACCAACTCGGCCATCTTGACATTTTTGTAATATATGTATATATATCTGATACATATAACCTATTTTTCCTTTTCATGCCTCTTTGGACTGACGTTTACTAAACAATATTATTTCTCATAATTAGAAACTTTAGATGAACAAAGTAAGAAAACAAACACCGGCGTGTTAGGGTTTGCTTTTATTGAAGATAAAAATGGAATCGGTTTCGGACTACTTTGACCATTTACATTCAAGACTAATTATTGCACTCATAAAAAAGCATAAGATTATAGTTGAATGAACATTGATTGACAAGACATGGACGTGACAAGACATGGACGATACGGATTGAGACAGCGGTAAGGTAAGGATACGATGATTGTTGATAAATAAAGTAGATCTTCACAGGATACGAATGGCAAGAAAGGATTTATATAACCTGTTCCAAAAAATTTAGGATGAATTCATCGTATATGTATTTTCTAACCAAAACCAAGGGTACGGATTTCATCTATGATCGTCATTGACCCCATTGCAATGCACGAGGATAGATTTTATGATCTGAATCCAATAATCCTTTTTTATATAGTAATGATTTTGAAATATTATATGATCACGAGCACATGTTACACTAGGGTTGGTTCAAAAGTTGGAGATTTACAATGAGCAATAGCTCAGCTGGTATGGCGTTGCCCTTTTTTAGGGGAGTGCGAGAGTTCGATCCCCCGGTTAGAAGAAATAGCCACAATTTAACGTTTTCGGGACAAATTCATGAGTCTCCTGAGGGCATGTTTGGTTAGAGCAACAAAAAAAATTGCATCCTGCTTTGCATGGAGCGGTTGTTGCAAAAAAAAAAAAATATCTCAAAGCCATTGTTTGGTTTGTTTAAAAAATATCTCAAAGCCATTGTTTAAAAAATATCTCAAAGCCATTGTTTGGTTAGTTTTGCAATTGAATTTCCAAATCCAAACCAATTTTTTGTGTTTGGTTGATCAATTACTATACTTATTGTAAATCTGCATATGTGGCATATACAAAACTTATACGGCACTCCATAATAATTACTATACTCATTATTCTCAAAGTTGTAAATGTTGCAAGAATTTGATGCTTTTTGCATCTCTATTTTCATTTCCAACTCAAATTTGTTGTTGACCAAATATAGGAAAAGGATATTTTTTGCAACAAATGTTGCATGCATATCCAATTTCTATCTACCAAACAGCCCTTAGGTGTGTGTGTGATGAACGTGTGGAAGTGCTATGTGTGTTGTATGCCTAGGTTAAGGTTTAATGGCCATTACCACAAAAAAAGCTGGAAATTTGCCATTCAAGAATTTGCATGCCCAATATATAATTGTATTTCATATACACCTTTCATTGGAGTCTAGTGTAACGGAATTTTAACATCACATAAAAGATAGATAAAAGATAAGGACAATTTTTCTTAAAGGACTTATTTTAGTAAATTTTTTTTAGAAAAATAGACCTTATTTAAAAAATAGACCTTATTTATCAAAACTATCATCTTTCTGTCACATAAGCAGTCTGGGTAAATAATAGCCTACATTGACCTTTCTTATATGGCAATAAGGAGGTCTGTTTATTTAAATAAAGTTCTGTGAGGTCCATGTTTAAAATAATTAATTAAAATAAGTTTTGTGGGAAAATAAATTCTCTTAAATCTATAATCCATAATACTCTTAAAAGCATATTGATGTTTTTTCTTTCCCTCAAATCTTAAATAATTTCCTATCCTAACTAAAAATCCCTATGCAACTAAAATCTCGGTTCTTTGAGTCCGTGAAATTTCAAATAATTCCCTATCCTATCTAAAAATCCCTATCAAACTAAAGTTTCCGTTTCATATCTATCTAAAATCCTCATTTAAAAATATATCATCATTCTAACTAAAATCACTGTGGAAAAATCTCAATCTCTATCTAATTGTTGTCACTAAATCAAACTCCCATCCTAACTAAAAATCTTAAATCGAACTAATTGTGTAGACAGATTTTCAAATAATAAATATAAATCTATATCTATCTAAAATCCCCATTTAAAAATCTATCATCATCCTAACGAAAATCACCGTTGAAAAATCCCAATCTCTTTTTGGTGGAACTCTGGATCTCCTACAGATGTTACCTTCCGTTGATTTGCAGCGAGTGAGGATGAGCGGTTGAGATTGAGTTGGAGGGTTGCCTCCTGGAGCGTGTGGATCTCAATGGGCTTGAGGTGGTTGAGGCTGAGCTACCTGCAAGGAAGTCTCGGGGTGGTTGTGCCACCGAGGACCCTCCGACGATTAAGTTAGACGAGGTATTTTGGCAGAGTAACGGCCTACCGGGGTTAAACTGGCTTACCTGAGTCGTCCGAGAGAGGGGTTTATATAGTGGCAGTCATGGGTAGGCGGGCGCGAGATTCATGCTGGCCGTTACGCCCGCGTGACAGGCGATATTCCCCATTAATAACGATATAAGCTCGTTAATGGGGGAACGCGAAGGCGTGGAACGCAGGATCATAGGCGGTGAATATCTCGCGTGTGGTGAGATTCGCGGAGTCATGGCGGATACGCATGTGATCGGTGCTGTGGGCCAGTCGATAAGACCGAGGAAGATAAGCTCGGCAGGAGGCTCGGGAACAGAGCGGGAGGTCGAGACATCTTGGATATGCGATAGCTCGGAGGCGAGTTGGAGGGTTGACGGAACTCAGCGTGCAGGAGGGCTCCGAAGCGAGCCGATGGTTGTTTGTAAGGGGATCGTAGGAGTTCTCTGGAAGGCCACCGAAGGTCGGTAACATTCTCGGGTCGAAGGCCCGGGGTATGTTTCTAACGTACCGATCTTGATCCTTTCTCGTAAGCTCTGGGACACGTCGTCTGCCACGTGTCATGATCTGGGGAATCACCAGTATTGAGTCTCATCATTAGCCCCCCACTCTCGTCTCGACCCATTCATAGGTCAGGTCGAGAGTGGTCTAACCGGTCACCCGGGGTAAGCTCTTATTTGAAGATATCGTCAGTGCGTATTCCCGACAATTAGTTGTATTTTCTTGATGACGTCAGTGGATCAGGGGAGAGATCTCGCATTAAAGAGGAAGTGCCAATTCGTGCGTACGTTCGCCGAAGCGCCAGTCTATGTGTCTGGCGCTCGTTGGCTGATGCGATGTGCTGCCGGTGTCCTTCATGCCCGATGGGACGCGCCCAATGTGAGTGCGACAGGTAGAATGTTGTCGGCCATTGATTGCGAAGCGCTGTTTTGGCGGGAGACGATCGGAGCCGTAGGATGCGTACAACGGCAGCTCTAAATAGAGGTGGGATCCTCTTCAGGATCCATACTTTGCCATAATTTCCTTGTCCCTTCGCGTGTTAGCTCGGTGCTCTTCCCTTAAGGCCGGGATCCCAGCGTTTTCTCTTCCGAGGATTCATCCTTTTGATTAGGTTAGGTGTCTTCTACCGAGGAGTCTGTAGAAATAACCCGAGTAGAGTCTAGGAAGTCTTCTGCAGCTTCCACTTCTGCTTCTTCCTTTTCGTCGTCTGAGTCGGAGTCCCCCCGGGAAGTTAGGATTAGTCATGCTCACCGGGGTGGTGCGACGGAGGCGGTCCCCAGAGCGCAGGTCAGGGGCGTCCGTGACGCATCTTCCATACCGAGTCATGCGGACGAGCTTGCCACCATCCGGGCTTGCTTCCATATCCCTCCCGGCTACTCGCTTCGTTTGGCCGGGGAGGGGGAGAGGGCAGACCAGGTTCGGGGCAAAGAGATTGCCTTGTACCTGGAAGCCTTTTGGGCCGGGAAGCGCCCACCCTTCTCCCCCGAGATGAGTGCGGTGTTGAATTGTTTTGAGTTAGGCCCGGGCCAGTTAGTGCCGAACTCTTGGAGGATTCTCCTCGGGTTCCTGGTCCGGTTGAAATTGCGACAGATCCCTTTCAGTTGGAGCCTTCTCATATCCTCTCTCTGCTATAAAAACCATCCCGGCACTCGCAAGGGCGAGCCGAGCTGGGTATACGTTTCTTTTAGAAAACACCGAGGAGGTGCTGCCGGGTCGGGGGTCATCGTAGTACTTTCTTCTATCCACGAATGGAAGAAGAGGTTTTTGTTTATCAAGCCACCCGAGGATGAAGATTGGCCTGTGACCATCCAGTGGCACAGGGCCAACTGCCCGCGGGTGAAGCGGTCAAACGATCCCGACGCAGTGGCGGTGTCGGAGTGGGAGCCCCTCCCCTGGGCTGATGTGTTGCTGTCTGAGCAGGCCCTCAGTTGGGCTGGGCTTAGAACCGCTTAGTTTGCGGGTAAGTCAGGAGTTTTTAGGCGACTTGTTTAGACTTGTTCATTCTTCCATTTTTTCTGGCATTGCTGACTCCTTCTTTGTATTTTCGTCTTATGGAGAACCCATGGATCTAGGTAAATTTCGAGCAGCCCTTGTCGAACAGTAGAAGGGGAAGAAGGCCGGAGGTGCCGGTCCCTCTCGCCCGTCGTCGGCTCCGGCTCCACCGATGGCAGCCCCAGCTAGGCGCTCAAGCGCGCCCCGGGTCCCAAATTCCTGCCATGCGCCAAGCCGAAAACACGCTCGGGAGCAGGAGCCCCAGGTTTTGTAGGTGGGATGAGACTGGTTCCCATTCGTCTCTCCTTAAGAGGTACCATAGGACGGTGCCCCGCTCCCCGGCTTCCCCGATCATCGTGGATGAATGGGAGCTTTGCTTCGAGATGCCCTCGGGGATTTTCATCGCCGACAGCCTGCTCTCGGAGATGGAAAGGTCGGCCGGGGGCAGAATCCCTCGGGGGACCCTAAGGGCCCAAATGGCGGCCATAGCCCAGGAGGCCGTGCGGGTTAGTTTTCGCACCTCACTCGGGTCTTCATTCAGTATTTTTGTTCGCAAGATTTGGTGCCCCCTTCTCTTTTTGACCCTCCTTTGTTTTCTTTAGGTCCTCCAGCACTGCGCCCTTGTCGTCAACATGGAGGACGAGAAAATTGCCTAGGCGATGCAGGCCGTTAACGAGCTCTCCTCGCGAGAGGAGAGCTCCAGGCTGGAGCTGCAAGCGGCGATGCAGAGGGTCCCCACTCTCGAAGACCGGGTGGTAGACAGGGATCGGGAGATCGCCAGCTGTCGAGAGGCCGCCCAAGCCACCGAGGCTAAGTTGGAAGATTCCAGGGTGCTTTTCGCCACCCTGAAGAAGGCGGCGAACACCCTCCGGAAGGAGAGCGAGGCGGCGAAGGAAGGAGTGAGGTGTGCCAACCTCCGAGCGGCGAAGGCGATGGAGAAATACCAGAAGACGGACCAGTTCTACACCAACCTGGCTCAAGCCGCTGCCCTCGTTTGGCATAAGGACCTTGTAAATCCCTGTTTCCATTTTAATAAAAGTTTCCTATTTTCTAAAATTCCAGTGATTTTCTTTTTTTCCCTTCATATTTTAATTGGTTGTTAAGCTTAATATTTAAACCTTATTTTTCCAACTCTTTTGAAATCATAGTCCAAACCCTAAAAGCCAAATTAAATTAATACCAAAACTAAAACAAGCAAAACATTTTAAATTTAAACCCCAACCTTACTTTAACCCATTATTTAAAACCCTAAGCCCTACGCAGCCCACACACACTTTTACTTAATAAATTCCTTAATAAATTTAACCCTCAGCCCGTTTCTCTTTTCCCTCAGCCCACTCTGGATTTTATATAAATCCTTTAATTATTTTTCGGCCCGGCCCTTTCCTTCCAATCCCCTCAGCCCACAAAGTATTTTAAAAAGGAATTATTTTTTTAAATATCCCAAGCCCACTCCCTTCGGCCCGTGACCCGTTCCTCAACTCACCCGACCCCACTCCTGTTCATCTTCTCTCCTTCTCTAACGGTAACTTCCTTCATCCCCGCGCGCGATCCACCTTCTCCGCCGCGCCTCACGCCCACGCCCCCGCTTCTGCTGTTACAACCGCGACGCGCACCCCCTCGTCTCCATTATCTCCTTCACACTCGTTTTTCCCCTCATTTTTCCAAATCCCTCATCTCTCTCCCTCACAAAAAACTCACCGAGCACCATTTTTTCCTTCACTTCGCCGCCGGCGACGACCCTCGACAACCCTCGGCAACCCTCGCTCATTCCTCCTCCACCAACCTTCTCCCTCTACGACTCCACCCTCCATCAACACGAGCACACCCCCTGCCGAGCATCCCCTGCACTCAACCCCACACCCGAGTTCGGCCACTCTTGCACTCGACGACGGCGAGCCCCCAACTGACCTGAACCACGTCGTCGACCTCCACCTCCTCAGCATCATCACCATCACAACAATCCCCAAGCCCCACTGCTTAACTTCTCCCTCTCTCCAAAACCACACAAAACCCATTTTTGTTCCAAGCACTCACTGCGGCCATCGCCGGAGCGACGCCGTCGACCGTCGTCAACCCCAGTGCACTCGCAGAGGACCATCAAGCACCCCTCAACCTCCAGTGACCGTGCAACGACTCCGGACAACTCCGACGCAAATTCCGCATCTCGAGCCAAGCTCGCGCGAATCCGTTTCACGGCGTATATCACGCGTTCGTGACGCCGCTGCTGCCGTGCGACCTCGAGACGTTTCCAGGCAAGTGTTTACTTGCTTCATGCTAATATAGTTGTGGTACAAACCTAAATCATATAGTTTATAAACTTACCGATTACCGATATATATTGTGACCTATGTGTTCGATGCTAGTCTCCAAAGAAAATAATTGTTTATTTTGACGGAAACCAACATTTTCTGTTGGCCCATATGGTGATAAATATCGTGTATGAATCTCGCTGAAAAATACGATTGTTAGTGACAAAAATTGATACCCCCAAATATGCCGTTAAACTAGAAATTTTCTCGTATCTGAAAATGAATAAAATCACCGTAAATTATATACATATTGGAATGATACATTCGAGGGCTTAAATCGAAGCCGACTCGATGAACTTTAACCCTATGTAAACTTCTAATGATTTCTGTTCTGTAACTGCGATGAAAATTAGATCGGAGTGCGACTCTGTTTATCGTGTACTGTACCAAAATGTGTGTCACTGTGTTTCCTGAAGTCGTATGTTACGGAACTCTGAAGTAGATTAAAGATAATTCTGTTAGCTAAACAAAACAAGTGGTTCCATTCCGTTTCATTGCCGTTTGCTATTTTAAACTGTAAATAAAAGGGCAGAATGTATAACTGTCCAGAACAGATTCAGAAGTGATATACTGACATTAAACTGTGTAAACTTTCAACGTACAGCTGCGATTGAGGATCCGTCTGTTGCGTTGAATACTCTATTGAAAACCCTAGATTTCATTCAACTATAACATCGCTAAAATCTGAACCCAACTGGGTGCAATTCGTGTCGCGAAACGGACGTTCAGTTCTGAAACTGAATTTCCAGCCGCGAGCACTTAAAATGAAACAGCTATATCTTGGAAACCGGAATCCCGATTGAACCGAAACAAATTTTGATGAATTGCTGACTGAGCTTTCTATTTATCTTACTTGTATCATTTTGCTGAATTCTTAACATATTAATTTATGCAATTTATGTAAGTTAATGACATGCATGTTGATTCATAACATACATAGCTTTTGATAGCATACATACATATATCATACACTTTGCCATATACTCAGTGTTAGTGCGTGTTAGAATCAGTGGACATTGCATTATCGTACGTGATAGATGATTGGTTTAGGAGCGACGAGTACACCAATGGAAAGTGAATATTCGTGACAGTGATTGATACAGTGAGCAGTGATAAAACCGTGCCATTGGTATACTTGTACACGACTAAATCAAGATCACAAATAGTGTAAACCTGGGAATAAAGGGGAAATCGAAGTGGAAAGAGAATCGTATTTAGCGGGACCGTGTTTTAGAGGATGATCATTCGAGCAGTGATATATATATTAGGTAGGATCTAGCGATCCGGCTGACAGGGTTATGTCCCGAGCATGTGGGCCGTTGTCTCGGGTATGTACGAGACTCCTGTTAAACATGATCCTCCTTCCACTATGCGATTTCAAACATGACCTAGAGACCGATAGGGACACAGAACATATTCTGCATCATATAGTGACATAGTGATTACTTGCATTGTTTTTACACTAGTATTACCTCATATACCTGTTTCATCTTATTATAATAATATTGTTATTGTGTCGCTCTGACGACCTGAGTATGCATGCTCAGATTCCGCGGAAGGACCAGTACAGGAGACAGATCTACCCTTCGAGTTCACGGAGATATAGCTTGGTGTACCTTCTTCATTTACTGCTTTCCATAAAAGTGATCGTGAGATTGAACTTGGTTAGTAATTGTTCTTGTTATCTGTAATTTATGAACAATGGAATTTTAATGTAATAAATTAGTGATGTGATTCCTTTACTACTGTGCTTTATTTACTGATTACAATGTAATGCTAGAAGCCGAAGTGTGACTACGGCGGGATGATTCCTTGACTGTAGGAGCATGGCTGGCCTAGTCATCCCTCGTTTTCCGTATTTTGGGAAGCGGGGCGTGACATGGTTTAGTTGGTATCAGAGCCAGGTTTAGTATCAAGGGATAACATTAACTATACTGTATTACGTTATTCTTGTTTCACTACTATTGATTTTCATCCTTGAATCTGATCCTATCCTTTTGAATCTTCCAGTGATATGACGTCCCCGAACGACCCCTTCTCGGACTCCAGCTCTCAGGACCGCACGGAAAGAATACTTAGTGCACTGACCACTCTCGCGGAAGCTCAGGAGAGAAAGAAAGATTTACTCACTGAGGGACTCAGGGCGATTACCACCGCAGGAGGACCCTTCGCACTCATTACCGCCCCCGAGGGCGCTACTCCACCAGCTTATCATGCTAGGGCTGGTACCGTATCAGACTTCCGACGATTATATCCAGCTGCATTCACAGGGCTAGCTGAACCCCTTGAGGCTGAGCAATGGCTGGTAAACATGGAGAATTTATTGACAGCCGCCAGGGTTCCAGAGGAAGATAGGGTGGAAGTGATAAAAATACAATTGGAAGACGAAGCCCGTATATGGTGGTCGGTGGAAGAAAGCAGACTTGACGGGCCGATTGAATGGAGCAAGTTTAAGGAGTGCTTCTTAGATCATTATTTTCCTTCCACAGCCAAGGCAGAAATGGAGGAAAGGTTTATTCTTTTGAAGCAGAATGGACGCCCAGTGGACGTATATGCGGCAGAGTTCAACCGTTTGAGCCGCTTTGCTCCATACATGGTCAAATCAGAAGCCACCAGGGCCAGACGCTTCCTTCAAGGGTTAGATTTTGAGTTGCAGCAGTTGATTGCATCATTGGATTTGCAGACTTTTGCACAGGTACTCAACGCGGCGAGAGTTCAGGAGCAATTGATTAACAAGTTCAGAAGACCCCCAGTCGTTCCAGCACGTACCCATGCGCCTTCTCGAGGAGCCATACCGGTTCACAGAGCAGGAACGACACAAATGAAGCGCCCGTTCGTACCACAGCATCGCCCCCAGAGACAGGGCATAGTTTGCGGCTATTGCGGTAGAGGTGGACATACCTAGAAAGACTGCCGCCGTGCCAAGGGACAGTGCTTGATTTGCGGGTCCAGCCAGCACAAGATTAACAGTTGCCCTGAGCGAGCAGAGATACAGGGAGGTTCTGGACCGCCACAATAGAGGCCGCAGGAGCAGAGGCAACCCTTTACAGGTCGCGGTCAGGGACGGGCTTTCACCTTGACCGCCGAGCAGGCAGAGGCGTCAGGAGACGTGGTTACAGGTACTCTGCTTGTACATTCCTTACCAGCTATAGTACTATTTGATTCGGGAGCATCGCATTGTTTCTTGTCTGAGCATTTCACTGATACACACTCAATACCACATGAACCACTAACCAAGGGATGGGAAATTTATACGGGTAATGGCATTATAATATCTAGTCGAGAATGTAGATTATGCCCGGTTGTAGTGTGTGGCAGGGAATTCTATGCGAATTTCCTTCTGATTGGGACAGGCAATTACGACGCAATTCTCGGGATGGATTGGATGAGCACTTTCCATGCAGTTATCGATTGTCGTGCAAGGAAGGTGATCTTCCGCATCCCCAATCACCCAGAGTTTACTTTCGAGGGCGGAAGCGAATCTTTGGAGCCAGCTAGATATAGAGCAAAGCCTAAGGAGCTGACAGCTATGGAGATTGATAAGAGCCCAGTTCTAGAAATTGTTCGGGACTTTCTGGACGTATTTCCTGAAGATCTATTAGGTCTACCACCTCCTCGAATCTTGGAGTTCTCAATCGATTTGACTCCAGGTACAGCCCCAGTATCCAGAGCCCCTTACAAAATGGCACCAGTCGAGTTGGCGGAATTGAAGAAGCAGGTTGAAGAACTATTGGAGAAGGGATTTATTCGGCCAAGCGCTTCACCGTGGGATGCACCAGTTCTGTTAGTAAAGAAGAAGGATGGATCGCTGCGAATGTGTATAGATTATCGGGAGCTGAACAAGGTCACAATAAAGAACAAGTACCCAATCCCGCGCATTGACGACCTATTCGATCAGCTAAGTGGAGCCAAGGTATTCTCGAAGTTGGACCTCCGTTCTGGATATCATCAAATCAGAGTAGCAGCCGAGGATGTATGCAAGATGGCTTTCAGGACCCGATACGGGCATTACGAGTTTCTTGTGATGCCGTTCGGTGTTACCAATGCCCCAGCAATATTCATGGACTTAATGAACAGGGTGTTCGCAAAGTACTTGGACACGTTTGTCGTTGTGTTTATCGACGACATACTTGTCTACTCGAAGACCTGGGAAGAGCACGTTGAACATTTGCGCACGGTCCTACAAATTCTTCGGGAAGAGAAGTTGTATGCGAAGTTAAGCAAGTGTGAATTCTGGCTTGACAAGGTCAGTTTTTGGGACATATCGTTTCGGGCGAAGGCATCTCGGTGGACCCGGCAAAGATAGAATCTGTCAGAGATTGGCCAACGCCGAAGTCAGTGGCTGAGATTAGGAGTTTTCTGGGATTGGCAGGTTATTATCGGAGATTCGTCCAAGATTTCTCAAGAATCGCTGAACCATTGACGGGGCTGACACAGAAGGACGTACCGTTTACGTGGACGGAGGAGTGCACTCATGCATTCGACACACTAAAGCAGAAGTTAACCACGGCGCCTATTCTTACAGTACCAGATAATTCCGGTGGTTTGGTGATACACAGTGATGCCTCAGGGAAGGGTTTAGGCTGTGTTCTAATGCAGCACGGCCGAGTGGTTGCTTACGCCTCTCGACAACTGAGAAATCACGAGAAGAACTACCCCACACATGACTTGGAGTTAGCTGCGGTAGTCTTTGCGTTGAAGATTTGGAGGCACTATCTATTGGGTGAGAAAGTGGAGGTGTACACAGATCACAAAAGTTTGAAGTATGTTTTCACTCAGAAAGAACTAAACATGAGGCAACGTCGATGGCTAGAGCTGATGGCAGATTATGACTTGGACCTCCAGTATCACCCGGGGAAGGTGAACGTTGTACCAGATGCGCTCAGTCGCAAGCCAGCGGTCATGATGTTGACCGATCAGAGGAGCGTTATTGAGGACTTTCAGAGGCTTGATCTTGAAGTCGTTACGCCGAACGCACTCAGTCAGCTTTGGCAACTGCAGGTGCAATCTTCTCTGGTGGATCGCATCAAGATTGCACAAGCGGATGATCCCCGATTGCAAAAGTTCAGAGAGCAAGTGGAAGCCGGACTGAGAAAGGATTTGATTATACGTGAAGATGGCTCTCTGAGATTCGGCAGCAGACTTTGCGTACCTAAGGGAGATGTTCGAGAAGAAGTTTTGGCTGAAGCACACAGTTCAGCTTATTCTGTGCATCCGGGAGGTACAAAAATGTATCAGGACCTAAAGCAGCACTTTTGGTGGAACGGAATGAAGCGGGAAATTGCGAGGTTCGTATCCAGATGTTTAGTATGCCAGCAGGTGAAGGCGGAACATCAGAGGACAGCAGGATTGTTACAACCACTGCCGATACCTGAATGGAAGTGGGAGCACATTACTATGGATTTTGTGACGGCCCTACCACGGAGCCCTAAGGGCAATACGCCATTTGGGTTATCGTCGATCGCCTCACGAAATCTGCACACTTCCTACCTTTCCGAGTGGGATAGTCGACAGAATCACTGGCAGAAAGATATATGCAGGAGATTGTACGACTTCACGGTGTTCCAGTCAGCATTGTGTCAGACCGGGACACCAGATTTTTGTCACACTTTTGGAAGAGCCTACAGGAAAGTTTGGGAACCCGTCTTAAATTCAGCACAGCTTATTACCCGCAGACGGATGGACAATCCGAGCGTACGATTCAGACGCTCGAGGATATGTTGAGAGCCTGTATGTTGGACTTTCAGGGTTCCTGGGAGGACCATCTGCACCCAGTCGAGTTCTCTTACAACAATAGTTATCAGGCTAGTATTCAGATGGCTCCTTTTGAAGCACTATACGGGCGGAAGTGTCGATCCCCAGTATGTTGGGATGATGTGGGAGAACGAAGATTACTGGGCCCCGAACTCATTGTTCAGACAGTCGACAAGGTCCAAATGATCAGACAGCGTATCAAGGCGGCTCAGGATCGACAAAAGAGTTGGGCAGATACCAGCAGGAGGGCACTAAAATTCGAAGTCGGAGATCATGTGTTCTTGAAGATTTCCCCTACTCGTGGAGTTATCAGGTTCGGAGGTCGGGGAAAGCTTAGTCCCCGTTTTATCGGACCTTTTGAGGTGTTAGAGCGAGTGGGAGAGGTGGCCTATCGACTGGCCTTGCCTCCATCGCTAGCTGGTGTGCACAATACCTTCCATGTGTCACAGTTGCAGCGTTATGTTCGGGATGAGAGCCATGTCCTGGACCATTCGGAGCTAGTTTTGGGTACCGATTTATCGTACGAGGAGCAGCCTACTACCATCCTCGACCGCAGAGAGAAAGTGCTGAAGAATAAGATCATTCCTTTAGTCCGAGTGTCTTGGGGCGGTCGTTCCCCAGGAGAAACCACCTGGAAGCGGGAGGAAGATATCCGTGATCGTTATCCACATCTCTTTGTTTAGTACATTGTCTCCTTGTATCCTTGTTAAATTTCGAGGACGAAATTTTTGTTAAGGGGGGTATGATGTAAATCCCCGTTTCCATTTAAATAAAAGTTTCCTATTTTCTAAAATTCCAGTGATTTTCTTTTTTTCCCTTCGTATTTTAATTGGTTGTTAAGCTTAATATTTAAACCTTATTTTTCCAACTCTTTTGAAATCATAGTCCAAACCCTAAAAGCCAAATTAAATTAATACCAAAACTAAAACAAGCAAAACATTTTAAATTTAAACCCCAACCTTACTTTAACCCATTATTTAAAACCCTAAGCCCTATTCAGCCCACACACACTTTTACTTAATAAATTCCTTAATAAATTTAACCCTCAGCCCGTTTCTCTTTTCCCTCAGCCCACTCTGGATTTTATATAAATCCTTTAATTATTTTTCGGCCCGGCCCTTTCCTTCCAATCCCCTCAGCCCACAAAGTATTTTAAAAAGGAATTATTTTTTTAAATATCCCAAGCCCACTCCCTTCGGCCCGTGACCCGTTCCTCAACTCACCCGACTCCACTCCTGTTCATCTTCTCTGCTCCTCTAACGGTAACTTCCTTCATCCCCGCGCGCGATCCACCTTCTCCGCCGCGCCTCATGCCCACGCCCCCGCTCCTGCCGTTACAACCGCGACGCGCACCCCCTCGTTTCCATTATCTCCTTCACACTCGTTTTTCCCCTCATTTTTCCAAATCCCTCATCTCTCTCCCTCACAAAAAACTCACCGAGCACCATTTTTTCCCTCACTTCGCCGCCGGCGACGACCCTCGACAACCCTCGGCAACCCTCGCTCATTCCTCCTCCACCAACCTTCTCCCTTTACGACTCCACCCTCCATCAACACGAGCACACCCCCTGCCGAGCATCCCCTGCACTCAACCCCACACCCGAGTTCGGCCACTCTTGCACTAGACGACGACGAGCCCCCAACTGACCTGAACCACGTCTTCGACCTCCACCTCCTCAGCATCATCACCATCACAACAATCCCCAAGCCCCACTGCTTAACCTCTCCCTCTCTCCAAAACCACACAAAACCCATTTTTGTTCCGAGCACTCACTGCGGCCATCGCCGGAGCGACGCCGTCGACCGTCGTCAACCCCAGTGCACTCGCAGAGGACCATCAAGCACCCCTCAACCTCCAGTGACCGTGCAACGACTCTGGACAACTCCGACGCAAATTCCGCATCTCGAGCCAAGCTCGCGCGAATCCGTTTCACGGCGTATATCACGCGTTCGTGACGCCGCTGCTGCCGTGCGATCTCGAGACGTTTCCAGGCAAGTTTTTACTTGCTTCATGCTAATATAGTTGTGGTACAAACCTAAATCATATAGTTTATAAACTTACCGATTACCGAAATATATTGTGACCTATGTGTTCGATGCTAGTCTCCAATGAAAATAATTGTTTATTTTGACGGAAACTGATATTTTCTGTTGGCCCATATGGTGATAAATATCGTGTATGAATCTCGCTGAAAAATACGATTGTTAGTGACAAAAATTGATACCCCCAAATATGCCGTTAAACTAGAAATTTTCTCGTATCTGAAAATGAATAAAATCACCGTAAATTATATACATATTGGAATGATACGTTCGAGGGCTTAAATCGAAGCCGACTCGACGAACTTTAACCCTATGTAAACTTCTAATGTTTTTTGTTCTGTAACTGCGATGAAAATTAGATCGGAGTGCGACTCTGGATTGCATTCCAGAGCGACTCTGTTTATCTTGTACTGTACCAAAATGTGTGTCACTGTGTTTCCTGAAGTCGTATGTTACGGAACTCTGAAGTAGATTAAAGATAATTCTGTTAGATAAACAAAACAAGTGGTTCCATTCCGTTTCATTTCCGTTTGCTATTTTAAACTGTAAATAAAAGGGCAGAATGTATAACTGTCCAGAACAGATTCAGAAGTGATATACTGACATTAAACTGTGTAAACTTTCAACGTACAGCCGCGATTGAGGATCCGTCTATTGCGTTGAATACTCTATTGAAAACCCTAGATTTCATTCAACTATAACATCGCTAAATCTGAACCCAACTGGGTGCAATTCGTGTCGCGAAACGGACGTTCAGTTCTGAAACTGAATTTCCAGCCGCGAGCACTTAAAATGAAACAGCTATATCTTGGAAACCGGAATCCCGATTGAACCGAAACAAATTTTGATGAATTGCTGACTGAGTGTTCTATTTATCTTACTTGTATCATTTTGCTGAATTCTTAACATATTAATTTATGCAATTTATGTAAGTTAATGACATGCATGTTGATTCATAACATACATAGCTTTTGATAGCATACATACATATATCATACACTTTGCCATATACTCAGTGTTAGTGCGTGTTAGAATCAGTGGACGTTGCATTATCGTGCGTGATAGATGATTGGTTTAGGAGTGACGAGTACACCAATGGAAAGTGAATATTCGTGACAGTGATTGATACAGTGAGCAGTGATAAAACCGTGCCATTGGTATACTTGTACACGACTAAATCAAGATCACAAATAGTATAAACCTGGGAATAAAGGGGAAATCGAAGTGGAAAGAGAATCGTATTTAGCGGGACCGTGTTTTAGAGGATGATCATTCGAGCAGTGATATATATATTAGGTAGGATCTAGCGATCCGGCTGACAGGGTTATGTCCCGAGCATGTGGGCCGTTGTCTCGGGTATGTACGAGACTCCTGTTAAACATGATCCTCCTTCCACCATGCGATTTCAAACATGACCTAGAGACCGATAGGGACACAGAACATATTCTGCATCATATAGTGACATAGTGATTACTTGCATTGTTTTTACACTAGTATTGCCTCATATACCTGTTTCATCTTATTATAATAATATTGTTATTGTGTCGCTCTGACGACCTGAGTATGCATGCTCAGATTTCGCGGATGGACCAGTACAGGAGACGGATCTACCCTTCGAGTTCACGGAGATATAGCTTGGTGTACCTTCTTCATTTACTGCTTCCCATAAAAGTGATCGTGAGATTGAACTTGGTTAATAATTGTTCTTGTTATCTGTAATTTGTGAACAATGGAATTTTAATGTAATAAATTAGTGATGTGATTCCTTTACTACTGTGCTTTATTTACTGATTACCATGTAATGCTAGAAGCCGAAGTGTGACTACGGCGGGATGATTTCTTGACTGTAGAAGCATGGCTGGCCTAGTCATCCCTCGTTTTCCGTATTTTGGGAAGCGGGGCGTGACAGCCCTCGACACCGTCAACGCCCTAATGCCGGAGTTTCCTGACGGCGAGCTCCGGGGTGAGTACCCCCTTAGGGATGAGGCGCAGGGGAATGCCCCCGGAATCGCCGCAGGGGGAAATGCCCCTGGTAGGAGCGTTGGGGAGGAGTCAGTCACCCCGGCTCCCAGCGCCGAGGCTCCTGCTATGGGCGCCGACATTCAAGACGCCACCCCAGTTGTGGTGGTGGATGCAGAACTCATCAAGGTTCTCTCTGGCCCCGAGACCTGAATCTCATCGCCTCCTTATTTTCTTTTGTGCTGAAATTTTGTAAGCCTCCGGGCGTTTTTGTAAGGCTGGGGAGCCCATAATACCCTTGTAAAGACTTCCGAATTTGTGAATAAAAATCTTTTTGCAGTGTTCCGTGCATGCGCATTTTCCCTTTGTTTGTGGTAAAAAAATTTATTTGCGCGGTACTGCTTTCATGTTAGGTCGGAGATCGGTTTTTCATCTAGCGATCGCACATCGAGTTGAATTCAGCCATTTGACAAGTGTGCAAAGACCGGTGCAAGGTCGGTATCTCTATGGCCCCGAAGTCGAGGTGGGGATCGCTTAGTGAAGACGTGCAGGAAGTTGAGCAGGGAAGCTGCTCGATGGACTCTTGATGAGGGCTTTGATCTTTAGCGCGGGAGGGCATTGAGTTGCCTGCTAAGGATGGACCGAGCAGGGAAGCCGCTCGGTGGCCTCTTGATGCCAGCTTCGATTCTTGGCTTTGTTGGGTAAGAGATTTAGCGGCTAAGGATTGACCGAGCAGGGAAGATACTCGGTGGCCTCTTGATGAAGGCTTTGATCCTTAACGCGGGAGGGCATGGAGTAGCCTGCTAAGGATGGACTGAGCAGGGAAGCCGCTCGGTGGCCTCTTGATGAGGGATTTGATCCTTGGCGTCGTTGTTGGAGATAGTGCCCTCAGAGTCAATTATTAGGTCACAGGTACGTGATTGTAATGATTGAGGGAGGACCTATCCCGGTAGGACAGTCTTACTCGAGATGATAGTATGCTATCTGGTTTACCTTTATCATCGTGTACTGCTTTAGGTGACATGACAGGTCACTATTGCACGTTGATAGAGCCCCTAGGATTCTTGCTTGACTACCGGCAGTATGAGGGCGATCATATAAGTGGGAGCTGGTAGTCTACAAGCATATCCTTAAAAGGTCCCTAGTCGTGGGAGTTTCGAGACCGGGCATCGATACTCCATTAGTAGACTAGTGTATACAGTCGAGACCCCGACGAGGGGCGGTGGCCGGTCTCACAAGCCGCTGGTGTCAGTTGGATCACCTAAGATGTATACAGGTGCTCATTGGGTTATGAGTACACCGGACAGGACTCGCCGGGAACATGCTAGTTGGTCATATACCAGACGTTCCCTGGTGACATGTGTGCAGGTTAGTTCATCGACCTGGGGATCATCATTTGTCTCGTGTGAGTTCCCACTGTACTTTGATTACTACCCTACCACGGCTCAAAGGAGTCGTGCAAACAGGTTTTAGTTGGGTACAGTCCCGAGCCACATGGAGGCAGTGAGCGTATCTTCAGGGGTTCGTCTCTCCCGGTATTGGGGGTGAGGTCGTGCTGTGTCTAGAAGAGCCATTACACAAAGTCCTTGGCCAAGGCAAGGAGATTTACTGGTAGGTATTCCAGTAGTATCTCAGGGTGTTCTGGGCTACACTCCGACACGACTTGTACCGCTTTTGGGGGTCTGACTTTTACCAACCCCCTAGGCCCGCCATGCGATACTCATAGACGAACGGACCGGACTGCACGGATATTGTCACTGACAGGCTCAGTTGGGTGTCGGGGTGAGCTTCCTCATCGACGTCCATTTTAGTCAATAGCTGGTGGCCCGTTACGTATTGGCTTATACCTCTGACGGGCTAGTGGTTAAATCCACAGCCATGGTGTTGACGAGTCTTTAGAGTCTACCACACTTTCAGTTACTCAAGTTTCGGGCGAAACGCTGTAGAGGCCGTATGGAGATATGGCAGGGTCCGATCAGATACGTGCGGTATTGCACGGATCAGGATCGGACGGTTTGTACTAGTAGCCGTATAGGTATATGGCAGGGTTCGATCAGATACGTGCGGTATTGCACGGATCAGGATCGAACGGATATTACTAGCCGGTTTTGGTTTAAGCCGGTCCTAGTTTAGTACAGTGTAGATTTTGTCTTTTTGCATTTGTATCCGGACGGAATACAGATGCGGGTGTGTATGCACAGTATCGGGGTTTTCCTGTAATTTATTACGGGACCAGTTTTCTGGAGTTGCCAGTTTGCATTCCGTTCCGGCCGGTTTTCCTTTGTTCTTTCCCGGCCGGACTTTTCCGATGGAGGGGGTAATTTGCAGTTTTGCAAATTATTTTTGTGGAGGGGTTTTCTTGCATAATGTTTTGATTATGATAGGTTTTGAATCTTTCATCCATGCTTGCATTTAATGTGATTTGATGAGGGTATGGTTTGAAAAAAAAGTGAAGCATGGTTGTTGTTTGAATGTGGTCACCTCTTTTGTTATCCTACACTCACCTTCCTTCATACTAATTATTGATTCCCTCCACCATTTCCACATATGATGGCCGGCCACATCTTGGAGGGTGAGAGAGAGGAGTTCATTTTTGGATGAGGGATTAATTCACATATCATTTTCAATGCTTGCAAAAATTCTTCACTTCATTCCAAAGTCCATTCATGTTTCCTCCATCCAAAGGCAACCAACCCCAAAGAGACATACTCTACACTATATTCCTACAGCAAATCTTGGACGCGTCGATTCGCCAGCTTCGCGCCCGAGTTGCCTCGGTATTGAGGTGGGAGCCCGTAAAAGCTACAGGCGATGTGGTGCCCTTTCCGACGAGGAGGAGACAGACGGAGATCCCGCGAGGAGATCGGAGTGGAGATGAAGACCGGAGGACTCGGATCAGTCGGTACATCTCTTCCCCTCTTGTTAGTTAGCTAGACTAGTTTAATGGTTACGATCCGGAGTTTAGTGCGCGGTGGTGCCGTTTTGCAAAGTCCGCAAAATTTAAGTTATTCACCGCTTCCGCATTCCGGCGTCGGATTGACGGCCGGGGCGCCGCCGTGCACTTACAGTCGTGTGGTAAGGTATTACCAGCCAAGGATGGACCGAGCAGGGTTGCTGCTCGGTGGCCTCTTGATGAAGGCTTTGATCCTTAGCATGGGAGGGTATGGAGTGGCGTGCTAAGGATGGACCGAGCAGGGTTGCTGTTCGGTGGCCTCTTGACGAGGGCTTTGATTCTTAGCGTGGGAGGGCATGGAGTGGCCTGCTAAGGATGGACCGAGCAGGGAAGCCGTTCGGCGGCCTCTTGATGAGGGCTTCGATCCTTGGCCTCGTTGGGTAAGAGATTTACCAGCCAAGGATGGACTGAGCAGGGATGTTGCTCAGTGGCCTCTTGATGAGAGCTTTGATCCTTGGCGTTGTTGGGTAAGAGATTACCATCCATGGACCGAGCAGGGTTCCTGCTCGATGGCCTCGCAGGGTTCCTGCTCGGTGGCCTCTTGATGAGAGCTTTGATCCTTGGCGTCATTGGGCAAGAGATTACCAGCCAAGGATGGGCCTAGCAGGGTTTTCGCTCGGTGGCCTCTTGATGAGGGCTTCGATCCTTGGCGTCGTTGGGTAAGAGATTTACCAGCTAAGGATGGACCGAGCAGGGAAGCTGCTCAGTAGCCTCTTGATGAGGGCTTTGATCCTTGGCGTCGTTGGGTAAGAGATTGCCGGCCAAGGATGGACCGAGCAGGGTTGCTGCTCGATGGACTCTTGATGAGGGCTTTGATCCTTAGCACGGGAGGGCACGGAGTGGCCTGCTAAGGATGGACCGAGAAGGGTTGCTGCTCGGTGGCCTCTTGATGAGGGCTTTGATCCTTGGCGTCGTTGGGTAAGAGATTACCAGCCAAGGATGGACCGAGCAGGGTTGCTGCTCGGTGGCCTCTTGATGAGGGCTTTGATCCTTAGCGCGGGAGGGCATGGAGTGGCCTGCTAAGGATGGACCGAGCAGGGTTGCTGCTCGGTGGCCTTTTGATGAGGGCTTTGATCCTTAGCACGGGAGGGCATGGAGTGGCCTGCTAAGGATAGACTGAGCAGGGTTGCTGCTCGGGGGCCTCTTGACGAGGGCTTCGATCCTTGGCGTCGTTGGGTAAAAGATTTACCGGCCAAGGATGGACCGAGCAGGGAAGCCGCTCGGTGGCCTCTTGATGAGGGTTTTGATCCTGGGCATCGTTGGGTAAGAGATTACCAGCCAAGGATGGACCGAGCATGGAAGCTGCTCGGTTTTGCGACCTTCGGTCTAACCTTCCTTGGTGTGCGAACATCGGGAAGAGCGACCGTCGTGGTCGACACGTGTCAGGAACGCATGGGGAAGGCGAAGCGTCTCGAAGAGCTACGTCGCTCTGACTTCGATTCGCCGAGAAATACGGGATATCCGCCGCGTGGCAGTACAGTATTGGAAGAACCGAGCGAGTATTGGACTCTTGGGGGTGCTGTAGGGGTTATAAAACAGAGTGGGTGCGTTGCTCATTCCTTTCTCTATCCTAAAACGTAAGAATGAACGAATTCCCTTTCTGCATCCCCGATATCATTTCTTTCGAAGACGTATACTTGTACGACCAGCTGAGCTCTGAGGAGACGCTTCAGGCGGTGGTTCGGCGCGTGGAGGACCATTTTGGCCGACTGCTTCCCCGGCGATCACCCCCGTTTCAGCTGATGATGTACTCGATATGGAGGGCGTCGTCGGGGGTGCACAACCCCTTGTCCGAGCAACTGAAGGATGAGGCTGTTGGTAAGTTGAGATCGCTATGCCGTTTCGGCCTGATCTCGAAGAGTCGGCACGATCGCTCGGTGGCCCTTATCCTCGAGTGTTACCAACAGAGGCCTCTCGTCGATGGGTGCCCGGCTGGAGAGTCCTCCGGCATGTCCGTGGCGTCGAAGGTTCGCAGGCAGCACCAGAGGCAAAGGTCGGAGGCGGCAAGGGCTCGGCTGGCGGAAATTTCTTCGGAGTACCATGAGAAATGCTTCCTGCGCCCCCTTCCCCCGCTGTTGTAAGAATTGTTCTTTTCTTTTTGATGTAAGGCTGAGGAGCCCACAATACCTTTGAATAAATATTATTTCCCTTTTTGCGATGCTCTATTGTTTCTCTCTTATTGTCAAATAAAAAGAACCCAAGAAAGATTTACATCGCTTTTGTTAAAGAAGAAATATACATTCGATTAACCAAGCGTTGGTACGTAGCCCCTGCATTTTTGAGGCCGGAGGGCATTGCTTATAGCAGTATACCCCCTGGTCCGTTGTGAATGCGGTGAGATCCTCGTCCGCCGGATTCATACGGATCTGGTTGTAGCCGGAGAAAGCATCCATGAAGCTAAGTAGCTCATGGCCTGCTGAACTTTCGACGAGCCGATCTATCCGAGGGAGGATATCTCGTGGAGGTCTTCGTCGGTAAATATGATCGGCTCGGCAGCTTTATCTCTATTCCTTGGGTGGCTGCCAGTCTCCTCGATCGGTAAGGGATGTCGCATCTCGTCGGTCATCGTCGTACCCCTGCTGACACGATCATGATTTGGCCTATTGTCAACTCGCCGGGAGGGGGTAGTGCTCTTGTTCATGGTCGGCTTGCCGCTTGTCTCGCAAGTACGTTGCCAGGTGCCCCGAGCGGATTAACTCCTCGATGTAGTCTCGGAGCTGCTTGCAGTTCTCGGCGGAGTAGCCTTGCGAACTGTGGAAAGCGCAGTAGGGGCCCCGGGTATGCTTTGCTGCCTTATTCGAGACTGGGGGAGTTTGAAGAACCTCTCACCCTTAGCCTCCTCTAACAGTACTGTCTGGGAGACGTTGAGCGGGGTGTACTCCCAAAACTTCGGGAAGTAGGGTTTTGGCCGCTCAATCTCCTTTTTCTCCTCCCTGGCCCTTTTCTTCTGATCGGCTTGCTCTGTCCGGGGCAGATTGGCGGTCATCTCGGACTCAAGCTGGATCTCACGTTCGGTCCAGGCCTTTACCCCGGCCATGGTCTTAGGTTGCGCTAATACAAAGGAGCGTAGCCACTCCTTGTGCGTAAGACCGGACCTAAGGACCATAATGACCGTCTCGTCCCGGTATTCTGGGACCTCAAAGAGGGTGTTGTAGAAGTGGGTGACGTACCCTTTGAAGGATTCTTTGTCCTCGCTCTTTATGGTGAAGAGATGATCAACGGTCCGCTTCTGCCGTCTGTTCCTGACGAAATGACCAAGGAACTGGATGGCCAGCTCATCGAAGGTAGAGATTGAGCATGGCAAGAGTCCTCGAAACCAGTCTCGTCTAGAGTGGATGAGAGTGGCGGGAAAGCGCGGCATTGTGCGGTGTCGAAACAGTCCTGGAAACTCATCCTGGCTGTGAATGCATCCAAATGGTCTTTCAGGTCGGACATCCCGTCGAAGAGGGAGACCTTCGGGGCTTGTTCCGGGAGGAGACGTGGACGGCGGGTAGCTCTTTGGTGAAGGGTTTCGTGAGTGAGTCAGCGGCATATTTAGCCCCGTCGCTTGAAGGACGATTTTCCCGATTCATGCCTTCGATCTTCTTTTCGAGGGCGTCGAGTTGGCCGTGGTATCCCGATGATTTGGCATACTCTGATTTTTGGCCTCTGCTTCCGGAGACCTGCGCCTGGCCACGGCCCCAGTTCCGTTCGATGAGGTTCTTTAGGTCCCCTGGTGAGGTCATCTTCGAGCTACCGTGGTGAGTCCCATCCGCGCGACCCCGTCGAGGGAAGGGGTGCCGGTCATGCCTGGATGCAGGCGAGCTGACCGACACCTCCTCGAGAGGGACAGGGGCGCGATGGTCCTTGAGGCGAGGTGTTCTAGCGAGAGACCTTGGTGTTGAGCTGTGCGGTGCCCAGCGGGTTATTGAATTGGTTGGCCCAGAGGATCTGCGGTCGCCGGAGACAGCGAGGCGGTGTTCGGTCGTGCCGACGCGGGCAGAGTCTTCTCTCCCTCTGTAGGAGTCCCAGTCCCGAGGTGGGGGAGCGGCGACCTGGGGAGCTTGCCCGGCCGTTTGGACACGGACGAGCGTATCCACAACGGATGCGAGCCGATCTATCCGAGCAGATAGGGCATGAATGGCGTTCAGGGAAGGAGGGGATCCATCCGCGCCTCCATTGTGGGGAAGGCGGCGGCTACTGCTTGGATCTTCGCGGTGATCGCTCATCATGAAGTTGAGATCGGAAGGTGAACTTTCGTTAAGTGGAACTAGCGTTCCCACAGACGGCGCCAACTGGTGGATCTCTGGATCTCCTTCAGATGTTACCTTCCGTTGATCTGCAGCGAGTGGAGACGAGCGGTTGAGATTGAGTTGGAGGGTTGGCTCTTGGAGCGTGTGGATCTCAATGTGCTTGAGGTGGTTGAGGCTGAGCTACCTGCAAGGAAGTCCCGGGATGGTTGTGCCACCGAGGACCCTCTGACGATCAAGTTAGACGGGGTATTTTGGCAAAGTAACGGCCTATTGGGATCAAATTGGCTTACCTGAGTCGTCTGAGAGAGGGGTTTATATAGTGGCAGCCATGGGCAGGCGAGTGTGAGATTCACGCCGGCTGTTACGCCCCTGGAGTTACGCCCGCGTGACAGGCAGGATTCCCCATTAAAGACGAGATATGCTCGTTAATGGGGGAACGCGATGGCGTGGAATGTGGGATCATGGGCGACGGATATCTCGCGTCTGGCGAGATTCGCGGAGCCGTGGCAGAGACGCCTGTGATTGGTGCTGTGGGTCGGTCGATGAGACCGAGGAAGATAAGCTCAGCGGGAGGCTCGGGAATAGAGCGGGAAGCCGAGGCATCTTGGATATGCGATAGCTCGGAGGCGAGCTGGAGGGCTGAGGGAAGTCAGCGTGCGAGAGGGCTCCGAGACGAGCCGATGGTCATTTGTAAGGGGATCGTAGGAGTGCCCTGGAAGGCCACCGAAGGTCGGTAATATTCTCGGGTCGAAGGCCCGGAGTATGCTTCCAACGTACCGATCTTGATCTTTTCTCGTAAGCTCTGGGACACGTCATCTGCCACGTGTCATGATCTGGAGAATCACGAGTATCGAGCCTCATCACTTTCTAACTATTGTCACCTGTTCCCGCCACAAAAATTTCTGCGCAAAAGAGCCCAAGGTATCAAATGGCAACGATACGTTTAAAAAAAATGTGAACCAGTATTTTCAGGGCTGTATTTTGACAAACTCCCGAATGTGAAACAGCAAAATTCTGATGCCATCGAAAGCGTCTCGAAAAAGACTTCGATTTGATACATTATGGGCCTCATAATTCATCCGGGATCAAAAGTTATGAGATATCACGTGCCAACACGTGACCGGGCATCACGTGCAGACACATGACCATTTACAGGCAAAGCCTGTAGGCACTGAATAAAATAAATAATTGGAAATAATTAATCAGTGGGGTCACGTGCCAACACGTGATAGGCTCTTAAACCCTCTGAAACAATAGAATTAAATTCTAATTAAATAATTAATCAGTGGGGTCATGTGCCAACACGTGATGGGTTCCTGAGCCCTCTAAACCAGTAGAATTAAATTCTAATTAATTTCTTAATCAGTGAGGTCACGTGCTAATACGTGATAGACTCTTAAACCTTCTGAACTAATAGAATTAAATTCTAATTAAGAGAAATAAAAATCCCTAATATTTCCCTAAATCTTTCCAAACAAAAAGGATTGTGCTCTGTAAAGTGGAGCACCGTTGGATTAAAAATCCAATGGTGATTAAAAATCACCAATTTATAGAAAGATTCTATACAAAGAAAGATTTCCCTGAAATTTGCCAGGAATAACAGACAAAATATCTTTTGGATTAAAAATCCAATAGTGAATAAAATTCACTGAGTGATCTAAAATATCATGTTGGTTACAAAAACAATAAAAATCTTTCAATGAAAGATTGACTAAACAAACTGATTCTTTTCTTTCTCCTATAAATAAGAGCCAAGGGGGAAGAAAATAGGGAGAGAGGGAAAAAAAGGGAGATACAACAACAGAGAGAAAAAAGAAGAGAATTTAATTCTCCAAAGAGAAAAAAAGATTTTCTCAGAAGAGAAAGAAACCCTAGGTGAGAAAGGGAAAGAGATCATAAGCTCCACAAAACAAAAAGAAAATTTAATTCTCAAATTAAGAGTTTAACTCTTCTGAATAAGAACTTAGTTCTTCCTTTGGTTGAAGATTTACAGAAGCAGGTCTCCCCACAAGTTGAGAATTTAATTCTCATCGGAGAGATTCTGCCATGCGGATCCAAAACTTAGAGGGAGAATTGAGTTTAGGGAATTTAATTCCCCCAAATACTTAGGAATTTAATTCCTCCAACAGAAACAGGGTTTAACTCTTTAAACAAGAACTTAGTTCTTCTTTATGGTTGAAGATCTGCCGAAGCAAATCTCCCCATAAGTTGAGAATTTAATTCTCATCGGGAAGATTCTGCCATGCAGATCCAAAACTTAGAGAGAGAGTTGAGTTTAAAAAATTTAATTTTTCCATATACATAGGAATTTAATTCTTCTAAACAAAATTAGGGTTTAACCCTACCAAAGAATTTAATTCTTAAACAGGGACTTAAAACTCTCCATGCACGTAAAAAAGATCAGTACCCAAACCTGATCACGTGGCAACACGTGACTCTCCCTTCAATGATCAGAAAAGAACGAGCAAGGCTAGATCACGTGTCCCCACGTGACCCTTAAACAGACTCCTCGAGATGAGAAAGAAAAAGCTTGGAGGCAATGCCTCACGTGTTCCCACGTGACCCCTGACAAACACCTCTTTAAAAAAGAGAGGATGGAAAGAACTGAAGGATTAAAATCCAATGCATGGGCGCCCTCACGTGTCCCTACGTGATCCCTAGGAAATCCCTTTAATATCCAGTGCATGGATACCCATCACGTGCCCACACGTGATGGCCGTGAAGACTTAAGTGTTTAATACTTATTTGAATATTCTGAGAATAAAATAAAGGAAGCTTAGCCTAATTCTAAGGCGCCTCATGTGTCCTCACGTGAGCGCTTCATCTTTTTAGTGCTTAACACTATTTTGAGCATTTCATCCCTAGTGTTTAACATTATTCTAAATTCATCACGTGGGAACACGTGACCGCCAAATATGTGCTAGTGTTTAATACTATTTTCAAACCAGTCTTAGCCCAAATTGGCTAAGTCTTTTTAAAGCAAGACATTCCTTTTAACTGAGCCTCAAATACACTTTTGTCTTCCAAAGTTGGTCATCTCATATGAAATTTGAGTGCTCAGCACTCAATAAAATACAAAATATGGTCAGAGCCCCAAATAGGGGGCTGAATCCCGACAAATGTTCAACAGTCCAAATAAAGGTTCAAACCTAATTGGACTGAGCCCAAGTTGGCCATAAGTCCTCAATTCAGATTTAACCGAGCCCATGTGCTCATAATCCAATTAATTGATCTTAGTCCCAAATTGGACTACAGATTTCTCAGTCAACATTGGTTCAAGGGTGCATCTCTTCACCCCTTTAATATTTGTCGTTGTAATCCTTCAATGTCTTCAGAGAGGTGACGGGTCCCGATAACCAATCATTCCATAGACTGTGGGGTCCTTAAACTCATGAACTATGATGTCCTTAAACTTTATAGACTATGACGTTTTTAAACTACGGACTGTAGGGTCTTTAAGCCCATGGACCATGATGTCCTTAAACTCGGACTGTGGGGTCCTTAAGCCCATGGACTATGATGTGCTTAACCTCGGACTGTGGGGTCCTTAAGCCCATGGACTATAATGTCCTTAACCTTTGACCGCAAAGTCCCTAAACTAGAACAATAGAGTTCAAATACTCTTTTGTTTGATCTAAATGATCCTGTTAAGTAGATCTTAGTCTAAAATTAGACTAACGTGTCCTTAAATAATGTTAAGTAGATCTTAGTCTAAAATTAGACTAACGTATCCTTAACAAACGTTTAAATTGATCTTAGTCTCAAATGAGACTAACGTATCCTTAAACCCAAACCAAAACCCAAATCTAAGAAAATACGGGTTTGGATTAATCCACGTCCTACAGGCGACAATATAAATTAGTCTCCGTATACAATCCACGGGCAACCAAAAACAAAACAAACACCCACGACACGAAATGACCATCTGGAGAAAGAGAAAGTTGTTACCGCGATGCGGTAGTGTAATTAACTGCAGGGGCTTGCGCCTGCAGGGAAGAGCGTCCCCACATTCAAAAACCCCTCAATGAGGGGGAATCTGACGAAGTCTGCTAAATCGGCCGCATCCGTTTAAACCTTCGATACACGGTGCCATAAATCAACTTGGTATCTTCGGAGAGGCGGACGGATAGCACCTAATAGCATCTGCCCTCGAAATTCAGGCAAGACGGACCTACGCGGTCTCGTCTCTGTTTTCGGCGGAGAACAGATTCTGGCACGCCCGGTGGGACCTTTTCCTCTTTCCACTCCACACTTCGTGTGTTGTGTTCGTGAACGAATCGCGGTTTGATATGGTTGCCCTTGGGTTCGAGGTACTAAGATTTGATTTTGCTCTCGTGCAGAAAAAAGAACAGCAATGGCCTCTAACTGTTCCAGCTGCAACTGCAACTCCCGTTCTGCCTCATCTGGAGGTGTAACTTATGGGCCCCAAGCGGCCTCCCTTTTCATAATGCCAGTGGAGCAGGTAACTCAAGCTACCACTGGGCTATTCTTCGGGACCATGCTCCCACCGATGAACTTCAACGCCCCTGTACCATTGCAAGAAGTACCGAAGAGCTCGGTCTTTAATCGTCTCACAACTACTGCGGCCCCTCTCAACGGGTCGTCCAGCTCCAACGCCTCATTCTTTGACAGACTGGGCCAAAACTCATTTGGGCCTATGAAGAAGCTCGCAATCCCTGAAGGTGCTATCCCAAAGCGGATAGCCATCCCGGCTCAAGCAGACGAAATCATCGGAGAGGCTTCTTCTACCAAGAAGTCAGTCTTCACAAAGCTGGCCATTCCGGCTCCCGCTCCAGGCGAAGTCCTCAAAGCTGCTTCCCCTGTCCAGAGGTATGTCTTTGACAGATTGGACATTGCTTCTTAACGGACATATGTCTTTAAGAGGCTGACACCGGCAGCAACCCTTCGCCAAAATAGGGGGCATGATGAAGTCACCCCTGCAGCTGAGACAATCCCATCCGCACGACATGCTCGCCGTCGTCACTGGCGCCGAGTAAGAAAGGCTGGGGGCAACTCTCCTTCCAGACAGACTCCTCTAGCTCTCATGGTGGAAATCGATGCTGCTGTTCCGACTGGGAACAGCTTCGAACCGCTTAGGAGGGTGCGCAAAAACTCTCCGACCGCCGTGCTGAAGAGATCTTCTCCACCCGTGGAGAACGCTATTAATGTGAAGCTAGAGCAACCCCCTCAGCGGCTGTCCTCTAAAATTTACAAAGTTTGGCGACAGGTTCAGGACTCGATGATTGATCAAGATTACTCTCGCCGACAGAAAAAGGTGAAAGTTCAGCGAGAAGAGGACCATCCTGTTAAGCCATAAAAGGAGACAGCTACTTGGGTGCCCACTGCAACGGCTCCCTCAACTTCAACCGCTCACAAGAGGAGAAGGCCGGAGAAAATCCCTGAGTCTGCGACGAATCGCAAGACCACTGAACCTAAACGCCCTAAGTTTGGGGGCATGGTGGTGCATACTGTCTATATGGCATACGAAAAAGAGGAAAGCCGTGCTTCTACGGGTCATCGACCACTTACCCGATCGATAACAAAGGCTCAGGAGCAACAGCAGCAAAAACTTCAGGAGATGCTGACTGCAATGGCCGCACTCACTGGGCTGAAAGAAAATCCAGAGACCTCAAAGCAGCGTCAGGAACAAGAAACTGATGCTGAATTCCTCCGAAGAATGCTCGAGATGAAAGAAAAAGAGGCCGCGGAACAGGCGGCCAATATAAAACGAATGGCTCTTTTGTTCTAAGACATGGCCGGGATGATGCTACAGCCGGAACCTGCAGCTGAAGACCCCCTAATTATCATTGAAGACGACAGAGGGGAGACATCGAACCCTCCTCCGGCTCTTTCAGCAGCCAAGGAGGAGACCATCTCCAAGGCTGCCCTGGATGATTACATCGCTCAGCAGATACGAGTTCATCAGGCGAATGAAGCAAATAGCCAAGTCGTCAGAACTGGGCGACCATATCCAGGATGGTACGATCAAATCAAGTATCCGCCAGGATACACGATTCCTAAGTTTCACGTATACAAGGGGACAGGCAATCCCTATCAACATGTCGCTCAGTTCAGGGCTCTTTGCGGCAACACCGGAGGTGACGACAAATTGTTACTTCGTCAGTTCGTCGGCAGCTTGGCGGAAACGGCCTTTGAATGGTATTCGGAGCTGCCCAATGACTCCGTCAAAACTTTTACAGAGATGGAATTACTGTTCACCCAACGTTTTGCGAGCGCTAGTGAACGTACCCCAATCACAGCACTGATCAATGCCAGGGTAAAGCCTGGAGCGACATGGGTGCGGTATACGATACGGTGGCGGAATTTGTGGTCGAAGTGCGAGCAACACATCGAAGAGGCACCTGCGGTAGGCATGTTCGTGGGTACTCTCGACCCTTAGGCGACCATTTCCCAATTCATGATGTTTTTCAAGCTGACCACTTTTCAGGCCTTGATTGACAAGCTGGCCCAAATGGATCAGATGGGTCATAGACCATCTCCTTCGAAGCTGGAATCTCGGAACGAAAAAGGGAAAGGGAAAGCGACCTTCGTCGCCTATACTGAACAATAGCCGAGTAACTTAAAGCCGGTTGTTCGCCAAAACAACACGCGCCCATGCCCATCCCTCGAGGAGAGACTGGGACGTCCTTACTCGTTTCCCCGGGATAAAACGAGGAGACTGTTCGAGCTGGCAGTACGCAATAGACTCATCAGTCTGCCGGATCCAAAACGTCCGTTGCAGCTAGGTGATGTCAACAATCCTGATTACCGCCCTTACCACCAAGCAGTAAGCCATCCAATCGAAGATTGCTTCATCTTCAAAGGCTGGATTGAGGACCAATACCAACAGGGCAAATTCGCGCTGTCTGAAAAATGGAAGATGAACCCGCCACAACCACATGATCCGAAAAAGATGGACATGCCGGGGGCATCGTGCTCATTCATAAAGGAAGCTCCATAGGAAGTTGTTCTTTCAGCAAAAAACGAAAAGAATACTGAAAGATCTCCAAACATGCCCGGCAATCAGGTGGAAAAATACACTGGAACCCGATATTGTCGAGGGAATGCTGAAATCACGCCCAACTCCAAAAATTGGTGATGATAGTCAAAACGCTCGCACCCAGCCGTCAAAATCTTCGAAGAGGAAGAAGAAGACCAAAAAGCCGTGAAGCCTGATGACAAGCGCACATAACTGCAAAAACATATTGACGCGCTGGAAGAATATAATCAGAAGGCGCGGACCCCAGTCACACTCCAAGAATTCCTCAGTCATGTCCTTGAGGACGGAGATGATGACAATGGAGAAGGCTCGTCGGACGAACCTGAGGATTATGTGGCAAACTGCCATGTGATCTTTCACTCGTTGATAAACGGTCAAGAAGCTCCCGACGCAAAGAAATTAGGGCCAGATCCTGAGCCGGAACTCCTAGGACCATCAGACGAAATAATTGACGCACTTTCTAAGGATTCCTCAGTCAAGGTCGTTGTTCTAACTCCTGAACGAAATTCGTCTAAAAAGCAAAGCTGATCGGGAGCGAGAGATGACCATATTTGAAAAAGCCAAACGCCGACGACTAGATGAAAAGGTCGAGACACCCCAACCGGAGCAAAGCATCCCTATCGCCAGCAAAAGCAAGCTTAAAGTAAGGAAACGATTCACTAGGGCCCTGTCGATAGGAATGAAGTTGCCCTCTTTCAGAGGAAATTCTTCTGGCGGTATACATCTTGATGAAGCGGACATACATCATAACTTCTGTTTATACCATCAAAGGATTGCACACCCTACCGATGAGTGCATAGCCTTTAAAAACTGGTAGCAGGGATATGTTGCCCACTGACAACAAGTTCAACGAGTGAAGCGCAAGGCTCGTTGGGAACAGAAAAGCACGACAGATGAGCGCAAAAGAGCCGCCGACACTGTCACATAGTCGACACTAAGGGATCGCAAGCTATCACCTTTGGAAGCGACTCTGACAAAGAAATCGCCCTCAGCCCTCTCTGCAAGGAATCCACCTCCGACACAAAAGATGCGAAGATTTGCGAGAAAATCTAGCTGCGTAATCGTATGTTGCCCGAAAAATCTCGGACCTATGACCGAAATGTCTTTAAACTACTACAAACCCGCGGCATCCCCAGGCTGACGTGTTAAAAAAAAAGGTACGTCCATAAGAGAAATGGGCACGGATGTGTTGGGGTAAAAATTTACACCCCGGTTGACCAAGTCAAAGTCAAGGTCAACCCCCAAGCTAGGTGGGCCGAAGCCTGGTCAAGCGGGCCCATGCCCAAGTCGAGCCCGCGGCCAGCCTCCCTATGCCAA
The DNA here is from genome assembly GCA_030015575.1 of Agapanthus africanus. Taxonomy (NCBI): domain Eukaryota; kingdom Viridiplantae; phylum Streptophyta; class Magnoliopsida; order Asparagales; family Amaryllidaceae; genus Agapanthus; species Agapanthus africanus. The sequence continues at coordinate 634,536,023 of CM057343.1, forward strand.
CAATAAAATCATGTAATAAATATTTTTTTATGTAATTTTTTATACATGAATGTATGCAAAATGGGCATAAAGCCAATATTTTGTAAAGCCCATGGCTTATGTGCAAAAATGAAATGGCACATGAGCCCTGGGATAGGCAAAATGCCATTTTTGTGAAGCCCAAGGGGCTATATGTAAATATGTAAGCCTATAAAAGGCAACATGATGAATAAAAAAACAACTTTTCATTCTCTCAACAAAAATTTTAGATCTGAGATCTTTTGTGCCTCCTGCTCCTTCTCCAAGGTTCTAAACCTTCTCATTTCTTTTGAATTAAATCAAGAGTTTTACTCTTTATTTTCAAAAACTAAGTCTTCCACCACAAAACCCACAAAGGGGAATTTGGATCTACTATTAGATCTCAGAAAGGAGAGATTTTTCGATCTCACATCTCTTGATCATCAAGATCCAGCCAACAGAGGAGGAAGAGGAAGAATCCCTTTCATCAACCAAAACATTTTAGGAGTTTAACTCCATATATTTACATATATATATATATATAATAAATATTTCATTTCTGAAGCATAGCTTCTGGTTCTGGGACTAAAAGTCCCTTTGTCTCGCCAGCGTCCAGCGCTCGAGCGCAAAATGTCCACGTGCCGACACGTGGCGCGCTTGCGTTCAGGCGCACTGCGCTCGAGAGCAAAGCGCCCACATGCTGACACGTGGTGTGTTTGCGCTCAGGCGCACTGCGCTCGAGCGCAAAGCGCCCATATGCCGACACGTGGCGCGCTTGCGCTCGAGCGCAAAGCGCCCACGTACCGACACGTGGCGCGCTTGCGCTCAGGCGCACTGCGCTCGAGCGCAAAGCGCCCACATGCCGACACGTGGCGCGCTTGCGCTCAGGCGCACTGCGCTCAAGCGCAAAACGCCCATGTGCCGACACGTGGCGCGCTTGCACCTGAGCGCATAGCACCTGAGCGCACAGCGCTCAAGGCGCTGGCCCCACGCATTCTTTGGATGCCTTTTCCCCCTCTTTCTTTTATATATATATATATATACATATATACGTATATATATATATACACATATGTATACATTTTTACACACACACATACTCCGCGACACTGTCCCTGTTAGAAAAAAATTTCTAACGGGACGCTGCCCCGCACCCCGCAAGGGGGCTGCTAGCCCCCTTGACCCCCAGCCCGCTATCCGGATAGCGGGACCCCCGTAAAAACTCTGCGTGGCTTCCGATATATCCAAACCCCCCTTTCAAAACACAACACACGTACACTGCACATTGAGTTCGCATGACCATTTTAACCCGTTAATCGGAGGTTCTCTCACCCCAAAGGCGAGGGGTAATTAACGGCAGCTCAGTCCGCGGCTGCCGGAGATTTGGATCCCCACAATCAATAAACCCCGACCTACCCTAGGCAGGGAGAATCTGTAGTATACGCCTGACAAGCACGCGCATAGTCCCATCTCAATGGGGTGACGAAAAACACCCTACAGGATGAAAACCCGAAAGGGCTCCGTGAGTAAAAACAACAGGACTACCGGCGAGTTTTGTGAAAACCCGAAAGGGCGCAATCTCGTTAAAAGACACTTGCAAGGTGCTCTCGACCTTGTGAGGGGAAAATACCTGCGTGAGATCCTTACGACTCACAAGGGAGCAACACACTTAGAGATCCCCACGATTCCTAAGGAGAAATTACACTTACGAGATCCTTATGACTCGTAAGGAGAATTCCCCTTTGAGACCCTCATGGCTCATAGGGTTCAAAAGCCTTAGGCTACAGGGATATGAACATGTTCTTAAGCCATCACAATCTCCAATTTTGCCCTACAAGCGTCTCGACCCTTGTGTATAATCCACGGGCGCGAATAAACATCTCCCTGACAAAGTCCCACCTGCGACTGGGGATATGCTCATATGGCGAACAACCCTTGTAAGTCCTCTCGACTTATAAGGAGAAAATACTCTTATAAGATCCTTATGATTTATAAGGGACCATACACTTAAGACTCCTCACGATTCTTAAGGAGAAAACGCACCTACGAGATCCTCACGACTTGTAGGGAGAAATACTTTTATGAGATCCTTACGGCTCATGAAGTCAAAAGCCCTAGTCGACAGGATCCTAACCCTGTTTACTAAGCCACCTTTGTTTGACATCGACAAAGGCAAATGATAATTCACTCCTGGCAATATCCCAGTTGTAGCGATGCTGATGCCTAAATCGGTATCAGATCCTAAATCCCATACTCGCGATAAAAATCAGCGAGCCGAAAATGCATATGACATAGCCGAAATGATGGGGCAACTTGCAACGAAATCAGCTAGTAAAAATGTATGCATACAAAAACAATTGGGCAACTCGCAATAAAAAGCAGTGAGTAAATAAAAAAAATAGCTAAAATGATCGGGCACCACGAAAAATAGCCGAAATGATTGGGCAATCGCGACTTTCACGATATAAAAGCTGAAATGATAGAGCATCGCGGAAAGAAAAAATATATATAATGAAACTTTTGCCCTACAGGTGAGATCACATTGATCCCTGTATACAATCCAGGGGCACAAACAAAGAGGGAATCATACTTTCCCACCAGGCTCCATCCGAAAGAGAGCCAAATCTCGACGGTTTACAAACAGCCTGGAGATCATCTCAGCATTCGTCTCGCTACACCAGACGCAATGTCAACAACGACGTTCCTTCGCAGTCCAGCAGGATGCAGATGCAACGTCAACGAAAGACCTCACGGTTGAAACAAAGCAGAGTGACAACAAAATCCCAACTCCACCTCAGCATTCGTCTCGTTACACCAGACACAATGTCAACAACGGCGTTCCTTCGCAGGCCAGCAGGATGCAGATGCAACGTCAACGAAAGACCTCACGGTTGAAACAAAGCGGAGTGACGGCAAAATCCCAACTCCACCTCAGCATTCGTCTCGTTACACCAGACGCAATGTCAACAACGGCGTTCCTTCGCAGTCCAGCAGGATGCAGATGCAACGTCAACGAAAGACCTCACGGTTGAAACAAAGTGGAGTGACGGCAAAATCCCAACTCCACCTCAGCATTCATCTCGTTACACCAGACGCAATGTTAACAACGACGTTCCTTCGCAGTCCAGCAGGATGCAGATGCAACGTCAACGAAATACCTCACGGTCGAAACAAAGTGAGTGACGGCAAAATCCCAGCTCCACCTCAGCATTCATCTCGTTACACCAGACGCAATATCAACAACGGCGTTCCTTCACAGTCCAGCAGGATGCAGATGCAACGTCAATAAAAGACCTCACGGTCGAAACAAAGCGGAGTGACGGCAAAATCCCAGCTCCACCTCAGCATTCGTCTCGTTACACCAGACGCAATGTCAACAACGGCGTTCCTTCGCAGTCGAGCAGGATGCAGATGCAACGTCAACGAAAGACCTCACGGTTGAAACAAAGCGGAGTGACGGCAAAATCCTAACTCTACCTTAGCATTCGTCTCGTTACACCAGATGCAATGTCAACAACGGCTTTCCTTCACAGTCCAGCAGGATGCAGATGCAACATCAACGAAAGACCTCACGGTCGAAACAAAGCGGAGTGGTCACCACCTCGACATTCGTCTCGTTACAGCAGACGCAACGTCAGCAAAGCGGAGCCACGGCAAAATCCCTAGTTCCAAGCCTCGAGGGTTCGCACGAAACCTAGAGACAACCGTGACATTCGTCTCGATACAGCAGATGCAATGCCAGCAAACGAGGCAAATGCCAAATTCTTAGCTTCAAGGTCTTGATGGCAACTCATATAAAACCTGAAAGACCATCGGAGATCATCACACACCAGCGCGGAGTGGTCACCACCTCGACGTTCGTCTCGTTACAGCAGACACGATGTCACCCTAGCGTTCTTCCTCTAACAGGATTCGGACGCGTCAAAACAATGAAGCAAAGGCCAAATTCCTAGCTTCAAGGTCTTGATGGCAACTCATATAAAACCTGAAAGACTATCGGAGATCATCCCACACCAGTGTGGAGTGGTCACCACCTCGACATTCGTCTCGTTACAGCAGACGCAACGTTAGCAAAGCGGAGCCATGGCAAAATCTCTAGTTCCAAGCCTCGACGGTTCGCACGAAACTTAGAGACAACCGCGACATTCGTCTCGATACAGCAGACGCAATGCCAGCAAACGAAGCAAAGGCCAAATTCCTAGTTTCAAGGTCTTGACGGCAACTCATATAAAACCTGAAAGACTATCGAAGATCATCCCACACCAGTGTGGAGTGATCACCACCTCGACGTTCGTCTCGTTACAGCAGACGCAATGTTACCCCAGCGTTCTTCCTCTAACAGGATTCGGACGCGTCAAAACAACGAAGCAAAGGACAAATTTCTAGTTTCATGGTCTTGACGGCAACTCATATAAAACCTGAAAGACTATCGGAGATCATCCCACACCAGCGCGGAGTGGTCACCACCTTGACATTCGTCTCGTTACAGCAAGCGCAACATCAGCAAAGCGGAGCCACGGCAAAATCCCTAGTTCTAAGCCTCGACGGTTCGAACGAAACCTAGAGACAACCGCGACATTCGTCTCGATACAGCAGACGCAATGCCAGCAAACGAAGCAAAGGTCAAATTCCTAGCTTCAGGATCTTGACGACAACTCATATAAAAGCTGAAAGACTATCGGAGATCATCCCATACCAGCGCGGAGTGGTCACCACCTCGACAATCGTCTCGATACAGCAGACGAGATGTCACCTCAGCGTTCTTCCTCCAGCAGGATTCAGACGCGACAATCAAACAACGGAGCTACGGCAAAATCCCTAGTTCCAAGCCTCGACGGTTCATCAATAACCTAGAGACAACCGTGACATTCGTCTCGATACAGCAGACGCAATGCCAGCAAACGAAGCAAAGATCAAATTCCTAGGTTCAGGGTCTTGACGGCAACTCATATAAAATCTGAAAGACTATCGGAGATCATCCCATACTAGCGCGGAGTGGTCACCACCTCGACGTTCGTCTCGTTACAGCAGACGTGATGTCACCCCAGCGTTCTTCCTCTAACAGGATTCAGACGCGTCAAAACAATGAAGCAAAGGCAATATTTCTAGCTTCAAGGTCTTGACGGCAACTCATATAAAACCTGAAAGACTATCGGAGATCATCCCATACCAGTGCGGAGTGGTCACCACCTCGACATTCGTCTCAATACAGCAGACGAGATGTCACCACAACATTCTTCCACCAGCAGGATTCAGACGCGACAATCAAACAACGGAGCTACGACAAAATCTCTAGTTCCAAACCTCGACGGCTCACCAACAACCTAGAGACAACCGCGACATTCGTCTCGTTACAGCAGACGCAATGCCAGCAAACGAAACAAAAGCCAAATTCCTAACTTCAGGGTCTTGATGACAACTCATATAAAACCTGAAAGACTATTGGAGATCATCCCACACCAGCGCGGAGTGGTTATGACTCATCGGGGATCCCCAAACTGAGCCTAATCTCAAGTAAAAAGCGGTATGGCAAAATTCCTAAACGCTTGCTCTTCCGATGGTCAAACTGCCTAGGAAGATTGCTTGAAGACGTCTTGTCCAGCCCCCGAAGGGATCAGAGACACGACAGTCAAAAGGCTACTCGAACAACAAGATTGCCTATCGAGGGATACATCAGCCAACGCGACGGTACGACAGGCAAAACCATAGTACCACAGACCCTGACGGACCTCTGTCGTAAAGAGCAGAGGTTAACTGTGACGTTAGGACATCCATGCGAGAACTTCTTGATTCGTCTCGACTCGTAGGAAAAGCCTTAGGCAGTGGGAATTAAAAAACCTGTTTCCTAAGCACTGGGGCCCTGCAAGTCGGTCCAAGATGGACTATTGCATACTATTCACGGGCCACACTCTCCGAAGTCAAACATCGATGAGGATGGAAACAACCACTTATGATTCGTCTCGACTTATAAGCGGGAAAATTCTCTTGTGAGATCCTTACGACTCTCAAGAGAAAGCACACTTGGGAATTCTCACGATTCCTAAGGAGAAAATACATCTACGCGATCCTCTCGACTCGCAGGGAGAGAAGTCTTTATGAGACCCTCACGGCTCATAAAATTGAAAATTCTTAGACAACAGATCCTAACCCTGTTTCCTAAGCCATCGCTATCTTATAAAGAGTTCAAGATGAACTGTTATCTACCACCTATGGGCCACACTTGCCAAAACTACATGCCACTGAAATGGAGAAGTTACTCATGAGCATATAAACTACTTCATGCCAAAGTAAAATATAAACAAATAGAAGGGTGCAGCTCATTGAGCTGAGAGTTTGGAACTATATCCCTTAAGAGTCGAGATTTGAGTCAATGATAAATGACGACGCTTGTGTCCGCTCGTTATCTTTTCAGATCAAGATTCTGAAAATTATATACCAACCCGAAACTGGTCATACGTTATGAATTACTCTGCACTACTTCACCCACGTATATACTTACGTGGGCAAAATAGTAGGGGGTATTTGTTCCCACCAAAAAAATTTCTGCGCAAAAGAGCCCAAGGTATCAAATGGCAGCGATACGTTTATAAAAAATGTGAACCAGTATTTTCCGGGCTGTATTTTGATAAACTCCCGAATGTGAAACAGCTAAATTCTGATGGCATCTAAAGCATCTCGAAAAAGACTTCGATTTGATATATTATGAGCCTCATAATTCATCCGGGATCAAAAGTTATGAGGCATCACGTGCCCACACGTGACCGGGCATCACGTGCAGACACGTGATCATTTACAGGCAAAGCTTGTAGGCACTGAATAAAATAAATAATTGGAAATAATTAATCAGTAGGGTCACGTGCCAACACGTGATAGGCTCTTAAACCCTCTGAAACAATAGAATTAAATTCTAATTAAATGATTAATCAGTGAGGTCACGTGCCAACACGTGATGGGATCTTGAGCCCTCTAAACCAATAGAATTAAATTCTAATTAATTGCTTAATCAGTGAGGTCACGTGCTAACACGTGATAGGCTCTTAAACTTTCTGAACTAATAGAATTAAATTCTAATTAAGGGAAATCAAAATCCCTAATATTTCCCTAAATCTTTCCAAATAAAAAGGATTGTTCTCTTTAAAGTGGAGCACCGTTGGATTAAAAATCCAATGGTGATTAAAAATCATCAATTTATAGAAAGATTCTATACAAGGAAAGATTTTCCTGAAATTTGACAGGAATAACAGACAAAATATCTTTTGGATTAAAAATCCAATGGTGAATAAAATTCACTGAGTGATCTAAAATATCATGTTGGTTACAAAAAAAATAAAAATCTTTCAATGAAAGATTGACTAAACAAACTGATTCTTTTCTTTCTCCTATAAATAAGAGCCAGGGGGAAGAAAAGAGGGAGAGAGAGAGAAAAAAAAGGAGATACAATAACAGAGAGAGAAAAGAAGAGAATTTAATTCTCCAGAGAGAAAAGAAGATTTCCTCAGAAGAGAAAGAAACTCTAGGTGAGAAAGGGAAAGAGATCATAAGCTCCAAAAAACAAAAAGAGAATTTAATTCTCAAATTAAGAGTTTAACTCTTCTGAATAAGAACTTAGTTCTTCTTTTGGTTGAAGATCTGCAGAAGCAGATCTCCTCACAAGTTGAGAATTTAATTCTCATCGGAGAGATTCTGCCATGCAGATCTAAAACTTAGAGGTAGAATTGAGTTTAGGGAATTTAATTCCCCCAAATACTTAGGAATTTAATTCCTCTAACAGAAACAGGGTTTAACCCTTAAAACAAGAACTTAGTTCTTCTTCATGGTTGAAGATCTGCAGAAGCAAATCTCCCCATAAGTTGAGAATTTAATTCTCATCAGGGAGATTCTGCCATGCAGATCCAAAACTTAGAGGGAGAGTTGAGTTTAAAGAATTTAATTCTTCCATATACATAGGAATTTAATTTCTCTAAACAAAATTAGGGTTTAACCCTACCAAATAATTTAATTCTTAAACAAGCGACTTAAAACTCTCCATGCACGTAAAAAAGATCACTACCCAAACCTGATCACATGGCAACACGTGACCCTCCTTTCAATGATCAGAAAAGAACGAACAAGGCTAGGTCACGTGTCCCCACGTGACCCTTAAACAGACTCCTCAAGATGAGAAAGAAAAAGCTTGGAGGCAATGCCTCACGTGCTCCTACGTGACCCATGACAAACACCTCTTTAAAAAAGAGAAGATGGAAAAAACTGAAGGATTAAAATCCAATACATGGGCGCCCTCACGTGACCCCTAACACATCCCTTTAATATCCAGTGCATGGATACCCATCATGTGCCCACACGTGATGGCCGTGAAGACTTAAGTGTTTAACACTTATTTGAATATTCTGAGAATAAAATAAAGGAAACTTAGCCCAATCCTAGGGCGCCTCATGTATCTTCACGTGAGCACTTCATCTTTTTAGTGTTTAACACTATTTTGAGCATTTCATCCCTAGTGTTTAACACTATTCTAAATTCATCACGTGTGAACACGTGACCGCCAAATATGTGCCAGTGTTTAACACTATTTTCAAACCAGTCTTAGCCCAAATTGGCTAAGTCTTTCTAGAGCAAGACTTCCCTTTTGACTTAGTCTCAAATACACTTTTGTCTTCCAAAATTGGTCAGCTCATATGATATTTGAGTGCTCAACACTCAATAAAAGACAAAATATGGTCAGAGCCCCAAACCGCTGTTTAGCATTGCTAAATAACAGGAGGCTGAACCCAGATAAATGTTCACAAGTCCAAACAAAGGTTCAAACCTCATTGGACTTAGCCCAAGTTGGCCATAAATCCTCAATTCAGATTTAACTGAGCTAATGTGCTCATAATCCAATTAATTGATCTTAGTCCCAAATAGGACTACAGATTTCCCAGTCGACATTGGTTCAAGAATATATCTCTTCACTCCTTTGATATTTGTCGTTGTAATCCTTCAACGTCTTCAGAGAGGTGACGGGTCCCGATAACCAATCATTCTATGGACTGTGGGGTCCTTAAACTCATGGAATATGATGTCCTTAAACTTTATAGACCATGACGTCTTTAAACTACGGACTGTGGGGTCCTTAAACCTATGGACTATGATGTCCTTAATCTCGGACCGTGGGGTCCTTAAGCCCATGGACTATGATGTTCTTAACCTTTGACCGCAAAGTCCCTAAACTAGAACAATAGAGTTCAAATGCTTTTTTGTTGGATCTAAATGATCCTATTAAGTAGATCTTAATCTAAAATTAGACTAACGTGTCCTTAACAAACGTTAAGTAGATCTTAATCTAAAATTAGACTAACGTATCTTTAACAAACGTTTAAGTTGATCTTAGTCTCAAATGAGACTAACGTATCCTTAAACCCAAACCAAAACCCAAATATAAGAAAATACGGATTTGGACTAATCCACGCCCTACGGGCGACAACATAAATTAGTCTCCGTATACAATCCACGGGCAACCAAAAACAAAACAAACACTCACGATACGAAGTGACCATCTGGAGAAGGAGAAAGTTGTTACCGCGATGTGGTAGCGTAATTAACTGCAGGGGCTTGGCCTGCAGGGAAGAGCGTCCCCACAATCAAAAACCCCTCAATGATGGGGAATCTGACGAAGTCTGCCACATTGGCCATATCCGTTTAAACCTTCGATACACGGTGCCATAAATCAACTTGGCATTTTCGGAGAGATGGACGGATAGCACCTAATAGCACCTACCCTCGAAATTCAGACAAGACAGACCTACGCGGTCTCGTCTCTGTTTTCGGCGGAGAACATCACCAAATCAAACCCCTATCCTTACTGAAATCTTAAATTGAACTAATTGTGTAGACAAATATTCAAATAATAAATACAATTCTATATCTATCTAAAATCACCGTTAAAAAATCTATCATCATCCTAACTAAAATCACCGTTGAAAAATCTCAATATCTATTTAACTATTGTCACCAAATCAAATCCCTATCCTAACTAAAAATCTTAAATAGAACTAATCGTGTAGACAGATATTCAAATAATAAATATAAATATAAATCTATATCTATGTATATATCCATATATATCTTCTATCTATCAATCAAAATATCATTTAAAATTTTCAGAATAGGATAATGTATTTTTCACTTAGTATGTACCCTGGTTACAACATTTTGAAGATTGGGACATTGGCTGATTATGGGATTTAGAAAGGAAAGAGCAAGGAAGAGTGACATATATGTGGCAGGGATCATAAACAAGTATGTATGGGATCGCTTGCAGATTTTATTCTTTTCATTTTAGTTCAATTGATTAAAATATTGCATTGCACCTGAGTAGTTATTTTAGAATTTAGTTGTTTATAGTATTATGTGCATACATTTAGTGCTCCAGTATGTAGGAATGAGTAATGATACGTCTCCAGCTACACTGTCCCTCATGGCTAAGTTTCCAGTTGGATTTCAGGTATTTAATCCTTATTTGTATGTCTAGATTCTTTGCTATTTTAACTGATCTTATAATGTAAAGCTCCGCTTCCTAAAGCATAGGACTGAGACGCTATAAGTCCCGCAGCGTATTTATACAGATAAGCATATCTTATCCGTATAAAAACGCTAAGCGTCTGTAACAGATAATAAATGCAATAATTTAAAACACACCAACAATCCATGCTTATTACAAACAAGTCCAAATATTTATTACAACTTCAAATTTGTTCAAAGCACGATAACAGAAAACTGAAATAAAAGCTTTACATTAGACTGAGGAAATCTAATAGCCCGCGTTGCTTGCGAAGTCTGGCACATCCTCCCCGACTGGCTCGAACTCAAATGTAACGTCCTAAGTACTACCTATATTACCTGACGGACATTTTAGAGATAAAAGAAAGAAGAGAGAAACGCTCGTCAGCGAATTAGCGCTCGGTATGCCCCATATTTAAATATAGTTATAAAATATTAAAAGCAGTATCATGCGAACAACGAGAGAAATAACAATAGGCGTGTAATGTACATGCAGGGGAGTGACATATCATGTGAACAATATAGTGAAACATATAAAGTGATCTTGCTATCTTAATGTCACGCATCGCTTCCCAAAATACGAAATACGAGAGGTTGACAAGACCAGCCATACTCCTACGGTCGAGGAAACATCCTGCCGTAGTCACACTTCGGCTTCTAGCTTTACATGGTAATCAGTAATCAATGCACAGGTAATGAGAAATGCAGTCACGAATCTATCAAAAGGGATATAAGAGATACCAGATAAGGATCAAGAGAAAGACAGCGCTGGAGTGGCTGATTTGGATGTCTGTAATATCCTCAAGGTACGACAGATGCTGATCCGAGTTAAGTCCACTTCTCACTCTGAGCATGCATACTCAGGTCGTCTGAGCGGCACAATAGCAATATATATAAATGCAAAAGTAAGCACCTGCAATGATGATGATCATGAAGCAGTAAATATAGAATGATGATGCACATAAAATAATCGGTACAGGTAAACAGTAAAGTAGGTATATCAAATCAGTAATCAATGCATATCAATGTCACTGACCCTATCAGTCTCTAAGTCTCACTGTCCAGGTCGCTAAATCTATCATCAGTCCAAGTGTGAGCGTCAACCACGCAGGAGTATCCCCAACCCATGGGTAGGGCCCCAGGGGCAAGGGAACACGGGCCCAAATCACGCATGATAATAATCAGTAACACCATCCATACAACTCCCAAAATCACTATATAAGCCGACAATGGGACTCTCGAGCTTCAGTTGAACTCACACTCAAACTACCCCACACCCCGAGGTCTACATCAAATACCGACCATAAACTCAAATACTAGTCGGTCCATGACAAGTCTACGCGGGAACTGGAGACAGGATCTCCATCAAGTATGTCTCAACTGGTACTCAAGATAAATGGACAGTGTTTGGTGTCTTACCTATGACACTAATATAAGTACTCCATAACCGTCCCATTTCAGTTATAGTTACACTTATATATGTCTTATAAACATCGACAATACAATAAATTAACTGGGTTCGCTGATTGTGTACAAGTACGTGTCACTTCACTTATTCATTCATGTTTTAACACTAATGTACTTGCCACAATCTAAATCACTAATATCTATCACTGGGTAATACAACACAGTCATTAGGTTATCATTGTATGTGACCACTATTCAATGAGGGTATACCGCTACATGATATGATGAGAATGCAATTGTTCATGATACATATAAAATATAGTAGCCAGTTTCGTACATCTTGCAAAATTTTCTATAAATCATATGTGCAGAATTAAGCAAAATAATATAAAAAGGGTAAGCAGTATGTTTAATTATCTATCCATCAAAATTGGTTTCGCGTCAATCGGGTTTTAGGTTCGCTAGTTATGACCATTTCATTTTAAGTGTTCACTGCTGGAAATGCAATTTCTGAACTGGAAGCCCATTTCGTAACACGTTTTACTCCTAGTGGAGTGTATAATTAGGTGACGCTGCTGTTCAACTAATTGTAGGGTTATGAATTTACGTTACAGAACAGGAGACGGATCAAAAATATTCATTATGGTTTAGGAGTTACGATCAGATTACTGATGAAGGGTGTAGACAGGAAAGACGGAAATCTGCCGTACATGTCATTCATTTAAAATATGATTTAAATGCCAAAAAATACTGGAATTTAGTAAATAGGTACCATTGGAAAAATAAAACAATTTTCTACGCGGTGGTAATTCGCTCCTCACACTTTCATAATTAAACATTGCGGTTTCAGGTATTTAAAAGAAAGTCAAGGGGTAAGTTCCTGCACTGGACTGTGGTCGAAGATCAGGTAAGTTCTTAGTTTTCGATGTTCAAAGGATGTATCTAATAGTGAAGCTACATGTCATGTTAAAGGTTATGCAGTACCCTTCGCAACAAACCCAGGCAGGCTGCGATTGGGTTCCTCAGGAATTAATTACGAATTTAATGATATCGAGTGTTCGGTAAAACGCAAGTTTCGGTATTATGTTTAACACGTCACTTATGTGTGAAAACGACATCGACGTGCCACCAAATTTGTACACAGTTTTTGTTAACAGTGTTAGGGTCTAAATATCATGAGCTCCGCCATATTAGAGTAGGTTTTCATCTAGGATTCGCATCGAACACCTAGGTTAAGCATTCAGTATCAAACAAAATACTTGTTTTCCTTACTTAATTGAAACTAGTTATTATCCCTAAATTTCTACGTGATATAAACATGGTCATAAGTCCTAGTCGTCTTCCTTTGCACAATTAACACAACCGTTCTCTATTGGGTTCGAATCACGATTCAATTATATTTAAAATTAATTGTAATAGTAATCATAGCATGATAAGCAAGTTTTAAACTTGCCTGACGACGACGATCGGCGACACGACAGCAGCAAACGGTGATGATCGGTCCGACACGTTGCAATGCACATCACGGATGTGAAAGTGGTCATTGCGACAAAACCAGAGCTCGCGAGCCTTGGAACCGTAGTGGCGTGGCCTCGAATCCTTACTTTTGATTGGCTATGGCTTGCACAGATCGACATGGGTGGCGGTACTTGAAGGCTCCGAGTTCGCAGAGATAAGGCCATCAATGGTGTAGTGGTCGTCACGCAGTGCGGGGTCGTGGCCGGAGCCGGTGGAGGGAGCAAGGGAAGCTCGGCTTGGTCTTGACTGCAGTGGCTGTGCAATAGTTTACTAGAGCTCGGCGGCGGCGGCGATGGCCTCAACGGTGACGGTCCAGATGATGGGGGCAGCGGCCGTAGTTGTCGAGGTGGTCAAGGATGGGTCTCTCGGGTGTAGAAAGAAGGAGGAGGTGGCCGGGAAAGGAGTGGGTGCGGGCGAAGGGGTTTGCAGTGCGGGTGCTCGGGAAGAAGGTGGCCGGCGGCGATGGTTCAAGCGGGGTTAGGATGAATCGACGGAGCTTGGAGCGGGTTGCGGTGGTGCTCTGGGTGGTCGCGGTGGTGTGGGTTGAGGTTAAGGGAACGAGGAGAGGCAGGGGAGGCTTGGGCTTGCTTGACGAGACGATGACGACTTTGTCCGTGCCTGTGGAAGAGGAGCTAAGGGTCGCCGAGGAGGTAGGAGAGACTCTGGCGGAGGTTGACGGCGGAGGGCGACGGCGGTTCGTCGGCGAAGTTTTGCGGTGAGACGAGTAGAAGGGAAGCTCAGTGGGTTTTTAAGAGAGAGAGAGTGTGTGAGGTGATGGTCGAGAAGCGGAGGCGAGTTCGAGGGGATAGGCAGAGGAGGAGAGGGGAGAGCGAGAGTGAGGGAATGAGAATGAGAGGGGGTAACGCAAGGGGGAATGGGGGTCGCGGGGTCATTCGTCGTGGGAACCAGTCGAGCGGGGGAGGGACGAGACGTGGGCGAGGGAGATGGAGGTCATGGTTGAGCGGGTCGTGGGGAAGCGACCGTTGGGGAAGTGGACGCGGGTCGTGGGGAAGTGAGGAAAGAGCGGGAAAGGAAAGAGCCCGAAGGAGAAGAAGAAGGGAGGGGGAGTTTGGGTCGGGTCGGGTTTTGTGGGTCAAGCCGGGGGATTTGTTAGGGAACGACTTGGGCTGGGGAGAGAAAAGGAAAAGAAAGGAATTAAATCAATTAATTAAAGGTTAGAGTTTAGGGTTTAGTAGATAAGGATTAGGAAAAATAGAAGTGTTTAGAAAAATTAGATGAAAATTTATTTCGGAAAATTAAAATAGGAGTAGGAAAATAATTTGGAAAAATAGGATTTTACGGAAAATGAAATAGGAGGAATATAGGGTAAATATTTGGAAAAATAGAGGAAATAAATTTGTAAAAGAAATACAAGATTTTTATATACAAGATACCGGGTATTACACTTAACGTAGAGTCCACGTATAGGGCGTCCGACTTGCTTCAAAAATATTCTGTTTGCCCCACGGTACAACATATTCACGGGTTCATGATTCATCGTACCGTTCCGTCTTGGTACAACAGCAACACGGGTTCACGGGTTCATGTGTTAGTAAGGGGACTTCCGAAGCAGACGTACATTCTATTTCCAAACTACCCCAAAACGCCGTCGTTATCTAACATGCAAAGATGGCCTAAGCAATTCAAGCAAGAGTCATGAATACAGGTACTCAATATGAGTACAAGTCAAGTTTGCGAGTTCATGAGATTCACAATGTTCAAGTCTGAGAACCGGTGTGCATGCAATCATGTCATTCATGGATACAAGTAAAGTTAGGGTTTTCAAGGCCCCAAGATATTCAGTCAATCAACTGCAGAAAAATATAGTCTACTGTACTATTATGGTGTCACTACTGTTATGCGATATTAGGTTAGTGAAATACAGTCATAACGCATCTGAGTTTGTCTCGATACGGGTTCGGATGAGAGAGATATGTCGGTTAACGTGTCAAGGAGTAAATTTGTCCAGAATGTTTTTCAAAAAACACCATCTGACTTAATATGCAGTTTTAAGGTATCTCGTTGCAGAATTAACTAAATTATCACATACATTAAAACATGCGTCTTCGAATAAAGGTTAGAGCGCATCAAAGAACGCTCAATTCCGACTTTCTGAGAAGGCGTTAAAGTGTTTACGGTGACGGTGTACAGTTTTGTCCAGATTTGGTCTTAAGAAAACAGTCATGACTTCGTGTGTGGTTTTAAGGTCTTTCGGTTGAGATTTAAGAAAACTTGACCTACAAAAAAAATGCGCTTATACGTTACCGTTAAATCGCATCAAAGAACGCGCTAATCCGCCTACTACAGCAGGGAGATATGACCATTTTACTATGACTGTGCAGAATTTTCTGCGTTCGGTCCAGATTTACAAGACGACTTATAAAGACTTTTAGATACATTTCGATTGGTTTTTAGGTTATGAACAAAGTAGCTAAGCTATGAACAAAAATAGAGAGAACTTCAATTGAACTCTTTATTAAAAACAAGCGAGAGTACAAGCAAAGGGTAGAACGGAACACAGTCGTTACATATAGATTTGATATAAAGGATTCTTAATGTTTATATTTCTGAATCTCTTGATCAGTAGCCAGGGTTTTGGGGATCATTTTTGCAGCTTTCATTCTAATATTTGAAGGCAACCTTTTTATTTGGTTCTTTGTTAGAATTTTATTATTGGTTGATGATTTTGAAGAAGGTTATCAAGGATCTGAAAGGATTTTCTAACATCTTGAGTATGATGTGTTGTAGGTTGTTTAAGATTTATTAAATTGTTCACTTGATGATTTCTATGTTTAAAACTCCATGACTAATGCTACATTACTGTTAGATCTACTACCTCTAAAGTTTGGTTCTTGTTTCCTTTTGTGTTTGATTGGTTGTTAAATATTACTTATGGAAGTTTCTAATATTTTTCAAATCTCATGTTTTTTTTAATTTTAAATTCATAGCCCTTTTTTTATCATCAGTAATTTCATGGCAAAACAGATATAATCATTTTTTATTTTTTAAATATAGGAAACTATTTACTGTTGGTAGTACAAGCATTTTAAGATTTGCACAAATGTTATAAGCCACAGGTACATCCTACATGATATTCACTTTGGACCTTAAATTCCTGCCTTGGTATTTTACCATATGTCTTGTGTGTTTCTTATTGTTTCTATGCTATCTGACGAAGCGAAGCGAGTTACCATAAACGAAACACAATCACAACAACACGATCGGTTTTTTCTCTTTTTTCTGCCTAAACTACATCAAAATGACAATGTTAATTTATATAGAAACAGTGAAAAATGTCTCAATAGTCATAAAAAATTACTTTAAAGCATAAAACAACATAAATTTGATCTTCAATTAGCAGCGAATATCTTGAGTCTGAAATGGCGGTTGTAATCTGACCTTTCTTTGGAGTTATTTTTCACAAATTAATTTGCAGCCATATGTGATTGTATCATTAACGTTATACAAAATTATTGCCCTCACAATGAGCCTCTTTAGTGGATAAATCACTACAAAAACTTCTTGATCGAATTAGAATTGTTACAAATGTGTGAGTTTTTCTTCTGGGACTAACTCATTATGTCTTTTGTTGAATTTGACTCTCTTCTTTTTGCTTCTTTGACATTTAACTTATTTGTGAGCTTTAAAGATTTAATATAGCGATGCGGATTCCCCTCCCCCCCCCCCCCCCCCCTCCTTCTTTTTTGAAGTTATTTCTCAGTTGAAAGAAAATGATATAGATCGGATGTTTCATATTAAACGGTTTGCTTTCTGCTTGAATAATAAACTCAATTTGACTGGAATGAAAAATATGATCTATTCTTAGCTATTAAGCAATACTTTCGCCTCTTAGATAAAAAAGATAATTATCATTTTTCACTACGGTTAAGTCAGCGAAACAAAACTGTTTTTTAGCCGATAGTGACCGTTGACACTTCCAAATGTCCAAATTGATATTTTCAAATTCATCTATCTCGAGATTATATTCAAAATAAAAGTACAGAACACAATTATCTTTTAATATTATCACAAATCCTCGTGCGAGCTCGTGCAAAATTCTAGCCTTAAAAATATGAAAACAAATAATCCTAAATAAATCCATGAAATTATGACAAGCTTTCTTTGAGAAAATGGAATCACATGTGCCACAAAAGAGAGTTTCCTTCTATCGCGTCGAAAAAAGCAAACACTACATCAATTTTTTCGACGGTCGGCTTCCACCACCTTCATCTTCATGAAGAAAGACGTGGATACACCAAATTTGATGAGAATCCAACTTTGTTTTACCATTGATGTTAGTAGGTGCAAAATTAATGGGTTTTCCATAGTATAACATTTTTAGTATTTTTAGGTCACAAAATCAATGGTGATACGGTGTTGGATTCTCATCAAATTTGATGTATGCACATCTTACGTGATAAAGATGAAGGTGGTGGAAGCCGATCTTCAAAAAACTTGATGAAATGTTAACTTTTTTCGACAGCATAGGAGTTAATTTCCTAACGTGGCACCTATGGTTCCGTTCTCTTTTTCTTATTATTTCTAATCAAATAATTTTCATCATCTATATAAAATTTTACTTTATCATTTATCAAGAACAACAGAACACAGAACATAACATCGTACAATAGCATGAAACTTTCATTAAGAAAATATTGACGAAGTAACATAAATGTATTTTTGATGTAAAACTTTAGTTAGAAGATGGCCCATGCCACCAACTTGTTTGATGTAAAACTCCTTTTATCTCTACTATTAAAATGCTTTTGTATCCAAAGTTAAGAAGTCAAATTGGTTTTTCATGCTTTCGAAGTTGTGAAAAGGCGAAGTGCATGCTATTTTTCATTTAAAAATCAAATATCTCAAAAGAAAATGTAGTCTATGCATGTTACACCTTAAGTGTAGTTAAAAAGAAACATCTATAGAGTTAGTTACCGATAGAGATTTCTAAAGTTAGTTAGTGGAAGAAATATATGAGGTTAGTTGCAGTTACAAATTGAGTTTTGATTTCTTAATATTTTTTAATGAATTTCTATTGCGAATTAAAGGTCCAAATCCTCAAATCAATTTCAAAACTGTAGACCTCAACTCTTTAAGCACCATAGCAGAGAAGGTACATATGAAAATTTGTTTTAATTGTAATTTTTATATGACAATAGCAATTAATAAATGAAAATCGGCAACTATGTATTCTAATTAGCACCGACCAATTGTAAATACAAGAATGACAATAGCAATTAATAAATGAAAATTGGCAACTCTGTATTCTAATTAGCACAAACCAATTGTAAATACAAGAATCAATTATAATATCTAATTCATCTCTATTATTATAATGCAAAGAGGAAGGATGTCAAATGGCACCCTCACGTTTTTATAAATTTAATCATTTATTCTTAGATGGTCCACGGCATCTATTTTTTGCACTTTTGACGTACGTTGATACATACAAGCATTAAACAGGTAAGATTTAAAAGATTTTTAATGACATTTAGTTAATATAATAGATACTTTGAAAATATTTAGTTAAAAACAACGAAAACATCCCCATTGAACCTTAAAACAATAAATGAGTGAAAAATATTTTAAATGATATTGAATAAAATAATTCACACCGCACATGCTTTTATTTTCATAAATGCGAAATACTAGTATTATTTAACTAGAAAGAACTTATTGTTTCTTATATTCTTTAGAAAAAATTATTAATTATTGCTCATTAGGAATCGCAGTTCTCAGATTTACAAATTAAAAATTAAAAAGACGGTGCACAAAATGCCACGATCAATCTACGACGAATTTTAAAATTATATTCGGTTCATAAAATTAATATGTTTTCTTGAATAATCCTTCTATTTAATATGATGGACTCTTAAATTTTCTGAATTACCAATTTAGAAAATTTAAGATTTCCATTGATTTATTTGAAGACAAAATAAACAATAAAAAAGAATTGATAAAATTTTATTATTTAGAAAGATTTATTTTTGATTTTCTTTATATTTAAGAGGGTTTATTTTCCAAAAAAATTATTTTAATAAATAATTTTAAAGATGGATATCATTAAAATTTATTTAGAAAAATAAACCTCATTATTATTTTATTTCATTTCATTTTTTTATTAAATGAAAACCAAGTAGCCTCGCGTTCCATTAAAATAACTTTTAACGAGACTACATCAAGTTTTTTATTTAAAGACAAAGAAAAAGGAAAAAGAAATAAAACAACAAACAAACCCCTACAAATCCGTATGAGTGTATCTCACATCATAATCATCATATCATAACTCCTAAGGGATCCATCCTTGAAGCACAGTTATTCGAAACATTTAATCCTCTGTCCTCATTCTCATCTTGGTCTCAATCCGTCTCACGCCCTTGCAATCCCTCCTCTGGATAGGTTTTCGTCTTTCAAGTAAGCCTTTGAAGCGAACTTTTTTCGCTGCCCAATTTCCGTTCAGATCATACGCTCTGAAATTTACTGTCCGCGTCCCCGCTATGGACGAAACACACACGCTAGTTTTTCACTCAGCTCCAATCTCTTATGCACCATTACTACAATATAAGGGATGATAACCAAATCATCCTCCAAGACTTGTCGCATTCCTTCCGCCATCTCTCTCGCCGTCGGCGGTTGCTGATCTTGAGTTTGAAGCTTCATGATCTTGTAATCACTACGATCATGACTCTAGGCTTGTTCACCTTCATTATCCAAATCAACCATACCCGGTTCATGAGAGCTTCAACCTTAATCAACTGCCTTCAATCTTAGTTTCTTTATTGTAAAAATAAGTTTTAGCCCGATTGATCCTTTTAATTGCATCCAATTTTCCACAAGTCCCACATTGGTCCCCTTCACCCAAATTTGCAGGCTCATCAGCCCGCCCATTATCCACCAAGTCATTTTCTGCTTTTGAATTCAAACAAACTTTCTCCAGTGAACGACACCTTTGCTACAGTGAACAACCCCCCCCCCCCCCCCTCTCTCTCTCTCTGGAGCCGGCGCTATCTTGCGCTGTAGTTAACCCGTGAGAGGCCTCCGCAGTGCTCGACCTTTCAGAGGCCTGCAACGCTCGATCGCGTGTTGTTGGCCACACCACATCCTCATTCCCAGTCGCCCGTAGTCCATCCTTTATGCATGCTAGATCCCACCTCGCCCCAGTTTGAGCCCGGTTCAATTGTGAAATTTTGAGCCGGTTCTAAACCGTTATTGTAACGTCGGTGTTTTCTGATAACTAATAAAAGGTCTTTTATAATTTTTCTGGTATCAAGTATTTATTTTAATGCTTCATTTTGATGGACAATACTTTTAGAAGATGGTTTTATCTTTAAAACTAATTTTAGTAATTAGTTTAGAATTTAAATATAATTTTTATGATTTATTTTAAGAATGGATTTCTGATGAAAAAAATTATTTTGAGGTGAAAGCAGTTGGAAATGAATAAATATTTATCTAGAAATTTTCCTATATAATTACCATATTTTCTGATAATAGAAAGCATTTTTAAACATCTTTTTAAAATGGAAAAATCAATTTCTTAAAACAGTTTTTTAATATAAAATAGAAAGAATTTTTTTTTAAATCCGGGCCCATCAGACCAGTCCATGAGGCCCAGCCCAACAAGCCCGGCCCCCCTCTCGCTGGACCCCGCATGCGCTGGCGAGTGGACCCCGCGCGCTGGCGAGTGGACCCCACGCGCTTGCGCGTGGGGGCCGTGGGCGCCTTGCGCCTACGTGCTTTGATCAGGACCGTCCGATCATTCAATCTGATGGATGAGACGAAGCGAGTGCAAGTTTGGCGGCGGCGGTCGGCGGAAATTCCGGCTCTGGGTCGGCTCGGTGTAGGTTTTTGAAAACCTATATATATCCCCAATTCAAATGCGAATTCCTCACTCATTTCTCCTCACAAAATTCTAGAAAAATATTCATTGCGATCGGGACTCGATCCTCTACGCGACGGTGCTGCCCTAGTGCTCGGAAAAAAAAAATCTGAGGAGTGAGGACGCTTATAAAGGCGGGTTTCGATGTATTTTCGATATTCCGATTCAAAGGTAGGATCTCTGATCTATCCCCTTGCCTCGTCATCTTCCTTGAACATGTTTATCTGAGCTAGCATAATCCTAACCTTAAATCTAAATATGGTTATCATATAATTTTTGTTACTATTTTTTAGCTATTACAATCGTTCCGAATGACGTTTAAATTTCGATATTGTTGTCGGTTCACTCTCATGCTAGAACTTTATGATTTTAGGATCGGGATAATGACCTATCCCAATTCCTTTTCAATGTTAGACTCGTAAAACCATCCATGCCGTCATGCTGCCCAAATGTTAACTAAGTAAATACTATGTTATAAACCGTTATGCTGCCCGAATTGAGACCAATAAAGCACAGTTTTATAAGCCGTTATGCTGTTTAAATTAAGGCAAAGGAAATACCGTTTTATAAGTTGAAATACTGCCCGAATGGAGATTGAACTTTAATTATACTAAAATACCCTAAGGTTTCCTAACACTATTATTTTCACTGAAATACTCGAGGGTTTCTAAACCCCGTATTTTCACTAAATTACCCCCACGTTTCTTAAATGCGTATTTTTACATAAATATCTAAAAGTTTCCAAATGCCGTATTTTTACCGAGATTCCCTAAAGTTTCCGAAACCCGTATTTTCAGATAAATACCTTGACTTATCTAAAAGTCGTATTTTCAAACAAGTACCTCGACTTATTTAAAGTCGTATTTCAAATAAATACCTCGACTTTATCTAAAGTCGTGTTTTCAAATAAATACCATAAATCTTTTCTAAAATTAATATTTCATAAAAATATCATGAACTATTATGGAAACCTAATCACATGAGTATTGACCTATATTTAACCCAGCTCATAATATACTATATGACATGCTATCTGAGTTAGGGTTAGACATGCGAATTCTAGATATAGAATACTATAGAAGATTCCATCTTTACGGATGACCTTATCACTACTGAAAATTCCATGCCTAGAAAAAGGTATGGAATACTTGTTGAAGATTCCGATATACGGATGAGCTTATTACTATTGAAATTCCATACCTAGAAAAATGTATGAAATACTTATTGAAGATTCCGATATACTGATAATTTTATTACTATTGAAATTTCATGCCTAGAAGAAGGAATGGAATACTTACTGAAGATTCCGATATACGGATGAACTTATTACTACAGAAATTTCATGCCTAGTAAAACCACGCTAACACCTACATGTACCCATATATCTCTAAGCTGGACCGGGGTGTGGTAGTTTGACTTAGGTAAAGCGGTATTGAGAGTCTCGGATTCCCCTTCCAGACCTCACGATGGATCCAGGGGTGAAACGAGATGATATATATATATATATATATATATATTCCGATATACAGATGACCTTATTACTTCTGAAATTCCATGTCTGGTAGAACTCTGCTAATACCTACCTGCACCCATATATCTCTAAAGTAGACCGGGGTGAGGTAGTTTGACTTAGGTAAGACAGTATTAAGGGTCTCGGATTTCTCTTCTAGACTTCACGATGAATCCAAAGGTGAAACGGGAATATATATATATATATATATATATATATATATATATATATATATATAAACGTATATAAATATATGTGTGTATGTACATATACGTGTGTGTATCTTCAATATCTTGTTGTTCCATGGCCGAACGGATAATCTCGAGAACCCGGTACCCTTTCTTAACCAAACTAGAACATGCACAATGCTTAGTCAATACATGATATTCTTTACCACTACACACATATGACATCATTTATATTGTATACTTTAGTTATCTTTCTCTTACATAACCTACATGAAACATCCGTTTACACATGCTCACACTAACATATGCGACTATCACCATACTTTTTATTGCTTTATTCGACTCACTCAACTTTGAGAAATCCTACTCGAGTTTATCTCGCTAACAAACATTTCTCTCTTTTTTCCTTTCTCTCCTCCGAAATGTTTGTTAGGGTTAGAAGAAAAAAATAAGGATGACGTAGTGGAGGCAGAAGCTAGGGAATATATCAACGTTCACTTTGCAACTATCTTTTAGGTCTAGATTTTACTGTTGATCTTACTCGCCAACCTGTTTAAGGTTCGGTTATCATCATGCCTTTCTTTTGATCTATATAATAAAATTTTGAGACCTTGATTGTAATAAAATTCCGGTTGATGAAATAAAACTTAGTTTTTATTTTACTAGATTTTGTATATTACCTACATAATATACGCTTAACGTAACTGTATCAAGTTGAGTTTTTCTCTCCCTCGGTATAGCTACATCACGGGTCTCGTTACGTCTCCGCTCCTGAATCTTGAAAAGCGGAGCTTGATAGATATCTTCTTCCTCTTGCCACGATCCCTAAAAAACGTAATTCTCTCACTACGTATTCATGGACCCTTTCCGACGTCGCTGGTGATATGAAGAGCACTAAGCCCTCATTAACAAGGACAACCTATGTCCATCCTATCAACGAACCGCTCACTACCTGCTTTTCACTCAACTCCAACCTTATTTTCTCTCTAGCTTCGTTGTAAGAGATGATAACCAAGTCGTCCTCAATGCCTAGCTTCTGCCTAACCTCCGCCATCTTCTTCATCATCGGCGGTTGACGAGCTTGAGTTTATAGCTTCAAGCCTATGCCTCCTCCACCAGCTACATGACCGCAAGCTTGATCATTAAAGTACTTGACTTCGCAAGCACTGAGGTGATCCACTTGCGCCACCTCTATCGTTATAACCATCTTCACCGACAAAGTCTTCTTACACATCAAGAAATCCTTGGATGTGATCTTCACTCATTTCCCCTCACGCATCATGAGAAACTCTTTCGCCGAAAGGCCCAACACGAGTCCCACCTTGCTCCCTCCATTGGAACCCATGTGCTTAATCGGAAGATTCTGAGCTTTTTTCGACGTGGAAGAGTCACATCTCTCACCAGAGAAAGAGTTTGGGAATGTAACGATCATAAAATTTCTATACTTGCGCGTATCATTTCTTTAATAGAATATTGCAATTATTTATTTTTGGTATATTTTGTTTTCTAATAAATATATTATTTTATCACTTCATCTATTTTATCCATTTTATAATTTTTCAATGCCCAAACCCAAGCTAAGACAAATCCATTTGATTTCTTTCTTTTCTTTTCTAAGCCCACTTTCTTTTCAAGGTACGACATATATTTAATTCTTATTAAATATGTGCATGAATAACCTTGTAACTTATTGGTTAAGTCCTTGTATTGTTATTCCATAGGTCATATGTTCAAATCCCTATTCTTGCAATTATTTTTTTATTAATTTTTATTCTTCTCATAACTTACAAATGAGACCTTTCATTTTATCTTCCTTTTAACTCCCAAAATAATTAGAATGGTTATGAGCTATAATTTATTAGAATTATGGTGGCCATAAACCTTTTTTATATGTCACTGCTCCTTCTTTTCTTCATCACATATTTCTATCATTTCACATCTCCCTCTGAAGAAGTTCTCAAGAAGGTGTCACGAGTAACGCGAGACTATCGGCGGATAGATAAGCTCAGTGACAATACCGGCTTGTGTTTGTAAGCCCCCTTCGTTTCTTCTCCTCCTCTTATTGAATCATCCTCATATTGTCATGTCTTCACTGATGTCCATACTTGCTAACATCATATGTAAACTTCTTATTTAGAAAACACACATAAAATAAATAAATAATCTAATAGTTAATTGTTTTGTAAACTTATTTACCTTCATGAATATGATACATTTTTAATTGGTAGTGATTATCTTATTTCATGTTTTAGTAGTTATAAAAATATATGAATCGTATCATCCTATATTGCATACCATCACATAACGCGATCATTTATCCAAAACAAAAGAAAAGTGTTTAATATTTTTTGCGTAGAATGTTTATTAATCATTTATTTCGATTTTAGTATATATATTATGACCGATTCGTATGCTAGTCCGTATGCATTTCATAATTTATTACTTGCTATTTTTATTTTATTTTATTTATATTTAGTTTTAAAAGAAAACGAGATTTCAAATAAATACCATGATCTTATCAATCTCAAATACCACACTGAAGAAATACTTTTACCTTCAAAATAATTTTTAGAAAATCAATCTTGACTTCTGGACATTCTAGAAAAATTAGATTATATATTAGATAGAATTTCAGGTGTACAGTAAAAATTTCATATCAAACCGAATAACGGTTTAACTATTATGTAGTTTTTTATTCATTATTTTTAAAACCAGAAAACTGCCAATAAGGGTCTTTTTCGAGAGACCATAAATCTGTAATAGTTAATCCAAATTAAGTATTTTCATATGTTTTGAACATCAACATCGAAAGATATAGATTTTCTTAGTTTTAATTTTTTACTGAAAACCGGCGTAAAGTATAAAAAACCGCGTTACAATATTTAGTGATGAATCTGGACAGAATCTGTCCAGATTCACACACTATTTTTAAATAGGACATAACTCGAACTCCCGATATCCGTTTGTGACAAATTTTAGATATGTAGATACATAATTGATAGAACTATAATTTTCTTTATACTTGATTACTTAGAAATGCATGAAACAACCTGATATAGGTTTTACAGTACAATATATAGTTACTGTCCAGAAATCTGAATTTTTGTTTTAAACGCTGATATTAAAATGATCATAATTAGAGCTTTAGAAATCCAAATCACGTAAATCTTGGTATTTTGGATAAGTACATAGAAAAACCTACAATTTTTTTATCAATTTTTGTAACCTAAAACCTGATGAAATTTAACTCAAACTGCGTTTTAAAAATATATAACGGTGCTGAACAGATTCTGATCTGTTTAGCTCGACGATACGAAAACATATATATCTCCCAAACCGGTAGTCGTATTTAGACGATACTGAAATTCACGCGTGCACAACACTTAGTTCTATATTTCTGTTTATATTCCGAAATTGATTGACTTGATTGATTAGTCGTACACAACACTTATTTACAATATTGTTTATGGACGTTACTTGTATACTTATCTCATATCATGTTTTGTGATTGCTTATTTATTTTTATCTATATGACTTATAATTAAACCATTACATACTAGAATTGACTTAATCTTAACACGACTCAATCATGAATACTTGAACCCAATATGTACACTTGAACCAACTTGACTCGAACCATGAATACAATTGGTATGACTTACACTTGACATGACTATATAAACTCAATCTTGAAAACTTGATATCATACATCATGTTTTGTATTCATGTATTCGATCACGATTCGTAACATTAATCATAAAATAATATACACGGGGTGTTGGGGTGGTTTGAGTATGAATCCAACGGAATCTCATGAGTCCCATTAATACAAATCATGTTGCTGTGGTACCGGGATGAAACGGTACAAATCATGTTGCTGTGGTACCGGGCTGAAACGGTACAAATCACGAATTCACGGATGAGGGCCCGTGTTTCCAAGATCCTGGATGATAGCCTATTGGGTTTGGAATACTTCAATAACAATTGAAGTCCCGCTATTTTGGGCCCGTGATTTCTTGCCCCTGGACGATTGCCTTGGATTCGAGAATACTCTTGAGATTGGTTAATATTCATACTTAAACTCACGTTAGTTAATTTTACCTTTTTAGAGACCTTTTAGGACACTTACATTCACTTCATGTTCACTATACCTATACTCCACAGCCATATTATATTTGTTTGTCATGCTGATATATTTGACATACACATTACCATGCACGCTACTATACTTGTTTATATATTCATGATTTATATCCATGCTATACCATATATCATATTACACCTTACATTTTATTTATATACATCACACCATTCTTTTGGGGACTTACCGAGTGTTAATTCGCTGACGGGCATTCCATCCATCTTTCTTTCTTTCTTGGAATGTTCGTCGGGTGGTATTGAGACAGAAGAGATAGAAGCGGTCGAAAAGAAGTACAACCAGTTCGCATCATAACCGGACGTATAGTTTCATTCAGGTTTTCATTTCATTTCAGTTTATTTATGTATGCCTCCTTGTTAAGGCTTATCATGTTATCGTATCTTGTATTCAGATATTTTGTCAATTGTGAATCTTGAATATAATAAATCAAAGTTGGATTTCATTCTTTTACTTATTCTTGTTAGTTTATGTTGCTTATAGACGCTTAGTGTATTTATTTAACGATCATAAAATTCATATACTTTCGCGTATCATTTCTTTAATAAAATATAGCAATTATTTATTTTTGGTATATTTTGTTTTCTAATAAATATATTATTTTATCACTTCATCTATTTTATCCGTTTTATAATTTTTCAATGCCCAAACCCAAGCCAAGACAAATCCATTTGATTTCTTTCTTTTCTTTTTCTAAGCCCATTTTCTTTTCAAAGTACGAGATATATTTAATTCTTGTTAAATATGTGCATGAACAACCTTGTAACTTATTGGTTAAGTCCTTATATTGTTATTCCATATGTCACATGTTCAAACCCCTATTCTTACAATTATTTTTTTTTATCAATTTTTATTTTTCTCATAACCTATAAATGAGACCTTTCATTTCATCTTCCTTTTAACTCCCAAGATAATTAGAATGGTTATGAGCAATAATTTATTAGAATTATGGTGGCCATAAACCTTTTTTATATGTCACTCTTCTTTCTTTTTTTCATCACACATTTTTATCATTTCACATCTTCCTCTTCATCTAGATTTCTCGATGAAGAACATGAAGAAGTTCTCAAGAAGGTCTCGCAAGTAACGCGAGACTATTGGCGGATACATAAGTCCGGTGACAATACAGGTTGGTGTATGTAAATCCCCCTCGTTTCTTCTCCTCCTCTTGTTGAATCATTCTCTTTGTTGGGGTCGAAAATTACACCCCGGTTGACCAAGTCAAAGTCAACCCCAAATAAGCGGGCCCAAGCCCAGATCAAGTGGGCCCATGCTCAAGTCAAGCCCCACGGCCGGCCTCCCTCATGCCAAAATGAAATCATGTAATAAATAATTTTGATGTAATTTTTTTATGCATGAATGTAAGGAAAATGGGCATAAAGCCAAATTTTTGTAAAGCCCATGGCTCATGTGCAAAAGAAATGAGCACATGAGGTATAGGATGGGCAAAATGCCATTTTTTAAAGCCCAAGGGGCTATATGTAAATTTGTAAGCCTATATAGGGCAATATGATAATGAAATAAAAAAACTTTTTCATTCCCCTAAAAAATCTAGGGTTTTTGTGTGCCTCCTTCTCCTTTCTCAAGGTTATAAAACCTTCTTCCCCTTTTGAATTAAATCAAGAGTTTTACTCTTCTTTTTCCAAAAATAAATAGTTTTTCACCACAAAACCCACAAAGGGGAGCTTAGATATTTCATTAGATCTCAAAAAGGGGATATTTTTAAATCTCACCCCATTTCTACAAGATCCGGCCAACCGAGAGGAAGAAGAAGGAGACCCATCTCCAAAAATCCTATCTTGGGAAGATCCAGGACCAGAGGGGAGAGAATCAAAGGGGCCCTTTTGATCATTTCTAAAGATTTCTAGGAGTTTAACTCCATTCAAGATTTGTTGGAGCTCAACTCCATAAATTAATCTCTTTTTAGGAGTTTAACTCCAGAAGTCAAATCTGGAGCACAGCTCCCAGTGCATGGACAAAGTCCTTTTTCCTGCTGATGCCCAGCGCCCGCGTGCCAAGCACGTGGGCATTTTCCCCCTCATTTTATATACACTCCACACTAAGAATACCTCCCCCGTTAGAAAAAAATTTCTAACGGGGTGCTGCCCCGCACCCCGCAAGGGGGCAGCTAACCCCTTTGACCCCAGCCCGCTATCCAGGTAGCAGGACCCCCGTAAAAACTTTGCGGGACCCCCGATATAAACAAAACCCCTTCAAAACACAACACTACACATTGAGTTCGCATGACCGGTTTGACCCGTCAATCGGAGGTTCTCTCGCTCCAAAGGCGAGGGGTAATTAACGGCAGCTTAGTCCGCGGCTGCCGGAGATTCGGATCCCCACAATCAATAAACCCTATCCTACCCTAGGCAGGGGGAATCTGTAGTATGCTTGACAAGCGTGCGCGTATTCCCATCTCAATGGGGTGATGAAAAATACCCTACAAATTCTGGCACGCCCGGTGGGACCAATCTTTCCTCCCATATTTTGAGTTAAATATCCATGCGAACTCAACCAAACATATACATTGATTGCCTGTACTGAAATCATACTTCTACTTGCAGGTTAACGACTTTCGACTGCAATCTTCGGACGCAGCAAAATGTCTCCAAGGACGAGCTCAGCTCTCGACACAGCTCCCATCTCCTACACGATGAAGATGGATTTCAGGACGATGCTCCCGGCCATTCTCGGGCGACAGTGGGAGGAGCCGCTGCTACCATTTGGCTCTATTCTGTTCGGGCCAGCTAGCGCCATCCCAGCTTCTCAAGCTCCGGTAACAGACAAACCGGTCTCGAAAGGCAAGAGGAAAAATGTGGTGATCTCGAGAGCACCACTAACCAAACGCAAGTTGGTGTTTGAATGACTTTCCTCAGCCCCAGCTGGAGGCAAGGCCATCAACACAAACAAAGCAACAAGGCATCTCGGGCAAGCTCCGGCGGCGCCCATGACAACTGCTCAATTGTGTATCTTCTTTAAGCTCCTCGTTAATCGGCTCACGATGGCTTCCTGGATGACGGATGCCCGCCAAGCCCTCAAAATCGAGAAGCTAAGATAGAAAAGGTTCAGATATAGAGCCAACAAAAGGGTTAGGATTCATGCTAGGCTGAACTTCATGAGGCTCCAAGACCAGGGTTACCCCGCCAAAGATAAAGAGATGGCTGGATATATGGTCCACACTGTCTACATGGTGGGCACGCGCAGCAAGAGCAACGACGGGGCCACCACATCTCAAATCCGATCTGGCATGAATGTGGCTGCCACTTTCCAAGACCAGCCTCTTTTGGAAGGTAATGAAAACCCTTCCAGTGAGGCTGATAAGCAGAGAGATCCCTCGGTTCATGAGGAGTCGGGCTCGGAAAGCGAAGATGAGCCAATCCTCTGTCCCAAGAACACAGAGCAGCAACTTCTCCAAGAGTTCCGAAAATAGCTTGGAAGCAAAGACAAGGAGATGTCGAAGCTCTACTCAAAGATTGACGACTTGACAAATGTCGTCTTACGGCTTACGACCCAAGTTGCCTCTCATCCGCCCAATCAAGCGTAGGGTTCTGCTCATGAACCGAGAAACGGTGTCCTGAGGCAGCCAAAGCCTGTTCCCTCAAATCCAAAGGTGGGCGGACCGCATTAAAGTCAGTCGCATCCTATCTCGGGAAATGTCTTAGCTACCAATGACAGCAACCCGCTAACTCAAGATCAAATCATAGATTTGGTTGCCAACAAAGTCAAAATATTGGTAGCCAAAGCCGGAGAGCAAAAAGATGTCAGCAGTAGCGGGAGACCATATCCTGCTCGGTACGACCTTGTGGAGTTTCCCACTGGCTATGTCGTCCCAAAATTTGAAAGGTTCGATGGGACGGGAAATGTGAATCGGCACATCGCCCATTTTAAAGTCTCTTGTGAGAATACTGGGGGAAATGATGCGCTTCTCCTCCGCCAGTTCGTTAATAACTTAACCGATATCACTTTCGACTGGTACGTGAGCATACCGGATGGCTCTGTTACTACTTTCATTCAAATGGAATCTCTGTTCCGACAAAGGTTCATGAGTGTCAGCGATAAGATCACCATTGCCGACCTCGTAAGGACCAAGCCAAAGAACAACAAAAGCAGCACGGATTTTATAACCCACTGGCGCAATCTCTCCGTCAAATGCGAACCGCCGATAGAGCAGGACTAATCTGTCAGTCTCCTTGTCGAAAATATCAATAATTGGATGGCCCCGTTTCTATGCACCGCGGGTCTCAAAACATTCCAAGAGCTGACCAGGAAAGTTCAGATATTGGAGCACTCAAAGCAGGAATCCTCCTCTGATTCCCAAAATAACAATAAGTCCTGGAGAAACCGAAAGGACGATAATCGCAAAGGTGGAAATTCCGATGATTCTGAATCTTTCAACACTTCGGCTAACCGAAATAAGCAAGGGATGAGCGGGCCTAATGCCAACCGGCCTCGGAAGCCAGTGTTCGGAGAGGGACGAGAATCTCTACTGAAAGAGAAGTTGGATAAGGTCTATTCCTTCAGAAGGGACAAAGTCCACAAAATATTCACGGACGCCCTGAGAAACGGTCTACGATTGCCAGAATCAAAGAGACCGCAAGAAGCGAATATGACCGACGACCCCAAATATTGTCCCTATCACAGAGTGATAGGTCATGCCATTGAGGACTGCTTCGTCTTCAAAGGTTGAAAAACAATATAAGGCGGGAGAGATAGAACTGTCTAAAGGCGTGTTAACAAGCAGTCAAGCTGCGACCGCCAATTTCATACAAACGGAGACCGAAGTCCTTCGTGAAACTGATTCTCTCAGACATCTGTCTTTCTTTGAAAACAAATGACCACCACGTCGTTAAATTAGGAATGATGGACCACCACGTTGTTAACCCGGGAACAATCGACCTCTGAGTCGTTAAACTGGGAGTGTCAAAAAACGTGTAAATAAATAAAATATATATAAAAAAAGCCGAAATGTAACTACTCCAAATTCTGTGTACATAAAATTCATTTAAAGTTAATGTACAATTGGGGTTTTTACAATTCCTGTGAATGCTATAAGTATTTGTTTTGATTTAGAACAGCAAGAAAGCACTTGTAGCGCATTGGTAAAGCCTTGCACTGCTGTGACGTAGCCCCTGTGATCGAATCACCCGAACCACATTATCTTTTAAATTATTTTTCTTTTAACCTTTTAGAAGCCCAAGAGTCTACACATGCAACACACGTAACAGGGTAAGTTACAGAATAATCAAACATGTTAAATAGGCTAGTTGAAGCGTCAGGGACACGTGGCCCCAATCCGAGCCCCCACCTCCATGAATGGACCGACGAGATTTACTGTTCGGCCGGCGCTGCCGGTCCAACATGGCCCAAACCCTAATTTTTTCTTTTACTCTAGACCCTTAGACTACCCCCATAACTCCAGTATTATTTGTTTTCTCTGCACAATTACAGAACACAATAAAATTCACATTTAAACCTATTTTATTATAAATTTTAATACACCCATTCACTACACTAAACTCTAACTTTTCCTATAAATACCACCCTTCATATTACGCCTACCCACTCACAAATTCCTGCCAAAACTCTCAAGAATTCCCAAGTCTTTATATTGTACAAGTGGAGTTAGCGAAGGGCGAAGCTCAGACGAAGTTCCGGCGACAATACGAGGAGTTTCCGGCGATGAAACGAAGCACCGACGCTTCCCTACTCTTCCTCTTTATCCCCTCTATATTTGTAACATGTAAGTCCCATTTCCCCTTCTCATCTTATTCTTTAAAAAGTTTCATTTCAAAGCCCGACAGAAGTGGAGTTAATCCGACTTTCGATTCGGTTTTCTTTAAAAACTATATTTTTCTTAATCAAGATAACTTCATATTCTCACATATTGCTTAACAAACAATAAAAAAAACCATTAAAATCAAGTTTCAACTCTAAATAATCATTTTTGTAACATTTTTCGCATTTTTACATAAAAATACCACAAACTATTTATTTCGACATTATAACCTTTATTCCTTGCTATATCTTTAGATAGTTCACGAGGTAATGACCTATCTCATCACAAGCACGATTGATTTTGGGACAATAGAATACGGGAAATACGACTTTACAGTTAAATACCCTAAACTTATAAAACCGTTTTCTATAAAAAGATGTATTAACAATTTTCATGCAATTACGCCTCTACAACCCATTTTGGGGACCCCATTCGGAATAGTGCGGATTATCGCACATCCTCGGGCTTCGTAGAGCGAGATGCAGACCTCCGCAAGGAGCATTCGATCTCGATGGAATTTTTTATACATTTTTCTTTAGAAAATGAGATTTTTACAAGAAAATAAATAAATTTATTTTCGTTAAATATGTATATATAAATATTACCAAAATACTTATTTTAAATATATATATTATTTCATGTTTCCAAAACTCAAGAAAAGAATTCAAATATTATATGAAACTACCATGATAATTCAAAACAATATTCATATTACAAATAAATATCATATATTATGAAATTAGGTTTTATTCACTAGAAATGTCACATTTATAAAATATACAACAATGAAAACCCTAAAGACGATAATTAAATGCTTGATGTGTACTTTGAAATTATACCAAAACTATTTTTTACATAAACCCCTCAAGTTATACTAAATTACAAAAAGGACCCTGGTAAACATAGGTTTAAACGGGACCAGTCTCTTGAGCCTCAGAGAGCCGGAGATATGAGTGCTTGCATATCTAAGGTAGATAACCTAACAAATGGTGTTATCAATACGGTAATTGTCTTGGAAAAAGATACAAATCCTGCCGTCCATGTGCAGCAGTTACCGATAACATTAAAACCTAATTCAGGACTTCAATTTCTTTTCTAATTGTCTGACTCAGATCGAGTCTAAATATAATCAATCTGACTTGAATGCGATTCAAGTATAAAATCATAATTCAATATGAATCCATCTATTCAATCCATTCAATCTATATAACTTGACTAAACCGAACCATGGATATACTCCATTTACATGTTCATCCATTATATCCGTTCCATTACTGATATTATGGTTTCGTCAAGTCATCCATCTATACAATTTACAATACAAGACAATACAATACAAACAAGATATCGCAGGGTTTATAAGGGGTAGATTGGTACGGAAGGTGTTAAAAGTAGCATGAGACTGCAACAATAAGACACCTAATCTGAATCTCCATTGCCGTTCTACCGTGGCTGAACGGTTCCTTGTACTCCATATACCTTAGTCTCCAGGATAGTGAGACTCCTCTTGTATACACTGCCCTCTTCTATACCAAGCTACAAACAACAGCGTTAACAATATAATACAACTTTAAAAAGTTACATTCTCCTTCTGTCTATTATGTCTCTTCTTACTTTTGGGACTTACCGAGCGATTGTTCGCTGACGACATTCCTTTCTTCTTTCTTTGGAATGTTGTCAAGTGTTTCGGACCTTCTAGAGACAGAGCCCACCAGCGAGGATTTGGATCAGCTAGCCTTCGACCCGGAGCTCTAGTTTACTTGTAAATTTCATTTTCATTTCTGTTATACCATTGTTTAGGCATTGCTTTTAATACATGTATTTTCATTTCAGTTGTATTGTAAAAAGAATGTTAATAAATAAAATTGCTGTTCATTTACATTTTGTCTCTTGTGTACATTTTATTTTAGCGTGTTTACTTCTGAGTAAATACGTAGCGGGCCCGTCTCGTTCTCTGCCCGTACACTGGGAAGCAGGGCGTGACACGAAATGATGGGGCAACTCGCAATAAAAATCAGCGGGTAAAATAAAAATGAAAATAAACAGCTGAAATGATGGGGCAACCGCGAATAAATAGCCGAAATGATAGGGCAATCACGACCTTCGTGATAAGAAAAGCTGAAATGATAGAACAATCGCGGTATATAAATAAAAAAATCCCAAACGGCGTATGATGAGTCGCTCCTGGTACCATATTCCAGTGCAGCGATGCAGACGCCAACCAAAATTCGAATTCCCAACGGCGAACGATGAGTCGCTCCTAGTACCATCTTCCAGTGCGGCGTTGCAGACGCCAAACAAAATTCGAATCCCAATGGCGAATGATGAGTCGCATCTGGTACCATTTTCCAGTGCAGCGATGCAAACGCCAACCAAAATCCAAATCCCCAAATGGCGAATGATGAGTCGCTCCTGGTACCATATTCTAGTGCAGCGATGCAGACGCTGACTGTTCCCTTACGGAAAATAAATAAATCAATAAAGCAACGGGAAAAATTCCCCAAGTGGAACATCACGTGCCCACACGTGATAGACATTGCGCTTGACAAAACCAAGCTAAAACTGGGCCTCACGTGCAGACACATGACCTCTATAGACAAAGTATATAGGCGCCTGAATAAAGCAAACAATTGGACAAAAAAACACTCACGTGATAGCACGTGACACCTTTTGGTGGGCTTAATTTGGTGGGATCACGTGCTACACGTGATAGACTCCTATACCTTCTGAACCGATAGAAGTAAATTCTAATTAAAAGGGACCAAAAGCCTTATTTGGAAAATATTTCCTTGGATCTTTCTAAACAAGAAAAATTACGCTCTATAAAACAGAGCGCCACTAGATTAAAAATCCAATGGTGATTAAAAATCACCAATATACAGAAAAATTCTGTGCAAGGAAATATCTTCCTAAACTTGTTAAGAACAACAAAAAAAATATCTTCTGTAAAACAGAATTCCTTGGATTAAAAATCCAACGGTGAATAAAATTCATCGAGTGATCTAAAAGATCATGTTGGTTGATTAGAAAATCAATCAAAATCTCTAAATGAGAGATTTTCTAAACAAATTGATTCCCTTCTTTCTCCTATAAATAAAAGCAAAGAAACACACAGTGGGAGAGAGGAAGAAAAATAGAGAGAGAATTTAATTCTCTAAAGAAGAGGAACCCTACCCAAAAGCTCCCACAAAAAGAGAATTTAATTCTCAAACCAAGAGTTTAACTCTTCTGAAAAGAATTTAGTTCTTTCTCTGGTTGTGATCTGCAGAAGTAGATCTCCGTACAAGTTGAGAATTTACTTCTCATCGGGGAGATTCTGTTATGTAGATTCAAACCCAGAGGAAGGAACTAAGTTCAAAGAATTTAATTCTTACCAGAGCATATAGGAATTTAATTTCTCTAATAAAATTAGGGTTTAACCCTATAGAAGAATTTAATTCTTATAAAACAAAAGGGGCTCGAACGTCTCAAAACTCAAGATCTGCATGCACGTAAGGAAAAAATTAGTGCTTGAACAAAAAGAGAACAAACTGAGATCGGCTCACGCGATCCCACGTGACCCCCTAAGCAGTGCTTAACTTTCATAAAGCAGAAAAGGAATAGATTAAAGGCAATAGCGCCAAATTTCGAGCGCCTCACGTGACCCCACGTGAGCGCCTCAAATTCTTAGTGTTTAACACTATTTCAAGTGCCTCACATAATCCCATGTGAGCGCCTCAAATCCTTAGTGTTTAACACCACTTCAAGCGCCTTACGTGACCCCACGTGAGCGCCTTAAATTCTCAGTATTTAACACTACTTCAAGTACCTCACGTGACCCAACATGAGCGCCTCAGACTCTCGGCGTTTAACGCTACTTCAAGCGCCTCACGTGACCCCACGTGAGCGCTTCAGATCTTCAGTATTTAAACAATACTTTAAGACCTCACGTGGGAGCACGTGAGTGCCGAACATATGCTAGTGTTTAACACTATGATAGGCCAACCTTAGCTCAAATTAGCTAAGTCTCCCAAAGCCAAAACTCTTTTTCAACCGAGCCTCAATTATACTCGGGTCTTTCAAAATTGATCTCAGATGGCATTCAAAGTAATGTTATCCCATTCCTTCTCAATCTGACATTTGGTTTAAGGATACATCTCTCCACACCTCTGATACATGTCGTTGTAATTATTCAACGTCTTCAGAGAGGTGGCGGGTCCCGACAACCAACAACTTTTTTGGTACATTTCCAAACCTATGGATACACCCCATTGGACCGCTTAAACTAACTATGGACCGTAATGTCCTTAAACTAACTATGGACCGCAATGTCTCTAAACTAAGCTCCATAGACTACGATGTCTTTAAACCATGGACTATGATGTCCTTAAACTCCACGGACTACGATGTCCTTAAACCCAATGGACCGCAATGTCCTTAAACTAAACTCCATAGACCATGATGTCTTTAAACCATGGACTATGATGTCCTTAAACTCACGGACTATGATGTCCTTAAACCCAATGGATCGTAACGTTCCTAAACTAAGCTCTACAGACTATGACGTCTTTAAACTATGGACTATGAGGTTCTTAAACTCACGGACTATGATGTCCTTAAACCCAATGGACCGTAATGTCCCTATAAACTAAAGAAAATCCTGTTGAGTAGATCTTAGTCTAAAATTTGACTAACGTATCCTAAACAAATGTTTGAGTTGGTCTTAATCTAAAACAAGATTAACGATCCTTAAACCAACCCAAACCCCAAATCTAAGAAAATACGGATTTGGACTAATCCACGCCCTACGGGCGACAACATAAATTAGTCTCCGTTTACAGTCCACGGGCAACCAAAAAATAAAACAAACACACACGACACGAAGTGACCTTCTGGAGCAGGAGAAAGTGGTTACCACGATGCGGTAATGTAATTAACTGCAGGGGGTTGCGCCTGCAGGGAAGAGCGTCCCCACAATCAAAAACCCCTGAGAAGGAGTTAAAGTGTTTACGGTGATGGTGTACATTTCTGTCCTGATTTGTTTTTAAGAAAACGGTCATGACTTCGTGTGTAGGTTTAAGGTCTATCGGTTGAGATTTAAGAAAACTTGACCTACAGAAAAAACGCGCATATACGTTACCGTTAAATCGCATCAAAGAACGCGCTAATCCGCCTACTACAGCAGGGAGATATGGCCATTTTACTATGACTGTACAGAATATCCTGCGTTCGGTCCAGATTTACAGGACGACTTATAATGACTTTTAGATACATTTCGGTTGGTTTTTAGGCTATGAACAAAGTAGCTAAGCTATGAACAAAAATAGAGAGAACTTCAATTAAACTCTTTATTAAAAACAAACGAGGATACAAGCAAAGGATAGAACGGAACACAGTCGTTACATATAGATTTGATATAAAGGATTCTTAATGTTTATATTTCTGAATCTCTTGATCAGTAGGCAGGGTTTTGGGGATCATTTTTGCAGCTTTCATTCTAATATTTGAAGGTAACCTTTTTATTTGGTTCTTTGTTAGAATTTGATTATTGGTTGACGATTTTGAAGAAGGTTATCAAGGATCTGAAAGGATTTTCTAACATCTTGTAGTCAAGGTAAAAATCCTTTTACAATATGTTTAGCTTTTCTACTGCTCAGGTTTGTGATTCTTTTCATCATAGTATTCTGTTTGCTATTTTGGATTTTTATTTGATAATTTTCCTTTGTTGCTTTGAAAGTTGGAACGTTCTTCATGATTCATTAATGAGTATGATGTGTTGTAGGTTGTTTAAAGATTTATTAAATTGTTCACTTGATGATTTCTATGTTTAAAAGAGTTCTATTACTCCATGACTAATGCTGCTTAACTGTTAGATCTGCTACCTCTAAAGTTTGGTTCCTTGTTTCCTTTTGTGTTTGATTGGTTGTTAAATATTACTTATGGAAGTTTCTAATATTTTTCAAATCTCATGGTTTTTTTTAAAATTTTAATTCATAGCCCTTTTTTTATCATCAGTAATTTCATGGCAAAACAGATATAATCATTTTTTATATTTTAATTCATAGCCCTTTTTTATATTTGCACAAATGTTATAAGCCACAGGTCCATCCTACATGATATTCACTTTGGACCCTAAATTCCTGCCTTGGTATTTTACCATGTCTTGTGTGTTTCTTGTTGTTTCTATGCTATTTGACTAAGCGAAGCGAGTTACTTCTATATTAATTTAGCGGAACAAAACTGTTTTTTAGCCGGTAGTGACTTTTGACACTTCCAAATGTCCAAGTTGATATTTTCAAATTCATCTATCTCGATAATATATTCAAAATAAAAGTACAGAACACGTTTGATGTATGCAAAATTAACGGTTTTTCGATAGTATAACAATTTTAGTATTTTTACATCACAAAATCAATGGTGATACGGTGTTGGATTCTCATCAAATTTGATGTATGCACATCTTACGTGATGAAGATGAAGGTGGTGGAAGCCGATCGTCCAAAAACTTGATGAAATGTTAAACATTTTCTGACAGCATAGGAGCAAATTTCCTAACGCGGCACCTGTGATTCCGTTCTCTTTTTCTTTACTATTTCTAATCAAACAATTTTTCATCATCTATATAAATTTTTACTTTATCATTTATCAAGAACAACAGAACATCGTACAATAGCATGAAACTTTCATTAAGAAAATATTGATGAAGTAACATAAATGTATTTTTTCATAATAATTTTGATTTGAACTTAGTTTATTTTATTGTTATTTTCAATTTTCAGCATATATATAGTTTTGAAATGCTTTTTAGCGACAAAAGATTTTAGCACAGTGATTAATTTTTTTTAGAGTAAAGAAGAAACCTTGATTAACTAAATTTTATAATTAACTTTAACTAGTATTTTGTACATGCGATGCACCCTACATCTTAAGTGTAGTTAAAAATAATCTATATGAAGTTGGTCACTGGAAGTAATTTGTGGAAATATTTCTTAGTTAGACGATTAGTTGGAAGATGGCCATGCCACCAACTGTTTGATGTAAAACTCCTTTTATCTCTACTATTAAAATGCTTTTGTATCCAAAGTTAGGAGTTAAGAAGTCAAATTGGTTTCTCATGCTTTTGAAGTTGTGAAAAGGCGAAGTGCATGCTATTTTTCATTTAAAAATCAAATATCTTGAAAGAAAATGTAGTCGATGCATGTTAGACCTTAAGTGTAGTTAAAAAGAAACATGTATAGAGTTAGTTACCAATAGAAATTTGTGAAATTAGTTATTGGAAGAGATATATGAAGTTAGTTGCAGTTACAAATTGAGCTTTGATTTTTTTTTTTTATATATATATATTTTTAATGAATTTCTATTGCGAATTAAAGGTCCAAACCCTCAAATCAATTTCAAAACTAAAGACCTCAACTCCTTTTGCACTATGGCAGAGAAGATACATATGAAAATTTGTTTTAATTGTAATTTTTATATTACAATAGCTATTAATAAATGAAAATCGGCAACTATGTATTCTAATTAGCACCAACCAATTGTAAATACAAGAATCAATTATAATATCTAATTCATCTCCAAATTATAATTTATATATGACAATAGCAATTAATAAATGAAAATTGGCAACTCTGTATTCTAATTAGCACAAACCAATTGTAAATACTCGAATCAATTATAATATCTAATTCGTCTTTACCATTATAAGGCAAAGAGGAGGGATGTCAAATGGCACCCTCACGTTCTTATAAATTTAATCATTTATTCTTAGATGGTCCACGACATCTATTTTTTGCATTTTTGACGTACGTTGATACATACAAGCATTAAACAGGTAAGATTTAAAAGATTTTTAATGACATTTAGTTAATATAATAGATACTTTGAAAACATTTAGTTAAAAACAGCGAAAACATCCACATTGAACCTTAAAACAATAAATGAGTGAAAAATATTTTAAATGATATTGAATAAAAAAATTCACACCGCACATGCTTTTATTTTCATAAATGCGAAATACTAGTATTATATAACTAGAAAGAACTTATTGTTTCTTATATTCTTTAGAAAAAATTATTAATTATTGCTCATTAGGAATCGCAGTTGTCTGATTTACAAATTAAAAATTAAAAAGACGGTGCACAAAATGCCATGATCAATCTACAACGAATTTTAAAATTATATTCCGTTCATAAAATTAATATGTTTTCTTGAATAATGCTTCTATTTAATATGATGAACTCTTAAATTTTCTGAATTACCAATTTAGAAAAATTAAGATTTCCATGGATTTATTTGAAGACAAAATAAACAATAAAAAAGAATTGATAAAATTTTATTATTTAGAAAGATTTATTTTCAATTTTCTTTATATTTAAGAGGGTTTATTTTCCTAAAGACTTATTTTAATAAATAATTTTAAAGATGGATATCATTAAAATTTATTTAGAAAAATAAACCTCTTTATTATTTTATTTTAATTTTTTATTAAATGAAAACCAAGTAGCCTTGCGTTCCGTTAAAATAACGTTTAACGAGACTACATCAAGTTTTTTATTTAAAGACAAAGAAAAAGGAAAAAGAAATAAAACAACAAACAAACCCCTACAAATCCTCACATCATAATCATCATGTCATAACTCCTAAGATCCATCCTTAAAGCATAGTTATTCGAAACATTTAATCCTCTGTCCTCATTCTCATCTTGGTCCCAATCCGTCTCACGCCCTTGCAATCCCTCCTCTGGATAGGTTTTCGTCTTTCGAGTAAGCCCTTGAAGCGAACATTTTTCGCGGCCCAATTTCAATTTCAGATCATACACTCTGAAATTTACCGTCCGCGTCCCCGCTATCGACGAAACACACACGCTAGTTTTTCACTCAGCTCCAATCTCTTATGCACCATTACTTCAATATAAGGGATGATGACCAAATCATCCTCCAAGACTTGTCGCATTCCTTCCGCCATCTCTCTCGCCGTCGGCGGTTGCTGATCTTGAGTTTGAAGCTTCATGATCTTGTAATCACTACGATCATGACTCTAGGCTTGTTCACCTTCATTATCGAAATCAACCATACCCGGTTCATGAGAGCTTCAACATTAATCAATAGTAACAATAAGTTCATGAGAGCTTCAACCTTAATCAACTGCCTTCAATCTTAGTTTCTTTATTGTAAAAATAAGTTTTAGCCCGATTGATCCTTTTAATTGCATCCAATTTTCCACAAGTCCCACATTGGTCCCCTTCACCCAAATTTGCAGGCTCATCAGCCCGCCCATTATCCACCAAGTCATTTTCTGCTTTTGAATTCAAACAAACTTTCTCCAGTGAACGACACCTTTGCTACAGTGAACAACCCCCCCCCCCCCCCCCCCCCTCTCTCTCTCTCTGGAGCCGGCGCTATCTTGCGCTGTAGTTAACCCGTGAGAGGCCTCCGCAGTGCTCGACCTTTCAGAGGCCTGCAACGCTCGATCGCGTGTTGTTGGCCACACCACATCCTCATTCCCAGTCGCCCGTAGTCCATCCTTTATGCATGCTAGATCCCACCTCGCCCCAGTTTGAGCCCGGTTCAATTGTGAAATTTTGAGCCGGTTCTAAACCGTTATTGTAACGTCGGTGTTTTCTGATAACTAATAAAAGGTCTTTTATAATTTTTCTGGTATCAAGTATTTATTTTAATGCTTCATTTTGATGGAAAATACTTTTAGAAGATGGTTTTATCTTTAAAACTAATTTTAGTAATTAGTTTAGAATTTAAATATAATTTTTATGATTTATTTTAAGAATGGATTTCTGATGAAAAAAATTATTTTGAGGTGAAAGCAGTTGGAAATGAATAAATATTTATCTAGAAATTTTCCTATATAATTACCATATTTTCTGATAATAGAAAGCATTTTTAAACATCTTTTTAAAATGGAAAAATCAATTTCTTAAAACAGTTTTTTAATATAAAATAGAAAGAAAAAATTTTAAAATCCGGGTACATCAGACCAGCCCACGAGGCCCAGCCCAGCAAGCCCGGCCCGCCTCTCGCTGGTGCTCGCATGCCCTAGCGAGTGGACCCCGCGCGCTTGCGCGTGGGGGCCGTGGGCGGCTTGCGCATACGTGCTTTGATCAGGACCGTCCGGTCATTCAATCGGACGGTCGACGGAAATTCCGGCTCTGGGTCGGCTCGGTGTAGATTTTTGAAAACCTATATATACCCCCAATTCAAATGCGAATTCCTCACTCATTTCTCCTCACAAAATTCTAGAAAAATATTCATTGCGATCGGGACTCGATCCTCTACGCGATGGTGCTGCCCTACTGCTCGGAAAAAAAATCTGAGGAGTGAGGACGCTTATAAAGGCGGGTTTCGACGTATTTTCGATATTCCGATTCAAAAGTAGGATCTCTGATCTATTCCCTTGCCTCATCGTCTTCCTTGAACATATTTATCTGAGCTAGCATAATCCTAACCTTAAATCTAACTAAATATGGTTATCATATAATTTTTGTTACTAATTTTTAGCTATTACAATCGTTCCGAATGACATTTAAATTTCGATTTTGTTGTCGGTTCACTCTTATGCTAGAACTTTATGATTTTAGGATCGGGATAATGACCTA
This sequence comes from Agapanthus africanus, assembly GCA_030015575.1. Lineage (NCBI taxonomy): Eukaryota > Viridiplantae > Streptophyta > Magnoliopsida > Asparagales > Amaryllidaceae > Agapanthus > Agapanthus africanus. The sequence goes on from CM057343.1 coordinate 634,579,581, forward strand.
TCCCAACTCCTTTTCAATGTTAGACTCGTAAAACCATCCATGCCGTCATGCTGTCCAAATGTTAACTAAGTAAATACTATGTTATAAACCGTTATGCTGCCCGAATTGAGACCAATAAAACACAGTTTTATAAGCCGTTATGCTGTTTAAATTAAAGCAAAGGAAATACCGTTTTATAAGTTGAAATGCTGCCCGAATGGAGATTGAACTTTAATTATACTAAAATACCCTAAGGTTTCGAAACCCTATTATTTTCGTTGAAATACTCGAGGGTTTCTAAATCCTGTATTTTCACTAAATTACCCCCACGTTTCTTGAATGCGTATTTTTACATAAATACCCAAAAGTTTCCAAATTCCGTATTTTTACCTAGATCCCCTAAAGTTTCCGAAACCCGTATTTTCAGATAAATACCTTGACTTATCTAAAAGTCGTATTTTCAAACAAGTACCTCGACTTATTTAAAGACGTATTTCAAATAAATACCTCGACTTTATCTAAAGTCGTGTTTTCGAATAAATACCATAAATCTTTTCTAAAATTAATATTTCATAAAAATATCATGAACTATTATGGAAACCTAATCACATGAGCATTGACCTATATTTAACCCAGTTCATAATATACTATATGACATGCTATCTGAGTTAGGGTTAGACATGCGAATTCTAGATATGGAATACTATATAAGATTCCGTCTTTACGGATGACCTTATCACTACTGGAAATTCCATGCCTTGAAGAAGGTATGGAATACTTGTTGAAGATTCTGATATGCGGATGAGCTTGTTACTATTGAAATTCCATACCTAGAAAAATGTATGAAATACTTATTGAAGATTCCGATATACTGATAATTTTATTACTATTGAAATTTCATGCCTAAAAGAAGGTTATGGAATACTTACTGAAGATTCCAATATACGGATGAACTTATTACTACTAAAATTTCATGCCTGGTAAAACCACGCTAACACCTACCTGTACCCATATATCTCTAAGCTAGACCGGGGTGTGGTAGTTTGACTTAGGTAAGGCGGTATTAAGAGCCTCGGATTCCCCTTCTAGACTTCACGATGGATCCAGGGGTGAAACGAGATGCTATATATATATATATATATATATATATATATATATATATATATATATACGGATGACCTTATTACTTCTAAAATTCCCTGGTAGAACTCTGCTAATACCTACCTGTACCCATATATCTCTAAAGTAGACCGGGGTGGGGTAGTTTGACTTAGGTAAGACAGTATTAAGGGTCTCGGAGTCCTCTTCAAGACTTCATGATGGATCCAAAGGTGAAACGGGAAGATATATATATATATATATATATATATATATATATATAAACGTATATAAATGTATGTGTGTATATACATATACGTGTGTGTATCTTCAATATCTTGTTGTTTCATGGCCGAACGGATAATCTCGAGAACCCGGTACCCTTTCCTAACCAAACTAGAATATGCACAACGCTTAGTCAATACATGATATTCTTTACCACTACACACATATGACATCATTTATATTGTATACTTTAGTTATCTTTGTCTTACATAACTTACATGAAACACCCGTTTACACATGCTCACACTAACATATGCGACTGTCACCATACTTTTTATTGCTTTATTCCACTCACTCAATTTTGAGAAATCCTACTCGAGTTTATCTCGCTGACAAACATTTCTCTCTTTTTTCCTTTCTCTCCTCCGAAATGTCTGTCAGGGCTAGAAGAAAAAAATAAGGATGACGTAGTGGAGGCAGAAGCTAGGGAAGATAGCAACGTTCACTTTGCAACTATCTTTTAGGTCTAGATTTTACTGTTGATCTTACTCGCCAACCTGTTTAAGGTTCGGTTATCATCATGCCTTTCTTTTGATCTATATAATAAAATTTTGAGACCTTGATTGTAATAAAGTTCCGGTTGATGAAATAAAACTTAGTTTTTATTTTACTAGCTTTTGTATATTACCTGCATAATATACGCTTAACGTAACTGTATCAAGTTGAGTTTTTCTCTCCCTCAGTATAGCTACATCACGGGCCTCGTTGCTTCTCCACTCCTGTATCTTGAAAAGCGGAGCTTGATAGTTATCTTCTTCCTCTTGCCACGATCCCTAAAAAACGTAATTCTCTCACTACGTATTCATGGAACCTTTCCGACGTCGCTGGTGATATGAAGAGCACTAAGCCCTCATTAACAAGGACAACCCATGTCCATGCTATCAACGAACTGCCCACCGCCTGCTTTTCACTCAACTCCAACCTTATTTTCTCTCTAGCTTCATTGTAAGAGATGATAACCAAGTCGTCCTCAATGCCTAGCTTCTGCCTAACCTCCGCCATCTTCTTCATCATCGGCGGTTGACGAGCTTGAGTTTATAGCTTCAAGCCTTTGCCTCCTCCACCAGCTACATGACCGCAAGCTTGATCATTAAAGTACTTGACTTCGCAAGCACTGAGGTGATCCACTTGCGCCACCTCTATCGTTATAACCATCTTCACCGACAAAGTCTTCTTACACATCAAGAAATCCTTGGATGTGATCTTCACTCATTTCCCCTCACGCATCATGAGAAACTCTTTCGCCGAAAGGCCCAACACGAGTCTCACCTTGCTCCCTCCATTGGAACCCATGTGCTTAATCGGAAGATTCTGAGCTTTTTTCGACGTGGAAGAGTCACATCTCTCACCAGAGAAAGAGTTTGGGAATGTAACAATCATAAAATTTCTATACTTGCACGTATCATTTCTTTAAAAAAATATTGCAATTATTTATTTTTGGTATATTTTGTTTTCTAATAAATATATTATTTTATCACTTCATCCATTTTATCCATTTTATAATTTTTCAATACCCAAACCCAAGCTAAGACAAATCCATTTGATTTCTTTCTTTTCTTTTTTTAAGCCCACTTTCTTTTCAAGGTACGACATATATTTAATTCTTGTTAAATATGTGCATGCACAACCTTGTAACTTATTGGTTAAGTCCTTATATTGTTATTCCATAGGTCACATGTTCAAATCCTTATTCTTGCAATTATTTTTTTTATCAATTTTTATTCTTCTCATAATTTACAAATGAGACCTTTCATTTTATCTTCCTTTTAACTCCCAAAATAATTAGAATGGTCATGAGCTATAATTTATTAGAATAGTGGTGTCCATAAACTTTTTTATATGTCACCGCTCCTTCTTTTCTTCATCTATCATTTCACATCTCTCTCTGAAGAAGTTCTCAAGAAGGTGTCGCGAGTAACGCGAAACTATCGGCGGATAGATAAGCTCGGTGACAATACCGGCTTGTGTTTGTAAGTCCCCTTCGTTTCTTCTCCTCCTCTTGTTGAATCATCCTCATATTGTCATGTCTTCACTGATGTCCATACTTGCTAACATCAGATGTAAACTTCTTATTTAGAAAACACACATAAAATAAATAAATAATCTAATAGTTAATTGTTTTGTAAACTTATTTACCTTCATGAATATGATACATTTTTAATTGGTAGTGATTATCTTATTTCATGTTTTAGTAGTTATAAAAATATATGAATCGTATCATCCTATATTGTATACCATCACATAATGCGACCATTTATCCAAAACAAAAGAAAAGTGTTTAATATTTTTTGCGTAGAATGTTTATTAATCATTTATTTCCATTTTAGTATATATATTATGACCGATTCGTATGCTAGTCCGTATGCATTTCATAATTTATTACTTGCTATTTTTATTTTATTTTATTTATATTTATTTTTAAAAGAAAACGAGGTTTCAAATAAATACCATGACTTTATCAATTTCAAATACCACATTGAAGAAATACTTTTACCTTCAAAATAATTTTTAGAAAATAAATCTTGACTTCTGGACATTCTAGAAAAATTAGATTATATATTAGATAGAATTTTAGGTGTACAGTAAAAATTTCATATCAAACCGAATAACGGTTTAGCTGTTATGTAGTTTTTTTATTCACTGTTTTTAAAACCAGAAAACTGCCAATAAGGGTCTTCTTCGAGAGACCATAAATCTGTAATAGTTAATCCAAATTAAGTATTTTCAGATGTTTTGAACATCTACATCGAAATATCTAGATTTTCTCAGTTTTAATTTTTTACTGAAAACCGGCGTAAAATATAAAAAACTGCATTACAATATTTAGTGACGAATCTGGACAGAATCTGTCCAGATTCACACACTATTTTTAAATAGGACATAACTCGAACTCCCGATATCCATTCGTGACAAATTTTAGATATATAGATGCATAATTGATAGAACTATAATTTTCTGTATACTAAATTACTTAGAAATGCATGAAACAACCTGATATAGGTTTTACAGTACAATATATAGTTACTGTCCAGAAATCTGAATTTTTGTTTTAAACGCTGATATTAAAATGATCATAATTAGAGCTTTAGAAATCCAAATCACGTAAATCTTGGTATTTTGGATAAGTACATCGAAAAACCTATAATTTTTTTATTAATTTTTATTACCTAAAACCTGATGAAAATTAACTCAAACCGCGTTTTAAAAATATATAACGGTGCTGAACAGATTCTGATCTGTTTTGCTCGACAATACGAAAATAGGTATATCTCCCAAACCGGTAGTCGTATTTAGGCGATACTGGAACTCACGCGTGCACAACACTTAGATCTATATTTCTGTTTATATTACGAAATTGATTGACTTGATTTATTAGTCGTACACAACACTTATTTACAATATTGTTTATGGACGTTACTTGTATACTTATCTCATATCATGTTTTGTGATTGCTTATTTATTTTTATCCTTATGACTTATAATTAAACCATTACATATTATAATTGACTTAATCTTGACACGACTCAATCATGAATACTTGAACCTAATATCTACACTTGAACCAACTTGACTCGAACCATGAATACAATTAACATGACTTACACTTGACATGACTATATAAACTCAATCTTGAAAACTTGATATCATATATCATGTTTTTGTAAGTCCACGTTGCCCATCCCGGTGCTTGCGGGGAGGCGGAAAACGGAATAAAAATCGGATTTTTATGAGCTTAGGCAACATGGACTAGAGCTAGAAGGATCTTTGCTAAACAAAAGTTTGCTAAAGCTAACTAGAAACTAGCTAAGTGCTTGAAAGGTTATACCTTGGGCTTTATGTCCTTCTCTCCTTGCTCCTTGGAGTGGTGGAAGGAGGTCACCTTGTCGTCTTCTCCCGTCAAAGAAAGATCCAGCCGAAAGCCTCAACCTTTGGCTTCAACTCCAAGCTAGAAGTAACTAGGGTTCAAGAAGTGCTAGTCCTTCAACCCTAGATGAGAGTAAAGATGATCAAGAGAGGGTTTTTCTCAAGCTCAAGTGTTTCTCAACACATGAGAGGGAGAGAGCTTGAGGGAGAGGAAGAACAAGAGAGAGAAATGAAATGATAGAATGAGAATAATGTGAACCATTCTCACTTATATGTGTATATTATTTTAATTAAATAATTAGCTAGATAATTGTCATGGCTAATCATGACATGACCATTATCATTTCAATTTGCAAGGATCAAAAAGCATCTTCCAAAAGAAATGATGATGGTCAAAGTGTCAACCTAGGTCAACAAGTCAAGGAGGTCAAATGGTCAACAACTATAACCATGCACAATTATTAAACTAATTATCAACTAACTATAATACACACATAAGCATTAGGGTTAATAAAATGACAATAGCCATTAACCCTAATCAAGGTCCTCTCCCTCAATCTCAAGCAACTGTGCATACGCACCCGCATTCGTGATCCGAGGAACACGAATACAATGAGAAAAACCAATCCCAAATCATATACTAGGATCCGGCTTAAACCAAAGCCCGCTAGTATAAACTGTCCGGACAGCAAACGTGCACAAGTGCGCGGATGCGAACGAACCCTGTCGCAAAACCATGCGACCTCTACTCATTTTGCCCAAAGGCGAATAGCTCTCTGTGTGGGACTCTAAAGACTCGACACTACGCTGGCAGTGGGTTTAACCACAGACCGCAAGCGGCACTAGCTGTACGTAACGGTCCCCTGGTAGATGTCGATAAGAAGACTGACGAGGTGAACCCCATCCGAACTCCTACTGAGCCTGTATGTGACAATCTCCGTACAGTCCAGTCTGTTCGTCTGATACATCGCATGGCGGGCCTAGGGGGGCGGTGAACGTCAGTCCCCTAATAGCGGTACAAGTCATGTCGGAGTGTAGCCCAGAACACCCTGAGATAACACTGGAAATCTACCAGTATATCTCGCTTGCCCTGGCCAGGGACTACTCGTGTAATGGCTCTCCTGGACATAGCGCGATGTCAACCCCCAATACCGGGAGAGACGAATCCTGTCTAATCGTCACTGCCTCCAAGTGCTTCGGGACTGCACCCAAAAACTACCTGTTTGCACGACTCCTTTGAGCCGTGGTAGGGTAGTAATCAAAGTGCAGTGGGAACACACTCGAGGCGAAGTGACGGTGTCAAGTCAACGGACTAAGCTGTACTCATGTCACCTGGGAACTGATAACTGACGATAGGTATAATACCAACCAACAGTTCCCGACGAGTCCTGTCCAGTGTACTCGTAACCTAACGAGCACCCGCATACTATCTCAAGTACGACGTACTGACGGCTGTGGGACAGACCGTCTCCCACGCTGGGATGAGAAGCGCATACGCTAGTCTACTCCGGAGTATCGATGCCCTGTCTCGATAGTCCAACGACTAGGGACCTGTATAAGGATGTGCTTATAGATCACCCAGTTCCCACGAGTGTGAGCGCCATCACAACGCTGGTAATCAAGCAAAGATCCTAAGGGCTCTACTAATATGTATAACAGCGATATGCTAAAAGAAACACATGCACATATTAAAGCAGAGACAAACCAAGTAGCATACTACCATTTCGAGCAAGATTGTATATACAACTGTGAATATCCCAAGCTTCCATCAAGTAATATACAAACCAGTATGATACAGTAATGGCCTCTAGGGCATATACACTAACAATCTCCCACTTGCACTAAGGCCATGTACTGGCGTATCGAAGACCTATCATCTCGATCAGCCGCTCGAACTGAGTCTGGGGCAAGGCCTTGGTGAATGGATCTGCAGTGTTATCCTCTGATGCAACTCTCCGGACCTCGATCTCCTGGCGATCTACGATCTTCCTGATCAGGTGATACCGCCTTAAGATGTGTCTGGATTTCTGATGGGACCTGGGTTCCTTTGCTAAAGCTATAGCCCCGTTGTTGTCGCAATACAGAGGTATTGGGTCAATAATGGACGGAACCACCTGAAGTTCTCTCAAGAACTTCCTCATCCAGACAGCTTCTTTTGCGGCATCAGATGCAGCGATGTATTCCGCTTCCATAGTCGAGTCAGCAACGGTTTCCTGTTTGGAGCTCTTCCAACACACCGCCCCTCCATTGAGGGTAAAGACAAAACCCGACATGGACTTGGAATCATCCTTGTCACTCTGGAAGCTGGAGTCAGCAAAGGCCTCAATCTGCAGGTCTTTTCCGCCATACACCAAGAACATCTCCTTAGTCCTTCTCAGGTACTTGAGAATGTTCTTTACTGCTATCCAATGTTTCTCCCCAGGGTTTGACTGATACCTGCTTACCACACTCAGTGCATAAGCCACATCCGGTCTGGTACACAACATCGCATACATTATAGAGCCTACCGCAGAAGCGTAGGGTATAATAGACATGCGATCCCTCTCCAAATCAGTCTTGGGAGACATCTCTTTGGAGAGAGTGATCCCGTGACAAGCCGGTAGATTACCGCGCTTGGAATCTTCCATACTGAATCTCTTCAGTATGGTGTCGATGTACCTGGACTGCGAAAGTCCTAATATCCTCTTGGATCTGTCACGGTAGATCCGGATACCCAGAATATATGAGGCATCACCCGGGTCTTTCATGGAGAACCTGTGTGACAAGAACCCCTTGACAGATTGTAGCATAGGAATGTAATTTCCTATTAAGAGAATGTCATCCACGTATAAAACGAGGAATACCACAGTTCTCGCTACAAATCTACAATAGATGCATGGTTCATCTGGATTTTTGATAAAGCCAAATTCCTTGACCTTCTCATCAAAACAGATGTTCCAACTCCGTGATGCCTGCTTTAGTCCATAAATGGACTTAAGCAGCTTGCACACCTTTCCGCTGCTCCCACTCTGAATGAAACCCTCTGGCTGATCCATATAGACACACTCCTCTAAATGTCCATTTAGAAAAGCTGTCTTTACGTCCATCTGCCAAATCTCATAATCGTGGAAGGCAGCAATGGCAAGAAGGATCCGAATGGATTTCAGCATAGCTACTGGAGAAAAGGTTTCGTCATAGTCCAAACCAGGTCGTTGACGAAAACCCTTTGCTACCAGTCTAGCTTTATAGGTCTCAACCTGTCCATCTACACCAATCTTCCTTTTGAAGATCCACTTGCATCCTACGGGTTTTACCCCATCTGGAGCAATGTCCAACGTCTATACTTTGTTGGTGTACATGGACTCCATTTCGGTCCGCATTGCATCCAGCCATTTTACCGAGTCGACACTCTGAATGGCTTGCTGGAAGCTAGTAGGCTCATCAAAGTCTATGATGCAATCCTCTCTATCCCCGTCAATGAGAAAACCGTAGTATCTCTCAGGCGGATGAGACTGCCTACTACTCCTGCGGAGTGGCGTGGGAATGTCCTGATCTTTCGAACCCTCTGGTTCAACCAAGCTTTCAGTAATAGCTCGTGGTTCTGGAATTTCTTCCAGTTCTATTGCGCTCCCACTTAATTCTTTTTCTATGAACTGGTGTTCTAGAAAGTGGGCATGGCGAGAAACAAGGACTTTTTGTTCCTCTTCGCAATAGAAGTAATATCCCTTGGAGCTCTTTGGATATCCCACAAACTTACACTGTACTGAGCGTGCCTCGAGCTTGTCCGCATGCTGCTTTTTTACAAAAGCTGGACATCCCCATGTCTTAATATGATTAAGATAGGGTCTCTTCCCACACCACATCTGATATGGTGTAGTAGGCACAGTCTTAGTTGGAACTCGGTTCAAAAGGTATGCAGCTGATTCTAGCGCATATCCCCAAAACGATCGCGGCAACTCGGCGTTACTCATCATGGACCGTACCATATCCAATAGGGTTCGGTTCCGTCTCTCCGATACACCGTTATGTTGCGGAGTGTATGGAGGAGTAAGCTGAGAGAGAATTCCATTCTCTTTTAAGTAACCCAGGAACTCGGCACTCAAGTATTCACCACCTCGATCAGATCTTAGTGCCTTGATACTTTTGCCTGTTTGTTTTTCTACTTCATTCTTATATTCCTGGAATTTTTCAAAAGCCTCGGATTTATGTTTCATTAAAAAGACATAACCGCACCTTGAAAGGTCATCCGTAAAAGTAATGAAGTAAGAATAACCGCTTCGTGCATGTGTAGACATTGGACCGCACACATCGCTGTGTACGAGTCCCAAGAGCTCGCTCGCTCTTACTCTGTGTCCAGTGAATGGAGTTTTTGTCATCTTTCCCTTGAGACAGGATTGACAAGTTGCATACGATTGATATTCGAACGAATCCAAATATCCTTCTGCATGTAACTTAGTCAACCTTCTCTCATTGATGTGACCCAGTCTACAATACCATAAGAAAGTTCTATCGATTTCTGGAGACTTTCTTTTGTGTGTATTCTGGACATTGAAAATCTGTGGCTGGTTTAATACGTATATACCGTTGTTCAATGTACCTGACCCAATCAAAACTTGATTAAGGTGAATGTTCACTACATTACTTACAAATGCAAATTCATAACCTTCTTTAGAAAATAAAGATACAGAAATGATATTACAGGTTGCATTTGGTACATAATAACAACTACGTCCGACAATCCCAGGTGATAGTCCCCCACGGCCTTAGCATCCATGCTAGCACCGTTTGCAACTCTGAGGGTCATGTCACCTGCCTTCAAAACTCTACGCTTTCTCAACGCCTGCAAAGAATTACAGATATGAGATCCTGATCCGGTATCCAATACCCAGGATGTAGAGTTTATTGATAGACAGTTTTCAATAACATACACACCTGAAGCTGAAGCTGCAACTCGCTTCAAATCCTGTGTTCTGGCTTTCCAAGCCTTGCAATCCTGTTTCCAGTGACCACTTTTGTGACAATAGAAGCATTCTTCCTTCCCCACCAGCTTTCCCGCTACCTTTGTTGCTTTTCCTTTTCCCTTCGTATCCACTTTACTGACACCGCCTCTTGGTTTGGCGGGGGCTTTCTTCTTCTTGCCCTTGGCTTTTTCCCTGGACCTAGAAGAGGAAGATCCTCCTACAAACAAAGTGGATGTCTCCCTACCCTTCTGTAGGGTGCCCTCAGCACTCTTCAACATGTTCAGAAGTTTGGAAAGTTCAACCTCCTTTCCTTGCATGTTGAAGTTAAGAATAAACTGGGCGTAAGTGGAAGGAAGGGACTGGAGAATCAAATCAGTATAGAGTTCATTCTCCAACGTGGTCCCAAGGTCCGCGAGCTCCTCAATGTAGCCAATCATCTTAAGCACGTGTTCCGCTACCGATGATCCGACGGCCAACCTTGCCGAAAACAGCTTCTTCGACACTTCGTATCTTGCGATACGAGACTGCTCTCCATACAGTTCTTTTGTATGAAGAAATATGGACTCTAGGTCCATATTCTCGTGCCTCCTCTGATGTTCGTTGTCCATCGAGGCAAGTACGAGGCATTTGGCCTTCGCGCAATCTATTTCCCAGGTCTTGTAGATTTCCCTATCTACGACACTGGTTTTGGGACCTGAGACAGGGAGAGCTTTGGTGGTAAGGAGATACCCCAGCTTGTCGTAAGTGATTGCCATCTTGACATTCCTGAGCCAATCTTTGTAGTTTGGCCCTGTCAATATGTTTTTATCTAGTAATAACTTAAGTCCGGTCATGTTGAATGGTCGCTGCAATTAGGAGAGAGAAAAGAAACACTTTAGCATGATGCTCTTGCAAGCTTAGAGTGGTTTTTAGTTTGTCTAAACTGGATGGCTCCCACTGTCTCTCGAATCCCTTCTCAAACCGTAAAGAAAGGATTAGTCAGGATCACTCTCATCGTACAATACTTGCTTAACCGTTCAGCCAGGCCAGTGTCGGTACTTCGAGGGAGGTTTTCCAACGCTTTCGCGAAGTTCCTTAATTAAGTAACCTCTTTTCCCTGTGGGCGTAGCCCCGCTAACACCTTTCTAGACACCTACTAAGTTTATAGCATTGATCGTTAAGTGAGAGTTTTCCCGAGGAGTAGCATATACTCACAGTAGGATCGGGATCCAAATATCATCGCGTGATAAAACCGAAGGAATCCTACCAGAATTATCACACTCCAAATGGTATGCAGCGCTAGCAAGTTTCAGTACTTATGAAACTCCCGATGTGGATTTTTGCCCCATGCTCTTATGACCTTGACTTTGGCCAAAATATCATAAGTCACATGTCAAGTTCTACCCGTCATTCTCCTGGTTAATTTGGACCCACCCGTACCTACCCTTGACTTTGGCCAAAATGGTAGCACGACTGTCCCAAACCAATGCATCTATCTATGCTGCACATGAATACCCAATAGCTACCAATCACTATGCCTTGACTTTGGCCAAAATACATAACTTGAATACTTTTTGACCATTCATGTGGAATGACGGAGGGCTACGGATGGTTTTGGCGAAACTGTGAACGTAGTGAACTTGATATAATCGATGGAACGAGATAGCTTTTAAAAGGAGTGGTTCAAGCTCCGCGTTTAAAAGTTTAGTTTTGAAAAGAACCGAGTGGTTTTCAAAGTGTTCCAATCGACTTTTACTTGGTTTATTTTCTTGCATTAGTTCTTTTAATGCGTCCCATCATTTAATCCTACCATTGCAGAAAACAACCAAAATATGACGTACGCTTATGCCATTCGCATTCGCCATGGGGCCCCGTCATCACCCGTTAGGTTACTTAACTAACGACAGAGCGGGGGCCGGGCTAGCGCGGCTGTAAAACATAAGCAACGCCTAAATAGTTATCATATATAAATATATAGCAATGATAGACATTACAGATCACAGATGAATACATTGGATATACTAGGAATCCGCAATCCGTTCGAGCCTGAAACGAAAAGCGGATTACACGGTCGCGGTGAATAGCCAATACCCCACCCAAGACCCCTACGGGTGCGGCAAACTACCCGCCAAGTATCCGAAGCGAAGCAACCTCCTTCAACACCGTGAGTAGGCCACTCGGCACTTCGAGATACCCGGTAGTTTGTGTACCCCCTCCATGGGTCTATCCTAGGAGCAAAAACAGTAAAAAGAATTATACAATGACGGCTACAACCCCGATCCGGTTGCGTGGCCATACAAATAATAATATTACATCAATTTACATGTTACAATGAATGAAAGAAAAAGCAACACTCATCTCACATCCATCCCGGCTATTCACCCGCGACAATCCAACCCATTCATATACACATACCAATCATCAATCACAGATCACAGATATGTATAACCCCGACTAATCGACATATAGCGATTAGCCGACGTTCAATACATGCAAACATCACAGATATAACCTTTATAGTCAAAGTGTATTGAAGTTCGGAAAAAAATACGGATTTATAGGCCCCCAAAAACAAATTTCTATTCTGGAAAATCTGGGCACATATAAACCATCTTAAAAATCCTAAAACCAAGCCAGAGATACACTGCACCAAACTCGACCAAGTGAAGAGACAAGACGGCCGCGGTTGCGCGGCAATAGCTTGCTATTGCCGCGGAACCGCGGCACGTTGGTCGACTCACTTGATCGTTTTTGGTGGTTATCTTTAAAAAACCCTGAGACGATTTTTGGAGTATAACAAATTTTGTTTTGACCAGAAAAAATTTTAACAGAAAACTAGGGTTTTGGTATTTTGGTTTTTCGATTTTTTCGTTTCGAACTTCGACACACTTCACTACCTAGCTAGTTTATGTTTAGTTAGGCTCTGATACCACTGTAAGTCCACGTTGCCCATCCCGGTGCTTGCGGGGAGGCGAAAAACGGAATAAAAATCGGATTTTTATGAGCTTAGGCAACATGGACTAGAGCTAGAAGGATCTTTGCTAAACAAAAACTTGCTAAAGCTAACTAGAAACTAGCTAAGTGCTTGAAAGGTTATACCTTGGGCTTTATGTCCTTCTCTCCTTGCTCCTTGGAGTGGTGGAAGGAGGTCACCTTGTCGTCTTTTCCCGTCAAAGAAAGATCCACCCGAAAGCCTCAACCTTTGGCTTCAACTCCAAGCTAGAAGTAACTAGGGTTCAAGAAGTGCTAGTCCTTCAACCCTAGATGAGAGTAAAGATGATCAAGAGAGGGTTTTTCTCAAGCTCAAGTGTTTCTCAACACATGAGAGGGAGAGAGCTTGAGGGAGAGGAAGAACAAGAGAGAGAAATGAAATGATAGAATGAGAATAATGTGAACCATTCTCACTAATATGTGTATATTATTTTAATTAAATAATTGGCTAGATAATTGTCATGGCTAATCATGACATGACCATTATCATTTCAATTTGCAAGGATCAAAAAGTATCTTCCAAAAGAAATGATGATGGTCAAAGTGTCAACCTAGGTCAACAAGTCAAGGAGGTCAAATGGTCAACAACCATAACCATGCACAATTATTAAACTAATTATCAATTAACTATAATACACACATAAGTATTAGGGTTAATAAAATGACAATAGCCATTAACCCTAATCAAGGTCCTCTCCCTCAATATCAAGCAACTGTGCATACGCACCCGCATTCGTGATCCGAGGAACACGAATACAATGAGAAAAACCAATCCCAAATCATATACTAGGATCCGGCTTAAACCAAAGCCCGCTAGTATAAACTGTCCGGACAGCAAACGTGCACAAGTGCGTGGATGCGAACGAACCCTGTCGCAAAACCATGCGACCTCTACTCATTTTGCCCAAAGGCGAATAGCTCTCTGTGTGGGACTCTAAAGACTCGACACTACGCTGGCAGTGGGTTTAACCACAGACCGCAAGCGACACTAGCTGTACATAACGGTCCCCAGGTAGATGTCGATAAGAAGACTGACGAGGTGAACCCCATCCGAACTCCTACTGAGCCTGTATGTGACAATCTCCGTACAGTCCGGTCTGTTCGTCTGATACATCGCATGGCGGGCCTAGGGGGGCGGTGAACGTCAGTCCCCTAATAGCGGTACAAGTCGTGTCGGAGTGTAGCCCAGAACACCCTGAGATAACACTGGAAACCTACCAGTATATCTCGCTTGCCCTGGCCAGGGACTACTCGTGTAATGGCTCTCCTGGACACAGCGCGATGTCAACCCCCAATACCGGGAGAGACGAATTCTGTCTAACCGTCACTGCCTCCAAGTGCTTCGGGACTGCACCCAAAAACTACCTGTTTGCACGACTCCTTTGAGCCGTGGTAGGGTAGTAATCAAAGTGCAGTGGGAACACACTCGAGGCGAAGTGACGGTGTCAAGTCAACGGACTAAGCTGTACTCATGTCACCTGGGAACTGATAACTGACGATAGGTATAATACCAACCAACAGTTCCCGACGAGTCCTGTCCAGTGTACTCGTAACCTAACGAGCACCCGTATACTATCTCAAGTACGACGTACTGACGGCTGTGGGACAGACCGTCTCCCATGCTGGGATGAGAAGCGCATACGCTAGTCTATTCCGGAGTATCGATGCCCTGTCTCGATAGTCCAACGACTAGGGACCTGTATAAGGATGTGCTTATAGATCACCCAGCTCCCACGAGTGTGAGCGCCATCACAACGCTGGTAATCAAGCAAAGATCCTAAGGGCTCTACTAATATGTATAACAGCGATATGCTAAAAGAAACACATGCACATATTAAAGCAGAGACAAACCAAGTAGCATACTACCATTTCGAGCAAGATTGTATATACAACTGTGAATATCCCAAGCTTCCATCAAGTAATATACAAACCAGTATGATACAGTAATGGCCTCTAGGGCATATACACTAACTGTTTTGTATTCATGTATTCAATCAAGATTCGTAACATTAATCATAAACTAATATACACGGGGTGTTGGGATGGTTTGAGTATGAATCCAATGAAATCTCATGAGTCCCATTAATACAAATCATGTTGCTGTGGTGCCGGGCTGAAACGTTACAAATCACGAATTCACGAATGAGGGCTCGTGTTTCCAAGCTCCTGGATGATAGCCTGTTGGGTTTGGAATACTTCAATAACAATTGAAGTTTCGCTATTTTGGGCCCGTGATTTCTTGCCCCTGGACGATAGCCTTGAATTCGAGAATACTCTTGAAATTGGTTAATATTCACATTTGAACTCACGTTACTTAATTTTACCTTTTTAGAGACCTTTTAGGACACTTACATTCACTTCATGTTCACTATACCTATACTCCACGGCCATATTATACTTGTTTGTCATGCTGATATATTTGACATACACATTACCATGCATGCTACTATACTTATTTATATATTCATGATTTATATCCATGCTATACCATATATCATATTACATCTTACATTTCATTTATATACATCACACCATCCTTTTGGGGACTTACCGAGTGTTAATTCGCTGACGGGCATTCCATCCATCTTTCTTTCTTTCTTTCTTGGAATGTTCGTCGGGTGGTATTGAGACAGAAGAGATAGAAGCGGTCGAAAAGAAGTACAATCAGTTTGCATCATAACCGGACGTATAGTTTCATTCAGGTTTTCATTTCATTTCAGCTTATTTATTTATGCCTCCTTGTTAAGGCTTATCATGTTATCATATCTTGTATTCAGATATTTTGTCAATTGTGAATCTTGCATATAATAAATCAAAATTGGATTTCATTCTTTTGCTTATCCTTGTTAGTTTATATTGCTTATAGACGCTTAGTGTATTTATTTAACGATCATAAAATTCATATACTTTCGCGTATCATTTCTTTAATAAAATATTGCAATTATTTATTTTTGGTATATTTTGTTTTCTAATAAATATATTATTTTATCACTTCATCTATTTTATCCATTTTATAATTTTTCAATGCCCAAAGCCAAGCCAAGACAAATCCATTTGATTTCTTTCTTTTATTTTTCTAAGCCCACTTTCTTTTCAAAGTACGAGATATATTTAATTCTTATTGAATATGTGCAAGAACAACCTTGTAACTTATTGGTTAAGTCCTTATATTGTTATTCCATAGGTCACATGTTCAAACCCCTATTCTTACAATTATTTTTTTTATCAATTTTTATTCTTCTCATAAGCTATAAATGAGACCTTTCATTTCATCTTCCTTTTAACTCTCAAGATAATTAGAATGATTATGAGAAATAATTTATTAGAATTATGGTGGCTATAAACCTTTTTTATATGTCACTCCTCTTTCTTTTCTTCATCACACATTTTTATCATTTCACATCTCTCTCTTCATCTAGATTTCTCGATGAAGAACATGAAGAAGTTCTTAAGAAGGTCTCGCAAGTAACGCGAGTCTATCGGCGGGTAGTTAAGTCCGGTGACAATACTGGTTTGTGTATGTAAATCCCCCTCGTTTCTTCTCCTCCTCTTGTTGAATCATTCTCTTTGTTGGGGTCGAAAATTACATCCCGGTTGATCAAGTCAAAGTCAACCCCAAATAAGCGGGCCTAAGCCCAGATCAAGTGGGCCCATGCTCAAGTCGAGCCCTACGGCCGGCCTCCCTCATGCCAAAATGAAATCATGTAATAAATAATTTTGATATAATTTTTTTATGCATGAATGTAAGGAAAATGGGCATAAAACCAAATTTTTGTAAAGCCCATGGCTCATGTGCAAAAGAAATGAGCACATGAGGCATGGGATGGGCAAAATGCCATTTTGTAAAGCCCAAGGGGCTATATGTAAATTTGTAAGCCTATATAAGGCAATATGATAATGAAATAAAAAAACTTTTTCATTCCCCTAAAAAATCTAGGGTTTTTGTGTGCCTCCTTCTCCTTCCTCAAGCTTCTAAAACCTTCTTCCCCTTTTGAATTAAATCAAGAGTTTTACTCTTCTTTTTCCAAAAATAAATAGTTTTTCATCACAAAACCCACAAAGGGGGGCTCAGATCTTCCATTAGATCTCAAAAAGGGGATATTTTTAAATCTCACTCCATTTCTACAAGATCCGGCCAACCGAGAGGAAGAAGAAGGAGACCCATCTCCAAAAATCCCATCTTGGGAAGATCCAGGGCCAGATGGGAGAGAATCAAAGGGGCCATTTTGATCATTTCTAAAGATTTACAGGAGTTTAACTCCATTCAAGATCTGTTGGAGCTCAACTCCATAAATTAATTTCTTTTTAGGAGTTTAACTCCAGAAGTCAAATCTGGAGCACAGCTCCCAGTGCAGGGACAAAGTCCCTTTTCCTGCTGATACCCAGCACCTGCGTGCTAAGCACGTGGGGCGCTGGCGCCCATACGCCCTTTGGACGCCATTTACCCCCTCATTTTATATACACTCCACACTAAAAGTACCTCCCCCGTTAGAAAAAATTTCTAACGGGACGCTGCCCCACACCCCGCAAGGGAGCTGCTAACCCCTTTGACCCCAGCCCGCTATTCGAGTAGCGGGACCCCCGTAAAAACTTTGCGGGGACCCGATATAAACAAAACCCCTTCAAAACACAACACTACACATTGAGTTCGCATGACCAGTTTGACCCGTCAATCGGAGGTTCTCTCGCTCCAAAGGCGAGGGGTAATTAACAGCAGCTTAGTCCGCAGTTGCCGGAGATTCGGATCTCCACAATCAATAAAACCTATCTTACCCTAGGCAGGGGGAATCTGTAGTACGCCTGACAAGCGCGCGCGTATTCCCATCTCAATGGGGTGACGAAAAACACCCTACAAATTCTGGCACACGCGGTGGGGCCAATCTCTCCTCCCATATTTCGGGTAAATATCCATGCGAACTTAACCAAACATATACATTGATTGCCTGTACTGAAATCATACTTCTACTTGCAGGTTAACAACTTTCGACTGCAATCTTCGGACGCAGCATAATGTCTCCAAGGACGAGCTCAGCTCTCGACACAGCTCCCATCTCCTACACGATGAAGATGGATTTCAGGACGATCCTCCCGGCCAGTCTCGGGTGACAGTGGGAGGAGCCGCTGCTACCATTTGGCTCTATTCTGTTCGTGCCAGCTAGCGCCATCCCAGCTTCTCAAGCTCCGGTAACAGACAAATCGGCCTCGAAAGGCAAGAGGCAAAATGTGGTGATCTCGAGAGCACCACTAACCAAACGCAAGTCGGTGTTTGAATGACTTTCCTCAGCCCCGGCTGGAGGCAAGGCCATCAACACCAACAAAGCAACAAGGCATCTCGGGCAAGCTCCAGCGGCGCCCCTGACAACTGCTCAATTGTGTATCTTCTCTAAGCTCCCCGTTAATCGGCTCATGATGGCTTCCTGGATGACGGATGCCCGCCAAGCCCTCAAAATCGAGAAGCTAAGACAGAAAAGGTTCAGATATAGAGCCAACAAAAGGGCTAGGACTCATGCTAGGCCGAACTTCATGAGGCTCCAAGACCAGGGTTACCCCGCCAAAGATAAAGAGATGGCTGGATATATGGTCCACACTGTTGGGGTCGAAAATTGCACCCCGGTTGACTGAGTCAATGTCAAGGTCAACCCCAAGCCAGGTGGGCCCAAGCCCAGGTCAACCGGGTCCATGGCCAAGTCGAGCCCGCGGCCAGCCTCCTCCATGCAAAATATAGATCATGTAATAAATAATTTTTATGTAATTTTTTATGCATGAATGTATGCAAAATGGGCATAAAGCCAAATTTTTGTAAAGCCCATGGCTTATGTGCAAAAAGAAATGGCACATGAGCCATGGGATGGGCAAAATGCCATTTTGTAAAGCCCAAGGGGATATATGTAAACATGTAAGCCTATATAAGGCAACATGATGATGAATAAAGTAACACTTTTTCCATTCCCCTCAAAAAACTAGGGTTTGTGCCTCTTTCCCCTTTCTGAAGGTTCTAAACCTTCTTCTTTATTTTGAAATTAAATCAAGAGTTTTACTCTTCCTTTTATAAAATTAAATAGTTTTTCACCACAAAACCCACAAAGGGGAACTCAGATCTGCCATCAGAACTTAAAAAGAAGAGATTTTTAAAATCTCAAATCTCTTGATTTTCAAGATCCGGCCAACAGAGGAGGAAGAAGGAGACCCATCTCCAGAGACCCCACTTTGGGGAAGAACTAGGGCTCAAGGGGAGAATCCCTTAATCAGCTTCAAAACATCCTAGGAGTTTAACTCCTCACACACACACACACACACACACACACACACACAGAATAATAAGTGCTCCTTTCCGGGAGTACAACTCCCATTGCAGAGACCAAATCCCTTTTTGCGTCCGAGCGCCCACGTGCTGACACGTGGAGCGCAAGCGCTCAAAGCGCTAGCGCTCTTGCGCTCAGGACGCTAGCGCCCATATGCTGACACATGGGGCGCTAGCGCTCTTGCGCTCAGAGCGCTAGCGCCCGAGCGACCACGTGCTGACACGTGGAGCGCTAGCGCTCTTACACTCAGAGCGCTAGCGCCCAAACCGCTAGCGCCCGAGCGCCCACGTGCTGACACGTGGGGCGCTAGCGCTCAAAGCGCTAGCACCCAAAGCGCTGGAGATTTTCCCCACGCATCCTCTGGATGCCTTTTCCTTTTCTTTTATATATATATATATATATGTATATATACATATACACACACACATACTCTACAACACTCTCCCTCCCAAAATTTTTTTGGGCCGGGGCCCTGCCAGCCCCCTTGACCCCCAGCCCACTATCCGGATAGCGGGACCCCCGTAAAAACTTTGCGGGCCCCCGATATATCCAAGCCCCCCTCCAAAACAAAACATACGTACACTGCACATTTAGTTCGCATGACCAGTTTAACCCGTCAATCGGAGGTTCCCTCGCTCCAAAGGCGAGGGGTAATTAACGGCAGCTTAGTCCGCAGCTGCCGGGGATTCGGATCCCCATAATCAATAAACCCCGGCCTACCCTAGGCAGGGGGGATCTGTAGTACGCCTGACAAGCGCGCGCGTATTCCCATCTTAATGGGGTGACGAAAAACACCCTACAGATTCTGGCACGCCCGGTGGGACCAATCTCTCCTCCCATGTTTCGGGTTAAACGTTCATGCGATCTCAATCAATATACATATCGACTGCCTGTATTGAAATCATGCTTCTTTGTACAGGTTAACAAATTTCAAATTGCAATCTCCGGTCGCAGCGGAAATGTCTCCAAGGACAAGCTCAGCTCTCGACACAACTCCCGTCTCCTATACGATGAAGATATACTCCAGGACGGTCCTTCCGGCCAGTCTCGGGCGACAATGGGAGGAGCCGCCGCTACCATTTGGCTCTATTATGTTCGTGTTGGCTAATGTTATCCCTGCACCTCAAGCTCCGGTAACCGACAAACCGGCCTCAAAAGGCAAGAAGCCGAATGTGGTGGTCTCGAAGGCGCGCCAACCCAAACACAAATCGGTGTGTGAACGGCTTTCCATGGCCCCAGCTGGGGGCAAAGTCGTCAGAACAGAAGAGGTTGCCAGACGTCACGGGCAAGCCCAGGCGATGCCTTCAACGGACACGCGGACGGATGTCTTCTCTAGCCTCCCCATCACTCAGCCTATGGCGGCTTCTCGGAGAGCAGAAGCATGCCAAGTACTCAAGGCAGAGAAGCTGAGGCAGAAGCGGCTCAGATACAGAGCCAACAAAAGGGCTAGGGCTCCGGCCATGTTAAAATTTATGAATTTCCAAAGTCCGGACCGCTCCGCGAGACCAGCTGCCAGTGATGAAAGGATGGCTGAATGTGTTATTCGCACCGTCTACATGGTGGGCACTCGTCCCAGCGACAACCTTCGCAGCAAAAGCAAGGATGGGGCCACCACATCTCAAATCCAACCTGGTGTGAATGTAGCTGTCACTTCTCAAGACCAGCATCCTCCAGGGGTGATGAAAATCTTCCCAGTGAGGCTATAGGCAAAGAGAGCCCTCAGTTCATGAGGAGCCGGGCTCGGTAAGCGAAGATGAGCCAACATTCCATCCTAAGACCGCAGAGCAGCAACTTCTCCAAGAGCTCCAAAAACAGCTCAGAAGCAAAGACAAGGAGATGGCTAAGCTCTATTCAAAGATCGACGACTTGACAGATGTCGTCTTACAGCTCACGGCCCAACTTGCATCTCAGCCGCACAATCAGGCGCAGGGCTCTTATGAACCGGGAAACGGTGTCCCAAAACAGCCGACGCCCGTTCCCTCAAATCCAAAAGTGGGCGCACCACATGAAAATTAGTCACATCCTATCTCGGGAAATGTCTTGGCTGCCAATGACAGTAGCCCGCTAACTCAAGATCAAATCATGGATTTGGTTGCCAGCAAAGTAAAAACATTGGTGGTCGAAGCCAAAGCGCAAAAATATATCAGCAGTAGTGGGAGACCATATCCTGCTCAGTATGATCTGGTAGAATTTCCTAGTGGCTATGTCATCCCCAAATTCGAAAGATTCGATGGGACGGGAAATGCGAATCGGCACATCGCCCACTTTAAAGCCTCATGCGGGAATACTGGGGGAAATGACGCGCTTCTCCTCCGCCAGTTCGTTAATAGCTTGGCCGGTGTTGCTTTCGACTGGTACGTGAGCATACCGGATGGCTCCGTTACTACTTTCGTCCAAATGGAATCTTTGTTTCGACAAAGGTTCATGAGCGTCAGCGATAAGATCACCATTGCCGAGCTCGTAAGGACCAAGCCCAAAAAACAACGAAAGCAACACGGATTTTATAACCCGATGGCCCAATCTCTCCGTCAAATGTGAACCGCCGATAGAGCAGGACCAATCTGTCAGTCTCCTTGTCGGAAATCTCAACAATTGGATGGCCCCGTTTCTATGCACCATGGGTCTCAAAACAATCCAAGAGCTGACCAGGAAAGTTTAGATGCTGGAGCGCTCAAAGCAGGAGTCCTCCTCAGATTCCCAAAATAATAATAGGTCCTAAAGGAACCGAAAGGACGATAATCGCAAAGGCGGAAATTCCGACGATTCGGAATCTTTTAACACTTCGGCTAACCGAAATAAGCAAGGGATGAGCAGGCCCAATGCCAACCAACATCGGAAGCCAGTGTTCCGAGAGGGAGGAGAATCTTCACTGAAAGAGAAGCTGGATAAGGTCTATTCCTTCAGGAGGGACAAAATCCGTAAAATATTCAAAGACGCCCTAAGAAACGGTCTACAACTGCAAGAATCAAAGAGACCGCAAGAAGCGAATATGACCGACGACCCAAAATATTGCCCCTATCACAGGGTGATAGGTCATGCCATTGAAGACTGCTTCGTCTTCAAAGATTGGGTCGAAAGGCAATACAAGACGGGAGAGATGGAACTGTCTAAAGGCGTGTTAGCAAAAAGTCAAGCTACGACCGCCGATTTCATACAAATGGAGACCGAAACCTTTCGGGAACCTAATCCTCCCAGACATGTGTCATTATATGAAAAGGGCGAACCAAAGACTGGTCGGCCTCAAGGACCAGCATCAGTGAGGGCACCTACTCTGATGGAGAGAAAGAAGGTGTACTTCTTCAGGAGGGATGAGGTCCGCAATATATTCGAGGAAGCCTTGAGCAACGGTCTGCAATTGCCTATTAAAAAGAGGCCACATGAAATGAATATGTCCGGCAATCCCGTATACTGCCCATACCATAGGGTGGTGAGTCATGCCATTGAAGACTGCCGTGTTTTTAAAGATTAGGCAGAGGACCAATACAAGCTTGGAAAAACCTCACAGTTCTCGGATGTATCGGCAAGCCACAGAGCTACGGTCATCAACACAGCTCGGCCAAGATCAAAATCCAAGGAGCTGGGATAAGCAAAGATGACCACGACGTCGTTAAACTGGAAACAGATGACCTCTAAGTCGTTAAACTGGAAACAGTAGACCTCTAAGTCTTTAAACTGGAAACAGATGACCACCATGTCGTTAAACTGGGAACAGTCGACCTCTAAGTCGTTAAACTGGGAATGTAAAAAAAATATATATGTAAATAAACAAAAAATGTGTAAATAAAAGAAAAATAAAAGCCGAAATGATGGGGCAACCCGCAATAAAAATCAGCGAGTAAAATAAAGATGAAAATAAAGCTGAAATGATGGGGCAACTCGCAATAAAAATCGGCGAGTAAAATAAAGATGAAAAATACAGCCGAAATGATAGGGCAACCCCGAATAAATAGCCGAAATGATAGGGCAATCGCGACCTTCGCGAGAAGAAAAGCTGAAATGATAGAGCAATAGCGGTAAAACAAAAAAATTTATACAAAAAAAAAACAACGGTGAATGATGAGTCGCTCCTGGTACTATATTCTAGTGTAGCGATGCAGACGCCAACCAAAATCCAATTTCTCAAAATTCTCTCGGCCCTACGGTTGGTCCCCAAGTTGACTACCGTATACAATCCACGAGCTCAAATAATTCTCATCATACCCATGCCCCACCGCAATCACCAGTCCAGCTGTTGTTCTCCGCCCTTGGAATTATACTCCATTGGGAAGACCCATTCATGTATCCTTACGATACATGAGGAAAACGAACCTTCGTGGGATCCTTACGACTCACAGAGGAAAAACACACTTGGGAGTCCTCACGACTCCTAAGGAGAAAATACACCTACGGGATCCTTACGACCCGTAGGGAGAAAATGCTTTGTGAGACCCTTACGGCTCACAAAATTAAAAAGCCTTAGGTGATAGGGATATAAACCTGTCTCCTAAGCCACCGCTTCCTAATAAGCAACGGTGAATGATGAGTCGCTCCTGGTACCATATTCCAGTGCAGCGATGCAGACGCCAACTAAAATTCCAAATTTCTCAAATCCCAACGGCGAATGATGAGTCGCTCCTGGTACCATATTCCAGTGCAGCGATGCAGACGCTGTCCAAAACTCAAATTCCCAACGGCGAATGATGAGTCGCTTCTGGTACCATATTCCAGTGCAGCGATGCAGACGCTATCCAAAACTCAAATTCCCAATGGCGAATGATGAGTCGCTCCTGGTACCATATTCCAGTGCAGCGATGCAGACGCCAACCAAATTCCAAACCCTATACCCCAACGGCGAATGATGAGTCGCTCTTGATACCATATTCCAGTGCAGCGATGCAGACGCCAACAATGTCCCAAAATTTTTACGGCCCTATGGTCTGGATCATACATCCTGCAAAACCGTATACAATCCACTGGCGTAAAACGATCCCAATCTCTCCCAAGTCCTACCGGTGAGACCACATTCAAAGTCCCACCAAAAATACAAAAAAAATAAAAAAATAAAAAAATGGTATGTCCACAAGCAAAATGGGTACGGATGAAAACCCGAAAGGGCTCCGTGAGTAAAAACAGCAGGACTGCTGGCGAGTTTGTGAAAATCCGAAAGGGCGCAAACTCGTAAAAAAAAAGAGAGATGAAATGCACTCGCGAAGTCCTTTCGACTTTGTGAGGAGAAAATTCCCACGTGAGATCCTTACGACTCATAAAGGAGCAACACACTTGGGGGTCCCCACGACTCCTAAGGAGAAAATACACCTACGGGATCCTTACGACCCATAGGGAGAAAATGCTTGTGAGACCCTTACGGCTCACAAAATTGAAAAGTCTTAGGTGATAGGTGCCTAAAACCTGTCTCCTAAGCCATCGCTTTCTAATAAGCAAGCGCAAATGATGATTCGCTCCTGGTACCATATTCCAGTGTAGCGATACTGATGCCAAGCAAAAATCAATTCCCAAATCCTCCCGGGGCAAATGATGAGTTGCTCCTGACATTATTCCAGTGCAGCAATGCAGATGCCGACAAAAAAAAACCAATTCCCAAATCCTCTCAAAGACAGATGATGATTCGCTCCCGGTACCATATTCCAGTATAGTGATGCGGATGTCAATCCAAATCACAATCAACAAGTCAACTTCAACTCCGACACCGCAGAAAGTGGAGCGAATCAGAATCCAATCTCGACACCGTAAGAAGAGGAGCAAGTAAACTTCACCCCTGACACTGCAAGAAGCAGAGCAAGTCAAATCAAGTGTCGACCGTCCATGTTGCAAAAAGGGCAGTGCAGGCTTCCCACAAATCGGGAACCAAATCACTTCGGGTCAGAGCGTCGACCGTCCATGTCGCAAAATGGGCAGTGCAGGCTTCCCACAAATCGGGAACCAAATCGCTCCGGATCAGAGCGTCGACCGTCCATGTCGCAAAACGGGCAGTGCAGGCTTCCCACAAATGGGAACCAAATCGTTCCGGATCAGAGCGTCGACCGTCCATGTCGCAAAACGGGCAGTGCAGGCTTCCCACAAATCGGGAACCAAATCGCTCCGGATCAGAGCGTCGACCGTCCATGTTGCAAAAAGGGCAGTGCAGGCTTCCTACAAAGCAGGAACCAGATCACTCCGGGTCAGGGGAACGTCTACCACGGACACTCCATCTCGGAGATGCGTCAAGCGTCGACCGTCCATGTCGCAAGAAGGGCAGTGCAGGCTTTCCACAAATCGGGAACCAAATCGCTCCAGGTCAGAGCGTCGACCGTCCAAGTCGCAAAACGGGCAGTGCTGGCTTCCCACAAATCAGGAACCAAATCGCTCCAGGTCAGAGCGTCGACCGTCCATGTCGCAAAAAGGGCAGTGCAGGCTTCCTATAAAGCAGGAACCAGATCACTCCGGGCCAGGGAAACGTCTACCACGGACACTCCGTCTCGGAGACGCGTCAAGCGTCAACCGTCCATGTCGCAAAAAGGGCAGTGCAGGCTTCCCACAAATCGGGAACCAAATCGCTCTAGGTCAGAGCGTCGACCGTCCATGTCGCAAAACGGGCAGTGCAGGCTTCCCACAAATCGGGAACCAAATCGCTCCGGATCAGAGCGTCGACCGTCCATGTCGCAAAAAGGGCAGTGCAGGCTTCCTACAAAGCAGGAACCAGATCATCCGGGCTAGGGAAACGTCTACCACGGACACTCTGTCTCGGAGACGCGTCAAGCGTCGACCGTCCATGTCGCAAAAAGGGAAGTGCAGGCCTCCCACAATTCGGGAACCAAATCGCTCTAGGTCAGAGTATCGACCGTCCATGTCGCAAAATGGGTAGTGCAGGCTTCCCACAAATCGGGAACCAAATCGCTCCGGATCAGAGCGTCGACCGTCCATGTCGCAAAACGGGCAGTGTTGGCTTCCCACAAATCGGGAACCAAATCGCTCCGGATCAGAGCGTCGACCGTCCATGTCGCAAAACGGGCAGTGCAAGCTTCCCACAAATCGAGAACCAAATCGCTCCGGATCAGAGCGTCGACCGTCCATGTCGCAAAACGGGCAGTGCAGGCTTCCCAAAATAGGGAACCAAATCGCTCCGGATCAGTGCGTCGACCGTCCATGTCGCAAAACGGGCAGTGCAGGCTTCTCTCAAATCGGGAACCAAATCGCTCCGGATCAGAGCATCGACTGTCCATGTCGCAAAAAGGGCAGTACATGTTGGATATGGTGCCCTCAAAGTCAATTATTGGATCGCAGGTACGTGATTGCAATGATTGAGGGAGGACCTATACCGATATGACAGTCTTGCTCGAGATGATAGTATGCTATCTGGTTTGTCTTTATCATCGTATACATGCTTTAGTTCACTATTGCATGATGATAGAGCCCATAGGATTCTTGCTTGACTGCCGGCAGTATGATGGCGATCATATATGTGGGAGCTGGGGTCTGTAAGCACATCCTTAAAGTGTCCCTAGTCGTGGGAGTTTCAAGACAGGGCATCGATACTCCAAGTAGATTAGTGTATACAGTCGAGACCCCGACGAGGGGCGGTGGCCGGTCTCACAAGCCACTGGTGTTAGTTGGTTCACCTAAGATGTATACAGGTGCTCATTAGGTTATGAGTATACCGGACAGGACTCGTCGGGAACATGCTAGTTGGTATTATACATATCGTCAGATAGCAGTTCCCTGGTGACATGTGTACAGGTTTGTTTGTCGACCTGAGATCGTCATTTGTCTCGTGTGAGTTCCCACTGTGCTTTGATTACTACCCTACCACGCTCAAAGGAGACGTGCAAACAGGTTTTAGTTGGGTACAGTCCCGAGCCACATGGAAGCAGTGAGCGGATCGTCGGGGATTCGTCTCTCCGGTATTGGGGGTTGATGTCACACAGTGTACGGGTGGCTATCACTAGAAATCCTCGGCCGGGGTAGTGGAGAATTACTGATTTGGATCAGTAGTTTCTCAGGTGGTGATGGGCTTCATACCGACACGAATTATCGCGTTATTAGGGGTCTGACTTTATCCACCCCCCAGACTCGATATGCGATACTCTTAGACGAACGGACCAGACTGTACGGATATTGTCACTGTCAGGCTCAGTAGGGTTTTCTGGATGAGTTCGCTCGTCAGCTTCCCTTTCGATCAATACATAGGCAACCGTTACGTACAGCTTGTACCTCTGACGTGCTAGTGGTTATACCCAGTGCCAGTGTGTTGATGAGTCATTAGAGTCCCCCACAGACTTTTCCCAAGTTCGGGCGAAACGTTGTAGAGGCCGTATGGTTTTATGGCAGGGTTCGGAAAATGCACGTGCGTTTACGCACGTGTCATATTTCGGGCAGATAATACCGGTGGGCTTTGGTTTAAGCCGGATCCGAGTATTATACTGTATAGATATAATATCTTTGTCTCAGTTACATTTGTATTCAGTCGTAATACAAATGCGGGTATGTTTATACTGTTACGAGGTTATCCTGAAATTCGTTTCAGGGTCGCTTTTGGAAGTTGCCAGTTTCCAGTTTTCTATCACCCGTCTTTAACATTCGGTTAAAGACGGATTTATCTTTCCATCACTAGGGTGAGTCATGAGGTGAGTCGTGATTCTAGAAGGTTCTAGTGTGGTGACTAGGTTCATGAATCATTCATTTGCATTAATGATTTTGTTGACTAGGATTAAGTGAGTCATTCTTTTCCTTTAATGCTTTTTGTTCTTGTTAAAGATATTTGATTAAGATCTTTTCCTTTATAGTCACCACTTTGCTCCTACCCTCACCTCCCTCCTCCTATATGATGGTCGGCCACTTCATTTGGTGAGGATTATGGTTGTTGGAAAAAGAATATAGTTTTGGTTCATGAAAATTTGTATGCTCATTTTCTCATTTATCCGATCCAAAAGGCAACTTCTTTAACCGTTCGTCCACGGCTTTGGACGAAGCGAGACAAAGTGTTCTACTCATTCTCTACATCAATCTTGGTCATCTCTTTTAGCAAACTTGATGACCGAGTTGCCTCGGTTCAGAGGCGGGAGCCCGTTTAAAGATCCGTCGACGAGGTGCCACCTGGACGAGAAGACTGGAGATTCAGGAGATTGGAGCAGCCGCAACAAAGCGTGGGATGATGGTTGAAGACCGAAGGATTCGGATCGTTCGGTATAACATTTCTACCCACTTTGTAGTTTGTTAGTTTAGCTTCAATGGCAGATCCGGGTTATAGTATACGTTAGCGCTAGTCAAAAAGTTTTTGTTCCGCATTTGACGTCTGTTAGACCGTCAAAGCTCTAGCGCCCGAGCGTCCACGTGCTGACACGTGGGGCTCCAGCGCTCAAAGCACTAGTGCTCTTGCGCTCAAAGCGCTAGCACCCATAGCGCTGGCGCTTTTCCCCACGCATCCTCTGGATGCCCTTTCCCTTTCTTTCTTTTTTTTTTATATATATATATGTATATATACATATACACACACACATACTCTACAACACTCTCTCTCCCAAAAAAATTTTTGGGCCAGGACGCTACCTCGAACCCCGCAAGGGGGCTGCTAGCCCCCTTGACCCCCAGCCCACTATCCGGGTAGCGGGACCCCCGTAAAAACTCTGCGGGCCCCCCGATATATCCAAGCCCCCCTCCAAAACAAAACACACGTACACTGCACATTGAGTTCGCATGACCAGTTTAACCCGTCAATCGGAGGTTCCTTCGCTCCAAAGGCGAAGGGTAATTAACGGCAGCTTAGTCCGCGGCTGCCGGAGATTCGGATCCCCACAATCAATAAACCCCAGCCTACCCTAGGCAGGGGGGATCTGTAGTACGCCTGACAAGCGCGCGCGTATTCCCATCTCAATAGGGTGACG
Source organism: Agapanthus africanus (assembly GCA_030015575.1). Lineage (NCBI taxonomy): Eukaryota > Viridiplantae > Streptophyta > Magnoliopsida > Asparagales > Amaryllidaceae > Agapanthus > Agapanthus africanus. The sequence continues at coordinate 634,608,876 of CM057343.1, forward strand.
AAAAACACCCTATACACACTGTCTACATGGTGGGCATGCACAGCAAGTGCAAGGAAGGGGCCACCACATCTCAAATCCGATCTGGCATGAATGTGGCTGCCACTTTCCAAGACCAGCCTCCTCTGGAAGGTAATGAAAACCCTTCCAGTGAGGCTGATAAGCAGATAGATCCCTCAGTTCTTGAGGAGTCAGGCTCGGAAAGCGAAGATGAGCCAATCCTCCGTCCCAAGAACGCAGAGCAACAACTTCTCCAAGAGCTCCGAAAACAGCTCGGAATCAAAGACAAGGAGATGTCGAAGCTCTACTCAAAGATTGACGACTTGAAAAATATCGTCTTACGGCTTACGACCCAAGTTTCCTCTCATCTGCCCAATCAAGCACAGGGTTCTGCTCATGAACAGAGAAACGGTGTCCTGAGGCAGCCAACGCCTGTTCCCTTAAATCCAAAGGTGGGCGCACCGCATTAAAGTCGGTCGCATCCTATCTCGGGAAATGTCTTAGCTACCGATGACAGCAACCCTCTAACTCAATATCAAATCATGGATTTGGTTGCCAACAAAGTCAAAACATTGGTAGCCGAAGCCGGAGAGCAAGAAGATGTCAGCAGTAGCGGGAGACCATATCCTGCTTGGTACGACCTTGTGGAGTTTCCCACTGGCTATGTCGTCCCCAAATTTGAAAGGTTCGATGGGACGGGAAATGCGAATCAGCACATCGCCCATTTTAAAGCCTCATGTGGGAATACTGGGGGAAATGTTGCGTTTCTCCTCCGCCAGTTCGTTAATAGCTTAACTGATGTCGTTTTCGACTGGTACGTGAGCATACCGGATGCCTCTGTTACTACTTTCGTTCAAATGGAATCTCTGTTCCGACAAAGGTTCATGAGTGTCAGCGATAAGATCACCATTGCCGACCTCGTAAGGACAAAACCAAAGAACAACGAAAGTAGCACGGATTTTATAACCCGCTGGCGCAATCTCTCCGTCAAATGCAAACCGCCGATAGAGCAGGACTAATCTTTCAGTCTCCTCGTCGGAAATCTCAATAATTGGATGGCCCTTTTTCTATGCACCGCGGGTCTTAAAACATTCCAAGAGCTGATCAGGAAAGTTCAGATGTTGGAGTGCTCAAACCAGGAATCCTCCTCTGATTCCCAAAATAACAATAGGTCCTTGAGAAACCGAAAGGACGATAATCGCAAAGGCGGAAATTCCGACGATTCTGAATCTTTCAACACTTCGGCTAACCGGAATAAGCAAGGGATGAGCGGGCCTAATGCCAAACGGCCTCGGAAGCCAGTGTTCGGAGAGGGAGGAGAATCTCTACTGAAAGAGAAGTTGGATAAGGTCTATTCCTTTAGAAGGACAAAGTCCACAAGATATTCAAGGACGCCCTGAGAAACGGTCTACAATTGCCAGAATCAAAGAGACCGCAAGAAGCGAATATGACCGACGACCCCAAATATTTCCCCTATCACAGAGTGATAGGTCATGCCAATGAGGACTGCTTCGTCTTCAAAGATCGAGTCGAAAAACAATACAAGGCAGGAGAGATAGAACTGTCTAAAGGCGTGTTAACAAGCAGTCAAGCTGCAACCGCCAATTTCATACAAACGGAGACCGAAGTCCTTCGTGAAACTGATTCTTTCAGACATCTGCTTTTCTCTGAAAACAGATGACCACCACATCGTTAAATTAGGAACGATGGACCACCACGTTGTTAACCTGGGAACAATCGACCTCTAAGTCGTTAAACTGGGAGTGTAAAAAAAACGTGTAAATAAATAAAATATATAAAACAAAGCCGAAATGTAACAACTCCAAATTTTGTGTACATAAAATTCATTTAAAGTTAATGTACAATTGGGATATTTACAATTCCTGTGAATGCAATAAGTATTTGTTTTGATTTAGAACAGCAAGAAAGCACCTGTAGCGCATTGGTAAAACCTTGCACTGCTGTGACGTAGCCCCTGTGATCGAATCCCCCCAGCAACATTATCTTTTTAATTATTTTTCTTTTAACCTTTTAGAAGCCTAAGAGTCTACACGTGCAACACACGTAACAGGGTAAGTTACAGAATAATCAAACATGTTAAATAGGCTAGTTGAAGCGTCAGGGACACGTGGCCCCAATCCGAGCCCTCACCTCCATGAATGGACCGGCGAGATTTACTGTTCGGCCGATGCCGCCGGTCTAACATGGCCCAAACCCTAATTTTTTCTTTTACCCTAGACCCTTGGACTACCCCCATAACTCCAGTATTATTTGTTTTCTCTGCACAATTACAGAGCACAATAAAATTCACATTTAAACCTATTTTATTATAAATTTTAATACACCCATTCACTACACTAAACCCTAGATTTTCCTATAAATACCACCCCTCATACCACCCCTACCCACTCACAAATTCCTGCCAAAACTCTCAAGAATTCCCAAGTCTTTATATTGTACAAGTGGAGTTAGCAAAGGGCGAAACTCCGACAAAGTTCCGGCGACAATACGAGGAGTTTCCGGCGATGAAACGAAGCACTGGCGCTTCCCTACTCTTCCTCTTTATCCCCTCTATATTTGTAACATGTAAGTCCCATTTCCCCTTCTCATCTTATTCTTTAAAAAGTTTCATTTTCAAAACCCGACGGAAGTGGAGTTAATCCGACTTCCGATTCGGTTTTCTTTAAAAACTATATTTTTCTTAATCAAGATAACTTCATATTCTCACATATTGCTTAACAAACAATAAAAAAACCATTAAAATCAAGTTTCAACTCTAAATAATCATTTTTATAACATTTTTCGCATTTTTACACATAAATACCACAAACTATTCATTTCGACATTATAACCTTTATTCCTTGCTATACCTTTAGATAGTTCACAAGATAATGACCTAGCTAATCACAACACACATCTCTATTATAGCACGATTGATTTTGGGATAATAGAATACTGAAAATACGACTTTACAATTAAATACCCTAAATTTATAAAACCGTTTTCTATAAAAAGATGTATTAACAATTTTCATGCAATTACGCCTCTACAACCCATTTTGGGGACCCCGTTCGGGATGGTGCGGATGATCGCACATTCTCGGGCTTAGTAGAGCGAGATGCAGACCTCCGCAAGGAGCATTCGATCTTGATGGAATTTTTGTATACATTTTTCTTTAGAAAATGAGATTTTTACAAAAAAATAAATAAATTTATTTTCGTTAAATATGTATATATAAATATTACCAAAATACTTATTTTAAATATATATATTATTCCATGTTTCCAAAACTCAAGAAAAGAATTCAAATATTGTATGAAACTATCATGATAATTGAAAACAATATTCATATTACAAATAAATACCATATATTATGAAATTAGGTTTTATTCACTAGAAATGTCACATTTATAAAATATACAACAATGAAAACCCTAAAGACGATAATTAAATACTTGATGTGTATTTTGAAATTATACCAAAACTATTTTTTACATAAAACCCATCAAGTTATACTAAATTACAATAAGGACCCTAGTAAATATAGGTTTAAGCGGGACCAGTCTCTTGAGCCTCAGGGAGCCGGAGATATTGGTGCTTGCATATCTAAGGTAGATAACCTTATTTCCTGACAAAAATCAGGAAATACCTCAATGAGGTATCACATGTTCACACGTGACCAATGGTCACGTGTTGACACATGATAGTTTCCTGTGATCTCTACTTTATAGAATTAAATTCTAAATCAAAAAAAAATGTAACAAAACAGCTAAGGAAAGACCCCAATGGGGGATCACATGCTCACATGTGACCAAGGGTCACGTGCTGACACGTGATGGTCCTTTAGTTTTGTTAAAAGGCAGAATTAAATTCTAAATAAAAGAGGGTCACGTGCCAACACGTGACAGGTCTCTCAGCACTTTAATTGATAGAATTAAATTCTATTTCAATGGTCAAACGTTGGGATCACGTGTCAACACGTGATGGGCTTTAAAAGCCTTATGAGTTGATAGAATTAAATTCTAATTAAAGGAAATCAAAGACCCTAACTGGAAAAATATTTCTCTAAATCTTTCCAAACAAAAAAGATGGTGCTCTGTAAAATGGAGCACCGTTGGATTAAAAATCCAACAGTGATTAAAAATCACCAATTTATGGAAAGATTTTATACAAGGAAAGATTTCCCTAAAATTCACCAAAAATAACAAACAAAATATCTTCTGGATTAAAAATCCAATAGTGAATAAAATTCACTGGGTGATCTAAAAGATCATGTTAGTTACAAAAACAACCAAAATCTTTCAATTAAAGATTCACTAAACAAACTGATTCTTTTCCTTTTCCTATAAATAGGAGCCAAGAAGAGAAGAAGATGATTGATTTTTGGATCTTGGAATTTTCTGAAGAAAAATAGCAGAGAGAAAAGAAAGGAGAATTTAATTCTCAAGAAAAGAAACCCTAGGTGAGAAAGGGGAAAGGGATCAAAGCTCCATAAAACAAAAAGAGAATTTAATTCTCAATCTAAGAGTTTAACGAACTTAGTTCTTTCCTGTTCCCCTCCGAATGGCGGCTCGAGACTGGACGTCTCTTGCCTGAGATTCGGGGCAGATACTATTTGGTTTTATCCGTCCACCTCTCCGAAGATGTCAAGTTGATTTATGGCACCGTGTATCGGTGGTTTAGACGGATGCGGCCAATATAGCAGACTTCGTCAGATTCCTCCTCTTCTGAGGGGGTTTTGATTGTGGGGACGCTCTTCCCTGCAGGCGCATGCTCCTGCAGTTAATTACGCTATCGCATCGCGGTAACAACTTTCTCCTTCTCCAGAATTTCACTTCGTGTCGTGGGTGTTTGTTTTGTTTATAGTTGTCCATGGATTGTATACAGAGACTAATTTATGTTGTCGCCCGTAGAACGTGGATTAGTCCAAATCCGTATTTTCTTAGATTTGGGTTTGGGGTTTTGGTTTAAGGATACGTTAGCCATATTTGAGGCTAAGATCAACTTAAACGTTTGTTAGGGATACGTTAGCCAAATTTGAGACTAAGATCAACTTAACGGGATCGTTTAGATCCAACAAAAGAGCATTTGGGCTCTATTGTTCCAGTTTAGGGATATAGTGGTCCATTGCCAGTTTAGGGACATAGTGGTCCAACATTCCCATTTTGGGGACGAATATTGGTTTAAGGACGCATTAGTCCAAGAGTTTAAAGACCCCACAGTCCGTATTACCAGTTTAGGGACATGGTGGTCCAACATTCCCATTTTGGGGACGAATATTGGTTTAAGGACGCATTAGTCCATGAGTTTAAGGACCCACAGTCCGTATCAATGTGTGGTTGTCGGGACCCGTCACCTTTCTGACGACGTTGAAGGATTACAACGACAAATATCAGAGGAGTTCAGAGATGTACCCTTGAACCGGGTGTAAATTGATTTGAAAGAGCAGCTGTGCTCGGTTCAATTTAATTTGAGGACTTACGGCCAGAATTGGGTTAAGTCCAGTTGAGAATGTTCAACATTTATTTGTATTTGGCCTATTAGGCCTTTATTTGGGCTCTGCCTTTATTTAATAATGCATAGCATTTTTGGTTTGGTCTGATAGACCTTTTAATTGGGCTCTGCCCTTTTATGATAATGCATTGCATTTGGCAGTGCGCCACGTGGCCAGTCAGGCGCTTTGCGCCAATTAAAGAGCGCAAGACGCAAACTGATGTGGAGGTGACACGTGTCATGCTCTGGTGAGCGCAAGTCTGTTAGCGCAGTGCGTTGCGCCAGTGCGCTGCTGACACGTGGCGCGCTCTGGTGACTTGCGCCAAGCCAAGAGAGCAGTGCTCTGTTTTTAGAAGCGCAAGGCGCAGTTGTTCTGTGATTGACACGTGGCGCTCTCTGGTGGCTTGCGCCAATCCAAGGAGCGCAACAGTGTAAATTTCAAAAGTGCAAGGCACTGTTCAGTAGCGCAGAACGCATCTTGATCTAATTTAGAAAAAAGAAAGAAATCTTTTTAGAGGTTCTACCTCAAGATCCAGGAACCGGTGGTTCATCAAAAGGCAATGCCTTTATATAGATCAAAAGATCTGATAAAGAAGTAAATTACTTCTTTTTTATTATTATTATTATTATTTTTATTTAAGATCTTGATCTTGTTCTTAGATCATTGATTTTTATAGAAGAACTTCTTTTTTTTTTCCAAAGGTTTTACCTTTTTCTTTTCTTCGAGTTCTTCTCAAAGTTCTTAGAGGAGTTCTGTCTCTCTATCTCTGTTTTTTTTTTGTCTTTTAGACTTGAAGTCTAGGGTCCTTTATATAGGGCCAAATGATTTGTTGAATTGGTTAGAGAAATCTTTCTCGGATTGATTAGGGAATATTTCCAACCGTTGGATCTTTGATCCTAAGGCTTCTGTTTTACAGAAGATAATCTTCTTATTTTTAACAAGATCGGAAAGATCTTTTCAGAATTTTATTGTTTAGATGCTGGTATAGTTGGCGCAAGCGCACCTGCGCTTGACACGTTTCGCGCAGCGCAACTGCGCTGACACGTATCGCGCAGCGCAGAGCGCAAATCATCTGAAGCGTTGCTTCCTTTATTTTTATTTTAAAACAGAGAGCCTTGCTCTGATTGGGGGAAACAGAAGCGTTGCTTCATTTCCCGCCTTGGAATTTGAACAGAGCTTTCCTCTGAAAGGGAGATTTTCTCCTTTATTATTATTATTATTTATTTATTTATTTATTTATTCTTTTATTGTTATTATTTTATAAGGAGCGGATTTTGAGCCAAAATTTTGACGGGAACAAATGCCCCCCACTACTTTGCCCACGTAAGTATGTACGTGGGTGAAGTAGTGCAAAGTTATAAGTAGCCATAGAACCGAGGGCTTAGGAGACAAGTTTAGGGTCCTTGTAGCCTAAGACTTTTCAACTTTATGAGCCGTGAGGGTCTCACAAAGACTTTTTTCCCTACGGGTCGTGAGGATCTCGTAGGTGTGTTTTCTCCTTATGGGTCGTGAGGACTCCTAAGTGTGTTTTCTCTTATAAGTCGTAAGGATCTTATAAGAGAATTTTCCCTCTTACGAGTCAAGAGGATCCGTAAGCGGTTGTTTCTCTCCTTGTCGGGATTCGACTTTGGAGAGTGTGGTCCATGAATAGTATGCAAGAGTCCGTTTTGGACCGACTCGCAGGGCCCCAGTGCTTAGGAAACAGATTTTTTAATCCCCGCTGCCTAAGGCTTTTCCTTACGAGTCGAGACGAATCGAGCATTTCTCGCAAAGACACTAATTTCCTCACGAGTCGAGACGAATCGAGCATTTCTCGCAAGAATATCCTAACGTCACAGTTAACCTCTGCTCTTTATGACAGAGGTCCGTTAGGGTCTGTGGTACAAGGGTTTTGTCCGTTGTACCGCCGCATCGGCTGATGTATTCCTCGATAGGCAGTTTTGCTGTTCGAGTAGCCTTGCGATTGTCGTGTCTCCGATCCTTTCTGGGGCTGGACAAGGCGTCTTCAAGCAATCCTCCTAGGCAGTTTGACTGTCGGAAGAGCAAGCGTTAGAGATTTTGCCATGCCGCTTTTTACTTGAGGTTAGGCTCATTTTGGAGAGCCCCGATGAGTCATAACCACTCCGCGCTGGTGTGGGATGCTCTCCGATAGTCTTTCAGGCTTTATATGACTTGCCGTTAAGACCCTGAAGCTAGGAATTTGGCCTTTGTTTCGTTTGGTGGCATTGCGTCCTCTATATCGAGACGAATGTCGCGGTTGTCTCTAGGTTGCTGGTGAACCGTCGAGGTTTGGAACCAGGGATTTTGCCGTGACTCCTTTTGGTGATGGTGCGTCTGCTGTGTCGAGACGAACGTCGATGTGGTGACCACTCCGCACTGGTGCGAGATAATCTCCGATTGTCTTCCAGGCTTTATATGACTTGCCGTTAAGACCCTGAAGCTAGGAATTTGGCCTTCGCTTCGTTTGCTTGCATTGCATCCGCTGTATTGAGACGAATGTCGTTGTTGTCTCTAGGTTGCTGGTGAACCGTCGAGGTTTGGAACTAGGGATTTTGCCGTGGCTCCGTTTGGTGATGTTGCGTCTGCTGTGTCGAGACGAACGTCGAGGTGGTGACCACTCCGCACTGGTGCGAGATAATCTCCGATTGTTTTCCAGGCTTTATCTGACTTGCCGTTAAGACCCTGAAGCTAGGAATTTGGCCTTCGCTTCGTTTGCTTGCATTGCATCCTCTGTATTGAGACGAATGTCGTGGTTGTCTCTAGGTTGCTGGTGAACCGTCGAGGTTTGGAACTAGGGATTTTGCCGTGGCTCCTTTTTGTGATGTTGCGTCTGCTGTGTCGAGACGAACGTTGAAGTGGTGACCACTCCGCACTGGTGCGAGATGATCTCCGATTGTCTTTCAGGCTTTATATGACTTGCCCTTAAGACCCTGAAGCTAGGAATTTGGCCTTTGCTTCGTTTGCTTGCATTGCGTCCGCTGTATTGAGACGAATGTCGTGGTTGTCTCTAGGTTGCTGGTGAACCGTCGAGGTTTGGAACTAGGGATTTTGCCGTGGCTCCTTTTGGTGATGTTGCGTCAGCTGTGTCGAGACGAACGTCGAAGTGGTGACCACTCCGCACTGGTGCGAGATAATCTCCGATTGTCTTCCAGGCTTTATATGACTTGCCGTTAAGACCCTGAAGCTAGGAATTTGGCGTTTGCTTCGTTTGCTTGCATTGCGTCTGCTGTATTGAGACAAATGTTGAGGTGGAGTTGGGATTTTGCCGTCACTCCGCATTGTTTCGACCATGGGGTCTCTTGTTGACGTTGCATCTGCATCCTGCTGGACTGCAAAGGAACGTCGTTGCTGATTCTTAGGCTGTAGATATTGCCGTTAAGATTTGGAACTAGGGACTATGCCGTGGCTCCGTTTCGTTGCGACTCTGAGGTCGGTTGTTGACGTCATGTCTGCATCTGGTTGGAATGAGGAGAAACACCGTTGGTGATCTCTAAGTTGTCGATATCGACGTCGAGACCCTGAAGCTAGGGATCTTCTTTTGCTTCGTTTGTTCACATTGTGTCTGCAATATTGCGACAAACGTCGAGGTTGTCTCTAGGTTGTCTATGAACCGTCGAGATTTGGTTTCGCTTTCTAGTGGAGCCTGTTGGGAAGGTATGGTTCCCTCTTTGTTTGTGCCGCTGGATTGCATACAGGGATCGATATGATCTCACCTGTAGGGCAAAAAGTTTCATTCTTTCATCATCATTTTTTTTTATTCTTTCCGCGATGCTCTATCATTTCAGCTTTTATATCGCGAAGGTCGCGATTGCCCAATCATTTCGGCTATTTTTCGCGGTGCCCAATCATCTCGGCTATTTTTCTTTTTACTCGCTGTTTTTTATTGCGAGTTGCCCAATCATTTCGGCTGTTTTTGCATGCATACATTTTTACTTGCTGATTTTGTTGCAAGTTGCCCCATCATTTCGGCTATTTCATATGCATTTTTAGCTTGCTGATTTTTTTATTGCGAGTGTGAAACTTAGAATCTGATGCCAATCTTAGCATCAGCATCGCTACGACTGGAATATTGCCAGGAGCAAATCATCATTTGCCATGAAAGGACTTGGAATTTGATACCGGTTTAGACATCAGCATCGCTACAACTGGGATATTGCCAGGAGCGAATCATCATTTGCCTTGAAAGGATTTGGAATTTGATACCGGTTTAGGTATCAGCATCGCAACAACTGGAATATTGCCAGGAGCGAATCATCATTTGCCTCTGTTGATATTGAACAAAGGTGGCTTAGTAGACAGGGTTAGGATCCTGTCGACTAAGGCTTTTGACTTCATGAGCCGTAAGGGTCTCACAAAGGTATTTCTCCCTGCGAGTCGTGAGGATCTCGTAGGTGTGTTTTCTCCTTAGGAATCGTGAGGATTCCTAAGTGTCTATTCCCCTGTAAGTCGTAAGGATCTTACCAAAGGGTTTTCTCCTTATAAGTCGAGAGGACTTACAAGGATTGTTCACCATGTGAACATATCCCTAGTCACGGGTGGGACTTGGTTAGGGAAATGTTTATTCGCGCCCGTGGATTGTATACAAGGGTCAGTAACGAGCCGCTTGTAGGGCCACATGGAAGGTTGTGGAGGTTGCTTAAGAACAGGTTCAGGTCTCTGTAACTTAAGACTTTCAAATCTTATGAGCCGTGAGGGTCCCATAAGAGAGTTCTCCTTACGAGTCGTGAGGATCTCGCAAGTGTAATTTCTTCTTAGGAATCGTGAGAATTCCTAAGTGTATTGCTCCCTTGTGAGTCGTAAGGATCTCACGCAGATGGTTTCTCCTTAAAAGGTCGAGAGGACACTGTAAGTGTCTTTTAACGAGGTTGCGCCCTTTCGGGTTTTCACAAACACTCGCCGGTAGCCCTGCTGTTTTTACTCACGGAGCCCTTTTGGGTTTTCATCCGTTCCCATTTTTCTTATGGACATACCGTCTTCTTTTTTTTATTCTTTTTATTCTTTTTTCTAACGAGGTTGCGCCTTTTCAGGTTTTAACAAGACTCGCTGGTAGCCCTGCTGTTTTTACTCACAGAGTCCTTTCGGGTTTTCATCCATGCCCGTTTTGCTTATGAACATACCGTTTTTTTTACCACGTCAGCCTGGGGACGCCGCGGGTTGGTAGTAGTTTAACGACGTTTCGGTCATTATCCAGTTTTAGGACATAGTGGTCCGTCATTAGTTTAAGGACGTTTCGGTCCGCAGCTAGTTTTAGGACGTAGTGGTCCGTCATTAGTTTAAGGACGTTTCGGTCCATAGCTAGTTTTAGGACATAGTGGTCCGTCATTAGTTTAAGAACGTTTCGATCCACAGCTAGTTTTAGGACGTAGTGGTCCGTTGGGCTTTCTCTATGAATGAGCATGATGCCCCCGGCATATCCATCTTTTTCGGAGCATGTGGTTGTGGCGGGCTCACCTTCCAGTTTTCGGACAGCGCGAGTTTGCCTTGTTGGTATTGGTCTTCAACCCAGTTTTTGAAGACGAAACAATCTTCGATCGGATGACTTACTGCTCGATGGTAGGGGCAGTAATTAGGATCGTTGACATCGCCTGGCTGTAGCGGACGTTTCGGACACGGCAGATTGATGAATCTGTTGCGCACTGCCAGCTCAAACAGTTTCCTTGTTTTATTTTGAGGAAATGAGTAAGGACGTCCCAGTCTCTCCTCGAGGGATGGGCGTGGACCCATGTTGTTTTGGCGAACAACCGGCTTTGAGTTGCCCGGCTGTTGTTGAGTATTGGCGACGACGATCGCTTTCCCTTTTTCATTTCGAGAGTCTGGCTCTGGAGGAGACGGTCTGTGACCCATCTGGTCCAATTGGGCCAGTTTGTCGATCAAGGCCTGAAAAGTAGTTGGCTTGAAGAACATCATGAATTGTGAGATGGTCGCTTGCGGATCAAGAGTGCCCATGAACATGCCTACCGCAGGTGCTTCTTCGATGCGTTGTTCGCACTTCGACCATAAGTTTCGCCACCGTATTGCGTATTGGACCCACGTCTCGTTTGGTTTCACCCTGGTATTAATCAGTGCCGTAATCGGGGTGCGTTCACTAGCACTCGCGAATCTGTGTGTAAACAGCAGCTCCATTTCCGCGAATGTCTTGACAGAGTCGTTTGGAAGTTCAGAATACCATTCGAATGCTGTCTCTGACAAGCTGCCGACTAATTGGCGAAGCAACAGTTTGTCGTCGCATCCAGCGTTGCAGCATAAGGCCCTGAATTGGGCGACATGCTGGTGTGGATTCCCTGTCCCCTTGTACACGTGGAATCTAGGGATCGTATATCTCGGCGAGTAACTGATTTGGTCGTACCAGCCCGGATAGGGTCGTCCGGTTCTAACAATTTGCCCAGCCGCTTCACTCGCCTGGTGAGCTCGTATCTGCTGAGCAATATAATCATCCAGGGCGGCCTTGGAAATATTTTCCTCCTTGGCTGCTGAAAGAGCCGGAGGAGGGTTAGATGTCTCCCCTCCATCGTCTTCAGTAATGGTCGGAGGGTCTTCAGCTGGAGGATCCTGCTGTAACATCATTCCTACCATATCTTGGAAGAGAAGCGCCATTTGTTTTATGTTGGCAGCTTGTTCTGCTGCTTCTCTGTTCTTCTTTTCGAGAACTCTACGTAAGAAGTCAGCATCGGTTTCTTGTTCGTGACGCTGCTCTGATGATGCCTCCGGGCTTTCTTTTGGCCCGGTAAGTGCGGCCATTGCAGTCATCTTTTCCTGAAGCTTCTGTTGTTGCTCCTAGGCTTTTGTCACGGATCGGGTGAGCGGTCGGTGACCCGTCGAAGCACGGCTATCCTCTTTCCCAGATGCCATGTAAACAGTATGGACCGTTATGCCCCCAGACTTGGGGCGTTTAGATTCAGTGTCTTTGTGATTTGCTAAAGACACAGGGATCTTCTCCGACCTCCTTCTTTTGTGAGCGGTCGAAGTTGAGGGGGCCGTTGTTGTGGGCACCCAAGTAGCTGTTGCTTTTTCTGGCTTGACAGAGTAGTCCTTCTCCTGCCGAACCTTCATCTTTTTCTGTCGACGGAGATAGTCTTGATCCATTACGGAGTCTTGGACTTGACGCCAGACCTTGTAAATTTTAGAGGACAGCCGTTGAGGGGGATGCTCCAACTTCACCTTTGGGGCATTATCCACAGGTGTAGGAGATCTTTTCAATACGGCAGTTGGCGAGTTTTTGTGCACCCTTCTTATCGGTTCAAAGCTATTCCCGGTCAGAACAGCAGCATTGATTTCCACCATCGGAGCTGGTGGAGTTATCCTAGAGGGGGAGTTTCCCCTAGCCTTCCTTACCCGGCGCCAGTGACGACGGCGAGCATGTCGCGCGATTGGAGTTGGTTTAGCCGTAGGGGTGACCTCCTCATGCCCCCTGTATTGGTCAGAATTCGCTGGTATCAGGCTTTTAAAGACCGACGCCCGTTGAATGGGGACGACCAACCTATCAGAAGCAAACTTCCGAGTAGGGGAAGCAATCTTGGTGATTTCGCCTGGAACAGGAGCAGAAATAGTCAGTCTTGTGAAGACCGACCCTTTGGCAGAAGAAACCGCCTTGACGATTTTGGAAGTAGGGATGGCTATCCGCTTCGGGATAACGCCTTCTGGTATTGCAGGTTTCTTCATGGGCCCGTTGGAGCTCTGACCTAGTCTGTTAAAAACTGAGGCAGTGGAGTTGGGCGACCCGTTGAGAGGGGCCGCAGTAGTAGCAAGTCGATCGAATACCGACTTCTTGGGAGCTTCTTGTGACGGTACATGGGCGTTGAAGCTCATGGGTGGGAGCATGGTCCCGAAGAATAGCCCAGTGGTGGCTTGAGTGACCTGTTCCACCGGCATAGCGAAGATGGAGGCCGCTTGGGGCCCGTAAGTCACTCCTCCAGCAAGGACGGAGTGAGAGTTGTAGTTGCCGGTAGTGCAGTTTGAAGCCATTGATCTTCTGTTTTCTGCACAGAGCAAGACACCAAATCTAAGTACCTCAAATCCACAGGCAACCACAGCAAACCGCGAACACGACACACGAAGTGTGGAGTAGAATGAGGAAGAGGTCCCACCGGGCGTGCCAGAATCTGTTCCCCTCCGAATGGCGGCTCGAGACTGGACATCTCTTGCCTGAGATTCGGGGCAGATGCTATTTGGTTTTATCCGTCCACCTCTCCGAAGATGCCAAGTTAATTTATGGCACCGTGTATCGGAGGTTTAGGCAGATGCGTCCGATGTAGCAGATTTCGTCAGATTCCCCCTCGTCTAAGGGGTTTTTGATTGTGGGGACGCTCTTCCCTGCAGGCGCAAGCCCCTGCAGTTAATTACGCTACCGCATCGCGGTAACAACTTTCTCCTTCTCCAGAATTTCACTTCGTGTAGTGGGTGTTTGTTTTGTTTGTGGTTGCCCGTGGATTGTATACGGAGACTAATTTATGTTGTCGCCCGTAGGACGTGGATTAGTCCAAATCCGTATTTTCTTAGATTTGGGTTTTGGGTTTTGGTTTAAAGATACGTTATCCATATTTGAGGCTAAGATCAACTTAAACGTTTGTTAAGGATACGTTAGCCTAATTTGAGACTAAGATCAACTTAACGGGATCGTTTAGATCCGACAAAAGAGCATTTGGGCTCTATTGTTCCAGTTTAGGGACATAGTGGTCCATTGCCAGTTTAGGGACATAGTGGTCCAACATTCCCATTTTGGGAACGAATATTGGTTTAAAGACGCATTAGTCCATGAGTTTAAGGACCCCACAGTCCGTATTACCAGTTTAGGGACATGGTGGTCCAATATTCCCATTTTGGGGACGAATATTGGTTTAAGGACGCATTAGTCCATGAGTTTAAGGACCCCACAGTCCGTATCAATGTGTGGTTGTCGGGACCCGTCACCTCTCTGACGACGTTGAAGGATTACAACGACAAATATCAGAGGAGTTCAGAGATGTACCCTTGAACCGGGTGTAAATTGATTTGAAAGAGCAGTTGTACTCGGTTCAATTTAATTTGAGGACTTACGGTCAGAATTGGGTTAAGTCCAGTTGAGAATGTTCAACATTTATTTGTATTGGGCCTATTAGGCCTTTATTTGGGCTCTGCCTTTGTTTAATAATGCATAGCATTTTTGGTTTGGTCTGATAGACCTTTTAATTGGGCTCTACCCTTTTATGATAATGCATTGCATTTGACAATGCGCCACGTGGCCTGTCAGGCGCTTTGCGCCAATTAAAGAGTGCAAGGCGCAAACTGATGTGGAGGTGACACGTGTCACGCTCTGGTGAGCGCAAGTCTGTTAGCGCAGTGCGCTGCGCCAGTGCGCTGCTGACATGTGGCGCGCTCTGGTGACTTACGCCAAGCCAAGAGAGCAGTGCTCTGTTTTTAGAAGCGCAAGGCGCAGTTGTTCTGTGATTGACACGTAGCGCTCTGTGGTGGCTTGCGCCAATCCAAGGAACGCAACAGTGCAAATTTCAAAAGTGCAAGGCACTGTTCAGTAGTGCAGAGCGCATCTTGATTTAATTTAGATCAAAGAAAGAAATCTTTTTAGAGGTTCTACCTCAAGATCCAAGAACCGGTGGTTCATCAAAAGGCAATACCTTTATATAGATCAAAAGATCTGATAAAGAAGTAAATTATTATTATTATTATTATTATTATTATTATTATTATTATTATTATTATTATTCAAGATCTTGATCTTGTTCTTAGATCATTGATCTTTTTAGAAGAACTTCTTCTTTTTTTTTCAAAGGTTTTACCTTTTTCTTTTTTTCGAGTTCTTCTCAAAGTTCTTAGAGGAGTTCTATCTCTCTATCTCTGTTTTTTTTTTGCCTTTTAGACTTGAAGTCTAGGGTCCTTTATATAGGGCCAAATGATTTGTTGAATTGGTTAGAGAGATCTTTCTCGGATTGATTTGGGAATATTTCCCATCGTTGGATCTTTGATCCTAAAGATTCTGTTTTACATAAGATAATCTTCTTGTTTTTAACAAGATAAGAAAGATCTTTCCAGAATTTTATTGTTTAGATGCTGGCATAGTTGGCGCAAGTGCACCTGCGCTTGATACGTGTCGCGCAGCGCAACTGCGCTGACGCGTGTCGCGCAGCGCAGAGCGCGGCGCAACTGCGCTGACATGTGTCGCGCAGCGCAGAGCGCAAGTCATCTGAAGCGTTGCTTTCTTTATTTTTATTTTAAAACAGAGAGTCTTGCTCTGATTGGGGGAAACAGAAGTGTTGCTTCATTTCCCGCCTTGGAATTTGAACAGAGTTTTGCTCTGAAAGGGAGATTTTCTCCTTTATTATTATTATTATTATTTATTTATTTATTTATTTTTTCTTTTATTGTTATTATTTTATAAGGAGCGGATTTTGAGCCAAAATTTTGGCGGGAACAAATGCCCCCCACTACTTTGCCCACGTAAGTATGTACGTGGGTGAAGTAGTGCAAAGTTATAAGTAGCCATGGAACCGAGGGCTTAGGAGACAAGTTTAGGGTCCTTGTAGCCTAAGACTTTTCAACTTTATGAGCCGTGAGGGTCTCACAAAGACTTTTTTCCCTACGGATCGAGAGGATCTCGAAGGTGTATTTTCTCCTTATGGGTCGTGAGGACTCCTAAGTGTGTTTTCTCTTATAAGTCGTAAGGATCTTATAAGAGAATTTTCCCTCTTACGAGTCGAGAGGACCCGTATGCGGTTGTTTCTCTCCTTGTCGGGATTCGACTTTGGAGAGTGTGGTCCGTGAATAGTATGCAAGTGTCCGTTTTGGACCGACTCGCAGGGCCCCAGTGCTTAGGAAACAGGTTTTTTAATCCCCGCTGCCTAAGGCTTTTCCTTACGAGTCGAGACGAATCGAGCATTTCTCGCAAAGACACTAATTTCCTCACGAGTCGAGACGAATCGAGCATTTCTCGCAAGAATATCCAAACGTCACAGTTAACCTCTGCTATTTACGAAAGAGGTCCGTTAGGGTCTGTGGTACAAGGGTTTTGTCCGTTGTACCGCCGCATCGGCTGAGGTATTCCTCGATAGGCAGTTTTGATGTTCGAGTAGCCTTGCGATTGTCGTGTCTCCGATCCTTTCTGGGGCTGGACAAGACGTCTTCAAGCAATCCTCCTAGGCAGTTTGACTGTCGGAAGAGCAAGCGTTAGGGATTTTGCCATGCCGCTTTTTACTTGAGCTTAGGCTCATTTTGGAGAGCCCCGATGAGTCATAACCACTCTGCGCTGGTGTGGGATGCTCTCCGATAGTCTTTCAGGCTTTATATGACTTGCCGTTAAGACCCTGAAGCTAGGAATTTGGCCTTTGTTTCGTTTGGTGGCATTGCGTCCTCTATATCGAGACGAATGTCGCGGTTGTCTCTAGGTTGCTGGTGAACCGTCGAGGTTTGGAACCAGGGATTTTGCCGTGACTCCTTTTGGTGATGGTGCGTCTGCTGTGTCGAAACGAACGTCGATGTGGTGACCACTCCGCACTGGTGCGAGATAATCTCCGATTGTCTTCCAGGCTTTATATGACTTGCCGTTAAGACCCTGAAGCTAGGAATTTGGCCTTCGCTTCGTTTGCTTGCATTGCATCCGCTGTATTGAGACGAATGTCGTGGTTGTCTCTAGGTTGCTGGTGAGCCGTCAAGGTTTGGAACTAGAGATTTTGCCGTGGCTCCTTTTGGTGATGTTGCGTCTGCTGTGTCGAGACGAACGTCGAGGTGGTAACCACTCTGCACTGGTGCGAGATAATCTCCGATTGTCTTCCAGGCTTTATATGACTTGCCGTTAAGACCCTGAAGCTAGGAATTTGGCCTTCGCTTCGTTTGCTTGCATTGCATCCGCTGTATTGAGACGAATGGCGTGGTTGTCTCTAGGTTGCTGGTGAACCGTCGAGATTTGGAGCTAGGGATTTTGCCGTGACTCCTTTTGGTGATGTTGCGTCTGCTGTGTCGAGACGAACGTTGAAGTGGTGACCACTCCGCACTGGTGCGAGATGATCTCTGATTGTCTTTCAGGCTTTATATGACTTGCCGTTAAGACCCTGAAGTTAGGAATTTGGCCTTTGCTTCGTTTGCTTGCATTGCGTCCGCTGTATTGAGACGAATGTCGTGGTTGTCTCTAGGTTGCTGGTGAACCGTCGAGGTTTGGAACTAGGGATTTTTCCGTGGCTCCTTTTGGTGATGTTGCGTCTGCTGTGTCGAGACGAACGTCGAAGTGGTGACCACTCCACACTGGTGCGAGATAATCTCCGATTGTCTTCCAGGCTTTATATGACTTGCCGTTAAGACCCTGAAGCTAGGAATTTGGCCTTTGCTTCGTTTGCTTGCATTGCGTCTGCTGTATTGAGACGAATGTTGAGGTGGAGTTGGGATTTTGCCGTCACTCCGCATTGTTTCGACCATGGGGTCTCTTGTTGACGTTGCATCTGCATCCTGCTGGACTGCAAAGGAACATCGTTGCTGATTCTTAGGCTGTAGATATTGCCGTTAAGATTTGGAACTAGGGACTATGCCGTGGCTCCGTTTCGTTGCGACTCTGAGGTCGGTTGTTGACGTCATGTCTGCATCTGGTTGGAATGAGAAGAAATGTCGTTGGTGATATCTAAGTTGTCGATATCGACGTCGAGACCCTGAAGCTAGGGATATTCTTTTGCTTCGTTTGTTCACATTGTGTCTGCAATATTGCGACAAACGTCGAGGTTGTCTCTAGGTTGTCTATAAACCGTCGAGATTTTGCATCGCTTTCTGGTGGAGCCTGTTGGGAAGGTATGGTTCCCTCTTTGTTTGTGCCCCTGGATTGTATACAGGGATCGATGTGATCTCACCCGTAGGGCAAAAAGTTTCATTCTTTCATCATCATTTTTTTTATTCTTTCCGCGATGCTCTATCATTTCAGCTTTTATATCGCGAAGGTCGCGATTGCCCAATCATTTCGGCTATTTTTCGAGGTGCCCAATCATGTCGGCTGTTTTTGTTTTTACTCGCTGTTTTTTATTGCGAGTTGCCCAATCATTTCGGCTATTTTTGTATGCATACATTTTTACTTACTGATTTTGTTGCAAGTTGCCCCATCATTTCGGCTATTTCATATGCATTTTTAGCTTGCTGATTTTTTTATTGCGAGTGTGAAACTTAGAATCTGATGCCAATCTTAGCATCAGCATCGCTACGACTGGAATATTGCCAGGAGAGAATCATCATTTTCCATGAAAGGACTTGGAATTTGATACCGGTTTAGGCATCAGCATCGCTACAACTGGGATATTGCCAGGAGCGAATCATCATTTGCCTTGAAAGGATTTGGAATTTGATACCAGTTTAGGCATCAGCATCGCAACAACTGGGATATTGGTAGGAGCGAATCATCATTTGCCTCTGTTGATGTTGAACAAAGGTGGCTTAGTAGTCAGGGTTAGGATCCTGTCGACTAAGGCTTTTGACTTCATGAGCCGTAAGGGTCTCACAAAGGTATTTCTCCCTGCGAGTCGTGAGGATCTCGTAGGTGTGTTTTCTCCTTAGGAATCGTGAGGATTCCTAAGTGTCTATTCCCCTGTAAGTCGTAAGGATCTTACCAAAGGGTTTTCTCCTTATAAGTCGAGAGGACTTACAAGGATTGTTCACCATGCGAACATATCCCTAGTCACGGGTGGGACTTGGTTAGGGAAATGTTTATTCGCGCCCGTGGATTGTATACAAGGGTCAGTAACGAGCCGCTTGTAGGGCCACATCGAAGGTTGTGGGGGTTTCTTAAGAACAGGTTCAGGTCTCTGTAACTTAAAACTTTCAAATCTTATGAACCGTGAGGGTCCCATAAGAGAGTTCTCCTTACAAGTCGTGAGGATCTCGCAAATGTAACTTCTCCTTAGGAATCGTGAGGATTCCTAAGTGTATTGCTCCCTTGTGAGTCGTAAGGATCTCACGCGGGTGGTTTCTCCTTACAAGGTCGAGAGGACCCTGTAAGTGTCTTTTAACGAGGTTGCGCCCTTTCGGGTTTTCACAAACACTCGCCGGTAGCCCTGCTGTTTTTACTCACGGAGTCCTTTTGGGTTTTCATCTGTGCCCATTTTGCTTATGGACATAGCGTCTTCTTTTTTTTTATTCTTTTTATTCTTTTTTCTAACGAGGTTGCGCCCTTTCAGGTTTTCACAAGACTCGCTGGTAGCCCTGCTGTTTTTACTCACGGTGTCCTTTCGGGTTTTCATCCGTGCCCATTTTGCTTATGAACATACCTTTTTTTACCACATCAGCCTAGGAACGCCGCGGGTTGGTAGTAGTTTAACGACGTTTCGGTCATTATCCAGTTTTAGGACATAGTGGTCCGTCACTAGTTTAAGGACGTTTCGGCCCACAGCTAGTTTTAGGAAGTAGTGGTCCGTCATTAGTTTAAGGACGTTTCGGTCCACAGCTAGTTTTAGGACGTAGTGGTCCGTCATTAGTTTAAGAACGTTTCGGTCCACAGCTAGTTTTAGGACGTAGTGGTCCGTTGGGCTTTCTCTATGAATGAGCATGATGCCCCCGGCATATCCATCTTTTTCGGAGCATGTGGTTGTGGCGGGCACACCTTCCAGTTTTCGGACAGCGTGAGTTTGCCTTGTTGGTATTGGTCTTCAACCCAGTTTTTGAAGACGAAGCAATCTTCGATCGGATGACTTACTGCTCGATGGTAGGGGCAGTAATTAGGATCGTTGACATCGCCTGGCTGTAGCGGACGTTTCGGATTCGGCAGATTGATGAATCTGTTGTGCACTGCCAGCTTAAACAGTTTCCTTGTTTTATTCTGAGGAAATGAGTAAGGACGTCCCAGTCTCTCCTCGAGGGATGGGCGTGGACCCACGTTGTTTTGGCGAACAACTGGCTTTGAGTTGCTCGGCTGTTGTTGAGTATTGGCGATGACGATCGCTTTCCCTTTTTCATTTCGAGAGTATGGCTCTGGAGGAGACAGTCTGTGACCTATCTGGTCCATTTGAGCCAGTTTGTCGATCAAGGCCTGGGAAGTAGTTGGCTTGAAGAACATCATGAATTGTGAGATGGTCGCTTGCGGATCATGAGTGCCCACGAACATGCCTACCGCAGGTGCTTCTTCGATGCATTGTTCGCACTTCGACCATAAGTTTCGCCACCGTATTGCGTATTGGACCCACGTCTCGCTTGGCTTCACCCTGGCATTAATCAGTGCCGTTATCGGGGTGCGTTCACTAGCACTCGTGAATCTTTGTGTAAACAGCAGCTCCATTTCCGCGAATGTCTTGACAGAGTCGTTTGGAAGTTCAGAATACCATTCGAATGCTGTCTCTGACAAGCTGCCGACGAATTGGCGAAGCAATAGTTTGTCGTCGCATCCAGCGTTGCAGCATAAGGCCCTGAATTGAGCGACATGCTGGTGTGGATTCCCTGTCCCCTTGTACACGTGGAATCTAGGGATCGTATATCCCGACGAGTAACTGATTTGGTCGTATCAGCCCGGATAGGGTCGTCCGGTTCTAACAATTTGCCCAGCCGCTTCACTCGCCTGGTGAGCTCGTATCTGCTGAGTAATATAATCATCCAGGACGGCCTTGGAAATGGTTTCCTCCTTGGCTGCTGAAAGAGCCGGAGGAGGGTTAGATGTCTCCCCTCCATCGTCTTCAGTAATGGTCGGAAGGTCTTCAGCTGGAGGATCCTGCTGTAACATCATTCCTACCATATCTTGGAAGAGAAGCGCCATTTGTTTTATGTTGGCAGCTTGTTCTGCTGCTTCTCTGTCCTTCTTTTCGAGGTCTCTGCGTAAGAAGTCAGCATCGGTTTCTTGTTCGTGACGCTGCTCTGATGATGCCTCCGGGCTTTCTTTTGGCCCGGTAAGTGCAGCCATTGCAGTCATCATTTCCTTAAGCTTCTGTTGTTGCTTCTGGGCTTTTGTCACGGATCGGGTGAGCGGTCGGTGACCCGTCGAAGCACGGCTATCCTCCTTCCCAGATGCCATGTAAACAGTATGGACCGTTATGCCCCCAGACTTGGGGCGTTTAGATTCAGTGTCTTTGTGATTTGCTAAAGACACAGGGATCTTCTCCGACCTCCTTCTTTTGTGAGCGGTCGAAGTTGAGGGGGCCGTTGTAGTGGGCACCCAAGTAGCTGTTGTTTTTTCTGGCTTGACAGAGTAGTCCTTCTCCTGCCGAACCTTCATCTTTTTTTGTCGGCGGAGATAGTCTTGATCCATTACGGAGTCTTGGACTTGACGCCAGACCTTGTAAATTTTAGAGGACAGCCGTTGAGGGGGATGCTCCAACTTCACCTTTGGGGCATTATCCACAGGTGTAGGAGATCTTTTCAATACGGCAGTTGGCGAGTTTTTGTGCACCCTTCTTATCGGTTCAAAGCTATTCCCGGTCAGAACAGCAGCATTGATTTCCACCATCGGAGCTGGTGGAGTTATCCTAGAGGGGGAGTTTCCCCCAGCCTTCCTTACCCGGCGCCAGTGACTACGGCGAGCATGTCGCGCGATTGGAGTTGGTTTAGCCGTAGGGGTGACCTCCTCATGCCCCCTGTATTGGTCAGAATTCGCTGGTATCAGGCTTTTAAAGACCGACGCCCGTTGAATGGGGACGGCCAACCTATCAGAAGCAAACTTCCGAGTAGGGGAAGCAATCTTGGTGATTTCGCCTGGAACAGGAGCAGAAATAGTCAGTCTTGTGAAGACCGACCCTTTGGCAGAAGAAACCGCCTTGACGATTTTGGAAGTAGCGATGGCTATCCGCTTCGGGATAACGCCTTCTGGTATTGCAGGCTTCTTCATGAGCCCGTTGGAGCTCTGACCTAGTCTGTTAAAAACTGAGGCAGTGGAGTTGGGCGACCCGTTGAGAGGGGCCGCAGTAGTAGCAAGTCGATCGAATACCGACTTCTTGGGAGCTTCTTGTGACGGTACATGGGCGTTGAAGCTCATGGGTGGGAGCATGGTCCCGAAGAATAGCCCAGTGGTGGCTTGAGTGACCTGTTCCACCGGCATAGCGAAGATGGAGGCCGCTTGGGGCCCGTAAGTCACTCCTCCAGCAAGGACGGAGTGAGAGTTGTAGTTGCAGGTAGTGCAGTTTGAAGCCATTGATCTTCTGTTTTCTGCACGGAGCAAGACACCAAATCTAAGTACCTCAAATCCACAGGCAACCACAGCAAACCGCGATTCGTTCGCGAACACGACACACGAAGTGTGGAGTGGAAAGAGGAAGAGATCCTACCGGGCGTGCCAGAATCTGTTCCCCTCCGAATGGCGGCTCGAGACTGGACGTCTCTTGCCTGAGATTCGGGGCAGATGCTATTTGGTTTTATCCGTCCACCTCTCCGAAGATGCCAAGTTAATTTATGGCACCGTGTATCGGAGGTTTAGACGGATGCGGCCGATGTAGCAAATTTCGTCAGATTCCGCCTCGTCTAAGGGGTTTTTGATTGTGGAGACGCTCTTCCCTGCAGGCGCAAGCCCCTGCAGTTAATTACGCTACCGCATCGCGGTAACAACTTTCTCCTTCTCCAGAATTTCACTTCGTGTCGTTGGTGTTTGTTTTGTTTGTGGTTGCCCGTGGATTGTATACGGAGACTAATTTATGTTGTCGCCCGTAGAACGTGGATTAGTCCAAATCCGTATTTTCTTAGATTTGGGTTTGGGGTTTTGGTTTAAGGATACGTTAGCCATATTTGAGGCTAAGATCAACTTAAACGTTTGTTAAGGATACGTTAGCCTAATTTGAGACTAAGATCAACTTAACGGGATCGTTTAGATCCGACAAAAGAGCATTTGGGCTCTATTGTTCCAGTTTAGGGACATAGTGGTCCATTGCCAGTTTAGGGACATAGTGGTCCAACATTCCCATTTTGGAGACGAATATTGGTTTAAGGATGCATTAGTCCATGAGTTTAAGGACCCCACAGTCCGTATTACCAGTTTAGGGACATGGTTGTCCAACATTCCCATTTTGGGGACGAATATTGGTTTAAGGACGCATTAGTCCATGAGTTTAAGGACCCCACAGTCCGTATCAATGTGTGGTTGTCGGGACCCGTCACCTCTCTGACGACGTTGAAGGATTACAACGACAAATATCAGAGGAGTTCAGAGATGTACCCTTGAACCGGGTGTAAATTGATTTGAAAGAGCAGTTGTACTCGGTTCAATTTAATTTGAGGACTTACGGCCAGAATTGGGTTAAGTCCAGTTGAGAATGTTTAACATTTATTTGTATTTGGCCTATTAGGCCTTTATTTGGGCTCTGCCTTTGTTTAATAATGCCTAGCATTTTTGGTTTGGTCTGATAGACCTTTTAATTGGGCTCTGCCCTTTTATGATAATGCATTGCATTTGACAATGCGCCACGTGGCCTGTCAGACGCTTTGCGCCAATTAAAAAGCGCAAGGCGCAAACTGATGTGGAGGTGACATGTGTCACGCTCTGGTGAACGCAAGTCTGTTAGCGCAGTGCGCTGCGCCAGTGCGCTGCTGACACGTGGCACGCTCTGGTGACTTACGCCAAGCCAAGAGAGCAGTGCTCTGTTTTTAGAAACGCAAAGCGCAGTTGTTCTGTGATTGACACGTGGCGCTCTCTGGTGGCTTGCGCCAATCCAAGGAGCGCAACAGTGCAAATTTCAAAAGTGCAAGGCACTGTTCAGTAGCGCAGAGCGCATCTTGATCTAATTTAGATCAAAGAAAGAAATCTTTTTAGAGGTTCTACCTCAAGATCCAAGAACCGGTGGTTCATCAAAAGGCAATGCCTTTATATAGATCAAAAGATGTGATAAAGAAGTAAATTACTTCTTTTATTATTATTATTATTATTATTATTATTATTATTATTATGTTTATTCAAGATCTTGATCTTGTTCTTAGATCATTGATCTTTTTAGAAGAACTTCTTCTTTTTTTTCAAAGGTTTTACCTTTTTCTTTTCTTCGAGTTCTTCTCAAAGTTCTTAGAGGAGTTCTATCTCTCTATCTTTGTTTTTTTTTTTTGTCTTTTAGACTTGAAGTCTAGGGTCCTTTATATAGGGCCAAATTATTTGTTGAATTGGTTAGAGAGATCTTTCTCGGATTGATTTGGGAATATTTCCCACCGTTGGATCTTTGATCCTAAGGTTTCTGTTTTACAGAAGATAATCTTCTTGTTTTTAACAAGATCGGAAAGATCTTTCCAGAATTTTATTGTTTAGATGCTGGCATAGTTGGCGCAAGCGCACCTGCGCTTGACGCGTGTCGCGCAGCGCAGCGCAACTGCGCTGACACATGTCGCGCAGCGCAGAGCGCAAGTCATCTGAAGCGTTGCTTCCTTTATTTTTATTTTAAAACAGAGAGCCTTGCTCTGATTGGGGGAAACAGAAGCGTTGCTTCATTTCCCGCCTTGGAATTTGAACAGAGTTTTGCTCTGAAAGGGAGATTTTCTTCTTTATTATTATTATATATATATATATTTATTTATTTATTTATTCTTTTATTGTTATTATTTTATAAGGAGCGGGTTTTGAGTCAAAATTTTTGCGGGAACAAATGCCCCCCACTACTTTGCCCACGTAAGTATGTACGTGGGTGAAGTAGTGCAAAGTTATAAGTAGCCATGGAACCGAGGGCTTAGGAGACAAGTTTAGGGTCCTTATAGCATAAGACTTTTCAACTTTATGGGTCGTGGGGGTATCATAAAGACTTTTTTTCCTATGGATCGAAAGGATCTCGTAGGTGTATTTTCTCCTTAGGGGTCGTGAGGACAATGCCTCATGTGCTCCCATGTGACTTCCAAAAACAAAGAGAACAAAAGCAAGGGTAATACTGGCTTTGGGCGCTCTCACGTGTCCTCACGTGACCCCTAATAAGCATTCTAATAAATCAATGCATGAGTGCCCATCACGTGCCCGCACGTGATGGCTATGAAAACTAAAAGTGTTTAACACTTATTTGCAGTTCTGAAAACAAAGTAAAGGAGATCTGGCCCCACCTCTGGGTGCCCTCACGTTCCCCCCCGTGACCCCTTCCTTTCTAGTGTTTAACACTATTTTGAGCATTTCGTCTCCAGTGTTTAACACTGTTTTAGATACATCACGTGAGGACACGTGACCACCAGATGTCCTCTAGTATTTAACACTATTTTAAAGCCAATCTTATCCAAATTGGCTAAGTTTTCCAGAGGCAAGCCTTTCCTTCAACTGAATCTCAAAATTGATCATTTCATATGACATGCAGAGTAAAACCCAGAGCTATAATGTTTAATATTCTGTCAAAGACAAAAATGTTATCAGAGCCCTTAAAACTCTGGTTTAGCATTGCTAAATAATGAGGGGCTGAACCAAGACAAATGTTTAATGGTCCAACAAGGGGCCAACATTTCAAATCTAATTGGACTTAGCCCAAACTGGCCATAAGTCCTCAATTCTGATTTAACTGAGCCAATGTGCTTATAATCTAATTAATGGATCTTAGTTCCAAATTGGACTACAGATCACCCAATCCACTTCGGTTCGAGAGTACATCTCTTCACTCCTTTGATCTTTGTCGTTGTAATCCTTCAACGTCTTCAGAGAGGTGTCGGGTCCCGACAACCATACATTTCATGGACTATGATGTGCTTAACCTTGACTGTGAGGTCTTTAAACTCACGGATTATGATGTCCATAACCTTAACTGTGAGGTCTTTAAACTCACGGACTATGATGTCCTTAACCTCGACCGTGATGTCTTTAAACTAACAATGGACCATAATGTCCTTAAACTAATCGACCGCAATATCCCTAAACTAAATAATAGAGTCCAAATGCTCTCTTGTTGGATCTAAATGATCCCGTTAAGTTGATCTTAGTCTAAAATTAGACTAACGTATTCTTAACATACGTTTAAGTTGATCTTAGTCCCAAATGAGACTAACGTATCTTTAAACCCAACCCCCAAATCCAAATCTAAGAAGATACGGATTTGGACTAATCCACGCCCTACGGACGACAACATAAATTAGTCTCCGTATACAATCCACGGGCAACCAAAAACAAAACAAACACCCACGACACGAAGTGACCGTCTGGAGAAGGAGAAAGTTGTTACCGCGATGCTGTAGCGTAATTAACTGCAGGGGCTTGCGCCTGCAGAGAAGAGCGTCCCCACAATCAAAAACCCCTCAACGTGGGGGAATCTGATGAAGTCTGCAACATCGGCCGCATCCGTTTAAACTTTCGATACGTGGTGCCATAAATCAACTTGGCATCTTCGGAGAGGTAGACGGATAGCACCAATTAGCATCTGCCCCGAAATTCAGGCGAGGCGTTCATCGCGTCTTCTTGCGTTTTCGGCAGGGAATAAACCGAACAAATGGTGTTATCAATACGGTAATTATCTTGGAAAAAGATACAAATCCTGTCGTCCATGTGCAGCAGTTACCGATAACATTAAAACCTAATTCAGGACTTCAATTTCTTTTCTAATTGTCTGACTCAGACTGAGTCTAAATGTAATCAATCTGACTTGAATGCGATTCAAGTATAAAACCATAATTCAATATGAATCCATCTATTCAATCTATTCAATCTATATAACATGACTATACCGAACCATGGATATACTCCATTTACATGTTCATCCATTATATCCGTTCCATTACAGATATCATGGTTTCGTCAAGTCATCCATCTATACAATTTACAATACAAGACAAGAAAATACAAACAAGAAATCGCGGGGTTTATAAGGGGTAGATTGGTATGGAAGGTGTTAAAAGTGGCACGAGACTGCAACAATAAGACACCTAACCTGAATCTCCATTGCCGTTGTACCGTGGCTGAACGGTTCCTTGTACTCCATATACCTTAGTCTCCGGGATAGTGAGACTCATCTCGTATACATTGCTCTCTTCTGTACCAAGCTACAAACAACAACGTTAACAATATAATACAACTTTAAAAAGTTACATTCTCCTTCTGTCTATTCTGTCTCTTCTTAATTTTGGGACTTACCGAGCGATTGTTCGCTGACGACATTCCTTTCTTCTTTCTTTAGAATGTTGTCAGGTGTTTCAGACCTTCTGGAGACAGAGCCCACCAGCGAGGATTTGGATCAGCTAGCGTTCGACCCGGAGCTCTAGTTTACTTGTAAATTTCATTTTCATTTCTGTCATACCATTATTTAGGCATTGCTTTCAATACATGTATTTTCATTTCAGTTGTATTGTAAAAAGAATGTTAATAAATAAAATTGCTGTTCATTTACATTTTGTCTCTTGTGTACATTTTATTTTATATTGCTTAGATACGCTTAGCGTGTTTATTTCTGAGTAAATACGTAGCGGGCCCGTCTCGTTCTTTGCCCGTACACTGGGAAGCGGGGTGTGACACGAAATGATGGGGCAACTCGCAATAAAAATCAGCGAGTAAAATAAAAATGAAAATAAACAGCCGAAATGATGGGGCAACCGCGAATAAATAGCCGAAATGATAGGGCAATCACGACCTTCGTGATAAAAAAAGCTGAAATGATAGAGCAGTCGCGGTATATATATAAAAAAATCCTAAACGGCGTATGATGAGTTGCTCCTGGTACCATATTCCAGTGCAGCGATACAGACGCCAACCAAAATTCGAATTCCCAACGGCGAATGATGAGTCGCTCTTGGTACCATCTTCCAGAGCAGCGATGCAGACGCCAAACAAAATTCGAATTCCTAATGGCGAATGATGAGTCGCTTCTGGTACCATTTTCCAGTGCAGCAATGCAGACGCCAACCAAAATCCAAATCCCCAAATGGCGAATGATGAGTCGCTCCTGGTACTATATTCCAGTGCTGTGATGCAGACGCTGACTGTTCCCTTACGGAAAATAAATAAATAAATAAAGCAACGGGAAAAATACCCCAAGTGGAGCATCACGTGCCCACACGTGATAGACATTGCGCTTGACAAAACTAAGCTAAAACTGGGCCTCACGTGCAGACACGTGACCTCTATAGACAAAGTATATAGGCGCCTGAATAAAGCAAACAATTGGAAAAAAAACACTCACGTGATAACACGTGACACCTTTTGGTGGGCTTAATTTGGTGGGGTCACGTGCTACACGTGATAGACTCCTATGCCTTCTAAACCAATAGAAGTAAATTCTAATTAAAAGGGACCAGAAGGCTTATTTAGAAAATATTTCCTTGGATCTTTCTAAACAAGAAAGATTACGCTCTGTAAAATAGAGCGCCGCTGGATTAAAGATCCAATGGTGATTAAAAATCACCAATCTACAGAAAAATTCTGTACAAGGAATTATCTTCCTAAACTTGTTAAGAACAACAAAAGAAATATCTTCTGTAAAACAGAAGTCCTTGGATTAAAAATCCAACGGTGAATAAAATTCACCGAGTGATCTAAAAGATCATGTTCGTTGATTAGAAAATCAATCAAAATCTTTCAATGAGAGATTTTCTAAACAAATTGATTCCCTTCTTTCTCCTATAAATAAAAGCAAAGAAACACACAGTGGGAGAGAGGAAGAAAAATAGAGAAAGAATTTAATTCTCTGAAGAAGAGGAACCCCACCCAAAAGCTCCTACAAAAAGAGAATTTAATTCTCAAACCAAGAGTTTAACTCTTCTAAAAAGAACTTAGTTCTTCCTCTGGTTGAGATCTGCAGAAGCAGATCTCTGCACAAGTTGAGAATTTACTTCTCATCGGGAAGATTCTGTTATGTAGATTCAAACCCAGAGGAAAGAACTAAGTTCAAAGAATTTAATTCTTACCAGAATATATAGGAATTTAATTCCTCTAATAAAATTAGGATTTAACCCTATAGAAGAATTTAATTCTTATAAAACAAAAGGGGCTCGAACGTCTCAAAACTCAAGATCTGCATGGACGTAAGAAAAAGATTAGTGCTTGAACAAAAAGACAACAAACTGAGATCGGCTCACGCGATCCCACGTGACCCCCTAAGAAGTGCTTAGCTTTCATAAAGCAGAAAAGGAATAGATTAAAGGCAATAGCGCCAAATTTCGAGCGCCTCACGTGACCCCACATGAGCGCCTCAAATTCTTAGTGTTTAACACTATTTCAAGCGCCTCACATGATCCCATGTGAGCGTCTCAAATCCTTAGTGTTTAACACCACTTCAAGCGCCTCACGTGACCCCACGTGAGCGCCTCAAATTTTCAGTGTTTAACACTAGTTCAAGCACCTCACGTGACCCCACATGAGCGCCTTAGACTCTCGGCGTTTAATGCTACTTCAAGCGCCTCACGTGACCCCACGTGAGCGCTTCAGATCTTCAGTATTTAAACAATACTTTAAGACCTCACGTGGGAGCACGCGAGCGCCGAACATATGCTAGTGTTTAATACTATGATAGGCTAACCTTAGCCCTAATTAGCTAAGTCTCCCAAAACCAAAACTCTTTTTCAACCGAGTCTCAATTATACTCGGTTCTTTCAAAATTGATCTCAGATGGCATTCAAAGTAATGTTATCCCATTCCTTCGCAATCTGATATTTGGTTCAAGGGTACATCTCTCCACACCTCTGATACATGTCGTTGTAATTATTCAACGTCTTCAGAGAGGTGGCGGGTCCCGACAACCAACAACTTTTTTGGTACATTTCCAAACCCATGGATACACCCCATTGGACCGCTTAAACTAACTATGGACCGTAATGTCCTTAAACTAACTATGGACCGCAATGTCCTTAAACTAAGCTCCATAGACTATGATGTCTTTAAACCATGGACTATGATGTTCTTAAATTCCACGGACTACGATGTCTTTAAACTCAATGGACCGCAATGTCCCTAAACTAAACTCCATAGACTATGATGTCTTTAAACCATGGACTATGATGTCCTTAAACTCACGGACTATGATGTCCTTAAACCCAATGGACCGTAACGTCCCTAAACTAAGCTCTATAGACTATGACGTTTTTAAACTATGGACTATGAGGTTCTTAAACTCACGGACTATGATGTCTTTAAACCCAGTGGACCGCAATGTCCCTATAAACTAAAGAAAATCCGGTTGAGTAGATCTTAGTCTAAAATTTGACTAACGTATCCTCAACAAATGTTTGAGTTGGTCTTAATCTAAAACAAGATTAACGATGCTTAAACCAACCCAAACCCCAAATCTAAGAAAATACGGATTTGGACTAATCCACGCCCTACGGGCGACAACATAAATTAGTCTCCGTAGACAATCCACGGGCAAGCAAAAAATAAAACAAACACACACGACACGAAGTGACCTTTTGGATCAGGAGAAAGTGGTTACGTGATGCGGTAACTGCAGGGGCTTGCGCCTGTAGGGAAGAGCGTCCCCACAATCAAACCCCTTATAATGAGGGGGAATCTGACGAAGTCTGCTACAACGGCCGCATATGTCCAAACCTCCGATACACGGTGCCATAAATCACTTTGGCATTTTCGGAGAGGTAGACGGATAAAACCAAATAGCATCTGCCCCCAAATTCTGGCAAGATGACCTACGCGGTTTCGTCTCTGTTTTCGGCGGTAAATAGATTCTGGCACGCCCGGTGGGACTTTTTCCTCTTTCCACTGCACACTTCGTGTGTCGTGTTTTTCCGCGATCAAATAATCATGGTATATATGTTTGTGGTTGCCATTAGGGGAGGGGATACTGAAGCCGGCGTTTCGTCTCTATGAAGAATAGCGTTTGCTCCCACCCTAGCAACTCAGGCTCTGTCGTATCCGGTGGAGTCAAGTATGGGCCACTTGCAATCTCAAATCTCTGCAATCCAGCTCTTCAAGAAATCAACAGGCTTCTCTTTGGGTCGATACTCCCACTTCCCACTCTCGGTGCCTCAACGCCGATGAAGGAAGCCCAGAGGAAGTCTGTCTTCCACATGCTGGTTCCCCAAATTGCAGCTTTGCCAACGAAATCAGTCTTCAAACAACAGACACCTGCCAAGGACCAAGGTCAACGCAAGGGGCAGAATATTCAAACTCTCAAAGGAAACAGGGGGCAGGCACAGCAAAATCATAAAGCTAATCAATTCTCAGCCGTAAGAAACGGTCGACGTCGATATCGGCATCATACAAAATGAGCTGGGGGCAGTTCCCCGTATGGTCCTGTTTCAACCCAGTGGTGAATGTTGTTGTTCCAACTGGGAACAGCTAACTTTTGCGAAGGGTCAGACAAAATTCTCCTACCGCAATATTGAAGAAGTCTCCGCAGCCCATGGAGATCCCGCAAGAGCAGAAACCAGTTCGCTCCCTGAGACAACTTTCCTCATCTATATATAAGGTTGGAAGCAGGAGAAGGGGGCTCACCCCAAGACGGATCTTGATACAGCGGTTCCTCCCAAAACCAAAGCGGTTTTTCACAAAAAAGAGAGGCCCAATAAAGCTCAAGTGCCCGAAGCAAACTCCAAAGGCCAAAACTCCAAACACCCCAAGCCTGGGGGCATAGTAGTTCACATAGTCTATGTGGTGAATTCCAAAGACGAAGTTCGAGCTTCTACTAGTCACCGACCTCAAACTCGGTCCCTGACAAAAGTTCAACTGCAAATGTAAAAAGCTGCAGGATATGCTCGCTCAGGCAGCAGCAAACGCTAATCCATCGCCTAAGGAAAGTCCCGAGGACGCACCCGAAGAAAGAATAGAGAAGGAGTCGGATATTGATTTCCTAAAGCGCGCTTTGAAAAAGGGAGATGAAGAAACGGCATAAATATCCAATAAATTGAACCAGATGGCCCTTTTGATTCAGAATATGGATGGAATGATGGTTCAATCGGAACCGCATGCGAATGAACTGCCGGTAGTCGCTCCTAAAGACAAGGGTGACATTTTAAATCCTCTACGAGTCTCATCAACGGCCGAAAAAGAAATGATTCCAAAAGCAAAGCTGAACGAATATGTCGCTCAGCAAATCAAAACTCACTACGCCAGTGAAGCCATAAATAGATCAATCAAGAGCGGTCGACCGTATCCGACATGGTACGATCAAATACAGTACCCGCTAGAGTACACACTTCCAACGTTCCACATGCACAAAGGAACTGGGAATCCTCGCCAGCACATTGCGTGATTTAAATCCA
Source organism: Agapanthus africanus (assembly GCA_030015575.1). Classification (NCBI taxonomy): domain Eukaryota; kingdom Viridiplantae; phylum Streptophyta; class Magnoliopsida; order Asparagales; family Amaryllidaceae; genus Agapanthus; species Agapanthus africanus. The sequence continues at coordinate 634,641,373 of CM057343.1, forward strand.
TATGCGGAAATACTGGAGGAAATGATATACTCCTTCTATGATAGTTCGTCAGCTGTCTGGCGGACATTGCCTTCGAATGGTATGCAGAACTCCCAAATGATTTCGTGAAGAGCTTCAACGAAATGGATATGCTCTTCGGTCAGGGATTCGCTAATGAGAACGAACATACTACCATGACGGCGCTGGTCAATAAAATGGTTAGACCGAATGAGACTTGGGTTCAATATGTTACCCGATGGCGAAATCTCTGGTCAAATATGAGCAATGTATCGACGAAGCGGCAGCTGTGGGAATGTTCATAGCCACCCTTGACCCAAATTCAAAAGTCATCCTCGTATATGGCCCTCTTCAAGCCGACGACCTTCTAAAAAACTCATGGATAAAATGGCTCAATTGGATCAAATGGGTCAAGACTCTTTCTCATCCGATGATGACGAGTGAAAAGCGGAGGTAAGATGGCGTTTGTCGCCTACGCTCAACAAAAATAAGCGGCTCTGAAGCAACCTGTCACCAAAATAGCGACGACGGGGGTACCCGTTCCCCTCGAGATATACACAGGGGGCATATTCCTCACTGGCGGAAGAATCTCTGTGTAGAAATCCAATGGGGCTACCTCCACTGAAGGAATTGACACCGAAGGGACAGAGGCTATCATCGGAAGCTCCGCAACAGGGATAGCATCTATAACGATCTCCTCCACACCTGCTAGTGTCTTATCGGAGACATTTGTGGAACCCACGGTCGGAGCACGACTTGGGCTCAAATCTTCTATCATCGCTGAAGTCCCTGAAAAGTTTTACGAAGATAAGAAGACATAAAAAAGCGATACAAATTACTTGCCAAAGGAAAAATACAGAAAATATGCATACCGATACGCCAGGGTGCCTCTAGTATGGCTTTTTCAAGCCGTCGTTCCTTCTTCAGGAAATGTGCTCGCCGGGCGTCAAACGTAGACTCATGCCCACCAGTCTTCGCTGCTAACTCATCTTTGGAGGCGGCTGAGATGGGCTGCTTGAGGGCTATATCGTCTTCCGGTCGCAGGGGACCCATATGCACCCTCCGTAGTGATGGGGGATCTTCATAAAAGATAACCGGGGGTAGGGCTCCTTCGGGATGCGCACACTCTCGGTCTCATCCTGTGAACGCTTTATAACCTCAGCCAATTGTGCGGCTTCCTCGGCAGACGAACCCGGAAAGAGAAGACCATCATCCGGCTCTTTCCTGGATATTGGTTCGTCTTGAACAATAGGATCAAATTCCAGCAAAAAATCAAGCAGACCGGTGACCATCTTCTTTCTCCTCTTCGACCCGGAACTAACGCTGGAAGAAGATCGCTTCCTTCCCTTCGGCACTTTGATGCGACATTGGCCCACTTCGCCTCCACTATCCCCTTTTGGCGACACCACGGCTGATAGCGTCGCTACTAAGAGCACTACCGCCGGCGTTTCGGCGGAAGCCTTTTCTTGAGCTCTAATGCGCATTGGCATCCCTACAGGTGGAGGAATCGATTTGGTTTCTGCGACTTGCGAGATAAGGACCATGCCGCCATCCCTCAAGAGATGGTGAACGACCGACCGCGGTCGCAACCGAATGCTGGCAGCTTAGGTTGGAGCAGGAGTCTTATACTCGAATAGTACCCCCCTTTCCTCAGCAATAACAGGACCAACCCGGTGGCGATACCATCCCACAAAAGACCCTACAGACCTTGGGAGGTAGTCAGGTTCTGGGATCATGAACACAGAGCCAGTGTTCAGCCGCATGAAGTGATGAATGACGTCGCGAATAACTCCCAGAGATGAGGTAGGCTCAACCAAAAATGCTTCGAAGGGGACGCCCTGATTATAGCCCAATTGCCGAGCGAAGCGGTGCGAATTATACCGCATGAGGAGAGCCGTATCATTCCGACGGAACACAAAGTAGCCCGGCTTAATGGAATACAAATGCATGATCTCCTTAGGCTTTAAAGATGGTGCTCCCCCTTTCGACAAGTCGAATAGCTGTTGGATGGGCCCCGCCGGGGCAGAAAGAACTCGATCAGTAAACACCATCCCACCCTCATTAGCATATGCATTGAGCAGAATGCGGAGGGCCCCTAGCTAAGTCGGATCAGAAGCGGAGGCATCCACCAATCTTATAACTCGCGGGAAGGTGTAGGAATCATAGGAATTCGGCCGTCGATGGGCTGCGAATGCCCCCAGCACATGCATTTCGATCCAAGATGTGAAGTAATGAAGGGGGAAATTCATAACATCTACACCTGGAGTCAAAGTGTTGGCCGCAACACTTAAACCATGATAAAGGTGCAATAGTCCCGCAATGCCAACGGCCAACTTTTCCCCTTCAGCTGCACGATGGGCGGGGTAGAAGGTGGAAGCTCTCATGAAGCGTCGGTGGGTTAGTATCGCAAACCAACTGAGCCAGAGGCTAATAAAGCCGACGAAGAAGGCCTCTTCGTCTATGCTGGGGGCCGCAATTGCATCAAAAGGCTCGGCCGACGTGGCTGGAATATAAAACTGCGGAAAATCTTCTTCATTGGCCGCCAGTTTATCCAAACCAAACCCAAAAGGGTCGTCGATGCTCGCAAACTTCGGGGCCTCCTTAGATAGAGCATCCTCCCGGATAAAGCAGGCAATGAAGCTCTCGAAAGTGACGCCCTTCCTCTCTGACTTCGCAAACAATCTATCGAAAATACCCAGGGCCTTGATTAGGCTGGGGTACTTATGACGGACGGCAGTTTCGGCCGTCAGGCCGTCAAGTGTAGCTGGCACAGTGGAGAAAATATATTCATCGGGAGGCAACAACTCTTCGTAATTCTCCCCCCTGATGGGCAATTCTGAAATCTTACGGAATTCATCCAATGATATAGACACCTCTCGATCCCCTAGCAGAAAGGTGTTGGTAGGCAGGTTCCATTGGTTTAAGAAGGCTTTGATCCACCAAACATGAGAAGCCTGGTAATGGAATAGCGATGCATATACTGCCTGATACAGCCCAACCTTCTGCAATCTTGCGCGGTTGGCGGAAAGAATATAGCGAGCCCAAATAAGATAGCCCACTGGGTGCCGGGGAGTAACGCCCACTTTATAGACCTGCCCCCAAGGTCGAGTTTCACCTTGGCAAATCCGACGCCCCAAGATGTCTATGGCTGGCAAGGGCTGGTTGGGTATCCCGGGTGTAGAGGGCTCCAACCGGCCCGAAGAAGTCCAATTGGTCATCTCCACCACGTAAGCAGTTTGTGGGCGTTCCATCTGCAGTATAGGACGAAGAGGTTCCGCTGGCTCTTCGCAAATAAAACTTCGGCGTCCCCGGATGATGCGGCCATACCAAGTACCCCATAAGAGCAGACTTGTCCGGTCTTTATCATGAGCTCTGATCATCGCCATAGCCTCCTCATCCGACGGCGATTGTGGAAAGGCGGCATCCGAGCGGGTGTAAGGGAAATAAGGAAGAGAAGCCATTGTTCCTGAAATAAGGAAAAGAAGAAGCATTAGTGAAACTCATGCACATACATACATACATATATATATATATATATATATATATATATATATATAATAATAACAAAAGGAAATGACAGGATATCTCTCTTGCGGGACCACTGCCTACAAAACACATGGACCCCAAAAAATCAATATGGCGGCTCACTAATGATGAGACAAGCAATCATTGTAAGAATCAAGAAGATCCTTATTAAACAGACATTGGAATTCAAACAATTCTCGGGAAAACAAGTTCTGTTAAGTTACCAACAAATTCAAATTTGTGCGAATAAGGGTAAAACCCTATGAAAAGATTTTCAAGAACACCAGGGAATAAAATTCCTAAAGGGTCCTCCTGATCTTTCAGAGCTAAGCTCTTTGCTTTAGGAATTAAATTCCTTTTATATGATGGAATTAAATTCCAGAAACTCACAAAAAAAACATATATGAGAAATAAAATCCCATGAATCCTCAAAAAATAGAGTTGAATGTTCGAGATATGGAAGTTTACTACTCAAAGATTTCATCTTTGGATCCCTAAGAGGATGGGTTTCTGAGGAGAGCAAAGCTCTCATGATGGATTTAAAATCCAGAAATTTTTTGTTCAAAAAGGAAAGTTTTCTGATGTACAAAAGCTTTACCTAAAAAAGGTTTCTTTTGATAGAGTTTAACTATGAAATTACAATGGCAGAGAACTAATCTCTGAGGAAGAGAATTAAATTCTCAAAGAAAACGAAGAAGGAAGAAGATGAAGGAAACAGTGGCTGCGTAAGAAACTAAACCCTTGCATTTATAAGACGTGACAAGGATGGTTCATCTCCCCGTTCCCCTAGGCAATCCAACGGTTATAAAGGTGACAGCGTTGCACCCACGTGCAAACCACGTGAGAACAACGCTGTGGGGGCATTTATTCCTTTACGGAAAATAAATAAATAAATAAAGCAACGGGAAAAAGTCCCCAAGTGGAGCATCACGTGCCCTTACGTGATAGGCGCTGCGCTTGACAAAACTAAGCTAAAACTGGGCCTCACGTGCAGACACGTGACTTTTATAGACAAAGTATATAGGCGCCTGAATAAAGCAAACAATTGGACAAAAAAAACACTCACGTGATAGCATGTGACACCTTTTGGTGGTCTTAATTTTGTGGGGTCACATGCTACACGTAATAGACTCCTATGCCTTCTGAACCGATAGAAGTAAATTCTAATTAAAAGGGACCAAAAGCTTTATTTGGAAAATATTTCCTTGGATATTTCTAAATAAGAAAGATTACGCTCTGTAAAACAGAGCGCCGTTGAATTAAAGATTCAATGGTGATTAAAAATCACCAATCTACAGAAAAATTCTGTGCAAGAAAATATCTTCCTAAACTTGTTAAGAACAACAAAAGAAATATCTTCTGTAAAACAGAAGTCCTTGAATTAAAAATCCAACGGTGAATAAAATTCACCGAGTGATCTAAAAGATCATGTTGGTTGATTAGAAAATCAATCAAAATCTCTCGAAGAGAGATTTTCTAAACAAATTGATTCCCTTCTTTCTCCTATAAATAAGAGCAAATAAACACACAGAGGGAGAGGGGAAGAAAAATAGAGAGAGAATTTAATTCTCTAAAAAAGAGGAACCCCTCCCAAAAGCTCCCACAAAAAGAGAATTTAATTCTCAAACCAAGAGTTTAACTCTTCTGAAAAGAACTTAGTTCTTCCTCTGGTTGAGATCTGCAGAAGCAGATCTCCGCACAAGTTGAGAATTTATTTCTCATCGAGGAGATTCTGTTATGTAGATTCAAACCCAGAGAAATGAACTAAGTTCAAAGAATTTAATTCTTACCGGAACATATAGGAATTTAATTCCTCTAATAAAATTAGGGTTTAACCCTATCGAAGAATTTAATTCTTATAAAACAAAAGGGGCTCGAACGTCTCAAAACTCAAGATCTCCATGAACGTAAGGAAAAGATCGGTGCTTGAACAAAAAGAGAACAAGCTGAGACCGGCTCACGCGATCCCACGCGACCCCTAAAGTAGTGCTTAGCTTTCATAAAGCAGAAAGGGAATAGATCAAAGGCAATATCGCCAAATTTTGAGCGCCTCACGTGACCCCAAGTGAGCGCCTCAAATTCTTAGTGTTTAACACTATTTCAAGCGCCTCACATGACCCCACGTGAGCGCCTCAAATCCTTAGTGTTTAACGCCATTTCAAGCGCCTCACGTGAGCGCCTCAAATTCTCAGTGTTTAACACTACTTCAAGCACCTCACGTGACCCCACGTGAGTGCCTCATACTCTCGGCATTTAGCGCTACTTCAAGCGCTTCACGTGACCCTACGTGAGCGCTTCAGATCTTCAGTAATTAAACAATACTTTAAGATCTCATGTGGGAGCACGTGAGCGCCGAACATATGCTAGTGTTTAACACTATGATAGGCCAACCTTAGCCCAAATTAGCTAAGTCCCCCAAAGCCAAAACTCTTTTTCGACCGAGCCTCAGTTATACTCAGGTCTTTGAAAATTGATCTCGGATGGCATTCAAAGTAATGTTATCCCATTCCTTCTCAATCTGACATTTGGTTCAAGGGTACATCACTCCACACCTCTGATACATGTCGTTGTAATTATTCAACGTCTTCAGAGAGGTGGGGGGTCCCGACAACCAACAAATTTTTTAGTACATTTCCAAACCCACACCCCATTGGACCGCTTAAACTAACTATAAACCGTAATGTCCTTAAATTAACTATGGACCGTAATGTTCTTAAACTAACAATAAACCGCAATGCCCCTAAACTAAACTCCATAGACTACGATGTCTTTAAACCATGGACTATGATGTCTTTAAACTCCACGGACTACGATGTCCTTAAACCTAATAGACCACAATGTCCCTAAACTAAACTCCATAGACTACGATGTCTTTAAACCATAGACTAGGATGTCCTTAAACTCACGGACTATGATGTCCTTAAACCCAATGGACCGTAACGTCCCTAAACTAAGCTATATAGACTATGACGTCTTTAAACTATGGACTATGAGGTTCTTAAACTCACGGACTATGATGTCCTTAAACCCAATGGACCGCAATGTCCCTATAAACTTAAGAAAATCCTGTTGTGTAGATCTTAGTCTAAAATTTGACTAACGTATTCTTAACAAATGTTTGAGTTGGTCTTAATCTAAAACAAAGTTAACGATCTTTAAACCAACCCAAACACAAATCTAAGAAAATACGAATTTGGACTAATTCACGCCCTACAGGAGACAACATAAATTAGTCTACGTATACAATCCACGGGCAACCAAAAAATAAAATAAACACACACGACACGAAATGACCTTCTGGAGCAGGAGAAAGTGGTTACCGCGATACAGTAATTTAATTAACTGCATGGGCTTGCGCCTGCAGGGAAGAGCGTCCCCACAATCAAAAACCCCTCACAATGAGGGGGAATCTGACGAAGTCTGCTACAACGGCCGCATCTGTCCAAACCTCCGATATACGATGCCATAAATCACTTTGGCATTTTCGGAGAGGTAGACAGATAAAACCAAATAGCATCTTCCCCCAAATTCAGGCAAAATGACCTACGCGGTTTTGTCTCTGTTTTCGGCGGTAAACAGATTCTGGCACGCCCGGTGGGACTTTTTCCTTTTTCCACTCCACACTTTGTGTGTCGTGTTTTTCCGCGATCAAATAATCGCGGTATATATATTTGTGGTTGCCCTTAGGGGAGGGGATACTGAAGCCGGCATTTTGTCTCTATGAAGAATGACGTTTGCTCCCACCCTAGCAACTCAGGCTCTGTCGTATCCGGTGGAAGAGACCCGCTTGCTCAAGCCGATCAGTTGGGCAACTTTCTCGCAGAGTTTCTTGGAGAAGTTCTTTCCGCAGACTGCCCGGGAAGAAATGGAAGAAAAGTTTATCAGTCTGAAGCAGAATGGCGGATCTGTGGATGCGCATGCGGCTGAGTGGACATGGCTCAGTCGATTTGCTGGACCTTTGGTAGCCAAAGAAGCTAATAGGGCACGATGATTTATGCGCAGTTTGGATGTGGACATCCAGAGGCACATTATATCTCTGGGTTTGACCACTTTCTCGCAAGTGCTTAAAGCGGCCAGAGAGCAGCAGAGCTTATCAGTGAAGACTGGGAATGCGCAGCAGCAGGCAGTTGTGGTGCGGAAACCGGCGTTTGCGCCGAACCGAGCGCCTATACGCAGAGGAATTCCGATGAACCGACGTGGCGTGGTACCGATGAAGAAGCCCGTTGTTGATCAGAGAAAGAGCGTGATTTATGACTACTGCCATTTACCCGGACGCGTGAAGAGAGATTGCCGAAGGATGCTGGGACTTTGTTTGGTTTGTGGATCAGCGGATCATACTATCAATGCTTGTTTGTCGAAACTCTGTTTGAAGGAAGATGTCCAGAGGCCACCGCAGAGGCAGTTTCAGTGGTAGAAGCAGTTAACTCAAGGACCTAATCAAGCTCGAGCCTTTACCCTGACGGCTGAAGAGGCCAAGGCTTCAGAGGAAGTTGTTTCAGGTATCCTACTTATTCATGATTTTCCTGCATTAGCATTATTTGATTCTAGTGCATCCCATTGTTTTATGTCGTCCAAGTTTTTTGCTGCACACTCGATTTCTTGCACGACCTGTCTAGTTGTTGGGACATACACACTGGGACAGGAAGATCATATCTAGTAGCAAATGCAAGGATTGTTCTGTTGTTATTTGCGGATGGGAGTTATTTGCAGATTTCTTGGTGATCGATACCGGCAGCTATGATATTGTCTTGGGAATGGATTTTCTCGGCACTTTCCACGCTCACATTGATTGTAGGGCAAAGAAAGTGATTTTCCAGATTCTCGGACATCTGGAGTTTGTTTTCGCTGGAGGAAGCAGTTTTGTCGGGCCAGTCGAGTTTAGGGCTAGGCCGACAAGCACCGTTCTTGCGTCGATGGAAGTTGATAAGGAGGAAGCGCCAACTGTAGTTCGAGAGTTCATGGACGTGTTCGAGGAAATCTCGGGTTTACCGCCAAAACGAGATGTGGAGTTCGTGATCGATCTTGTTCCTGTTGCAGCGCCAATTTCAAAGGCGTACTATCCAATGACACCAGTGGAGTTGGAAGAAGTCAAGAAGTAGGTTACCGAATTGCTAGAGAAGGGTTGGATTCGCAGCAGTAATTCACCTTGGGGAGCTCCAGTTCTTCTAGTCAAGAAGAAAGATGGCACAAGGAGGATGTGCATCGATTATCGAGAATTAAACCGGGTGACTATTAAGAACAAGTACCTGATCCCTCGTATTGGCGAATTATTCGAGCAACTTAGTGGTGCGAGGGTATTCTCGAAGCTGGATTTGCGATCCGAATATCATCAAGTTCGAGTTAAAACAAAGGATTTTGGCAAGACTGCGTTCCGAACTCGGTATGGACATTATGAGTATTTAGTGATGCCATTTGGAGTCACGAATGCACCGGCGATATTTATGGACTTGATGAACCGAATCTTTTCACCGTTCTTGGACCAGTTTATTGTCGTGTTTATTGATGATATTCTGGTCTATTCGAGGAGCCTAGAAGAGCATGCAGAACACTTGAAGATCGCATTGCAGACGTTGAGGCAAGAAAGATTATATGCAAACATGAGCAAGTGCGAGTTTTGGCTTGAAGAAGTGAAGTTTTTGGGGTACGTCGTATCCGGAGATGGAATCGCTGTTGATCTCGAGAAAATTGCAGCAGTTCAAGATTGGCCGATTCCGAAGAACGTAGCAGAGATCAGAAGTTTTTTAGGACTTGCCGGATATTATAGAAGGTTCGTGGAGAATTTTGCTCGTTTAGCTGAGTCTTTGACCAAGCTTACACATAAGGAAGTACCGTTCGTATGGACGGATAAATGTGCGTCAGCTTTTGAGGCATTGAAGCAGAGATTGATAACCGTTCCTATTTTGACCGTGCCAGACAGTTCAGGAGGATTGGTAATTCACAGCGACGCATTTAGGAAAGGTTTGGGATGTGTTTTGATGCAGCATGGGAAAGTTATAGCTTACGTATCGAGATAGTTGAAGATCCATGAGAAGAATTACCCAACTCATGATTTGGACCTAGAAGCTGTGATTTTCGCTTTGAAGATTTCGAGACACTACTTATTAGGCGAAAGGGTCGAAGTATTCACCGATCACAAAAGCCTAAAGTATGTGTTCACATAGAAAGAGCTTAACATGAGGCGGTGTAGATGGTTAGAGTTGATGGCTGACTACGATCTTGATCTTAAGTACCATCCGGGGAAAGTTAATGTAGTGTCGGATGCGCTTAGTCGGTTGCCAGCAATTCGGATGTTGACTGCACAGAAAGAGTTTATCGAAGATTTTCGAAGATTTGAGTTGGAGATTGTGCTACCGCATTCTTCGGGACAGTTGATGCAGCTGCAAGTACAGTCGTCATTGATCGATAATATTAAAGCAGCTCAGTCGTACGACCGAGATTGCAGAAGTTTCGAGAACAGGTAGAAGCGGGACTTCGAACGGACTTGTTGATTCATGAAGATGGTTCATTGTGATATGGTAGCCGTTTGTGTGTCTCGAAAGGAGATATCCGCGAAGAAGTTATGAAGGAGGCATACAGTTCCGCATATTCTGTACATCCAGGAGGCACGAAGATGTACCGTGATCTAAGATAGCATTTCTGGTGGGAAGGCATGAAAAGGGAGATTGCTCGTTTTGTAGCGAAGTGCTTGGTATGTCAGCAAGTTAAGGCTGAACATCAAAGGGTTGCTGGTTTATAGCAACCACTTCCGATTTCTCAATGGAAGTGGGAACATATAACCATGGATTTTGTAACAGCTTTACCGCGGAGTCCAAAGGGCAACAATGCAGTTTGGGTGATTGTTGATCGTTTGACCAATGCAGCTTATTTCATACCATTTCGAGTTGGTCAGTCAACGGAAGCGTTAGCAGAACGGTACATACAGAAGATTATGAGGTTGTATGGAGTACCTGTGAGCATCGTTTCCGAACGTAACACCCGATTCTTATCGCACTTCTGGAGGAGTCTACAGGAAAATTTGGGGACGCGATTGAAGTTTAGCACAGCTTATCATTCTCAGACAGATGGACAATCGGAGAGAATGATCTAAACTCTTGAAGATATGTTGAGAGCTTGCATGTTGGACTTTAAGGGTTCGTGGGAGGATCATCTACACTTGGTGGAGTTTTCGTACAACATCAGTTTTCACGCGACTATTCAAATGGCTCCATTCGAAGTATTGTATGGTCGCAAATATCGTTCACCTGTTTGTTGGGACGATGTTGGAGAACGAAGATTGTTGGGACCGGATTTGATTGTGCAAACAGTAGAGAAAGTTAATACTATCCAGAATCATATGAAGGCAGTACAAGATCGATAGAAGAGTTAGGCCGACACATCGAGAAGACCTCTAGAATTCGCCATTGGTGATCTGGTATTCTTGAAAATATCACCTACTAGAGGAGTGATTTGTTTTGGGAGTCAAGGCAAGCTTAGTCCTCGATTTGTAGGGCCTTTCGAGATTATAGAGCGTGTTGGAGAAGTGGCTTATCGATTGGCGTTACTACAATCTTTGGCGAATGTTCATGACGTATTTCATGTATCTCAACTCCATAAGTATGTTCGAGATGAAACACACGTGCTGGATCATTCGGAGTTGACTTTAAGAGAGGATTTGACCTTTGAGGAACGACTGATGTCGATCGTTGATCGAAGAGAAAAGGTCCTTAAGAACAAGGTTATCCCTCTTATACTTGTTTCTTGGGAAAATCGCTCGCATGGAGAATCGACTTGGGAACGAGAAGACGAGATTTGACAGAAATTTCCACACCTATTCTTGTAGATTTATGATTGTTTATCTTTTTTTGATCCTGGAATTTCGAGGATGAAATTCTTTTTGTAGTTGGGTATAATGTAACACCCTAGTTCATTTATACCAGTTCTATTTCATGTATTTCTTTATTTATGGTATTTTCCTGATTTACTGTGTTTTGGGTGCGAATAGTGTTTTGGCATCTATATTTGCATCCGACCCAACCCGCATGCTTGAAACCTGTCTTAATTCATGTTTATGATTTATCCTGGCTTATTGTATGGATCCGTGCACTTACATTATTGTATACTGCATACTGGCATTTATCCGGCATCTATATTTTTAAGTATAACATTTAAAGTCACATAAAATATTTAAAAATATATTGCATGGTCTGCATGATGCCCCTAACCCTGTGGTAGTATCCGCGCATTTTGTTCTCGTCCCGTTCAGTGAAACTGACTTGTTTGGATGGCTACGCGCATGTACGTGCATCCGTTCTTGGGGGTATACATTTTTTGTTACCCGGATATCCAATTTTAGTTTTGGTCGGCACGTATATTTTCCGTATTTTAAAACTGGATATTTAGACCCGACCCGGGCGTGTTTTGGACCATTTTTGTATTACCTAAAACTCAAAATTAACAAATATTATATTTTAAATATTTGTAACTGTTTAAATTATTTTTAATAACTAAAAAGATTTTTTTTTAATTTAATTTAACAGGTTCTCTCTCTCCCTCTCTCTCTCGCAGACTCTTTCTCTTTCTCTTTCTCTCTCTCTCTCCCCCCTCTCTTTCTCACTCATCTCGCGATCACTGTTCTCTTCTCGGATCCCGTCACCGCTTCCCCCACTACGGTCACCTCCCTCTTTTCTTCTTCTTCTTCTTCTTTAAATACCCCGAGCCCTCCACGAGAAACCATCCAAACTCCTCTGCCTCCTCAAACCCTAACCCTAACTCCTGTGCTTCTCTTCCCTCGACCTCGCCTTCACCCTCATCTCCATCATCGCCTTCCTTCTTCTCTCATCTCCTTTCCTCACCCGAGAACCCAAGAAACCCAAACTCTAGCTTCTTGCCCTCGTCACCGTGGAACCTGTTAGTTATATGTATGCCCTAGAGGCCATTACTATACATAGGATGTATATTGTAGTGGATGCTGGGACATATATAGTGAGGACTTTCTTGCTCGACATGATAGTATGCTATCTGGTTGAACTTTACCTTAACGTGTACACTGATTGTCTCTCTGTTACATGTTGGTAAAGCCCTTAGGATGTGTACTTAACTACCTGGACTATGATGCGGATCATACTAGTGGGGACATGGTAGTCCATAAGTACATCCTTCAAAGTCCCTAGTCGAGGGTGTATCGAGACGGGGCATCGATATACCAGAGTAGACTAGCGTGTACCTTCTCGACCCACACAGATGGGCGATGGATGATCCCATATCCATTGGTGTTTGACATCAGAGATGATATACGGGTGCTCAGTAGAGACTGGGTATACTGGACGGACTCGCCGAGAACTCCCAGATGGTATTATACCTCACGTCAGATGGCAGTTCTCTGATGACACTGGTACAGAGTAGTCTGTTGACCCGAGATCGTCATAGAGTCTTGTGTGGTTCCCACTGTGCTTTGATTTTCATCTTACCACGTCCAAGAGGGCGTGCAAAACGGTGGTTTTTGGGTACAGTCCCGAGTCACATGGAGGCAATGAGCGATAGGAGGGGATTCGTCTCTCCCGGTATAGGGAGTTGATGTTGCGCTGTGTTCGATTAGCTATAACAGGAAATCCCTGGCCAGGGTTGCTGAGATTTACTGGTAAGTGTTACCAGTAGTTTCTCGAACAGTTATAGACCTCATATCGACACGACTTATCGAGCTATTGGGGTCTGACGTTTACCACCCCTAGGCGAGATATGCGACATATCAGACGATCAGACCGGACTGTACGGTAGTGTTACTGGTTGGATTCACTGGAGTGTGAGCGGGCTTGCTCGTCGATCTTCTGATCGCTCAATACCCGGGTGGCCGTTACGTTTAGCAGACCGCTTGCGGCTTGTGGATGTTTGATATGATCATCATCTGCTGCCGGCGTATTGACGAGTCTTTAGAGTCCTACACAGAGGTTTCCTGGCTCAAGCGAAATGAAATAGGAGCGCATATGAGATATGTGCGGGACCGAGAATAATGCGTGTATGTGATACCGTATTTCATTCTCGCGATGAATGTATCGATTAGGTTATATGCGATATACCCTAGTTATCGAATCAAGGATTGATTCGATAAACCGATACATTGGATACTAGTCGGTTATATACGATATGACCGGATCGTTAAATCAAGTGTTGATTTAATGATTTAATGCATAATTATATATTTGATATATTACTTTGCATTAACTAGTATCGGTTCACTTTAATTGGATTTTCTCGCTCGGATGTGCACATTGTATATTCGATATAGTTTTGTGCACATGATTGTATCATGTTTGATGATGCATGCTTACTTGGTTTGTGTTAAAGATTGATCCATGGTTATTTAAATGGTTAGGGTTTTGTTTTTCATATACATTTATTTATTCATTTATTTCTTTGGAAAATATAATGCATAAAGATAAAATGGTGGCTTTTATTTTTGTTTCTTTCATGAACATTCATGAAGGTTTGAATAAAGTGACCATTTTGTCTCATGCTTAACCTTAACCACTACACCTAACCATGGTCCTCTCTCTACACTTAACCATGGTGTGATTATGATAAGAATAGATTTTATTTTCCATTATTCTTATTCTTATCATAACATTATTCTTCTTCTTCTTCCTTTCTTCACTTGAAGAAAGCAAGCTCCATCAATGGTGATTGATGGAAATGAGTGAGAAATCCAATTCTAAAGTCTACCCACTTCCTATTTCTTCATCCTCTACCTCTTGCCAAGTAGTAGAGTGTGTTTCCTTCACAAGTTTTCATGGCAAGGTGAAGGTGGAGCTTGATCTAGCGATGCCTCGACGTAGATCATCTTCGGCATGGACATCGACGACCTAGCTCGTCTATTCTCCGATGAAGCCGACGCTAGAGCCCGGATTCTTTTTGGACAGCAAAGGAACTTCGTTGCGGAGCTATGGAGGTGGAGCACCGGATCTACAAATGTTGTATTTCCGATTCTTCTAGTTAAGTGTTAACTAGTTTACTTTTTCGCCTAAATATCTAGCCGACGATCCGTTCTAGGGTTTCTCGGCACCGTTAAAATTTGAAATTGGCATGGTTGATGCCTTGTGAGACCTCATTAGGATGCCTAGGAACCCTACAGAACCCACCGCCGACGACCTCACCCCATTCTCCTCTCCTCCTCATCTTCCTTCTCTTCTTCTCCTTCATTCCTTTTCTTCTTCTGATAAAACCCTAACCCCAACATCTCCTCTTCCTCCTGCACCCGAGACCCTAACCGAGCACCCTGCACCCTCGCCGGAGCTCCGTTAACCCTGACACCATCACCTCGTCTTCCCTGACCCCAGTGCACCTTATCCAGTGAGCACCAATCCCCTCTCTCTTCTTCTTCCTCTTCTTCTTTTTCTTTTACTTTTCTTGATTCTTGATTTCATAATTTTCAGCCATCGCCGGAGTCGCGTCGACGCTGCCGATCCAGACGATCCAGTGAACGTACCTTGCCTGCGTGATCACCCTCTTACCTTGCCTGGACCCGTTCCGTGTACCGTGTGTGCGTTGCGACGATTTACCGTCGTCGGACGTGCCGTGCGTATCCGTCGCGCGATCCATCGAGGCAAGTTTATCTTGCTACATGCTATGATATATTTTACATCCATATTAATAATAATATTTAATGTTTAGTGTATTCTACATCCCCTGTTATCATTTTACTGTTTTACGACGTCCGTGTGCAGCCATATCGTTATTTACATATCCAGTCGCATGCTAATTCATCTTGCTACATGTTAGCTATATTATTATTCATCCATATGAATAAAAATATCACATGTTGAATGCATTGTACATCCATATTAAAGTTTTACCGTTTTCGGATACCCGAAAATATATATAACTGCATCTATAGATCATATTAATTCATGTTATTATTGTAGTAACATCCCATGCTTAATATTGTGCATCCCACTTAGACTTAGAGCTGTAAATGTAACCCTTGATCGATATTTGTGCATCCATACCATTAATTATGTACCTAGTTGCATGCCATATTACATTGACTCATATTATTATTACATTAGTATCCCATGCTTTATAATATGCATCCTACATAGTTATGATGTAACCCTTGATAGATAATTGTGCATCCATGCTTTTATCGTACATCCGTAATTTTACCCTAATCCAATACTTGCTACATTTTACTGTTGGGCACCCATTTGATACACTGTGCACTATTGACATGACCTGATACACCACCACTTGACATGACTTGATATATGTACACTACCTGACATGACCTGATATATCACTATGTGACATGTTACCTGATCCTGTTTTTGATGCCGACAATCCAGACATGTTGTCCCGATGGACATATCCCGTTGTCTGTATAAACAAACATGTTCCTGCTTAATCCTGTCTTAGCATTAGCCTCAGATTTATCAATACCTGACTTGCACACATAACTTGGGGGTATGGGGAAATCAATGATGAAACCTGACTTGTAACTCGACAGTTCGATACTTATACTGATTAGTTTTATGGGCTAGGCCAGCCCGGGGATGCTGCTGCTGACATCATTCATCTGTACATGTTTCTTGTTTAGTGCCTAACAGCATGTCTCGGATTCAGCCCGAGAATCTGAACCGTGGTCCCGGACACGCACGGGATACTATTGAGTTACATCGATAATTCATTAAATTGATTTCACAGAATTGAGAGTAGTTAACCCAGTAGTTTAGTTCATATTACCCACTGCACGTCACATATGCTTTTACCCTTCACCGTTCCACATTCGTGTTACTGTTATACCTTTATTACTGTTCATACTCGTGCCTGCATGTTTGCTATCCCTGATTATATTATTGTTGATATTATGACGCACCGACGTCTGGGTTTTGCATGGCCCAGATCCTCTACCTTTGCAGCAGGCCGATCATGAGTATTTCAGTGAATAGGCCAAGCAGTGAGGACCTGTTAGTATTTTAGTTTAGTTTTCTTTCAGCATTTTCATTCCTGATGTAAGCCCGTATTTAGGACGTACATTCCAGATTATTATTGTTTATTGGATCTATTGCTTCCGCATATTATTTCTTGACTCGTTTATTCTGGCATATGGATATGTACTAGATAGTTTATTTTATTTCTGCTGTTCTTGATATCTTATAGACAGCCGTAATGTGACCGTGGAGAGAAGTTTCCTATCCACGGGTAGCATGGTTGGCTCTGTCGCGTGCTGATCTTAGCGCACTCTGGGAAGCGGGGCGTGACAGGGTTTGTTTGGTATCAGAGACATAGGATTTAGGTTAATCGGGTTTAGGTTATAAATTTTAAAATGAGAACGATCTCGCATGTGCAATCCATTTCCTTAAAATCATATACATTTCCAAAACATACGCGTTTGCGCGCGGGTGAATTCCCAACATCAACCAATGACCTCCCTGTTGGAATTATGCTCCGACTCGGAATCAAGTCAACAAGCGATCTCCCTGTCGGAATTAAGCTCCGCCTCGGAATCAAATCGACCAACAAACTCTGCGTCGGAATCATGCTTCGTCTAAAAGTGTACTCCGTGTCGAAATCATGTTTCGCCTCGGATTATCTTCCTTTCCTGTCGGAATTATGCTTCGCCTAGGAATCAACCTCAGCATCGAAATTATGCTTCGGTCAGAATGTCTGCCGCACTCCGGAATTATGCTCCGCTCGTCGGAATTATGCTCCGACCCCTTGGAATCATACTCCGCTCGTCGGAATTATTCTCCGACCTCTTGGAATCATGCTCCGCACTTCCGAATCATGCTCCGCACTTCGGAATGATGCTCTGATCAGTAGAATCATGCTTCGACCTCGGAATTATGCCCTGATCTCAGAATTATGCCCCGCTCTCCGGAATCATGCTCCGACCTCCGGAATCATGCTCCGCAAATCGGAATTGTGCTTCGATTCCCGGAATTATGCTCTCGGAATGATACTCCGTCCCCGGAAGGATGTTTCACCTTGAAGTCCAACTCCAAGATCCATCAATTTCATGTATACAACTCATGTGCGGTGTGAATTTATTGATGTGGGGCACTTTGTTGGGGTCGAAAATTACACCCCGGTTGACCAAATCAAAGTCAACCCCAAATAAGCGGGCCCAAGCCCAGATCAAGTGGTCCCATGCCCATGTCGAGCGCCACGGCCGGTCCCCCCATGCCAAAATGAAATCATGTAATAAATAATTTTGATATAATTTTTTTATGCATGAATGTAAGGAAAATGGGCATAAAGCCAAATTTTTATAAAGCACATGAGGCATGGGATGAGGAAAATGCCATTTTGTAAAGCCCAAGAGCATATATGTAAATTTGTAAGACTATATAAGACAACATGATAATGAAATAAAAAACTTTTTCATTCCCCTAAAAAATGTAGGGTTTTTGTGTGCCTCCTTCTCCTTCCTCATGATTCTAAAATCTTCTTCCCCCTTTTGAATTAAATCAAGAGTTTTACTCTTGTTTTTCCAAAAATAAATAGTTTTTCACCACAAAACCTACAAAGGAGAGTTCAGATCTTCCATTAGATCTAAAAAAGGGGAGATTTTTAAATCTCACCACCTTTATCCATGATCCGGCCAACCGAGAAGAAGAAGAAGGAGACCCATCTCCAAAAATCCCATCTTGGGAAGATTCAGGGCCAAAGGGGAGAGAATCAAAGTAGCCTATTTTGATCATTTCTAAAGATTTCTGGGAGTTTAACTCCATTCAAGATCTGTTGGAGCTCAACTCCAGAAGTCAAATCGGGAACACAGCTCCCAATATACGGACAAAGTCCCTTTTCGTGCTGATGCCCAGCGCCCGCGTGCCAAGCACGTGGGGCACTGGCGCCCAGCGTCCGTGTGTTAGGCACGTGGGACGCTGACGCCCACACGTACTTTGGACGCCATTTCCCCCCTCATTTTATATACACTCCACACTAAAAATACCTCCCCCGTTAGAAAAAAATTCTAACGGGGCGCTGCCCCGCACTCTGTAAGAGGGCTGCTAGCCCCCTTGATCTCAGCCGCTATCCGGATAGAGGGACCCCCGTAAAAACTCTGCGAGGCTCCCGATATAAACAAAACCCTTCAAAACACAACACTGCACATTGAGTTCGCATGACCCGTTTGACCCGTCAATCGGAGATTCTCTCGCTCCAAAGGCGAGGGGTAATTAACGACAATTTAGTCCGCGGTTGCCGGAGATTCGGATCTCCACAATCAATAAACCCTAGCCTACCCTAATCAGGAGGAATCTGTAGTACGCCTGACAAGCGCGCGCGTATTCCCATCTCAATGGGTTGACGAAAAACACCCTACACCCATCTTGTCATGTCTCCACCGATGTCCATACTTACTAACATCATATGTAAACTTTTTGTTTAGAAAACACACATAAAATAAATAGATAATCTAATAGTTAGTTGTTTTGTAAACTTATTTACCTTCATGAATAGGATACATTTTTAATTAGTAGTGATTATCTTATTTCATGTTTTAACAGTTATGAAAATATGTGAATCGTATCATCCTATATTGCATACTATCACATAACGCGATCGTTTATTCAAAACAAAAAAAGTGTTTAATAATTTTTGGGCAGAATGTTTATTAATCTTTTATATCGATTTTAATATATATATCATGACCGATTCGTATGCTTGTCCGTATGCCTTTTATAATTTATTGCTCGCTATTTTTATTTTATTTATATTTAGTTTTAAAAGAAAACGAGATTTCAAATAAATATCATGACCTTGTCAATCTCAAATATCACCTTGAAGAAATAACTTTACTTTCCAAATAATTTTTAGAAAATCAATCTTAATTTCTGAACATTCTAAGAAAATTAGATTATATACTAGATAGAATTTCAGGTGTACAGTAAAAATTTCACATCAAACCGAATAACGGTTTAGCTGTTACGTAGTTTTTTATTCACTGTTTTTAAAACCAGAAAACTACAGGTCTTTTTCGAGAGACCATAACTCTATAATCGTTGATCCAAATTAAGTGTTTTCAGATGTTTTGAACATCTACATCGAAATATCTAGATTTTCTTATTTGTAAGTTTTTACTTAAAACCGACGTAAAATATAGAAAACCGCGTTACAATATTTAGTGACGAATCTGGACATAATCTGTCCAGATTCGCACACTATTTTTAAATAGGACATAACTCAAACTCCCGATATCCGTTCGTGATAAACTTTAGATGTGTAGATACAAAATTGATAGAACTATAATTTTCTGTATACTAGATTACTTAGAATTGTATGAAACAACCTGATATAGGATTTGCAGCACAATAAATAAATATGCATGCATAGTACAACATTTTTAACGCACTGTTCAACATTTTTAACGCCCTAGATTCATCACGGCTACATACTGTCACAATTTTGTCTGGATCGATCTGTGTATAGATCAAACACCAAAGTTGTTGGTCATATAATTGAATGAATAATGACCCGTACGTTGTGAGGTGACCACGGTAAACCAGTAAGAAATAGCGTGCAATTCAAATTAACAGCAAATGTTGCTTTGAATCATGTTTCGGATCAAAACTCAATTCGGCTCGAGTACCAACCGCATGATAACTAATCTTTCTTTGTACTTATCAATACAAGATGTGTATCAATAATGTTGACACCGGATTTGATAGATCAATGAAGCTGGAACCACATGTTGCTCCAACAATGTACACCAAACAAACCTTTTAAGTTTTCTCCAATGCCTCTTCCATGAACTCTGAACTACCATTAGCTAGCATCAAAATCAAAATAAAGCTGAAACTTTTTATGGATATATTTTCAGGACTAATGCCTATGATAAATTGTTCCAAAATAAGGAACAAGGAAAGGCAAAAAATGTGAGTTTCACGCAATCAATAAGAAGTAAGCTCTTCGTGCAAATCCAAAGCGTGAGTTTTTCCCCCAAAAGAGAGAAAAAAGTGTGAGTTTCATGCTGGTTCTTGTACCGGGCCAGGCCCAAATGGCCCATCAAAAGAACAAGAGAGTTTTAGTTCAGCTCCTTCCTTATGAGATCTCTTGGTTTTCAAAACAATTTCTTTGCTTTTTATCCCTCTTGATTCTAATTAGTTGTTGTTACGATATTGTTCTGATGCACTTTTCGTCTTGGGACATTTTTCTTACCATGTAAAACTTAGTCCGTATTCCTTTTGTTACGATGCACGATCTGGTTCCTTCTCTAAATCTTAATCTATTAAACCTTCATTGTTCAAAAACAATGGCTTGGTTAAATTGTGTCTACTTCTTGTATGATGTTAATGTGTTCCGAAGTAAAATCCATGCTCATCTTCCTTCACTTCCAACCCCGTCTTTTGCCTTCAATTTTTAATTCCGCAGTTTGCCGTTTAATTGTTATAATGTTGTCAACGGTTAGAAAAAACGCTATTTATCCACATCATAAAAACCGCTTTGGGTTTTATATATCAACAACCACGGAAGCCAATGGCTTAAGAAGATGAGACATCTCATTGATTTAGTGGTTGATAGATCTCCTAATGTTGTTGTGATCAAACATGTGCGAAGAAATGCCAAAAAAATTTGTATAAAGCTTTACGGATATTTTGAGGCATGTAAAATTCGTAAATGTCATCCACTGAGATCGGCACATCACAAATCTGCACGGATTGCAACATTGATCAACAAAAGGGGTCTAAAATGGAAAGCCTCCATTAAAATTCAGGACTAAAAACAGTATTTATACCAATGATTTGGATGGTTCGATACGTGGACCAATGGGACGTCCGGAACTGGCCACGCGGGGCCCACGCTGTCGCGTTCGATGTGACCGTTGCCCCGTGCGGAGCTACAATTGAATTCGGGTCGGCACTGGGCTCTAAGCGGGCCCCACCCGTTAACGTCTCCTCTGCTTGGATGCGGGTGCGTGCGGTCAAATCGGCAATGATGATTCGGGTGGGGTTGGTGGGTCCACGTGCGGGGCGTAGCCATAAAATCATTTTAAATGAATCGTATTATGGAAAATTTGCAATTTCATGCCTAATCTTTGACTTATATTTAGTTTTGAGTCCGCTGCTGCTGGCATGCATCACCCTTATGCTCCCCCTAGCCTGCCTTTTCTTTTTAGCAGTCCTTTTTATCATTTCAACACTGAGCATGGTTTGTTTTGATGAAGTCGACGTTAGATACTGTTTTTTGTTCTGGATGTTCGAATACCCTGTTTTTTGTTTTGATGAAGCAGACGTTAAATACTGTTTTTTGATCTTGAAGTTCGAATACCCTGTTTTGTAAGAAATCAAATCCTGATTTCTAACACCTGTTCTATTGATTAATATGATTTTTTGGTTATTACCATGGATGTAAGTACCGTTAATTGGTTTCATATACAAATAACATAATACCAGACGGCCGTACTTGTAGTCTAACGGTAAAGTCTTCTGGAGTTGACCAAGAAACCTAACCATAGTTTCTTTCTGGTTAACATTATAAATATTGATCATTTTCTCTGGACCGATCATTGTTGATATTTTAAAAAGGTAGCGATATTACCAAATTTTAAATTGATAAATCCACATAAAAAATTGTGTATGGACAAAACCAATCCACACTATAACAACCTTTAATTATCTTGTTGGTTTAATTTTCTAAAATATCACATTGATTATTTAAAAAATACTTCTCTCTGGCAACGTACCAATGACATATTAATACATTTTTTTTGGATAATTAATTCATTTTAACCGATCGAAATTGCAATTTTTTTTTCAAATGCTGGGAATATTTTTGATAGATCATAATATTTTGCAGGTGGAGGGGTTTGGGACAATGAGAAGGTTTTTTTATAGACAAAAATATTTTTTAAGTTATTGATTTCATCTCTGGGTAGTGGAGAGAATATAATGAGGGTATTTTAATAAATGAAACCAACAATATAGTTAGAGGCTGTTGTAGTTGGCGTAATTTTATCCGTACATAATTTTTGGTGTGGATTTATCAATTTTAAATTTGACAATATGGCCTTTGAAATTGTTGATTTTATATTTAGATGGTTTCAAAGGGAGCTGATATTGTTTTGATTGAGAAAAGCTTAACAAGGGCAGTGATGATCCATTAGCGCTGCTTTTTGGGGCCAAGACAGCAAATGTACGGCCACTTTGGAACCACTATTAAATGATAAATTGATAAATAGTTGTGTGATTGTTTCTTATGATGCTTATTAAAACACAACAACATTTTGTAGAAAAGAACTTAGATTTTATTCTACATAAAGATATTTGAAAACGCAACCCCAACTTTTATAATAATTTTGTATCTGGGTGGATGGTGCACTTCGACTTGTTCGATTCCAATCGGTTTGGAGTCAAATGAACGCTTAATGAGAAGTTTATGTCCCACCGTAAAAAAATATTTTGCTTATAATATTTAATTTTTTTCCAATAGAGAACTCTTCCTCCTTTACAATTTCTTTTTGTATTTGATTAGCAGTGGCAGAACATGATAATTTGAAAACATAGCCAGAAAATGCAATAACTTCTTATGACATTTCTCTTTATTATAACTATTTTGTTTGCAATGCGCAGTACTTTAATCCTATAAGAATATGATTAACACTTATTGGAGGTGAATTTCGTTTTTTCGCTCTCAAGATAAATTTTAAATTTTGTTTAATACTTGTTTTTGTTCGGCCAAACACAAGAAATACGAATTGAATATAAAAATATTCTATGACAAAGGTGGAAATCAACCGAGCAAGAATTTTAGGGACTTGTTAGCTTGTAATAAACCTTACAAACAATTTTACACCACGTTGAGACATACCAACCAACAACAGAAATAAAGGATGTACCAACCAGGCACCTCGAAAGGGAGACGCTCCTTATGATGTCATTGATCGCTATCTAAAGTTTAATAACGGGTTTAGGTGTCTCCGTGTTGACATGAATTGAATTGGAATCCAATAACCTAGGAAGTACGAATATGACCGCTCTGACTTCAACATATCAAATTCCCTATCACCACAGCCGGGTGTTCATTTTTCATGACATGTATTCTATCAGATTTAACCATAATTCTTTTACGGCTAACACCGTTACAGTGTAAACAGACGAAAATGATTTTACCAAATTACCCTATTCTTCATTCTGGTACTACTAAAATAAATAAATAAATATCAAAGAAGAGAGCAATGTGATGGAAGCTTAGCAAGCTCTCTCTAATAATGCCAATGCCAACAATCATAATGGCCATTGGCACAACTCCATCTCTCACTGTTTTGGGGCATGTGGCCATTGGATCTACACATCCGCTTTATTTTTTTTGCAAATAACAAAATTGCAATATGTTGGGATTTTTAGCTCCTAAATAATTCAGAAATGAAACACAGATTTTTGAGAAGAAAAGAAAATATAAAAACACAATCAAACATAAGAAAAATATTCAAACTTTTCTTCTTTATACAACTTCAATACGAATTACAAAATCTCTCTTCCTACAAAAACTTCTCTTCAACTCTTTTTCTTCTTCTCTAAATGAAATACCCTAATCAATTTATATTTATAGGCTTAGAAAACCAAAACCTTCATACTATAATACCTAATTTAACTAATTTAGATCTCATCATATCTCCAAAAAACAGTCTCTTCAAATCTTCAAATAAATCTTCAAATTATTCTCTAACTAACTTTTCTAAATACACCAGAATTCAACCCAATACGGGAGCAGACGTATGAAGAAAGTGCAAGTCGACGTTAGACACCCCACGAGTTGCGGGGAAGCGGAATAGGTAAAACAGTCATTTTGTTTAAAACAAACATCGACTAACTTAGGGATCTTTGCCAAACCCTAACTAACAATATCATAGGAGGGATTAGCTACTATGAAAGAAGATTATACCTAATGAACCAAGTCCTTCTTGTTCTCATTGACCACCTCCTCGTCGGCCTCCTCTTTGTGATAGAAGATCCACCCGAGAGCTACTACTCCAAGCTTGACCTCTAACTTGAGGTAACTAGGTAACTAAGAGTGCTAATCAAAGCAACCTAAAGGATATAGAATATGATTAGGGATCAATTAGGCTTGCTAACCCTTGATCTCAACACATGAGAGGTTAGGGTTAGGGTTTGAAGAGAGAGCTTGAGGAGAGAGAAGGTGAGAATGAGAATGATCTTGGAATAATGAATCATTGTGAATATATGAAGCATAAGATATTTATTAAATGAAATAACAATTAACAATTATCATTATGCTTCATTAACTCACCTTGTGATTCATCTCATGAGTCATTTAAACAATAAATGCATCAGTAACTCTATGGATGAATCACACCATGAGTCATTAAACCAATTAATGAAAATGCCACCTAAGCCTCCAACTCATCAATCTTCTAGAAACTTCTCGACAAATTACGAGAACGCCCCTCCCATCCGTGAAAACACGGAAATACTGAGACTGTATAAATCCAATAATCCAATACTAGAATCTGGCTTAAACCAAAGCCTGCTAGTAAAAACTGTCCGAACATCGTACGTGCGTAAAAACACGTATGCGTCCGACCCCTGTCGTAAAACCATACGACTTCTATATTGTTTCGCCCGAAGCAGGGAAACTCTCTGTGTGGGACTCTAAAGACTCGACTACTACGCTGGCAGTGGGTTTAACTACAGACCGCAAGCGGCACTAGCTGTACGTAACGGTCCCCAGGTAGATATCGATAAGAAGGCCGATGAGGAAACCCATCCGAACTCCTACTGAGCCTGATGTGACAATCTCCGTACAGTCCGGTCTGTTCGTCTAGGACTATCGCATATCGGGCCTAGGGGGCGGCAAGCGTCAGTCCCCTAAAAGCGGTATAAGTCGTGTCGGAGTGAAGCCCATTACACCTTGAGAAGCTACTGGAAAACCTACCAGTAAATCTCGCTTGTCCTGGCCAGAGACTTTGCGTAATGGCTCTCCAGACACAGCGCAATATCAACTCCCAGTACCGGGAGAGACGAATCCTGTCTAACCACCACTGCCTCCAAGTGCTTCGGGACTGCACCCAACTGCTACCTGTTTGCATGACTCCTTTGAGCCGTGGTAGGGTAGCAATCTAAGAACAGTGGGAACACACTCGAGGCGAAACAGCAGTGTCAAGTCTGCGGACTATGCTGTACTCATGTCACCTGGGAACTGTTAACTGACGACGGGTATAATACCAACCAACAGTTCCCTGCGAGTCCTGTCAGGTGTACCCGTAACCTAACGAGCACCTGTATACTATCTCCAGTACGATGTACTGATGGCTGTGGGACAGACCATCTTCCCAACTGGGATGAGAAGCGTACATACTAGTCTACTCCGGAGTATCGATGCCCTGTCTCGATAATCCTACGACTAGGGACCTGAAAAAGGATGTGCTTGTAGACTACCCAGCCTCCACTAGTGTGACTGTCATCGCAACGCTGGTAGTCAAGCAAGATCCTAAGGGCTCTATCAATACGTACACACATATTAAGATAGATATAAACCAAGTAGCATACTACCATGTTTAGCAAGACTGTTAATATAACTGTGAATATCCCAAGCTTCCATTAAGTAATATACAAGCTAGTATGATACAATAATGGCCCCTAGGGCATATACACTAACAGAAAGCAATGCAAACGTCTGCCCAAACAATTGCCCAAAACACAGCGCGTCGACAGACGTCTGATCGCTCTTTGTAGTTCTTCGAATTTGTACTACAAACGTATGAAACACTATGGCTCTGACGTCTAACGCACAAACATGTTGAATACAAGTAAATTTCATTACAATCTCCATCTTGACCTGTATTCAACAAGCCGTCTTCTATCTTCTCTTCATAATATCCACCCACGATATCTTCTGAGCTTTGCACAAAACTCCACCTTGACTCAAGTTTCCTCCACCTTTCTCCAAATTTGTTCTTCTGCACACATGCTTTCCCACAACTTGATATATGTTGCTTGAAGTTCTGACTCTTTTCATCATGACACAGTTCTTCTGGCACACTTTCATCACTCCACCTTGAAGAATAATTATGTAATCTCTTGTATCCAATCTTTCAAGTGAAATTAAATTCCTCTTAAGTTTTGAGACATACCTGACATCACCAAGAACTCTCTGCTTCCCATCAAATATCATCATCTTCGCGGTGCCCACGCATTCTATTTCTACTTCAGAATTATCTTCTAAAGTCACCGTCTCCTTTTTCTCCTTGATTCTATCGACCACTCTTTATTTGAATATATGTGAACGGATGCTCCCGAATCCATGTACCACATATCTTCCTTCTTAACTTTATCGTCACTAGTCATAAGCAAATCACGTTTTATCTCGACATCGTAGGCCACGTTTGCTTACCCTTCCTCTCTACGCCTCTTCAGATCATCTAAGTCCTTATTCATCTTAGAGCAATCAGATATATAGTAAACCATCTTGTTGCAGTAATGACATGTTATTTTCGAAACATCTCTTACAGGCCACGATCTTCGATTTCTTTCATCGTTGCTCTGTTCCTTCCTTCACTTCGGACCCTCTCTTGCAACAAGTGCAGATGAATCAGGTGATCTATTTAATGATTTCCATCTTAATTCTTTATTTAGGAGATAGTTTGTTACCGCGCTCATAGAAATAACTTCATCAAGAGATGCATTGTTCAAGGAAATTACTAGAGTTTCCCAACTGCTCGGAAGGGAACTCAATATGATAAGTGCTTGCATCTCGTCTTCAATCGGCATATTCATGGCTGCTGTTTACCCTAATGAGAGCAAAGCTCTGTTCAAATTCCAAGACGGGAGACGAAGCAACGCTTCTGTTTCCCCAATCAGAGCAAAGCTCTGCTTTAAAAATTTAAAGTTAAAATTAAAGTTAAAATAAATGAAGTAACGCTTCAGATCCCCTGCGCTGCGCGCAGAGCGCCACGTGTCAAAATCAGACACTCCAGCGCAGAGAGCGCAGCGCTCAAGGCAGCGCGCCCAATTAAAGTAAGGCACTGTTTAAAATAAAAAATTAAAATTAAAGGAAGCAACGCTTCAGTTGCGTAAGCGCTGCGCTGCGCGACACGTGTCAGCAAGCGCAGTTGCGCAAGCGCAGGAGCGCAAGCGCTGCGCTGCGCGACACGTGTCAGCGCAAGCGCAGTTGTGCTACGCTGTGCGCTGCGCGACATGTGTCAGCGCAGGTACACAAGCGCAGTTGCGCTGCGCTGTGCGCTGCGCGACACGTGTCACGCGCTGGGGCGTTTGCGCCAAACAGAATTAAAATTCTAATAAGATCTTTCTGTTTTTATTAAAAACGAGAAGATTGTCTTCTGTAAAACAGAAGCCATTGGATCAAAGATCCAACGGTGGGGAAAATTCCCCAAATCACTCAGAGAAAGATCTCTTTAACAAACTTAACAAATCTATGGGCACTATATAAAGACCCCTAGACCCCAAATTAAAATCATCAAGATCATCATTGAAAACTCTGAAGAATTGGAGAAAATTCCTCAAGAACAAAAAAGGTAAAAACCTTTAGAAAAAAAGAGAAAATTCTCTTATGAACAGATCATTGATATGAGAACAAGATCAATGATCTTCAATAAAAAGAAAAATAAATAATAATAAGTGTTTTGCACTTTTTTATGAACCACTGGTTCCTGAAATAAGAAAAACTTGTTTTGTTTGATCTAAATTAGATCAAGAAAACAAACAGTGCTTTGCACTTTTTTGTGAACCATTGGTTCTAGAATCTAAAAGATTCTCAAGTCAATAGTGGTTTACACTTGCAAAACTGCACTGTTGCGCTCTTGGGTTGGCGCAAGCCATAAGAGAGCGCCACGTGTCAGTATCTGACTCACTTGCGCTGTGCGCTTTTAAGATAGAGCTTTGCTCTCTGAATTTGGCGCAACTCACCAGAGCGCGCCACGTGTCGGCAGCGCAAGCGCAGCGCACTGGTGCAGCGCACTGCGCTTGCGTGACACGTGTCACCCCGTAAGAGCTTGCGCTCATTTATTGGCGCAAAGCGCCTGACAGGCCATATGGCCCTTGTCAGATAATTGATGCACTGCATCATTAAAAAGGGCTCAGCCCAATTAAAAGGGCCTAACAGGCCTAGTAAATGCTATGCATTATTTTCAAACAGATGCAATGCATCTGAGCCCAAGTAAAAATAGATGCAATGCATTAGAGCCCAAACAAGGATCTGTCATACCAGAACAGATGATGTGCATCATTTAAAAGGGGCAGAGCCCAAATAAAGGTCCAACAGAGACCAAGATTAATGCTATGCATTATTAAACATGGGCAAAGCCCTAGCACAGGTCTGATAGACCAAAAATAAGAAATAAAGTTGAATATTCTCATCTGGACTTAGCCCAATCATGGCCGTAAGTCCTCAAATTAAATCGACTGAGCACAACTGCTCTCTTAAATCAATTTTGGTTCAAGGGTACATCTCTGAACTCCTCTGACACCTATCGTTGTAATCCTTCAACGACGTCAGAGAGGTGATGGGTCCCGATGGCCATACATACAATGGACCTCTATGTCCCTAAACTGGAACACGGACCACCATGTCCCTAAACTGGAACAATAGAGCCCAAATGCTCTCTTGTCGGATCTAAACGATCCCGTTTAAGTTGATCTTAGCCTCAAAAATGGCTAACGTATCCATAAACGCTCAAACAGACTTTAGTCCCAAATTGGACTACAGGTCTCCCAAACAACTTTGGTTCAAAGGTACATCTCAGAACTCCTCTGACATCTGTCGTTGTAATCCTTCAACGTCGTCAGAGAGGTGACGGGTCCCGAAAACCACATATCAACACGGACTGTGGGGTCCTTAAACTCATGGACTTATGCGTCCTTAAACCAAAGACGGATTGTGGGATCCTTAAACCCGCGTACTTATGCGTCCTTAAACTAAAACACGGACTGTGGGGTCCTTAAACCCACGGACTCAAGTGTCCTTAAACTAAATATGGACCACCATGTCCCTAAACTGGAACATGGACCGCAATGTCCCTAAACTACCTATGGACCACTACGTCCCTAAACTGGAACAATAGAGCCCCCAAACGCTCTTTTGTTGGATCTAAACGATCCCGTTTAAGTTGATCTTAGCCTCAAATATGGCTAACGTATTCTTAAACATTCAAACAGACTTTAGTCCCAAATTGGACTATAAGACCCCCAATCAACTTTGGTTCAAGGGTACATCTCCGAACTCCTCTGACATATGTCGTTGTAATCCTTCAACGTCGTCAGAGAGGTGACGGGTCCCGACGGCCATATATTAAATGGACCACTATGTCCCTAAACTGGAAATGGATCTAGACGATCCCGTTAAGTAGATCTTAGTCTGGAAATTAGACTAACGTATCCTTAACAAACGTTTAAGTTGATCTTAGCCTCAAATATGGCTAACGTATCCTTAAACCAAAACCCAAAACCCAAATCTAAGAAAATACGGATTTGGACTAATCCACGTCCTACGGGCGACGAAATAAATAGTCTCCGTATACAATCCACGGGCAACCACAAACAAAACAAACACACACGACACGAAGTGAAATACTGGAGAAGGAGAAAGTTGTCACGGCGATGCGGTAGCGTAATTAACTGCAGGGGCTTGCGCCTGCAGGGAAGAGCGTCCCCACAATCAAAAACCCCTCAAGCGAGGAGGAATCTGACGAAGTCTGCTACATCGGCCGCATCCATTTAAACCTCCGATACACGGTGCCATAAATCAACTTGGCATCTTCGGAGAGGTGGACGGATAAAACCATATAGCATCTGCCCCGAATCTCAGGCCAGACGTCCTCGTGTCTCGGCCGTCGTTCGGAGGGGAACAGATTCTGGCACGCCCGGTGGGACCTTTTCCTCTTTCCACTTCACACTTCGTGGGTCGTGTTCGCGAACGAATCGCGGTTTGCTGTGGTTGCCTGTAGATTCGAGGTACTAAGATTTGGTGTCTTGCTCCGTGCAGAAAAAAGAAGATCAATGGCTTCAAACTGCACTGCCTGCAACTACAACTCTCGCTCCGTCCTCGCTGAAGGAGTGACTTATGGGCCCCAAGCGGCCTCCCTTTTCAAGATGCCAGTGGAGCAAGTAACTCAAGCCACCACTGAACTATTCTTCGGGACCATGTTCCCACCGATGAGCTTCAATGTCCCAATGTCGTTACAAGAAGCCCCAAAGAAGTCGGTCTTTGATCGACTTACCACTGCTGCGACCCCTCTCAACGGGTCGCCCAACTTCAAGACCTCAGTGTTCAACAGACTGGGCCAGAGCGTCTACAAGCCCGCGATACCCGAAGTTGCCATCCCAAAGCGGATAGCCATCCCGGCTCAAGCGGACGAAATCATTGGGAAGGCTTCTCCTTCCAAAAAGTCGGTTTTTACGAGGATGGCCATTCCGGCTTCTGCTCCAGGCGAGGCCCTCAAAGCTGCTTCCTCTGCCCAGAGCAGGGGGCACGACGAAGTCACCCTTATAGCTGAAACAGCTCCATTCGCAAGACACGTCCGACGTCGCCACTGGCGCCGAGTAAGGAAGGCTGGGGGCAACTCCCCCTCTGGATTTACGCCACCTGCTCCGATGGAGGGGATCGAGGCTGCTGTTCCAACCGGGAACAGCTTTGAATTGCTGAACACGGTGCACAGAAACTCTCCTACCGCGGTGTTGAAACGAACTCCTTCACCTGTGAAGAATACTCCTGAGAAGAAGCTAGAGCAGCCCCCTCAACGGCTGTCCTCTAAAATTTACAAAGTCTGGCGACAGGTCCAAGAGTCGGTGATTGATGAAAACTATCTCCGCCGACAGAAAAAGATGAAGGTTCGGCATTAAGCCACAAAAAGCAACAGCTACGTGGGTGCCCACTGCAACGGCCCCCTCATCTCCAATCCCTCAAAGGAAAAGGAGGCCGCAAAGAGCCCCTGTGAACATGGCGAAGCGTGAAAGAGCTGAACACAAGCACCCCAAGTCTGGGGGCATGATGGTACATACCGTCTATATGGCTTCCGGAAAGGAGGAAAGCCGCGCTTCGACGGGTCACCGACCGCTTACCTGGTCAGTGACCAAAGCCCAGGAGCAGCAACAGAAGCTTCAGGGAATGATGACTACAATGGCCGCACTTACCGGGCCAAAAGAAAGCTCGGAGGCATCATCAGAACAGCGTCACGAGCAAGAAACCGATGCTGACTACCTACTGAGAGTCCTCGAAAAGAAGGACAAAGAATCCGCAGAACAAGCGGCTAACATAAAACAAATGGCACTCCTCTTCCAAGATATGGTAGGGATGATGTTACAGCCGGACCGTCCAGCTGAAGACCCTCCGATCATTGTCGGAAACGACGGAGGGGAAACATCTAGTCCTCCTCCGGTTCTTGCAGCAGCCAAGGAAGAAACCATTTCCAAAGCCGCACTGGATGACTATATAGCTCAGCAAATACGAGCTCATCAGGCGAGTGAAGCGGCTGGGCAAATTGTTAGAACTGGATGACCCTATTCGGGCTGGTATGACCAAATCAGTTACCCGTCGGGATATACGATCCCTAAGTTCCATGTATATAAAGGGACAGGGAATCCACATCAGCATGTCGCTCAATTCAGGGCCTTATGCGGCAATACTGGGGACGATGACAAATTGTTGCTTCGACAATTCGTCGGCAGCTTAGCAGAAACAGCCTTTGAATGGTATTCGGAGCTACCTAACGACTCTGTCAAAACATTTGCGGAGATGGAGCTACTGTTTACACAAAGATTCGCGAGTGCTAGTGAACGCGCCCCGATAACAGCACTGATAAATGCCAGGATAAGGCCAAGTGAAACGTGGGTCCAATACGCAACACGATGGCGGAACCTATGGTCAAAATGCGAACAACGTATAGAAGAGGCACCTGCGGTAGGTATGTTCGTGGGTACCCTTGACCCTCAAGCGACCATCTCGCAATTCATGATGTTCTTCAGGCCGACCACCTTCCAAGCCCTGATCGAAAAGCTAGCTCAAATGGACCAGATGGGCCATAGACCGTCTCCTCCAAAACCAGATTCTCGAAATGAGAAAGGAAAAGGGAAAGCGATCGTCGTCGCCAATGCTCAACAACCGCCGAGCAACTCAAAGCCGGTCGCTCGCCAAAACAACGTGCGTCCACGCCTATCCCTCGAAGAAAGACTAGGACGTCCTTACTCGTTTCCTCAGAATAAAACGAGAAGACTATTCGAGCTGGCAGTGCGCAACAGACTCATCAATCTGCCGAGTCCAAAACGTCTGTCGCAGCCAGGCGATTTCAATAATCCCAATTATTGCCCTTACCACCAAACGGTAAGTCACCCGATCGAGAATTGTTTCGTCTTTAACGGATGGATCGAGGATCAGTAACTACAAGGCAAGTTTGTGCTGTCTGAAAACTGGAAGGTAAACCCACCACATCCGCACATTCTAAAGAAGACGGACACGATGGGGGCAGCTGGTTCTTTTGTTGAGGACGAAAACGATGGAGAAGACTCATCAGATGAATCCGAAGACTACGTAGCGAGTTGTCATGTGATCTCTCACTCATTGGTGGATGATGAAGAGGCTCCTTGCGCCGAGGAACCAAGGGCGGACCCTGAACCAGAAATTCCGCGGCCCTCAGACGAGTTGATCGATGCCTTCCTGAATGAGATCCGTTTGAAAGTTAAAGCCAATCAAGAGCGTGAGATGGCCATACTGGAAGGAGCCAAACACCGCCGACTAGACGAAAGAGTCGAGGCACTCCCGTCAAATCAAAAGCCATCCGCTGCGGATAAAAACAAATTCAAGACGAGGAAAAGGTTTGCTAAAGCCCTGTCAGCGGGAATGAAGCTACCACCCTCTGAAGAAAATACTCTCGGTGGAGTAGAGATGCATCCTAACTTCTGCTTATATCATCAGAAGATCATACATCCTACCGAAGACTGCGACTCCTTTAAGTGTTGGTGGCAAGGGTATGTCGTTCAAAAGCAATACTTCAACTGGATAAAACGTGGAGCTCGTAGACATCAGAAAAATGCGATAGATGAGCACAAAAGAGCCGACGACGACTGTCACATAGCCGACTCCAAGGGATCGCAAATTATCACCTTTGGAAGCGACTCTGACGAAGAAGCTGCCCTCAACCCTCTCCTCAAGGAATCCATTTCAAAAATGAAAGAATTGAGGAGTTGTGAGAACGTTCAGCCGTGCAATCGCACGCTACTGGAAAAAAATCTCGGCCGCCGTTCGGAGGGGAACAGCTGCAAATTGATTCACAATATTCTGAAGTTCGTTCAAGTGTTCCACTATTGAGGGATCTTCCTGGAACTTCAAATTCATTCATTCTCTCATTTGAAAATCCTTGTTCATAGCCGTCTTAATCTCGTAGAGATCAGTCAACTTTTTTCATAAAGTTTCTGCAGTGCTCTCTGATGATATATGGTGGAATATTGAATCTTCTATCCATCTGCGAATAAGAATTCTCGCCTTTCGATCCATTCTTGCCCAATCTTCATCAAACATCTTCTTTGGATTGGCGCTAATCCCATAAAGAGGCGCATCTAAATATTTGAGGAACAACATTTCATCCATCCCCGACTTTCATATCGATCAATTTGTGTTATTCAAACACATCATCTTTGTTGGGATTTTAGTTGTCTCCATCATCGTCATTCTTCTCTCAATCAAAGCTCCGATACCAATTTATTAGGATTTTTAGGTCCTATACAATTCAGAAATCAAACACGGATTTTTGAGAAGAAAAGAAAATATAAAAACACAATCAAACACAAGAAAAATTATTACACTCTAGTACGTTTATACAATATAATTTGGTATATTAAGTCTTTCTTTAAAATTCTTTTATTCTTTTTGCTATTGGGCTGCGAATGATTCAAATATTAGTAGTCGTTATCCGATCCGACCCGTATATTTGAAACCCGATATGGTGCGGGGTTATATCAAATATTTACTAGTACGGTGTATCTACGTGAATCGATTACTATATATACTTTATATATGTTTAAATCTTTACATATCTATTTATAGTACAAGATATAAATAAATAATATTTTTCTAACTAACTTTGCATGGTATATCACCCCATATTTTATTGTTGCTCTTACCTATTATGGTCAAATCCTAAATTACAGACAATAAAATATTTAATAAATTTTTATGAATATTTACCTAAGTTTTATTTGGGGATATATGTATTTAATACTAGATTATTGCATTATGGCCAAAATGTTTACGTATATATTTTATTCTCGAAACTATATTTTTTGACTAAATTCGGGTAATATTTGGAGTGATTTGATATTATCTAGTTATCCTAATATTATATATATATATATATATATATATATATATATATATATACACTTATAATATTTTCATATAACTCTCTCTCTCTCTCTTCTCCGTCTTTATCTCTCCTCTCTCTCTCAATCACACGACAATAGCATCACCATACCACCACCAGACCACTACCGTGCTATCATCGTGCCATCTGTTTCCTCCAATCAGAGCAAAACTCTGTTTAAATTTCAAATTTTGAAATGAAACAACGCTTCATAGCAGTGCCAATTGCGCTGCGCCCTAAGTAGCGCGCCACGTGCAAAAGCACATGTGCGCTAGCGCTGAGAGCGCTGCACTATAAGCAGTGCACCCCGTGCAAAACACGTGTGCGCTAGCGCTAAGTGCGCTGCACTCTAAAGTAGAGCACCACGTGCAAAGCACGGGTACAATAGCGCTAAGTGCGCTGCACTCTATGTAGCGCACCACGTGCAAGACACGGGTACGCTAGCGTTGGAACTAAAAGCTCTCCACCGTCAGATCAAAGATCCAATAATAATGATAAATTATTAATTGACCAGAATAAAATTCTGTTAAGGAAACATTCCTCAAAATCTTTCCAAACAAAAAGATTGTACTCTGTAAATCAGAGCACCGTTGGATCAATGATCCAAAGGTGATTAAAAATCACCAAAATACAGAATAAATTCTGTATGGAAAAAATTACCCCTTTTTAAAAACAAGAAAATTGCCTTCTGTAAATCAGAAGCGCTTAGATCAGAGATCCAACGGTGGGGAAATCCCCAAATCAATTGGAGAAAAGATCTCCTAAACTGATTGAACAAATCAGCTTGCCCTATATAAAGGCCTCAAGACTTCAAATCTGATATAGAGAAATATACAAAGGAATCCCCCCATAAATTTTGAGAAGTCTTAGAAAGAAGAGCCAAGCTCTCAGAAGAAGAAGATTTTCTTCAAGGTAAAAAAGAACAGAAAGACGAAATCGTCTCGTATAAAAGAAAAATTTACTTCTTTTTCTAAAATCATAGACCTACAAGACTAAGGTCTTTTACAAAGAGATCTAAAGATCTCATCATAAAAAAAAGAGAATATAATTCTTTTCACAGATCATAGCTCTATAAGACTAAGGTCTTTTATACAAAGAGATCATGAACATCTCATTATAAAATAAAGGGGGAAAGAATAAGACAATTCTCTTAAGATCACAGATCCATAAAGACAAAGCCTTTCATCAAATATAAGAGATTGAAGCATTTCCTATAAAATAAGAACTTTTGTTCTTAGAATCTTAAGACAAAGTCTCTTATAAACGATAATTTGTTTCTCGGATCATAAAGTTGATCATTTAGCACTTTGCACTCATAAAATAGCGCTCTGCGCTCTTGGACTGGCGCACGGCGCCAAGCGCACCACGTGCTCCTCACGTGTGCGCCACTTAACAGTTAGCGCTCTGCGCTCTTGGACTAGTGCTTTGCGCTCATGAACTGGCGCTTAGCGCCAAGCGCACCACGTGCTCCTCACGTGTGCGCCACTGAACAAACAGCGCTTTGCGCTCATAAAATAGCGCTTTGCGCTCATAAACTGGCGCAATGCGCCCATTATCTGGCGCTTAGCGCCAAGCGCGCCACGTGCTCCTCACGTGTGCGCTACCCAGCAGAAGCGATTTACGCTCTTTGACAGGCGCAAAGCGCCAAGCGTGCCACGTTCTCCTCACGTGTACGCTAAAAGAACATAAATTGTTCTACAAATAAAGCCTAGAGCTACGAGAAATGCTCAGCATTCAGTAAAAGACAAAAACATTGTCAGAATTCAAATCAATGCTCAGCATTGTTAAATGTTCACCATTTTAATTAAGTGGGCCACAGAACCCTACTTCAGATTAATTGAGCCTATATGCTCACAAATCCTTGATCTTGGTCCCAAATTGGACTACAGATCCCAACCAATATTGGTTTGAGGGTACATCTCTTCACTCTTCTGATATTTGTCGTTGTAATCCTTCAACGTCTTCAGAGAGGTGACGGGTCCCGACAACCAAACATTCCACGAACTGTGGGGTCCTTAAACCCATGGACTATAATGTCCTTAACCTTGGACTGTGGGGTCCTTAATCCCATGGACTATGATGTCCTTAACCTTGGACTGTGGGGCCCTTAAACCCATAGACTATGATGTCCTTAACCTTGGACTGTGGGGTCCTTAAGCCCCTTAACCTCGGACTGTGGGGTCCTTAAGCCCATGGACTATGATGTCCTTAACCTTGGACCGTAATGTCCTTAAACTAATTGTGGACCGCAATATCCCTAAATTAAACAATAGAGCCCAAATACTCTTTTGTTGGATCTAAATGGTCCTGTTAAGTTGATCTTAGTCTAAAATTTGACTAACGTATTCTTAGCAAAACGTTTAAGTTGATCTTAGTCTTAAATGAGACTAACGTATACTTAAACCCAACCCCAAAGCCAAATCTAAGAAGATACGGATTTGGACTAATCCACGCCCTACGAGTGACAACATAAATTAGTCTTCGTATACAATCCACGGGCAACCAAAACCAAAACAAACACCCACGACACGAAGTGACCATCTGGAGAAGGAGAAAGTGGTTACCGCGATACGGTAGCGTAATTAACTGCAGGGGCTTGCGCCTGCAGGGAAGAGCGTCCCCACAATCAAAAACCCCTCAACGAGGGGGAATCTGACGAAGTCTGCTATATCGGCTGCATCCGTTTAAACCTTCGATACATGGTGTCATAAATCAACTTGGCATTTTCGGAAAGGTGGACAGATAGCACCATATAGTATCTGCCCTCGAAGTTCAGGCCTGGACGTCCCAACGTCCCCGATCGCGTCTTTCGGCGGAAAACAGATTCCGGCACGCCCGGTGGGACCTTTTCCTCTTTCCACTCCACATTTCGTGTGTCGTGTTTCACGGACGAATCGCGGTTTGCAATGGTTGCCCCTGGATTTGAAGTACTAAGATTTGGTATCTTGCTCCGTGCAGAAAAACAGAAGATCAAATGGCTTTCAACTGCACAAGCTGTAACAACGGCAATAACTCTCACTCCGTCCCTGCGGGAGAAGTGACCTACGGGCCTCAGGCGGCCTCCGTTTTTACAATGCCGGTGGACCAGGTGACGCAAGCCACCACAGGGCTATTCTTTGGGACCATGCTCCTACCCATAACTTTCAACACACCACTGCCATCACAAGAAGCTAAGAAGAAGTCGGTTTTTGATCGGCTCACAACTACTGCGGCCCTTCTTAATGGGTCGCCCAAACCAAGCGCCTCAGTCTTTAACAGATTGGGCCTAAGCTCTAATGGACCTGTGAAGAAGCCCGCGATACCGGAAGGGGTTATCCCGAAGAGGATAGCTATTCTCGCGACTGTTGCAGCTCCCGTTCCAGACAAAGTCATGAAGGCTGTTTCCCCTATTCGAAAATCGGCCTTTGCAAGACTGAATACCCCCTCTCAACGGGTGTCAGTCTTCGATAGGCTAGCATCAACAACAGTATCTCCTCAAAGCAGGGGGCATGAAGAAACTGATCCAACAGCGGAGGTGATCTCGGCCGCACGACATGCTCGACATCGCCACTGGCGCCGAGTGAAGAAAGTTGGGGGCAATTCCCCTTCTGGACTAACTCCGCCAACTCCAATGGTGGAAGTCAACACTGCTGTTCCAACTGGGAACAGTTTTGAACCACTCAGGAGGGTCCGCAAGAACTCTCTGACTGCTGTGCTGAAAAGATCTCCTCCACCAATGGAGAACGCTACAAAGACGAAGCTGGAATGGCCCCCTCAGCGGTTGTCCTCTAAAATTTATAAAGTTTGGCGACAGGTCCAGGACTCTGTGGTAGATCAAAATTATCCCCGCCGACAGGAAAATATGAAAGTTCAACGAAAAGAGGACTATCCTATCAAGCCACAGAAGGTGTCATCTGTTTGGGTACCCGCTGCAACGGCTCCCTCAACTCCGACGGCCCACAAGAGGAGAAGGCTGTAGAAAATCCCTGAGTCTGCGATGAATCACAAGAACACAGAATCTAAACGCCCCAAATTTGGGGGCATGGTGGTGCATACCGTCTATATGGCATCCGAAAAAGTGGATAGCCGTATCTCCACAGGTCATCGACCACTTACGCGATCAGTGACTAAGGCTCAGGAGAAACAACAACAAAAGCTCCAAGAAATGCTAATGGCTATGGCCGCACTTATGGGACCGAAAGCAAGCCCGGAGACATCCTCGGAGCAGCGCCATGAGCAGGAAACCGATGCCGAATTCATTCGGAGAATGCTTGAGAAGAAGGACAAAGAGGCCGCGGAACAAGCGGCCAATATAAAACAAATGTCCCTTCTATTCCAAGATATGGTAGGCATGATGATCCAGCCGGACCCTCCAGCCGAAGACCCTCCAGTAATAATTGAAGATGATAGAGGAGAGACGTCAAATCCTCTGCAGGCTTTGTCAGCAGCCAAGGAGGAGACCATCTCTAAAGCCACGCTCGATGATTATATAGCACAACAAATACGAGCTCATCAAGCAAATGAAGCGGCTGGCCAAGTCGTCAGAACTGGACAGCCCTATCCGGGTTGGTACGACCAAATAAAGTACCCGCCGGGATACATGATCCCCAAATTCCACGTATATAAGGGGATAGGCAATCCCCATCAACATGTCGCTCAGTTCAGGGCTCTCTACGGCAACACTGGAGGGGATGATAAGCTACTGCTTTGCCAATTCGTCGGCAGGTTGGCGGAGACGGCGTTCGAATGGTATTCAGAGCTTCCCAACGATTCACCCAACGATTTGCGAGCACCAGCGAACGTACCCCAATCACGGCATTGATCAATGCCAGGGTGAAGTCGGGAGAAACTTGGGTCTAGTATGCGATACGGTGGCGGAATTTATGGTCGAAGTGCGAGCAGCGCATCCAAGAAGCGCCTGCGGTAGGCATGTTCGTAGGGACCCTTGACCCTCAGGAGACCATTTCACAATTCATGATGTTCTTGAAGCCAACTACTTTCCAGGCCTTGATTGACAAACTAGCCTAAATGGATCAGATGGGTCATAGACCATCTCCTTCGAAGCTGGAATCTCGAACTGAAAAAGGGAAAGGGAAAGCAACCTTCGTCGCCAATAGTCAACAACAGCCGAGCAACTTAAAGCCGGTAGTTCGCCAAAAC
Source organism: Agapanthus africanus (assembly GCA_030015575.1). NCBI lineage: Eukaryota > Viridiplantae > Streptophyta > Magnoliopsida > Asparagales > Amaryllidaceae > Agapanthus > Agapanthus africanus. The sequence goes on from CM057343.1 coordinate 634,681,331, forward strand.
AACGTGCGTCCACGCCCATCCCTTGAGGAGAGACTGGGACGTCCTTACTCGTTTTCTTGGGATAAAATGAGGAGACTGTTCAAGCTGGCAATGCGCAACAGACTCATCAATTTGCCGGATCCAAAACGCCCGTTGCAGCCAGGCGATATCAACAATCCTAATTACTGCCCTTACCACCAAGCAGTAAGTCATCCAATCGAAGATTGCTTCGTCTTCAAAGGCTGGATTGAGGACCAATACCAACTGGGCAAATTCGCGTTGTCTGAAAACTGGAAGATGAACCCGCCACAACCACATGATCCAAAAAAGATAGACAGGCCGGGGGCATCGTGCTCCCCAATAAAGAAAACCCCATAGACCGAAAAGTCCGTAAACTAGAAATTCACCTCAAATACGGCAACGGCGGACCGAGATGTACTTAAACTAACGATGGACCGAAACGTCCTTAAACTAACGATGGACAACTATGTCCTAAAATTGGCTATTGACCGAGACGTCGATAAACTACTACGGACTGCAGCATCCCAAGGCTGACAAAAAAAAGGGGTACGTCCACAAGCAAAATGGGCACGGATGAAAACCCGAAAGGCCTCCGTGAGTAAAAACAGCAGGACTACCGGCGAGTTTTGTGAAAACCTGAAAGGGCGCAATCTCGTTAAAAGACACTTGCAAGGTCCTCTTGACCCTGTAAGGAGAAACCACCTGCTTGAGGTCCTTACGACTCACAAAGGAGAAACACACTTAGGGATCCTTACGATTCCTACGGAGAAATTACACTTACGAGATCCTCACGACTCGTAAGGAGAATTCCCCTTTGAGACCCTCACGGCTTATAGGATTCAAAAGCCTTAAGTTACAGGGATCTGAACCTGTTCTTAAGCCATCACAATCTCCAATACTGCCATACAAGCGGTTCAATATTGACTCTTGTATACAATCCACGGGCACAAAAAAACATTTCTCGAACAAAGTCCCACCCGCGACTAGGGATATGTTCACACAGTGGACAGCCTTTATAAGTCCTCTCGACTTTTAAGGAGAAAACACTCTTGTAAGATTCTTATGACTTATAAGAGAACGTACACTTGGGAATCCTCACGATTCTTAAGGAGAAAACGCACTTACGAGATCCTCACGACCCGTAGAGAGAAATACCTTTATGAGACCCTTACGGCTCATGAAATTAAAAGCCTTAGTCGACATGATCTTAACCCTGTTCGCTAAGCCACCTTTTTTCGACATCGACAGAGGCAAATGATGATTCGCTCCTGGCAATATCCCAGTTGTAGCGATACCGATACCTAAATCGGTATTAAATCCCAAGTCCTTTCACGGCAAATGATGATTCGCTCCTTACAATATTCCAGTCGCACGATGCTGATGCTAAGACTGGCATCAGGTTCCAAGTTCCATACTCGCAATAAAAATCAGCGAGCCAAAAATGCATATGAAATAGCCGAAATGATGGGGCAATTTGCAACAAAATCAGCAAGTAAAATATATACATACGAAATAGCTGAAATGGTTGGGCAACTCGCAATAAAAAGCAGCGAGTAAATAAAACAAATAGCCGAAATGATTGGTCAATCGCGACTTTCGCGATACAAAAGCTGAAATGATAGAGCATCGCGGAAAGAAAAATATATATATATATATATATATATATATATATATAATGAAACTTTTTGCCCTACAGGTGAAATCACATCGATCCCTGTATACAATCCGGGGGCACAAACAAAGAAAGAACCATATCATCCCATCAGGCTCCATCAGAAAGAGAGCCAAGTCTTGACGGCCACACTTAAGCCTGGAGACCCACAACAGCGTTCCTTCTCATTCCAGCAGGGTTCAGACGCGAAAATCAATCACGGAGCTACGACATAGTCCATAGTTCCAAATCTTAACGGCAATATCTACAGCCTAAAAATCAGCAATGGTGATCCTCCTCATTCTAACAGGACACGGACGCAACATCACTAAATGGAGCCACGGCATAGTCCCTAGTTCCAAATCTCGACGGTTCACAGACAACCTAGAGACCACCTTGACATTCGTCTCATTACAGTAGACGCAACGTCAGCAGAGTGGAGTGACGGCAAAATCCCAGCTCCACCTCAGCATTCGTCTTGTTACAGCAGACGCAATGTTACCCCAGGGTCAAAACAACGGAGCCATGGCAAAGTCCCTAGTTCCAAATCTCAATGGTTCACCAACAACCTAGAGACCACCTCGGCGCCCATCTCGATACAGTAGACGCGATGCCACCCCAGCGTTCTTCCTCCAACAGGATTCGGACATGCCAAAAAAAATGAAGCAAAGACAGTATTCCTAGCTTTAGGGTCTTGACGGCAACTCATATAAAACCTGAAAGACTATCGGAGATCATCCCACACTAGCGTGGAGTGGTCACCACCTCGACGTCCATTTCGATACAGTAGACGCGATGTCACCCCAGCGTTCTTCCTCCAACAGGATTCGGACACGCCAAAACAAATGAAGCGAAGGCAATATTCCTATCTTAAGGGTCTTGACGGCAACTCATATAAAACCTGAAAGACTATCGGAGATCATCCCACACCAGCGCGGAGTGGTCACCACCTCGACGTTCGTCTCGATACAGCAGACGAGATGTCACCACAGCGTTCTTCCTCCAGCAGGATTCAGACGCGACAATCAAACAACGGAGCCACTGCAAAATCCCTAGTTCCAAACCTCGACGGTTCACCCGCAACCTAGAGAAAACCACGACATTCGTCTCTTTACAGCAGACGCAATGCCGGCAAACGAAGCAAAGGCCAAATTCCTAGCTTCAGGGTCTTGACGGCAACTCAAATAAAACCTGAAAGACTATTGGAGATCGTTCCACACTAGCGCGGAGTGGTTATGACTCATCGGGGCTCCCCAAACTGAGCCTAACCTCAAGTAAAAAGCGGCATGGCAAAATTCCTAACGCTTTCTCTTCCGACGGTCAAACTGCCTAGGAAGATTACTTGAAGACGTCTTGTCCAGCCCCCGAAGGGATCAGAAACATGACAGTCGCAAGGCTACTCGAACATCAAGATTGCCGATCGAGGAATACTTCAGCCAACGCGACGGTACGACGGGCAAAACCCTAGTACCACAGACCCTAACGGACCTATGTCGTAAAGAGCAAAGGTTAACTGTGACGTTAGGACATTCTTGCGAGAACTTCTCGATTCGTCTTGACTCGTGAGGAAATTAGTGTCTTTGCAAGAACTTCTCGATTCGTCTCGACTCATAGGGGAAAGCCTTAGGCAATGGGGATAACGAACCGTTTCCTAAGCACTGGGGCCCTGCAAGTCGGTCCAAAACGGACTCTTGCATACTATTCACGGACCACACTCTCCAAAGTCGAATCTCGACAAGGAGGGAAACAACCACTAACGAGTCCTCTCGACTTGTAAGAGGGGAAATTCTCTTGTGAGATCCCTACGAATCTAAAGAGAAAGCACACTTAGGAATCCTCACGATTCCTAAGGAGAAAATACACCTATGAGATCTTCTCGACTCGTAGAGAGAAAACCCTTTATGAGACCCTCACGGCTCATAAAATTGAGAATTCTTAGGCAGCAGACCTGAACCTGCTCCCTAAGCCATCGTTACCCTGCAAAGAGTCCAAGATGGACCGTCACTTACTATCTACAAGCCGCACTTGCTAAAATCACATAGCGATTACACAGCAAGGAGAAGAAAGCAACAGTAGAACAAAAATATGTGTACTTTTATTCATGAATTCAATGGAGTACAAGTTGGATCATATGAAAGAAAAAAAATGGATACATGTTATTCAAAGATTACAAGCGTTCAATCTATACAAAACAGCTACTGAGAAGGAAGCGTTTTCAATAAGTCAGCAAGTTGCTCTCGCACTCTTTTCAGTGCCTTCTCGTGATCAGCCGCCGCGGCCAGCTCCGCTTCAATTCGAGCCCTTTGCTTCAAGCATGATGAAATCTTCTCATCGATTTCCCATTGAGCAGCTTCGTGACTCTGTGTAACCCGCTCAATAGAGTCGAGCTTCCGCCTCAATACAAGCCCGTACGGGATACATTGCTGTAAGGTGTCAAAAGCGGCTCTCAGTTGTGTGGCGTTCGCTTTAACTTGGGCGTGCAACCGGGCGGATTCATCTGAAGCCTCCTCGCGTTCCTTCCGCCTCAAGGTCGCTTCTTGTTCAAAATGGCGGAGGAAGGACACACTCTGCTTAACCCATGTAGCTCGTTGGGAATTCACAGCCAGAATCTCAGGAGCAGGACGCCAAAGCTCAAGCTCATGCAGGCAGGCCTCAATCTTTCTGCAGTGGTTAACCCAAGACTCAACGACGCCTTTGTTATGGAAGTTCAAAAGCGTCGCCAACATTGGATTAACCTCGGCAGCAAAATTTGCAACGAATATAGGGGCCTCCGCGTCAAACTTCTCGATGTAATCGTCCAACATACGCAAACTGGTCACAGCGCCTTTTGAAGATGGACGTCTGAAAAAAGGCCCTACTGGTATTATGATTCAATACTCGAATGGAGCTAGAGTCGGTGTCATCGCTGCAAAACAAATCATAATCAGATGACGGCTTAAGAAATAAAAAAAAATGCACGAACAATAGAGTCTACTATACCAGCTGCAACAGGGGGCAGAGCTGGAAGTACTGGTGGTGCGGCGATACCCTCGTCCCCTCCTTTAATTTGTAAGGCTACAAGTGATGCAAAGAGGAATTAGCAATGACATGGCTGCCCGTCAAAGAAAAGAAAGGACGTCGGTTAGAAAAGATACTCACCGACACCAGCGGGCGGACTAATCTCCGACTGGAAGGAGAAGTGCGGGTTCAGCACCTAATACAAGTGATCAAAAAGAACTCATGACGATGATACATGGTCAGTACACGAAAGTTGCTGTCCCCGATTTAAATTTATCACAATCCTATACCTTCCAGCATTTGAGAAGATATAAGAGAGGACTGAGGGGTAACAACCGTCAAAGCGGCAACTGGTGGTGCTTCTTCAGGTATCACAACCTCAGCGCTCGCCACACCTACATTCAAAAGGAAAAGAATGTCATCAGAAAGGATTATGAAACGAAAAGAATGCAGCGACCCGAGACCTACCAGACAGGTCATCAGCCAGAACCGCGATGGGAGCATCGCCAAGCATCACGACTTCTTCAATCTCATTTGGGGGGATGGTTGTGCCGCCCGTGTCTTCGTCCCCCGATTCCACGAGAGCTGTCGTGACGCTCGCGACACAAGGAGATGGCAGGGAACCGCAGGCGGAAAGAGCGGCAATTGGAGCAGTCCCGGACTCCTGGGATAGAGTAGCCGCTTTAGGCTCAGTAGTTGCAGTCATCTCACCCGCCACCTCCCCACCAGGACTTGGCCCTGCAGGATAAGATATATGAGAATCTGAAGATTAAAGCTTTGACAAAAAGACTCAGTGTTACATTACCTTGGGTCGGCTTTTCAATTGCTTCCCAAGCCGCACGTGCCGTCTGTCTATGAGCGGTAGACAGGGTGCCCGGAGCACCCTCTGAAGAAGCAGGGATAGTGGAAGCAGCGCTCGAGCCTGTACCCACGGCCAAAACGGTGTTGCGTTCTCTTACTGCACGCCTCCTGCGCTTCCTTTCCGCCTGGGCCATCAGAGCCGATCTTCTCAAGACCTCCGCCAAGGAGACGTCATCATCCACGACAGGAGCTACCTCTGGAGCCGTTATGGCGTCCGTCATCGATTGATTAAGTGAAGCTTCTTTCGGCAATACCGGAAGAACTGGGACTTCGATAGCCGGCCTTGGAAGCATCTCTGCACCGCCCTGCGAAGTCGGTACCATACCTAGAATAACCTAAGTAGAGGTAGTCCCTATAATAAGATGAAAAGGAGGGGTAAGAGTACCCATAAGAAACGGGAGTGGAGACGCGGTGAACCGAAATATACCGATGCCTAAAGATGCTTGAAGCCTTTCCTCCTCCTCAAAAGTCTTGAGAGAAGCCGCAGGAGCTTCTTCAGTGGAGATGCCTGTTGAAGGAAAAGTGTCAGTCAAAACATGATAATAAAAATGTAATGCAATGACAAAAGATACGGCTGAGTTTTACTTAACTGTGCAAGGATGACCAGTCCCGCTTTATGGCTAGCTAGACGCTTGGAGGCTGCGATGGCAGCCTCCAGATCAGTATCATCTGGCATCATGAATAGACCCTCGTTGGTCCCATATTCGCTCAGGCCCTCGCTATAAGGAGCATGAGGCTCCTGGCCAAATACAACGTCTGCAGAAAGAATCGACTTCTTCTTCTTCTTCTGCGAGCGAGTACCGGTCGCCGCTAGCACAAGCTTACGCTTGGTGGGCACCTTGGGATGACGAGTCCCGATATCTGAACCTACGCCAGACTCGGAAGACGCCACAGTCACCGCTTTCACGGGAGCACGGGGTATCGGTAGCTCAGGCCTATCACGCGGGACCATGACCGTAGCAACCTCTCTCAAAGGAGGACGAACGATGGTCCGCTGCTTTAGGGGAATGGTCGGATTACCAGCAGGGGGTGCACCCTTGCGATCAAGCAATAGTCTCTTCTCCTCCATGATAACAACGCCCATCGCGTGTTGATACCACGCCACGTATACGTTCAGGGCTTTCGGAACACAACTTGGCTCACTAATGAAGAAATTGGACCCTGTGTTTAGGCGCATGAAATGGTGCAAAGCGCTCCGGATACCCTCTTCAGTATAAACCGGTTCTGCCGAGAATGCCTCGAGCGGGACGCCCTGATTATAACTTGATTGCTGGGCAAAACGGTGGGGGTTATATCTCATAAACAAAGCCGAGTCGTTTTGCCTGAACACCAAGTAGCTCGGCCTAATCGAGTACAAATGGAGAATCTCCCGAGCTTTCAAAGTAGAAGCTCCAGCCTTAAAGGTGTCCCGCAACGGCTGCACTGTCTTAGCGGACTCCTTACCGATGGTCATAACCTTATCAACAAAGGTCATGCCGTCTCTGACGGTACGTGGGCGAAGAATTCCACCCCGAACCTCTCGCTGACCTGACTCCACAATGGAAGCATTAACCAGCCGCATGATCCGTGGAAAATTGCAAGTTTCATAGAAATGAGGCCACTTGTGCATTCCAAAAGCACCGAGCACATGCAACTCGAGCCATGAGGTAAAATAATGCATCGGGAAGTTCACGGGCTGCACCCCCGGCTGAGTAGTGTCGGCCGCCGAACTAAGGCCGTGATATAAACGAGCCAGCCCAGCAATTCCAGCGGCAACCTGTCTCCCTTCAACCATCCGATGAGCTGGGTAGAAAACAGACGGCCTCATATAGTGTCACGCCCAGCTTCCCAGTGTACGGCGAAGGGGACGCGACGAGGTCCGCTACATATATACTTAGAAGTACATACGCTAAGCGTATCTAAGCAATATAAAAGTAAGTCACAAGAGACAAGAGATATAGAAAAAACAACAACTTTATTAATAATATTCTTTTGTACAATGCATGAAAAGTAAATACAACTGGAATGAAAAGCGATGCCTAAACAATGGCATAACAGGAAATGAAAGTACTGAATAGAACAAGGTACAATGTCTAGAGCTCGGGGTCTTCGTGAAACTGATCCAAGTCTTCACCGGTGGGCTCGATCTCTGCTGGGTCCAAAGCACCTGACGACATTCAAAGAAGAAAGAAATAGAATGTCGTCAGCGAACAGGTCGCTCGGTAAGTCCCAAAGATAGGGGAGAAATAGGCAAAGAGTAGGAGAGAGAGAGAGTAACTTTTAATATTGTATTGTATTGTAGTAATGTTGTATTAACGTTGTTGTTTGTAGCTTAGTACAGAAGAATGCCAGTGTATACGAGAGGGGCCTCTATATGCTAGAGACCATGGCAAACGGAATATAGAGTACAAGGCTCCGTTATACAACCCGGAACAACGGCAATTGGATTCATGTTAGGTGTCTTAATCTTACCGTCTCGTGCCATCTTTAACACCTTCCGTACCAATCTACCCCTTAAACCCCGTAGTGTTTTGTTTGTATTGTAGTATTGTATTGTGTAAGTTGGATGACTGGCCGAAACCATGATATCAGTAAACAGATTGTAACTGCATAATCAGGTAAATGGAATAACGGAATAATGGATGTATATCCATGGTTTGATTCAGTCAAGATGTATAGATTGTTAACTGGATTCTGGGATTCATATGTTCATATTGAGTTGGAATATTAAAGAATGTAGATTGACTTGAATCATATTCAAGTCAAAAATAATCAGACTCAAACCCGAGTCAGACTAAAAGAAATGTAAGTCGAAGTTCTATATTTGTTAGGGTCATTATTGTAATTTATAAAACTTGAGGGGGTTTTATGTAAAAATACTTTTGTATAGTTTTCAAGATACACCTCAAGGATTTATTATTCGACTTTATAGTAATAATGAGTGTGATTTATTTTGTGATATTTCTAGTGAAAATATCCTAATTTCATAAATAAAGGTATTAATTTGTAATATTGATTTATTTGAAATTCATGGTATTTTAATGTAACTTTTAATCTTGTAATTTTTAGAAAAAGGTGGAAACTTTATCTTATAATAAAATAAGTGTTTAAATGATAAATATACATATGTTTATACAAGAATAATTTTTAATAAATATTTTATTTTCTAAAAAACTCATTTTTCTTAAATGTCGTATTTTAAACCTTTCGAGACCGAATGCTCCTGCGGAGGTCTGAATCTCGCACTACTAAACTTGAGGGTGCACGATAAACTGTACTATCCCTAACGAGTTCCCCAAAGGTGGGTTGTAGTGGCGCTTTGCAAAGATTTAATAAATACTAATCATTTAGAAAACGGTTTTATAAAGATAAGATATTTATTTGTAAAAGGGTGTAAATTTCCGTATTTGAGATTCTAGGGTTTCCAAAGCCAACTAGCTTATTTCTAAATGGTCTAAACGATAAGTCATTAGAAATCTCAAATCGCCTCTTCACCGCCAATTGCGGCCAGGTAAGTGCCAGGTGAGTGGGAGGCTCTCCACTACAAGTAGTTGTCCTAATTAAGTAACCACTCGCCTTAGACACACTTTCCTAGACACCACAAAGTCATATTTAGATAAACGATCGATGTCCATAACTTATCGTCTTTTCCTATTAAAAGATATTGGTTTAAGAATGTATTAACCTAAAACTTTTAGAAAAGGTTTTATAAAGAAAAGGGTATTTTATTGTAAAATCTTGTTTTATTGTATTCTAAGTTTTCAAGATAGCGTGTTATGATTACATATGAGTGTGTGTGGAGGTAGGTCATTATCTCGTGATCTATTTTAAGGTATGGCAATGTTAAAGGGTTAAATGTGATAAACTAAACATGGTGGTATTTAAGTGAAAGAATACGATATATTGCAAAAGCTATCATTTCATGTGAGAAACTTTCTCCAAATTAGTTGTTATGTGATTAGTAGTCAACATGAATATGTTTAAGCATTATGGAATTGGTGATAAGTGAGATTTGATAGAAAACCGAATCGGAAATCGGTTTTTTTCCGATTTCCGTCGGGTTTATAAAGCCGCATTATTATGAAGGAAAAGAAAGGTAGAAAAGGGAACTTACGGGTTTAGACAACGCTAGAGAGTGAGAGGGAGGTAGAGGGTTTGCCGGCGCGTCGAAACGTCGTCGAGAGCTCCTAGCACGATCACCGGAAAGTCGCCGTCGATTTCGTCAGCGCTTCGCCTTTCGCTCGTTTTCCGACGTACCAAGTTCTCTTGAGATTTTGGGAGAATGGACTTAGAAAAAGAGTGATGAGAAGGTAAAGGGTATGAGGAGTTTATATAGGGTTAGGCTAAGGTTAGGGTTTTAATTAAAAAAATATAAAAATCATTAAAAATCATTAAACCTAGGATTAAAAGGGATTTATTAGCCAAATGATAACCGATCCAAGCATTTAGAGTGTGCAGGAGGGTTGACCACAGCAAGAGCCAACTTTTCTCAGTTGGTGACTCGGCCGTCCGACCAAGTCCGACCGGCGGCGCCGGACCGAGTCGGGCCGAGTCAGGGCTCCAATGGCCGGGGATTCTTCGGGGGTAAAATTTGGTATATTTATTTTTTGTTGTCCAGTACATATTTTGGGAGTTATGGCCTTTTGACCGTTGACTTCCAAAAGAAATTAAAACAAAATAAATAAAAAAATAATGTGGGGTATGAGATTTGAACTCTGATGGCTTGGTTCAGCAGTGCAAGGTATTACCGATGAGCCACAAGCTCCTTTTTGTAATTATTGTGGGAAAATAACTACTTAAAGTGGTAACAGCAATATTAAATACCCCAAGTACACTTTAATTTTTAAAATAATTTTATGTACACTAAAAATGGAGTTATTTAAAAACAAAATAATTACTTATATATATATTGTGCTCAGGTTAAAATACTCCTTTATGGATTTTAAAAAAATTTTAAAAAAAATTGCATAGAAAAGTGTATAGAAAAATTAGGGTTGTTACATGTAGCGATGGTGCGTGGGAAGCGCGAACCAGCTTAACCACAAACCGAGGAACCCTAGAAAGAACACTTCCTCATCGATGCCCGGAGCGGCAAATTCTGAAAAGGGGACGATCACGACGTTGCGGCTTCCAATATTGGCCGGCTATTCAAGCCAAAGCCGAAAGGATCATCAAGTTTGGCAAACTTTTCACCTTGCTGCGATAAAACTTCTTGGCGGAGAAAACGGGCAATGAAGTCCGCAAAGCTAACCCCATGGCTTCCAGATTCAAGAAATAGGCCCACGTAAATGTTTAGAATCTTGATCAAGCTGGGGAATCGATGCTGAATGGCATTCTCTGTGTTTAGACCCATCATCACCAGTCGGGTAGTGAAAACATACTCATCAGGGGGCAAGATCTCCTCATAATGCTCCCCTCTGACAGGCAAGCCGAAGATATCCGCAAACTCTTCCAAAGAGATGGAAACTTCTCGATCTAGCATAAGGAAGGTATGAGTTGGAACGTTCCACTGTTCCAAAAAGGCTTTGACCATCCAGGTTGGAGGTGGGGAATATTGACAGGGAAGCATAGATCGCGGGGTACAACCCGAGCCTCAGCAACTCTGACTTCTTTGCCGATAGGATGTATCGGGCCCACTGCAGATATCCAGCTGAGTGACGGGGAGTCAGGCCTATGTTGTATGGCTGTCCCCAAGGGCGCGACTCGCCCCGGCATATACGACGCCCTAGAATGTCCAAAGCCATCGGTGGTTGTACATGTATTGCAGCTATAGAGGGCTGAAGACAACCCTCTGAAGTCCAATTAACCACCACCACGGCATAGTTCACCGGGGGTACGTCAGCATAATGAATTGTCGAGATGGCCTATGAAGGTGTTGAGCAAGAGAAGCTGCGCCGACCCATGATGATCTGATTATACCATGTTCCCCACAAATGAAGATTCTTGTGCTCCGGGTCATGGTCTTTAATCAGTTCAAGAACCTCTTGGTCTACGGGCGCTTCGGGGAATCCACCTTCTGACCGGACGAACAGGAAGGAAGTATCGAAATACATAGTACCTGCGCGGAAAAGAACAAATTTTCAGTCGCCAATGCTACAGTTTAAGTTCTGTCACTAGGTACTTTAAATCTGTACCACACTGCAATGCAGTGAAAAGGGACCAAAGGGGACCCATTAATCTAGATGGCATTGTATCATAAATAAAACAGCCTCATCATTTGATGAGACTGTCATTAAATGAGGAAATCCTCAGAAGATTCTCATTCAATGAGAATTCCTCGGGCCAGGGTGTAAATCTCCTCTTGAGAGCAGTGCTCTATGACTGAATGACATCTGTCATATCTGGGAATAGGAAAATTCCTCAAAGGAAATTCTGAAGAGCCTTGCTCTGTAAAAATGATGGAATAACCATCAGAAAACTTAAAATAAATTTTTTAATGAATTAAAATTCTGAGATCTTCAAGATCTGTGAACAAACTTTAAGAGTTCTTCATGAGCAAAACTCTGTTAATGGGCTAAGAAACCCTAAGAAAGATCTCTTTAGATCTATAGGTTCAAGAAAGCAAAGTTCTGTCAACAAAACCCTAAAAAAGGTTTTCTTTAGATCAAAGATCTATGAAGTGCAAAGCTCTGTTAATGAGTGAAACCCTAGATTATTAAATGATCTACTTAAAGATTTAATCTTTACCTAAGATTTTGACAGAGTTCTGTCCTTAAGAAAGTTCTTAAGCCAAAGAGCTATGCTCTGCACGAGAATAAAAATTTTCAGAAGGAAGAAGATGAACATAAATCATTTCAAGGGCCAAGGGTCCTATTTATAGGCAATGAGATGCCGTTTCAACTTCTGAGTTGATCCAAGGACGCAGATGTTGCCACCGCTGCACTCATATGTGGGCCACGTGAGCGCAATGGTGGGGGGAATTTGTTTCCTCCAATCAGAGCAAAGCTCTATTCAAATTTCAAATTTTGAAATGAAGCAACGGTTCATAGCAGCGCCAATTGCGCTGCGCCCTAAGTAGCAAACCACGTGCAAAAGCACATGTGCGCTAGCGCTGAGAGCGCTGCACTATAAGCAGCGCACCACGTGCAAAGCACGTATGCGCTAGCGCTAAGTGCGCTGCACTCTAAAGCAGAGCACCACGTGCAAAGCACGGGTGCACTAGCGCTAAGTGCGCTGCACTCTAAGCAGCGCACCACGTGCAAGGCACGGGTGCACTAGCACTGGAACTAAAAGCTCCCCGCCGTCAGATCAAAGATCCAATAATAATGATAAATCATTAATTGACCAGAATAAAATTCTGTTAAGGAAAGATTCCTCAAAATCTTTCTAAACAAAAAATTGTGCTCTGTAAATCAGAGCACCGTTGGATCAATGATCCAAAGGTAATTAAAAATCACCAAAATACAGAATAAATTCTGTATGGAAAAGATTTCCCAATGTTGTTAAAAACAAGAAAATCGCCTTCTGTAAATCAGAAGCCCTTGGATCAAAGATCCAACGGTGGGGAAATCCCCAAATCAATTGAAGAAAAGATCTCCTTAACTGATTGAACAAATCAGCTTGCCTTATATAAAGGCCCCAAGACTTCAAGTCTGATATAGAGAAATATACAGAGGACCCCCTATAAACTTTGAGAAGTCTCAGAAAGAACTGATTGAACAAATCAGCTTGCCTTATATAAAGGCCCCAAGACTTCAAGTCTGATATAGAGAAATATACAGAGGACCCCCTATAAACTTTGAGAAGTCTTAGAAAGAAGACCCAAGCTCTCGGAAGAAGAAGATTTTCTTCAAGGTAAAAGGAACAGAAAGACAAAATCGTCTCGTATAAAAGAAGAATTTACTTCTTTTTCTAAGATCATAGATCTACAAGACCAAGGTCTTTCACAAAGAGATCAAAAGATCTCATCATAAAAAAAAGAAGAACATAATTCTTCTCACAGATCATAGATTTATAAGACTAAGGTCTTTTATACAAAGAGATCATGAACATCTCATTATAAAATAAAAGGGGAATGAATAAGACAATTCTCTTAGAATCACAGATCCATAAAGGCAAAGCCTTTCATCAAATATAAGAGATTGAAGCATCTCCTATAAAGTAAGAATTTTTGTTCTTAGAATCTTGAGATAAAGTCTCTTATAAACGAGAATTTGTTTCTCGAATCATAAAGTTGATCAGTTAGCACTTTGTGCTCATAAAATAGCGCTCTGCGCTTTTGGACAGGCGCACAGCGCCAAGCGCACTACGTGTACCTCACGTGTGCGCCACTTAACAGTTAGCGCTCTGCGCTCTTGGACTAGCACTTTGCGCTCATGGACTGGCGCTCAGCGCCAAGCGCACCACGTGCTCCTCACGTGTGCGCCACTGAACAAACAACGCTTTGCGCTCATAAAATAGCGTTTTGCGCTCATAAACTGGCGCAATGCGCCCATTATCTGGCGCTTAGCGCTAAGCGCGCCACGTGCTCCTCACGTGTGCGCTACCCAGCAGAAGCGCTTTGCGCTCTTTGATTGGCGCAAAGCGCCAAGCGCGCCACGTTCTCCTCACGTGTGCGCTAAAAGAACATAAATTGTTCTACAAATAAAGCCCAGAGCTATGAGGAATGCTCAGAATTCAGTAAAAGACAAAAACATTGTCAGAATTCAAATCAATGCTCAGTATTGTTAAATGTTCAACATTTTAATTAAGTAGGCCGAGCCCAAGTGGGCCACAGAACCCTACTTCAGATTAATTGAGCCTATATGCTCACAAATCCTTAATCTTGGTCCTAAATTGGACTATAGATCCCAACCAATATTGGTTCGAGGGTACATCTCCTCACTCCTCTGATATTTGTCGTTGTAATACTTCAACGTCTTCAGAGAGGTGACGGGTCCCGACAACCAAACATTCCACGAACTGTGGGGTCCTTAAACCCATGGACTATGATGTCCTTAATCTTGGATTGTGGGGTCCTTAAGCCCATGGACTATGATGTCCTTAAGCTCGGGCTGTGGGTCCTTAAACCCATGGACTATGATGTTCTTAACCTTGGACCGTAATTTCCTTAAACTAATTGTGGACCGCAATGTCCCCAAACTAAACAATAGAGCCCAAATGCTCTTTTGTTGGATCTAAATGGTCCTATTAAGTTGATCTTAGTCTAAAATTAGACTAACGTATCCTTAGCAAAACGTTTAAGTTGATCTTAGTCTCAAATGAGACTAACGTATCCTTAAACCCAACCCCAAACCCAAATCTAAGAAGATACGGATTTGGACCAATCCACGCCCTACGGACGACAACATAAATTAGTCTCCGTATACAATCCACGGGCAACCAAATAAAAAACAAACATCCACAACACGAAGTGACCATCTGGAGAAGGAAAAAGTGGTTACCTTGACGCGGTAGCGTAATTAACTGCAGGGGCTTGTGCCTGCAGGAAAGAGCGTCCCCACAATCAAAAACCCCTCAACGAGGGGGGAATCTGACGAAGTTTTCTACATCGGCCGCATCCGTTTAAACCTTCGATACATGGTATCATAAATCAACTTGGCATTTTCGGAGAGATGGACCGATAGCACCAAATAGCATCTGCCGTCGAAGTTCAGGCCCGGACGTCCCAACGTCCCCGGTCGCGTCTTTCGGCCGAAAACACCACCACCAGACCACCACCGTGCCACCACCAGACCACCACCAGACTATGCACAATACCCAGACCATACCATGTCCGTGTCATCACCGTACCGAGACCGTGTCACGCCATGTGCCCTGCTCCTGTGCCATAACATGCCCACTTCGTGCTTAGTTCATGCCACTTGTGTGCCACCATTGCATCAGCCCCGTGTCACCGCAAGGCCCAGCACCGTGTCGTGACACTTTACGCATCCTGTCGTGTCGTGTCACGCCGACCCGCTGCACACCCTTATCATTGCGGACGCTATTGTATTTTGATTCCTTGTATAGCAATAGTCAATCAACCTATTGGCATAATCGTTTACACATCAACCGTTGTTTCCGAGACAAGTTCTAAACTTGCAACAAGCTATTTGATTATATCGATATTTATATGCTTGACTATAGTGCATACATTTTAATATTCAGCAAGTAGTAGCGATTTACCGTTTTATAGTATCCGTCTGTATCCGTACCGATAATGGTTTATCTAGTTGCATGCCGGATTATCACAATATTATCATACTACAATATCAGTTCAGTATTTTAACTAGTTTGCAATATATATGGTAATGGACGTGAAACGGTTATTACAGATAGATACATATATATCCTGGTATTAGTTGTGTTTACCGTGTTCGATATTGGTTATAGTTTTACATTCGGTGTCTATTCTAGTTAAAATACATTGTATGACATGTTCACGACCCACTACCAGACTTGTTACTTAGATCTTTTACTAATACCGACAATCCTGACTTGTTGTCCTGACGGACTGTTCACCGCCGGAAGACGGATCGGGACGTCAAGACGTCTGGCCTGAATCCTGGGGGCAGATGCTATTTGGATTTATCCGTCCACCTCTCCGAAGATACCAGGTTGATTTATGGCACCGTGTATCGGAGGTTTGGACGGATGCGGCCGTTATAGCAGATTTCGTCAGATTACCCCTCGTTTTCACGAGGGGGTTTTTGATTGTGGGGACGCTGTTCCATGCAGGCGCAAGCCCCTGCAGTTAATTACATTACCGCGTCATGATAACCACTTTCTCCTGCTCTGGAGGTTCACTTCGTGTCGTGTGTATGTTTGTTTTTTTTGGTTGCCCGTGGATTATATACGGAGACTATTTTATGTTGTCGCCCGTAGGGCGTGAGTTAGTCCAAATCCGTATGTTTTAGATTTGGGTTTTTTCTTTAAGGACCGCTAATCTATTTTGAGATGAAGATCGACTTAAATGTATGTGAGCATTTGGGGCTCGACTTATTTTTATTAAGGATATATTAGTCCAATTTGAGGCTAAAATCCACTTAACAAGATTTCAGGATCATTTTTATTTAGGATCCCACAGAAGAGCGTTTAGGCTCTATTATTTTAGTTTAAGAACGTTTCAGTCCATTATCGCCATTTTGGAGGCGAATGTTAGTTTAGAGATATTTTGGTCTTTTATCCATCTTGTGCACACGTGTATTTGTTACGTGACGAAGCGAACAATGGTAATATGGAATGCACCCAATTTGGGGTACGATCCAATTTGAGGTGTGCACGTCAATTTGGAAGTGCACCAAAGAGTTGTTGGTTGTCGGGACCCGCCACCTCTCTGAAGACGTTGAAGAATTACAACGACATATATCAGAGCTGTGAAGAGATGTACCCTTAAACCAAATCCCATATTTGAGGGGAAAAGGGGGGCTGTTGTAGACCTAAGAAATGTTAGTCATGTTTGAGACTAAAATTATCTTAGGAAATATAAAATGAATATCATTTGGGATATCATTAATGGGAGACCACTGGTCATTTTTGAGACTAAGGTCGGTTTGGAAAAACACAAGCAATATGGGCTCGGTTATTTTTGAATCAAAGAGGTTTAACCTCAGGAAATTTAGCCAATTTGGGCCGAGGTTGGGTTTCCATAAATACCCAACAGTGCTAAGCACTGAGGAATACAGTGCTCTCGTCGTTTCACATGGGCACTGGATTAGTGTTAAATACTAGAGTTTTGTGGCGCTCACGTGACACGCGTGAGGCATCCAAATATGGGCACTGCCCATTGGGTTTTATCTCCCCTTCTTTTTTTTACAGAAGTGCTAAGCACTTGGCTAACATTCTCGTGCAAAACACATGAATGCCCTTTTTCTTTTTGATACCGGGGTGCTTTAACACTCATATGGGAAACACATGAGATAGTTTTAGTTGCTCTCTTTGTTCGTTTGAAGCACTCACGTGGGAAACACGTGAGGCTTCAAAATAGTGCTAAGCACTAACGATTCTGATTTTGAAGATCTTGGATCATCATCACTGTTTTTTTTATGGAAGAACTAAGTTCTTTATATATAGGGTTAAACCATAATTTTTAGAGGAATTAAATTCCTATATGTTCTTGTTCTTCTTCTCTCCTCCTTTTTTATAACTTAATTCTATTCCCCTAGGTTTTGAATCTGCGGAGCAAAATCTCCCCGATGAGAATTAAATTCTCAACTTGTGTGGAGATTTGCTTCTGTAAATCTCAACCGGGGAAAGAACCGATTTCTTAAATGAAGGGTTAAACCCCTAGATAGGTAAAGGAGAGACAATATGAACTCTGTTTTTTTACCTCTGGTTTTAATGAGGAAAGTCTTCTTCTTTGAGAATTAAATTCTCTAGTTCTCTCAAGATCTTGCTGTACTCTCTTTCGCAGAAGCTTGTGGGGAAAATTCCTTTTATTTTCCTCCTCTGAGACTTGAAGTTTCGGGTCCTTTATATAGTGGAGAGAAATTTGTTTAATTCTGAGAAAATCTCTCATTGAGAGATCCCAATTGATTTAATTGGTCTCATAATTGATTTAGGAAATTTTACTTACCGTTGGATCTTTGATCCAAGGACTTCTGTTCACAGAAGATGTCACTCTTGTTTCTAACAAGATTAGGGAAATATTTTTCCCTTATACAGAATTTATTCTGTAAAATGGTGATTTTTAATTACTGTTGAATTTTTTAATCCACCGGTTCTCTATTTTACGGAGAGCAATCTTTCTTATTTTGAAAGGATGAGAGAATATATTCCTAAAAAATAGAATTTTATTCTATTGTTGGATCATTGATCCAACCGAGAGTATCCTTCTTGTAGGGTATTTTTCGTCACCCCATTGAGATGGGAATACACGTTTCTTATCAGGCGTACTACAGATTCCCCTGCCTAGGGTAGGCGGGGGGTTTATTGATTGTGTGGATCCGAATCTTCGACAACCGCGGACTAAACTGCCGTCAGTTACCCCTCGCCTTTGGAGCGGGAGAACCTCCGATTGACGGGTCAAACCGGTTATGTGAACTCAATGTGTAGTGTGTTGTGTTTTGAAGGGGTTTTGGATATATCGAGGGTCCCGCTACCCAGATAGCGGGCTGGGGGTCAAGAGGGCTAGCAGCCCCCTTGCAGGATGCTGGGCAGCACCCCGTTAGAATTTTTGTTAATTGGGGAAGTATGTTTAGTGTGGAGTGCATATAAAATGAGGGGGGAAGCGTCTTAAAGACGCGTGTATGGAGCTGGGCGCCAGTGCGTCACGTGCCGGGCGCGTGGGCGCTGGGCGCCCGCAGAAGAGGGGACTTGGTCCCTGCACTGGGAGGTATGCTCCTGATTTGACTTCTGGAGCTAAACTCTTAAAAGGAGATTAATTTATGGAGTTAAACTTCAACAGATCTTGAATGGAGTTAAACTCCTACAAATCTTTGAAAATGATCAAAGGGGCCCCTTTTTTCTCCCATTTGGCCCTATTTCTTCCCAAGATAGGATTTTTGGAGATGTGTCTTGTTTACCGCCGAAAACAGGGAAGACAAACGTCTTGCCTGAATTTGAAGGCAGATGCTATTTGGTTTTATCCGTCCACCTCTCCAAAGATGCCAAGTTGATTTATGGCACCGTGTATCGGAGGTTTAGACGGATGCGGCCATTGTAGCAGACTTCGTCAGATTCTCCCTCATTGTGAGGGATTTTTGATTGTGGGATGCTCTTCCCTGCAGGCCAAGCCCCTGCAGTTAATTACATTATCGCGGTAATCACATTCTCCTGCTCCAGAAGGTCACTTCGTGTCGTGTGTGTTTGTTTTATTTTTGGTTGCCCGTGGATTGTATACGTAGACTAATTTATGTTGTCGCCCGTAGGGCGTGGATTAGTCCAAATCCGTATTTTCTTAGATTTGGGTTTGGGTTGGTTTAAGGACCGTTAGTCTTGTTTTGGACTAAGGTCGACTCAAACGTTCGTTGAGGATACGTTAGTCTAATTTTAGACTAAGATCTACTCAACAGGATTTTGGGATCATTTAGATCCAACGAAAGAGTGTTTAGACTCTATCATTTAGTTTAGGGACGTTGCAGTCCATAAGTTTAAGGACATCATAGTCCGTGGAGTTTAAGGAGATCATAGTCCATGAGTTTAAGGACCTCATAGTCCAGTTTAAAGACATCATAGTCTGTAAGGGTTTAGTTTAGGCACGTTGCGGTACATTGGGTTTAAGGACATCATAGTCCACGAGTTTAAGGACCTTATAGTCCATAAAGTTTAGTTTAAGAACGTTACGGTCCGTAGTTAGTTTAAAGACATTACGGTCCATAGTTAATTTTAGGACGTTGCGGTCCGTAGTTAGTTTAAGGACATTACGGTCCGTAGAGTGTCTGGTTGTCGGGACCCGCCACCTCTCTGAAGACGTTGAAGAATTACAATGACACATATCAGAGGTGTAAAGAGATGTACCCTTGAACCAATGTTGGTTGGGAGATCTATAGTCAGGTTTGGGACCAAGATCAGTTACAAGATTGTGAGCACATGGGCTTAGTTAATCTGAATTAGGGATTTGTGGCCAACTTGGGCTCAACCCACTCAGTTTTGAATAGAATGTTGAACATTTATTTGGGCTCAGTCCCCTTTTTTTTAAAATAATGACGAGCATTGATTTGGGTTCTGACACCCTTTTTCTTTTTGTCTTTTGCTGAGTGTTGGACACTTTTTTATGGCACTGAGGCTTTATTTAAAGAACACTTTGTATTCCTTCAGTGCCCACGTGAAGAGCACGTGGTGCGCTTGGCGCTGAGCGCCAGCCTTGGAGCGCTGAAATGCTTTTTTTAAAATAGCGCACATGTGAGGAGCACGCGGTGCGTTTGGCGCTGAGCGCCAGACTTGAAGCGCTGAAGCCCTTCTTATGAAACAGCGCACACGTGGGGAGCACGTGGTGCGCTTAGCGCCAAATTTGGAGCGCTAAAGCGCTTCTTATAAAATAGCGCTTGGAGCGCTGGACGCCAAACTTGGAGCGCTGAGGCGCTCCTTTTAACATAGCGCTTGGAGCGCTAGGGTCTGAGCGCCAAACTTGGAGTGCTGAGGCGCTCCTTCTTAATTTAGAGCGCTAAGTCTCTTCTTTGTTAGCTCTGATTAAATTTGTGCTCAGGGAATTAAATTCTTGTTCATAAGAGACTTTGCCTTATAGATCTAAGAACTAAGTTCTTCTCCTTTTGATGAGATGCTATGATCTCTTTGTTTTTTGTGAAAAACTCAGTCTTATCGATCTATGATTTATATAAAGAACTGAGTTCTTATGGTGTGAGAGTTAAACTCTCAAAAATTCAGGAGATGTTATGATCTCTCTTCTTTACCTTGAAGAAAATTTCTTCTTCCGAGAGCTTTCTCTTCTCTTTGAAATTTCTTAAAGTTTGTGGGGGGGTTTCTCTGTGCAAGACTTGAAGTCTTAGGTCCTTTATATAGGGGAGGCTGATTTGTTGAATCGGTTAAGGAAATCTTTCTATGATTGATTTGGGGATGTTTCTCCACCATTGGATCTTTGATCCTAGGGCTTATGTTTTACAGAAGACAATCTTCCTATTTTTAACAAGATTGGGAAAATATTTTCCTATACAGAATTTATTCTGTATCTTGGTGATTTTTAATCACCATTGGATCTTTGATCCAATGGTGCTCTGATTTACAGAGCACAATCTTTCCTGTTTGGAAAGATTTGAGGAGTATTCCCTCAACAGAATTTTATTCTGGTAATTTGATGATTTATCATCTTCATTGGATCTTTGATCCAACGGTGGAGAACATTTAGTTCTAGCGCTTGGCGCTCTCGTGCATTGCACGTGAGCGCTGCCTCAGAGTCTTCGACTCTTAGCGCTGGCGCACTTGGCGTTAACACTCTCGTGCTTTGCACGTGAGCGCTGTCTCAGAGTCTTTAACTCTTAGCGCTGGCGCACTTGGCGCCAGCGCTCTCGTGCTTTGCACGTGAGCGCTGCCTCAGAGTCTTTGATTCTTAGCGCTGGTTTATCCTCAAAAGTGGTTAAAGGTTCAGAAGGATGAATTGGAAAATCCGACTCATCAAACAAAACTGGTTCATCCTCAATACTCTCCTTAATACTATCCTCATAATTCTCCTCAAAAGTTATCTCATCCATGCAATTATCATCAAAATCAAGATGCATATGAAGTTCGGGAGAAACATTTAATGACTCGGGATGATGAATTGGAGAGAAAAATTCAGTCAAATCTTTGCCTTCATCATCCAAATTATTCCCTGCGTCAATATCCTCAATCAAGTGAAAATCAATTTTTTCGGAGACCTCATCAATAGCATGGATATTTATCAATTCAGGTTCCAGATTCGAGGTGTAGAGGTTGAAAGGATTGGTGATGGTTTCACTCGAAAGGGACCCTTCACAATCTGGCAAATCAAGCACTACAAAGTCACACAACTCATTAAACGTTTTATTTTCGACTGGTGAATCATTTGGGACACTTGGTAGATATTCAAAACCGGAGTTGTGGGATTCAATTGGTGATGGGTAGGTTTGATTTGGAAGGGTGCACAGCTCACTCTCTCCACTCAAATTCTCAATCTGTCCAACCGCCTCATCATACATTGGAATTTTTGGAGCTAATTGGAAACTAGCTGCCGGGTCACTAGGTTGCATAAGGGCGGCAATGGACGCATCCAAATTCCTCATCTGTTGGTTTGTCGCTACAATATAAGCTTCCAACGACTGTTCTAGACTAGACATGGGTTGTGAAGGGGTTTCAGTAAAAGATTCAAAGTTATTTGGATACGTGAAACTCCCAAATGGTTGTGTAGAGGCAATGTCTAGGAAGGTGCGAAAGTCGGGTAGGACTGGTAGGAATTGAATGGTTGGACAGGACTAGGATCAACATTTGGATAAAAAGGTGAATGGACTTGTTGATCCCAAGAACTGGAAGTGCTGAAATGAGTGAAAGATTGGTTACGAGATTGTTCAATATGTTCAGCAATAGACATGGGTTTCGAAGTTACAACAGGACTCGAAAAAGGAGTATCAACGTAAGAAGGTGGTGAAGGTTGAAATGGTTGATACAAAGTGGATTGCGGAGTCGAACTGTTTCTCCTAGTCGCTTCTATTCGATCTTTCAAAGAAATTTTGTGCATGGAGGGGTTGTCCGTAATTCGACCAAAACAATTCGCGTAGGAAGCAATGTTTGGATGAGGGTACAAAAGTTCGGCAAGAGTTTTGCAAGGTGGGGTACCCATGATGTAAGAAAGGAGAAGAAAAAGAATGTGGGTGCAAGTGGGGTGCAATGGATTTCTTAGCAACAAGTGGCAAGTTTTTGTAAAATTTTATGTTTTGTGTGTTTTTTTTAATAAGGAGATTTTTGCAAAAAGATTTTTAATAAGAAGCTTAGACACACGTTCAAGCAATCACAAAAAGCACAATCAAGCCTAGATCTAAGGTCACCTAGGTCAACTAGACTGCTCTTAACTGTTCCAAAGGGCAAGTTGTGAGGACCTCAAATCGCCTCTTCACCGCCAATTGTGGCCAGGTAAGCACAAATAGAGAAAAGAGGGATCCGCTCACGAATCACCGTGAGACGGGACTTTTAAAGTTACCTTTCCCACTTGTCTAGCCTAGGCACCACAAAGTCTGGTTTAGATAAACGATCGATGCCTATAAATATTCCTTTGTCCTATTGAGCGCGACAGTCCTTATTGGCTGAGTCTAATCTTTTTTAATTAACTCGATGGTCAATGCAATATGCTTTTTGTGATTTTCGGGGGTCTTAGGAAGGGTAATGAAATCCCTACCCAATCTGGATTGGTGTAAAAACCCCTTAAAGTCAATTTTAAAGATGCAAAGCAGTAAACACAATCAAACACTTGCAAATTTTTTTTTATTTCGGCGCAAAGAATCCTGCACAAGATCAAGTTATTGGAGAAGGGAGAGGAGTTTTTTTTTGCGCAAAGAACCCTGCAAGAAAATTTTTCAGAGGTGATAATGTGGTTACAGAGAAGAAGAGAAAGCTTACAGAGTGGTTTCCACCTGCTGACGTCACCAAGGCGCCGCGGTTCTGACGCTAAAATGTGCCTTTGACCGCGGTTCCGCGGTTGACCTTACGGTTCAGTTCCAAAAAATTCTCTGTTTCTCTGTTCTGATTGTCCTCTGCTTGTTCAGATCTGTTTTTTGCTGTTTTGCTCTCTGGATTTTTCCAGATCTGAATCTGTTCGTCGATCCTGCATAATTCAAACGAAAACACCCTTCAAAAAATAACAAGATGATAAATTTTTATATATATATTTTTTTTCAGTTTTTATGATTTTCAATTTTTATATTAACCCGAAATTGCAAAAAGAAAATAACTACGCCATCCCCGGCAACGGCGCCATTTGATTGGTTGATTATTGCGTGCGTGCGCTTTTAAAAGATGAATCAAAGAATATTTAACCGCAATCAATAACGGCGTCGCTTAGTAGCTAGCCGGTGCGTACGGGTCGGTCCACAGGGATTTTGTGTATTTTCTATTTTTTCTAACGAGTTAATTCCAATTGTGGTGGATTGGATTATCACTAAAAACTGAAATGAGTTTGATTAGGATTTAAAGCATGCTAGGGTTAGGTTTAGGTTAAGTTTGGAAATTCAATATTTCTCACCGCTTTCTATGCCCTAATTAAGATCTTTTAGGTGTTAAGGTAATAATTAACAAAGTGGATAAATACCATCGGGAAGAAACTAGGTTTCTTCCTCTAGGTCCTTGTCCGTCTTTTCTTAACTCTTACCCTAATCTCCATGGAAAACATACACAACCGGTCTTTTAAACTACGGTATCACCGCTACCTCTTGGGATAGGGTGCCGTAGTGAGCGGTGTGTGTATGTATGCATAGAGTCCTATTTAAAATGTATGATGGGCAAGAAAGAGGTGAGAGATTTTCATCTCTCAAACCTCTCCTATTCCTAACCCTAACAAGTGAGGAACTACTCACTCATTAGGGAATAGTTAAAAGATTTCATTTTTATGATTGTTTTTAATAACCTAATTATCTAATCTACGGCAGATAAATAAAATCTAAACTATGGCAGATAAATAAAAGTTATAGTAGGGCAGAAAGGAAAATTAAACTAAGGCAAGGTAAAGAAAACGACTTACTTTTTATTTGATACACTCTTCAAACATTACAAGAATTAAAATTCTGAAATTGATAATTAAAAAGAGGCATAGGAAGAGGCATGCTCCAAAAAGAGTTTTAGGGTTTCTATTTATAGATTATAGAAACCCTAGGGTTTACATCTGATCCCTATCTGCATTTACAAAACTATCCTGAGAGGCCTAGTCAACGCACCGCCGCCACCGATAACTTTGCACCGACACGTGCTTAGCATGGCCGCGGATCCGCGGCCGTATGCCCTGTTTGGCCGCGGATCCGCGGCCGTATGGTGGACTCTCTGGCTGGAATCTTCTGGGGTTCTTTCTGTTGCTTTTTACTTGGCTTTTCTTCACTTGGTTCTTTAGAATGTCTTCTAGTTTCTTCCAGATTTCCACAGTGCATAATGTCGTGGACTTTTACCGTTTGCTTCGTGTCGAAGTCTTGAATCTTTGCGCTGCCTTTGTACTTTGTGAACTTGTTCATTGATCTTCGTTTGTTCTTCAAACTGTAGACATGATAAAGATTCTCTATTTGTTGGTCGAAGTCTCACTTTTGAAGCGTCTTTTCATCATTTTCACTGTTTTATTCCGAGAACCTGTAACCTGCAACTATGTAGCAGACATGGATCAAAAGCACCTGTTTATTTGTAAAATGAATAAGAAAGGGGAATATAATAATGCTGTTCCCGCCAAAAATTTCTGCGCAAAAGAGTCCAAGGTATCAAATGGCAGCGATACGCTTAAGGAAATACGAACCAGTATCTTCCGGGCTGTTTTTTGACAAACTCCCGAAGGAGAAACGGATAAATTCTGATTGTATTGAAAGCGTCTCGAAAAACCCTTCGATTTGATATATTATGGGCTTCATAAATCATCCGGGATCAAAAGTTATGAGGCATTATGTGTTCACACGTGATGGGCTTTTAAGAATCCGCTGGAGGAGTTAGAAGATATAATAAAAACTTAGAAAAGACCCCAATGGGGCATCACGTGCTCACACGTGACCATGGGCCACGTGCAGACACGTGATGGGCTCTTAAGGCCTCTAAAATAATGAATAGAATTAAATTCTAAAATCTGTTCCCTGATTAAAAATCAGAAGTTATCTCAATGAAATATCACGTGCTCACACGTGACCAATGGTCACGTGTTGACACGTGATGGTTAAAACAACAATATGAACAAGCGACTGTTAAGGGAACCAATTTCGGGGTTACGTGCTCACACGTGACCAAGGGTCACGTGCCAGCACGTGACAGGCTTTGAAAGCCTTACAGATTAGTAGAATTAAAATTCTAAATTTCTCTAAAAATCTTTCGAAATAGAATTAAAATTCTAAAAGCTTCTAAATCTTTCCAAATGGAAAAGGATTATGGGAACCGTTGGATTAAAGATCCAAAGATGATTAAAAATCATCAATTTATGGAAAAATCTTGGACAAGGAAAGATTTCCCTTAAAATCTCACCAGAATAACAAATAGAATATCTTTTGGATTTAAAATCCACGGTGAATAAAATTCACTGAATGATCTAAAGGCCCAGATTAATGATAAATATAAATCAAATCTCTCAACGATCAAATCAAATCTTTCAATGAGAGATTTGCTAAACAAATTGATTCTTTTCCTTCTCCTATAAATAAGAGCCAAGAAGAGAAGAGAAGGCATCAACATTTATTGAAAAAAAAAAATCAAAAGCTTCAAACAGAGAGAACTCTGAGAAAAATTTCAAAAAAGAAGGTAAAAACCTTCACGAGAGAAAAGAAATCTCTTTTGATAAATCATTGATCAATGATCTTCACATAATAAATAGTGCTTTGCACTCGTATGAACCACTGGTTCTTTAAAACAAAAAAGAAAATAAAAATAAATAAAAATAGTGCTTTGCACTCGTATGAACCACTGGTTCTTTAAAACAAAGAAGCAAATAAAAATAAATAAAAATAGTGCTTTGCACTCGTATGAACCACTGGTTCTTTAAAACAAAAAAAAATAATAAAATAAAAAAAATAGTGCTTTGCACTTTTATGAACCTCTGGTTCTTGAAATAAAGAGAAAAACTCATTTTTCTTTGATCCTAATTAGATCAAAGAAAACAAATAGTGCTTTGCACTTCTGTTCTGGAATCTAAAAAGATTCTTAGTGCTTTGCACTTCCAAACTGCGCTGTTGCGCTCCTGAGAGAACGCCACGTGTTAGCTGCAGAACAACTTGCGCTACGCGCCTTGAAATAGAGCTTTGCTCTCTGGAACTGGCGCAACTCACCAGAGCGCGCCACGTGTCAGCTGCAGAACAACTTGCGCTACGCGCCTTGAAATAGAGCTTCGCACTCTGGAACGGGCGCAACTCATCAGAGCGCGCCACGTGTCAGCAGCGCAACAGCACAGCGCACTAGCGCAGCGCACTGCGCTGTTGCGCTTGCGCTCACCAGAGCATGACACGTGTCCTCACCACAAGCGCTTGCGCTCAGTGATTGGCGTAAAGCGCCTGACGAATGCAATGCATTTTACTGAAGGGCCAGGCCCAAATCAGAAGGGCCTAGTAGGCCAAATTAAATTGCAATACAATAAAAAGGGGCAGAGCCCAAAACAAATTGATGCTTTGCATCCTTTCTGGGCAAAGCCCAAATAAAAATAAAAAGAAATGCAATGCAAAAGCAAATAAAATGTTGGACATTTTCAACTAGACTTAGCCCAATCGTGGCCATAAGTCCTTAAATTAAATTGACTGAGCAAAATGGCTCTCCTAAATCAATCTACATCCGGTTCGAGGGTACATCTCCGAACTCCTTTGACATCCATCGTTGTAATTCCTCAACGACGTCAAAGAGGTGACGGGTCCCAACGACCACACATCGCTACGGACTGCGGGGTCCTTAAACTCGTGGACCGAAACGTCCTTAAACTAATATTGGACCGAAACGTCCCTAAACTAATATTGGACCGAGACGTCCTTAAACTAATATCGGACCGAGACGTCCTTAAACTAATGATGGACCGAAACGTCCCTAAACTAATATCGGACCACCACGTCCCTAAACTGGAATATGGACCACCACGTCTCTAAACTGGCACAATAGAGCCCAAATGCTCTTTTGTCGGATCTAAACGGTCCCGTTAAGTTGATCTTAGTCTCAAACTGGACTAACGTATCCTTAACAAACGTTTGAGTCGATCTTAGCCTCAAAAATGGCTAACGTATCCTCCAAACAGACTTTAGTCCCAAATTGGACTATGAATCTCCCAAACTGGAACAATAGAGCCCAAACGCTCTTTTGTCGGATCTAAACGATCACGTTTAAGTTGATCTTAGCCTCAACGAGGCTAACGCATCCTTAAACTAAAATACCAAACCCAAATCTAAGTAAATACGGATTTGGACTAATCCACGTCCTACGGGCGACGGCATTACTCAGTCTCCGTATACAATCCACGGGCAACCACAAACAAAACAAACACCCACGACACGAAGTGAAATTCTGGAGAAGGAGAAAGTTGTTACCGCGAAGCGGTAGCGTAATTAACTGCAGGGGCTTGCGCCTGCAGGGAAGAGCGTCCCCACAATCAAAAACCCCTCTAGCGAGGGGGAATCTGACAAAGTCTGCTACATCGGCCGCATCCGTCTAAACCTTCGATACACGGTGCCATAAATCAACTTGGCATCTTCGGAGAGGTGGACGGATAAAACCAAATAGCATCTGCCCCGAATCTCAGCGTAAGGCCATCGCGGTCCTGTGCGCCGCCGTTCGGAGGGGAACAAATGCAAAATTATGATATGAACAAATACCCCCAAACTTATCTTTTGCTCGTCCTCGAGCAAAACTAGTTTTATTCTCGAAAAAGACCTAACCTCACTTTCGCAGGGAAACGCGATTGCACTGAGCTCGTGCAACAAGCCGTTAAAGCTCAAGGCGTCCGTGGTAGGAGGAGTGTTGTCTCCTGAGGGTTTTCAGCGGATACTACCCACAAAATCCTATCAATTCGGCCTATTGACTTTTATTCTCCAATTCGGTTTTCTAACAAGAAATTCTATTATCTTCAACTCAGAAATTATCAACCCGTATTTTTCACGCTTCCTTATCATTTAACTTAAGATTGTATATGTTTTGTAAATTTACTTAGCTTTTAGCATCTTTTGAGTTTTCCTTCTAAGGTTCCATCTCAACTTAGAAATTTTTATCATCTCTACTAAAGATATAAGTCCTATTTTTCATTCTTATCTCTTATCCAAACCCCAATCACATACCCCTACGTGTGTGTATGTATCACCCCTACACTTGGAAATTCAATTCAAGCTCTTATACTCTTATCCATTGTCTAAAGTACTTTTAGTTGGTGAATTTTTAGATGAAATTGCTCACAAATCCTTCATGTGACCGTTAATACTTCTTGAGGTACTAACGACCGATTTCAAAATGTGTTTGCATATTAAAGCGTAATTCATAGTCTTGTAACACCTAAGGCTTTAGCAGTGACTCCCAAACCAGTTGGTCTAAGGCACTAGGTGATAAAGCATCCTCGCTAAATATTTTTTTTCTATTTATGCAGCCTTAAGTAATTACAAAAACCAGTGTTCATTTTTTTTATCTCTTTATTCACACTTGTATTTTTATTTTATTTTCCTTCATACTAAGGAGTATAGACAAAAGCATTTCAAGGTCTCCTCTACTATTCCAAGTTTCACGGTTCGTATTTGTGCAATTTATAGGGTATATATTTTCAGAATTTAGACTTAAGTTTAGGAATTATTTTTCAGACTTATACTT
Organism: Agapanthus africanus; assembly: GCA_030015575.1. Classification (NCBI taxonomy): domain Eukaryota; kingdom Viridiplantae; phylum Streptophyta; class Magnoliopsida; order Asparagales; family Amaryllidaceae; genus Agapanthus; species Agapanthus africanus. Next base: position 634,710,639 of record CM057343.1, read on the forward strand.
TAATAAAAATATCAATACTCTTCCCTTATTTTGACTTAGCCCAAGAAGTGAACTCAAAATTTGCCTATTTCTAAGTAAACTATAAGAACATATATTTTCTACCGTTAAATTTTAAGAAATGTTATTTTTAGGGTTTTTAATTTACTAAGTCTAGGTTCTAGTTTTTCCTAGTTAGTTAACCTTCTTATCAAACTCAAGTCAATTATGGCCAAAATTGAATTTTTGGATTTTTATAATTTAAAAATTTTCAATTTTTATGGGTTTTAAAATAAATATGCAAATGCAAAAATATACACATGAATGCGAAGGAAGAAAGCTTAGCGAGCACACCCCCAAACTTAAACTTGACAGTGTCCTCACTGTCAGGCTACACCAAGAGGGTTAAAATTGTCGGTACTCCCCTGTTTATTTTTTTTATATATTTTTTTAACAGAAAAAGAAAACAAAATATATATAAAAAGGTTCCCTGACAGTGCACACGGAAGGCGAGAGATTCTTTGATCAAGGCAAGAGCCTAACCAGTTCCAAGCTATCCTCGCCGAAGAAAAGATGAAGGACGAGCTGGAAGAAGTGCACACGGCCGATATCACTTTCGGCGATGAAGATCTCCTCCTCGGGACGTGCGAGCATAACCGTCCCCTTTATGCCTCCGGATACTGTCATGATATCAAGATAGACAAAATTCTGGTTGACAATGGGTCATCCGTCAACCTCCTCAATGTAAGAGTGTTGAAGGAAATCTGCATGAGCGTTCAACACCTCGCTCGGGATAAGATCACTATCTCCAGGTTCGACTCTCAGTCATCACGGACGCTCGGGTCTGTGATACTGACATTACGCTTTGGGCTGCTAGTCACGGACATCAAATTTCACGTCATTGACGCCAAGACATGTTACAATGCTTTACTCGGCATGCCTTGGTTACACGAGTACAATATCATCTCTTCTACACAACATCAGTGTATGAAGTATTTCAAGGATGGTCTCGAGTATACCGTGACAGGGGAATTGAACCCATTTTCCGTGAATGAAGTCCGAAAGTACGAAGATGCGAAATACTTCTTACCAGATTTCGAATACACGGAAAGATGCCATAAGCCGGATGACAAGCAAAAAGCTATTACCACTATTCCAGTCTTCGGGAGTGATATCGAGGAGGAAGAAGAAATAGTTTCTTCAGGGACGCCTCAATGCAACAAGCCGGGACCGTCCACCCCTATTCTGGTCTTCGGCAGCGATTTGGAAGATGAGGTCAATACAGTATTTTCTGTTCGGCCATCAATACAAGCCTTCGCTAGCAATGATCGGAGTTTGCAAATCGCCATGGTTCTGCAAGAGCATTACAAAGAGCTCGACACAATTGATTCCTACAGTGTGCAAGAACTGCAGACGTTCTATGTCCCACCCAAGCGAAAAGATGAAAAGGAGATCCTCTTTTATCGATCCGCGGAAATCAAAGTGGAGAAAGAAATCTGGCATGGCGCCGATTCTACGCTTGACAGGCTCCAGCCCATCCGTCTGCCCAGATACTACACAGAAGGATTAGAAAGGCTGTTGAGGCGTCAAGGCGTACCCTTCAAACAGACTGATCAGAAAGCTCAGTTCAACAACAGGATCTAGGACGTTCCCAGAACCCAGCGAAAATTGCCCAATGGGAGAATGGAAACAATCAAGCTTGGATATGTTCAATCCAAGGAATGGGAGCGATTCCGTGGTTGCTACGTCCTACATGACTTTGACGAAGAAGGAGATGCTCTGTGGGAAGATGCGAACCCTGAACCAGAACAAGGTCTCGCCATGAAAGTGCCAAGTCTGTCGTTCGAAGAACAGATGAACAAGCTAATAAGGGAAGCAGGTCAAAAGGTTCGGGATGACCATAGCCGCGAAATGGCCATTTACGAGAAAGCCAAGAAGCAGCGCCTCCTTCAGTAAGCTACGGAGAATGACGATGCTCTTCGTCGCCAGCCCATCATACAAAAGACCCGGCGCAGAGGCAAAAATAAACCAAAGAACGGAAAAAACGTTCGACAGCGGCAAAGCGGGTCTAAGAAGCCACGCGATCGAGAATCGAGCAGGCGGGATCCGTCTCTTATAAAGAAGATGGGTCGATCATATTCTTTTCCCCAAGATAAGACAAGGAAGATATTCGACCTCTTCATGAAACATCGGATGATTACGCTCCCAGAGTCCGAGCAAGCAGACGAGCTCTCTCACCCAGACTATTGCTCCTATCACCGAGCAATAGGACATCCTCTCGAAGACTGCTTCACCTTCAAGAATTGGGTCGAAGACCAATACAAGGCAGGTTCGCTCTATCCAGCAGCTGGAGGATAACCCCGCCACAGAAGCATGAACCGAAAGCGACGTGTATAGTGAGAGTAAAAGCAGATCAACATCGGTCTTTGAAACGATCTCGTACCTGTCATGCGATAACGCTGTCAGGAGAAGGAGTACGCGAGGGTATGGACGACCTCCCCTAGTGCTTCGAAAATGATGATGACGAAGTAATCTTAGAATTTCCACCGGCACCAAAAGAGCTGGAAGATGGGATACATACTACTGCAGATAACCTCAGAAAAATCGACTTGGGGACAGCGAACGACCCACGGCCGACGTTTGTCAGCAAGCTATTGTCTGAAGAAAAGGTGGCTACGCTCAAAGAGGTGCTTATGCAGTATAAAGACTGTTTCACATGGAACTATTCCGAGATGCCGGGACTAGATCCAGAAATAGCAGTGCACAGATTGGCGATATTTCCGGACATCAAGCCAGTCAAACAAGCGCCGAGAAGGATGCGGCTCGAACTTGCAATGAGCATCAATGCCGAAGTCAAGAAGCTAATCGACTCCGGCTTCATCCAAGAGGTTCAGTACCCTGACTGGATTGCCAACATCGTCCCAGTGATGAAGAAAAATGGGACGGTGCGCATATGTGTAGACTTTCAGGATCTCAACAAAGCTTGCCGGAAGGATGACTTTCCAGTACCGGTCACTGAGCTGATGATAGATAATACGTCCACTCATGAAGTTTTCTCTTTCATGGACGGCTCATCACGATACAATCAGATAAAGATGCATCCCGATGACCAGAAACATACCGCTTTTCGGACCCCTTTAGGCATATTCTGCTATAAGGTGATGCCTTTCGGTCTAAAGAACGCCGGTGCCATCTATCAGAGGGTCATGACGAAGATTTTCGATGACCTCATACATGAAATCGTCGAATGCTATATTGACGATCTCGTAGTGAAAAGCAAATCATACGAGGAACATTTAGAGCATCTGAAGATCGTGTTTCAGCGCCTTCGGAAATACAACTTGAAATGAACCTTCTCAAATATGCGTTCGGAGTTTCCTCGGGCAAGTTTCTAGGATTCGTCGTCCGACACCGAGGCATCGAGATAGACCCGTCGAAGATCAAGGCGATCATAGAAATGCCTCCGCCAAGAACTCTCAAGCAGCCGTAGTCTCTCCAAGGAAAGCTCGCGTATATCCGGCGATTCATAACCAATCTTTCCGGCAAGTGCCGTCCTTACAGTCACCTAATGAAAAAGGGAACTCCGTTCATCTGGGATCGCAAATGCCAAAGCGCACTTGAAGAAATCAAGCAATACCTGCAGAATCCGCCAGTACTGGCCCTCCCGTTAAAGGAAAACCTTTCGTCCTGTACACAACATCCTTCGAAGGTTCTTTAGGCGCGCTGTGGGCACAAGAAAACGACCAAGGGAAAGAGAGAGCCCTCTACTACTTGAGTCGAGTTCTCTTGGGGGCAGAAAGCAATTACTCCCCCATCGAAAAACACTGCCTGGCGTTGATCTTCGCGATAACGAAGCTCAGACACTATGCGTTGGCACATGAGGTCCATCTCATATCAAAGGTGGATCCTCTCAAATATTTGATGTCAAAGGCCATATTAACGGGACGGCTCGCTAAATGGGCCCTACTCTTAATGGAATTCTCAGTGAAATACCGACCCCTCAAGGCAGTGAAAGGCCAGGCCATTGCCGACTTCCTCGCTGAGTATCCGATACCCGCCGATTCTCTCTTGAACTGCGAATTGCCAGACGAGCACGCGTTTGACACGATCAACGGGGAGAAAAGTGGGAGTGATACCCGATGGGAACTCTACTTCGACGGAGCATTTTCTATGAAGAAGCGAAAACACAACTCCCCCATAATCAAATCTGGGGTGGGCCTCATCTTCTTGACTCCACAAGGAGGGATAATGCGCTTCGCTTCTCCTTAACAGAGCCAAGGAAAAACAATGAAGCCAGATATGAAGCTTTGATAGCAGGTCTTGAGATCGCTGTCGACATGGGAATTGAAAACCTCCTCATATACGGAGATTCCCAACTGGTCATCAACCAAGTAAACAGCGACTATCAAACGTGCAAACCATAGTTGGTGGAGTACGGCGAGAGAGTGCAGCAACTGCTGACTCAAATTCTTTCCTACACCCTGGAAAGCATACCGTGTGCGGAAAATAGCAAAGTGGATGCAATGGCCAAACTCGCTAAAGATCTGGCTGACGAAAACCTCGATGACGTGAGGATCGTTGTGCAAAGCCGTCGGGTTCTTGCACCGGCAGAAATATCTCTGGAGTCATCCGAAGAAAAGGGAGCAACCGAGCAAACGGCTCTATAAATAAAAGACTAGGAAAAGCCTAAGGATTGGAGAGAAGTCTTTATAGACTACTTCAAATCCCGTCGAGCATGCGTCCTTAAGACATCAGCTCATGAAACGAGCTCTATTCTTCGCCTTCGTCAATGACACTCTATATAAGAGATCATTTGATTCTCTATGGCTAAGATTCCTAGGACCTGAAGAAGTAAGGAGAGTCGTCCAAGAAACTCACGATAGACTCTGCGCTTCTCACCAAGCCGGGCCGAATATGAAACTGAAGATCAAAAGGATGGGTTATTATTGGCCCACAATGATTCAGGACTGCCTCGAATACGCGAAGCAGTGCCACTCGTACCAGATTCATGGGGGCTTCATCCACCAGCATCTAAATCCGCTACGTCCAACGGTGGCTAGCTGGCCATTCTAAATGTGGGGAACCGACATAATCGGGCCCATTGAACCAGCATCGTCCAGAGGACATCGATTCATACTAGCGACAACTGATTACTTCTCCAAACAGGCAGAAGCAGTACCACTAAGAGAAGTGAAGACGGAGAATATCCTCCATTTCTTCAAGACACACATCATTTATCGGTTCGGCACTCCGCAACGGATTATCTACGATAACGGGCCAGCCTACAGAAGCCACAAAATCAGCCGCATCGCACAACAACATAATATAGGCTGGAGATACTCTTCGGTCTATAATCCCCGAGCTAACGGTCTTGCTGTGGTTTTCAACAAAACCTTGAGGAAGATCGTGAAAAAGAAGGTGTCCAAAAATAAGAAGGACTGGCATGAGAGACTGCATGAAGCTCTCTGGGCGTATCGAACTACGTTCAAAATGGCCACAAACACAACGCCGTATGCATTGGTCTTCAGCACAGAAGCGGTACTCCCCCTCGAGATAGAGTTACCCTATATACGAGTGGCGGTTCATTACAAGCTAACAGACGAAGAAAATGCTCACCTTTGGCTTGAGGAGCTCGACGCCCTTGATGAAACCCGGCTCATGGCGCAACAAAACCTGGAGGCTTATAAAGCAATGATGACGCGCTCATACGAGAGATTGACTAGGCCGAGAACATTCCGCCAAGGCGAACTCGTGCTAGTCATAAAAAGACCTATGATCCCTAATCGTGCCGAACGGGGGAAATTCGAGCCAAACTATGAGAGCCCGTACATCATAGACAGAGCCTACCAGGGTGGAGCCTATCTACTCATGAACATGCATGGCGAAAGACCTTTCAGGCCAATAAACGGTCGATTCCTGAAAAAATACTACGCCTAACGAGTCATGGCCTAGGTCAATGATAGATGACGACGCCTATGTCCGCTCGCTATCTTCCCAGGCCCAAACTCCAGAAGTGGTAGCCAACGAAACCGTTGCAACAACGGACCGAAATGTCCTAAAACTAACAATGGACCGAAATGTCCTAAAACTAACGATGGACCGAAATGTCCTCAAACTAACGACGGACCGAGATGTCCTAAAACTAACAATGGACCGAAACGTCCCTAAACTAACGCTTGACCGAAACGTCCTTAAACTACTACCAACCCGCGCCGTCCCCAGGCTGACGCGGTAAAAAAAAGGTACGTCCGAAAGCGAAATGGGCATGGATGAAAACCCGAAAAGGCTCCGTGAGTAAAAACAGCAGGACTACCATCGAGTTTGTGAAAACCCAAAAAGGTGCAATCTCGTTAAAAGAAACTTGCAAGGTCCTCTCGATCTTGTGAGGAGAAAATACCTGCTTGAGATCCTTACGACTCACAAGGGAGCAACACACTTAGGGATCCCCACGATTCCTAAGGAGAAATTACACTTACGAGATCCTCACGACTCGTAAGGAGAATTCCCCTTTGAGACCCTCACGGCTCACAGGGTTCAAAATCCTTAAGCTACAGGGATTTGAACCTGTACTTAAGCCATTACAATCTCTAATGCTGCCCTACAAGCGGTTCAATATTGACCCTTGTATACAATCCACGGGCGCGAATAAACCTTTCCCCAACAGAGTCCCACCACTGACGAGGGATATCTTTATATGGCAAACGACACTTATAAGTCCTCTCGACTTATAAGGAGAAAACACTCTTGTAAGATCCTTATGACTTATAAGAGAACCACACTTAGGAATCCTCACGATTCCTAAGGAGAAAACGCACCTACGAGATCCTCACGACTCGTAAGGAGAAGTACCTTTATGAGACCCTTACGGCTCGTAAAGTCAAAAAGCCTCAGTCGACAGGATCCTAACCCTGTTTGCTAAGCCACCTTTGTTCGACATCGACAGAGGCAAATGATGATTCGCTCCTGACAATATCCTAGTTGTAGCGATGCCGATGCCTAAATTGGTATCAAATCCCAAACTCGCAGTGAAAAGTCGGCGAGCCACAAATGCATATGAAATAGCCGAAATGATGGAGCAATTTGCAACAAAATCAACAAGTAAAAATGTATGCATACAAAATAGCCGAAATGGTTAGGCAACTCGCAATAAAAAGCAGCGAGTAAAAAGAAAATTGCCGAAATGATTGGGCACCGCGAAAAAATAGCCGAAATAATTGGGCAATCGTGACTTTCGCGATACAAAAGCTAAAATGATAGAGCATCACGGAAGGAAAACAAAAATATACATATGAAATGAAACTTATGCCCTGCAGGTGAGGTCACATTGACCCCTGTATACAATCCGTGGGCACAAACAAAGAGGGAACCATATCGTCCCACCAGGCCTCGTCAAAGCGAAGCCAAGTCTCGACGGTTCACAGACAGCCTAGAGGTCATCAACATCGTTCCTCCTCATTCCAGCAGGATTCAGATGAGATAATCAACCTTGGAGCCATGGCAAAGTCCCTGTTCCAAATCTCGACGGTTCACAGACAGCCTAGAGATCACCAACAGCGTTCCTCCTCATTTCAGCTGGATTCAGACGCGACAATCAACCTTGGAGCCATGGCAAAGTCCCTGTTCCAAACCTCGACGGTTCACAAACAACCGAGAGAGCAAATGCTGGTCCCGTAGAATACGGCTAATGTCAATCCTGACCCTGTGGGAAACGGCCAGAGCAAATTCTGGTCCCGTAGAACACGGCTAAGGTCAATCCTGACCCCGTGGGTAACAGCAAGAGCAAATCCTGTTCCCGTAGAACACGGATAAAGTCAATCCTGACCCCGTGGGAAATGGCCAGAGCACCTCCTGGCCCCGTAGAACACGGCTAAAGTCAATCCTGACCCCGTGGGAAACAGCCAGAGCAAATCCTGGTCCCGTAGAACACGGCTAATGTCAATCCTGACCCCCTGGGAAACCGCCAAAGCAAATCCTGGTCCTGTAGAACACGGCTAATGTCAATCCTGACCCCGTGGAAAATGGCCAGAGCAAATCCTGGTCCCGTAGAATACGGCTAAGGTCAATCCTGACCCCGTGGGAAACAGCCAGAGCAAATCCTGGTCCCGTAGAACACGGCTAAATTCAATCTTGACCCCGTGGGAAACGGCCAGAGTACCTCCTGGCCCCGTAGAACACGGCTAAAGTCAATCCTGACCCCGTGGGAAACAGCCAGAGCAAATCCTGGTCCCATAGAACACGGCTAAAGTCAATCCTGACCCCGTGGGAAACAGCCAGAGCAAATCCTGGTCCCGTAGAACACGGCTAAAGTCAATCCTGACCCTGTGGAAAATGGCCAGAGCAAATCCTGGCCCTGTAGAACACGGCTAAAGTCAATCCTGACCCCGTGGGAAACGGCCAGAGCAACCCCTGACACCGTACGGCTAAAAGTCAATCTTGACTCCGTATGGCCAAAGTCAACCCCTCCTGGCCTCGTAGAACACGGCTAAAGTCAATCCTGACTCCGTGGGAAACAGCCAGAGTAAACTTTCGAACTCGGGAGCAGGTCAACTCATCAATCACTTACGAGTCCTCTCGACTGGTAAGGAGAAAATTCTCTTGTGAGATCCTTACGACTCTCAAGAGAAAACGCACTTAGGAATCCTCACGATTCGTAAGGAGAAACTACACCTGCGAGATCCTCTCAACTCGTAGGGAGAAAGTCTTTATGAAACCCTCACGGCTCATAAAGTTGAAAAGTCTTAGGTGGCAGATCCTAACCCTGTCTCCCAAGCCATCATTGCCTCGCAGAGAGGTCAAGGTAAATTTTCTACAGGCCACGCTCTCCTAAGTCAAACATTGACAAAGAGAGAAATAATCGCTTATGAGTCCTCTCGGTTTGTAAAGAAGAAAATTCTCTTGTGAGATCCTTACGACTCTTAAAAGAAAACGCACTTAAGAATCCTCATGATTCCTAAGGAGAAACCACACCTGCAAGATCCTCTCGACTCGTAGGGAGAAAAGTCTTTATGAGACCCTCACGGCTCATAAAATTGAAAAGTCTTAGGCAACAGACCTGAACCTGTTTCCTAAGCCATCGTTACCCTGCAAAGAGTCCAAGATGGACCATCACTTACTATCTACAGGCCACACTTGCTAAAATCACATGGCAACGACACAGCAAAAAGAAGAAAGCAACAATAGAACAAAAAAATGTGTATCTTTTATTCATGAATTCAATGGAGTACAAGTTGAATCATATAAAAGAATAAAAAAAATGGATACATGTTATTCAAAGATTACAAGTGTTCAATCTATACAAAACGGCTACTGAGAAGGAAGCGTTTTCAATAAGTCAGCAAGTTGCTCGTGCACTCCTTTCAATTCCTTTTCATGGTCAGCCGCTGCGGCCAGATCCGCTTCGACTCGAGCCCTTTGCTGCAAACACGATGAAACCTTCTCATCGATTTTCCGTTGGGAAGCTTCGCGACTCTGCGTAACCCGCTCAATGGAGTCGAGCTTTCGCCTCAATGCCAGCCCGTCCGAAATGTATCGCTGCAAATTGTCAAAGACGTCTCTCAGTTGCGCGGCATTTGCTTTAACTTGGACGCGCAACCGGGCAGATTCACCTGAAGCCTCCTTACGTTCCTTCAGCCTCAAGATCACTTCTTGTTCAAAATGGCGAAGGAAGGACACGCTCTGCTCAACCCATGCAGCCCGCTGGGAGTTCAAAGCCAATATCTCAAGAGCAGGATGCCTAAGCTTAAGCTCATGCAGGCAGGTCTCAATCTTCCTGCAGTGGTTAACGCAAGACTCAACGACGCCTTCGTTATGGAAGTTCACAAGCATCGCCAACATTGGATTAATCTCGGCATCAAAATCTGCAGCGAATGTAGGGGCCTCCGCGTCAAACTTCTCGATTTATTCACTCAACATACGCAGACTGGTCACAGCGCCTTTTGAAGATGGACATCTAGAAAAGGGCCCTGCCAACATTATGATGCGAGACTCGAACGGAGCTGGAGTCGGTGCGACCACTGCAAAATAATTCATAGTCAGATGACGGCTCAAGAAATAAAGAAAAATCCACGAACAATAGAGTCTACTATTCCGGCTGCGACAGGGGGCAGAGCTGGGAGTATCGGTGGCGCGACGATACCCTCGTCCCCTCCTTCAATTTGTAAGGCTACAAGTAATGCAAAGAAGAATTAGCAATGATATGGATGCTCGTTAAAGAAAAGAAAAGACGCCTGTTAGAAAAGATACTCACCGGCACCAGCAGGCAGACTAATCTCCAACTGCAAGGAGAAGTGCGGGTTCAGCACCTGATACAGGTGATCAAAGAGAACTCCTGCAAGATCACGATGATACATGGTCAGTATACGGAAGATACTGTCCCTAATTTAAATTAATCACAAATCCATAACTTCCAACATTCGAGAAGATATAAGAGGAGACGAAGGGGCAGCAACCATCAGAGCGGCAGCTGGTGGTGCTTCTTCAGGTGTCACAACCTCAGCGCTCACTACACCTACATTCGAAAGGAACAAGATGTCATCAGAAGGGATTGCAAAACGAAAAGAATGTAGCGATCCAAGACCTACCAGACAGGTCATCAGCCAAAACGGTGACGGAAGCATCACCAAGCATCACGACTTCTTCGATCTCATTCGGGGGGATAGTTTCGTCGAACGTGGCTTCGTCCCCTGATTCTACGAGAGCCGTCGTGACACTAGCAATGCCAGGCAAGGGCAGGGAACCGCAGGCAGAAAGAGCAGCAATTAGAGCAGTCCCGGACTCCTGAGAAAGAGTAGCCGCTTCGGGCTCGGTGGTTGCCGTCATCTCACTTGTCACCTCCTCACCAAGACTTGGCCCTACAGGATAGAATATATGAGAATCTGAAGATCAAACTCTGAAAAAAGGACCCGGTGTTACATTACCTTGGGACGGCTTCTCGACTGCTTCCCGAGCCGCGCGTACCGCCTGTCTATGGACGGAAGACAGGACGGCCGGAGCACCCTCTGAAGAAGCAAGAACAGGAGAAACAACGCTCGAGCCTGCACCTACAGCCAAGGCGGCATTACGTTCTCTTGCTGAACGCCTCCTACGCTTCCTTTCCGTCTGGGCCCTGAGAGCTGATCTTTTTAAGACCTCCGTCAAGGAGACGTCATCGTCCGAGCCAGGAGCTACCTCTGGAGCTGTTATGGCGTCCGTCATCGGTTGCTCAAGTGAAGCCTTTTTTGGTAATGTTGGGGAAGCTGAGACTTCGGTGGCCGGCCTTTGAAGCGTCTCTGCACCACATTGGGAAATCGGCATGGCACTCGGGATAACTTGGGTCGAAGTAGTCCCTGTGATAAGATGAAAAGGGGTCAGACTACCCATTAAGGAAAAGGGAATAAGGGCATAATGAGCCAAAATATACCAAGACCCAGCGAAGCGCGAAGCCTCTCTTCCTCCTCAAAAGTTTTGAGGGAAGCCGCGAGAGCCTCTTTAGTGGAAACGCCTGTTGAATAAAAAGTGTCAGTCAAAACACGATAATAAAAATGTAATGCAACAACAAAAAGATACGACTGAAAACTACCTGACTCAGCGAGGGTGATCAGTCCTGCTTCGTGGCTAGCTAGTCGCTCGGAAGGTGCGATGGCAGCCTCCAGATCAGTATCATCCGGCGCCATAAATAAACCCTCGTTGGTCTCATATTCGCTTAGGCCCTCACTATAAGGAGCATGAGGCTCCTGGCCGAGTACAACGTCTGCAGAAAGAATCGACTTCTTCTTCTTCTGCGAGCGAGTACCGGCCGCCGGTAACACGAGCTTGCATTTAGCGGGAAACTTCGGGCGGCAAGTCCCGATCTCCGCACCCAAGCCGGACTCAGGAGATGCCATAGCTTCCACTTCAATGGGAGCACGGGGTAGCGGTAGCTCAGGAATATCACGCGGTACCATAGGCGCAGCAGCTTCCCTCAAGGGAGGACGGATAATGGTCCGTCGTTTCAAGGGAACAGCGAGGTTACTAGCCGGGGCGGTGCCCTTACGATCAAGCAGCAATCGCTTTTCTTCTTTAATAACGGCGCCTATCGAATGTTGATACAACGCCACATACACGTTCAGGGCCTTCAGAACGCAGCGGAAGTAGGGTTCCTGCCTTTGCAGAGAGGACTGGATTTGGTTCACTAATGTAGAAGTTGGACCCTGTGTTTAGGCGCATAAAATGATGCAACGCGTTCCGGATACCCTCTTCGGTAGCAGCCAGTTCTACCAAGAAAGCCTCAAGCGAGACGTCCTGATTATAGCTTAACTGCTGGGCGAAATGATGCAGGTTGTATCTCATGAACAATGCCGAATCATTCTGCCTAAATACAAGAAAGCCCGGCCTAATGGAGTATAGATGAAGAATCACCCGAGCTTTCAAGACAGAGGCCCCATTTTAAAAAAATTTCCTGCAATGGCAGCACCGTTTTCGCGGATTCCTGGCCGACGGTCAGAATTTTATCCGTGAAGGACAAGCCATCTCCAACCGTGCGCGAACGAAGGAGCAAACCCCTAGCTTCCCGTGGTGTCGGATTTACAATGGATGCGTCAACTAGCCGCATGATCCGAGGGAACTTACACCTGTCATAGAAGCAAGGCCTTCTGTGGATACCGAAGACGCCAAGCACGTGCAACTCGAGCCACGAGGTGAAATAATGCATCGAGGGGTTTACAGGCTGCTCCCCTGGTTCAGTAGTGTCTGCTGCCAAGCTGAGGCCGTGATACAAATGGGCTAACCCAGCGATTCCGACGGCCACTTGCATCCCAGCAACCATTCGATGCGCTGGGTAGAAGACGGACAACCTCATACGGCGATGGTGCATCGGAAGAGCAAACCAGCTCAGCCATAGCCCGAGAAACCCCAAAAAGAACGTTTCATCGTCGATCCCAGGAGCTGCAAGCTTTGCAAAAGGGACGACCGGGGTGTCGGGGAGAAAGAAACTCTTCTGATCCGCCTCCGCCGTCGGCAGGTTGCCTAAACCTAAGCCAAAAGGATCGTCAAGTTTGGCAAACTTCGCAGCTTCCTTCGACAGTACTTCTGAATGGAGAAAACGAGCAATAAAATCCGTAAAATTAACCCCACGACCTCCGGATTCGAGGAAAAGGCTCTCGTAGATATTCAGCACCTTTATCAAACTTGGGAATTGGTGTTGAATAGCGTTTTCCGGGGTAAGACCCATTACCACTGATTTGGGGGCAAAAATGTATTCATCCGAAGGAAGCAGCTCCTCGTAATGTTCTCCCCTAATGGGTAAACCAGAGATCTCAGCAAATTCCTCCAAAGAAATGGAGACTTCTTGATCCAATAAGAGGAAGGTGTGGGTCGAAATGTTCCATTGCTCCAGAAATGCCTTGACCCACCATGTAGGAGGTATGGAATACTGGAACAAAGAAGTATAGGTCACAGGGTACAATCCGAGCCGTAGCAGCTGTGACTTCTTCACCGATAAGATGTATCGGGGCTACTGAAGATATCCGGCTGGGTGACGGGGAGTTAGTCCTATGTTGTATGGCAATCCCCAAGGGCGCGACTCGCCCTGATATATGCGCCGCCCTAGAGTGTTCAAAGCCACCGGTGGCTGCACGGGTATTGCGGCCATAGAAGGCCGAAGGAGACCCTATGAAATCTAATTCACCTCCTCCACAGCATAGTTTATCGAGGGTGCATCTGCATAAGGGATCGCCGAAATAGGATCCGAAGGTGTCGCGCAAGAAAAACTCCGACGACCTTTGATGATTTGGTTGTATCATGTTCACCACAAATGGAGATTCTTCCGCTCTGGGTCGTGATCTTTGATCAGTGAAAAGACTTCCCTATCCATGGGCTACGTGAGCGCTGCTTCATTTCAAATCTTCATAGCAGCGCCAAGAGCACTGCACCCTAAGCAACGCACCACGTGCAAAGCACGTGTGCGCCGGCGCTAAGAGCGCTGCACTCTAAGCTGCGCACCATTTGCAAAGCACAAGTGCGCTAGCGCTAGAACTAAATGTTCTCCACCGTTGGATCAAAGATCCAATGAACATGATTAAAATTCTTCAGTTGACCAGAATAAAATTCTGTTGAGGAAACATTTCTCAGAATCTTTCCAAACAGGAAAGATTCTGCTCTGAAAATCATAGCACCGTTGGATCAATGATCCAATGGTGATTAAAAATCACCAAAATACAGAATAAATTCTGTATGGAAAAAGATTTCCCAATCTTGTTAAAAATAAGAAGATTGCCTTCAGTAAATCAGAAGTTCTCGGATCAAAGATTCAACGGTGGGGAAATCCCCAAATCAATTGGAGAAAAGATCTCCTTAACCGATTGAACAAATCAGCTGGCCCTATATAAAGTCCCTGATTGATCATATTTCGTGTCATGTTTTGAAAAGTGTAATAGATCACAACCAAAGAAATTTTTAAACTGCAATCAATTAACGGTGTCTATTGTAGGTTCGTTAGCGAGAGCGGATTGTCCACAGAGATTGTGTGAATTTGTTTGAATTTGTTTTAGTTGAGTTAAAAAGAAAAGATAAAAGAAAATGATTCAAGATTTGTGAGGTTTAGTTTCAAGAAACATAAAGAAATTAAATCTAGAATCAAGAATTAATAAAAATCAAGAAAATGTCCAAACCAATTGAATTATCAAGATTTGTAAAGTAGCTTGTAGGAATCGATCAAATAAGTAGTGATCATGAAAACTAAAGATTTCGAAATCTTACCTATTGAGGATTTGTTGCTAGATTGATGAAGACCAACGAAGATTAGGGATCTATTGAAGAAATTAGGGTTTCTCCTTCACCATCCCTTGTCTTTTCATTAATTATCATTCAAATTCTAGCCTCTAGTCAAGAAAATCACCGATCGTTGATATCTAATTTGGAGCGAAAACATTCAAGAAAGCGATCTCGCTCAAAATTAGGTCTTCGATGATTCAATTTCCTAGACTTAACAAATCTCATAAGACTTAAGAGACGTTCAAGAATTTCATCATCATCATCTATCTATTCTCTCGATTCCGCTACAAGCGGAGATTTCACTCACATATCATGAAAAATGAAAGAATCAAGAATCGATAAATTTTCATAATGCAAGAATATAAAGAAAGCAAGATTTATAATCTTTTCACCTTTATTAATCGACGATTAGGTACAATTCTCTCAAAGGTTACAAGATTTGAAGAGGTAACTAGATCCGCCGAAATTAGCTTCGCATCGATCTTCTTGAGTCGCGGATCATCGTGGATCTCTTGCTCAGATGATGATCGGCGTTGCGAAAAAGGCTCATTGAAGGCTTGCTTGATTCGCTTCTCGATGAATCTTGATTTGGCTTTGGATTTGAATTTGTGCTAGGGTTTTGATTACAAGTTGTGTCACTCAACTTGTGTTTTGAATTATTGAACAACTAATCAACAACCTATTAATGAACAACTAATCAACAACCTATTAATGAACAACCTTTATAATGAAGCCATAGATCCCCTTTTATGGTTTTCCTCTATCTTCCCCTAGAAGCTAGGTTGTTATGAAGCTTGCATAGGAAGGTAGGTAGTTGTAGAGAAGTTTCTAGATTAAGCTAGTTATCTAGCTTGCGTGAGAAGCTTGGCTGTTGGAGGGAAGTTTCGGAAGATTTCTAGGGACTTTGAAGCATCTTGAAGAAGTTTGGCCGTTAAAAGAGAGCCTCTGCAAAAAGTTTTCACCGCCGACGAGTCGAATCGGCTGCGGATCCGCGGCGGATCAGCCTGACTCGGCCGCGGATCCGCGGCCATTTGAGTATATCTCTGTGTGGATTTCTCTGTCTTATTTGATGTTGGCTTTAGGGTTGTTTTCTGATGTCTAGAATCTTATAATTATCTCTTGTTTGCTGCCAGATCTCAAGTCTTTGATTTGCTGTATTTTATCGGCACTTTTAGCAATTCCAGTTCTTTGACCTGAAGAATTTCTGCACAAAATCTTGAGACAAGTGTTGAGATATACAAAAATCATGCGTGTAGTGATAAACACTCAATTTCCCTCTAGAATGTCGGTTATTATGTATAACACATGGTATTTGGTATTTTCCAGATGAATTGCTAATATGTGTTATATTTACAATAAACACCCTTACATGATCGATAAGAGTAGGGAAATTGACGTGTTGAGAATGCAATATTTTTGACTGATCAAATTCCCCCAAACTTAATTTTGATCGTCTCGAGCAAACATCTTTTATTCAGGTGAAGGAGAAAAGGAGAAGAGAAAGAAAAAACTAACTAACACACTTTCGTATGCAACACGATTGCACTGAGCACGTGCAATAAGCCTTTAAACCTCTAGGTGTCCCTAGTAGGAGGAGTGTTGTCTCCTGAGGGTTTTCAGCGGATTGCACCCAAAAAATCCCATAATAAATGGAAGACTGTGAAAGTTACATATAAAGATAAGAATTGTAAAAGAAGGACTTTGAAAATCAGAGTTTCCAACTACACCAGCTTTTCAGTTGTCATGAGCCATGTCTTAATAGTCATGAAAAGATATTAGAAATCACATCACCCCTCAATAAAATATCGTCTTTATTCTTCATTCCTACCTTTCCTCTAAACATTGATCATATACCCCTACGTGTGTGTAAAGGACATCCCTACACTCGGAGAATTCAATTCAAGCTATCATACTCTTGTCCATCTACCTCGGTACTTTTTAAACGGTGAATATTTAGATGGATTTGCTCACACATTTTTCATGCGACCGTTAATATTTCTTGAGGTACTAACCGACCGACTACTCATGTGCTTGCTGATTAGGTGTATTAGTATTTTTCTCGTCTTGCAACACCTAAGACTTAGTAGTGATTCCCAAACCAGTTGGTGTAAGGTACTGGGTGATGAAGCAGCCTCGCTATATTTTTTTATGCTGCCTTGGTGATAACAAAACCAGTGTTCATTTTTCTTCACCATTTTATATTTTTATTCTCCATTTATTATTTTCTGTGTACTTTGGCTTTTAGACAAGAGCATTTTAAGGTATCCTCTACTATCCCGAGTTTCAAGACGTGTGTAAGTGTGTATAGTAGGATATCAACATTCAAATGTTTGGTTTCCAGAATAGGAACTATTTTTCAGACTTATTTTTATCCGCAGATTAGTGACTTCTTTCATCTTACTAACCCTTGGGACAACGGCTCATAACTACTTATTACTAGTTCATTTAAGAAAACTTCTAACTTTCTAGGTTTTCTTAAATTTTTCTAATCTTTTAGATGTAATTTTTCACTGTCTAATCTTTTATTATAAAATTAAATATTAAAATTTTTTTCATATGTTTTGTGCTTATGCAAAGTGATATGCAAAGTGATGCGTAAATAAGCACAAACCTCCCCCAAACCTATTTACAACAGTGTCCTCACTGTTGCCATCTGTTAAATCTCATAAACCTGTAGACTGGGAAGGAAATTTATTAACGGGGCAATAATATATGAACATGAAAATCTCCCCCAAACTTATTCTTTTGCACTCACCTCCATTTTAAAGATGGTATAGGATTTTTCAATACATGGAGTTGAGACGGAGAAATTTTAGTCAAGATAAAGCGGCTCCTGTAAAAACAGGAGCTCCTCCGTGGGGTCAGTGGAAAAATACGGTTTTAATCTATGTCCATTTACTTTGAAAATTTTACCGTTTTCAACATTTTCAACCTCAACTGCCCCGTGCGGGTATACATACCGCACAACAAAAGGTCATTTCCAACGAGATCGTAGCTTACCTGCATGAAGATGGAGACGTGAATCATAAAGAAGGACTTGTTGACCAGGTGTAAAAGTTTTTCTCAAAATGTTTTTATCATGAAATACCTTAGTCCGGTTCTTTACAATTACAGCATTATCATAAGCTTCATCGTGGAGTTCGCTTAGCTCGTTTAATTGCAGCTTCCGAAAGTTGCAGGCTTGATTTAAGTCAAAGTTAAGTTCTCTAATGGCCCACATTGCTTTGTGCTCAATCTCGACCGGAAGGTGACAAGCCTTTCCAAACACTAGTTTGTAAGGAAACATACCTAGATCGGTTTTATATGCAGTTCGGAACACCTAAAGAGCATCCGTCAATTTGGTTGACCAATCTTTTCGATTTTTAGAAACAGTTTTCTCCAAAATTTGTTTGATTTATCTGTTTGAAACCTCAACTCGCCCGCTCGTTTGGGGATGATAAGGTGTAGAAAATTTGTGGTTGATTGCATATTTCCGCATCAAAGTCTCGAAAGACCGATTGCAGAAATACGTCCCGTTATCGCTAATGATAGCGTGAGGGTGTCCAAATCGCGAAAAGATGTTTTCTTTTAAGAACTTAATGACAACCTTTTTGTCATTAGTGCGACAAGGAATAGTTTCTACCCATTTCGAGACGTAATCAACCGCAAGCAATATGTACAGATTCCCAAAGGAGTTGGGAAAAGGACCTATAAAATCAATACCCCAAACGTCAAAAATTTCAACCACTAAGATGGGTTGAAGTGGCATCTTATTTCTCTGGGAAATCCTACCCGTGTGTTAACACTGTGTACAGGTTTTGCAATGATCAAATGCATCTTTGAACAAAGTCGGCTAGTAAAATCCGCACTGCAAAACTTTCTCCGCCGTCTTTTGAGGACCAAAGTGACCCCCACATGCCTGGTCATGACAAAAAGATAGAACACTCTTGAATTCATCATTAGGGACACATCTGCGAATGATCTGATCAGGACAGATAGGGTTCATCCCAGTAAAAATGTTTTACTTGGAATAGAAATCGATGTTTGTCCTGTTTCGACCATTCGTGGGGAATAAGTCTCGTAGCAAGATAATTCACAATATCCACGAACCACGGTTCGTTGGATACGTTCAAGAGTTGTTCATCTGGAAAAGAATCATTGATCGGCAGGGTCACAGGTGAAGAAAAGATGCACGAAAGATGGTCAGCTACTACGTTTTCACATCCTTTCTTATCTCGAATAACAAGATCAAATTCTTGTAATAGAAGAATCCAACGTATTAACCTACCTTTAGCATCCTTCTTCTCCAAAAGATGTTTCAAGGCGGAGTGGTCAGTGTACACAACAATTAGTGAGCCAATCAAGTAAGGCCTGAATTTTTCTAATGCAAATACAACTGCCAAAAGTTTTTTTTCGGTAGTTGTATAATTAATTTGAGCATCATTCAGGGTCTTACTTGCATAATAAATCACATGTGGCATCTTTTCAATGTGCTGTCCTAAGACTGCACCAACTGCAACATCTGATGCATCACACATAAGCTCAAACGGGTGGTTCCAATCTGGAGATGATAGAATGGGGGCTGTAGTGAGAGAGTGTTTAAGTGAGTCAAATGCAGCCTCACAATCCGATTCAAAGTGAAAGGTTGTGTCCTTGGCCAAGAGAAGAGTTAAGGGTCTAGCAATTTTGCTAAAATCCTTAATGAATCTCCGATAAAAGCCTGCATGGCCAAGAAAAGATCGTATATCTTTGACGTATTTGGGATGAGGAAGGTTTTGAATGACATCTATTTTTGCTCTGTCAACCTCAACGCCTTTCCGTGAAATAACATGTCCAAGCACAATTCCCTCTTGGACCATGAAATGACGATTTTCCCAATTCAAGGTTAAGTTCTTCTCCTTACAACGAGTAAAACTGCATCAAGATGTGATAGGCAGTCAGCAAAAGAATCTCCGAATATCGAGAAATCGTCCATGAAAATCTCCAGAGAATTCTCGACCATGTCCGAGAATATCCCCATCATACACCACTGAAATGTAGCGGGAGCATTGCATAACCCAAAGGGCATGCGTCTATAAGCAAAAGTACCAAAAGGACAAGTAAATGTGGTTTTGTCTTGATCCTTTTCGGCAATAGGGACCTGGTTATAGCCAGAGTATCCGTCCATGAAGCAATAGTATTCCCGTCCAGCTAAGCGTTCCAGCATCTGGTCAATAAAAGGTAAAGGAAAGTGGTCTTTCCTCGTTGCGGCATTGAGTTTTCTATAATCAATACATACACGCTACCCATTTTGAGTGCGTGTATGGATTAACTCATTTGCCTCATTTGTTATGACCGTGATGCCAGATTTTTTAGGGACTACATGAATTAGACTTACCCATTGACTATCAGAGATTGGGTAAATGATACCATTGTCAAGGCATTTGACGATTTCTTTCTTTACTGCATCCTTTATGACGGGGTTCAATCGTCTCTGTGTTCTCGGGTTTGCTTGGCTTCATCCATCAGATGTATATGATGTTCAACAATCAAGAGACTAATCCCTTTGATGTCAGCCATAGTCCAACCAAAAGCCTGACTATTAGATCTCAATACCGTCAAAAGCGTATTCTCTTGCTCTGAGGCTAGAGAAGCGGATATGATCACGGGTAAAGACTCATTCTCACCTAAATATGCATATTTAAGATGAGAAGGTAATAATTTGAGATCTAATGTCGGCGGAGAAACAATAGAAGGTGGGGTAAAAGAATGACATTCAGATTCACGAAGAAGCTCGTAGCCTACAAAGGATACAGACTCAGATAGTGAAGAGTCAAGAGTGTCAGACTCAGGAGTGGAAAGAGTGTCCTCACTAAGATGTGTAATATCAAACATTGATGTGCTAATGTCGTCGAGATTATCAAAGCAAAGTTCATCAACTTCGCAACTTTCGGGAGCTATCTCGTGGACAGAACAGACATTAAGTATGTGAGCAGAGGGTTCAGACGACTGACTTCCAATTTTGTAAATGTTCAGTTCAATTGTCATTTTTCCAAAAGACATGTTATAGAACCGTTTCGACGGTTAATGACAGCATTGGAAGTGGAAAGGAATGGTCGACCCAGAATCACCGGAATTTGATTCCGTGGGTTTGCTACAGGTTGTGTATCGAGAACAATAAAGTCCACAGGGAATATGAATTCCCCGACTTTTATCAACACATTCTCCAGTTCACCCCTAGGTTTGGTGATTGAACGGTCTGCCATTTTGAGAGTGCAATGAGCTGGTTTCAACTCTCCAATCCCTAACTGCTCATAAACAGAATATGGAAGCAGGTTAACACTTGCGCCAAGGTCAAGTAAAACACGGTTAATATTTTTACCCTCAATAGAAATCGAGATTGTAGGACATCCAGGGTCCTAAGCAGTGCTAACATTGTTTGTCATGAATACCTTTTTTGGCACTTGAGTCTTCCTCTTCCTAGTGCACAAGTCCTTAGAAATTTCGCATAAGACGGGACTTGTTGGATAGCATCTAGGAGAGAGATGTTGATGTTAACCTGTTTAAACAATTCCATAATCTTCTCCATATGTGGACTCGATTTGTTTCCCCTTAACCGATTCAGATAAGGAGCTTTAGCAATAATAGCTGGGTCCAACATTGGAGAAGGTGGTGTGTGTGGAACTGATCCCAGAATAGGAGTGGGGATCGTCTTTGGTGGACTAGAAGAAATATGCTGAGGGTTCGAGCCTTGAGGAAAACGAAGAATAGGCTCGCAAGAAGGTGGTGGGGTAGACGAACAAGGGTCAGAAGTAGAAGTGGATGTGGAAGTGGAAATGGAAGTGGAAGCTGGGGTGTTATTCATTAATTCTTCATGATTATCAATCTCTTCTCCGACTTGATTATTCAGCACTCTTCCAGATCTCAACGTTGTGATGGCATTCATATTGTAGTGTTGTGAATGTCCAGGATTCGGTAGGGGTTGAGACAGAAGTTTCCCTTTCTCTCTAGCACTCATCTCGGTATTTAATCGAGCAATTTGTGCTTCCATCGATTTCATACTCTCACTTTAGGAGTCAGAGTTTTTCTGGATCTTATCGAGGGAAGACTTAAATTCCGCTGACATTGAATGGACTGTTTCATAAACATTTCAAAAGTCCGTTCAAGTGAAAAGGAATTATCAGTACCGGTCAACTGCAAGGGATTATACGGTGCAGGTGTGTTGACCGGATTTTGAAAGTTTTGTGATTGATAGGGGTGCTGATTTACTTGAAGTGGTTGCTGTTGTGGTGGAGGACCCTTTTGGAAATTATTTTGATTTGGAACCGTGTTTTGAGTTTGTGATTGGTTCCAAGCAAAGTTAGGGTGATTCCTCCATCCCTGATTATAAGTGGAAGAATACGGATCGTTTCTAGGTCTTTGCTGGAAAGCAGCATTGGTATGCTCTTAACCTTGAAATGGAGAATTCAATGGACATTCTTCCGTCAAATGTGATGGATCAGAATAGCATCCACAGACAGTTTTGGGGAGTGTCATCTGATTTAAAGAGGCTGATAAAAATTTATGTTCCATAGCTTCGAGTTTCTTTTGCATTGCTGCCATTTCAGCTCTAACTCCTATGGAAACATCAAGTTGATGAATGCCACCCCTAGACGATGACTGGTTTACACTCTCCCACTGTAAAGTTCTTTCAGCGAAATCTTCTAAAAATTTCCAAGCTTCACCATCATCTTTATTCATGAAGGTGCCTTGACACATAGATTCAAGATTCTTTTTTGTTGTAGGATTAATGCCCTCATATATGATTCTGCACAGATCCCATCTAGGAATTCCGTGATGAGGACATTGAACTAACAGATCCTTGAAGCGTTTAAAACACTTCGAGAATGGTTCATTTGGAAGCTGGGTAAATTGATTTATTTCGCTACGGATTCGAGCTGTTTTATGATTAGGGCAGAATTTCTTTAGGAAAGCTGTTACGAATTCTCCCCAGTTCGAAATAGATTGTGCGGCTGTGTTATAAAGCTACTT
The DNA here is from genome assembly GCA_030015575.1 of Agapanthus africanus. Lineage (NCBI taxonomy): Eukaryota > Viridiplantae > Streptophyta > Magnoliopsida > Asparagales > Amaryllidaceae > Agapanthus > Agapanthus africanus. The sequence continues at coordinate 634,733,331 of CM057343.1, forward strand.
CTTAGCTATATCGCACAAAGTGAATGAGAGAAGACGTAGACGCATAGCATCCACAGAAAGCTGTGAAGTACCCATCATAGCGGATACATTTTCAAATTTGGTAATAAATACATATGCGTCTTAAGACACGAGACCGTGAAATTTAGGTAAAAGATTGATGCATTGAGGCTTGATTTCAAAATTGTTCCCATTGGCTGGTGGAATGGAAAGACAGGAAGAAAGAAGACCTCGAATAGGGTAGCATCTCTCTTGGAGAGAGATGCGTGGTGGATTCTGTGCACCTGCGGAAGGTGGCAGAGTAGTGTTAAAGAAGTTCGATGGAGAACCGTCCATCGAAGTGGGTGTGGTAGTGGGTAAAGAAAAAGTAGATGTAGAAATACCGACTTCGGAGTTGATAGGAGGAACGCGGACAAGACGGGCACTAGAATCCTGTGTCCAGCCGAGCATGCACTAAATGGTTTAGCACAAGTGGCAGCGTTGTGATAATTAGAGAAAAGTTGGATTGGTGTTTGTCTTTTGAAAAAGAAAATACGGATTTCTTGAAAAATTCACACAAACAATGCACAAGCAACCCTAAATCTAGTGGTCACCTAGGTCAAGGCTCTAGACCGCTCCTAGACTTCCAGAATACAAGGTAAGTGGGAGGTTCTCCGCTACGTAAGTAGCGGGCCTAATTAAGTAACCACTTGCCTTAGACACACTTGCCTTAGACACACTTGCCTGGACACCACAAAAGAAATGCAAATAAACAGTAGATTACTCACGACCTTCTTCTGTCCTAAATGAGCGCGACGGTCCTTAAAGTCTTGTCTAGATCTTTTTTAATTAATGAGGGTGATGCGGATGCAAGTTTGTGATTTCCGGGGCTTAGGAAGGGTAATGAAATCCCCACCTAATCTGAATTTGGTCTTTTGCCCTTTAATTTCCGTGTTAAAATATACAAACAACCAAGATCAAACACGCAACAATTTTCTTTTAGCGGCGCTACGAATTTTTGCAAAGAATCCTGCAGAAATTGGTTAATGGAACAGAGCAGAGAAGAGATAAGAAAGACAGAGATGGACCTAAAAAATTTAGTGCACCGAAGCCCTACAGAAGCCACGGAACCGCCGCGAGAAGCCTCCTTTTGCCGCGGATGCGCGGTCTTCTGAAGTAATTCCTGCACAAAAATTTTTACAGAGACTCCTGTTGCCTCTATGAACTCTCTGTGATGCTCTAAAATTTTTTCCTCTCGCTCCAGAGATTTCAGATTCCCTTGCAAATAATCACAACAAATCGTTAAGCACTTGATGCGATTTTGATCTAAAAATTCTGATATAATAATAAAAATTTTCAACTCAAATTGCAAAAACGAACAAATTAGCACACGATCCCCGGCAACGGCGCCATTTGATTGATCATATTTCGTGTCGTGTTTTGAAAAGTGTAAAAGATCACAACCAAAGAAATTTGTAAACCGCAATCAATTAACGGTGTCTATTGTAGGTTTGTTAGCGAGAGCGGATCGTCCACAGAGATTGTGTGAATTTGTTTGAATTTGTTTTAGTTGAGTTGAAAAGAAAAGATAAAAGAAAATGATTCAAAATTTGTGAGGTTTAGTTTCAAGAAACATAAAGAATTTAAATCTAGAATCAAGAATTAATAAAAATCAAGAAAATATCCAAACCAATTGAATTATCAAGATTTGTAAAGTAGCTTGTAGGAATCGAACAAATAAGTAGTGATCATGAAAACTAAAGATTTCGAATTATCTATTGAGGATTTGTTGTTAAATTGATGACAACCAACGAAGATTAGGGATCTATTCAAAAAACTAGGGTTTCTCCTTCACCATCCATTTTCTTTTCATTGATTATCATTCAAATTCTAGCCTCTAGTCAAGAAAATCACCGATCATTGATCCCTAATTTGAAGCGAAAACATTCAAGAAAACAATCTCGCTCAAAATTAGATTTTCGATAATTCAATTTCCTAGAGTTAACAAACCTCATAAGACTTAAGAATCGTTCAAGAATTTCATCATCATCTACCTATTCTCTCGATTCCGCTACAAGCGGAGATTTCACTCACACATCCTGAAAAATGAAAGAATCAAGAATCGATAAATTTTCATAATGCAAGAATGTAAAGAAAGCAAGATTTTTAATTTTTTCACCTTTATTAATCGACGATTAGGTACAATTCACTCAAAAGTTACAAGATTTGAGGAGGTAACTAGATCCTCCGAAATTAGCTTCGCATCGATCTTCTTAAGTCGCGAATCGTCGTGGATCTCTTGTTCGGATGACGATCGACGTTGCGAAAAAGGCTCGTTGAAGGCTTGCTTGATTCGCTTCTCGATGAATCTTGGTTTGGCTTTGGATTTGAATTTGGGCTAGGGTTTTGATTATAAGATGTGTCACTCAACTTGTGTTTTGTAACATTTCAAAAAAATAAAATATTATTTTTGGGAATTTTCAGAATTTAATATTTATTTTTAATTAATATTTTAATAGTCGGTATAACTAAATACCGATAAATGGTGAAAATTCAGGAGAAAATTATGGAAATTCTAAATTTGTGCATTTTGTGGAAATTTTACAGTTTTTATGATGGATTATATGCTATGTTGGTGTTAATCGCGATTAAAAATCGCTAATTGGATTTTTGGCTTTTTGTGCAAAATGTGCACATAACATTTTCCATACTTGTTTCATGTTTTGGACTCATGGTGGCCTAGGATTGGACAATGCTTAGGTGACCATGGTGGCTTAAACCTTTTGGTTAGGTTAAGTGGGTTACTTAAGGGTTGTTAGCTTTGTTTTAAGGTGATTAGGTTGGGGTGGACTTGTGTAGGAGAGATAAGAGAGCCATGATGGCTTTGTGTCTTGTGGACATTTTATCAAGAGAGAGAGGGAGGTGGCTCCTAGGTAATGTCACAATCACCCCATGTCATTTCAAAGCTTTTTGCCTCACATCTCTCCCTCTCACTCACAACACTTCACACTACCTCAGCTTCTTAACCAACTACACCACCACACCCCAACATCAAACAACAGCAGCTGCAGAACCAGCTCCAGCAACACCATAAACCCTGCTACAGCCACAGCAACAACCCTTTAACCAACAGCAGCAGCTGTAGCCCCAAACAACACCCTACATCAGCCACCTCTGCTGCAACAGCAGCTGATGTATCAGAACAGCCCCCTGCATCAGCTGCTGATACACCACATCAGCCCCCATTCCCTCACATCAACAGCTACCCCAGCCCCCAATAGCTGCAGCCACTAGCCCCTAGCACCTTAGCCCACACCTACCCACTCACATCAGCACACTTCAACCCCCATACCAGCAAATCAGCTGCTGAAACAGCCATTTCAGCAGCTACATCATCCCAATTTCCTCACTTCAGCACTACATCAGCCCAATTTCCTCACTTCAGCACTACATCAGCCCCTTATGCAGCAACAAAAGCTTCAGCCTCAACACCACCACACCACCACTCCCACAACACCAAAACAACAACAGCAGTAGCTGCTTCTCAGCAAAAGGGAAAGAAGAAAATTGCAAGCAGCAACAGCAGCACCAAGCCAAAACATCAGCTGCAGCAGCTACAGATCCAACTTCAGCTCAGCCACTTCAGCACTAACCCACTTCTCCTTCTCTTCTCCTTCACCCTAGGACTTCTCTTAAGGTATAATCTTGCAACCCAACTCCTAAGTTGCCAAGTTCTGATATTAGCTGAAGTTTAGTATTAGTTTTGTGATATATTGCTAGTTTTAGTGAATTTGAGTGAGACTTGACCAAGTGTTGGTTTTGATGATTGGTATAACCCTATTAGGTGTATTTGAGACTAGTTTAACCCAGAATACCCCAGATTTCCAGTTAAATACCAGATTTGTTATACTTGGCGTAACTTAGCGATTTTGTCGACTTATTGACCTTTCTGAGATCTGCTTTCACCCCGGGAACCCTAACACAAAATTGACTTGGCAGTAGGCTGTGCAGGAACCCTAGAACCACTACCCAAAGCCCTAGCCCTCATCTCAAATCCCCGGCCATAGTTTTATTCCCCCTGGCCGCAATTTGCGGCCAGACCTGGGTGAAATCGCCTCGTTTTGCGTGCACAGCCCTATTTCATGTAAACTTAACCCTGGGTATGTCTAGTTTTGACTGTTTCCAGTTAGGGTAAAATCTGGGTTGTTTTTCATGAGTTGGCGTATGATTTACGACCTGTTTTCCGTATGGATTTTTGGTATTTGATGACTCGTTCGGTCGGGTGGCGTTTGGACGTCAACGACAGTGGTGATTGGCTGTGTTTGCACACAAGGTCACAGGTGTTTACCTATGGGCGTAGTGTGCACCATTTTGGTTTCCGACATGGTTTTCATGAGTTTTAGTGTGTGATATCCTTGTAGGTACCCCACGTGGCGTCGAAGCATTGGAGATGCGAATGGCGACATCGGCACCGGCACACATAAGAAATGTGAGTAGATTTATATCTACGGGGAGAAGTCTGGTGGATGGCGTATAGCACCCCCGCAGTCCATGGTGATGTATACGGATGCGTATACACACCAACAATTTATTATATGTTATTGGGATTAATTATTGATTTTTAAATGGATTTTGGTATGTTGGATTGGTGGAAGGTTACGAAAACCCTAGGTAGTGGGTGCACTACACATACATATACACCCATACATATTTGCATACATCCTCATTTCATATATGGTTATGGGATTCGTTATGGATATGTGTTCACTTGGGTATGGGGCTATGTGTTCATTACGGATTTGAGGATGATACTTGGGATTGATATGAGTCGATGGGTTTGATATGAGATTATGATGTCGGTGATATGATAAAATTCATAATTGAGATACATCTTGATGCTTTAGCGGATTTTGGGGATGATGATGCCATAGGAATGGTGACATATATATTAAGTGATCGACATGTGATTATGATATGAGATAGGATATGATATGATATGACATGACAAGATATTCATGATAGGCCGCCTTGGGCGTTGTTTACTCCTTGAGATGATATGTGCTGATAATATCGTTTTTCCTAGAGGCTGTCAATCGGAAGCCGGATTATGATTATATTGATGATTTATGATGATAATATCGATTTTTACTAGACTGTCGATCAGTAGTCAGATCTTGATCATAGTAATGATATTAGCGTTGTACTAGACATAGGTCAGTATCCAGATAATGATATTTGATAAAGAATACCAGATGAATGATATGACGAATGTGATATTGACCCGTACCCAGATTTGGGGATGCCGTACGACGGATTTACGTACGAGCTATAAATTGATGTTTGATCCGCCTACTTGACTTGGGAATAACCGATTATAGAGATATGGTATTGGATGTGATATGATCGAGGCGGGATCACCGACTATATGTGTGTGTGTGTGTGTGTGTGTGTGTGTGTGTGTGTGTGTGTATGTATCGACTCAGAGGTTAGGCGGTTTCCCTTACCTACTGTTAGCTTTAGCTCAGCCTTGTAGTGGTGTAGCTATATGACTCTTATGGCATTAGATGCAGTTTAGTGATCATGGTGTTCAGTATTTCAGCTCCCGCATATTATTGCTCTGCATCGCATACTGTTGTGATTCATATTCTATTATTGATATTCTGCTGCTAGGACACCAGCACCATTACCGATGATGCGTATGTACCACGTACACTTATTTGCTGTCGCACACACATCTTCATCGGTAATTGCCATGTCACGTACACTTAGAGAATATTATTGCCTGATTTAGCTTGTTAGCTAGTAATGACATGATATTAGTGCATTGCCTTATATGCCAGCTTGACATTGTAGCTATTGCTTGTCACATCATGCATACTGTTGTTCATTATATGCCGCGTTCATGGATTCTCATGCTTATATTCATGGTTTACATACTATTGATGATTCGGATTTCCATGATGTTTTCTGGATTTGGAGGAAAACCGCAAAACATATATAAACTGCTTTCTCTCTTTTTAAATAAATGCGGTTTTTCCATGTATGAGTCGTCCACCATGAGTTTTGTTGATGGATTTCGAGACCCGATTCGAGGAGGCAGACGAACCGTTTCGGGTACATGGTGGGCCCGGTGCGGTATCCCGGGGCAAGAAGATCGCAGGAGATGGCGTTGAGCCTGGCAGGGGAGCACGACCGACCGGTAATATTACCCGACACGTCGGATATCTGGAGGATACCGTCGCAGTCATGAGATGGATGGTAGGGGCCGATCTGGACTGACGGTGCCCTGGATTTATGATTGAGATATTGAGATTTGAGATATTGAGGTACAGAGATTGTGATTCAGAGATATCGAGATATTGAGATTATGTTTTGTGCCGATGCTAGGCACTGTTTTATGCTGATTTCATTATGATACCTCATTTTAAAAATACAGAAATCTCACGAAGTTACAAAAGCAGTTTTCTTCAGTACATGCATTCTGTTTCATGCATTCATACATCATTCATATGATATATATTGCTACCTGATGCACTGGCACAGACACATGGGTTTACACCTGGGTTAGATATTTATACTAGCCATGGTTAGAGATTGCTGGTTATATATTTGAGGATTTTATATTCTGATCGTATGACCTAGGATTGCGTCATACATGCGATTTTCTGTTCGTAGATCTTTTTTCTACTCACGAGTTGGCAACTCACCCCCGTTGTGCCCCAGTTTCTTGTAGGTTTGCCGTACAGGTTCCATTACGGCTTTGCGGGCACTATTTCTTTTCGGGTGACTTGCTATCTGTTAGTAGGTGGGTTATTGTATCGTACCCATCATTATACATTGTATATTATATTTCAGTTGTATCTAGAATTTCCATCAACCAAACATGTACTTATTTGAGATAGAGACCGGTGATGTTTATTCTTTCGACCTTAGAGTCGCACGTTATATTTCTGTGGATTTCTTGCTGGTCGAGTTCCCTTTCTGTTGTGATCCTTGCCTTTAGGCGTTGTATATTATGTTGCATACTGGTTGATTTGATGTGGTTCTTCCTATACTCTACTTCTTTTCTTGGTTTGGATTTCTGGGTTCGGCTTGCTTAGAGTACGTACGCCTCGAGACGTTCGCATTCTAAGTGCCGGTCATGTTCCGTACTTTCGGGTCGTGACATGTTTTGAATTATTGAACAACTAATCAACAACCTATTAATGAAGAACTAATCAATAACCTATTAATGAACAACCTTTGTAATGAAGCCATAGATCCCCTTTTATAGTTTTCCTCTATCTTCCCATAGAAGCTAGGTTGTTATGAAGCTTGCATACGAAGTTAGGTAGTTGTAAAGAAGTTTCTAGATTAAGGTAGTTATCTAGCTTGCATGAGAAGCTTGGTGTTCCCCTCCGAAAGACGGCGCGACACCGCGTCTTGCCTGAGATTCGGGGCAGATGCTAATTGGTGCTATCCGTCCACCTCTTCGAAGATGCCAAGTTGATTTATGGCACCACGTATCGAAGGTTTAGACGGATGCGTCCGATGTAGCAGACTTCGTCAGATTCCTCCTCGTTTGAGGGGTTTTTTATTGTGGGGACGCTCTTCCCTGCAGGCGCAAGCCCCTGCAGTTAATTACGCTACCGCATTGCGGTAACAACTTTCTCCTTCTCCAGATGGTCACTTCGTGTCGTGGGTGTCTGTTTTGTATTTTGTTGCCCGTGGATTGTTTACGGAGACTGAGTTATGTCGTCGCCCGTAGGGCGTGGACTAGTCCAAATCCGTATTATCTTAGATTTGGGTTTGGGGGGGTTTGGTTTGAGGATACGTCAGCCATACTTGAGGCTAAGATCAACTCAAACGTTTGTTAAGGATACGTTAGTCTAACTTTGTGACTAAGATCAACTTAACGGGATCGTTTAGATCCGACAAAAGAGCGTTTGGACTCTAATGTTCCAGTTTAGGGACATAGTGGTCCATGAATGTATGGCCGTCGGGACCCGTCACCTCTCTGACGACGTTGAAGGATTACAACGACGGATGTCAGAGGAGTTCAGGGATGTACCCTCGAGCCAGAGTTAATTGGGGGGATTTATAGTCCACTCTGTTTGAAGGTTTAAGGATACGTTAGCCATCTTTGAGGCTAAGATCAACTTAAACGGGACCGTTTAGATCCGACAAAAGAGCATGCGGGGCTCTATTGTTCTAGTTTAAGGACATTGCGGTCCATGGGTAGTTTAAGGACATTGCGGTCCGTTGTTAGTTTTAAGACGTCTCGGTCAAGGTTAAGGACGTCGTAGTCCATGGGTTTGAGGACCCCACAGTCCATTGTTAGTTTTAAGACATCTCGGTCAAGGTTAAGGACGTCGTAGTCCATGGGTTTAAGGACTCCACAGTCCGCTGTGCTCTGGATGCTTCACACGGGTTCACTGCCGCGCTTGGCGAGGACCAGGCTCCGCTCTGGACGTTTTCCATGGGGTCAAAGAGTGACATTATCCGCGTTCCACGTAACCAGGAATTTGCATTAGACATGATTTTAAGGACCCCACAGTCCATATCAATGTGTGGTCGTCGGGACCCGTTACCTCTTTGAAGACATTGAGGGATTACAATGCCAAGTATCAAAGGAGTAACGAGATGTACCCTAGAACCGGAGTGGATTAAATAGTCCTTGGCCCAATTTGGGGTCAAGACGAATTAATTATGTTATGAGTCCATTGGACCAGTTAATCACCAATTGAGAACTTATGGCCATCTTGGGCTAAGTCCAACCAGGAGAGGCTTTGCCTCTATCCGTTTAGGCCAATTGGGCCAAAGCATAGTGTTAAACACTACAGAGCAGTCAGTGTTGAACACTGGGAATGGGGTTGACAAGTTAGTGTTTAACACTAAGAGATAATTGGTGTTAAACACCAGCAACAAGGCTTTTCAAATTAGTGTTAAACACTAAAACAGATCAGTGTTGAACACTGCAGATGAAGCTTTTTATTTAGTGTTGAACACTAAGGCCCAACAGTGTTTTAACACTGGGTTCGAGAGTTTTAATTTAGTGTTAAACACTAAGGCAAGAGGGGTCACGTGGCAGCACGTGAGAGCGCCCTCCCTTTATTTATTCTGAGATTATCGTGTCTTTCAGAGCGTCACGTGCCATCACGTGATGGGCATTCAAATGCCTATGTATTAGAGCTTCTGCCGAGGGTCACGTGGGTCACGTGGGGTGCTGCCTCAAAGGGGCTTTCTGTAGATCTCTTGGGGGGTCACGTGATGACACGTGACCCTGCCTCCATGTATTTTGTTTAGAGGCTTTGTTAATCTTCTTTCAGGAATTAAATTCCTCGAACTGTAAATTTCATAGGAATTAAATTCCTACTTCCTTTCGAAGACTTTGTTTTCTGGAATAGAGTTTAACTCTGAATTTTCTGTAGGAATTAAATTCCTCATATACGTGAAGGGCTGAATAGGGTTAAACCCTAATAAAAGTTTTTAAGGAGTTTAAACTTCCATCCTCTGTTAAATTATGATTAAGGGAATTAAATTCCCGCTGTTTCAACAGAACTAGGTTCTTAATTAGGGTTAAACCCTGTTTCTTTTTTGTTCTGAAGGAATTAAATTCCCATGATATAGGGTCAAGCCCTTACTTTTATTTTAAAGGAATTAAATTCCTATAGTTCTGTGAGAATTAAATTCTCGTGCTTGTATTCCTTCTCCATGTTTTGGATCTGCATGGCAGGATCTCAACCCATTGAGAATTAAATTCTCAACCTTAAGGGGAGATGTGCACTTTGCAGGTCCTCCATCAAAGAGAGAAGAAATATGTTCTTCTGTTTTTACATTATCAGAGTTGAACTCTGTTGAGAATTAAATTCTCTTTCTTTCAAAAGGCCTTCCCTTTCTTACCTAGGGTTTTTTGCAGAAGATCCGAGTCTTTTCAAAGTATCAAAGCTCTCCTCCTTTTTTTTTCTTTTCTGCGTATATATCCCCTCTCTCTGTGTCTCTTGGCTCCTATTTATAGGAGAAGCAGCCGAATCAATCAGTTTTTGACGAATCTTCATTGAGATTTGATTTGCATTCAACATCCATTTTGGGCCTTTGGATTATTAGGTGAATTTTATTCACCATTGGATTTTAAATCCAGAGATTCTCCCTTGTTATTTTGGTTAGATTTAAAGGGGAAATCTTTCCAAACCCGAGATTTTCCCATAGATAGATGATATTTCATCACCTCTGAATCTTTAATTTGATTGGTTCCAGATAGTTGCTTTCCTTTGGAAAGATTTGAATTTCTCTCAGAATTTAATTCTGTTGACAAAATGGGCTTTGACAGCCGGTCACGTGTGACCACGTGACCCATGGTCACGTGTGAGCACGTGACCCCCTTTCGAATGAGCCTTTTCCTTTCTTTTGCGCTCTGTCTTCTGATCGTTGCTTAAGCGTCACGTGCGACCACGTGACTCCTGGTCACGTGTGAGCACGTGACCCTTGTTTGAACTCTCTTTCTTTGGTTCATCTGGAGAACGAGTCTGCTGTCTTGAACGTCACGTGCCAACACGTGACCCTGGTCACGTGGAAGCACGTGACCTCTTCTGAAGCCTTTTTCTTGACTTGATCAGGGAACTGGTGTGTCTTTGACGTTTGCATTTAAATGTCACGTGTCGCCACGTAACCCTGGTCACGTGGGAACACGTGACTCTTTCTGAAGCCCATTTTCTTCAGCGTAGTCAGGAAACTGAACTTGACTTGACGATGCTTTTTAGGCGTCACGTGCCAACACGTGACCCCTTTCTGAAGCTTTTCCCAGAAGCTTTCCTGATTTTGAATCAGGAAACAAATTCCCCCACAGCGTTGTTCTCACGTGTCCGCACGTGAGTGCAACACTGTCACCTCTTATGACCGTTGGATTCCTCTAGGGATCTGGGGAGACGAAACGTTTTCATTGCCTTCTATAAATACCTCTGTCTCTTCATAGGAGCCTTCACTTTGCCCATCTTCTTCTTCTGAGAACTTTTTCTGAGAATTTAATTCTCTTCTTCCAGAGCTTAGTTCTCTGTCTTGAAACAATCTTCAGAGTTTAACTCTGTTCAAAAGGAATTCTTTTTCCTCAGGTAATGTTCTTGGACAACGATGGACCTTCACATTTCCCTGGATTTTAAATCCAAAACAAGGGTTTTTACCCTGCTTTCTTCATATTTTCCATAAGAACATGAAACTGTTTAATCTTTCAACTGTAGATCTCTTAGGGTTTAGATGATCTTTGGGGAGATGATGATGGCGGTTCAACTCCATGGAATTTAATTTCATTCAAAATGTTTCTGGGAATTTAATTCCCTTTTCTCAATAAGGAATTTAATTCCAACGAAGAACTCGATTTCTTCACACAGAGGCTTCCTGGGGTCTCTTGGCCCGAGGTTGTTCTTCCTGCAATTAATGCAATGAGGGCTTTGTAATGATGTCTCATGACTTTTATTTTAGGTACCATGGATGCCCATCTGTATAATCTTGACGAGATCATTTCCTATGGGAATATTCGTGCGCTGGGCCGCAGTCAGAACCAGGAGTTCACTGATGCTCAGTGTGCCGAGATCATGAGCCGCTTCGACGAGTACAACCATAGGCTACTCCCCCGTCGCTCTTCTCTTCTGAGGCTGATCGTGCTGGCGATCCGGGAGGCACTTCCTCTCTTTTGCGCCGGCATACCGCTCGGGGCCTTGGACACTGCCGAGGATAAGGTGCATTCGGTGTACCTTATGGGCTTGATCTCAAAGAGACGGCGGGATAATCTCATTGATCTCCTTCATCAGATTTTTCAGCAATCAGCCATATTGGGCGCCTACCGGAGGGTAGAGGACATCCGCGGGGACCCCGATGCTTGTGACCGTGAGAGAAAGCATACTCGGGAGGTTCGAAATGCTTGGAAGATCTTGAATAAAGTTAAATTTCGAGTTTCTCAACCCATGCCCCGCGTCTGAAGCCTTACCATTGTAAAAGTTTTCCTTTTTATTTTGTATCGCCTTCTTGAAGTCTGGATGATAAGTTTTGTTGTGTCCTTGTATGTTTGCATGCTTTTTCTCTGAGATTTTATTATTTTGCTACTATTGTTGTTTGTGCTTTTTAACATGCAAGGTGCCACTCCATATTTTCCTTTTAAATGCACGTCAGGTTTAGGCCTCACGTGTTCTACACGTGGGATCCTTTGATGTGGCTGTTCACAAGATTTTCCTCATGCCATATCTTCAGTGCACAATGTTAGGGGCCGAAAAAAAGGGCCTTGGAAATAGTTCCATCTTCTTGATTTTCGGTGCCTTTTCTTTTTTAGGCCTTGAGAATAATTTCACCATGCAAGATTTTCCGCGCACAGCACTTAATGCACTTCATTATATATGAGGCTATAGCCTTCTTTTCCTTTCACAGAGAGATTCATATCATATATATATATATATTTTTTTTCTTGAGGGAGAAACGAGTGCCATGGCTTGTAATCGCCCTCATGCTCGTCGACAGCCGTGGGAAGTTCCTCTTGAGGAGATGATCCCCCGCTTTGCTGCTCGGTTGGTGGACCTCCTCCTTACCGACAACGAATGCGACTCAGCCATGCATGAACTCTCGATCCGTAGGGGGTCTCCCCTCCCGATGGGTTCTCTCTAGCTCCGGATGATCCTCATGGCCGTGCTTGCCGACATTCCTCCTCACCCGGCAGAGATGACCCTGGCGATGCTTGATGCGGCGGAAGAAAGGCTCGAGGGTTTTCATGAAGCATGCTTGATTACTCAAGCTCTGAAGGACTGCTCAATTCATCTGCTGAGCGAGATAAAGGCCCGGCGAGCTATTATGTTTGCATTCGCGGACGAACATGGCACCAACCGATGGGGAGCGACTTCTCGCGAGAATCGTCGCTTCGATGTGCTGGAGAAAGCGGGGAGAGAGATGGAGAATTTTGTCCTTTGCTTCATCAACCCCTGTGCCGTTGATCCTGTGTTTGGTGATCTTTTCCGTTAGTGTAGAACCTTTTTAAATTAGTCCCTCCTTTTTGTATGCTTTATGTTGAACTTCCATGTAGGCTCGGTACTCGTATGTATGTTTCCGCTTGCATGAATAAATTTTGTGTTCCTTTTATGAAAATTTTCTTCAATTATCAATACTGTTGTCATGTCGCGTGCACATTAAAGCTGCGAATTTTACTTCTTTTTCGGATGTTCATATGATTGCGAGCACATACTTGATAGGATAATCGTCGGAAAGTTTTTTTCGTTGCTTTTCATACCGGGTTGTGTGAGCGCGTTCTGGATCGATTATTGCTGTCGATCGGAAGCCCATTTATATGGTCTTGTAAATGTCATGTTTGCAAGGCCGCGGTCACGAAAGCGAGCTTACGTGGCCACGTAGCGAACATATCGTTATGCGAGAAAAAGGCTCGGCCATAAATTTTCGGAGAGGGAGCTAGCTTCCAAGGTGCTGAGCGAGCTTCACGCTACCCTTATCACCAGGACCAACCAAGTGTATGAACTCTGACGGTTGCTTCAGGAGTTCATCAAAGAGATGGTGGCTCTCGACAAAGCTGCCACGTTCACTCGTGAGAGGGTTGAGGCTCATAAGGCCACTGAGAAAGAGCTTGAAGCCCGGCTTGCTTCATATCAGGCTCAGCAAGCTCAAGCGGAGGCTCGTCTTCTGGAGATCTTGCGTCATGAAGCCGTGGCTCAGCAAAAGCAGGATGAGCTGACCGAGCTGCTGAATCGCCCGCCGGCTTGAGACATTTGTATCTTTTCCTTCCTTTTTGTACATACTCATGGATGAGAGTATTTTCTTTTTGTTTCTTCCATAAATTGTACTTTGTACCCGTTTTGGTTTATGAATAAAAGATACATTTTTCTTCTAAATGGTGTGTCTCCTTTTCATTGAATGTATTCTGCGGATATTCTATCTTGATCTCCTTGCAGGACAGCAATGGCTCAGGACTCAGGGTCAAGATCTGCTCCCTAAGACTTTTGCTTTTTACGAGCCACAAGGGTCTCATGAGGAGTTTTTCTCCCTACAGGTCGGGAGGATCCCATAGGTGTGAGTTCTTCTTAAAGATCGTGAGGATCCTTAAGCGGGTTTTCCCTTTAGGGTCGTAAGGATCTCACAAGAGAGTTTTTTCTTCCTTACAGGTCGGGAGGGCCTGCAAGTGCCGGATGTGATCACCCTTATCCGTGTTTCACGGAGTCAGGGATCTCTCAAGGTATCGTAGTTTAAAGACGTCACGGTCAAGGTTAAGGACCTCATAGTCCGTGGATTTAGGGACTCCACAGTCCGGTGTTTGGTTGCAGGGACCCGTCACCTCTTTGAAGACGTTGAGGAATTACAACGCCAGGCATCAAAGGAGTGAAGAGATGTACCCTTAAACCAAGGCAAAATCTGTAGGGAATCGGGGTGGTTGATCGTTAGTTTTAAGACATCACGGTCGAGGTTAAGGACGTCATAGTCCGTGGATTTTAAGGACTCCACAGTCCGGTATTTGCTCTGGATGCTTTACACGGGTTCACTGCCGTGCTCGGCGAGGACCAGGCTCCGCTCTGGACGTTTTCCACGGGGTCAAAGAGTGACATCATCCGCATTCCACGTAACCAGGAATTTTGCACTAGATGCTTCACACGGGTTCACTGCCGTGTTAGGCGAGGACTAGGCTCCGCTCTGGATGCTTCGCACGGGTTCACTGCCATGCTCTGCGAGGACCAGGATCCGCTCTGGACGTTTTCCACGGGGTCAAAGAGTGACATTATCCGCGTTCCACGTAACCAGGAATTTTGCACTAGATGCTTCACACGGGTTCACTGCCGCGTTAGGCGAGGACTAGGCTCCGCTCTGGATGCTTTGCACGGGTTTACTGCCATGCTCTGCGAGGACCAGGATCCGCTCTGGACGTTTTCCACGGGGTCAAAGAGTGACATTATCCGCGTTCCACGTAACCAGGAATTTTGCACTAGATGCTTCACACGGGTTCACTGCCGCGTTAGGCGAGGACTAGGCTCTGCTCTGGATGCTTCGCATGGGTTCACTGCCATGCTCTGCGAGGACCAGGATCCGCTCTGGACGTTTTCCACGGGGTCAAAGAGTGACATTATCTGCGTTCCACGTGACCAGGAATTTTGCACTAGATGCTTCACACGGGTTCACTGTCGCGTTAGGCGAGGACTAGGCTCCGCTCTGGATGCTTCGCACGGGTTCACTGCCATGCTCTGCGAGGACCAGGATCCGCTCTGGACGTTTTCCACGGGGTCAAAAAGTGACATTATCCACGTTCCACGTAACCAGGAATTTTGCACTAGATGCTTCACACGGGTTCACTGCCGCGTTAGGCGAGGACTAGGCTCCGTTCTGGATGCTTCGCACGGGTTCACTGCCATGCTCTGCGAGGACCAGGATCCGCTCTGGACGTTTTCCACGGGGTCAAAAAGTGACATTATCCGCGTTCCACGTAACCAGGAATTTTGCACTAGATGCTTCACACGGGTTCACTGCCGCGTTAGGCGAGGACTAGGCTCCGCTCTGGATGCTTCGCACGGGTTCACTGCCATGCTCTGCGAGGACCAGGATCCGCTCTGGACGTTTTCCACAGGGTCAAAAAGTGACATTATCCGCGTTCCACGTAACCAGGAATTTTGCACTAGATGCTTCACACGGGTTCACTGCCGCGTTAGGCGAGGACTAGGCTCCGCTCTGGATGCTTCGCACGGGTTCACTGCCATGCTCTGCGAGGACCAGGATCCGCTCTGGACGTTTTCCACGGGGTCAAAGAGTGACATTATCCGCGTTCCACGTAACCAGGAATTTTGCACTAGATGCTTCACACGGGTTCACTGCCGCGTTAGGCGAGGACTAGGCTCCGCTCTGGATGCTTCGCACGGGTTCACTGCCATGCTCTGCGAGGACCAGGATCCGCTCTGGACGTTTTCCACAGGGTCAAAAAGTGACATTATCCGCGTTCCACATAACCAGGAATTTTGCACTAGATGCTTCACACGGGTTCACTGCCGCGTTAGGCGAGGACTAGGCTCCGCTCTGGATGCTTCGTATGGGTTCACTGCCATACTCTGCGAGGACCAGGATCCACTCTGGACGTTTTCCATGGGGTCAAAAAGTGACATTATCCGCGTTCCACGTAACCAGGAATTTTGCACTAGATGCTTCACACGGGTTCACTGCCGCGTTAGGCGAGGACTAGGCTTCGCTCTGGATGCTTCGCACGGGTTCACTGCCATGCTCTGCGAGGACCAGGATCCGCTCTGGACGTTTTCCACGGGGTCAAAAAGTGACATTATCCGCGTTCCACGTAACCAGGAATTTTTCACTAGATGCTTCACACGGGTTCACTGCCGCGTTAGGCGAGGACTAGGCTCCGCTCTGGATGCTTCGCACGGGTTCACTGCCATGCTCTGCGAGGACCAGGATCCGCTCTGGACGTTTTCCACGGGGTCAAAGAGTGACATTATCCGCGTTCCACGTAACCAGGAATTTTGCTGATTGTATCCGTATTTCACGGGATGAAGGTTTGACTGTTGGCGATATGTATACCACCGAGCCATGGAACTGGGAGTGGCCGCTGTTCCGCTTAGCTTGAAGTTGTGTCCGTTGTTACGAGACGATCTCCAGGTTATTTGTGAACCGTCGAGATTTGGCTTCTTCTTCTAATGAAACCTGGGGAGGAAGAGTGCGACTCCTTCTTTGTTTGCGCCCCTGGATTGTATACAGGGATTGTTGTAGTATCACCTGTAGGGCAAAGATTTCATCCTTTCGTCATTTCTTTTATTCTTTCCGCGATGCTCTATCATTTCAGCTTTTTATATCGCGAAGGTCGCGATTGCCCAATCATTTCGGCTATTTTTCGCGGTGCCCAATCATTTCGGCTATTTGTTTTATTTTTACTCACTGCTTTTTATTGCGAGTTGCCCCATCATTTCGGCTATTTTTCATGCATACATTTTTACTTGCTGCTTTTTATTGCAAGTTGCCCCATCATTTCGGCTATTTTGTAGGCATGTGTGGCTTGCTAGCTTTTTCGCTACAAGCTCGGATTTTGGACGCCGATTTCGGCATCAGCATCGCTGCAACTGGGATGTTGCCAGGAGCGAATCATCATTTGCCACTGTCGATGTTGAACAAAGGTGGCTTAGCAAACAGGGTTAAGGTCCTGTTGACTAAGGCTTTTGACTTCATGAGCCGTAAGGGTCTCACAAAGGTATTTCTCCCTACAAGTCGTGAGGATCTTGCAGGTGTATTTTCTCCTTAGGGATCATGAGGATTCCTAAGTGTATGTTCCTCTGTAAGTCGTAAGGATCCTACAAGAGGGTTTTCTCCTTATGGGTCGAGGGGACCTACAAGGGTTAGAATTTGCTGGGGAAATGTTTATTCGCGCCCGTGGATTGTATACAAGGGTCAGTATTGAGCCTCTTGTAGGGCAATATCGGAGGTTGTGGAGGATTTGCTTAAGAACAGGTTCAGGTTTCTGTAACTTAAGACTTTCAAATCTCATGAGCCGTGAGGGTCCCATAAGAGAATTCTCCTTACGAGTCGTGAGGATCTCGTAAGTGTATTTTCTCCTTAGGAATCGTGAGGATCCCTAAGTGTGCTGCTCCTTTGTGAGTCGTAAGGATCTCACGCAGGTGGTTTCTCCTTACAAGGTCGAGAGGACTCTGTAAGTGTCCTTTAACGAGGTTGCGCCCTTTTGGGTTTTCACAAACACTCGCCGGTAGTCCTGCTGTTTTTACTCACGGAGCCCTTTCGGGTTTTCATCCGTGCCCGTTTTGCTTATAGACATACCGTTTTTTTATTTATATCATTTTTACTCTTCTTTTTTTTTTACAAGGTCGCGCCCTTTCGGGTTTTCACGAACACTTGCCGGCAGCCCTGCTGTTTTTACTCACGGAGCCCTTTTCGGGTTTTCATCCGTGCCCATTTTGCTTATGGACATATCGTTTTTTTTTTATCATTTTTTTTAATCTTCTTTTTTCTTTATTTATCCATCTCGTCAACCTAAGGACGTTGCGGTAGTAGTTTAGGGACGTTTCGGTCCGTCGATAGTTTAAGGACGTTTCGGTCCGCTGTTAGTTTAAGGACGTTTCGGTCCGTCGATAGTTTAAGGACGTTTCGGTCCGTCGATAGTTTAAGGACGTTTCGGTCCGTCGATAGTTTAAGGACGTTTCGGTCCGTCGATAGTTTAAGGACGTTTCGGTCCTTCGATAGTTTAAGGACATTTCGGTCCGTCGTTATAGGAAGGCCGGCTGCTGCTTGTAAAGTCTGAGCCTAGGAAAATAGTGAGCGGACATAGTCGTCGTCGTCCATCATTGACCTAGGCTGCAGCTTATTAAGCGTGGTATTTCTTCAAGAAGCGGCCGTTTATTGGCCTGAAAGGCCTTTCACCGTGCATGTCCATGAGTAGGTAGGCTCCACCCTGGTAGACCTTGTCTATGATGTACGGGCCTTCATAGTTTGGCTCAAATTTTCCCCGCTTGGCACGATTGGGGATCATAGGTCTTTTGACCACTAGTACGAGTTCGCCTTGGCGGAATGTCCTCGTCTTGGTCAATCTTTCGTACGAGCGCGTCATCTTTGCTTTGTAGGCTTCTAGATGTTGTTGCGCTATGAGCCGGGTTTCATCGAGGGCATCAAGCTCTTCAAGCCGAAGGTGAGCATTTTCTTCGTTCGTCAGCTCGTGGTGGACTGCTACTCGTAGGGAGGGTAACTCTATTTCGAGGGGGAGCACTGCTTCTGTCCCAAATACCAACGCGTACGGCGTTGTGTTCGTGGCCGTCTTGAATGTAGTTCGATAAGCCCAAAGGGCTTCTTGCAGCCTTTCGTGCCAGTCTCTCTTATTCCGGGAAACGGTCTTTTTTATGATCTTCGTCAAGGTCTTATTGAAAGCCTCGGCCAGACCGTTAGCTCGTGGATTGTAAACTGAAGAATATCTCCAGTCTATATTGTGCTGCTGTGCGAAGCGGCTAATCTTATGGCTTCGGTAGGCCGGCCCATTATCGGAGATAATCCGCCGCGGGGTCCCAAACCGATAGATGACGTGCGTCTTGAAGAAATGGAGGATATTCTCTGTCTTCACTTCCTTCAGTGGTACTGCTTCTGCCCATTTGGAGAAGTAATCAGTTGTCGCCAGGATAAAGCGGTGTCCCCGGGATGATGCTGGCTCAATGGGGCCGACTATGTCAGTCCCCCACATTTCGAATGGCCAACTAGCCAACGTCGGGTGCAGTGGATTCGGATGTTGGTGGATGAAGTCTCCATGGATCTGGCATGAGTGGCATTGCTTCGCATACTCGAGGCAGTCCTGGATCATCGTGGGCCAGTAATAACCCATCCGTTTAATTTTTAACTTCATCTTTGGGCCTGCTTGGTGAGAACCGCAAAGTCCGTCATGAACTTCCTGAATGACTCTTTCTGCTTCGTCAGGTCCCAAGCATCTCAGCCATAGAGAATCAAACGATCTCTTGTATAGAATATCGTTGACAAAAGCGAAAGATAAAGCTCGTTTCATGAGCTGATGTCTTGAGGACGCTTCTTCGGGCATTCGGTGGGACTTAAAGTAGTCTATGAAGACTTCCCTCCAGTCTTTGGCCTTCTCATGGTCTTTTATTTGTAGGGTCGTCTGCTCAGTCGTTCCCTTTTCTTCGCATGATTCCGGAGATATTTCTGCCGGGGCGAGCACTCGACGGCTTTGTACCACGATTCTGACGTCATCGAGGTTCTCGTCAGCCAGTTCTTTAGCAAGTTTAGCCAGCGCGTCTGCTTTGCTGTTTTCCGCGCGCGGTATGTTCTCCAAAGTATAGGAGGGAATTTGGGTCAATAGTTGTTGCACCCTTTCGCCGTACTTCACCAATTCCGGCTTGCACGTTTGGTAGTCACCATTTACTTGACTGACGACCCGCTGAGAATCCCCGTATATGAAGAGGTCTTCAATTCCCATGTCGATGGCGATCTCGAGGCCTGCTATCAGGGCTTCGTATTCGGCTTCATTGTTTGTCCTCGGCTCTGTTAAGGAGAAGGCGAAGCGCATTATCCCTCCTTGTGGAGTTGCAAAGATGAGGACTATCCCTGATTTGATCATTGGGATACCTTGTTTCTGTTTCTTTATGGAGGACGCTCCATCGAAATAGAGTTCCCATCGGGTGCTTCCGCCGCTAATCGCATCAAACGCATGCTCGTCCGGCAAATCACAGTTCAGAGGAGAATTGGCCGGTATCGGGTGCTCGGCGAGGAAGTCGGCAATGGCCTGGCCTTTCACTGCCTTGAGAGGTTGATACGTTATCGAGAACTCCATCAAGAGCAGGGCCCACTTAGCGAGTCGTCCCGTCAGTATGGCTTTCGACATCAAATATTTGAGAGGGTCCACCTTCGAAATAAGACGGACTTCATGTGCTAATGCGTAATGTCTAAGCTTTGTTATTGCGAAGATCAATGCCAAGCAGTGCTTTTCAATGGGGGAATAGTTGCTTTCTGCCCCCAGTAGAACTCGACTTAAGTAGTAGAGTGCCCTCTCTTTCCCCTGATCGTTCTCTTGTGCCCATAATGCGCCTAAAGAACCTTCGAGGGCGGTCGTATAAAGAATGAGGGGTTTTCCCTTGACCGGCGCGGCCAACACCGGAGGGCTCTGCAGGTATTGCTTGATCTCGTCTAGTGCACCTTGGCATTTGTGATCCCAAACGAATGGGGTTCCCTTTTTCATCAGGTGGCTGTAAGGACGGCATTTGCCCGAAAGATTAGCGATAAACCGCCGGATGTATGCGAGCTTCCCTTGGAGAGACCGTAGCTGCTTGAGCGTTCTTGGCGGAGGCATTTCCATGATCGCTTTAATCTTTGACGGATCTATTTCAATACCTCGGTGTCGAATGATGAATCCCAGGAATTTGCCCGAGGAGACTCCAAACGCGCATTTGAGGGGATTCATTTTCAAATTATATTGCCGAAGGCGTTGAAATACAGTCTCCAGATGCTTTAAATGATCTTCGTATGATGTGCTCTTTACCACGAGGTCATCGATATAGCACTCGACGATGTCATGTATGAGATCGTCGAAGATCTTTGTCATGGCCCTTTGATAGGTAGCGCCAGCGTTCTTTAGGCCAAAGGGCATAACCCTGTAGCAAAATATACCCAAAGGGGTGCGGAAAGCGGTATGCTTCTGGTCTTCGGGATGCATCTTTATCTGATTGTATCCTGATGAACCGTCCATAAAGGAGAAAACCTCGTGAGTGGACGTGTTATCTATCATTAGCTCGGTTACCGGCACCGGGAAATCATCCTTTGGACAGGCTTTATTGAGATCCCTGAAATCCACGCATATGCGTACCGTCCCATTCTTCTTCATTACCGGGACGATATTGGCAATCCAGTCGGGATATTGGACTTCTTGGATAAATCCTGAATCGATCAACTTCTTGACTTCGGCGTTGATGCTCATCTCAAGCTCGAGTCGCATCCTCCTTGGCGCCTGCTTGACTGGCTTAATATCTGGGGATATTGCTAATCTATGCACAGCAATCTCCGGATCCAATCCTGGCATCTCGGAGTAGTTCCATGCGAAGCAATCTTTATGCCGTAGAAGCACGTTCTTTAACGCAGTCACCTTTTCTTCGGATAACAGCTCGCTGACAAATGTCGGTCGCGGGTCGTCTGCCGATCCCAACTCAATCTTCTTGAGGTTATCTGCAGTAGTATGTATACCATCTTCCAGTTCTTTTGGAGCGGGCGGAAATTCCGAGACCACCTCATCATCGCTGTTCTCAAAGCACCGGTAAAGGTCATCTACGTTCTCGGGCTCTTCCCCTAATATCGTAATCGTATAACAAGTGCGAACCCACTCCGTGGACTGAGGTGGACCCGGTTCTGCTCTTGCGGCCTTGGGCTCATGCTTTCGCGGCGGCATTACCTTCCAGCCGTCGGATAAAGCGAATCTACCCCGTCGGTACTGGTCCTCGACCCAGTTCTTGAAGGTGAAGCAGTCTTCGGTAGGATGTCCTATGGTTCGGTGATAAGAGCAATAACTCGGATGAGAGACCTTGCTAGCTTGCTCAGGATGTCTAGACTCTGGAAGCGTGATCATTTGATGTTTTATAGCGAGGTTGAGTAATCTCTCCGTCTTGTCTCGGGGGAAGGAATACGCTCGACTCATCTTCTTCACGAGGGGCAAACCCGAGCCGCTTCTTGATTTATTTTCGTCTCTGCGTCGGGCCTTTCGTACAACGGATTGACGAGGATAAGCGTCTTTGTCTTTTCCAGTACGTTGAGATAGACGTTGCGTCATGGCCTTCTTGTAGATGGCCATCTCGCGGTTGTGGCCTTCTTGAGCTCTCCGACCCATTTTCCTGATAGGCTTGTTCGTTCGTTCTTCAAACGACGGACTCGGTACTTCAATCGCGGGGTCTAGTTTTAATGAAGGGTTGGCATCTCCTGACAGGGCGTCCTCTTCTTCATCAAAGGTATATATAGTGTAGCTGCTGTGAGTCCGTTCCCGTTTTCCAGCTCTTGCGTATCCAAGCCCGAGTGTTTCCATCTTCTCGTTGGGCAATTTGCGTTGAGTCCCGGGGACATCCCAAATCTTGTTGTAGAACCGAGCCTGCCGAACAGCCTGTTTTAAGGGTACTCCTTGGCGCTTCAATAGCTTCTTTAATCCATCCGTATAGTATCTGGGCAGACGGATGGGTTGGAGCCTGTCGAATGTAGTATCTGCGCCATGCCAGATCTCTTTCTCTATTTTCGACTCTGAGGATCGGTAGAATAGGATCACTTTCTCACCCCTTCGCCTGGGAGGGACGTAGAATGTTTGCAGGTCCTGTACATTGTGAGCCTGAAGCGCGTCGAGATCCTTGTAGTGTTCTCGCGGTACCATGGTGATTTGCAAACTATGGTCATCGCCAGGGGGTGCTTGTATTGGAAGCCGATTGGAGAACACAGCGTTCACTTCATCTTCTGAGTCACTTCCGAAGACTAACATGGGGACAGGCGTCCTCAGGTTGTTGCGTTGAGATGGCCCTGCATAAACTATCTCTTCCTCTTATTCGGTATCGCTCCCGAAAACGGGGATGGTGGCGGCGGCTTTGTTCTCCGGCTTGCGACACCTTTCTGTATCCTCGAAATCTGGCAAAAAGTACTTCGCATCTTCGTATTTACGGACTTCGTTCACGGAAAATGGGTTTAACTCACCTGTTACGGTATACTCGAAACCATCCTTGAAGTACTTCATACACTGATGTTGTGTAGAGGGGATGATGTTGTACTCGTGTAGCCAGGGACGACCGAGCAAGGCGTTGTAGCAGGTCTTGGCGTCAATGACATGGAATTTGATGTCTGTGACGAGAATTCCGAAGCGTAATGTTAGTATCACGGATCCGAGAGTCCGTGACGATTGTGAATCGAAACCGGAGATAGTAATTTTGTCACGAGCGAGGTGTTGCACACTCATGCAGATTTCCTTCAACA
This sequence comes from Agapanthus africanus, assembly GCA_030015575.1. Lineage (NCBI taxonomy): Eukaryota > Viridiplantae > Streptophyta > Magnoliopsida > Asparagales > Amaryllidaceae > Agapanthus > Agapanthus africanus. The sequence continues at coordinate 634,756,746 of CM057343.1, forward strand.
CCCGAACATTAAGGAGGTTGACGGAGGATCCATTATCCACCAGGATCTTGCCTATCTTGATATCATGGCAGTATCCGGAGACATATAGGGGACGGTTATGGTCGCATGTCCCGAGAAGGAGGTCTTCATCACCGAAAGTGACGTCGGCCGTATGCACTTCCTCCAGTTCATCCTTCATCCTTTCAGTGGCGAGGAAGGCTTGGAATTGCTCGGGTTCTTGTAACGCCTTAATTAGTGAGTCTCGCGCTTCTTTCGATAATAGGAGGGCATCGAGAATGCTAAGCTGAGAAGGTAGCTTCCTTAGGTGCGCGAGGATGTTATAGTCCACCTTACCCTTCCTAGGAGGGTCTTTGGCAGCCAGCTCTTTCATGACTTGTTCATCTAAAGTGATATCTTCAGTGACCTTTTCCTTTCCCTTACCCTTTCTATTCCCGGGCCCGAGATTCTTTTCTGGGAGTGTGCGATTGCGCAGCTGAATGTTCTCACAGATCTCCGATTCCTCCTCTTTCCCCAACACGGATTCTTTGAAGAGATGGCCCAGAGCGATTTCTTCATCAGAGTCGCTCCCAAAGGTGAGAACTTGTGACCCCCTGGCGTTTACCATGTAACAGTTGCCAGTAGCTCTGTCGTGCCCATCGATAGTATTTCTTCGCTCCCGACGGCTCTTGCGTTTCATGCGCTTAACATGTTGCCGACGAGCGACATATCCTTGCCACCATATCTTAAAGGCGTCGCACTCCTCCGTGGGGTGTGATATTCTCCGATGATATGTGCAATAGTCAGGGTGCGTCTCTACCCCATCGTGTGTGTTTCCTTCCGAGGGTGGTAGCTTCATTCCCATTGACATGGCTTTGGCAAACCTTTTCCTTGTCTTGAATATCTTCTTGTCTGCTTCGGATGCCTTACGCTCTGACAGGGGTAGTTCAACTCTTTCGTTCAGTTGCCCGCATTTGGCTCCTTCCGACGTGGTCATCTCACGCTCCTGGTCCGCTTTACATTTTAGACGAATCTCGTCTAGAAAAGCGTCGATCATTTCATCTGTTGGCCATGCGCGTTCTGGTACAGGCTCTGCCTCCAGTTTCCTAATGCCAGGAGTTTTCCCATCATCGGTAAACGACTGGGAGATTACATTACAACTCGCCACATATCCTTCGGATTCATCCGACGAGCTTTCTCCATCATCTTCCTCTTGAAAGATGTGGTTGAGGAACTCTTGCAGTGTGACAGGAGTTCGCGCCTTTTGGTTGTACTCTTCCAATGCGTCGATTTGCTTCTGCAAGTTCGTGTGCTCTTTTCCAGGCTTCACGGACTTCTTGGATTTCTTCTTCTTTTTCTTCGAAGATTTTGACGGCTGGGTGTGAGTATTTGGGCCATTATCGCGAGTCTTCGTAGTTGGGCGGGGCTTCAACATCCTTTTGATAATTTGAGGTTCAAGAGGGTCCTTCCATTCGATCGCAGGGCACGCATGAAGGTCTCTCAGCATTCTTTTGGTTTTAGTTGATAGCACGACCTCCCATGGAGCTTCTTCAATAAAAGAACATGTTGCCCCCGGTGTATCCGCTTTCCTCGGAGCATGCGGCTGTGGTGGGTTCACCTTCCACTTTTCGGACAGTACAAACTTCCCCTGGAGGTACTGGTCTTCAATCCATCCTTTGAAGACGAAGCAATCTTCAATCGGATGGCCTACCGTCTGATGGTAAGGGCAATAGTTAGGGTTATTCACCTCGGTGGGTTGCGGCGGTCGCCTTGGATTTGGCAAGTTTATAAGTCTGTTGCGTATTGCCAGCTCGAATAGCCGTTTCGTCTTGTCCCGTGGGAACGAGTAGGGACGCTTCATCTTCTCATTATAATACCGACGCCTTTCCTCCAGTTGGTCTGCCGGTTTCGGGGCGTTAGGTTGCTGTTGGGCATTCGCAACAAAGGTTGCCCTTCCTTTACCCTTGTCATTCCGAGGTTCCGACTTCGGTGTAGGTGGTCTATGACCCATCTGGTCCATCTGAGCCAACTTGTCGATCAGAGCCTGGAATGTGGTTGGCTTAAAGAACATCATAAACTGGGAGATAGTTGCGTGAGGGTCTAGAGTTCCCACGAACATGCCCACCGCAGGTGCTTCCTCAATGCGTTGCTCACATCTCGACCACAAGTTCCGCCAGCGTATAGCGTACTGGACCCAGGTTTCACCCGGTTTTACCCTGGCGTTAATAAGTGCAGTTATTGGAGTGCGTTCGCTGGCACTTGCAAATCGCTGAGTGAACAACAACTCCATTTCAGCGAACGTTTTGATAGAATCGTTCGGGAGTTCCGAATACCATTCGAACGCTGTTTCTGATAAGCTGCCCACGAACTGGCGGAGCAACAATTTATCATCACCACCGGTGTTACCGCAGAGGGCCCGAAACTGGGCGACATGTTGATGGGGATTGCCGGTCCCCTTATACACGTGGAATTTTGGTATCGTATAGCCTTGCGGGTATTTGATTTGGTCGTACCAGCTCGGATACGGCCGCCCCGTTTTCACGACTTGACCAGCTGCCTCAGTCGCGTGGTGAACCCGGATTTGCTGGGCTATGTAGTCAGCCAAGTCAGCCTTAGAGATTGCCTCCTCCTTGGCCGTTGAGAGGGCTGGTGGTGGATTTGACGTTTCTCCTCGGTCGTCTTCAAGAACGATCGGGGGATCCTCGGCGGGTAAGTCCTGCTGGATCATCATTCCTATCATATCTTGGAAGAGAAGGCCCATCCGTTGTATGTTGGCCGCTTGTTCAGCAGCCTCTTTGTCCCTTTTCTCCAGTGTCCGGCGAAGGAATTCAGCATCGGTTTCTTCCTCCCGGCGTGCGTCTGAGGACGTTTCTGGGTTTTCTTTTGGCCCGGTGAGCGCGGCCATAGCATTCATCATTTCTTGCAGCTTTTGTTGCTGTTCCTGGGCTTTCGTCACGGATCGGGTTAGCGGTCGGTGGCCCGTAGAAGTGCGGCTTTCCTCTTTTCCAGAGGCCATGTAAACAGTGTGCACCACCATGCCCCCAGACTTAGGGCGTCTGGGTTCAGTGCTTTTAGCCGTCGCTGCATGCTGTGGGGTCTTCTCTGGCCTCCTTCTTTTATGAGTCAGTTGATCAACAGCCTTTTGGGGTTTGGCCTGGTGACCAGCTTCCGGTTGGATTTTCAGCTTCTTGTGTTGGCGGGAGAAGTTCGGATCGATGATCGAGTCCCGTGCCTGCCGCCAAACCTTATAGATTTTGGAAGACAGCCGTTGAGGAGATTGGGGCCGTTCTGATTCCATTTCCACAACCTTTTTTAATGGGGGGGAGACCTCTTCAGCACTGCAGTAGCCGAATTCCTTCGCACCTTATTTAGCATTTCGAAGCTGTTCCCAGTTGGAACAGCAGCATTAACTTCTGCCACCGGGGCCGATGGAGTCAACCCGGAGGGGGAGTTGCCCCCAGCCTTCCTCACTCGGCGCCAATGACGACGTCGAGCGTGTCGAGCGGACGGTGTAGGGTCAGCGGTAAGAATGGTTTCGTTTTGCCCTCTATCTGGGTGTGGGGTCGCAGTTGGTATTAGCCTGTCAAAGATCGATGTCCTTTGGGCAGTAGGAGCGAGAGCTGAAGCCGTTAATCTTGTAAAGACCGACCTCTTGGCCGGAGAGGCTGCCTTGACGACTTCTGGGACAGGAGCGGCCACTTTCTTAGAAGCAACCTTCTCTGAGATTGTAGGTCCCATGATGGGTTCGAACGATTTCTGGCCCAATCTAGAGAAGACCGAGGCGTTGACGCTGGGCGACTCGTTGAGAGGAGCCGCGGCAGGGGTAAGTCGATCAAAGACCGACTTCTTGAGAGCCTCCGTTGTCAGCACTGGAGCGGTAAAGTTTGTCGGCGGGACTATGGTCCCAAAGAACAATCCTGTGGTGGCGCGAGTGACCTGTTCCACGGGCATTGTGAATAGCGAAGCAGCTTGGGGTCCGTAGGCTATACCTCCTGGCGAGGCAGAGCGTTGGTTGCAATTGCAGTCTGAGCAGTTGGAGAATTTCTCAGAAGTAGAAGCCATCGATCCTTTGCTTTCTGCAATAAGCAAGACGCCAACTCTTAGTATCTTGAAACCCAAGGGCAACCATTAGCGAACCGTGTTTAGTTCGCGAGTCACGACACACGAAGTGTGCAGTGGAAAGAGGAAAAGGTCCCACCGGGCGTGCCAGAATCTGTTCCCCTCCGAAAGACGGCGCGACACCGCGTCTTGCCTGAGATTCGGGGCAGATGCTAATTGGTGCTATCCGTCCACCTCTTCGAAGATGCCAAGTTGATTTATGGCACCACGTATCGAAGGTTTAGACGGATGCGTCCGATGTAGCAGACTTCGTCAGATTCCCCCTCGTTTGAGGGGTTTTTGATTGTGGGGACGCTCTTCCCTGCAGGCGCAAGCCCCTGCAGTTAATTACGCTACCGCATTGCGGTAACAACTTTCTCCTTCTCCAGATGGTCACTTCGTGTCGTGGGTGTCTGTTTTGTATTTTGTTGCCCGTGGATTGTTTACGGAGACTGAGTTATGTCGTCGCCCGTAGGGCGTGGACTAGTCCAAATCCGTATTATCTTAGATTTGGGTTTGGGGGGGTTTGGTTTGAGGATACGTCAGCCATACTTGAGGCTAAGATCAACTCAAACGTTTGTTAAGGATACGTTAGTCTAACTTTGTGACTAAGATCAACTTAACGGGATCGTTTAGATCCGACAAAAGAGCGTTTGGACTCTAATGTTCCAGTTTAGGGACATAGTGGTCCATGAATGTATGGCCGTCGGGACCCGTCACCTCTCTGACGACGTTGAAGGATTACAACGACGGATGTCAGAGGAGTTCAGGGATGTACCCTCGAGCCAGAGTTAATTGGGGGGATTTATAGTCCACTCTGTTTGAAGGTTTAAGGATACGTTAGCCATCTTTGGGCTAAGATCAACTTAAACGGGACCGTTTAGATCCGACAAAAGAGCATGCGGGGCTCTATTGTTCTAGTTTAAGGACATTACGGTCCATGGGTAGTTTAAGGACATTGCGGTCCATGGGTAGTTTAAGGACATTGCGGTCCGTTGTTAGTTTTAAGACGTCTCGGTCAAGGTTAAGGACGTCGTAGTCCATGGGTTTGAGGACCCCACAGTCCATTGTTAGTTTTAAGACATCTCAGTCAAGGTTAAGGACGTCGTAGTCCATGGGTTTAAGGACTCCACAGTCCGCTGTGCTCTGGATGCTTCACACGGGTTCACTGCCGCGCTTTGCGAGGACCAGGCTCCGCTCTGGACGTTTTCCACGGGGTCAAAGAGTGACATTATCCGCGTTCCACGTAACCAGGAATTTGCATTAGACATGAGTTTAAGGACCCCACAGTCCATATCAATGTGTGGTCGTCGGGACCCGTTACCTCTTTGAAGACATTGAGGGATTACAATGCCAAGTATCAAAGGAGTGACGAGATGTACCCTAGAACCGGAGTGGATTAAATAGTCCTTGGCCCAATTTGGGGTCAAGACGAATTAATTATGTTATGAGTCCATTGGACCAGTTAATCACCAATTGAGGACTTATGGCTATCTTGGGCTAAGTCCAACCAGGAGAGGCTTTGCCTCTATCCGTTTAGGCCAATTGGGCCAAAGCATAGTGTTAAACACTACAGAGCAGTCAGTGTTGAACACTGGGAATGGGGTTGACAAGTTAGTGTTTAACACTAAGAGATAATTGGTGTTAAACACCAGCAACAAGGCTTTTCAAATTAGTGTTAAACACTAAAACAGATCGGTGTTGAACACTGCAGATGAAGCTTTTTATTTAGTGTTGAACACTAAGGCCCAACAGTGTTTTAACACTGGGTTCGAGAGTTTTAATTTAGTGTTAAACACTAAGGCAAGAGGGGTCACGTGGCAGCACGTGAGAGCGCCCTCCCTTTATTTATTCTGAGATTATCGTGTCTTTCAGAGCGTCACGTGCCATCACGTGATGGGCATTCAAATGCCTATGTATTAGAGCTTCTGCCGAGGGTCACGTGGGTCACGTGGGGTGCTGCCTCAAAGGGGCTTTCTGTAGATCTCTTGGGGGGTCACGTGATGACACGTGACCCTGCCTCCATGTATTTTGTTTAGAGGCTTTGTTAATCTTCTTTCAGGAATTAAATTCCTCGAACTGTAAATTTCAGAGGAATTAAATTCCTACTTCCTTTCGAAGACTTTGTTTTCTGGAATAGAGTTTAACTCTGAATTTTCTGTAGGAATTAAATTCCTCATATACGTGAAGGGCTGAATAGGGTTAAACCCTAATAAAAGTTTTTAAGGAGTTTAAATTTCCATCCTCTGTTAAATTATGATTAAGGGAATTAAATTCCCGCTGTTTCAACAGAACTAGGTTCTTAATTAGGGTTAAACCCTGTTTCTTTTTTGTTCTGAAGGAATTAAATTCCCATGATATAGGGTCAAGCCCTTACTTTTATTTTAAAGGAATTAAATTCCTATAGTTCTGTGAGAATTAAATTCTCGTGCTTGTATTCCTTCTCCATGTTTTGGATCTGCATGGCAGGATCTCAACCCATTGAGAATTAAATTCTCAACCTTAAGGGGAGATGTGCACTTTGCAGGTCCTCCATCAAAGAGAGAAGAAATATGTTCTTCTGTTTTTATATTATCAGAGTTAAACTCTGTTGAGAATTAAATTCTCTTTCTTTCAAAAGGCCTTCCCTTTCTTACCTAGGGTTTTTTGCAGAAGATCCGAGTCTTTTCAAAGTATCAAAGCTCTCCTCCTTTTTTTTTCTTTTCTGCGTATATATCCCCTCTCTCTGTGTCTCTTGGCTCCTATTTATAGGAGAAGCAGCCGAATCAATCAGTTTTTGACGAATCTTCATTGAGATTTGATTTGCATTCAGCATCCATTTTGGGCCTTTGGATTATTAGGTGAATTTTATTCACCATTGGATTTTAAATCCAGAGATTCTCCCTTGTTATTTTGGTTAGATTTAAAGGGGAAATCTTTCCAAATCCGAGATTTTCCCATAGATAGATGATATTTCATCACCTCTGAATCTTTAATTTGATTGGTTCCAGATAGTTGCTTTCCTTTGGAAAGATTTGAATTTCTCTCAGAATTTAATTCTGTTGACAAAATGGGCTTTGACAGCCGGTCACGTGTGACCACGTGACCCATGGTCACGTGTGAGCACGTGACCCCCTTTCGAATGAGCCTTTTCCTTTCTTTTGCGCTCTGTCTTCTGATCGTTGCTTAAGCGTCACGTGCCACCACGTGACTCCTGGTCACGTGTGAGCACGTGACCCTTGTTTGAACTCTCTTTCTTTGGTTCATCTGGAGAACGAGTCTGCTGTCTTGAACGTCACGTGCCAACACGTGACCCTGGTCACGTGGAAGCACGTGACCTCTTCTGAAGCCTTTTTCTTGACTTGATCAGGGAACTGGTGTGTCTTTGACGTTTGCATTTAAATGTCACGTGTCGCCACGTGACCCTGGTCACATGGGAACACGTGACTCTTTCTGAAGCCCATTTTCTTCAGCGTAGTCAGGAAACTGAACTTGACTTGACGATGCTTTTTAGGCGTCACGTGCCAACACGTGACCCCTTTCTGAAGCTTTTCCCAGAAGCTTTCCTGATTTTGAATCAGGAAACACTTGGCTGTTGGAGGGAAGCTTCTGGAGATTTCTAGAGACTTTGAAGCGTCTTGAAGAAGTTTGGTCATTAAAAGAGAGCCTCTGCAAAAAGTTTCCACCGCTAACGAGTCGAATCGGCCGCGGATCCGCGGCGGATCGGCCTGACTCGGCCGTGGATCCGCGGCCATTTGAGTAGATCTCTGTGTGGATTTCTCTGTCTTGTTTGATGTTGGATTTAGGGTTGTTTTCTGATGTCTGGAATCTTATAATTATCTCTTGTTTGCTGCCAGATCTCAAGTCTTTGACTTGCTGTATTTTATCGGCACTTTTAGCAATTCCAGTTCTTTGACCTGAAGAATTTCTGCACAAAATCTTGAGACAAGTGTTGAGATATACAAAAATCATGCGTGTAGTAATAAACTCTCAATTTCCCTCTAGAATGTCGGTTATAATGTATAACACATGGTATTTGGTATTTTCCAGATGAATTGCTAATATGTGTTATATTTACAATAAACACCCTTACACGATCGATAAGAGTAGGGAAATTGACATGCTCCTCACGTGTGCGCTACTCAGCAGAAGCGCAATGCGCTCATAATCTGGCACACAGCACCAAGCGCGCCACGTGCTCCTCACATGTGCGCTACCCAACAGAAGCGTTTTGCGCTCTTTGACTGGCGCTAGCGCCAAGCGTGCCACGTGTTCCTCACGTGTGCGCTGATAGAACATAAACTGTTCTTTAAATAAAACCCTAGAGCTATGATGAATTCTCATAATTCAATAAAAGACAGAAAGGCTGTCAGAACCCAAATCAATGCTCAGCATTGTCAAATGTTTAACATTTTAACTGAGTGGGCCGAGCTCAAATTGGCTATAAACCCCTCATTCAGATTAATTGAGCCCATATGCTCATAAATCTTTTAACAGATCTTAGTCTCAAATTGGACTACAGATCTCTCAACCAAAATTGGTTCAAAGGTACATCTCTTTATTCCTCTGATATTTGTCGTTGTAATCTTTCAACGTCTTCAGAGAGGTAATGGGTCCCGACAACCAGACATTTCATGGACTGTGGGGTCCTTAAGCCTATGGACTATGATGTCCTTAACCTTGGACTGTGGGGTCCTTAAACCCATGGACTATGATGTCCTTAACCTCGGACTGTGGGGTCCTTAAACCCATGGACTATGATGTCCTTAACCTCGGACTGTGGGGTCCTTAAACCCATGGACTATGATGTCCTTAACCTTGGACTGCGTGGTCCTTAAGCCCATGGACTATGATGCCCTTAACCTTGGACCGTAATGTCCTTAAACTAATGGACCGTAATATCCATAAACTAAACAATAGAGTCCAAATACTCTTTTGTTGGATCTAAATGATCCTGTTAAGTAGATCTTAGTCTAAAATTAGACAAACGTATCCTTAACAAACATTTAAGTTGATCTTAGTCTCAAAAGAAATTAACGATCCTTAAACCCAACCCAAACCCAAATCTACGAAAATACGGATTTAGACTAATCCACGCCCTACGGGCGACAACATAAATTAGTCTCTGTATACAATCCACGGGCAACCAAAAACAAAACAAACACACACGACACGAAGCGACCATCTGGAGAAGGAGAAAGTGGTTACTGCGATGCGGTAGCGTAATTAACTGCAGGGGATTGCGCCTGCAGGGAAGAGCGCCCCCACAATCAAAAACCCCTCAATGAGGGGGAATATGACGAAGTCTGCTACATCGGCCGCATCCGTCTAAACCTTCGATACTTGGTGTCATAAATCAACTTGGCCTCTTCGGAGAGGTATACGGATAGCACCAAATAGCATCTGCCCCCAAATTCAGGAAAGACGTTTGTTTTCCCGGTTTCGGTGGGAAACAGCTCCTGTTCACCTTCGGAAGACAGACCAGGACGTCGGGACGTCTGGCCTGAATCCTGGGGGCAAATGCTATTTGGATTTATCCGTTTACCTCTCCGAAGATGCCAAGTTGATTTATGGTACTGTATATCGGAGGTTTGGACGGACGCGGCCGTTGTAGCCGACTTTATTATATTCCCCCTCGTTTGCTAGAGTTTTTTGATTGTGGGGACGCACTTCCCTGCTGGCGCAAGCCCCTGCAGTTAATTACGTTTCCGCATCGCGATAACCACTTTCTTCTGCTTCGAAAGTTCACTTCTTGTAGTGTGTGTTTTTATTTGTTTAGGTTGCCCGTGGATTGTATACGGAGACTAATTTATGTTGTCGCCCGTAGGACGTGCATTAGTCCAAATCCGTATATTTTATTTGGGTTTTTTATTTAAAGACATGTCTCAATGTTCGATTTTCAATATCACATACTACACAGATAACACAAGACCGCAACAGGTTCGCGGCCCACTTGATACCGACTGCTGAGATCAGGGCTAGAAGATTTCAGTAAGGGTTGGAGCAGGAAATCCAAGCAGCTTTAGCTATATGGGATTTCCCAACCCATGATTTGGCTTTGAAGGTTGCCCGAAAATACGAGGCAGTAGTGAAGATGAAGGGCAGACCTCAATCTGCCAGAGTGAAGTGCCCTGCCACTCAGATGGCGGGAAGAGCCTTTTTAAGGCCAACTGTTGATCCTAGGAGATCGGAAGAAACCAATAACCAGCCAAGTCCAGATTTTTGCTTCTATTGCAAGGGAGATGGACACTTGTGGAAGGACTGTAGGAGCGCAAAAGGCATGTGCTTTCTTTGTGGCGCATCCAATCATCGAATTGAAATATGTCCTTATAGACGCAACCCAGTTTCAACTCACAATACCTATCCGCAATGACCAGCTATCCAGACTCCTGCACCTCGTCTTGCTCTCCCAGCTCCACCTCCTGCACAACCTCCACGCCAATTCCATCAAGCACCGAGGAACATGTCTCGAGGGTAGAGAAACATGCCTGAAGGACAGAGGAATGTGCCTCCAGCTAGGAGGAATGTACCTCGGCGTCAGGCGTTCACATTAGCAACCGAAGAAGCCGAGACTGTAGACTAAGGTAACCCTGGTAATTCCCTCACCTGTTTTTCAATCTTACCAAAACTTTCACATTCTTTCTTTCTACCAAATATTTTTCTTGCACTATCAATAGTTCTAACATTATTACTATCATAAATTGCTTTGAATATGTTACACTTTCCTTCTACAAATTTCGAGGACGAAATTTTTATAAAGAGGGTAGAATGTAACAACCCTAAACTTTTTGTACGAATTTTTTCAAAAAAATATACAGAAGGAGTACCTAAACCTGAGCACAAGTTATAAATTTGTTTTGCTTTTGAACAGCAAGAAAGCACTTGTAGCTTATTGGTAAGACCTTGCACTGCTGAGACATAGCACCTGAGTTCAAATCCCATCAGCCACATATTATTTTTTATTAATTTTTATTAATCTTTTAGAAGACCAAAGGTTTACACGTGCACTACACGTAAACTGAAGAGACACAGAATAAACAACTACATGCATGAGGGTATATCAGGCGACAGGGACACGTGGCAGCAAACCCAACCACACCCGATGGTATTTGGCCGGCGAAAAGCCTAAATCCTCCGGTACCACCGGTCCCCCCCCATGGGTAATGCCCCCAATTTCCTCCCCTGGCACCTCTTCAGCTACCCCACTTCTCTCACACTGTTTATTTTCTCTATACATTTTCCAGAGAACAATAAACTGCCTTTAATCAAATTTTTAATGCATTCTTTCACCCTCTAAACCCTAATCCTACCCTATAAATACCACACCATATTTCACACATCCTCACTCAGAAATTTCCTGCCAAAACTCTCAAAAATTCTCAAGTGCTTTTAGTGTGCAAGTGGAGTTAGCGAAAGGTGAAGTTCTGGCGACGTTCCAAGGAGATTCCGGCGATGAAACGACGCCCCGAAGCCATCCTTAGTTTCCTCTCTCCCTTCTCTTGTTCAATAGCCAGTAAGTCCCCTCTCCCCCTCTCATCTTCTATTCTAAAAACTTGCAATTCTAAAACCCGACGGAAACGGAGTTAATCCGACTCCCGATTCGGTTTTTTTTAAAAAGGTTATTTTTCTTAAACAATCAATACCACACTCTCATATAATGTTTAACAAACATTAACAAACTTCATTTCCGACATAAAATACCACATACTTCATTTCCGGCATAAAATACCACATACTTCATCTCAAAATAATCTTTTATGCAGTTTTTATTGTATTTTTACGGTAAAATACCACATACTTCATTTCCGACATAAAACAACATATAACTTGAATTACCTTTCGATAACTCACGAGGTAACGACCTACCTTATCACAACACATATCTTTGACATAGCACGATGAAGTTTTGGATATATATTCATGGGATAACACGACTTTACAAATAAATACCATCAACTTATAAAACCATTTCTTTAAAAAGTGTATTAAACAATTCCTTGCAATTGCGCCTCTACAACCCACTTTTGGGGACCCCGTTCAAGATGGTGCGGATTATCACACATCCTTGAGCCAAGTAGAGTGAGATGCAAACCTCCGAAAGGAGCATTCGATCTCGAAAGAATTTTAATGCATTTTTCTTTAGAAAATGAGATTTCTACAAGAAAATAAATAATTTTTTTTAAATATATATATATATATATTATCAAAATATCTATTTTAATTATATTATATAAATATTCCAAGTTTTATAAAGGAATCACCATTACATGAAAATACCATCCAAATACAAAACAATTCCAATATTTCAAGAAAATACCATATACTATGAAAATTAGGTTCAACTCACTAGAAATTTCACTTTTATAAAATATACATCTATGAAAACCCTAAAGATGATAATTAAATACTTGAGATGTATTTTGAAATTATACCAAAATTATTTTTATATAAAACCCCTCAAGTTATACTAAGTTACAATAAGGACCCTAGTAAATATAGGTTTAAGCGGGACCGGTTCTCTTGAACCTCAGGGAGCCAGAGAATATGGGTGCTTGCCTATTTAAGATTGATAATTTAACAAATGGTGTTATCAACACGGTAATTGTCTTGAAAAAAGACACAAATTCTGCCGTCCATGTGCAACAGTTACCAATAACATCAAAACTAATTCAGGATTTCAAGTTCTTCTCAAAGTGTCTGACTCATACTGAGTCTCAATATAATCAATTTGACTTGAATGTGATTCAAATATAAACTACAATTCAACATGAATCCGTCTATTCAATCTATATCAATCTATATTGACTGAACCGAACCATGGATATACTCCGTCTACATGACTCTCCATTTACATCCATTCCATTTACTGATATCATGGTTTCGGCAAGTCTTCCATTTACTACAGACAATACAATACAATCGGTATAATCAATACATTAAATATTACGGGGTTTATAAAGGGGTAGACTGGTACAGAATATGTTAAAGGTGGCACGAGGTGGTCACTTAAGACGTAATTACATCAATGCCGTTGTTCCGTGGTATTTTCGACGGAGCCTTGTACTACGGGTTACCAAAGTCCACGGTGTAAGTTGGACTCCTCTCGTATACACTGGCATCTTCTGTACCAAGTTACAAACAACTGCGTTAACATTATAAACAAACATTACTAGTTATACTCTTGTTCTGTCTATTCTACTTCTCTCTTTCTTTGGGACTTACCGAGCGATTGTTCGCTGACGACATTTCTATTTCTCTTCTTCTTTGGAATGTTGTCAGGAGGACCCGACTGTGAAGAGCTCAAGACCAGCCAGAAGCACTTGGAGTAGTTCACAGAAAATCCTGAGCATTGACTTTACTTGTACATATTTATTTCATTTCAGTTATGCCATTGTTTAGGCATTGCTTTCTACTCATGTATTTACATTTCAGTTGTACCTGTAAAAGAATGTTTAATAAATAAAGTTTTTGTTCATTTACATTCTTGTCTCTTGTGTACTTTACTTATATTGCTTATACACGCTTAGCGTATTTACTTCTGAGTAAATATGTAGTGGGCCTAATCGCGTCCTCTTATCGTACACTGGGAAGCGGGGCGTGACAAAGACTTTAGCAACTTAGCCAATTTGGGCTTTAGTTTTCTTAGTCTCCCCTCTTTTCTGAAAGAGTGCTAAGCATTTGTTTGGGCTCTGTTTAATCAGTCCCTTTTTTATGCAAAAAGCGCTGAGCACTTATATGAGTTTTGACGCCCACATATGATCATGCGGAACTTTCAGTTATGGGGATTGCCCAATAAGTGTTGAACACTTTACTCCTTTTGTCTTTATATGGAGTGTTAGGCACTTTTTATGGCGTCCACATGGGGAGCGCGTGAGGCGCTGCCCAATGATTGTTGAACACTCAGCTGTTTTAGGCTGCTTGTGGAGTGCTAAGCACTCTTTTTTTCTTTTGCGGCGTACACATGGGGAGCACGTGAGGAGCTGGGCTCTAGGCGTTACCTAGTGAGTGCTAAGCACTCTTCCCTTCTGTGGCGCTGACGTGCTGCGCTGGGCGCTACCCAGTGAGTGCTAAGCATTCTTCTCTTCTGTAGGGCCCATGTGAGGAACACGTGCGGCGCTGTTCGCTGCCTAGTGAGTGCTAAGCACTATTCTTTTCTGTGGTGCCTATGTGAGGAACACGTGCGGCGCTGGATGCTGGGCGCTTTTCTCCTCTGTTGATTGCATTTTTGCCCATTAATGATCAATAGGATCTTTGTTTTGTAGATCTAGGATCAAGCTTCATTTTTAAGAACCAAGTTCTTTTACGAGAACTAGGTTTCTTTTATATACTTTGTTTTGAGGAATTCGATTCCTAGTTCTTTTCTGAATCTTTGATTCTCAAGAACAAGTTCTTACCGATGAGAATTAAATTCTCAACTTGTTGGAGACTTGTCTTATGGATCTCAGATCCAGAGAAAAAACTAAGTTCTTTGAGAAGGGTTAAACTCTTTAGATATGTAAATGAGATGTTTTTATCTCTATATATTTTTTCGTTTACCTAAAGTTTTTAAGGAGGGAAATCTTCTTTCTTAAGAAATTAATTCTCTGTTCCTTTTTGAAGCTTTTTTTTGGAAGCTTATGGGGGGTTCCTCTCTATCTGACTTGAAGTCTTTGGTCCTTTATATAGTGGAAGCAAGTTTGTTAATTAGTTTTGAAGAAATCTCTCATTAAGAGATCCCAATTGATTTGGGGAATTTTACCCACCATTGGATCTTTGATCCAAGGGTTTCTGTTTTTACAAAACATATTTTCTTGATTTTAACAAGATAGGTGAAATATTTTTCATATGCGGAGTTTTATTCTGTGAAATGGTGATTTTTAATCACCATTGGATTTTTAATCCGAGGGTTTTCTGTTTTACAGAGGGCATAGAATTTTATTCTATGATCTAACCGAAGGTATCTTTCTTATTTTAGAAAGATTTGGGGAATGTTTTCTCCCCGACAAAATTTAATTCTGTATCTTGATGATTTATCATCTCCGTTGGATTTTTGATCCAACGGCTCTGTTTAATAGAGAATAGAATTTAATTCTACCTGGACGCCGGCGCTCACGTGTTCCTCACGTGGACGCCAATTAAGAATTTGGTCCTTAGGGTGGGCATTCTGTGCTTTACACACTGGCGTCCGCGTGAAGAGCACGTGGGGCGCTATATGAGAGTTTTAACTCTTATTTAATCTAATAGATTTTTTTGTGTTTTGCACACTGGCGCCCGCGTGAGAAGCACGTGAGGAGCCACCATAGGATTTGGTCATATCGGCGTTGGCGTCCTTGTGGAGAGCACGTGAGGCGCTGCCTCATTGATGAAGGTTTCTTTTCTCCTTCTTTCTCCGCTTTTCCCAAGTCAAACTTTCTTTTCCAACGCCTTCTTTCGTCAGAGCTTGGAAATAGTTCCACCATACACAACATTTTCTGTGCCGGGACTTAAACAATGCTCCTCTTCGCTCTCACTTTCAGAGAATAATTTTAACAGAGGAGAATCATGGCTTGTAACCGTCCACATGCTCATCGGCAGCCATGGGAGGTGCCCATTGAGGAAATTGTTCCTCGTTTTGTTGCACGCTTGGTGAATTCTGCTCTTACGGATGACCAATGTGATACGATACTGCACGAGCTCTTGACTCGTAAAGGATCTCCTCTTCCCATCGCTCCATTAGGCTCCGGATGATCCTCTTGTTTATGCTCGATGGCATCCCCCCTCATCCAGCGGAGATGACTCCGGCGATGCTTGACGCAGCGGAGGACAAGATCGAGTGCTTTCATGAAGCACTTTTGATTACCACGCCTATGAGGGATCGCTCTATTCAGCTGCTAAGCCAGATACGGGCTCAATGGGCCATCATGTCTGCCTTCGCCGATGGGCACGGCGCTAACCGATGGGGAGTGACTCCTCGCGAAGATCGCCGCTTCGTCATGGTGGAGAAGGCGGAGAGGACTTTAGAAAACATTATTCATAGTTTTGTAAACCCTTATACTTTTGATCCCGTGTTTGGTGATCTATTTCCTATAGAATAAAATGTTTATTTAAATACTTTCCTTTTATCGTTGACCACTGAGTGCTTTCTTTCTAACACATGTTTTTCCTTTGATTGTATTGAACCCACATGTGTGCATGTGCGTATATGAATGAGCCTACTTTCACACATATCTGTAAACGAAACTTAAACCGGTGTAAACAGGGCCTTCTAATAGTTTGACTCTTTATTCAGAAAGTGCTTCTGTGCTTTGCACATTGGCGCCCGCGTGAGGAGCACGTGAGGCGCCATCATAGGATTTTATTCCTATAAGATTGGCTTTTGCACTGGCCCTCGTGGAAAGAACGTGAGGCACTGACTCATTGAGTTCCAACAGAGCTTTACTCTTTATTAGGTTAAATATTGGGTAAACACGGACGTGGCATGTTGTCTACATAGATAAGACATGTACCTGCTTGATCCTGTGTTGGCATTAGATTTATATTATCAATACCTGACGTGGACACAAAACCTGGGGGTAAGAGGAAATCAATAATGAAACCTGACTTGTAACTCAACAGTTCGATACTTCCAGATACTAATCAGTTGATACGGGCTCGGCCAGCCCCGGAATGATGATGTTGACATCATTCATCTATACATATTATATGTTTACTGCTTAGCGGCACGTCTCAGATTCAGCTCCGAGAATCTTGACCGTAGTCCCGGACACGCACGAGATACTATTGAGTTACATCGATGATTCCATTAATTGATTTCGAAGACTTGTTGTCACGCCCCGCTTCCCAAAATATGGAATACGAGGGGTGACAAGGCCAGCCATACTCCTACGGTCAAGGAAATATCCTGCCGCGGTCACACTTTGGCTTTTAGCATTACATGGTAATCAGTAATCATAGCACAAGTAATGAGAAATGCAGTCACTAATTCTATCAAAACAGATGTAAAACTAACCAGATAGAGTTAAGGGAAAGATAGCGTCGGCGTCGCTGATCTAGATGTCCGCAATATCCTCGAGGTGGTCCTCACTAATATAGCTCTTATGCGGGTTAGTTATTCCTTAGTTCTTTATTACTTCCGCTACCTTTTCCAGTTATTATTATTGTGGCTATTGGACATGTGATAGATAGATTTAGTAGTTTACTTTTCTTGATACTGATTGACAGACGTAATGTGATTATGGAAGGATCTTTTCTCACCATAGGTAATATGGTTGGTTTTGTCACGTACTGTATTTACGTACTTTAGGAAGCGGGCCGTGACAAGATTTTTTTGGTATCAGAGCCATAGATTTTAGTTTAGCTGGGACTTGTTTCACTTTCTAGTTGCGTATGATACCCAATACATTGTGCTTAAGACCCAAAATTTTAGGAACATGTCCTGCCACATTATTGTCTTGTCATTCAAATTCTTGAATCTTATCTTTCCCTTTACTCTTTTATCTTGACGATATGGAAATGATATTGCATCTTGGCTTGGAATCCTTTTGGGGTCTTATTTTTTCTCCCTTCTTATTCCTTCGATTCTGATAGTAGGATTTGGGCGACTTGAATAGAGTTATGTAGTTATAATTATGTACCGAGACATGGTTACAATGCGTTACTCTATTTAAGTAACCCGGGGTTCTATTTTGATTCATTTTCTTGACTTATGGTCATTGTATTACCTTGTTTCCTCTCGGCGTCATTGCTTACGAGTTTATATCTTATCGCGGGCTTGAATCCAACAACTACGTTATATCTTTTCTCTCGTCCCGTAAGAACCAATCCGTTTGCGTTTCGAAAAACAAGGAGAAACACAGAAGAACATATGATGATTGCAGTAGTTCGAGATCAACACAAGCGGGAGCTGGTACAGACTGCTTCAAGGCCGATCAGATGTAAGATGCTTGATTGAAGAAGTTCTGACGAACCTGCCTTAGTTTATCAGAGTGGCGCAACGGAAGTGTGGTTGGCTGATAACCCACTAGTTTTAGAACAAACTTGCAAATTCATGAAGAAGGAAAATGTTTACTGAAGGGAGAAGTTCATAAACAAGTTACAGATAAAGCGCTGATAGTAGTTCGGGAGTTTATGGATGTGTTCGAGGACATTTCGGGTTTACTGCCAAAACGAGATGTGAAGTTCGTGATTGATCTTATTCCTGGAGCAGCGCCGATTTAAAAGGCTTATTATCCAATAGCGCCGGTGGAACTAGAAGAGGTAAATAAATAGGTTACCGAATTGCTACAGAAGGGTTGTATTCACAGCAGCGGTTCACCATGGGGAGCTTCAGTTCTTCTAGTCAAGACGAAGGATGGCACGCGAAAGATGTGCATTGACTATCGAGAATTAAATCGAGTGACTATTAAGAATAAGTACTCAATCCCTCGTATCGGCGAATTATTCGATCAACTCAGTGGCGCGAGAGTATTCTCGAAGTTGGATTTGCGATCTGGGTATCATCATGTTCGGGTGAAATCAGAAGACATTTGCAAGACAGTGTTCCGAACTCTATATGAGCATTATGAGTACTTAGTGATGCCATTTGGAGTTACTAACGCACCGGCAATATTTATGAACTTGATTAACCGAATCTTTTCACCGTACCTGGACCAGTTCGTAGTAGTGTTTATTGATGATGTTCTGGTCTATTCGAGGAGCAAAGAAGAGCATGCAGAACACTTGAGAATCGCACTACAGATGTTGAGGCAAGAAAAGCTATATGCTAAGATGAGCAAGTGCGAGTTTTAGGCTCGATGAAGTGAAGTTCTTGGGTCATATTATATATGGAGATGGAATTGCAATTGACCCCAAAAAGATTGCAGTTATTCACGATTGGCCGATTCCAAAGAGTGTGGGGGAGATCAGAAGTTTCCTTGGGCTTGCGGGATATTATAGAAGGTTTGTGGAGAACTTCGCTCGAATAGTAAAACCATTGACCAAGCTAACACGAAAGAAGGTACCGTTTGTGTGGACTGGAAAGTGTGTGTCAGGTTTTGAAGCGTTGAAGCAGAGATTGACCACCGCTCCTATTCTAACAGTGTCAGATGGTTCCGGAGGACTAGTTATTCATAGCGACGCATCTGGGAAAGGTTTGGGATGTGTTCTGATGCAGTATTGGAAGGTCATAGCCTATGCGTCGAAACAATTGAAGACTCATAAGAAGAACTACTCAACTCATTGCTTAGAACTAGCAGCAATGTTCTTCGCGCAAATGATTTGGAGAAACTACTTATTGGACGAAAGAGTTGAAGTATTTACGAATCACAAGAGCCTAAAATACGTTTTCGCATAGAAGGAGCTCAACAGGAGGCAGTGTAGATGGTTAGAGTTGATGGCTGACTATGATCTTGACCTAAAGTATCATCCGAAAAAAGTTAATGTAGTGCCGGACGCTTTAAGTCGGTTGCCAGCGATACAGATGTTGGCTGCACAGAAGGAGTTTATAACTGATCTTCAGAGATTCGAGTTGGAAATTGTACTACCAGATTCTTCTGGACAGTTAATGCAGTTGCAAATACAGTCATCCTTGATTGATAACATTAAGGCAGCACAGTGGCACGATCCAAGATTGCAGAAGTTTCGAGGACAAGTGAAAGCAGGACTTCGAACAGATCTGTTGATTTATGAAGATGGCTCATTAAGATATGGAAGTTGTTTATGTGTTCCTAAAAGAGATGTTTATGAAGAAGTCAAGAACGAGGCTCATAGTTTCACATATTCAGTACATCCGGAAGGCACGAAGAAGTAAAGAGATTTGCGACAACATTTTTGGTGGGAAGGCATGAAAGGAGAGATTGCTCGCTACGTATCGAGGTACTTGGTGTGTCAGCAAGTCAAGGCTGAACATCAAAGGGTGGCTGGTTTGTTGCAATCACTTCCGATTCCTCAATGGAAGTGGGAACATATAACCATGGATTTCGTGACAACCTTACCACGGAGTCTAAAGGGCAATAACGCAGTTTGGGTGATTATCGATTGATTGACCAAGACAGCTCATTTCATACCATTTCGAGTTGGTCAGTCGACCGAAGCTTTGGCAGAGCAGTACATGCAGGAGATTGTGAGATTGTATGGAGCACCTATGAGTATCGTTTCTGATCGTGATACTCGGTTCCTATCACACTTTTGGAAGAGTTTATAGGAAGTTTGGGAACTCGCTTGAACTTCAGCATAGCCTATCATCCTCAGACAGATGGCCAGTATGAAAGAACGATCTAAACTCTTGAAGATATCACCGACTAGAGGAATAATCCGATTTTTAGTCGAGGCAAGCTTAGTCCTCAATTCGTGGGGCCTTTCGATATCATTGAGCATGTAGGAGAGGTATCTTATCGATTGGCTTTACCACCATTCTTGGCGGGTATTCATGACGTGTTTCATATATCTCAACTCCGTAAGTATGATCGAGATGAGACGCACGTCCTAGATCACTCGGAACTGATAGTAAAAGAAAATTTAACGTATGAAGAACGACCAATGTCTATTGTGGATCGATGAGAAAATGTTCTCAAGAATAAAGAAATCCCACTAGTACTCATTTCGTGGGGAAATCGTTCGCACGGAGAATCTACTTGGGAATGTGAAGACGAGATTCGATAAATGTTTCCACATCTCTTTTCTTAGATCTGTATCTTCTTGTCTTTTTCATGTTCCGGGAATTTCGATAACGAAATTCTTTTGTAGTTGGATATAATGTAACACCCTAGTACGTTTATACAATATAATTTGGTATTTTAAATCTTTCTTTAAAATTCTTTTATTCTTTTTGCTATTGGGTTACGAATGATTCAAGTAGTAATAGTCGTTATCCGACCCGACCTGCATATTTGAAACTCGATATGGTACAAGGTTATATCAAATATTTACTAGTACGGTGTATCTACATGAATCGAGTACTATATATACTTTATATATGTTTAAATCTGTCACAACCCAATTTAGGAACGTGACCGGCACTTAAACCACGTGACGTCAACAGGCGTAACGCAATTTAAGTAAGACGAAAACCAAGAAATCTAAACCATAAAAAGAAGTAAGTGATAAAACATTTTTAAAACATTTGTAAATCTCAAGTAAAAATCTTAAAGCTTAAGTTTATTTTCTTAAAAATTTTGGCAGCACATCCTTTGTAAAACTAGCCCCGAAACGGGTACAAACACAGGATATAAATAAAGAATACCCAAACGGGAGCAAATCACGCTCAAAGGCGGGAACCAATCACCGCAAGTATATATACGACGTCGTAGCGAAGAAATAGACAATAAAAATAAAAACAACATAAAAAGAGATAAAACGACATAAGAAAAGCCGGCTCACACGAGCACGACACCCAGAGTCACATAATATACAATATCGGTCCTCACAAACTCGTCTCTAAGTCAATATGTGGAAGTGGTAGATGGAGAGTACTAGATACAATAAGATATACAATAGATGTAATCGGATAACCGCAAACCCACCTATACCAAAAAGGCCTTACAGCCAACCGTAACGGTATCCGCAGAAATAGATACAATAAGGAGCTCTGTCGCGACTACTCTGAGGGTCAAACCTGCAAAACACTGTAGCACAACGGGGGTGAGTTGCCAACTCATGAATAGTAAATAATATCATACAAATAATCGTAAGTATGCACGAACATTGATAATCCATCACATGCAATCTGATGGCATAAGTATGGCAATATGGATATGCAACAATCATGATCAAGGAACACCATTAGGGTACTACAACTACATGAAACAATGCATATCTAATAAATCTTGAGTGTGGGATAAAACATACATCATCAATGAATCATCATCGTGGAAAAACCCGGTGTCCATGAACGACACCCCAAATCCCAATACCTCAGGCGCCGTCACTCTGATCGGCCCTCATATCCGTAAATCTCATGGAACCTGAGTGCCCAACATCGACACTCGAAATATCATGAAAACTCATGTCCAACATTGACACGTAATCCACATAACTCGGGCTCCATCAGTCCAGATTGGCCCACGGGCTCTGTAAGTCTGGATCGGCCCATATCCATCTCACGACTCCGGTCGGTATCCTCCGGATAACCGCCGGGTCCAAACTATCACCGGAAGGTAGTAGTCCCTCTGCCAGGCTCATCGTCTACTGCACAACATACCTTTCTTGCCCCGGGGTACCATACCGGGTCTACCATGAACCCGCAAACAGATCATCCATCTACTCGAATCGGGTTTCTAAAACAAATCTCAGAACCGAGAAAACTCGTGGTGGACGCATCGAAATATCATATCAAGAGAAACCGGGTTTTCAGAACAATGCATACTTTCTTGAAATATAACCACGGTTCTCAAATCCATAAATCACATGAAATCAGTATCTCAATGCGTAAATCCATGAAATACGATGTATGCAACATAGAAGAGTAATATGAGTATATCAAGGGAAACCGCTCTTTTAAATGAATCAAGTTTTTAAAGATATCATGCAGTTCCCAAATTCCCTGAAGTCAAATGCAACATCATACAAAGGTGTATATGCAGCTATAGCAAGGTATGTGTGTATGCATGTAGGTATGTATGCATGATGCATTTCATATGCGCAATAGAACAAGAATCAACGTCTAACTATTGATAATAGTGAAGGAAGAACAATAAATATTCCCTTAGTAAGGTGGTACAAGAACAATTGCCTCAATGTCAATAACGAATGCAGTACCACATATATGTATATGTTGTGCGTGTCATGGCAATTACCAACGGTGTGTGTGTGGCATACAATTTAGTGCGCGTGCAACATGAACCGTCAGTAATGGTGAAGTGTCCAATAGGTACTAAGTCAAGGTACAACAAGTAATGGTATGCAATGATGCTTATGCACAATCAACTCATATGCATATAACATGTGTCTATAACATCATATCTAGCCCTCGACGCATAAAGCATTACGGGCGATTCCCCCGTAGATGTTAAATTTACTCACCGATGATCTCGAGTTAGGCAAATCAAACCACCTGCTCTCCCTTCCTTGTAGCTTCCGAAGTCCCCGCAATCGATCATAATATCACACAAAACATAACAAGTGCAACTTAGAAACCGTCCAATAATACATACAAACTACGTTTAAATCAACACATCGACTCCTACAACTCTCAAGTGTTAGCTTAGTGGCTAACGTATGTAGCGACATCCCAAATTAAACCTAAGTGCAGTAAGATACACAAAGTATGCGAACCGTGTCGGATACCGTAACGCGCGTTGCCGAAACACTAGAAACTAGCAAAGTGGTCCCAGATTTTTCCTACAGTCAATATATAAAAATCAAGCAGTACCAAACACCCAGGATAACATACAGATAGCCACCCTCAAAACCCTAACTCCCCAAGCCCCCAAAAATCCGGCGACGCCGGAATTTCACCTCATCTCGCCGGGTCAACTAGGTTGGGTCGGGTCCAGGTTTCAGGTGAACACTCAGGGTTTCTAACACACTACATTGCTAGATTTTACAGTAACCTACCGTAGCGATAGCATATCACAGAGACTCCAATATATCACTAAAAATACCATATTGCACAAAAACTATAACTTTAGTGTTCTAAACAGCAACTAACAAGTAACACAACATCTTAAAGGCCTAATTAACAGTCAGAGATCACTACCTTACCAAACTTGCTCAAAAACCCTAGTTTTCCATGCTCCAAGTCATCTCTGAAGGCTTAACCTGACTTTGTGAGGGTTTTAATGAAGTTTAGTGAAGATTTGGCTTGGTTTAGTGATGAAACTAGGTAGGTTTCAGTTTGGGAAAGAAAATGAGAAGGAGAATAAGAAATGAGAGTGTATGAGTGTTGAGGGAAAATGAGAGTATGAGAGTGGTGAAGGAAAAATGAGGGTGTGAGGTTAGGAGTGAACCATGCCCATTCTCTCTACTCATTAAATGCTCTCATTCCTGCCTCATACCTCATCATTCTCCATTGTCAACCCCTCTCTCTCCCCCTCTCTCTCAAGTCAACTTTTATTCAAATAATAAGTGAGGTGGGTTAAGATGGCTAAAAATTGGTTTAGGGTGCCATGGCTACTTAAGCATGGTTAACACCTCCATAACCCCCAAATTAACATGCACAAGTGTGTGCATGCAAAAACAAATAATAATAAAATATTAATTAATTTTTATAAAATATGTGAAAGCTATTTTGGTTAACTTTTTACTAAAAACCCGCATTATCGCTTAATTAACAGTAATCGCATTCTAAGGTAATACAATTTTCCCCCCTTAAAGAAATTCGGTCCCCGAATTTAAAATCTTACCATGCTTACCTTCAAAGAGATAAGAGAATTTCTTCCGCATCTCGCTCTCGGCTTCCCAAGTGACCTCTTCACTATTCGGGCCACGCCAAAGAACCTTCACAGATAGCAAAACCTTTGACCGAAGTTTTTTTTCACCTGCCGATCCAATATAACTACCGGCTGCTCGGTGAACAAAAGATCGCGCTCTAGCTGGACGGTCTGGTGCTGAATCATGTGAGAAGAGTCATGAAGGTACTTGTGAAGCATCGATACATTGAATACGGGATGAATATCCGGAAAACTAGACGGAAGTGCCAAACGATAGGCAATACCAACTCGCTCAAGGATCTCAAAAGGACCTACAAATCTGGGACTAAGCTTCCCTTTCTTCCCAAATCTCATCACGCCCTTCATCGGGGAAATCCGTAGGAATACATGATCCCCCATTGCGAACTTGAGCCTGCGACGACGACGGTCGGCATATGACTTCTGTCTGCACTGGGCTGCTCTCATTCAATCCTGAATCAACTGGATCTTCTCCGTAGTCTCTTAAACTAACCGAGGTCCCAATATCCTGCTCTCGCTGAGTTCGGTCCAACAGACCGGCGATCGACACTTTCTACTATACAAAGCCTCAAAAGGTGTCATCTGAATCGTCTCCTGATAACTGTTATTGTAGGAGAACTCTATCAATGGCAAGTGACGATCCCAACTGCCACCAAAATCAAGCACGCATGCACAAAGCATATTCTTAAGAGTTTGTATAGTCCGCTCTGACTGACTATCGGTCTGCGGATGGAAAGCAGTGCTAAAACTCAATCGGGTACCCAAAGCTTCCTGATGCTTCTGCCAAAGATGGCTAGTGAACTGGGTATCCCTGTCGGATACGATGCATGTGGGAACTCCGTGCAAATGCACAATCTCATCAATGTACAACTGAGCATACTGAGCGTAACCGAAAGTGGTCTTCACTGGAAGGAAGTGAGCCGCTTTCGTCAACCGGTCAACAATCAGCAAAATGGAGTCATACCCTCGACTGGACCTGGGTAGACCCACAACGAAATCCATGAAGATCTGTTCCCATTTCAACTTCGGAACGGGTAAAGGCTGCAACTCTCCTGCCGGTCTCTGATACTCAGCCTTGACTTGCTGACAAGTCATGCACCTCGAAACGAAATCCGAAACATCACTCTTCATCCCTGCCCATCAGTAGATATCTCTCAAGTCATGATACATCTTGGTGGAACCTAGGTGAACACTATAAGCTGACTGATGTGTCTGCTCTAGGATCTCGCGTCTCAACCCACCGGTATCGGGTACACACAAACGAGTCCCAAAACGTAGCATACCCTGGTCATCAATCAAGAATTCCGAATCTCTACCCTGCCAAACATGCTCAAGAATCTCAGACAAACGGGCATTGTCGGGCTGTGCCTCACGAATACGATCAAGTAGAAGTGGACGGGCGCGGATGTGAGAAAGCTGTCCCCCAGTGGAAGTGAACTCAAACTGTACTCTACTATCGCACAAGATCTGCCAATCTGCATAAGACTGTCTGTGAACTGCACTCAACTGGGACAAGCTACCCCCAGGCCTATGACTCAAAGCATCAGCTACTACATTCGCCTTACCCGAGTGATAAATGATCTTACAATCATAATCCTTCACGAGCTCCATCCAACGACGCTGTCTCAAATTCAGATCCCGCTGTTGGAAGATGTAATTTAAGCTCTGGTGGTCTGTGAAAATCTGACACGACTCCCCGTACAAGTAGTGTCTCTAAATCTTAAGCGCAAAAGCCACCGCGACCATCTCAAGATCATGAGTGGGATAATTTTGCTCGTGCTTATTCAACTGACGGGAAGCATAAATGATAACTCTATCATGTTGCATCAATACACAACCGAGCCCCACTCGAGAAGCATCACAGTAAACGACAAAACCGCCCGATCCAGAAGGCAAAGATAAAACTGGTGCAGTCGTCAACCGAGTCTTCAACTGCTGAAAACTCAGCTCGCATGCCTCAGTCCAAAAAAAAGGAACCCCCTTCTTGGTCAGTTCGGTCAGCGGTGCAGCGATACTCGAGAAGTCCTGCATGAAACAGCAGTACTAACCGGCTAAGCCCAAAAAGCTACGGACCTCTGTCACTGATACAGGTCTGGGCCAAAGCTGTACGGCCTCGATCTTCCTCGGGTCCACACAAATACCGTCTCCCGTAACCACATGACCTAGGAAGTCAACACTATCAATCCAGAAGACACACTTCAAGAATTTAGCAAACAGCTGATGCTCTCTCAACGTCTGCAAAGCAATCCTCAAGTGCTGCTCATGCTCCTCTCGACTCCTGGAATAAACCAGAATGTCATCAATAAACACAATAATGAACTGGTCGAGGAACGGCCTAAAAATCTGGTTCATCAAATCCATGAACGCTGCTGGGGCATTGGTGAGTCCGAACGACATCACCAAAAACTCATAATGCCCGTAGCGCGTATAAAAAGCAGTTTTCGGAATGTCATCATTCCGAACCCGCAACTGATGATAACCCGATCTCAAATCAATCTTCGAAAAATGTCCCGCACCCTGGAGCTGATCAAACAAATCGTCAATGCGAGATAATGGATACCTATTTCGCACCATAACGCGGTTCAATTGACGATAATCAATGCACAAGCTCAAACTGCCGTCCTTCTTCTTGACGAACAGAACTTGACCTCCCCAAGGCGAAACACTCGGACGCACAAGTCCCTTATCCAGCAACTTTTGCAGCTGATCCTTAAGCTCCTTAAGCTCCGTCGGGGACATTCGGTAAGGCGGTATAGAAATAGGCCCCGTGCCAGGGTTCAAATCAATGCAAAACTCAATCTCACGCTCTGGCGGCAATCCAGGTAACTCATCAGGAAATACGTCGGGAAACTCTCTCACAATAGGAACCCGGTCCAGCAAATCTATCGTGGCTCCGGTATCACGAATGAAAGCTAAGAATCCCCGACATCCTCTCCTTAAGAGCCGACTAGCGCAAAGGGCAGAAAACAAATTGTGAGGGGGCGACACCACGGCCCCCCTGCACAACAAGAACCGACTCGCCCGGAAAACAAAACCTGACTGTCTTCTCACGGCAGTCCATAGACGCATCGCAAGTAGCTAACCAGTCCATACCTAGGAGAACGTCGAAGTCCAACATCTCAAGAAGAATCAAGTCGACGGACGAATCTCTATCTCCAATACGAACGGCACACGATCGAAACACATGTCGCGCAACAAAAGACTCACCAACAGGAGTAGTCACGACAAGCGGCTGATCTAGCAAACACAACTCTCGGCCCAACCTCGGCACGAAGTGTGTAGAAACATACGAGTGCGTAGATCCCTGATCAAACAATATGTATGCATCAAAAGAACATACTGACAGAGTACTTGAAACCACTGCATTGGACGCCTGCGCGTCCTGATGAGTCAAAGTAAATACTCGAGCCTGCTCTCTACCGGCAACTGGCCGCCCTCCACCTCTGCCACCCCCTGCTCTCTGAACAAAACCTCCGCGACCACGACCTCTCTGAGCATAAGTCTGACGCGGAGCAACAACAGGCGTAAGGGGCAACGCTCTCTGAGGTGGAGAAGGTGGTAAGGTAACATGTGGTATAGCTGCCTCGTCCTCACGTGCCTCAGTACAATCTCTGACGCGATGGTATAAACTCCCGCACCGGAAACATCCAGACGATGACTGCTGACCCTCCTGGGGATAAGAGCTAAATAACTGGCCTCGTCCCAAGCCTATGCTACTCCCACGACCTGAACAAAATCTGTCGCGGTGTCTATACATCTGTCTCTGGGTTGATACACCAGTACGAACCCTCTTCGGTTCCGGAACGACCGAAGTCTCGGAAAGACGCTCTTCGACTAGTAGGGCTGCGTCCACTGCGGCTGCATATGTGTCAAAATGCTGGGCGCTGATAGCGAGGAACAACTGGGTAATCAGGCCTCGCACAAATCTCTTGATCCGCATCTCCTCAGTGTCCACCAAATATGGAGCATACACAGATAGCTGGGTAAACTGCACATCGTACTCTGCCACCGTCATACCCGGAGTATGGCGTAATGACTCAAAACTGTGAGCTCGAGCATCCCTGACGCTCTGCGGAAGAAAACGGGCAAGAAAAACCATCACAAACTCAGCCTAGGTCATAGGAGAAAGACCTGCGGCTCGACCCCTCTCTAAAGACTCACACAAAGTCTGGGCAAGACCCTCCAGACGAAAACTCGCGAACTTTACCCATCTCGCGTCGGAGCATCTCGGCGAACGACAGATCCTGGCCATCCGATCGATAAATGACTGGGGATCCTCAGCTGTATCGATGTCGGTGAAACCGGAGGCTTCAGCCTTATGAACTCAGATAATGATACAGTGATAACCTCCGAAGCTGTAGGTACGATTGCTTGAACCGTAGGCACCATCTCATCCCCCATAACAGGTGGGACAACCTCATGTTTCTGCGCTCAACTGGCCTCAACCAACGACCCCATCATCTGGCATAAATTCTGCATACCGGACTCTAGCCTAGTAATACGATCTATCGAAGGTGGATCAATCCGCTCCTGTGGAATAGGCGTACCGCCCTGATCAGTCCTCATCTCTGACGAGCCTACCCTGATCTCGGCTCTCGCGGCCGCTCTCTGCGCCCTCGTAGTCTTCAGCGGTATAATGGCTGGAAATGAAAACAGGATTTGAAAAGAACATAGAAATCGAATCATAATGATACATGGAAATCAAGGAAGGAATTACAAGCAATATGTCCTAAGGTCACTCAAGTGGAGTACCGTGTCGTAAGTATGACGCGGAATTACAAGCAATATGTCCTAAGGTCACTCAGGTGGAGTACCGTGTCGTAAGTATGACGCGGAACATACACACGCTACGTCGCTCTGCTTAAGATACCTACTCTATCATACCAAGGTCATCCTACACTTCGAAAGGTAAAACCTAGCGCTCTAATACCAACTTTGTCACGACCCAATTTTGGAACGTGACCGGCACTTAAACTACGTGACTTCAACAGGCGTAACGCAATTTAAGTAAGCCGAGAACCCAGAAATCTAAACCATAAAAAGTAGTAAGCGATAAAACATTTTTAAAACATTTGGAAATCTCAAGTAAAAATCTTAAAGCTTAAGTTTATTTTCTTAAAAATTTTGGCAACATCTCCTTTGTAAAACTAGCCCCGAAACGGGTACAAACACAGGATATAAATAAAGCATTCCCAGACGGGAGCAAATCACACTCAAAGGAGGGAAAAAATCACCACAAGTATATATACGACGCCATATCGAAAAAATAGACAATAAAAATGAAAACAACATAAAAAGAGATAAAGCGACATAAGAAAAGCCGGCTCACACGAGCACGACACCCAGAGTCACATAATATACAATATCGGTCCTCACAAACTCGTCACTAAGTCAATACATGGAAGTGGTAGATGGAGAGTACTAGATACAATAAAATAGATGTAATAGGATAACCGCAAACCCACCTACACCAAAAAGGCCTCACAGCCAACCGTAGCGGTATACGCAGAAATAAATACAATAAGGAGCCCTTCCATGACTACTCTGAGGGTCAAGCCTGCAAAACACTGTGGCACAACGGGGGTGAGTTTCCAACTCGTGAAGAGTAAATAACATCATACAGATAATCGCAAGTATGCACGAACAGCGATAATCTATCACATGCAATCTGATGGCATAAGTATGGCAATATGGATATGCAACAATAATGATCAAGGTACACCATTATGGTACTACAACTACATGAAACAATGCATATCTAATAAATTCTGAGTATGGGATAAAACATACATCATCAATGAATCATCATCGTGGAAAAACCCGGTGTCTATCAACGACACCCCAAATCCCAATACCTCAGGCGCCGTCGCTCTGATCGGCTCTTATATCCGTAAATCTCATGGAACCTGAATGCCCAACATCGACACTCGAAACATCATGAAAACCCGTGTCCAACATCGACACGTAAATCCACATAAATTGGGCTCCGTCATTCCGGATCGTCCCATATCCATCTCATGACTCCGGTCGGTATCCTCCGGATAACCGCCGGGTCTAAACTATCACCGGTAGATAGTAGTCCCTCTGCCAGGCTCATCGTCTACTGCACAACATACCTTTCTTACCCGGGGGTACCATACCGGGTCCACCATGAACCCGCAAACAGATCATCCATCTCCTCGAATCGGGTTTCTAAAACAAATCTCAGAACCAAGAAAACTCATGGTGGACGCATCGAAATATCATATCAAGAGAAACCGGGTTTTCAAAACAATGCATACTTTCTTGAAATATAACCACGGTTCTCAAATCCATAAATCACATGAAATCAGTATCTCAATTCGTAAATCCATGAAATACGATGTATGCAACATAGAACAGTAATATGAGCATATCAACGGAAACCGCTCTTTTAAATGAATCAAGTTTTTAAAGATATCATGTGATTCCCAAATTCCCCGAAGTCAAATACAACATCATATAAAGGTGTATATGTAGCTATAGCATGGTATGTGTGTATGCATGTAGGTATGTATGCATGATGCATTTCATATGCGCAATAGAACAAGAATCAACGTCTAACTATTGATAATAGTGAAGGAAGAACAATAAATATTCCCTTAGTAAGGAGGTACAAGAACAACTGCCTCAATGTCAATAACAAATGCAGTACCACATATATGTATATGTTGTGCGTGTCATGATAATTACCAACGGTGTGTGTGTGGCATACAATTTAGTGCGCGTGCAATATAAACCGTCAGTAATGGTGTAGTGTCCAATACGTATTAAGTTAAGGTACAACAAGTAATGGTATGCAATGATGCTCATGCACAATCAACTCATATGCATATAATATGTGGCTATAACATCATATCTATCCCTCGACGCTTAACGCCATATGGAGGATTCCCCCGTAGATGTTAAATCTACTCACCGATGATCTCGAGCTAGATAAATCAAACCGCATGCTTTCCCTTCCTTGTAGCGTCCGAAGTCCCCGCAATCGATCAAAATATCACACAAAACATAACAAGTGCAACTTAGAAACCGTCCAATAATACATACAAACTACGCTTAGATCAACGCATCGACTCCTACAACTCTCAAGTGTTAGCTTAGTGGCTAACGTGTGTAGCGACATCCCAAATCAAACCTAAGTGCAGCAAGCTACACAAAGTACACGAACCGTGTCAGATACCGTAACGCGCGTTGCCGAAATAATAGAAACTAGAAAAGTGGTCCCAGATTTTGCCTACAGTCAATATATAAAAATCAAGCAGTACCAAACACCCAGGATAACATATAAATAGCTACCCTCAAAACCCCAACTCCATAAGCCCCCAAAAATCCGGCGACGCCGGAATTTCACCTCATCTCAGGTCCGGGTTTCAGGTGAACACTCAGGGTTTCTAACACAACACTACTACATTGCTAGATTTTACAGTAACCTATCGTAGTGATAGCAGATCACAGAGACTCCAATATATCACTAAAAATACGATATTGCAGAAAAACTATAATTTTAGTGTTCTAAACAGCAACTAACAAGCAACACAATATCTTAAAGGCCTAATTAACAGTTAGAGATCACTACCTTACCAAACTTACTCAAAAACCCTAGCTTTCCATGCTCCAAGTCATCTGTAGAGCCTTAACTTGACTTTGTGAGGGTTTTAATGAAGTTTAGTGAAGATTTAGCTTGGTTTAGTGATGAAACTAGATAGGTTTCAGTTTGGGGAAGAGAATGGGAAGGAGAATAAGAAATGAAGTGTATGAGTGTTGAGGGAAAATGAGAGTGTGAGAATGGTGAAGGAAAAATGAGGGTGTGAGGTTAGGAGTGAGCCATGCTCTTTCTCTCTCCTCATTAAATGCTGCCATGCTTGCCACATGCCTCATCATTCTCCATTGTCTACTCTCTCTCTCCCTCTCTCTTTCAAGTCAACCCTTATTCAAATAATAAGTGAGGTAGGTTAAGATGGCTAAAAATTGGTTTAGGGTGCCATGGCTACTTAAGCATGATTAACACCTCCATAACTCCCAAGTTAACATGCACAAGTGTGTGCAAGCCATAACAAATAATAATAAAATACTAATTAGTTTTTATAAAATATGTGAAAACTATTTTCGTTAATTATTTACTAAAACCCCGCATAATCGCTTAATTAACACTAATCGTATTCTAAGGTGTTACAAAATCTTTACATATCTATTTATAATACAAGATATAAATAAATAATATTTTTCTAACTTTGCATGGTATATCACCCCATATCTTATTGTTGCCCTTATCTATTATGGTCAAATCCTAAAATATAGACAACAAAATATTTAATAAATCTTTATGAATATTTACCTAAATTTTATTTGGGGATATATGTATTTAACACTAGATTATTGTATTATGGCCAAAAACTTTACGTATGTATTTTATTCTCAAAACTATATTTTTTCACTAGATTCGTGTAATATTTGGAGTGATTTGATATTATCTAGTTACCCTAAAATTATTTATATATATATATATATATATATATATATATATATATATATAGAGAGAGAGAGAGAGAGAGAGAATAATGGAAGAAAGAGGTCATAGGAGGGGATTTCCTCCTATGGCGTCGAAAAAATACAACCTCCCCCATTTTTTCCTACGATCGGCATTCATCATCATCATCGTTATCATCTAAGATGTGCATACACCAAATTTCATGTGATTCCACCACTTTTTCACCGTTGATTTAGCAATGTAAAAAGTTCTATTGTCGGTAAACCATTAATTTTGCACCAACTAAATCAACGGTAAAAAAATGGTATAATCACATGAAATTTGGTGTATCCACATCTTAGATAATAAAGATGGAGGTGATGTATGCCGATCGTCGAAAAAAATCATGGAGGGTGCAATTTTCCGACGCCATAGGAGGAAATCCCTTTCCATGGCACATTTCCTCCATTAACCTCATATATATATATATATAATATTTTCATATAACTCTCTCTCACTCTCTCTTCCCCGTTTCTACCTTTCCTCTCTTTATCAATTACACCACCATTCCATCATCGTGCCACCACCAGACCACCACCATGCTACCACTAGACCACTACTATGCCACCACCATACCCAGACCAGACCACTACCATACCATACACCATATCCAAACTATGCCATGTCCGTGTCATCACCGTACCCAAACCGTATTACGCCATGTGCCCTGCTCCTATGTCCTGCCATGCCCGCTTCGTGCTCAGCTCATGCTGCATGTGTGCCACCATTGTATCAGCCCCGTATTACCGCAAGACCCAGTACCGTGTCGTGCCGCTTCACGCACCGTGTCGTATTGTGTCGTGTCGCGCCGACCCGCTGCATACTTTTATCATTGCTGACGCCATTATCTTTTGATTCCTTGTGTAGCAATAGTCGATCAAGCTATTGACGTTATCGCATGCACATCAACCGTTATTTCCAATGCAAGTTTTAAATTCACAACATGCTATTTGATTATAGCGATATTTATATGCTTGACTATAGAGCATATGTTTTAATATTCAGCAAGTCATAGCGATTTACCGTTTTATAGTATCCGTCTGTATCCATACCGATAATGGTTTATCTAGTTGCATGCCGGATCATCACAATATTATCATACTATAATATCAATTCAGTATTTTAACTAGTTTGCAATATACATGCTAATGGACGTGAAACGGTTATTACAGATAAATACATATACATCATGGCATTGGTTGTGTTTACCGTGTTCGATATTGGTTATAATTTTACATTCGGTGTCTATTCTGGTTAAAATGCATTGCATGACATGACATGTTCACGATCCACTACCAGACTTGTTGCTTTGATCTTTTACTAATGCCGACAATTCTGACTTGTTGTCCTGACGGACGTGACATATTGTTTATATAGACAAGACCTGTACCTGCTTGATTTTGTATTGGTATTATATTTATATCATCAATACCTGACGTGGACACAAAACCTGGGGGTAAGGGAAAATCAATAATGAAATCTGACTTGTAACTCAACAGTTCGATACTTTCAGATATTGATCAGTTGATACGGGCTCGACCAGCCCCGGAATGATGATGTTGACATCATTCATCTGTACATATTACCTGTTTATTGCTTAGTATCACGTTTCAGATTCAGCCCCGAGAATCTTGACCGTGGTCCCGGACACGCACGGGATGCTATTGAGTTACATCGACGATTCTATTAATTGATTTCAAACATTTGTGGAATAGATGACCTAGAAGCACAGACTTTAGGATACACATTACATACCTATACCTCACTGTTTTATACCTGTGTTTATTATTTATACTCCTATCTTTTTTATAGCATCACGTTCTACTTACATCATTATTTTGATATTTTTGGCGCATTGACGTCTGGGTTTTGCATGACCCAGATACTTGACTTAGCATGTGAATATTCGACAGGACCGCCGATCAGTGAGGACCACCTCATTGATATAGCTCTTATGCGGATTAGTTATTCCTTAAATTTTTATTGCTTCCGCTATCTTTTCCAGTTATTGTTCTTGTATCTATTGGACATGTGATAGATAGATTTAGTAGTTTACTGTTCTTGATATCTGATTGACAGCCGTAATGTGACTATGTAAGGATCTTTCCTCGCCATAGGTAGCATGATTGGTTTTGTCACGTATCGTATTTACTTATTTTGGGAAGCGGATCGTGACAAAAATCTTCAAACTTATCTTCTTCGTTCAACTTCAATACGAATTACAAAATCTCACTTCCTACAAAAACCTATTTCCACTAGAATACCTAATTTAGCTAATTTAGATCTTGCAGGAAGAGAGATTTTGTGTATACCCAATTTAGATCTTCTCTATATAAAATACTCTAATCAATCTATATTTGTAGACCTAGAAATCCTAAACCTATTTCTACTAAAATACCTAATTTAATTAATTTAGATCTCATCAAATCTTCAAAAAATAGTTTTTCAAATTTTCAAATAAATTTTCAAATTATTCTCCAACTAATTTTCCTAAATACACAAGAATTCGGCCCAATACGGGAGCAGACGTCTGAAGAAAGTAATACATACGTCTGCCCAAACGACTGCCCAGAACACAGAGTCTCGACAGAC
The DNA here is from genome assembly GCA_030015575.1 of Agapanthus africanus. Lineage (NCBI taxonomy): Eukaryota > Viridiplantae > Streptophyta > Magnoliopsida > Asparagales > Amaryllidaceae > Agapanthus > Agapanthus africanus. The sequence goes on from CM057343.1 coordinate 634,792,260, forward strand.
GTCTGAAGGACAACCCTCAGACGTCTGATTGCTCTCTGTGGTTTTTCGAATTTGCACTACAGACGTCTGAGCACTACGGCTACGGATAGACCTGTTAAATACAAGTTAATTTCATAACACAATAACTTCTATTTTGTCTTTGAAATTATAAATAAAAAAAAGAAACAAAATGGGGCAAGCATGGATGATCAATGGATTTAAGGGCCCAACCCTGCTACCTCTTTTCCCTGCCTGATTGGACCCACCCTCGTGTTCTTTTGATTCCCCATGCCACCTTTTTTTGAAAAAAAGTTTTTAATTTGATTCACATGTATACTTTCAAGTGACGTAGCCCTACATTCTTTATCTTATTTATTTTTTCAATTTATTATTCTAACAGGTACGGCTTACATTCAAAAATATCAAGCATCAAGCCGCAATTGCCGTAGATCACCAATTCAAATCTTTTTCAAAAATATTGAAAAATGTAATAGTCAAGTTTCTTCAAATGGTAAATGGCATTAATGTGAAGTTATTTGATATATCGAATGTCATTCGAATAGAATGATTAGATATTTTCAGAGCCCTTTCTTCTACATATGATGTTATAAGTTTATCACAAGCAAACATATGAATCAATACAAAGAGATAAAAATTATGCGGCGAGGTTTGATATTTCATGAAGCTTAACTGTTATATACTTTTATAGCAGGAGTATCTACTTAAATATTGGATTTTCAATAGATATTTTTTCTAACTGTGGAGGATATTTGGGTGCATCCCTCTCCATGTTTGTTTGTTGGCTAACTTAACACACAGGTAAGCCAATCTTCCAATATGGAAATGGAAAAACGAATTATCCATAAAAAAATTAATTATTACCAAAATTATGAAAAACCGAGGAAATTTAACAAAAAAAATAAATCTCAATTTGCTTTAAAACATGTGGTCTAAAGAGATGTATATGGATTGATACATAGATGGTAAATATGTTACCGATTTATCACATCTGTATTCATCAGTTTTCAACGTTCACGTATATGGATAAAGTTTAATGGGCTGTGAATGTTCACAGTCCCGTTAGTTGTGGATGCACTCACAATCTTGGGCCCCCTATTTAAGTTGGAGAAAGAGACTCAAAGGAGGATTGTGAGTGCGTTCACAGCTAATGGGGCCGTGAACGTTCACAACCCCGTTTTCCCCATATGGATAACCATAGAAATAAAATAAAATAGATGCTTGAAAACCCGCGGGCTACAACCACTAGAACAACAGTCCTTTATCTTAAATTTTTGTGAAAACTATATAAATCCTCTTATGATTCACTCACTCATTTAATAACCTCCAGTGTCGTCGGTAAAATTAATAATTAACTTACCATTCCATTCTTGATTCACGGGTTCTTGATAGACTAATAATTTGCACATGTCAAACAAAATATATACAAACTTGCTTCATTTCCAATCTTTCAATGCATTGCAACCTATTAAAAATTAAAAAGAGTACAAAATTTCTCCCAAAAGTATTTACAAAAAACACCCAAATAAAACACAAAATCAGGGATAGTCCCTCCAGCAGACGAGCATGACGACACATCGGCGCATGATGTAAAACTTGGCTCGCTGCTCCTTCACCAGATTCGCGCACCGCCTCGTGAAGGACCGGTGCGTCGACGACGCTAACGTGGCGGCGGAGCCCCGCCGTCGGAACCCTTTTCCGGCGGCATCCGGCATGCTCGAGGAGCGCTTCAGGTAGGGCCCACTGGCTGCTCTGGAGGCTGCAGTGGACTGCTCCCTCTTGCTGCTGCTGTAAGCTTTGAAGCTCCCCTTTTTTGATAGCTTCCATTTTTCATCCAAGTATAGATCCATTTTTTATCCGAGAGAGAGAGAGAGAGAGAGGGAGGGAGGGATTGGGATTTTTTTTAATCTTGAGAGAGAGAGAGAGAGGGAGGGAGGGATTGGGATTTTTTTTAATCTTGAGAGAGAGAGAGAGGGATTGGAAATTTATAGGCCTAGATTTCGATTGAAAATATCATGAAACATTTGGATTTTTCAGATAGATGCCATAACATCTCCTAATTGCAAAGCTATCGATGCTTTTTTTTTTTAATGATTGATCTCTTGCTCCACCACAAAAAGACTTTACCAATTTGGGTTTAGGGGTATTTATAGAAGAATCCCTCAATATTAGTTACCTACATGCTCAATTAACTTATGTAGCAATCCTGCAATATCGTGTTTATCTAAATGTTAATATACGGTTGGTCCAAATCAGCCTTTTTAGAAAGAGACCGTGGCATGGTACAATGAGTTATAGAGGTTATTTTGATTGAATAACCCTAAGAGTTAGGGATATAAACGGGTAAGATTTATTGTGATTTTTAATTATTTATCAAGGCTGTGATACATATTTAAGAAATGTTTGATAGTTAATGCTATTATAGAGAAAATTTAGCATATATAGTTATAAAAGAGAAAAAGGATCGAGAGCAATGTGTTTTTCATAGAGGTCTTTATCGTGTTTATTACTCTCTATTAAAGGCAAAACCAAACGAGTTACACGGCGTACATGCTTGATCTATATCAGCAACATGTACCTAGAATTTTCTTGAACATGAAGGCATGTAGAAATTCCATTCTGTGTACATTATTAGTGGGCATATATATATATATATATATATATATATATATATATATATATGTTTGAGCTTATGGAGGAAAGGTGCCATAAGAGGGAGCTTCCTCTTATGACGTCTCTCTCTCTCTCTCTCTCTCTCTATTTGAGCTTATGGAGGAAAGGTGCCATATAAGGGAATTTACTCTTATGGCGTCGGAAAAATACATCTTTCATGATTTTTTTCGATGATCGGTATACATCATCTTCTTCTTTATCATCTAAGATGTGGATACACCCAATTTCATGTGATTATACCATTTTTTCCGACGATCGGAATGCATCATCTTCATCGTTATCATCTGAGATGTGGGTACACCAAATTTCATATGATTCCACCACTTTTTCACCGTTGATTCAGCAATGTAAAACGTTTTATTTTCGGTAAACGGTTAATTTTGAACTCACTAATTCAACGGTGAAAAAGTTGTAGAATCACATGAAATTTGGTGTACCCATATCTTAGATGATAACGATGAAGATGATGCATTCCGATCGTCGGAAAACACGATAGAGGGTGTGTTTTTTCGACGCCGTAGGAGGAAATTCCCTCATATGGCATCTTTCCTCCGTTATTATATATATATCTCAACAACAACAACAAATTCTTGTTTCATGATAGATGATAGACCTGACCCAATTGAATTGTTACTGCTGTAAAGTATTACAAAAAGGGTCAAAAGAAAAGGATACAAGGGGTGAAATGCAAATGGCATGTGAACATAGATTTTAACACCAATGATGAAAAATAGTAAAGCGCAAATGGCTTTATGGCAAATTTCTTACTTAATGAGGAGGGCTTTTAAAATTAGTGATCTGTTCCCAAGGACCATGAGAGAGAGAGAGAGAGAGAGAGAGAGAGATGCTGAAATATAAAATAGTTTCTGCTGTGTTTGCATATGACTCCCCATCTCAGTTCTCAAAAGATGGCGAATACTGTATTATATTATTCTTATTCGGAAAATTGTGCACAAGTCTATGGGACTCAAACTTAATCTCCTTAGGACCAGAGTCCCAAGGCTGAAGAAAATTTCTTAATCCATCGATATGGTAGCTTCGACATAAGCTTGAGCTTCCGGGCTTTTGACCGCTTAAAAAGGTAGGGTAAAAGCCCAAGTCCTAGAGTTGCTGGATGATATTATTATCGAGATTAGATGAAAGTGGCATTGACCAAAACATGTGATCGTTGTCCTTCTCGTCCCTTGAAGGAAAAATCTAGATGCAAAAGATGATGCCGGCTTAATTCTCACAATACTTCGGCTTCTTCATTGTAGAAGTACACTCACAAGCGGCTCCAGGAACTTGGTTTGACTCACATACTCATTTTGTTTTTAATCAAGGATGAACATGCAAGGAACAAAGAACATAGAGATTAAAGAGTCGAGTAAGAATACTAATTAGTGGAGAGGTTTTTCTAAATGTAGTTTTCTATACGGATCAAGGTCCGTTATATAGCATTCTCGAGGGGGTAAGCAATTGATCCAAAATCAGTTTAGTAAGATATATGCAGCATGGAAGGTTACGGTAATAGAAAAATTACAAATAACAAATTGTACCATTGGACCCCGATTATTGCATCTTCTGTATGGAGGGCTTTAGGGGTTACATTTTTGAGACTTGGGAGCTTAGGTAAAATGGCTTTGTGCTTTATGGGCTTGCATATAAGTTTCCGTTTTTTAATTAGGAGTAGGATCTTTTTCTTATTACTGTTGGTTTTCATATCTAAATAAATGGTTTTGCAGCAGCAGCAGCAGCAGCAGCTGTAAGCTCTCATCAGCATCAGCTGGGGGCACCATGCTCAGGCCACACTGTTCATCTAATAAAAATTATATTTATATACATTAAGAACCCTGTCAGGTGTTAAATATTGCGATGCGTCAATTGGTTCCTTTAATTATTCATTTGCATCCTGTTATCATTGTTAACACCCAAACTCACCCTTCGACCCCTGGGCCCACATCATTTGTTACCACCAACTATTGACCATTATTTCTTTCTTATGCCTTGCTTCCCGTTCCCGCTCAAGGTGGCAAATGGCCTGGGCCGGCCTGGCCCTGGTTGAAGCCCGTCGAGCTTGGCCGGTCAACGGGTCAGGCCAAGCCCGGTTTATCAGGCTTCGGGCCGGGCACCGGCATCTCCCAGGTTAGTAAGGCCTGGCCCGAGGTCCGATTTGGGTCGGACCAAGCCGGGCTGACCCAAAAGCAATTAAAATAATATTTTTTGGGGGATTTTTTGTTGTAATTCTTTTAAGCCTGACCTTCGTGTAACAAAACCCTGAGTTTACTTGACTTCACTTTCAGTTTCGTCAAGTTGGCTCAGGGGTCTCGGGAGGTGAAACTAGGTTTCTGGTCAGACGTAAATATTATATTGATTAAATTTTTTTGAGAGGGACATAAGTTGGCAAATTTTACCCTTCATACAATTGAAAATATTAAAAATTTCCCCGCTCCCCATCATTTCACACAGTATTACCTCTTTTTTATTTCTGTTTTTTTCCCTTCCTTCCTTGGAATCCTCACCCCCTTAATTCAAATAAAAAAACATTGATTCCCCTTCCACCCCCATAAGACTACATCATACATAATTTGATTCCCTAAATACAAATCAATTCAAGTGCGGCCCACAAATTTTTTTTTAAACCCAACCCCAGCAAATATGATATTTTTTTATTTGCTCCAGGCCCAACACATGGTAGCTGGAACGAGCCAAAAAGCGGGCCGGGCACAGGCCGTCCGACCCATTTGCTACCTTGAGTTTCCAACACGTGGTAGCTGGAACGAGCCAAAAAGCGGGCCGGGCACAGGCCGTCCGACCCATTTGCTACCTTGAGTTTCCGCAGGATTATGAAAAAACATGTAATAGGCTATTACTTCGGTATCTACATAAATGGCGCTAAATATATATTCAATTAAATATTTGAAGCAACTCTCTTTTCTAGTTGTAATATTTGGTTTGTGGATGCAATCTTTTTTTCTCCAACTTACATGTTTGCATATTTTCTAATACAATTTGTTCATCTAACATGTATAAAAACAGTGGGACTAATTTGTCTATTCTTATCCAAAGCAATAATTAATAAATCAAAAAATAGTGAATGCTTCTGACCGGTTACCAATCATCATCTTCTTTAGGGTTTTTAGGTCTCAAACAATTTAGAAAACAAACACAAGAATTTTGAAAAGAAAGAAATAAAATAAAAGACACAATCGAACATAAAAAGTACTTCCAACTTCTCTTTTTTTTATTTAAACTTCAATACGACTTACAAAATCTCTCTTTCTACAAAAACCTTCTCTTCAACTCTTTTTCTTATTCTCTCAAAAATAGCCTAGGGGCTAGAAACCATAAATTTATTCCTCCCAGAACACATAATTTAACTAATTTAGATCTCATCAAATCTCCAAAAATTAATCCCTAAATAAATCTTTAAATATTTTTCAAATAAATCTCCAAAAAGAATCTTCACCGCAACAGTCCAGAATTTGGCCCGAGAGGGTTTGAGTCGGCTCGGGAAGATCATGAGTCAGCTCATATAAACAGAGAAAAAATGAAGATTCCAAACGACTTGTGAGCCGGCTCAATATCGTTCTGAGCCGTCTTACACACACGGGGTCAAGAATACATGTCAAACTCAATAAATCTCTGTTCTTGCCAAAGAATTTTGGTTCAAAACTTACAAAATTATACGCACCTCAACAGATGCGCACTTGGCAAAAATGCCATCAAATACCATGCGCCACGTGCAATGCACGTGCGTATGCACAAAATAAACCGGCTCAAATAGAGCGCACCACTTAGGTGCGCACTTGGCAAAGATGCCACTTTAATGGCTTGTGACACGTGCAATACACGTGCGCATATTCCAATTACTCATAATTCAACAGTGTGCAAGCGCACCCCATAATATAAACGTTTCTAATAAGAAATAAATTTTGTTAATAAAGATTTAAAATTTTATTTAGAAGAAAAATCTTCGGTTGGTTAAAATATCTTAACAAATAGATTGGTGGATTTTAATCTAACGGTACGTATGTCACTTTTAATTGATATGAATCAATTAAATAAATTTAAAATCAAATTAAGATAGATCAAATAATTAGGAACAAAGCATATTTTTTTCCTCTCCTATAAATAGTAGCCTCATATACAGAAACTGGAAAAAAAATCCGCCCCCATAAGTTTGAAGAAAGAATTCTCTCAAACTTATCACCTTCTTCTTCAAAGAAAAATAAAGAAAAAAATAGAGAAATACTTCTCTTTCGTCATAAAAGCCTTTGCTTCTTTTTTTTTTTAAACTTTTGCTTTTTTCTGAATTTATCGATTCATTATAAAAGAGATCAAAATATTTTACGTTCGATCTCTCTTATATAAAAGTTCATAATTTTACGAAAGATCGATCTTAAAATTCGAGATCCATATCAAAATATAACCCGGCCATGTGCATAAAAATAGTTTTTTGTTTATATCTTCATCAAAAATCAAAGAACGGGAGCCATGTCTTCCTTTTGAAAGCCATTGCTTTCTGATGAACAGTGCGCATATGATCCTAGTGCGCACTTAATAAGAAATGTTTATGCCGACTTGCGCATCACGTGATATGCACGTGTTCACATGGGGGGAAATAATGTCTCTGAAGATATGCGCATTACGTGACATGTACGTGTGCGTGAATGAAAATTTTGACTTTTCAATACGTGCGTGTTAGGAATATGTATGCCTTAGAGGCCATTATTGTTAATATAGTGGATGCTTGGACATATATATAGAGAACTTTCTTGCTCGACATAATAGTATGTTATCTGGTTACCTTTATCTTAACATGTAAACTGGTGTTTTTATACTATCTGTCTCTTCCATGTTGATAAAACCCTTAGGATATGTACTTGACTACCAGAATTATGATGAGATCATACTAGTGGGGCCAGGGTGGTCCAAAAGTATATCCTTTAACTGTTCCTAGTTGAAAAGATATCGAGACTAGGACATCGATATTCCAGAGTAGACTAGAGTGTACGTTTCTTGTCCCTTAGAGAGCGATGGATGATACTACAACCATTGGTGTGTGACATCAAAGATTGTACATAGCTGCTCATTAGAGAATGGGTACACCGAACGGATTCGCCGAGGACTCCTAATTGGTAGTATACCTATCGTCAGATAGCAGTCCTCTGGTGACACTGGTACAGATTAGTCTGTAGACCCGAGATTGTCATAGAGTCTTATGTGGCTCCCACTGTGCTTTGATTTCCTCCCTACCATGCTCAAGAGGAGTTGTGCAAACATGTGGATTTTGGGTATAGTCTCGAGTCATATGGAGGCAATGAGCGATAGGAGGGGTTTCATCTCTCCCGGTATTGGGGTTGATGTTGCGCTATGCTCGATTGGCTATAACTGGAAGTGTCTAGCCAGGGCTGCTGATGAGATTTACTGATAAGAGTTATCAGTAGTTTCTCGAACCGTTATAGGCCAGACATCAGCATGACTTATCACGTTACTGGGGTCTGACGTTTACTATCCCTAGACATGATATGCGACATATCAGATGAAGAGACCGGACTGTACGGTAGTGTTACCGATAGGCTTCATGGAGAGTACGAACAAGCTTGCTTGTTGATCTTCATATCCTCAATACTCGGGTAGCTGTTACGTCCAGCTAATACCGCTGACGACTTGTGGCGACTGATGTGATCATCACCTACTGCTGGCATATTGACGAGTCTTTAGATTTCCACACAGAAATTTCCTGGTTCAAGCGAAACGAAGTAGGACACATATGTGATATGTGTGTGGGCCTGATTAAATACGTGTATGTGACACCGTATTGTAATCTGGCAGTTATCTGTTATCGAGTTAGGTTATATGTAATATAACCAGATTATCGAATCAAGTGTTGATTTGATAATGTGATACACAGATAAATGATATTAGTCGGTTATATGTGATATAACCGGATTATTAAATCAAGTGTTGATTTAATAATGTGATATATATTATATGTGATATAATTATATCTTAACTAATATCATCAGCCCACTAATTATTCTTCATAATATATATATATATATATATATATATATATATATATATATATATAATGAAGCATGGTGTCTTTTCTATTTTTGAGAAAAATAGAAAATGAAGTGGAAAATGAGAGCATGGTTTCAAGTATGGCTTTTATGTTATTCACTATTCAAGCATGATTGCAATTTTATATTGCTATTTTCCATGCTTGAATGTGTGGGGATCAAGGGGTTGCCATTCATTCACTTGATTCATTCAACACTTAGCCATTTTTTTTGCAATTGTTGCTCTCTTCTTCTTTTTCCTCTTCATCATTGTTCAAGCTTCAACCCTCACATGTGATGTGAATTATGAAACTTGAACACATAATAGTGAGCAAACCAAATCCCCTACTTCACCATTCTATACTTGACTAGCGATCAAGTGTAGCGCGTTTCCTACACTAAAAGAGTTTAGTGTAGAGGTAGCTTGAGTTGGAGGGATTTCGCGTGGATCATCTTCGGCACGAAGGTCTTCGGAGGAAGCTCGTCCAAACCCTCAAGTGGATCCCAATGGAGTCGCGGGACAACTACACGGAACATGTGAAGTGAAGGACTCGATCTACGAGGGTATAGCCATCTTTCACTTCCTTTAATTTACATATCATCATAGATTAACCCTAATATTCTATTATAGATCTTGGTTAAGTCTAACTTAGCACCTAAAAAATTAAAATTTGGCATGCTTGATGCTACAAAATTCTCATGGTGGTGCTAGGGTAGACTTTCAGTGCGCACATATACAAGCGCGGAAGTGAATTTGACCTGATAACAAATGCGCAACCACGTGATGTGCACGTTCGCAGCCCCTCGACCACAAGCAAGTGCTCACCCTCTTTAAAAAGGCTACATGTACATGTGCACTTAAAATATACATGCGTATTTGACTATCAAGCTTTTGCTTGATTACTTAGTTAAAAATAAATTAAGTATTGATGCTTTTGCTTCTCATATATGATGTTATGATCAAATAAAACATATTTTCTAACTAGATCTTAATCTAAAATAAAATTAACGATCCTTAAACCATATCTTCTAAAGTTGATCGTAGTCTATATACGACTAATGATCTTTTATTGATATCATCTAAGTTGATCATAGTTACATACACGACAAATGATCCTCATTTCATACCTTCTAAGTTGATCTTGGTCTCATATAAGACTAATGATCCTTAGATAAAATATGGAAGTCCCTTCCAGCAAGTTCCAACATGTTCTCATCTCTCATATACGGGATTTGGTTCATGGGTACATCTTTTCACACCTCTGAAATACAACGTTGTGATTCCTCAATGTCTTCAGTGAGGTGGCGGGTCCCAATAACCAATGAGCTCTCCTTTCTCGTCCCAACTTGATGAAATATATGAAATTTTATCAAGACAGAGAATGTCTTAATCTCATATTGATATATCTCATATTGAGGCACACCCAATACCAACAATCACCATCCCAAGCATACATATATGAATATGTATATCTTTGAAGAAAATATAAATGCCTTCAAATTGGATTGTACCCCAATATTTGGCGCATCCCATTTATAGATGTTTGCATCCCATTCCTAGCCAAAATATGCTGAGTATGGAAGTTTATGCTTCATATATGATTAGATGATCAGTTGAACCCATATGCTTTATTGTTATCTAAGTTGATCTTAATCTAAAACAAAATTAATGTTCCTTGACCATATTCCTAAGTTGATCTTAGTCAGATGCGACTAACGATCTTTAAATGACATATTTCAAACCGATGGATCTTATTCATATGAGAAATACTATCTAGGTTCAAACTGTAACGACCCTAAAAGTCCTATACATTTTTATTGATCCATGTTAATAAAAGAGTGTATTTCTGTTCTGGTTTCGAGTTATAAGTTATTTTTGATAATTTATGTACATGAACTCTTTATAGCTCACTGGTTAAGCCTCTACACTGTTGTCTCATAGCCTACAAGTTCGAATCCCATCAGTTCCAATTATTTTTAAATATTTTTTTATTTTTCGGAAGCACAAGAGTTGCGCGTGCATTACACGGAGAAACGAAGAGTTTCAAATAAATCAAACAGTAAAAACGAGACATAAATAACCAAATGAAGACACTGCATGAACCCCGAGACCAGCCTCTACGTTTGAGCCGCCCGTTTCCTCTTTTGAGCCGATACCGGCGGTTGACCTAGCTCCAAACTCCTCCATTTTTTTGCCTGTGCACCCCTACAGCTCCCCTCTACTCTATTATTTTGTTTGATTTCTCTGATTTTAACCAGAGACTCTTCAATTCCTCCCATTAATACTACTTCAATTCTTTTAATTCAGTTCTTTAAATTCACAGACCTTTATTTTTCCTATAAATACGTAGACCAGTTCTAGCTCTTCCCCTAGGCATACCTATCAAAACTTTCTCTCAAATCCTAACTCCCAAGTTCTTTCCAAGAAGCTTATGCTCAATTCCGTCAAGTCTCGTTATTCTTCACACTCTTACCTACGCTACGCTACAAGTTGCCGAGAGGAAGCCGGAAGCTCAAGCTCGTCATCCTGCGTTTATCATCAATCACGGTTCTTCAAACCGATGCTACTTCTCTCTTTTCTCGTTCGTACAAGTACGAGTGGTATGGTAAGTCTTTTTCCTCTTTCTCCATTTTTTGCTCATTTCTTGTTGAATCTCTTGTTGACATATCGCCACTCGTTATCACTCGTAACTGCACCAAGTTCTCCTTGACTTATTTTCCTTTGCCCCCTCATCGTCATCACAATATAATTCATAGGATAATTTATCTTAATTTATTTTTGCAACCTTTTACATGTTCACAAAATTTTCTATACTATATTAACAAGAAAATACAAGTTTACCGCCTTCATCTTGCAACCCATGCCCCATTTAATTTTTACATGTAAAATGAAATTTCTATGGTTAAAACCAAATACTAGAATGAAAATAACGTTAAAATACCATCATTATTTATTCTTGTTAAAATACTAGTTTCTAAAATATGTTAATCTAGATCACTCACGGGGTAACGACCTACCACACACGCACACTACGGTTTCATAGCATGGTATTCCAATATATGGTTTATTTAAAGAATAGTTTTTACCTTAAAATACCACATCTTTTCAAAACGGGTTTCTTTTAATCGGTATTTTTGGAATTCTTGGCAATTACGTCTCTACAACTCTCGTTAGGGGACCCGCTAATGGATGGTGCGGATTATCGCACATTCTTGGGATACTAGAGCGAGATGCAGTACTCCTCACGGAGTATTCAGTCTCAAAAGGAAATTAAAAAATACGGTTTTTAAGAATACGATCTTTTCTAAACAAAACAATCTTTGAAAAATTTATATAAAACTACCAATCCGTATTTTCAATAAAAACAACTTGTGAAAATATTTTTTAAAATGAAAGATTAGAATTTTAATAAAATATCATCAAATTTCCAAAAGAGCTAGTTTTCGTAAAAATATCGTAAACTTCTAAAAGCTAAGTTTTATCATTAAAATACCACAACAATTAAAATATATGTTCATGAAAACCCTAAATATTATAAATCACCCTCAAGATTTATTTTAAACAATATTAAAGTATTTTTCATAAAACCCCCTCGAGATATGCAAACAGTACTTAAAGACTTTAGATTAATATAGGTTTAAGCGGGACCAGTTCTTTTGAGCCTTAGGAAGCCGGAGAAGGTGAGTGCTTGCCTATTTAGGTTAGACAACTTAACGGAGTTATCAATGTCAATTATCTTGGAAAAATACACAAATCCTGTCGTCCATAAGCAGCAGTTGTCCGATTACTCCCGAACTTAAGAAATTTAAGAGCTAAATATTTTCATAAGATATTTACTCTAATCTGAATACAAACTCAATCAGGATCCAAACTTTAACATAAACATGAACCCTTGATCATGAACCAGAACACTTGAACTTGAATATCCCAAAACTTGAATACTAGAATACTATGACTTGACATGAACTTAATATGAATACCAGAACACAACGGCTGCTATTGAAACTGACTTGACTCGAACCATGAATACAACTTGATATGAATATATGAACAGTTGACACGAATACTTGACATTGACATGAACTCAATCTTGCAACTTGCTGTATTCATGGATTCGAGCAAGCCTGGTAATTTTAGCTGTAACCTAGAATACACGGTGTGTTGGGGTAGTTGCGAATCCAACGAAATTTCAAGAGTCCCCCTAGATCATGAATCCATATATACTAACATAAGCAAGTTATCATGAGGTCCGTGTTTCTTTACTCATGGATTATAGCCTGTTGAGTTTGGAATATTTCAACACTAGATTGATGTCCCGTTACTAACACTTGATTCGGGCCCGTGGTTTCTTATCCCTGAATTACAGCCTATTGGGTTCGAGAACACTCTTGAGATTGGTTGACATTCACCCTTAAATTTACGCTAAATTAGTTTACCCATATAAAGACATTTTAGGACACTTACATGCATTTCATGTTCACTATACCTACACTACACGGCCATGCTATACTATACTCATGTTATTTTGCCATGATATATATATTGAACTGCATGTTAAATAGAATTGCCATGCTTATATTAAATGACATGTTTAAACACCATATCTTATAGTCCATTACTTCATGATATCCATTTTTTTTCATTATACTTTTATACTTCACACCCATTTTCTTGGAGACTTATCGAGCGAAAGTTCGCTGACCGGCATTCCACCCATTTTTGTTTCTTGGAATGTTCGTTAGATACTCTGGAGGCTGAGGAGGACACCACAGAGGAGGAGCACGATCAGACCGCGACTCAGGCCTAAACTAGTTATCCTCTCTTTCAGTTTATGTATACCACCTATTTAGGCATTTCTTTTCTTGTATTTTTTTCAGTTGAACTCATGCATTGTAAATGTATCAAGTTGAATGTAAATAAAGTTGTTGAAGTTTAAATCTCATGTCAATTTCTTGTCATGTCATATTGCTTATTTACGCTTAGCGTTTTTATTCCGGGAAACGACCTTCTCGAAATAAATACGTCGCGGGCCTCGTCATGTACCTGCTTCAGTCTTTTGGGAAGCGGGACGTGACAGGTTTTGTTGGTGGCCCATACAGGTCAGTTCTGCATGAAGTCGTAAGCAATATATCATAAGAAATATGAAATTCAACAACTTTACATTTCTTGCAATTCAATTTCCGTTGAATTTATCCAAATCTTTCTTCTTTATCTAAGGTGATGGATTCTCCCAACAACACAAGCACCAACGTCAATGGAGATACCCCACCACCACTTATCCTTACCACTCTACTAACTCTTCCTACTGTAGTCACTCTACTCACAGAACAGACGATACTTCTGAAGGCTATCAAAAACCTACTTGAAGGTCAGCAGGCTCAAAGCACGATTTTGCAGGAGCAGACTGCTCTCCTTCAACAAAGTTTCATCCGCTCTGAAATAGAACCACCGGGAGTGAAACAATTTCGAGCATTACACCTAAAAAACTTCAAAGAGAAATCGCTTGAAGCCGGGCAATGGGCTCAAAATATAGAAGATGACCTAGCAGCAGCCTAAGTTCCAGAAATGGCGTGGGTCAGAATAGCAAAACTCCAACTTACTGACAATACTAGAGTCTGGTGGAAAGTCGAAGAGAGCCGTCTTGAACAGCCGACCAAGTGGAAGATTTTCCGTTATCTCTTCGACGCCAAGTATTTTCCGAAGACCGTACACTTCGAGATAGAACATAAATTCATACACCTGCAACAAGGATCCATATGGGATAAGTCGGTGAATGAGTATAATACCGAATTTACCATGCTCGGCAGATATGCTGCCCATCTAATTCCGACTGCCGAACTTAGAGCCAGGTGCTTCCAGTATGAATTAGACCCAGAGATCCAGGCTGCCCTACCAACGGGAGAATACCTAACACATGAAGCAGCTTTGAAGTCATCCCGTCACTATGAAGCTGTCATTAAGAAGAAGGGAATGCCACAGTCGGTCGGTATGAAATGTCCCGCCAACCAGATTACGATAGGAGCCTCTTCTAGGCCAACTCTCTCAGTGCCATCTATGAGGCCAGGAGGATCATTTTTCGAGACTGAACCAAACTTCTGTATCTATTGTAAGAGGACCGGACACCAGATCAAGGATTGCTGACGAGCAAATGGTCTTTGTTTGATATGTGGATCACCCTCACACACTGTAGGAACTTGCCCACACAACCGAATTGGCCGAGCCCCGCAGCTAGACCATCTATTCAAGCTCTACTTACTCGTTTAACACTTCCCGCACCACCTCCGTGCGAACCACCTTTATCTCGTCATCCATCGATGTACCAGCGTGTACAGAAAAATATACCGAGACGTCAGGCTTTCACTTTGGCCGCCTTAGAGGCCGAAGCCATAAGTCAATATAACACTGGTAAATCTTCTCCCATCTTTTTCAGCCTTTTCAAATTCTTGCATCCTTTTGTTCTTTTATCTACCTAAACATTTTCATGCACTTTCGGTATGATATTAGTAGTTCTTTCACCAATGCTTTAACTAAATTTTTCTTGAATCTGTTATAACATCCCCTTGTATAAATTTCGAGAACGAAATTTTTCTAAGGTGGGTAGGATGTAACGACCCTAAATGTCCTATACACTTTTATTGATCCAAGTTAATACAAGAGGGTATTTTTGTCCTGATTTCGAGTTATAAGTTATTTTTGATAACTTATCTACAAGAAACTCCTTATAGCTTACTGGTTAAGCCTTTACACTGCTGTCCTGTAGCCTACAAGTTCGAATCCGATCAGTTCCAATTATTTTTTAATATTTTTATTTTTATTTTTTCGGAAGCCCAAGAGTTGCACGTGCATTACACGGAGAAACGAAGAGTTTCAAATAAATTAAATAGTAAAAATGAGACATAAATAACCAAATGAAAGAACTGCGCGAACCCTAAAACCAACCTCCATGTTTGGGCTGCCCGTTTCCTCTTTTTGGCCGCTACCGGCGGTTGACCTAGCCCCAAACCCCTCCATTTTTTGCCTGTGCACTCCTTCAGCTCCCCTCTACTCTATTTTCTTGTTTGATTTCTCTGATTTTAATCAGAGACTCTTCAATTCCCCCCCATTAACACTATTTCAATTCTTTAAATTCACAACCTTCATTTTCCCCCTAGCTCTTCCCCTAGACATACCTCTCAAAATTTTCTCTCAAATCCTAACTCCCAAGTTCTTTTCAAGAAGACCACGCTGGATTCCGTCAAGTTTCGTTATTCTTCACACTCTTACCTACGCTACGCTACAAGTTGCCGAGGGAAAGCCGAAAGCTCAAGCTCATCATCCTGCGTTCATCATCAGTCTCGGTTTTTCAAACCGAGGCTACTTCTTTCTTTTCTCGCTCGTACAGGTATGAGTGGTACGGTAATTCTTTTTCCTCTTTCTCCATTTTTTGCTCATTTCTTGTTGACATATTGCCACTCCTCATCACTCGTAACTGTGCCAAGTTCTCCTTGACTTCTTTTCATTTGCCCCCTCATCGTCATCACAATATAATTCATAGGATAATTTATTTTAATTTATTTTGCAATTTTTTACATGTTCACAAAATTTTCCATACTATACTAACAAGAAAATACAAGTTTACCACCTTCATCTTGCAACCCATGCTTCATATAATTTTTACATGTAAAATGAAATTGCTATGGTTAAAGCCAAATACTAGAATGAAAATAACGTTAAAATATCATCATTATTTATTCTTGTTAAAATACTAGTTTCTAAAATATGTTAATGTAGATCATTCACGGGATAACGATCTACCCCACACGCTCACTATGGTTTCATAACACAGTATTCTAATATATGGTTTATTTAAAGAATATGTTTTACATTAAAATACCACACCCTTTCAAAACGGATTTTTTTTAATCGATATTTTTGGAATCCTTGGCAATTACGTCTCTACAACCCTCGTTAGGGGACCCGCTAATGGATGGTGCTGATTATCGCACATTCTTAGAATAGTAGAGCGGGATGCAGAACTCCTCACGGAGTATTCGGTCTCGAAAGGAAATAAAAAAATACGGTTTTTAAGAATACGATCTTTTCTAAACAAAAAAATCTTTAAAAAATTTATATAAAACTACCAATCCATTTTTTCAATAAAAACAACTTGTGAAAATATTTTTTAAAATGAAAGATTGAAATTTTAATAAAATACTATCAAATTTCCAAAAGAGCTAGTTTTCATAAAAATACCGTAAACTTCTAAAATCTAGGTTTTATCACTAAAATACCACAATAATTAAAATACATGTTCATGAAAATCCTAAATATTATAAATCACCCTCGAGATTTATTTTAAACAATATTAAAGTATTTTTCATAAAACCCCTTCAAGATTTGCAAATAATACTTAAGGACTTTTGATTAATATAGATTTAAGCGGGACCAATTCTCTTGAGTCTCGGGGAGCCGGAGAAAATGAGTGCTTGCCTATTTAGGTGAGACAACTTAACGAAGTTATTAATGGCAATTTTCTTGGAAAAAGACACAAATTCTGCCGTCCATGTGCAGCAGTTGTCCGATTACTCTCGAACTTAAGAAATTCAAGAGCTAAATCTATTCATAAGATATTTACTCTAATCTGAATACAAACCCAACCGGTATCTAAATTTTATCATAAACTTGAACTCTTGATCATAAACCAGAACACTTGATTTTGAATATCCCAAAACTTGAATACTAAAATACAATGACTTGATATGAACTTAACATGAATATCAGAACACAAGGGCTGCTATTGAAACTGGCCTGACTCGAACCATGAATACAACTTGATATGAATACATGAATACTTGACACGAATACTTGACATTGACATGAACTCAATTTTGCAACTTGATGTATTCATGGATTAGAGCAAGCCTGGTAATTACGCTATCACGTTGCGATTATAATTTTCACCTGCTTCAGGCAGATCACTTCGTGTCGTGTTATATTTGTTTATTATAGGGTTGCCCTTAGATTGTATACGAAGACTAATATTTTCATGCCCGTGGGGCACGAAAATATTAGTCAAAATCCATATATATTAGATTTGGAGTTTTGAACTTAGGACACATATATCATATAAATAAGATCCATCAGTTCAAGGGATATATAGATTTGATCTATGGATCGTTAGTCATATATTAGACTAAGAGGCTGCACATTCATATTCAAGATGTTTACGTGTGTGTAAGTCATATATTCGACTTAGGAACAATGGGCATATGGGCTCAACTAATCATAAGATCATATATGAACAGCCCATGGATAGCATACGGTATTCAATATGGAGACAGTCCGCAGGGCAAAACATATTAGTTTAAGGACATCGCGGTCCAATATTAGTTTAGGGACATTTCAGTCCATCTTTCATCTTACACACACATGTATATCACATGGCGAAGTGAACGATGGTAATATAGAGTGCGTCGAATATTAGGGTACGATTCACTTTGAAGACATTTATTTTTCTTTCAAAAATATGCATATACATATATGTATAAAGTCGGAGCTCAATAAGAGATGTGCATGTATATGGGACGCGTGTCAATATGAAATATGCACATCAATATAGAAATGCATCAATGTGGGGTGTATCGATATGAGGGTACGCATCTATATGGAATGCGTAAGGCATTTCCTGTCTTGATAAAATTTTATATTTTTCATTAAGTAGGGACGAGAAAAGAGTTGTTGGGACCCACCACCACTCTGAAGATATTGAGGAATTACAACGCCGTATATCAGAGGTGTGGAAAGATGTACCCTTGAACCAAATTCCATATATGAGGGAGGAGATCAGGTCGGAACTGAGAATTGTCGGTCTTATATGAGACGTTAGTCATATATCCGACTAAGATCAATTTACATATCATGGATGAAAAATTGTAACGACTCTGAAATCCTTGTACAAAAATTACTTGTATAGAAAGGGAATTTCAGCCTGATGTAAAATTATAACTTAAATTTGTTTAATAAAAGTAAAAAATAACTTGTAGCTCACTGGTAAAACCTCTACATCGCTGTGACACAGCTTGTGCGTTCGAATCCCATCAGTCCCAATTATATTTTAAGATTTTTCTTTTTAATTTTTCAGAAGCCCAAGAGTAAAAATTTCAGAAAAATAAAAAACACCATTAAATATTTTTTAATTCATTTTATTTCATACCCTCCCTCATTTTTACCCTATAAATACCACCCATGCCCTAGCTCTCTCCCATTCTGAAATTTCTATCAAATTTCTCCCAAAATTTTCTAAGTGCAAGTGGAGTCAAGTGGAGATAACAACCAAGTTCTTATTAAATATGTGTATGAATAATCTTGTAGCTCATTGGTTAAGTCTTTGCATTGTTATTTCATAGATCGTATATTCAAATCCCCATTCTTGCAATTATTTTTTTTATCAATTTTTTATTCTTCTCATAACTTACAAATGAGACCTTTCATTTCCAAAATGAATGGTGACCTTTCATTTCTCTTTTAATTTACATGTTGAATGCATATATTATTATAGACAATTCACCATTACACCATCTTTATTTGTCCTCCTCTTTCTTTTTCTTCCTCACATTTTTCTATTTCTCTCTTCTCCCTCTTCACCTAGAGTCCTAGAAGAAGAACACAAAGAAGTTTTCAAGAAAATCTCGCTAGAAACGCGAGACTATCGACGGATAGACAAGTCCGGTGACAATACCGGCTTGTGTATGTAAGTCCCTTCTCTTTTTCCCTCCCTCCATCTCTTTCTATTTATCTTTCTCTTTTTTATATTGTCATGAAAAACTTCCCTCGTCATATCATAGTCTCTAAATAATTAATTAAATGGATACATATATAAATAATGAACACACACAAACATACATACATATATAGTTTGTAAAGTTTTTTTCATTACTCTCAATCCATATGTTAAGATTTCATAGTAACCAATTAGGATTGCATCGTTTGTTGTTGTATTTTAAATCACTTTATTCAAATTTTGTTAAAGAAAATGAAGTTACGAATAAATACCATGGTTTCTTCATTCTCACATATAACATATCAATACCTATACTTTTAAAATAATTTTAGAAAATAATTTTTACTTCTGAAAATTTCAAGAAATTTATCTTTGATAGAATATATTTTTTTGTATACACTGTAAAAATTTTAGATCGAATCACTTAACGGTTTAGGAATTATATCGTTTTTATTCACTGTTCGTAAAACAGAAAACTGCAGTTATCAGTCAATTTCTTGGACACATAACTAGGTATGCCGATATCCAAATTGAGCAAAATCAGGTGTTTTGGATATATATATCGAATAATCTATATTTTCTTAGTTTTAAGTTTTTACTGAAAATTGACGTAAAATATAGAAAACCGCGTTATAATATTAAGCAATGAATCTGGACAGAATCTGTCCTGATTCGTACACTATTTTTCGATAGGACATAACTCGAACTCTCGATATCCGTTCATGATAAAATTTAGATGTGTAGATGCATAATTGATAGAAATATAATTTCATGTATATTATATTACTTAAAAACGCATGAAACAACTCAATATAGGCTTTGTAATATAATATATATTTGCTGTCCAGAAATCTGAATTTCTGTTTTAAACGCTGATGTTAAAACGATTATAACTAGACCATCAGAAATTCAAATTGCGCGAATCTTGGTGTTTTGGATAAGTATATTGAAAGACCTACAATTTTCTAATAATTTTCGTAATCTGAAACCCGATAAAAATTAACTCAAACTGCGTTTTAAAAATATGTGACGGTGCTGAACAGATTCTGATCTGTTTTGCGCGACGATACGAAAACATGTATATCTCCCAAACCGGTAGTCATATTTAGACGAGACTGAAACTCGCATGTGCATAACACTTAAGGCTAATAACTTGATTAACTAGTCGTACATATCACATATTTACAACATTGTTTTTGAACGTTTCTTGTATACTTATCTCATATCATGTTCTATGATTGCTTATCTATTTTTTATCTATATGACTTGTGATTAAACTATTACATGCTGGAATTGATTTGATCTTGACACGACTCAATCATGAATACCTGAACCCAATAGGTGCACTTGACCCGAACCATAAATACGTAATGATTTGACATGAATACATGAACAATTGACTGAATACTTGAACTCGACTCAATACTTGAATTGCACTCTCTTATGTATTCATGGATTTGGCCAAGACTTGTAATTTTAATCATAGACTTGTATACACGGGGTGTTGAGGTGGTTTGAGTATGAATCCAACGGAATCTCATGAGTCCCATTAATACAAATCATGTTGCTGTGGCACCGGGCAGAAACGGTACAAATCATGTTGCCGTGGTACCGGGCTGAAACGGTACAAATCATGAATTCACGAATGAGGGCCCATGTTTCCAAGCCCCTGGATGATAGCCTGTTGGGTTTGGAATACTTCAATAATAATTGAAGATCCGCTATTTTGAGCCCGTGATTCCTTGCCCCTGAACGATAACCTTGGGTTCGAGAATACTCTTGAGATTGGTTGACATTCACACTTGAACTCAGGTTAGTTAATTTTACCATTTTAGAGACCTTTTAGGATACTTACATTCACTTCATATTCACTATACCTACACTCCACGACCATACTATACTTGTTTGCTATGCTCATGTTACATTTCCATGCTGATATAGTTGCCATATACATTACCATACTTGTTCACATATTACAATTTCCATTTATACTATATTACATGTTATCTTGCACTCAATTTATATATTACACATCTCTATTGGGACTTACCGAGCGTTAGTTCGCTGGCGGGCATTCCACCCATATTTCTTTCTTTTTTGGAATGTTCGTCAGGTGACATTGAGACAGAGAAAATAGAAGCGCTCGAAAAAGAGTACAACCAGTTCGCATCACAAACAGATGTATAGTTTCATTCAGCTTTTCATTTCATTTCAGCTTATTTATGTATGCCTCCTTGTTAAGGCTAATCATTTTAAATATCTTGTATTCAGATATTTTGTCTACTATGAACCATGAATGTAATAAATCACAGTTGGATTTCATTCTTTTGTTTATTCTTGTTAGTTTATGTTGTTTATAGACGCTTAGCGTATTTATTTCGAGAAATGACCTTCTCGGAATAAATACGTCGCGGGCTTGCCACGTCACTGTTTCCATCTACTGGGAAGCGGGACGTGAAAAATTTTGTTGGTGGCCCATGCATGTCAGTTCTGCATAAATATCGTAAGCAATATAATACAAGAATTATGAAATCCAATTATTACATTCGACTTTTCTTTTGAATCCTACCCTTTTCCTTAAATTCATCTTGAACTCCACCTTCGGCCTTCTTGAAATCCATCTCTCAACTTTTGAATTCTTAACTCTTATTCACCCTTTCTATTTGTATCTCGTTGGCCTATTAGCTCAATTGGTTAGAGTATCGATCAACGGAGCTCGAAAACGACGCCATTCTTAACTTTCCAGTACCTTGTTGCAATATCCTTCTTAAGTAATTTCGAGGACGAAATTATTTTTAAGGAGGGTAGAATGTAACGACCCCAATATTAATATACCTCCGTATTTTCTTTCTTTAGCAAAATATTGTATTTATTTATTCTTGGTATTTTCTGTATATTTTTTTTTATAAATATATTATTTTATTATTCTATCTATTTTTCCCAAACACATTTCTTTAAAACTAAATTTTAACTTTTTTTCAAATTAAACATAAGAGCTAACCCAGCCCATAACTCAAAACCAATTTCATTTTCATTTTCTTTAATAAAACTATGAGCCTAAAAGCCCACTTTCTTTGTAAGCAATATCATATATTTAATTTTTATTAAATATGTGTATAAACAATCTTATAGCTTATTAGTTAAGCATTTGCATTGTTATTCCATAGATCGCATGTTCAAATCACCATTCTTGCGATTATTTTTTTATCAATTTTTTATTCTTCTCATAACTTACAAATGAGACCTTTCATTTTCAAAATGAACGGTGACCTTTTATTTCTCTTTTAATTTACATGTTGAATGCATATATTATTATAGACAATTCACCATTACACCATCTTTATTTGTCCTCCTCTTTCTTTTTCTTCCTCACATTTTTCTATCTCTCTCTTCTCCCTCTTCACCTAGAGTCCTAGAAGAAGAACACAAAGAAGTTTTCAAGAAAATCTTACTAGAAACGCGAGGCTATCGGCGGATAGACAAGTCCGGTGACAATACAGGCTTGTGTATGTAAGTCCCTTCTCTTTTTCCCTCCCTCCATCTCTTTCTATTTATCTTTCTATTTTTTATATTGTCATGAAAAACTTCGCTCGTCATATCATAGTCTCTAAATAATTAATTAAATGGATACATATATAAATAATGAACACACACAAACATACACACATATATAGTTTGTAAAATCTTTTTCATTACTCTCGATCCATATGTTAAGATTTCATAGTAACCAATTAGAATTGCATCGTTTGTTGTTGTATTTTAAATTATTTTATTCAAATTTTGTTAAAGAAAATGAAGTTACGAATAAATACCATGGTTTCTTCATTCTCACATATAACATATCAATACCTTTACTTTTAAAATAATTTTAGAGAATAATTTTTATTTCTGAAAATTTCAAGAAATTTATCTTTGATAGAATATATTTTTGTGTATACACTGTAATAATTTTAGACCGAATCACTTAACGGTTTAGGAATTATATCGTTTTTATTCACTGTTCGTAAAACAGAAAACTGCAGTTATCAGTCAATTTCTTGGACACATAACTTAGTATGACGATATCCAAATTGAGCAAACTCAGGTGTTTTGGATATTTACATCGAATAATATAGATTTTCTTAGTTTTAAGGTTTTACTAAAAATTGACGTAAAATATAGAAAACCGCGTTATAATATTAAGCGACGAAGCTGGAAAGAATCTGTCCTGATTCGCACACTATTTTTCAATAGGACATAACTCAAACTCCCGATATCCGTTCGTGACAAAATTTAGATGTGTAGATGCATAATTGATAGAAATATAATTTCCTGTATATTATATTACTTAAAAATGCATGAAACAACTCAATATAGGCTTTTCAATATAACATATAGTTGCTGTCCAGAAATCTGAATTTCTGTTTTAAACGCTGATGTTAAAACGATTATAACTAGAGCTTCAGAAATCCAAATCGCACGAATCTTAGTATTTTGGATAAGTGCATTGAATGACCTACAATTTTCTAATATTTTTTGTAACCTGAAACCCGATAGAAATTAACTCGAACTGCGTTTTAAAAATATATGACGGTGCTGAACAGATTCTGATCTGTTTTGCGCGACGATACGAAAACATGTATGTCTCCCAAATCGGTAGTCATATTTAGGCGAGACTAAAACTCGCATGTGCATGGCACTTAAGGCTATGTTTTCATTTATATTCTGAATTCGAATAACTTGATTAACTAGTCGTACATATCACATATTTACAACATTGTTTTTGGACGTTTCTTGTATACTTATCTTATATCATGTTCTATAATTGCTTATCTATTTTTATCTATATGACTTATGATTAAACCATTACATGCTGGAATTAACTTGATCTTGACACGACTCAATCATGAATACCTGAACCCAATAGGTGCACTTGACTCCCTGTAGGGTTCTTAGGCTCTCTAATGGAGTCTCATAAGTGACCAAACATGCACAAATCAAAAATTCCTTGTGCCTATAAACCCTAATACGGATCGTTAACTAGAAATCAAGGCGATGCAAGAAAGTAAACGGAATTATAGCTAAAGGGAAGGGGCTACAACCTTTGTAGATCCGGTTCTCCACCTCCTAATCTCCGTGATGAAGTCCTCTCCGCTGTCCAAATCGAACCATGACTCTCACGGTGGTTTCATCGGAGAAAAAGGCGGGCTAGGTCGTCGACAACGTGCCGAAGATGATCTACGTCGAGGTATCACTAGATCAAGCTCTACCTTCACCAAGCCATGAAAACTTGTGAAGGAAACACCCTATACTACTTGGCAAGAGGTAGAGGATGAAGAAATAGGATGTGGGTTCACTTTAGAATTGGATTTCTCACTAGTTTTCATCACTTGCCACTGGAGTAGCAAGCTTTCTTCATGGAAGAAGAAGATGAAGAAGAAGAAGATATATATTAAGTTATTAAAAATAGAAAAGAAATATAATACTTATCATAATCTTACCTTGGTTAAGTGTAGAGAATCAACTAGGGTTAGTGAATGGTTAGGTTTTGTAGATGAAGACAAAATGGTCAAAGCTTCTTGAAGCTTCAAAGAAAAGAACAAAATAATCAACCATTTTATTTTCTTTCCAAATGAAGAATGAATAAATAAATAAATAGTCAATAAATACAAAACCCTAACCATTACACAACCATGGTTTAATCATACACTTAACTAAGTATGCATGTATCATCAAACATGATACAATCATGTGCACAAAAATATATCACATATACAAGTTGCACAATTCAAGTGAGAAAATCCATTTAAAGTGAACCAATACTAGTTAATGCAAAGTAATATATCAAATATATAATTATACATTAAATCATTAAATCAACACTTGATTCAATGATCCGGTCATGTCGCATATAACCGGCTAGTATCCAATGTATCGGCTTATCGAATCAATCCTTGATTCGACAACTAGGTTATATCGCATATAACCAATCGATACATTCATCGCGAGAATGGAATACGGTATTACATACACGAATTATTCTCGGTCCCGCACATATCTCATATGCGCTCCTATTTCGTTTCGCTTGAGCCAGGAAACCTCTGTGTAGGACTCTAAAGACTCGTCAATACGCCGGCAGCAGATGATGATCATATCAAACACCCATAAGCCGCAAGCGGTCTGCTAAACGTAACGGCCACCCGGGTATTGAGCGATCAGAAGATCGACGAGCAAGCCCGCTCACACTCCTGTGAATCCAAGCAGTAACACTTACCGTACAGTCCGGTCTGTTCGTCTGATATGTCGCATATCTCGCCTAGGGGTGGTAAACGTCATACCCCAATAGCTCGATAAGTCATGCCGACGTAGGGTCCATAACTATCGTGAAACTACTGATAACTCTTACCAGTATATCACTGCAACCCTGGCCAGGGATTTCCTGTTATGGCTAGTCGTGCATAGCGCAACATCAACCCCCAATACCGGGAGAGACGAATCCCCTCCTATCACTCATTGCCTCCATGTGAATCGGGACTGTACCCAAAAACCACCTGTTTGCACGACTCAGTAGAGCCGTGGTAGGGTGGAAATCAAAGCACAGTGGGAGACACACAAGACTCTATGACGATCTCGGGTCAACAGACTAAGCTGTACCAGTGTTACCAGAGAACTGCCATCTGACGTGAGGTATAATACCATCTGGGAGTTCTCGGCGAGTCCGTTCAGTATACCCAGTCTCTACTGAGCACCCGTATACCATCTCTGATGTCAAACACCAATGGATATGGGATCATCCATCGCCCATCACATGGGTCGAGAAGATATACGCTAATCTACTCTGGAATATCGATGCCCCGTCTCGATATTCCCACGACTAGGAACAATGAAGGATGTACTCATTGACTACCCAGGCCCCACTAGTATGATCTACATCATAATCCTGGAAGTCGAGTACACATCCTAAGGGCTTTATCAACATGTAATCAGAGAGACAGAAAGTATACATGTTAAGATAAAGAGCAACCAGATAGCTTACTATCATGTCGAGCAAGAAAGTCCTACCTATATATGTCCCAGCATCCACTACAATATACATCCAATGTACAATAATGGCCTCTAGGGCATACATATAACTAACAGACTCGACTTGACCCGAACCATGAATACGTAATGACTTGACATGAATACATGAACAATTAACTTGAATACTTGAAGTCGACTCGATATTTGAATTGCACTCTCTTATGTATTCATAAATTTGGGCAAGACTTGTAATTTTAATCATAGACTTATATACACGGGGTGTTGGGGTAGTTTGAGTATGAATCCAACGAAATCTGATGAGTCCCATCAATACAAATCATGTTGCTATGGTATCAGGCTGAAACGGTACAAATCATGTTGTCGTGGTACCGGGCTAAAACGGTATAAATCATGTTGCTGTGGTACCGGGCTGAAACGGTACAAATCATGAATTCACGAATGAGGGCCCGTGTTTCCAAGCCTCTGGATGATAGCCTGTTGGGTTTGGAATATTTCAATAACAATTGAAGTCCCGCTATTTTGGGCCCGTGATTCCTTGCCCCTGGACGATAACCTTGGGTTCAAGAATACTTTTGAGATTGGTTGACATTCACACTTGAACTCAGGTTAGTTAATTTTACTATTTTAGAGACCTTTTAGGACACTTACATTCACCTCATATTCACTATACCTACACTCCACGGCCATGCTATACTTGTTTGCTATGCTCATGTTACATTTTCATGCTGATATAGTTGCCATATACATTATCATACTTGTTCACATATTACAATTTCCATTTATACTATATTACATGTTATCTTGCACTCAATTTATATATTACACATCTCTATTGGGACTTACCGAGCGTTAGTTCACTGACGGGCATTCCACCCATTTTTCTTTCTTTTTTTGAATGTTCGTCAGGTGACATTGAAACAGAGAAGATAGAAGTGGTCGAAAAGCAGTACAACCAGTTCGCATCACAAACAGACGTATAGTTTCATTCAGTTTTTCATTTCATTTCAGCTTATTTATGTATGCCTCCTTGTTAAGGCTTATCATGTTTAATATCTTGTATTCAGATATTTTGTCTACTATGAATCATGAATGTAATAAATCACAGTTGGAATTCATTATTTTATTTATTATTGTTAGTTTATGTTGCTTATAGACGCTTAGCGTATTTATTTCGAGAAATGGCCTTCTCGGAATAAATACGTCGCGGCCTTGCCACGTCACCGTTTTCATTTACTGGGAAGCGGGGCGTGACACCATGTCTTCTCCCGGCCAACTTTTGGGGGTAGTTTGGTAATTATATATGGGCTCAGAATATGCTCCTAGGGTTTCATTTCTCTGTCTATAAATACTCTAGTTTTGACCCAAGTTAGGAAGGCTTTTCTTTACTAGAATTTAGTATAGTGTAGTTTGTATCTTCTTCTTCTTCTTCACCTATTCTCCACAAAATTGTAGTGAGAGTTTTTGAGTGGAAGATTAATGAAAATGAAGGTTTTTTCTTAAGTTGTATCTTTATTTTCTTGTATTGTAATTTTAAATTCCTAGTGTAATGTTCATATCCGATTTTTGCATTTTTATATCGCCCATTCTTAATCACGTTGCATATAAGTAGGTACTTTTGATCCATGTCTGCTAAATAGTTGCAGGTTACAGGTTCTCAGCTCGTTACAGTGAAATTCATGAAAAGTCCCTACAAATGTGAGACTACGACCAACAACAGATGAATCCGTATGATGCTGCCTACCAGTTCAAAGAACAAATGGAAAATCATTTAGACACTTTAAAGCACAAAGCAAAAGGGCAACACAAGATCCAAGACTTCAACACGGAGCTCAAGGCAAAAGTCCACATCATTCTGCACTGTTGGAAATCTGGAAGGAGATTGAAGAGATTCTGAGAAACCAAGTGAAGAAAACAGAAGATAAAAGCAACATGAAGAAACCCTGAAGAAATGGGCCCATGAATCCACCAAATGGCCGCGGAACCGCGGCCAAACAGGCACTTCTGCCGCGGTTCCACGGCCGTGCAATGCACGTGTCGGTGGCAGTGTCGGTGCTTTGACTCGGCTCTCTTGGGGTAGTTTTGTAATTTCGTGTATGGATCAGAATGTAAACCTAGGGTTTTCCTATCTATAAATAGGAAAGCTCAAAGCCTCTTTTAGTGTGCCTCTTTTTAGGGTGCCTCTTTGGAGGACGCCTCTCTTTATTTTTATACCTCTTTTTAATTTCTAGATCTAAAACTTTAAATTCCATTGTAATGCATTTTTGAGAGGTCATCAATAAAGTATGTTTTATTTATTTATTTATCTCGCATTCTTTTTATCGTATTTTAAATACCTGCAATTTTTAATTGTTAATTTAGTGGTAGAATTAATCTGCAATTTCTTATCTTGATCTTTATTTTAAATCTTTTAATGAGTGAGTAATTCCTTACTTAGGGTAGGAGAAGGAAGGTTTGAGAGAAGGAAATCTCTCACTCCTTTCTTTGCCCAATAATTTTAAATACGGACTTCTTTTAATTCAATCTCAATCCGTTTACTACGACACCCTATCCTACATGATAGCGGTGATTTCCTACTTAGACCGGTTGTGGTTAAATTAACCGGAGGTTAGGGCTAAGAGCCAAGAACGGACGGACAAGGACCAAAAAGAAGAAACTAAGTATGGAAAACCTAGCTTAGATTTGTAAGTTTCTTCCTAGTCGTCCTAATTCTCGTTGTTGCCGATTACCTTAACACCAATATTCCTAACTAAGGCATTGAAAGATGTGAGAAGATCTCTATCTCGAACTAACCTAATTCTAACCCTAGCAAGCTTTTTATCAACTTATTCTCATTCATAGATCTTAAAACAAAACCCGACTTAATCGGATTTAACTCGTTAAAACATAAAGAAAAGGATTCCATCTCCCTATGGATCAACCCGTACTCAACCGGCTAGCTACCAAGCGACACCGTCTTGATTGCGGTAAATTAAAATTTAAGAATACGCAAAAACTCTAACAATCAAATGGCGCCGTTGCCGGGGAGATGGTAATTTCTTTCTTTGTGTAATTTAGGGTTAAATTTTTTTTTGAAAGATTGAAAAACAAAAAAAAAATAATAATAAAAATAAAAATCATCTTGTTATTTTTGAAAGGTTTTTATGCAAGTGTGCAGGCTTGGAGCAAATTCAGTGAACAAATCCAGAAACAGTGGATCTAAACAGAAAGAGGAGAACCAACTCAGCACAAAGAAAAATTCTGAAAATCCAAACTCACTGATCCGCCGCGGAAACACGGCAGAAGCGCTTGTCTGACTGCGGAACTACGGTCAAAAGGTAACATCAGCAACCCAAAAATCTCTGTGAGTATCTCATTTCTCATCCTGCACTCCACTAAAAAAAATTTCCTGCAGGTTTCTTTGCACAGATTCTCTTTCTCCTATCCAATAAATTATTTTTGTGCAGGATTTTTTGCGCTGCCAAATAAAAAATTTTTTGCAAGTGTTTTAGATTTTTGGTGTGTTACTGCTTTGCATAATTAATACGGAATCTAAGGGGCTATAACACCAATTAAGATTGGGTGGGGATTTCATTACTCTTCCTAAGACCCCAAAAATCACCAAAAGCATATGCATCACCCTTGAGCTAAATTAAAAAATACCTAGAGTCAGCCAACTAAGGACTTTCGTGCTCATTAGGACAGAGAAAGGTTGTGGGCATTCAATCGTTTATCTAAACTTGACTTTGTGGTGCCTAGATTAGACAAGTGAGAAAGGTAACTTTAAAAGGCCCGTCTCATGGTGATTCCTTCCTTTATGGGACAGGTCTATATGCCCAAGCTGCTTAGGCTGATCTCTCCTTTCCGCGGAACCCTCCTTTCTTCATTTGTGCTTACCTGCCCACAATTGTCAGTGAAGAGACGATTTGAGGGATATCTCACAACTTGTCACTTTGGAACAGTTAGGAGCAGTCTAGCGGACTTAGAAGACTATAGCTCTAGGTTTGATTGTGCATATTTTAACTGTGATTGTTTGAAGTAAGTCCGTATACATTCTTGCAAAACTCTTTCAAAAATTTCTAAACTCCAAAAACAAACAATTTTTTACAAAAAAAAAAATCACATTCTTTTTCTTCTCCTTCTCTCATTACATAATGGGTACCCCACCTCGCAAAACTCTTGCCGAATTTTAGTACCCACGACCAGACATTACTTCCTACGATTCTTGTTTTGGTCGAATTTCGAACGACCCCTCCATGCCCAAAATTTCTTTGAAAGATCGGATAGACGCGTCTAGGACAACCAATTGGACTCCGCAATCTATCTTGTATCAACCATTTCAACCTTCACCACCTTCTTAAGTTGATACTCCTTTTTCGAGTCCTATTGTAACTCCGAAACCCATGTCTATTGCTGAACATATTGAACAATCTCGTAACCGAACTTTCACTCCTTTCACCAATGCGAATTCTTTGGATCAACAATTCCATTCACCTTCTTATCCGTATTTTGATCCTACCCCTGTCCAACCATCCTATTCTTATCCATCCTACCCAACTTTTACACCTTCCCTGGACATCGCTTCTACACAGCCATTTGGGAGTTTTCAGTATCCAAACAAATTTGAATCTTTTACTGAAACTCCTTCACAACCCATGTCTAGTCTGGAACAGTCGTTGAAAGACTTTAGGGTAGCGTCATGCCAACAGATGATGGAGTTGAATGCGTCTATGGCCGCCCTCATACAACCTAGTGACCCCGTAGCTAGTTTCCAACTAGTTCCAAATTTTTCAATGTATGATAAGACGGTTGGATAGATTGATAATTTGAATGGAGAGAGTGAGCTGTGCACCCTTTCAAATCAAACCTATCCATCCCCAATTGAATCCCACAACTCCGGTTTTGAATGTCTATCAACTGTTCCAGATGATTCACCAGTTGAAAATAGGATGTTTAATGAGTTGTGCGACTTTGTAGTGTTTGATTTACCCGATTGTGAAGGGACCCTGTCAAGTGAAACTAATCCTAACCCTTTTGACCTCTACATCTCCATTCTAGAACCTGAATTGATTAATATCCATGCTTTTGATGATGTGTCTGAAAAAATTGATTTTCGCTTGATTGAGAATATCGACGCTGGGAATATTTCGGAAGATGAACCCATAGATTTGGATGAATTTCTCTCTCCAATTCATCATCCCGGATCATTAACTGTTTTTCCCGAACTTCATATGCGTCTGGATTTTGATGATAAATGCATGGTTGAGAAATTTTTGAGGGGAATTTTGAGGATAGTATTGAGGATGAACCAGTTTTTCTTGATGAGTCGGATTTTCCAATTCATCCTGTCCCTTCCACTGACTGTGTACACCCTCCTGAACCTTTAACTGTTACCCTTCCTAAATCAATCCCCTTCATCCTTTCCATCGTTCCGACCGCGCAAGAAACCGTATCACTTTCATTTCTTATGTCTGGTTTACCAAGTTCGGCGTATCCATGTTTTCTCACGAATCTTGAGGGATTTGACCATATTTCTCGCCATATTGATAGATTAGCATAATCGCTTTTTACATATCGGTCATTATAAATTGTGCTAATTTATACACTCCATCTTCACCCTCAAGTTCGTATGCAACTTCTTTCTCCTACTTTCTCTGGTTCTTCTTCTAATCTTCCTTTAATGATAGCGAGTGTTAATGAATCACAATCCGATATTTTGAGTTCGATAATTCTAGAAAAACATCTTGATTTAGACTCTTTTAAGAATAAGGTAGATGAGCCTTACGAGTCTCCCACCTCCGTAATTTTTGAAAAATCAAGTGTGTTGAATTCTGGCGCGACACTTATTGACATTGAAACGTTCAATCGGACCATCGATGAAAGTTTCGAAGATATTTTCGCTGACGAACTCGCATTCCAAAACGACACGGATTTTGTGATTAATCAACATCCACCTGAAGAAGTCGAACCACCACCATTTCTTATTATCCCTTACGAGAATGTGACCATTCTTCCCATTCTTAATCATCCACATTCTCGTTTCCGTTCACCATTATTGTTTCGTCTCTACAAATCGAGACGTAAAGCTTTTCTTTTACACCACGTATCTCTTCCCCACTTCTTCCTGGCTCCATACAACATGTTCTTCCCCCAACCAGTGTGTTTCACTGATAAATTCTTCGAATGGTTGGTGTTGACTTTTGGTCTTTGCAAAGCTTGGTATTGACCGATAACTTTGACCCCCCTCTTTAAAAGCTTAGCATTGTTTAACTTAAGTTTGGGGGGGGTATAATTTGGCTCTTGAAAATAATTTTTTTTAACTCAAAGTGGTGAGCCAAAAATAAGTTTGGAAGATGGACAAGAGTATGATAGCTTGAATTGAATTTCCAAGTGTAGGGGTGATAATTACACACACGTAAGGGTATATAATTGGAGTTTGGAGGAGAGATGGGAATAAAAGATAGGGTTTATATCTTCAGTGGAGATGATAAAAATTCTTGAGTTAAGTTTGCACCTTAGAAGGAAAACTTAGGAGATACTGAAAGGTTTATAAACTGGCAAAACGTATATGATCTAAGGTTAAATAAAAAGGAAGTGTGAAAAATACGGGTTGATAATTTCTAAAGATGATAGATTTTCTTGCTAAAATACTGAATTGAAGAATTAGAGTCAACGGCCAAATTGATCGGATTTTGTGGGTAGTATCCGCTGAAAACCCTCAGGAGACAACACTCCTCCTATTAGGAACACCTAGAGGTTTAAGGGCTTATTGCACGAGCTCAGTGTAATCGCGTTCCCTGCAAAAGTGAGGCTAGGATTTTTCGAGAATAAAATTGGTTTTGCTCGGGACGAGCAAAAGATAAGTTTGGGGGTATTTGTTCATATCAGATTTTTGCATTTTTATATCGT
This sequence comes from Agapanthus africanus, assembly GCA_030015575.1. Classification (NCBI taxonomy): domain Eukaryota; kingdom Viridiplantae; phylum Streptophyta; class Magnoliopsida; order Asparagales; family Amaryllidaceae; genus Agapanthus; species Agapanthus africanus. The sequence continues at coordinate 634,825,645 of CM057343.1, forward strand.
CCATTCTTAATCACATTGTATATAAGTAGGTACTTTTGATCCATGTCTGCTAAATAGTTGCAGGTTACAGGTTCTCAGCTCGTTACAGTGAAATTCATGAAAAGTCGCTACAAATGTGAGACTACGACCAACAACAGATGAATCCGTATGATACTGCCTACCAGTTCAAGGAACAAATGGAAAATCATTTAGACACTTTAATGCACAAAGCAAAAGGGCAACACAAGATCCAAGACTTCAACACGGAGCTCAAGGCAAAAGTCCACATCATTCTGTACTGTTGGAAATCTGGAAGGAGATTGAAGAGATTCTGAGAAACCAAGTGAAGAAAACAGAAGATAAAAGCAACATGAAGAAACCCTGAAGAAATGGGCCTATGAATCCACCAAATGGCCGCGGAACCGCGGCTAAACAGGCACTTCTGCCGCGGTTCCGCGGCCGTTCAATGCACGTGTCGGTGGCAGTGTCGGTGCTTTGACTCGGCTCTCTTGAGGTAGTTTTGTAATTTCGTGTATGGATCAGAATGTAAATCTAGGGTTTTCCTATCTATAAATAGGAAATCTCAAAGCCTCTTTTAGTGTGCCTCTTTTTAGGGTGCCTCTTTGGAGGATGCCTCTCTTTATTTTTATGCCTCTTTTTAATTTCTAGATCTAATAATTTAAATTCCATTGTAATGCGTTTTTGAGAGGTCATCAATAAAGTAAGTTTTATTTATTTATTTATCTCGTATTCTTTTTATCGTATTTTAAATACGTGCAATTTTTAATGGTTAATCTAGTGGTAGAATTAATCTGCAATTTCTTATCTTGATCTTTATTTTAAATCTTTTAATGAGTGGGTAATTCCTTACTTGTTAGGGTAGGAGAAGGAAGGCTTGAGAGAAGGAAATCTCTCACACTCTTTTCTTTGCCCAATAATTTTAAATACGGACTCCCTTTAATTCAACCTCAATCCGCTCACTACGGCACCCTATCTTACATGATAGCGGTGATTCCTTAGTTAGACCGGTTGTGGTTGAATTAACCGGAGGTTAGGGCTAAGAGCCAAGAACGGACGGACAAGGACCAAAAGGAAGAAACTAAGCATGGAAAGCCTAGTTTAGACTTGTAAGTTTCTTCCTAATCGTCCTAATTCTCGTTGTTGCCGATTATCTTAACACCAATATTCATAACTAAGGTATTGAAAGATGTGAGAAGATCCCTATCCCGAACTAATCTAATTCTAACCCTAGCAAGCTTTTATCAACTTATTCTCACTCATAGATCTTAAAACAAAACCCAACTTAATCGGATTTAACTCGTTAAAATATAAAGAAAAGGATTCCATCTCCCTGTAGATCGACCCGTACTCAACCGGCTAGATACCAAGCGACACCATCTTGATTGAGGTAAATTAAAATTTAAGAATACGCAAAAACTCTAACAATCATGTAACTTTATTATTCGTTAATCAGATATTGATTTTCTTTTCTTGTTCTGTTTTCCTTCTCTTCTAAACCGTATTTTCAAGCCATGATATTCAATGGAGTTCCTTGCTTAGGTGAGAGCCCAAATAGTTAGCTTACTATCATTTGTTAAAACCGTATTTTCCATTCTTTCTTCTCTTCCTTCTTGTTTTATTTTTTTCTTGTAAATCTGTGATTAAATTCCACATTTGTTAGGATTAAGGAAGGTTAGCATGAGTGACGGAAAACTCCCCTATGTTTCTTTTCGCCAAACACTTTAAAATGAATCTAGACCAAACAAACACAACCCCCTCTCTTAGAAGCGCTATAAGTGGCATATAACCGCGACCTAAGTCGAAAAGTCCCTTGGGCGCACTACAACGTGACATGTAGCTGTGATCTAATTGATACATGGTTGCGTATATTTGGTCTAGGGTTGGAAATAAGAGCATGTAGCGGACGGACAAGGGACATTAGGAATGGATTTAGCGTTGGAAAGTTTGCTTAAACTCGCAAATCTCATTCCTATGTCCTCCTAATCCCCGCTACTTCCGATTATCCTAAAATAATTTCAAGAATGGCAAAAGACAAGCACAAAACTAATCCTAACTCTACTCACCAAGTTTAACCCTAACAAGTTTACTTGAACATAAAATACGAACATTTAGGATAGAATTGAACATACACATATACACTTTTATTGACTCGTCTAAAATAAAAACGAACATACGAACCATCTCCCAGTGGATGACCCGTACTCAACCGACTAGCTACCAAGCGACACCGTCTTAATTGCGGTAAATTAGAGAACAAAATGAAACACATAACATAACATAAACATCAATCGTTCCGCTACCTTCATCCCTAACAAGAACATGAATGAATAAACAGATGCAAAATGTTATGGTCAAAGAGCTAAGGGCACATTCTTGATTAATGATGGAGATTAGATTCACATGGTTACTCTAATCAAGGGATTGATGTGACATACAAATTCCCAACAGAGATGTTAAATTGTCATTAGCTCATAGATTAGATTCTGTAACTTGATTATATAGTGCAAGATTATTATTTTTTTTATTGTTGTGTCTTGGCACATTGTTATCATGAGCATGAGGCAGTCAACAACTTGCATTGACCATTTAAATGATCAAGTTAACAAAACTATAATTATGAAATGTGATATGTGAAACTCTATCAAAAAGAATAATGAATGATATTTTAGCTTCTGGCCAAAAGAAACATGTTCGGAATTGTACATGTCGAGTTTTGCAAAGCGGTTTCAGATTTGATGGTTTTGTATTTGAGCAAGTTCAGATGTGGATCTGAAAGGAAAGGATTTGACCCAACCAAACCCGGTCCATATAAAATAAACAAAAATATATATGGAAGGTGTATTGATCGAGCTTCTGTCAAGCTCAAATCTTCTTCCATCCCCAAATGTTCTTGTCTATTTAAAAACAACGGTCACCAAATTATTAATGAGGGATTATATATTTAAGTTGGCTGATTGCAATGAATAGGTTTTTTTTTTGGAAATAAAAGTAGAATAAGATTCCAAAGTAGTAAAAAAAAAGGCAAAACAAAAATAATAATTAAAAAGGTTAGACATGGAACAATGCAACTAGAAATTAAGAGTTGTACTGAAACAATTTCAAGCACCCAATGTATGGGAATTGGAAAAATGATTCTATTCCTCACTGTTTGCATGCCTTTGTACTGAGTGTAACCAATAAGTTGATCTCAAAAGATCCATATAAATCCTCTCCATAAATTAAGTCCATCTCCTCAACTCAAATTTCAAACCAAAATCCTAAGAATTTGGGCAGAATCAATCTTAGAAAATGGAGATGAAAAAGATCGAGATGGCTATGATGGGGTCTCTTTCCTATTATATGTTAAGTTCATCAACTACGCCGTCATCTTGTCATATTCATCCTTTTCAACCTCTATATGATTTTCATTGTATTTTTCATCCGAGAAACTATTTGAAATCGCAGAAGTGATCATGGTTGGATATTCTTCGAAGGTTTTGTTAAAGTTAATGGTGCCATCTTATTATATCTCATGATCAAGCTTATTTTTCTTTTCTTTTTTTGAAATCGATAAGAGATAATACTCGCTTCATCCTTTCTATTTCTATATAAATATATATTTTTTCTAATAGACCGCTAATTTGACAATAAAATGCTTTCCGGTTATAACATATACACCAATTCATTACAAATTAGGTCCTTAGTTACTACGCGCATGCAGGTTCTGATCTAAAAGTTTTGACCTTCTAATCACAAGTTACATATGCTACCAACATTTCCATCCGGTTTGTTCTGTTTCTAACATACATTTAAAATTTTAACTGTATTAATCATATAATCCATTCTAAAGTACATTAAATGTTATTACCCAAACAATAATTATAAATAAATATAATTTATCATCATATAACTTGTGTATGTCTCCAAAGTTTTGAGTTTTGGACCACTACATTTTTTGCCGACATGAATGATGAAGCCACAAAATGGGCATGGAGGAAAGCCATGACCCTTAGTCTTGAGAAAAGGGCCCCAAAACTAGAACCATTGCTAATTTGTACTCAAATGTTTCCCCATTGACCATCATTGTTGCGGTCTTCATGTAACTTTCAATTTGACCAAGGTTTTGATTTAATCATGAGGTGTGATGAGAATCCATTATTGTTCAATAATTGCTAGCAAGATATTTGACATGCCTTGTTTCCATTTTGAAACTTGGTGTACATGCCATATAATTTTTTGTCCATGTTCATATTTGGATTTTATTCAAGGGGTAAATGAGAAATACCCTTTGTATTTACACCCTGGTATTTGCATGATCATATCGAGCGGCTTTTATACGAGTATTCAAACCGATCGAATCTTATTGAAGAAAGCTAAAATAATCTAAACGGATAAGTTACGTATAAAGTTCTATAAGTTTGATAGGGAAAAATACAGACCGAAAATATAATTTGTCAACAACCAAGATATCAAAGGTTTCAAATACATGTTGCAACCGGACCTGACGTGGGTGGAATCGCGTCAAGATGCTACCTTCCGTTGATCTGCTGTTGGCGACGATGAACGGCCGAGATTTGAGTTGGAGGATAGCTCCTGAAGTGTGTGGATCTCAATGGGTTTGAGGCTGTCGGGGCCGAGCTATCTGAAAGGAAGTCCCGAGGTGGTTGTACCAGTGAGGACCCTCCGACGATCAAGTTAGACAGGAAATCCGAGCAGAGTAACAGCCTGGCGAGTGGAAAAATGACTTACTTGAACCGTCTGAAGGGGGGGTTTATATAGCGGTGACAGCAGGAAGACTGGTGCGAGAATCACGCCGGCCGTTACGCCCCCGACGTCACGCCCGCGTGATGGGCGGGATCTCCCATTAATGGCGAGACAGGCTCGTTAATAGGGATCGTGATGGCGTGGAACGCGAGATCGTGGGCAGCGGAGGTCTCGCGCATGGCGAGATCCGTGGAGGCGAGGCGGAAGCATCTGCGAATGATGCCGTCGGTCGGTCGAAGGGACCGAGGAAGATGAGCTTGGCGGGAGCTCGAGACCGAGCGGAACGCAGAGCTATCTTGTTTCTGTGGTAGCCCGGAGGCGAGCTGAGAGGGCCGAGGAGGCCAAATGTGCAGGAGGCTCGGAGGCGAGCCAACGGTTGTTCTCAAGACGGGCATAGGAGTGGTGTGGACGGCCCAGAAGGCCGGCCACGTCCATGGGTCGCAGATCCGGGTGTTCCTCCGACGTGCTGTACTTGGTCCTTTCTTGCGGGCTTCGGGACACGTCATCAGCCACATGTCACGATCTGGGAGATCACCGATATCGAGCATCATCAGGACCTAAAGTGTTATGATACATGGTTATCCATTTGAGATTAGGATCCAGACCTGCCTGTCTCTAATGTGAGTTTGGGTGCTTTTCGTTTGGAATCTATTATAGCTAAGAAAACAATTAGCAATTCTAGAAATAAAAATGAGTATGTAATAACCAACTCCGATTTTTTTCCAACAATAGGTTATTGTTATTTTTTCCTTACAAAATGAACCAATGCTAAAGTTTTTCATAGGAATATCTTCATGTATTAAGTACATGTGATGTTAGAGTTTTTTATAATAATGAAATTAGTGTGCAGGACATTCGATCTAAGGCAGCTATTCCTTTGAAACCAACTAACTAATAAATAAATAATCTGCTAATCAAGGACATTGGGTGAATTAACAAAGCTTGAGATTCCTTAATCTCTGTGCCCAAGATCCAATTTGCAGCTGGGCTTACAGAAATTTATGAACTTAATTTAGGTTAGTAGCAATTAATTAAGCATGTCAGAATATTAAACATGCAAATGATTGTTAAATGTAATTTTGACTTTTGACCAGTCAAAGAACCATATTATATACATTTGCATATAATTCCTAGAAAAATACTTAAAAAGCTTTCAAGTTTAAAAATGCCCTCTAGCATCAATCATGTTTGATATTATCAATGAATTAACCTAATTATAGAAACAGCACGTTAACACATGATCCTATGTTTAATCTAATGCCTTTGTTGTTAGATAAGCGAATAGTCCACCACCAAGCTAGAATGGAAAAAGTAAAAAGGTAAAAGTTTGCTTATTTGCCTTTTTAAGTCATTCGCCAATTTTTTTTTTGGTTTTGAATTTACGTAAATTCAACAGATATATTCCGTCTTGGGAACGAGCTACAAAACCAAAATTGATATAGAGAAGTAATTCTATTTTCGTTGTACATGACATTTTTTTTCAAAATCCCCACAGCAATCTTAATTGGAAAGTGATCCACGCAAATAACCCATTAGGAAACCTACTGTGTTAAACCCATTAGTAAGTCTTAGATCCAAATCATGCCCAACCCAATGGAAATTTAGTAAACTGTTCACATTGGAAAATGGACCAATTCAAGGCTTATACTTGGAGAAATTAACCTCGGTGGCTAATATGTGATCCAGCAAAAATTTTCAGTAAACGTGCAGTTTAAACTTCTAGTATTCTGCACATGCGAAATGTAGTGTCTGGAATCCAAAATGTTTGAAAAGGGTAAATTGTCAAAAAGCCGCCGGTCCGTTCAGAACTTGTGTAAAAACCCTGGGCTTTTAGGCCTTGCGTAAAAAACCTGGCCCATCGTTAACCCTTTGTATACAAGTTGCCTCTAATATCTGAGCCGTTGCCTGCAATATCTATGCAGTAAGTAGTTGCATGTAATATCTAGACAGTTGTCTGTAATATCTAAGTAGTTGCCCGTAACATCTAAGTAGTGTGAGGGATATACAAGCCTAAATGAAATCCAGCCCAGAGGTTCTTTCATAAAGATTTTCAACAGTAAGCTTTTCACAGCAATTTCGAAAATTATAGGGGTTTTTTGACACCTCCCTAATGAGCCAAGGGCTTTCTGACTATGTTACCCTTAAGAAAATTCTCAAATCCTCAACTTTTTTCCAGCACATATTCTCTAGACCTAACTAATCAAATATGACAAATTAAAAGTTTGTTCTTAATTTTGTCGGACTTTATGTAGGGGTGCAATTAATTCCATTGATCATTACTTACCCATCATTGTGGGAAAATTTTTATGTGCCAGGTGTATACATTCTGGCAGGAAAGAGAAAAATATGGAGAATTCCGGCCACCTTTTGGACAGCTTGGTGGGATTTACATTCCTATTTCTTTCTTTTTTATGTCCGGATGTATACGGCCGGCACATGGAAAAATTCCTCCATCGCAGCATGTTTCAAGAGGGGGTAGATTATTTCAGACCTACATTTCTTACAGAGACCAACTGCGAAATAAAAAGATTAAAGTTAAGATTGAAATGTACTTGGAAAAATTAAGAAGACGTGCCAGACTATTTTGCATCATGTTCAGAAGAATGAGAAAAGAAGATTTTAAGACATCTCCACAATTTTAATGCCAAAGGAAAAGGCTTTTAAAATTGAAATTGGCAATTTGATTATCATCCGTACATATGGAGGTGACTGAAATTTTTTCATAATTTATTTTAATATATCTCTGCAGCAACTGATTTTTTTTTTCATAATTCATATACAAATACATATACAACAAATCAACTGAAATCTTTAATTATTATTATTATCTTAATATATGGTCATTAACAAAAATCTGTAAATTTTATTATGTTTGAACTGAGGACATAACATAATTTTTTATGAGTAATAACATGTAAATTATCTTTTGTAATCCACTTCTCTTTTTTCCCGATTATTTCATTGAATATTAGTAAAAGGAAGCTCGTAATTAAATTGGGATGTGAGATCTGTAATATTCTCTGATGTTGGTGAGAAGTGATATATGATGGTTTATTATTCTAAATATATATGCATTTGATACATTAGATTCCGCGTATATATACTGGCGAATAAGTCTTGCTCCACCATTGGTTTCTAGGACTTATTGGTCGAATTTGGTTATTTTAATTTCTCTACCTCTCCCTTTTTTGTGGTTAAAATAACAGAGACAACCATAATATGACAATGTTCGTAGCTATATTAATTGGATATGCATATAACCAACGTTATCTACATATATAACAATAAACATATAAACGGTTATGAATACGATTGTTCATGAATAAAAACTATAGTACTTGGTAATTAAGAATGACGATTATGCTTGATTAAGCTTGCTCTTCAAAATATATGTAGCTGAAATATCATAATATTGCATCTCTAATTACAAGAGTTGGAATGATCGTGTGTTTGAAAACACATTACAGCTCCAACTACAAAACTACAAACAACGAAGCACATATATAATTTATTTAAGCACGATCTCTTGGTTGCAGTATCCGGAGAAATTACATTTATCCTCAATAATATTACGGGTTTTCTAGTATCATACATTTAGTTTCCAACTAAAGCATCGATCTCATCCGCATCGAATTTTTTCCATAATTAATGTGGATGATCGGTTAGAAAGTATTCGACAAATTAGACCTTTATCACGTAATGGACCATTGGATCATTAAAAACCCCACTTTTTTGAATTGAGGGAGTCTTTGCCAAACTTGTAGGTGATTTTTGTATCTGTGAAAAAAAACTTTGGAAGAAAAATAATTAACAAGAAAAGAACACAAGAAGGAACAAACCAAAGAGATCAGTTGATGAAAAAGCTGGCATCTTTGAAATCAATGCTAGACGAGAGAGAGAGAGAGAAGAATATTCATATAAGTCCATGCACATACGGACATATAAATATTCTACAAATTCTTGTTGTGCTCAAATATTCCCAAAGGTACCTACAACATGATTCGTAACACCTCATGCCCGCTAACAGTAAAAATTAATCTCAGTAAAAAATGAAAGCAAAGTAATTAATATTTAAGGGTAGTTTTTACTTTTACCTGCGATGTAGCTTGCATGCTTCATCTCTTTGATCCAAAGGAGGAGAGTACTGGTGCATTTTTTGTTGAAAGAAGCCATGTATTGCCAATGCAGCATCATCAGGATTCTCAATATTTGTCAAAAATAAAATTTTTAACAAGCCTATGTGAATCATGATGGTGCTACACAAGCAAACAATGACTAGAATTTACCATCGGTAACTTTGAGAATCTTGGTTTCAGAAACTTAATATATACGGTACGAGAGCCACTCGATCACATGTGATAAGATTTTTGAAAAAAAAGAAAAAAAAATGCTGATTGTGATTTCTTTTCATAAAAAAAAGTTCAAACATACAAATTAAAATAAGTTAAATATATAATATTTCTCTTAAGTTCCGCCCCAAATTTTGAATTTTTGATGACATGAACTATAAGATTTCCTAATTGTGTCTTAATTGGAAAAATATATACCAATTACATTGTTAGCCCTAGCCCTAACCCTAGCCCTAACCCTAACCCTAAAAAACATGAGAAGGAGCCAAAAGGACATCATAGCTAGAGAGACAACTCTACATGCATGCAGTACTGCAAGAAAACAAACCTATATTAATTAAATCCAAAGATTGAAAATGAAAAGCTTAAATGTGTTTGAAAAAACAAAGAGAGAGAATGTTAGAAGAGGTAGCTATGGAGGTAGTTAATTAGAGGAGGAGGAGGAAGAAGCAGATCAGAAGAAGATGGCTGGAGAGTAAAGGCATGGGGAAATGGTGTGGGAGTATAAATATAGGGTTTGTGCAATAATGAGTTTCTGGTGAAGTGCTGGGTTGCTTGTGTAAAGAGAGAAACACATGTCTAGAGTTTTGGTATGGATCCTAAGAATTTAAAGAGAATATATGTATACCATCACCCATTCAAATTCTACCGGAAGTGTATATATAACCAAACAAATATTCGAATCGACGTGTGAAATACATAACTTTTTATTCTGTAGTGCGCGGGACCAGGTCAAAATTTAAACTTTTACAAGAGGTATATTCTTTTAATGCATGCTTCGGTCCAATTGGTGCATGAGATTTAATCATGGTACCATCTGATTAATTCTTGAATTAATCAAGAATTTGTGATAATAATTGAGAGTTTCCTTAAGGTGTTCGTACTTGCTTGTTCGTGCCGGGTAAGGAAAGGCCAACCAATGTCAACACACGGGAAGCATCTCCGTTGACGAATGGGTACGCTTCATCTTGACAGGAGCAATGGGATTTCATCCCAGAAGAGGAGCACACGGCAATTTTAATTTAACTTGCACTATCAAAATAAATATAGTGTCTTAATTAAATTTCTGCTGAAAAAAAATTTGTTTGATGGACAATTGAGTATTAGAGTATGAAAGTATTTTTTAGTTGACCATATATAATTTCATATTTTGATGCCATAAACGTGGGGGAAGGGATGGGTTTTGTTCGTGGGTGGGGCCGGGGGGATCAAAACCAAAAAAAACAGTAAAAATAATATCAAAAAGGTCTCAAATATTAGAAATATATAGATTGATGTTTATTAACTTTTGCTTTAATTGATCCCATGGATGAAGAATGAGCAGATATACTATATCAAAAAATCCGAGAAATAAAAAACATGTCTAGCTTAAACCCTAAACCTTGCTCTGCCCAACTCTTAAAAAAAGATCTCTTTTTTCTTGTGATTGTCTCATGGACCCGCGCAATACCTATAAAGCCGATATATCAGACAAACTCGTCATATTGGTGTAAATGCTGTCTCAATATAGTTGAGTGTCTACCCAAAGACCCTAATGGGTTATCCATCTAATATATTGTATATCTACGCGATATATCTTTAACTTTATGTTTCCGGCATCGGACTACTCTTGCACATGTATGATACGGATTTGGGTCATTGGTCCAAAAGACACTATACGAGAGGGAGGGAGAGAAGGAAGGGGGGGTGGGGGTTTCAGTTCTAAGTTGGCATGTCAGTGGAAATAAATTGCAACAAGAGAGCTACAGTTACACATCACAATCCATCGTGTGGCCCAAGACTTTTAATTCCCCCTAGACCTTTGCCCCCACTTACTATACAAACATCCATTTACTCAAAATATCAAAAGCAAAACAATTAATACACGAGAGAGAGAGAGAGAGAGAGAGAGAGAGAATGTGACAACCTTTGCTCAAAATGGAAAACCCTAACCCTAGCTTGAGAAAAGGCAAATATAGAAGCTGAGAGCTAAAAGAAAAAACATCAACTCGCTTGTAACAATGGCCTTTAGCTTTGCTTTGAGATCTCTTGCGTTCATTACAAGCATTGCCAACGTCCTAAGAATTGACATGCATCCCTCATCAAAATACCAGCACCAAGGAATCACAAGAAATTTGAAACATTTATATTGATGCTTCATTTTGTTGTGAAGAATGTTGCATGGGTTTTAATTATTCAAGTTGAGGGGTTAATTTTCAATCCTATATATTTAATTATACCATCCCATATGGAGTAAAATACATGGTCAACCCAGTGTCATTTAAGCACCAGGTTTTGGAGTTAAATTAATTTGAAATTAATATGTTGTTAATCCATTAATATAATAAACCTTAAAATACAATTATTTAGTACTACATTATCTTAACACTGGCTATGTGCATGCATGTATCACTACTACAATAAGGGGTTGCCCATACGGCTTTATCCGTAGGGGTAAAGCACTGCCCCTACGGATATATTCGTAGGGGCTCGAAAATTCTCCGTAGATGCAATGGCCGCAGGTGCAAGTCTTCGTCCTGAACATGTCCCTACGGAGTAAAAATTGCCCCTACGGTTTAATGCGTAGGGGGACTATGTACCTACGGTGTATTCCGTAGGGAAAAAATATTTATTTAATTTAATGGTTTATAAAATAAAATACTTATCCCTCCGGTGCTATCCGTAGGGGTAACTTCCAAACCCTACGGAGTTAGCCGTAGGTCCAGATATAAGCCCCTACGGATATATCCGTAGGGGCAAGTGTGTAACGCCTGTTACTGAGTCCATAAGGGCAAAATGTCAGTTATCCTGATATTTTGTCCCTACGGATAAATATGTAGGGGCAAACTGTGGACCTACGGATTAATCCGTAGGTGCAACAGATGGCCCTACGGATTAATCCGTAGGGACATAATATTAGGGTGTTTTTTTTAAAAAGGGCTTCCTATTTTTAACCTGCCATGTGCACAATAATATATACATCATATAACCAAATACAGAAATATTCATAATCAATATCTCACGCATAATATATAAAACAAATAGACAAACAGAATACGATATCAGGATAAATCATCGTGAACAAGCAAGCACCACCAACCATTATCGTCCAAAATTTATACAATATGTATCAGATAAGTATATACATTCTCAAAAATATAAATAAAGCTACCCTAGCTCGGTCCAGCTCCTCCACCTCTGATAATAGACGTAATCTGGCGCATCTGCTCCTCGGTGCAGCCCCGGGTCGTCAAAAACTCGACCAATGAAGGAGCGGACTGTGCAGGAGTCTGAGCGGGCTGTGGAGCTGCAGGAGTGGTCTGCGCAACCGCAGCCGAGGTAGTGGCTTGCGGAGCCGCGGTCGAAGGAGATGCATGTGGAGCTTCAGTCGAAGTACCCTGTCCATCTGTTCAATTTTGTGTGTAATAAACGAGTAAGAACTGCGTATTAGTCGAATTAGTTTCATTATCAGGTTATTGCGAAACCCCAATCTAAGATTAATCAAAATTAAGTCTACAACCAAATAAGCTCAGGCTACTAATATTGGATATGTTACTATCTATAATATGATATAATATTTTACTATTAAGTAGTATACATACTATCATCTCCATCAACTCTTGGACGGTGGTCTTCAAAGTGGCAGCATCTTGCTCTAGACGTCGCTCATAGGGGGTAAGGGAAGTAACCGCCGGAGTAGAGTCCAACCTCATATGGGCCCTGTTAGGACCCAGTCCCCTGCCTCTCTCCCAACCACCGTGGTGCCCTCCGTGTGCGGCGTCTAGAACCTGGGTCAACAGCATCGGATCGTTCTATCCAGTAAAATCTATCCTCGATGCCTTCGCCTGCTCCACCACCCGCTCCTACACCCACATTAACCATTAAAATATAAGTATATCATTTAAATTTAAACTTTTCAAAACAAAAATTTCTAACTTGTTAGAATAAATATTAACACTTACGCAATACTCCTGGATAGCAGTGTCGGGGAATCGAAGCTCGGCCGTGGAAGGATCTGTCGAGATGCCGTGGATGACAAGATACGCGGACAGCACGCTCGGTGTACCACCCTACGCCAGGGTCTGAGCTCTCTGCAATTCGCAAAAAAATTACATATATTATAAAATAACTCTTAATATTACATTATATCACAGTAGGTCTATTGTAATTTACCGATAACTCCATGGCACGAGTAATATTTCTCGAGCCACTTGTATAAATGGGGCGACCCCTCTTCGCCGACTTCCAATTCTCTTTATTTTGATCGGTATGTTTCTGCACAACACATTCAGATTTAGTTTTCTAATTAAGCAACACAAAAAAATAAATTATATACTAAACAATGAACTACATTTAAAATACAAACATGTTTGTGTTGGGGTCGAAAATTGCACCTTGATTGACCAAGTCAAAGTCAAGGTCAACCCCAAGCCAGGTGGGCCCAAGAGATTAAGTGGGCTCATGCCCGAGTCGAGCCCAAACATGAAGTGGCCGGCCTCCCCCATGCCGAAATAAAAAATCATGTAACAAATAATTTTGATGTAATTTTTTATGCATGAATGTAAGCAAAATGGGCATAAAGTCAAATTTTTGTAAAGTCCATGGCTTATGTGCAAACGAAATGAGCACATGAGGCATGGGATGGGCAAAATGTCATTTTGTAAAGCCCAAGGAGCTACATGTAAATGTGTAAGCCTATATAAGACAACATCATGATGAATAAAAATATACAATTTTTATTCTCCCCAAAAACTAGGGTTTGTGCCTCCTTCCCCTTTCTCAAGGGTCTAAAACCCTCTTCCTCCTTTTGGAATTAAATCAAGAGTTTAACTCTTCCTTTCTAAAAAATAAATAGTTTTTCACCACAAAACACACGAAGGGGAGCTCAGATCTCCAATCAGATCTCGAAAAGGGGAGACTTTTAAGTCTCACCCCCTTTTCTCCAAGATCCCACCGATCAAGAGAAGGAAGAAGCAGACTCATCTCCAAAAATCTAACTTTGGACAGATCCAAGGCTCAAAAGAAGAGCTAAAAATTCTTAGGAGTTTAACTCGTTTCTAGATCTGTTGGAGTTTAACTCCATAAATTAGTTTCTGTCAGGAGTTCAACTCCAAGAACCCCTTGGAAGTTTAACTCCCCAACATAGGGGCTAAGCCCCTTCCCGCGGGTGTTTCACGTGGTCACGTGTGCGCCACGTGACCCCCGGGACGCTAAGACGCCCATCGGTCACGTGTGCGCCACGTGACCCCGGGGCGCCAAGGCGCCCATCGGTCACGTGTGCGCCACGTGACCCCGGACGCCAAGACGCCCATCGGTCACGTGTGCGCCACGTGACCTCGGGCGCTAAGGCGCCCAAAGGTCACGTGCGTGCACGCGTCTTTAAGACGCTTCCCCCTTTTTTTATACGCACACACATACTCTACAACACTGTCCCCCGTTAGAGAAAATTTCTAACGGGGGGCTGCTAGCCCTCTTGACCCCCAGCCCGCTATCTGGGTAGCGGGACCCCCGTAAAAACTCTGTGGGGGCCCCCGATACATCCGAAACCCCTTCAAAACACAACACTGCACATTAAGTTCGCATGACCTGTTTGACCCGTCAATCGGAGGTTCTCTCACTCCAAAGGCGAGAGGTAATTAACGGCAGTTTAGTTCGCGGCTGCCGGAGATGCGGATCTCCACAATCAATAAACCCCAGCCTACCCTAGGCAGGGGGAATCTGTAATGCGCCTGACAAGCGCACACGTATTCTTATCTCGATGGGCTGACGAAAAACAACCTACAGATTCTGGCACGCCCGGTGGGACCTATCTCTCCTCCCATATTTCGGGTTAAACATTCATGCGAACTCAATCAATATATATATCTATATTTATACTAAAATAATGCTCTTTCATGCAGTTTTCCAAGCAATCAATTTTCAACAATGTCTCCAAAAATGAACTCAGCTCCCATCTCTTACACGATGAAAATGGACTCCAGGATAGTCCTCCCGGCCAGTCTCGGGAGACAATGGGAGGAGCCGCTGCTACCATTTGGCTCTATTATGTTCGTGTCAGCTAACGCCGTCCCGGCTCCTCAAGCTCCGGTAACAGAAAAACCGGTATCAAAAGGGAAAAGGCCGAATGTCATGGTCGCGAGGGCACCTCAGCCCAAGCACAAATCCCGTTTCCGAACGACTCTTCATCGCTCCAGCTGGGGGCAAGGCCATCAACACGAACAAAGCAACGAGGCATCTCGAGCAAGCTCCAGCAGTGCCCTCGACAACTGCTCAATCGGGTATCTTCTCTGAGCTCCCCGTTAATTGACTCACGGTGGCTTCCCAGGAAACAGGTGCCCTCCAAGCCCTTAAAATTGAGAAGCTAAGGCAGAAAATGCTCAGATATAGAGCCAACAAAAGGGCTAGGGCTCCTGCTAGGTTGAACTTCATGTAGTTCGAAGAACAACGTTACCCCGCCAAAGATAAAGAGACGGCTGGATATGTGGTCCACACCGTCTACATAGCCGGACAGGAAGAAACGAACCGTCCTATGCTTCATAGCCATGGCAGTGATATGGTTGACGCTACCCAGCATCGGCTCGGTCTAAATGATGAAGAGCTCGCTCAAGCCGATAAGCCAAAGGAGCCCGGAGTTCCTGCGGAATTGAGCTCAGGCAATAAGGATGATCCGGTTGTCATATCCGGAACTACAGAACAAGAATTATTCCGATGGCTTCAGAGGCAGCTTCAGGGAAGGGATGAGAAGGTAGTTAAGGTACAGTCTAAGGTCGACTGTAATACCCGGTTCTTTTATATATGCCTAAATCCGTATTTCTCTTCAAACTATAAATTTTGTTATTTTTAAGTATTTAATTATTTTAAAGAAACTTTCCCAAACCCTACTTTATCTCAAGCCCATTACCTATCGATTCTATGTTTTTACAGATCCTTTTATTTTTACTTCCCTATTCTTATTTATTTCCAAACCAGCCTCTATTCTATTCTCTTATTCTTTTATTTCACCCAATCCCAAGCCCATTCCTTTTTATAACTTAATTTATTTTATTAAAACCCAAAACCTATTTTTCCTCTGGTCCAAACTAAAATATTAAATTAAAACCCTTAATTAATTCTAACCCTCAGCCAAATCTCTTTTCCAAGTAAATAAATTATTTTTCAGCCCAGCCCATCTCTTCCAACTCCCTTCAGGCCATACTCCTCGGCCAACATTCTTTCCTCAGCCCACAACAAATTAATAGGAATTTATATTAAACCCAGTCCGGCCCCTTTCTTTTCCCTATTATTTTATCCCTTGGCCCGAGCTCAATCCCCAGCCCATTAAAATAGCAATTATCCCAACACATTTCTTTTAGATCCCCTCAAATCCAAACCCAAATCTTCTCTAAATACCTTTTAACCCACCAAATTAATGCCTCTTTAATTCACAAATAAATTCCCCCATTAATCACTTTTAAAATCATACTGATCACCATTTAATTTCCATTTATTCTATTCCCTCTCTTTATAATTTTATTTAATTTAATCAATTCTTTCATACCCGTTCTCTCTCTCACTTCCTTACAATTTCTTTAATATCACGTTTTCTCTCTCCTCTCTCAAAAACCCAACCGTTACATCCTCTCTCTCTCCCCCTCACACTCTCCCGCTCTTTTCTCTCGTTCCTCCCTCCCGCTCCCTCTCTCTACTCATACCCACGTCCACTCCACACTGACGCCGCCCTCACCTCGCCACCACCGCCGGTATCACCCGCGCCCCTCTCCCGTCACTTATCTCTCTCTTTTCCCACCCTCGCGCGCTGCAGACCCCCTCAACCGGCGACGAACCCACCCCTCTTCTTCCCCGATCACCCGAACCCCATCTCTTTCTCACCCTCAACCCGAGTTTCCCTCATCCAGCACTACCCCCGCCACCTTCTTCTACCCTGAGATCCCACATCTTCATCCTAAACTCTACACATCCGACCAACCACCGTCACCTCCTCCGACGAACCCACCCCCTCTTCCACCAACACAAGCTCCGCCACTGCCCTCGAGCACACCCTCTACCATCTCAAACTCCGACAATCATTGCCCGAACTTCCCTCCACTACGCGTCAACCGCCACCTCCACCATCGGTGCTCACCAACCTCGCTGCACCCTCGCCGTCCTGCGTCACCGGAACCCCGACCCTCTCCCCGAGCACCTCTAGCCATGCCCGTAGTCCTTCCCTGCTTCGGCCAACCAGCGTCGATCTTCGCTGCCCCGCAGAACCGAGCTCACCCGGAGCCGCTGCCGTCGCCGTGCCAGTTCGTCGCGTGGCCGTGCTGTACTTCGCTGCCGTGCGTCTCCAGGCAAGTTTCATACTTGCTACATGCTAATTTGTATTAGTTACGAACTATAATTTTATAAATTCCATACTTAATATCCTCGATAAATTATACGACGCAACTGTTCGATGTATGACCTCAATGGAAATACTCACCTAATTTGACGGAACTCGTTGGTATAGTTTGGCCCGTATAGATGTGAATCTAGTGTGTGAATTTCATTGGATGATATGATCGTTAACGACTAAAACGACTACCCCCAAGTATACCTATAAAACTGGAAATTTCTTGTACCTGAAAACCGTTAAAATCACCATAAATTATTTACACACTGGAATGATGCGTTCGAGGGCTCAAATCGAAGCTGACTCGACGAAATATAACCCTATGCAAGTTTCCAAATATTTCTGTACTTAAACTGTGACAATATTTGGATCGGAGTGCGACTCTGGACTGCAGTCCAGAGCGACTTTGTTTACTGTGTGCTGTCCCGTAATGGGTACCACACTGTTTTCTTAACTCGTAGGTTGCGGAACTCCACTGTTTATTAAAGGTGAATCCGTTAGATAGACAACACAAATGGTTTCATCCTGTTTCATTATCGTTTGTTATTTAATCTGTAATTTAATAGATGTGGACGTATAACAGTCCCAACAGAATCAGAATTTACATACTAGTATTGAACAGTGTATATCTCCTGACGTACAGGCGCGATTGAAGATCCGTCTGTTGCGTTGAAAACCTTACTGAAAAACCTAGATTTCATTAAACTGTAGCATCACTAAAATCTGATCCCAACTGGGATTAAAATGCGTTGCGAAACGGACTTCCGATTCTGAAACCGGATATCCAGCCGTGAATGCTTAAAATGAAATGGCTATAATTAATGATCCTGGAACCCGATTGGCATGAAACCAAATTTGCTGGATAGATAACTGAACATACTATTTATTCCCCGTTCATCGTTTCACTAAACTGTAACCATATGATTTATGATAAATTATGTAAGTGGTAGATTATTGATTCATGACACCCTAATCATGCTTTACATACTGTTTACGCATCATATCATACACATGTCACTGCATTGATAACCTAGTGATAACGTGCATTAACCAGTGTTAGGTATTAGTGATGATTGTGGCAAGTACGTTAGTGTTCCTGTATAAGTGAATAAGTGAAAATGACACATACTTGTACACAATCAGTGAACCTGATTATTCTATTGCATTGTCGACGTCTGTGAGACGCGTGTACGTGCAACTATAAGTGGTATGGGACACTTATGGAAACTCTTGTATGGGTGTCACAGATAAGGCACCAGACACTGCCATCCATCTTAGATATTAGTCGGGACGTGCTTGATGGAGGTCCTGCTTCCAGTTCTCGCGCAGACTTGTCACAGACCGATTAGTATTTAGGGTTATGGTTAGCGTTTGATGTAGACCACGGGATGTGGGGTAGTTTGAGTATGAGTTCAACAGAATCTCGGGAGTCTCATGCCGGCTTATATATATATGGAGATATATGGAGATTTACAGGGTACATGATTATTACCGTGAGTTACATGTTGGGCCCGTAGTCCCTTACCCTTGGGTTCTACCCTTGGGTGGAGGACACTCGCGAGTGGTTGACTCTCACACTTGGACTGACGATAGGCTTAGTGACCTGTACAGTGAGACTTAGAGACTGATAGGGATGATAGCATCGATATACATACTTACTGTGTTGACATACTTGGCATATCATTCTACTGCTTTTACTGTTCCACTGCATTGATTACTGCATGGTCATACCTATACCGTCATTGATTTACTGTTATATATATTTATTATCACTGTTAGAGTTGTCACATGAATTTATATATTATATTGCTATTGTGTTGCTCTGACGACCTGAGTATGCATGCTCAGTGTGAGGAGAAGATTTAGCCTGGACCAGGACTAGACGTACATCACGGACATCTTGATTAGCTATCCAGGGTTATACCTTTTGTTTCCCATCAGGTCAGTTCTTTATATTGTTTTGTTCAGTTACTGCATTTCTCATTACCTGCGCAATTATTTACTGGTTACCATGTAAAACTAGAAGCCGAAGTGTGACTACGGCAGGACTTTTCCTTGACCGTAGGAGCATGGCTGGCCTTGTCAATCCCTCGAATTCCGTATTTTAGAAAGCGGGGCGTGACATGGTTTAGTTGGTATCAGAGCCCAGGTTATGCTTCGATTGGGATTGCAGTTTTCCGTGTAGAGCTTGACAATCTAAGACATCCCTCAGTCTAGGTTGTAAACTTGTTATTCTTGATCCATATTCACATTGTGTGTTCCGCTATCCATTTCGCTAGGGTTTCAGGTGACTTGGCAAAGTTTCGTGGTTGTAATTGTGAACTACATCACGGTTGCACTACCATACTCTGTTTAAGTGACTTAGATTCATACAGTTGATTTTTCCACTTGTAATGAATTTAATCACATCTGATATTCTTGAATCTTTGTCCAATCCATATCATATTTTGATTCTTATAGCCTGTGCCCTATATCATCCTCAAAATTATTGTTTCAGGATCATGTCTTCCAACGACTCTTTCTCTATCTCCACTCCCCAGAATCAGACCGTTGAGATTCTGAATGTACTACAAGGTCTGAAGGAAGCCCAGGAGCGAGCGAACGACTTGTTAGCTGAAGGACTGAGAAGGCAGGTGAATTAGGCACCAGCGGGAGTCTGAAATTGTAAAGGGATCCCTGTTAGGCGAGGAAAAGAGAAGAAGATGAAGCGCCATTTTGTTTCCCCGCGACAGAAGCAGCAGAAGACTCCATGTTGTGGGTACTGTAAGAAGCCAGGACATCTTCAGAGGGATTGTCGCCGCGCCCAAGGGAAATGTTTGATTTGCGGATCCAGCGAACATCTTATCAACGGTTGCCCAAAAAGGAAGGAGCTACAAGGAGGAGACTCATCCACATTCTCCACTTCTTCCAATTGATGATTATTGCGTAGTTTGAACCTCGAGGATAAGGCGGACCCAACCCAGGATTCAACTCGCGTGACGAGAATGCAGCGGTCTAGTAATCAAAGAAGAATTTTTCATGTTTTCTACTTTCAGTAGTAATGTTGTCATTCTCTTATAAACATTTCTTTCCGTTTAAAAACTTGTATCCGTCGAAATTTTAGTTGAATGAAATAAAAACTTTGAATCGTAATATATGTATCATTCTTTTGTCTTTCCCCTTATTCATACTATTCATGATCACAGCATTATTATCCTGATTTTTCGGTTCCTGCCACCGTATATTTTCCTATACTTCGTACCCTTAGCTATCTTCTTGATGTATTCCACTGTCTAATCATGGCTCTTTCTTTTCAGGCCATGGCCCATCCTGGAGCAGCGCCGCATCTAGATGAGGATGCACAGTCATGCGTTTCATTAGACCGCACACTGATGAGTTCTGATAATGAGATCAACGATCCCCAGGTCATTTTCGGAAACAGCGATTCCGAAGACGAAGGAGCAGTCGCCCCAGAGTTTAACATGATATACGATTCCGACGAAGAGGAAGGAGACCCTGAAGAGAACCCGATAGAGGAAGATCCCGAGGAAGACCCGATAGAAGAAAATCCAGTGGAGGAAAATCCCATGGAAGAGAATCCAGAAGAAGAGAATCACATGGAATCAGACCTCGATGAAGAAGCTTCAGCCGAAGAAGAAGGACCAGAAGATCAAGACCCTGCTGTGGAAGAACTCCCAATGGCGATCCCTGCAAGGCGATATGGGAATGGACGCCCCTACCTGAGCGCGCGAGCCTACCGCAACCTGCTGAATCTCCACAACCGCGACTGACGGGATTTCTTTTAGATGTTGTCTTATCTGGCCAAATAAAACTGTGTATAGTTTAGGGCCACTTTTCGTCTTTGAGAATGCTTTGTTTAAAATCTTCTGGAATGAAATAAATTGCCGAGTTCGCTAATCTTTCGATCTTTTTAGTTCACTTGCTGCTTGATATTTCTCCTATAAAATTATTTTCCTACTGAGGTCTGTCCACCCCTACTCCTTACATTGTCTTAACCCTCACTCAGATTAACCAGTACCACACCCGATCTTTTAGAGGTCCACCCTTCATCCTCCGTCTGTGCCTCGTTTGAGATCTTTCTGGGAGGAGAAAATTTTAGTGAAATTTCCGAGTTCGCTAACCCTTCAAATTTTTGATTCACATGATGTACCGACCAGTATCCTCCCCATACATCTTTCCCTTGTAGTCCTTTGCTACTCACCCTTACTTTCTGGGCTGACCCGATCCCAATCTCCTTGACCTTCAGCCTAAAGCAGCCACACCCCGACCTTTGAATGATCCACACTTCCTTGTAATCCTTACCCTAGCTAGCCCTATACATTTTTGTGTGTTTTCCTATTGCCCTATATATATTTAGGGACTTTATTATTCGAAGTTTGGTTTTCATTATCTTGTATTTGTCGAAGAGTGCGTGTTATTGACTACTTAGTTTTATGTATATTAAAACACACTACTATTATCCTTATATTTTTCAGTAGCGCAACCTTACACCGCGCATAATTGTGTTCCATGTTCCTTATTTTCACTATGTGAGTTTCTAAGTTATTTGATCGATACATTATCCTAAAATGTTTTAACCTACCGACAAATCTTTCACTACTTTATTGTTGTTATTTTATTTTCGGGTTTTGTGCCTATGGTTGCTATTATAAATGATTGTGCCTTATACTCATTATTTCTGCCGTGCTACCTTTGATATACTTATACGTGCACATATTTGAGTTTCGATTTTATCGAGTACGCCTCGAATATCATTGTTCGTTATTGTTGTTATTGCTATTCTCGTATACATGTAGTTGCCCCTATAGTTATTCCTGCCTTATACCTATTTAGACCTATCTTTTTGTGGGTTGTTCTTACATATTTATACCTTCAAATTTCTTCGTCCACGGATTTCTAGTAAATCTTTATGTGTTAGTTTGCAATATAATAGCTTTCACCTATGTTTGTATAACTTATCGTTTATTTTAAATTTCGAGGACGAAATTTTTGTAAGGGTGGTATGATGTAATACCCGGTTCTTTTATATAAGCCTAAATCCGTATTTCTCTTTAAACTATAAATTTTGTTATTTTTAAGTATTTAATTATTTTAAAGAAACTTTCCCAAACCCTACTTTATCTCAAGCCCATTACCTATCGATTCTATGTTTTTATAAATCCTTTTATTTTTACTTCCCTATTCTTATTTATTTCCAAACCAGCCCCTTTTCTATTCTCTTATTCTTTTATTTCACCCAATCCCAAGCCCATTCCTTTTTATAACTTAATTTATTTTATTAAAACCCAAAACCTATTTTTCCTCTGGCCCAAACTAAAACATTAAATTAAAACCCTTAATTAATTCTAACCCTCAGCCAAATCTCTTTTCCAAGTAAATAAATTATTTTTCAGCCCAGCCCGTCTCTTCCAACTCCCTTTAGGCCATACTCCTCGGCCCACATTCTTTCCTCGGCCCACAACAAATTAATAGGAATTTATATTGAACCCAGCCCGGCCCCTTTCTTTTCCCTACTATTTTATCCCTTGGCCCGAGCTCAATCCCCAGCCCATTAAAATAGCAATTATCCCAACACATTTCTTTTAGATCCCCTCAAATCAAAATCCAAATCTCCTCTAAATACCTTTTAACCCACCAAATTAATGCCTCTTTAATTCACAAATAAATTCCCCCATTAATCACTTTTAAAATCATACTAATCACCATTTAATTTCCATTTATTCTATTCCCTCTCTTTATAATTTTATTTAATTTAATCAATTCTTTCTTACCCGTTCTCTCTCTCACTCCCTTACAATTTCTTTAATATCACGTTTTCTCTCTCCTCTCTCAAAAACCCAACCGTTACATCCTCTCTCTCTCTCCCTCACACTCTCCCGCTCTTTTCTCTCGTTCCTCCCTCCCGCTCCCTCTCTCGACTCATACCCACGTCCACTCCACACCGACGCCGCCCTCACCTCGCCGCCACCGCCGGTATCACCCGCGTCCCTCTCCCGTCACTTATCTCTCTCTTTTCCCACCTTCGCGCGCGCTGCAGACCCCCTCAACCGGCGACGCGACGAACCCACCCCTCTTCTTCCCCGATCACCCGAACCCCATCTCTTTCCCACCCTCAACCCGAGTTTCCCTCATCCAGCACTACCCCCGCCACCTTCCTTTACCCTGAGATCCCACATCTTCATCCTAAACTCTACACATCCGACCAACCACCATCACCTCCTCCGACGAACCCACCCACTCTTCCACCAATACAAGCTCCGCCGCTGCCCTCGAGCACACCCTCTACCACTTCAAACTCCGACAATCACTGCCCGAACTTCCCTCCACTGCGCGTCAACCGCCACCTCCACCATCGGTGCTCACCAACCTCGCTGAATCCTCGCCGTCCTGCGTCACCGGAACCCCGACCCTCTCCCCGAGCACCTCTAGCCATGCCCGTAGCCCTCCCCTGCTCCGGCCAACCAGCGTCGATCTTCGCTGCCCCGCAGAACCGAGCTCACCCGGAGCCGCTGCCGTCGCCGTGCCAATTCGTCGCGCGCCCGTGCTGTACTTCGCTGCCGTGCGTCTCCAGGCAAGTTTCATACTTGCTACATGCTAATTTGTATTAGTTACGAACTATAATTTTATAAATTCTATACTTAATATCCTCGATAAATTATACGACGCAACTGTTCGATGTATGACCTCAATGGAAATACTCACCTAATTTGACGGAACTCGTTGGTATAGTTTGGCCCGTATAGATGTGAATCTAGTGTGTGAATTTCATTGGAAGATATGACCGTTAACGACTAAAACGACTACCTCTAAGTATACCTATAAAACTGGAAATTTCTTGTACCTGAAAACCGTTAAAATCACCATAAATTATTTACACACTGTAATGATCCGTTCGAGGGCTCAAATCGAAGACGACTCGACGAACTATAATCCTATGCAAGTTTCCAAATATTTCTGTACTTAAACTGTGACAATATTTGGATCGGAGTGCGACTCTGGACTGCAGTCCAGAGCGACTCTGTTTACTGTGTGCTGTTCCGTAATGGGTACCACACTGTTTCCTTAACTCGTAGGTTGCGGAACTCCACTGTTTATTAAAGGTGAATCCGTTAGCTAGACAACACAAGTGGTTTCATCCTGTTTCGTTATCGTTTGTTATTTAATCTGTAATTTAATAGATGTGGACGTATAACAGTCCCAACAGAATCAGAATTTACATACTAGTATTGAACAGTGTATATCTCCTAACGTACAGACGCGATTGAAGATCTGTCTATTGCGTTAAAAACCTTACTGAAAACCCTAGATTTCATTCAACTATAGCGTCGCTAAAATCTGATCCCAACGGGGATTAAAATGCGTTGCGAAACGGACTTCCGATTCTGAAACCGGATTTCCAGCCGTGAACGCTTAAAATGAAATGGCTATAATTAATGATCCTGGAACCCGATTGGCATGAAACCAAATTTGCTGGATAGATAACTGAACATACTATTTATTCCCCGTTCATTGTTTCATTAAACTGTAACCGTATGATTTATGATAAATTATGCAAGTGGTAGATTATTGATTCATGACACCCTAATCATGCTTTACATACTGTTTACGCATCATATCATACACATGTCACTGCATTGATAACCTAGTGATAACGTGCATTAACCAGTGTTAGGTATTAGTGATGATTGTGGCAAGTACGTTAGTGTTCGTGTATAAGTGAATAAGTGAAAGTGACACGTACTTGTACACAATCAGTGAACCTGATTATTCTATTGCATTGTCGACGTCTGTGAGACGCGTGTACGTGTGACTATAAGTGGTATGGGACACTTATGGAAACTCTTGCATGGGTGTCACAGATAAGGCACCAGACACTGCCATCCATCTTAGATATTAGTCGGGACGTGCTTGATGGAGGTCCTGCCTCCAGTTCTCGCGCAGACTTGTCACAGACTGATTAGTATTTAGGGTTATGGTTAGCGTTTGATGTAGACCACGGGGTGTGGGGTAGTTTGAGTGTGAGTTCAACAGAATCTCGGGAGTCCCATGCCGGCTTATATATATATGGAGATATATGGAGATTTACAGGGTACATGATTATTACCGTGAGTTACATGTTGGGCCCGTGGTCCCTTGCCCTTGGGTTCTATCCTTGGGTGGAGGACACTCGCGAGTGGTTGACTCTCACACTTGGACTGACGATAGGCTTAGTGACCTGTACAGTGAGACTTAGAGACTGATAGGGATGATAGCATCGATATACATACTTACTGTGTTGACATACTTGGCATATCATTCTACTGCTTTTACTGTTCCACTGCATTGATTACTGCATGTTCATACCTATACCGTTATTGATTTACTGTTATATATATTTATTATCACTGTTAGAGTTGTCACATGAATTTATATATTATATTGCTATTGTGTCGCTCTGACGACTTGAGTATGCATGCTCAGTGTGAGGAGAAGATTTAGCCTGGACCAGGACTAGACGTACATCACGGACATCTTGATTAGCTATCCAGGGTTATACCTTTTGTTTCCCATCAGGTCAGTTCTTTATATTGTTTTTTTCAGTTACTGCATTTCTCATTACCTGCGCAATTATTTACTGGTTACCATGTAAAACTAGAAGCCGAAGTGTGACTACGGCAGGACTTTTCCTTGACCGTAGGAGCATGGCTGGCCTTGTCAATCCCTCGTATTCCGTATTTTGGGAAGCGGGGCGTGACATCGACGAACTGGCAAACGTCGCGGCAGATCTCGCGACCCAAGTCGCCCGATTACAATTACAACAGAATCAAATTTTGGTTTATAAGCCAGGGATTGATACCCGGAGGCAGCCAACTGATACCCCCTTCAGCCTAACAGCGGAGCGCCTTCACAAAAAACGGCCGCGATCAGCCTCCAGTCCCTCCGATACATACGCCGAAGGGGAATCGCCTCTGAAAGAGAAACTGGATAAAGTCTATTCCTTCAAAAGGGACAAAGTCCACAAGATATTCAAGGACGCCCTAAGAAACGGTCTACAACTGCCAGAATCAAAGAGACCGCAAGAAGCGAATATGACCGACGACCTAAAATATTGCCCCTATCACAGAGTGGTAAGTCATGCCATTGAGAACGGCTTCGTCTTTAAAGATTGGGTCGAAAGGCAATACAAGACGGGAGAGATAGAACTGTCTAAAGGCGTGTTAGCAAACAATCAAGCTACGACCGCCGATTTCATACAAATGGAGACCGAAGCCTTTCGGGAACCTAATCCTCTCAGACATGTGCCATTATCTGAAAAGGGCGAACCAAAGACTGTTCGGCCTCAAAGACTAGCATCAGTAAGGGCACCTACTCTAATGGAGAGAAAGAAGAAGGTGTACTCCTTCAGGAGGGATGAGGTCCGCAATATATTCGAGGAAGCCTTGAAAAACGGTCTGCAACTGTTGGCTATAGTGCCCTCAAGGCAATTATCATAGTCGTAGGCATGTGATCATGATGATTGAGGGAGGACCTATACCGATAAAACGGTCTTACTCGAGATGATAGTATGCTATCCGGTTTGTCTTTATCATCATGTATATGTTGATAAAGCCCATAGGATTCTTGCTTAACTACCAGCATTGTGATGGCGATCACAAACGTGGGAGCTGGGGGTCTATAAGCACATCCGTAAATTCCCTAGTCGTGGGAGTATCGAGACTGGGCATCAATACTCCAGTGTAGACTGGTGTATACTTATCTAGACCCTGACGAGGGGCGGTGGCCGGTCTCACAAGCCATTGGTGTTAGTTTCTCACCTGAGATAGTATACAGGTGCTCATTGGGTTATGAGTACACTGGACGGACTCGCCGGGAACATGCTAGTTGGTATTATACCTATAGTCAGATAGCAGTTCCCTGGTGACATGTGTACAGGTTAGTCTGTCGACCTGAGATCGTCATTTGTCTCGTGTGAGTTCCCACTGTGCTTTGATTACTACCCTACCACGGCTCAAAGGAGTCGTGCAAACAGGTTTTAGTTGGGTACAGTCCCGAGCCACATGGAGGCAGTGAGCGGATCGTCAGGGATTCGTCTCTCCCGGTATTGGGGGTTGATGTCGCGCAGTGCACGGGTGGCCATCACTAGAAATTCTCGGCCGGGGTATGTGAGAATTACCGATCCAGGATCGATAGTTTCTCGGGTAGTGATGGGTTTCATACCGACACGAATTATCGCATTGTTAGGGGTCTGACTTTATCCACCCCCTATACTCGATATGCGATACTCTTAGACGAACAGACCGGACTGTACGGATATTGTCACTGATAGGCTCAGTAGGGGTTCGGATGAGTTTGCTCGTCGGCCTTCCTTTCGCTCAATACCTGGGTAGCCGTTATGTACAGCTAGTGCCGCTGACGTGCTTGTGGTTAAACCCACTGCCAGCGTATTGACGAGTCTTTAGAGTCCCACACAGAGGGTTTTCACGGTTTAGGCGATATGGTGTAGGTGACGTATGTGTTGGGGTAAAAATTTACACCCCAGTTGACCGAGTCAAAGTTAGGGTCAACCCCCAAGCTAGGTGGGCCCAAGCCCAGGTCAAGCGGGCCCATGCCCAAGTCGAGCCCGCGGCCAGCCTCCTCCATGCCAAAATATAGACCATGTAATAAATAATTTTTATGTAATTTTTTATGCATGAATGTAAACAAAATGGACATAAAGCCAATATTTTGTAAGCCCATGGCTTATGTGCAAAAATGAAATGGCACATGAGCCATGGGATGGCTAAAATGTCATTTTTGTAAAGCCCAAGGGGCTATATGTAAATATGTAAGCCTATATAAGGCAACATGATGATGAATAAAAAAGACACTTTTCATTCCCAAAAAAACTAGGGTTCTTTGTGCCTCCTGCTCCTTCTCCAAGGTTCTAAACCTTCTCATTTCTTTTAAATTAAATCAAGAGTTTTACTCTTTCTTTTCCAAAACTAAGTAGCTTTCCACCACAAAACCCACAAAGGGGAACTCGGATCTCCCATCAGATCTCAAAAAGGAGTGATTTTTAAAATCTCATACTTCTTGATCTTCAAGATCCGGCCAAACAACATGAGGAAGAAGAAGAACCCCCCTCATCAGCTTCAAAACATCCTAGGAGTTTAACTCCACATATATATATATATATATAATAAATAATTCCTTTTTTTGAAGCATAGCTTCTGGTTCTAGGCTAAAAGCCTCCTTTTCTCGCCGGCGCTCAAGCGCAGAGCGCCCGCGTGCCGACACATGGCGCGCTTGCACCCAAGCGCTCGGCGCTCAAGCGCAAAGCGCCCACGTGCCGACACGTGGCGCGTTTGCACTACAGCGCCCTGCGCTCAAGCCCCACGTGCCGACACGTGGCGCGTTTGCGCTCAAGCGCAAACGCTCGAGCGCAAGTCGTCCCGGTGCCGACACGTGGCGCGCTTGCGCTCAAGCGCAAGCGCTCGAGCGCAAGTCGCCCCGGTGCCGACATGTGGTGTGCTGGCGCTCAAGCGCAAGCGCTCAGGCGTAAGTCGCCCCCGTGCCGACACGTGGCGCGCTTGCGCTCCAGCGCAAGCGCTCAGGCGTAAGTCGCCCCCGTACCGACACGTGGAGCGCTTGCGCTCAAGCGCCCAGCGCTTAAGCGCCCAGCGCTCAAGCGCAAGTCGCTCCCGTTCCGACACGTGGCGCGCTTGCGCTCGAGCGTCAGGCGCTGAAGCGCAAAGCGCCCACGTGCCGACACGTGGCGCGCTTGCGCTCGAGCGTCAGGCGCTGAAACGCAAAGCGCCCACATACCGACGCGTGGCACGCTTGCGCTCAAGCACCCAGCGCTCAAGCGCAGAGCGCCCACGTGCCGACATGTGGCACTCTAGCGCCTGAGCGCACAGCACCTAAGCGCACAGCGCTCGAGGCGCTGGCCCCCACGCATCCTTTGGATGTCTTTTCCCCCTTTTTATATATATATATACATATATATATATATACATATGCATACATATATACACATACACATACTCCACGACACTGCCCCTGTTAGAAAAAAATTTCTAACGGGGCGCTGTCCCGCACCCCGCAAGGGGGCTGCTAGCCCCCTTGACCCCCAGCCCGCTATCCGGGTAGCGGGACCCCCGTAAAAACTCTGCGTGGCTCCTGATATATCCAAACCCCCCTTTCAAAACACAACACACGTACACTGCACATTGAGTTCGCATGACCAGTTTAACCCGTCAATCGGAGGTTCCCTCGCTCCAAAGGCGAGGGGTAATTAACGAAAGCTTAGTTCGCGGCTGCCGGAGATTCGGATCGCCACAATCATTAAACCCCGGCCTACCCCAGGCAGGGGGAATCTGTAGTACGCTTGACAAGCGCGTGCGTATTCTTATCTCAATGGGGTGACGAAAAACACCCTACAGTATGTTGATACATATAGATGTCCGATTAAATATGTGCACAGGCTGCACAGACTTTAATCGGACGGTTGATAATACTAGCGACTTAGGATTAAGCCAGATTGCTAAATCAAGTTTTGATTTAATAATTTACATATGTATTTATATATATGTATTCTAGTATTATTGCTCACTATTTATTTTCTCTCTTTGGTTATACGTATTTTCGTACGAATACACGTATGTGTATTCCGATACATATACTGGGAAGCATTCCGTATTTATACGGAATGGCTTCTAAAAGATGCCACCTCATTATTGATTTTCTTTTGAAAATCATTTTGTTTATAATGAGGTGGAAATGGTGACATGGCATAGGCATGGGTCTTGGTCAAAGCATGGTATTTTACATGTAGTGATTGGTATGGTTGTCATTTCTTTATTGCTTTAATTGGATAAGATTTTTAGGTGCATGATTGGGGCATGAGAGAGGGGGTCGGCCACTATATGGTGGCAATTTGGTTGCTCATTTGAGGATGATGGATTTTTGGTGCCCTACACACTCTCTCACTCTCATACTCATACACCCAAAAACACTTAGCCAATTTCTAAGCTCACGCCTTCTATGTTTTCATCACCTCCACATCTTCCATGGTAGCTCAATGAGAATTAGTTTTTGAGAGAGAAAATTTTGGTGAGAGTATTCTACCCCCCCTCACTTTCCACTACTAGCGATCTTGGAGGGTCGGTTGGTCCGTTCAACGAACCTGGAGCTTGCGCTGTTTCCCTCGGATGGATCATCGGAGATGAAGGAAGACCAGCGTGTTGGAGATAGTGCCCTCAGAGTCAATTATTGGATCACAGGCACGTGATTGCAACGATTGAGGGAGGACCTGTCCCAGTAAGACAGTCTTGCTCAAGATGATAGTATGCTATCTGGTTTATCTTTATCATCGTGCACTGCTTTAGGTGACATTACTGATCACTATTGCACGTTGATAGAGCCCTTAGGATTCTTGCTTGGCGGCCAGCAGTATGATGGTGATCATATACGTGGGAGCTGGGGTCTATAAGCACATCCTTAAAAGGTCTCTAGTCGTGGGAGTTTCGAGACTGGGCATCGAAACTCCATTAGTAGACTAGTGTATACAGTGGAGACCCCGACGAGGGGTGGTGGCCGGTCTCACAAGCCACTGGTGTCAGTTGGTTCACCTAAGATGTATACAGGTGCTCATTGGGTTATGAGTACACCGGACAGGACTCGCCGGAAACCTGCCAGTTGGGATTATACCAGACGTCAGATGGCAGTTCCCTGGTGACATGTGTACAGGTTAGTTCATCGACCTGATATCGTCATTTGTCTCGTGTGAGTTCCCACTGTGCTTTGATTACTACCCTACCACGGCTCAAAGGAGTCGTGCAAACAGGTTTTAGTTGGGTACAGTTCCGAGCCATATGGAGGCAGTGAGCGGATCTGCAGGGGTTCGTCTCTCCCGGTATTGGGGGTGAGGTTGCGCTGTGTCTTGGAGAGCCATTACACAAAGCCCTCGGTCGAGGCAGGAGATTTACTGGTAGGTATTCCAGTAGTATCTTAGGGTGTTCTGGGCTACACTCCGACACGACTTGTACCGCTTTTGGGGGTCTGACTTTTACCAACCCCCTAGGCCCACCATGCGATACTCATAGACGAACGGACCGGACTGTACGGATATTGTCACTGACAGGCTCAGTAGGGTGTCAGGATGAGTTCGCTCATCGACGTCCCTTTTGGTCAATAGCTGGTAGCCCGTCACGTATGGCTAATACCTCTGACGTGCTAGTGGTTAAATCCACAGCCATAGTATTGACGAGTCTTTAGAGTCCACCACACACAGTTACTCAAGTTTCGGGCGAAACACTGTTGAGGCCGTATGGCGATATGGCAGGGTTCGATCAGATACGTGCGGTATTGCATGGATGGTGATCGGACGGTTTTTACTAGCCTGCTTTGGCTTAAACCGGATTCTAGTATTAGACAGTGTAGATTTTGTCTCTTTGCATTTGTATTCAGTGGGAATACAAATGCGGGCATGTATATGCAGCAGCGGGGTTTTCCTGTAATTTATTACGGGATCCGTTTTCTGAAGTTGCCAGTTTGCATTCCGTTCCGGCCGGTTTTCTTTTGTTCCTTCCCGGCCGGACTTTTCCGATGGAGGGGTTATTTGCAAGTGTGCAAATAACATTTTGTGGAGGGGTTTTCTAGCATTATGTGGCTTCATGATGAGATTCTTTATTAGTCTTTTCCTTTGCTTTTTGAGATGAGAAAGGATTTGAAATTGAGATGACTTTGTTATCATCACATTTTGCTTATGGTCATCCATTCTCTTTTCCTACACTCACCTTCCTTCTTGTTTAGTTTTTTCCCTCCACCATTTTTGTGATAGGGGGGAGGGGGGCGGCCACACTATTGGGGAGAGAATGAGAGAGTTCATTTTATATGTGAGGGATTGATTCATCTCATATTGATTCTTTGCTTGCTAGAATTCCAAACCTCTCTCCATTGTTCATTCTTTTCTCCACCTCCATCCTCCATGGCAACTAAACCCCAAAGAGATATAGACTCTACACTTATCTACAGCAAGTCTTGGACGCGTCGTCTAGCCAACTTCGCGCCCGAGTTGCATCGGTCCAGAGGTGGGAGCCCGTAAAAGTATCCGGCTACGTGGTGCCCTTTCCGACGAGGAGGTGATGGACGGAGATTCCGCGGGAGATCGGAGTGGAGACGAAGACCGAAGGACACGGATCGCTTGGTATAGCTCTCTTCCCTTCTCTTGATTGCTAGGATTAGGTTAATGGTTACGATCCGGGTATATTGTCCGCGGTAGCGCCGGTTTAAAGTTAAGAAAATTTTTGATTCCGCATTTTGGCCTCGAGTAGAAAGCCGGGGCGCTGCCGTGGCGCAACATGGTATCAAAGCCACCCCATTAAGCTAGTCTAGCTTGCTCTAGTATGTTTAAAGACTCGATCGAACAAAAATCCCAAAAACCGTATTTCGTGTGCATCAGGTTTTTGTCGAAATTTTTTGGGCTCTAAAAATTTTTCAGGTTGTTTCAGAAACATGTGCACAGAATTCTAAGAATACTGTAAAAATTTGGTGACCTAATCCCTCTACAGTGTCGCGGAACCGCGGCCATAACCCTATTTTGGCCGCGGTTCCGCCGCAGGAATATGACATCATTTCACCAATTTTTTCCAGTAGGCTTCTGACTTGGAAATAGGGGTTTTGGGATATTCTTTTTGGGCCCAGATTTTCTGTGAGTGCTACAGTAGTGCTTGGGGCCCACTTCGATAAATTTGTTCGATCGGATATTTTAAACATGCTAGTTCACAGTATTTACATTATATCTGCGACCGTGAATGTCATTTGATCGGTAAATCCTGTCTATCTGCTATAGCCCTTTTAGACGGATTTACGAACGTGACATTCACGTTGATGTTCTGTGTTGTGCTGTGATGTTGCGGATTGGTCGTGGAGGATAGCCTGGTTGCAGTGGTAGTACAGTTTTGTTTTATATGTACATTTGTTATTGCGGGGCGAGCGTCCGACATGTGGACTGCCGTCACTGCCTGTTTGTATTATTCTTTTGGGGCACGACCAGGTCGAGGTCGATGTACCCGTTGTATGTATATTTTACTTTCTGTAATAGGATTACCCCGCGGAGGGGGTGCACGAATAGCCGGGTTCTAGAGGGCAACAAGCCCGCGTCTCATGGCGTTGAGACGGAGGGGGCTTTACTCTAGAATTGGTGGGCTATTCGCCGCACTCGTAGGGGGTACAGGTTGACCCAGGAGGGGTGCCCAAGTTACCGGATTCCGTGAAGTGCTGGGTGGTCCATTCACGTTGCTGAAGGGGGCTGCCTCGCTTCAGGTTTTGGCGGGTGACTTGCCGCGCCCGTAGGTGTCTAGGATTTTCGTTGCACAGGCTATCCACACGACCAGGGGAACGTCGGGTTTCAGCAGCGGCTCTGTGAAACCCGGGGATCCCAGATATCTGTATTGTTCTGTGATGCTGGTTACATTTATGTGATGTTGCATTTTATCACGCCTTGAGCAAAATATTATATTTTGATATATATACTAGTAGATGTTGTATATGTTTTGCATCCGCGCTGGTCCAGTCCCCGCTCTGTCGTTAGTTAAGTAACCTAACGGGTGATGACGGGACCCAGTGGCGAATGCGGATGGCATATACGTACATTATTATTTTCGTTCTTTATTGGTGTGATCAATTGATGGGACTGCGTTGATTCGGATCAATGCAAGCTAAACAAACCTATTCTGATGTTGTTGGAACATTTTTCAAAAAGCTGTTATTGCAAGGGCGTTCTCTTTTGTTTTGCACAGTGGTATTCGGTTATGAATATCCAGCACCTCAGTCGACGAGGCAAGGGCCGAGATCCCTTCATCGGGAGTGACCCCTTG
Organism: Agapanthus africanus; assembly: GCA_030015575.1. Classification (NCBI taxonomy): domain Eukaryota; kingdom Viridiplantae; phylum Streptophyta; class Magnoliopsida; order Asparagales; family Amaryllidaceae; genus Agapanthus; species Agapanthus africanus. The sequence goes on from CM057343.1 coordinate 634,859,925, forward strand.
GACAAAAGTTTGTGTCAGGGCAATAACTTCACTATAGCCGATTGCCTTTTGCTTTGCATCGTGGTATTCAGTTGGAATATCCTGCACCTCATTCTACGGGGAAAGAGCCGAGATCCTTTCACCGGGAGTGACCTCTTTAGCAAAGGTTTTCGTCACTATATTTTTATAAAAAGTTATCCGGTTCCTTCAACGATATCAAGTTCATTACGTTAAAGGTTTTTCGCCAAAAACCAGCCGTAGCCCTCCGTCTTTTCAGATTAGTATTGCTTAGTATTCGTGCTACGTATGTCGTGCTCAGCCGAGACGTAGTGTGCGGTAGCTCTGTAATGCTTTTCTGTCTTATGGATATGTGATTGGTTAGGAAAGTCGTACGGTCATTTTGGCTCAGTCAAGGAGTCGTGCGGGTGGGTCTAATGCAATCAAGATAATGACGGGTTGAACTTGACTAGGATCCTTTGATATGTTGGCTCAGTCAAGGTCACTTGGATCCTAGGGGTAAAAACATACATCGGGAGTTTCTAAAGAAACTGAAACTTGCCAGGCATGCGCATACCTTCTGGAGTGTGGTGACTTGAGTGGATTCCGTCAAGTTATCATGCGATGATAGTTGGATCCCGATTCCCACTGATGAGTTGGTTTACTCTTCGGGTGATCCCGACTAATTCTTCTTTCAGGTTTGGAGAAGAATTTGAGGTTACAGTGGGAGGTTTCCAGATTCGATAAAGTGATAACCATTCTGATCTAGGTTAGAGTGCACGCTGAGTGTTTCTTTTCTCTCTCTCTTTGGCAGCGACCATTGACCGACCCTAGATTATGACTCAGTGACCAAGTTGACCGAACCTTCTTAACACTGGCTTTTGGATTGTCAGAGTTGCAAACCTCATTGCCATTCCTACTTTTACCCTTTTCTCCAGGACACCCCGTATTACTACGAACGTCCACTTCCATTGGACAAAACCATCGTATGGTTATATACGAACTCGAAGGAATTCGAGGATGGTTTCCGGTTCTGGAGAAAACGAATAGGACTATTCAGTTGTCTTTTCCTTTTTAGCTTCTCTCAGGTTGTGAGTACTCCTTGGTTTAGGAGATAGTACACCTATTACGCAAATTGGATAGTCTTCTTCCAAACCTTAGGCTGGTGCCGAACGGTGGGGAATGAAGAAAACCAATTAGCATAACGATGGTGTACAGAAGGTATTAAGTTAAGACAAAGAAAGGGATTAGTAAGAGGGCAAAGTAAATTGCGACTGCTATTCACGACCAAACCAAGTACTTCTTCGCCAATCTTAAATCACCTTTGTATTTCTCCAGGACACTCCGTATCACTACGAAGATCCACAGTTTATTGGATACTCCATCGTATGGTTATATACGAACTCGAGAAGAACTTGTTTCAGTTCGGGGATGGATTCTGGTTCAGGAGAAATAGGAATAAGGTTTTATTCGGTTGTCTTTTATCTTCACCTTCTTTCGCATTGCGAGTGCTCCTAGGATTAGGACAGTACACCCATTATGCTTATTGGATAGTCTTCTTCCAAACCATAGGCTGGTGCCGAACGGTAGGGAAGGAAGAAAACTATTTGGCCTAAAGGGGTGTGCAGAAGGTAACGACTAAAGACATATAAAGAGATTTGGACAGATGGCAAAGAGATATACGGTTACAGTTGTGAATCTGGATAATGGAAGAGGCATTACTAGGAATACCGGAATACCCCATCGAAACATTTCAAGGTTTCAGTTTCACTGTGTACTGTTAAAAGAAAACTGATTTCCCGATTAGACACTTGCTCCAGGGTATGTATTTACCAGTTTTGATTTTCACATCTGTATGGTTTTACAGATGATGAGTGGGAGTAAGTTATTGGGAATTAGGTGATCATCCTCATTATATCGCGATTCATTGTAATTAGTGATATTTGAGGAAATCACCTGGGTTGTTTGCCGGTCGGCAAATATTTGGTTTTGAATATCCGCTGTTATGCACCAATTTCAAATTGATGTATCTGTACGTCTATTTTTATAGAGTGAGATATACATTTTTGAAATTATGTCTATGATATTTACCTATATCAGTGGATGGTTAGGTAAGGAGCATTAAACAGCGGTGTAATTCTTCTTAACCATAAGTATAATTTTCAACCTACGACACACAGTGAATGAGTTATTAGACTCAAGGGACTTATACAGAGTATTGTATATTGTCCAGTGTCCATTAGGACAGAGGGGTTGGTCCTCGTACTATATTCTGTTTACTTGTGACTTCTCTAGTTCTTAGACAGGTGTTTCGTAGAAACACAGAGTCTGAGTTTTGAGAAGTTATTGGTATATGAATAAAGTAGAGAACCAGGTATTGCAAGTATCGGGATTCTTCAAGGTGATCGAAAATGTAGATACTTATGAATGGTATTCAGTTGATAGTAATGATAATAACTAGCTTCTCTTTCAGGTTACTCATAATTGGAAGTATTCCTAAGTTGAGTAACGCTGATCGGCCTCTTTCCATTTACTTGACATGCACTGGAGACAGCTGCATGATTTGAATTTGGTTCAATTAAATCAGTGCCTCTGTTTCTGTATTGGATATAGAACAGTTCATATCTTAACGATGTTAAGGTACGGGGAGTTGTCCAGCTTATGCTTAAAACCAGACTCCGGATAACTCAAGGCACGTTTCTGTAATGGCTGTTTGTGGGTTGACCCGGGTTATGACGAGGGTTGATTTTCTACCATCTGGAAGATCAATAGTGATATTGTTCTTCACTCGCCACAATTTTAAAAGAAATGGATTTTTTCAGAAAACAGAAGTGGGAGTATGGTAGAACTGGAAGTGATTCCAGAACCGCAAACGATTACTGAAGATTTGATAAGAACCTAAAGATTCAATCTGGTTTGACATTTCATTGGCCACTCCGCAGATAAAGTGGGTAACCTCAGGCACTCGAGAGGTACTCCAGTAGCCTCAAGGACGGTGGCAGGGAGGTTATTGTTTACCCAGACTTTCCATTGCTGTTGTTCCAGACTGTGAGACCCGGCAGGAGGATGAGTATAGCGTCGTTCTAAACTTGCTTTAGAAGTGTACGTGTATATGACTCTGCCAGAGGGTTGTCGTGGTCAGTGGGAGCAGCGGAAGCATTGGTGGACAGGTGGCTTATGTCTATTTATAGACTTAAGCAGATATAGCGGAGATAGATCATCTATTTCTGATGTGACAGTCATAGGTTTGACTTCGTCAGAATAGGGGATGGATCTATTGAGAAGGTAGTAGGGTGTGATGTCCTGGTATTTGGATGATATACACAGAGTAGGAAGTGATATTCCTACACTACGATCGGTTATACTTTGGTTGTCACATAGTAGTTTCTCCACATAGGACGTGGATATTATATCAGACATTCTGGTCACTAGATCTATGGTTTTAGATCTAGATTTGGGTAGTTTCCCAATCTGGGTACTTTGACAACATTCTATGAATATTTAGAATGAACGACTCCTGGCATGGTGGTGTACCTACAGGTGATGGAGTCACCCTCTCTAAAGGTGTCTTACAGATTAAAGGGGAGAGGGATACGCATGATTGGCAGATCACTTGCTTAGGCAATTGAGTCAATCATGAGATGTCAAGTACCACACCAGATGTTGTTCTTGCAGTAGGTGCAATAAGTTGATATTGATCCAATCCTAGAGAAACGATCAGAAGCAGTTTTAGAACATAAGTTGATGTTCTAGGGATATGATAACGACAGCCTCTTTTAGGAGACGGTTATCATTCCAGGCTTCCAAGGTGACATGGATGACAGAGTGACTGTCAGAGTTATAGTTTTCCCTCTGACGAGGGGCGGTATTTTGGACAGATGGTCCAGGTGGATACTGAGGGAAGGCATGGCGCAGGATACTGATTAAGTTCAGTTGACGATACAGTCTAAGAAGTTTGGATTTGGAGTTCATTTATGAACTAGGTCCCATCAGATATCCAGACACATTCTAAGACAGGTATTGCTCATTTCGGGAGATGGCTTTCTCCGCGAACTTGAGATAAAGAGAGACATAGAAAGAAACATCAAAGCGGATCCACTCACTGAGGCTATTCCTCGAACGTAATAGTTTCGCAAACGAGCTTTGTGAGACTGACTAGTAGAGGAGTTGGGTGTTCGGTATCACACGGGCTGTGAGTATGCGACATCGCAATAATTAGCCTTGAGTGCAAGTGGGAGATTGTTGGAGATAGTGCCCTCAGAGTCAATTATTGGATCACAGGCACGTGATTGCAACGATTGAGGGAGGACCTGTCCCAGTAGGACAGTCTTGCTCAAGATGATAGTATGCTATCTGGTTTATCTTTATCATTGTGCACTGCTTTAGGTGACATTACTGATCACTATTGCACGTTGATAGAGCCCTTAGGATTCTTGCTTGACGGCCAGCAGTATGATGGCGATCATATACGTGGGAGCTGGGGTCTATAAGCACATTCTTAAAAGGTCCCTAGTCGTGGGAGTTTCGAGACTGGGCATCGATACTCCATTAGTAGACTAGTGTATACAGTGGAGACCCCGACGAGGGCGGTGGCCGGTCTCACAAGCCACTGGTGTCAGTTGGTTCACCTAAGATGTATACAGGTGCTCATTGGGTTATGAGTACACCGGACAGGACTCGCCGGGAACCTGCCAGTTGGGATTATACCAGACGTCAGATGACAGTTCCCTGGTGACATGTGTACAGGTTAGTTCATCGACCTGAGATCGTCATTTGTCTCATGTGAGTTCCCACTGTGCTTTGATTACTACCCTACCATGGCTCAAAGGAGTCGTGCAAACAGGTTTTAGTTGGGTACAGTCCCGAACCACATGGAGGCAGTAAGCGGATCTGCAGGGGTTCGACTCTCCCGGTATTGGGGGTGAGGTCGCGCTGTGTCTTGGAGAGCCATTACACAAAGCCCTCGGCTGAGGCAGGAGATTTACTTGTAGGTATTCCAGTAGTATCTTAGGGTGTTCTGGGCTACATTCCGACACGACTTGTACCGCTTTTGGGGATCTGACTTTTACCAACCCCCTAGGCCCGCCATACGATACTCATAGACGAACGGACCGGACTGTACGGATATTGTCACTGACAGGCTCAGTAGGGTGTCAGGATGAGTTCGCTCATCGACGTCCTTTTTGGTCAATAGCTGGTAGCCCGTCACGTATGGCTAATACCTCTGACGTGCTAGTGGTTAAATCCACAGCCATAGTATTGACGAGTTTTTAGAGTCCACCACACACAATTACTCAAGTTTCGGGCGAAACGCTGTTGAGGCCGTATGGAGATATGGCAGGGTTCGATCAGATACGTGCGGTATTGCACGGATCGTGATCGGACGGTTTTTACTAGCCGACTTTGGCTTAAGCCGGATTCTAGTATTAGACAGTGTAGATTTTGTCTCTTTGCATTTGTATTCAGTGGGAATACAAATGCGGGCATGTATATGCAGCAGCGGGGTTTTCCTGTAATTTATTACGGGATCCGTTTTCTGAAGTTGCCAGTTTGCATTCCGTTCCGGCCGGTTTTCTTTTGTTCCTTCCCGGCCGGACTTTTCCGATGGAGGGGTTATTTGCAAGTGTGCAAATAACATTTTGTGGAGGGGTTTTCTAGCATTATGTGGCTTCATGATGAGATTCTTTATTAGTCTTTTCCTTTGCTTTTTGAGATGAGAAAGGATTTGAAATTGAGATGACTTTGTTATCATCACATTTTGCTTATGGTCACCCATTCTCTTTTCCTACACTCACCTTCCTTTTGTTTAGTTTTTTCCCTCCACCATTTTTGTGATGGGGGGGGCACACTATTGGGGAGAGAATGAGAGAGTTCATTTTATATGTGAGGGATTGATTCATCTTATATTGATTCTTTGCTTGCTAGAATTCCAAACCTCTCTCCATTGTTCATTCTCTTCTCCACCTCCATCCTCCATGGCAACTAAACCCCAAAGAGACATAGACTCTACACTTATCTACAGCAAGTCTTGGACGCGTCGGCTAGACAACTTCGCGCCCGAGTTTCCTCGGTCCAGAGGTGGGAGCCCGTAAAAGTATCCGGCTACGAGGTGCCCTGTCCGACGAGGAGGTGATGAACAGAGATTCCGCGGGAGATCGGAGTGGAGACGAAGACCGAAGGACACGGATCGCTTGGTATAGCTCTCTTCCCTTCTCTTGATTGCTAGGATTAGGTTAATGGTTACGATCCGGGTATATTGTCCGCGGTAGCGCTGGTTTAAAGTTAAGAAAATTTTTGATTCCGCATTTTGTCCTCGAGTAGAAGGCCGGGGCGCTGCCGTGGCGCAACACAGCGACCAAAGTCGATCCGCATCAGTAGGAGCTTGGAGATGGTTGAAGACCCGAAGGACCTGGATCACTAGGTATAACCATTTCTATCTCTTTTTGTTAGCGTGCTAGTTTTAAGGTTAATGGTTTCGATCTTGGAAATCGGGTAATGGTAGCGCCGGGTTTTAGAAAAAAATTATTCCGCATTTGGCCACGTTCCGATGGCCGGGGCGCTCCCATAACCCAACATGGTATCAGAGCTACCCATTAAACCCTACTAGCTAGTTTGCACAAGCTTAAAATCTCGATCGATAAAAATTTCTAAATCAATTTTCCAATTTGCCTATTTTCTGTCGATTTCTGAATGTGATCCAAAAATGTTTCTGTATAGCTTAAAAATCCGTGCAGGTAAAACTAAAGCTACAGGAAACATTTGGTGACCTAACTCAAAATTTCCACCGTGGAACCGCCGCGAAATGTCACATTTGGCGGCGCTTCCGCGGCCCTTTTTGTGCTACAGTGACCAAATTTTTTTCTGGAGCTCTAGTTGGTGGAAAAATGATTTTTGTGATATATAGTTTTGGCCCAGATTCATTTGAGTATTGGTTTAGCACATGGGGCCATTTTGGGAAAGTTTAGTCGATCGAAATTTTAATTGTGTGTTTTCAGTACATTACATTTCTATCTGCGACCGTGAATGTCATTTGATCGGTAAATCTTGTCTAATCACTATAGTCCTTTTAGACGGGTTTGCGAACGTGACATTCACGTTGATGTTCTGTGTTGTGCTGTGATGTTACGGATTTGTCGTGGTGGATAGCTTGCATGCAATGGTAGTGCAGTTTGGATTTATTTGTACATTTGATATTGCGAGACGAGCGTCTGACATGTGGACTGCCGTCACTGCCTGTTTGTATATTATTCTTTTGGGGCACGACCGGGTTGAGGTCGATGTCACCCTTGTATATTATTTTCTTTTTCTGTACTAGGATTACCCCAAGGTGGGGTGCACGGATAGCCGGGTTCTAGAGGGCAACGGGCCCGCATCTCATGGCGTTGAGATGGAGGGGGCTTCACTCTAGAATTGGCGGCCTGTTCGCCGCACTCGTAGGGGGTACAGGTTGACCTAAGGAGGGGTGCTCAAGTTACCGGATTCCGTGAAGTGCTGGGTGGTCCATTCACTTTGCTGAAGGGGGCTGCCTCGCTTCAGGTTTTGGCGGGTAACTTGCCGCGCTCGTAGGAGTCTAGGAGTTCATTGCTCAGGTTATCCACACGACCAGGGGAACGTCGGGTTTTCAGTTGTGGCTCAAAGGAAACCCGGGGCTCCCAGATTATCTGTATTGTTCTGTGATACTTATTACTTTTCTGTGATGTTGCTTTTATCATGCCTGGGATGATTGTTATATATATACATATATACTAGTAGATGTTGTATATGTTTTGCACCCGCGCTAGCCCAGTCCCCGCTTTGTCATTAGTTAAGTAATCTAACGGGTGATGACGGGACCCAGTGGCGAATGCGGATGGCATATACGTACATTTTATTTTCGTTCTTTTCTGGTGTGATTAATTGATGGGACTGCATTGATTCTTATCAATGCAAGGATAAAACAAACCTATATATGATGTTGTTGGAACCAAGATTTTTAAAAACTGACATTACAGACGTACGCTTTTGCTTTGCACAGTGGTATTCAGTTTGGAATATCCTGCACCTCATTCGACGTGGCAAGGGCCGAGATCCCTTCATCGGGAGTGACCCCTTGGGCAGAAATTTGCGTCAACGTAATAACTTCACTATAGTCGATTAATTTTTACTTTGCATCGTGGTATTCAGTTTGGAATATCCTGCACCTCATTCGACGAGGAAAGAGCCGAGATCCCTTCACCGGGAGTGACCTCTTTAGCAAAAGTTTTCGCCACTATATATTTATAAAACCACTTGGATTCCTTCAACGATATCAAGTTCATTACGTTAAAGGTTTTTCGCCAAAAACCAGTCGTAGCCCTCCGTCATTTCAGAAAAGCAGCGCCTAGTATTCGTGCTATGTTTGTTGGCTTCCGTCAAGGCATAGTGTGCGGTAGCTATGTGTTACTTTTCTGTAGCATGGATATGCATTAATTTAGGACGGTCGTGCAGCCTTGTTGGAATCCGTCAAGGGCGAGTATGGGTGGGTCTAGATTAATCAGGACAATGACGGGTAGAACTTGACTTGCAACTTATGATTTGTTGGCATCTGTCAAGGTCATAAGCTGCTTGGGGTAAAAATCATATCGGGAGTTTCAAACATACAGGAAACTTGCCAGGCTTGCGCATACCTTCTGGAGTGTGGTGACTTGAGTGGCTTCCATCAAGTTATCATGCGATGATAGTTGGATCCCGATTCCCACTAATGAGTAGGATTACTCCTCGGGTGATTCCGACTAATTCTCCATTTAGGTTTGGAGGAGAATTCGAGGAAACAGTGAGAGCCATCCAGATTAGATAAAATGATTATCCATTCTGATCTAGATTAGAGTGCACGCTGAGTGTTTCTTTTCTCTCTCTCTCTTTGGTATCGACCATGCCCCGACCCTAGACTATGACTCAGTGACCAAGTTAACCCAACTTTTCTTAAAACACTGGCTTTTGGATTGTCCAAGTTACATACATCATTGCCACTCCTTTTTTTACCTTTTGCTTTTCTCCAGAACACCCCGTATCACTACGAATATCCACTTCCATTGGATAAAACCATCGTATGGTTATATACGAACTCGAAGGAACTTTTTCGAGGATGGGTTCTGGTTCTGGTGAAAATGAATATGATTATTCAGTTGTTTTTTCCTTTTGACCTTCTCTCAGGTTGTGAGGGCTTATAGGATTGGGAGACGGTACACCTATTACGCTTATTGGATAGTCTTCTTCCAAACCATAAGCAGGTGCCAAACGGTAGGGAATGAAGAAAACCAATTAGCCTAAGTGTGGTGTACAGAAGGTAATAAGTAAAGACAAATAAAGGGATTAGAAAGAGGGCAAAGTAAAATGCGACTGCTATGATTCACGACCAAACCACGTATTTCATCGCCACTCCTACTTCACCTTTGTATTTCTCCAGAACACCCCATATCACTATGAACATCCAATTCCATTGGATAAATCCATCGTATGGTTATATACGAACTCGAAGGAACTTTTTCGAGGATGGATTCTGGTTCAGGAGAAATAGAATAAGGATTATTCAGTTGTCTTTTATCATCACCTTCTCTCAGGTTGCGAGTACTCCTAGGATTAGGAGAGTACACCTATTATGCTTATTGGATAGTCTTCTTCCAAACCATAGGCTGGTGCCGAACGGTAGGGAAAAAAGAAAACCACATAGCTTAACGATGGTGTACAGAAGGTAATGACTAAAGACAAATAAAGGGATTTGGAGAGATGGCAACAAAATATACGGTTGCAGTCATGAATCTGGATAATGGAAGAGGCATTACTAGGAATACCCGGATACCCCTTCATAACATTTTCATGTTTCATTTTCACTATGCGTTGTTAATAGAAAAACTGATTTCCCAATTAGATACTTACTCCAGGGTATGTATTTACCAGGTATGATTCTCATATCTGTATAGTTTTACAGATGATGAGTAGGAGTAAGTTATTGGGAATTAGGTGATCATCCTCATTATATCGGAATTCGTTGTAATTGTTGATATTTGAGGAAATCGCCTGGGTACAGTTTTCAACCTACGACGCACAAAGTTTGAGTTATTAAACTCAGGGGACTTATACAAAGTATTGTATATTACCCAGTGTCCATTAGGACAAAGGGGTTGGTCCTCGTACTTTATTCTGTTTACTTGTGACTTCTCAATTTTTAGACAAGTGTTTCGTAGAAATACAGGGTTTAAATTTTGAGAAGTTATGGGTACAAGAATAAAGTAGAGAACCATGTGTTGCAAGTATCGAGATTCTTCAAGGTGATCGAAGATGTAGATACTTGTGTTTGGTATTCAATTGATAGTAATGGTTTTGAGAAACTTGTTTCTCTTTCAGGTTACTCATAATTGGATGCACTCCTAAGTTGAGTAATGCTAATCGGACTCTCTCCATTTAGTTGACATGCACTGGAGACAGCTGCATGTTTTGAATCTGGTTCCAATTAAATCAGTGCCTCTATTTCTATATTGTATATAAAATGGTTCATATCTTAACGATGTTAAGGTACGGGGAGTCGTCCGGCTGATGCTTAAAACCAGAATCCGGATAAACTCAAGGCACGTTTCTGTAATGGCAGTTTGTGGGTTAACCCGGGGTTTGACGAGGGTTAACTTTCTACCATCTGGAAGATCAATAGTGATATTGTTCTAGACTCGCCACAGTTTTAGTTAAATGGATTTTTTCAGAAAAAACAGTAGTGGGAGTATGGTAGAACTGGAAGTGATTCCAGAACCACAAACGATTACTGAAGATTTAGTAAGAACCTAAAGATTCAATCAGGTTTGACATTCCATTAGCCACTCCGCAGATATGGTGGGTTACCTCAGGCACCCGAGAGGTACTTCGGTAGCCTCAAGAACGGTGACAGTGAGGTTCTTGTTTACCCAGACTTGACACTACTGTTATTCCAGACTATGAGACCCGGCAGGAGGATGAGTATAGCGTCATTCTAAACTAGCTTTAGAAGTGCACGTGTATATGACTCAGCCAGAGGGTTGTCGTAGTCAGTGGGAGCAGTGGAAGCGTAGTGGACAAGTAGCTTGTGTCTATCTATAGACTAAAAGCAGATATAGCGGAGATAGATCATCAATTTTTGATGTGACAGTCATAGGTTTTTGACTTCATCAGAATAGGGGATGGATCTGTTAATAAGATAGCAGGGTGTGATGTCCTGGTATTTAGGATGGCATTCTTTTTGTAGGAAGTGAAATTCCTATACTATGATCGGTTATATTTTGGTTGTCACACAGTAGTTTCTCCACATAGATTATGGATATTATATCAGACATTCTGGTTACTAGATCTATGGTTTTAGATCTAGATTTGGGAAGTGTCCCAATCTGGGTACTTAGACAGTATTCTAAAGGTATTTTAGAATGGACGACTCCTGGCATGGTGGTGTATCTGCAGGTGATGGAGTCACCCTCTCTAAAGGTGTCATACAGACTAAAGCGGAGAGGGATGTGCATAATTGGCATATAACTTGCTTAGGCAATTGAGTCAATCATGACATGTCAAGTACCACACCAGATATTGTTTTTGCACTAGATGCAATAAGTTGATATATTAGTCCAATCCTGGAGAAAAACAAATGGAAGCAGTTTATGAACATAAGTGGATGTTCTAGGGATTTGATAACGGTGGCCTTCTTTAGGAGACGGTTATCATTCCAGGCTTCCAAGGTGACCTGGATGACAGAGTGACTGTCAGAGTTATAGTTTTACCTCTGACGAGGGGCAGTAGTTTGGACAGGTGGTCCAAGAGGATACTGAGGAAGGTATGGCGCAGCATACTGATTAAATTCAGTGGTCGATACGGTCTAAGAAGTTCTGGATTTGGAGTTCATTTATGAACTGGGTCCCATCAGATATCCAGAAATATTCTAAGACAAGTATTGCTCATTTAGGGAGATAGTTTTCTCCGCGTAGTTGAGATAAAGAGAGACATAGAAAGAAACACTGGAGCGGATTCACTCACTGAGGCTATTTCTCGAACGCAATAGTTTTACAAACGAGGTTTGTGAAACTGATTAGTAGAGGAGTTGGGTGTTCGGTATCACACGGGCTGTGAGTATGCGACATCGCAATAATTAGCCTTAAGTGCAAGTGGAACATTGTTGGCTATAGTGCCCTCAAGGCAATTATCATAGTCGCGGGCATATGATCATGATGATTGAGGGAGGACCTATACCGATAAAACAGTCTTACTCGAGATGATAGTATGCTATCTGGTTTGTCTTTATCATCATGTATATGTTGATAAAGCCCATAGGATTCTTGCTTGACTACTAGCATTGTGATGGCGATCACATACGTGGGAGCTGGGGGTCTATAAGCACATCCTTAAATGTCCCTAGTCGTGGGAGTATCGAGACTGGGCATCGATACTCCAGTGTAGACTGGTGTATACTTATCTAGACCCTGACGAGGGGCGGTGGCCGGTCTCACAAGCCATTGGTGTTAGTTGTTCACCTGAGATAGTATACAGGTGCTCATTGGGTTATGAGTACACTGGACGGACTCGCCGGGAACATGCTAGTTGGTATTATACGTATAGTCAGATAGCAGTTCCCTGGTGACATGTGTACAGGTTAGTCTGTCGACCTGAGATCGTCATTTGTCTCGTGTGAGTTCCCACTGTGCTGTGATTACTACCCTATCCCGGCTCAAAGGAGTCGTGCAAACAGGTTTTAGTTGGGTACAGTCCCGAGCCACATGGAGGCAGTGAGCGGATCGTCAGGGATTCGTCTCTCCCGGTATTGGGGGTTGATGTCGCGCAGTGCACGGGTGGCCATCACTAGAAATACTCGACCGGGGTATGTGAGAATTACCGATCCAGGATCGATAGTTTCTCGGGTAGTGATGGGTTTCATACTGACACGAATTATCGCGTTGTTAGGGGTCTGACTTTATCTACCCCCTAGACTCGATATGCGATACTTTTAGACGAACAGACCGGACTGTACGGATATTGTCACTGACAGGCTCTGTAAGGGTTCGGATGAGTTTGCTCGTCGGCCTTCGTTTCGTTCAATACCTGGATAGCCGTTACGTACAGCTAGTGCCGCTGACGTGCTTGTGGTTAAACCCACTGCCAGCGTATTGACGAGTCTTTAGAGTCCCACACAGAGGGTTTTCATGGTTCAGACGATATGGTGTAGGTGATGTAAGTTGATACATACACGTGTCCGATTAAATATGTGCACAGGCTGCACAGACTTTAATCGGACGGTTGATAATACTAGCGACTTAGGATTAAGCCAGATTGTTAAATCAAGTTTTGATTTAATAATTTACATATGTATTTATATATATGTATTCTAGTATTATTGCTCACTATTTATTTTCTCTCTTTGGCTATTCGTATTTTCGTACAAATACGCGTATGTGTATTCCAATACATATACCGGGAAGAATTCCGTATTTATACGGAATGGCTTCTAGAAAATGCCACCTCATTATTGATTTTCTTTTGAAAATCATTTTGTTTATAATGAGGTGGAAATGGTGACATGGCATAGGCATGGGTCTTGGTCAAAGCATGGTATTTTACATGTAGTGATTGGTATGGTTGTCATTTCTTTATTGCTTTAATTGGATAAGATTTTTGGATGCATGATTGGGGCATGAGAGAGGGGGACGGCCACTATATGGTGGCAATTTGGTTGCTCATTTGAGGATGATGGATTTTTGGTGCCCTACACACTCTCTCACTCTCATACTCATACATCCAAAAACACTTAGCCAATTTCTAAGCTCATGCCTTCTATGTTTTCATCACCTCCACATCTTCCATGGTAGCTCAATGAGCATTAGTTTTTGAGAGAGAAAATTTTGGTGAGAGTATTCTACACCCCCACTCTCCACTACTAGCGATCTTGGAGGGCCGGTTAGTCCGTTCAACGAACCTGCTTGCACCGTTTCCCTCGGGTGGATCATCGGAGATGAAGGAAGACCGGCGACCAAAGTCAGTCCGCATCACTAGGAGCTTGGAGATGGTCGAAGACCTGAAGGACCTGGATCACTAGGTATAACCATTTCTATCTCCTTTTGTTAGCTTGCTAGTTTTAGGGTTAATGGTTTCGATCTTGGAAATCAGGTAATGGTAGCGCCGGGTTTTAGAAAATTTTTGTTCCGCATTTGGCCATGTTCCGATGGCCGGGGCGCTCCCATAACCCAACAGCAACTGCCCATTCCGAAGAGGCCACATGAAATGAATATGACCGGCAATCACGTATACTGCCCATACCATAGGGTGGTGAGTTATACCATTGAGGACTGCTGTGTTTTCAAAGATTGGGTAGATGACCAATACAAGCTTGAAAAAACCTCACAGTCCTCGGATGTATCGGCAAACCACAGAGCTACGGTCATCAACACAGCTCCGCCAAGATCAAAGTTCGAAGAGCTAGGATAAGCAAGCACATTCGACCACCACGTCGTTAAACTGGGGAACAATCGACCTCTAAGTCGTTAAACTGGAGATGTAAAAATGTGTAAATAAAACAAAATAATAATAATAATAATAATAAAAAGCTAAAATGATGGGGCAACTCGCAATAAAAATCAGCGAGTAAAAATAAAGATGAAAATAAAGCCGAAATGATGGGGCAACCGTGAATAAAAAGTCGAAATGATAGGGCAATCGCGACCTTCGCGATAAGAAAAGCTGAAATGATAGAACAATCGCGGTAATAAAAAAACGGCGAATGATGAGTCGCTCCTGGTACCATATTCCAGTGCAGCGATGCAGACGCCGTCTAAAACTCAAATCCCCAACGGCGAATGATGAGTCGCTTGTTCAGTTGATAAAACTGCACATTTAATATGACATTTTCCTACTATTTCTATATAATAAAAGGTGTTTATTATAATATATGATACATATGAGGGTTTATCTGTAAAAATACTATTTTCATATATTTATATATTATAATTAACATTTTGTAGGAAAAAATAAGCATATAATATCCATGTGACATTTGGTCCATTTAAATATGCTTACCTTATTAATACCTTTGACCAATACTTAATGGTTAAGTTAATATTTCAATAAAATAAACTCTACTAAATATTATTTGTTGAGCTATTGTGCAGAATTTGCAGGGCTGAAATCAAGGAAATCAAAGTTGGTAAAACAAACATGCCTAATTAAGAAAGTAAACTAAAGAAATCAAGGCTGGCAGTGACTGTTTACCCTAATCAGAGCAAAGCTCTGTTCAAATTCCGAGGCGGGAGATATAACAACGCTTCATCTCCCCCCCAATCAGAGCAAAGCTCTGCTTGGAAAATTTAAATTTTAATAACTGAAGCAACGCTTCAGATTCTTTGCGCTGCGCGCCACGTGTCAAAATCAGACACGTTAGCGCAGGGAGCGCAGCGCCCAAGAAGGCGCGCCCAATCAGAGCAAAGCTCTATTTTTCTGAAGCAACGCTTCAGTTGCGCTGCGCTCTGCGCTGCGCGACACGTGTCAGCGCAGTTGCGCTAGCGCAGTTGCGCTGCGCGACACGTGTCACGCGCTGGGGCATCTGCGCCGAACAGAATTAAATTTTCAAGAAATCTTTTCAGTTCTTATTAAAACAAGAAGATTTTCTTCTGCAAAGCAGAAGCCCTTGGATAAAAAATCCAACGGTGGGGAAAATTCCCCAAATCACTCAGAGAAATATTTCTTTAACAAATTTAACTAATTTATGGGCACTATAAAAAGGACCCCAGACCTTAATTCAAGAGGGAGGAACATTTTTCTTTTAAAAAAAAAAAAAGAGAAGAGAACTCTTGAGAACTCCTCAAGAACAACAGAAGGTAAAAACCTTTAGGAAAAAGAGAAAATTCTCTTATGGACAGATTATTGATCTGAGAACAAGATCAATAATTTTAAAATAAAAGAAAAAAATAAGTAATAATAGTGCTTTGCACTTTCTTTTTTATGAACCTCTGGTTCTTGAAACAAAATTTTTTTATTTTCTTTGATCTAAATTAGATCAAGAAATCAAATAGTGCTCTGCACTCCTGTTCTTGAATCTAAAAGATTCTTAGTGTTTTGCACTTCCAAACTGCGCTGTTGCGCTCTTGAGAGAGCGCCACGTGTCAGCTACAAAACAACTTGCGCTATGCGCTCTTGAAATAGAGCTTTGCTCTCTGGAATTGGCGCAACTCACCAGAGCGCGCCACGTGTCAGCAGCGCAACAGCACAGCGCATTAGCGCAGCGCACTGCGCTATTGCGCTTGCGCTCGCTAGAGCGTGACACGTGTCACCACCATATGAGCTTGCGCTCATTACTTGGCTCAAAGCGCCTGACAAGCCACGTGGGGCACTGTCAGAGTACTTAATGCCTTGCATTATTAAAGAAAAGGAACAGAGCCCAATTAAAAGGCCTAACAGGCTCAATCAAATATGCTATGCATTTTAAAAAGGGCAGAGCCCAAACAAAATAGATGCTCTGCATCATTTATAAAGGGCAGAGCCCAATCAAAACAAGAATAATGCAGTGCATTACTAAAAAGGGGCAAAGCCTTAGAACAGGCCAAAGACAAAAAAAATATTGAAGCTGGACTTAGCCCAATTTTGGCCATAAGTCCTTAAATTAAATTGACTGGGCACGACTGCTCCCTAAATCAATTTACATCTGGTTCGAGGGTACATCTCGAACTCCTCTGACACCTATCGTTGTAATTCCTCAACGACGTCAGAGAGGTGACGGGTCCCAACTACCACACATGAATATAGACTGCGGGGTCCCTAAACTCGTGGACCGAAATGTCCTTAAACTAATATTGGACCGAAATGTTCTTAAACTAATATCGGACCGAAACGTCCCTAAACTACCGAAACGTCCCTAAACTAATATCGGACCGAAACGTCCCTAAACTAATATCGGACCGGGACGTCCCTAAACTAATGATGGACCACCACGTCCCTAAACTGGAACATGGACCGAAACGTCCCTAAACTAATATTGGACCGAAACGTCCCTAAACTAATATCGGACCACCACGTCCTTAAACTGGAATATGGACCACTATGTCCCTAAACTGGAACAATAGAGCCTCCAAATGCTCTTTTGCCGGATCTAAATGGTCCCGTTTAAGTTAATCTTAGCCCCAAATACGGCTAACGTATCCTTAAACATTTAAATGGACTATAAAACTCCAAATCGACTTTGGTTCAAGGGCACATCTCTGAACTCCTCTGACATTTGCCGTTGTAATCCTTCAACGACGTTAGAGAGGTGACGAGTCCCGACAGCCAGAGATTAAATGGATTATCATGTTAAGTTGATCTTAGTCCCGAACAGGACTAACGCATCCTTAACGAACGTTTAAGTTGATCTTAGCCGCAACGCGACTAATGTATCCTTAAACTAAAAACACCAAACCCAAATCTAAGTAAATACGGATTTGGACTAATCCACGTCCTACGGGCGACGGCATTACTCAGTCTCCGTATACAATCCACGGGCAACCACAAACAAAACAAACACACACGACACGAAGTGAAATTCTGGAGAAGGAGAAAGTTGTTACCGCGATACGGTAGCGTAATTAACTGCAGGGGCTTGCGCCTGCAGAGAAGAGCGTCCCCACAATCAAAAACCCCTCAAGCGAGGGGGAATCTGACGAAGTCTGCTACATCGGCCGCATCCGTCTAAACCTCCGATACATGGTGCCATAAATCAACTTGGCATCTTCGGAGAGGTGGACGGATAAAACCAAATAGCATCTGCCCCGAATCTCAGCGTCAGGCCATCGCGGTCCTGAGCGCCGTCCTTCGGAGGGGAACAGATTCTGGCACGCCCGGTGGGACCTCTTCCTCTTTCCACTCCACACTTCGTGTGTCGTCTTCGCGAACCAATCGTAGTTTGTTAAATGGTTGCCTTTGGGTTCCAAGTTTACTAAGATTTAGCCTCTCATTGGATGCAGAAGAGAAATCAAGCATCGATGGCCTCAACCTGTTCGAAGTGCTCCAATTGCGGTTGCAGCTCGCGTCCGGCCTCAACTGGAGGCATAACCTACGGGCCCCAAGCGGCCTCTTTGTTCACCATGCCAGTGGAACAGGTAACTCAAGCCACCACTGGGCTCTTCTTCGGGACCATGCTCCCGCCGACGAGCTTTAGCACTCCTGTGCCCGAACAAGAATATCCCAAGAAGTCGGTTTTCGATCGACTTTCAATTACTGCGGCCCCTGTCAACAGGTCGCACAATGCCAAACCAACGGCCTCTGTTTTCACCAGGCTAGATCAGAACCATAGAGTGGCCGTCCCAAAGAGGGCAACGGCCGCTGCTCCGGAAGACGTTAAAGCGGTTTCTCCCATCAAAGAATCGGTCTTCGCGAGATTGACGATTCCCACTCCTGCCCCTATTGGTCAAAGGACATCAGTCTTCAATAGGCTGACATTGGCAATCACCCCATATTCAAACAGGGGGCAAAAAGAAGCTATCTCAATCTCTGAGCCAATCCCAATGGCTCGCCGTGCTCGACGTCGCCATTGGCAACGAGTGAGGAAGGCCGGGGGCAACTCTCCCTCAGGGCTAACTCCATCGGCTCCAGTGGTGGAAGTCAACGCTGCTGTCCCAACTGGGAACAGCTTTGAACTGCTGAGGAGGGTACGGAAAAACTCTCCAACCGCTACACTGAAGGGATCTCCTCCACCTGCGGAGAGAATTTCAGAAACGAAGCAAGAACAGCCCCCTCAACGGCTGTCGTCAAAAATTTATAAGGTTTGGCGGAGGGTTCAAGACTCTGTGATTGATCCGGACCACTCTCGTCATCAGAAAAAGGCGAAGGTGGAAAAAGACAAGTACCGTCCCATTAAACAACGGGGGATAGCAGCCGCTAGGATGCCCACTGTTCCCCTCCGAAAGACGGCGCGACACAGCGTCTTGCCTGAGATTCGGGGCAGATGCTAATAGGTGCTATCCGTCCACCTCTCCGAAGATGCCAAGTTGATTTATGGCACCACGTATCGAAGGTTTAGACGGATGCGTCCGATGTAGCAGACTTCGTCAGATTCCCCCTCGTTTGAGGGGTTTTTGATTGTGGGGACGCTCTTCCCTGCAGGCGCAAGCCCCTGCAGTTAATTACGCTACCGCATTGCGGTAACAACTTTCTCCTTCTCCAGATGGTCACTTCGTGTCGTGGGTGTCTGTTTTGTATTTCGTTGCCCGTGGATTGTTTACGGGGACTGAGTTATGTCGTCGCCCGTAGGGCATGGACTAGTCCAAATCCGTATTATCTTAGATTTGGGTTTGGGGGGGTTTTGGTTTGAGGATACGTCAGCCCTACTCGAGGCTAAGATCAACTCAAACGTTTGTTAAGGATACGTTAGTCTATCTTTGTGACTAAGATCAACTTAACGGGATCGTTTAGATCCGACACAAGAGCGTTGGGACTCTAATGTTCCAGTTTAGGGACATAGTGGTCCATGAATGTGTGGCCGTCGGGACCCGTCACCTCTCTGACGACGTTGAAGGATTACAACGACGGATGTCAGAGGAGTTCAAGGATGTA
Source organism: Agapanthus africanus (assembly GCA_030015575.1). Classification (NCBI taxonomy): domain Eukaryota; kingdom Viridiplantae; phylum Streptophyta; class Magnoliopsida; order Asparagales; family Amaryllidaceae; genus Agapanthus; species Agapanthus africanus. The sequence goes on from CM057343.1 coordinate 634,879,434, forward strand.
CCCTCAAGCCGGAGTCAATTGGGGGATTTATAGTCCACTTTGTTTTGAAGGTTTAAGGATACGTTAGCCATCTTTGAGGCTAAGATCAACTTAAACGGGACCGTTTAGATCCGACAAAAGAGCATGTGGGGCTCTATTGTCCTAGTTTAAGGACATTACGGTCCATAGGTAGTTTAAGGACATTGCGGTCCGTGGGTAGTTTAAGGACATTGCGGTCCATTGTTAGTTTTAAGACATCTCGGTCAAGGTTAAGGACGTCGTAGTCCATTGGTTTAAGGACCCCACAGTCCATTGTTAGTTTTAAGACATCTCGGTCAAGGTTAAGGACGTCGTAGTCCATGGGTTTAAGGACCCCACAATCCGGTATGTGCTCTGGATGCTTCACACGGGTTCACTGCCGTGCTTGGCGAGGACCAGGCTCCGCTCTGGACGTTTCCCACGGGGTCAAAGAGTGACATTATCCGCGTTCCACGTAACCAGGAATTTGCATTAGACATGAGTTTAAGGACCCCACAGTCCATATCAATGTGTGGTCGTCGGGACCCGTCACCTCTTTGACGGCATTGAGGGATTACAATGCCAAGTATCAAAGGAGTGAAGAGATGTACCCTAGAACCGGAGTGGATTAAATAACCTTGGCCCAATTTGGGGTCAAGACGAATTAATTATGTTATGAGTCCATCGGACCAGTTAATCACAAATTGAGGACTTATGGCCATCTTGGGCTAAGTCCAATCAGGAGAGGCTTTGCCTCCATCCATTTAAGCCAATTGGGCCGAAGTCTAGTGTTAAACACTACAGAGCAGTCAGTGTTGAACACTGGGAATGGGGTTGGCAAGTTAGTGTTTAACACTAAGAGAATATTTGGTGTTGAACACCAGCAACAATGTTTTTTCAGGTTAGTGTTAAACACTAAGGTAATCAGTGTTGAACACTGCAAATGAAGATCTCAGATTAGTGTTTAAACACTAAGGTAATCAGTGTTGAACACTGCAAATAAAGCTTTTTAATTAGTGTTGAACACTAAGGCCCAACAGTGTTTTAACACTGGGTTCGAGAGTTTTAGTTTAGTGTTTAAACACTAAGGTAAGAGGGGTCACGTGGCAGCACGTGAGAGCGCCCTCCCTTCCTTTGTTCTGCTGAGATTATCGCGTCTTCCAGAGCATCACGTGCCATCACGTGATGGGCATTCAAATGCCCATGGATTAGAGCTTCTGCTGAGGGTCACGTGGGTGACGTGGGGTGCTGCCTCAAAGGGGCTTTCTGTAGCTCTCTTGGGGGGGGTCACGTGATGACACGTGACCCTGCCTCTAGGTATTTTGTTTAGAGGCTTTGTTAATCTTCTTAGGAATTAAATTCCTCGAACTATAAATTTTAGAGGAATTAAATTCGTACTTCCTTTCGAAGACTTATATTCTGGGATAGAGTTTAACTCTGGATTTTCTGTAGGAATTAAATTCCTCATATACGTGAAGGGTTGAATAGGGTTAAACCCTAATAAAAGTTTTTAAGGAGTTTAAACTTCCATCCTCTGTATGATTAAGGGAATTAAATTCCTGCTGTTTCAACAGAACTAGGTTCTTAATTAGGGTTAAACCCTGTTTCTTTTTTTGTTCTGGAGGAATTAAATTCCCATAATATAGGGTCAAGCCCTCCTTTTATTTTAAAGGAATTAAATTCCTATAGTTCTGTGAGAATTAAATTCTCGTGCTTGCATTCCTTCTCCATGTTTTGGATCTGCATGGCAGGATCTCAACCCATTGAGAATTAAATTCTCAACCTTAAGGGGAGATGTGCACTTTGCAGATCCTCCATCAAAGAGAGAAGAAATATGTTCTTCTGTTTTTACATTATCAGAGTTAAACTCTGTTGAGAATTAAATTCTCTTTCTTTCAAAAGGCCTTCCCTTTCTTACCTAGGGTTTTTTGCAGAAGATCCGAGTCTTTTTCAAAGTATCAAAGCTCTTCTCCTTTTTTCTTTTTTCTTCTCTGCGCCTCTCTATGTATGTATGTCTCTTGGCTCCTATTTATAGGAGAAGCAGCCGAATCAATCAGTTTTTTGACGAATCTTCATTGAGATTTGATTTGCATTCATCATTCATTTTGGACCTTTGGATTATTAGGTGAATTTTATTCACCATTGGATTTTAAATCCAGAGATTCTCCCTTGTTATTTTGGTTAGATTTAAAGGGGAAATCTTTCCAAACCCGAGATTTTCCCATAGATAGATGATATTTCATCACCTCTGAATCTTTAATTCGATCGGTTCCAGATAGCCGCTTTCCTTTGGAAAGATTTGATTCTCCTTCAGAATTTAATTCTGTTTGACAAAATGGGCTTTGAAAGCTGATCACGTGTGACCACGTGACCCATGGTCACGTGTGGGCACGTGACCCCCTTTGGAATGAGCCTTTTCCTTTCTTTTGCGCTCTGTCTTCTGATTGCTGCCTAAGCGTCACGTGCTACCACGTGACCCCTGGTCACGTGTGAGCACGTGACCCTTGTTTGAACTCTCTGTCTTCGGTTCTTCTGGAGAACGAGTCTGCTGTCTTGAACGTCACGTGCCAACACGTGACCCTGGTCACGTGGGAACACGTGACCTCTTCTGAAGCCTTTTCTTGACTTGATCAGAGAACTTGTGTGCCTTTGACGCTTGCGTTTAAATGTCACGTGTCGCTACGTGACCCTGGTCACGTGGGAGCACGTGACTCTTTCTGAAGCCCATTTTCTTCAGCGTAGTCAGGAGACTGCACTTGACTTGATGATGCCTTTTAGGTGTCACGTGCCAACACGTGACCCCTTTTTGAAGCTTTTCCCAGAAGCTTTCCTGATTTTAAATCAGGAAACAAATGCCCCCACAGCGTTGTTCTCACGTGTCTGTACGTGAGTGCAACGCTGTCACCTCTCGTGACCGTTGGATTCCTCTAGGGATCTGGGGAGACGAAGCGTTTCCATTGTCTTCTATAAATACCTCTGTCTCTTCATAGGAGCCTTCACTTTGTTCATCTTCTTCTTCTGAGAACTTCTTCTTTGAGAATTTAATTCTCGCTTTCAGAGCTTAGTTCTCTGTCTCAAAACAATCTTCAGAGTTTAACTCTGTTCGAAAGGAATCCTTTTTCCTCAGGTAATGTTCTTGGACAACGATGGACCTTCACATTTCTCTGGATTTTAAATCCAAAACAAGGGTTTTTACCCTTTTTTCTTCATATTTTCCATAAGAACATGAAACTGTTTAATCTTTCAACTGAAGATCTCTTAGGGTTTAGATGATCTTTGGGGAGATGATGATGACGGTTCAAATCCATGGAATTTAATTCCATCCAAAATACTTCTGGGAATTTAATTCCCTTTTCTCAATAAGGAATTTAATTCCAACGAAGAACTCGATTTCTTCACACAGAGGCTTCCTGGGGTCTCTTGGCCCGAGGTTGTTCTTCTGCAATTAATGCAATGGGGGCTTTGTAATGATGTCTTTTTTGTGTGAATTTAATTCCTTTGATTTTACTGGATCCACTGTAGAGCCCGAGACAGATCCCGTTGGGGGAATGTGCATGGCCATCATTTTTTATTAAATGAGGATATTCCCTTTTGTTTTATTATAACTGTTTGGTCTCATTATTAATGAGCCGTCATCCGGATTCTGTGGGGCCCATGTGTTTTGTAGCCAATGGTCCCAGGAAACTTTGCTGTTGCTTTCTCCCACTAGTCTTCATGTTCATGCATGAATATATATCGCTGACTTTCCTTTTAACGGTTTTCTTTTATTGGATTTCAGGTGCGATGGCTTCCGCTCCACGCTTTCCCTTTTCTCGCTCGGAGGCGGCTTTTCCTCAGTCACCGTCTGATGAGGAAGTGATGGCGATGATTCGGGCTCATGACCCGAACTGCACCGACCTTCTTCAGTGGGGGTCTTGGTATAGTCAGATTATTCAGGGTCGTCGGAGTTTTCTTTGCGCGGTGCCAATGGAGCCTACTTTCCCTTTTTACCGATGGATCCTCCAAGGACAGCTTTTGCTGTGGAAATGCCCAACTGGACTCCAACGGGGAGGCTTGAGCCTTCGACGACCGGTATTCCGAACCATCCGATTCCGGCCATAGACATCTTGGGGCGGCGTATCTGCCAGGGTGAGGCCCACCCATGGGGGCAAATTTATAAGATAGGGCTCACTCCCAGGCATCCTACGGGCTACCTTCTCTGGGCTCGCTACATCCTTTCCGCCCATCGGGCGCGGTTGCAGAAAGTTGGGCTTTATCAGGCCATATATGCGTCACTGTTCCATTACAAGTCCCCGCATGCCTGGTGGGTCAAGGCGTTTTTGAACCAGTGGAATCTTCCCACTAATACTTTTCTTCTGGGGGATCGCGAGGTCTCGATCTCTCTTGCAGAATTTTATGAAATCTCAGGATTGCCAATCAGGGGCGCACTGTATGAGGAGTTGTTGCCTTCTGACGAATATGTCTTCGAGCCCGAGTCTGCACCGATTGACGGCCTGTCCGCTGAGAATGCTGTTCGCCATAAGCGCCCCAGCTTGATCAAGGCGCTGGGTATTTTTGATCAATTGTTCACTGAGTCTGAGGAGCAGGGTGTTACTTTTAAAAGCTTCATTTCCTGTTTCCTTCGTGAGGATATCATATCGAAGACTGCTCCGAAGTTTGCTAACATCAGGGACCCCTTTGGGTTTGGTCCGAAGAAGCTACCGACTGCTAAATCGGACCTGCCACAATATTATATCCCCATCGTGTCGCCGATGTCTTTTGAGTCCGTTGCAGCACCCGGTATGGATGAAGAAACATTCTTTGTGGGGTTTGTCAGTGTTTGGCTTAGCTGGTTTGTTATCCCGATGCATCGCCGCTTCATGAGAGCCTCGGTCATCTACCCGGCTCATCGTATTGCAGAGGGGACGCGGTTGGCCATCGGCATCCCGGCCTTGGCACACCTCTATAATGGATTGGGCACCGCAGCTAATACTTCTACGCCTGGCGTGGATGTGGTGAACTTTTCGCTTCATTATTTCACGTCCTGGATCGAAATGCATGTATTGGGGGCGTTCGCCATGCATCAGAGGCCCTCATTTTACGATGCCTACCCCTTTCCACGACTTATGCGGCTAGTGGATGCTTCTGCCGCCGACCCGACTCAATTCGGGGCCATTCGGGTGCTAATTTCTCCTCATGCCACCGCTGGCGGGTTGGTTTTTACTGATCGGGTCTTGTCTACTCCTTCGGGTCCCGTCCAACAACTCTGGGACCAGTCGAAAGACAACGCACCTTCTCTGAAGCCCCGGGAGGCCACGCATTTGTATGCAATCAGACCGGGTTACTTGGTGTTTCGCCAGGACAATGCGGCTCTTTTCATGCGGTACAATCCGCATCGATTTGCCCGGCAGTTCGGATACGACCAGGGTGTTCCTTTCGAGGCTTTTATGGTCGCCCCGATCCCTTCGCTTGATGCTGTTCGCGATGCTGCTCATCATTTTATGAGGCTGAACACCGGCTCTTATTTCATGGTCCCTGAAGCTGAGTACATGCCTCGATGCGTGGGCGCGTTTACGGGCTGGTATCTTCATCGGGTCAACCCAATCATTCTCGAGGAAAGGAGGGTGCTTCTTGGCCACGATGCCCCTCCTCTGGCTCCTGGGGCTGAGTTACGACCGAGGGTTCCAGTCCGCTTTCCTTTGAGGGAGATTGGCACCGCGCTCATTCCAGGGGAGTCCGGGGTAGACCTTACTCCGATAGCTGGTATGCCTTTGGGTTCTCGCTCACGGGGTAAGCGGGCTCCGGTAGTAGTACCCCCGCCGGTGGCGGCGCCAACCCCCGTGGTGTCGATGATGGCGGTATCGTCCTCGGTTGTGGCACCGAGCGATAGAAACAAGGATGAGGGCGCTGAGGGCGATGTGGGCCAGCGCCGCCCTAAGGCTTCGCGAGGGAGGAAGCGGTCATCCTCGGCGACCGGCTCCGGGTCTAAACGGCGGAAGAAAGCGGCTACTGCCCCGCTTGATTCTGTGATGGAGTCTGAGCCTATCCTTGAGGACGAACCATTGGCCGTGCAAGAGTCGGACGCTGGACTTCTCTTCCCGGGTTCAGTGGATGAGGAGGCTGCGCAGTTGGCCGAGGCCATACGGCGCTCAAAAGACGCGTCTCACAACGCCAAGGTTCCGAAGAAGTCTTACCCCGCTGTAATTTTCTACGAAGACCCTTCGTGGATTCGGCGGCGATTTATCGGCCCTTTGGAGGAATGGGGGGAGAGGGCTCTGAAGCAGGCCGCTTCAGAAGACGCAGCTGATGCACTTTCTTTGTGGACTGGCGGTCATGAGTCTACGCTCGAACCCCGGCGAGCCCACCTCCTTGAGAAGGAGCAGCGGCTTGAAGAAGCCATATTGAGGGCTTCTTTGCGTATAGGTATATTGTGTTTCTTTTATAGTTTTTCCGATCTTTTATGCCCGTGCATATATATATCATTATTCTTATTTGCATCGTGCAGAGTCTTCGACGCTGGGGGAGCTCCCCACGGGCCCACTAAAGCTAAAGCCCGCCAAAATTCTCAATGAGGCATTGCTGGATGTGGAGGGGGCTGACGAGGCTGCTCCTCTCATGGTGGAACTTCCAGCGGCGGTTCTTGGCCAGGGCGTGCTTGCCCCTTTGGAGGAGGCTCCTTTGGAGGCCGACGCCCCAATGACTCCGACTGCGAGCGGCCCAAAGGCTGGGAGCGAGGTAGTCGGGATTACTCTCCCTTTGTTGGAGCCTGAGGTCATGGCGGAGAACGTTGAGGCTGCTATCCCCCCGGCTCAGAATAGGAGGACTGTTGAAGGTATTTCTCTGTGTTTTAATTTAGCAACCCCTTCATAGTCTGAACTCTTTTATCTTTCCCAGAATTGCGCGGTTTGGCGGCCACGATCGCGGATCTGTCGCCTCGACAGTCATTTCAGCGTTTATTGGAGATGGCAGCTCCGCAAGCGATCCCCCCTCAGCGCATTGTCCTTTCGTCTGGGCAAGGTTGGTGTCGTCCATCCCTTCTCATAGCATCGTCGTTATTTTTGCGTACTGACATTGACGTTTCTTGCAGTTCTGGAAGCCGATGACGAGGTCGAGATTCTCGAAGGGCCAGGGGAGCCTTCAGCTCCTGCTTGTACAACTGTCGGTGAGTGCCATTTCATTGCACTCTCACTCGTTCCTTGCTTAAGAATTTTGTTGACGTCTTTTAAATTTAAACAGCTCTGCCAGTCTCCACGGCGTTGGAGTCGCGCATCGTGATGCCACCCGGCCTTTATGCCTTGCGGGCTTCAGAACGCTTGGCCCAATTAAGCCTCGTCTCCTTGTCGTCTCTGATCGAGGAGCTTCGTGCTGGCAGCACGACCACGGCTGAAGCGTTCGCTGCCGAGGCTAACGGTTCTCTTCCTTTTCTTGCCACCTACCACAGCGAAGAGGTGGTGCGAGTCTGGGTGGAGTTCTGCCGGCGAGTGGAGGCTTGCCTGCACACTCTCGAGTGTTCTCGCCTTTCCCCGGAGGCCGTGGCTGCAAAGGCGGAGTTACGAGGGCTGATAGTACAGTGCGCGGCCAACATGACGTCATGTGAGAAGAGGCTCGGTCGCAAGTTCTCGGAAAGGGAGCTAGCCTCCAAGGCGCTGAGCGAGCTTCAAGCCAATCTCACAGCCAGGGCCAACAAAGCGTATGAACTCTGGCGGGTGCTTCAGGAGTCCATCAAAGAGGTGGTGGCTCTCGATAAAGCTGCCATGTTCACTCGTGAGAGGGTCGAGGCTCATAAGGCCACTGAGAAAGAGCTTGAAGCCCGGCTCGCTTCGTATCAGGCTCAGCAAGCTCAAGCGGAGGCTCGTCTTCTGGAGATCTTGCGTCATGAAGCCGTGGCTCAGCAAAAGCAGGATGAGCTGACCAAGCTGCTGAATCGCCCGCCGGCCTGAAACATTTGTATCTTTTTCTTCCCTTTTGTACATACTCATGGATGAGAGTATTTTCTTTTTGTTTCTTCCATAAATTGTACTTTATACCCGTTTTGGTTTATGAATAAAAGATACATTTTTCTTCTAAATGGTGTGTCTCCTTTTCATTGAATGTATTCGTGGACAATTTATCTTGATCTACTTGCAGAACAGCAATGGCTCAGGACTCAGGGTTAAGATCTGCTTCCTAAGGCTTTTTCATCTTATGAGCCACGAGGGTCTCATAAAGAGTTTTTTCTCCCTACAGGTCGAGAGGATCCCATAGGTGTGAGTTCTTCTTAAAGATCGTGAGGATCCTTAAGCGGGTTTTCCCTTGAGAGTCGTAAGGACCTCACAAGAGAGTTTTTCTTCCTTACAGGTCGTGAGGGCCTGCAAGTGCCGGATGTGATCACCCTTGTCCGTATTTCACGGAGTCGGGAGTTTCTCAAGGTATCGTAGTTTAAAGACGTCACGGTCAAGGTTAAGGACCTCATAGTCCGTGGATTTAAGGACTCCACAGTCCGCTGTTAGTTTTAAGACATCACGGTCAAGGTTAAGGACCTCATAGTCCGTGGATTTAAGGACTCCACAGTCCGGTGTTTGGTTGCAGGGACCCGTCACCTCTTTGAAGACGTTGAGGAATTACAACCCCGGGCATCAAAGGAGTGAAGAGATGTACCCTTAAACCAAGGCAAAGTCTGTAGGGAATCGGGGTGGTTGATCGTTAGTTTTAAGACATCACGGTCGAGGTTAAGGACGTCATAGTCCGTGGATTTTAAGGACTCCACAGTCCGGTATTTGCTCTGGATGCTTCACACGGGTTCACTGCCGTGCTTGGCGAGGACCAGGCTCCGCTCTGGACGTTTTCCACGGGGTCAAAGAGTGACATTATCCGCGTTCCACGTAACCAGGAATTTTGCGCTAGATGCTTCACACGGGTTCACTGCCGCGTTAGGCGAGGACTAGGCTCCGCTCTGGATGCTTCGCACGGGTTCACTGCCATGCTCTGCGAGGACCAGGATCCGCTCTGGACGTTTTCCACGGGGTCAAAGAGTGGAATTATCCGTGTTCCACGTGACCAGGAATTTTGCACTAGATGCTTCACACGGGTTCACTGTCGCGTTAGGCGAGGACTAGGCTCCGCTCTGGATGCTTCGCACGGGTTCACTGCCATGCTCTGCGAGGACCAGGATCCGCTCTGGACATTTTCCACGGGGTCAAAGAGTGACATTATCCGCGTTCCACGTGACCAGGAATTTTTGCACTAGATGCTTCACACGGGTTCACTGCCGCATTAGGCGAGGACTAGGCTCCGCTCTGGATGCTTCACACGGGTTCACTGCCGTGCTTGGCGAGGACCAGGCTCCGCTCTGGACGTTTTCCACGGGGTCAAAGAGTGACATTATCCGCGTTCCACGTAACCAGGAATTTTGCGCTAGATGCTTCACACGGGTTCACTGCCGCGTTAGGCGAGGACTAGGCTCCGCTCTGGATGCTTCGCACGGGTTCACTGCCATGCTCTGCGAGGACCAGGATCCGCTCTGGACGCTTTCCACGGGGTCAAAGAGTGACATTATCCGCGTTCCACGTGACCAGGAATTTTGCACTAGATGCTTCACACGGGTTCACTGCCGCGTTAGGCGAGGACTAGGCTCCGCTCTGGATGCTTCGCACGGGTTCATTGCCATGCTCTGCGAGGACCAGGATCCGCTCTGGATGTTTTCCACGGGGTCAAAGAGTGACATTATCCGCGTTCCACGTGACCAGGAATTTTTGCACTAGATGCTTCACACGGGTTCACTGCCGCGTTAGGCGAGGACTAGGCTCCGCTCTGGATGCTTCGCACGGGTTCATTGCCATGCTCTGCGAGGACCAGGATCCGCTCTGGACGCTTTCCACGGGGTCAAAGAGTGACATTATCCGCGTTCCACGTGACCAGGAATTTTGCACTAGATGCTTCACACGGGTTCACTGCCGCGTTAGGCGAGGACTAGGCTCCGCTCTGGATGCTTCGCACGGGTTCACTGCCATGCTCTGCGAGGACCGGGATCCGCTCTGGACGCTTTCCACGGGGTCAAAGAGTGACATTATCCGCGTTCCACGTGACCAGGAATTTTGCACTAGATGCTTCACACGGGTTCACTGCCGCGTTAGGCGAGGACTAGGCTCCGCTCTGGATGCTTCGCACAGGTTCACTGCCATGCTCTGCGAGGACCAGGATCCGCTCTGGACGCTTTCCACGGGGTCAAAGAGTGACATTATCCGCGTTCCACGTGACCAGGAATTTTGCACTAGATGCTTCACACGGGTTCACTGCCGCGTTAGGCGAGGACTAGGCTCCGCTCTGGATGCTTCGCACGGGTTCATTGCCATGCTCTGCGAGGACCAGGATCCGCTCTGGACGCTTTCTACGGGGTCAAAGAGTGACATTATCCGCGTTCCACGTGACCAGGAATTTTGCACTAGATGCTTCACACGGGTTCACTGCCGCGTTAGGCGAGGACTAGGCTCCGCTCTGGATGCTTCGCACGGGTTCACTGCCATGCTCTGCGAGGACCAGGATCCGCTCTGGATGTTTTCCACGGGGTCAAAGAGTGACATTATCCGCGTTCCACGTGACCAGGAATTTTTGCACTAGATGCTTCACACGGGTTCACTGCCGCGTTAGGCGAGGACTAGGCTCCGCTCTGGATGCTTCGCACGGGTTCATTGCCATGCTCTGCGAGGACCAGGATCCGCTCTGGACGCTTTCCACGGGGTCAAAGAGTGACATTATCCGCGTTCCACGTGACCAGGAATTTTGCACTAGATGCTTCACACGGGTTCACTGCCGCGTTAGGCGAGGACTAGGCTCCGCTCTGGATGCTTCGCACGGGTTCACTGCCATGCTCTGCGAGGACCAGGATCCGCTCTGGACGCTTTCCACGGGGTCAAAGAGTGACATTATCCACGTTCCACGTGACCAGGAATTTTTGCTGAATATATCCGCATTTCACGGGGTGAAGGTTTGACTGTTGGCGATATGTATACCACCGAGCCATGGAACTGGGAGTGCCGCTGTTCCGCTTAGCTTGAAGTTGTGTCCGTTGTTACGAGACGATCTCCAGGTTATTTGTGAACCGTCGAGATTTGGCTTCCTCTCATGATGAAACCTGGGGGGAGGAGTATGATCCCTTCTTTGTTTGCGCCCCTGGATTGTATACAGGGATTGTTGTAGTATCACCTGTAGGGCAAAAAGGTTTCATTTTTCCATCATTTCTTTTATTCTTTCCGCGATGCTCTATCATTTCAGCTTTTTATATCGCGAAGGTCGCGATTGCCCAATCATTTCGGCTATTTTTCGCGGTGCCCAATCATTTCGGCTATTTGTTTTATTTTTACTCGCTGCTTTTTATTGCGAGTTGCCCCATCATTTCGGCTATTTTTCATGCATACATTTTTACTTGCTGCTTTTTATTGCAAGTTGCCCCATCATTTCGGCTATTTCGTAGGCATGTGTGGCCTGCTAGCTTTTTTCGCCGCAAGCTCGGATTTTGGACACCGATTTCGGCATCAGCATCGCTGCAACTGGGATGTTGCCAGGAGCGAATCATCATTTGCCTTTGTCGATGTTGAACAAAGGTAGCTTAGCAAACAGGGTTAAGGTCCTGTCGACTAAGGCTTTTGACTTCATGAGCCGTAAGGGTCTCACAAAGGTATTTCTCCCTACAAGTCGTGAGGATCTTGCAGGTGTATCTTCTCCTTAGGGATCGTGAGGATTCCTAAGTGTATGTTCCTCTGTAAGTCGTAAGGATCCTACAAGAGGGTTTTCTCCTTATGGGTCGAGGGGACCTACATGGGTTGGACTTTGCTGGGGATATGTTTATTCGCGCCCGTGGATTGTATACAAGGGTCAGTATTGAGCCTCTTGTAGGGAAATATCGGAGGTTGTGGAGGATTTGCTTAAGAACAGGTTCAGGTTTCTGTAACTTAAGACTTTCAAATTTCATGAGCCGTGAGGGTCCCATAAGAGAATTCTCCTTACGAGTCGTGAGGATCTCGTAAGTGTATTTTCTCCTTAGGAATCGTGAGGATCCCTAAGTGTGTTGCTCCCTCGTGAGTCGTAAGGATCTCACGCAGGTGGTTTCTCCTTACAAGGTCGAGAGGACTCTGTAAGTGTCCTTTAACGAGGTTGCGCCCTTTCGGGTTTTCACAAACACTCGCCGGTAGTCTTGCTGTTTTTACTCACGGAGCCCTTTCGGGTTTTCATCCGTGCCCGTTTTGCTTATAGACATACCGTTTTTTTTTATTCTTTTCACTTTTTTTTTTACAAGGTCGCGCCCTCTCAGGTTTTCACGAACGCTTGCCGGCAGCCCTGCTGTTTTTACTCACGGAGCCCTTTCGGGTTTTCATCCGTGCCCATTTTGCTTATGGACGTACCGTTTTTTTTCTTTTTCATATATTATTTTTTTTATATATTTTTTTTATTTATCTCGTCAGCCTAAAGACGCTGCGGTAGTAGTTTTAGGGACGTTTCGGTCCGTCGTTAGTTTAAGGACGTTTCGGTCCGCCGTTAGTTTAAGGACGTTTCGGTCAGCCGTTAGTTTAAGGACGTTTCGGTCCGCCGTTAGTTTAAGGACGTTTCGGTCCGTCGTTATAGGAAGGCCGGCTGCTGCTTGTAAAGTCTGAGCCTAGGAAGACAGTGAGCGGACATAGTCGTCGTCATTTATCATTGACCCCGGCTGTGGCTCATTAAGCATAGTACTTCTTTAAGAAGCGGCTGTTTATTGGCCTGAAAGGCCTTTCACCGTGCATGTCCATGAGTAGGTAGGCTCCACCCTGGTAGACCTTGTCTATGATGTACGGGCCTTCATAGTTTGGCTCAAATTTTCCCCGCTTGGCACGATTGAGGATCATAGGTCTTTTGACCACTAGTACGAGTTCGCCTTGGCGGAATGTCCTCGGCCTGGTCAATCGTTCGTACGAGCGCGTCATCTTTGCTTTGTAGGCTTCTAGATGTTGTTGCGCTATGAGCCGGGTTTCGTCGAGGGCATCAAGCTCCTCAAGCCGCAGGTGAGCATTTTCTTCGTTCGTCAGCTCGTGGTGGACTGCTACTCGTAGAGAGGGTAACTCTATCTCGAGGGGGAGCACTGCTTCCGTCCCAAACACCAACGCGTACGGCGTTGTGTTTGTGGCCGTCTTGAACGTAGTTCGATAGGCCCAAAGGGCTTCTTGCAGTCTTTCGTGCCAGTCTCTCTTATTCCTGGAAACGGTCTTTTTTATGATCTTCGTCAAGGTCTTATTGAAAGCCTCGGCCAGACCGTTAGCTCGTGGATTGTAAACTGAAGAATATCTCCAGTCTATATTGTGCTGCTGTGCGAAGCGGCTAATCTTATGGCTTCGGTAGGCCGGCCCGTTATCAGAGATAATCCGCCGCGGAGTTCCAAACCGATAGATGACGTGCGTCTTGAAGAAGTGGAGGATATTCTCCGTCTTCACTTCCCTCAGCGGTACTGCTTCTGCCCATTTGGAGAAGTAATCAGTGGTCGCCAGGATAAAACGGTGTCCCCGGGATGATGCTGGCTCAATGGGGCCGACTATGTCAGTCCCCCACATTTCGAATGGCCAACTAGCCAATGTCGGGTGCAGTGGATTCGGATGTTGGTGGATGAAGTCTCCATGGATCTGGCATGAGTGGCATTGCTTCGCATACTCGAGGCAGTCCTGGATCATCGTGGGCCAGTAATAACCCATCCGTTTAATTTTTAACTTCATCTTTGGGCCTGCTTGGTGAGAACCGCAAAGTCCGTCATGAACTTCCTGAACGACTCTTTCTGCTTCGTCAGGTCCCAAGCATCTCAGCCATAGAGAATCGAACGATCTCTTGTATAGAATATCGTTGACGAAAGCGAAAGATAAGGCTCGTTTCATGAGCCGATGTCTTGAGGACGCTTCTTCGGGCATTCGGTGGGACTTAAAGTAGTCTATGAAGACTTCCCTCCAGTCTTCGGCCTTCTCATGGTCTTTTATTTGTAGGGTCATCTGCTCGGTCGCTCCCTTTTCTCCGCATGATTCCGGAGATATTTCTGCCGGGGCGAGTACTTGACGGCTTTGTACCACGATTCTGACGTCATCGAGGTTCTCGTCAGCCAGTTCCTTAGCAAGTTTAGCCAACGCGTCTGCTTTGCTGTTTTCCGCACGCGGTATGTTCTCCAAAGTATAGGAGGGAATTTGGGTCAATAGTTGTTGCACCCTTTCGCCGTACTTCACCAACTCCGGCTTGCACGTTTGGTAGTCACCATTTACTTGACTAACGACCAGCTGAGAATCCCCGTATATAAGGAGGTCTTCAATTCCCATGTCGATGGCGATCTCGAGGCCTGCTATCAGAGCTTCATATTCAGCTTCATTGTTTGTCCTCGGCTCCGTTAAGGAGAAGGCGAAGCGCATTATCCCTCCTTGTGGAGTTGCAAAGATGAGGCCTATCCCTGATTTGATCATTGGGATACCTTGTTTCTGTTTCTTTATGGAGGACGCTCCATCGAAATAGAGTTCCCATTGGGTGGTTCCGCCGTTAATCGCATCAAATGCATGCTCGTCCGGCAAATCGCAATTCAGAGGAGAATTGGCCGGTATCGGGTGTTCGGCGAGGAAGTCGGCAATGGCCTGGCCTTTCACTGCCTTGAGAGGTTGATACGTTATTGAGAACTCCATCAAGAGCAGGGCCCACTTAGCAAGTCGTCCCGTCAGTATGGCTTTCGACATCAAATATTTGAGAGGGTCCACCTTTGAAATAAGACGGACTTCATGTGCTAATGCGTAATGTCTAAGCTTTGTTATTGCGAAGATCAACGCCAGGCAGTGCTTTTCAATGGGGGAATAGTTGCTTTCTGCCCCCAGCAGCACTCGACTTAAGTAGTAAAGTGCTCTTTCTTTCCCCTGATCGTTCTCTTGTGCCCATAATGCGCCCAAAGAACCTTCAAGGGCTGCCGTGTAAAGAATGAGAGGCTTTCCCTTCACTGGAGCAGCCAACACTGGAGGGTTCTGCAGGTACTGCTTGATCTCGTCTAGTGCACCTTGACATTTGTGATCCCAAACGAATGGAGTTCCCTTTTTCATCAGGTGGCTGTAAGGACGGCATTTGCCCGAAAGATTAGCGATAAACCGCCGGATGTATGCGAGCTTCCCTTGGAGAGACCGCAACTGCTTGAGGGTTCTTGGCGGAGGCATTTCCATGATCGCCTTAATCTTTGACGGATCTATTTCAATACCTCGGTGTCGAACGATGAATCCCAGAAATTTGCCCGAGGAGACTCCAAACGCGCATTTGAGGGGATTCATTTTCAAATTATATTGCCGAAGGCGTCGAAATACAGTCTCCAGATGCTTTAAATGATCTTCGTATGACATGCTCTTTACTACGAGGTCGTCGATATAGCACTCGACGACGTCGTGTATGAGGTCATCAAAGATCTTTGTCATGGCCCTTTGATAGGTAGCGCCAGCGTTCCTTAGGCCAAAGGGCATAACCCTGTATCAAAATATACCCAAAGGGGTGCGGAAAGCGGTATGCTTCTGGTCTTCGGGATGCATCTTTATCTGATTGTATCCTGATGAACCGTCCATAAAGGAGAAAACCTCGTGAGTGGACGTGTTATCTATCATTAGCTCGGTCACCGGCACCGGGAAATCGTCCTTTGGACAGGCTTTATTGAGATCCCTGAAATCCACGCATATGCGTACCGTCCCATTCTTCTTCATTACCGGGACGATATTGGCAATCCAGTCGGGATATTGGACTTCTTGGATAAATCCTGAATCGATCAACTTCTTGACTTCGGCGTTGATGCTCATTTCAAGCTCGAGTCGCATCCTCCTTGGCGCCTGCTTGACTGGCTTGATATCTGGGGATATTGCTAATCTATGCACAGCAATCTCCGGGTCCAATCCTGGCATCTCGGAGTAGTTCCACGCGAAGCAGTCTTTATGCCGTAGAAGCACGTTCTTTAACGCAGCCACCTTTTCTTCGGATAATAGCTCGCTGACAAATGTCGGTCGCGGGTCGTCTGCCGATCCCAACTCAATCTTCTTGAGGTTATCTGCGGTAGTATGTATACCATCTTCCAGTTCTTTCGGAACGGGCGGAAATTCTGAGATTACCTCATCATTGCTATTCTCAAAGCACCGGTAAAGGTCGTCTACGTTCTCGGGCTCTTCTCCTAATATCGTAATCGTATAACAAGTGCGAACCCGCTCCCCGGACTGAGGTGGACCCGGTTCTGCTCTTGCGGCCTTAGGCTCGTGCTTTCGCGGCGGCGTTACCTTCCAGCCGTCGGATAAAGCGAATCTGCCCCGTCGGTACTGGTCCTCGACCCAGTTCTTGAAGGTGAAGCAGTTCTCGGTAGGATGTCCTATGGCTTGGTGATAAGAGCAATAACTCGGATGCGAAGCCCTGTTAGCTTGCTCAGGATGTCTAGACTCTGGAAGCGTGATCATTTGATGTTTTATAGCGAGGTTGAGTAACCTCTCCGTCTTGTCTCGGGGGAAGGAATACGCTCGACTCATCTTCTTCACGAGGGGCAAACCCGAGCCGCTTCTTGATCTATCTCCGTCTCTGCGTCGGGTCTTTCGTATAACGGATTGACGAGGATAAGCGTCTTTGTCTTTTGCAGCATGTTGAGATAGATGTTGCGTCCTGGCCTTCTTGTAGATGGCCATCTCGCGGTTGTGGTCTTCCTGAGCTCTCTGACCCGTTTTCCTGATAGGCTTGTTCGTTCGCTCTTCAAACGACGGACTCGATGTTTCAATCGCAGGGTCTAGTTTTAATGAAGGGTTGGCATCTCCTGACAGGGCGTCCTCCTCTTCATCAAAGGTATATATAGGGTAGCTGCTGTGAGTCCGTTCCCGTTTTCCAGCTTTTGCGTATCCGAGCCCGAGTGTTTCCATCTTCCCGTTGGGCAATTTGCGTTGAGTCCCGGGGACATCCCAAATCTTGTTGTAGAACCGCGCCTGCCGAACGGTCTGTTCTAAGGGTACTCCTTGGCGCTTCAATAGCTTCTTTAACCCATTTGTATAGTATCTGGGCAGACGGATGGGTTGGAGCCTGTCGAGCGTAGTATCTGCGCCGTGCCAGATCTCTTTCTCTATTTTCGACTCTGAGGATCGGTAAAATAGGATCACCTTCTCGCCCCTTCGCCTGGGAGGGACGTAAAATGTTTGCAGGTCCTGCACATCGTGAGCCTGAAGCGCGTCGAGATCCTTGTAGTGTTCTCGCGGTACCATGGTGATTTGCAAACTATGGTCATCGCCAAGGGGTGCTTGTATTGACAGCCGATTGGAGAACACAGCATTAACTTCATCTTCTGAATCACTTCCGAAGACTAATACGGAGGTGGGTGTCCTCCGGTTGTTGCGTTGAGATGGCCCTGCATAAACTATCTCTTCCTCTTCTTCGGTATCGCTCCCGAAAATAGGGATGGTGGCGGCGGTTTTGTTTTCCGGATTGCGACACTTTTCTGTATCCTCGAAATCTGGCAAAAAGTATTTCGCATCTTCGTATTTGCGGACTTCGTTCACGGAAAATGGGTTTAACTCACCTGTTACGGTATACTCGAAACCATCCTTGAAATACTTCATACACTGATGTTGTGTAGAAGGGATGATATTGTACTCGTGTAGCCAAGGGCGGCCGAGCAAGGCGTTGTAACAGGTCTTGGCGTCAATGACATGGAATTTGATGTCTGTGACGAGAAGGCCGAAGCGTAATGTTAGTATCACGGATCCGAGAGTCCGTGACGATTGTGAATCGAAACCGGAGATAGTGATTTTGTCACGAGCAAGGTGTTGCACACTCATGCAGATTTCCTTCAACACCCGAACATTAAAGAGGTTGACGGAGGATCCATTATCCACCAGGATCTTGCCTATCTTGATATCATGGCAGTATCCGGAGACATATAGGGGACGGTTGTGGTCGCACGTCCCGAGAAGGAGGTCTTCATCACCGAAAGTGACGTCGGCCGTATGCACTTCCTCCAGTTCATCCTTCATCCTTTCAGTGGCGAGGAAGGCTTGGAATTGCTCGGGTTCTTGTAACGCCTTAATTAGCGAGTCTCGCGCTTCTTTCGATAATAGGAGGGCATCGAGAATGCTAAGCTGAGAAGGTAGTTTCCTTAGGTGCGCGAGAATGTTATAGTCCACTTTACTCTTCCTAGGAGGGTCTTTGGCAGCCAGCTCTCTCGTGGCTTGGTCATCTAAAGTGATATCTTCAGTGACTTTTTCCTTTCCCTTATCTTTTCTATTCCCGGGCCCGAGATTCTTTTCTGGGAGTGTGCGATTGCGCAGCTGAATGTTCTCGCAGATCTCCGATTTCTCCTCTTTCCCTAAAGCGGATTCTTTAAAGAGAGGGTCCAGAGCCATTTCTTCGTCAGAGTCGCTCCCGAAGGTGAGAACTTGTGACCCCCGGCGTTAACCATGTAACAGTTACCAGTAGTTCTGTTGTGCCCATCGACAGCACTTCTTCGCTCCCGACGGCTCTTGCGTTTCATGCGCTTAAAATGTTGCCGACGAGTAACATATCCTTACCACCATATCTTAAAGGCGTCGCACTCCTCCATGGGATGTGATATTTTCCGATGATATGCGCAATAGTCAGGGTGCGTCTCTACCCCATCGTGTGTGTTTCCTTCCGAGGGTGGTAGCTTCATTCCCATTGACATGGCTTTGGCAAACCTTTTCCTCGTCTTGAATATTTTCTTGTCTACTTCGGATGCCTTTTGTTCTGGCAGAGGTAGTTCAACTCTTTCGTTCAGTTGCCCGCATTTGGCTCCTTCCGACGTGGTCATCTCACGCTCCTGGTCTGCTTTACATTTTAGACGAATCTCGTCTAGAAAAGCGTCGATCATTTCGTCTGTTGGCCATGCGCGCTCTGGTATAGGCTCTGCCTCCAGCTTTTTAGTGCCAGGAGTTTTCCCATCATCGGTGAACGAGTGGGAGATTACGTTACAACTCGCCACATATCCTTCGGATTCATCCGACGAGCTTTCTCCATCATCTTCCTCTTGAAAGATGTGGTTGAGGAACTCTTGCAGTGTGACAGGAGTTCGCGCCTTTTGATTGTACTCTTCCAGGGCGTCGATTTGCTTCTGCAAGTTCGTGTGCTCTTTTCCAGGCTTCACGGACTTCTTGGATTTCTTCTTCTTTTTCTTCGAAGATTTTGACGATTGGGCGTGAGTATTTGGGCCATTATCACGAGTCCTCGTAGTTGGGCGGGGCTTCAACATTCCTTTGATAATTTGAGGTTCAAGAGGGTCCTTCCATTCGATCGCAGGGCACGCATGAAGGTCTCTCAGCATTCTTTTGGTTTTAGTTGATAGCACGACCTCCCATGGAGCTTCTTCAATAAAAGAACATGTTGCCCCCGGTGTATCCGCTTTCCTCGGAGCATGCGGCTGTGGTGGGTTCACCTTCCACTTTTCGGACAGTACAAACTTCCCCTGGAGGTATTGGTCTTCAATCCATCCTTTGAAGACGAAGCAATCTTCAATCGGATGGCTTACCGTTTGATGGTAAGGGCAATAGTTAGGGTTATTCACCTCGGTGGGTTGCGGCGGTCGCCTTGGATTTGGCAGGTTTATAAGTCTGTTGCGTATTGCCAGCTCGAATAGCCGTTTCGTCTTGTCCCGTGGGAACGAGTAGGGACGCTTCATCTTCTCATTATAATACCGACGTCTCTCCTCCAGTTGATCTGTCGGTTTCGGGGCGTTAGGTTGCTCTTGGGCATTTGCGACAAATGTTGCTCTTCCTTTACCCTTGTCATTCCGAGGTTCCGACTTTGGTGTAGACGGTCTATGACCCATCTGGTCCATCTGAGCCAACTTGTCGATCAGGGCCTGGAATGTGGTTGGCTTAAAGAACATCATAAACTGGGAAATAGTTGCGTGGGGGTCTAAAGTTCCCACGAACATGCCCACCGCAGGTGCTTCCTCAATGCGTTGCTCACATCTCGACCACAAGTTCCGCCAGCGTATAGCGTACTGGACCCAGGTTTCGCCCGGTTTTACCCTGGCGTTAATAAGTGCAGTTATTGGAGTGCGTTCGCTGGCACTTGCAAATCGCTGAGTGAACAACAACTCCATTTCAGCGAACGTTTTGATGGAATCGTTCGGGAGTTCCGAGTACCATTCGAACGCTGTTTCTGATAAGCTGCCCACAAACTGGCGGAGCAACAACTTATCATCACCGCCGGTGTTACCGCAGAGGGCCCGAAACTGGGCGACATGTTGATGGGGATTGCCGGTCCCCTTATACACGTGGAATTTTGATATCGTATAACCTTGCGGGTATTTGATTTGGTCGTACCAGCTCGGATACGGCCGCCCCGTTTTCACGACTTGACCAGCTGCCTCAGTCGCGTGGTGAACCCGGATTTGCTGGGCTATGTAGTCAGCCAAGTCAGCCTTGGAGATTGCATCCTCCTTGGCCGTTGAGAGGGCTGGTGGTGGATTTGACGTTTCTCCTCGGTCGTCTTCAAGAACGATCGGGGGATCCTCGGCAGGTAAGTCCTGCTGGATCATCATTCCTATCACATCTTGGAAGAGAAGGCCCATCCGTTGTATGTTGGCCGCTTGTTCAGCAGCCTCTTTGTCCCTTTTCTCCAGTGTCCGGCGAAGGAATTCAGCATCGGTTTCTTCCTCTCGGCGTGCGTTTGAGGACGTTTCTGGGTTTTCTTTTGACCCGGTGAGCGCGGCCATAGCGTTCATCATTTCTTGCAGCTTCTGTTGCTGTTCTTGGGCTTTCGTCACGGATCGGGTTAACGGTCGGTGGCCCGTAGAAGTGCGGCTTTCCTCTTTTCCAAAGGCCATGTAAACAGTGTGCACCACCATGCCCCCAGACTTAGGGTGTCTGGGCTCAGTGCTTTTAGCCGTCGTTGCGTGCCGTGGGGACTTCTCCGGCCTCCTTCTTTTATGAGTCAATTGTTCCACAGCCTTCTGGGGTTTGGCCTGGTGACCAGCTTCCGGTTGGGTTTTCAGCTTTTTGTGTCAGCGGGAGAAGTTCGGATCGATGATCGAGTCCCGTGCCTGCCGCCAAACCTTATAGATTTTGGAAGATAGCCGTTGAGGAGATTGGGGCCGTTCTGACTCCATTTCCAGAACCTTCTTTAACGGGGGAGGAGACCTCTTCAGTACTGCAGTAGGAGAATTTCTTCGCACTTTATTTAGCATTTCGAAGCTGTTCCCAGTTGGAACAGCAGCATTAATTTCTGCCACCGGGACTGATGGAGTCAACCCAGATGGGGAGTTGCCCCCAGCCTTCCTCACTCGGCGCCAATGGCGACGTCGAGCGTGTCGAGCGGACGGTGTAGGGTCAGCGGTAAGAACGGTTTCTTTTTGCCCTCTGTCTGGGCGTGGGGTCGCAGTTGGTATTAGCCTGTCAAAGACCGATGTCCTTTGGGTAGTAGGAGCGGGAGCTGAAGCCGTTAATCTTGTAAAGACCGACCTTTTGGCCGGAGAGGCTGCCTTGACGACTTCTGGGACGGGAGCGGCCACTTTCTTAGAAGCAACCTTCTCTGAGATTGTAGGTCCCACGATGGGTCTGCAGGATTTCTGGCCCAGTCTAGAGAAGACCGAGGCGTTGACGTTGGGCGACTCGTTGAGAGGAGCCGTGGCAGGGGTAAGACGATCAAAGACCGACTTCTTGGGAGCCTCCGTTGTCAGCACTGGAGCGGCAAAGTTTGTCGGCGGGACCATGGTCCCAAAGAACAATCCTGTGGTGGCGCGAGTGACCTGTTCCACGGGCATTGTGAATAGCGAGGCAGCTTGGGGTCCGTAGGCTATACCTCCCGGCGAGGCAGAGCGTTGGTTGCAATTGCAGTCTGAGCAGTTGGACACTTTCACGGAAGTAGAAGCCATCGATCCTTTTCTTTCTGCAATAAGCCAGACGCCAATTCTTAGTATCTTGAAACCCGAGGGCAACCATTAGCGAACCGCGATTGGTTCGCGAGTCACGACACACGAAGTGTGGAGTGGAAAGAGGAAAAGGTCCCACCGGGCGTGCCAGAATCTGTTCCCCTCCGAAAGACGGCGCGACACCGCGTCTTGCCTGAGATTCGGGGCAGATGCTAATAGGTGCTATCCGTCCACCTCTCCGAAGATGCCAAGTTGATTTATGGCACCACGTATCGAAGGTTTAGACGGATGCGTCCGATGTAGCAGACTTCGTCAGATTCCCCCTCGTTTGAGGGGTTTTTGATTGTGGGGACGCTCTTCCCTGCAGGCGCAAGCCCCTGCAGTTAATTACGTTACCGCATTGCGGTAACAACTTTCTCCTTCTCCAGATGGTCACTTCGTGTCGTGGGTGTCTGTTTTGTATTTCGTTGCCCGTGGATTGTTTACGGGGACTGAGTTATGTCGTCGCCCGTAGGGCGTGGACTAGTCCAAATCCGTATTATCTTAGATTTGGGTTTGGGGGGGTTTTGGTTTGAGGATACGTCAGCCCTACTCGAGGCTAAGATCAACTCAAACGTTTGTTAAGGATACGTTAGTCTATCTTTGTGACTAAGATCAACTTAACGGGATCGTTTAGATCCGACACAAGAGCGTTGGGACTCTAATGTTCCAGTTTAGGGACATAGTGGTCCATGAATGTATGGCCGTCGGGACCCGTCACCTCTCTGACGACGTTGAAAGATTACAACGACGGATGTCAGAGGAGTTCAAGGATGTACCCTCAAGCCGGAGTCAATTGGGGGATTTATAGTCCACTTTGTTTTGAAGGTTTAAGGATACGTTAGCCATCTTTGAGGCTAAGATCAACTTAAACGGGACCGTTTAGATCCGACAAAAGAGCATGTAGGGCTCTATTGTCCTAGTTTAAGGACATTACGGTCCATGGGTAGTTTAAGGACATTGCGGTCCGTGGGTAGTTTAAGGACATTGCGGTCCATTGTTAGTTTTAAGACATCTCGGTCAAGGTTAAGGACGTCGTAGTCCATGGGTTTAAGGACCCCACAGTCCATTGTTAGTTTTAAGACATCTCGGTCAAGGTTAAGGACGTCGTAGTTCATGGGTTTAAGGACCCCACAATCCGGTATGTGCTCTGGATGCTTCACACGGGTTCACTGCCGTGCTTGGCGAGGACCAGGCTCCGCTCTGGACGTTTCCCACGGGGTCAAAGAGTGACATTATCCGCGTTCCACGTAACCAGGAATTTGCATTAGACATGAGTTTAAGGACCCCACAGTCCATATCAATGTATGGTCGTCGGGACCCGTCACCTCTTTGACGACATTGAGGGATTACAATGCCAAGTATCAAAGGAGTGAAGAGATGTACCCTAGAACCGGAGTGGATTAAATAACCCTTGGCCCAATTTGGGGTCAAGACGAATTAATTATGTTATGAGTCCATCGGACCAGTTAATCACAAATTGAGGACTTATGGCCATCTTGGGCAAAGTCCAATCAGGAGAGGCTTTGCCTCCATCCATTTAAGCCAATTGGGCCGAAGTCTAGTGTTAAACACTACAGAGCAGTCAGTGTTGAACACTGGGAATGGGGTTGGCAAGTTAGTGTTTAACACTAAGAGAATATTTGGTGTTGAACACCAGCAACAATGTTTTTTCAGGTTAGTGTTAAACACTAAGGTAATCAGTGTTGAACACTGCAAATGAAGATCTCAGATTAGTGTTTAAACACTAAGGTAATCAGTGTTGAACACTGCAAATAAAGCTTTTTAATTAGTGTTGGACACTAAGGCCCAACAGTGTTTTAACACTGGGTTCGAGAGTTTTAGTTTAGTGTTTAAACACTAAGGTAAGAGGGGTCACGTGGCAGCACGTGAGAGCGCCCTCCCTTCCTTTGTTCTGCTGAGATTATCGCGTCTTCCAGAGCATCACGTGCCATCACGTGATGGGCATTCAAATGCCCATGGATTAGAGCTTCTGCTGAGGGTCACGTGGGTCACGTGGGGTGCTGCCTTAAAGGGGCTTTCTGTAGCTCTCTTGGGGGGGGTCA
This sequence comes from Agapanthus africanus, assembly GCA_030015575.1. Taxonomy (NCBI): domain Eukaryota; kingdom Viridiplantae; phylum Streptophyta; class Magnoliopsida; order Asparagales; family Amaryllidaceae; genus Agapanthus; species Agapanthus africanus. Next base: position 634,903,359 of record CM057343.1, read on the forward strand.
CGTGATGACACGTGACCCTGCCTCTAGGTATTTTGTTTAGAGGCTTTGTTAATCTTCTTAGGAATTAAATTCCTCGAACTATAAATTTTAGAGGAATTAAATTCGTACTTCCTTTCGAAGACTTATATTCTGGGATAGAGTTTAACTCTGGATTTTCTGTAGGAATTAAATTCCTCATATACGTGAAGGGTTGAATAGGGTTAAACCCTAATAAAAGTTTTTAAGGAGTTTAAACTTCCATCCTCTGTATGATTAAGGGAATTAAATTCCTGCTGTTTCAACAGAACTAGGTTCTTAATTAGGGTTAAACCCTGTTTCTTTTTTTGTTCTGGAGGAATTAAATTCCCATAATATAGGGTCAAGCCCTCCTTTTATTTTAAAGGAATTAAATTCCTATAGTTCTGTGAGAATTAAATTCTCGTGCTTGCATTCCTTCTCCATGTTTTGGATCTGCATGGCAGGATCTCAACCCATTGAGAATTAAATTCTCAACCTTAAGGGGAGATGTGCACTTTGCAGATCCTCCATCAAAAAGAGAAGAAATATGTTCTTCTGTTTTTACATTATCAGAGTTAAACTCTGTTGAGAATTAAATTCTCTTTCTTTCAAAAGGCCTTCCCTTTCTTACCTAGGGTTTTTTGCAGAAGATCCGAGTCTTTTTCAAAGTATCAAAGCTCTTCTCCTTTTTTCTTTTTTCTTCTCTGCGCCTCTCTATGTATGTATGTCTCTTGGCTCCTATTTATAGGAGAAGCAGCCGAATCAATCAGTTTTTTGACGAATCTTTATTGAGATTTGATTTGCATTCATCATTCATTTTGGACCTTTGGATTATTAGGTGAATTTTATTCACCATTGGATTTTAAATCCAGAGATTCTCCCTTGTTATTTTGGTTAGATTTAAAGGGGAAATCTTTCCAAACCCGAGATTTTCCCATAGATAGATGATATTTCATCACCTCTGAATCTTTAATTCGATCGGTTCCAGATAGCCGCTTTCCTTTGGAAAGATTTGATTCTCCTTCAGAATTTAATTCTGTTTGACAAAATGGGCTTTGAAAGCTGATCACGTGTGACCACGTGACCCATGGTCACGTGTGGGCACGTGACCCCCTTTGGAATGAGCCTTTTCCTTTCTTTTGCGCTCTGTCTTCTGATTGCTGCCTAAGCGTCACGTGCTACCACGTGACCCCTGGTCACGTGTGAGCACGTGACCCTTGTTTGAACTCTCTGTCTTCGGTTCTTCTGGAGAACGAGTCTGCTGTCTTGAACGTCACGTGCCAACACGTGACCCTGGTCACGTGGGAACACGTGACCTCTCCTGAAGCCTTTTCTTGACTTGATCAGAGAACTTGTGTGCCTTTGACGCTTGCGTTTAAATGTCACGTGTCGCCACGTGACCCTGGTCACGTGGGAGCACGTGACTCTTTCTGAAGCCCATTTTCTTCAGCGTAGTCAGGAGACTGCACTTGACTTGATGATGCCTTTTAGGTGTCACGTGCCAACACGTGACCCCTTTTTGAAGCTTTTCCCAGAAGCTTTCCTGATTTTAAATCAGGAAACACCCACTTCAACGGTTCCTTCAACCTCAACGGCCCATAAAAGAAGGAGGCCAGAGAAAACGCCCGCGTCAGCGGCAAAAGTTAAAAATGGTGAACCTAAACGCCCCAAGTCAGGGGGCATAACAGTTCATACGGTTTATATGGCATCGGGAAAAGAAGATAGCCGCATATCAACAGGTCATAGACCGCACACGAGGTCAGTGACCAAGGCTCAGGAGCAGCAGCAGAAGCTCCACGAGATGATGAACGCTATGGCCGCACTTACAGGGCCAAAAGAAACCCCTGGAACATCCTCGGACGAGCGTCAAGAACAAGAAACGGATGCTGAATTCCTTCGTCGCGTACTAGAGAAGAAGGATAAAGAGGCTGCGGAGCAGGCAGCCAACATAAAAAAGATGGCCCTCCTGTTCCAAGATATGGTGGGTATGATGATTCAACAAGATCCACCTACTGAAGATCCCCCGATCATCCTTGAAGACGATAGGGGAGAGACATCGAATCCTCCACCAGTTCTGTCCACAGCTAAAGAGGACACAATCTCCAAAGCTGATTTGGATGAATACATCGCCCAGCAAATAAGGGTTCATCATGCAACCGAAACAGCCGGCCAGGTCGTGAAAATGGGGAGACCATATCCGAGCTGGTACGATCAAATCAAATACCCGCCAGGTTATACGATTCCCAAGTTCCATGTTTACAAGGGTACGGGCAATCCTCACCAGCATGTTGCCCAGTTCAGGGCACTCTGCGGCAATACCGGTGGAGATGACAAGCTTTTACTTCGCCAGTTTGTTGGAAGCTTATCGGATACGGCGTTCGAATGGTACTCTGAGCTCCTGAACGACTCTATTAAAACCTTCGCGGAGATGGAGCTGTTGTTTACTCAGCGTTTTGCAAGCGCTAGTGAATGTACCCCGATGACAACACTGATTAACGCCAGGGTAAAACCCGGTGAGACGTGGGTCCAATACGCTATACGGTGGCGTAATTTATGGTCAAAATGCGAGCAGCGTATTGAAGAAGCTCCCGCAGTGGGTATGTTTGTGGGAACCCTCGATCCACAAGCAACCATCTCGCAATTTATGATGTTCTTCAAGCCGACAACCTTCCAGGCTTTGATTGACAAACTAGCGCAGATGGACCAGATGGGCCATAAACCCCCTCTTCCAAGGCCAGACACCCGAAATGATAAAGGGAAAGGAAAAGCAATCGTCGTCGCTAATGCTCAACAACAACCGAGCGACTCGAAGCCGGTTGCTCGTCAAAGTAATATGCGACCGTACGTACCCCTGGATGATAGGATGGGACGTCCTTACTCCTTTCCCCGCGATAAAACGAAGAGGTTATTCGAGCTGGCGTTGCGCAACAGACTCATAAATCTGCCAGATCCAAAGCGTCCGTTGCAGCCAAGTGACGTCAACGAACCCAACTACTGTCCTTATCATCGAGTACTAGGCCATCCGATCGAAGATTGCTACGTCTTCAAGAATTGGCTTGAAAACCAGTACCGACAGGGCAAGTTCGCGTTATCTGACAAATGGAAGGTGAATCCCCCGCAGCCCTACACCTCTAAGGGGATGAATACGTCGGGGGCAACATGCTCCGTCATTGAAGAAGCTCCTTGGGAGGTCGTATTATCAGCCAAGACAAAGAGGATTCTAAACGATCTTCAGACATGTCCAGCAGTCAAGTGGAAGAACCCGTTGGAACCACAGGTCATTGAAAGGATGTTGAAGCCACGTCCAACTCCAAAGACCGATGGTGGCGGTTCAAACACTCATAACCAGCCGTCAAAATCTTCGAAAAAGAAGAAGAAGAAATCTAAGAAGCCCGTGAAGCCTGGCGACAAGCGCACGGACTTACAAAAGCAAATTGACGCGCTGGAGGAATACAATCAGAGGGCACGAACCCCCATTACATTCCAAGAGTTCCTCAGCCATGTCTTTCAAGAGGAAGCTGAGGGAGAAAGTTCGTCAGATGAATCTGAAGAATGCGTGGCAAGCTGTCATATGATTTCCCATTCGAACGACGAGGAGACCCCTTGTACTGAAACGCTGGGGGCAGACTCTGAACCAAAAGTTCTGGGGCCACCAGAGGAAATAATCGACGCATTCCTTAATGAAGCTCGGTTGAAAAGTAAAGCTGATCGGGAGCGCGAGGCGGTTATATTCGAAAGGGCCAAACGCCAACGACTTGATGAAGGAGCTGAGACGATCCCGTTGGAACTAGACGCCTCCACTACCGACAAAAGCCAATTCAAGATGAGGAAAAAGTTTGCTAAGGCCATATCAATGGGCATGAAGCTACCATCCTCTGAAGGAAATATCACTAGTGAGACGGAAACGCACCCCTCCTATTGCTTATATCATCAAAAGATTTCGCACCCCACTCAAGAGTGCAAAGCTTTCGATAGATGGTGGCAAGGATACGTTGCTCATAGACAACGCTTTAAGCGGGAAAAGCGTAAAACTCGTCGAGAGCAAAGAAATACGACCGAAGGGATTAAAAGAACTGCTGGCGATTGTTGCATGGTTAACACCGGTGGATCACAAGTGCCTACATTTGGGAGTGATTCTGATGAAGAACTAGAACTTGCCCCCCTCTTCAAAGAGTCTGCTTCGAGAACAGAAGAAGAACCAAAGGTTTGCGAAAATATCCGGCTACGTAATCGCACGCTGCCCGAAAAGAACCTCGAACCCTCGAACAGAAAAGATAAAGGGAAAGAAAAGGTCTCTGAAGATATCATCTTAGATGACCAAGTGGCGGAAGAGTTAAACGCCAAGAACCCGCCGAAGAGAAATAAGGTAGACTACAACGTTTTGGCGCATCTGAGGAAGCTGCCCTCACAGCTCAGCATTCTTGACGCCCTTTTGCTATCAAAAGAGGCGAGAGATTCGTTGATTAAGGCGCTCCAAGACCCGGAACAATTCCAAGCATGCCTGGCCGAGGAAAAGATGAAGGATGAATTAGAGGAAGTGCACACGGCTGATGTTACTTTTGGCGATGAAGACCTTCTACTTGGGACGTGCGAACACAATCGCCCTCTCTATGTCTCGGGATACTGCCATGATATTAGGATAGGCAAAATCCTGATCGATAACGGGTCGTCTGTTAACCTACTCAACGTGCGAGTGTTGAAGGAAATCTGCATGAGCGTCCAGCACCTTGCTCGGGACAAGATCACCATCTCCGGGTTCGACTCCCAATCATCAAAGACTCTTGGATCTGTGATACTGACGCTACGCTTCGGGCTACTCGTCACGGACATTAAATTCCACGTCATAGATGCCAAGACATGCTACAACGCTTTGCTCGGCCGACCATGGTTACACGAGTACAACATCATCCCTTCTACACAACATCAGTGTATGAAGTATTTTAAGGATGGTTTCGAGTATACCGTGACGGGAGAACTGAACCCGTTCTCTGTGAACGAGGTCCGCAAATACGAAGATGCCAAATACTTCTTGCCGGATTTCGAAGACACGGAGAAGTGTCACAAGCCGGAGAATAAAACTAACGCCACCATCCCTGTCTTCGGCAGTGATACCGAGTAGGAAGAGGATATAATTTATTCGGGTTCGCCCTAATATACCAAGCCGGGACCATCCGCCCCTTCACTGATCTTTGGTAGTGATGCGGAGGATGAAGTCCATGCTGTATTCCCTGCTCAGCTTTCAATACGAGCTTCTGCTGATGAAGAGCGAAGTCTGCAGATAGCCATGGTGCCGCCCAAACATCATAAAGAACTGGACGCACTTAATATCTACAGTGTAGAAGAGCTGCGGACATTCTATATCCTTCCCAGGCGAGAAAACGAGAAAGCAATTCTGTTTTACCGCTCTGAAGAAACCAAGGTGAAAAAAGAAATCTGGCATGGCGCAGATCCTGCGCTCGACAGGCTTCAGCCTATCCGTCTTCCCAGATATTATACAGAGGGTTTGAAGAAGCTGCTGAAACGCCAGGGGATATCCTTCAAACAGACCGTTAGAGAGGCCAAATTCTATGACAGGGTCTGGAACATTCCCGGGACCCAACGCAAACTGCCTAATGGGAGAATGGAAACAAGAGGGCTTGGATACATCCGGTCAAAGAAACGAGAGTTACTACCCGGCTGCTACGTTGTGTATGACCTTGATGAAGAAGCGGATGCTCAATGGGAGGACGCTAATCCTAAGCCAGTGAAAGTTCCAGATGCAAAAGAACCCGGTCCGTCGTTCGAAGAACAAATGGACAGACTTATAAAGAAAGCTGGTCAAAAGGTCCGAGATGATCACAATCGTGAAATGGCGATCTATGAGAAAGCCAAAACGCAGCGCCTCCTTCAACAGGCAGTAAAAGACGAAGATGCTGCCCCATGTCAACCTGATATAAAGAAGGCTCGACGCAAAAGCAGAAATAAGTCGAAAGGCCAAAAAGGCACTCAACAGCAGCAAAGCAGGGCTAAGAAGCCACGCAAACGGGAATCGAGCGTTATTGACCTATCCCTCATGAAGAAAATGGGTCGAGCATACTCGTTTCCTCGGGAAAAGACGAAGAAGATACTCGATCTTGCCCTAAAGCACCAAATGCTTACATTGCCGGAGTCTAAACACCCCGAACAAGCGGGCGAAGCCTCACTCCCAGACTATTGCTCTTACCATCGAGTGATAGGTCATTCTCTCGAAGATTGCTTCACCTTCAAGAATTGGGTCGAGGATCAGTACCAGCTCGGCAAGTTCACCCTGTCTGACAACTGGAAGGTAACGCCGCCACAGAAACACGAGCCCAAGGCCACGAAAGAAGAACCGGTTCCACATCGGGATTGGAAGCGAATTCGCACCTGTCACATGATAACAATACTACAAGAAGAATCCGAGAACATGGACGGCCTTCCCTGGTGCCTCGAAAACAGCAATGATGAGGTGATCTCAGAATTTTCCCCAGCTCTGAAAGAACTGGAGGATGGAATACATACCACTGCAGATAACCTCAAGAAAATTGAGTTGGGGACGATAAACGATCCGTGACCGACATTCGTCAACGAGCTGCTGTCTGAAGAAAAGGTGGCTGCGTTAAAGGATGTCCTTGTACAGCATAAAGATTGCTTTGCATGGAACTATTCCGAGATGCCGGGAATTGATCCAGAAGTTGCTGTACATAGACTGGCAATATCCCCGAGTGTCAAGCCAGTCAAACAAGCGCCGAGAAGAATGCGGCTTGAGCTCGAGATGAGCATCAACGCTGAAGTCAAAAAGCTGATAGACTCCGGCTTTATCCAGGAGGTTCAATACCCTGAATGGATTGCTAATATCGTCCCAGTGATGAAGAAAAATGGAACGGTGCGCATATGCGTGGACTTTCGGGATCTCAACAAAGCCTGTCCGAAAGATGATTTCCCAGTACCAGTCACCGAACTGATGATAGACAATACGTCCACGCATGAGATTTTCTCATTCATGGACGGCTCATCAGGATATAATCAAATAAAAATGCATCCTGAAGACCAGAAATATACGGCTTTCCGGACTCCTTTAGGAATATTCTGTTACAAGGTGATGCCCTTCGGTTTAAAGAACGCCGGTGCAACCTACCAAAGGGCCATGACGAAGATTTTCGATGACCTTATACACGAAATCGTTGAATGCTATATCGACGACCTTGTTGTTAAAAGCAAATCATATAAGGAACATCTCGAGCATCTGAAGACCGTATTTCAACGTCTTCGACAATACAACTTGAAGATGAACCCTCTGAAGTGTGCATTCGGGGTTTCCTCGGGCAAATTCCTGGGATTCATCGTTCGACACCGAGGTATCGAGATAGATCCGTCCAAGATCAAGGCAATCATGGGAATGCCTCCGCCGAGGACTCTCAAACAGTTGCGGTCTCTCCAAGGGAAGCTCGCATACATTCGGCGGTTTATCGCTAATCTTTCAGGAAAGTGCCGTCCTTACAGTCACCTGATGAAGAAGGGAACCCCGTTTGTCTGGGATCAAAAATGCCAAGGCGCACTGGATGAGATCAAGCAATATTTGCAAAACCCTCCAGTGTGGGCTGCTCCAGTTAAGGGAAAGTCTCTCATTCTTTACACGGCCGCCCTTGAAGGTTCTTTGGGCGCATTATGGGCACAAGAGAATGACCAGGGGAAAGAAAGAGCACTCTACTACTTAAGTCGAGTGCTGCTGGGGGAAGAAAGCAATTACTCCCCCATTGAAAAACACTGCCTGGCGTTGATCTTCGCGATAACAAAACTCAGGCACTATGCGTTGGCGCACGAAGTCCGTCTCATTTCAAAGGTGGACCCCCTTAAACACTTGATGTCGAAGGCCATATTGACGGGACGACTCGCTAAATGGGCCCTGCTCTTAATGGATTTCTCGATAACGTATCGATCCCTCAAGGCAGTGAAAGGCCAGGCCATCGCCAACTTCCTCGCTGAACATCCCATACCCGCCGACTCTCCTTTAAACTGCGATCTTCCAGACGAACATGCGTTTGATGCGATCGACGGTGATAATACCCGATGGGAGCTTTATTTCGACGGAGCATCTTCCGTGAAGAAGCGCAAACAAAGTACCCCTATAATCAAATCGGGGGTAGGACTCATCTTTATAACTCCACAAGGAGGGATAATGCGCTACGCGTTCTCCCTGACGGAACCGAGGACAAACAACGAAGCCGAATACGAAGCTCTGATAGCAGGCCTCGAGATCGCCATCGACATGAGAATTGAAAACCTCTTCATATACGGAGATTCTCAACTGGTCGTTAGTCAAGTAAACGGCGATTACCAAACATGCAAACCGGAATTGGTAAAATACGGTGAAAAGGTGCAACAACTGCTAACCCAAATTCTCTCCTATACTTTAGAGAGCATACCACACGCGGATAACAGCAAAGCGGACGCGTTGGCCAAACTTGCTAAAGAAATGGCTGACGAGAACCTCGATGACGTTAGAATCATGGCACAAAGTCGTCGGGTGCTCGCCCCCGCAAAAATACCTCCGGGATCACCCGAAGAAAAGAGAGTGACTGAACAAGCGACCTTACAAATAAAAGACCATGAGAAGGTTGAGGATTGGAGGGAGGTCTTTATAGATTACTTTAAGTCCCACCAAATGCCCGAAGATGCGTCCGCAAGACATCAGCTCATAAAACGAGCTCTGTCTTTCGCCTTCGTCAATGATACTCTATACAAGAGGTCATTTGATTCTCTGTGGCTGAGATGCCTAGGACCTGACGAAGCGAGAAGGGTCGTCCAGGAAGTTCACGACGGACTCTGCGGTTCTCACCAAGCGGGCTCAAAGATGAAGTTGAAGATCAAACGGATGGGCTACTACTGGCCCACGATGATTCAGGATTGCATCGAATATGCGAAGGAATGCCACTCATGTCAAATTCATGGGGATTTCATCCACCAGCATCCAAATCCATTACATCCAATGGTGGCTAGCTGGCCATTCGAAATGTGGGGGACTGACATAGTTGGCCCTATCGAACCAGCATCGTCTAGGGGACATCGTTTCATCCTGGCGACGACTGACTACTTCTCTAAATGGGCAGAAGCAGTACCGTTAAGAGAGGTGAAGACGGAAAATATCCTCCACTTCTTCAAAACGCACGTCATATATCGGTTTGGAACTCCGAGGCGGATCATCTCCGATAACGGGCCAGCCTACCGAAGTCATAAAATCAGCCGCTTCGCACAGCAGCATAACATAGACTGGAGATATTCCTCAGTCTATAATCCACGAGCTAACGGTCTCGCCGAGGCCTTCAACAAGACCTTGACGAAAATTATAAAGAAAACAGTGTCCCGAAATAAGAAAGACTGGCATGAGAGACTGCAAGAAGCTCTTTGGGCGTATCGAACCACGTTCAAGACAGCCACAAACACAATGCCATACGCGTTGGTGTTCGGTACGGAAGCAGTACTCCCTCTCGAGATAGAGTTACCCTCTCTACGAGTGGCAGTTCACCAAGAGCTAACGGACGAAGAAAATGCTCACCTTCGGCTTGAGGAGCTTGACGCCCTTGATGAAACTAGGCTCATAGCGCAACAAAATCTGGAAACTTATAAAGCGAAGATGATGCGCTCATACGGAAGATTGACCCGACCGAGGACATTCCACCAAGGCGAACTCGTGCTAGTGGTCAAAAGGCCTATGATCCCCAATCGCGCCAAGCGGGGAAAATTCAAGCCAAACTATGAAGGCCCGTACATCATAGATAAAGTTTACCAGGGTGGGGCCTATCTACTCATGGACATGCACGGTGAAAGGCCTTTCAGGCCGATAAACGGTCGCTTCCTGAAGAAATACTACGCTTAATGAGCCACAGCCTAGGTCAATGATAGATGACGACGACCATGTCCGCTCGCTATCTTCCTAAGCTCAAGTTTTATAAGCAGTAGCCAACCTCTCAATGTCGGACCGAAATGTCCTTAAACTAACAGCGGACCGAAATGTCCTTAAACTAATAGCAGACCGAAACGTCTTTAAACTACTACCGCAGCATCTTTTAGGCTGACGAGATATAAAAAAAAACATATAAAAATAAAATAAAATAAAAACGGTATGTCCATAAGCAAAAGGGTACGGATGAAAACCCGAAAGGGCTCCGTGAGTAAAAACAGCAGGGCTGCCGGCGAGTGTTCGTGAAAACCCGAAAGGGCGCGACCTCGTAAAAAAATATATAAAAATAAAAAAAAATAAAAGCGGTACGTCCATAAGCAAAATGGGCACGGATGAAAACCCGAAAGGGCTCCGTGAGTAAAAACAGCAGGGCTACCGGCGAGTGTTTGTGAAAACCTGAAAGGGCACAATCTCGTTAAAGGACACTTATAGGGTCCTCTCGACCTTGTAAGGAGAAACCACCCGCATGAGATCCTTACGACTCATAAGGGAGCGACACACTTAGGGATCCCCACGATTCCTAAGGAGAAAATACACTTGCGAGATCCTCACGACTCGTAAGGAGAACTCTCTTATGGGACCCTCACGGCTCATAAGATTTGAAAGTCTTAAGTTACAGAGACCTAAACCTGTGCTTAAGCAATCCCTACAATTTCCGATATTGCCCTACAAGTGGTTCAATACTGACCCTTGTATACAATCCACGGGCGCGAATAAACATTTCCTTAACCAAGGTCCATCCGTAAATGGGGATATGTTCGCATAACCCTTGTAAATCCTCTCGATTTACAAAGAGAAAACCCTCCTGTAGGATCCTTACGACTTACAGAGGAACAAAACACTTAGGAACCTTCACGATTCCTAAGGAGAAAATACACCTATAAGATCCTCACGACTTGTAGGGAGAAATAGCTTTGTGAGACCCTTACGGCTCATAAAGTCAAAAGCCTTAGTAGACAGGACCCTAACCCTGGTCGCTAAGCCTCCTTTGTTCGACAATGACAGAGGCAAATGATGATTCGCTCCTGGCGATATCCCAGTTGTAGCGGTGCTGATGCCGAAATCGGTGTCCAATTTTAGGTTTACGGCAAAAAGCCGTTAGGCCGCACATGCATGCGAAATAGCCGAAATGATGGGGCAACATGCAATAAAAAAAAAGCAGCAAGTAAAATGTATGCATGCGAAATAGCCGAAATGATGGGGCAACTCGCAATAAAAAGCAGCGAGTAAAGATAAAATAAATAGCCGAAATGATTGGGCAGTCGCGACCTTCGCGATATAAAAGCTGAAATGATAGAGCATCGCGGAGATAAAACAAAAAGAATGACGATAAAACTTTGGCCCTACAGTTAAGATCACATCGATCCCTATATACAATCCAAGGGCGTAAACATAGAGGGAACCATTCTTTCCCAACAGACTCCGTCAGACGACGAAGCCAAACCTCGACGGTTCGTTTCAACCGAAGAAGCCAGTGTGTTTAGCAAACTCCTCGACTCACGGATACAAACACTCCTTGACGAGAGCCTCCTGATTCGCGTCGACTCGCAGAGCCACCAGAGCCCCTGTGGGAATCCTCGACTCGTTTCAAACCCCAAGGAAACAAATAATCCTTGGCGCTTGGGAAACAAATAATCCCTAGCAAACTCCTCGACTCACGGATACAAACACTCCTTGACGAGAGCCTCCTGATCCGCGTCGACTCGCAGAGCCACCAGTGCCTCCGTAGGAATCCTCGACTCGTTTCAAACCCCAAGGAAACAAATAATCCTTGGCGCTTGGGAAACAAATAATCCCCAGCAAACTCCTCGACTCACGGATACAAACACTCCTTGACGAGAGCCTCCTGATTCGCGCCGACTCACAGAGCCACCAGTGCCTCCGTGGGAATCCTCGACTCGTTTCAAACCCCAAGGAAACAAATAATCCTTGGCGCTTGGGAAACAAATAATCCCTAGCAAACTCCTCGACTCACGGATACAAACACTCCTTGACAAGAGCCTCCTGATTCGCGCCGACTCGCAGAGCCACCAGTGCCTCCGTGGGAATCCTCGACCCGTTTCAAACCTCAAGGAAACAAATAATCCTTGGCGCTTGGGAAACAAATAATCCCTAGCAAACTCCTCGACTCACGGATACAAACACTCGTTGACGAGAGCCTCCTGATCCGCGTCGACTCGCAGAGCCACCAGTGCCTCCGTGGGAAATCTTCGACTCGTTTCAAACCCCAAGGAAACAAATAATCCTTGGCGCTTGGGAAACAAATAATCCCCAGCAAACTCCTCGACTCACGGATACAAACACTCCTTGACGAGAGCCTCCTGATTCACGCCGACTCGCAGAGCCACCAGTGCCTCCGTGGGAATCCTCGACTCGTTTCAAACCCCAAGGAAACAAATAATCCTTGGCGCTTGGGAAACAAATAATCCCTAGCAAACTCCTCGACTCACGGATACAAACACTCCTTGACGAGAGCCTCCTGATCCGCGTCGACTCGCAGAGCCACCAATGCCTCCGTGGGAAATCTTTGACTCGTTTCAAACCCCAAGGAAACAAATAATCCTTGGCGCTTGGGAAACAAATAATCCCCAGCAAACTCCTCGACTCACGGATACAAACACTCCTTGACGAGAGCCTCCTGATCCGCGTCGACTCGCAGAGCCACCAATGCCTCCGTGGGAAATCTTCGACTCGTTTCAAACGCCAAGGAAACAAATAATCCTTGGCGCTTGGGAAACAAATAATCCCTAGCAAACTCCTCGACTCACGGATACAAACACTCCTTGACGAGAGCCTCCTGATCCGCGTCGACTCGCAGAGCCACCAGTGCCTCCATGGGAAATCTTCGACTCGTTTCAAACCCTAAGGAAACAAATAATCCTTGGCGCTTGGGAAACAAATAATCCCTAGCAAACTCCTCGACTCACGGATACAAACACTCCTTGACGAGAGCCTCCTGATCCGCGTCGACTCGCAGAGCCACCAGTGCCTCCGTGGGAAATCTTCGACTCGTTTCAAACCCTAAGGAAACAAATAATCCTTGGCGCTTGGAAAACAAATAATCCCCAGCAAACTCCTTGACTCACTGATACAAACACTCCTTGACGAGAGCCTCCTGATTCGCGCCGACTCGCAGAGCCACCAGTGCCTCCGTGGGAATCCTCGACTCGTTTCAAACCCCAAGGAAACAAATAATCCTTGGCGCTTGGGAAACAAATAATCCCCAGCAAACTCCTCGACTCACGGATACAAACACTCCTTGACGAGAGCCTCCTGATTCGCGCCGACTCGCAGAGCCACCAGTGCCTCCGTGGGAATCCTCGACTCGTTTCAAACCCCAAGGAAACAAATAATCCTTGGCGCTTGGGAAACAAATAATCCCTAGCAAACTCCTCGACTCACGGATACAAACACTCCTTGACGAGAGCCTCCTGATCCGCGTCGACTCGCAGAGCCACCAGTGCCTCCGTGGGAAATCTTTGACTCGTTTCAAACCCCAAGGAAACAAATAATCCTTGGCGCTTGGGAAACAAATAATCCCTAGCAAACTCCTCGACTCACGGATACAAACACTCCTTGACGAGAGCCTCCTGATCCGCGTAAACTCGCAGAGCCACCAGTGCCTCCGTGGGAAATCTTCGACTCGTTTCAAACCCTTGGGAAACAAATAATCTCTAGCAAACTCCTCGACTCACGGATACAAACACTCCTTGACGAGAGCCTCTTGATTCGCGTCGGCTCGCAGAGAAACTAGTGTCTCCGCGGGAAATTCCCGATTCGTCTCAACATGCAAATGAAGCCTCAGGCAGCAGGGACTAGAAAACTTGCTTCCTGAACAATGGGACCCTGCAAGTCAATCCAAAATGGTCTCTCGCATACTATTCACGGGTCTCACTCTCCAAAGTCGAATTTCGACGATGAGAGAAACAACCGCTTGTGGGTCCTCTCGACTCGTAAGAGGGAAAAATTCTCTTATAGGATCCTTACGACTTATAAGAGAAAACCACACTTAGGAATCCTCACGATTCCTAAGGAGAAAACCCACCTACGAGATCCTCTCGATCCGTAGGGAGAAAAGTCTCTATGAGACCCTCACGGCTTATAGAGTTGAAAAGTCTTAGGCAGCAGATCTGAACCTGCGGCCTAAGCCATCGCTATTTCTTAAGAAAGTCAGGATACTCATTCTAATCATCCGTCAACTATGTTTGCTAAGGTGATATGCTGATAATAAAAGAAAGGAAAGACGGAGAAAATAACAGAAAGAACATCCGATTTACATTTAATCGAGCATTCGAGACACACTCATTCATGCATGGGCAGAAGACCCAGGACGAGAAATAAGACAAGCTAAAATAAAAAGTTTCCATTCATATTGCCAAAAATTCTTACAATCATAAAAACCAGTGAACGAAAAATATTATTATAATGGAATAACTTCAGATCCAGGGCACGGATTGAGAAAGTCAAAAGTAAGGCCATCCAGAGTCCTTCTGGCCTTTCTGATTATTCTTATGCGCAGCCTTTCGCGCTCCTCTGTGTCAATATCATCGGCAAGCCCTCCTGGCCTCCGATAAGCAGCAACTATCGTCGTCTGCTGGAAGATTTGATGTAGGATGTCAATGAGGCTGTCCCGCCGTCTCTTCAACATCAGCCCCGTCAGGTACACTGAATGCACCTTGTCCTCGGCATCATCCAGCGCATTGAGCGGCAGGGCCTCGTGAAGACCCGGAAGTGCTATCCATATTGCTCCCAGCACGACTTTCAAAAGAGCCGAACGACGGGGTAGCAGCCAACCACCGCTTGCGTTCAAACGACCCATAACCTCTGCACATTGAGCGTCTGTAAACTCCTGGTTTTGTTGACGACCCTGTGCGCGGATATCGTCATAGGTGATGAACTCGTGCAAACTGTATAGATGCACCGCCATTATGCCTAGAGGAAATACCACAGGAAGATTAGCGATAGAAGAAAAATAATATACATAGAGGGCTAAATTCTTAGAGAGCAAAGCTCTGTTCAGGGATTAAAACCCATGAACAAAAGCTCAATGAAACCCCAATGGGGATCTCTTTAGATCAAAAGATCTGTGAGAGCAAAGCTCTTTGACTGAGATTAATTTAAATTAATTTGATTTATATTAATTTTACCTAAAGTCTCTAACTTTGAAAATGAGCAAAGCTCTGCTAGTGAAACCCCAATGGGGATCTCTTTAGATCAAAAGATCTATGAGAGCAAAGCTCTGCTGGTTAAGATTAAGTTAAATTAATTTAATCTCAGAATCAATTTTACCTAAAGTTTTTTCTAAAAAACTTTGGAAAGAAGAGCGAAGCTCTAGAGTTCTTGAAGGCAAGAGCAAAACTCTGAAGTTTTTGAAAATAAAAATCTGAAAGATGATAAGCATCTGTGGGGGACCAAAGGTCCTATTTATAGGCCTCAAGTGCCTCTTCGACTTCCAGAAGTTGTCGCGGCGGTTGGAATTCCGCCACCGTTGCGCTCACATTTGAGGCCACGTAAGCGCAACAGTGGGGGGGCATTTGTTTACCCCAATCAGAGCAAAGCTCTGTTCAAATTCCGAGGCGGGAGATATAACAACGCTTCATCTCCCCCCCAATCAGAGAAAAGCTCTGCTTGGAAAATTTAAATTTTAATAACTGAAGCAACGCTTCAGATTCTTTGCGCTGCGCGCAGAGCGCCACGTGTCAAAATCAGACACGTTAGCGCAGGGAGCGCAGCGCCCAAGAAGGCGCGCCCAATCAGAGCAAAGCTCTATTTTTCTGAAGCAACGCTTCAGTTGCGCTGCGCTCTGCGCTGCGCGACACGTGTCAGCGCAGATGCGCTAGCGCAGTTGCGCTGCGCTCTGCGCTGCGCGACACGTGTCAGCGCAGTTGCGCTGCGCAGTGCGTTGCGCGACACGTGTCACGCGCTGGGGCATCTGCGCCAAACAGAATTAAATTTCCAAGAAATCTTTTCAGTTCTTGTTAAAACAAGAAGATTTTCTTCTGCAAAGCAGAAGCCCTTGGATCAAAAATCCAACGGTGGGGAAAATTCCCCAAATCACTCAGAGAAATATTTCTTTAACAAATTTAACTAATTTATGGGCACTATAAAAAGGACCCCAGACCTTAATTCAAGAGGGAGGAACATTTTTCTTTTAAAAAAAAAAAGAGAAGAGAACTCTTGAGAACTCCTCAAAAACAACAGAAGGTAAAAACCTTTAGGAAAAAGAGAAAATTCTCTTATGGACAGATTATTGATCTGAGAACAAGATCAATAATTTTAAAATAAAAGAAAAAAATAAGTAATAATAGTGCTTTGCACTTTCTTTTTTATGAACCTCTGGTTCTTGAAACAAAATTTTTTTATTTTCTTTGATCTAAATTAGATCAAGAAATCAAAAAGTGCTCTGCACTCCTGTTCTTGAATCTAAAAGATTCTTAGTGCTTTGCACTTCCAAACTGCGCTGTTGCGCTCTTGAGAGAGCGCCACGTGTCAGCTACAAAACAACTTGCGCTACGCGCTCTTGAAATAGAGCTTTGCTCTCTGGAATTGGCGCAACTCACCAGAGCGCGCCACGTGTCAGCAGCGCAACAGCACAGCGCATTAGCGCAGCGCACTGCGCTATTGCGCTTGCGCTCGCTAGAGCGTGACACGTGTCACCACCATATGAGCTTGCGCTCATTACTTGGCGCAAAGCGCCTGACAAGCCACGTGGGGCACTGTCAGAGTACTTAATGCCCTGCATTATTAAAGAAAAGGGACAGAGCCCAATTAAAAGGCCTAACAGACTCAATCAAATATGCTATGCATTTTAAAAAGGGCAGAGCCCAAACAAAATAGATGCTCTGCATCATTTATAAAGGGCAGAGCCCAATCAAAACAAGAATAATGCAGTGCATTACTAAAAAGGGGCAAAGCCTTAGAACAGGCCAAAGACAAAAAAAATATTGAAGCTGGACTTAGCCCAATTTTGGCCATAAGTCCTTAAATTAAATTGACTGGGCACGACTGCTCCCTAAATCAATTTACATCAAGTTCGAGGGTACATCTCCGAACTCCTCTGACACCTATCGTTGTAATTCCTCAACGACGTCAGAGAGGTGACGGGTCCCAACTACCACACATGAATATGGACTGCGGGGTCCCTAAACTCGTGGACCGAAATGTCCTTAAACTAATATTGGACCGAAATGAGCTTAAACTAATATCGGACCGAAACGTCCTTAAACTAATGTTGGACCGAAACGTCCCTAAACTAATATCGGACCGAAACGTCCCTAAACTAATGATGGACCACCACGTCCCTAAACTGGAACATGGACCGAAACGTCCCTAAACTAATATTGGACCGAAACGTCCCTAAACTAATATCGGACCACCACGTCCTTAAACTGGAATATGGACCACTATGTCCCTAAACTGGAACAATAGAGCCTTCAAATACTCTTTTGCCGAATCTAAATGGTCCCGTTTAAGTTGATCTTAGCCCCAAATACGGCTAACGTATCCTTAAACATTTAAATGGACTATAAAACTCCAAATTGACTTTGGTTCAAGGGCACATCTCTGAACTCCTCTGACATTTGCCGTTGTAATCCTTCAACGACGTTAGAGAGGTGACGAGTCCCGACAGTCAGAGATTAAATGGATTATCACGTTAAGTTGATCTTAGTCCCGAACAGGACTAACGCATCCTTAATGAACGTTTAAGTTGATCTTAGCCGCAACGCGACTAATGTATCCTTAAACTAAAAACACCAAACCCAAATCTAAGTAAATACGGATTTGGACTAATCCACGTCCTACGGGCGACGGCATTACTCAGTCTCCGTATACAATCCATGGGCAACCACAAACAAAACAAACACACACGATACGAAGTGAAATTCTGGAGAAGGAGAAAGTTGTTACCGCGATACGGTAGCGTAATTAACTGCAGGGGCTTGCGCCTGCAGGGAAGAGCGTCCCCACAATCAAAAACCCCTCAAGCGAGGGGGAATCTGACGAAGTCTGCTACATCAGCCGCATCCGTCTAAACCTCCGATACATGGTGCCATAAATCAACTTGGCATCTTCGGAGAGGTGGACGGATAAAACCAAATAGCATCTGCCCCGAATCTCAGCGTCAGGCCATCGCGGTCCTGAGCGCCGTCCTTCGGAGGGGAACAGTGACGAAAAGAAGATTTTCAGTTTCCAAAGAAGTTAAAAGATCACCACGTGTCAGATAGACAAAGCCTCAGAGAAACGACCCAATAAACTCCCTATAAGGCCGCGGAACAGCGGCCAAACCCACCTATTGGCCGCGGTTCCGCCGCGGTTCAGACGATTTGGGAGTTGGGATTTTGCTGTTAGGATCTTAACCTCTGGTTTCCAAATTAGGAAGTTAGGGTTCTGGCTCTGGGATATAAATAAGGACCGAGAGCCTCTTGGAAAAATCATCAAGCTGAAGAGATCACGAAGTCCACGACAGGCTCATGCATCCAGGTTGATCATCAACGGTTTATCTACCTCCTTAGAAAAGATCGAGAAGCAAACTAGCATTTTGTAATCATTTTCTAAGGGAACAAAGTGTAAATGATTTTTGTTGATTAATAAAGGTAGTACTTTTTTATTCTATTTCTTTGTAGTTTTTAATATGATTTCTCTCTCCATCTCTTCTTCTCCCAACATGCGCGAGTAATTCTTCGCTTGTTAGGGTTCATGGGATTAAGGTAGGTTAATGGATGATGAAGATCCTTAAACTCTTTTTTAGTCCTATAAAGTTTATAAATTTTGCCAAAAGAATAGTTAACATCCTAATTGGGCGAGCTATCAATTCATTGATAATCGTGACCACGATTAGAGATTAGATTAACAATTATTTTGGTAAAGGCTAGATATGAACGGAGTTCCATGTCGAGATAGGGGTTAAGGGTGGGAACCCTTTTCCCTCCAGAAACCCTAATCAACATGCACCACTGTCGTTCTAGTTTTAAATCTATTAAAAGATAAAAAGAGTAATCTTTAATTAATCATCCATAACTACTAAATCCTAATGAACCCTACAAGCCCCCTTTTATATAAAACTTACATCCGTAGTTAATCTAGATCTATATTTTGTATCAGTGTTTAACGTAGATCTAGATCCTATAACCATTCTTCACCATTCTTTATTCTCCCTCCTTTCCTAATCAACACGCCTAAAGTAAGAATAAAAGATTCAACGTTTCCCTGAGGACGACCCGTACTCACCTCGGTCTAGCTACACGCGACACCATTATTGATTGCAGTTAACTACTACACTAAAAAAGACCAAATCAAATGGCGCCGTTGCCGGGGATACGTGCGTAATTTTTTATTCTTACTATTTGTGTTGAATTCTTATTTGATCTATATTATAATTAAAACAAAACTGCAAATTGTATATTTAATGAATTGTGTGTGAATTTTGCAAGGAGATCTGGAGTCACAGACTTGAGTAAACAGAAAGATTGAGACATTCATCGAGATTCAGAGGAGTACAGAAGGCCACAGAACAAAATTTCATCAACTGTTCCTTCTTCATTGCGGCGGAAGCACGGCTAAAAGAAGGAGTTAGGGGTCGTAACTTCTCTGGTAAGTTTCTCAACTCTTTCTCTCTCCTCTGAAATCCAATAAAATATCTTTTCTGCAGGATTCTTTGCAAAAATTTTGCCGCTCAAAATTTTTTTTGCAAAGTTTTGTAATTGGTTTGTTAATTCATATTTTAATACCGATTTTTAAGGGGCAAGACCAAAATTCAGATTAGGTAGGGATTTTATCACCCTTCCTAAGCCCCACAAAACACAAACCGAGCATCTGCATCAACCCTACATTAATTTAAAAAATATCTAGACAAGACTCTAAGGACTGTCGCGCTCAATAAGGACAGAGGAAGGTCGTGGGTAATATATCGCTTATCCGCATTACTTTTGTGGTGCCTAGGCAAGTGTGTCTAAGGCAAGTGGTTACTTAATTAGGCCCGCTATTT
The DNA here is from genome assembly GCA_030015575.1 of Agapanthus africanus. Lineage (NCBI taxonomy): Eukaryota > Viridiplantae > Streptophyta > Magnoliopsida > Asparagales > Amaryllidaceae > Agapanthus > Agapanthus africanus. Next base: position 634,923,299 of record CM057343.1, read on the forward strand.
TCGGTGATTCGTATAGCGGATACCTCCCACTTACCTGGCACTTACCTGGCCACAAGAGTAATAAAGAGGCGGTAGAGGATTGATCCTACGGCTTGTCCTTTGGAAGTCTAGGAGCGGTCTAGAGACTTGATCTAGGTAACCTTAGTTCTAGGGTTGTTTGTGCATTTTTGTGTGATTTGTCTAAGTCCGACACACTTTTTAAAACAGACCATTTTTTTAAAAGTACACACGCTGCCACTTGCGCTAACCCCGCTTAGTGCATGCTTGGCTGGACACGGGATTCTAGTGCTCGTCTTGTCCGCGTTCCTGCTATCGACTCCGAAGTCGGTGCTTCTTCATCTTCTTTTTCCCCACCATCCTCCACATCGACCGAGATGGACGGTACTCCATCAAATTATAACATCACGCTGCCATCGTCCGTAGGTGAGCAGAATCCATCGCGCATCTCTCTCCAAGAAAGATGCTATCCTATCCGTCGTCCACTTCCCACTTGCTTATCTATTCCACCAGCCAACAGGGATAATTTTGAAATTAAACCCCACTACATCAATCTGTTGCCCAAATTTCACGGGCTTGAGTCTGAAGACACGTACGTTTTCATCACTAAATTCGAAAACGTATGCACAATGATGGGTACTTCACAACTGACTGTGGATGCTATGCGCTTGCGTCTTCTCCCATTCACATTGTGCGACTTGGTAGAAAAATGGCTTTATAATACTGCCGCACACTCTATCACTAATTGGGATGAATTCGTAATAGCATTTCTTAAGAAGTTTTACCCAAACCATAAGACCGCCCGTGTTAGGAGCGAGATCAACCAGTTTACCCAGCCTCCCAATGAACTATTTTGGAAGTGCTTTGAACATTTCAAAGATCTGCTTGTCTAATGTCCTCATCATGGAATCAATAGATGGGATTTGTTCCGAATTATATATGAGGGCATTAATCCAGCGACAAAGCAGATGCTTGAAACAAATTGTCAATGCAATTTCATGTCTAAAGATGATGATGAAGCTTGGAAATATCTGGAAGACCTCGCTGAAAACACCTTGCAGTGGGAAAGCGTTAGACCACCTTCATCTAGGGAAGGTATTCATCAGCTCGATATTTCCATCGCAGTAAAAGCCGAAATGGCAGCGATGCAGAAGAAACTCGACGCTATTGAGAACAAATTCTCATCGGTCTCCCTAAATCAGGTCACGCTACCCAAGACTGTGTGTGGTTGCTGTTCAGATCCTTCACACTTGACAGAAGAATGTCCTATAAATGCATCGTTTCAAGGTCACGAGCAAACTAATGCTGCTTTTCAGCAGCGACCTAGAAACGATCCTTATTCTTCCACGTACAATCAGGGATGGAGGAACCATACTAACTTTGCTTGGAACCGAAACCAACCCCAAAATCAAAACCAGTTCCAAAGCAATTATCAAAGATCTCCTCCACAGCAACCACAACCACAAAGTCAGCACCCCTTTCAGTCATAAAATTTTCAAAATCCGGCCAACACTTCTGCACCGCAATTGGCCGGTACTAATAACTCTTCACTCGCACAAACTTTGGATTTGTCTATGAAACATTCCATTCAAATGTCGGCTGATATGAGGTCTTCTATTGATACCATAAAGAAAGAAACCTCCTCCCACGGTGAGAGTATTAAATCAATAGAAAACCAAATTGCACAGTTGAACGCCGTAATGAGTGCGAGAGAGAAAGGGAAACTTCCATCTCAACCCCTACCGAATCATGGCCACTCACAACATCATAATGTAAGTACCGTTACTACGTTGAGATCGGGAAAAGTGCTGAATAACCAAGTGGGTGAGCAATTTGATGATGTTAGTGATACAAGTGATACCCTGGCTTCTACTTCTTCCCCTAATTCGTCTAGTCTCTCACCTTCATCCGAGCCTATTCTCCGTTTTCCCCAAGGCTCGAACACTTCGTCCAATCAATCTAAGACAATTCCCACTCCAATTTTGGGATCGAATCCGTCCCCATAATCTTCTCCACAAATGTTGGACCCAATACTTATTGATCAAGCTCCATTTCCAAACAGATTAAGGGCCAACAGATCTAACCCACAAATGGAGAAGATTGTGGAAATGTTTAAGCAAGTTAACGTAAATATTCCTCTCCTAGATGCTATTCAACAAGTCCCATCTTATGCAAGAATCCTTAAAGACTTGTGCACTAGGAAGAGAAAAACTCAAGTGCCTAAAAAAGTTTTCATGACGAGTAATGTTAGCACAGCTTTTACCCAGCAAATACCAAAGAAACGTAAGGACTCTGGCTGTCCTACCATCTCTATTTCTATTAGGGGTAAAAATATTAATCGTGCTTTACTCGACCTTGGCGCTAGCGTTAACTTTCTTCCTTATTCAGTATACGAGCAGTTAGGGATTGGAGAGTTGAAACCCGCCCATTATACTCTCCAGATGGCAGACCGATCAATCACCAAACCTCGGGATGACCTAGAGGATGTGTTAATTAAAGTCGGGAAATTCATATTTCCTGTGGACTTTATTGTTTTAGATACACAGCCTGTGGCAAACCGACGCAATCAAATCCCGGTGATACTCGGTCGACCCTTCCTAGCAACTTCTAACGCTGTAATTAATTGTCCTAACGGTTCTATGAACTTATCTTCCGGGAAGATGACAATTGAGCTTAATATTTACAAGCTAGGAAGTCAACCATCTGAACCTTCTGCTCATTTGCTTGATGTTTGTTCCATCCACGAGATAGCTCCCGAAAGCTGCATGGATGAGGAACTTTGCTTTGATGATCTCGACAACACTAGTGAGACATCGTTTGATCTTGCACAACTTCATAGTGAGGATATGTTCAATGAGTCCGTCCCTGAGTTTGAATCCGTTGACTCATCGCAAAAGTCAGTAGCACTTTCCGAGTCAATATCCTATGCAAGTTTTGAACCTCTTAGGGAGTCCGAATATCATTCCCTTACCCCATCTTCTATTGTCTCTCCGCCAATACTTTATCTCAAACCGCTACCTTCTCATCTTAAATATGCATATTTAGGTGAGAATGAGACTCTGCCCGTAATTATATCCGCTTCTCTAACCTTAGAGCAAGAGAACGCATTTTTGGCAGTGTTGAGATCAAATCGTCAAGCATTTGGTTGGACAATGGCTGACATCAAAGGGATTAGTCCCTTAATTGTTGAACATTATATACATCTGATGGATGAAGCCAAACCAACCCGAGACCCACAAAGACGGTTAAATCCCGTTATGAAGGAGGCGGTAAAGAAAGAAATCGTCAAGTGCCTTGATAGTGGTATAATTTACCCTATATCTGATAGCCAATGGGTAAGTTCTATTCACGCAGTCCCTAAAAAGTCCGGCATCACGGTCATAACTAATGAGGCTAATGAGTTAATCCAAACACGCACCCAAACTGGGTGGCGCGTATGTATTGATTACAGAAAACTCAATGCCACGATGAGGAAAGATCACTTCCCTCTACCTTTCATTGACTAGATGTTAGAACGATTAGCTGTACACGAATACTATTGTTTCTTAGACGGATACTCTGGCTATAACCAGATCCCCATCGCCGAAAAGGATCAAGATAAAACCACATTTACTTGTCCTTTCGGTACTTTTGCTTATAGACGCATGCCCTTTGGGGTATGCAATGCTCCCGCTACATTTCAGCGGTGTATGATGGGGATATTCTCAGACATGATTGAGAATTTTCTGGAGATTTTTATGGACGATTTTTCCATTTTTGGGGACTCCTTTGAGGACTGCCTTCGTAATCTTGACGCGGTTCTTACCCGCTGTAAGGATAAGAACTTAACTTTGAATTGGGAAAAATGCCATTTTATGGTCCAAGAAAGTATTGTCCTTGGACATATAATTTCACGAAAAGGCATTGAGGTTGACAGAGCTAAAATTGATGTCATCCATAACCTCCCTCGTCCCAAATGCGTCAAAGATATACGATCCTTCCTTGGTCATGCAGAATTTTATAGGAGATTCATTAAGGACTTTAGCAAAATTTCTAGACCCTTAACTCTTCTATTGGCCAAGGATACCACATTTCACTTCGATTAGGATTGTGAGGCTGCTTTTGAATCGCTTAAAGGATCGCTCACTACAGCCCCCGTTCTATCATCTCCGGATTGGAACCACCCGTTCGAGCTTATGTGTGATGCATCAGATTTTGCAATTGGTGCAGTCTTAGGACATCACATTGATAAGATGCCACATGTAATTTACTATGCAAGTAGGACCTTGAACGATGCACAAATTAATTACACAACTACCGAGAAAGAACTCTTGGCAGTTATATTTGCATTAGAAAAATTCAGGCCCTACTTGATTGGCTCGCCAATAGTGGCTTACACTGATCACTCCGCCCTACGACACCTTTTATCGAAGAAGGATGCTAAATCCAGGCTAATATGTTGGATCCTGTTGTTGCAAGAATTTGATCTTGTCATCCGAGACAAGAGTGGATGTGAAAACGTTGTAGCCGACCATCTTTCACGCATCACTTCTTCACCAACTTTGACCGTGCCGATAAATGACTCATTTCCTGTCGAACGGCTCTTGACTGTATCCTACGAACCTTGGTTCGTGGATATTGTGAACTATCTTGCGACAAGACTTATTCCTAGCGATTGGTCGAAACAAGACAAACTTCGATTTCTATCCCAAGTAAAATACTTTTACTGGGATGAACCTTATCTATTTAAGTATTGTTCCGATCAAATCATTCGCAGGTGTGTCCCTAACGATGAATTCAAGAGTGTGTTATTATTTCGTCATGATCAGGCATGCAGCGGTCATTTTGGTCCTGGAAAAACGACGAAGAAAGTTTTGCAATGTGGTTTTTATTGGCCAACATTATTTAAAGATGCATATGAACATTGCAAAACTTGTCCGCGGTGTCAGCATTTGGGTCAGATTTCACGAAGAAACGAGATGCCGCTCCAACCTATATTGGTTGTGGAAATATTCGATATTTGGGGTATTGATTTTATGGGCCATTTTCCCAACTCTTTTGGGAATTTATATATCTTGTTAACGGTTGATTACGTCTCGAAATGGGTGGAAGCAATACCGTGTCGCACTAATGACAACAAAGTTGTCATTAAGTTCCTTAAAGAAAATATCTTTTCGCGATTCGGACACCCTCGCGCTATAATTAGCGATAACGGGACACATTTCTGTAATCGGTCTTTCGAGCCTTTGATGTGGAAATATTCAATCACTCACAAACTTTCTACGCCCTATCATCCCCAAACAAGTGGGCAGGCTGAGATCTCAAACAGGCAAATCAAACAAATTTTGGAGAAGACGGTTTCTAAAAACTGTAAAGATTGGTCAACCAAATTGACAGATGCTCTTTGGGCATTTCGCACCGCTTATAAGACCGATCTTGGTATGTCTCCATACCGCCTTGTGTTTGGAAAGGCATGCCACCTTCCTGTCGAGATCGAACATAAAGCAATGTAGGCTATTAAAGAGCTTAACTTCGATTTTGATCAAGCGAGCAGCTATCGGAAGCTGCAATTGAATGAGCTAAGCGAACTCCGCGATGAAGCTTACGATAATGCGGTGATAGTAAAGAACCGGACTAAAGTGTTCCACGATAAAAACCTTTTTAGAAAAACTTTCACATCGGGGCAACAAGTCCTTCTTTACGATTCTCGTCTCCATCTTCATCCGGATAAGCTTAAATCTCGTTGGAAAGGGCCTTTTGTGGTGCGGTATGTACATCCGTACGGGGCAGTAGAAGTTGAAAATTTGAAAAACGGTTCAATTTTTAAAGTAAATGGGTATAGATTAAAACCGTATTTCTCTGCTGACCCAGCGGAGGAGCTCCTGTTTTTACAGAAGCCGATTTATCATAACTGAATTTCCTCCGCCTCACCTCCATGTTTCGGTAACATTTTCTCATTTTAAGAATGGAGGTGAGTGAATATGGACTTAACTGAATATCTGTGCGTGCCAAAGAACAAGTTTGGGGTAGTTTTCATTTAACTATTAGTTTACCCCTATTTTTGTCTCTCCCCAAGTTTACGAGTCTATGCTCTCAAAAGACAACATCAGTGAGGACACTGCTGAAAATAGGTTTGGGGGGAGGTTTGTATTCACTGAATTATCTTTGAACTGGGCATTTAAAAAAAAATATAATAAAAGAGTAGAAAGTGACAAATTACATTTGAAAGATAGGAATAGTTTAAGAAAAATAAGAAAATTAGATATTTTCTTAAACAAAAATAGTAATAAGTAGTTATGAGCTGTTGTCCCAAGGGTTAGTAAGATGAAGGAAATTGCTAATCTGAGAATAAAAATAAGCCTGAAAAATAGTCCTTATTCTGGAAGCCAAACATTTGAACGTCGATACCCTACTATACGCGCTTACACACATCTTGAAACTCGGGATAGTAGAGGATACCTTGAAATGCTTTTGTCTAAAAGCCAAAGTATGAAGAAAATAAAAGTGGAAAATAAAAGATAAAAAAAGGGTGAAAAGAAAAATGAACACTGGTTTTGTTATCACCGAGGCATCAATAAAAAAAATATACCGAGGGTGCTTTATCACCTAGTGCCTTAGACCAACTAATTTGGGAGCCACTGCTAAGCCTTAGGTGTTGCAAGACGAGAAAATACACCTAAATAGCAAGCACATGAGTAATCGGTCGGTTAGTACCTCAAGAAGTATTAACGGTCGCATGAAAAATGTGTGCGCAAATTCCATCTAAATATCAATTAAAAAGTACTAAGGTAGATGGACAAGAGTATGATTGCTTGAATTGAATTCTCCGAGTGTAGGGATGTCCAGTTCACATACGTAGGGGTATATGATCAATATTTGGAAGAAATGTAGGAATGAAGAATAAAGGCGATATTTTATTAAGGGATGATGTGATTTCTAATATCTTTTCATGACTATTAAGATAGGGTTCATGACAACCAAAAAGCTAGTGTAGTTGGAACTCTGATTTTCAAGTTCTTTCTTTTATAGTTCTAATCTTTGTATGTAACTTTCACTGTCTTTCTTTTATTATAGAATTTTGTGGGTGTAATCCACTGAAAACCCTCAGGAGACAACACTCCTCCTATTAGGGACACCTAGGGGTTTAACGGCTTGTTGCACGCGCTCAGTGCAATCGTGTTGCCTACGAAAGTGGGCTTAGCTTTCTCCTTTCTTTTTCTCCTTCTCTTGAATAAACTAATTTGCTCGGGACGATCAAAGATAAGTTTGGGGGTATTTGTTCAGTTGATAAAACTGCACATTTAATATGACATTTTTCCTACTATTTCTATATAATAAAAGGTGTTTATTATAATATATGATACATATGAGGGTTTATCTGTAAAAATACTACTTTCATGTATTTATATATTATAATTAACATTTTGTAGGAAAAAATAAGCATATAATATCCATGTGACATTTGGCCCATTTAAATACGCTTACCTTATTAATACCTTTGACCAATACTTAATGGTTAAGTTAATATCTCAATAAAACAAACTATACTAAATATTATTTGTTGAGCTATTGTGCAGAATTTGCAGGGCTGAAATCAAGGAAATCAAAGTTGGTAAAACAAACCTGCCTAATTAAGAAAGTAAACTAAAGAAATCAAGGCTGGCAGTGACGAAGAGAAGATTTTCAGTTTCCAAAGATGTTAAAAGATCACCACGTGTCAGATAGATAAAGCCCCAGAGAAACGACCCAACAAACTCCCTATAAGGCCGCGGAACCGCGGCCAAACCCACCTATTGGCCGCGGTTCTGCCGCGGTTCAGACGATTTGGGAGTTGGGATTTTGCTGTTAAGATCTTAACCTCTGGTTTCCAAATTAGGTAGCTAGGGTTCTGACTCTGGGACTATAAAGGCTAGATATGAACGGAGTTCCATGTCGAGATAGGGGTTAAGAGTGGGAACCCTTTCCCTCAAGAAACCCTAATCTACATGCATCACTGTCGTTTTAGTTTTAAATCTATTAAAGGATAAAAAGAGTAATCTTTAATTAATCATCCATAACTACTAAATCCCAATGAACCCTACAAGCCCCCTTTTATATAAAACTTACATCCGTAGTTAATCTAGATCTATATTTTGCATCAGTGTTTAACGTAGATCTAGATCCTACAACCATTCTTCACCATTCTTTATTCTCCCTCCTTTCCTAATCAACACGCCTAAAGTAAGATTAAAAGATTCAACGTTTCCCTAAGGACGACCCGTACTCGCCTTGGTCTAGCTACACGCGACACTGTTATTGATTGCGGTTAACTACTACATTAAAAAGACCAAATCATCGCTCCTGGTACCATATTCCAGTGCAGCAATGCAGACGCCAACCAAAATCCAAACTCTCAAACGGCGAATGATGAGTCGCTCCTGGTACTATATTCCAGTGCAGCGATGCAGACGCCAACCAAAATCCAATTTCCCAAAATTCTTCCAGCTCTACGGTTAGTCCCCAAATTGATTACCGTATACAATTCAGGGGCTCAAATAATTCTCATCATACCCATACCCCACCGCAACCACCAGTCCAGCGGCCGGTCTCCGTCCTTGAAATTATGCTCTATTGGGAAGACCCACTCATGTGTCCTCACGATACATGAGGAGAACAAAACTTCGTGGGATCCTTATGACTCACAAAGAAAAAACACACTTGGGAGTCCCTACGACTCCTAAGGAAAAAGTACACCTACGAGATCCTTTCGACTCGTAGGGGACCCTTACGGCTCATAAAATTGAAAAGTCTTAGGTGATAGGGACCTAAACTTGTCTCCTAAGCCATCGCTCCCCAACAGGGAACGACAAATGATGAATTGCTCCTGGCACATGTGCTTCAGTGTTAGCAACGCTGATGCCTACCCTAACCCCAAAATTCTAAACTCCAATCCAATAGACCCCTAAGTCTTTAAACTGGGAACAAATGACCTCTAAGTCGTTAAATTGGGAACAGATGACCTCTAAGTCGTTAAACTGGGCACGACAGACCCCTAAGTCTTTAAACTGGGAACAGATGACCTCTAAGTCGTTAAAATGGGAACAGATGACCCCTAAGTCGTTAAACTGGAAACGAGGGAGATCCCCTCACGTTGAATGATGAGTCGCTCCTAGTACCATATTCCAGTACAGCGATGCAGGCGCCAACAAAGTCCCACAATTCTTCCGGCCCTACGGTCTGGATTTTACATCCTGCAAAACCGTATACAATCCACGGGCGTAAAACGATCCCTATCTCTCCCAAAGTCCTACCGGCGAGACTACATTTAAAGTCCCACCGGCCTAAAAAAAAGGGTATGTCGATAAGCAAAACGGGCATGGATGAAAACCCGAAAGAGCTCCGTGAGTAAAAATAGCAGGACTGCCGGCGAGTTTGTGGAAACCCGAAAGGGCGCAATCTCGTAAAAAAAAAGAAAGAGATGAAATACACTCGCAAAGTCCTCTCGACCTTGTGAAGAGAAAATCCCCGCGTGAGATCCTTATGACTCACAAATGAAAAACACACTTGGGGGTCCTCACGACTCCTAAGGAGAAAATGCACCTACGGGATCCTTATGACTGGTAGAGAGAAAATGCTTTTATGGGACCTTTACAACCCATAAAATTGAAAAGCCTTAGGTGATAGGGATCTAAACCTGTCTCCTAAGCCATCGCTTCCCAACAAGGAAAGGCAAATGATGATTCGCTCCTGGTACCATATTCCAGTGTAGCGGTGCCAATGCCGACCCAAAAAACCAATTCCTAAATCCACCCGGGGGAAATGATGAGTTGCTCCTGGTATTATTCCAGTGCAGCAATGCAGATATCGACCAAAACCAAAATCCCCAAATCCTCTCAAAGACAAATGATGATTCGCTGTTGGTACCAAATTCCAGTGTAGCGATGCTGATGTCAACACAAATCAAACTAACCAATTCCAACATCGACCGTCCATGTCGTAAAAGGGCAGTGTAGGCTTCCCACAAATCGGGAACCAAATCATTCCGGGCCAGGGAAAAGTCCACCACGGACACTCCGTCTCGGAGACGCGTCAAGCGTCGACCGTCCATGTCGTAAAAAGGGCAGTGCAAGCTTCCCACAAATCGGGAACCAAACCGCTCCGGGCCAGGGAAAAGTCCACCACGGACACTCCATCTCGGAGACGCGTCAGGCGTCGACCATCCATTTCGTAAAAAGGGCAATGCAGGCTTCCCACAAATCGGGAACCAAATCACTCCGGGCCAGGGAAAAGTCTACCGCGGACACTTCTTCTCGGAGTCGCGTCAAGCGTCGACCGTCCATGTCGTAAAAAGGGCAGTGCAGGCTTCCTACAAAGCGGGAATCAGATCACTCCGGGCCAGGGAAAAGTCTACCGCGGACACTTCTTCTCGGAGAAGTGTCAAGCGTCGACCATCCATGTCATAAAAAGGGCAGTGCAAGCTTCCTACAAAGCGGGAACCAAACCACTCCGGGCCAGGGAAACGTCTACCGCGGACACTCTATCTCGGAGACGCGTCAAGCGTCGACCGTCCATATCGTAAAAAAGGCAGTGCAGGCTTCCCACAAATCGGGAACTAAATCGCTCCGGGCCAGGGCGTCGACCGTCCATGTCGTAAAAAGGGCAGTGCAGGATTCCTACAAAGCTGGAACCAGATCACTCCGAGCCAGGGAAAAGTCTACCGCGAACACTCCTTCTCAAAGTCGCGTCAAGCGTCGACCGTCCATGTCGTAAAAGGGGCAGTGCAGGCTTCCTACAAAGTGGGAACCAAACCACTCCGGGCCAGGGAAACGGCTACCACGGACACTCCGTCTCGGAGACGCGTCAAGCGTCGACCGTCCATGTCGTAAAAATGGCAGTGCGGGCTTCCCACAAATCGGGAACCAAATCGCTCCGGGCCAGGGCGTCGACCGTCCATGTCGTAAAAAGAGCAGTGTAGGCTTCCTACAAAGAGGGAACCAAATCACTCCGGGCCTGGGAAACGTTTACCACGGACACTCCGTCTCGGAGACGCGTCAAGTGTCGACCATCCATGTCGTAAAAAGAGCAGTGCAGGCTTCCCACAAATTGGGAATCAAATCTCTCCGGGCCAGGGCGTCGACCGTCCATGTCGTAAAAAGGGCAGTGCAGGCTTCCTACAAAGAGGGAACCAAATCACTCCGGGCTAGGGAAACGTCTACCACGGACACTCCGTCTCGGAGACGCGTCAAACGCCGACCGTCCATGTCGTAAAAAGGGCAGTGCAGGCTGTTTCCTGATTTAAAATCAGAAAAGCTTATGGAAAAAGCTTCAGAAAAGGGTCACGTGCTTACACGTGACCAGCAGTCACGTGTTGGCACGTGACACCTAAAAGTATCGGCAAGACAAGTTCAGTTTCCCAACTACATCGAAGAAAAGGGCTTCAGAAAGAGTCACGTGCTCCCACGTGACCAGGGTCACGTGTCGGCACGTGACATTTAAAAGCAAGCGGCATAGGCACATTGGTTCCCTGATCAAATCAAGGAAAAGGCTTCAGAAGAGGTCACGTGCTCCCACGTGACCAGGGTCACGTGTTAGCACGTGACGCTCAAAACATCAGACTCATTCTCCGGTTAAATCAAGAAAAAGACTCCAGACGAGGGTCACGTGCTCACACGTGACCAGGGGTCACGTGGTGGCACGTGACGGCTAAGCAGCAGAAGAAGGCAGAGTGCAAAAGAAGAAAAGGGCTCGTTACAAGGGGGTCACGTACCCACACGTGACCAAGGGTCACGTGGCCTCACGTGACCAGCTTTCAAAGCCCATTTGTTAAACAGAATTAAATTCTGAGAAAAGACCTCTCAAGTCTTTCCAAAAGCAACCGATTGAATTAAAGATTTAGAGTGATTAAATATCATCTATCTATGGGAAAATCTCGAATTTGGGAAGATTTCCCTTTTAAATCTAACAGAAATCACAAAGGAGAATCGCTGGATTTGAAATCCAATGGTGAATAAAATTCACCTAATAATCCAAAGGTCCAGAATGAATGATGGATGCAAATCAAATCTCTCAGTGAAGATACGTCAAAAAACTAATTGACTCGGATGCTTCTCCTATAAATAGGAGCCGAGACACACAAAAAAGGGAGAGATATATACATACGCAGAGGGAAGAAAAGGGAGAGAGCTTGATACTTTGAGGAATTTGGATCTTCTGCAAAAGAAAACCCTAGGTAAGAAAGGGAAGGCTCCTTGAAAGAAAAGAGAATTTAATTCTCAACAGAGTTTAACTCTGATATATAAAACAGAAGAACATATTTCTTCTCTCTTTGATAGAGGATCTGTAAAGTGCACATCTCCCCTTGAAGTTGAGAATTTAATTCCCAATGGGTCGAGATCCTGCCATGCAGATCCAAAACATAGAGAGGGAACGGAAGCACGAGAATTTAATTCTCACAGAACTATAGGAATTTAATTCCTTTAAAATAAAATTAGGGCTTGACCCTGTGTTATGGGAATTTAATTCCTTCAGAACGAAAAGAATCAGGGTTTAACCCTAGTTAAGAACTTAGTTCTGTTAAAACAACAAGAATTTAATTCCCTTAATCTTATTCCCCAGAACAATTCTCTAACAGAGAGTGTGGGTTTAATTCCTTAAAGCTTTTACTAGGGTTTAACCCTATTCAGTTTTTTCACATATATGAGGAATTTAATTCCTATAGAAGATTCAGAGTTCAACTCTTCAAAAGGAACTAGGAATTTAATTCCTCTGAAATTATTGTCAGGGCTCAACCCTACGAGAAATTTAATTCCTGAAAGGGATTAACAGATCTTCTAAACAACTACAGAAAAGAAGGGTCACGTGTCACCACGTGACCCCCCTAAAAGATCTACAGAAAGCCCTTTGAGGCAGTGCCTCACGTGACCCACGTGACCCTTAACAGAAGCTTTAACATACCTCGATTAGACACCCGTCATGTGATGACACGTGATGCTCCAAAAATGCGATCTCCTCAGAAGAACAAATGAAGGGAGGGCGCTCTCACGTGTTGCCATATGACCCCTCTTGCCTCAGCGTCTAACGCTAAATTGGAACTCCCGAATCCAGTGTTAAAACATTGTTGGGCCTTAGTGTTCAACACTAATCAAAGAACTTTATTTGCAGTGTTCAACACTGATTACCTTAGTGTTTAACACTAATTTGAGATCTCCGTTGCCAGTGTTTAACACTGATCTGTTTTAGTGTTTAATGCTAATTTGAAAGCCTTGTTGCTGGTGTTTAACACCAATTATCTTTTAGTGTTAAACACTAACTTGTCAATTTCATTCCCAGTGTTCAACACTGATTCGTCTTTAGTGTTTAACACTAGACACTGGCCCAATTGTCCGAATGGATAGAGGCAAAGCCTCTCCTTCAAGGGACCAACAGGAAGTCAATATTCCAGACATGATTGGACTTAGCCCAAGATGGCCATAAGTCCTCAATTCGTAATTAACTGGGCTAATGGGCTCATAACATAATCAATTGGTCTTGATCCCAAATTGGGCCAGAGACTATTTAATCCACTCCAGTTCCAGGGTACATCTCTTCACTCCTTTGATACTTGGCGTTGTAATCCCTCAACGTCTTCAAAGAGGTGACGGGTCCCGATGACCACACATCGATACGGACTGTGGGGTCCTTAAACTCATGGACTACGACGTCCTTAACCTTGACCGAGATGTCTTAAAACTAACAACGGACTGTGGGGTCCTTAAACTCATGGACTACGACGTCCTTAACCTCGACCGAGATGTCTTAAAACTAACAATGGACTGTGGGGTCCTTAAACCCATGGACTACGACGTCCTTAACCTTGACCGAGATGTCTTAAAACTAACAATGGACCGCAATGTCCTTAAACTACCTACGGACCGCAATGTCCTTAAACTAGCAATGAACCACTATGTCCTTAAACTGGAACAATAGAGCCCAAACGCTCTTTTGTCGGATCTAAACGATCCCGTTTAAGTTGATCTTAGCCTCAAATATGGCTAACGTATCCTTAAACCTTCAAACAGACTGGACTATGAATCCCCCAAATCAACTTCGGTTCAAGGGTACATCTCTGAACTCCTTTGATATTTGTCGTTGTAATCCTTCAACGTCGTCAGAGAGGTGACGGGTCCCGACGGCCATACATTCAATGGACCACTATGTCCCTAAACTGGAGTAATAGAGCCCCAAATGCTCTTTTGTCGGATCTGAACGATCCCGTTAAGTTGATCTTAGTCTCAAGATAGACTAACGTGTCCTTAACAAACGTTTGAGTTGATCTTAGCCTCAAATATGGCTAACGTATCCTCAAACCAAACCCCCAAACCCAAATCTAAGATAAATACGGATTTGGACTAGTCCACGTCCTACGGGCGACGACATAACTCAGTCTCCGTATACAATCCACGGGCAACCACAAACAAAACAAAAACACACGACACGAAGTGAAATTCTGGAGAAGGAGAAAGTTGTTGCCGCAAAGCGGTAACGTAATTAACTGCAGGGGCTTGCGCCTGCAGGGAAGAGCGTCCCCACAATCAAAAACCCCTCGTGCAAGGGGGAATCTGACGAAGTCTGCTACATCGGACGCATCCGTCTAAACCTCCGATACACGGTGCCATAAATCAACTTGGCATCTTCGGAGAGGTGGACGGATAGCACCAATTAGCATCTGCCCCGAACCTCAGGCGAGACGTCTCCGCGTCCCGGCCGCCGTTCGGAGGGGAACAGATTCTGGCACGCCCGGTGGGACCTTTTCGTCTTTCCACTCCATACTTCGTGTGTCGTGATTCGCGAACCAATCGCGGTTCGCTAATGGTGGCCCTTGGGTTTCAAGATACTAAGAATTGGCGTCTTGCTTATTGCAGAAAGCAAAGGATCGATGGCTTCTACTTCCGTGAAATTCTCCAACTGCTCAGACTGCAATTGCGACCAACGCTTTGCCTCGCCAGGAGGTATAGCCTACGGACCCCAAGCTGCTTCGTTATTCACAATGCCGGTGGACCAGGTGACTCAGGCCACTACCGGATTGTTCTTCGGGACTATACTCCCACCAACAAGCTTCACGGCGCCGGTGCTGACAAAGGAAGCTCCCAAGAAGTCGGTCTTTGATCGTCTTACCCCTGCCGCGGCTCATCTCAACGGGTCCCCAACATCAGCGCCTCGGTCTTCTCCAGATTGGGCCAGAAATCCGGTAGACCCATCATCAGGTCTACAATCCCAGAGAAGGCTGCTTCTAAGAAACTGGCTGCTCCTGCTCCCGAAATCGCCAAGGCGGCTTCTCCGGCCAAAAAGTCGGTCTTTACAAGATTGACGGCTTCAGCTCCCGTTCCTGCTACCCAAAAGACGTCGGTCTTTGACAGGCTAACACCAACAGCAACCCCCCACCTACACAGAGGGCAAGACGAAACCATTCTTACCGCTGACCCAACGCCGTCCGCTCGACACTCTCGACGTCGCCATTGGCGCCGAGTAAGGAAGGCTGGGGGCAACTCCCCCTCCGGGTTAACTCCATCAGCCCCGATGGCAGAAGTTAATGCTGCTGTTCCAACTGGGAACAGCTTCGAGATGCTAAATAAGGTGCGAAGGAATTCTCCTACTGCATTGCTAAAGAGGTCTCCTCCCCCATTAAAAAGGGTTGTGGAAATAAAATCAGAACAGCCCCGATCCCCTCAACGGCTGTCTTCCAAAATCTACAAGGTTTGGCGACAGGCCCGAGACTCGATCATCGATCCAAACTTCTCCCGCCAGCACAAGAAGCTAAAAATCCAACCAGAAGCTGGTCACCAGGCTAAATCCCGAAAGGCTGTCTGGACGCCCACCTCAACCTCCATGGCTCATGAAAGGAGGAAGCCAGAGAAGATCCCCCAGCCTGCAACGACAGCTAATAGCACTAAGCCCAGACGCCCTAAGTCTGGGGGCATGATGGTCCACACCGTATACATGGCGTCAGGAAAAGAAGACAGCCGCGCGTCCACGGGTTATAGACCGCTTACACGGTCGGTGACCAAAGCCCAGGAGCAGCAGCAAAAGCTCCAAGAAATGATGAATGCTGTGGCCGCACTTACCGGGCCAAAAGAAAGCCCGGAAACGTCCTCAGACGCACGCCAGGAGGAAGAAACCGATGCTGAATTCCTTCGCCGGATACTGGAGAAAAAGGACAAAGAGGCTGCCGAACAAGCAACCAACATACAGCGTATGGGCCTTCTCTTTCAAGATATGATAGGAATGATGATCCAGCAGGACCTACCCGCTGAGGATCCCCCAATCGTTCTTGAAGACGACCGAGGAGAAACGTCAAATCCACCGCCAGCCCCCTCAACGGCCAAGGAAGAGACGATCTCTAAAGCTGACTTGGTTGACTATATAGCCCAGCAAATCCGGGTTCATCATGCGACTGAGGCAGTTGGTCAAGTCGTAAAGACGGGCCGGCCGTATCTAAGCTGGTACGATCAAATTAAATACCCGCCAGGCTATACGATACCGAAATTCCACGTGTATAAGGGGACCGGCAATCCCCATCAACATGTTGCCCAGTTTCAGGCCCTCTGCGGTAACACCGGCGGTGATGATAAACTGTTGCTTCGCCAGTTCGTGGGCAGCTTATCAGAAACAGCGTTCGAATGGTATTCAGAACTCCCGAACGATTCTATCAAGACGTTCGCTGAAATGGAGTTGTTATTCACTCAGCGATTCGCAAGTGCCAGCGAACGCACTCCAATAACAGCACTGATTAACGCCAGGATAAAACCAGGCGAAACCTGGGTCCAGTATGCTATACGCTGGCGGAATTTGTGGTCGAGATGCGAACAACGCATTGAGGAGGCACCCGCAGTGGGCATGTTCGTGGGAACCCTAGACCCCCACGCAACTATCTCCCAGTTTATGATGTTCTTTAAGCCAACCACATTCCAGGCTTTAATCGACAAGTTGGCTCAGATGGACCAGATGGGTCATAGACCACCTCCCCCGAAGTCGGAACCTCGGAATGACAAGGGTAAAGGAAGGGCAACCTTTGTCGCAAATGCCCAACAGCAACCTAACGCCCCGAAACCGGCAGATCAACTGGAAGAAAGACGCCGGTATTATAATGAAAAGATGAAACGTCCTTACTCGTTCCCACGAGACAAGACGAAACGGTTATTCGAGCTGGCAATACGCAACATACTTATAAACCTACCAAATCCAAGGCGACCGCCGCAACCCACGGAGGTGAATAACCCTAATTATTGCCCTTACCATCAAACGGTAAGTCATCCGATTGAAGATTGCTTCATCTTCAAAGGATGGATTGATGATCAATACCTCCAGGGGAAGTTTATACTGTCAGAAAAGTGGAAGGTGAACCCACCACAGCCGCATACTCCTAAGAAAGCAGATACACCGGGGGCAACCTGTTCCTTTATCGAAGAAGCTCCATAGGAGGTCGTGCTATCAACTAAAACCAAAAGAATGCTGAGAGACTTTCATGCGTGCCCCGCGATCGAATGGGAGGACCCTCTTGAACCTCAAATTATCGAAGGGATGCTAAAGCCCCGCCCAACTACGAAGACTCGCGATAGGGGCCCAAATACTCACGCCCAACCGTCAAAATCTTCGAAGAAAAAGAAGAAGAAATCCAAGAAGTCCGTGAAGCTTGGAAATGAGCACACGAACTTGCAGAAGCAAATCGACGCGCTGGAAGAATACAATCAAAAGGCGCGAACTCCTGTCACACTGCAAGAGTTCCTCAACCACATCTTTCAAGAGGAAGATGATGGAGAGAGCTCGTCGGATGAATCCGAAGGATATGTGGCGAGTTGTAACGTAATCTCCCACTCGTTTACCGATGATGGGAAAACTCCTGGCACTAAGAAGCTGGAGGCAGAGCCTGTACCAGAGCGTGCATGGCCAACAGACGAAATGATCGACGCTTTTCTAGACGAGATTCGCCTAAAAAGTAAAGCGGATCAGGAGCGTGAGATGGCCGCTTCAGAAGGAGCCAAACGCAGGCGACTGAACGAAAGAGTTGAACTACCCCTGCCAGAGCGAAAGCCATCCGAAGTAGACAAGAAGATATTCAAGACGAGGAAAAGGTTTGCCAAAGCCATGTCAATGGGAATGAAGTTACCACCCTCGGAAGGAAACACGCACGATGGGGTGGAGAAGCACCCTGATTATTGCGCATATCATTGGAAAATCTCACACCCCACGGAGGAGTGCGACGCCTTTAAGATATGGTGGCAAGGATATGTTGCTCATCGGCAACATTTTAAGCGCATGAAACGCAAGATCCGTCGGGAGCAAAGAAGTACCGTCGATGGGCACAACAGAACTACTGGCAACTGTTACATGGTTAACACCAGGGGGTCACAAGTTCTCACCTTTGGGAGCGACTCTGATGAAGAAATGGCTCTGGGCCCTCTCTTTAAAGAATCTGTTTTAGGGAAAAAGGAGAAATCAGGCCTGCGAGAACATTCAGCTGCGCAATCGCACACTCCCAGAAAAGAATCTCGGGCCCGCGAGTAGGAAAGATAAGGGAAAGGAAAAAGTCACTGAAGATATCACTTTAGATGACCAAGTCATGAGAGAGCTGGCTGCCAAAGACCCTCCTAGAAAGGGTAAAGTGGACTATAACATCCTAGCGCACCTAAGGAAGCTACCTTCTCAGCTTAGCATTCTCGATGCCCTCCTATTATCAAAAGAGGCGTGAGACTCACTAATTAAGGCGTTACAAGAACCTGAGCAATTTTAAGCCTTCCTCGCCACTGAAAGGATGAAGGATGAACTAGAGGAGGTGCACACGGCCGACATCACTTTCAGTGACGAAGACCTCCTTCTCGGGACGTGCGACCACAACCGTCCCCTATATGTCTCTGGATACTGCCATGATATCAGGATAGGAAAGATCCTGGTGGATAATGGATCCTCCGTCAATCTCCTGAATGTTCGGGTGTTGAAGGAAATCTGCATGAGTGTGCAGCACCTCGCTCGTGACAAAATCACTATCTCCGGTTTCGATTCACAATCGTCACGGACTCTCGGATCTGTAATACTAACATTACGCTTCGGACTTCTCGTCACAGACGTCAAATTCCATGTCACTGACGCCAAGACCTGCTACAACGCCTTACTCGGCCGTCCTTGGCTACACGAGTACAACATCATCCCCTCTACGCAACATCAGTGTATGAAGTACTTTAAGGATGGTTTCGAGTATACCGTAACAGGTGAGTTGAACCCATTCTCCGTGAACGAAGTCCGCAAATATGAAGATGCGCAGTACTTTTTGCCAGATTTCGAGGATACAGAAAGGTGTCGCAACCCGGAAAACAAAACCGCCGCCACCATCCCTGTTTTCGGGAGCGATACCGAAGAAGAGGAAGAGATAGTTTATGCAGGGCCATCTCAACGCAACAACCTGGGGACGCCCTCCCCCATGTTGGTCTTCGGAAGTGATTCAGAAGATGAAGTTAATGCCGTGTTCTCCAATCGGCTGTCAATACAAACACCCCCTGGCGATGACCATAGTTTGCAAATCACCATGGTACCGCGAGAACACTACAAGGATCTTGACACACTTCAAGCTCACAATGTGCAGGACCTGCGAACATTTTACGTCCCTCCCAGGAAAAGAGGTGAGAAGGCGATCCTATTCTACCGATCCTCAGAGTCGAAAGTAGAGAAAGAGATCTGGCATGGCGCGGATGCTACACTCGACAGGCTCCAACCCATCCGTCTGCCCAGATACTATACAAATGGATTAAAGAGGCTATTGAAGCGCCAAGGAGTACCCTTAAAACAGACTGTTCGACAAGCTGGGTTCTACAACAGGATCTGGGATGTCCCTGGGACTCAACGCAAATTGCCCAACGGGAAAATGGAAACACTTGGGCTTGGATACGTGAGAACCGGAAAACGGGGACGGGCCCACAGCATCTACGCTATATATACTTTTGATGAAGAAGAGGACGCCCTGTCAGGAGATGCCAACCCCTCATCAAAACTAGATCCCGCGATTGAAATGCCGGGTCCGTCGTTTGAACAACGAATGGACAACCCTATCAGGAAAGTGGGTCAGAAAGCTCGGGAAGACCACAACCGCGAGACGGCCATCTACGAGAAAGCCAAGACGCGACGCCTTCTTCAACAGGCTGTAAAAGATGAAAATGCCGCTCCTTGTCAACCTGATGTAAAGAAGGCTCAACGCAAAAGCAGAAATAAGTCGAAAGGCCAAAAAGGCGCTCAACAGCAGCAAAGCAGGGCTAAGAAGCCACGCAAACGGGAATCGAGCGTTATTGACCTATCCCTCATAAAGAAAATGGGTCGAGCATACTCGTTTCCTCGGGAAAAGACGAAGAAGATACTCGATCTTGCCCTAAAGCACCAAATGCTTACATTGCCGGAGTCTAAACACCCCGAACAAGCAGGCGAAGCCTCACTCCCAGACTATTGCTCTTACCATCGAGTGATAGGTCATTCTCTCGAAGATTGCTTCGCCTTCAAGAATTGGGTCGAGGATCAGTATCAGCTTGGCAGATTCGCCTTATCCGACGGCTGGAGGGTAACGCCGCCACAAAAGCACGAACCCAAAGCCGCAAAAGCAAAACCAGATCCACCTCAGTCCTGGAAGCGGATTTGCACCTGTTACACGATTACGATATTAAAAGAAGAGCCCGAGAATATGGATGACCTTCCCTGGTGCTTTGAGAACAGCGATGATGAGGTGGTCTCAGAATTTCCGCCAGCTCCGAAAGAACTGGAAGATGGCATACATACTACTGCAGATAACCTCAAGAGGATTGAGTTGGGATCGGCAGATGACCCACGACCGACATTTGTCAGCGAGCTGCTATCTGAGGAAAGGGTGGCTGCTTTAAAGAACGTGCTTCTACGACATAAAGACTGCTTCGCGTGGAACTACTCCGAGATACCAGGATTAGATCCGGAGATTGCTGTGCATAAGTTAGCAATATCCCCGGATATCAAGTCGGTCAAGCAGGCGCCAAGAAGGATGCGACTCGAGCTTGAAATGAGCATCAACGCCGAAGTCAAGAAGCTGATCGATTCTGGATTTATCCAAGAAGTCCAATATCCCGACTGGATCGCCAATATCGTCCCGGTAATGAAGAAAAATGGGACGGTACGCATATGCGTGGATTTCAGGGATCTCAATAAAGCTTGCCCGAAGGACAATTTCCCAGTACCGGTGACCGAGCTAATAATAGATAACACGTCCACTCATGAGGTTTTCTCCTTTATGGACGGCTCATCAGGATACAATCAGATAAAGATGCATCCCGAAGACCAAAAGCACACCGCTTTCCGGATCCCTTTGGGTATATTCTGCTACAGGGTTATGCCCTTTGGTCTAAAGAACGCCGGTGCTACCTATCAAAGGGCCATGACAAAGATCTTCGACGATCTCATACATGACATCGTCGAGTGCTATATCGATGACCTTGTAGTGAAAAGCATGTCGTACGAAGAGCATTTAAAACATCTGGAGACTGTCTTTCAACGCCTTCGTCAATATAATTTGAAGATGAATCCCCTCAAATGCGCGTTTGGAGTCTCCTCGGGTAAATTCCTGGGATTCATCATCCGACATCGAGGTATCGAAATAGATCCATCTAAGATCAAGGCAATCATGGAAATGCCTCCGCCAAGAACCCTCAAATAGTTGCGGTCTCTCCAAGGGAAGCTCGCATACATCCAGCGGTTTATCGCCAATCTTTCAGGCAAATGCCGTCCTTACAGCCACCTGATGAAGAAGGGAACTCCATTCGTTTGGGATCACAAATGCCAAGGTGCACTAAACGAGATCAAGCAGTACCTGCAGAACCCTCCGGTGTTGGCTGCGCCGGTCAAGGGAAAACCCCTCATTCTTTATACAACCGCCCTCGAAGGTTCCTTAGGCGCATTATGGGCATAAGAGAACGATCAAGGGAAAGAGAGAGCACTCTACTACTTAAGTCGAGTTCTGCTGGGGGCAGAAAGCAACTACTCTCCCATTGAAAAACATTGCTTGGCGTTAATCTTCGCGATAACAAAGCTCAGGCACTATGCGTTGGTACATGAAGTCCGTCTCATCTCGAAGGTGGACCCTCTTAAATATCTGATGTCAAAGGCTATATTGACGGGTCGACTCGCTAAATGGGCTCTACTCCTGATGGAGTTCTCAATAACGTATCGACCTCTTAAGGCAGTGAAAGGCCAGGCCATTGCCGACTTCCTCGCTAAGCATCCAGTACCTGCTGGTTCTCCTCTGAACTGCGAGTTGCCAGACGAGCATGCATTTGATGCGATTGGCGGCGGTAGTACCCGATGGGAACTCTATTTCGATGGAGCATCCTCCGTAAAGAAACAGAAACAGGGTATCCCAATGATCAAATCGGGGATAGGCCTCATCTTCGCAACTCCACAAGGAGGGATAATGCGCTTCGCCTTCTCCTTAACAGAGCCGAGGACAAACAATGAAGCTGAATACGAAGCTCTGATAGCAGGCCTCGAGATCGCCATCGACATGGGAATCGAAAATCTCCTTATATACGGGGATTCCCAATTGGTCGTTAGTCAAGTAAATGGTGACTATCAAACGTGCAAACCAGAATTGGTGAAGTACGGCGAAAAGGTGCAACAACTATTGACCTAAATTCCCTCCTATACTTTGGAGAACATACCGCGTGCGGAAAACAGCAAAGCAGACGCGTTGGCCAAACTTGCTAAAGAACTGGCTGACGAGAACCTTGATGACGTCAGAATCATGGTACAGAGCCGTCGAGTGCTCGCCCCGGCAGAAATACCTCCGGAATTATATAAAGAGAAGGGAGCGACTGAGCAGGCGACCCTACAAATAAAAGACCGCGAGAAGGCCGAGGACTGGAGGGAAGTCTTCATAGACTACTTTAAGTCCCACCGAATGCCCGAAGAAGCGTCTTCAAAACATCAGCTCATCAAACGAGCTCTATTTTTTGCTTTTGTTAATGACACTCTATACAAAAGATCGTTTGATTCTCTATGGCTGAGATGCCTAGGACCTGACGAAGCAGAAAGAGTCGTTCAGGAAGTTCATGACGGACTCTGCGGTTCTCACCAAGCAGACCCAAAGATGAAGTTAAAAATTAAACGGATGGGTTACTATTGGCCCACGATGACCCAGGACTGCCTCGAGTATGCGAAGCAATGCCACTCGTGCCAGATTCATGGAGACTTTATCCACCAACATCCGAACCCACTACACCCAACGGTGGCCAGCTGGCCATTCGAAATGTGGGGGACTGACATAGTTGGCCCCATCGAGCCAGCATCGTCCCGGGGACATCGTTTCATCCTGGCGACAACTGATTACTTCTCCAAATGGGCAGAAGCAGTACCGCTGAGGGAAGTGAAGACAGAGAATATCCTCCACTTCTTCAAGACGCACGTCATCTATCGGTTTGGAACCCCACGGCGGTTTATATCCGATAACGGGCCAGCCTACAGAAGCCATAAGATTAGCCGCTTCGCGCGGCAGCACAATATAGACTGGAGATATTCTTCAGTTTACAACCCACGAGCTAACGGTCTGGCCGAGGCCTTCAATAAGACCTTGACGAAGATCATAAAAAAGACCGTTTCCCGGAACAAGAGAGACTGGCACGAGAAGCTGCAAGAAGCCCTTTGGGCTTATCGAACTACATTCAAGACGGCCACGAACGCAACGCCGTACGCATTGGTATTTGGGACGGAAGCAGTGCTCCCCCTCGAGATAGAGTTACCCTCTCTACGAGTGGCAGTCCACTGCGAGCTAACGGACGAAGAAAACGCTCACCTTCGGCTTGAGGAGCTTGATGCCCTCGATGAAACCCGGCTCATAGCGCAACAACATCTAGAAGCCTACAAAGCAAAGATGACGCGCTCGTATGAAAGATTGACCAGGCCGAGGACATTCCGCCAAGGCGAACTCGTACTAGTGGTCAAAAGACCTATGATCCCCAATCGTGCCAAGCGTGGAAAATTTGAGCCAAACTATGAAGGCCCGTACATCATAGACAAGGTCTACCAGGGTGGAGCCTATCTACTCATGGACATACACGGTGAAAGGCCTTTCAGGCCAATAAACGGCCGCTTCTTAAAGAAGTACTATGCTTAATGAGCCACAGCCTCGGTCAATGATAGATGACGACGACTATGTCCGCTCGCTATCTTCCTAAGCTCAGACTTTACAAGCAGTAGCCGGCCCTCCCCTGAACAACGGACCGAAATGTCCTTAAACTAACAACGGACCGAAACGTCCTTAAACTAACAACGGACCGGTACGTTCTTAAACTAACGACGGACTGAAATGTCTTTAATGTAACGACGGATCGAAACGTCCCTAAACTACTACCGCAGCATCCTTAGGCTGACGAGATAAAAAAAGGAGGAGAAAAAGAAAAATATAAAAAAAAAAAGAATAAAAAAAAACGGTATGTCCATAAGCAAAAAGGGCACGGATGAAAACCCGAAAGGGCTCCGTGAGTAAAAACAGCAGGGCTACCGACAAGTATTCGTGAAAACCCGAAAGGGCGCGACCTTGTAAAAAAAGAAGAAGAAAAAAAGAATAAAAAAAAAACGGTATGTCCATGAGCAAAATGGGCACGGATGAAAACCTAAAAGGGCTCCGTGAGTAAAAACAGCAGGACTACCGGCGAGTGTTTGTGAAAACCCGAAAGGGCGCAACCTCGTCAAAAGACACTTATAGGGTCCTCCCGACCTTGAAAGGAGAAACCACCTGCGTGAGATCCTTACGACTCACAAAGGAGCAACACACTTAGGGATCCTCACGATTCCTAAGGAGAAAATACACTTACGAGATCCTCACGACTCGCAAGGAGAACTCTCTTATGGGACCCTCACGGCTCGTAAGATTTGAAAGTCTTAAGTTACAGAGACCTAAACCTGTGCTTGAGCAATCCCCCACAACCTTCGATGATGCCCTACAAGTAGTCCAATATTGACCCTTGTATACAATCCACGGGCGCGAATAAACATTTCCCTAACTAAGTCCCATCCGAGACTAGGGATATGTTTGCATGGTAAACAACCCTTGTAAATCCTCTCGACTTACAAGGAGAAAACCCTCCCATAGGATCCTTACGACTTACAGAGGAACAAGGCACTTAGGAATCCTCACGATCCTTAAGGAGAAAACACACCTACGAGATCCTCACGACTTGTAGGGAGAAATATCTTTGTGAGACCCTTACGGCTCATGAAGTCAAAAGCCTTAGTCGACGGAATCCTAACCCTGTTCTCTAAGCCACCTTTGTTCAACATCGACAGAGGCAAATGATGATTCGCTCCTGGCAATATTCCAGTTGCAGCGATGCTGATGCCTAAACCGGTATCAAATCCCAAGTTCTTTCATGGCAAATGATGATTCGCTCCTGGCAATATTCCAGTCGCAGCGATGCTGATGCTAAGATTGGTATCAGATCCCAAGTTCCACGCTCGCGATATATAAAAAAAAAAACAGCAAGCCATACGTGCATACGAAATAGCCGAAATGATGGGGCAACTTGCAATAAAAATCAGCAAGCAAAAAAAATGTATGCATAAAAAATAGCCGAAACGATTGGGCAACTCGCAATAAAAAGCAGCGAGTAAAAATAAAGTAAATAGCCGAAATGATTGGGCACCGCGAAAAATAACCGAAATGATTGGGCAATCGCGAATTTCGCGATATAAAATGCTGAAATGATAGAGCATCGCGGAAAGAATAAAAAAAATGATGAAAGAATGAAACTTTTTGCCCTACAGATGAGATCACATCGATCCCTGTATACAATCCAGGGGCACAAATAAAGAGGGAACCATACCTTCCCAACAAGCTCCATCAGAAAGCGAAGCCAAATCTCGACGGTTCATAGACAACCTAGAGACAATCTCGACATTTGTCGCAATATCGCAGACATAATGTCAACAGACGAAGCAAAAGGAAGATCCCTAGCATCAGGGTCTCGACGTCAACATCGACAACCTAGAGATCATCAATGGCGTTTCTCCTCACTCCAACCAGATGCAGACGTGACATCAACAACCGACCCCAGAGTCGCAACGAAACGGAACCATGGCAAAGTCCCTTGTTCCAAATCTCAATGGCCACATCTACAGCCTGGAGACCAACAACGGTGTGCCTCCTCATTCCAACAGGACACAGATGTTACACCATCAAATGGAGTGACGGCGAAATCCCAGCTCCGCCTCAGCATTCGTCTCGTTACAGCAGACGAGATGTCAACGACGGTGTTCCTCCGCAGTCCAGCAGGATGCAGATACATCATCGACGAAAGACCCCATGGTTAGCAAAGCGGAGTGACAGAAAAATCCTAGCTCCACCTCAACACTCGTCTCGTCACAGCGGACACATCATCAAGCAAAGCGGAACAGCGGCAACTCCCAGTTCCATGACTCGACGATGTACTCCCACAGAGAGTCAAATCCCAACTCCGTGAAATGCGGATATAATCAACAAAATTCCTGGTCACGTGGAACGCGGATAACGTCACTCTTTGACCCCGTGGAAAAACGTCCAGAGCGGATCCTGGTCCTCGCAGAGCACGGCAGTGAACCCGTGTGAAGCATCCAGAGCGGAGCCTAGTCCTTGCCGAGCACGGCAGTGAACCTGTGTGAAGCATCTAGTGCAAAATTCCTGGTTACGTGGAACGCGGATATCGTCACTCTTTGACCCCGTGGAAAACGTCCGGAGCGGAGCCTAGTCCTCGCCGAGCACGGCAGTGAACCCGTGTGAAGCATCTAGTGCAAAATTCATGGTTACGTGGAACGCGGATAACGTCACTCTTTGACCCCGTGGAAAACGTCCAGAGCGGAGCCTAGTCTTCGCCGAGCACGGCAGTGAACCCGTGTGAAGCATCTAGTGCAAAATTCCTGGTTACGTGGAACGCGGATAACGTCACTCTTTGACCCCGCGGAAAACGCCCAGAGCGGAGCCTGGTCCTCGCCAAGCACGGCAGTGAACCCGTGCGAAGCATTCAGAGCAAACACCGAACTGTGGAGTCCTTAAAATCCACGGACTATGACGTCCTTAACCTCGACCGCAACGTCTTAAAACTAACGATCAACCACCCCGATTCCCTACGGATTCTCCCTTGGTTAAAGGGTACATCTCTTCACTCCTTTGATACTCGGCGTTGTAATTCCTCAACGTCTTCAAAAAGGTGACAGGTCCCTGCGACCAAACATCGGACTGTGGAGTCCCTAAATCCATGGACTATGAGGTCCTTAACCTTGACCGTGATGTCTTAAAACTAACATCGGACTGTGGAGTCCTTAAATCCATGGACTATGAGGTCCTTAACCTTGACCGTGATGTCTTTAAACTACGATACCTTGAGCGACCCCTGACCCCGTGAAACACGGATAAGGGCGACCACATCCAACACTTGCAGGTCCTCACGGCCTGCGAGGAAGAAAAACTCTCTTGTGAAGTCCTTACGACTCTCAAGGGACAACCCGCTTAAGAATCCTCACGATTCTTAAGAAGAACTTACACCTATGGGATCCTCTCGACCTGTAGGGAGAAAAGCCCTTTATGAGACCTTTGTGGCTCTTAAAATGCAAAAGTCTTAGCAAGCAGATCTTAACCCGGAGTCTTAAGCTATCGCTGTCCTGCAAGGAGATCGAGATAGAATATCCGCAGAATACATTCAATGAAAAGGGAACACACCATTGAGAGGAAAAATGTATCTTTTATTCATAAACCAAAATAGATACAAAGTACAACTTACGAAAGAAACAAAAAAAAGGAGATACTCTCATTCATGAGTATGTACAAAAAGGGGAGAAAAGATACAAGTCCTCAAGCCGGCGGGCGGTGCAGTAATTTTACCAGCTCATCGTTCTGTTGCTGAGCCACGGCTTCATGACGCAAGATCTCCAGAAGACGAGCCTCCGCCTGAGCTTGCTGAGCTTGATACGAAGCAAGCCGAATTTCGAGCTCTTTCTCGGTGGCTTTATGAGCCTCGACCCTCTCACGAGTGAACGTGGCAGCTTTATCGAGGGCCACCACCTCTTTTATGGACTCCTGGAGCACTCGCCAGAGTTCGTATGCTTTGTTGGCCTTGGCTGCGAGGCTGGCCTGAAGCTCGCTCAGCGCCTTAGAAGGCAATTCTCTCTCCGAAAATTTACGGCCGAACCCTCTTCTCTCACAACAATATGTTCGCTACGTGTCGCTCTATCAGGCCACGTAAGCTCGCTTTCATGACCACAGCCTTGGAAACAAGACATTTACAAGACCGTATAAATGGGCTTCCAGTCGACGGGAATAATCGATCTAAAACGCGCTCACATCACCTGACGTGGAAGGCAACAAGAAAGATTTCCGATATATTTCAAGCATGCGTTCGCAATCATATGAGTATTCAAAAAGAGAATAATAATAATAATAGCATTTGCAATCGCATGAACGTTCATAATACCCAAAAAGGTCTGATGCGCAGGAAAGTAATAATAGCATTTGCAACTAAAGAAAATTCTCATGAGAAGAATATGAAGTTTATTTATGCAAGCGGAAACATACATACTAGTACCAAGCCTACATGGAAGTTCGGCATAAAGCGTAAAAAAGAAAAGAAAAGGAGGGACTAATTTAAAAATGTTCTACGCTAACGGAAAAGGTCACCAAACATGGGATCAACGGCACAGGGGTTAACGAAGCAGAGGACAAAATTTTCCATCTCTCTCTCTGCTTTCTCCAGCACATCAAAGCGACGGTTCTCACGAGGAGTCGCTCCCCATCGATTGGTGCCGTGTTCGTCCGCGAAAGCAGACATAATAGCTCGCCGGGCCTTGATTTGGCTCAGCAGATGAATTGAGCAATCCTTCAAAGCCTGAGTAATCAGGCACGCTTCATGAAAGCCCTCGAGCTTTTCTTCCGCCGCGTCGAGCATCGCCAGGGTCATCTCCGCCGGGTGAGGAGGGATGTCGGCAAGCACGGCCGTAAGAATCATCCGGAGCCAGAGGGAACCCATTGGGAGGGGGGATCCCCTACGGATCGAGAGTTCATACATGGCTGAGTCGCATTCGTTGTCGGTAAGGAGGGGATCCACCAACCGAGCAGCAAAGCGGGGGATCATCTCCTCAATAGGAACTTCCCATGGCTGTCGATGAGCATGAGGACGATTGCAGGCCATGGCGCTCGCTTGTTTCTCAAGACAAGTTACACCAAAATAAAAAAGTAACATAAATCTCTCTGTGAAGGGAAAAGAAAGCTATAGCCCCATATATAAAGAAGCGCATTAAGTGCTGTACGCGGAAAATCTTGCATGGTGAAGCTATTTCTAAGGCCCAAAAAAGGGAAGACATTGGAAATCAGGAAAAAGAACGATTTCCAAGGCGCCTTCTCTGCATCCAATGCCATGCACAGAAATATGGCATGAAAAATTGAATAGCCCCATAAAAGGCCCCTCACGTGTGGAGCACGCGAGCACCATGCTCGGTGCGTACTAAGAAATGAAACAATGCCTTGCACACATCAACAAAAAATGGATAACAAAATTCAAAAAAAAGGGAGGGGGGCATGCAAACGCAAAAGAACACGATAAGTTTATCATTCATGCTTTAAAAAGGTTCATACAAAATGAAAATAAAACGATTACAACGGCAAGACCTCAGGCGCGGGGCATGGGTTGAGGAACTCAAGATTAACTTTGTCCAAGAGTCTCCAAGCATTTCGAACCTCCCGAGTATGTTTCATCTCGCGATCGCAAGCGTCGGGGTCCTCACAAATATCCTCCACCCTCCGATAGGCGGCAAGTATGGCTGACTGCTGAAAGGCTTGGTGCAAAAGATCAATAAGGTGATCTCGCCTCCTCTTTGAGATCAAGCCCATCAGGTACACCGAATGTACCTTATCCTCAGCAGTGTCCAAGGCCCTGAGCGGTATGCCGGTGCAAAAGAGAGGAAGTGCCTCCCGGATCGCCAGCACGATCAGCCTCAGAAGAGAAGAGCGACGGGGGAGTAGCCGATGGTTGTACTCGTCAAAGCGGCTCGTGATCTCGGCACACTGAGCATCGGTAAACTCCTGGTTCTGACTGCGGCCCAGTGCACGAATATTCCCATAGAAAATAATCTCGTCAAGACCATACAGATGGGCATCCATGATACCTGAAATAAAGGTCATGAGAATCATTACAAAGCTCCTGTTTCATTAATTGCAGAAAAACAACCTCGGGCCAAGAGACCCCAAGAAACCTCCGTGTGAAGAAATCGAGTCCTTCATTGGAATTAAATTCCTTATTAAGAAAAGGGAATTAAATTCCCAGAAAACATTTTTTGGATGGAATTAAATTCCATGGAGTTGAACCGCCATCATCATCTCCCCAAGGATCATCCGACCCTAAGAGACCTACTGATGGAGGTTAAAGAAATTGAAGAAAAAATGGGTTCTTTGTGAAATCCTTAATGTGGATTTAAAATCCAGAGAGTTCTTTTAAAACGAAGGTGCTTCAGCCGTTCAACATTATTACCTGAGGAAAAGAGATCCTTCAACAGAGTTAAACTCTGGAAAATGTCTGAGGCAGAGAACTAAGCTCTGGAAACGAGAATTAAATTCTCAAAGGAAAAAGCTCTCGAGGGAAGAAAGAAGAGCAAAGTGAAGGCTCTTCTGAAAAGACAGTGGTATTTATAGAAGGCGAGGGAAACGCTTCATCTCCCCAAATTCCTAAAGGAATCCAACGGTCACAAAAGGTGACAGCGTTGCACTCACGTGCTGACACGTGAGAACAACGCTGTGGGGGCATTTATTTCCTGATTTAAAATCAGAAAAGCTTATGGAAAAAGCTTCAGAAAAGGGTCACGTGCTTACACGTGACCAGCAGTCACGTGTTGGCACGTGACACCTAAAAGTATCGGCAAGACAAGTTCAGTTTTCCAACTACATCGAAGAAAAGGGCTTCAGAAAGAGTCACGTGCTCCCACGTGACCAGGGTCACGTGTCGGCACGTGACATTTAAAAGCAAGCGGCATAGGCACATTGGTTCCCTGATCAAATCAAGGAAAAGGCTTCAGAAGAGGTCACGTGCTCCCACGTGACCAGGGTCACGTGTTAGCACGTGACGCTCAAAACATCAGACTCATTCTCCGGTTAAATCAAGAAAAAGACTCCAGACGAGGGTCACATGCTCACACGTGACCAGGGGTCACGTGGTGGCACGTGACGGCTAAGCAGCAGAAGAAGGCAGAGTGCAAAAGAAGAAAAAGGCTCGTTACAAGGGGGTCACGTGCCCACACGTGACCAAGGGTCACGTGGCCGCACGTGACCAGCTTTCAAAGCCCATTTGTTAAACAGAATTAAATTCTGAGAAAAGACCTCTCAAGTCTTTCCAAAAGCAACCGATTGAATTAAAGATTTAGAGTGATTAAATATCATCTATCTATGGGAAAATCTCGAATTTGGGAAGATTTCCCTTTTAAATCTAACAGAAATCACAAAGGAGAATCGCTGGATTTGAAATCCAATGGTGAATAAAATTCACCTAATAATCCAAAGGTCCAGAACGAATGATGGATGCAAATCAAATCTCTCAGTGAAGATACGTCAAAAAACTAATTGACTCGGCTGCTTCTCCTATAAATAGGAGCCGAGACACACAAAAAAGAGAGAGATATATACATACGCAGAGGGAAGAAAAGGGAGAGAGCTTGATACTTTGAGGAATTTGGATCTTCTGCAAAAGAAAACCCTAGGTAAGAAAGGGAAGGCTCCTTGAAAGAAAAGAGAATTTAATTCTCAACAGAGTTTAACTCTGATATATAAAACAGAAGAACATATTTCTTCTATCTTTGATAGAGGATCTGCAAAGTGCACATCTCCCCTTGAAGTTGAGAATTTAATTCTCAATGGGTCGAGATCCTGCCATGCAGATCCAAAACATAGAGAGGGAACGGAAGCACGAGAATTTAATTCTCACAGAACTATAGGAATTTAATTCCTTTAAAATAAAATTAGGGCTTGACCCTGTGTTATGGGAATTTAATTCCTTCAGAACGAAAAGAATCAGGGTTTAACCCTAGTTAAGAACTTAGTTCTGTTAAAACAACAAGAATTTAATTCCCTTAATCTTATTCCCCAGAACAATTCTCTAACAGAGAGTGTGGGTTTAATTCCTTAAAGCTTTTACTAGGGTTTAACCCTATTCAGTTTTTTCACATATATGAGGAATTTAATTCCTATAGAAGATTCAGAGTTCAACTCTTCAAAAGGAAATAGGAATTTAATTCCTCTGAAATTATTGTCAGGGCTCAACCCTACGAGAAATTTAATTCCTGAAAGGGATTAACAGATCTTCTAAACAACTACAGAAAAGAAGGGTCACGTGTCACCACGTGACCCCCCCAAAAGATCTACAGAAAGCCCTTTGAGGCAGTGCCTCACGTGACCCACGTGATCCTTAACAGAAGCTTTAACATACCTCGATTAGACACCCGTCATGTGATGACACGTGATGCTCCAAAAATGCGATCTCCTCAGAAGAACAAATGAAGGGAGGGCGCTCTCACGTGTTGCCATGTGACCCCTCTTGCCTCAGCGTCTAACGCTAAATTGGAACTCCCGAATCCAGTGTTAAAACATTGTTGGGCCTTAATGTTCAACACTAATCAAAGAACTTTATTTGCAGTGTTCAACACTGATTACCTTAGTGTTTAACACTAATTTGAGATCTCCGTTGCCAGTGTTTAACACTGATCTGTTTTAGTGTTTAATGCTAATTTGAAAGCCTTGTTGCTGGTGTTTAACACCAATTATCTTTTAGTGTTAAACACTAACTTGTCAATTTCATTCCCAGTGTTCAACACTGATTCGTCTTTAGTGTTTAACACTAGACACTGGCCCAATTGTCCGAATGGATAGAGGCAAAGCCTCTCCTTCAAGGGACCAACAGGAAGTCAATATTCCAGACATGATTGGACTTAGCCCAAGATGGCCATAAGTCCTCAATTCGTAATTAACTGGGCTAATGGGCTCATAACATAATCAATTGGTCTTGATCCCAAATTGGGCCAGAGACTATTTAATCCACTCCGGTTCCAGGGTACATCTCTTCACTCCTTTGATACTTGGCGTTGTAATCCCTCAACGTCTTCAAAGAGGTGACGGGTCCCGATGACCACACATCGATACGGACTGTGGGGTCCTTAAACTCATGGACTACGACGTCCTTAACCTTGACCGAGATGTCTTAAAACTAACAACGGACTGTGGGGTCCTTAAACTCATGGACTACGACGTCCTTAACCTCGGCCGAGATGTCTTAAAACTAACAATGGACTGTGGGGTCCTTAAACCCATGGACTACGACGTCCTTAACCTTGACCGAGATGTCTTAAAACTAACAATGGACCGCAATGTCCTTAAACTACCTACGGACCGCAATGTCCTTAAACTAGCAATGGACCACTATGTCCTTAAACTGGAACAATAGAGCCCAAACGCTCTTTTGTCGGATCTAAACGATCCCGTTTAAGTTGATCTTAGCCTCAAATATGGCTAACGTATCCTTAAACCTTCAAACAGACTGGACTATGAATCCCCCAAATCAACTTCGGTTCAAGGGTACATCTCTGAACTCCTTTGATATTTGTCGTTGTAATCCTTCAACGTCGTCAGAGAGGTGACGGGTCCCGATGGCCATACATTCAATGGACCACTATGTCCCTAAACTGGAGTAATAGAGCCCCAAATGCTCTTTTGTCGGATCTGAACGATCCCGTTAAGTTGATCTTAGTCTCAAGTTAGACTAACGTGTCCTTAACAAACGTTTGAGTTGATCTTAGCCTCAAATATGGCTAACGTATCCTCAAACCAAACCCCTAAATCCAAATCTAAGATAAATACGGATTTGGAGTAGTCCACATCCTACGGGCGACGACATAACTCAGTCTCCGTATACAATCCACGGGCAACCACAAACAAAACAAAAACACACGACACGAAGTGAAATTCCGGAGAAGGAGAAAGTTGTTGCCGCGAAGCGGTAGCGTAATTAACTGCAGGGGCTTGCGCCTGCAGGGAAGAGCGTCCCCACAATCAAAAACCCCTCGTGCGAGGGGGAATCTGACGAAGTCTGCTACATCGGACGCATCCGTCTAAACCTCCGATACACGGTGCCATAAATCAACTTGGCATCTTCGGAGAGGTGGACGGATAGCACCAATTAGCATCTGCCCCGAACCTCAGGCGAGACGTCTCCGCGTCCCGGCTGCCGTTCGGAGGGGAACACAGGCTTCCCACAAATCGGGAACCAAATCGCTCCGGGCCAGGACGTCGACCGTCTATGTCGTAAAAGGAGCAGCACAGGCTTCCTACAAAGCGGGAATCAAATCACTCCGTGCCGGGAAAACGTCTACTACGGACACTCCGTCTCGGAGACGCGTTAAGCGTCGACCGTCCATGTCGTAAAAAGGGCAGTGCGTCCCAAAAAGTGGGAACCAAAGCAAGTCGCCTCTACATGAAAGAAGATCCATCAATTTCATGCACACGACCCACATATGTGGTGTGCATTTATTGATGGGGGGCACTTTGTTGGGATCGAAAATTGCACCCCGGTTGACCAAGTCAAAGTCAAGGTCAACCCCAAGCCAGGTGGGCCCAAGCCCAGATCAAGTGGGCTCATGCCCGAGTCGAGCCCGAACATGAAGTGACCGGCCTCCCCCATGCCGAAATAAAAAATCATGTAATAAATAATTTTGATGTAAATTTTATGCATGAATGTAAGGAAAATGGGTATAAAGCCAAATTTTTGTAAAGCTTATGGCTTATGTGCAAAAGAAATGAGCACATGAGGCATGGGATGGGCAAAATACCATTTTGTAAAGCCCAAGGGGCTATATGTAAATGTGTAAGCCTATATAAGGCAACATAATGATGAATAAAAATATACAATTTTTATTCTCCCCAAAAACTAAGGTTTGTGCCTACTTCCCCTTTCTCAAGGGTTTAAAACCCTCTTCCTCTTTTTGGAATTAAATCAAGAGTTTAACTCTTCCTTTCTCAAAAATAAATAGTTTTTCACCACAAAACCCACGAAGGGGAGCTCGGATCTCCAATCAGATCTCGAAAAGGGGAGACTTTTAAGTCTCACCACCTTTTCTCCAAGATCTCGCCGATCAAGAGAAGGAAAAAGGAGACCCATCTCCAAAAATCTAACTTTGGACAGATCCAAGGCTCAAAAGAAGAGCCAAAGATTCCTAGGAGTTTAACTCCTTTCTTGATTTGTTGGATTTTAACTACATAAATTGGTTTCTGTCAGGAGTTCAACTCCAAAAACCCCTTGGGAGTTCAACTCCCTAACCTAGGGGCTAGACCCCTTCCCGCGAGTGTTTCCCGTGGTCACGTGTGCGCCACGTGACCCCGGGGTGCCAATCCACCCATCGGTCACGTATGCTCCACGTGACCCCCGGGGCGCTAAGGCGCTCAATGGTCACGTGTGCGCCACGTGACCCCGGGGCGCCAGGGCGCCCATCGGTCACGTGTGCGCCACGTGACCCCGGGTGTCAAGGCACCCATGCCCCAAGTGCCATGCACGTGTCTTTAAGATGCTTTCCCCCTTTTTTATACACACACACATACATACTCTACAACATTGTCCACTGTTTGAGAAAATTTCTAACGGGGCGCTGCTTTGCACCCCGCAAGGGGGCTGCTAGCCCCCTTGACCCCCAGCGGCTATCCGGGTAGCGGGACCCCTGTAAAAACTCTGCGGGGCCCCCGATACATCTGAAACCCCTTCAAAACACAACACTACACATTGAGTTCACATGACCTGTTTGACCCGTCAATCGGAGGTTCTCTCGCTCCAAAGGCGAGAGGTAATTAATGACAGCTTAGTTCGCGGCTGCCGGAGATTCGGATCTCCACAATCAATAAACCCTAGCCTATCCTGGGCAGGGGGAATCTGTAATGCACCTGACAAGCGCGCGCGTATTCCCATCTCAATGGGGTGACGAAAAACACCCTACAGTTTGCGCTGAGAGTCGAAATATTGGCACAAGAGAGGCCATGTATCTACGTCGACTCTCGCAAAGGCCGTAGTATGTAGGAGAGCCGCTCTCTCTGCCTCGGGGGTTGCCATCCACAGGGAATAACAGTCGATCTTCAGCTCGTTCCTAGTGTATCGGACCTTTGATTGCATGTTCTTCATCAGGCCATGGTACATAGCGTGAAGATCGAGCACTCTCTCAGGGTGATCAGGGTCGGGTACAGGCTGAAAGTCGTAATCCAACTGCAAATACAAAAAAATACAATGTTATTAAATTGCAAGTGTTAAATAATAATAAATATATTGGGTAAGTCAAATGAAACTATATATTAATACCCGAGCCTGATCCCAGAGGAGGGCAATTGAGCGCCGGTGCTGGTCGCCCCACTCAACGTGAAGTGGATACTTCTTCACGAGGCGGCTCTCATCCCCCATATACCGGCCGAACCTCTCGGCATAATCGCCGGTATAGCGATAATCAAGGGTAAAGAAGAGGGGGAATGCTGCCTCCGCCCTAGCTCTGTCGGGCCTCAGCCTGTAGGACTGATTCGGGCCTCGAGTCCCCCTCTTGGGATGGGGATACCCTGCATCTACAAGAAATATCGAGACAATCAATATTCAGACAAAGTGGTATTAAGAAATCAAGGTTTAACGAAAATTGAAATGTGATATATACCTCCGGCGACAGAAGCAGAGCCTGGGCCCGGGCAGCAGCACGAACGGGACGATAGTTCCTCCGGTGAGGAACAGCCGGTGACCCGGACGTGGACGCATCTCCAATTAGAAAATAAACATCGATAAAATTACATGAAGTTCATGTTTATTCTTAAAGGATACGTAAAATGTGTTAGTTATATGTATGCCCTAGAGACCATTACTGTACATACGATGTATATTGTAGTGGATGCTTGGACATATATAGAGAGGACTTTCTTGCTCGACATGATAGTATGCTATCTGGTTGCACTTTATCTTAACATGTACACTTATTGTCTCTCTATTACATGTTAATAAAGCCCTTAGGATGAGTACTTGACTACCAGGATTATGATGCGGATCATACTTGTCGGGACCCGGTTCTTGCTCACGGAGCAAAGTGCCACACAGAACAAAGTGCCACGCCAAGTGTCGTGTTAAGTGGGCGGGGGCCACCTCTTGAATCGGTGGGGGCCACCTCTTGAGTCCGTGGGACCCACTGTAGAACAACGGGACTCTTCGGAATACATTCCGAAAGGGGGCAGATCTGTACTATAAATGTAATGATACCACTCTTCAATACAGA
Source organism: Agapanthus africanus (assembly GCA_030015575.1). NCBI lineage: Eukaryota > Viridiplantae > Streptophyta > Magnoliopsida > Asparagales > Amaryllidaceae > Agapanthus > Agapanthus africanus. The sequence continues at coordinate 634,960,568 of CM057343.1, forward strand.
GGCGCCTTTTAAGTGAACCGGCACTACAGGAGCTTGAAAACTCCGTAGTTAAGCGTGCTCGAGCCAGGGAAGTTCTGGGATGGGTGACCTCCTGGGAAGTGGCCCCTGGTCGGGTCCGGTTCACTCTAAAGGGAAAAACCGTGCGGTTTCAGCCAAAGCGGACAATACTCTCTGTATTGGGGGTGGGGCGTGACAAAATGGTATCAGAGCTGGTCCCTCAATAGTAGGTCTGTGGTTCGAGGACGAACCATTGTTCAAAGGTGGGGAGAATGTCGGGACCCGGTTCTTGCTCACGGAGCAAAGTGTCACACGGAACAAAGTGCCACGCCAAGTGTCGTGTTAAGTGGGCGGGGGCCACCTCTTGAATCCGTGGGGGCCACCTCTTGAGTCCGTGGGACCCACTGTAGAACAATGGGGACTCTTCGGAATACATTCCGAAAGGGGGCAGATCTGTACTATAAATGTAATGATACCACTCTTCAATACAGAGGCGCCTTTTAAGTGAACCGGCACTACAGGAGCTTGCTCGAGCCAGGGAAGTTCTGGGATGGGTGACCTCCTGGGAAGTGGCCCCTGGTCGGGTCCGGTTCGCTCTAAAGGGAAAAACCGTGCGGTTTCGGCCAAAGCGGACAATACTCTCTGTATTGGGGGTGGGGCGTGACAATACTAGAGGGGTAGAGGTAGTCGGAAAGTACATCCTTCAAAAGTTCCTAGTCGTGGGAGTATCGAGACAGGGCATCGATACTCCAGAGTAGACTAGCGTATGCACTTCTTGACCCATATGATGGGCGATGGATGATCCCATATCTATTGGTGTGTGACATCAGAGAAGGTATACGGGTGCTCAGTGGAGACTGGATACACTGGACGGACTCGCCGAGAACTCCTAGATGGTATTATACCTATCGTCAGATAGCAGTTCTCTGGTGACACTGGTACAGGTTAGTCTGTCGACCCGAGATCGTCATAGAGTCTTATGTGATTCGCACTGTGCTTTGATTTCCACCATACCACGGTCAAGAGATCGTGCAAAAAGGTGGTTTTTGGGTATAGTCCCGAGTCACATGGAGGCAATGAGCGATAGGAGGGGATTCGTCTCTCCCAGTATTGGGAGTTGATGTTGCGCTATGCTCGATTGGCCATAACAGGAAATCCCTGGCCAAGGTTGCTGAGATCTACTGGTAAGTGTTATCAGTATTTTCTCGACCGTTATGGACCTTGCATCGGCATGACTTATCAGACTATTGGGGTCTGACGTTATACCACCCCCAGGCTGTGATAGGCGACATATCTGACGAAGAGACCGGACTGTACAGTAGTGTTACTGATTGGATTCGCAGGAGTATGAGCATGCTTGCTTGTTGATCTTCTGATCGCTCAATAGCCGGGTGGCCGTTACATTTAGCATACCACTTGCGGCTTGTGGGTGTTTGATATGATCATCACCTACTGCCGGCGTATTGACGAGTCTTTAGAGTCCTACACAGAGGTTTCCTGGTTCATGCGAAACAAAGTAGGAGCACATATGTGATATGTACGGGACCGAGATTAATGCGCGTATATGATACCGCATTCTATTCTCACGATATGTGATATCGGTCGGTTATATGAGATATAGCCGGGTTATCGGATCAAGTGTTGATTCGATAAGTTGATTCATAAGATATTAGTCGGTTGCATGTGATATAGCCGGATTATTAAATCAAGTGTTGATTTGATAATTTAATGTATAATTATATATTTGATATATTAATTTACATTAACTAATATTTGCTCACTAAGTATTCTTTTTCTCACTTGTGTGCATATAGTATATATGTGATATATATTAATGTACATTTTATTGTGTCATGCTTGATGATACATGATACATGGGTGTATGAGACTTACACTATAGTTAGGATAATCCTAGGGTTTTTATTTATTAAAGTAATTCAAAAATGGTGGAATTTGTCATGGCTAGAAGCTTTGAGAAAGCTTGTGGATAACTATTGACTAAGTCCACTATTTTTGTTTTGCTAAAGATATTTATTGACCTAACCATTATCCTTACCATGGTAAACTCTGTACATGAGTTAGTGTATGACACTAACTCACCCATGATTGCTATTCTCACCTCATGAGTTCATTCTCGCTTCTTCATTCTTCATCTTCTTCATGAGCTCAAAAAGCTTTCTAGGGTTTTAAGATGTGAAGAAATATTGTGAGAAAAATAAATCTAAAGAGAGCCCATTTCCTACTTTATCATTCGCTACTATTAGCCATTTAGTTTAGGGTGTTTGCTTCACTAAACCCTAATTTAGTGAAGAGGTAGCATGAGCTTGAGTCTCCTCGACGTAGATCATCTTCGGCTTCGAAGACTTCGAGCAAGTTTGCATCTTTCACCTTGTGGAGCCTCTCAAGAGTTCGGGAGATCATTCCTCGCATCGAAGGGACTTCTACACGGAGCATTTGAAGTGAAGGACCGGTCTACAAAGGTTGTATTCCTCATTCACTTAGTTGTTAAGATGTTAACATTGCTAGTTCGTTTAAATTTCTAGTTAAGATTCTAGGGTTAGGGTTGTTTAGAACGGCAAATTTTTGAAAACGGCATGGACGATGCCTCCCGAAACCTTGTTTCCGCGCTAAGTAACCCTACAAAATGAATAAATATTTTATATTTATTCATACAAACCTGCAGACTGAGCGGAGGGTATGGAAGTGACAGGAGTGGCCCCTGCACCAGACGTGGACGCACCACGTATAATTAGACAATCAAACATTGACTATATAAGTAATTACAAAAAGAATGTGTATATCAATAATATAACATTCTAAATCAACATGTATACACTATAGGATATATAAACATACCCGCAGATGCGGTGCGGTGGTGGCCTCTACCCGAGATGTAAGTACGTAAGAGCAAAAAGAATGTATGTATATTTATGATATAGCATTCTAAATTAATATACATGCACTATATGATATATAAACATACCTGGAGGTGCGGGAGTGGCCTCTGTCCCTGATGTGGACGCACCAGCAACAGCTAGACAATCAAACATTGGCTATATAAGTAATTTTGACATGAATATGCATGTATATCTATAATATTACATTCAAAATGAATATGCGTGTGTTCACCGCCGGAAGCCGGGAAGACTGGACGTCTTTCCTGAATCTGGGGGCAGATGCTAATTGGTGCTATCCGTCCACCTCTCCGAAGATGCCAAGTTGATTTATGGCACCGTGTATCGAAGGTTTAAACGGATACGGCTGATGTAGCAGACTTCGTCTGATTCCCCCTCGTTTGAGGGTTTTTTTTATTGTGGGGACGCTCTTCCCTGCAGGCGCAAGCCCCTGCAGTTAATTACGCTACCGCATCGCGGTAACCACTTTCTCCTTCTCCATATGGTCACTTCGTGTCGTGGGTGTTTGTTTTGTGTTCGGTTGCCCGTGAATTGTATACGGAGACTAAGTTATGCTGTCGTCCGTAGGACGTGGATTAGTCCAAATCCGTATCTTTCTTAGATTTGGGTTTGGGGGGGTTGTGTTTAAGGATACGTTAGCCTTATTTGAGGCTAAGATCAACTTAAACGTTCGTTAAGGACACGTTAGTCTAATTTTAGACTAAGATCAACTTAACGGGATTGTTTAGATCCGACAAAAGAGCAATTGGGCTCTATTGTTTAGTTTAGTGACATTGCGGTCGATAAGTAGTTTAAGGACATTTCGGTCCAATGTTAGTTTTAAGACTTTACGGTCAAGGTTAAGGACATCATAGTCCGTGAGTTTAAGGACCTCACAGTCCGATGTTAGTTTTAAGACGTCTTGGTCGAGGTTAAGGACATCATAGTCCATGGATTTAAGGACTCCACAGTCCGGTGTTTGCTCTGGATGCTTCCCACGGGTTCGCTGCCGTGTTCGGCGAGGTCCAGGCTCCGCTCTGGATGCTTCACACGGGTTCGTTGCCGTGCTCTGCAAGGACCAGGATCCGCTCTGGACGTTTTCCACGGGGTCAGAAATGACGTTATCCTCGTTCCACGTAACCAGGAATTTTGCTCTAGATGCTTCCCATGGGTTCGCTGCCGTGTTCGGCAAGAACTAGGCTCCGCTCTGGACGCTTCACACGGGTTCATTGCCGTGCTCTGCGAGGACCAGGATCCGCTCTGGACGTTTTCCACAGGGTCAGGAGTGACGTTATCCGTGTTCCACGTAACCAGGAATTTTTCTCTAGATGCTTCCCACGGGTTCGCTGCCGTGTTCGGCGAGGACTAGGCTCCGCTCTGGACGCTTCACACGGGTTCATTGCCGTGCTCTGCGAGGACCAGGATCCGCTCTGGACGTTTTCCACGGGGTCAGAAGTGACGTTATCTGCGTTCTACCTAACCAGGAATTTTGCTCTAGATACTTCCCACGGGTTCGTTGCCGTGTTCGGCGAGGACTAGGCTCCGCTCTGGATGCTTCACACGGGTTCGCTGCCGTGCTCTGCGAGGACCAGGATCCGCTCTGGGCGTTTTCCACAGGGTCAGAAGTGACTTTATCCGCGTTCCACATAACCAGGAATTTTACTCTAGATGCTTCCCACGGGTTCGCTGCCGTGTTCGGCGAGGACTAGGCTCTGCTCTAGATGCTTCACACGGGTTCGCTGCGGTGCTCTGCGAGGACCAGGATCCGCTCTGAACGTTTTACACGGGGTCAGAAGTGACGTTATCCGCGTTCCACGTAACCAGGAATTTTGCTCTAGATGCTTCCCACGGGTTCGCTGCCGTGTTCGGCGAGGACTAGGCTCCGCTCTGGATGCTTCACACGGGTTCGCTGCCGTGCTCTGCGAGGACCAGGATCCGCTCTGGACGTTTTCCACGGGGTCAGAAGTGACTTTATCTGTGTTCTACGTAACCAGGAATTTTGTTGATTATATCCGCATTTCACGGAGTTGGGATTTGACTCTCGTTCATCTATATACCGCCGAGTCATGGAACCGGGAGTTGTCGCTGTTCCGCTTTGCTTGATGTTGTGTCTGCTGAGACGAATGTTGAGATGATCTCCAGGCTATCTGTGAGCCGTCGAGATTTGACTTCTTCTTCTGAGGAAACCTGGGGAGGAGGAGTGTAATTCCATCTTTGTTTGCGCCTCTGGATTGTTTACAGGGGTTGACATGATATCACCTGTAGGGCATAAATTTCATTTTTATTTTTATTTTATTTCTTTCCGTGATGCTCTATCATTTCAGCTTTTTATATCGCGAAGGTCGCGATTGCCCAATCATTTCGGCTATTTGTCGCGGTACCCAATCATTTCGGCTTATTATTTTATTCTTACTCGCTGCTTTTTATTGCGAGTTGCCCAATCATTTCGGCTATTTTGCATGCATACATTTTCTTTACTTGCTGATTTTGTTGCAAGTTGCCCCATCATTTCGGCTATTTCGTATGCATGTGTGGCTTGCCAGCTTTTCGCTGCAAGCTTAGGATTAGACACCGATTTTGGCATCAGCACCGCTACAACTGGGATATTGCCAGGAGCGAATCATCATTTGCCTCTGTCGATGTCAGATAAAGGTGGCTTAGTAAACAGGGTTAAGATCCTGTCGACTAAGGCTTTTTACTTCATGAGCCATAAGGGTCTCACAAAGGTATTTCTCCCTACAAGTCGTGAGGATCTCGTAGGTGTGTTTTCTCCTTAGGAGTCGTGAGGACTCCCAAGTGTATGATCTCTTGTAAGTCGTAAGGATCTTGCAAGAGTGTTTTCTCCTCATAAGTTGGGAGGACTCACAAGGGTTGCTCACCGTGCGAACATATCCCTAGTCACGGATGGGACTTGTTAGGGAAATGTTATTCGCGCCCGTGGATTGTATACAAGGGTCAGTATTGAGCCGCTTGTAAGGCAATATTGGAGGTTGTGGGGATTGCTTAAGAACAGGTTCAGGTGTCTGTAGCTTAAGACTTTCAAATCTTATGAGCCGTGAGGGTCTCATAAGAGAATTTTCCTTACGAGTCGTGAGGATCTCGCAAGTGTAATTTCTCCTTAGGAATCATGATGATTCCTAAGTGTGTTGCTCCCTTGTGAGTCGTAAGGATCTCACACAGGTGGTTTCTCCTCACAAGGTCGAGAGGACCCTGTAAGTGTCTTTTAACGAGGTTGCGCCCTTTCGGGTTTTCACAAACACTCGCCGGTAGCCCTTCTGTTTTTACTCACGGAGCCCTTTCGGGTTTTCATCCGTGCCCGTTTTGCTGATGGTCATACCGCTTTCTTTCTTCTCTTTTCTCTCTCTCTCTCTCTCTAACAAGGTTGCGCCCTTTCGGGTTTTCACAAACACTCGCCGGTAGCCCTGCTGTTTTTTCTCACGGAGCCATTTCGGGTTTTCATCCGTGCCCATTTTGCTTATGGACATTGTCACGCCCCGCTTCCCAAAATACGGAATACGAGGGGTTGACAAGGCCAGCCATGCTCCTACGGTCAAGGAAATGTCCTGCCGTAGTCACACTTCGGCTTCTAGTTTTAACTGGTAATCAGTAAATAACACGCAGGTAATGAGAAATGCAGTAGCTGAAATAAAACAATGTAAAGAACTGGCCTGAGGGGAAACAAACGGGATATAACTCTGGATAGCAAGTCGAGGTGTCTGTGATATACGTCTAGTCCTGGTCCAGGCTAAATCTTCTCCTCACACTGAGCATGCATACTCAGGTCGTCAGAGCGACACAATAGCAATATAATATATATATAATCATGTGACAATTCAAACAGTGATAATAGGTATATATAACAGTAGATCAGTGGCAGTATGGATATGACCATGCAGCGGAACAGTAAAAGCAGTAGAATGATATGCCACGTATGTCAGCACAGTATGTAAGGTATATCAATGCCAGTATCCCTATCAGTCTCTAAGTCTCACTGTACAGGTCACTAAGCCTATCCTCAGTCCAAGTGTGAGAGTCAACCACTCGCGAGTGTCCTCCACCCAAGGATAGGACCCAAGGGCAAGGGACCACGGGCCCAACATGTAACTCACGGTAATAATCATGTATCCTGTAAATCTCCATATATCTCCATATATATAAGCCGGCATGGGACTCCCGAGATTCTGTTGAACTCACACTCAGACTACCCCATACCCCGTGGTCTACATCAAACGCTAACCATAACCTCAAATACCAATCGGTCTGTGACAAGTCTGCGCGAGAACTGGAGGCAGGACCTCCATCAAGCACGTCCCGACTAATATCTAAGATAAATGGCAGTGTATGGTGCCTTATTTATGACACCCATGCAAGAGCTTCCATAAGTGTCCCATACCACTTATAGTCACACGTACACGCGTCCCACAGACGTCGACAATGCAATAAAATAATAAGGTTCACTGATTGTGTACAAGTACGTGTCACTTCCACTTATTCACTCATGCACGAACACTACGTACTTGCCACAATCATCACTAATACCTAACACTGGGTAATGCATATTATCACTAGGTTATCAATGCAATGACATATGTATGATATGATGCGTAAACAGTATGTAAAGCATGATTAGGATGTCATGAATCAGTAATCTACCACTTGCACAATTTATCATAAATCATACTGGTACAGTTTAGCGAAACAATGAATGAGGAATAAATAGTATGTTCAATTATCTATCCAGCAAATTTAGTTTCACGTCAATCGGGTTTCAGGATCACTAGTTATGGCCATTACATTTTAAGCGTTCACGGCTGGAAATCCGGTTTCAGAATCGGAGGTCCGTTTCGCAACGCATTTTAATCCTAGTTGGGATCAGATTTTAGCGACGTTACAGTTGAATGAAATCTAGGGTTTTCAGTAAAGTTTTCAACGCAGTAGACGGATTCTCAATCGCATCTATACGTCAGGAGATATACACTGTTCAATACTAGTATGTCAATTCTGATTCTGTTGGGACTGTTATACGTCCCCATCTTTTAAATTACAGATTAAATAGCAACCGATGACGAAACAGAATGAAACCACTTGTGTTATCTAGCTAATAGATTCACCTTTAATAAACTACAGAGTTACTCAACCTACGAGTTAAGGAAATAGGGTGGTACTCATTACGGGACAGCACATAGTAAACAGAGTCGCTCTGGACTGCAGTCCAGAGTCGCACTCCGATCCAAATATTGTCACAGTTTAAGTACAGAAACCATGAGAAACTTGCATAGAGTTAAAGTTCGTCGAGTCATATTTGATTTGAGCCCTCGAACGTATCATTTCGATATGTACATAATTTATGGTGATTTTAACGATTTTCAGACGCGGGAAAATCCCAGTTTTACGGATGTATTTGGGGTTATTCGTTTTGGTCATTAACGGTCATATTTTCCAATGAAATTTACACACTAGGTTCATGCCTTACGGGCCAGACCATGCAATTGAGTTCCGTCAAATTAAATGAAGATTTCCATTGAGATCATGCATCGAACAGTTACGTCATATAGTTTATCAGGAATAGTAAATATGGAATCTATACGATTATAGTTTGTAACCAACACAAATTAGCATGTAGCAAGTAGGGAACTTGCCTGAAAATGTGTCGACAATAATACTGCAGTGGTATCAGCACGATCGCGCCACGAATGCAGCACCGGCTCAGTCCTTTGGAATCCGACAATTTCACTCGATCTAGCTGCTCTTCGTGCCCTCCTTTTCTTCACTGCTTCACGCTGTTCCTTGATTTGATGTGAGGGAGGGTGAGACGCTGATAAAGGGAGAGAAATTTAGAGAGAGAGAAAGAGAGAATTAGAGAGAGAGAGAAAGAATTAGAGAAATTGAGAGAGAGAGGGAATTAGAGAGAAAGAATGTGGGTGAGATGAGAGAGGGGGAATAGAATGAATGAGAATTAAGTGGTGATTAATAGGATTTTAAAAGGGATTAATGGGGGAAATTAATTGGGATTAAAGAGGCATTAACTTGGTGGTTTAATAGGAATTTATAGAGGAGATTTGGGTTTGGATTTGAAGGGATTTAAAAGAAATGGGGTGGGATAATTGTTATTTTAATGGGCTGGGGAGGGAAAATGGGCTCGGGCCAAGGGATAAGATAGTAGGGAAAAGAAAGGGGCCGGGCTTGGGATTTTAAGTGAATGAGAAAAGGATTAGAGGAGTGGGCCGGCTCTGGGCTTGGGGAAAGTAACGGCTGGGCTAAAAATGAAAAAGAAAGGGGATAATAAAAGAGGAAGGGAATGGGGGTTTGGGTTAGGGAAAATTAAAAGATATGAGATTAGATTAGGATTTGGGTTTTTAGAATAATACAAATGATAATTATAAAATAATTAAATTTTGGGAGTGACAAAAATACGGATATTGGTATTCAAAAGGATTGGGTATTACAGACATACCGTTTTCTTTTTTTCTTTTTTTTTATATCGGCTATAGGATGCTGCAATCCACCGTAGTTTATCGACATCTCGGTCAACAACTAGCTTTAGGACATAGTGGTCCGTTGTTAGTTTAAGGACGTCTCGGTCCGTCGCTAGTTTAAAGACGTTTCGGTCCGCCGTTAGTTTAAGGACGTTTCGGTCCATTGTTAGTTTAAGGACGTTTCGGTCCGTTGTAAAGTAAGCCGTTTACTACTTATAGAGTTTGGGCTTAGAAAGATAGCGAGCGGACATAGTCGTCGTCATCTATCATTGACCAAGGCCGTGACTCGTTAGGCATAGTATTTCTTCAGGAAGCGACCATTTATTGGCCTGAAGGGTCTTTCACCATGCATGTCCATGAGAAGATAGGCTCCACCCTGGTGACCTTGTCTATGATGTATGGGCATTCATAGTTCGGCTCGAATTTTTCCCACTTGGCGCGATTGGGGATCATGGGTCTTTTGACCACTAGTATGAGTTCGCCTTGGCGGAATGTTCTCGGCCTGGTCAATCTTTCATAAGAGCGCCTCATCTTTGCTTTATAAACCTCCAGATTTTGTTGCGCCATGAGCCGGGTTTCATCAAGGGCATCGAGCTCCTCAAACCAAAGGTGAGCATTCTCTTCGTCTGTTAGCTTATAATGGACTGCCACTCGTAGAGAAGGTAACTCTATCTCGAGGGGAAGTACTGCTTCTATACCGAATACCAATGCGTACGGCGTTGTGTTCGTGGCCGTCTTGAACGTAGTTCGATACGCCCAGAGAGCTTCATGCAGTCTCTCGTGCCAGTCCTTCTTATTTCGGGACACCGTCTTCTTCACGATCTTTGTCAAGGTCTTATTGAAAACTTCAGCTAGACCGTTATCTCTGGGATTATAAACTGAAGAGTATCTCCAGTCTATGTTGTGCTGTTGCGCGAAGCGGCTGATCTTGTGGCTTCTGTAGGCTGGCCCGTTATCGGAGATGATCCGTCGCGGAGTTCCAAATCGATAAATAACGTGCGTATTGAAGAAGTGGAGGATATTCTCCGTCTTCACTTCCCTCAGTGGTACTGCTTCTGCCCATTTGGAGAAGTAATTAGTTGTCGCCAAAATGAATCGATGTCCCCTGGACGATGCTGGTTCGATGGGGCCGATTATGTCTGTCCCCCACATTTCGAATGGCCAGCTAGCCACCGTTGGATGTAGTGAATTTGGATGCTGGTGGATAAAGTCCCCATGGATCTGGCATGAGTGGCATTGCTTCGCATACTCGAGGCAGTCTTGGATCATCGTGGGCCAATAGTAGCCCATCCGTTTAATCTTCAACTTCATCTTCGGGCCTGCTTGGTGAGAACCGCAGATCCCGTTGTGAACTTCCTGAACGACTCTCTTTGCCTCTTCGGGTCCCAGGCATCTCAACCACAGAGAATCAAATGACCTCTTGTACAGAGTATCATTGACGAAGGCGAAAGACAGGGCTCGCTTCATGAGCTGATGTTTTGAGGACGCATCTTCCGGTGTTCGATGGGATTTGAAGTAGTCTATAAAGGCTTCTCTCCAATCCTCAACCATTTCTTGGTCTTTTATTTGCAGGGCCTTCTGTTTAGTCGCTTCCCTTTTATCGGATGATTCTGGAGATATTTCCGCCGGTGCGAGAACCCGACGGTTTTGCACAACGATCCTCACATCATCGAGGTTCTCGTCGGCTAGTTCTTTAGCGAGCTTAGCTAATGCATCCGCTTTGCTATTTTCCACATGCGGTATGCTTTCGAGGGTGTAGGAAGGAATTTGGGTCAACGGCTGTTGTACTCTCTCGCCGTACTTTACCATCTCTGGTTTGCACGTCTGGTAGTCGCCGTTCACTTGACTAATGACCAGTTGGGAGTCTCCGTATATGAGGAGGTTTTCAATTCCCATGTCAATGGCGATCTTGAGGCCTGCTATCAAAGATTCGTATTCGGCTTCATTGTTCGTCCTCGGCTCTGTCAAGGAGAAGGCGAATCGCATTATCCCTCCTTGTGTGGTCACGAAGATAAGGCCTACCCCTGATTTGATTATGGGCATGCTTTGTTTGCGCTTCTTCATGGAAGACGCTCCATCAAAATAAAGTTCCCATCGGGTATCACCACCGTCGATCGTATCAAACGCATACTCGTCTGGCAGTTCATAATTCAAAGGAGAATCGACAGGTATCGGATTCTCAGCGAGGAAGTCGGCGATAGCCTGGCCTTTTATTGCCTTAAGAGGCTGATAGGTTATTGAGAACTCCATCAAGAGCAGGGCCCATTTAGCGAGTCGCCCCGTCAATATGTCCTTCGACATCAAGTATTTGAGAGGATCCACCTTCGATATGAGACGGACTTCATGTGCTAACGCATAGTGCCTGAGTTTCGTTATTGCGAAGATCAACGCCAGGCAGTGTTTTTCGATGGGAGAGTAATTACTTTCTGCCCCCAGGAGAACTCGACTCAAGTAATAGAGAGCTATTTCTTTCCTTTGGTCGTTCTCTTGTGCCCATAATGCACCTAAGGAACCTTCGAGGGCTGTTGTATAAAGAATAAGGGATTTTTCCTTGACCGGAGTGGCCAACACTGGCGAGTTCTGCAGATACTGCTTGATTTCGTCCAGCGCGCCTTGGCATTTATGATCCCAGACGAAAGGGGTTCCCTTCTTCATCAGGTGGCTATAAGGACGGCACTTGCCAGAGAGATTGGCTATAAATCGCCAGATATACGCGAGCTTCACTTGGAGAGACCGCAATTGTTTGAGAGTCCTTGGCGGAGGCATCTCCATGATCGTCTTGATCTTCGATGGGTCTATCTCGATACCTCGGTGTCGGAAAATGAATCCTAGGAATTTACCTGAGGACACCCCGAACGCGCATTTGAGCGGGTTCATCTTCAAGTTATATTGCCGAAGGCGTTGAAATACGATCTTCAGATGTTCGAGATGTTCCTCGTATGATTTGCTTTTCACCACGAGATCGTCGATATAGCATTCGACGATTTCATGTATAAGGTCATCAAAGTTCTTCGTCATGGCCCTCTGATAGGTGGTACCGGCGTTCTTTAGACCGAAAGGGATCACCTTGTAGCAAAATATACCCAAAGGGGTCCGGAAAGCGGTGTGCTTCTGGTCCTCGGGATGCATCTTTATCTGGTTATATCCTGATGAGCCGTCCATGAAGGAGAAAACTTCGTGAGTGGACGTGTTATCTATCATCAGCTCAGTGACTGGTACTGGGAAGTCGTCTTTCGGGCAGGCTTTATTGTGATCCCGAAAGTCCACACATATACGCACTGTCCCATTTTTCTTCATCACCTGGGCGATGTTGGCGATCCAGTCAGGATACTGAACCTCTTGGATGAAGCCAGAGTCGATCAGCTTCTTGACCTCGGCGTTGATACCCATCTCAAGCTCGAGCCGCATTCTCCTTGGTGCTTGTTTGATTGGCTTGACGTCCGGAGATATTGCCAATTTGTGGACAACAATCTCTGAATCTAGTCCTGGCATTTCGGAATAGTTCCATGCGAAGCAATCCTTATACTGCATAAGCACGTCTTTTAGCGCATCCACCCTTTCCTCAGACAGCAACTCACTGACGAATGTCGGTCACGGGTCATTTACCGTCCCCAAATCAATTTTCTTGAGATTATCTGCGGTAGTGTGTATTCCATCTTCCAGCTCTTTCGGCACCGGTGGAAATTCTGAGATCACCTCAACATCATTATTTTCGAAGCACCAGGGGAGGACATCCATATTCTTGGGCTCTTCTTTTGATATCGTTATTATATGACAAGTACGAGCTCTCTTCCAAGACTGATGTTGATCTGATTCTACTCTCGCGGATTTGGATTCATGCTTCTGCGGTAGTGTTATCCTCCAACCGTTGGATAGAGCGAACTTGCCGAGCTGATATTGGTCCTCAACCCAGTTCTTGAAGGTGAAGCAGTCTTCGAGAGGATGTCCTATCGCTTGGTGATAAGAACAATAGTCTGGGTGAGAGACCTCGTTGGCTTGCTCAGGGTGTTTGGACTCCGGAAGTGTAATCATTTGATGTCTTATGGCAAGATCAAGTATCTTCTTTGTCTTATCTTGAGGAAAAGAGTATGCTCGACTCATCTTCTTCATAAAGGACAAATCCGGACCGCTCAATTCCCGATCGCATGACTTCTTGGTCCCGTTTTGTCGCTGTTGAACGCCTTTTCCATTCTTTGGTTTGTTTCTGCCTCTGCGCCGGGCCTTTTGAATGACGGGTTGATAGGGAGGAGCATTTTCATCTTTCACAACCTGTTGAAGAAGGCGCTGAGTCTTGGCTTTCTCGTAGATGGCCATTTCGCGATTATGGTCGTCTCGAACTTTTTGACCAGCTTCCCTTATAAGCTTGTCCATTTGTTCTTCGAACGACGGACTGGGCACTTTCACGTCGGGGGTTCTTTCTGATTCAGGGTTAGCATTCTCCCATTGAGCATCTCCTTCTTCATCAAAGTCATGTACGACATAGCAGTCGCGGAGTAACTCCCGTTTCTTGGACCGAACATATCCAAGCCCGATCGCTTCCATTCTCCCGTTGGGCAACTTGCACTGAGTTCCGGGAACGTTCTAGATTCTGTCATAAAACTTAGCTTTTCGAGCGGTCTGTTTGAAGAGTATCCCTTGGCGCTTCAACAACCTTTTCAACCCTTCTGTGTATTATCTAGGCAGACGGATGGGCTGGAGCCTGTCAAGTATAGAATCCGCGCCATGCCAAACCTCTTTCTCCACTCTTGTTTCCGTGGATCGGTAGAATAGGATTGCCTGTTCACCTTTTCGCCTGGGAGGGACGTAAAATGTTTGGAGCTCTTGCACGCTATAAGCTTCAAGTGCGTCGAGATCTTTATGATGTTTGGGCGGAACCATGGCAGCTTGCAAACTTTGCTCTTCATCAGCGAATGTTTGTATTGAAGGCCGAGCGGAGAATATAGAATGGACTTCATCTTCTGAGTCACTGCCAAAGATCAACATGGGAGCGGACGGTCCTGGCTTGTTGTGCTAGGGTAGACCTGAATAAACTATCTCTTCCTTTTCCTCAGTATCACTCCCGAAGATAGGAATGGTGGCGGTAGCTTTGTTCTCCGCCTTGCGACATCTCTCTGTGTCCTCGAAATCTGGCAAAAAGTATTTTACATCTTCGTACTTGCGGACTTCGTTCACAGAGAATGGGTTCAGCTCTCCTGTTACGGTATACTCGAGACCGTCCTTAAAGTATTTCATACACTGATGTTGTGTAGAAATGATGATGTTGTACTCATGTAGCCAAGGCCGTCCGAGCAAAGCATTATAACATGTCTTGGCGTTAATGACGTGGAATTTAATGTCAGTGACTAGCAGCCTAAAGCGCAATGTCAAAATCACAGACCCGAGAGTTCATGATGACTGGGAGTCGAAATCGGAGATGGTGATTTTATCACGAGCGAGATGCTGGACGCTCATGCAGATTTCCTTCAACACTCGCACGTTGAGGAGATTAACGGAAGACCCATTGTCGACCAGGATTTTGCCTATTTTTATATCGTGGCAGTACCCTGAGACATAGAGGGGATGGTTGTGCTCGCACGTCCCAAGGAGGAGGTCTTCGTCGCCGAAGGTGATATCGGCTGTGTGTACTTCCTCCAGCTCTTCCTTCATCTTTTCTTCGGCGAGAAAAGCTTGGAATTGCTATGGATCTTGTAGCGCTTTGATCAATGAATCTCTCGCTTCCTTGGATAGTAAGAGGGCGTCGAGAATGCTGAGCTGCGAAGGTAACTTCCTCAGGTGCGCCAGAACGTTGTAGTCCGCCTTACTCTTCTTTGGCGGGTCCTTGGCGGTCAGTTCTTTCATGACTTGATCATCCAGGGCGATATCCTCAGAGACCTTTTCTTTTCCCTTGTCTTTTCTACTCGTGGGTCCGAGATTCTTTTCTGGAAGCATACGGTTGCGCAGATGGATATTTTCACAGGCCTTCGGTTCTTCCTCTTTCCTCAAGGTGGATTCTTTAAAGAGAGGGCCCAAAGCCATTTCCTCGTCAGAGTCGCTCCCAAAGGTGAGAACCTGCGATCCTCCGGCGTTGACCGTGCGACAGTTACCGGTAGTTCTTTTATGCTCCTCGGTCGTGCTTCTCTGCTCCCGACGAGTTTTGCGTTTCATCCACTTAAAATATTGCCGGTGAGCAACATATCCCTGCCACCATCTTTTAAAAGCGTCGCACTCTTCGGTAGAGTGCGAAATCTTTCAATGATATAAGCAGTAGCTAGAATGTGTTTCTGTTTCACTAGGAGTGTTTCCTTCAGAGGGTGGTAGCTTCATTCCCATTGATATGGCTTTAGCGAACCTTTTCCTCATCTTGAACTTGTTTTTATCCGCGACAGATGTTCCTTGATTCGGCGGGAGTGCCTCGACTCTTTCGTCCAGTCGCCGGCATTTAGCTCTTTCAAATATGGCCATCTCACGCTCCCGATCAACTTTACTCTTCAGAAGAGCTTCGTTTAGGAATGCGTCGATCATTTCGTCTGATGGCCCTAGAAGTTCCGGTTCAGGCCTTGCCCCCAGTCCCTTGGTGCAAAGGGCTTCTTCATCGTTTATTGATGAGCGAGAGATCACATGGCAGCTTGCTACGTAATCCTCAGATCCATCCGACGAGTCTTCTCCATCATCTTCGTCCTCAAGGACGTGGCTGAGGAACTCTTGGAGCGTGATCGGAGTCCGCGCTTTCTGATTATACTCCTCCGGCGCGTCGATCTATTTCTGTAGGTCCGTGCGCTTGTCGCCACACTTCACGGGCTTCTCGGATCTCTTCTTCTTCTTCTTTGAAGATTTTGACGGCTGGGTGTGAGTGCTTTGGCTATCACCACCAATCTTCGGAGTTGGGCGTAGCTTCAGCATTCCTTCGATGATCTGGGGTTCTAGCGGGTTCTTCCACCTGATCGCCGGGCATGTCTGAAGATCATTCAGCATCCTTTTGGTTTTGGCTGAAAGCACGACCTCCCACGGAGCTTCTTCAACAAAAGAGCACGTTGCCCCCGGTGTGTCCATCCCCTTAGGAGTGTGTGGTTGCGGTGGGCTCACTTTCCACTTTTCGGACAACGCAAACTTGCCCTGTTGATACTGATCCTCGATCCATCCCTTAAAGACAAAGCAATCCTCGATCGGGTGGCTTACCGTTTGGTGGTAAGGGCAATAATTGGGATTATTCACTTCGCTGGGTTGCGGTGGTCGCCTTGGATTCAGCAAATTGATAAGCTTGTTGCGCACCGCCAACTCGAACAGCCTTTTCGTTTTATCCTGCGGGAATGAGTAAGGGCGCTTCATTTTCTCATTGTAATAGCGCCGTCTCTCCTCCAATTGATCCGCTAGTCTTGAAGCACTGGGCTGTTGTTGGGTGTTCGCAATGAAGGTCGCCTTTCCTTTACCCTTTTCGTTCCGCGGTTCCGGCTTCGGAGGAGACGGTCTGTGACCCATTTGATCCATCTGGGCTAACTTGTCGATTAAAGCCTGGAACGTGGTCGGTTTGAAGAACATCATGAACTGTGAAATAGTTGCAAGAGGGTCTAGGGTGCCCACGAACATGCCCACCGCTGGTGCTTCTTCGATGCGCTGTTCGCACTTTAACCACAGGTTCCGCCATCGAATTGCGTATTGAACCCAAGTTTCGCCCGACTTCACCCTTGTATTGATCAACGCCGTTATTGGGGTGCGTTCACTTGCGCTTGCGAATCGCTGGGTGAACAATAACTCCATTTCTGCGAAAGTTTTGACGGAGTCGTTTGAAAGTTCGAAGTACCACTCAAACGCCATCTCCGATAAGCTGCCGACGAATTGGCGGAGCAAAAGCTTATCGTCGCTGTAACACCCGAGCCCAATACTACTATTTTCTGTTACTGGTTGAGCGTTAGATATTACTCATTTCTTTTAGCTTGCCTGTTTGACACTTGCCGTGAAATTTTATCCGGCTAAGTCATTTCTGCATATAACAAATTTTACCACCTAAAGTAAAATTAAAAATATCTATCTTGGCCTACTCGTCACCCCTAGCCGCGTGGTAGCGTCCGTGCGTCGAGTTCTCGTCCCGTTCGGTGAAACGGGCGAGTTTGGACGACTACGCGCGCGTACAGGTGTCCGACTTGGGGGTATGCTTTTTAATGATAAAACATTTCATTTTAAAATTTGGAACCCGCTTAAAATCCTATTATTTAAATTTCAAATTTTTGGACCCAACCCGGGCGCGATTTGGAAATGTCTCATTTAGCGCCAAAATCCCAAATTAATAAAATATTCGAAACTATATATATAATATAATCTTACTGTTATTCATAATCTATTAAATCTTTTTTAATATTCCTTAAATTTTACTCAGCCAATCACGGGGCTCTTAACCCCCGTGGGCCCCTCCAATCTCTCTCTTTTTCTCTCTCTCTCTCTCTCTAACCCTCTCTCTCTCCCCCCTATATATATTATCCTTTCCCCCCCTCATAATTTTTCCCAGAACGAAAGCGAGAAACCCATCACGAGAAACCCTACGACCTAACCCTAGCCGCCTCGTCACCGTCGCCGCCGCAGCTCCGACGCCGGCGCCACCGTCGCCCTCGCCTCCGCCTCCTCGTTCCAACCTCAACACCTCCTCCTTCTCCCCGTGTGCACGGTGCAGCAGCAACCCGGATAACCCCTCCCCCCCGTGCCTTCTCTGTGCGGCCTGAGACGTCGCCGGCGACCTTCGTAGTCGCCACCCGCGCCACCTTCAGCACCTCCTCATCACCTGCGCGCACCAGCCTCCGACCACCTCCTCTCCCTCTCCACTTTCTTTTCCTTTTCCATACCCGCAGCCCTAGCCCATCGCCTGCAACCTCCTCGCCGGCGCCCCACCGCCGTCGACCCCATCGCTGTCACGCCCTCTGCAACACCAGTAAGCCCTCTCTCCCCTTCCTCCTTCCATTTTCCCTCCGGTTTATCCCTTGGCCGTGCATTAACTTTTCCGGTTCTTATTGTCGCTGTTCGCCGGAATCCGGCCGTGCCGGTGGCGTGTCCTGACGATCCAGCGGAGTGCTCTGACCCGTGAGGTCCCTTGGTTCGTCGTTTGGGTTCAATCCGTGAACCGTGCGTCCGTCGCGTGTTTCCCCGCCGACGTTACGTTCCGTTTTCGTGTTCGTCGTTTCGTCGAGGCAAGTATTCGATACTTGCTACATGCTATTACCACTTTATAACTTGCTTTAACATTCATGTGTGGTTTAATGACATATCATTTAGCAAATCACCTTACATACCTTGCTTCATGTCAAATAAATTATTTCCTGATAAACCCGTACGTAATAGATTGCATTCGATTCACTGCTATGATGCTTTATTGCCAGTTTAGGTTATCAAATATGCATAACCGGCTAAATTACAGTTTGCCACTTTAAACTATATAACTAAGTTTACCTGTTAATCACATTTTACTGTTTAATAGATTATAGCCTTTACACATGTAGTTCCATTATATTCGGACATTCGTAATCAAAGGCTTGATATAACTGTATCGCATCATCATTTAACTATTGCACCGCTAAGGGTGCTCAAAACCTGTTAATATAATAAGACGGCTGCACTGTATTACTGCACTCTTGTGATCGAATGAAACTGTTGATTGTTGTTTAACTCATTGCTTATTTCCTGCTGTTATTACCCTGTTCGATTATATATCTGTTTGTGAGCACACCCACGATGTGTTCGTACCTTGACTTGACATTGCTACATGATGCACCTGACATGGTACCGTTTACTTTGACTTGACCTGACGTACCATGACCTGACCTGTTACCTGATCTCATGCCTAATGCCAACAAACCTGACATGGAGTCCTCATGGACCAATCTTGTTGTCTATCCAGACAAACCTACTGTTACCTGATCCTGTGTTGGCATTAGTCCTTGACTACTGAATACCTGACCTGACACATATAACTTGGGGGTATGGGGAAATCAAAGGTGAACCTGACTTGTAACTCGACAGTTCACTACCTGTTCGAATGTACACATTCCTGTTTTGTGCCTAGCGGCATGTCTCGGCTGCAGCCGAGAATATTATGGCCGTGATCCCGGGTATGTACGGGGTACTACCGAGTGTACACATTCCTGTTTTGTGCCTAGCGGCATGTCTCGGTTTCGGCCGAGAATATTGTGGCCGTGATCCCGGGTATGTACGGGATACCATTGAGTTACATCGACGATTCATCAAATTGATTTCAAAGACTTTAGACTAGGAAACCCGATAGAACAGTTTAGTTACCCACTGCATATTACCCTGCACCGCTTGTTTCACATTATTGCTTTATTCATGTTTAGTTCTGCATTGCCTATTACACTGTTCATATTATATTACTTGTTGACTTGACGCGCTGACGTCTGGGTTTTGCATGGCCCAGATTCTCTACCACTGTCGCTGTCCGAGCAGGAGTACTTTAGCCAGCAGGCTGAGTTGTGAGTCCAGTAGTGGTTAGTTTTATTTCCTGCATTTATTTTCTGATGTGAGCCCGCATTATGGGACATACCTTTCAGATATTGTATTGGATCATTTGCTTCCGCATTTATTTATCATTGACTCTTGTTATTCTGGATTGTGGACATGTTTTTAGATAGTTTTATCTTGTTCTTGATATCTCTACAGCCGTAATGTGGCTGTGGATGGATACTTCCTACCCACAGGTAGCATGGTTGGCTATGTCACGTGCCCAATCTTGCGTACTCTGGGAAGCGGGGCGTGACATGGTTCTTTTGGTATCAGAGCATAGGTTAGTTGGGTTGATTCTTTTGTAGTTGGGTATTGTACCCAATACACGAATCAGAATACCCATGTTTAGGAAACATGTCCTACCACCTTGACCGTTTTACCATTCTTGAATCATATTCTTCCTGATTATATCTTTTACGATGTGCAAACTTCCTTTGCATATCGATTCGAAAACCCGATTCCTTGTTATCTCTAGGACTTAGGTGACTTGGGTGGAGTTAAGTAATTGTGGCTATGATACCGCGGCATAGTTACAATGCGGTACTCAATTTAAGTATCTTGGAGTTCTAGCCTTGATCTATATATTGAATCTATCATCATGCTAATGTTGGATGTTTTTTATTTCAGGAATATGGCAGATAAGAATTTCAAGACGTATCAGAGGCGTGTGGACGAAGCCGCCATGTTGGGAGTAATAAGAGGAATGCTGGAAAATCAGAAGAGGCATATTGAGCTGATCCATCAGCAAGCAGATTCGTTTCAGGAAGGTTTGCAGACCATTCGGCAGTCTGTAAACAACGCTGGAGCTAAACCAGTTGACCGGGTAGGGACCGTGGCAGATTTCAGACGTTTGGGTCCGACTACATTCACTGGTTTGGAGGAGCCATTGCCAGCCGAGCAGTGGCTGGTCGACACGGAGAATTTGCTGATTGCGGCACAGATTCCAGAGGACAAAAGAGTTGATGTGGTGCGCATTCAGCTAGTGGATTACGCCCGAGAGTGGTGGCTTGTGGAAGAGACCCGCTTGCCCAAGCCGATCAGTTGGGCGGAGTTTTCTAAGAGTTTCCTGGAGAAATTCTTCCCACGGACTGCATGGGAGGAAATGGAAGAGAAATTTATTGGGCTGAGGCAAAATGGAGCACCCGTGGACGTGCATGCAGCGGAGTGGACGAGACTCAGCCGATTCGCTGGACCTTTAGTCGCTAACGAGGCAGACAGGGCACGAAGGTTCATGCGCAGTTTGGATGTGGACATCCAGTGGCAGATTGTCTCCCTGGGTTTGACCACTTTCTCACAGGTTCTTACGACAGCTCGGGAACAACAGAGTTTATCTGGGATGAAAGGGAGCTTGCAGCAGACAGCAGTTGCGGCCAGGAAGCCCGCATTTGTACCTAACCGAGATCATGGGCGCAAGGGTATTCCAGTGGATCGTCGTGGTGTAGCACCCATGAAGAAGCCTGTGGTCGTTGATCGAAGAAAGAGCATGAATTGTAACTACTGCAATTTACCGGGCCACATGCAAAAGGATTGTCGAAGGAGGCTGGGACTTTGTTTGGTTTGTGGAGCGGCTGATCACGCAGTTGGTGCCTGTCCGTCGAAACTTCGCACGAGAGATGATGTACAGAAGCCTCCGCAGAGACCGTTCCAAGGGCAGAAACAGCTGACTCAAGGTAGTAATCAGGCTCGAGCTTTCACCTTGACAGCTGAGGAAGCTAAGGCATCAGGAGAAGTGGTTTCAGGTACTTTACTCGTTCATGGTTTTCCCGCATTGGCATTATTTGATTCTGGTGCATCCCACTGTTTTATGTCATCCAAATTTATAACTACACACTCGATTACCTACACGACCCTGTCTAGTTTCTGGGACATACATACTGGGAATGGGAAAATCATAGCTAGTAGGGAGTGTAGAGACTGTACAGTTGTTGTGTGCGGACGGGAACTCTTTGCAGATTTCTTGGTGATAGATACGGGCAGCTATGAAGTTGTCTTGGGAATGGATTTTCTTGGCACTTTCCACGCCCACATTGACTGTAGAGCAAGGAAAGTAATTTTCCAGATTCCCGGGCATCCTGAGTTTACCTTCAATGGAGGAAGCAGTTCTATCGGGCCAGTCGAGTTTAGGGCTAGGCCGACTAACAATGTTCTTGTAGCTATGGAAGTTGATGGTAGTGAAGAGCCGGTGGTGGTTCGCGATATCATGGACGTATTTGAAGATATATCGGGCTTACCGCCGAAGCGAGATGTGGAGTTCGCAATTGACCTTATTCCTGGTGCAGCACCAGTATCTAAAGCGTATTATCCAATGGCACCAGTAGAATTGGAAGAAGTTAAGAAACAAGTTGCTGAATTGCTTGAGAAGGGTTGGATTCGAAGCAGCAACTCGCCTTGGGGAGCTCCAGTTGTTCTAGTAAAGAAGAAGGATGGCACGAGAAGGATGTGCATCGACTATCGAGAATTAAACCGGGTAACTATTAAGAACAAGTATCCGATCCCTCGCATTGGAGAACTTTTTGAGCAGCTTAGTGGAGCGAGGGTATTCTCGAAACTGGATTTGCGATCCGGATATCATCAGGTCCGAGTGAAAGCAGAAGATATTTGCAAGACGGCGTTTCGAACTCGGTATGGACATTACGAGTATCTAGTGATGCCATTCGGAGTAACGAATGCGCCGGCAGTATTCATGGACTTGATGAACCGAATCTTTTCACCGTTCTTGGACCAGTTTATTGTGGTATTCATTGACGATATTCTGGTTTACTCGAAGAGTTTTGAGGAGCATGCTGAGCATTTGAAGATCGCACTGCAGACTTTGAGACAGAAGAAATTGTATGCGAAGATGAGTAAGTGCGAATTTTGGCTGGAAGAAGTGAAGTTTCTGGGGCATGTTGTGTCGGGTAATGGAATCGCCGTCGATCCCGAAAAGATTGCAGCAGTTCGAGATTGGCCTATTCCAAAGAATGTAGCTGAGATAAGAAGTTTCCTTGGATTAGCCGGATACTACAGGAGATTTGTGGAGAACTTCGCTCGTTTGGCAGAACCGTTGACCAAGCTTACGCGCAAGGAGGTACCTTTTGTATGGACGGATAAATGTGCGTTAGCTTTCGAGACGTTGAAGCAGAAGTTGATAACCGCCCCTATCCTGACCGTACCAGACAATTCCGGAGGACTGGTGATTCACAGCGACGCATCTGGGAAAGGATTGGGATGTGTTTTGATGCAGCATGGGAAGGTCGTAGCATACGCATCAAGACAACTGAAGACCCATGAGAAGAATTATCCAACTCATGACTTGGAGCTTGCGGCTGTGATCTTCGCTTTGAAAATTTGGAGACACTACCTTTTGGGTGAGAGAGTCGAAGTTTTTACAGATCACAAGAGTTTGAAGTATGTGTTCACTCAGAAGGAGTTGAACATGAGCCAGCGTAGATGGTTGGAGCTGATGGCCGACTATGACCTTGATCTTAAGTACCATCCGGGAAAAGTTAACGTCATGTCGGATGCGCTTAGTCGGTTACCAGCAATTCAGGTGTTAACTACGCAGAGGGAGATCATTGCAGATTTTCGAAGATTTGACTTGGAGGTTGTGCTACCACATTCTACGGGACAGTTGATGCAGTTGCAAGTACAGTCGTCCTTGGTTGAGAAGATTAAAGCGGCACAATCGCAGGATCCTAGACTGCAAAAGTTTCGAGAGCAGGTTGAGGTTGGACTACGAACAGATTTACTGGTCCACGAAGATGGTTCGTTGAGGTATGGTAGCCGTTTGTGTGTGCCAAAGGGGGATGTTCGTGAAGAGCTTATGAAGGAGGCACACAGTTCAGCTTATTCTGTACATCCAGGAGGTACAAAGATGTACCGAGATATTCGACAGCATTTCTGGTGGGAAGGTATGAAGCGGGAGATTGCTCGCTTTGTGGCTAAGTGCTTGGTGTGTCAGCAAGTTAAGGCTGAACACAAAAGGGTTGCTGGTTTGTTGCAACCACTTCCGATTCCTTAGTGGAAGTGGGAACATATAACCATGGATTTCGTGATGGCTTTACCGCGGAGTCCAAAGGGAAATAATGCAGTATGGGTGATTGTCGATCGATTGACCAAGGCAGCTCACTTTATTCCTTTCCGGGTTGGTCAATCAACGGAGACTTTGGCAGAACGGTACATGCAGGAGATTGTAAGATTGCATGGCGTACCGGTGAGCATCGTGTCCGATCGGGACACCCGGTTCTTATCACACTTCTGGAGGAGTTTACAGGAAAGTTTGGGGACTCGATTGAAGTTTAGCACAGCTTATCATCCTCAAACTGATGGTCAGTCGGAGAGAACGATCCAAACTCTTGAAGACATGTTGAGAGCATGCATGTTGGACTTCAAGGGTTCATGGGAGGATCATCTACACTTGGTGGAGTTTTCTTACAACAATAGTTTCCAAGCAACTATTCAGATGGCTCCGTTTGAAGCTTTGTATGGTCGTAAGTGCCGTTCACCTGTTTGTTGGGATGATGTTGGTGAACGAAAATTACTGGGACCAGATTTGGTGGTACAGACAGTTGAGAAGGTGAATACAATCAGGAAGCATATGAAGGCAGCTCAAGACAGACAGAAAAGTTGGGCTGACACATCAAGAAGACCTCTAGAGTTCGCCGTGGGTGATTTGGTATTCTTGAAAATATCACCGACTAGAGGGGTGATTCGTTTTGGGAGTCGAGGGAAGCTTAGTCCTCGATTCGTTGGACCCTTCGAGATATTGGAGCGCGTTGGAGAGGTAGCGTACCGTTTGGCGTTACCGCAGTCCTTGGCGGATGTGCATGACGTTTTTCACGTATCTCAACTACGAAGGTATGTTCGAGATGAAACACACGTCTTGGATCATTCGGAGTTAACAGTACGGGAAGACCTGACTTTTGAGGAGCGACCGGTTGAAATCATGGATCGAAGGTAAAAGGTTCTTAAGAACAAGGTTATCCCCTTTGTGCTCGTTTCTTGGGGTAATCGATCGCATGGAGAGTCCACTTGGGAGCGAGAAGATGAGATCCGGCAGAAGTTTCCTCACCTTTTTCTGTAGTTTTCTATCTTGTATTCTTGGAATTTCGAGGACGAAATTCTTTTTGTAGTTGGGTATAATGTAACACCCGAGCCCACTACTACTATTTTCTGTTACTGGTTGAGCGTTAGATATTACTCATTTCTTTTAGCTTGCCTGTTTGACACTTGCCGTGAAATTTTATCCGGCTAAGTCATTTCTGCATATAACAAATTTTACCACCTAAAGTAAAATTAAAAATATCTATCTTGGCCTACTCGTCACCCCTAACCGCGTGGTAGCATCCGTGTGTCGAGTTCTCGTCCCGTTCGGTGAAACGGGCGAGTTTGGACGACTACGCGCGCGTACAGGTGTCCGACTTGGGGGTATGCTTTTTAATCATAAAACATTTCATTTTAAAATTTGGAACCCGCTTAAAATCCTATTATTTAAATTTCAAATTTTTGGACCCAACCCGGACGCGATTTGGAAATGTCTCATTTAGCGCCAAAATCCCAAATTAATAAAATATTCGAAACTATATATATAATATAATCTTACAGTTATTCATAATCTATTAAATCTTTTTTAATATTCCTTAAATTTTCCTCAGCCAATCACGGGGCTCTTAACCCCCGTGGGCCCCTCCAATCTCTCTCTTTTTCTCTCTCTCTCTCTCTAACCCTCTCTCTCTCTCCCCTATATATATTATCCTTTCCCCCCCTCATAATTTTTCCCAGAACGAACGCGAGAAACCCATCACGAGAAACCCTACGACCTAACCCTAGCCGCCTCGTCACCGTCGCCGCCGCAGCTCCGACGCCGGCGCCACCGTCGCCCTCGCCTCCGCCTCCTCGTTCCAACCTCAACACCTCCTCCTTCTCCCCGTGTGCACGGTGCAGCAGCAACCCGGATAACCCCCCCCGGTGCCTTCTCTGTGCGGCCTGAGACGTCGCCGGCGACCTTCGTCGTCGCCACCCGCGCCACCTTCAGCACCTCCTCATCACCTGCGCGCACCAGCCCCCGACCACCTCCTCTCCCTTTCCACTTTCTTTCCCTTTTCCATACCCGCAGCCCTAGCCCATCGCCTGCAACCTCCTCGCCGGCGCCCCACCGCCGTCGACCCCATCGCTGTCACGCCCTCTGCATCACCAGTAAGCCCTCTCTCCCCTTCCTCCTTCCATTTTCCCTCCGGTTTATCCCTTGGCCGTGCATTAACTTTTCCGGTTGTTATTGTCGCTGTTCGCCGGAATCCGGCCGTGCCGGTGGCGTGTCCTGACGATCCAGCGGAGTGCTCTGACCGTGAGGTCCCTTGGTTCGTCGTTTGGGTTCAATCCGTGAACCGTGCGTCCGTCGCGTGTTTCCCCGCCGACGTTACGTTCCGTTTTCGTGTTCGTCGTTTCGTCGAGGCAAGTATTCGATACTTGCTACATGCTATTACCACTTTATAACTTACTTTAACATTCATGTGTGGTTTAATGACATATCATTTAGCAAATCACCTTACATACCTTGCTTCATGTCAAATAAATTATTTCCTGATAAACCCGTACGTAATAGATTGCATTCGATTCACTGCTATGATGCTTTATTGCCAGTTTAGGTTATCAAATATGCATAACCGGCTAAATTACAGTTTGCCACTTTAAACCATATAACTAAGTTTACCTGTTAATCACATTTTACTGTTTAATAGATGATAGCCTTTACACATGTAGTTCCATTATATGCGGACATTCGTAATCAAAGGCTTGATATAACTGTATCGCATCATCATTTAACTATTGCACCGCTAAGGGTGCTCAAAACCTGTTAATATAATAAGACGGTTGCACTGTATTACTGCACTCTTGTGATCGAATGAAACTGTTGATTGTTGTTTAACTCATTGCTTATTTCCTGCTGTTATTACCATGTTCGATTATATATCTGTTTGTGAGCACACCCACGATGTGTTCGTACCTTGACTTGACATTGCTACATGATGCACCTGACATGGTACCGTTTACTTTGACTTGACCTGACGTACCATGACCTGACCTGTTACCTGATCTCATGCCTAATGCCAACAAACCTGACATGGAGTCCTCATGGACCAATCTTGTTGTCTATCCAGACAAACCTACTGTTACCTGATCCTGTGTTGGCATTAGTCCTTGACTACTGAATACCTGACCTGACACATATAACTGGGGGGTATGGGGAAATCAAAGGTGAACCTGACTTGTAACTCGACAGTTCACTACCTGTTCGAGTGTACACATTCCTGTTTTGTGCCTAGCGGCATGTCTCGGCTGCAGCCGAGAATATTGTGGCCGTGATCCCGGGTATGTACGGGGTACTACCGAGTGTACACATTCTTGTTTTGTGCCTAGCGGCATGTCTCGGTTTCGGCCGAGAATATTGTGGCCGTGATCCCGGGTATGTACGGGATACTATTGAGTTACATCGACGATTCATCAAATTGATTTCAAAGACTTTAGACTAGGAAACCCGATAGAACAGTTTAGTTACCCACTGCACATTACCCTGCACCGCTTGTTTCACATTATTGCTTTATTCATGTTTAGTTCAGCATTGCCTATTACACTGTTCATATTATATTACTTGTTGACTTGACGCGCTGACGTCTGGGTTTTGCATGGCCCAGATTCTCTACCACTGTCGCTGTCCGAGCAGGAGTACTTCAGCCAGCAGGCTGAGTTGTGAGTCCAGTAGTGGTTAGTTTTATTTCCTGCATTTATTTTCTGATGTGAGCCCGCATTATGGGACATACCTTTCAGATATTGTATTGGATCATTTGCTTCCGCATTTATTTATCATTGACTCTTGTTATTCTGGATTGTGGACATGTTTTTAGATAGTTTTATCTTGTTCTTGATATCTCTACAGCCGTAATGTGACTGTGGATGGATACTTCCTACCCACAGGTAGCATGGTTGGCTATGTCACGTGCCCAATCTTGCGTACTCTGGGAAGCGGGGCGTGACAGTCGCCCCCGGTGTTGCCGCACAGAGCTCTGAACTGGGCGACATGTTGATGGGGATTGCCTGTCCCCTTGTAGACATGGAATTTCGGGATCGTGTAGCCCGGCGGGTATTTTATCTGATCATACCAGCCCGGATAAGGTCGCCCCGTTTTGACGACTTGGCCGGCCGCTTCATTTGCCTGGTGAACTCGTATTTGTTGAGAAATATAATCATCCAGGGCGGCCTTAGAGATTGTTTCCTCTTTGGCTGTTGAAAGAGCCGGAGGTGAATTTGACGTTTCTCCTCTGTCGTCTTCGAGGATAATCGGAGGATCTTCAGCTGGGGGATCCGGCTGGATCATCATGCCCACCATGTCTTGGAACAGAAGAGCCATTTGCTTTATATTGGCCGCTTGTTCCGCAGCCTCCTTTTCCTTCTTTTCGAGCATTCTCCGAAGGAATTCAGCATCAGTCTCGTGTTCGTGACGTTGTTCTGATGACGCCTCAGGGCTTTCTTTTGGCCCGGTGAGTGCGGCCATTGCAGTCAACATCTCCTGGAGCTTCTGCTGTTGCTGTTCCTGAGCTCTTGTGATGTATCGGGTGAGTGGTCGGTGGCCCGTAGAAGCGCGGCTATCCTCCTTCCCGGATTCCATCTAAACAGTATGTACCAGCATGCCCCCAGACTTGCGGCGTTTGGGCTCAGTGCCTTTGACATTTGTCGCAGGCACGGGGATCTTCTCCAGCCTTCTCTTCTTATGAGCAGTCGAAGATGAGGGGGCCGTTACAGTGGGCATCCAAGTAGCCGTTGCTTTTTTGTGGCTTAACAGGACGGTTTCCTTCCTGTTGGACCTTCAGCTTCTTCTGCCAGTGGGGATAGTCTTGATCCACCACTGACTCTCGGACTTGTCGCCAGATCTTGTAAACTTTGGAAGACAGTCGTTGAGGGGACTACTTCGGCTTTATATCTGTAACATTCTCCACCGGAGGAGGAGATCTTTTCAGTACGGCGATAGGAGAATCCCTACGCATCTTATTCGACAGTTCAAAGCTGTTCCCAGTTGGAACAGCAGCATTAATTTCCGCCGTCGGGGCTGGTGGAGTTAGCCCAGAAGGGGAGTTGCCTCCGGCCTTCCTCACTTGGCGCCAGTAGCGACGTCGAGCATGTCACGCTGATGGAGTTGACTCGGTGATGGGGATGGCTTCGTCTTGCCCTCTGTTCAGGTGAGGGGTTGTTGCTGGTGTCAGCCTGTTGAAGACTGCTGTCCTTTGAGTAGCAGGAGCTGGAGTGGAAGTTGGGGCAGTCAGTCTTGTAAAGACCGACCCCTTGGCAGGAGAAGCCGCCTTGACGACTTCAGGAGCAGGGTTGGTTACTCTCTTCGGAATAACCTTTTCTTGAGGTACAGGCTTCATCATGGACCCATCTGAACTTTGGCCCAATCTGGAGAAGATCGAGGCGTCGGTGCTGGACGACCTGTTGAGAGGGGCCGCAGTAGGTGTAAGCCGATTAAAGACCGACTTCTTGGGAGCTTCTGGTACGGGAACGGGAACAGTGAAGCTTGCTGGCGGGAGCATGGTCCCGAAAAACAGTCCTGTGGTGGCTTGAGTGATCTGTTCCACGGGCATCGTGAACAGGGAAGCCGCATGGGGTCCGTAGGTTATGCCCCCAGTTGAGGCAGGACGCGAGTTGCAGCTGCAGTTGGAGCACTTTACGCAAGTAGATGCCATTGATCCTTTGCTTTCTGCACCCAGCAAAACGCCAAATCTTAGTACCTCGAAACCCAAGGGCAACCATTAACAAACCGCGATTGGTTCGCGAACGCGACACACGAAGTGTGGAGTGGAAAGAGGAAAAGGTCCCATCGGACGTGCTAGAATATGTTCCCCTCCGAACACAGAGACGCGACCGCGTAGGTCCGCCTTGCCTGAAATTCGGGGCAGATGCTAATTGGTGCTATCCGTCCACCTCTCCGAAGATGCCAAGTTTATTTATGGCACCGTGTATCGAAGGTTTAAACGGATGCGGCCGATGTAGCAGACTTCGTCAGATTCCCCCTCGTTTGAGGTTTTATTTATTGTGGGGACGCTCTTCCCTGCAGACGCAAGCCCCTGCAATTAATTACGCTACCGCATCGCGGTAACAACTTTCTCCTTCTCCATATGGTCACTTCGTGTCGTGGGTGTTTGTTTTGTGTTCGGTTGCCCGTGGATTGTATACGGAGACTAAGTTATGATGTCGCCCGTAAGACGTGGATTAGTCCAAATCCGTATCGTTCTTAGATTTGGGTTGGGGGGTTGTGTTTAAGGATACGTTAGCCTTATTTGAGGCTAAGATCAACTTAAACGTTTGTTAAGGACACGTTGGTCTAATTTTAGACTAAGATCAACTTAACGGGATCGTTTAGATCCAGCAATAGAGCAATTAGGCTCCATTGCTTAGTTTAGTGACATTGCGGTCGATAATTAGTTTAGGGACATTACGGTCCAATGTTAGTTTTAAGACATTGCGATCAAGGTTAAGGACATCATAGTCCGTGGATTTAAGGACTCCACAGTCCGGTGTTAGTTTTAAGACTTCACGGTCGAGATTAAGGACATCATAGTCCGTGAGTTTAAGGACCTCACAGTCCGACGTTAGTTTTAAGACATCACAGTCGAGATTAAGGACATCTTAGTCCGTGGTTTAAGTACTCCACAGTCCGGTGTTAGTTTTAAGACATCACGGTCGAGGTTAAGGACATCATAGTCCATGAGTTTAAGGACCCCACAGTCCGTAGTAATGTGTGGTTGTCGGGACCCGTTACCTCTCTGACGACGTTGACGGATTACAACGACGGATATCAGAGGAGTAAAGAGATGTACCCTCGAACCGGGTATAAATTGATTAGAAGAGCAGATGTGCTCAGTTCAAATTAAATTGAGGACTTATGGCCAGAATTGGGCTAAGTCCAGTTAAAGAAAATTTTATTTTTGTTCTGCCTGTTAGGCCTTTGTTTGGGCTCTGCCCTTTTAATTGGGCTCTGACATTTCGTCTGGAATTAAATCTATAGCATTTATCAGAACAAAGTATGTTCTGACAGCGCGCCACGTGGCGCATCAAGCGCTTTGCGCCAATTAAAGAGCGCATTGCGCTAGCGCACATAAGGGTGACGCGTGTTGCTTAGCGCTAAGTGCGCTACGCCAGTTTATGGGTGCGCCAGTGAGTGACACGTGGCGCGCTTGGCGCTGAGCGCCAACCCAAGAGCGCAGTGCGCTGTTTTCAGGAGCGCAAAGCGCAGATCGTGTCTATGGTTGACACGTGGCATGTTATGGCGCTGAGCGCAAGGGCGCAGTTCATGAGTGCAAAGCACTGTCCAATAGCTTAGAGCGCATTTTGATCAATTTAAGATCAAAGAACAAGTTTATGTTCTTCTTAAAAGAGGCCTTGCCTCGAGATTCAAGAACTAAGTTTTTATTCATATAAAAGGCTCTTTTTAGATCAAGAGATCTATGAAGTAGAATACTTCTTTTTTATGATTTAGATCTTGATCTCTTCTTTTTATTCAAAGACCACGGTCTTTCTTATAGATCTAAGATCTTTTTAGAAGACATTGCTTCTTTTTACGAGATGTTTTCATCTCTTTTTTCCAAGGACTCGGTTCTTTACCTTTCTTTTCTTCTGAGTGTTTTTCTTAAAGTTTTGCAGAGGGTTTTTCTCTATCTCTCTGTCTATATTCTGTATATTTGGGACTTGAAGTCTTGGGGGCTTTATATATGGCCAATCGATTTATTAAATCGGTTTAAGAGATCTTTCTCTTGATTGATCTGGGAATGTTTTCCACCGTTGGATCTTTGATCCCAAGGCTCCTGTTTGACAGAAGGTAATCTTCTAGTTTTAATAAAGATTGGAAAAATCTTTCCATGCAGAGTTTGCTCTATTTTTGGTAATTCATTATTTACCATTGGATCATTGATCCAGCGGTGCTTAAAGCACCATCTTGTTGTTTGGAAAGATTTTAAGAAATCTTTCCTTAACAGAATTTAATTCTGGTTAATAAATGATCTATTATTATTAGATCCTTTGATCTAACGGTTGGAATTTTAATTCCAGCGCTGGCGCACTCAATTTGGACACGTGGCGCGCAGCGCAGAGCGCAGCTTAACTGCGCTAGCGCACTCGTGTTTGCTACGTGGCGCGCAGCGCGCAAAGCGCTAAATCTGAAGCGTTGCTTCAACAAAGTGCTGGATCTGAAGCGTTTCTTCAACAGAGGTGTCTTTTCACCTTCCTTTTAAGTCAAACTTATATTCCCGAGAATCTTTCATTTCCCAATTTTGGAAATAGTTCCATTGTGCACAAAATTTTATATGCTTCGTCTTTATAACTTGAAGCAAAGCTTCTTCCTTCTCTCATCCCGAAAGAACTTTCTTAACTATGGCTTGTAACCACCCTCATGCTCCTAGACAATCATGGGAAGTGCCCATTCAGGACCTTGTTCCTCGGTTCGCTGCGCGCTTGGTGGATCCTTCTCTCACGGATGAGCAGTACGACGCTGCACTGCGCGATCTGTTGACTCGTGTGGGGTCTCCCCTTCCCCCACACTCTATTTGGCTTCGGATGATCCTTGCGTCTGTGCTTCATGACATCCCCCCTCACCCAGCGGAGATGACCCTGGCGATGCTTGATGCGGCTGAAGACAAGCTCGAGTGTTTCCATGAGGCGTGCCTGATTACTCAGGCTCTGAAAGACTGCTCGGTTCACTTGTTGAGCCAGATAAAAGCCCGGCGGGCTATCATGTCTGTTTTCGCGGATGAGCATGGCGCCAATCGGTGGGGAGCCACTCCTCGTGAAAATCGCCGTTTTGATGTGCTGGAGAAGGCGTCGTGGGAGTTAGAGAATTTTGTTTATTTTTTTGTTAATCCCTATGCCACTGATCCCTTATTTGGTGATCTTTTTTAAATGTAATAATAATAATAATAATAATAATAAAAAGATGTTTTGATCTAGTATTTTATTATTTGTTAAGTGTTCTCTTGTTTTTAATTCTTTGTCATTTATGCGCTGCATAATCATGAAGCGTTGCTTCGCTTTTCAGTCTTGGAAATAGAGCTTTGCTCTAACTTGGGGTGCGCAGCGCAACTGCGCTAGCGCAAGCGCGTTCGTGTTTTGAAACGTGGCGCGCAGCGCGCCTTGCGCTAGCGCACTCACACCCGACACATGGCGCGCAGCACAGAGCGCAGGGCAACTGCGCTAGCGCACCAGTGTCAGACACGTGGCGAGCAGCGCAACTGCGCCAGCGCGCCTGTGTTAGATACGTGGCGTGCAGCGCAGAGCGTAGGATTTGAAGCGTTGCTTCAATTTTGACTTTTAAACTTCTAAACATAACTTTGCTCTGATTGAAGGAAGCGGAGGCGTCGCTTCATTTCCAGTCTTGGAATTTGAACAGAGCTTTGCTCTGATTGGGGGACGCAGAAGCGTCGCTTCATTTCCAGTCTTAGAATTTGAACAGAGCTTTGCTCTGATTGGGGGAAACAGCGTGCAATATACCTGGAGGTGTGGCAAAGTCCACACGGAAGGAGGCATCCGAAAGGGTCTCCGATTGGGGTGCAAGACCAGCCCTCTGAAGCTCCCTACGCAGCTCTCCGGGCGGTAGAACCGCTCTGCCTCTGCCTCTGCCAGTGTCTCGGCTGGAGCTCCTGCCATCCCTCACTGCTCCCGTCATCGTCATCAAATCTAGATAAAACGGTTCGTGGACGCATTAGACAATCATTACATATGCATGCTATATATGTATAAATCGTAAAATGTGAAGTAATAATATAACATTACTGATAACCTTTTTCGTTTCGTGGACGCATTAGACATATCTACTTGGATTTCATTATCGATATCATTTCTAACCCACGTAACTTCATGATCATCCGAAGACAACCCGTCTTTTGAAACCGGAGGAGGGTTCGATGTCTCTCCTCTGTCGTCTTCAATGATTATCGGCGGTTCTTCGGCTGGAGGTTCCGACTGAATCATCATCCCGACCATGTCTTGAAACAGGAGCGCCATCTGCCTCATATTAGTGGCTTGTTCTGCGGCCTCTTTATCCTTTCTTTCTAGTACCCTCCACAGGAATTCTGTATCGGTCTCCTGATCTTGGCGCTGTTCGGACGATGCTTCCTGGCTTTCTTTCTGTCCCGTGAGTGCGGCCATCTTTGTTAGCATCTCCTGGAGCTTTTGTTGTTTCTCCTGAGCCTTTGTTGTTGCTCCTGAGCCTTTGTCACAGACCGTATAAGTGGTCGATGACCCGCGGAAGTACGACTATCCTCTCTCTCGGAAGCCATGTAGACGTTATGCACAACCATGCCCCCAGACTTGGGGCGTTTGGGTCCACTGCCTTTGATATTTGCCGCCGGTGATGGGAGATTCTCAGGCCTTCTCTTTTTGTGGGAGGCCAAAGTTGAGGAGGCCGTTGCAGCAGGCTCCCACATAGATGATACCTTCCGTGGTACAACGGAGGGATGGTCCTCATCTTGCCGAGCCTTCGTCTTCTTCAGCCGGTGAGTAATCTTTGTCAATTACAGAGTCTCGGAATTTCCGCCAGACTCTGTGGATCTGGGAGGACAACCGCTGAGGAGGCTGTTCTGGCTTCACCTGTCTCATGCTTTCAGCAGGCGGAGGAGACTTCTTCAATATGGCGGTTGGAGAGTTTTTGCGCACCCGAGCAGCTCGAAGCTGTTCCCAGTTGGAACAGCAGCATCAATTTCCACCATTGGAGCTGGTGGGGTAAGTCCAGAGGGGGAATTGCCCCCAGCTTTCCTCACTCGGCGCCAGTGGCGACGTCGAGCATGTCATGTAGATGGGACCACTTCTGTTGTGGAAGCGACCTCATTATGCCTCCTGCTTTGATGAGAGGCCGCTGTCGGTGTAAGCCGGTCGAAGACCGACGTCCGCTTAGAGGGAACGGTTAATCTGTCGAAGGCAGACTTTTTGGCAGGGGAAGCAGCCTTGGTGACTTCGCCCGAAGCGGGAGTTTGAACGGCCAGTCTTGTGAAGACCGATACTTTAATAGGAGAAGTCCTTTTGACGACTTCATTTGCCGGAGCTGGAATGGCTATCCGTTTTGGGACAACCCTTTCAGGTATCGCGAACCTCTTTGCAGGTGTAACACCCTAGTTCATTTATACCAATTCCAGTTCTCGTATTTATTTCTTTGTGGTGTTTTACTGATTTACTGTATTCTGGGTGCCAATAAGATATCTGGCATCTATATTAGTATCCGACCCGACCTGCATACTTGGAACCTGTCTTGGTTCATGTTCATAATTTATCCTGACTTGTTGCGTAGACTTGTGCGCTTTCATGAATATTGCATACCGGCATTTTATCTGGCATTGCATCTTTTACCATATAACATTTTAAGACACGTAAAATGTTTTAAAAATACATTACATGGCCTGCATGATACCCCTAACCCCGTGGTAGCATCCGCACATCTTGTTCTCGTCTCGTTCAGTGAAACGGACTTGTTTGGATGGCTACGCGCACGTACGTGTATCCGTTCTTGGGGGTATGCATTTTCGTTACCCGAGCTTTCATTTTGAAATTTGGTTGTCGCATATATTTTTCATATTTTAAAACTGAAATTTTAGACCCGACTCGGGCGTGTTTTGAAATATTTTTGTATCCCGCCAAAATTCAAATTATTTAATATAATATTTATTCAACAGTTAAAATTCCTTAACTAAAAATATATTTTCAAATTTAAATCAAAACAATTTTAACAAACCATTCTTCTCTCTTCTCTATCTATTCCCTCGCAGTATCTTTCTCTCTCCCCTCACAAACGACAACTTCATCTCTCTTCCCTCTCTCTCTCTCCTCTCGCTTACTCTCTATTTCTCTCCTCTCGCACGCGCACGCGCACGCGCATCTCTCTCTCTCTCTCTCTTCTTTCTCTCTCGTCTCGGGATTACTGTACGTATCTCGAGTGCAGTCACCTCCCTCCTCTTAGCGTCACCTCCCTTAACCGTTTCCCTCTCGTCTTCCTCCTCCTATTTAACCCCGAGCCTCCTTCCTCCTTCAACCCATCACCAACTCAAACCCTAACCCAAACTCCATCACCTCCTCACCTCACAGAGCCTCCCTTCCTCCTCCTCGCCATCTCCTTCTTCTTCTTTCCTCCTTCCCACTGCACCCAACACAACCCGAGAACCCATCATCACCACCTGCACCACCTCGTCGCCGAAGACTCCTTCACCTCGCCGCTGCCATCACACTATTCTCCTCCTCTCCTTCTTCTCTGTTCTTCCTCCTACACCTAACCCTGCACCCAAAAACCCCAGACCTAACCCGTGCCCAAACCCTAACCTAACCCTAACAGCAAGCTTAGCCTCGCCGGAGCTCCATCGACCTCGTCGTCACCCTCACACCTCCTCCCTGAAACCACAGAACACCTACAAATCCAGTGAGCAACTCCTTCTCTCCTTTCTTCTTCCTCTTCTCCTTTTCTTTTCTTTCTCTTTTTCTTTAGTTCTTGAAATCTATATTTTCAGCGATCGCCAGAGCCGTGCTTAACGCCGACGATCCAGACAACCCAGAGGAAGTACCTTGCCTGCGTGATCACCCTCGTGCGTTACTTGGACCCGTTCCGTGTGCCGTGCGCGCGTCGCGATAATTTTGCCGACGTCGGACGTACCGTACATATCTGTTTCGTGTTCCGTCTAGGCAAGTTAATCTTGCTACATGCTATAATACCATAATCTATATCTATTTGAAATATAATACTTCAAAATGGTTAATTTTGCAATCCACATTATTGTTTACAGTTTTATCGATTTATTCGATGTCCGTTTACATTCATATAATACATTTCAAATCTAGGGCATGCAATTCAATCTTAATACATGCTACATTACTTTATATACATCTATTTTAACAAATATAATACTTGGATTTAAAATCGTGCATCCCAAGTTCTTGTTTTACAGTTTTACGATGTACATATAGATCCATTCATATCATTTTAGATCTAGGGCATGAAAACCTGTATTGTTACTTATTATACTATAATATATTGCATCCAGTTTATTATAACAGTTCATATTATTTAAAATGTACTTTCCGTAATTACCAGTTTATCATTTTACGGGTATACGATATCCGTTTGCATCCATATCATATAGAATGCATATGGCTGCAGATCTCATTAATAACCTAATATTGTTGTTGTAACACCCCATATTTAATAAAGTGCATCCTAATTAGTATTAGAACTATAAATGAAACCCTAATCGATAACTGTGCATCCATTGATTTTATACCTACCATGTTACATTATTTCATTGTATTGTTATATTTGATTTCGTGCATTCATACTTGCTACAGTTGATTATGATTACCCATTTGTTACCTGTGCACTACCTGACTTGACCTGATACCCTATTTGACATAACTCGATACATGTGCACTACCTGACATGACCTGATATATTACTACTTGACTTATTACCTGATCTTGTTGCTAATGCCAACAATCTTGACCTGTTGTCCCTACGGACATATCTTGTGTCTATTTAGACAAACCTGTACCTACTTGATCCTGTGTTGGCATTAGCTCCCGATTTATCAATACCTGACTTACACACATAACCTTGGGGGTATGGGGAAATCAAGATTGTAACTGAACGTAACTCAAAGGGCTATTACATCATGTACCGTGGTCCCGTGGGGTATGAACGGGACATAGACTCACAGTCTATTATATATTATACCGTGGTCCCGTGGGGAATGAACGGAGCATAGACCGATGGGTTACGATGAAGATTACATTAATTGATTTCAAATAACTTTAGAGTAGATAACCCTATAGCACAGTTAGACTACTCACTGCACCTCACCTATAATATATCCTGTTCACTGATCTTTATTCATGTTACTATTTATTTCCTGATAACTTGTTACTGCTTATACTTCATGCCTGCATATTTCATTACATCCTGCTTGCTTAAAATTATTGATATTATGACGCACTGACGTCTGGGTTTTGCATGGCCCAGATCCATTATCCTTGTCGCAGGCAGTCCAAGAGTATTTTGATCAACAGGCCGAACAGTGAAGACCTGTTATTAGCTTAGTTTAGTTTTCCTTTTAGTATTTTTTCATTCCTGATGTGAGCCCGTATTATGGGACGTACATTCCAGATTTTATTGTACTTGAATCTTTTGCTTCCGCAGCATTTATTTCGT
The DNA here is from genome assembly GCA_030015575.1 of Agapanthus africanus. Taxonomy (NCBI): domain Eukaryota; kingdom Viridiplantae; phylum Streptophyta; class Magnoliopsida; order Asparagales; family Amaryllidaceae; genus Agapanthus; species Agapanthus africanus. Next base: position 634,998,613 of record CM057343.1, read on the forward strand.
AACTCGTTTATTCTGGCTTATGGACATGTATTAGATAGTTTAGTTTACTTTACTGTTCTTGATATCTCGAAACAGCCGTAATATGACTGTGGAAGGATCTTTCCTATCCACTGGTAGCATGGTTGGCTCTGTCACATGCCGATCTTAGCGCACTCTGGGAAGCGGGGCGTGACAGCTGGCCCACTTGAGCTTAGGCTCAGCCTGTCGAAGAATGAGGTGGCAGACTTGGACGACCCGTTGAGAGGGACCGCGGTGGTTGCAAGCCGATCGAAGACCGACTTCTTTGAAGCCTCTTGTTATGGAATTGAGGCATTGAAGCTTATTGGCAGGAGCATGGTCCCAAAAAACAGTCTAGTGGTGGCCTGAGTCATCTGTTCCACCGGCATTGCAAAGTTGGAGGCCGCTTGGGGCCCGTAAGTCACTCCTCCAGTAGGGATGGAGCGAGAGTTGTTGTTGCAGTTAGTGCAGCTGAAGGCCATCGATATCTCCTTTTCTGCACGAAGCAAGACACCAAATCTTAGTACCTTGAATCCAAGGGCAACCATATTAAACCGCGATTCATTCGCGAACACGACACACGAAGTGCGGAGTGGAAAGAGGAAAAGGTCCCACCGGGCGTGCCAGAATCTGTTTACCGCCGAAAATGGGAGACGGAACCGCGTAGGTCGTCTCGCCTGAATTTAGGGGCAGATGCTATTTGGATTTATCCGTCTACCTCTCCGAAAATACCAAGTTGATTTATGATACCGTGTATCGGAGGTTTGGATGGATGCGGCCATTGTAGCAGACTTCGTCAGATTCCCCCCCATTTGCGAGGGGTTTTTGATTGTGGGGACACTCTTCCCTGCATGCATAAGCCCCTGCAGGTAATTACGTTACCGCGTAGCGGTAACCACTTTCTCCGGCTCCAAAAGTTCACTTCGTGTCATGTGTGTTTGTTTTATTTTTGGTTGCCCGTGGATTGTATACGGAGACTAATTTTTGTTGTCGGCCGTAGGGCGCAGATTAGTCCAAATCCGTATTTTCTTAGATTTTGGTTTGGTTTGAATTAAGGATCGTTAATTTCATTTGGGATTAAGATCAACTTAAATATTTGTTGAGAATACGTTAGTCTAATTTTAGAGTAAGATCTACTCAACATGATTTTTGGGATCATTCAGACCCAACAGAAGAGCATTTGGGCTCTATTGTCTTAGTTTAAGGACGTTGCGGTCCATGGAGTTGTTGGTTGTCGGGACCCACCACCTCTCTGAAGACGCTGAAGAATTACAACGATATGTATCAGAGGTGTGAGGAGATGTACCTTTAAACCAATATCAGTTGGGAGATCTGTAGTTGTGTTAGGGACTAAGACCAACTTGGAATATGATAAGCACATGGGCTCAGTTGATCTGAGTTGGGGATTTGGTCAACTTGGACTCAGCCCACTTAATCTTTGAATAAAGTGTTAAACATTTTCTTGAGCTCAGTCCCTTTTCTGTGCAAATAATGCTTTGCTTTATTTTCCTTTCTTTTTCTTTATTCTTTTATTTTTTATGGAGTGTTAAACACTTTTTATGGCGCCCACGTGTGGAGCATGTGAGGCACTTAGCGCCGAGCGCCAACCATTGAGTGCTAAGCACTCTTCATTCAAGCAGCGCCCACGTGAGGGGAACGTGAGGCGCTTGGCGCTGAGCGCCAACCATTGAGTGCTAAGCACTCTTTATTCAAACAACGCCCGCGTGAGAGGCACGTGAGGCGCTTGGCGCTTAGTGCCAACCACTGAGTGCTAAGCACTCTTTATTCGAGCAGCGCCCACATGAGGGGGCACGTGAGGCGCTTGGCGCTGTTTCTTTCTTTGTGGATTTTTCTGAGGAGTTCAATTCTCTGTTCTCCTCTGGATCTTCGATCCCCAAGAACAAATTCATCCCCACGAGAATTAAATTCTCATCTATGGGGGATTTGTTCTATGGATCTCAGATCTAGGGGAAAGAATTATGTTCTTTTATGAGGGTTAAACCCTTAGATATGCAAATGAGATACTCTGATCTCTATTGCTTTTATTTACCTCGAAGAAAGTTCTTCTTCTTTCTTCTCTCTTAAAACTTTCTCCTTTTTTTTGCCTGTTCTTCGTTTTGAACTTGAAGTTTATGGGGGGGTCATCCGTCCAAGACTTGAAGTCTTGGATCCTTTATATAGTGGAGGTAAGTTTGTTGGTTTGGTTAAAAAAATCTCTCATTGAAAGATCCTTAATTGATTTGGAGATTTTATCCACCGTTGGATTTTTGATCCAAGGGCTTCTGTTTTACAGAAGATATTTCTCTTATTTATAACAAGATTGGGAAATATTTTTCCATACAGAGTTTATTCTGTAGCTTGGTGATTTTTTAATCACCATTGGATTTTTTTTAATCCAACGGTGCTCTGTTTTACAGAGGGTAATCTTTCTCGTTTAGAAAGATTTTGAGGAAATATTTCCTCAACAGAATTCAATTCTGTATTTCGATGATTTGTTATCCCCGTTTGATGTTTGATCCAATGGCAGGGAACTTTTAGTTCTGATGCCGGCGTTCTCGTACAAGGCACATGAGGCGCTGCCTCAGAGTTTTTAACTCCTGGCACGGGCGCCTTCATGCAAGACACGTGAGGCGCTGCCTCAGGGTTTTTAACTCATGGCGCGAGCGCCCTCGTGCAAGGCGGCGCTGCCTCAGGGTTTTTAACTCCTGGCGCTGGCGCCCTCGTGCAAGGCACGTGAGACGCTGCCTCTTTTCAAATTTTGAACAGAGCTTTGCTCTTTTATTATTGGGGGGAAACAGCGCGCGCATCGACGAGTCACTCCATTTCGTATGTTTTTTAGTTTTAATTTAATTAAATTTGTAATTGAATAGAATTTGTAAATGTATTGAATTGAATTTAATTTTATTGAGTTTTGCTTATTTATATATCCGTATTAGAATTGAATTGAACTGTGTGATTGTTTGTATTGGTGCAATTGAATTGAATTTGTATTGAATGCTCGAAAACGATGCAAAATCTGCTCTATTTTTTTCTCTATCTGAAGCTTATTTCATCGGGTGTTGGCCGACAAAATAACTTTATTCGTCGGTTACTACCCGACGAAAAAGCTTATTTCAGGAAATAAGGGGAAAATGGTCCAGGTTTTCCGAGGTTATTTCGTCGGCTTACGACCGACGGAATAAATAGCCCGACGAAACAAATACTATGCCCGACAAAATAAACCTTTTTTCGTCGCATGTTATTTTGTCGGACTTTAGCCGATGTAATAACATTTTTTCGTGAGGTACTCATTTTTTCCGTCGGGTTATGCCCGAAGAAATAGATCTATTTTTCTTGTAGTGTTTATCTTTGAAATATTGATTTTTACATGCATCTCTCTAGATTGACCATATCACATGCATTGCACCTCGGCGAATTGAACGGGTCACCGACTTCTTCTTGGGACCGCCGCCCTTGCGACCGTCGGCGCCCTTCTTGGTGCGCCCTTCTTGGTCTACAGAGACTCCATTGATTGATACCTGAGATATTCTTTTGAATTTTGAGTTGGGATTTGATGTGGGGAAAATGAAAAGGATTGGGAGTTATATAAGGGAGAAGGAGAGGGAGATGGGGGTATGTAACCATTGGATCTTGGAAGAATGGGCGTTTAGGATTTGGAGGAGAGGGGGTGATCCGTGATAACATGTTTGGACCAATTAGAAGCGAGATGGTATTAGCGATCGTATATACGGTCGCTAATACTTATAGCACGGTTGCCAATACGAGTCTAGTATTGGTGACCGTATAATTATAAACGGTCGCTAATAATTATACGGTCACTAATACCACGTCTCTAACACACACAGTTTCTAATAGTGAGTTGTAGTTATAATAGTAGGGATAAATCGTGAAGGTCAATTGGAAAAGCGAAAAAGGTCTTGTGTACCAAGAAGTCCTAACATGATTATGTAAGAGAAGAATATTTAAGAATCTTTATCTAATTAAAAGTAAATTTTTACCATGTTGCATAAACATTAAAGAGGCGTTCTCATGATTAATTAAGAAGAAGACATGGGGTCACTACTACAAATAAGGGTTGCCCCTACGGATTTATCGGTAGGGGCAACCCACTGCCCCTACGGATATATACGTAGGGGCGAAAAAAGACCCCGTAGGTGCAAAGGCCGCAGGTGCAAGTTGAGGCCCTGAACTTGCCCCTACGGACAAATTTAAGCCCCTACGGATATAACAGTAGGTGTTATAGCCCCTACGGAGTACCCCGTAGGGGTAATAAAATCATATATGTAATTTTTTTTTTTGAATATATTGTATATACCTACGGATATACCCGTAGGTCCTGTTTAGACCCCTACGGATACATCCGTAGGGGATATAATGTAGCCCCTACGGAGACATCCGTAGGGACTACTCCCAACACCCTGCACTGAGATCGGGGGGGAAAATATCAGGAAACCTGATAATTTGCCCCTACGGATAAATTCGTAGGGGATAAACAGTTGCCCCTACGGACATATCCGTAGGGGCACTCCCAACACCCTGCACTGATATCAGGTGGGAAAATATCAGGTTTCCTGATAGTTTGCCCCTACGGATATGCCCGTAGGGGCAACATATATACCTACGGCTTAATCCGTAGGTACATATTGTCTGTATTTTTTTTTTTAAAATGGGCTGCTGGATTTTTTCCCGCCCTGTGCACAATACTATATACATCAATCAAATCATATATTGCAGTATTCATAATCACATCTCACGCATATATATAATATACAAAAGAAACCCAAAAACTGAATATGATATAAATACAAACCAATATCAATATCGTTTCAAAATGTAGTACAATGTGATATAAATACATGTTTCAAAAAATAAGAACCAAAAAGCTACCCTAGTTCGGTCCAGCTCCACCTCCGAATAACGTTAGAATAACGCGCGCCTGCTCATCGATCAATACACTCTGCAATGCTGCATATAAGGGAGTCTGAGCGGCATATGGAGCTGGCGATGTGGTCTGCGCAGCCGCCGTCGAGGTAGTCGCTTGCGGAGCCGCGGCTGCGGGAGTCTGAGTGGGCGGTGGAGCTACAGGAGCTGTCTGCGGAACCACAGCCGATGTAGTGGCTTGCGGAGCCGCAGCCGAAGGAGATGCATGTGGAGGCTCGGCCGATCTACCCTGTCGCGTCTGGACATAACGTGTGTAAGAAGCGTGTAAGAACTGTGTATTATTCGAATTCGTTTCATTATTAAGTTATTTCGAAACCCTGTTTGGATATCTAGTTTGGAAAAGCGTTGTTTATTTTAATTACATATGTATGTATGATTAATCAGACTTAAGTCTAAAACCAAATAAGCTCAAGCTACGTACTAATTATGGATATGTTGATATGTATATAATATGAAATGATATTTTACTATAAAGTAGTATACATACCAGCATCTCCTTCAACTCCTGAACGGTGGCCCTCAAGCTATCCAGTTCCTGATGGACATGCCGGCCACTGGAGACGGAGGAAGTAACCGCCGGGGTGGAGTCCAACCTCATATGGGCCCTGCTAGGGCCCAATCCCCGGCCTCTCTCCCAACCTCCGTGGTGCCCTCCGTGTGCGGCGTCCAGAACTGGGGTCAGCAGCCTCGGATCGTTCTGTCCGGTAAAATCGATCCCCGAGGCCTGGGCCTGCTCAACCACCCGCTCCTACACCCACATTAAGCAGTAAAGTATAAGTATAAAATTTAAACTTGAACCTTCCAAAACTAAAATTTCAAATTTGGGTAGAAAAAATATTAACACTTACGCAGTACTCCTGGGTAGCGACGTCGGGACATCGAAGCTCGCCCGTGGCGGGATCTGTCGAGGTGCCGTGGACGGCAAGATATGCGGACAGCACGCTCGGTGTACCACCTGACGCCACGGTCCGAGATGTCTGCAATATTAGAAAGTAACTCTTAATATTAGAAATATTAGAGAATAACTCTTAATATTGCAGAATATTAGAGAATAACTCTTAATTTACCGATAACTCCATGGCTCGAGTAATGTTCCTCGAGCCACCTGTGTAAGTGGGGCGACCCCTCTTCGCCGACTTCCTGTTCTCCGTATTCTGAGCGGCCTGTTTCTGCACAACGCATTAACATTTAGTTTTCTAATTAAGAAACACAAAGAAATAAATTATATCATAAATAATGAATTAAATTTAAAATACATACGTGTTTGCGTTCGGAGTCGAAATAAGCGCACAATAGAGGCCATGTCTCTACGTCGACTCTCGCAAACGCCGGAGTAGATAGGAGGGCCGCTCTCTCTGCCTCGGGGGTCGCTATCCACAGGGAGTAGCAGTCGGCCTTCAGCTCATTCCTGTTGTATCGGACCTTGGCCTGCATGTTCTTCATCAGGCCATTGTACAGAGCATGAAGGTCGAGCACCCTCCCCGAGTGATCAGGGTCGGCTACAGGCTGAAAATCGTAATCCAACTGAAAATACAAAAAAAATATTGTTATTAGATTGCAAGTGTTAATAATAAATATATTGGATAGATCAAATGAAAATATATATTAATACATACCCGAGCCTGTTCAAAGAAGAGGGCGAATGAGCGCTGGTGCTGCTCGCCCCACTCAACGTGAAGTGGATAGTTCTTCACGATCCGGCTCTCGTCCCCCAAATACCGGCCGAACCTCTCGGCATGAGGACCGGTATAGCGATAGTCAAGGGTAAAAATTAGGGGGAATGCTGCCTCCCCCCTAGCTCTATTAGGCCTCAGCCTATGGGACTGATTCGGGCCTCGAGTCCCCCTCTGGGGATGGAGAGGCCCTGCGTCTGCACGAAATATCAAGACAATCAATAATAAGACAAAGTTGTATTAAGAAATCAAGGTTAAACAAAAATTCAAGTGTGATATATACCTCCGGTGAATAACGCACGAGCCTGGGCCCGAGCAGCAGCACGAGCGGGACGATAGTTCCTCCGGTGAGGAACAACCGGGGTCCCGGACCCGGACGCATCCCCTCCAACTATAAAATAAACATCGACGCTAAATCTCCATGAAGTTCATATTTATTCTATAGAGCATATGTAAAATAAATAAATATTTTAAATTTATTCATACTAACCTGCAGACGATGCGGAGGGTATGGAAGCGGCAGGAGTGGGCCCTGTGGAAGGTGTGGACGCACCACCTATTATTAGACAATTAAAAATAGATTTTATAAGTAATTGCAAAAAGAATGTGTAGATCAATAATATAACGTTCTAAATCAATATGCATGAACTATAGGACATATAAACATACCCGCAGGTGCGGTGGTGTCACCACCTATAGCTAGACAATAATAAAAATTGCTAAGTAAGAGCAAAAGGAATGTGTATATTTATGATATAGCATTCTAAATCAATATACATACACTATATGATATATAAACATACCTGGAGGAGCGGGGGTGGCCTCTGTCCCAGATGTGGACGCAGGACCAACAACTAGACAATTAAAAATAGATTTGATAAGTAATTGCAAAAAGAATGTGTAGATCAATAATATAACGTTCTAAATCAATATGCATACACTATAGGACATATAAACATACCCGCAGGTGCGGTGGTGTCACCACCTACAGCTAGACAATAATAAAAATTGCTAAGTAAGAGCAAAAGGAATGTGTATATTTATGATATAGCATTCTAAATCAATATACATACACTATATGATATATAAACATACCTGGAGGAGCGGGGGTGGCCTCTGTCCCAGATGTGGACGCATCACCAACAACTAGACAATCAAACATTGACAATATAAGTAATTTTGACATAAACAGGCATGAATATCTGTAATATTAAATTGAAAATGGATATGCGTGCAGTATACCTGGATGTGTGGCAAAATCCATGTATATGCTTTGTGTGTGCGTTTGTCGTTGAAAAGAATAAATTATCGCACGTTATGTTGACCGATAGACGGGGACTAAGTGGCGCTTTTAATTAGTTTCATATATGGGTATCGATGGGAATATGAAGGTTTCATATTATCATATATTGGTTTTAACCCGAACATCTCGAATCGCTCTCTGATTATGCGTTTGTATGTATGTGTTCCGGCTGTCGGGGGTAGGCTTCTATCCCATTAAGAATGTATAGAGCGAACGCCCATCACTTGTGCTTTCAACCGTTTCGAGTAAATTTCGGCAGCACCTCCCCGCTGTTCTCCGAGTACACTGTAATAGAATAGATAATCGTTTCAAAGCTGTGAAACAACGTTGAAATGAACATCTAATCTATCTTTGTACACGGAGAACCAGCGGAAAGGTACCGACGAAATATCTCGAAACGGATGAAAACACAAGTGAATGAAGGCGTTTGCTTTATACATTCTTAACTTGTCCACACGGGACAAATCTATGGGTTACCATACGATTGAATTTTCTCGTCGCGCAGACTATACGACGGTTGTTAGTATCGAGCTATACTGTCCGATATTTAACAACCTTCGTATAGTTCTAGGTCACGACGAGCATCGCACGTATGTTAACCGATAGACGGGGACTAAGTGGCGCTTTTAGTTTCATATACGGGTATCGATGGGAATATGAAGGTTTCATATCATCATCGAGTATCATATATTGGTTTTAACCCGAACATCTCGAGTCGCTCTCTGATTATGCGTTTGTATGTATGTGTTCCGGCTGTCGGGGGTAGGCTTCTATCCCATTAAGAATGTATAGAGCGAACGCCCATCACTTGTGCTTTCAACCGTTTCGAGTAAATTTCGGCAGCACCTCCCCGCTGTTCTCCGAGTACACTGTAATAGAATAGATAATCATTTCAAAGCTGTGAAACAACGTTGAAATGAACATCTAATCTATCTTTGTACACGGAGAACCAGCGGAAAGGTACCGACGAAATATCTCGAAACGGATGAAAACACAAGTGAATGAAGGCGTTTGCTTTATACATTCTTAACTTGTCCACACGGGACAAATCTATGGGTTACCATACGATTGAATTTTCTCGTCGCGCAGACTATACGACGGTTGTTAGTATCGAGCTATACTGTCCGATATTTAACAACCTTCGTATAGTTCTAGGTCACGACGAGCATCGCACGTATGTTAACCGATAGACGGGGACTAAGTGGCGCTTTAGTTTCATATACGGGTATCGATGGGAATATGAAGGTTTCATATCATCATCGAGTATCATATATTGGTTTTAACCCGAACATCTCGAGTCGCTCTCTAATTATGCGTTTGTATGTATGTGTTCCGGCTGTCGGGGGTAGGATTCTATCCCATTAAGAAAAAATGGAGTGTATTTCGCTGTGAGAGACTCTTCAAAGAAATGGAGGAAGAAGCACTAAAGAAAAAAGAGAGAAAAATAAGAATATAAAGTTGAAACTAAACTTGAGCTATCCGCTGAAATCATAAAGCATAGGAAAGTTGATTGAGTCTTGATCTATTGCTCTTTCTTTGCATTATCTCGTATGTCCATTTATAGATTTTAATGCCACATGAGATGTAATCAGTCAGCTCCCTATGGTTGTATTAATGTCAGCTCTTACACAATATGGGTATCTGCCTTACCATTAAGACAACTATGGAATATGTTAATTTAAAATGTAAGGCTAGCTTTCTATGTATTCTGAGGGACTGCTTGCATAGAACTTAGCTTGATCCTCTCAATTATTACACATAAATATGCTGACATGCCTCTCATAACCCTAACCCCAGCCCCACAGTAACCCTAACCCTAGCCCCAACCCTAACCCCAGCCCACCCTAACCCTACCCCAGCCCCACAGTAACCCTAACCCCAGCCCCACCGTAACCCTAACCCCAGCCCCACCCCAGCAGCAGCCGAACCCCAACCCTAACCCTACCCCGACCCCGACCCCGACCCCGACCGCCACCGCGCCCCTGCCAAAACCCAACTCTCGCGCGCGCAACCCAGACCCAGCCATGAATAATCCAAAAATACTTTAATTTACCTCGAGATTTATACCTGAACGGGTGCGCTGGTGGGCTGGAGCGACGACGGTGGCGAATTGGCGAAGAAACCGGCGGTGGCGACGACGGTGGCGACGAAACCGGCGGTGGCGACGACGGTGGCGACGAAATCGGCGGTGGCGACGACGGTGGCGACTCTGCCCAACGACGGTGGCGACGCGACGGTGGCGATTTAGGGTTTTTCGCGCGCGTTTGAGAGAGAGAGAGAAAATGAGCGTAGGCTTTTCGATCTGGCTTTGTTTTAAAACGATATTTACTTGCCCTTACGGATATATCCGTAGGTCCTTTGTTTGCGCCACCGTAGGGGCAAACACCAAATTAAGAATTAATTTTTTTATTTTTGAACGTCAGTGCCCGTAGGGGCAACCCTTTAGCCCTACGGAGTAATCCGTAGGGCCAAGTAAAATCTGCCCCAACGGATAATTCCATCCGTAGGGGCAACCCCCTAATTTACTAGTGGGTGGTGATGGGTGTGGGGGAGCTGAGAGAGGGTCTAAAGATGTATATGGGAGTCAAGAGATATAGATGCGAGATCAATATGATCAATATAAGACGAGAGATTGAGGGAGATCTAGTAAAGTAACTTTATATTCTTTATGATAATGAATCTTAATAATGCTCCCTAACGATGTTTACGAAGTTTGGTCGAGCCATGTTAAACCCTGGTGTTACGTTCTTCTTTTCCTCAAGGACCGCTCATCTTGCATGCTTGGATACGTGTGTTTCCTCAACATATCGTTCGTACGTTCAAAATTTTAAAGTTCCTCTGAAGTTGCAAAAACCTAAGGAACAATATTTTTAAAAATAACGAAGAGTTCGTATTTTAATGTAAACAAGATTCATGGTCAGATCTTTCTTGCTTCAGAAAAATCTGTACCGCAATGCCAAGTAACACTCATGATGAAATTTAATTTGTTAATAGGTTCATGAGAAGGATATTTGCAATAAAATGGGGTCTTTGTATCCAACTAAATATAGAAATTACTAGAGAAGAGAGATGTGACCTTGCCCTCCATAAATGAAGAAAATTCTCCTAGGAATAGCTTGTTAGTGCTCATACAATGCGAGGTGTCCATGCTAATTTTCTCTGCTTTTTTGCCCACTAGGTCTTAAAAAATCAAAATTAAGACATTAAATAAGTAGGGTAACTTTGGATAATTTCCATGTGAAGTTGTCTACGTTAATATGGTAGTTTAGTGTATATGTAGGGAAAAGATAACCCTTGTTGTCACAATTAGGCTTGAACTGTTGATATATAGGATTAATTAGTGCTTGGACTTCCCAAACATTTGTGTGAGTGGATAGTGCTGGGATTAGCACTAAGAAGCCATTAACAATTCACTGGTGTGATTACTGTGATGGGTAATGTACGGCCTATTCAATTCTCTTGCATGTATGTAAATAAAATTAATGGTTGTTGAATTATATGCCACTGGTAGTCGTTTTTTCTGCCGGGTTCCGTTTCCACTGTGCTCGGTTGTCATTTGAGCCTTCATATTTTGTCCAAATCATTTTTCTTCATATCTCGTGATAGACTCACTGACATATCAAATCTTTAAAGCTATCGTAGGAAAGAATATCATTATGCCATTGAAGCCGAGATCTTGCTTTAGCAATGTTTCAATCTATATAAACAAAGAGGCAAATCAAATGAGGTAAAAATTGGTGCAACTAATATGTCATTTTGATGTCTCTGCGATGATAACAAAAACATCTTTATATTTGGAATGTGGGGATCGGCTATTTAGAAGAAAAGGCAAAGAATTGTTTAAAATCAAAATGTCTATCGGATTTCCTTTTATGATTAGCGTCATTCATCTTGATCGAAATATCTACATTGAACTTCAATGAAAATGAGTTGTGGATAGTTAACATTTTGACCAACACAGAAAAGAACCGGCTCCTTCATCTCTCTCTTTATATTTTGCACAATAGATTAAGGCTCGTTAAGTAATTTGTTCATTCACTAAGATTGATTGATGGTTGTTTTGTGGCTCATATGCAAATCTTTTAGGGCCTAGCGGGATGATCTCTCTCTTTATATATATATATATATATATATATATATATATATATAATATGACGTTGAGAATCTCTTCGTATATATATATAATATAGAGAGAGAGAATAATGGAAAAAAAAAAGGCCCTAGGAGGCATTTTTCGTCAGGTGGCGTCAAAATCTACATCCTCCATCGTTTTATTCAACGGTCAGCACCACTCATCTTGATCTTCGTCATCTAGTATGTCGATACACCAAATTTCATGTGGTTTTAATATTTTTTCACCGTTGATTTAAAGCAAAATTAACGATTTACCGGCAATAGAACTTTTTACATTGTTAAATCAACGGTGAAAATTATTAAAACCACATAAAATTTGGTATATCGACATATTAGACAATGAAGATCAAGATGAATGATATCGATCATCGAATAAAATGGTGGAGGACGTGGATTTCAACGCCACCTAACAAAAAAAGCCTGACGGGGCCTTTTTCCTCCATTGTCCTCTCATAATATATATATATATATATATATATATATATATATATATATATATATATATATATATATTTTCTTCACGATTTTTTTCGTTAGGCGTCGTCGAAAATATACTCTTCGCGATTTTTTTCAACGATCGGTATCATCGTCATCTTTATCATATACGATGTGGATATACCAAACTTCATGTAAGTGCACCACTTTTTCACCGTTGAATTAGCAATGTAAATAGTGATATTATTAGTAAACCGTTAATTTTGCACTCACTAAATCAAACAGTGAAAAAGTGGTGGAATCACAAGAAATTCGGTGTGTCCACGTCTTACATGATAAAGAGGATGGCGGTCGATGCCAATCGTCGAAAAGAATCGCAGAGGATGTGTTTTTCGACGCCGTAAGAATAAATTCCCTCCTATGGAACCATCCCTCCATTAACTTGTATGTGTGAGAGAGAGAGCCGAGAACAAGTTTGTAAGCAAGGCTCGATGGCCATCCATCAAATTTCTTATCAATTAACACAATTTTTTCTAGCTAAATTGCAACAAATAAGGAAAATATTAGAAAAGGCATTGAAATTTGTTACCTTGCTTTGGGCTTAGTAAAGTCCAGTTTATGGGCCAAATTTACCTGTTCAGGGTTTAAGTTTGGGCCGAATCTGAATTAATCTATCCAAATTTTGCACTATGATTAATCATGGACCATTTAAATGTATTTTGTATCAGGGTTTTTGTTGTTCAAACAAAAGCTATAAAAGTTTCATGGCCCTTTCCATAGGGTGAAATAAGTTTTTTGACCTTACTAATCTAATAAGGAGACAAATTATCGAATAAGCCGTTGTAGAATGTAAAAATATAAAGATGCAAAAATAAGCATTTGTTTCTTTCTAGATTTATCTTAATAAGATCTATATAGCCAAATAGCAAGAGGTAGGTTTAATAAGAAAACTATAGACTTTCGGGATGTTTTCCGAACAACAAAATTGAACCTTGAATCCGTGTTTAGGTGTGAAGTTATAACCGGAGTTTATTATTAAGAGGAGAAAGACATGACCCAATCTCTAATCCTGTCTCAACTTTAAATTTTTAATTTTGACGATGTTTGCCATTGGTGCCGTATGAACTCTAAAATTGTCTTAAATTTTCCTAAACTTCGAAATGAGTGTTTTCTTCTTGTGTTTTTTGGAGTTTAGAAAAACTTGATTGGATTGGAGCTTTAAAAACTACGGTTATCTCAATTTTGGAGTTTTCTAAACTCCAAATGAAAGCCAAACATAGCACGGGTTGTCACGTCCCGCTTCCCAAAATACGGAATATGATGGTGACTAGTCCAGTCATGCTCCTACGGTCAGAGAATAATCCCGCCATAGCTACACATCGGCTTCCGGTGATATATGGTAATCAGTAAACACAACACAAAATAAAGAGAGCCACGTTTCATGACTTTGTTATATTTAACCAACAGAGTTCAAGAATACAATTATTTAAACAAAAGAAACTGCTAACCCAAAAAAATAACAATGTCTTTATTGGGACCAGGAAGGTGATAACTCTGAGTCGCTGTCTAAATCTCCGCGATCTCGTAGGGCAAGTCTTGTTCCTGTGCGGAGTCATTTTCGTCCTCTGAGTATGCACACTCAGGTCGTCAGGACGACACAATATAACATTTTATATAATATTTGCAATGATAAGCATGAAATAACGGCATAAACTAGCAACATGAGAATATGGAATATCAGGTATATGTGAACACTATAGTATATGCATCATCATATCAATAATTTTTGCAATATGTATGTCGTTGCCTATCAGTCACTAAGTCAATTGAAATCGATAGGTGGAAAACAGTGATCGTGTTTAACTAGGGTCTCGTGAATATCCGAGACTACGGTCCACTATTGTCCGGGACATAACTCTGCAGCCGTGTCACTAGGCCCACGACCTAATTAGCATATATTGCTAAAATCGAATGATTATCCTCTAAATCGCTATACCTCGCTAAATATGAGTTTGATTCCACCTCGATTTTCCCATTTTCCCAGGTTATAGTATATGTTCAGGTATTAGATAGGTTATGAACAAGTACGTATCACTTTCGCTATTCAGTCACGCTTTCGCTTATCAGCACCACTTTCAATCAGTGGTTCGCTATCGTACTTGTTACAACCCAGCCACTTACACTTATCAATCGACAATGCAAAACAGTCGCTAAGGTATCAATGTAACAATCACTAAACAATGTGTGTAAAGCAATCGCAATATATGATGGGAATGCGTTAGATAAACGTTTGCTAAATTAAGAGCAGCCAGTGTCATGTGGTTTATAAAATTCATAATAAATTATACGCGTAGAGTCGGGCAAAACAATATAAAAATCATATGAAGTATACTTGATTATCTAAGTAGTAAAATTGGTTTCATATCAACATGCATTAGAGTTATGTTCATTTTAATCCAGGGATGTGCTGCTGGAATTCCAGTTTCGGAACTGGAAACCCAACTTCAAACGTAGTTTTCTATAGTTTATGATCAGAACCATGGATTTCTACAGTTGAATAAAATATAGCCATATCAGTTAGATTTTCAACGTAACAGACGAATCAGTAATAGCCACTGTATACAGTACGACATGTTCAGTTTAATGTCAATATGTATAAACCGTCACTGCGGAAAAATGCAGGACATGTCGACGATCTAAAATGCTTTTAAAATAGCAAACAGTACTTAAATTAATTGAAACCAACACCATCGGTTATCTAACTTGATTATCTACACAATGATATATAACTTCACATATTTTCAGATTTATGCAGGAATGTACAGATATTTAAAATCAAGTGCCGTCAGAAAATACTACTCTAGACTGCAGTCTAGAGCCGTATTTCCGTTCATTTTTTAGTCTCATGACTCGATAAAATTCAATAACTAATTACATGGGGTTATAGGTTATCTAGTTAGGTTTGATATGAGCCCTGAAACACTACGATTCGATTTATATCCAATTTACTATTAATTTTACAGCGTGATATATACGATGATTTACAGATTTAACGTCGTCTTTTTGGGGGCGACATTTCATGGGTATAATCTAGATATTTTTAACTCAAATCCCTACACGACGTTCATTATCAGCAGAGAGATTCATTGGTCATAAATTCCACCATTTTTAAATGGGTTTTGGTTTAGGGTTTTGTATCGAACACTTAGCTTAAATATGGGCATCAATAGAAATATCGATTTCGTTTAATTGATCAAAACGAGATTTAATTCATCTAAATTCTAAATGATAATGATACGGAATAATAGATCGAGCTGTGTTCCATTCACTACAATCAACAACGAGGGTTTGATATAAAAATAATTCGATTCTACTTTACGATATAGACGTGTGTGTATAGGTATAATTAACATTATGTGATATAACTACTATATTTAGCATGAGTAAACAAGTGAATGGTTTACACTTGCCTCAAGACGGCAGTGGTACGGCAGCGATGACGGCGGTAGCACGAGCGCGGCACGGTCACGACAATGATCAACAGCATCAACAAGGCTTGGGCTCGGCTATAGGGTTCTATGCAGCGGCGGCGGCGGCTCAAGTGTCCGTTGGAGACGGTGGTGGTCTTGATGACAGCGGCAGAGATGGCAGTGGAGTAGGTGTTGATTGGCCGGCAGCGGCGGTTAATCAACGGGAGTGGGGTGGTCGACGGTGAGGGAGCCGTTGGTGGTCGAAGGTGAAGGCTGTGGAGAGGAGATGAGGGTGGCTCCGGTGGTGTTGTGCAGCGACGAGGTAGTGCAATGGCCGGTGGTTGTTGGGTGTGAGAGGAAAGGAGGCTCGTCGGGGTGATAGGGTTTGTCGGCGGTACTGTAATATTTCAGAAAAATAAAATGTTATTTTTTGGGGAAATCAAATAATTAAAATAGTAAATATTATGAATATTTTAATGTATGGAAATTAGTTTTAATGATATGGTATGATTATATACCGATAATTCGGGAGATATTTGAAAATTCTACATTTTTTAAAAAGTGTATTAAGTCGATTTGGATATTTTAGAGTTTATTTGCATACGAGTTTACGGCTAAACTCGATTAATTATTACTAATCGTGCATCAAGCTTGATTATGCACATGACATGCACCATGTCATATTGTAAAAATGCTTGTTACATTTTTAATTTGTGGCAAACCATGCTTGTGTTTCTTTTTGTTGCTTGTCTTTTAATTGTTTTGGGATTGAAAGAAAAAGGAAAAAGGAAAAGATTAATAAAAGAAAAGAAAAGAATAAAAAAATGTGGCATGGGGAGACAAGGAAGCATGGACAAGAGAGAGAAGAGAGAGAGAGGGTGATAGGTCAAATGAACCATGACTTTTTGTTATCACTTCATCATCTTCATCATTTCCCTCTCCTCTCTCACCTTGGCTGCTCTATTCCCTCCACCACCTCAACCTCCTCACAATATCCCATTTCTATGTCAAAACCATACATCCCCTTCACAAAAATCATGCACAAGCTCACTACAACCATGGTAGACTAAAAAAGTTTGGATTTTGAGCAATAGGGACAACTCAAGAAAATTCTTGAGTTGCCAAATGAGGTAATTATTTCACCATTAGTATAGTAATTAAGTTTCTATAGCCTCTAGTCTAGTTTAGAATTCATTAAGTTTGGTTTTGTGATCTTGGAAAATTCCAAGATCAAGGTTAGGGATTTATTTGAGTTGAGATGGTGCATTTGAGCCTTAGTGGTGACCTTAAACCCCCCTTAGTGTTAAATACCCAGATCAAACCAGAACTAGACCATGAAACTTGAAATTGAAACTTTCCGTGTCGGTTTGTGTACAAATGGTGGACTACAGGGAATCTGGAGTGACCTGAGACGTTTACTGGAAAAACTAGCAACTCCATTAACCTAATTAAGACACTAGGAGACCACCCTGCAAGTACGAACCAATTCTAAGCATTCTTGGCCGAGCAGGCCGGTTTTGGCATGAATGTGGCCGGCCAAATTGTGAACATTGGTGTTAAGATTTGTTCTGTAGCTCATATACCCTATATACTACACCCTAGTACTGCTAGTTTAGCTTGATTTTACCTGAACCAAAATCTGGAACCCTTTTTCTTAAGTTGCTGGTTATGTTTTGTGACTTCTAATGATTTGAATTCTTGATATTGTGTTTTGTCTCGATCACTTGACGTTTGTACGTCGATATCAGGTGTTGTTTGGTTCTTTCGCATGGGTAGACCTCGGGTTCTAACTTATGTGTGATACGTGTGTCGTTTTGGTTTTTGTGCGCGATTTCGGTTTACGATACTATGTGTTTATATGTGTAGGCACCCTGATGTGGACTTTGGATGACGAGAAAGAGAATGGCGATATCGACTTCGGCAAGCAAGGATCAAGATGAGTAGATATATATCTACGGGGGAAGTTGGATGGATGGCGTATAGCAGCCCCGCACTTTCGTAGGGTAGAATGTGAATGTTATATGTATGTGTGTGTGTGTGTATGTGTGTGTGTGTGTGTGTTAATGTGAGACGTGAATGCTTAGAAAGAAAGTGCTTAGGAGATCATGAGTTAGTTGTAGTCTAATTGAAAGAAAGTGTTTTTAGTTTAGTTTCTAGTTGCGAAACCCTAGAGTAAAGTTGACACACACACACGCACACACACACGACACATGATTATGGGTGTATATGTTTGTGTGTGTGTGTGTGTGTAGATGCGTTGGTGTGTGTGTATATACACACACACACACATACGGATGATAAGGATAGTATATGATACTTGGTGATGAGTCGATGTGATCGGGCATGATGCCGTGAGATCGGTGATGTGGTTTGGGTCATGTTATGAGATACGATATGATATTATAGTGGATCGATGGGTGATGTATTTTCATACACACGCGGATATATGTTGGTAGTATCGGAATGTATTAGACTTTAGATCAGTACTCTTAGTTCATGATATTATGATGATGATACCAGATGGATAATGAGGTATATGTGATATTTGACTCGTACCCCGATTTGAGATGTTGTACGATGGATTTTTACCGTACGATGTATAAATATGATGATTGATCCGCACTCTTGATTCGGGGATGTCGTATTATATATTTTATCATACGTGACGCTATTGAGGCGGAATCACCGACTACTAAATATATCGACTCGGACTTAGGTGGATTTCCTTATCCGTTCGATTAGTTTCTTAGTTTAGGCATGTAGTTAACAGGTAGATGTTAGACTGGTTTCGAGTCATACTTATTTTCAAACTAACGAATCGCGGGTATTTTAAAGACAGGCCGAGAGATATTACGGATATTTCAAAGGATGTACATTTTCTTAAAAACATCGTAGCCCCTATTTTCTAAAAACCACGATTCGTGCTATTTCAAATGCTAAAACTGTATGACTCATATATATATAAATGTATATTCTTATATGTTGCGGTTACTACATCTTTTCCACACATTCATGCTGTTCACATCTCATTGCATGCTTAAATGTGTTTTTATTAGTTATTATGAATCCATGCTGTCAGGACACCAGCACCATTACTGATGATGCGTATGCTCCACGTACACCTACTTGCCGGCTCACACACATCATCATCGGTAATTTCCATATCACGTACACATTAGAAAACACTACTTCATTAGTGTAAATTGCTAGCTGATTGTAACGTTTTGAAAATCGTTTCGGTGAAATTTCAGAAAATCGGTAAAATAAGGGGGGTTTTCTGTAAAAAGTCAAAATACAAATATCTTTATTATAAAATTAAATATACATATTCTAGCTATGGAATTGCTAGTATTTAGTGTTTATTGAGCCACTGGTGAAATTTCAAATTTTCTAAAAATTTTTCCGAAATTAATTATTTTAATATTATTTTAAGCGGTCCCTAATACATTTAAATAGGGAAAATTACAAATTGGAATGAGTTGAAACAAATTTTGTGCATCATAACACATTAAACAAAATTTTATCATGTGGTTTTTTTAAATGAAATGGTTTGCCAAAACGGTTTAGAAAATATCGAAGAAAAAGGCTTTTTCTCGGTGAAATTAGTGCTAATGGATGTTTGGGATATAGTATTTATCATTTTTCATCACCCCACACCCACACCCACACTCTCACACCCCCATTTTCCTCCCCATTTTCAGTAGCCCCTCTCCAAATTTTTCCCCCATTTCTTTTGATAAAAGAAAAGAGAACATCAAGAAAAGTATAAGAAAAGAGGTTTGTGTTGTGTTGACCTTGGACTTTCTTGACTTGGCTTGACTTTCCTCACCTCACTCTCTCTCCAATCACCCAATAAATGGCCGACCCTTCCATTCCTGCACAACAGCAGCCCTCCCCCTCTTTTCTCATCACATTTCTCTCCAAAAAACTCATCAAATTTGCCTCACAAATCAACACAAAACCTCACAAATCCCAAATCCATTTCTTACCCATTATTCCTCGGACATTCAAGCATGGATCTTGGGGCAAAGCTAGCATTTTGGAGGCTAAGTTTTTTTGCAAGTATGAATCTCATTCCAAATGGTTTTTAGGTATAATCTTAACCCAATGTTTGCTTGATGTTTAATCACTTCAATTTAACTAATTTCGGTGCTTAATTATGGTTCTAAGTGCTAATTTGAAAATTCAAGAGAAGAATTTGAATGCAAGTTAGGGTTTTGTGAAATTGTTGTATGGGTGTGTGATATATTTAGGCTCTTATGACATGTTAAAACAAGATTAGTAGCTAGTTGTTAATGGTTAGTTTAAAAATTGTGTTAATTATGCTAATTTGCTAACTAGGATTTTGAAATTGGTTAAATAATTGGGATTAAAAATGTGATTAGGTTTTTCATGACTTCATTAACATTATAAAGTGTAGTTTAACACTTTAGTTCATGGAAACCCAACCTAAATTGTTGTTTGTGCATTTTGCTATAAAATTGTTAAAATTGGGTATATTGTAAACTAGAATTTTGGGGTTAATGAAATTTATTGGGACTAAATTATGGAAATTATTTTTATGACTTATTTAAGATATTTAATAAGTATTATGGTCGCTACATTTGTTTAAACGTCGAGTTTTGTACTAAAACGGGTAATTTTTGCTTGCTAGATTTTCGGAAAAATGGCTTTCAAGGTGAATTTGGGGTTTTTGTGAATTTTAACCTATTTTATATTATAATTAGTGTTCGTGAATGCGCAAATGAGTGTGTTTGGGTTTTCTCGATGGTTTGACGTTTGTACATCGACATCGAGGGTTGGTTTGGCTATTCTTGCATGCGTAGGCGATAGGTTTTGACCTATGCGTGATACACGTGCCGATTTGATTTTCGTATGCCGTTTCGATTTCGAATTTGGTTTTAATGCGATACGGTGCGTTATGATATGTAAGTACCCCATGTGGACTTCGAGACGACAAGCAAGCGCGTGGCGACGTCGGCACCGGCGAGCGAGGACCAGGTGAGTAGATTTATATCTACGGGGAGAAGTCGGGTGGATGGCGTATAGCACCCCCGCAGTTCGTGATGATGTATACGAATACGTATACACACATATATTTTGATTATATATTTTATGTTGATATGAGACTTGATGATAAAGGTAGATTCTAGATGGTCATGGATTAGTTTAGTGTTAGTTGCGAAACCCTAGAGTAGTTGTTACATCCACAGACGCACACACACACATGCATACATTTATATTATTACCTGTGCGTATATGGGGATATGTGTTTATGTGTTCATCTGGGTATGGGACTAGGTGTTCACATACTGGATTTGCGGATGATACTTGGGATTGAGATGAGTCGATGAGATTTGATTTGAGGCCGAGAGATCGGTGATTTGGCAGGGTTCGTATTTGAGATACGACATGACGTTGTAGCGGGTCCTTTGACGTAGTGTTTCACACACGTGCATGCATACGTAGGTGGTATCAGTATTGTACTAGACATAGATCAGTACCCGGATTATGATCTTTGATAAAGGGGATACCAGATGAATAGTATGATGAATGTGATATTGACCCGTACCCAGATTTGGGGATGCTGTACGACGGATTTACGTACGAGCTATATATTGATGATTGATCCGCACTCTTGATTTAGGATGTCTGATTATAGATATGGTATCGGATATGATATTATTGAGGCGGGATCACCGACTATACATATACAGGTATGTATATGTATCGACTCAGATGTTAGGTGGTTTCCTTACCTTCAGTTGGCTTGTTAGTTCAGCCATATAGTTTAGTGTAGTTGTTAGACTAGGGTAGATTCCTACCTATTTCAAAACTAACGGATCGTGGGTATTTTAAAAGACAGGTCAAGGGATTCTACGGATATTTCAAAAAAACGTATCTTTTCTTAAAAACACCGTACCCCTTATTTTCAAAACACCGCAGCCCTTATTTTCAAAACACCGCGATTCGTGTTATTTCAAAAGGCACTATTGTAGGACTTATATTAGGGTAATGCAGTTTAGTTATCGTTGTGTCTAGTATTCAGCTCCCGCTCATTATTGCTGTTCGCTCCGCATCGCATACTTATATTATAATTTCTTATTGTATTGTTGATATCATACTGTTAGGACACCAGCACCATTACCGATGATGCGTATGTACCACGTACACTTACTTGCCGGCTCACACACATCTTCATCGGTAATTGCCATGTCACGTACACCTTAGAAAATATTATTTCTTGACTTAGCATGTTAGTTAGTAATTTGACATGATATTAGTGTACCTGCCTTATATGCCAGCTTAACATTGTAGTTATTACTTGTCACTTCATGCATACTGTTATTCATTGTTATGCCTATATTCATGGTTTTACATGCTATTGATGATTAGGATTCGGATTTCCATGAGATTTTCTGGATTTGGGGGGAAAACCGCAAAACTTATATAAACTGCTTTCTCTCTTTTTAAATAAAAAGTGCGGTTTTTCCCATGATGTATGAGTCGTCCACCATGAGTTTGCTGATGGATTTCGAGACCCGACTCGAGGAGTGGAGGAACCGTTTCGGGTACATGGTGGGCCCGGTGCGGTACCCCGGGGCGAGAAGGTCGTGTTGTTGACGTTGAGCCAGGCAGGGGAGCACTACCGACCGGTGATTTTACCCGACGCGTCGGATATCCGGAGGATACCGTCGTGGTCTTGAGATGGATGGTAAGGGCCGGTCTGGACTGACGGCGCCCTAGATATTGTGATTGAGACATTGAGATTTTGAGATATTGAGATACAGAGATTGTGACACAGAGATATCGAGATATTTGGACACTTGTTTTGTGTCGATGCTGGGCACTGTTTTATGCTGATTTCATTTATGGTACCTCATTTTTAAAATACAGAAATCTCACTGATTTATGAAAGCAGTTTTCTTCAGTACATGCATTCTGTTTCATGCATTCATACATCATCCATATGATACATTGCTACCTGAGGCACTGACACGGGCACATGGGATTACACTCGGGTTAGATATTTACCCTAATCATTGTTATAGGCTGCATGTTATATATATTTGAGGATATATTATGATCGTTGACCTAGGATTGCGTTGTTCAATGCGATTTCTGTTCGTAGATATTTTTCTACTCACGAGTTGGCAACTCACCCCCATTGTGCCACAGTTCTTGCAGGTTTTGCCGTACAGGTTTCATTACGGCTTTGCTGGCACTACTTCCTTTTCCGGGTGATTTGCTATGAGGTGGGTTTATTTGTATCGTACCCTCCATTATATACCTTGTATATTATTACTCTGTTGTATCTAGAAGTTCCATCAACCAAACATGTATTTATTTTGAAATAGAGACCAGTGATGTTATTCTTTCGACCTTAGAGTCGCGCGTTATATTTCTGTGGATTTCTTGTGGTTTTGAGTTTCCTTTTGAGTTTTGATCATCGCCCTTGGCGTTGTATATTATATTACTTGTGTGGTTGTGACCGTCGATTGACGAAGAGCTAGCTCCCGCTTGGGGATGCCTTTTATTGATTTCGTATACTATTCATGTTGTATCTCGTTTGAGGGCCAGTATTTACAAAGGAGACTCTGCCGAAATTTTCCAGAAATATTTGATGTTTTTTTTTTTAAAATGCATAATTCGGCTTATGCTAATAAAACTACTTGATTTAAATTGGTTTTTCCTTCACTCTACTACTTTTCTTGGTTTAGATTTCTGGGTTTTCGGCTTACTTAGATTACGTACGCCTCGAGACGTTTCGTAGTTTAAGTGCCGGTCATGTTCCGTACTTTCGGGGCGTGACACTGATAGTTTCGACATGGTATTAGTGCGCTTGCTTTCATATGCTAGCTTAGACATTGCATTTATTACTGTGATATCTCATCCATGTGTATATTCATTTGTCATGCAATATTATGGGGCTTTATGCCAGTATTCACTGTTTATTGACTTTTGAATATGGGATTCGGATTTTCCATGAGATTTATGGATTTTATAAACTCATTATCATTTTCAAAAGATAGAAATTGCGGTTTTCTCGTGATATAATGTGAGATATGTCCACCATGAGTTTCTCGGCCCTTGAGCAGTATCATACACCCGATTAGAGAAGGAGGAACCGTCTACGGGTGCATGGTGGACCCGGTGCGGTACCCGGGAGCAAGATGGTCGCAGATGATGGCGTTGAGCCTGGCAGGGGAGCACTACCGACCGGTTATTTATGACGCGGCGGATATCCGGAGGATACCGACGTAGTCGTGAGATTTGATGATTTGGGCCAGTCCGGATTGCCGGAGCCCGGGCCAGTCCGGATTGCCGGAGCCCGAGATTTGATGATATGGGCCAGTACAGATTGCCGGAGCCCGAGATATTGAGACATTGAGATATTGAGATATATGTTTTGCGTCGATGCTTGAGACGGATTCTCTGTTGATTTTATTGATGATATTTGGATTTTTATACAAAAATCCCACTGTGATATGAAAATAGTTTCTCATTCATGATGCATTCTGTTTTATTCTTAATGCATTCGTAAATTATATATGTGTCATGTTACTACCTGAGGCACTGACACGAGCACTTGGTATCATACATATGTTTGATGATTACCCTGCCATTATTAAATGCTTCAGATTATATATATATATTGAGGATATATTATGATATGACCTAGGATAGAGTCATACATGCGATTTCTGCTCGGTGATGTTTTCTACTCACGAGTTGGCAACTCACCCCCGTTGTGTCACAGTTTCTTGTAGGTTTTGCCGTACAGGTTTTCTTGACGGCTTTGGTGGCACACTACTTTATTCCGGGTGATTTCTTGGCTGGTGGGTTCACTTGCATCATGACCACCGTTGTACTTTTATTTATATTCTGTTGTATCTAGTAAACTCCATCAACCAGACTTATATATATTGATAGACTTAGAAGACCTATTGTTTATTTTTTCGACCTTAGAGTCGCGCTTGTATTATTATGGTTTTCTTGAGGATGTTGGTTTTCTTTCGATGTTTTGATCCTCGCCCTTCGGCGTTGTATATTATATTGCTTGTGTGGTTGTTTCCGCCAATTGGCGAAGAGCTAGCTCCCGTTTGGGGATGCCTTTATTCATCATTTATATGTATTTCATATGTTGTACCCGTTTGGGGCCAGTATTTATAAAGGAGACTCTGCCAAAATTTTCGGGAAAATATGATGTTACTTTTAAATCTATAACGCCACTTAATTTATTAAAACCACTTGCTCTAAAACAAGTTTTCCTCCACTTCTTCTTTAAAACGGTTTAGATTTCTGGGCTTTTGGCTTACTTGAATTAGGTGGGGTCCTATAGACTTCACATGATTCAAGTGCCAGTCACGTGCTATTTCGGGTCGTGACAAAGTTGGTATCAGAACGCTAGGTTTAACCTTGGTTCGAGTCTAGGTTTGACTATGCGGAGTCTAGGGCGTATATTTATATTCGGAACCTAGGCTTGACCTTACGGAACTTAGACTAGGTCGAGGGGGTATTAGACCCGAACTTTCGTCGCATAGGTTGACCTTGGTTGATAGAGTAGGTGATTTAAGTAGAGTGACGTACTGTGTGTATGTTCTGCGGCATACTTACAATACGCTACTCCGCTTAAGAAGCCTTAGGATGTACATTTCTTTGCAGAGTATTTTATTCGTTCATTGATCTATCCTCATCGATATCGGTTGGTGGTTTCTGTTACCACGGTTGCACGGGCAGAGAGAGCTGCGGCTAGAGTTGCGGTCAGCATGAGCTCGTCTTGGACGAGTGTTCATATCAGAATTTTGCATTATTATATCGCTCATTCTTAATCATATTACAAATAAATAGGTGCTTTTGATCCATGTCTGCTAAATAGTTGCAGGTTACAGGTTCTCAGAACAATACAGTGAAATTCATGAAAAGACGTTACAAATGTGAGACTACGACCAACAATAGATGAACCCGTATGATGCCGCCTACCAGTTCAAGGAACAAATGAAGATCAGTAGACAGTTCAATGCACAAAGCACAAAGGCAGCACAAAATTCAAGACTTCAACACGAACCTCACGGCAAAAAGTCCACAACATTCTGCACTGTGGAAATCTGGAAGAACATAGAAGATATTCTGTGGAACCAAGTGAAGAAAACAGAAAGAAAAAGCAACATGAAGCAACCGTAGAAGTTTGAGCCAGAGATTCTACCATATGGCCGCGGAACCGCGGCCAAACATGACTTTCTGCGTCGGTTCCGCGGCCGTGCAGTGCACGTGTCGGTGGGTGTCAGTGCTTTGACCCGGCTTTCTTAGGGTAGTTCTGTAATTTCGTGTATGGATCAGATGTAAAATCTAGGGTTTCTCCTATCTATAAATAGGAAAGCCGAAAAGCCTAATTAGGCATGCCTCTTTTTAATTCTTAGTCTAAAATTTTATTTCCTTGTAATCGTCAAGAGGTCATCAATAAAAGTAAGTGTTTTTTTATTCTGTCTTGCATTCTTTTGTTTATCTGAATTTAATTCGTGCAATATTTTTTATCTGTCTTTTATTATCTACAACTTAGATAGCCTTTTAAAATGAAAATTATAAAAATGAATTCTTTTGTAACTTCCCTAATGAGTGAGTAATTCCTCGCTTGTTAGGGTTAGGATAGGGAAGTGTTGAGAGAAGGAAATCTCTCTCACTCCTTTCTTTGCCCATTTATATTTTTATTAATACGGACTCTATTTAAATGAACCATACACCGCTCACTGCGGCACCCTATCCTATAAGATAGCGGTGATTCTCTAGTTAGACCGGTTGGGGTTGATTTAAATAGAGGTTAGGGCTAAGAGTTAAGAAAGGACGGACAAGGACCAAAAAGAAGAAACTAAGTTTCTTCCTAGTCGTGCTAATCCCCTTTGTTGACTATTGCCCTAACACCTATATTCTTAATTAGGGCAAAGAAAGCAGTGAGTAGAATCCCTTTTCCAAACTAACCTAATCCTAACCCTAGCAAGACTTTAAATCAATTGAATCTCATTCTTAGATTTTAAAACGAAAACCTACCACAAATAGGACTTAACTCGTTAGAACTTAAAGACAATAACACCATTTCCCTGTGGACCGATCCGTACTCAACCGGCTAGCTACCAAGCGACACCGTCTTGATTGTGGTATTCTCTTAAATTTTAAACACACACGCAAAACAACTATCAATCAAATGGCACCGTTGCCGGGGAAACGGTAGTTATTTTCTTTTTGTAATTTCGGGTTAATTGAAATTGAAAAATTATAAAAATTGAAAATATAAACACTAAAAAAAATTCATCTTGTTCTTTTTGATCGGATTTTGTGCGAATTGTGCAGGAAAGGAAGACGGACTGATTCAGATCTGGAGCAAGCCTAGTGAACAAATCAACAAACAGAAAATCTGAACAGACAGAGGAGAACCATAACAGCACACAGAAAACTTTCGGAGGCCTGAACCGACTTTTACACCGCGGAACCGCCGCATAAACAAGCATTTGGCCGTGGATCCGCGGTCGTTTGCTGACGTCAGCACTCCAAAACTTCTCTGTAAGTATTTTTGTCTTCTCTTCTATCCCTGAACTCCACTAAAAAATTTTCCTGCAGGGTTCTTCGCGCAAAACTTCTTCTCGCTCTCCAATAAATCATTTTGTGCAGGATTCTTTGCGCCGCAAATAAAAAGAAAATTTTTTGGCAAGTGTTTTAGATTTTGTGTGTTAATTGCTTTACATATTTAAAACGGAAATTAAGGGGCTATAACACCAACCCAGATTGGGTAGGGATTTCATTACCCTTCCTAAGACCCCAGAAATCACAAAAAGTATATGCATCGACCTTTGAACTAATTAAAAAATATATAGACTCGGCCAATTAAGGACTGTCTCGCTCATTAGGATAGAGGAAGGTTATGGGCATTCAGTCGTTTATCTAAATCTGACTTTGTGCTGCCTAGGCTAGACAAGTGAGAAAGGTAGGTAACTTTAAAAGGCCCGTCTCACGGTGATTCGTGAGCGGAACCCTCCTTTCTTTACTTGTGCTTACCTGGCCACAATTGGAGGTGAAGAGGCGATTTGAGGGATATCTCACAACTTATCGCTTTGGACCAGTTAGGAGCAGTCTAGTTGACTGAGGAGACCCTAGCTTTAGACTTGATTGTGCATGCTTAAATTGTGACTGTTTGAAAGTGTGTCGTAGTCCGTAAAAAAAATTTTGCAAAACTCTTTATAAAAGAAAACACAAAACAATTTTTTTACAAAAAACTTGCCATTTATCGCTAGAATTCCATTGCACCCAACCTTCACCCACATTTCCCATTGACGTTTTCTTACCTTCACATTCTACGTTTTGACTACACTAGACCCATTTAGTGTATGTCCGGTTGGATTAGGGACACTAGCGTCCGTTTAGTCCGTGTCTCGTTAGTCGCTACTGATGACGCGTTCGACACCGAAGTCGAAACTCTCTCCACTTCTTTTTCATCTTTACCTTCATCCTCACATTCATCATCATCTAAAGAGATGTCAGGATTCAATCCTAACAACCCTTTACCTCCTGTTGAAGCGCCCCAGCAAATCGCGCTCCAGAATCGTTTCTATCCCACCCGTTCCGCACTTCCTACTTGTCTTTCACTTCCGCCGGCAAATGGGGACAATTTCGAAATTAAGTCCCACTTCATCAATATGTTGCCCAAATTTCACGGACTGGAATCCGAAGATGCCTATATCTTCATTAACAAATTCCAGAATTTTTGTGCAATGATGAAGACCACCCAACTGTCCGATGATGCTATAAGGCTACGAGTCATTCCTTTCACATTATGTGACTAAGCTGAAAAGTGGCTATATAGTACAGTATCGCATTCCATAAACATTTGGGAAGAGTTTGTTAAGGCATTTCTTAAAAAAATTTACCCACATCACAAGAACGTGAGAATTCGTAATGAAATTAATCAATTCTCCCAGCTTCCTTCCGAACCTTTTGGAAGTGTTTCGAAAGATTCAAAGACCTTCTTGTTCAGTGCCCTCATCACGGTATCGAGAGATGGCAACTTTGCCAAACTTTATACGAAGGATTGAACCCAGCAACTAAGCAGTTGCCGAAAACCATTTGTAAAGGTCACTTCCTAACCAAATCTGACGAGGAAGCTTGGCAATTTCTCGACGATCTTGCTGAACAAACACTTCAGTGGGAAAGCACTAGACATACCACTTCGTCCGCTTCATCTTCATCAGGTCCGTCTAGGGTAGGTGTTCACCAACTTGATATGTCAATTGCAATGAAAGCCAAAATGGCAGCAATTACACGAAAATTAGAAGCAATTGAGAGCAAATTCTCATCGCCTTCTCCTGCTCCTGCTTTACCCCCTCGCACTATATGTGCTTGTTGTTCGGATCCATCCCATTTGACTGAAAAGTGTCCTTACAACCCACCTGCTCAAGGACAGGATCAAGTCAATGCTGCCTTCCAGTAAAGACAAAGAAATGATCCATACTTTTCAACTTACAATCCTGATTGGAGGAACCACCCCAATTTTGCTTGGAATCAAAATCAACAACAATTCCAAGGCAACAACTTTCAGAAGCCTCCTCCCCAACAACAAGCTCATCAACAAACTCAATATCAGCAACCTTTCCAACCCCAACCTTACCAAAATCAAATGAACAATTTTGCACCAAACAACTCTTTTCCTCTAAACAATTTTGTTCCGCAAAATAACGATAAGGTTACCTCATTAGAACGAAATCTGGATGCATTTTTAAAACAATCAATTCAATCCGTCGCCAACATCCAGTCTTCCATTCAGTCTTTGGTGCAACACACTGCTTCACACGGGCAAAGTATTAAAACCATTGAAGCCCAAATTGCACAACTGAATGCCGCTTTAAGCGAACGAGAAAAGGGGATGCTTCCATCTCAACCACTGCTAAATCCTGGTCATCCACAAAATGCACATGTTGCTCTTGAACAACAAAACCATAATGTGAGTGCCGTGACTACATTGAGATCTGGAAGGAAGTTGCACAACAATGTTGGTGATGATGACACCTCGGCCGCCACTTCTTCTTCTTCTTCTTCATCATCTTCAGAGCCTGTTCTCCATTCTTCACAAGGCTCTAATTCTTCTACTACTCCGAACGGACCCACATCTCACTCCACGAAAACATCAACACTGGGATCCGTTCTTACTCCGCAATCTCCTCCACAAACATTGGACTCAACCAATTTTCAAAATATTCCATTTCCAAACAGGTTGAGATCCAATAAATAAACTCCACAAATGGAGAAGATTGTGGAGTTATTTAAATAGGTTAGCATTAACATTCCTCTCTTGGATGCAATCCAATAAGTCCCTTCTTACGCTAAAATCTTGAAGGACTTATGCACCAAGAAGATGAAATCACAGGTACCTAAGAAAGTTTTCTTGGCTAGTGCAGTGAGTGATGCTCTTACCCAACCTTTACCTCAAAAACGAAAGGACCCTGGCTGTCCTACTATTTCAATAACTATTGGGGATAAGAATATCAACCGCGCACTTTTAGATCTTGGTGCCAGTGTTAACCTGCTTTCTTATTCAGTGTATGAGCAATTAGGCATAGGAGAGTTGAAACCTACACATTGTACTTTCCAAATGACCGACCGATCCATCACGCATCCTAGGGGTGAGTTAGAGGATGTGTTGATTAAAGTGGGAGAGTTCATATTCCCCGTTGATTTCATTGTTATGGACACACAGCCTGTAGCTAACCCCCGGAGTCAAATTCCGGTGATACTCGGTCGACCATTCCTTGCAACTTCGAATGCCGTGATCAATTGTCGAAACGGTTCGATGAACCTATCTTTTGGGAACATGACAATTGAACCCAACATTTTTAAGTTGGGGAATCGGCCCTCCGAACCTAATACTAATATACTTGATGTTTACTCGATCCAAGAGATCACCCAGGAAGACTGTGTGCTCGAGAAATTTTTGTTCGACCACAGCAATCTTAACGCCAGTAGTGCGTTCCTCCTTGAACATGACATTGTTTTCACGCCCGATAATGACTACGAGTGTTTCATTTTCACGAACGATCTTGGACCATCACCACCCGAGTTTGAATCCTTTGAATTTTCGGATGAGGTAACTGAACCATCCGACTCGGTTGCTTACACTCATTTTGAACCTCTGTTGGAATCCGTCGAGTTTGAGACAATTTCACCAATTTTACCTTCAATTGTTTCGCCTCCAACACTCGAACTTAAGCTATTGCCATCTCACCTTAAATACGCTTACTTAGGTGAGAATGAGACCCTACCTGTTATCATCTCGGCTTCTCTAGCCCCCGAGCAAGAGAAAGCCCTTTTAACGGTCTTACAAAGCAATCGGCAAGCTTTTGGCTGGACTATGGCGGACATCAAGAGGATAAGTCCTCTAACAGTTGAACATCATATTTATACGATGGATGATGCCAAGCTGGCAAGGGATCCACAGAGATGCCTCAACCCAGTCATGAAGGAAGCTGTTAAAAAGGAGATTGTAAAATGTCTTGATAGTGGTATCATTTACCCTATCTCTGATAGCCAGTGGGTTAGCCCCATTCATGTTGTCCCAAAGAAATCGGACATAACGGTCATAACTAATGAGGCGAATGAGTTAATACCTACTCGCACCCAAACTGGGTGGCGAGTATGCATCGATTATAAAAAACTCAACGCCGCGACACGGAAAGACCACTTTCCATTACCTTTTATTGACCAAATGCTAGAACGATTGGCTGGGCATGAATTTTATTGCTTTTTGGATGGCTACTCCGGCTATAATCAAATTCCCATCGCCGAAAAGGACCAAGACAAGACCGCATTCACTTGTCCGTTCGGTACGTTTGCTTACCGTCGCATGCCCTTTGGGTTCTGCAATGCACCCGCTACTTTTCAGCGGTGTATGATGGGTATTTTTTCAGACATGGTGGAAAAATTCTTGGAGATCTTCATGGATGATTTCTCCATTTTCGGCGACTCCTTTGATGAGTGTTTGCTACATTTAGACGCAGTCCTTACCCGATGTAAGGATAAGAACCTTACTTTAAATTGGGAGAAGTGTCACTTTATAGTACAAGAAGGTATTGTCTTAGGACATATCATCTCGCAAAATGGCATTAAGGTAGATAAAGCTAAGATTGAAGTCATTTCCAATCTTCTTCCTCCCAAATGCGTCCGAGACATTCGAGTCTTCCTTGGCCATGTCGGTTTCTATAGACGGTTCATCAAGGATTTTAGCAAGATAGCTAGACCCTTGACTCTTTTGTTGGCCAAGGACACCACTTTTGATTTCGACTCGAGCTATATGAAGGCGTTCGAGTCATTGAAAAACTCACTTACTTCCGCTCCCATTCTTCCGTCTCCTGACTGGACGCATCCATTTGAAATTATGTGCGATACATCTGATTTTGCCATTGGTGCTGTCCTTGGACAGCACATCGAGAAGATGCCGCATGTAATTTATTACACTATCCGTACATTGAACGAGGCCCAATTAAATTACACAACAATTGAGAAGGAATTCTTAGCTGTTGTGTTTGCATTAGAAAAGTTCAGGCCCTACTTAATCGACTCTCCAGTCATCGTTTATATTGACCATTCAGCTCGTCGCCATCTTTTTGCGAAAAAGGACGCTAAATCTCGGTTAATACGTTGGATCCTCTTACTACAAGAGTTTTACCTTGTCATCAAAGACAAAAGAGGATGTGAAAACGTAGTCGCCGACCATCTTTCACGCTTCCCTTCTTCGCCAACGCTTCAATTTTCTATAACAGACGTTTTTCCAGATGAGCAGCTCTTGACCGTCTTTTGATTTTCCTTCCTTTAGCTACTCAGATGTTACCCAAAAAGGTGAGTGTTAAGCGAATAGCTTTTCGGCTTTTTTATACGTTACGTAACTGTAAGAGATAGTAAGTGCTTTATAATCCTATTTCAAAAAGATCTGAAAGTGATGCGCTCGTCTAGTAATGCAAAGTATGTCATGGAACCTTGGTTCGCAGATATTGTGAATTATTTGGCCACCGGACTTATACCAAATGAATGGTCGAATCAGGACAGCCTCCGATTCCTATCCCAGGTAAAACATTTTTATTGGGATGAACCTTATTTATTCAAATACTGTCCCGACCAAATTATTCGTCGGTGTGTCCCCGACAATGAGTTTAAGAGCGTGCTGTCATTCTGCCACGATCAAGCGTGTGGGGGGCATTTTGGCCCTAAAAAGACAGTAGAAAGGATCTTGCAGTGTGGTTTCTACTGGGCACAACTTTTTAAAGATGCACATGATTACTGCAAGACATGCTCCCGGTGCCAACACTTGGGCCGGATATCTAGGAGAAATGAAATGCCGCTCCAACCAATTTTGGTTGTTGAAATTTTTGATGTTTGGGGGATAGATTTTATGGGACCGTTTCCCAATTCTTTTGGAAACTTATATATTCTCCTCGCTGTTGATTATGTTTCTAAGTGGGTCGAGGCTGTGCTCAGCCGGACTAATGACAACAAGGTTGTCGTTAGGTTCCTTAAAGAAAACATTTTCTCTCGGTTTGGGCACCCCCGCGCAATCATCAGCGATAATGGAACTCATTTCTGTAATAGGACTTTCAAGTCCTTGATGCGGACATATTCCATTAATCACAAGCTATCAATGCCATATCATCCCCAAACTTGTGGGCAAGCCGAGATTTCAAATTGGCAAATTAAACAAATATTGGAGAAAACGGTTTCCAAAAACCGTAAAGATTGGTTGTCAAAACTTATTGATGCC
Source organism: Agapanthus africanus (assembly GCA_030015575.1). Taxonomy (NCBI): domain Eukaryota; kingdom Viridiplantae; phylum Streptophyta; class Magnoliopsida; order Asparagales; family Amaryllidaceae; genus Agapanthus; species Agapanthus africanus. Next base: position 635,032,357 of record CM057343.1, read on the forward strand.
CTTTGGGCATTTCGAACTGCCTATAAGACCGATCTTGGCATGTCTCCATATAGGCTTGTTTATGAAAAGGCTTGCCACCTTCCAGTTGAAATTGAGCATCGTGCTTTTTGGGCGATAAAAGAGTTGAATCTTTCTCTAGGAGATGCGGGCAGCCATAGAAAGCTGCAATTGAATGAATTGAACGAGCTTCGGGATAAAGCTTACGAGAACACGGTTGTCGTTAAAAACCGATCAAAGGTGTTTCACGATAAACAGCTTATGCGCAAAACTTTTAAACCTGGTCAACAGGTTTTACTTTACGACACCCGGCTACATTTCCATCCCGGCAAGCTCAGATCTCGATGGAAAGGGCCATTTTTGGTACGCACCGTATATCCGCACGGTGCGGTCGACTTAGAGAATCCGAAGGACGGTTCACTATTTAAAGTGAACGGACATAGATTTAAACCGTTCCTCACTGCGGACCCTTCGGAGGAGCTCCTGCTTTTGCAGGAGCCGAATTACATTGACTGATCTCCTCCATATACCCCTAAATTTCGGTTATCCAGCCATAAACAGTGGAAACACCGTTTCAAATAAGTTTGGGGGTATGTAACACTTGTAATTATATAAAAACAACATAAAAATATAAATAAAAAAATTCAAATTTTTGGGGGTAATTTTGTAAATTTTCAGTTTTAATAAATAATAAATAATATATATATATATATTATTTTCAAATAAATTCCTCTTTTTAAGAGGACCTTTTTGCAAATAAACAAAACACTCCCTATAAATAGAAACCGACCCCTCTGTGGTTGTTACCAAACCCTAACTTCATATCTCTAAAAACCCTAACCGCCGCAGCAGCAAGTTCTGAAAGATCTCCTCCTCCTGCCGCGGAACCGCCGCTCAACACCACCTTCGGCCGCGCAACCGCCGCTCTTTGGTCTCTTTTCCCTCTGAAAAATTCAGAGGTGGTTCGATCTTCTAAAATCTTCTCTGTTAATTTATAAATTCTGCAATTTTCATTCTCTGTGATAGCACCAACCCTGCAATTTGAGAGGGACTTTTCCCAAATCTTTGCACACACGATCTATGGAAGTTATTTTGGTGAAGAGATCCGTAGGCGAGGGTGGAATTTTTTACTGTTTAATCATCCAAACTCCTTCGCTCTTCCAGATTTCGCCACCCGTTTTTACGAGTGCATGGAAGACGGTCGCCTCTCACAACATGGAAACATTAGGCTAATTTGGGGTGATAGGGAAATAATAATCGATAGGGACTTCATCCATGAAGTCACCTTAATTCCTAGACTACCTACTCATGACCAACCCCTCCAATTCGAGGATTACCTACCCTTGATGGGTACTGATTGTTCGAGGGAGCCACGTAAGGGCATCCAGTCTAGAACCCTCTTTGCGAGTGTACTAACTGTGTGCCGTTGGGCACAAAATAACATTTTTGGTAGTTCGCACAATACGACATTTTTCACACCATCCCTTCATATCGTGCACACTTTAATGACTAGGAACCCAAGCTATGATATGTGCACGATATTATTTCATTCGATTGGTACGGGCAAAAGGGCTGCCAATTACCCATGCCCTATGTTAGTGACACAATTGTGTCGCTATTTCCTCCCTGTGGAGGAATTTGAGTTTTATATGCATGGAGGGATCCCTATTGGACCTCTTCTTGAGGGCGTATCCATGTCCTATACCCGTTTAAATGATGTATGGTCGCGCACCGAGCCGGCCGAGGACGTACCAGCCAAGACACCCAGCTCCAGCCCGACCGCGAGCGAGGAAGAGCTTACACCTGCAGCACAAGCACGTTTACTTAGGAGAGCCGTTAAGGGGATAGACAGATTGGTAGGGATGGTGACCAACCTGGATCACCGTGTGACAGAAGTCGAGCACGGCATCACCACCCTGCTGGCGAGAGAGGAACGCTCCCGTTCACGTTCAAGGGGACGGCGAGGCCATGAGCAGTGAGGGCACTGCTTTTGATAAGTTTGGGGGTGAAGATGGTTTGTAAATAGTTATCATTGCATTGCATATTTTTATTTTTGTACATATTTGTTTTTTCTTTCTTTCTTTGCATATTTAATTCTGCATTGCATCGTTATAAAAAAATATAAAAATAAATAATAAAATATATATATATATATAAAGAAAATAAAATGAAAAAATTGAAAAAAATTATTTAAAAATTATAAAAAATTGAAAAATTCAATTTTGGCCAAATTTGACTTGAGTTCAACAAAACGGTTGAATAGTAGGGAAAAACTAGATCCTAAACTTAGTAAATTAAAAACCCTAAAAATAACCTTTCTTAAAATTTAACCGTAGAAAGTATATGTCCTTGTAGATTATTTAGAAATAGGCAAATTTTGAGTTCGGTTCTTGGGCTAAGTCAAAATAAGGGAAGAGCATTAAATTTTTTATTTGAAGTGTAAGTCTGAAAAATAATTCTGAACCTTAAGTCTAAATTCTGAAAATATATACCTTACAACTTGTACAAACACACACCTTGAAACTTGGAATAGTAGATGATACCTTGAAATGCTCTTGTCTAAAATCCTTAGTATGAAGGAAAATAAAAGTATAAGTGTGAATAAATAGATAAAAAAAATGAACACTGGTTTTATAATTACTTAAGGCTGCATAAATAAAAAATATATACATATAGCGAGGGTGCTTTATCACCTAGTGCCTTAGACCAACTGGTTTGGGAGTCACTGCTAAGCCTTAGGTATTGCAAGTCGAGGATTTACGCCTAAATGCGCGAACACATTTTGTAATCGGTCGTTCAGTACCTCAAGAAGTATTAACGGTCGCATGAAGAATGTGTATGCAATTTCTTCTAAAATTCACCAATTAAAAGTATTTTGGAAGATGGACAAGAGTATGATAGCTTGAATTCAATTTCCAAGTATAGGGGTGATACATACACACACGTAGGGGTATATGATTGGGGTTTGGATGAGAGATAGGAATGAAATATAGGGCTTATACCTTCAGTAGAGATGATAAAAATTTCTAAGTTGAGATGGAACCTTAGAAGGAAAATTCAAAAGATGCTGAAAGCTTAATAAATTTACAGAACATATACGATCTTAAGTTAAATGATAAGTGAGTGTGAAAAATACGGGTTAATGATTTCTAAGTTGAAGATAATAGAATTTCTTGTTAGAATACAAAATTGAAGAATGAGAGTCAACATGCCAAATTGATCGGATTTTGTGGGTAGTATCCGATGAAAACCCTCAAGAGACAACACTCCTCCTACTAGGGACACTTAGAGGTTTAACGGCTTGTTGCACGAGCTCAGTGCAATCGCGATTCCCTGCGAAAGTGAGGTTGGGTTTTTTCAAGAATAAAATTAGCTTTGCTCGGGACGAGCAAAAGATAAGTTTGGGGGTATTTGTTCATATCAGAATTTTGTATTATTATATCGCCCATTCTTAATCATATTACAAATAAATAGGTGCTTTTGATCCATGTCTGCTAAATAGTTGCAGGTTACAAGTTCTCAGAACAATACAGTGAAATTCATGAAAAGACGTTACAAATGTGAGACTACGACCAACAATAGATGAATCCGTATGATGCCGCCTACCAGTTCAAGGAAAAAATGAAGATCAGTAGAAAGTTCAATGCACAAAGCACAAAGGCAGTACAAGATTCAAGACTTCAACACGAAACTCACGGCAAAAAGTCCACAGCATTCTGCACTGTGGAAATCTGGAAGAACTGATTGAAATGATTTAGCGTGCTTGCGCTTTCTAAAAGATAGATCAAAAATATTTGTAACCGCAATCAAGAACGGCGTCGCTTTGCAGCTAGCCGGTGAGTACGGGTCGGTCCACAGGGATGTTGTGAATTTCCGATTCGTTCTTACGAGTTAATTCCGAAGGGTGTTCGGAGTTGTTATTAAATCTAAAAACCTAATTAACCTAGGGCAATTATCTAAATCTAAATCTTGCTAGGGTTAGGTTTAGGAATGATTTGGAAATGCAAATAAATCTTAACGCTTTCTATACCCAGATTAGGATCTAAGAGGAGTTATGGTAATTATCAATAAAGGGGATTAGATCCATTCGGGAATGTGTTCCTTCCTCTAGGTTCTTGTCCTTCCTTTAGAGATCCTTACCCTAACCTCCATGGAAAACGCGCGCAACTGAGCCTTTATACTACGGTATCACCGCTACCTCGAGGGATAGGGTGCCGTAGGGCGCAGTGTGTGCGTGTATGCATGGAGTCCTATAGATTCTATGTGATGGGTAAGAAAGGGATGAGAGATCTCATCTCTCAAAAGCCTTTCCCAAAGCTAACATCTAAGGCAAGGAATTAAAATCTAAACTAGAACAAGAAATTAAATTACTTACAGATGGATCCCTCCAATCTTCCATCCAGGTTTGTCAGATCTGAATTTCTGAATTAAAGAGAGGCACCGATGCTCTCCAAAAGATTTCTAAATTTTATTCATTAAAGGGAGGCATGAGAAATTACAATCTTTAGAGTTCTATTTATAGGAAATAGAAACCCTAGGTTACATTTTGATCCACATGTCTGAAATTACAAAAATAGCCCTAGGTCAACTAGTCAAAGCCGCAAATGAATTTTGGTAAAGTAAAATCTTCCTTTTGTCTTCTTAAAAAGGAAGTATTGGGCCTTTCCTTTGTGGGCTCTTCTGTCTTTGGGCTTTCTGGGCTACTTAATTCTTTAATTCTTTCTTTAAAATAGCTTCTGTTCTCTTTCAGATTTTTCCAGTGAATAATTGTGGTGGACTTTTAACCGTGGCTTTGAAATCTTGGACCTTGCATTGCCTTGTACTTTGTGAATTTTATCTTTGATGTAGGCTTGATCAAGAGTCTTCTGTTTGTTTGTCAAAAGTCCCTTTTTGTATCATCTTTTGTCTTTTTCACTGTTTTCGCTCCAAGAACCTGTAACCTGTAATATGTAGCAGACATGCATCAAAAGCACCTGTTTATTTATAAAACGAATAAGAATGGGGAATATAAAATGCAATATTATGATATGAACAAATACCCCCAAACTTATCTTTTGCTCGTCCTCGAGCAAACTTATTTTTATTCACTAAAATCCTAACCGCCTTTTCGCAGGAAAACGCGATTGCACCGAGCACGTGCAACAAGCCGTTAAACCTCTAGGTGTCCCTAGTAGGAGGAGTGTTGTCTCCTGAGGGTTTTCAGCGGATTACACCCACAAAATCCTATCAACTCGGCCCATTGACTTTTGTTCTCCAATTAGGTTTTCTAACAAGGAATTCTATTATCTTTTGACTCGCAAATTATCCACCCACATTCTTCACACTTCCTCATCATTTAACTTAAGATTATATATGTTCTATAGACTTACTTAGCTTTCGGCATCTCTTAAGTTTTCCTTCTAGGATTCCATCTCAACTTGGGAATTTCTATCAACTCTATTAAAGATATAAGTTCTATTCTTCATTCCTTTCTCTCCTCTAAACTCTAATCACATATCCCCACGTGTGTGTAAATATCACCCCTACACTTGGAAATTCAAATCAAGCAATCGTACTCTCGTCCATTGTCCAAAGCACTTATTAATTAGTGAATTTTTAATTGAATTTCGCTTACACATCCTTCATGCGACCGTTAATACTTCTTGAGGTACCAACGACCGATTACAAAATGTGTTCGCACATTTAAGCGTAATTCCTAGTCTTGCAACACCCAAGGCTTTAGCAGTGACTCCCAAACCAGTTGGTCTAAGGCACTAGGTGATGAAGCACCCTCGCTAAATATTTTTCTATTTTTGCAGCCTTAAGTAATCACAAAAATCAGTGTCCATTTTTTATTCTTTATTCACACTTATATATTTTTTTATTTTTATTGTACTAAGGACTTTAGACAAGAGCATTTCAAGGTCTCTTCTACTATTCCAAGTTTCAAGGTGCGTGATTGTGCAAATTATAGGGTATACATTTTCAGAATTTAGACTTAAGTTAGGAACTATTTTTCAAACTTATACTCTAATAAGAACATCAATACTCTTCCCTTGTTTCGACTTAGCCCAAGAAGTGAACCCAAAATTTGCCTATTTCTAAATAAACTACAAGGCATATACTTTCTACCGTTAAACTTTAAGGAATGTTATTTTTAGGATTTTTAATTCAGTAAGTCTAAGATCTAGTTGTTCCTAACTAGTTAACCTATCTGTCAAACTCTAGTCAAATAAGCCAAAATTGAATACAATAATTTTTATAATTTTTGAATTTTTTCAATTTTTATGGTTTTTCAAATGAGTATGCAAATGCAAAAGTATGTACAAATGAATGCGAAGGAAGAAGACGTACCGAGCATATCCCCAAACTTGAACTTGACAGTGTCCTCACTGTCATGCTAAACCAAGAGGGTCAAAATACCGATACTCCCCTGTTTGTTTATTTATAATTTTTTTTAATATTTTTAATGTTTTGAAATTTTTTTTTATTTTTTTTATAGAAAAAGAAAACAAAAAATATATACATATATACAAAGATTCTCCCAAACTTAAGCTTGGCCTTACACAAGCCAAAGGTTAGCACCAACCATTCAAAAATCTTATCGTGGTAATGGTATAGTTGGTGCAAGAAAATGAGAAACACGCGAGACCGTGTGGAAAGAAGAATTGTAGAATATGGTCTCGGTGGGGGAGAAGAATGGCGAAAAGAAGAAGGAAGTGGAGTATGATCTTGAGGGTGTAAATTGAGTGAATAAATTAGCGCAATATGTGATGACCGATATGTTATAAGTGATTGCGCTAACCTATCAACCCGTCGGGAAATGGGGTCAAATCCCTCAAGATTCGCAAGAAAACATGGGTACGCCGAACTTGGTATAGGAGATGAAAGCGTAACGGTCATTTGTTCGGTCGGAACAATGGGAAAAACGAAAGGGAGTGAATTAGGGATAGTATCTTTCTCACCGTAGTAAACTGTTTCGAACTTGAAAGATTCCATTAATGGTTCGAAACTACTATAATCAACCAAGTCTGATGGCTCATCTGAAAATGTAAAGGACTCAAACTCGGGTGGTGAGTCATCAACATCGTCCGAAAAAGTGAAACACTCGTAGGTGTCATCGTCTGTGAGAATTGTGTCAGATTCGATGGAAAAGGTTTCAAGCTCATAGTCTTCAAGCGGGGTCGGAATGATGGGAAGGAGGGAGGGTGATATAACAGTCAAAGGTTCAGGAGGATGAATTGGAAAATTAGACACATCAAACAAAAATGATTCAACCTCAATATTATCCTCAAGACTCTCCTCAATACTGTCCTCAATATTCAACTCATCCATGCCATTATCATCAAAATCTAGACGCATATGAGATTCGGGATAAACATTTAATAACTCAGGATGATGATTTGAACATAAAATTTCAAGCAAATCGACAGGTTCATCATCCGAAATATTCCCGGCGTCTATATCCTCAATCAAGTGAAAATCAATTTCTTTAGACACCTCATCAAAAGCATGGATATCTATCAATTTAGGTTCTAGAGTGGAGGTGTAAAGATCGAAAGGATTAGGTGCGGTTTCACTCGAAAGGGGTTCCTCACAATTTGGCAAATCAAACACTACAAAATCACACAACTCATTTTTATTTTCAACAGGTGAACTATTTAGGGCAATCGATGGAAAACAGGAGTTGTGGGCTTCAATTGGGTAACGGTAGGTTTGATTTGAAAATCCTCTCTCATTCTCACTCTGTCCAACTGCCGCCTCATACATTGAAAAATTTGGAGCTAGCGGGACACTAGCTACCGGTTCACTAGGTTGCATAAGGGCGGCCATGGACGCTTCCACATTCCTCACCATTTTGTTTGTTGCAGCAATATAAGAATCCAACGACTCTTCCAAACTAGACTTGGGTGGTGAGGGGGTTTCGGTAAAAGATTCGAAATTGTTTGGATATGCGAAACTCCCTAATGACTGTGTAGAAACAGTGTCTAGTGAAGGTGGGAAAGTCGGGTAGGACTGGTAGGAAGTGGGTGATTGGGCAGGGGTAGGGTCAACATGTGGATAAAAAGGTGAAAAGTCTTGTTGATCCCTAGAACTAGATGTGTGGAGAGGGGTGAAAGATCGGCTACGAGATTGAGCAATATGCTCAGCAATGGACATCGGCCTAGGAGTGACAGAAGGACTTGGAAAAGTGGTGTCAACATATGGAAGTGGTGAAGGTTGACTCGGTTGACACAAAGTTGGTTGAAAAGTCAAACTATTTCTCCTAGACGCCTCTATGTGATCTTTCAAAGATTTTTTAGGCATGGAGGGATCGTCTTTAAATTGACCGAACAAATTGACATATGACGCAAAATTAGGTTCGGGATACCAAAGTTCGGCTAATGATTTATTATGTGGTGTACCCATGTTGTAAGAAAGGGGAAAGAAAGAAAGTTTGTGGTGCAAGGATTTATTTGGGGCAAAAAATTTGCAAGTTTCCTAATAATAATTTTCCTTTCTCTTTTTCTTTACTTGATAATTGTTGCAAAAAAGATTTTTAGTTAAAGATATGCAACCGAAAAAATATTACTTGCAATCAGTTATTATTTTAAGCATATCACAAGAATCTTTATTTGGAAAATTTTTTGCAAAAAGATATTCGAGAAAAGATATGCAACAAAAAAGATTACTTGCAATCAATTTCTATTTTGAGCGGGGCCCAAAAATCCTGCACAAGACTTGTTAGTTGGAAGGGAAAAGATTTTTAGCGCGAAGAATCCTGCAGAAGATTTGACAAAAAGATATATGGGGATTTGCATAGGGGAGAAAGAGGAACAAACCGACAAAATTTCACGCGCTGATGTCACAAAAGGGCCGCGGAAGGGCGGCGGTAGCGCGCTTAGGTCGCGGTTTAGCGGTGGGATGGAGAGATCAGGCCTCTGAAAAAATTCTGTAGCTCTATACTTGCAATCCCTCTCTGTTTTGATGTATCCTTTTCTGATTCGCCTTCTGTAAATTTCCAGATCCGAATGTGTGCAAATCCTGCAAAATTCAAAACAACAAAGTATCCCTTCCAAAAATAACAAAATATATATATTTTTATATTTTTTTGATTTTTTTGATTTTTATGATTTTTTAAATTTTAGATTAACCCGAAATTGCAAAAAGGAAATTTCTACGCCATCCCCGGCAACGGCGCCATTTGATTGAAATGATTTAGCGTGCTTGCGCTTTCTAAAAGATAGATCAAAAATATTTGTAACCGCAATCAAGAACGGCGTCGCTTTGCAGCTAGCCGTGAGTACGGGTCGGTCCACAGGGATGTTGTGAATTTCCGATTCGTTCTTACGAGTTAATTCCGAAGGGTGTTCGGAGTTGTTATTAAATCTAAAAACCTAATTAACCTAGGGCAATTATCTAAATCTAAATCTTGCTAGGGTTAGGTTTAGGAATGATTTGGAAATGCAAATAAATCTTAACGCTTTCTATACCCAGATTAGGATCTAAGAGGAGTTATGGTAATTATCAATAAAGGGGATTAGATCCATTCAGGAATGTGTTCCTTCCTCTAGGTTCTTGTCCTTCCTTTAGAGATCCTTACCCTAACCTCCATGGAAAACACGCGCAACTGAGCCTTTATACTACGGTATCACCGCTACCTCGAGGGATAGGGTGCCGTAGGGCGCAGTGTGTGCGTGTATGCATGGAGTCCTATAGATTCTATGTGATGGGTAAGAAAGGGATAAGAGATCTCATCTCTCAAAAGCCTTTCCCAAAGCTAACATCTAAGGCAAGGAATTAAAATCTAAACTAGAACAAGAAATTAAATTACTTACAGATGGATCCCTCCAATCTTCCATCCAGGTTTGTCAGATCTGAATTTCTGAATTAAAGAGAGGCACCGATGCTCTCCAAAAGATTTCTAAATTTTATTCATTAAAGGGAGGCATGAGAAATTACAATCTTTAGAGTTCTATTTATAGGAAATAGAAACCCTAGGTTACATTTTGATCCGCATGTCTGAAATTACAAAAATAGCCCTAGGTCAACTAGTCAAAGCCGCAAATGAATTTTTGTAAAATAAAATCTTCCTTTTGTCTTCTTAAAAAGGAAGTATTGGGCCTTTCCTTTGTGGGCTCTTCTGTCTTTGGGCTTTCTGGGCTACTTAATTCTTTAATTCTTTCTTTAAAATAGCTTCTGTTCTCTTTCAGATTTTTCCAGTGAATAATTGTGGTGGACTTTTAACCGTGGCTTCGAAATCTTGGACCTTGCATTGCCTTGTACTTTGTGAATTTTATCTTTGATGTAGGCTTGATCAAGAGTCTTCTGTTTGTTTGTCAAAAGTCCCTTTTTGTATCATCTTTTGTCTTTTTCACTGTTTTCGCTCCAAGAACCTGTAACCTGTAATATGTAGCAGACATGCATCAAAAGCACCTGTTTATTTATAAAACGAATAAGAATGGGGAATATAAAATGCAATATTATGATATGAACAAGAACATAGAAGATATTCTGTGGAACCAAGTGAAGAAAACAGAAGGAAAAAGCAACATGAAGCAACCCTAGAAGTTTGAGCCGGAGATTCCACCATATAGCCGCAGAACCGCGGCCAAACATGGTTTTCTGCCGCGGTTCCGCGGCCGTGCAGTGCATGTGTCGATGGGTGTCGGTGCTTTGACCCGGCTTTCTTAGGGTAGTTCTGTAATTTCGTGTATGGATCAGATGTAAAATCTAGGATTTCTCTTATCTATAAATAGGAAAGCCGAAAGCCTATTTAGGCATGCCTCTTTTTAATTCTTAGTCTAAAATTTTATTTCCTTGTAATCGTCAAGAGGTCATTAATAAAAGTAAGTGTTTTTTTTATTCTGTCTCGCACTCTTTTGTTTATCTGAATTTAATTCATGCAATAATTTTTATCTGTCTTTTATTATCTACAACTTAGATAGCCTTTTAAAATGGAAAATTATAAAAATGAATTCTTTTGTAACTTCCCTAATGAGTGAGTAATTCCTCGCTTGTTAGGGTTAGGATAGGGAAGGGTTGAGAGAAGGAAATCTCTCTCACTCCTTTCTTTGCCCATTTATATTTTTATTAATACGGACTCTATTTAAATGAACCACACACCGCTCACTACGGCACCCTATCCTCCAAGATAGCTGTAGCGCCTTGAAAAGTCATTTTGGTGTTTTCCCGAAAATCGGTAAATATTTGGTATTTTTCCGTAAATTGTCATTATTGCTATTTTTCAATATAGGCCTAATTATACCTAATTTGGATAGGTAATTGCTAGGTTTTAGTAGCTAATGAGTTACTTATAAAATTCTGGTCGTTTAAAATTTTTCCCTAATTTTTCAATTTATTTAAATATTAATTTTCCTTTAATTATAAACCATTAGAACTTGGAAATAACATACTAAAATTTATATTACTCACTAGATTTTAATTGTCATGGTTCTATAGTTTATAATTAGCCTAATCAAATTTGTATTTATCGCTAATTTAATATATTTTTAACAGCTTAAAATAATATTAAAAATTGAAAAATTAGGGAAAAATTTTAAACGACCAGAATTTTATAAGTAACTCATTAGATACTAAAAACTAGCAATTACCTATCCAAATTAGGTATAATTTAGTCCTATATTGCAAAATAACAATAATGACAATTTACGGAAAAATACCAAATATTTACCGATTTTCGGGAAAACACCAAAACGACTTTTCAAGGCGCTACAATCTTCCCCCCTTAAAGAAATTCGGTCCCCGAATTTAAAAATCTAGCTACGCGGACCTTCAAAGAGATGGGGATATTTCTTCCTCATCTCGTCCTCGGTCTCCCAGGTGACCTCCTCGCTGCTCGGGCCACGCCAAAGGACCTTGACGGTCGGGATAACTTTCGATCTCAATTTCTTCACCTGCCGATCCAGGATGACCACCGGCTGCTCTGCAAAAGAAAGGTCGCGCTCCAGCTGGATCGTCGGGTGCTGAGTCGCATGAGAAGGGTCGTGAATGTACTTGCGGAGCATCGAAACATGGAAGACGGGGTGAACATCAGGAAAGCTGGGTGGAAGAGCCAAACGATACGCAACTGCGCCGACACGCTCGAGAATCTCGAAGGGACCCACAAATCTGGGACTAAGTTTTCCTTTTCGCCCAAATCGCATTACGCCCTTCATTGGAGAGACCCTCAGAAAAACATGATCGCCAACTGCGAACTCTAGTCTGCGACGGCATCTATCCGCATACGATTTTTGCCTGCTCTGGGCCGCTCTCATCCGATCTCGAATCAACTGTATCTTCTCGGTCGTCTCCTGCACGATCTGCGGGCCCAAAATACTGCTCTCGCTGAGCTCTGTCCAACAGACGGACGATCTGCATCTCCTCCCATACAAGGCCTCGAAAGGTGCCATCTGAATAGTATCCTGGAAGCTGTTGTTGTAGGAGAACTCCACTAAAGGTAAATGATGATCCCAGCTACCTCCGAAGTCTAAAACGCACGCTCGGAGCATATCCTCAAGAGTCTGAATAGTCCGTTCTAACTGGCCATCGGTCTGCGGATGAAATGCTGTACTGAAACTCAAACGGGTGCCCAACGCCTCCTGAAGTATCTGCCATAGTCGGCTGGTAAACTGGGTGCCTCGGTCGGACATGATACAAGTCGGGACGCCATGGAACTGTACGATCTTATCGATCTAAATCTGGGCATACTGAGCAAAATCGAAAGTGGTCTTCACTGGCAGGAAGTGAGCCGCTTTCGTCAAACGATCCACGATCACCCAAATGGAGTCATACCCTCGATTGGTCCTGGGTAGACCCACGATGAAGTCCATAGAAATCTGCTCCCATTTCCACTCCGGAATGGGCAAAGGCTGCAACTCTCCCGCGGGCCACTGGTGCTCGGCCTTGACTTGCTGACAAGTCAGGCATCTCGATACGAAATCAGTGACGTCCCTCTTCATTCCGTCCCACCAATAAACATCTCGCAAATCGTGGTACATCTTGGTGGAACCGGGATGAACGCTATATATCGATCTATGTGCCTCCTCAAGAATCTCACACCGCAGTCCCTCGGAATCTGCTACGCACAATCGAGTCCCAAATCACAATACCCCCTGATCATCGATCACGAACTCGGAAACTCTGCCCTGCCGAACCTGCTCTATGATCTCTGAAAGACGGTCATCACTGGGCTCTGCCTCTCGAATACGGTCATGCAACTGCGGACGTGCACGAACATGCGCAAACTGTCCCTCTGTCGGAGTGAACTCGAACTCAACTCGGCTGTCACATAAAATCTGCCAATCTGCCGACGACTGCCTCTGTACGGCGCTCAAACAAGATAAACTACCTCCGGGCCTCCTACTCAAAGCATCAGCCACTATGTTCGCCTTGCCGGATGGTAAAGGATCTCGCAATCATAGTCTTTCACCAGCTCCATCCAACGGCGCTGTCTCTGATTCAGGTCTCGCTGCTGAAATATGTACTTCAAGCTCTTGTGGTCCGTAAATATCTGGCACGACTCGCCGTATAGGTAATGTCTTCAGATCTTGAGTGCAAACACCACTGCAGCCATCTCTAAATCGTGCGTAGGATAGTTCTGTTCATGTGTCTTCAGCTGCCGAGAAGCATACGCAATAACCCTGTCGTGCTGCATCAACACGCAACCTAGTCCCACTCGAGAAGCGTCGCAATAAACCACGAATCCGCCCGATCCCGAAGGCAATGACAACACTGGTGCAGTAGTCAGACGAGTTTTCAACTGTTGGAAGCTATGCTCGCACGCCCCGGTCCAATCAAAAGGAACTCCCTTCCGGGTCAACCCGGTCAACGGTGCAGCAATACGGGAGAAGTCCTGAACAAATTGTCGGTAGTAGCCAACCAGGCCTAGGAAACTGCGGATCTCCGTAACTGATGCTGGTCTAGGCCAATACTGAACGGCCTCAATCTTCTTCGGGTCCACACATATGCTATCTCTCGTAATCACGTGACCCAAGAAATCAACTCCGTCAAGCCAAAACGCGCACTTGGAGAATTTCTCGAACAGCTGATGCTCCCTCAAAGTCTGCAATGTAATCCGCAAGTGCTGCTCGTGCTCCTCTCGGTTCCGGGAATACACCAAAATGTCGTCAATAAATACGATGATGAATAGATCTAAATACAGCCTGCAAATGCGGTTCATCAAAACCATAAACGCAGCTGGTGAATTGGTGAGTCCGAACGACATCACCAAAAACTCATAGTGCCCGTAACGTGTGCGAAAAGCTGTCCTCGGAATATCCTCCTGCCTCACCCGCAACTGATGGTAACCCGATCGCATGTCAATCCTCGAAAAGTATCCCGCACCCTGAAGCTGGTCAAACAAAGCATCGATACGTGGTAAGGGATATCTGTTCCGTACGGTAACCCTGTTCAGCTGGCGGTAATCAATACACAAGAGCAAACTGCCGTCTTTCTTCTTGACGAACAGGACAGGAGCACCCCACGGAGACACACTAGGTCGAATAAGACCTTTATCTAACAAATCCTGCAACTGATCCTTCAGCTCTCTAAGCTCCGCCGGGGGCATCCGATAAGGCGGTATAGAAATAGGCCCCGAGTCGGGAATCAAGTCAATGCAGAACTCAACATCGCGCTCAGGAGGTAACTCAGGCAGCTCATCAGGGAAAACATCAGGGAACTCACTAACAATCAGGACCTGGTCCAAAGGAACCTCTGCAGCTCGAGTATCACAAACATACGCTAAGAATCCCTGACATCCCTTCCGCAAGAGATGACCAGCGGGAAGAGACGAAATCAAGCTGGGAAGGGTGACGCTGCGGTCTCCCTGAATAACAAGGACTGGCTTTCCTGGAAAGCTAAATCTGACCGCCTTCTCATGGCAGTCCACAGATGCATAACAAGTGGCCAGCCAGTCCATGCTCAGAAGCACATCAAAGTCCAACATATCGAGGAGAATCAAATCAATCGACGAATCCCTCTCCCCGATACGAACGGAAGACAATCGAAACACAAAACGAGCAACAAATGACTCGCCTACCGGAGTAATAACAACAAGCGGCTGATCTAACGACGACGAGTCACGGCCCAACATCGGTGCAAAGTGTGTAGATACATACGAATGTGTGGAACCTGGATCGAATAACACTCGCCCGTCGAAAGAACATACTGGCAAGATACCTGTCGCAACGGCATTGGATGCCTGCGCATCCTTCGGGGTCAAAGCGAACACTCGGGCCTGTCCTCCACCAATAGCCGGCTGTGCTCGGCCTCCTCGTCCTCTCTAAATAGGACCGCTGCGTCCACGGCCTCTGGGGGCGCCTAACTGACGTGGAGCATCACCGGGGGCAGGAAGTAGAGCTCTCTGAGGAGGTGGTGGAGGTGGTAAAATCACGTGTGGAATTGTCGCCGCTCCCTGTCGTCTCACCGGACAGTCTCTGATACGATGGTGCGGACTCCTGCACCCAAAACATCCTGGCGACACCTGCTGGCCCTGCGGATAAGAACTAAATAGCTGACCCCGTCCAACTCCTCTACCGCCACCATCTCTCGGAAAGAATCTGGCACGATGCCTCTGAGTTGGCATATCGGTATGAATCCTCTTCGGCCCAGAAACGGCCGAAGTCTCTTAAATGCGTGCCTCCGTCCGTAATGCCGTGTCCATAACAGCTGCATAAGTGTCGAAGTGCTGGGCGCCGATGACAAGAAATAACTATGTGTCGAGTCCCTGCACAAACCTCTTTACCATCTTCTCTTCAGTATCAACCAAGTACGGAGCATACTGGGACAACTGAGTAAACTGTATATCATACTCGGACACTGTCATCCCTGGAGTCTTGATCAACGCCTCAAAACTACGAGCTCGAGCATCACGAACGCTCTCTGGAAGGAAACGGGCTAGAAATACTGCTGTAAACTCGGCCCAAGTCATATGAGGTAGACCTGCAGCTCGACCTCTCCCGACTGACTCCCACCATGTCTGCGCAAGGCCCTCCAGACGGAAACTCGTAAGCTCTACCTATCTATCATCGGAACATCTGAGCGAACGAAAAATCCTAGCTAAATTGTCAAGGAATGTCTGCGGATCATCCGCTGCATCGGTGCCGGTGAAGACTGGAGGCCTCACTCTCATGAAATCCTGTAGTGATACTGGAATAGCCACTGTAGTAGTAGGAGCGACTGTCTGGACAGCAAGTACTATCGTAGTCTGTGCTGTGGTAGGTATGTCCTCAGATCTCGGTGCACGACTAGCCTCTACTAAGGATCCCACCATCTGTCGTAACTCCTGCATACCCCCCATCATCTGTCGCAACTCCTCCATACCAGACTCTAGCCTATCCATGCGACCTGGGGAATGCGGATCAGTCTGTCCCTGAGGCGTAGGTACGCCACCCTGCTCGGTCCTTGTCTCGGATGAGCCTGCTTGGATCTCATCTCGGGCGGCAGCCCTCTGCGCTCTCGTAGCCTTCGGCGGCATAGTGGCCGGTACAGGAAACAATATGATAAGAACAGTGCAATATAATCACAGGATACACGGAATTGAAGAAGGAATTTCAAGCAAGTATATCCTAAAGTCACTTAGGCGGAGTACCGTATCACAAGTATACCGCAGACATACAGACGCTACGTTACCCTGCTTAAGTCACTTACTCCATCTACCAAAGGTCATCCTACACTCAGAAAGGTAAAACTTATCATTTTGATACCAACTTTTTCACGACCTGAAAGGTATGGAACATGACCGACACTTAAATTACGAACGTCTCAAGGCGTACGTAATCTAAGTAAGTCAAAGCCCAGAAATCAAAACCAAATAAGCAGTAGAGTGAAGGAAAACCAATTTATTGAAAGCGATTTTAATCAAATAAGTCACATCAAGCTTTTTAAAAGCAACATCCATTTTTCCAAAAATTTCGGCAGAGTCTCCTTTGTAAATACTGGCCCCCAAACGGGTACAAAACAGGAATATATCAATAACATGAAATAAGGCATCCCCAAGCGGGAGCTAGCTCTTCGCCCCAAGGCGGTCACAAATCCCACGCAATATAAATCAGCAATGTGCAAAATAAGCAAAAGAAAGCACAAGCAAAAAAGCAACATGTCGGCTCAAGTGAGCGCGACCCAAAGAAACAATATACATGCCCACAAATCTCACTGTCTCGCCTTTAAGTCAATAAACAACAATACTGGTAGATGATACAGTAGATGGAGTACACTAGATACAAAGAATATACAAGGTGGAAACAAAATAAACACATAACTCACCTACGAGCAAAAATCCTCAAATCCACGCAAAAGGAGGAAGTGCGTCCGCCGCAACAATACTGACGGATCGGACCTGAAAAAAGTCTGTGGCACAACGGGGGTGAGTTGCCAACTCATGAGTAATATGTATCATTTATAAAGACTATCGTAAGTATGCACGCAAAGTGTCACAATTCTACAATATTGCTATAGTATGAAGTACTAGCATGTATGCGACATGAGTGCAATGTAACACAAGATCTGAATATGCTGATATAAGGAAATCCTTATTTTCATCTTAGGAAAATTTCTGTGAAATATCTGAGGAAATATCATATGAAATCAACAGAAATCCGTGCACAGCATCGGCACCTCAAATACATATCTCAGTGTCCCAAAGTATCTGTATCCAATATCCCGGTCCCAGCCGTCCGGCTGGTCCATCTCCAAATATCAATATCTCAACATTTCCCGGCTACGGTCGGTATTCTCTGGATATCCGCCACGCCAACAATCACCGGTAGGTAGTCCGCCCCTGCCAGGCTCATCGTCTACTACTCGAACTTCTTGCCCCGGGGTATCTTACCGGGCCCACCATGTATCCGAGTCGGTTCATCCAACTCCTCGAAATGGGTCTCGAAAACCAACAGAAAACTCATGGTGGACGACACATGTAACATATCACGAGAAAAACCGCAACTTTCAATGTTTAAAATAATATCAGTTTTATTAAATCTTTGCGGTTTCTCCAAAATCTCATAAATCTCAATTGCTTAAATCCTCAAGAAGGAAAGTACCACAAATGCAAATGTCAATGATGATGAATGCCTATGATATCAACAATGCGGACTGCAATATACGACTAAAAGACTATGTATGATCGAATGATGTAATGAGGTACATGCATATGACTAGCAATTCTACATGTTCATCTTGCGGAATTTACTAGATTAGCACTGGTTTATATGTCTTATATGGTGAAATTATTCTAAATTCCGTTTTAAACGAGTTATCCAGTGTTTGTGGCATAGCAATTACCAAGGCGTGTGTGTTCGCATGAATAGTGCTCGTGCAGCATAAAACCCTAATAATGGTGCAAGTGTCCTATGAGATGAAGTTGCGCAATTAAATATAATGAATTAAGCAAGCCAATTATTTACTATGTCGCATATCTCATTTAATGGTTTCCATGGTTTTTATACGATGAATTTAACATAAATATGGATATGCAAGTCATGCAGTGCCGTAAAATAGGTAACTAGGAACTACATGCAATAAGCTGGTATTACTAGAAATTCTAAAATATCGGGCGCCTCGCGCCATCCAAACAATTCTCCCCGTAGATGAATACATCTACTCACCGGAAATCCCCAGCTAGCTATGTCCAATCACCGCTTTCCCTTTTTGTGCCGCGTCCGAAGTCTCCGCGACCGATCCTGGAATTTGCACAATACAAAACATAAGGTTACATATCATGAGACGACGCAAATCACCAAACGAAAAGATCAACGTTCACAAGCTAGGCACAACGTGCACTAGGTGCGCGAAACACACACAAAAACCACTAAAGCCTTAAATAAATTTGTCGTTTCGGACCAACTGCCAAAACAAAACCCGATCAAACCAAGATTCCGCATTCTCACATCCTAAATGTCGTAGGAGATGCTAAAAAATATCATCAAGGTATCACAAATAATTCACCACTTAATTTTTATAAAAACCTAGTAAGCACAAAACTTGCAAATTTGGTGCAAACATCGTCGCTTTGCAACAAAATACAACCATCAAGCAAAATCAACCAAGTTAAACCATTGATAGCCACTACACTAATTTCCAACACATTAGCAATACTTCAAATTCTATTTTCCATACACAAACCCTTTCTTGATTTTTTTATAATTAGCAATTCCAATCCAAACCATACATGAAAAACACTAAATTAACATCAATTAAAACCCACTTAAGCAAATTAATCTCTTAGATTATGTTGTGTAGGAACTAGATAGCAAAATAAATTTAATTAACCTAATAATGGTGTATTGAAACCCTAGTTCCACTCAAACCATTATCTTTAAAAACCTAGAATGAAATTAGCACTAAAATTTAACACTAAAACAATTTAATTAAAGGAATTTAACCATAAGTAATCAAATGGGTCAAGATTATACCTCACTTTCCTAGGGATCTATCAAGATAATTTGCCTCCAAAGATGGCCTCCTAGCATCCAAGATCCATGCAAGAATGGCTAAGGAGAAAGGAAGAAGGAAATGACTCGAAATTATGAGGTAAAAATTGAATTTTTGAAGCAATTTGTGATGTTTTTTGAAGGAAAAAGAGGGGAAATTTTGGGGGAACAGCAGCAGAAATTTTGCTCGGCCAGAGGAGGAGAATGGGGAGGGGTGTGTGTGTGGTTGTAGAATTTTATCCAAAGTCAAAACCATCCATGCCTCAATATAACCTATACCTAAATTATTGTATTATATTCACTTCATAAAGTACCAAACAAATGAGTTGAAGAAAAAATTAGAGAGGGGGGAAATTTCTACAGGTGTGGGCCGACCAAGGGAGTGAGGAATGAGTGTGAGAGATTTCAAAAAAAATTCCATGCAAAAAGATCCCCCACAATATCATATTTGCAAGTTTTAGTTCAATTTATTTAAATATTAATTTTCCTTTAATTATAAACCATTAGAACTTGGAAATAACGTACTAAAATTTATATTACTCACTAGATTTTATTTGTCATGGTTCTATAGTTTGTAATTAGCCTAATCAAATTTGTATTTATCGCTAATTTAATGTATTTTTAACAGCTTAAAATAATATTAAAAATTGAAAAATTAGGGAAAAATTTTAAACTACCAGAATTTTATAAGTAACTCATTAGCTACTAAAAACTAGCAATTACCTATCCAAATTAGGTATAATTAGGCCTATATTGCAAAATAACAATAATGACAATTTACAGAAAAATACCAAATATTTACCGATTTTCGGGAAAACACCAAAACGACTTTTCAAGGCGCTACAATAATTTAAGTGCTAGTCACGTTCCGTACCTTTCGGGTCATGACAATAGCGGTGATTTCCTAGTTATACCGGTTGTGGTTGATTTAAATAGAGATTATGGCTAAGAGTTAAGAAAGGACGGATAAGAACCAAAAGGAAGAAACTAAGTTTCTTCCTAGTCGTGCTAATCCCCTTTGTTGACTGTTACCCTAACACCTATATTCTTAACTAGGGCAAAAAAGCAGTGAGTAGAATCCATTTTCCAAACTAACCTAATCCTAACCCTAGCAAGACTTTAAATCAATTGAATCTCATTCTTAGATTTTAAAACGAAAACCTACCACAAATAGGACTTAACTCGTTAGAACTTAAAGACAATAACACCATTTCCCTGTGGACCGACCCGTACTCAACCGGCTAGCTACCAAGCGACACCGTCTTGATTACGGTATTCTCTTAAATTTTAAACGCACACGCAAAATAACTATCAATCAACGAGGACTGACCGGGGCAAAATTCCGATGACACACGATTGCATAGATGTGTCGTTTTATTGTGTTTTTCGGTGACATGAGCGTTCAATATCTACACCATATGATCGGGCTACCGCTAGAAGCCAGCCAGAATGTGATGACCGTCAATGCACCGTTTATTCTTGATGATTGAGGCATTATTTAGCGTGCGGACGAATGAGCTAGATGTTGCTGCGACTGACAAGATGTCGCCCCAGATGTTTGGAGCTATTGCAACACGAGTTTGTACTTAAGGATATGATATAAGATCGCTAGTCACCCATGGATGAATGACTAGGACATGTGGTTCGTTTGCATACCCCGATGCGAGGTCATCAGATTGATTGATTTCAGCTAGAGAAGACTTCATGCGGGTACGTTGAGA
Organism: Agapanthus africanus; assembly: GCA_030015575.1. Classification (NCBI taxonomy): domain Eukaryota; kingdom Viridiplantae; phylum Streptophyta; class Magnoliopsida; order Asparagales; family Amaryllidaceae; genus Agapanthus; species Agapanthus africanus. Next base: position 635,053,463 of record CM057343.1, read on the forward strand.
GTCGATAGAAAATGAACGAATGCCAGAAATCCATTTTTCCAAGTTTAAGGTATTCGGAAAAACATGCAAGTAATTCTGTGAACCCTCTAGAAGAATGAAACCCTAACTCGACATAATGACCATGGAACCGCTTTTGAACCTTAGGGTTTGCGGCAGTTCCGCAGTACCATTAATGAGGCTTAGGTCTGCCCTTCTACGACTGGTCCATAGGTACTGTGGCATGTACTGGGTATTATTAAACTGTGCTCAAGTGTTGAGCTCTCAGGGAATTATGGGACTTTGATGAATCGATCGAAAAGTTTAACATCGTCCGAATATCATATGATGGGATACAATACTTGGAATCCACAAGAAAACTAATTTGAATTTTATAAATCTAGCAATTTAGTCTCAATTGATCGGTTGCCACGGGATTTTGATGAGATGACGTTCCACTCCGTTGACATCAGAGATGTGATATGAATGCATAGGCATTGAATATAGATATATCTTTCAGAAGGAGTCGTGATGAGTATACAGCTGTTCCGGAACCAGAAATGGATTTAGTAAAGGGTGATAACTTCCGGGCAGTTCGGCAGAAACGAGAATTGTGAGAGACCCCGACAGAATATTTCTGGAATACTACACGAGAAGACTTGGACCCAGGATCGGTCGTATTGCGCACACCCAGTAGGCCAGAGTTCGGCATCATCGACGAGACATGTTATGAGTGACCATGATAGTTGGTCAGAGATCTTTAGAGGATGTGCCAGAGCGGAACTGTTTCCGTCATCATTTCCATATTGGACCGTTGAGCCGAGGAGTTATGTAACTGGCAATTCGCAGTGAGAGACGAGAGCCTAAGGGCACAAGGCGCCAGACCATAAACATGAGGCAAGTAGATATCTTGCTCTGCTAGTTTTGGATGCACCGACACTTTCTCGACTTTGACGGAAGGACATATCGACGACAGTGTTTACGATTTGCGATTTGGTGATTCGAATATCACTTGTCCGTCATTTTGGATTTCGATATTTTGGGCGATTTATTTACATGAATGGGTTTTCATGCACCACAGTGGCACTCGATTTCGATTTGATGTCATTCGAGATGGTTGATTTTGATTTCATGCCTATGGTATGTATGTGATTTGACTTGTGCTTTCGGTGTAGTTTTCATGCACTTTTAGTACTTTGATTCGATTTTATGCACGCTGATGCACGTGGTTGTGAGATTATATACCACGGTATACCTGATTTGGATTGAGGTTTTTTGTATACTGTCGATTTCGATTGTGATATTCGATATTTGTTTTCATGCACCTGGTGCACTTGAGTTGGATTCTTGCGCATACTTGGCGCGCTTGATGCGGTTTTGGTGCACACCAGATGCACTAAATCGGGATTCTTTGTGCATATCAGATGCACCTGATATTGTTGTAAGGCACACTCATTGCCCCTGACAGGTGTTTCCGTGCACACCCGTTGCACTTAGATTTAATTTCTGTGCACTTGTATGGCACATTCATTGATTTCGATTTCTGTGCACACAAGACGCACGTGGCATTCTTATACGCATTTTGTGATTGGTTTCTTTTGGAGCAGTATATTTTATGATATTTACTATTTGGTATAGTAACTGAACATGACTAGTCAGAGGACAGTACCTGAAACATGTTTTGCATGCATCGATAGTTATCGAAGTGTCAGGACCCGAAATAGCACGTGACTGGCACTTGAATCATGTAAAGTTTATAGGACCCCATCTAATTCAAGTAAGCCAAAAGCCCAGAAATCTAAACCATTTTAAAGAAGAAGTGAAGGAAAACTTGTTTTAAAGCAAGTGATTTTAATAAAATAAGTGGCAGTTAACATTTAAAAGCAACATCATATTTTCCCGAAAATTTCGGCAGAATCTCCTTTGTAAATACCGGCACCAAACGGGTACAAATAGGAATATATATGAATAATGCATAAAAGCATCCCCAAGCGAGAGCTTGCTCTTCGCCAATTGGCAGAAACAACCACGCAAGCGATATAATATACAACGCCGAAAGGCGAGGATCAAAACTCAGAAAGAAATCCACATCCTCAAGAAAACCAAAGAAGACCAATAATAATACAAGCGTGCGACTCTAAGGTCGAAAGAATATACAACTGGTCTTCTAGCCTACCAAATAATACAAGTCTGGTTGATGGAGTTTACTAGATACAACTGAATAAATAAAAGTACTGCGGTGGTCACGATGCAAGTGAACCCACCTACCAAAGCAATCACCCGGAAAGAAGCAGTGTGCCAGCAAAGCCGCCAAGGAAACATGTACGGCAAAACCTGTAAGAAACTGTGGCACAACGGGGTGAGTTGCCAAATCATGAGTAGAAAACATCACTGAGAAGAAATTGCATATATGACTCTCTCCTAGGTCATACAATATAATCCTCAATATATAACCTGAAGCATCTAATAATGACAAGGGTAAACATTTATACATAAGTGTAATACCAAGTGCTTGTGTCAGTGCCTCAGGTAGCAACATATCACATATATGATGTACGAATACATAAATGATGAAAACCAAATACATATTGAATAAGAAAACTGTTTTCTTATCTCAGTGAGATTTCTGTATAAAACAGAAGTATCATCAATGAAATCAACAGAGAATCCGTGTCAAGCACCGACATAAAACATATATCCCAATATCTCAATATCTCGGGCTCCGGCAATCCGGACTGGCCCATATCATAAAATCTCATTATCTTAATGTCTCGATATCTCGGATTCCGGCAATCCGAACTGGCCCCGGGCTCCGGCAATCCGGACTAGCCCATACAATCAAATCTCACGACTACGTCGGTATCCTCCGGATATCCGCCGCGTCATAAATAACCGGTCGGTAGTGCTTCCCTGCCAGGCTCAACGCCATCATCTGCGACCATTTTTCCCCAGGGTACCGCACCGGGTCCATCATGCACCCGCAGACGGTTCATCCTCCACCTCGAATCGGGTGTATGATACTGCTCAAGAGCCGAGAAAACTCATGGTGGACACATCTCACATCATATCACGAGAAAACCGTAATTTCTATCTTTTGAAATAAAAATGAGTTAATAAAATCCTTGCGGTTTCTCCAAATCCAGAAATCTCATGGAAAATCCGAAATCCCAAACTCATGAGTAAATATACAATGAATTATCGGCATAAAGCCACATAATATTGCATGACAAATGGATAAATACACATGCATGGATATCTAAGTGAAAGAATTCAATATCTAATTTAGCACATGAAAGCAAGTATACTAATAATGTGTTCAAACCACCAACTAGCAGCTTATATCAATGAAGTACTATTTCTAATGTGTACGTGACATGGAAATTACCGATGATGATGTTTGTGAGCCGGCAAGCAAGTGTACGTGGAGTATACGCATCATCGGTAATGGTGCTAGTGTCCTAACAGCATGGGTTCATAATAACAAAGGAAATCATAAGTATAAGTATGCAATGCGATAAGAACAACATGAATATATGGAAAAGATGTAGTAACCGCAACATATAAGAATATGCATATATATATATATATATATATATATATATATATATATATATATATATATGATTCATACAGTTTTAGCATTTGAAATAGCACGAATCGTGGTTTTTAGAAAATAGGGGCTACGATATTTTTAAGAAAAGGTACGTCCTTTGAAATATCTGTAATATCCCTCGGTCTGTCTTTAAAATACTCGCGATTCGTTAGTTTGAAAATAAGTATGACTCGAGCCCAGTCTAACATCTACCTGATAACTACAGGACTAAACTAAGAGACTAATCGAACGGGTAAGGAAATCCACCTAAGTCCGAGTCGATATATTTAGTAGTCGGTGATCCCGCCTCAATAGCGTTACGTACGTTAAAATATATAATACGACATCCACGAGTCAAGAGTGTGGATCAATCATCATATTTATACTTCGTACGGTAAAATCCATCGTACGGTATCCCAAAATCGGGGTACGGGTCAAATATCACATTTATCTCATTATTCATATGGTATCATTATCATAATATCAAGAACTAGAGGTACTGATCTAAAGTCTAGTACATTCCGATACCATCAACATATATCCGCGTGTGTATGAAAACACACCGCCCAACAATCCGCTCATATATCATGTCGTATATCATAACACGACCCAATTCACATCACCGATCTTACGGCATCATGCCCAATCACATCGACTCACCTCCAAGTATCATATACTATCCTCATCATCCGTGCATACGTATATGTATATATATATGTGTGTGTGTGTGTGTGTACACCAATGCATCCATACACACACACACACACACACACACACACACACACATATGAACATATACACCCATAAATCATATCACGTGTGTGCATATGTGTGTGTCAACCTTACTCTAGGGTTCACGACTAAGAAACTAACTAACTAAAAGCACATTCATCTAAATTACACTAAATCCAATCCGTGGTCTCCTAAAGCCTTCCTTGCTAAGTATTCATATCTCGCAATAACATATATATATATATATATATATATATATATATATATATATAAACACATACACACATATAAACACATCATATTCTACAAAATTGCGGGGGTGATATACGCCATCCACCCGACTTTCCCCGTAGATATATATCTACTCACTTGGACGCCTCGGTTAATCTGATCCGATCTCCGTCTTGTCTTTTTCCGCGCCACATCCGACGCCTCTGCAGTCGATCGTAGAATCGCACACAAGTAAAAATAGAATAAATATATAATTAGTCGCGGACACAACCAATACAAGTCAACCACGCGCCTTAACTAGATGCGCACACACTTGGTGCACAAACACGCTCGCGACAACGCCACAGACCACAAGTAGGGTCGCAATACGTGGCAACACCAAACCAAAACCCAATCGCACTAATCGCGCGTTCACAACACACTAAATATATATGAAATAGGTTATAATTCACCAAAACCTCAAACTTAAATAAAATCGATTTAACCCAAAAACCTAGTAAGCATCTTTTAACCGTTTTAGTACAACTTAATGTTTTAACAATTTTAGTGGCCACAATACTCACTAAATAACTTAATTAGGTCACACAAATATTAACTAGATTTTTATCTCAATTATCTCATAATTTTTAAAAACCTAGTTTGCACAATTATGATTTAGACAATTTTAAAGTATCAATTTGCAAACTAGCAACTATTTTAGATTTTTCATTTCTTAAGATGATAAACTACACTTTGAAACCATAATTACATGATAAAAACCCTAACTTGAGTTCAACACCTTCTCTTAAAATTCCAAATCTTGAAATCAACACTATATTAATACCTTATTAAGCTTGATTTAAGAAATTAACCAACAAGTAACCAAATGTTTAAGATTATACCTTCATAAATTTTGAGATCTAGCATGCTAACATAGCATCCAAAATGGTTCTCTAGCTCCAAGATCCATGCTTGAATGGCCAAAGAATAATGGGTAAAGCTTGGATTTGGAGTTAATGGAAATTTGTGTGGATTTTATTGGATTTTTGAGTGAGGCTTTTTACATGAAAAATGAAGAATTTGAGAAGGGGGTTGCTGCTGGATGAGGCTTGGCCACAGCCAAGGAAGTAGGGGAGAGAGAGAGAAGTGTGTTTGTGGCCAAGTCAAAACAACCCATACCCAATTAGAATGCAACATACTCTTTGTTTATTGTTTTCTTTTTTTTTTCCTTTGTATTCTTTTAACTTTTGAAGTGTTGAATTGGGGAGGGGCTGCCTTGGGGATTTCGGCCAGAATTTGAGGAGTAGGAGAGAGAGTGAGGTGTGTGTGGGTATGTGTAGAAGAATCTCCAATTATTACCTCTTTTACTTATTTCTTTAATTATCTTATTTTCACAATTTAAGCCTTTTTCCTTTATATTTTCAAAACCATCTTGACAACTTATTTTCATTTCAAAAACAACATGTTACATTTTGGTTTAATGTGTCATGATGCAAAAAACTTGTATTAATCCATTCTAATTTGTAATTATCACTAATTAAATGTATTAGTGAAGGCTTAAAATAATATTTAACATAATTAATTACGGAAAATATTTAAGTAAACCAACAATTTTATAAGTGACTCATTAAATACCAAATACTAGCAATTATATAGCTAGAATAGGTATATTTAAGTTTATGTGGAAAAATAATTATTTCCTGTTTTTTACGAAAAACACCAGTTATTTTACCGATTATCCGAAATTTCATCTAAACGATTTTCAAAACGTTACAATCTTCCCCCCTTAAAGAAATTCGGTCCCCGAATTTAAATTTAAAACACCCCCAAATACTAAAACATTTCAGCAAAGCACTCAAATCGGCGGGGCTCCTAAATCTTAAATACTTAAGGCATATTTTAGCGCAATGCATGCGCATGAAAAACGAGTATAAAACTCAAAGTCAAAACTCCGTCAAGTATCACGCAATTATCGGAGTATGGTGAAGATACCAATATCAAAATCCAATATAAAAACCAACATGACATACATCAAAACTATAATATGTACACAGTACGCATCGTTGTAAACTCGTCAAAACATCTGGAAAAATAAAATGCATGCCAAACCTTTTCCAAGTTGCTGTGCGATGCGCGTATCACAGCACAAGTAGCGGACGTTTATTGTAAGAAGGATAACTATATATATGTATATCCTTTGTTCAACATACACGTCCCATCTTTTTGACAAATAATTTAGAAGGGCTTCCTTTGTAAAATGTTTCGTGTCATCTCAGACACATAGGAAAAATATAGAGACTATAGCTCTTTTTTGGAAATCCCTTCGGTAACCATCGACGCATGCAAAAACACCTAGGTACTGTTCTCTGAACAGTCCTGCTCAGTTACTAACCCAAATAGTAAATATCATAAAACACGTCCTGCTCAAAGGAAATCATACTCAATAATATATGCAATAATGGCACGTGCGTCTGGTGCGCACAGAAATCGAAATCAATAAATGTGCCATACGTGTGCACAGAAACAAAAATCTAAGTGTAACGGGTGTGCACGAAAACACCTGTCAAAGGCAACGGGTGTGCCTGACAACAATATCAGGTGCATCTGATATACACGAAAAATCTCGATTTAGTGCATCTGGTGTGCACTAAAACCGCATCAAGCGCGCCAAGTATGCTCAAGAATCCAAATCAAGTGCACAAGGTGCACGAAAACAAATATCGAATATCATAATCGAAATCGGCGGTATACAACATACATCAGTCTAAATCAGGTATACCGTGGTATAAAATCTCAGAATCACGTGCATCAGTGTGCACAAAATCAAATCAATGTACTAAAAGTACATGAAAACTACATCGAAGGCATAAGTTAAAACACATATATCCCATAGGCATGAAATCAAAATCAAACATCTCGAACGACATCAATCGAAGTCAAGTGCAACTGTGGTACACAAAATCTCAATCATGCAAATAAACCGCCTAAAATAACGAAATCCAAAATGACGTACACGTGATATTCGAATCTCCAAATCGCAAATCATAAACACTGTCCTCGATATGTCCTTCCTTCAAGTCGAGAAGGTGTCGGTGCATCCAAAGCTAGCAGAGCAAGATATCCACCTGCCTCCTGTTCATTGTCTGGCGCCTTGTGCCCTTAGGCTCTCGTCTCTCACTGCGAATTGTCAGTTGCATAACTCCTCGGCTCAACGGCCTAATATGGAAATGATGACGGAAACAGATCCGCTCTGGCACATCCTCTAAAGATCTCTGGCCAACTATCATGGTCACTCATAGCATGTCTCGTCGATGATGATGAACTCTGGCTTACTGGGTGTGCATAATACGACCAATCCTGGGTCCAAGTCTTCTCATGTAGTATTCCAGAAAGATCCTGTCGGGGTCTCTCCCAATTCACTTTTCTGCCGAACTGCCCGGAAGTTATCACCCTTTACTAAATCCATTTCTGGTTCCGGAACAGCTATATACTCATCATGACTTCTTCAAAAAGGTATATCCATATTCAACGCCTCTGTGTGTGTATCGCATCTATGATGTCAATGGAGTGGAACGTCATTGGTTACTGCCGGAAACTGGGAAGACTGAACGTCTTGCCTGAATCTGGGGGCAGATGCTATTTGGTTTTCCGTCCACCTCTCCGAAGATGCCAAGTTGATTTATGGCACCATGTATCGAAGGTTTAGACGGATGCGGCCGATATAGCAGACTTTGTCAGATTCCCCCTCGTATGAGGTTTTTTTTATTGTGGGGACGCTCTTCCCTGCAGGCGCAAGCCCCTGCAGTTAATTACGCTACCGCATCGCGGTAACCACTTTTTCCTTCTCCAGATGTTCACTTCGTGTCGTGTGTGTTTGTTTTTATTTTGGTTGCCTGTGGATTGTATACGGAGACTAATTTATGTTGTCACCCGTAGGACGTGGATTAATCCAAATCCATATTTTATTAGATTTGGGTTTGGTTTGGTTTAAGTGTCGTTAATCTTGTTTTAGATTAAGGTCAACTTAAACGTTTGTTGATGATACTTTAGTCTAATTTTAGACTAAGATCTACTCAATGGGGTTTGGGATCATTTAGATCCAACAAAAGAGTATTTGGACTCTATTGTTTTAGTTTAGAGACATTGCGGTCCAGTGGTTTTGTTAATCTCATTGAGATTAAGATCAACTTGAATGTTTGTTAAGGATACATTAGTCTAATTTTTAGACTAAGATTTACTTAACAGGGTTTTGGGATCATTTAGATCCAACAAAAGAGAAACCATGAACCAGAATAGAAGAGCTTGCTCCAATCATGAGTAAATATTTCGTAGTAGCCTCATTAGACCGAGCATTTAGACTCTATTGTTTTAGTTTAGGGACATTGCGGTCCAGTGGGTTTAAGGACATCATAGTCCATGGCAGTTTAAAGACATCATAGTCTGTAAAGTTTAAAGACGTCATAGTCTATGAGTTTAAGGACCTCATAGTCCGTAAAGTTTAAAGACGTCATAGTCTTTAGGGCTTTGGGGGATGTTCCAAAATTTATTGGTTATTGGGACCCTCCATCTCTCTGAAGACGTTGAAGGATTACAACGACATGTATCAGAGGTATGAAGAGATGTACCCTTGAACCAACGTCCCGATCTGGGGAAGTGGGATAAACATCTTATTAGCTGTTTTGAGATTGGCTTTGGAAACCCTGAGCATGAAGGGCTTAATTGATGGTCCTTGGAACATTTGTTCTGATTCTGGCTAATGTTAGCCTTTCATAGTGTTCAACACTAACATGTTTATTTAGCATTCACGTGCTCCCACGTGATACTCTGAAGCAGTGTTAAACACTGGATTTTGAGAGTGCTCACGTGCCATACGTGATGCATATAAGTGTTAAACACTTTAGCCCTGTGGCCGTTACGTGTAAGCACGTGAGGCGCTTTAAAACTTCGAGAGCGCTGCTTCTTTGGATTTATCCTTTATGTTCTCTTCTGAGTGTTAAGCGCTATTGGGTCACGTGGGATCACGTGAGGCGCTTCCTTTGTTTATTCCTTTCTTTTTTTGTGAGTGCCAAGTACTGTTATGGGATCACGTGTGAGCACGTGAGCAGATCTCAGCTATTCTCTTTTGTCCATCAAAAGCGCTCATGTGGGAGCACGTGATCAGCTGTTTATTGTGTTGGGTACCAATCCCTCTATGTGCATGGAGATTCTGAGTTTCGAGACTTTTAAACTCATTGTTTTGTAAGAATTAAATTCTTAGTTTTTCCCTCAGGTTTGGGATCTGTATGGCAGAATCTCCCCGATGAGAATTAAATTCTCAACTTGTGGGGAGATCTGTTTCTGCAGATATTTTACCATAAGGGAGAACTAAGTTCTCATATGAAGGGTTAAACCCTTGTTTCATTAGAGAAATTAAATTTCTATATATTTTTATGGGAGAATTAAATTCTCTGAACTTAGATCCCTCTCTAGGTTTTAGATCTGCATGGTAAAATCTTCCCGATGAGAATTAAATTCTCAACTTGTGGGGAGATCTGTTTCTGCAGATCTTAACCAGAGGAAGAACTAAGTTCTTTTTAGAAGAGTTAAACTCTTATGTAGGTGAAGAACGGATGAGGTTTTCTCTGTGTTTTGTTCCTTCTCTTACCTCGGATTTTTCTTTTTGTTTTCTCTTCTTTGACTTGAAGTCTCTCCCTTTTTCTCTTTTTCTCAGAACTTCTCAAAGCTTTTTTTTCTTCTTCTCTCCTCTTCTTCCTCTTTTTTCTTTTTCTTTTTGGGCTCCTATTTATAGGAGAAAGAAAAGAATCGGTTTGTTTGGCCAAATCTCTTATTAAAAGATTTTGATTGATTTTATGATCAACCAAAATGATCTTTTAGATCAACCGATGAATTTTATTCACCATTGGATTTTTAATCCAAGGACTCCTGTTTTACAGAAGTTATTTCTTTTGTTGTTCTTAACAAGTTTAGGAAGATTTCCCTTGCACAGAATTTTTCTGTTGATTGGTGATCTTTAATCACCATTGGATCTTTAATCCAACGGTGTTCTGTCTTACAGAGCGTAATCTTTCTCATTTAGAAAGATCCAAGGAAATATTTTCCAAATAAAGCTTTTGGTCCCTTTTAATTGGATTTTACTTCTATTGGTTCAGAGGGCATAGGAGTCTATCACGTGTAGCACGTGACCCCATCAAATTAAACCGTCCAAAGGGTGTCACGTGCTATCACGTGAGTGTTCTTTTTGTCCGACCTGCTTGCTTCATTCAGACGCCTGTATACTTTGTCTATAGGGGTCACGTGTCTGCACGTGATGTTCAGCTTTGGCTTAATTTTGTTAAGTGCAACGCTTATCACATGTGGGCATGTGATGTTCCACTTAGGGACTTTCTACCTTTGCTTTATTTATTTATTTATTTTCCGTGAGGGAACAAATGCCCCCACAGTGTTATTCTCACGTGGTTTGCACGTGAGTGCAACACTGTCACTTTCACAGCCGTTGGATTGTCTAGGGGAACGGGAAGATGAACCGCCCTAGTCACGTCTTATAAATGCAAGGGTTTGGTTCCTTAGGCAGCCACTGTTTCCTTCATCTTCTCCCTTCTTCATTTTCTTTGAGAATTTAATTCTCTTCCTCAGAGCTTAGTTCTCTGCCCTTGCAAATTTTCAGAGTTTAACTCTGTCCAAAGAAACCCTTTTTCCAGGTAACACTTCGTACATCAGAAAAACTTTCCTTTTTAAAGAACGACTCTGGATTTTAAATCCACCACGAGAGCTTTGCTCTCCTCAGAAACCCATCCTCCAAAGATGTGATCTTTGAGCAGTAGAACCCCATATATCAAGCATTTTCTTCTGATTTTGAGGATTCATGGGATTTTTGTTTCTTATATATATATATTTTCTGTGGGTTTCTGGAATTTAATTCCATCATATAAAAAGGAATTTAATTCCTAAAGCGAAGAGCTTAGTTCTGAAAAGATGAAAGGGATCCTTTGGGAATTTTATTCCTCGGTGTTCTTGAAATTCTTTTCTTAGGGTTTTATCCTTATTCGCACGAATTTGAATTTTCTGGTAACAGAGCTTGTCTTCCTAAGAAATTTGTTTGAATCCCAATATTTGTTTTAATGAGGGACTTCTTGATCACTGAACTTTCACTGATATCTCTTTTCAGGCACTATGGCCGTTCATCTGTACTGTCTTGATGAAATTGTTTCTTATGAGGACATTCGTGCACAAGGTCGTTGTCAAAAGCAGGAGTTTACAAACGTCCAATGCACTAAGATTATGAATCGCTTCAATGAACACAACGGTCGACTGCTTCCTCGTCGCTCCGCTCTTTTGAAGGTCATAGTGAGAGCAATTTGGGGAGTGCTTCCTGAATTTTACGAAGCCATGCCGCTTGAGGCCCTGGATGACGCTGAAGATAAGGTGCATTCAGTATATCTGACGGGCCTAATCTCGAAGAAACGGCGAGATAATCTCACTGATATCTTGCATCAAGTTTTCTAACAGACGACGATATTCGCTGCTTATCAGAGGGCGAAGGACATTGGCGAGGATCCTGACGCTTGCTATCGTGAGAGGATGCACACGAGAATGGTCAGAAAGGCCAGAAACATTTTAGACGGCCTTACTTTTGAATTTCTCAATCCATGTCTCGGGTTTAACGTTTTACCATTGTAAACATTTTCTATTATTCTTGTATAAACTGTCGGAGTATGAATAATAAAAATTTTCTTTTTTTTCCTTTTTATGCTCATACGCGTTCTTTATGAAGTTTTGTCACACTGTTGTTGGTGTTCACGTGTTTTGCACATGAGGAACTGCTGGGGATTTCACTCTTGCATTGGCACCTGATCACGTGTTATACATGTGCGGTGTCATTCTAATTCCCAATATGGGTCAAGGCTAGTGCTCACGTGTTATGCACGTGGGCTCTGCTGATGGGGTCGTTTCGTCTCCTTGCACTGATTTCAATGAGTCACCTCTTTTCATTTCCAACGCTCTCCCCTTTTCTTGGGCCTTGGGAATAGTTCCACCATGCACAACATTTTCTGTGCATAGCATTGAATGCTCCCCTTTATAACCTGAAGCCGTGCCTTTCTTTTTCTCTTCAAAGAGAAACCCATTTAGACCTTAAAACGATCAAGTGTTATGGCTTGCAACCGCCCCCACACTCGTCGGAAACCATAGGAAGTGCCCGTCGAGAAGATGATTCCTCATTTTGCTGCGCGGCTAGCGGATCCTCTTCTCACCGATGCCGAGTGTGACGCGGTAATGCATTAGCTCCTGACTCGTAAGGGCTCTCCTATTCCTATGGACTCCATCTGGCTCCGGATGATCTTATTGTCTGTGCTCGCCGATATCCCTCCTCATCCGACAGAGATGACTTCTGCGATCCTTGATGCGGCGGATGACAAGATCGAGTGCTTTCACGAGGCTTGTCTAATTACTCAAGCTCTGAAGGATCATTCAGTTTATATGCTGAGTCAGATAAGGGCCCGACGGGCAATCATGTCTGCTTTCGCTGATGAGTACGGCGCCAATCGGTAGGGAGCAACTCCTCGCGAAAACCGTCGCTTCGACGTGTTGGAGAAGGCGGAGAGGGAACTGGAGAATTTTGTTTTTTTCTTTGTTAACCCTTGTATTTCCGATCTCATGTTTGGTGATCTCTTTTCTATAGAGTAGTATATTTAAATCAATGTATTTCTTTTATCATTGGCTGCTGAATGCTTCTCTGCTGAATTTTTCTTTTCATATGTTCCTCCCACCTGAGTACATGAGTTTTATACTTTACCCCTAGGAAATTTATTTAAGTCAAGTACTGTGGTCATGCTGCCTGCAAATCAGTACGTTTTGGGTGTCAATTTTTATTTAAACGGGCATATATTTGCAAATGCATACTTAACGGGGTGTACACCAAGGATTCCCCTTATTGCCTTATATAGTACACGGCTTTGCGCGTGTTTTGGGTTGATTACTATCATTGAGTGGAGGCTTGTTTATACGGTCTCGAGTGCACACGCCTTTCCTCAGAGGTTGTGGCTGCAAAGACGAGCTTGCGGGGGCTGATCGAACGATGCGCTGCAAATCTACAATCATGTGAGAAGAGGCTTAACCGGAAAATCTCGGAGTGGGAACTGACCTCGAGTGTTTTGGGAGAACTTCAAGCTGAGCTCACTACCAAGACCACTCGTGCATATGAACTTTGGCGGGTACTTCAAGAAGCTATCAGGGAGGTAGTGGCTGTAGATAAAGCCGTTATTTTCACCCGTGAGATGGTTGAAGCTCACAAAGTTGCTGAAAAGGAGCTTGAGGTTCGGCTTGCCTCGTATCAGGCTCAGCAGTCTCAGGCGGAGACCCGTCTCGTGGCGATAATAAAACTTGAAGTCGAGGCCCAACGAGCGAGCGATGAATTTAGGAGTCTATTGTGCCGTCCGCCGGCTTAAAGATTTTTTTTTTGTAATTTCTCTTTTTTGTATCTGCTCCTGAATGAGAGGGTATTTTGTATCCATTTTGATTCTTTTTACGACATGTATCTTGTATTCATTTTGAATTCATGAATAAAAGACATATATTTTCCTTATCTCGTGTTTGCATGTAGCTCTGATGGATGTGGTTCATATGTAGTTTATCTTTGATTTTCCTGCAGGGCAGCGATGGCTTAGACGACAGGGTTAGGATTTGCCACCTAAGACTTTTCAACTTTATGAGGCGTGAGGGCCTCATAAAGATTTTTCTCCCTATGAGTCGAGAGGATCTCATAGGTGCAATTTCTACTTAGGGGTCATGAGGACTCCTAGATGCCTTTTCTTGTGAGAGTCGTAAGGGATTTCACAAGAGAACTTTCTTTTTATGGGTTGTTAGGTTTAATGTGTTGATTTATTTCCGAGTCGAAGCATTGCTTTACGACAAAGGAAACATGGGTTGATGTATTTCCAAGACGGAGCATTGCTCCGGCGGGGGGTGTTAGGGGTTGACATGTATCGGAGTCGAAGCATTGCTTTACGACAGGGAGGTCAGGGGTTGACATGTATCCGAGTCGAAGCATTGCTTTACGACAGGGAGGTCAGGGGTTGACATGTATCCGAGTCGAAGAATTGCTTAACGGCAGGGAGGTCAGGGGTTGACATGTATCCGAGTCGAAGCATTGCTTGACGACAAGGAGGTCAGGAGTTGACATGTATCCGAGTCGAAACATTGCTTGACGACAGGGAGGTCAGGGGTTGACATGTATCCGAGTCGAAGTATTGCTTGACGACAAGGAGGTCAGAAGTTGATATGTATCCGAGTCGAAGCATTGCTTTACGACAGGGAGGTCAGGGGTTGACATGTATCCGAGTCGAAGCATTGCTTTACGACAGGGAGGTCAGAGGTTGACATGTATCCGAGTCAAAGTCATTGCTTGACGACAAGGAGGTCAGGAGTTGACATGTATTCGAGTCGAAGCATTGCTTTACGACAGGGAGGTCAGGGGTTGACATGTATCCGAGTCGAAGCATTGCTTGACGGTAGGGAGGTCAGGGGTTGACATATATTCGAGTCGAAGCATTGCATGACAGCAAGGAAGTCAGGGGTTGACATGTATCCGAGTCGAAGCATTGCTTGACGGCAGGGAGGTCAGAGGTTGATATGTATCCGAGTCGAAGCATTGCTTGACGACAGGGAGGTCAGGGGTTGACATGTATCCGAGTCGAAGCATTGCTTGACGACAGGAAGGTCAGGGGTTGACATGTATCCGAGTCGAAGCATTGCTTGACGACAGGGAGGTCAGGGGTTGACATGTATCCGAGTCGAAGCATTGCTTGACGACAAGGAGGTCAGGAGTTGACATGTATCCGAGTCGAAGCATTGCTTTACGACAGGGAGGTCAGGAGTTGACATGTATCCGAGTCGAAGCATTGCTTTACGACAGGGAGGTCAGGGGTTGACATGTATCCGAGTCGAAGTCATTGCTTGACGACAAGGAGGTCAGAGGTTGACATGTATTCGAGTCGAAGCATTGCTTTACGATAGGGAGGTCAGGGGTTGACATGTATCCGAGTCGAAGCATTGCTTTATGATAGAGAGGTCAGGGGTTGACATATATTCGAGTCGAAGCATTGCTTGACAACAAGGAGGTCAGGAGTTGACATGTATTCGAGTCGAATCATTGCTTGACGACAAGGAGGTCAGGAGTTGACATGTATCCGAGTCGAAGGCATTGCTTTACGACAGGGAGGTCAGAGGTTGACATGTATCCGAGTCGAAGCATTGCTTTACGACAGGGAGGTCAGAGGTTGACATGTATCCGAGTCTAAGTCATTGCTTTTTGACAGGGAGGACAGGGGTTAACATGTATCCGAGTCGAAGTCATTGCTTTACGACAGGGAGGTCAGGGGTTGACATGTATCCGAGTCGAGTCATTGCTTTACGACAGGGAGGTCAGGGGTTGACATGTATCCGAGTCGAAGTCATTGCTTTACGACAGGGAGGTCAGGGGTTGACATGTATCCGAGTCGAAGTCATTGCTTTACGACAGGGAAGTCAGGGGTTGACATGTATCCGAGTCGAAGCATTGCTTTACGACAGGAAGGTCGGGGGTTGACATTCGGTTGTCTGTGAATCGTATAGTCTTGGAACTGGGGGCTTTGCCGTGGCTCCGATTGGTGGCGTTGCGTCCGTGCCCTGCTGGTATGAGGAAGAACGCCGTTGTTGGTCTCTGAGCTGTAGATGTGGCCGTCGAGATCTCGAACTAGGGGCATTGCCATGGCTCCGCTTTGTTGCGACCTTGAAGTCGGTTGTTGACGTCATGTTTGCATCTAGTTGGAGTAAGAGGAAACGCCGTTGTTGATCTTTAGGCTGTAGATGTAGTTCCCTTTTCGTTTTATGCCCATGGATTGTATACAGGGGTTAGTGTGATTTCACCTGCAGGGCTAAAGTTTCATTCTTTCATTCATTTTTTTATTTCTTTCTACGATGCTCTATTTTAGCATTTTATATCGCGAAAGTCGCGATTGCCCAATCATTTGGGCTATTTTTTCGCGGTGTCTAATCATTTCGGCTATACGTATATTTTTTCTTTTGCTCGCTGTTTTTTATTGCGAGTTGCCCAATCATTTCGGCTATTTCTGTATGCTTATCTTTTAGTTGCTAATTTTTTTGCAAGTTGCCCTATCATTTCGGCTGTTTAGTATGCATTTTATGGTTCGCTGACTTTTTGCCGCGAGTATAGGACTTGGGATCTGATACCAACCTCAGCATCAGCATCGCCGCGACCGGAATATTGCCAGGAGCGAATCATCATTTGCCGTGAAAGGACTTAGGATTTGACACCGATTTGGGCATCAGCATCGTTACTACTAGGACATTGTCAGGAGCGAATCATCATTTGCCTCTGTCAATGTCGAACAAAGGTGGCTTAGCAAACAGGGTTAAGATCCTGTTGACCAAGGCTTTTGACTTCATGAGCCGTAAGGGTCTCATAAAGGTATTTCTTCTTACGAGTCATGAGGATCTCGTAGATGTGTTCTCCTTAAGAATCATGAAGGTTCTCAAGTGCGTGTTCCCTTATAAGTCCTAAGGATCTTATAAGAGTGTTTTCTCCTTATAAGTCGAGAGGACTTATAAGTGTTTTTCTCCTTATGAAGACATCCCTCGTCGCTGGTGGGACTCTGTTGGGGAGATGTTTGTTTGTGCCCGTGGATTGTATACAAGGGCCAGTATTGAACCGCTCGTAGGGAAATATCGGGGTGTATGACGGCTTAAGAACAGGTTTAAATCCCTATAGCTTAAGGATTTTGAACCTTATGAGCCGTGAGGGTCTCATAGGGGGATTCTCCTTACGAGTCGTGAGGATCTCGTAAGTGTAACTTCTCCTTATGAATCGTGGGGATCCCTAAGTGTGTTGCTTCCCTCTGCGAGTCGTAAGGATCTCACACAGGTATTTTCTCCTTACAAGGTCGAGAGGACCTTGCAAGTGTCTTTTTAACGAGATGGCGCCCTTTCGGGTTTTCACAAACTCGCCGGTAGCCCTGCTGTTTTTACTCACGGAACCCTTTCGGGTTTTCATCCGTGCCCATTTCGCTTATGGACATACCGTTTTTTTTTGCGTCAGCCTTGGGATGCTGCAGTTTGTAGTAGTTTTAAGACGTTTCGGTCAGTAGTTAGTTTTAAGACATCTCGGTCCGTTGTTATTTTTAGGACATCTCAGTCCGTTGTTAGTTCTAGGACATTTCGGTCCGTAGTTAGTTTTAGGACATTTCGGTCCGTTGGATACTACTTTCAGAGTCTGGGCTTGGGAAGATAGCGAGCGGACATAGGCATCTTCATCTATCGTTGACCTAGGCCGTGACTCCTCAGGCATAGTACTTCTTCAGAAACCGACCGTTTATTGGCCGAAAGGGTCTTTCGCCATGCATATCCATGAGTAGATAGGCTCCCCTTGGTATACCTTGTCTATGATGTATGGGCCCTCATAATTCGGCTCGAACTTCCCCCGTTTGGCACGATTGGAGATCATAGGTCTCTTGACTACTAGCACAAGTTCGCCTTGGCGAAATGTTCTCGGTCTAGTCAACCTTTCGTTTGAGCGCGTCATCCTTACTTTGTAAGCTTCTAGGTTTTGCTGCGCCATAAGACGGGTTTCATCGAGGGCATCGAGCTCTTCGAGCCGAAGATGAGCATTCTCTTCGTCCGTTAGCTCGTAATGAACTGCCACTCGTAGAGAGAGTAGCCCTATCTCCAAGGGGAGCACCGCTTCTGTGCCGAATACCAATACGAATGGCGTCGTACTCGTAGCTGTTTTGAACGCAGTCCGATACGCCCAGAGAGCTTCATGCAGTCTCTCGTGCCAGTCCTTCTTATTTCTGGACACCGTCTTCTTTATGATCTTTGTCAAAGCCTTGTTGAAAGCCTCAGCTAGACCGTTAGCTCGGGGATTATAGACTGAAGAGTATCTCCAGTCTATATTATGCTGCTGTGCGAAGCGGCTAATTTTGTGACTTCTATAGGCTGTCCCGTTATCGGAGATAATCCGTCGTGGAGTGCCGAACCGATAGATGACGTGTGTCTTGAAGAAATGGAGAATATTCTCCGTCTTCACATCTCTTAGCGGTATGGCTTCTGCCCATTTAGAGAAGTAATCGGTTGTCGACAATATGAACCGTTGTCCTCTAGACGATGCTGGTTCGATGGGCCCAATTATGTCGATTCCCCACATTTCGAACGGCCAGCTAGCCACAGTTGGGTAAAGCGGGTTTGGATGCTGGTGAATGAAGTCCCCGTGAATCTGGCACGAGTGGCACTGCTTCGCGTATTCGAGACAGTCTTGAATCATCATGGGCTAATAATAGCCCATCCTTTTGATCTTCGGCTTCATCTTTGGCCCGGCTTGATGAGAACCGCAGAGTCCGTCGTGGGTTTCTTGGATGACTCTCTTTGCTTCTTCCGGTCCTAGGCATCTTAGCCACAGGGAGTCGAACGATCTCTTATACAGAGTATTGTTGACGAAGGCAAAAGACAGAGCTCGTTTCATGAGCTGATGTCTTGAGGACGCATTTTCAGGTGTTCAACGGGATTTGAAGTAGTCTATAAAGACTTCTCTCCAATCCTTAACCCTTCCTTGGTCCTCTATTTGTAGGGTCGTTTGCTTGGTTGCTTCTCTTTCTTCAAACGACTCCGGAGATATTTCTGCTGGTGTAAGAACCCGCCGGCTTTGCACAACGATCCTCACGTCATTGAGGTTTTCATCAGCCAATTCTTTGGCGGGTTTGGCCAATGCATCCGCTTTGCTATTCTCCGCTCGCAGTATGCTTTCCAGAATGTAGGAGGGAATTTGAGTCAGCAGTTGCTGCACTCTCTCGCCATACTTCACCAATTCTGGTTTGCACATTTGATAGTTGCCATTTACTTGACTGACTACCAGCCGGGAGTCTCCGTATATGAGGAGGTTTTCGATTCCCACGTCGACAGCGATCTCAAGACCTGCTATCAAAGCTTCATATTCGGTTTCATTGTTCATCCTCAGCTCTGTCAAGGAAAAGGCAAAGCGCATTATCCCTTCTCGTGGAGTCACAAAGATAAAGCCTACCCCAGATTTGATTATGGGGGAGTTGTGCTTTCGCTTCTTCATGGAAGACGCCCCATCGAAATAGAGTTCCCATCGGGTGTCACTCTCTTCTTCCTCCTTGTCAATCGTATCAAACGAGTGCTCGTCTGGCAGTTCGTAGTTCAGGGGTGAATCTGCTGGTATTGGATGCTTGGCGAGGAAGTCGGCGATGGCCTGGCCTTTCACTGCCTTGAGCGGTCGATATGTTATCGAGAACTCCATCAAGAGTAGAGCCCATTTAGCGAGTCGTCCTGTTAGTATGGCTCTTGACATCAAATACTTGAGAGGATCCACTTTTGATATGAGGTGGACCTCATGCACCAATGCATAGTGCCGAAGCTTCGTTATCGCGAAAATTAATGCCAGGCAGTGTTTTTCGATGGGTGAGCAGTTATTTTCTGCCCCCAGGAGAACTCGACTCAGATAGTAGAGGGATCTCTCCTTCCCTTGGTCATTTTCCTGTGCCCATAGTGTGCCTAAAGAACCTTCAAGGGCTGTTGTGTATAGGATGAGGGGCTTTCCCTTAACCGGAGCGGTCAGTACCGGCGGATTCTGCAGGTATTGCTTGATTTAGTTTAGTGCGCTTTGGCATTTGCGATCCCATACGAACGGGGTCCCCTTCTTCATCATGTGACTGTAAGGGCGGCATTTACCGGAGAGGTTAGCTATGAACTGTCGGATGTATGCGAGCTTCCCTTGGAGAGACCGCAGTTGCTTGAGAGTCCTTGGCAGAGGCATCTCCATAATCGCCTTGATCTTTTATGGGTCTATTTCGATGCCCCGGTGTCGTACGATGAATCCTAAGAATTTGCCTGAAGAAACTCCGAACGCGCATTTGAGAGGGTTCATCTTCAAGTTGTACTTCCGAAGATGTTGAAACACTATCTTCAAATGCTCCCAATGCTCCTCGTACGACTTGCTTTTTACTACGAGATCGTCGATATAGCATTCGACGATTTCATGTATGAGGTCATCGAAAATCTTCGTCATAGCTCTCTGATAGGTAGCGCCGGCGTTCTTCAGACCGAAAGGCATCGCTTTGTAGCAGAATATTCCCAGAGGGGTCCGGAAAGCGGTATGCTTCTGGTCTTCGTGATGCATCTTTATTTGATTGTACCCTGACGAACTGTCCATGAAGGAGAAGACTTTGTGAGTTGACGTGTTATCTATCATCAGCTCGGTAACCGGTACAGGAAAGTCATCTTTTGGACAGGCTTTGTTGAGGTCCCGAAAGTCTACGCAGATGCGCACCGTCCAGTTCTTCTTCATTACCGGAACGATGTTGACGATCCAGACAGGGTATTGAACTTCTTGGACGAAGCCGAAGTCGATTAGCTTCTTGACCTCGGCGTTGATGCTCATCTCAAGTTCGAGCCGCATTTTTCTCGGTGCTTGTTTGACTAGCTTGACGTCCGGAGATATTGCCAATTTGTGTACAGCAATCTCTGGATCTAGTCCCAGCATCTCGGAGTAGTTCCATGCAAAGCAGTCTTTATATTGCATGAGGACATCTTTTAGCGTAGCCACCTGTTTGTTAGACAACAGCTCACTGACGAACGTTGGCCGCGAGTCGTTTGCCGTCCCTAAGTCGATTTTCTTTAGGTTGTCTGCAGTGGTGTGTATCCCATCTTCCAATTCTTTTGGCGCTGGTGGAAATTCTGAGATCAACTCGTCTTCATCTTCATTTGCGAAGCAATGGGAGAGGTCATCCATTTTCTCGCGCTCTCCTTCTTCTGACCGCGTTATCACGTGACGGGTGCGAGATCGCTTCCAAGACCGATGTTGATCTGGTTTTACTCTCGCCATATGCGTTACTTTTGGCACATGCCTTTGCGGTGGGGCTACCCTCCAACTGCTGGATAGAACGAATCTGCTGAGTTGGTTTTGATTTTCGACCCAGTTCTTGAAGGTGAAGCAGTCTTCAAGAGGATGTCATATTGCTCGGTGATAGGAGCAATAATCTGGGTGATGAACTTCGTTTGCTTGATCGGGACGCCGAGACTCCGGAAGTTTCATCATTTGATGTTTCATGACGAGGTCAAAGATTTTCCTTGTCTTTTCTCGGGGAAAGAATATGCTCGGCCTATCTTTTTCGTTAAAGACGGATTCCGGCTGAGCTTTTCTTGATCGTGTGGCCTTTTGGATCCGTTTCGCCGCTGTCGAACGTTTTTTCCGTTCTTCAACTCGTTTTTGTCTCTGCATCGGGCCTTTTTCGTGTATTAGGAGTGCGTGGTGGGCTGACGGCAAAGGGCATCATCATCTTCCGTGGCCTGCCGAATGAGGCGTTGCGTCTTGGCCTTCTCGTAAATGGCCATTTCGCTGCTGTAATCATTTGGAACTTTTTGACCCGCTTCCCTTATTGGCTTGTCCATCTGTTCTTCAAACGACAGACTCGGCATTTTTATAGCAGGACCTCATTCTGGTTCAACGTCAGGGTCTTTCAGAGGGGCATCTTCTTCTTCATCGAAGTCATTTATGACGTGACGGCCGTGGAACTGCTCCCGTTTCTTGGATTGGATATATCCAAGCCCGCTCGCTTCTATTTTCCCATTGGGCAACTTTCGCTGAGTTCTGGGGACGTTCCAGATCTTGTTGTAGAATTGGGCATGTCGCGTGGTTTGTTTGAAAGGTACGCTTTGGCGTCTTAATAACCTTTTTAATCCCTCCGTGTAGTACCTGGGCAGATGAATGGATTGGAGCCTGTCGAGCGCAGGATCGGCACTGTGCCAGATTTCTCTTTCAACTTTAGTCTCTGTGGATTGGTAGAATAAGATCACCTTTTCTCTTGGGAGGGACATAGAATGTTTGCAGCTCTTGCACATTATATGTTTCGAGCGTATCAAGCTCTCTGTAGTGCTGTCGCGGAACCATAGAGATCTGCAAGCTTTGATCTTCTCCAGTGAGGGTCTGTATTGATGGCCGGACCGAGAACACTGCGTTAACTTCGTCTTCAGAGTCGTTACCAAAGACCAGAATAGCGGTAGATGGTCTCGGCTTGTTGCATTGGGGTGGCCTCGAATAGACTATCTCTTCCTCCTCCTCGGTATCGCTCCCAAAGACCGGAATAGTGGTGATAGCTTTTTTCTTGTTCTCCGGCCTACGACATCTTTCCGTGTCTTCGAAGTCTGGTAAGAAGTACTTGGCGTCTTCATATTTGCGGACTTCGTTTACGGAGAATGGGTTCGGTCCCCCCGTCACTATGTATTCGAGCCTATCTTTGAAGTACTTCATACACTGATACTGTGTAGAAGGGATGATGTTGTACTCGTGTAACCAAGGCCTGCCTAGCAAAGCGTTGTTGCAAGTCTTGGCATCAATGACATGAAATTTGATGTCAGTGATAAGCAACCCAAGGCATAGTGCCAGTGTCACAGACCCGAACATTCGTGATGACTGGGAGTTGAATCCGGAGATAGTGATTTTATCCCAAGCGAGGTGTTGAACGCTTATGCAGATTTCTTTCAACACCCTCACATTTAGGAGGTTGACAGAGGACCCGTTATCAACTAAGATCTTCCCTATCTTGATGCCATGGCAGTATCCAGTAACATACAGGGACGGTTGTGCTCGCATGTTCCGAGGAGGAGATCTTCGTCGCCGAAAGAGATGTCAGCGGTGTGCAATTCTTCCAGCTCGTTCTTCATCTTTTCTTCGGCAAGGAAAGCTTGAAACTGTTCGGGCTCTTGTAGTGCCTTGATCAAAGAATCTCTCGCCTCTTTAGATAGCAGAAGGGCATCGAGAATGCTTAGCTATGAAGGTATTTTCTTCAGGTGTGCCAGAATGTTGTAATCCACCTTGTTCTTCTTTGGCGGGTCCTTGGCTACCAGCTCTTCGGCCACTCGATCATCGATGGTGATACCTTCAGGGACCTTTTCTTTCCCCTTATCTTTTTTGCCCGATCCCTTGTTTGTGGGTCCAAGATTCTTTTCGGGCAACATGCGATTGTGCAGCCGAATGTTCTCGCAGGTCTTCGTCTCTTCTGTCTCGAAGGTGGGTTCCTTGAAGAGAGGGCCGAGGGCTATTTCCTCATCAGAGTCGCTTCTGAATGTGAGAACTTATGATCCCTTGCTATCAACCATGTGACAGTTGCCGACAGTTCTTTTGTGCTCCTCGGTCGTATTTCTCCGCTCCCTACGAGTTTTGCGCTTCATCCGTTTGAAATGTTGTCGGTGAGCGACGTATCCCTACCACCAGTTTCTAAAGGCCATGTATTCCTCGGTTGGGTGTGCAATCCTCTGATGGTATAAGCAGTAGTTAGGATGCACATCCGCTCTGTCAGGATGCATACCGCTCGGTTAGGGGCTTCATTCCCACGGACAAGGCTTTGGCGAACCGTTTCCTCGTTTTAAGTTTGCTTTTGTCTGCCGGGGGTGCGCTTCGATCTGGTTGGAATGCTTCAACCTTTCCATCCAGTCGCCGACGCTTAGCCTTTTCAAATATGACTGTTCCCCTCCGAAAGACGGCGCACAGGAACTGCGAAGTCCTGGCGCTGAGATTCGGGGCAGATGCTAATTGGTTTTATCCGTCTGCCTCTCCGAAGATGCCAAGTTGATTTATGGCACCGTGTATCGGAGGTTTAGACGGATGCGGCCGATATAGCAGACTTCGTCAGATTCCCCCTCGCTTGAGGGGTTTTTGATTGTGGGGACGCTTTTCCCTGCAGGCGCAAGCCCCTGCAGTTAATTACGCTACCGTATCGCGGTAACAACTTTCTCCTTCTCCAGAATTTCACTTCGTGTCGTGTGTGTTTGTTTTGTTTGTGGTTGCCAGTGGATTGTATACGGAGACTAAGTTATGCCGTCGCCCGTAGGACGTGGATTAGTCCAAATCTGTATTTACTTAGATTTGGGTTTGGTGTTTTAGTTTAAGGATACGTTAGCCATATTGAGGCTAAGATCGACTTAAACTTTTGTTAAGGATACGTTAACCTAATCTCCAGACTAAGATCAACTTAACGGGATCGTTTAGATCCAACAAAAGAGCAATTGGCTCTATTGTTTAGTTTAATGACGTTGCGGTCAATTTCCAGTTTAGGGACATGGTGGTCCATCATTCCCATTTGGGGACGAACATTAGTTTAAGGACATTTCGGTCCAACATTCCCATTTTGGGACGAATATTAGTTTAGGGACGTTTTGGTCCACGAGTTTAAGGACCCCACAATTCAAATAGATGTGTGGTTGTTGGGACCCGTCACCTCTCTAACGTCGTTGAAGGATTACAACGATAGGGGTCAGAGGAGTTCAGAGATGTACCCTTGAACCAGACGTAAATTGATTTAGGAGAGCAGTCTTACTCAGTCAATTTAATTTGAGGACTTACGGCCATGATTGGGCTAAGTCCAGTTAAGAATATTCGATGTTTTTCTTGATTTTTGGCCTATTAGGCCTGTGCTAGGGCTTTGCCCATGTTTGATAATGCACTGCATTTTATTCTGGCCTGCTAGGCCCTTTAATTTGGGCTCGGTCCCTTTATAAATGATGCAGAGCATCTATTCTTATTTGGGCTCTGCCCTTCTTTAAAATAATGCATAGCATTTTATTTGGCATGTTAGGCTCTTTTAATTGGGCTTGGCCCTTCTGTAAATAATGCAGTGCATTAATTATCTGACAATGACTTATCAGGCGTTTTGCGCCAATTATTGAGCGCAAGCGCATGTGGAGGTGACACGTGTCACGCTCTGATGAGCGCAAGCGCAACAGCGCAGTGCGCTGCGCTGTTGCGCTGCTGACACGTGGCGCGCTCTGGTGAGTTGCGCCAACTTCAGAGAGCAATGCTCTATCTTAAAAGCGCACAGCACAAGTGGTCTTGGAGCTGACACGTGGCGCTCTCTGGTGGGTTGCGCCAACCCAGGAGCGCAACAGTGCAGTTTTTTGCAAGTGCAAGGCACTGTTTTAATTTCTTGATCCAACTTTGGATTCAAGAAAAGAATCTTTAAGATTTCAGAACCATTGGTTCACAAAAAAGTGCAAGGCACTGTTATTATTTAGTTTTTATTGAAGATCATTGATCTTGTTCTTAGATCAATGATCTATTCAGAAGAAGTTCTTCTTGAACAAAGGTTTTTACCTTTTTTTGTTCTTGAGTTCTTCTCACAATCTTTCAAAGTCCTCTCTGTTTTGTTTTTGATGTTCTTGATGTTCTGAATGTTCATCTTTTTTGAATTGGGGTCTAGGGGCCTTTATATAGTGCCCATAAATTTGTTAAGTTTGTTAAAGAGATCATTCTCTGAGTGATTTGGGGAATTTTCCCCACCGTTGGATCTTTGATCTAAAGGCTTCTGTTTTACAGAAAACAATCTTCTTGTTTTAACAAGAACAGAAAGATCTTACTGAAATTTTAATTCTGTTTGGCGCAGATATACCAGCGCTTGACACGTGTCGCACAGCGCAGAGCGCAGCGCAACTGCGCTGCCACGTGTCGCGCAGCGCAGAGCGCAGCGCAACTGCGCTGCCACGTGTCGCGCAGCGCCGAGCGCAGATCATATGAAGCATTTGGTTCTTTTAATTTTGTTTTAAATAGAGCCTTGCTCTGATTGGACGCGCTGCCTTGGGCGCTGCGCTCCCTGCGCTGGCGTATCAGCTTTTGACACGCAGCGCAAGAAATTTGAAGCGTTGCTTCAATTTTTGAATTTTTGAAATTCAAACAGAGCTTTGCTCTGATTGGGGGAAACAAATGCCCCCCCACCGTTGCGCTCACATGGCGCACACGTGAGTGCAGCGGTGGCAAGATCCTAGCCATTGGATCAACCGGTGAGTTGAAAGGGCGCAGGCGCCTATAAATAGGACCATTGGTCCTTGGAAAATGTTTTACCATCTTTCAAGAACTTGATTTTCAGAGCTTTGCTCTTGCTTAAGAATTTTAGAGCTTTGCTCTCGTTTCTTCCCAAGAACTTCAAAGTTCAGAACTTAGAATCATTTTAGGTAAAATTAAATTAAATTAAATTTAATTAAATTTAATTAACAGAGCCTTGCTCTTATAGATCTTTGATCTAAAGAAAGCCCCTTTGGGGTTTTATCAATAGAGCCTTGCTCTCCAAAGTCCATAGATCTACAGAGATCTTGTTCATGGGTTTTAACTCATGAACAGAGCTTTGCTCATGGATCAAATGTAGATCTTTTTTTTATAAATTTTCATGAATTTTTTTTAAGACTCCAAATTTTTAATCTTTAGGAGTTTTGATGGATTTCTCCATCATTTTTACAGAGCTAGGCTCTATTTTAGGAAATCTTATTTTCTTGAGACCAGAGTTTGACAAATGTCACTCTGTGACAGAGTTTTGCTCTGAAAGAGGAGATTTTCTCCTTGTCTCTAGGGATTTCCCATTGAGGAGAATATTCTCTTGGTGATCTCTTCATTAATTGACAGTCTCATCCAATGATGGGGCTGTCTTATTAAATAATGCACTGTTATCCAGATTTTGTGGGTCCCCGTTTGGTCCCCTACCCACTGCATTGCAGTGTGGTGTAAAAAAAATTTTAAAATGTCAAGCGTTGGAATTACAACACTGACAGCTGACTTTTGTCCTTCTGTAGGAAACATGTCTTTCGATACCTTATTCCCGTTTGTTCGTTCGGAGGAAGGATTCCCCGAAGCACCCGTAGATCGTGAGGTTCTAGCTATGATCAGGGACCACGACCCGGAATATAAGAATCTTCACCTTTGGGGGTCGTGGTACAACCAAATTATCATGGGTCGACAGAGCTTTTCGTGCGCAGTACCATCAGAGCCTATTACGGCGATCCACTATGCCATCCCACCCTCGGTGCAGTATGCCGTGGAGATGGTCGATTGGACTTCAAAGGGCTTTCTTCATCCTGCTATAGATGCAATTCCGGTTCAGCGTCCTATGGTTTTGGATATCCTGGGACGCCGTATTTTTCAAGGTGAGGCGCGACCTTGGAGGCAATCATATAACATAGGTCTGATCCCCCGCCATCCGATCGGCTATTTGCCATGGGCTCGCTACATTCTGTCGGCGAAAAAGTCGCAGTTGATAAGGCTAGGGTTGTATGCTGCAGTTTATGTTTCCCTCTTCCAATATCCCACGCTTCCCACCTGGTGGTTTAAGGCCTTTGTGGAGCAGTGGAACATCCCTACTCACACTTTCCTCGCAATGGACCGGGAAGTGTCGATCTCTTTGGAGGACTTCACAGAGGTCTCCGGCTTACCGGTTATAGGGGAGCACTATAAGGAGTTGCTTCCTACAGACGAATATGTCTTCGGCGCTAAGCCGGCAATAAGGGGCCTCACTCCAGAGAATGCTGTTCAACATCAATTTCCAAGTTTGATCAGAGTGTTGAACATCTATGAGGCCCTTTTCATCGAACGTGGGAGCCGCGGAGTTAGCTTCGAGGATTTCATCGCTCGATTCCTTCACCCAAACGTCCTCTCGGCAGAAGCTGCTAAGTTTGCCATACCTGATGACCCTTTTGGTTTAGATTTGGACAACCTACCAGCGAAGGAGGTAGATCAAAAAGGCTTTTTCCTTCCTAACTCTCCGGTTATCTCTTTTGCAGAGGTTGCAGCCCCTGGGATGGACGAGGAAGCTTTCTTCTTAGGATTTCTTGGGCTATGGCTGAGTTGGTTTGCGCTCCCGATGCATTCTCGCCATATGCGGCCCTCTGTCTTTTACCCAGCTCACCGGATGACCATTGGGGTAAAAGTGGCCGTTGGGATCACCGGCTTGGCACACCTGTATCACGGCCTTAGTCAAGCGGCAGATGCTAATGAGCCTGGGGTACTGCACGTGATCTTCCCAATGCACTACTTCGTATCATGGCTTGAGCTACATACATTGGGCGTCTTCGGTATGCACAAAAGGCCTTCGTTCTATGACAGGTGCAGCTTCCCTCGAATTATACGACTGATCGGCGCCTCAATTGTGACTCCGTCGCCACGGAGTGCTAGGGGTTTGCTCCTTCGCCTCCACACTACTGGAGACGGGATGTCTTTCATTGATAAAGTGCTGACCATTGGAAAGGCGTCCACCACCACAGTGCAGCCATTGCAAGACACTTTCAAAGATGGGGCCTCAGTTCTGACGGCCCGGGAGATCCTCCATCTATATTCTATCAGACCGGGCTTCCTGGTGTTTAGGCACAACGGTGCGGCGCTTTTTATGAGATACAACCCGTGTCGTTTCGCCCAGCAACTGAGCTACAATCAAGGGGTACCATTGGAGGCTTTCTTACTGGAACCTGCTGCTACTGAAGAAGGGATGGAGAGCACGCTGCATTACTTTATGCATCTAAATACGGGTTCTCATTTTTTCATCAGCGAGCCGGCTTGCGCCCCACGAATCCTTAATGTATATACAGAGTGGTACAATCATTCGACGGGCGCCGTTATAAAGGAAGAAAGGCGATTGTTGGTCGACCGTAAGGGTGTGCCTCCCGGCAGCGACCGCAAAGCTCCTCTGGTGCCAAGGACCCCTGTAGTCCCTCCGCTGAAAGAAGCTAGAGCCGGACCACCGCGTGTGCAGAGTCCTCCACGCGGATTGCCGCTTCCTGATACTGCGGATGCGCCACCAGCGCCCTGTGCTCCAGTAGAGACGGTAGTTGTGGCTTCGCCGGAGTCTGGTGTGGGCGCGGACATCGGGACCCGCCGCCCCAAGATGCCTGCAAAGTGCAAGTCTATCCCGGGTGCACCCAGGGCTGGTGGGCAGAAGAGGAAAAAGAAGTCGCTCTTCTCAGATGACGTTGCGTTCGGTCAGGAACCTCATGCTCCCTATAGCGAAGGCCTGGGTGAGTACGGGACCAACAGGGGATTAGTTATGCCGCCGGATGACACGGACCTGGCCGCCGCCATTGCAGCTTCGGAGCGATTGGCGAGGTGCGACGCGTGGCTATCTAAGCTTGCGCAATCGGGTAATTATTAGTCGCATTTTTTTTTGTTGCACCATATCTTTATTATTGTCTTTGACTAACGTTTTTCCCCTCTTTTCTTCAAACAGGCATCACCACTGAAGAAGCCATTGCTGATTCCCTCAAAACTTTCCAAGAGGAAGAACGACTCAGAGCGTCCTTGGGCCTTGGTACATTTCGATTCATCAAGTCTTTATTCTCCTTTTTTTATGGTCAATCTAACCCCCTTTTTTTATTGCAGGAACCACAATGCCGGTCCCACCAGGTGACACGGAGACTCTTCCCGGGCCAGCCACTGATGTTTCGGCCTCTTCGGGGTTGCCGCAAGAGACCCGACTTGAAGAGCCGATGAGAGATGCCTTGAAGGTTCTGGAGGCAACTTTAAACGAGGACGACGACACCTTAATGAAGGAAGCGTCGAAGAGGTCCATCGCGATAGCCTGGGAGGAGAGGAAGCGGTTGAGGCGCGAGGCGAAGGCACGCAGGGTTGCTTTGGCCATTGGAGCGGGCCCAAGCACCATTCCTCATGCTGATACTCCCTCAGAAGAGCCCCCTGTCGCCTTATCCACCGCTCACAGACAGGTAGCGCGTGCAGCTCGGAGTGCTAACGATAAGTCTACCTCAGGTGACGCATCTTTTCAAGATTTTGTTGTAAGAATTGTAAATTCGTCGGTTCTTATATGTCTTGTCCTGTAGGGCCAAGTCCAACTGATGGGGAGGCGGAGACCGTCGAACCTAAGGGGACAGAGGAAGAGGAACCCGAGCTGACGGTGGGCAACGTCGCCGGGGTTGCTGAGCCTGAGCTGGGGGCTGAGGGAGCTACACCAGAGAAAGCCGTTGATGCCGAGCCCGAGGTGGCGGCAAATGAGACGACCGCTGTCACTGAACCTGGGGCAGCGGCGGGCGGAGCATCTGGGACTGATGACCCCATGGTAATGGCGGACGAGACAATGGAGACCGTCGAGCCCGAAGAAGTAGCGGGTGAGATGGGCACGACTCTTGGGGACGAGCCAGCCGCTCTTTCTCAAGAGTCTGGCAATACTCCGATCATTGCTTTCCCCGTCTACGGTCCTCCGTCGTCTCCCGGTCGGGCGAGTACGACGACAGCCCCTGTCGAGTCCGGTGATGAGGCCACGAGAGGTGGACTCGTATCGATGGAGGAGGGAAACGGCTCTGTTTCGGCCGGCAGCTCATCAGGTAAATCCCAAGTTACTGTCCTTTTTATCTTACAATCCTTTCTGACAAGTTTACCTTTGTTTTTAACGCAGGTGCGGCCAGCGCCGATGCTCCATTGCTCGAAGGAGCGCCGTCAACTACTGCCTTGGCGGTGGTCACCTCTCAGCCTTCCCTTGTACCCTCAAAGATTTTGGAAGGTACGGATTTGCAACCTATTAGTTGTCTCTTTCAGCCGCATAATTTATGTACTAAAGTCGTACTGTTGTGTCTTTTCAGGAGTGCTTTTTGATCACCTCTATCAGGTGTTGCACCCACACTTCTCCTTCCCATCTGAACTTGCTTCTTCCTCCAGTGGCGTTGGTGAGTGTAGTTTCCAATTGATGTCTTTCTTTTTCAGTAATGGAATTATTTCTAACTTTATCTCGTCCTGATTGCAGTGGTACAAATCGAAGGAGGGGATGAAAGATCGGTCGCGCCGCCGGCCCTCCCGGCCTTGTCACCTGCTGCAGCTGGTATAGTAAACTATCGCATCGATGACTTTCTTCGTATTTCTCGAACCGTCATCTAATCATACTTTGTCTTTTCAGCTGTCGTTCCGATCCCGGCGCCCTTTGAGTCTCGCGTTATAATGTCGGCAGGCCCTTTCGTGAGACGTCCGTCCTCGAAAGGCGCCGCGAATAGTCTGCGCATGTTGAGCGACTACATTGAGGAGCTCGAAGTCGAGACTCCTACGTCTGCCGCAGATTTTGCTATGGCGGTTAACCCAATGCTGGTGATACTCCTAAACTTCCATAACGAAGTCATCGTCGCGTCTTGGGTTAATCACTGCAGGGAGATCGAGGCCCGCCTGTATCAACTGGAGTTTATGCGCCATGCTCCCGAGACCTTAGCCGCAAGCAATCAAAGAGCCGCGTGGATTGAGCAAAGCGCTTCTTACGTCCACCACTTAGAACAAGAAGCGGCTTTAAGGCTGAGGGAATACCAAGAGACCTCAAACGAGACGGCTCATTTGCGCGCTGAGGTTGAAGCGAACGCTGCCCAGGTGAAGGCCATCTTTGAGGGCCTTCTGGAGCGCATCTCCAATGGACTAAACTTGAAGCGGAAGCTTGAAGCCGCCGAGCGTGATGCCCAAGGCCGTGAAGCAGCTCAGCAGGCCGCCGGGGAGCAGCTTGCAACTTTCTTGCAGCAGCGGGCTCAAGTGGAGGCGGAACTGGCGGTGATGGCCGATCAGGAAAAGGCATGGAAGGAAGTGCGCGAACAACTGATAGGGCTATTTAAGACGCTTCCTTCCCAGTAGCTGCCTTTGTATCAATATACTTGTAAAAATTTTCTTTTTCGAATAAGATGTATCCATTCTTTATTCTTTTGTACGATTCACCTTGTACTTGATTGAATTAATAAATAAAGATACACATTTTTTCTTTGCAATGTCTTGTATGCTCTTTTGCTTTCTCCCTTCTCTTATTATCGGCATGCTGTCTTGATAAACATAATTGGCAGATAATAGAGTAAGCATCTTGATTTCTTCACGAGATAGCGATGGCTTAGGCCGCAGGTTCAGATCTGCCGCCTAAGACTTTTCAACTCTATGAGCCGTGAGAGTCTCATAGAGATTTTTCTCCCTACGGATCGAGAGGATCTCGTAGGTGGATTTTCTCCTTAGGAATCGTGGGGATTCCTGAGTGCGTTTTCTCTTATAAGTCGTAAGCATCCTATAAGAGAATTTTTCCCTCTTACGAATCGAGAGGACCCGTAAGCGGTTGTTTCCCTCCTCATCGAGACTCGACTTTGGAGAGTGAGACCCATGAATAGCATGCAAGAGACCGTTTTAGACCAACTTGCAGGGTCCCAGTGCTTAGGAAACAAGTTTTTTAATCCCTGCTGCCTAAGGCTTTATCTTGCAAGTTGAGACGAGTCGGGAATTTCTCGCGGAGACACTGGTTTCTCTGCGGGCCGACGCGAATCAGGATTTTCTCGTCAAGGATGCTGGTTTCCTTGAGTCGGGGGATTTTTCCGAAGACACTGGTTTCTTCGGGGTTGAGACGAATCGGGAATTTCTCGCGGAGACACTGGTTTCTCTGCGAGCCGACGCGAGTCAGGAGGCTCTCATCAAGGATGCTAGTTTCCTTGAGTTGAGAAGTTTGCCAAGGACACTTGTTTCTCTGGGGTTGAAACGAATCGATGTATTCCTGTGGAGACGCTAGTTTCTCTGCGGGTCGACGCGAATCAGGATTTTCTCGTCAAGGACACTGGTTTCCCTGAGTCGAAGGATTTTGCCGAAGACACTGGTTTCTTCGGGGTTGAAACGAATCGGGAATTTCTCGCGGAGACACTGGTTTCTCTGCGAGCCGAAGCGAATCAGGAGGCTCTCATCAAGGACGTTAGTTTCCCTGAGTTGAGAAGTTTGCCAAGGACACTTGTTTCCCTGGGGGTTGAAACGAATCGAGAATTTCTCGCGGAGACGCTAGTTTCTCTACGGGTCGACGCGAATCAGGATTTTCTCATCAAGGACACTGGTTTCCCCGAGTCGAAGGATTTTGCCGAGGACGCTAGTTTCCTCGGGGTTGAAACGAATCGGTGTATTCCTGTGGAGACACTGGTTTCTCTGCGGGCCGACGCGAATCAGGAGGCTCTCATCAAGGACGCTAGTTTCTGTCACGACCCGAAATTGGCACGTGACGGCCCTAATACTACGCAACGTCTACAGGCGTAACGCAGTAAAAAAAAGCCAAAACCCAGAAATCTAAACCATTAAAATACCAGAAAAGATAAGAAACACTGTTTAAAAGTTTTTGAAATCACAACCCAAATTCTTTAAAAGTCCAACTTTATTTCCTTTAAAATTTTGGCAGCACCTCCTTTGTAAAAGCCAACCCCAAAAGTGGGTACAACATAAATAAAAAGTAAAGCATCCCCAACGGGAGCAAATCCACGCCCAAAGACGGAAAACAATCACCACCATAAATATACGATGCCGTAGCGAAGAAATAGAAGACGATAGAAAGGAAACTGTATAAAAGACAACAAATCCAACATAATATACAACATCGTCCTCACCAATATGAAAATAGTAGATGGAGAGTACAGGGATACAACGAATATACAATACAACGAATAACCACAAAACCCACCTAAGCAAACTGCACACTGTGAGCTGATGCGGTATCCGTAGCAAAAGATGATAAGATGAGTGATAATAGCCTTCCTCTGACTATCCTGAGGAACACCTGCAAACACTGTGGCACAACGGGGATGAGTTGCCAACTCGTGAATAGTAAATAACATATGCAGGTAATCGCAAGTATGCACGTAAAGCGTGAATCTAAGATATGCAATTAACAGTAATAACATGTCATATGAATGCAGAATAATGGAAAGTACACTAGAAGGTACAACCAATATATATAAAGCAATAATGATATGACAACAGTAAGCAATAATCATGCGATAGGGATATGAGAATGTAAATGTGCAACAATCATGAAAGGTACACTAACAGGTACTACTAGTACATGAAGCAATGCACAAACAGATAAGGTGAGGTATGGTGTGAAGTATGTCATTTCCACGAAATCCTGATATCGTGGTAGGATCACAATCCAGCAAGACAATTTAAATACCAATTCCTCAAATCAGCCCCCAAATTGGCCCTCATATTATCTAAGTATCACCTCTCCTCAATTGCACAATATCAAGTATATCTCATATATCCCGAATGTACAACCTCAAGTATATCTCACATATATCGAATGTATAATCATTAAGTGGATCTCACATATCTCGTATGTACAATATCAAGTATATCTCGTATATCTCGAATGTACAACAGCAAGTAGATCTCATATATCTCGAATGTACAATATTAAATAGATCTCACATATCTATCCAGTATCCAATCCCAAATGAATCTCTTATATCCCGAGTCAAATCTCCAGCAAAATTCTAACATCCTAAATATAATGGCGTAAATAAATATGATGAGGTCAATACATATATATTAGCGTCCCATTCCACTAATATTGGTGTAAGGGTATATATAACAGCGGATAAATCCCCTGTTATATATACAAGGAGTAATTAGAAATATCATGAAACCAATGTGCCAAATATCGACACAAAAATACTAATCTATCATATGTCGTCTCCCAGACTAACATCCTGATAGGTACGTATCATACGCTATCCCGAAAGCTCGAGTATCTAGCTCTG
The DNA here is from genome assembly GCA_030015575.1 of Agapanthus africanus. NCBI lineage: Eukaryota > Viridiplantae > Streptophyta > Magnoliopsida > Asparagales > Amaryllidaceae > Agapanthus > Agapanthus africanus. Next base: position 635,088,306 of record CM057343.1, read on the forward strand.
ACCCTCGCCTCTCGACGTATCTATACGTACATGACTCCCAACAGTATCCCCACGATCCCCGCCGAGTCATTGGTACTGTCACCGGTAGGTACTCGCCCGCCTCCAGGCTCAATCGGCAAAGTCTATCGATCTTCTTGCCGAGGGGAACCATACCGGGCCCCACCATGTACCCTCATACGGCATCCACATCTCGTATGGAGTATATAATCAGAACCGATAAATCTCATGGTGGCTGTGCAAATATCATATCAAGGAAACCGGGTTTTTCAATTAATGCATAATTTCATGAACTCCCGCGGTTCCCAAATCCAGAAAAAACATCATGTAAAATCCAAATAACAATGCGCAAATCCAGAAATAAATATGTGCGATATATCTGAAATGCGAGCACATAAAGGAAAATATGTAGCTGAAACCAGATGTATGCGAAATCAATATGGTACAGCTAAGTATAGGTGTCTACCTATAAGCAAATGATGTAGTATACCCTCCTGGGTATAAGTAAAATATGTAGGGTACCCCTCGGGTATAAGTAACATATATGCAAAGTATACCTGTAGTTGTATCGTAAAGTGTGTATGCACCTATCACTAATGGTACGATACACTATAGGTATACAGATAACTAGCATGTAAGTATGTCAGAACATATGTGTAAGCATATAGGTATACAGGTATGATATAAGTCAATGTGTAAAGAAATATGAATCAAAGTCCCAATGTCCCTAACCAAGCAATATCATATCTATAAGTGGGTTGTGCGTGACATGGCAATTATTGACGGTGTGTGTAGCATACAATCAGTGCTGGTGCAACATGAATCGTCAATAATATGTGCAGTGTCCTAAGGATACTAGTCCAAGCACAACAATATCTAAGTAATAGGGTAAATGCGCAATTCTAAATATGATATAGAATATGCGACAGAAATAACATCTCTAGCCCAGACACATAACGCCATGCGGGCGATTCCCCTGTAGATGTTAAATCTACTCACCAACGCTCGAAGCTAGGTGAAGCCTACCACCTGTTTTCCCTTATCGTAGCGTCCGAAGTCCCCGCTTGCGAACCTAAAATTTCACAAACACATCACATAAGCATATATTCTACATCGACGAAAAGACATCGAAACGCAAGAAAAACGCCCTGAAAATTACACTGCGCGCTTAGCGCATCTAACGCGCACGACATCGGCCAAAAATCCTAACTAGGGTCGCCAAACTACGAAACACCTAGTCTAGATTCTGATCGTCCCGATCGCGCATTCAAAACACAACAATAAACGCGGTCTCAATATAAATAACGTCGCAACGTCAAAAGAAACCCACGCCTAAAAGTTACCAAAATCTAGTAAGCAGTATTTATCTTTTTAGCACAAAACTACAAGTTTTACCAAAACTATAATTTACAATTATCGTCAAATTGCAAGGTTAAACCAATTAAACCTTTACTAAAATTTTAGTTTTCACTAATTAGAATTAGCAAAAGTTAAGTTTGCTAATTAGCTTAATTATCCGATTAGGAAGATATCATTTAACATTTTCACAAAATACTTCACTTTTCCAAATCTAAGCTTCAAGATTAACCACTTTAACCATACAAAAACCTAATTTGCAATTTATACTAATTATCCTGAATTAACAAAACATGAATTTTTAAGCAATAATAAGCACTAAATAAGCAAGTTTAAAGATTAAACACAACAAATAAGGATTAGGGTTAGGATTTTTATACCTCCTTAAGAACACCAATAAGTGACTAACACCAAATTTGATCCTCCAAAAGTCACCTTTTTCTTGAAAATCCGAGCTAGTTAGTGAAGAAGGGTGATGGTTTAATTTTTTGTTTAGGAATTTTGTGGATTTATTTTGGGATTTTGATGAATTTAGAAAGCTTGAAGAAAAAGAAATGAGCAAGGAAAAATTTTGGGGCTGAAGTGGGAGGGCTCGGCCAATAATGAGGAGGGGGGTATTTTGTGTAATAAACATGAAGAAAATTCTAGCAATATGCAATAAATGCAACATTAAATGCAAATGCCACCATTTCATTCTTTTTCTTTTTTTTTAAAACAATTAAATCCTTTGACCAAAAGAAAATCTAGATATTTAAAGAGAAGGTTCTAAAATAATGTAGTGATAATTTCCAAGAATTTTCATTTAAAAGAAATTTCCCGATTTACGTGCATATTTTACCGGCTAAAATAATATTTTATTTGGGAAAAAATCTATCTGAACCAAAACCTCCCAAATACCCTTAAAGTTCGCGCATAAGCTTTATTTTAGCTAAACTAGGTGCCAGCAAGCTTATACGGACGTTTGATCGAAATCGGGATAAAACGGGAAAAACCGACAATTTTGCCCTAAAACGGAAAAATTCGCAAAACGATTTCTGAAACGTTACAGTTTCCCTGAATTGAGGTATTTGCCAAGGACACTGGTTTCCCTGGGGTTGAAACAAATCGATGTATTCCTGCAAAGACGCTAGTTTCTCTGCGGGTCGACGCGAATCAGGATGTTCTCGTCAAGGACACTGGTTTCCTTGAGTCGAAGGATTTGCCGAGGACGCTAGTTTCCTCGAAGTTGAAACGAATCGAAGTATTCCTGCGGAGACACTGGTTTCTCTGCGGGCCGACGCGAATCAGGAGGCTCTCATCAAGGACGCTAGTTTCCCTGAATTGAGGTATTTGCCAACGACACTGGTTTCTCTGGGGTTGAAACGAATCGATGTATTCCTGCAAAGATGCTAGTTTCTCTGCGGGTCGATGCGAATCAGGGTGTTCTCGTCAAGGACACTGATTTCCCTGAGTCGAAGGATTTTGCCGAAGACACTGGTTTCTTCGGGGTTGAACTGATCTGTGGCGGTCTTTCAGGTTTCATATAAGTTACCGTCAAAACTGTGAAGCTAGGAATTTGATCTTCGCTTCATTTGCTGGCACCGCGTCTGTCGTATCAAGACGAATATCGCGGTTGTCTCTAGGTTGTTGGTGAACCGTCAAGATTTGGCTTCGTTTTCCGGCGGAGCCTGTTGGGAAGGTATGATTCCCTCTTTGTTTGCGCCCTTGGAGTGAATACAGGGATCGATGTGATCTCAACTATAGGGCAAAAGTTTCATCATTCATTTTTTTTTGTTTTATTTCCGCGGTGCTCTATCATTTCAGCTTTTATATCGCGAAGGTCGCAATTGCCCAATCATTTCGGCTATTTTCCGCGGTGCCCAATCATTCCGGCTGTTTATTTTATTTTTACTCGCTGCTTTTTATTGCGAGTTGCCCAATCATTTCGGCTGTTCTATATGCATACGTTTTTACTTGCTGCTCTTTTTTTTTATTGCAAGTTGCCCCATCATTTCGGCTATTTCGTATGCATGTGCGGCTTGCTGGCTTTTCGCCATAAGCCTGAAATTAGACACCGATTTCGGCATCAGCACCGCTACAACTGGGATATTGCCAGGAGCGAATCATCATTTGCCTCTGTCGATGTCGAACAAAGGTGGCTTAGCGAACAGGGTTAAGGTCCTGTCGACTAAGGCTTTTGACTTCACGAGCCGTAAGGGTCTCACAAAGGTATTTCTCCCTACAAGTTGTGAGGATCTTGTAGGTGTGTTTTCTCCCTAAGAATCATGAGGATTCCTAAGTGTATGTTCCTCTGTAAGTCGTAAGGATCCTACAAGAGGGTTTTCTCCTTGTAAGTCGAGAGGACTTACAAGGGTTGTTCATCATGCGAACATATCCCTAATCAGAGGTGGGACTTTGTTAGGGAAATGTTTATTCGCGCCCGTGGATTGTATACAAGGGTCAGTATTGAGCCACTTGTAGGGCAATATCGAAGGTTGTGGAGGTTGCTTAAGCACAGGTTTAGGTCTCTGTAACTTAAGACTTTCAAATCTTATGAGCCGTGAGGGTCCCATAAGAGAGTTCTCCTTACGAGTCGTGAGGATCTCGCAAGTGTATTTTCTCCTTAGGAATCGTGGGGATCCCTAAGTGTGTTGCTCACTTGTGAGTCTTAAGGATCTCACGCGGGTGGTTTCTCCTTACAAGGTCGAGAGGACCCTGTAAGTGTCCTTTAACGAGGTTGCGCCCTTTCGGGTTTTCACAAACGCTCGCCGGTAGTCCTGCTGTTTTTACTCACGGAGCCCTTTCGGGTTTTCATCCGTGCCCATTTTGCTTATGGACGTACCGTTTTTTTTATTCTTTTTATTTTTATATTTTATTTTTTTTTTACGAGGTCGCGCCCTTTCGGGTTTTCACGAACACTCGTCGGTAGCCCTGCTGTTTTTACTCACGGAGCCCTTTCGGGTTTTCATCCGTGCCCATTTTGCTTATGGACATACCGTTTATTTTATTTTATTTTTTATTTTTTTTTATATCGGCTTTGTGATGTTTCAATCCACCGTAGTTTATCGACATCTCGGTCAACAACTAGTTTTAGGACGTAGTGGTCCGCCATTAGTTTAATAACATTTCAGTCCGTCGTTAGTTTAAGGACGTTTCAGTCCGTTATCCAGTTTTAGGACGTAGTGGTCCGCCATTAGTTTAAGGACGTTTCGGTCCGCCATTAGTTTAAGGACGTTTTGGTCCGTTATCCAGTTTTAGGACGTAGTGGTCCGCCATTAGTTTAAGGACGTTTCGGTCCGTAGGGCTTTCTCTATGAATGAGCATGATGCCCCCGGCATATCCATCTTTTTCGGAGCATGTGGTTGTGGTGGGCTCAACTTCCAGTTTTCGGACAGCGCGAGTTCGCCTTGTTGGTACTGGTCTTCAACCCAGTTTTTGAAGACGAAGCAATCTTCGAGCGGATGACTTACTGCTCGATGGTAGGGGCAGTAATTAGGATCGTTGACATCTCCCGGCTGTAGCGGACGTTTCGGATTCGGCAGATTGACGAATCCGTTGCGCACTGTTAGTTCAAACAGTTTCCTCATTTTATCTTGGGGAAACGAGTAAGGACATCACAGTCTTTCCTCGAGTGATGGGCGTGGGCGCATGTTGTTTTGGCGAACAATCGATTTTGGGTTGCTCGGCTGTTGTTGAATGTTGGCGACGAAGGTCATTTTTCCTTTTCCTTTATCCTTTTTGTTCGCTCCATCATTTGCGGGTCCGAGATTCTTTCCGGGTAGTATGCCCTTGCATGGATGAATGTTCTCATGATTCTTCAATTCTTCAGAGATGGATTCCTTGAAGAGAGGGTTGAAGGCTGTTTCTTCATCGGGGTCGTTCCTGTGGCAATTGTCGTCGACTCTTTTATGCTCATCTGTCGTATTTTTCCGTCGTCTACGAGCTTCCCGCTTTGTTCTGTTGACGTAATGTTTGTGAGTGGCATACCCTTGCCACCAACACTTAAAGGAGTCGCAGTCTTCAATAGCATGTGCGATCTTCTGATGATATAGGCAATAATTGGGATACATCTCTATTCGGCCGAGAGTGTTTTCTTCAGAGGGTGGTAGCTTCATTCCCATTGATATGGCTTTAGCAAACCTTTTCCTCGTCTTGAATTTGTTTTCATCGGCAGCGAATGTCTTTTGATTTGATAGGAATGCCTCGACTCTTTCGTCCAGTCGGCGGTGTTTGGCTCCTTCCAGTATGGCCATCTCACGCTCTTGATTGGCTTTAACTTTCAGACGAATCTCATTCAGGAAGGCATCGATCATCTCATCTGACGGCTGCAGGATTTCTGGTTCAGGGTCCGCCCCCAGCTTCTCAGCGCAAGGAATTTCCTCATCGTTTGTAAACGAATGGGAAATCATATGACAGCTCGCCACGTATTCTTCATATTCATCCGATGAGCTGTCTCCCTCATCTTCCTCTTGAAAGACGTGGTTGAGGAACTCTTGGAGTGTAATGGGAGTCCGTGCTTTCTGGTTGTATTCCTCCAGCACGTCAATTTGTTTTTGTAAGTCTGTGCGCTTGTCGCCAGGCTTCACGGGCTTCTTGGATTTCTTTTTCTTCTTCTTTGAAGATTTTGACGGCTGGTTGTGAGTGCCTGGGCCACCACCATCGGTCTTTGGAGTTGGACACGGTTACAACATCCCTTCAATAATCTGAGGTTCCAACGGGTTCTTCCACTTGATCGCTGGGCATGTTTGAAGATCGTTCAGCATTCTCTTTGTTTTGGCTGACAGCACAACCTCCCATGGGGCTTCTTCGACGAGAGAGCACGTTGCCCCCGGCGTATTAATCCTTTTAGAGGCGTGAGGTTGCGGCGGACTCACCTTCCATCTGTCGGACAATGCGAACTTGCCCTGTTGGTACTGGTCTTCAATCCAATTTTTGAAGACATAGCAATCTTCGATCGGATGACCCAGTACTCGGTGATAGGGACAGTAGTTGGGCTCATTGACATCATTTGGTTGCGACAGATGTTTTGGATCCGGCAGATTTATGAGTCGGTTGCGCAACGCCAGCTCGAATAATCTTCTCGTTTTATCTCGGGAAAACGAGTAAGGATGTCCCAGCCTCTCCTCAAGGGGTACGTGCGGACGCATATTATTTTGACGAACAACCGTCTTCGAGTTGCTCGGCTGTTGTTGAGCATTGGCGACAACAATCGCTTTCCCCTTCCCCTTTTCATTTCGGGTGTCCGGCTTTGGAAGAGGAGGTCTATGGCCCATCTGATCCATTTGCGGTAGCTTGTCAATCAGGGCCTGGAAGGTAGTCGGCTTGAAGAACATCATAAATTGTGAGATGGTCGCTTGCGGATCAAGGGTTCCCACAAACATACCCACTGCAGGAGCTTCTTCAATGCGTTGCTTGCATTTTGACCATAAGTTCCGCCACCGTATAGCATATTGGACCCATGTCTCGCCCGGCTTCACCCTGGCATTAATCAATGCCGTCATCGGGTGCGTTCGCTGGCGCTTGCGAAACGCTGGGTAAACAGCAGCTCCATCTCTGCAAAGGTCTTGATAGAGTCGTTTGGGAGCTCAGAATACCACTCGAATGCTGTATCTGACAAGCTGCCGACGAACTGGCGAAGCAACAGTTTGTCATCACCGCCGGTGTTGCCGCAAAGCGCTCTGAACTGGGCAACGTGCTGGTGGGGATTGCCCGTCCCTTTATAGACATGGAATTTGGGTATTGTATAGCCCGGCGGGTACTTTATCTGATCGTACCAGCTCGGATATGGTCATCCTGTTTTTACGACCTGACCGGCTGCTTCAGTCGCCTGATGAACCCGGATCTGCTGAGCTATATATTCGTCCAGGTCAGCCTTGGAGATTGCCTCCTCCTTGGCTGTTGACAGAGCCGGTGGAGGATTTGACGTTTCTCCCCTGTCGTCTTCAAGGACGATCAGAGGATCTTCAGCAGGAGAATCTTGTTGGATCATTATGCCTACCATGTCCTGGAACAGGAGGGCCATTTGCTTTATATTGGCTGCTTGTTCCGCAGCCTCTTTGTCCTTCTTCTCCAATATCCGACGAAGGAATTCAGTGTCAGTTTCTTGCTCCTGGCGTTCATCCGAGGTGCTTCGGGGTTTTCTTTTGGCTCAATGAGTGTGGCCATTGCGTTCATCTTCTCCTGGAGCTTTTGCTGTTGCTCCTGAGCTTTGGTCACTGACCGTGTAAGCGGTTGATGACCTGTAGATGCACGGCTGTCCTCCTTCCCTGACGCCATATATACAGTATGGACTACAATGTCCCCGGACTTAGGGCGTTTAGGCTCACCGCCTTTGGCATTCGCCGCGGGCGTGGGAATTTTCTCCGGCTTCCTTCTCTTGTGGGCCGTTGAAGTTGAAGGGGCCGTTGGAGCGGGCACCCTGGAGATTGTCGTCTTTTGCTGTTTGATTGGACGATCCTTTTCTTCTTGTACTTTCGCCCTTTTTTGCTGACGAGAGTGACCTTGGTCAACTACGGAGTCTTGAACCCTTCGCCAAACTTTATAAATCTTGGAGGACAGCCATTGAGGGGACTGCTCCAACTTATTTTCTGTAACTCTCTCCGCAGGTGGAGGAGATCTCTTCAGTGTGGCAGTTGGAGAGTTTTTGCGCACCCTCCTTAACGGTTCAAAGCTGTTCCCGGTTGGAACAGCAGCATCAACTTCCACTACTGGAGCAGGTGGAGTTAGCCCTGAAGGGGATTTGCCCCCAGCCTTTCTTACTCAGCGCGAGTGGCGACGTCGAGCATGACGAGCCGTTGGGACTGGCTCGGCGATAGGGACAGCTTCATCTTGCCCCCTGTCTGCATGAAGCGCTGCTGGTGCCAGCCTCTTGAAGACTGAGGTCGTCCTTTGAGTAGCGATGTTCAACCTATCAAAGACAAGTCCTCGAGCAAGAGTAGGAACTGGAATAGTCAGCCTTGAAAAGACTGACTCCTTGACAGGAGAAGCCGCTTTGGCGACTTCAGGAGCAGCCGTCTTCTTTGGGATGGCCTTTCCAGGTATCATGGGCTTTTTGGCGGGCCCTTTGGAGTTCAGGCTCAGTCTGGTGAAGACCGAGGAGTTGGACGACCCGTTGAGAGGGGTCGTGGGAGTAGCAAGTCGATCGAAGACCGACTTCTTTGAAGCTTCCGGTACGGGTATTGGCAGGGTGAAGCTTGCAGGAGGGATCATGGTCCCGAAAAACAGGCCGGTGGTGGCCTGAGTCACCTTCTCCATAGGCATAGTAAGGACGGATGCCGCTTGAGGCCCATATGCTACACCCCCAGGTGAGGTGGAGCGTCGGTTGCATTGGCACTTCGAGCAGTTCGAGCAGTTAGAGGCCATTGATGCTTGATTTCTGCGTCAGGCAAAAGACCAAATCTTAGTAACTTGAAATCTAAAGGCAACCATTAACAAACCGCGATTCGTTCGCGAACACGACACACGAAGTGTGGAGTGGAAAGAGGAAAAGGTCCCACCGGGCGTGTCAGAATCTGTTCCCCTCCGAAAGACGGCGCACAGGAACTGCGAAGTCCTGGCGCTGAGATTCGGGGCAGATGCTAATTGGTTTTATCCGTCTACCTCTCCGAAGATGCCAAGTTGATTTATGGCACCGTGTATCGGAGGTTTAGACGGATGCGGCCGATGTAGCAGATTTCGTCAGATTCCCCCTCGCTTGAGGGGTTTTTGATTGTGGGGACGTTTTTCCCTGCAGGTGCAAGCCCCTGCAGTTAATTATGCTACCGTATCGCGGTAACAACTTTCTCCTTCTCCAGAATTTCACTTCGTGTCGTGTGTGTTTGTTTTGTTTGTGGTTGCCCATGGATTGTATATGGAGACTAAGTTATGCCGTCATCCGTAGGACGTGGATTAGTCCAAATCCGTATTTACTTAGATTTGGATTTGGTGTTTTAGTTTAAGAATACGTTAGCCATATTGAGGCTAAGATCGACTTAAACTTTTGTTAAGGATACGTTAGCCTAATCTCCAGACTAAGATCAACTTAACGGGATCGTTTAGATCCAACAAAAGAGTAATTGGCTCTATTGTTTAGTTTAATGACGTTGCGGTCAATATCCAGTTTAGGGATATGGTGGTCCATCATTCCCATTTGGGGATGAACATTAGTTTAAGGACATTTCGGTCCAACATTCCCATTTTGGGACGAATATTAGTTTAGGGACGTTTCGGTCCACGAGTTTAAGGACCCCACAGTCCATATAGATGTGTGGTTGTTGGGACCCGTCACCTCTCTGACGTCGTTGAAGGATTACAACGATAGGGGTCAGAGGAGTTCAGAGATGTACCCTTGAACCAGACGTAAATTGATTTAGGAGAGCAGTCTTGCTCAGTCAATTTAATTTGAGGACTTACGGCCATGATTGGGCTAAGTCCAGTTAAGAATATTCGATGTTTTTCTTGATTTTTGGCCTATTAGGCCTGTGCTAGGGCTTTGCCCATATTTGATAATACACTGCATTTTATTCTGGCCTGCTAGGCCCTTTAATTTGGGCTCAGTCCCTTTATAAATGATGCAGAGCATCTGTTCTTATTTGGGCTCTGCCCTTCTTTAAAATAATGCATAGCATTTTATTTGGCATGTTAGTCTCTTTTAATTGGGCTTGGCCCTTCTGTAAATAATGCAGTGCATTAATTATCTGACAGTGACTTGTCAGGCGTTTTGTGCCAATTATTGAGCGCAAGCGCATGTGGAGGTGACACGTGTCACGCTCTGATGAGCGCAAGCGCAACAGCGCAGTGCGCTGCGCCAGTGTGCTGCGCTGTTGCGCTGCTGACACGTGGCGCGCTCTGGTGAGTTGCGCCAACTTCAGAGAGCAATGCTCTATCTTAAAAGCGCACAGCGCAAGTGGTCTTGGAGCTGACACGTTGCGCTCTCTGGTGCGTTGCGCCAACCCAGGAGCGCAACAGTGCAGTTTTTTGCAAGTGTAAGGCACTGTTTTAATTTCTTGATCCAACTTTGGATTCAAGAAAAGAATCTTTAAGATTTCAGAACCATTGGTTCACAAAAAAGTGCAAGGCACTGTTATTATTTAGTTTTTATTGAAGATCATTGATCTTGTTCTTAGATCAATGATCTATTCAGAAGAAGTTCTTCTTGAACAAAGGTTTTTACCTTCTTTTGTTCTTGAGTTCTTCTCACAATCTTTCAAAGTCTTCTCTGTTTTGTTTTTGATGTTCTTGATGTTCTGAATGTTCATCATTTTTGAATTGGGGTCTAGGGGCCTTTATATAGTGCCCACAAATTTGTTAAGTTTGTTAAAGAGATCATTCTCTGAGTGATTTGGGGAATTTTCCCCACCGTTGGATTTTTGATCCAAGGGCTTCTGTTTTACAGAAAACAATCTTCTTGTTTTAACAAGAACAGAAAGATCTTACTGGAATTTTAATTCTGTTTGGCGCAGATACACCAGCGCTTGACACGTGTCGCGCAGCGCAGAGCGCAGCGCAACTGCGCTGCCACGTGTCGCGCAGCGCAGAGCGCAGATCATCTGAAGCGTTTGCTTCTTTTAATTTTGTTTTAAATAGAGTCTTGCTCTGATTGGGCGTGCTGCCTTGGGCGCTGCGCTCCCTGCGCTGGCGTGTCAGCTTTTGACACGTGGCGTCCTGCGCGCAGCGCAAGGAATTTGATGCGTTGCTTCAATTTTTGAATTTTTGAAATTCAAATAGAGCTTTGCTCTGATTGGGGGAAACAATGACCATTTCACGTTCTCGGTTATCTTTGCTCTTCTGACGGGCTTCGTTGAGAAACATGTCAATCATCTCATCTGACGGTTCCATGAGCTCCGGTTTCGGATCTGCCCCCAGTTTCTCTGCATCAGGAGCTTCTGTACCATCTATTGACGAGTGAGAGATCATGTGGCAGCTCACCACATAATCCTTAGGTTCATCTGACGAGTTTTCTCCCTCATCATTGTCATCATCTCTGTCTTCAGGGATATTGTTGAGAAATTCTCGGAGCGTGACCGGGATTCACGCCTTTTGGTTGTATTCTTCCAGCGCGTCAATATATTTTTGCAGGTCCGTGCGCTTATCATCAGGCTTCACGGACTTTTTGGTCTTCTTTTTCTTCTTTGAAGACTTGGACGGCTGGGCATGGGCGTTTTGATTTTCGCTACCAATTTTCGGCGTCGGGCGCGGCTTCAGCATTCCCTCAATGACCTCGGGTTCCAGCGGACTTTTCCATCTGATCGCCGGGCACGTTTGGAGATCCTTCAGCATTCTCTTCGTTTTGGCTGAAAGAGCGACCTCCCATGGAGCTTCTTCTATAAAAGAGCACGATGCCCCGGATGTGTCCACCTTTTTAAGAGCGTGTAGCTGGGGCGGGTTTACTTTCCAATTCTCGGACAGCGCGAATTTGCCCTGTTGGTATTGGTCCTCAATCCAGCCTTTGAAGACGAAACAATCTTCGATTGGATGACCTACTACTCGATGATAGGAGCAGTAGTTGGGATTGTTGACATCACCGGTCTGCAATGGACGTCTCGGATCCAGTAGATTGATAATCCTGTTGCGTGTCGCCAATTCGAACAGTCTTTTTGTCTTCTCCCGTGGAAACGAGTAAGGACGTCTGAACTTTTCGTTGAGGATTCGTCGTCTATCGTTTTGGCGATCGGCTGATTTTGGACCAGTCGGCTGCTGCTGAGCATTGTCGACGAAGATCGCTTTCCCTTTCCCCTTTTCATTCCGTGGCTCCGACTTCGAAGAGGAAGGCCTATGGCCTATCTGGTCCATTTGGGCCAGCTTGTCAATCAGGGCCTGGAAGGTGGTCGGCTTGAAGAACATCATGAATTGAGATATGGTCGTCTGTGGATCGAGGGTCCCCACGAACATGCCTACTGCAGGAGATTCTTCGATGCATTGTTCGCATTTCGACCATAGGTTCCGCTACCGGATTGCATACTGAACCCATGTTTCTCCCGGCTTCACCCTGGCATTGATCAATGCCGTGATTAGGGTGCGTTCGCTAGCGCTTGCAAAACGCTGGGTGAATAACAACTCCATTTCCGTAAAAGTTTTGACGGAGTCGTTGGGCAGCTCTGAATACCATTCGAACGCCGTTTCCGCCAAGCTGCCAATGAACTGGCGAAGCAGCAATTTGTCGTCACCTCTGGTATTGCCGCAGAGAGCCCTGAACTGAGCGACATGTTGATGGGGATTGCCCGTCCCCTTGTATACGTGGAACTTATGGATCGTGTATCCTGGCGGGTACTTGATCTGATCGTACCATACCATCCTGGATATGGTCGCCCGGTTCTGACGACTTGGCCGGTTGCTTCATTCTCCTGATGAGCTCATATCTGTTGAGCTATATAGTCATCAAGGGCAGCCTTCGAGATCGTCTCCTCTTTAGCTTCCGATAGAGCCGGAAGAGCGTTTGATGTCTCCCTTCTATCGTCTTCGATTATTACTGGAGGATCTTCGGCCGGAGGTTCCGGCTGGATCATCATGCCCACCATATCCTGGAACAACAACGCCATTTGTTTAATGTTAGCCGCTTGTTCCGCGGCCTCTTTGTCCTTCTTCTCAAGCATTCTTCGGAGGAATTCGGCATCAGTTTCCTGTTCTTGGCGCTGCTCCGACGATGTCTCTGGGCTTGCTTTTGACCCAGTGAGTGCAGCCATAGTTGTCAGCATCTCTTGGAGCTTTTGTTGTTGCTGCTCCTGAGCATTAGTTACTGACCGCGTGAGTGGTCGATGACCCGTAGAGATACGGCTATCCTCTTTCCCGGATGCCATATAAACAGTGTGCACAACCATGCCCTCAGACTTGGGGCGTTTGAATTCAGTATCCTTACGATTTGTCGCAGGCACAGGGATTTTCTCCGTCCTTCTCCTTTTTTGGGCGGTCGAAGTTGAAGGGGCCGTTGCAGTGGGCACCCAAGTAGACGACACCTTCTGTAGCTCAATAGGGTGATCCTTCACTTGCCGAATTTTCTTTTGTCGGCAGGGATAGTCTTGATCAATCACGGAGTCTTGGACCCTCCGCCAGACCTTGTGAATTTTAGAGGACAGCCGCTGAGGGGGCTGCTCTAGTTTTGCCTCTGTAACATTCTCCAGAGGCGGAGGAGATCTTTTCAGCGCGGCAGTTGGAGAGTTCTTGCGCACCCTCCTTAGCGGTTCAAAGCTGTTCCCAGTTGGAATAGCAGCATCAACTTCCACCGTCGGAGCTGGTGGAGTCAGTCCAGAGGGGGAATTGCCCCCAGCTTTCCTTACTCGGCACCAGTGGCGACGTCGAGCATGCCTTGCAGATGGTATTGGCTCAGCCATGGGGTGGCTTCATCGTGCCCCTGTTATGGTCAAGGGCTGTTATTGGTGCTAGCCTATTGAAAACGGACATCCGCTGAGAGGGGATAGCCAACCTGTCGAAGGCAGACTTTCGAGCAGAGGAAGCAGTTTTGATGACTTCGCCTAGGGCGGGAGCTGAAATGGACAGTCTTATAAAGACCGTCCCCTTAGCAGGAGAAGCCGCTTTGATGACTTCAGGAGCAGATATAGCTATCCGTTTTGAGATAACCCCCTAAGGTATTGCGGGCTTCTTCACGGGCCCATTGGAGTTTTGGCCCAGTCTGTTAAAGACTGAGGCGTTGGATTCGGGTGACCCGTTGAGAAGGGCCACGGTAGTTGTAAGCCGATCAAAGACCGACTTCTTCGGAGCCTCTTGCGATGGCAGTTGGGCGTTGAAGCTCATTGGTGGGAGCATGATCGCAAAGAACAGCCCAGTGGTGGCTTGTGTCACCTGTTCCACAGGCATCTTGAAAACGGAGGCCGCTTGAGGCCCGTAGGTCACTCCTCCAGCAAGGATGGAGTGGGAGTTGTTGCAGGTGGTGCAGTTGAAAGCCATTGATCTTCTATTTTCTGCACTGAACAAGACACCAAATCTTAGTACCTAGAATCCAGGGGCAACCATAGCAAACCACGATTCATTCGCAAAACACGACACACGAAGTGTGGAGTGGAAAGAGGAAAAGGTCCCACCGGACGTGCCAGAATCTGTTTACCGCCGGAAACCAGGAAGACTGAACGCCTTGCCTGAATCTGGGGGCAGATGCTATTTGGTTTTATCCGTCCACCTCTCCGAAGATGCCAAGTTGATTTATGGCACCATGTATCGAAGGTTTAGACGGATGCGGCCGATATAGCAGACTTCGTCAGATTCCCCCTCGTATGAGGGGTTTTTGATTGTGGGGACGCTCTTCCCTGCAGTTAATTACGCTACCGCATCGCGGTAACCACTTTCTCCTTCTCCAGATGTTCACTTCGTGTCGTGTGTGTTTGTTTTTATTTTGGTTGCCCGTGGATTGTATACGGAGACTAATTTATGTTGTCTCCCATAGGAAGTGGATTAGTCCAAATCCGTATTTTCTTAGATTTGGTTTAAGAATCGTTAATCTTGTTTTAGATTAAGATCAAATTAAACGTTTGTTGAGGATACGTTAGTCTAATTATAGACTAAGATCCACTCAACGGGGTTTGGGATCATTTAGATCCAACAAAAGAGCATTTGGACTCTATTGTTTTAGTTTAGAGATATTGCGGTCCAGTGGTTTTGTTAATCTCATTGAGATTAAGATCAACTTGAATGTTTGTTAAGGATACATTAGTCTAATTTTTAGACTAAGATTTACTTAACAGGGTTTTGGGATCATTTAGATCCAACAATTTGGACTCTATTGTTTTAGTTTAGGAACATTGCGGTCCAGTGGGTTTAAGGACATCATAGTCCATGGCAGTTTAAAGACATCATAGTCTATAAAGTTTAAAGACGTCATAGTCTATGAGTTTAAGAACCTCATAGTCCGTAAAGTTAAAAGACGTCATAGTCTGTAGGGCTTTGGGGGATGTGCCAAAAGTTATTGGTTATTGGGACCCTCCATCTCTCTGAAGACGTTGAAGGATTACAACGACATATATCAGAGGTATGAAGAGATATACCCTTGAACCAATGTCCCGATCTGGGAAAGTAGGATAAACATCTTATTAGCTGTTTTGAGATTGGCTTTGGAAACCCTGAGCATGAAGGGCTTAATTGATAGTCCTTGGAACATTTGTTCTGATTCTGGCTAATGTTAGCCCTTCATAGTGTTCAACACTAACATGTTTATTTAGCATTCACGTGCTCCGACGTAATACTCTGAAGCAGTGTTAAACACTGGATTTTGAGAGTGCTCACGTGCCAGACGTGATGCATATAAGTGTTAAACACTTTAGCCCTGTGGCCGTCACGTGTAAGCACGTGAGGCGCTTTAAAACTTCGAGAGCGCTGCTTCTTTGGATTTATCCTTTATGTTCTCTCTGAGTGTCAAGCGCTATTGGGTCACGTGGGATCATGTGATGCACTTCCTTTGTTTATTCCCTCCTTGTTTGGTGAGTGCCAAGTACTGTTATGGGATCGTGTGTGAGCACGTGAGCAGATCTCCGCTATTCTCTTTTGTCCATCAAAAGCGCTTACGTGGGAGCACGTGATCAGCTGTTTATTGTGTTGGGTACCAATCCCTCTACGTGTATGGAGATTCTGAGTTTCGATACTTTTAAACTCATTGTTATGTAAGAATTAAATTCTTAGTTTTTCCCTCAGGTTTAGGATCTGTATGGCAGAATCTCCCCGATGAGAATTAAATTCTCAACTTATGGGGAGATCTGCTTCTGCAGATCTCTTACCATAAGGGAGAACTAAGTTCTCATATGAAGGGTTAAACCCTTGTTTCATTAGAGAAATTAAATTTCTATATACTTTTATGGGAGAATTAAATTCTCTGAACTTAGATCCCCCTCTAGGTTTTAGATCTGTATGGCAAAATCTCCCCGTTGAGAATTAAATTCTCAACTTGTGGGAAGATCTGCTTCTGCAGATCTTAACCAGAGGAAGAACTAAGTTCTTTTTAGAAGAGTTAAACTCTTATGTAGGTGAAGAACGGATGAGGTTTTCTCTGTGTTTTGTTCATTCTTTTATCTCGGATTTTTCTTTTTGTTTTATCTTCTTTGACTTGAAGTCTCTCTCTTTTTCTCTTTTTCTCAGAACTTCTCAAAGCTTTTTATTTCTTCTTCTCTCCTCTTCTTCCTCTTTTTTCTTTTTCTTTTTGGGCTTCTATTTACAGGAGAAAGAAAAAAAACGGTTTGTTTGGCCAAATCTCTTATTAAAAGATTTTGATTGATTTTATGATCGGCCAAAATGATCTTTTAGATCAACCGGTGAATTTTATTCACCGTTAGATTTTTAATCCAAGGACTCCTGTTTTACAGAAGTTATTTCTTTTATTGTTCTTAACAAGTTTAAGAAGATTTCCCTTGCACAGAATTTTTCTGTTGATTGGTGATCTTTAATCACCATTGGATCTTTAATCCAACGGCGCTCTGTCTTACAGAGCGTAATCTTTCTAGTTTAGAAAGATCCAAGGAAATATTTTCCAAATAAAGCTTTTGATCCCTTTTAATTGGATTTTGCTTCTATTGGTTCAGAGGGCATATGAGTCTATCACGTGTAGCACGTGCCCCCATCAAATTAAACCGTCCAAAGGGTGTCACGTGCTATCACGTGAGTGTTCTTTTTGTCCGACTTGTTTTCTTCATTCAGGCGCCTGTATACTTTGTCTACAGGGGTCACGTGTATGCACGTGATGTTCAGTTTTGGCTTAGTTTTGTTAAGTGCAGCGCTTATCACGTGTAGGCACGTGATGTTCCACTTAAGGACTTTCTACCTTTGCTGTATTTATTTAATTATTTTCCGTGAGGGAACAGTCATCTCGTCAAAATCTCGTACGAAGCTCTTACTCCACTTTTCTCTAATGTGGACTGATTTGGACTCGTCTCTTCGTAACTGTATGGACCGCGCTACAACGACTATACTCATCTCTGGAGTCTCCCTTCCGAAACTACGAACTCGACAGCTCAATATCTGGTGGTAGATATCTTGTCAATTACCTTCTCGGTAACTCGCTCAATTTATCGGAGTGATGCGCTTACGCTCGTCCTCTCTCGATCGACTCACAACGTGCCTGTGTGAAGTCTTCTCTAGCTGAAATTAATCAATCTGACGACCTCGCATCGGGATATGCAAACGGACCATACGTCCTAGTCATTCATCCATGGGTGACTAGCGATCTTCTATCATATCCCTAAGTACAAACTCGTGCTACAATAACTTCAAACATCTGGGGCGATATCTCGTTAGTCGCAGCAACAACTGGCTCATCCGTCCACACGATGAACAATGCCTCAATCCTCAAGAATAGACGATACATTAACGGTCATCATATTCTAGCCGGCCTCTAGCAGTGGCCCAATCCTCTGGTGCTGATCTGAACGTTCGAGAAATTTTAGCAAAAACAATCCATCAAAACGCTCATGTCGTGAAAAATACAATAAAACGACATATCCATGCAATCGTGTCACCGGAATACATCCTGGTCAGTCCTCGTCCATGACGAGCTCGTGCTGACCGCAACTCTAGCCGCAACTCTCTCTCTCTCTGCTTGTGTAACCGTGGTAACAGAAACCACAAACCGATATCGATAAGGATAGATCAATGTTTGAATAGAATGCTGCGCAAAGAAATGTACATACTAAGGCTTCTTAAGCGAAGTAGCGTATCGTAAGTATGCCGCGAAACATACACACGGTACGTCACTCTACTTAAGTCACCTACTCTATCAACCAAGGTCAACCTACGCGACGAAAGTTCGGGTCTAATACCCCCTCGACCAAGTCTAAGTTCCGTAAGGTCAAACCTAGGTTCCGAATATAAATATACGCCCTAAACTCCGCATAGTCAAACCTAGACTCGAACCAAGGTTAAACCTAGATCTCTGATACCAACTTTGTCACGACCCGAAATAACACGTGACTGGCACTTGAATCATGTGAAGTCTATAGGACCCCACCTAATTCAAGTAAGCCAAAAGCCCAGAAATCTAAACCATTTTAAAGAAGAAGTGAAGGAAAACTTGTTTTAGAGCAAGTGGTTTTAATAAAATAAGTGGCATTTAACATTTAAAAGCAACATCATATTTTCCCGAAAATTTCGGCAGAGTCTCCTTTGTAAATACTGGCCCTAAATGGGTATAAACAGGAATATATATGAATAATGCATAAAGGCATCCCCAAGCGGGAGCTAGCTCTTCGTCAATTGGCGGAAACAACCATGCAAGCGATATAATATACAACGCCGAAGGACGAGAATCAAAACTCAGAAAGAAATCCGACATCCTCAAGAAAACCAAAGAAGACCAATAATAATACAAGCGCGCGACTTTAAGGTCGAAAGAATATACAACTGGTCTTCTAGCCTACCAAATAATACAAGTCTGGTTGATGGAGTTTACTAGATACAACTGAATAAATAAAAGTACTGCGGTGGTCACGATGCAAGTGAACCCACCTACCAAAGCAATCACCCGGAAAGAAGCAGTGTGCCAGCAAAGCCGCCAAGGAAACCCGTACGGCAAAATCTTCAAGAAACTGTGGCACAACGGGGGTGAGTTGCTAACTCGTGAGTAGAAAATATCACCTAGAAGAAATCGCATGTATGACTCTCTCCAAGGTCATACAATATAATACTCAATATATATAACCTGAAGCATCTAATAATGACAAGGGTAAACATTTATACATAAGTGTAATACCAAGTGCTCATGTCAGTGCCTCAGGTAGCAACATATCGCATATATGATGTACGAATACATAAAGGATGAAAACCAAATACATCTTGAATAAGAAAAGTGTTTTCTTATCTCAGTGAGATTTTTGTATAAAACCGAAGTATCATCAATGAAATCAACAGAGAATCCGTGTCAAGCATCGACACAAAACATATATCCCAATATCTCAATATCTCGGGCTCCGGCAATCCGGACTGGCCCATATCATAAAATCTCATTATCTCAATGTCTCAATATCTCGGGCTCCGGCAATCCGGACTGGCCCAAATCATCAAATCTCACGACTACGTCGGTATCCTCTGGATATTCGCTACGTCACAAATAACTAGTCGGGAGTGCTCCCCTGCCAGGCTCAATGCCATCATCTGCGGCCATCTTGTCCCGGGGTACCACACCGGGTCCACCATGCATCCGTAGACGGTTCATCTTCCTCCTCGAATCGGGTGTATGATACTGCTCAAGAGCCGAGAAAACTCATGGTGAACACATTTCACATCATATCACGAGAAAACCGCAATTTCTATCTTTTGAAATAAAAATGAGTTTATAAAATCCTTGCGGTTTCTCCAAGTCCAGAAATCTCATGGAAAATCCGAAATCCCAAACTCGTGAGTAAATATACAGTGAATTATGGGCATAAAGCTCCATAATATTGCATGACAAATGGATAAATACACATGCATGGATATTAAAGTAAAAGAATGCAATATCTAATTTAGTACATGAAAGCAAGTATACTAATAATGTGTTGAAACCACCAGCTAGCAGGTTATATCAATGAAATACTATTTCTAATATGTACGTGACATGGAAATTACCGATGATGATGTGTGTGAGCCGGCAAGCAAGTGTACGCGGAGCATACGCATCATCGGTAACGGTGCTGGTGTCCTGACAGCATGGGTTCATAATAACAAAGGAAATCACAAGTATAAGCATGCAATGCGATAAGAACAATATGAATATATGGAAAATATGTAGTAACCGCAACATATAAGAATATACATTTATATATGTACGAGTCATACAGTTTTAGCATTTGAAATAGCACAAATCGTGGTTTTTAAAAAATACGAGCTACAATGTTTCTAAGAAAAGGTACGTCCTTTGAAATATCCGTAGTATCTCTCGGCCTGTCTTTAAAATACTCGTGATTCGTTAGTTTGAAAATAAGTATGACTCGATCCCGGTCTAACATCTACCTGATAACTACAGGACTAAACTAAAAGACTAATCGAACGGGTAAGGAAATCCACCTAAGTCCGAGTCGATATATCTAGTAGTCGGTGATCCCGCCTCAATAGCGTTACGTACGATAAAATATATAGTACGACATTCTCGAGTCAAGAGTGCGGATCAATCATCATATTTATACTTCGTACGGTAAAATCCATCGTACGACATCCCAAAATCGGGGTACGGGTCAAATATCACATTTATCTTATTATTCATATGGTATCATTATCATAATATCAAGAACTAGGGGTACTGATCTAAAGTTTAGTATATTCCGATACTATCAACATATATCCGCGTGTGTATGAAAACACACCGTCCAACAATCCGCTCATATATCATGTCGTATATCGTAACACGACCCAATTCACATCACCGATCTCACGGCATCATGCCCAATCACATCGATTCACCTCCAAGTATCATATACTATCCTCATCATCCGTGTATACATGTGTGTGTGTGTGTGTATGTACCAACGCATCCATACACACACACACACACATATGAACATATACACCCATAAATCAAACCACGTGTGTGCATATGTGTGTGTCAACCTTACTCTAGGGTTCGCGACTAAGAAACTAATTAAAAGCACATTCATTCAAATTACACTAAATCCAATCTGTGGTCTCCTAAAGCCTTCCTTGCTAAGTATTCATATCTCGCAATAACACATATACATACATACATATATACATACATACATACATATAAACACATCATATTCTACGAAATTGCGGGGGTGCTATACGCCATCCACCCGACTTCCCCCATAGATATATATCTACTCACCTGGACACCTCGGCTAATCTGATCCGATCCCCGCCTTGTCTTTTCCGCGCCACATCCGACGCCTCTGCACCTGATCCTAGAATCGCACACAGGCAAAAAGAGAATAAATATATAATTAGCCTCGGACACAACCAATACAAGTCAACCACGCGTCTTAACTAGATGCGCGCGTATTTGGTGCACAAACGCGCTCGCGACAACGCCACAGACTACAAGTAGGGTCACAATACGTGGCAATACCAAACCAAAAACCCAATCGCACTAATCGCGCGTTCACAACACACTAAATATATATGAAATGGGTTATAATTCACCAAAACCTCAAACTTAAATAAAATTGATTTAACCCAAAAACCCAGTAAGCATCTTTTAACCGTTTAGTACAACTTGATGTTTTAATAATTTTAGTGGCCACAATGCTCACTAAATAACTTTATTAGGTCACACAAATATTTACTAGATTTTTATCTCAATTATCTCATAATTTTTAAAAACCTAGTTTGCACAGTTATGATTTAGACAATTTTAAAGTATCAATTTGCAAACTAGCAACCATTTTAGATTTTTTCATTTCTTAAGATGATAAACTACACTTTGAAACCATAATTACATGATAAAAACCCTAACTTGAGTTCAACACCTTCTCTTGAAATTCCAAATCTTGAAATCAACACTATATTAATACCTAATTAAGCTAGATTTAAGAAATTAAACAACAATTAACCAAAGGTTTAAGATTATACCTCCATAAATTTTGAGACCTAGCATGCTAACATAGCCTCCAAATTGGTTCTCTAGCTCTAAGATCCATGCTTGAATGGCCAAGGAATAATGGGTAAAGCTTGGATTTGGAGTTAATGGAAATTTGTGTGGATTTTATTGGATTTTTGAGTGAGATTTTTTGCATGAAAAATGAAGAATTTGAGAAGGGGGTTGCCGCTGGATGAGGCTCGGCTACAGCCAAGGAAAGAGGAGAGAGAGAGAAGTGTGTTTGTGGCCAAGTCAAAACAACCCATACCCAATTAGAATGCACCATACTCTTTGTTTATTGTTTTCTTTTTTTTTATCCTTTGTTTTCTTTTAAATTTTGAAGTGTTGAATTGGGGAGGGGCTGCCTTGGGGATTTCGGCCAGAATTTTGGGGAGTAGGAGAGAGAGTGAGGCGTGTGTAGGTATGTGTAGAAGCATCTCCAATTATTATCTCTTTTACTTATTTCCTTAATTATCTTATTTTCACAGTTTAAGCTTTTTTCCTTTATATTTTCAAAACCATCTTGACAACTTTTTTTTATTTCAAAAACAATATGTTACATTTTGGTTTAATGTGTCATGATGCATAAAACTTGTATTAACCCATTCTAATTTGTAATTATCACTAATTAAATGTATTAGTGAAGGTTTAAAATAATATTTAAAATAATTAATTACGGAAAATATTTAAGTAAACCAACAATTTTATAAGTGACCCACTAAATACCAAATACTAGCAATTACATAGCTAGAATATGTATATTTAAGTTTATGTGGAAAAATAATTATTTCCTGATTTTTACGGAAAACACCAGTTATTTTACCGAATATCCGAAATTTCACCTAAACGATTTTCAAAACGTTACACGAAGGGATTTCCAAAAAGGCGCTATAGTCTCAGTATTTACCTATGTGTCTGAGATGACGCGAAATATTTTACAAAGGAAACCCTTATAAATTATTTTCAAAACAGCGGGACGTGTATGTTAAACAAAGGATATATATAAATATAGATGGTTATTTTTCTTACAACAAACGTCCGCTACTTGTGCCGTGATACGCGCATCGCACAGCGACTTGAAAAAGGTTTGGCATACATTTATTTTCAGATGTTTTGACGAGTTTACAACGATGCGTACTATGTGCATGTTATAGTTTTGATGTATATCATGTTGGTTTTCGTATTGGACCTTGATATTGGTATTTTGACCATGACTCCGATGATTGCGGGATGCTTGACGGAGTTTCGATTTTGAGTTATATACTCGTTTTTCATGCGCATGTATTGCGCTAAGATATATTTTAAGTATTTATGATACCGGAGCCCCGACGACTTGAATTTTTTGCTGAAATGTTTTAGTATTTTAGGGAGTTTTAATTTAAATTCGGGGACCGAATTTATTTAAGGGGGAAGACTGTAACATTTCAGAAAAATAAAATGTTATTTTTGGGGAAATCAAATAATTAAAATAGTAAATATTATGAATATTTTAATGTGTGGAGATTAATTTTAATGATATGGTATGATTATATACCGATAATTCGGGAGATATTTGAAAATTCTACATTTTTATTGATTTTGAGTGTATTAAGTCGATTTGGATATTTTAGAGTTTATTTGCATACGAGTTTATGACTAAACTCGATTAATTATTACTAATCGTGCATCAAGCTTGATTATGCACATAACATGCACCATGTCATATTGTAAAAATGCTTGTTACATTTTTAATTTGTTGCAAACCATGCTTGTGTTTCTTTTTGTTGCTTGTCTTTTAATTGTTTTTGGATTGAAAGAAAAAGGAAAAGGAAAAGATTAATAAAAGAAAAGAAAAGAATAAAAAAATGTGGCATGGGGAGACAAGGAAGCATAGGCAAGAGAGAGAAGAGAGAGAGAGGGTGAGGGGTCAAAAGAACCATTGCTCTTTGTTATCACTTCATCATTTCCCTCTCCTCTCTCACACCTTGGCTGCCCAATTCCCTCCACCACCTCAACCTCCTCACAACACCCCATTTTTACATCAAAACCATACACATCCCCTTCACAAGAATCATGCACAAGCTCACTACAACCATGGTAGACCAAGAAAGTTTAGATTTTGAGCACTTAGGGACAACTCAAGAAAATTCTTGAGTTGCCAAATGAGGTAATTATTTCACCATTAGTATAGTAATTAAGTTTCTATAGCCTCTAGTCTAGTTTAGAATTCATTAAGTGTGGTTTTGTGATCTTGGAAAATTCCAAGATCAAGGTTAGGGATTTATTTGAGTTGAAATGGTGCATTTGAGCCTTAGTGGTGACCTTAAACCCCCCTTAGTGTTAAATACCCAGATCAAACCAGAACTAGACCATGAAACTTGAAATTGAAACTTTCTGTGTCGGTTTGTGTACAAATGGTGGACTATAGGGAATCTGGAGTGACCTGAGACGTTTACTGAAAAAACTAGCAACTCCATTAACCTAATTAAGACACTAGGAGACCACCCGCAAGTACGAACCCATTCCAAGCATTCTTGGTCGAGCAGGCCGGTTTTGGCATGAATGTGGCCGGCCAAATTGTGAACATTGGTGTTAGGATTTGTTCTGTAGCTCATATACCCTATATACTACACCCCAGTACTGCTAGTTTAGCTTGATTTTACCTGAACCGAAATTTGGAACCCTTTTTCTTAAGTTGCTGGTTATGTTTTGTGACTTCTAATGATTTGAATTCTTGATATTGTATTTTGTCTCGATCACTTGACGTTTGTACGTCGATGTTGGGTATTGTTTGGTTCTTTCGCATGGGTAGACCACGGGTTCTAACCTATGTGTGATACGTGTGCCGTTTTGGTTCTCGTGCACGATTTCAGTTTACGATACTATGTGTTTATATGTGTAGGCACCCTCACATGGACTTCGGATGACGAGGAAGAGAATAGCGACATCGACTTCGGTAAGCAAGGATCAAGATGAGTAGATATATATCTACGGGGGAAGTCGGGTAGATGGCGTATAGCACCCCCGCACTTTCCTAAGGTAGAATGCGAATGTTGTGTGTGTGTGTGTGTGTGTGTGTGTGTTAATGTGAGACGTGAATGCTTAGCAAGAAAGTGCTTAGGAGATCATGAGTTAGTTGTAGTGTAATTGAAAGAAAGTGATTTTTAGTTTAGTTTCTAGTTGTGAAACCTTAGAGTAAAGTTGACACACACGCGCGCGCGCATACGACACATGATTATGGGTGTATATGTTTATATGTATGTGTGTGTGTGTGTGGATTTGTTGGTACATATATATATATACATATACATATACGTATACACGGATGATGAGGATAGTATATGATACTTGGTGATGAGTCGATGTGATCGGGCATAATGTCGTGAGATCGGTGAAGTGGTTTGGGTCGTGTTATGAGATACGACATGATATTATAGTGGATCGATGGGCGATGTGTTTTCATACACACGCGGATATATGTTGGTGGTATAGGAATGTACTAGACTTTAGATCAGTACCACTAGTTCATGATATTATGATGATGATACCAGATGGATAATGAGGCATATGTGATATTTGACTCGTGCCCCGATTTGGGATGCCGTTTGATGGATTTTTACTGTACGATGTATAAATATGATGATTGATCCGCACTCTTGATTCGAGGATATCGTATTATATATTTTATCGTACGTGACGCTATTGAGGCGGAACCACCGACTGCTAAATATATCGACTCGGACTCAGGTGGATTTCCTTACCCGTTCGATTAGTTTCTTAGTTTAGTCCTGTATTTATCAGGTAGATGTTAGACTGGGCTCGAGTCATACTTATTTTCAAACTAACGAATCGCGGGTATTTTAAAGACAGGCCGAGGGATACTACGGATATTTCAAAGGACGTACATTTTCTTAAAAATATCGTAGCCCCTATTTTCTAAAAACCACGATTCGTGCTATTTCAAATACTAAAACTGTATGACTCGTATATATATAAATGTATATTCTTATATGTTGCGGTTACTACATCTTTTCCACATATTCATGCTGTTCACATCACATCGCATGCTTAAACGTGTTTTTATTAGTTATTATGAACCCATGCTGTCAGGACACTATCACCATTACCAATGATGTGTATGCTCCACGTACACCTGCTTGCCGGCTCACACATATCATCATCAGTAATTTACATGTCACGTACACATTAGAAAACACTACTTCATTAGTATAAGTTGCTAGCTGATAGTTTCGATATAGTACTAGTGCACTTGCTTTCATATGCTGGCTTAGACATTGCATTTATTACTGTGATATCTCATGCATGTGTATATTCATTTGTCATTCAATATTATGGGGCTTTATGCCGGTATTCACTCTTTATTGACTTTTGATTATGGGATTCGGATTTTCCATGAGATTTATGGATTTGGAGAAACCGCAAGAATTTTATAAACTCATTATCATTTTCAAAAGATAGAAATTGCGGTTTTCTCGTGATATGATGTGAGATGTGTCCACCATGAGTTTTCTCGGCCCTTGAGCAGTATCATACACCTGATTCGAGGAGGAGGAGGAGGAACCGTCTGCGGGTGCATGGTGGACCCGGTGCGGTACCCCGGAGCAAGATGGTTGCAGATGATGGCGTTAGCCTGGCAGGGGAGTACTACCGACCGGTTATTTGTGACGCAGAGGATGTACGGAGGATACCGACGTAGTCGTGAGATTTGATGATTTGGGCCAGTCCGGATTGCCGGAGCACGAGATAGTGAGATTTGATGATATGGGCCAGTCCGGATTGCCGGAGCCCGAGATATTGAGACATTGAGATATTGAGATATATGTTTTGTGTCGATGCTTGACACAAATTCTCTGTTGATTTCATTGATGATATTTGGATTTTTATACAAAAATCCCACTGTGATATGAAAATAGTTTCTCATTCAAGATGCATTCTGTTTTATTCTTACTGCATTCGTAAATCATATATGTGGCATGTTACTACCTGAGGCACTGACACGAGCACTTGGTATCATACGTATGTTAGATGATTACCCTGCCATTATTAAATGCTTTAGATTATATATATTGAGGATATATTATGGTATGACCTAGGATAGAGTCATACATGCGATTTCTGCTCGGTGATGTTTTCTACTCACTGTAGGGTGTTTTTCGTCACCCCATCGAGATGGGAATACGCGCGCGCTTATCAGACGCATTACAGATTCCCCCTGCCTAGGGTAGGCGGGGGTTTATTGATTGTGGGGATCCGAATCTCCGGCAGCCGCGGACTAAGCTGCCGTTAATTACCCCTCGCCTTTGGAGCGAGAGAACCTCCAATTTGACGGGTCAAACTGATCATGTGAACTCAATGTGCAGTGTTGTGTTTTGAAGGGGTTTTGGATATATCGGAGGCCTCACAGAGTTTTTACGGGGGCCCCGCTACCCGGATAGCGGGCTGGGGGTCAAGGGGGCTAGCAGCCCCCTTGCGGGATGCGGGGCATCGCCCCGTTAGAAAGTTTTTTCTAATAGGGACAGTGTCGTGGAGTATGTGCGTGCGTGTGTGTGTGTGTATATATATACATGTATATCTATAAAAAGAGGGAAAGGGCATCCAAAGGATGTGTGGGAGAAGGCGCCAGCGCCCCACGTGCCTGGCACGCGGGCGCTAGGCGTCAGCAGCAAAAGGGACTTGGTCCTTGCACTGGGAGCTGTGCTCCCGATTTGACTGATGGAGTTGAACTCCTAACAGAGATTAATTTAGGGAGTTAAACTCCAATGGATCTTGAATGGAGTTAGACTCCTAAAAATATCTAGAAATGATCAAAGGGGGCTGCTTTGTTTCTCCCTTTGGCTCTGGATCTTCCCAAGATGGGATTTCTGAAGATGGGTCTCCTTCTTCCTCCTCTGTTGGCCGGATCTTGAAGAACAAGAAGTATGAGATTTTAAAAATCTCTTATTTTTAAGATCTGATGGAAGATCTAAGTTCCCCTTTGTGGGTTTTGTGATGAATAACTATTTAGTTTTTTAAAAGGAAGAGTAGAACTCTTGATTTAATTCGAAGGAAAGAAGAAGGTTAGGAACCTTAAGGAAGGTGAAGAAGGAGGCACAAACCTCGGCTGCCTCGCTTCACTAGTTCATTAACCGTTCGCTTCGCTCACTGTTCGAGCAGCATCCGGGCTCCCCGAGACACAAACTTCTTCCGCCATAGTAGTGGGGAGTCGGGATTAGCTAAAGCATTCGAGAGAGCAAAGCGGTCTCCAGTGGTCGTCAGAGGGTCAGCTAAGATGGCAGCACCGGTTACGTGCAGCGGTAATTCCCAAAAAGCAAGAGCTGATATAGCAACAGCATATCTTCAATCATGCTTTTCACAAGTTCGGTACGAAGTTTATTGAATCATTAATAAAATGTCTTCTCTCGGTCCCACCCGGGCCCCTCTGGGGTAATAATCAATCAAATTAAAGAGAATGAGGCGAACTAAGCACTTGACTCACTTGCTTCTTCGGGTTAGAGAGTGCTATTACCGACTGCGGAAATCAATTCAAATGAAATGAAAAGAAGAAGGCATCACTTTCACTTTATCCAAGACCGACTGGTAAAGCAACTTGTTTTGTTTGTTCTAGGCTGCGCTCCGGCAGGTGAACGATCCCCCATCCAGCGGTGCATAAGTCTAGACGCTGGGCGTCTTGGCCGATCTATCCGATTAGATTAAGGCGAGCCACACTGGGCTTTCTACCCTTTGTCGAACTCCTGTCTAGGGAATGAAAAGTATATACTTTATTCATCATCATGTTGTCTTATATAGGCTTACATATTTACATATAGCCCCTTGGGCTTTATAAAATGGCATTTGGCCTATCCCATGCCTCATGTGCTAATTCTTTTTGCACATAAGCCATGAGCTTTACAAAAATTTGGTTTTATGCCCATTCATGCATAAAAAGTTACATAAAAATTATTTATTACATGATTTTTTTATTTGCATAGGGCGGCCGGCCGCTTCATGTTCGGGCTTGACTCGGGCATGAGCCCACTTGATCTGGGCTTGGGCCCACCTAGCTTGGGGTTGACCTTGACTTTGACTTGGTCAACCGGGGTGCAAATTTTGACCCCAACACTCACGAGTTGGCAACTCACACCTGTTGTGCCACAATTTCTTGCAGGTTTTGCCGTACAGGTTTCCTTGATGGCTTTGGTGGCACACTGCTTCATTCCGGGTGATTGCTTGGCTGGTGGTTCACTTGCATCATGACCACCGTTGTACTTTTAGTTACATTTTGTTGTATCTAGTAAACTCCATCAACCAGACTTGTATATATTGATAGACTTAGAAGACATGTTGTTTATTTTTTTGACCTCAGAGTCGTGCTTGTATTATTATGGTTTTCTTGAGGATGTTGGTTTTCTTTCGATGTTTTGATTCTCGCCCTTCGGCGTTGTATATTATATTACTTGCATGGTTGTTTCCGCCAATTGGCGAAGAGCTAGCTCCCGTTTGGGGATGTATTTATTCATCATTTATATGTATTTCATGTGTTGTACCCGTTTAGGGCCAGTATTTACAAAGGAGACTCTGCCAAAATTTTCGGGAAAATATAATGTTGCTTTTAAATGTATAATGCCACTTAATTTATTAAAACCAATTGCTTTAAAACAAGTTTTTCTTCACTTCTTCTTTAAAACGGTTTGGATTTCCGGGTTTTTGGTTTACTTGAATTAGGTGGGGTCCTATAGACTTCACATGATTCAAGTGCCAGTCACGTGCTATTTCGGGTCATGACAGGTAGAGTTTGTAGTGGGGCTCGATGAGTTTGAGAGAAAGAGAGAAGGAATGAGATTGAGAGAAATAGAGAGTGTGTGGTTTAGAGATAGATTTTAAGAGTGACTGGATGAGAGACATCGAGGGAAGAGAGGACATCAACGAGAAGATTTTGAGGGCAGTTAGGGAGAGGGCTTCATCGCGGGTGAGATGGTAGGAGCGGATCGTGGGGAGCTCGTTGCGGTAAAGAGGGAGGACGTTGGGAGAGAGAAAGAAAAGGAAAAGAAGAAGAAGAGGGGGGGTCGGATTGAGGGTGTGGGCTGGGTTTAGGGTTTAGAATTTAGGTTAAAAATAGGAGATCTGGAAAATTGAAAATTCAAGAAAAAAATTTCATCTAGACACGGAAAAATTTATAAGAACCTGGGATTTACACAGCCATCTTTTTGGAGTTACGTTTAGATAATTTACGTGTTTGTTTAAACTTAACTCCATTCCCAAATAGTGCCTAGAAAAAGCCAACAACCTAACTTAAGTGTGTATTTTGATTAAAAAAGATCGTAGTGATTTTCGTAAAAAACGCCATACTCATTTCAGTATAATGCTCTCGGTCCGCATTTAAAGACATTTTAGGGGTTTTCCAAGTCTGCTCGTGTCTTAGATGAGTTAACAGGATTAATTGTTTTCGGATAACATTGGTAGTCCAGAAAGATATAAGCATTGCTAGTCCAGAAAGACATAAGAAAAAAGAGTCAATGGGAGAAAACACCCATATAGTTTACTCTTTAGAACATTTATACCCCCTTAGGTAATTTTGTGGCACAACACCTGCTACGCTGTTCGATCGGAATCCTAATAACTGCTTAGATTCAATGCTAAACATGTCTAATTATTGTTTGATTTTAGCTCTCGTTTTTTGGGTTTAGAGTTGAATGGGAGCATTTTTTTGACGGAGTTTCGATCATCGATGAGTATAGAGAGGATGTTTTTGTGCCAATAAATTAGTTGATGCATGTAAACCTAACCCACTCGCACAACATACATGCATATAGAACACCCATGAATTTACCTTGAAAGGGATCTGTGGCCATTTCTCTTTTCAGGGATCGAACCCCTCACTTTGAACAAGAGAGGACATGTCATACCAACCGAGCTGTTGCTCATTGGACTGTTAACCTTAAAAACAAGGTTTTGGACTTTTGATTTTGTAGTTGCAAAAGCATATAATCACTTTCTTGAGAAGGAGCTGCTTGAGAAGTTCTCCATTTTGGATTCGGAATGGCTGCTATTACCATGATAATAGTATCTTGTTATTGCTATGAACGGTCCAGATTCATCTAAAATCTGGATCAACGATCGAGATTTGTGTCAAACAGGCAGCTATTGATATTGGTGTAGGCTACATGCTTCACACGTGCGACTCATGATCCGGATCCAAGTAGAGCACGCAGCTATTATTGTTTGCAAGCCGCCACTCCCTCCGGTCTCTGTATTGCTGCATCCTAAAACAAAATAAAAACACTGCCGCCATTAATAATAAAATCTCTCTCTCTCGCGAACGAGGGCGGAGGTTGAAGACGACGATGCCTTCGATGGCGAGGACCCAGCGCCAAACTGATTACAACCTCTTCTCCCCGACGACCCCCATCGTCATCGACAATGGCGGCTCCAATTTCCGAATCGGGTACTATTTCCCCCCTCCCAGAATCCTAACCCTAACCCTAACCCTAACCCTAACCCTCTTTGCTACTCTTGATCTAATTGCATCGCTCTCCTTCGATTTCTTAGATGGGCGGGCGAGTCTGACCCCCGAATCATCTTTCGAAATGTGGCCCAAAGGCCTCGTCACAAATCCACCGGTGATTTAATCGATTCCTTGTTATACAAGTTCTATCTGTTCTTGGAAATTCAACTGTGAATTTGAGTGTAGGTTTTGTTTTGTGATTGTGATTCAGGTGAGACTGTTACTATTGTTGGGGACCATCACGACCCGGAGTTGCTTAAGTATTTCGATTGTACCAGGACTTCGTATCGGTCTCCGTTCGATAACAATGTCGTGTATCAGTATGAAATCATGGAATATGTGAGTATGGATTGAAAAATTGGTGTTTTCACTGTGTTTCAAGCTTTTGGTTTCTGATGTTTGGTCTATTTGTATAGCATCATAATCATCAATGGTTGAAGGAAATATCCATGATACTAAGGATCTAGTATAATTTTGTTATCTCAACCGTTCCATTTGAGTTACCATGGGAGTCCCTCTCACTTTCTTAGCAACGCATGCACATATGCAGCCCATTTTATGCATTAAGATAAATTAACTCATGCTCAAACGGCCTGTGCAAAAAAGAACGTATGATGGGCTTGAAACAAAATTTTAGGGGCTAATTCTTGTCACACCTTTATGGCCTTCAATTGGCTCAATATAACATGACCTGGGAACATATGGACTGATGTTCTTAGATTCAAAGAATATACCAAAATTAGTCATAATTCATGCAAGGGAAAGGGAACAGGAGGAAGGTCGTGCGTGTAGGAAAACGGGGAAATAAGGATCAAGGAAGAATGGTAGAAGAGGGGATGTGGCTGAATTCCTCCAAAATCTCCCTCGTTCTTTGTGTTAACAATTTCCAAAATCTCCCACAACTCTATTGCCAACTTTGATTTCAAAGTGTCAGAAACTTATGAACATCAATGTTATCCTCACCACATAACAGAAAATATTATATTGCCCTTCTTTCTCTTTCATAAAAAATCCAAATCGATACACGGGGTTTCTAGTCACGCATTGACCCCTATCACGGATGAATTGACCTAGCAGTCCATCCACTTTGATCATGCAGCGTTCACAATTTAATTTGAAATTACAAGATATACCTTTTTGAACAATGTTTTTTTAGTTATCATCCAGGTGCTTAAGTGGTCAGCTTCAATTTCACTTGGGATTAATCAAAGTTTACGCTTGCAACATTCTCATTCGACTATTTTTATATATTTCTTATCGGGAATTTATGATCAAAATGATAAGAGCGACATGGAATTTGATTGTACCTCTTACTATGTCCTAATTGTACTCCAAAGTCAGTATTCTAAACAATGTAATTGAACTCGTGCAGGAAAAGAATACCAAAATCTTAATATACATAATCTATCAAAACGATCTATTCTCCGCATCATGAACTTTTATTGCTTTCTTTCCCCAAACTGAACCAAAATATGGATTTCAAATCCATGTGAAGTACTTTCGACTGCCAGATCAATTGCAATCTACATTCATACATATTGATAAGGGGTGCATTTGTACGCAATTAGTACAGATAAAATAGCATGGCTTACATTGCAAGTTCTTATATTATTAAAGGGATGCACCAGCTAACTTGTGTACATTGTTTGACATCCTGGAGGGGATGAATTAGAACAGACAGATTATCCCATTATTTAGTTAATCCTTTCTACTTTCACATTGTACTGATGATGAGTTTAACTCATTGAAAACTGATTGATATGTGTAGCTAGTATTATTTATGGGATTGCAGTCTTATATTCATTCTTGGGCAATCTATCATGTTAACATGTCCGTTTAATTATTTAGTATTTACATCTACATGTTTCCCATAATTCCGTTATAATGATTTCTTGAAGTTTTATCTTTTCAGCTTTTACTTTACTTTTCTATTTGCCATCTCTCAGACATTTCATTCGGTTCCAGGTTCTTGACTATGCTTTCGAGCGGTTGGGGGCAGAAGGTCCACAGGTACATAGTGTATTTCCATTGTTGATGTTGTTGTGAGCATATTTATAATTAATATTATTGCTGCTGCTGCTGCTGCTTGCTTGCTAACTCTTGGTATGAGCGTATCTGGTCTTGATAAGCCATCGAGCTGATAAGTTTTAGTGTTTTTTTAATCTCATCTCAGTGTGACTCACCTATACCTGGCGTTCTCTTTTTTCTTTTTTTGCTTTCACTCTGTGCATGCCTGGCTTTTATTTTGATTCCATTTTTTTGTTATGGATAACCATCCTTTTTAAATGAAATTCTTTGTTAATTGTTAAACAATGAGTTTAGATTAAATAAATTAGTTATGTTTTCCCCCTTCCTAAACCTCGCTACTGATGGTCAGATTTGTAGCATAAGAAAATGATTCCTAGACCAACAATTATCTTATCTTATTTGAAAAATCTTTTGTATTCCAATACAAATGTTGAAAGTTGAAACCATGGTCTATTTCGATTCTTGATTTCCTTGTTAATTATTCAATGTGATGCTACTACAACATAAGTTTTCCTTACCATCTCCATTCCATAGGATATAATCGAGTTCTGTTGATTTCTGCTGTAGACTTGTATAGTAACTGTTTTCAGTATCGAACTGCCTGTTAAGTTCTTAGTTTGGGGTTTTAGTTGTTAAGATGCTAATGATTTTGTATTTTATATTAAACTTGAGGGCAGAACAGATTGACCATCCGATTCTCATGACAGAATGCATGTGCAACCCAATCTCATCACGCAGCAAAATGGCAGAACTTCTTTT
Source organism: Agapanthus africanus (assembly GCA_030015575.1). Taxonomy (NCBI): domain Eukaryota; kingdom Viridiplantae; phylum Streptophyta; class Magnoliopsida; order Asparagales; family Amaryllidaceae; genus Agapanthus; species Agapanthus africanus. The sequence goes on from CM057343.1 coordinate 635,122,382, forward strand.
TGAGACTTATGGGACACCATCCATAGGTACAATTCTTCTCTTACAACCTTCTCAGACTCCATTATTGTGGGTAGGGGCTGAAGCATATATTCGCTAGATTTACACGTGTGATGCACATATACATATGTTGGACTCGCGAAGGGGGAAACAGCAAAATCTTCAAGGCTGTTATGCTTAAAATAGACAGTAGAAATCTTATATATTTTTAGCAAAGATTTTAGATATTTTAAAAATTAAAAATTAATTTTTCTTAACTGCCCCCCCCCCCTCCCAACACACAACAAAAAAAAAACAAAAAACAAATTAGAGGATCTTTGTTGCCATGTGTTCTGCGGAGAATGAAATTGGGATTTCAATATTTTTAATTAAGATCAACTCCCGGTTGGGTTGAAATAGTAAATGTATCCATAAGAAAAGATCCAGCATGTTATAATAAATTTTTTTTTTGATATTTGATATAGTATATGGATTTCCTAATTATCAGTTATTTAAAATGAATTTAATTATTCCTGTTTCAGCTTTTGGTGTTGATGCTGCATTCAGCTACAAGTTCAATCAACAACTTGGAGTTTGTAGCGAAGATGGCCTTGCTGTTTGTTCAGGGTTGGCAACGAGCCACATCATCCCTGTAAGTTATATGCATCACCCTGACTAACTTATTTAATGTCTTGCAGAGAAGCTTGCTTCATAATTCCCTTGTTTTTATACTGTGCAGCGGATGAACATGAGTTGGATGCTGATGGCATCCTTATACTTTGCTCATCCATGAAACTCGGCTTAATTTCACTAAGCTACTAAAAACTGTACCTGATTTCACTAAATTACCAAAAAAGTTTTACAGTAACAGAATACTACCAAAACTTTCAGACTAGCAATGCTCATTTTTCACTAAAATATCATAACAGTTGTTTTATGTATTTTGTTAATTCCACCATCTTACTTATTTTATTATAAAACAGAAATAATTTATTGAAAAATGGTATCTTTAATACGAAGCATTTTGGTAGTTATTCATTATTTACAAATTTTACCGTTATTTGTGAAAACAGCTACACTTTTTGGCAGGTTAGTGAAATTAAGCCTTATTTGTTTGTTCCATTAATGACTTTTGCACTCAACATGCATATCTTGAAGGGCCCTCTGGTAGCATCCGAATCATCTAGTGCTTGATGCCTATATTGTTGATCATGCAGTTTCTAACAGGAGAGCCTGTCATTGATGCAAGCTGCAGAACAAACATTGGTGGATATCACGTCACTGACTATTTGAAGCAGCTTCTTTCTCTTAAATATCCCGATCACATGTATGAGCATTATGGGCCCAAATATTTTTAGCCCAAGAGTCGACTTATATCCCTTTAGTTTTAACTTTTGACCTGCTTTAATGCACTTCCACAGATCTAGCATTACATGGGAAAAAGCTGAGGAGCTGAAGATCGAACATTGTTACGTGGCTTCAGATTATCTGTCGGAATTGCAACTATTCCAGGTTGCTTTACTACCGTGCTTCCTCTAAATTTCTAAAATCTAACATTCTGAAGTTGGTCACCAAACTTTTATTCTGGATGAATTCTACCTTTTGTTTTCCGTGCTAATCTAGCTCTCTTCCAATACAATATTTTGACTTAGTGACTCTTTTGTGTTCGCATGCGCGTGTGTGACCACATGTGTGTGTGTCTGCATGTGCTAGTTTTGATTTTTTGGGTTTGCTTCCACCTGTTCAAGTTTTAATCTTGGTTGTTGACATTAGCAGAACATGGTACCTTTTTTGTCCCTATAAACACAATAAGTAACTTTATCTGAGCATACTATCCCCCAGTCCCCAGAACAACCCCCCCCCCCCCCAAAAAAAAAGGAGAAGAAAAAAAAAAGAAAAAGAAAAGAAAAGGAGAGCCCCATCAAAAGAAGAAAAAAAAGGAGAAACGGAGCGATTTCATGAGATCTATGAAACTAGTGCGGATTGCCGTACTTAAGTAATCTTCTGGGCAATTGGTATGATACTTTGGAGCTCGGTAGTACATTAGAATATCAAACACATATAAATCTTAACACTACTTTATAAGTCGATATATATTCAATTATGAAATTTATTTCTTTCGCAGAAAGGGACTAAAGAAGCTGAAGAGAAAATCCGATTCTGGCAACTTCCCTGGGTCCCACCCCCATGGGAAGCGGGCCCCTCCGAAGAGCAACTTGCCAGAAAAGCTGCATTGAAAGAAAGGCAAGGTCAGCGACTACGAGACATGGCAGCAGCAAAGAGGTCCCTTAAAATATCAGAGCTCGAAAATGAACTCCATAATTTAGAAGATTTACAGGACCATCTCGATGAGGTTGATAATGAATCTGAGATCCCTTCTATTCTATCTTCAACTGGTTATTTGTCGAGACAAGAAGTTGACTCTGCGGTTTTAAGAGCAACACAATCTTTACGTAAAGCAAAGGGTGATCACGATGATAATGAGGATAAAATGGACGAAGCATCTCTTGCAGAGAAATTCCCTCTTGTTAATGTTCCTGACCACATGCTGACTCCTGAACAGGCATGCAAAGGCTTAATATAACAATGCCTTGTAAATATTGATTCCTGGTTTTTTAGGTGTGACTAAAAAAAATCATTTTTGGCAGGGAAAAGAAAAGAGAAAGCAGACATTTCTCAAGACCACAACAGAGGGCAGGTTACGTGCTAAACAAAAGCGCTTTGAAGAAGAACTACTGCGGGAAAAGCAGAATCAAGAAGAAGAAGAAAAACGCCTGTATGTTATCAAGCCTCACAACAATCTGCCTGATTCTGCTAACCTTGTTTTAAAAGGCACTCCCCCCTCCCCCAATGCACACATACAAAAAGGAAAAAAAAAGGAACAAAGAGATACGATTCAAGAAAACGTATAGTGAGATACCTTCTTCTCTTTTCAATAGCTGCATTTTGAACCCCCTCCAGCAAATTTTTCCCATTTGAGGCAGCTTTTTACGCCACCAAATACCCCTTACAGTTGAAGGATTAAATATGCATTGTTGGAAAAAAAATCAGCGGTACGGGCAAAAGCGAGGCAGGTTTCCTGAAATTTAGCATAATGGCATTAGCACACTTTCCTCACTGAGTGGTCTCATAATTACACTTAAGCATCTTGTATTTCCTTTTTGCATTAAATATCAATACTATTTTCCTTCAGTTTAATTCCATAGGTTAATTATAACCTTCCATCTGATCATCAAATAATTCACTTTTTTATAGTGTTTTGTCATTTTGTGACTTGTAGTGAATGCTAGCTACAATAATTTCGGTGTAGGTTATTGCTTGATAGAAAACTAAGCATATACCTGGAAAAAGAAAAATTCGATAAAGCATACTAGTATCATATAGATCACATATATTATTTGCTTGAATAGTAACTGGTCATGCTATTGAAAGTTTGAACCCCTTTCCTTATTTTCCAATTTAGAGAGGACCCAGAGCTGTACCTTGAGCAACTACGAAACAAATACAAGGAACTCTCCGATAAACTTGATCAGCGCAAGAAGCTGAAGACAAATGGCAACCACACAAACGACAATCCTAACCCGTCAGGAAATGTGGGCCGTGGCGAGCGCTTGAATGCTTCTCAGAGGGAAAGGATGCGTCTCCTGACAACTGCAGCGTTCGATCGTGGAAAAGGTGAAGATACATTTGGAGCTAGAGATGAAGATTGGCAGCTGTACAAATTGATGAGCAGGGATGTTGATGACGATGATGATGAGGGGAAAGATGAGGATGAGGCAGATTTTGCTCGTGTTTCCAATAGGCTCCAGGTTAGTTCCATTCAATTTTTTTTTGTTTTAATTAGTCGGCTTTGGTCATTACCCTTTCTGACCTCCTGTTAAAATACCAATGGCTTGAGCTTTAGCATTCTTACTCAACATGTAACCTATGTACTAGATTTTTGGCATGAGCAATGAACATGAATTAAACTCGAATATTTTATACTGTAAGGTCGTAGCTGTACATAATATTTTATTTATGTATGCAAACCAACTTATTTTTTTATTATAGTGGAGCATTGGTTTTTCATTTGAATGGAGTCTTATTTGTACAGATACACTTTTCAGGGTGTAAATGTAAAGCCCTTATTCTCAATTTTTCATGGAAGAATATAGAAGAGGGGAGTTTAAAAGTGAAATTTTGAAAAATAATAGATAACAAGAAAGAACAATGACGCATGATATTCTAGAAAGCTTCTTTCTTTCGATTGGGATCTTGTCTTACGAGATAGCTTCAGATTTCCATCTCAAAAAACCCCAATTGGTTTGTGTTACAATATTAGAGATGGCACTGCAAAAGATGATGGTATTTACATTTATTTTCTGTGACATGTTTTCCATCGTTGGATATGCGTTTGCAATACTTTGGACAAATGAAGTAATGCGAGAATTTGTTATCACTTTTAACATGTATGCTGCTTATAAATCCTGCATATACAGCTATGGTTATCTCTGGCTTACTTGCCGCTAAGGTTCGTTTAGTTCTCCATTTTGCTTCCATGCGCTTATATTATGTGGCATTTTTCAATGGATAAGCACCCATCAAATATAACTAAGTTTGTGTTGGCTTAAGAGCTAGAATGGATTTTCTAGGCAGAGTCTGAATGGAAATGGATAAGAAATCGCTTTAGTTCTTAAACTTCCTAAATAAGCTCCTTGCAATACGCACCAAATAATCAAACACCAATGTTTCAAATGGATTATATAATATTTATGCTAGCGATAAAGAATAGTGCACATAAGAACAGTTTGTAATTAATTAATGTTATAATCGGAAAAGGTGCAAATGTGCAATGAAATATTCAGTGTCCCCCCCCCCTCCCTAAGGTAGATGCTCCCCTCTCAGAGCCTCTTCGAGCATTCTTCCATTTAGGGCACATGTAGGTCCCTAAAGCACCCCTGCTTCAGTACCTCTTATTTCTGTTTATATGGGAGTAATTTAGAAGTTATTTTTCCTTCTTCTCCTGCTTCTCAGCAAAATGAATCAGAAGTATGTTTAGCTTCAGGGGAATACATAAAAAATAAAACATTTATCTCATATTATTAGTTTTTCTAAGAAGAGGAGGGAGATTATTCTTAAGCCATCTAATATCTTTTTATTTAGGGTTAATTTTACAAAAACCCTCCTGTTGTTTACCCTGAACGGTCCTTGTACCCTCATAAGTGATTTATTAGCGGAAACCTCACCCCTGGCTCATCGATCAAAACCCTTAAGTACGTTCAAATTTGACTCGAAACAAATCAAATGATCGTCTAATTGTACCTGCTGTATTAGTTTTTCTCGTTTAGATTAGAATTTTTTAGCCATCTAATATCTTTTTATTCATGGTAAACTATTCTTTCTTGCGCAATTAACCCTTTTATTCATTGGTTGTCATGTTGTTTCAGACAAACCCTTACAATTTGTTTGAACATTTGTGCAGGACATAGACCCCGAATTTGTCCCGAGATCTGAACTTCCCCACTTGCATGCAACCTCTGACCTCCCCCGCCTCCGCCCACTCACCGCCGATGACTTCAAGATCGTCCTTGGCGTTGAGCGCTTCCGCTGCCCTGAAATCCTCTTCCAACCAACCATGGTCGGGATTGACCAAGCCGGGCTTGACGAGATGGTCGGCACATCTCTCCAAAGGCTCTCATCTGTGTCCATCGACGACAAGTGCAGGGGGCGGATGTGCACGTCTGTGCTCCTGACAGGTGGCAGTACATTGTTCCCAGGTTTGGATTTTAGAATGGAAGCAGGGATCCGGAGAATTCGCCCTTATCTTTCGCCTTTGAAGGTGATTCTTTTATGTTAGATCTGGACACAATTCCAACCACAGGATTTCTGAAGCAATTGCTGTTTGCCTTTGAAGGCGGTTTTTATTTTCATCAAAAAATTTAATATTTTTATATTAAATATTTGAATAAAACTAACTACAGGATTTTTAACTCAAATTGTTTTTTGCCATTAAAGGTAGTTTGCTCTGAATTTTTTTCCTTTTTTAATATATGAAAGATTCGATCATAGTTCCAACTCCATGATTTTTAACTCAATTTGTTTCTTGCCTTTTAGGTTATTTTTAATTGTATAATCAATTTTAAAAAAAGATACGAGTAAGGTTCTAACTCAAGTTGTTGTTTGCCTTTGAAGGTGGTTAGGGCTTCGGATTCGGTGCTGGATGCTTGGAGAGGCGCGGCGAGTTACGCGGCGGGTTTAGGGTTCCCGTCGCAGACCTTTAGTATTCAAGATTATTATGAGAAAGGGGAGGGCGCGCTTCTTGAGTACGGGATTAAGTATAGCATATGAGTACTGTTTATTTTGTTAGTTATTTGTAGAAAATGCTTGATTTATGAGGTTATTTTACAGCAAAAGCAGCCTGCAATCTGTATTAAGTTAAACCTCCTAATTGGAGATGAATATCCTTTCGAAGGTTTAGTATATTTGTCAATCGAGCAGTTGGTGGTTGGCTGTCAAGTATTTTTATAGTTTGGTTAAATTACACTAAACTATCCCGACTATTGATGCTTTGCACAATTATATGGGCCCACGGGGCTCAGGACCCCCAGCTTGCAAGTTTGATATCCCATGCGTGCTCCCCAAGAAACAAAGTCATTCTGTAACTACTCTATTAATTGACTTTTTCCTTTGAAACTAAGGAAGAGCGAAAGTGCAATACAGAAAAGAAAAAGGAATGAGAGAGAGAGAGAGAGAGAGAGAGAGAGAGAATCCAAGGAACATATGCACCGCACCCCCTTCTTGAAACCACATATTTCTTTACATCATGTTAGAAGTATCTATATTTGTGAGTACCTTTCTAAACTCTTATTTTTTAAAACAACATTTTTTACAACTCTGTTCTAATTGAGAGCAATTGCCTACATATACAGATATTAGCTTATCTTGAGTAAAATAAAATATATTTTGATTAAATTACACCAAACTATCCTTAACCATGATTGCATTTCAGTTAACCGATCGTTTAAGTTTTTATTTGTTACAGTAAGCTTTCTTAAGCGCAGCATTAAGGTATTATAGCAAAAAAACTCATTGAAAACCAAAGTCGAAGAGAACTTACCGTTGTCAGAAAAACAGCTGTAAGACGGTATAGTGAAAACAATGTAAGGGTAGTTTAGTGTCGTTTTTCGCTCTTTCATTTTGTTGGAACATGTCACTTTGACATTTAATAATAATTTTACTTTTACCTGTAGTTTTATCAGAAAAACATTCATTATCCTGTTTTAATAAAAAGAAGAAATAAATAATGAAAATCAATTGAGAAAAAAATATTATAATGTAAACCATAAGAACACCTCAAAGGATGAGGATAAATTTCATAAATTTACCATTGGATTTTCAGGCATTTTATTATAAAACCATTGAACTTTAAAAATATCATTTATCCCTTTTAAAGGTATTTTGTCAGGTATTTCCGTCAAAGAATAACGGGTTTAGCTCTTTTTAGGGCCATTCAACCCGCTTACAAGTCGCTCTGCGGTTATTAGTCCGCTCACACATTAAACAAGTTAATGAAACTTACATTTTCATGCAACAATACCGGTTCATGCTACTTTTCGAATCAAACGGAGTTATCTCAAAATGCCTGAAAAGTTGTGCACCATTACAAAATTTACCCGAAAGGAATATCTACCACATTCATTGATAAATGCTAAAACATGCAATAATTCCAAATAGTGGTTCCATTTTCATTAAAAAGTAAAGAAAAAATGTATAAATCTGATAATACTCGATATTGGCCACCTCCAAGATCATGACGTGTGGTAGATGACGTGTCCCGAGACTCGGAAGAAGGGGCCCACCGGGGCTGACCAGGCCAACATGTGCCCGACCTGCAAACCCGAGCTGACCCTCCTCGGGGTTCCCTGCAAATTGGCTTTCTCGGCCCCTCGGGTCGCCCCGAGCTGCCGCAGGACCAAAACTCCTCGGCCTCCTCGATCGTCCCCGGCTCCCGGCCGAGGCCGTCTTCTTCGGCCCTCCGACCAACTCCACCGCTCACAAGCGTAACCGCCACTCCGCGAATCTCGCTGTGCGCAGATTCTACGCCAACAACATCCCACGTTCCACGCCATCACGATCCTCGTTAATGGGCAATCCGCTCATTACGCAGGCATGACGTTGGGAGCGTAACTGCCGGCGAGATTCTCGTGCCTGCTGCTGCGCGCTGCCGCCACTATATAAGCCCCCATCACAGAGGGGTCAAGTAAGCCATTCTTTACACTTACGCCGTTACTCTGCTCGGATCTTGTCACTGACTTGAGCGTCGGAGGGTCCTCGGTGGTACCAAACCATCCCGGGACTTCTTTTCTGGTACACGGCGGCAGCCTCCTCATCCCACTTTGTCCTCTCCAAATCCATTGAGACCCAGACGCAACAAAGGACAATCAACCCAGCTTATCTCGAGATCAACGGAAGACAACATCTGACGGAGGCCTGAAAAGGAGCTCCATCAGTTGGCGTCGTCTGTGGGAAACTCAAATTCAAAAAAAATATAAAGTTGACCTTCCTATCTCCTCTCTCATGTCGGACGACCATCCTGGGGATCCCGGTACCAGCCGCCGCCTTCCGCTCACTGAAGGCGGGAATGAACCTTCCCCCATGACCGTCATCAACGCCCTCTCAGGCCGGATAGATCTTCTGCAATCCCTCGTGGAAGCCCTCGTCCGTGTCCAAACGACCGCGCCCGGGCCCCAGATCACTGCTCCGCCGCCTCCAGAAGACTTCGCCCCTGTCTGGACGGCCAACCACCAGCAGGCTGCATCCCCTCGCCACCGGTCCCTCGAACCGGTGCTCCCTGAGGCCCGCTGGGCGCCCCAGGGCTCCACGCCGAGATCGGCCGCCAGGGAGCCTCGCCCCGAGCCTCCTCGCGACCCTTACCCTCCTGAGGAAATGTCGGTCACCTCTCCTATCCACAAGCGTGGCCGATCCCATCATGGTCGGCGGGAACGCACAGAAGGGGTCCGTCCCGGCGACTCAAGGGCTTCCCCATCTCGGGACCAGAGGCACCTTATCGGGATAAACCGGGACTGCTCCTAGACACAGTCCTCCCGCAGCGGGGCCCGGGAATCCCGAGGTGCCGATTCCTCAAGGTACCACGGTCGGCTCGACGCCCTCGAGAAGAAGATCGAGGGCATGCGCCGAGAAGCTCACTTCTCGAGCGACGGGGCTAAGTACGCCTCCGACTCTCTCACGAAGTCATTCACCGAGGAACTGCTCGCCGTACGCGTCTCCTCGCGCAACAAGCCCCCGAAGGTCTCTCTGTTCGACGGGAAAACCGACCCGAAGGACCACTTGGACGCCTTCACCGTGGGGATGAGCTTCCAAGATCACTTCGACACCGCCCAGTGCAGGGCCTTCCCGGCCACCCTGATCCGCGTGGGTAGGGACTGGTTCCGGGGGCTCGAGCCCCGCTCAATTTCAACTTTCGACGAGCTGGCCACCCAGTTCCTCGGCCATTTCGTGGGGAACCGTCGACAGAAGCGCACAGTCGACTACCTCTTCACGGTCAAAAGCGGGGACACGAAACATTCAAGGCCTACATCACCCGCTTCTACTACGCCCTCCTCGAAGTGCCCGAGCACCGGGATGAGACCGTCATAACGGCGCTCAGGTCTGGTCTGAGGCGCAAAGAATGGTTGCGCTCCTTCACGCTAGCTCAACCTAAGACCATGGCCGAAGTCAAGGCGTGGACCGAGCGCGAGGTCCAGCTGCAATCCGAAGTGAATGCTAACCTTCCTCGGGCGGATCGGCCCGACCAGAAGAAGAGGATTCGGGAGGACGGGCCGAAGCATCAGCAGCCCTACCACCTAAAATTCCAAGAGTACACCCCCCTCAACGTCTCCCTCGCGGTGTTGCTGGAGGAGACCCGGAATGAGGGGCTCTTCAAGTCCCCCCCGGTCCCACGTCAGGTCGCTAAGCGAGGCCGGGGCCCCTATTGCGCTTTCCACCGAATGCCGGGCCACGCCACAGAGGACTGCAAACAATTGAGGGACTACGTTGAGGAGATCATCCGGTCTGGGCACCTCGCCTCCTACCTAAGAGACAAACGGCAGGCCGACCGTGAGCAAGAGCAGCCTCACCCTGCCACCGACCTGACCATCGGCCAGATCATGCTTGTTTCAGCGGACGGCTAACCCGGAGCTCAGGGAGCCCCATGCCCTATGCCAAGCGCGGGGGTCGACGGCCCTTCAGGGAGCTTGGCCCAGGCCAATAAAGTCATCTTTTAGCCTGTACCCTTTTTTTTTATTATTTTGTTTTTTTAAGCAATGCGATGTTCTTCCCAAGATCTACTGTTAAGTTTGATAAAGATCAATGAAGCATTGCGAAAAATAAAGAAAAGCGTTGTTTTATTCAAAGGGTATTATGGGCTCCTCAGCCATACATAAAAAAAAGAAGGAAAAAAAGGGAGTTACAATAGTGGGGGAACGGGGTGCGGCGAGCACTGTTCGTGGTACTCGGTAAAAATCTCCAACAGCCGGGGCCTCGCAAGTTCCAGCCTTTGCCCCCGGTTCCCCCCGCGGGCATCGACCCCGAGCCTCAGCTCATAGCATTCGCGGATGAGCGCCTCTGAGCGGGCCAGCCGATTCGCGGAGATTAGGCCGAAGCGCCTCAAAGACCGCAACTTGTCCATGGCCTCATCGAAGAGCAGCTCCGACACAGGGTTGTGAAGCCCCGGTGATGCCCTCCAGATGGAGTACATCAGTAGCTGCAGCAGGGAGGAGTGTCTGGGGAGCAACCGGCCAAAGTGATCTTCAATGTGCCCGTAAACCAACTGCACCGTGTCCTCAGTGCAATAAGGGTCGTAGAGGTACACATCTCCAAAGCTGACGATGTCGGGGATGGTGAACGGAAAATTCTGCATTCTCGATGGCCTGTCTGCGAAAGGGGGGAGGACTAGTACTCCTTATATAGCTTGATGCACTGCCCAACAGTCGCTCGCTTTCGCCTAGGGAGTCCCCGCCACGCGGCGTCCATCGAGCGTTATCTGGTGAGAACGAAGCGACACGTCCTTGTCGCTTCGCCTCCCCCCGCATTCAATGCGATGGCTGCAAACGCCGTTGCCCCGACCGTTCCCATCCCGCACCTACAGCTGATGGTCAGGCTACACCTCGTCGAGATTTGGCCCCGCGGCTTCCCTGCCTGGTCGTCCCCGGCGGGAAGCTTCCCTGCCACAACGCCGGGGATCAAAAAGCCCTCTCAGAGGCAGTCGAGCCTGAGGTTCCCTCGCTCGGCTATCCCCCGCGGGCAGCTTCCCTGCCACAACGCCGGGGATCGAAAAGCCCTCTCAGAGGCAGTCGAGCCCGAGCTTCCCTCACTCGGCTATCCCCAGCGGGCAGCTTCCCTGCCTCAACGCCGGGGATCGAAAAGCCCTTCCAGAGGCAGTCGAGCCCGAGGTTCCCTCGCTCAGCTATCCCCAGCGGGCAGCTTCCCTGCCACAACGCCGGGGATCGAAAAGCCCTCTCAGAGGCAGTCGAGCCTGAGCTTCCCTCGCTCGGCTATCCCCAGCGGGCAGCTTCCCTGCCTCAACGCGGGGGATCAAAAAGCCCTCCCAGAGGCAGTCGATCCCGAGGTTCCCTCGCTCGGCTATCCCCCGCGGGCAGCTTCACCGCCACAACGCCGGGGATCAAAAAAGCCCTCCCATAGGCAGTCGGGGCCCGAGGTTCCCTCACTCGGCTATCCTTCAGGACAAAAGCCTTCGTCAAGAGGCACCGGGCAGCAACCCTCCCCGCCCAAGGGTCCTTGGTAGGCTTCTTACAGCCCTGTAACTTTTTCTCGCGCCAGGGACCAAAGTCCTCCCAGAGGCAGTCGGGTCTTTGCCCGGCTATCCCCGGCTGGTAGCTTCCTACCACAACCGACAGGGATCAAAGTCCTCGCCAAGAGGCACCGGGCGGTAACCCCGTTCGGTCCCCGTCCTGAAGGATCAAAAGCCCTCGCAAGAGGCAACCCAAGTAGCTACCCTGCTCGGTCATCTCCGGCTGATATTTGCCTACCCAAGACGCCAGAGATAAAAGCCCTCGCCAAGAGGCGACCGCGCAGCTTCACTGCCCGATCATCCTTTGCAGGCCCCTCACGGCCCCTCCGACGTCAAGGATCAACGCCCTCGCCAAGAGGCACCAAGCAGCTACCCTGCTCGGTCATCCTTCGCAGGCCTCTCCCGGCCCTTCCAGCGCTAAAAGTCAGAGCCCTCGTCATGGGGCCGCCGAGTTCCTTCCTACTCGGCGCATCCCGGCGAGTAGCTTCCTACCCAACAAGAGACATCAGGTCTGTCCAAGCCTAAACGATCTCCCCTCGACCTTGGGGCCCAACAAGGTGATACCTCCTCGGAGAAGCTCGTCGGCAAACAACGGCAGTCAACTCGACGGACGATCATTGAACAGAGGACCAACCTGGCATGAAAGCACAACGGCGCAGGTAAAAATATCCCAAGCGAGAATTCCTCACAAACAGATGCCAGAAAGAAAAATTTATCACGGCCGAAGAAGAAAAACTTTTTTACTACTGATAAAGATAAGTTTTTTACAGAAGGTATTTTCTGGCTCCTCAGCCTTAAAAAAATTCAAAAGAAAAACAAAATGAAGATAGGGGAGCGGAGGCTCTACACCTCGGGCCCGGGCACAGCCTCGAGGTTCTCAACCTCCACCACTGGAGGCGCCGGGTCCTCGGCCCCCACCTCGCCGGGAACCTCTCCCCCTTGTCCGTCGGTGCTCACGAGGGGGGACTCGGCCCGGAGGTCCGTGTCGTCGAATTCCGGCATCTTGGACTTCACGGCATCAAGGGCGTCATGCCAGATGCGGGTCGTGGCCACGGCCAGGTCGTCGTAAAAATCTCTCGACCTCTTATAGCTCGCCACGGCCTTCGATCCAGCCGACTTGAGGGCCTCGGCCGACGCCCCCAGCTCCTTCCGAAGGGTCTTCACCGTCTTCTTCAGGTTGCCGGCGAGCACCTGGGAGTCCCCGAGCTTGCCCTCGATGATCGCGCTAGCCTCGCGATGCCGGGCGGCCTCCCTTTTCCCGGCTGCCACCTCGCCCTCTAGGGCGGCGATCCCCACCGACATCGCCTCCTGCTCCCGCCTGGAGCTTTCTTGCAACGCGGCGAGCTGGCCCGCGGCCTCCACCGCCGGGGCTACCACCTCGGTCTCCATGCGGAGGGCGAGGGCCACGTGCTGGAGAGTCTGGGAAGGAGCAAAAGGAAGAAGGATCAGAAACATGAAGGAAAACACTAAGTCTCACCGAGCAATGGGGGCTTACCTGCACGGCTTCTTGGGCGATCGACGCCAGCTGAGCTTTGAGGGTCCCCCCAGGAACCTGACCCCCGGCCGAGGTCTCTATCTCATGGAGGAGGCTGTCCGCGACTGACAGCCCGGACGGCACCGCGAACCGGCGCCCCCTTCCTCCACCACGGTCGGCGAGGACCGACCCCCGGAAGGTCTCCGGGACCTTCTCTTGAGCGGCTCCGAGGGGGAGCCGATCTCTTCTTCCGAGGCGGTGTCCTCTGCAATCAGGGCCTGCTTCCGACCCGACGCTCGGCTGGGGCCCGGGGCGGGATCCGCCGCTGATCGTCCTCGAGGCGACGCCGCCGGGGCGTTACGGGCCGGGGCAGGCTGCACCCGGGAAGAGCTGGCGCCCCCGGGAAGAGCTGGCACCCCCGGCCCTGGTGGTCTGCCTCAGCTGGCGTATAACATCCCTGAGAGCTTCGAAGTCCATGGGTCCTGCACGAAACGAACACCCCACTTATCAGTAACGCAAGTAAAATATAAACCCAGAAAGCAAGCCTAACTTACCAACGAACTCAACGGGGCTAAGCCCGGCCCAGCTCAAGACCCTCTCGGACAGCAACACGTCATGTCGGGGGATGGACTCCCATGACGACACTCTCACCGCGGCGGGGTCGTTGGACAGGCTCCCCGGCAGGCACTTCTCCCTCGACCATTTGGTGGGCACTGGCCAGTCCTCGCCCTCGGGAGGGGAAACGAAGAAAAACTTTTTTTTCCAATCATGAATGGAGGAGGGCAAGGCCACGACACCGGACCCGACAGCAACCCCGGGCCGCTTCCTAAAGGCAAAATACACCCACCTGGGGTCACCAGCTCGACCGCCGGGGTGACTCTTGAATGCAAGGGAGGAATCGAGAAAGGAAAGACTGAAGGGAACCACCTGCAGCCACAGGCGGATCAAGAACCCAAGGAGAATCCTCCATGAGTTCGGTACTAACTGGCCGGGGGCCAAACCGAAGAAGTTTAGAGCGGCGATGACCTCAGGAGAGAAGGGCAGGCGCATTCCGCCCCAAAAAGCTTCCAAGTACAGGGCAATCTCCCTGCCCCGTACTTGATCGGCCCTCTCTCCCTCCTTGGCCAGGCGGAGCGTGTAGCGCGGGGGAATGCGGAAGCGAGCCCGAGCGTTGACGAGCTCGTCCTCATGCCTCATCCAGCACGGGGTGCTAGGGGCCATGTCTGCCACCTCCTCCCTGGAGGCGGCCCCCACCTCACGGCCCCGGGGGGAGAGACCGGTCCCTGCCCCCCGAGGGGACTCAGACACAACTAAATGAGCCCTAGCATCTACTCCTACAACATCTATTGATTCTGCAGAAGAGGAAGACATCTAATCTTGGGAAAGAAATTCTTCAGGGGCTGAAGCGAAAGAAGGGAGACGAGCGCCGAGCAGCTGGGGCCTGAGAGAGAGAAATATGAAGAGTAAAGGCCCCAGGGCGGGCCCCACCCAAATTTATCGCCGCATACGGCCTCATCCAACGACGCCCATCGTCTCCTGCCGAAACGACCCTCACGCCCAGCGGCTCCGATCGTTCCACGTGGCAGCCCAGCGTTGGGCCGTGTCCCTTCAAGCGCCGCAGGCCTGCGCGCGTCGCATCGGCTAATTGACGCTCGACATGTGGACTGTCGCTTTGACTGCAGGGCGCATGAACCGGCGCATCTTCTTTAAATGCAAAGATCTCGTCTTGATTCGCTGGCGAAAAAGACAACCGATGACCCGAGGACCCGTCCCGACGAAACCCTAGAAGGGATCTCACCTCGGAAGGCCCGGCAGTCCACTCCTGACCCGACTACTATCTGGTCGAGACAAGAGTGAGGGGCTAATGATAATACTCGATATCGGCCACCTCCAAGATCATGACGCGTGGCAGATGACGTGTCCCGAGACTCGGAAGAAGGGGCCCACCGGGGCCCACCGGGCCAACATGTGCCCGACCTGCAAACCCGAGCTGACCCTCCTCGGGACTCCCTGCAAATTGGCTTCCTCGGCCCCTCGGGTCACCCCGAGCTGCCGCAGGACTAAGACTCCTCGGCCTCCTCGCTCGTCCCCGGCTCCCGGCCGAGGCCGTCTTCTTCGGCCCTCCGACCAACTCCACCGCTCACAAGCGTAACCGCCACTCCGTGAATTTCGCCGTGCGCAGATTCTACACCAACAACATCCCATGTTCCATGCCATCACGATCCCCGTTAATGGGCGATCCGCTCATTACGCGGGCGTGATGTCGGGAGCGTAACTGCCGGCGAGATTCTCGCGCCTGCTGCTGCGCGCCGCCGCCACTATATAAGCCCCCATCACAGAGGGGTCAAGTAAGCTATTCTTTACACTTACGCCGTTACTCTGCTCGGATCTTGTCACTGACTTGAGCGTCGGAGGGTCCTCGGTGGTACCAAACCATCCCGGGACTTCTTTGCAGGTACACGGCGGCAGCTTCCTCATCCCACTTTGTCCTCTCCAAACCCATTGAGACCCACACGCAACAAAGGACAATCAACCCAGCTTACCTCGAGATCAACGGAAGACAACATCTGACGGAGGCCCGAAAAGGAGCTCCATCAGTAAATCATTTTGAGGATTCAAGGGTTTGCATACAAAGAGTAAACATGGCCTGCAATCCAAAACAGCAATGACCCATCACATGGACAACTGGGGTTCAGAGGTCTAATGTAAAATAGCCATCAGGATCCACGGGCCCATATGAATGGAGTTTGGAAAGCCTTAGGCAACAGATCTGAACCTGCTTCCTAAGCCATCACTACCTCTCGAAGAGTTCAAGACGGAATGCTCTCTATCATCTACAGGCTACGCTTACTAAGGTAACATGCTGGTAACAAAGAAAAGAGAAGAAAGCAAGAGATAACACAAGATAGTACGGAAGAAATGTATCTTTTATTTATAAGTTAAATCGGGTACAAGATGCATCATTTACAAATGTTAATTGGTACAAAAAACAACTATTGGGAGGGAAGCGTTTTCAATAAACCAATCAGTTGCTCGCGCACTCCCCTCAGCCCCTTTTCACGGTCAGCTGCCGCGGTAAACTCCGCTTCAACCTGAGCCCGTTGCTGCAAATAAGATGAAAGTTGCTCATCAATGACCCGCTGAGCTACCCCACGACTTTGCGCATCTCGCTCGATGAGGTCGAGCTTCTACCTCAGCGTTAGCCTGTCAGAAATACATCGTAGAAGGCCTTCAAAAATAACTTTCAGCTGTACAGCATTTTCATCAACTTGAGCGTGCAGCCGGGCAGATTCGCTTGAAGTCTCTTCGCACTCCTTACGCTTTAAGGCCGCTTCTTGTTCAAGATGGCGAAAGTAGGGAGTGCTCTGTTCGACCCACACAGCCCGTTGGGAGTTCACAGCCAGGATCTCGGGAACGGAACGTCCGAGCTCAAGCTCATGCAGGCAGACCTTAATTTTCCTGCAGTGATTAACCCAAGACTCAACGACGCCCTCGCTATAGAAGTTCACGAGCGTCGCCAGCATGGGATTAACCTCGGCAGCAAAATCTGCAGCAAGGGCAGGGGTCTCCGCGTCAAGCTCTTCAATGGATTCACTCAACATACGAAGGCTGGTCGCAGCGTCCTTAGAAAATGGACGTCTAGAAAATGGTCCTGCTGGCATTAAGATACGGGATTCGAAAGGAGTAGGGACCGGTGCGACTGCTGTAAAATGAATTACGGTTAAAAGGTAACTCGCAAAATAAATAAATCACATGAGTGATGAAGTATACTATTCCGGCTGGGAGTACCGGTGGCGCAACTATTCTCTCATCTCCTCCTTCAGTCTGTAGTACTGCAGTCAAAACAAAGAAGAATTAGCAACGACTTGGCGGCCCGTAAAAGAAAAAGAGAAGATATTAGCTAGAGACTGTACTCACCAATGCCATTAGATGAAGCAATCTCCGACTGGAAGGAGAAATGTGGGTGCAGCACCTGATACAGATGATCAAAAAGGACTCCTGCAAGGGTGTAATAATGCAATGTCAGTACATAAAGTATATTGCCTACAATGAAACCGATAAATCACAAACCCGCACCTTCCAACACGTGGGAGGACACGAGAGAAGGCAAGGGGGGCAATCGTCAAAGCAGCAATTGGTGATGCTTCCTTAGGTGGCACAACCTCAACGCTCACCACACCTGCATTAGAAACGAGAGAAATACTGTCAGAAGAGATTGAAAGGAATTGCAGAATGACAAGGAAAGACTTAAAGTCTACCTGATGAGTCGCCGGTCGAAACCACAACGAAGGCGTCACTGGGTGCAGTGAATGCTTCACCCTCCTCCATCGGAATGGTTTCAACGCCCGTAGCTTCATCCCCCGACTCTACGAGAGCCGTCGTGATACTCGCAGCACCCGGCAACGGCAAGGAACCGTAAGGGGAAAGAGTGGCAATTGGAGCAGTTCCAGACTCTTGAGAAAGAGTGGCCATTTCAGGCTCAGCGGTTGCCGCCGTCTCATCTACCACTTCCTCATCGAGACTCGGCCCTGCAGGATAGGATATATGAGAATTTGAAGATTAAAGCTTTGACAAACAGACTTAGTGTTACGTTACCTTGGGACGGCTTTTCAATTGCTTCCCGAGCCGCGTGTACCGCCTGTCTATGAGAGATAGACAGGGCAACCGGAGCACCCTCTGAAGAAGCAGGGACAGGAGAAGCAGCGCTCGAGCCTGCACCTACGGCCAAGGCGGCGTTACGTTCCCTTGCTGCACGCCTCCTGCGCTTCCTTTCCGTCCGAGCCGTGAGAGCTGATCTTCTCAAGACCTCCGTCAAGGGAACGTCATCGTCCATGCCAGGAGCTACCTCTGGAGCCGTTATGGCGTCCGTCATCGGTTGCTTAAGTAAAGCCTCTTTTGGCAATGCTGAGGAGGCCGGGACTTCGATAGCTGGCCCTGGAAGCATCTCCGCATCACCCTGCGGGATTGGCACTGTACTGGGCATGGCCTGAGTCGAGATAGTCCCTGCGATAAGATGAAAAAGGGGTCAGATTATCCATAAGAAAGGCGAATGAAGGCACAATGAGCCGAAATATACCAACGGCCAGCGAAGCGCGAAGCCTCTCCTCCTCCTCAAAAGTCTTGAGGGAAGCCGCGAGAGGCTCTTCAGTGGAAACACCTGTTAAAGAAGGAGTGTCAGTCAAAACATGATAACAAAAACATAACAGCAAAAAGGTGCGACTGAAGATTACCTGACTCAGCAAGGGTGACCAGTCCTGCTTTGTGGCTAGCTAGACGCTCGGAAGCTGCGATGGCAGCCTCTAGATCAGTATCATCTGGTGCCATGTATAGACCCTCGTTAGTCCCATATTCGCTCAGGCCCTCGCTATAAGGAGCATGAGGCTCCTGGCCAAATACAACGTCTGCAGAAAGAATCGACTTCTTCTACTTCTTCTGCGAGCGAGTACCGGTCGCCGCTAGCACAAGCTTATGCTTGGTGGGCACCTTGGGACGACGAGTCCCGATATTTAAACCCATGCCAGACTCGGGAGACGCCACAGTCACCGCTTTCACGGGAGCACGGGGTATCGGTAGCTCAGGCCTATCATGCGGGACCTCGACCGCAGCAACTTCTCTTAAGGGAGGACGGACAATGGTCCGTCGCTTCAGAGGAACATTTGGATTACCAGCCGGCGCTGCACCCTTGCGGTCAAGAAGCAATCTTTTTTTCCTCTCTAATGACGGTGCCCATCGAATGTTGATACCACGCCACATACACATTCAGGGCCTTCGGAACACAGCTCGGTTCGCTGATAAAGAAGTTGGACCCTGTGTTTAGACGCATAAAATGGTGCAGCGCGCTCCGGATACCCTCTACGGTAGCAACAGGTTCTGCCAAGAAAGCCTCAAGCGGGACGCCTTGATTGTAGCTTAACTGCTGGGCGAAATGATGCGGGTTGTATCTCATGAACAACGACGCATCATTCTGCCTAAATACGAGAAAGCCCGGCCTGATGGAGTACAGATGAAGAATCTCCCGAGCTTTCAAAACAGAGGCCCCGTCTTTAAAAATGTCCTGCAATGGCAGCACCGTTTTTTTAGATTCCTGGCCGACGGTCAAAATTTTATCGGTAAAGGACATACCATCTCCAACCGTGCGTGGACAAAGGAGCAAACCCCTAGCTTCCCGCGGTGTCGGACTTACGATGGATGCGTCGACTAGCCGCATTATCTGAGGGAACTTACATCTGTCATAAAAAGAAGGTCTTCTGTGGATACCGAAGACCCCAAGCATGTGCAGCTCGAGCCATGAGGGGAAATAATGCATTGAGAAGTTGGCAGGATACACCCCTGGCTCAGTAGTATCCACTGCCAAGCTGAGGCCGTGATATAGGTGGGCTAACCCAGCAATCCCGATGGCCACTTGTATCCCGGCAACCATTTGATACGCTGGTAGAAGACGGACGGTCTCATATGGCGAGGGTGCATCGGAAGCGCAAACCAGCTTAACCACAAACCGAGGAACCCTAGAAAGAATGGTTCCTCATCGATGCCCGGAGCGGCAATTTCTGAAAAGGGGACGATCGCGACGTTTGGAAGAAAGAAATCCTTTTGATCGGCTTCCAATATTGGCCGGCGATCCAAGCCAAAGCCGAAAGGATCATCAAGTTTGGCAAACTTTTCACCTTGTCGCGATAAAACTTCTGGGCGAAGAAAACGGGCGATGAAGTTCGCAAAGCCGACCCCCTGGCTTCCAGATTCAAGAAATAGGCTCTCGTAGATATTCAACACCTTTATCAAACCTGGAAATTGGTGTTGAATGGCGTTCTCTGGGGTAAGACCCATTACCACTGATTTGGTGGCAAAAATATACTCATCCGGAGGAAGCAGCTCCTCGTAATGCTCTCCCCTAATAGTCAAACCAGAGACCTCGGCAAATTCCTCTAAGGAAATGGAGACTTCTCGATCCAATAAGAGGAAGGTGTGGGTCGGAATGTTCTATTGCTCTAGAAACGCCTTGATCCACCATGTAGGAGGTGCAGAATACTGGAACAAGGAAGCGTAGATCGCAGGGTACAATCCGAGTTTCAGCAGCTGCGACTTCTTCGCCGATAAAATATATCGGGCCCACTACAGGTATCCGGCCAGGTGATGGGGAGTTAGTCCTATGTTGTATGGCTGTCCCCAAGAGCGTGATTCACCCTGGCATATGCGCCGCCCTAGAGTGTCCAAAGCTACCGGCGGCTGCACGGGTATTGCAGCCATAGAAGGCCGAAGGAGACCTTCTGAAGTCCAATTCACTTCCTCTACAGTATAGCTTATCGGGGGTGCATCTGCATAAGGGATCGCAGAGATAGGCTCCGAGGGTATCACACAAGAAAAGCTCCGGCGGCCTCTGATAATTTGATCGTACCATCTACCCCATAGATGAAGATTTTTGTGCTCCGGGGCATGGTCTTTGATCAGCGCAAGAACCTCTCGGTCTACGGGCGCTTCGGGGAATCCGCTTTCTGAGCGGACGAACGGGAAGGAAGTGTCGAAAGACATAGTACCTGCGCGGAAAAGAACAAATTTTCAGCCGCTAATGCTACAGTTTAAATTCTGTCACTAGCTACTTTAAATCTGTACCACACTGCAGCGGTGGGGGGGCATTTGTTTCCCCCAATCAAAGCAAAACTCTGTTCAAAATTCAAATTTTGAAATGTAGCAACGCTTCAGAAGCAGCGCCAAGTGCGCTGCACCCTAAGCAGTGCACCACGTGCAACGCATGTGTGCGCTAGCGCCAAGTGCGCTGCGTCCTAAGCAGCGCACCACGTGCAAAGCACGGGTGCGCTAACGCTGGAACTAAAAGCTCCTCACCGTCAGATCAGAGATCCAATAAAGGTGATAAATTATCAATTAATCAGAATTAAATTCTGTTAAGGAAATATTTCTCAAAATCTTTCTAAACAAAATGATTGTGCTCTGTAAATCAGAACACCGTTGGATCAAAGATCCAATGGTGATTAAAAATCACCAAAAACACAGAATAAATTCTGTTTAGAGGAAATTCCCCAATCTTGTTAAAAACAAGAAGATTGCCTTCTGTAAATCAGAAGCCCTTGGATCAAAAGATCCAACGATGGGAAAATCCCCAAATCAATTGGAGAAAAGATCTTCTTAACTGATTGAACAAATCAGCTTGCCCTATATAAAGGCCCCAAGACTTCAAGTCTAGGACAAAAAAAAGAAGAGAAGAAACATATAGAGGAACCCCCATAAGTTTTGGGAGATCTCAGAAAGAAGAGCCAAGCTCTCAGAAAAAGAAGATTTTCTTCAAGGTAAAAAATGATGAACAGAGAGATGAAATCATCTCATAATTAAAAAGAAGAATTCACTTCTTTAAAGATCATAGATCTACAAGACCAGAGTCTTTCACAAGGAGATCAAAAGATCTCATCTTAAAATAAGAAGAAGAACACAATTCTTCTTACAGATCATAGATCTATAAGACTAAGGTCTTTCTCAAAGAGATCATAGTATCTCATTATAAGAGGGGGGAGAATAATTCAATTCTCTTAGGATCACAGATCCATAAAGGCAAAGCCTTTCATCAACAGAAGAGATTGAAATATCTCCTATAAAGTAAGAGCTTTTGTTCTTGGAATCTTGAGACAAAGTCTCTTATAAACGAGAATTTATTTCTCAGATCATAAAATTGATCAAATGCACTTCTGCGCTCTTGGACTGGCGCTCAGCGCCAAGCGCACCACGTGTCCTTCACGTGTGCGCCACTTAACAGTTAGTGCTTTGTGCTCTTGAACTAGCGCTTTTGCGCTCATGGACTGGCGCTCAGCGCCAAGCGCACCATGTGCTCCTCACGTGTGCGCCACTGAACAAATAGCGCTTTGCGCTCACAAATTGGCGCAATGCGCTCATGGTCTGACGCAAAGCGCCAAGCGCACCACGTGCTCCTCACGTGTGCGCTACCCAGCAGAAGCGCAACGCGCTCATAAACTAGCGCTCTACGCTCTTTGACTGGCGCAAAGCGCCAAGCGCTCCATGTGTTGCGCTGATAGAACATAAATTGTTTTTTAATAAAGCCCTAGAGATATGATGAATGCTCAGTATTCAATAAAAGATAGAAATTACTGTCAGAACCCAAACCAATACTCAGTATTGTTAAAAGGGCCAAGCCCAGACAAGTGTTCAGCAGTCCAAACAAATGTCCAACATTTTAAACCTAAGTGGACTTAGCCCAAGATTGGCCATAAGTCTTTAATTCAGATTAATTGAGTCCATATCCTCATAAATCTTTTTAACAGATCTTAGTCCCAAATTGGACTATAGATCTCTCAACTAATATTGGTTCAAGGGTACATCTCTTCACTCCTCTGATACATGCCGTTGTAATCCTCCAACTTCTTCAGAGAGGTGACGGGTCCCGACAACCAGACATTTCATGGACCGTGGGGTCCTTAAACTCATGGACTATGATTTCCTTAATCTCGGATTGTGGGGTCCTTTTAAACCCACGGACTATGATGTCCTTAACCTCGGGCTGTGGGGTCCCTTCAAACCCATGGATCGAGATGTCCCAAAACTAACATTGGACCGTAATGTCTTTAAACTAATTATCGACCGCAATGTCCCTAAACTAAACAATAGAGTCCAAATGCTCTCTTGTTGGATCTAAACGATCCCGTTAAGTTGATCTTAGTCTAAAATTAGACTAATGTATCCTTAACTAACGTTTAAGTTGATCTTAGTCTTAAATGAGACTAACGTATCCTTAAACCCAACCCCAAACCCAAATCTAAGATACGGATTTGGACTAATCCATGCCCTACGGGCGATAATATAAATTAGTCTCCGTATACAATTGTCACGCCCCGCTTCCCAAAATACGGAAGACGAGGGATGACTAGGCCAGCCATGCTCCTACGGTCAAGGAATAATCCCGCCGTGGTCACACTTCGGCTTCTAGCATTACATAGTAATCAGTAAATAAAGCACAGAAGTAAAGGAAATACATCACTAAATTATTACATCAACTTTCATTGTTCACAATTTACAATAAAACAAGAAAAGAACTACTAATCAAGTTCGAATAAAATGTCTCTTTAGAGAAAGCAGTAAAAAGTGAATGGGGGTATTCCCGACTAAATCTCCGCAAGCTCGAAGGTCAAGTCCGACTCCTGCGCTGGTTCTTCCTCGAGATCTGAGCATGCATACTCAGGTCGTCAGAGCGACGTAATAGCAATATTATAATAGTGACAAGTAACAAGCACAGAAGGTAATAACAGTGGAAGTAAAATGCAGGTAATCAATATGTCACTAACTGATGCAAAGTATGATCTTTGTCCCTATCAGTCTCTAAGTTATCTTTGAAATTGAGTTGTGGAAAGGAGGATTATCTTTAACGAGGGTCTTATACATACCCGAGACTACGGCCCGCTATCGTCCGAGATATAACCCTGTCAGCCGGACCGCTAGGCCCAACCTAATATATATAACAGTCGCTGTTCGAATGATCATTCTCTAAATCACCGTCCTCTCTAAATACGATGCTCTTTCCACTTCGATGTCCCCTTTTTTCCCCAGGTTTATACTATTGATAAGTATGGTCTAGTCGTGTACAAGTATACACCAATAACACGGTTTTGTCACTGTTCACTGTATTATTCACTGTCTCGAATTATTCACTTTTCCATTGGCGTACTTGACACTCCTAAACCAATACCGTTCACGCACGATAATGCATTGTACACTGAATAATAACGCGCACTATCACTATGTATATGGCCATCGGGTAAGATATGTGCATTTATGCAGTTAACAAGTCATGTGTAATATGAACTATTATGCACCTTATGAGCTTATAAAAATTGCAGTAAATCATACGTTCAAAATTTAGTGAAATGATACAAAGGCGGTAGCAAGTATACTTGGTCTGAAGTTCAGAAAAATTTATTTCAGTGCAATCGGATTTTGGGTTTTCAAGTTACAGCCGTTTCATTTTAAGTGTTCGCTGCAGGGAATTCAGTTTCTGAACTGAACGTCCGTTTCGCGACACAATTTTCATCCTGTTGGGATCAGAATTTAGCGACGTTATAGTTGAATGAAATTTATGTTTTTCAATAGGGTTTCCAACGTACTATACGTAATCTCAATCGCGCCTCTACGTCAGAAGTTATGCACTGTTCAACAATAGGGTATCAGTTCTGTTTCTGTTTGGGACTGCTATTCGTCCTGTTCTTTTAAATTACAGTTTAAATAGTAAACGACGGTAAAAATGGGTGAAACCACTTTCATTATTTATATAACTGTTTCATATTCACTAAAGTATAGGGTTCCGCAATATACAACTTCAAGCAGCAAAGGGGTAAGCACTACGAGATAGAAATCAACAGCCAGAGCTGCTCTAGACTGCAGTCCAGAGCCGCTCTCCGAAACAGTTTCCGTCATATTTTCAGTATAGAAACAATTAAAGACTTTTATGGCATTCCAGATTGTCGAGTCGGCTTCAATTTGAGCCCTCGAACGCATCAATCCAATTTGTAAACAATTAACTATGATTTTTACAAGTTTCAAACGCGGGAAATTTTCAGATTTATCGGGTGTAATTGGGGATGATCGTTCAAGTCAGTAACGATCATATTTTCCAGTAAAATTTTAACACAATGTTCATTGCCACACGGGCTAGCTTATATGATCAATTTCCGTCAATTTAATAGAAGGTTTTCGTTCAGGTTCTATGTCGAACACAAACACTATTTTAAGTCGCACTAAGTGTTTATGCGGAATTTAACGGTATTTCAAATTTTAATAAAACAAATAGCATGAAGCAAGTCAGTAACTTGCCTGGAGACGCGTTGAAGACGCACGGCAGTGGCAACGGCACGAACGCGCAACGAACGGCATGGTTTGGGTTCACGACCTCGGCTCGGATTTGGGTTCGTCGTCGGGGTTGCCCGGAGGATGGCTCGTGATCGCTGGAGCGGAGTGGGGTTCTGTGGATCTCCTGTGAGTGTGCTGGGGTCGGCAATGGTTGGAGGTGGTCGCTCCGGCGATGGTGCAGCAGGGGTTCGAGGCTTGGGTGCTTGGAGCTTGGTGTGGGTTGCAACGAAGGAGTGAGGTAGTGGGGGCTCGGGTTTGTGAGAGAGGAGCGAGGGATTTGGTCGTCTTCGTCGTCGTCGTGGGGCTCAGAGGGGTGTTCGTCGGCGACGAGAAGGCGTGCAGGGGAAGGCTTGGCGGTAGATTGAGATGATGGCGAGGGGAGTAGGTAAGTGTAGGGGTTCGGGTTTTGGTAGGAGAGAAACGAGGGAGGATGACGAGGTGATCGTAGTTGTCGTCGTTGTCGTTGACGGGGTGTTAGGGTTGAGGAAGGATGTTTTCTTGGAGGAGAGGAGGGAGTTAGAGAGGGATCGCGAGTGTGAGGAGGGAAGAGGGTTAGAGGGACGAGGAGAGGTTGAAGCGCGCACGATCGTGGTCGGGTTGTGGGGCAGCGAAGACGAGGCATCGGGGACGTAGGCGACGTGGGGAGCGCAGAGGGAAAAAGGAGCGGGAAAAAGTTCGTGGGGAAGAAGAAATAGAGTGGGCCGGGTCGGGTTTGTTGGGTGTTTGGGTTAGGGATTGGGCCGGTGGGGTGTTATTGGTTTAATTCATTTTTGCAAAGTCAAGGAAATGGAAGTGGGCAGGGCCGGGAAGTGTGGGCTGAGGATTCAATTTAATTTAAATTTTCGTTTGGGCTGGGGTTGGTTTATTGTTTATATATATATAGTTTTGTCTTGGGCTTCATTTTAATTAAGTATTTATTTTGTTTTGGAAGGTTTAAATACTAAAACCTAAGCGTCTAATTTCTCACAAAATAATACGAGAAAAATAGGATAACATTCGGAGGAGTAGGAAAATATAGAAAGATTTTATTGATGGAAACATAGATTTACATCTTACCCCCCTTACAAAAATTTCGTCCTCGAAATTTAAAAAGCGACAACGAAACAACAGTACTAAGCAAAGAGATGTGGAAAACGTGCACGGATATCTTCCTCACGCTCCCAGGTAGATTCTCCTGGGGGACGACCGCCCCAAGACACTCGGACTAACGGAATGACTTTATTCTTCAGCACTTTCTCTCTGCGGTCGAGGATGGTGGTGGGCTGCTCCTCGTAGGATTGGTCGGTACCCAAAGCTAACTCCGAATAGTCCAGAACATGACTGTCATCTCGAACATAATGCCGCAACTGAGACACGTGGAAGGTATTGTGCACACCAGCTAGCGATGGAGGCAAGGCGAGTCGATAGGCCACCTCTCCTACTCGCTCTAGCACCTCAAAAGGTTCGATGAAACGGGGACTGAGTTTCCCGCGACCTCCAAACCTGATAACTCCACGGGTAGGGGAAATCATCAGGAAAACGTGATCTCCGACTTCAAATTCTAGCGCTCTCCTGCTGGCATCTGCCCAACTCTTCTGTCGATCCTGAGCCGTCTTAATACGCTGCCTGACCATTTGGACCTTGTCGACTGTCTGAACAATAAGCTCGGGACCCAGTAATTTTCGTTCTCCCACATCATCCCAACAAACTGGGGATCGACACTTATGCCCGTAAAGTGCTTCGAAAGGAGCTATCTGGATGCTAGCCTGGTAACTGTTGTTATAAGAAAACTCGACTAGATGCAGATGATCTTCCTAGGAACCCTGAAAATCCAACATGCAGGCTCTCAACATATCCTCGAGCGTCTGAATCGTACGCTCGGATTGTTCGTCCGTCTGCGGGTGATAAGCTGTGCTGAACTTGAGGCGGGTACCCAAACTCTCCTGTAATCTCCTCCAGAAGTGCGACACGAATCTGGTGTCTCGATCTGACACAATGCTGACCGGAACTCCGTGAAGTCGTACTATCTCCTGCATGTATCTCTCCGCAAGTGACTCTGTCGACTGTCCCACTCGGAAAGGTAAGAAGTGTGCAGCTTTCGTGAGGCGGTCGACGATAACGCAAATGGCGTTGTTGCCCCTAGGGCTCCGTGGTAAGGCCGTCACGAAATCCATAGTAATGTGCTCCCACTTCCATTCTGGTATCGGAAGCGGTTGTAACAATCCTGCCATCCTCTGATGTTCCGCCTTCACCTGTTGGCATACCAAGCATCTGGATACGAACCGCGCAATTTCTCGCTTCATCCCGTTCCACCAAAAATGCTGCTTTAGATCTCGATACATCTTCGTACCTCCCGGATGCACAGAATAAGCTGAACTATGCGCTTCAGCCAGTACCTCTTCTCGAACATTCCCCTTGGGTATGCAGAGCCTGCTACCGAATCTCAGAGAACCGTCT
The DNA here is from genome assembly GCA_030015575.1 of Agapanthus africanus. NCBI lineage: Eukaryota > Viridiplantae > Streptophyta > Magnoliopsida > Asparagales > Amaryllidaceae > Agapanthus > Agapanthus africanus. Next base: position 635,149,915 of record CM057343.1, read on the forward strand.
TCATGTATGATTAAGTCCGTTCTCAGTCCGGCTTCTACTTGCGCTCTGAACTTTTTCAATCGAGGATCATCCGCTTGTGCAGCCTTGATGCGATCCACAAGGGAAGACTGCACCTGTAGTTGCCAAAATTGACTGATTGCGCTCAGTGTAACGACTTCAAGCTCGAGTCTCTGGAAATCCTCAATGATGCTCCTCTGACTGGTCAACATCATGACCGTTGGCTTGCGACTGAGAGCATCTGGTACAACATTTACTTTTCCCGGGTGATACTGAAGGTCCAAGTCGTAATCCGCCATCAGTTCTAGCCATCGGCGTTGCCTCATATTTAGTTCTTTCTGAGTGAAGACGTACTTCGGACTTTTATGATCCGTGTACACCTCCACCTTCTCGCCCAACAGGTAATGCCTCCAAATCTTCAACGCAAAAACCACTGCAGCTAACTCCAAGTCATACGTAGGATAATTCCTCTCGTGATTTCTCAGCTTCCGAGAGGCATAAGCAACCACCCGACCGTGCTGCATCAGAATACAGCCTAAGCCCTTTCCTGAGGCATCACTATGTATCACCAAACCACCAGAATCATCCTGTACTGTAAGAATGGGCGCCGTGGTTAACTTCTGCTTCAGTGTCTCAAATGCCCGGGTACACTCCTCTGCCCACACAAACGGTACCTCCTTCCTTGTCAGCCTCGTCAACGGTTCGGCGATTCTTGAAAAGTCTTGGACGAACCGCCGATAATATCCTGCCAGTCCCAGAAAGCTTCTGATCTCGGCCACTGACTTCGGTGTTGGCCAATCTCTGACAGATTCTATCTTTGCTGGGTCCACTGAGATGCCTTCGCCCGAAACAATGTGTCCCAAGAACTGAACCTTGTCGAGCCAGAATTCACACTTGCTCAATTTCGCGTACAACTTCTCTTCCCAAAGAACTCGTAGAACCGTGCGCAAATGCTCGACATGCTCCTCCTAGGTCTTCGAGTAGACTAGTATGTCATCGATAAATATAACGACAAACGTGTCTAAGTACTTTGCAAACACCCTGTTCATCAAATCCATGAATATCGCTGGAGCATTGGTAACACCGAACGGCATCACAAGGAACTCATAATGCCCGTATCGGGTCCTGAAAGCCATCTTGTATATGTCCTCGGCCGCTACTCTGATATGATGATAGCCAGAACGGAGATCCAACTTCGAAAATACCTTGGCCCCACTTAACTGATCGAATAAGTCGTCGATGCGCGGAATTGGGTACTTGTTCTTTATTGTGACTTTGTTCAGCTCTCGATAGTCTATACACATCCGCAGCGATCCATCTTTCTTCTTCACCAACAGAACTGGTGCACCCCACGGTGAAACGCTTGGCCAGATAAATCCCTTCTCCAGGAGTTCTTCAATTTGCTTCTTCAATTCTGCCAGCTCAACCGGTGCCATTCTGTATGGAGCCTTGGAAACTGGTGCTGTACCTGGAGTCAAATCGATCGAGAATTCCAAGAAGCGTGGAGGTGGTAGACCAGGTAAATCTTCAGGGAACACGTCTAGAAAATCCCGAACAATCTCTGGGGCTGGGCTCTCATCAATCTCCATAGCTGACAACTCTTTGGCTTGGCTCTATACTTGGCTGGCTCCAAAGATTCGCTCCCGCCTTCGAAAATAAACTCTGGGTGATTGGGAATGCGGAAGATCACATTCCTTGCTCGGCAATCAATAACTGCATGGAAGGTACTCATCCAATCCATCCCGAGAATTACGTCATAGCTGCCTGTCCCGATCAAAAGGAAATTCGCATAGAATTCCCTGCCGCACACTACAACCGGACATGATCTACATTCTCGACTAGATACTATAACACCATTACCCGTATGTATTTCCCAGCCCTTGGTTAATGGTTCATGTGGTATGGAGTGTGTATCAACGAAATGCGCAGATATGAAACAGTGCGATGCTCCAGAATCAAATAGTACTCTAGCTGGCATGGAATGCACGAGTAGAATACCTGTGACAACTTCGTTTGAAGCCTCTGCCTGCTCGGCGGTCAAGGTGAAAGCCCGTCCCTAACCACGGCCTGTGTAGGGTTGCCTCTGCTCCTGATGATGCTCAAGAATGGTAATTCCCTAGATCGTGACACATGGCGGATGACGTGTCACACGCGTAAACCAATTGGGCCCTGAGGGCCACGAAGAAGGAGCCAGTATGCTACAGTGGGGGGCTTCCCTTCAACCCTGTCTCCAAAGTTGTACTCCACTCCTTGCCCCCTAGCACTTCAGCAGCCAGGCCAAGTGTCTTTTTGCTCTATTCCGAGCAAGACGGGCCCGAGCCTCCTCGACCCTTCCGGCCCGTCTCCGAGCTACCACAGGACCAAGATGGCCTCGGCCTCCTCGGCCCTTCCGGCCCGTCTCCGAGCTACCACAGGACCGAGATGCCTCGGCCCTCCTACTCGTTCCCGAGCTCCCCCGCCGAGGCCATCTTCCTCGGCCCCTCCGACCAGCTCCACATATCACAGGCGTAACCGCCGCTCCGCGAATCTCGCCATGCGCGGATTCTCCGCCAGCAACATCCCACGTTCTACGCCTCCGCGATCCCCATTAATGGGCGATCCACTCTCTACGCGGGCGTGACGTCGGGAACGTAACTGCCGGCGAGATTCTCGCGTCTGCTGCTGCGTGCCATCACCACTATATAAACCCCCATCACAGAGGGGTCAAGTAAGCGATTCTTTACACTTTTACGCCGTTACTCTGCTCGGATCTAGTACTAACTTGAGCGTCGGAAGGTCCTCGGTGGTACCAAACCACCCCGGGACTTCTTTGCAGGTACTCGGCAACAACTACCTCACCTCATCTCTTCCTCCAAAAATCCATTGAGACCCGCACGCGAAGGAAGATAATCAACCAAGTCCACCGGGAGATCGACGGAAGACAACATCTAGCGGAGACCAGAAAAGGACCTCCATCAGTTGGCGCCGTCTGTGGGAACACAAAACTCCACAAAAACAAAAGTTGGCCTTCCGATTTCCATCCACATGGCGTGCGATCACCCTGAAGATCCAGGTACCAGCCACCGCCTCCCCCTCATCGGAGGCGTGGATGAACCTCCTCCGGCGACCGTCATCACCGCCCTCGTCGGCCGAATAGACCGACTACAGTCCATCGCGGAGGCGCTCGTCCAAATGGCCGGGCCAGGGCCCCAGATCGCCGCTCCTCCGCCTCCAGGAGACTCTGCCCTCCTCGGCGCGGCTGACACCGGCAGGCTGCGTCCCATGGCCACGGGTCTCACGGGCCGATACTCTCTGAGGCCCGCTGGGTGCCCCACAACTCCACGCCAAGATCCTCCTCCAGGGTGCCTCGAGCCTCCTGGCGACCGACACCCCCTCCCTTGACGGGGTCGCACAGAAGGGGCTCACCACGGCGGCTCGAGGGCCGCCTCGCCCAAGGATCTAGGCCCTCATTAAAAGGCAGCCCAGCAGTTACCCTGCTCGGCTATCCCTGGCGGGTAGCTTCCCTACCACAACGCCAAGGATCAGAAAGTCCTCCCAGAGACAGTCGAGCCCGAGGATCCCTCGCTCGGCTATCCCTGGCGGGTATCTTCCCTACCGCAACGCCAGGGATCAGAAAGTCCTCCCAGAGGCGGTCGAGCCCGAGGATCCCTCGCTCGGCTATCCCTGGCGGGTAGCTTCCCTACCGCAACGCCAGGGATCAGAAAACCCTTGTTCCCGCCAAAAATTTCTGCGCAAAAGAGTCCAAGGTATCAAATGGCAGCGATACGCTTAAGGAAATACGAACCAGTATCTTCCGGGCTGTTTTTTGACAAACTCCCGAAGGAGAAACGGATAAATTCTGATTGTATTGAAAGCGTCTCGAAAAACCCTTCGATTTGATATATTATGGGCTTCATAATTCATCCGGGATCAAAAGTTATGAGGCATTACGTGTCCACACGTGATGGGCTTTTAAGAACCCGCTGGAGGAGTTAAAAGATACAATAAAAACTCAGAAAAGACCCCAATGGGGCATCACGTGCTCACACGTGACCATGGGTCACGTGCAGACACGTGATGGGCTCTTAAAGCCTCTAAAATAATGAATAGAATTTAATTCTAAAATTCAGAAAATACCTCAACGAGATATCACGTGCTTACACGTGACCAATGGTCACGTGTTGACACGTGATGGTTAAAACTGAAACATAAATAAGCGGCTGAGAAAGGAACCCAATTGGGGGTCACGTGCTCACACGTGACCAAAGGTCATGTGCCAGCACGTGACTGGCTTTAAAAGCATTATAATTTAATAGAATTAAATTCTAAAAGTTTCTGAATCTTTCCAAATGGAAAAGGGTCATGGGGAACCGTTGGATTAAAAATCCAAAGGTGATTAAAAATCACCAATTTATGGAAAAATCTTGGACTTGGAAAGATTTCCCCCCTAAATCTGACCGAGATAACAAATAGAATATCTTTGGATTTAAATCCAATGGTGAATAAAATTCACTTAACAATCTAAAGGCCCAGATTAATGATGAATGCAAATCAAATCTCTCAACATACAAATCAAATCTCTCAATGAGAGATTTGCTAAACAAATTGATTCTCTTCCTTCTCCTATAAATAGGAGCCAAGAAGAGAAGAGAGGGGGGGATCTACTTTTTTGAGAGAAAAACAGAGAGAGGAGAATTTAATTCTCAAGAGGAAAGAAAAGAAAGGAGAATTTAATTCTCAACAAAGAAAACCCTAGGTAAGAAAAGGGAAAAAGATAAACTTCAAACAGAGAATTTAATTCTCAAAATCCAAGAGTTTAACTCTTATACAAAAAGAACTTAGTTCTTCTTCTGGTTGAAGATCTGCACAGAGCACATCTCCCCATAACTTGAGAATTTAATTCTCATCGGGTCGAGATCCTGCCATGCAGATCCTAAACTTAGAAGGGGAATTGAGTTTTGAGAGTTCAATTCTCCTAAAACAAAACTAGGGTTTAACCCTAATCAAGAATTTAATTCTTTTACAGATCTGGGAATTTAATTCCTTTGAAAAGAAATCAAGGTTTTATCCTAAATAAGAATTTAATTCTTTCACGATAGGAATTTAATTTCTCCAAAATCATAATTAGGGTTTAACCCTACAAAGAATTCAATTCTTAAAAGATCTCTGTTCATGAAAAGAACTAGGGTCACGTGCCCCCACGTGACCCTTGAAAAGATCCCCTGCAAAGAACTTTGAAGCATCACCCCACGTGCTCCCACGTGACCCTCATTATATATGGAACAAAAGTAAAGGCAGAAACAATTCTGGGCGCTCTCACGTGTTACCACGTGACCCCCTAATAAATGTTCTAATAAATCAGGGCATGATTATACATCACGTGCCCACACGTGATGGCTATGAAAATTAAAAGTGTTGAACACTTGTTTGCAGAACAAAATAAAGTGGATCTGGCCCCACTTTTTGATGCCATCACGTGCTCCCACGTGACTCCCAAAACGCAGAAAGAAAAAGCAAAGGAAATGAAAGCTTTGGGCGCTCTCACGTGTTATCACGTGACCCCTCAGCAAATGCTTTAACAATTGGCTCACAGACCCCCCATCACGTGCCAACACGTGATGCTCTAAAATAAAGATGAAAAGTGTTTAACACTTATTCACAGATTTGAGGATAAAACAAAGGAGATCTGGCTTCATATTTAGGGCGCCCTCACGTGTCCCCACGTGACCCCTAACGAATCCCTTTAATATCGAATGGATGGATGCCTATCACGTGCCCACACGTGATGGCTAGGAAATTAAAGGTGTTAAATACTTACCTGCTGAATAAAATAAGGGAAATCAGGGCGCTGTCACGTGTCCGCACGTGACCCCTCCCTCCTTAGTGTTTAACACTAATTGGAAAACTCTATCTGCAGTGTTTAACACTGATTTTCTTAGTGATTAACACTAATTTGAAAACTCTGTCCCAGTGTTTAACACTGATTATCTTTTAGTGTTTAACACTAACTTGCTAATCTTATTCCCAGTGTTCAACACTGTTGGTCTTTAGTGTTTAACACTAGCTTTAGCCCAATTGGCTAAGTTTTTAGAGGCAAAGCCTCTTCTTCAATGGACTAACAGAGGGCCAATATTTCAAACATAGTTGGACTTAGCCCAAACTGGCCATAAGTCCTCAAATCATCTTGAACTGAGCACATCTGCTCTTTCAACCAACTCATTGGTTTAGGGTACATCTCTGAACTCCTCTGATATTTGTCGTTGTAATCCTTCAACGTCTTCAGAGAGGTGACGGGTCCCGACAACCACACATCAACACGGACTGTGGGGTCCTTAAACTCATGGACTTATGCGTCCTTAAACCAAGATACGGACTGTGGGGTCCTTAAACCCGCGGACTTATGCGTCCTTAAACTAACGGACTAATGCGTCCTTAAACACACCCATATGGACTGTGGGGTCCTTAAACCCATAGACTTATGCGTCCTTAAACTACCAATGGACCACTATGTCCCTAAACTGGTAATGGACCACCATGTCCCTAAACTGGCATTGGACCACTATGTCCCTAAACTGGAACAATAGAGCCCAAATGCTCTTTTGTCGGATCTAAACGATCCCGTTAAGTCGATCTTAGTCCCAAACTGGACTAACGTATCCTTAACAACCGTTAAGTCGATCTTAGTCCCAAACTGGACTAACGTATCCTTAACAACCGTTTAAGTTGATCTTAGCCTCAAATATGGCTAACGTATCCTTAAACCTTCAAACAGACTTTAGTCCCAAATTGGACTATAAACCCCCCAATCAACTTTGGTTCAAGGGTACATCTCTGAACTCCTCTGACATCTGTCGTTGTAATCCTTCAACGTCGTCAGAGAGGTGATGGGTCCCGACGGCCATACATTCAATGGACCACTATGTCCCTAAACTGGAACAATAGAGCCAATTGCTCTTTTGTCGGATCTAAACGATCCCGTTAAGTTGATCTTAGTCTCAAACCGGATTAACGTATCCTTAACAAACGTTTGAGTTGATCTTAGCCTCAAATATGGCTAACGTATCCTCAAACCAAAACCCCAAACCCAAATCTAAGAAAACACGGATTTGGACTAATCCACGTCCTACGGGCGACGACATAAATTGGTCTCCGTATACAATCCACGGGCAACCACAAACAAAACAAACACCCATGACACGAAGTGACCAGCTGGAGAAGGAGAAAGTTGTTACCGCGATGCGGTAGCGTAATTAACTGCAGGGGCTTGCGCCTGCAGGGAAGAGCGTCCCCACAATCAAAAACCCCTCAGACGAGGGGGAATCTGACGAAGTCTGCTACATCGGACGCATCCGTTTAAACCTTCGATACACGGTGCCATAAATCAACTTGGCATCTTCGGAGAGGTGGACGGATAGCACCTATTAGCATCTGCCCCGAACCTCAGGCATGGACGTCCCCGTGTCTCGGCCGCCGTTCGGAGGGGAACAGATTCTGGCACGCCCGGTGGGACCTTTTCCTCTTTCCACTCCACACTTCGTGTGTCGTGTTCGCGAACAAATCGCGGTTTGCTGTGGTTGCCTGTGGATTCAAGGTACTAAGATTTGGTGTCTTGCTCCGTGCAGAAAACAGAAGATCGATGGCTTCGAACTGCACCGCCTGCAGCAACAACTCTCGCTCGGTCCTTGCTGGAGGAGTGACTTATGGGCCCCAAGCGGCCTCCCTTTTCAAAATGCCAGTGGAGCAGGTAACTCAAGCCACCACTGGACTATTTTTTGGGACCATGCTCCCACCAATGAGCTTCAACGCCCTAATGACATTGCAAGAAGCTCCAAATAAGTCGGTCTTCGATCGACTTACCACTGCCGCGACCCCTCTCAACGGGTCGTCCAACTCCACTGCTTCAGTTTTTAACGGACTAGGCCAGAGCTCTAACAGGCTCATGAAGAAGCCTGCCATACCAGAAGGCGTTATCCCGAAGCGGATAGCCATTCCAACTCACGTTCCTGGCAAAATCACCAAGGTTGCTTCCCATGTTCAGAAGTCCGCTTCTGACAAGTTGGCCGTCCCCGTTCAACGGACGTCGATCTTTAAAAAGCTGGTACCAGTATATTCTGACCAACACAGGGGGCATGAGAAGGTCACCCCTATAGCTGAAACAACTCCATCAGCACGACACGCTCGACGTCGCCACTGGCGTCGAGTAAGGAAGGCTGGGGGCAACTCCCCCTCTGGGATAACTCCATCAGCTCCGATGGTGAGGATCGATGCTGCTGTTCCAACCAAGAACAGCTTTGAACTGCTCAACAAGGTGCGCAGAAACTCTCCTACTGCGATGTTGAAACGAACTCCTTCACCTGTGGAGAATACTCCAGAGAAGAAGCTAGAGCAGCCCCCTCAACGGCTGTCCTCTAAAATTTACAAAGTCTGGCGACAGGTCCAAGAGTCGGTGATCGATCAAGACTGCCTCCGACGACAGAAAAAGATGAAGGTTCGGCAGGGGAAGGATTACTCTGTCAAACCACAAAAAGCAAAAGCTACTTGGGTGCCCACTACAACGGCTCCTTTAACTCCAATCACTCAAAAAAGGAGGCCGCAAAAAGCCCCTGTGTCTTCGGCAAATCGCAAAGACACCAAACACAAACGCCCCAAGTCTGGGGGCATGGTGGTGCACACTGTTTATATGGCTTCTGGAAAGGAGGAAAGCCGCACTTCTACGGGCCACCGACCGCTCACCCGATCCATGACGAAAGCCCAGGAGCAACAACAAAAGCTTCAGGAAATGATGACTACAATGGCTGCACTCACTGAGCCAAAAGAAAGCTCTGAAATGTCTTCGGATGAACGTCAAGAACAAGAAACTGACGCTGACTTTTTACGCAGAGTCCTCGAAAAGAGGGACAAAGAAGCTGCAGAGCAGGCGGCTAACATAAAGCAGATGGCGCTCCTCTTCAAAGATATGGTAGGGATGATGTTACAGCCGGACCCTCCTGCTGAAGATCCTCCGATCGTCCTTGAAGACGACAGGGGAGAAACGTCAAATCCTCCGCCGGCTCTATCAACAGCCAAGGAGGAGGCAATCTCCAAAGTCGACCTAGACGAATATATAGCTCAGCAGATCCGGGTTCATCAGGCGAATGAAGCGGCTGGGCAAATTGTTAGAACCGGACGACCGTATCCGAGCTGGTATGACCAAATCAATTACCCGCCAGGATATACGATCCCTAAATTCCACGTATATAAAGGGACAGGGAATCCGCATCAGCATGTCGCTCAATTCAGGGCCTTATGCGGCAATACTGGAGGCGATGACAAATTGTTGCTACGTCAATTCGTCGGCAGCTTAGCAGAAACAGCCTTTGAATGGTATTCGGAGCTACCTAACGACTCTATCAAAACATTTGCAGAGATGGAACTGCTGTTTACACAAAGATTCGCAAGTGCTAGTGAACGCACCCCGATTACAGCACTGATAAATGCCAGGATAAGGCCCGGCGAAACATGGGTCCAATACGCAACACGATGGCGAAACCTATGGTCGAAATGCGAACAACGCATAGAAGAGGCACCTGCGGTAGGCATGTTTGTGGGCACTCTCGATCCGCAGGCGACCATCTCGCAATTCATGATGTTCTTCAAGACGACCACTTTTCAGGCCTTGATTGACAAGCTGGCCCAAATGGACCAGATGGGTCATAGACCATCTCCTTCAAAGACAGAGCCTTGGAATGAAAAGGACAAAGGGAAAGCAACCGTCGTCGCCAATACTCAACAACAGCCGAGCCACTTAAAGCCGGTTGTTCGCCAGAACAATGTGCGACCACGCCCATCCCTCGAGGAAAGACTGGGACGTCCTTACTCATTTCCTCAGGATAAAACGAGAAAACTGTTCGAGCTGGCAGTGCGCAACAGACTCATCAATCTGCCGAGTCCAAAACGTCCGTTTCAACCAGGCGATGTCAACGATCCCAATTATTGCCCTTACCACCAAGCGGTAAGCCATCCAATCGAAGATTGCTTCATCTTTAAGGGATGGATCGAGGATCAGTACCTACAAGGCAAGTTTGCGCTGTCTGAAAAGTGGAAGGTAAACCCACCACAGCCGCACACTCCAAAGAAGACGGACACACCGGGGGCAAGTTGTCACATGATCTCTCACTCATTGATAGATGATAAAGAGGCTCCTTGCACCGAGAAACCAGGGGCGGGGCCTGAACCAGAACTTCTATGGCCGTCAGACGAGATGATTGATTCATTCCTGAATGAAGCCCGTCTTAAAAGCAAAGCTGATCGAGAGCGTGAGATGGCCATATTCGAGAAAGCCAAACGCCGACGACTAGATGAAAGGGTCGAAACACTTCCACCGGATCAAAGTACATCCGCCACAAATAAAAGCAGGTTTAAGATGAGGAAAAGATTCGCCAAAGCCATATCGATGGGAATGAAGCTGCCACCCTCTGAAGGAAACACTCCTGATGAAGCAGATGTACATCCTAGCTACTGCTTATATCATCGAAAGATTGCGCACCCAACCGAAGAGTGCAATGCCTTTAAAAACTGGCGGCAGGGATACATTGCTCACCGGCAACACGTTCAGCGATTGAAGCGCAAAGCTCGTCGAAAACAGAGAAGCACGACAAATGAGCATATGAAAACTGCTGGCAACGGTCACATGGTTGACGGCAGAAGATCGCAAGCTCTCACATTCGGGAGCAATTCTGAAGAAGAAATGACTCTTAGCCCTCTCTTCAAAGAATCCACCTCAGGAAAAGAGGAAGAAAAGAAGAGCTGCGAGAACGTTCAGCTGCGCAATCGCACGCTACCCGAAAAGAATCTCGGACCCGCAAACAAGAGATCGAACAAAAGGGATAAGGGGAATAGAAAAGCGACCTCCGTCGCCAATGCTCAACAACAGCCGAGTGACCCGAAACCGTTTGTTCGTCAAAATAACAAGCCGCGATACGTCAATGAGAAGTTGAAACGTCCTTACTCGTTTCCCAGAGATAAAACGAAGAGACTGTTCGAGCTAGCGGTGCGCAGCGGGCTCATCACTCTGCAGGATCCAAAATGTTCGTTGCAGCTAGGTGACGTTAACAATCCTAACTATTGTCCCTACCACAGAGTAATGGGTCACCCGCTCGAAAATTGCTATGTCTTCAAAGGCTGGATTGAGGATGAATACCAACAGGGCAAATTCGCGTTGTCTGACAACTGGAAGGTGAGCCCGCCACAACCACATGCTCCGAAAAAGATGGACATGCCGGGGGCATCGTGCTCTTTCATAGAGAAAGCCCCACAGACCGAAAAGTCAGTAAACTAGAAATTCGCCTCAAATACGGCGACGGTAGACCGAAATGTCGTTAAACTAACGATGGACCACTATGTCCTAAAACTGGATACGGACCGAAACGTCCTTAAACTAACGGCGGACCGCAATGTCCTAAAACTTGCAAATGACCGAAACGTCGTTAAACTACTCCCAACCCGCAGCATCTTCAGGCTGACGTGGTAAAAAAAAAAAAAGAAAAAAAGAAGAAAAAAAACGGTACGTCCACAAGCAAAATGGGCACGGATGAAAACCCAAAATGGCTCCGTGAGTAAAAACAGTAGGGCTACCGGCGAGTGTTCGTGAAAACCCGAAAGGGCGCGACCTCGTTAAAAAAAAAAAAGAAAAAAAGAAAAAAAAAAGAAAAAAGAAAAAAGAAAATAGAAAAAAAAACCGGTATGTCCATAAGCAAAATGGGCACGGATGAAAACCCGAAAGGGCTCCGTGAGTAAAAACGGCAGGGCTACCGGCGAGTGTTTGTGAAAACCCGAAAGGGCGCAACCTCGTTAAAAGACACTTATAGGGTCCTCTCGACCTTATAAGGAGAAACCACCCGCGTGAGATCCTTACGACTCATAAGGGAGCAACACACTTAGGGATCCTCACGATTCCTAAGGAGAAATTACACTTGCGAGATCCTCACGACTCGTAAGGAGAACTCTCTTATGGGACCCTCACGGCTCATAAGATTTGAAAGTCTTAAGTTACAGAGACCTGAACCTGTTCTTAAGCAACCCCCACAACCTTTTTGCCCTACAAGCGGCTCATAATGACCCTTGTGTACAATCCACGGGCACGAATAAATATTTCCCTAACAAAGTCCCATCCGTGACTAGGGATATGCTTGTACAGCAAACAACACTTGTAAGTCCTCTCGACTTATAAGGAGAAAACCCTTTTGTAAGATCCTTACGACTTACAAGAGAACATGCACTTAGGAATCCTCACGATTCCCAAGGAGAAAACACACCTAGAAGATCCTCACGACTTGTAGGGAGAAATACCTTTGTGAGACCCTTACGGCTCATGAAGTCAAAAGCCTTAGCCGACAGGACCCTTAACCCTGTTCACTAAGCCACCTTTGTTTAACATCGAAAAAGGCAAGTGATGATTCGCTCCTGGCAATATCCCAGTTATAGCGATGCTGATGCCTAAACCGGTATCAAATTCCAAGCCCTTTCAAGGCAAATGATGATTCGCTCCTGGCAATATCCCAGTTGCAGCGATCCTGATGCCTAAACCGGTATCAAATTCCAAGTCCTTTCAAGGCAAATGATGATTCGCTCCTGGAAATATTCCGGTCGCAGCGATGCTGATGCCAAGATCGGTATCAGATCCCAAATCCCCTACTCGCAAAAAAAAAAAAAAAAAATGCATACGAAATAGCCGAAATGATGGGGCAACTTACAAACAAAATCAGCAAGTAAAAATGTATGCATGCAAAATAGCCGAAATGATTGGGCAACTCGCAATAAAAAACAGCGAGTAAAAATAAAATAAATAGCCAAAATGATTAGGCAACTCGCAATAAAAAAGCAGCGAGTAAAAAGAAAAAATAGCCGAAATGATTGGGCACCGCGAAAAATAGCCGAAATGATTGGGCAATCGCGACCTTCGCGATATAAAAGCTGAAATGATAGAGCATCGCGGAAAGAATAAAAAAAAATGAAAGAATGAAACTTTTTGCCCTACAGGTGAAATCGCATCGATCCCTGTATACAATTCAGGGGCACAGATAAAGAGGGAACCATGCCTTCCCAACAGGCTCCATCAGAAAGCGAAGCCAAATCTCGACGGTTCATAGACAACCTAAAGACCATCTCGACATTTGTCGCAATATTACATACACGATGTCAACAAATGAAGCAAACGAAGATCTCGAGCTTCAGGGTCTCGACGTCAACATCGACAACTTAGAGATCACCAACGGTGTGCCTCCTCATTCCAGCAGGACACAGATATTACACCATCAAGCGGGGCGATGGCAAAATCCCAGCTTCACTTCAGCATTCGTCTCGATACAGTAGACGCAATGTCAACAACAGCGTTCCTCCGCAGTCCAGCTGGAGGCAGATGCAACGTCAACAAAAGACCTCACGGTCGAAACAAAGCGGAGCGATGGCAAAATCCCAACTCCACCACGACATTCGTCTCGATACAGAGGACGCAATGCCAGCAAACGAAGCGAAGGCTAAATTCCTAGCTTCAGGGTCTTAACGGCAAGTCATATAAAACCGGAAAGACAATCGGAGATCATCTCGCACCAGTGTGGAGTGGTCACCACTTCGACGTCCGTCTCGATATAGCAGACGAGATGTCACCCCAACGTTCGTCTTGACACAGCAGACGTAACGTCATCGAACAAACGGAGCCACGGCAAAATCCCTAGTTCCCACCGCGGCATTCGTCTCGATACAGAGGACGCAATGCTAGCAAACGAAGCGAAGGCTAAATTCCTAGCTTCAGGGTCTTAACGGCAAGTCATATAAAACCGGAAAGACAATCGGAGATCATCTCGCACCAGTGTGGAGTGGTCACCACTTCGACGTCCGTCTCGATACAGCAGACGAGATGTCACCCCAACGTTCGTCTCGACACAGCAGACGTAACGTCATCAAACAAACGGAGCCACGGCAAAATCCCTAGTTCCCACCGCAACATTCGTCTCGATACAGCAGATGCAATGCCAGCAAACGAAGCAAAGGCCAAATTCCTAGCTTCAGGGTCTTAACGGCAACTCATATAAAGCCCGAAAGACTATCGGAGATCATCCCCACACCAGCGCGGAGTGGTTATGACTCATCGGGGCTCTCCAAAATGAGCATAACCTCAAGTAAAAAGTGGCATGGCAAATTCCTAGCGCTTGCTCTTCTGATGGTCAAACTGCCAAGGAGGATTGCTTGAAGACGTCTTGTCCAGCCCCCGAAGGGATCAGAGACACGGCAGTCGCAGGGCTACTCGAACAGCACGATTGCCTATCGAGGACTATATCAGCTTATGCGACGGTACGATGGCCAAAACCCTAAGTACCACCAACCTTAACGGGCTTCTGTCGTAAAGAGCAGAGGTTAAATGCGACGTTAAGATGTTCTTGCGAGATCTGCTCGATCCGTTTCGACTCGTGAGGAAATTGATGTCTTTGCGAGATTTTCTCGATTCGTCTCGACTCGTGAGATAAAGCCTTAGGCAGTAGGGATTAAAAAACCTGTTTTCTAAGCAATGGGACCCTGCAAGTCGGCCCAAAACGGTCTCTTGCATACTATCCACGGGTCACACTCTCCAAAGTCGAATCTCGATAAGGAGGGAAACAACCGCTTACGGGTCCTCTCGACTCGTAAAAGGGAAAACTCTCTTATAGGATCCTTACGACTTATAAGAGAAAACACACTTATGAATCCTCACGATTCCCAAGGAGAAAATACACCTACGAGATCCTCACGACTCGTAGGGAGAAAAGTCTTTATGAGACCCCCACGGCTCGTAAAGTTGAAAAGCCTTAGGTAGCAGATCCTACCCCTGTCTCCTAAGCCATCACTGCCCTGCAAAGAAGTCAAGATGGGCCGACCATCTATGGGCCACACTTGCCAAAGCTACATGCCACTGAAATGGAGAACTTACTCATAAGCGTATGGACTACTCCATGCCAGAGTGAGACAAAAAAAGAAATAGAAGGATGCGGCTCATGGAGTTAAGGGTTGGAACTATATCCCTTAAGAGTTGAGATTTGAGTCAATGATAAATGACGACGCTTGTGTCCGCTCGTTATCTTCTCAGATCAAGATTCTGAAAGTGATACATCAACCCAAAACTGGTCATACGCGATGCATAACTCTGCATAACTCTGCACTACTTCACCCACGTACATACTTACGTGGGCAAAGTAGTGGGGGGCATTTGTTCCCGCCAAAAATTTCTGCGCAAAAGAGTCCAAGGTATCAAATGGCAGCGATACGCTTAAGGAAATACGAACCAGTATCTTCCGGGCTGTTTTTTGACAAACTCCCGAAGGAGAAACGGATAAATTCTGATTGTATTGAAAGCGTCTCGAAAAACCCTTCGATTTGATATATTATGGGCTTCATAATTCATCCGGGATCAAAAGTTATGAGGCATTACGTGTCCACACGTGATGGGCTTTTAAGAACCCGCTGGAGGAGTTAAAAGATACAATAAAAACTCAGAAAAGACCCCAATGGGGCATCACGTGCTCACACGTGACCATGGGTCACGTGCAGACACGTGATGGGCTCTTAAAGCCTCTAAAATAATGAATAGAATTTAATTCTAAAATTCAGAAAATACCTCAACGAGATATCACGTGCTTACACGTGACCAATGGTCACGTGTTGACACGTGATGGTTAAAACTGAAACATAAATAAGCGGCTGAGAAAGGAACCCAATTGGGGGTCACATGCTCACACGTGACCAAAGGTCATGTGCCAGCACGTGACTGTCTTTAAAAGCATTATAATTTAATAGAATTAAATTCTAAAAGTTTCTGAATCTTTCCAAATGGAAAAGGGTCATGGGGAACCGTTGGATTAAAAATCCAAAGGTGATTAAAAATCACCAATTTATGGAAAAATCTTGGACTTGGAAAGATTTCCCCCCTAAATCTGACCGAGATAACAAATAGAATATCTTTGGATTTAAATCCAATGGTGAATAAAATTCACTTAACAATCTAAAGGCCCAGATTAATGATGAATGCAAATCAAATCTCTCAACATACAAATCAAATCTCTCAATGAGAGATTTGCTAAACAAATTGATTCTCTTCCTTCTCCTATAAATAGGAGCCAAGAAGAGAAGAGAGGGGGGGATCTACTTTTTTGAGAGAAAAACAGAGAGAGGAGAATTTAATTCTCAAGAGGAAAGAAAAGAAAGGAGAATTTAATTCTCAACAAAGAAAACCCTAGGTAAGAAAAGGGAAAAAGATAAACTTCAAACAGAGAATTTAATTCTCAAAATCCAAGAGTTTAACTCTTATACAAAAAGAACTTAGTTCTTCTTCTGGTTGAAGATCTGCACAGAGCACATCTCCCCATAACTTGAGAATTTAATTCTCATCGGGTCGAGATCCTGCCATGCAGATCCTAAACTTAGAAGGGGAATTGAGTTTTGAGAGTTCAATTCTCCTAAAACAAAACTAGGGTTTAACCCTAATCAAGAATTTAATTCTTTTACAGATCTGGGAATTTAATTCCTTTGAAAAGAAATCAAGGTTTTATCCTAAATAAGAATTTAATTCTTTCACGATAGGAATTTAATTCCTCCAAAATCATAATTAGGGTTTAACCCTACAAAGAATTCAATTCTTAAAAGATCTCTGTTCATGAAAAGAACTAGGGTCACGTGCCCCCACGTGACCCTTGAAAAGATCCCCTGCAAAGAACTTTGAAGCATTACCCCACGTGCTCCCACGTGACCCTCATTATATATGGAACAAAAGTAAAGGCAGAAACAATTCTGGGCGCTCTCACGTGTTACCACGTGACCCCCTAATAAATGTTCTAATAAATCAGGGCATGATTATATATCACGTGCCCACACGTGATGGCTATGAAAATTAAAAGTGTTGAACACTTGTTTGCAGAACAAAATAAAGTGGATCTGGTCCCACTTTTTGATGCCATCACGTGCTCCCACGTGACTCCCAAAACGCAGAAAGAAAAAGCAAAGGAAATGAAAGCTTTGGGCGCTCTCACGTGTTATCACGTGACCCCTCAGCAAATGCTTTAACAATTGGCTCACAGACCCCCCATCACGTGCCAACACGTGATGCTCTAAAATAAAGATGAAAAGTGTTTAACACTTATTCACAGATTTGAGGATAAAACAAAGGAGATCTGGCTTCATATTTAGGGCGCCCTCACGTGTCCCCACGTGACCCCTAACGAATCCCTTTAATATCGAATGGATGGATGCCTATCACGTGCCCACACGTGATGGCTAGGAAATTAAAGGTGTTAAATACTTACCTGCTGAATAAAATAAGGGAAATCAGGGCGCTGTCACGTGTCCGCACGTGACCCCTCCCTCCTTAGTGTTTAACACTAATTGGAAAACTCTATCTGCAGTATTTAACACTGATTTTCTTAGTGATTAACACTAATTTGAAAACTCTGTCCCAGTGTTTAACACTGATTATCTTTTAGTGTTTAACACTAACTTGCTAATCTTATTCCCAGTGTTCAACACTGTTGGTCTTTAGTGTTTAACACTAGCTTTAGCCCAATTGGCTAAGTTTTTAGAGGCAAAGCCTCTTCTTCAATGGACTAACAGAGGGCCAATATTTCAAACATAGTTGGACTTAGCCCAAACTGGCCATAAGTCCTCAAATCATCTTGAACTGAGCACATCTGCTCTTTCAACCAACTCATTGGTTTAGGGTACATCTCTGAACTCCTCTGATATTTGTCGTTGTAATCCTTCAACGTCTTCAGAGAGGTGACGGGTCCCGACAACCACACATCAACACGGACTGTGGGGTCCTTAAACTCATGGACTTATGCGTCCTTAAACCAAGATACGGACTGTGGGGTCCTTAAACCCGCGGACTTATGCGTCCTTAAACTAACGGACTAATGCGTCCTTAAACACACCCATATGGACTGTGGGGTCCTTAAACCCATGGACTTATGCGTCCTTAAACTACCAATGGACCACTATGTCCCTAAACTGGTAATGGACCACCATGTCCCTAAACTGGCATTGGACCACTATGTCCCTAAACTGGAACAATAGAGCCCAAATGCTCTTTTGTCGGATCTAAACGATCCCGTTAAGTCGATCTTAGTCCCAAACTGGACTAACGTATCCTTAACAACCGTTAAGTCGATCTTAGTCCCAAACTGGACTAACGTATCCTTAACAACCGTTTAAGTTGATCTTAGCCTCAAATATGGCTAACGTATCCTTAAACCTTCAAACAGACTTTAGTCCCAAATTGGACTATAAACCCCCCAATCAACTTTGGTTCAAGGGTACATCTCTGAACTCCTCTGACATCTGTCGTTGTAATCCTTCAACGTCGTCAGAGAGGTGATGGGTCCCGACGGCCATACATTCAATGGACCACTATGTCCCTAAACTGGAACAATAGAGCCAATTGCTCTTTTGTCGGATCTAAACGATCCCGTTAAGTTGATCTTAGTCTCAAACCGGACTAACGTATCCTTAACAAACGTTTGAGTTGATCTTAGCCTCAAATATGGCTAACGTATCCTCAAACCAAAACCCCAAACCCAAATCTAAGAAAACACGGATTTGGACTAATCCACGTCCTACGGGCGACGACATAAATTGGTCTCCGTATACAATCCACGGGCAACCACAAACAAAACAAACACCCATGACACGAAGTGACCAGCTGGAGAAGGAGAAAGTTGTTACCGCGATGCGGTAGCGTAATTAACTGCAGGGGCTTGCGCCTGCAGGGAAGAGCGTCCCCACAATCAAAAACCCCTCAGACGAGGGGGAATCTGACGAAGTCTGCTACATCGGACGCATCCGTTTAAACCATCGATACACGGTGCCATAAATCAACTTGGCATCTTCGGAGAGGTGGACGGATAGCACCTATTAGCATCTGCCCCGAACCTCAGGCATGGACGTCCCCGTGTCTCGGCCGCCGTTCGGAGGGGAACAACCCTCCCAGAGGCAGTCGAGCCCGAGGATCCCTAGCTCGGCCATCCTTCAGGACAAAAGCCCTCACCAAGAGGCACCGGGTAGTAACCCTGTCCGGCCAAGGGTCCTTGGTAGGCTTCTTACAGCCCTATAGCTCTTCTCGCGCCAAGAACCAAAGTCCTCCTAGAGGCAGTCGGGTCCTTGCTCGGCTATCCCCGGCTGGTAGCTTCCTACCACAACCGATAGGGATCAAAGTCCTCGCCAAGAGGCACTGGGCAGTAACCCTGCTCGGTCCCCGTCGTGAAGGATCAGAAAGCCGTCCCAGAGGCAGTCGAGCCTGAGGATCCCTCGCTCGGCTATCCCTGGAGGGTAGCTTCCCTACCGCAATGCCAGGGATCAGAAAGTCCTCCCAGAGGCGGTCGAGCCCGAGGATCCCTCGCTCGGCTATCCCTGGCGGGTAGCTTCCCTACCACAACGCCGGGGATCAGAAAGTCCTCCTGGAGGCAGTCGAGCCCGAGGATCCCTCGCTCGGCTATCCCTGGTGGGTAGCATCCCTACCGCAACGCCAGGGATCAGAAAGCCCTCGCCAAGAGGCACCGAGCAGCTACCCTGCTCGGCCATCCTTTGCAGGCCTCTCACGGCCCCTCCAGCGTCAAGGATCAAAGCCCTCATCAAGAGGCACCGAGCAGCTACCCTACTCGGCCACCCTTCGCAGGCCTCAAACGGCCCCTCCAGTGCTGCTCGGCCATCCTTCGCAGGCCTCTCACGGCCCCTCCAGCGTCAAGGATCAAAGCCCTTGCCAAGAGGCACCGAGCAGCTACCCTGCTCAGCCATCCTTCGCAGGCCTCTCACGGCCCCTCCAGCGTCAAGGATCAAAGCACTCGCCAAGAGGCACCGAGCAGCTACCCTGCTCGGCCATCCTTCGCAGGCCTCTCACGGCCCCTCCAGCATCAAGGATCAAAGCCCTCGCCAGGAGGCGCCGAGCAGCTACCCTGCTCGGCCATCCTTCGCAGGCCTCTCACGGCCCCTCCAGCGTCAAGGATCAAAGCCCTCGCCAAGAAGCACCGAGTAGCTACCCTGCTCGGCCACCCTTCGCAGGCCTCAAACGGCTCCTCCAGTGCTGCTCGGCTATCCTTCGCAGGCCTATCACGGCCCCTCCAGTGTCAAAAATCAAAGCCCTCGCCAAGAGGCACCGAGCAGCTACCCTACTCGGCCATCCTTCGTAGGCCTCTCACGGCCCCTCCAACGTCGAAGATCTCAAGCCCTCATCGTGAGGCCGCCGAGTTCCTTCCCGCTCGGCGCATCCCCAACGGGCATCCTCCTGCCCATCAGATGCTGAAGATCTCAAGCCCTCATCGTGAGGCCGTCGAGTTCCTTCCCGCTTGGTGCATCCCAAGCGGGCATCCTCCTGCCCATCAGACGCTGATGGTCTCAAGCCCTCACCGTGAGGCCGCCGAGTTCCTTCCTGCTCGGCGCACCCCCAGCGGGCATCCTCCTGCCCATCAGATGCTGATGGTCTGAAGCCCTCATCGTGAGGCCGCCGAGTTCCTTCCCGCTCGGTGCATCCCCAACGGGCATCTCCTGCCCATCAGATGCTGAAGATCTCAAGCCCTCATCGTGAGGCCGCCGAGTTCCTTCCCGCTCGGCGCATCCCCAGCGGGCATCCTCCTGCCCATCAAATGCTGATGGTCTGAAGCCCTCATTGCGAGGCCTCCGAGTTCCTTCCTGCTCGGCGCATCCCCAGCGGGCATCCTCCTTCCCATCAGACGCTGATGGTCTCAAGCTCTCACCGCGAGGCCGCCGAGTTCCTTCCTGCTCGGCGCATCCTCAGCGGGCATTCTCCTGCCCATCAGACGCTGATGGTCTGAAGTCCTCGTCGCGAGACCGCCGAGTTCTTTCCTGCTCGGCGCATCCTCAGCGGGCATCCTCCTACCCATCAGATGCTGAGGATCTCAAGCCCTCATTATGAGGCCGCCGAGTTCCTTCCTGCTTGGCGCATCCCCAGCGGGTATCCTCCTGCCCATCAGACGCTGATGGTATGAAGCCCTCTTAGCGAGGCCGCCGAGCCCTTTCCTACTCGGCGCATCCCAGCGGGTTGCTTCCTACCTAATAAAGACAACCGACAGCCCGGGGACGCGTCCCGATGAAACCTTAGGAGGGAGCTCACCCCGGACGGTCCGACAGTCCACTCCTGACCCGACCGACTGGCTGGTCGGGACAGGAGTGGAGGGCTAATGATGATGCTCAAGAATGGTAATTCCCTAGATCGTGACACATGGCGGATGACGTGTCACATGCGTAAACCAATTGGGCCCTGAGGGCCACGAAGAAGGAGCCAGTGTGCTACAATGGGGGGCTTCCCTCCAACCCTGTCTTCAAAGTTGTACTCCACTCCTTGCCCCCCAGCACTTCAGCAGCCAGGCCAAGTGTCCCCTTGCTCTATTCCGAGCAAGACGGGCCTGAGCCTCTTCTGCCCTTCCGGCCCGTCTCCGAGCTACCACAGGACCAAGATGGCCTCGGCCTCCTCGTCCCTTCCGGCCCGTCTCCGAGCTACCACAGGACCAAGATGCCTCGGCCCTCCCACTCGTTCCCGAGCTCTCCCGCCGAGGCCATCTTCCTCGGCCCCTCTGACCAGCTCCACTGCTCACAGGCGTAACCGCCGCTCCGTGAATCTCGCCATGCGCAGATTCTCCGCCAGCAACATCCCACGTTCCACGCCTCCGTGATCCCCATTAATGGGCGATCCGCTCTCTACACGGGCGTGACGTCGGGAGCGTAACTGCCGGCGAGATTTGTTTACCCTAATCAGAGCAAAGCTCTGTTCAAATTCCGAGGCGGAGATGAAGCAACGCTTCATCTTCCCCCAATCAGAGCAAAGCTCTGTTGGAAATTCAAAATTCAAATTTTGAAGCAATGCTTCAAATCCCGGGCGCAACGCGCCACGTGTCAGGCGCAGACGCATCAGCGCAGCGCCCAAAAAGACGCGTCCAATCAGAGCAAAGCTCTATTTTAAGCAAAATTAAAGGAAGCAACGCTTCAGTTGCGCAAGCACTTTGCGCTGCGCGACACGTGTCAGCGCAGATGCGCTAGCGCAGTTGCGCTGCGCTTTGCGCTGCGCGACACGTGTCAGCGCAGTTGCGCAGCGCTTTGCGCTGCGCGACACGTGTCAGCGCAGTTGCGCTGCGCTGTGCGACACGTGTCAGCGCAGATGCGCTAGCGCAATTGCGCTGCGCTGTGCGCTGCGCGACACGTGTCACGCGCTAGGGCATCTGCGCTAAACAGAATTAAAATTCTAAAGAAATCTTTTCTGTTTTTATTAAAACAAGAAGATTTTCTTCTGTAAAACAGAAGCCCTTGGATCAAAGATCCAACGGTGGGGAAAATTCCCCAAATCACTCAGAGAAAAATCTCTTTAACAAATTTAACTAATTTATGGGCACTATAAAAAGGACCCTAGGCCTCAATTCAAGAGGGGGGAACATTTTTTTTAGAGAAATCAAACAGAGAGAACTCTAAAGAACTCCTCAAGAACAAAAAAGGTAAAAAGCCTTTAGAAAAAAGAGAAAATTCTCTTATGAACAGATCATGGATCTAAAAACAAGATCAGTGATCTTGAATATAAAAAAAATTAGTGCTTTACACTTTTTATGAATCTTTGGTTCTCTGAGATAAGAAAAAACAAGCGAAACTTGTTTTCTTTGATCTAAATTAGATCAAGAAAGCAAACAGTGCTTTGCACTTTTTTTTATGAACCTTTGGTTCTTGAATCTAAAAGATTCTCAAATTTAGAGTGCTCTGCACTTGCGAACTGCACTGTTGCGCTCTTGGAGAGCGCCACGTGTCAGCGTCTGAACCATTTGCGCTATGCGCTTTTGAAATAGAGCTTTACTCTCTGAAATTGGCGCAACTCACCAGAGCGCGCCACGTGTCAGCAGCGCAAGCGCAGCGCACTAGCGCAGTGCACTGCACTTGCATGACACGTGTCGACACTACAAGCGCTTGCGCTCTCTGATTGGCGCAAAGCGCCTGATAAATGCAAAACATTTCTTAAAGGGCCAGGCCCAAATCAAAAGACCAAGCAGGCATAATTAAATCGATGCTCTGCATCAATTATAAATGGACAGAGCCCAAACAAAATTGATACTCTGCATCATTTATAAATGGACTTAGCCCAATCGTGGCCGTAAGTCCTCAAATTAAATTGACTGAGCAAGATTGTTCTCCTAAGTCAATTTACATCCGGTTCGAGGGTACATCTCCGAACTCCTCTGACACTTATCGTTGTAATCCTTCAAGGACGTCAGAGAGGTGACGGGTCCCGACAACCACACATCAATTTGGACTGCGGGGTCCTTAAACTCATGGACCGAAACGTCCTTAAAACGTCCCTAAACTGGCGATGGACCGAAACGTCCTTAAACTAATGGTGGACCACCACGTCCCTAAACTGGTAATGGACCGAAACGTCCTTAAACTAATGGTGGACCACCACGTCCCTAAACTGGCGATGGACCGAAACGTCCTTAAACTAATGTTGGACCACCACGTCCCTAAACTGGAGATGGACCGAAACGTCCTTAAACTAATGTCGGACCACCACGTCCCTAAACTGAAATATGGACTACCACGTCCCTAAACTGGAGCATGGACCGCAACGTCCCTAAACTACCTATGGACCACCACGTCCCTAAACTGGGACAATAGAGCCTCCAAACGCTCTTTTGCTGGATCTAAACGGTCCCGTTTAAGTTGATATTAGCCCCAAATACGGCTAACGTATCCTTAAACATTCAAATAGACTATAAAACTCCAAATTAACTTTGGTTCAAGGGTACATCTCTGAACTCCTCTGACACCTATCGTTGTAATCCTTCAACGACGTCAGAGAGGTGACGGGTCCTGACGGCCATATAATAAATGGATCACCACGTTAAGTTGATCTTAGTCTCAAACAGGACTAACGTATTCTTAACGAACGTTTAAGTTGATCTTAGCCTCAACACGGCTAACGTATCCTTAAACTAAAAACACCAAACCCAAATCTAAGTAAATACGGATTTGGACTAATCCACGTCCTACGGGCGACGACATTACCCAGTCTCCGTATACAATCCACGGGCAACCACAAACAAAACAAACACCCACGACATGAAGTGAAATCCTGGAGAAGGAGAAAGTTGTTACCGCGATGCGATAGCGTAATTAACTGCAGGGGCTTGCGCCTGCAGGGAAGAGTGTCCCCACAATAAAAAAACCCCTCAAGCGAGGGGGAATCTGATGAAGTCTGCTACATCGGCCGCATCCGTCTAAACCTCCGATACACGGTGCCATAAATCAACTTGGCATCTTCGGAGAGGTAGACGGATAAAACCATATAGCATCTGCCCCGAACCTCAGGCAAGACGTCCCCGCGTCGCGGCCGCCGTTCGGAGGGGAACAGATTCTGGCACGCCCGGTGGGACCTTTTCCTCTTTCCACTCCACACTTCGTGTGTCGTCTTCGTGAACGAATCGCGGTTTGTTAATGGTTGCCTTTGGATTTTAAGTTACTAAGATTTGGTCTTTTGCCTGGCGCAGAACTCAAGCATCAATGGCCTCTAACTGTACCAACAGCTCGAAGTGCCACTGCAACGGACGCTCCACCTCCCCCGGAGGTGTAGCATATGGGCCCCAAGCGGCCTCCTTCCTTGCTTTGCCGGTTAAACAGGTGACCCAGGCCACCACCGGCCTATTTTTCGGGACCATGATCCCGCCTTCAAGCTTCCCTATGCCAATACCTGCACCAGAAGTGAACAAGAAGTTGGTCTTCGACCGGGTCACTGCTGCGACGGCCCCTATCAACGGGTCGTCCATTACCAAGCCAACAACCTCTGTCTTTGCTAGGCTGGATCAAAACTCTGAGGGGCCCACCAAGAAGCCTGTGAATCCCAAGGTGACTGTCCTAAGGAAGGCAATAGCCGCTGCTCCAGAAGTCGTCAAGGCGGCTTCCCCTGTCAAAGAGTCAGTCTTTTCAAAATTGACTATTCCTGCTCCTGCACATGCTCGAGGATCTGTCTTCGACAGGTTGAATATCATCCCTCAAAGGACAACCTCAGTCTTTGAGAGATTAACACCAACAGCGCCTCAACCGGACAAAGGGCGAAAAGAAGACGTCTCTATCTCCGAGCCAGTCCCAACGGCTCGTCATGCTCGACGTCGCCATTGGCGACGAGTGAGGAAGGCTGGAGGAAACTCCCCCTCTGGATTTACTACACTAGCTCCGATGGTGGGGATCGATGCTGCTGTTCCAATCAGGAACAGCTTTGAATTGCTGAATACGGTGTGCAGAAACTCTCCTACTGCGATGTTAAAAGGAACTCCTTCACCTGTGGAGAATACTCCAGAGAAGAAGCTAGAGCAGCCCCCTCAACGGCTGTCCTCTAAAATTTACAAGGTCTGGCGACAGGTCCAAGAGTCGGTGATTGATGAAAACTATCTCCGCCGACAGAAAAAGACGAAGGTTCGGAAGGAGGAAGACTACTCTGCCAGGTCAAAAGAAGCAACGGTTACTCGGGTGTCCACTGCAACGACACCTTCAATGTCAATCACTCAAAAGAAAAGGAGGCCACAAAAAGCCCCTGTGAACAAGGCGAACCATAAAAGTGATGGGCACAAACGCCCCAAGTTTGGGGGCATGATGGTGCACACTGTTTATATGGCTTCTGGAAACGAGGAAAGCCGTGCTTCGACGGGTCACCGACCACTCACCCAATCCGTGACCAAAGCTCAGGAGCAGCAGCAAAAGCTTCAGGAGATGATGACTGTAATGGCCGCACTTACAGAGCCAAGAGAAAGCTCAGAGGCATCATCGGAGCAGCGTCATGAACAAGAAACTGACGCTGATTACCTACGCAGAGTCCTCGAAAAGAAGGACAAAGAAGCCGCAGAGCAAGTGGCTAATATAAAACAAATGGCACTTCTCTTCCAAGATATGGTAGGGATGATGATTCAGCAGAATCCACCTGCTGAAGATCCCCCGATCATCCTTGAAGACGATAGGGGAAAGACGTCGAATCCTCCGCCAGCTCTGACAACAACTAAAGAAAAGACAATCTCCAAAGCCGATCTGGACGAATACATAGCTCAGCAGATCCGGGTTCATCATGCGACTGAGGCAGCCGGTCAGATCGTCCAAACAGGACGACCATATCCGGGATGGTATGATTAGATATAGTACCCGCCGGGCTATACAATACCTAAGTTCCGCATATATAAAGGGATAGGGAATCCGCATCAGCATGTCGCTCAATTCAGGGCCTTATGCGGCAATACTGGAGGCGATGACAAATTGATGCTTCGCCAATTCGTCGGCAGCTTGTCAGAAACAACGTTCGAATGGTATTCCGAACTCCCGAACGATTCTGTCAAGACGTTCGCTGAAATGGAGTTGCTATTCACTCAGCGATTAGCGAGCGCCAGCGAACGGGCCCCGATATCAGCATTGATTAATGCCAGGGTAAGGCCGGGCGAGACGTGGGTTCAGTACGCTATACGCTGGCGAAACTTGTGGTCAAAATGCGAACAACGCATTGAAGAAGCGCCCGCGGTGGGCATGTTCGTGGGTACCCTAGACCCTCATGCCACTATCTCACAGTTCATGATGTTCTTTAAGCCGACCACATTCCAGGCTTTGATCGACAAGCTGGCCCAGATGGATCAAATGGGTCACAGACCTTCTCCCCCAAATCCAGAACCACGGAACGACAAGGGTAAAGGGAAGACAACCTTCGTTGCGAATGCTCATCAACAACCCAGCACCCCAAAGCTAGCAGATCAATCGGGAGAGAGACGGCGGTTCTATATTGAGAAAATGAGGCGCCCCTACTCATTCCCGCGGGATAAGACGAAGAAGCTGTTCGAGCTGGCTATGTGCAACAGGCTTATCAACTTGCCGAATCCAAGGCAACCGCCACAACCCAACGAGGCGAATAAACCCAATTATTGCCCCTATCATCAAACGGCAAGCCATCCGATTGAGGATTACTTCGTCTTCAAGGGATGGATTGAAGATCAATACCTACAAGGCAAGTTTGCCCTATCTGAAAAGTGGAAGGTACAGCCGCACACTCCAAAGAAGACGGACACGATGGGGGCAGCTTATTCTTTTGTCAAGGACGAAAATGATGGGGAAAACTCATCAGACGAATCCGAAGACTACGTAGCGACTTGTCATGTGATCTCTCATTCACTGGCGGATGATGAAGAGGCTCCTCGCGCCGAGAAACCAAGTGCGAACCCTGAGCCGGAAATTCTACGGCCATCAGACGAGTTGATCGATATCTTCTTAAATGAAATTCGTCTGAAAGCAAAAGCCAATCAAGAGCGTGAGATGGCCATACTGGAAAAAGCCAAGACACTCCCGTCAAATCAAAAGCCATCCACTGCAGATAAAAACAAATTCAAGACGAGGAAAAGGTTCGCCAAAGCCCTATCAGCGGGAATGAAGCTACCAGCCTCTGAAGAAAATACTTTCGGTGGAGTAGAGATGCATCCTAACTTCTTCTTATATCATCAGAAGATCATACATCCTACTGAAGACTGCGAATCCTTTAACTGTTGGTGGCAAGGATATGTCGCTCAAAAGCAACACTTCGACGGGACAAAATGTGAAGCTCGTAGACGTCGAAAAAATGCGATAGATGAGCACAAAGGAGCCGCCGCCGACTGTCATATAGCCGACTCCAAGGGATCGCAAATTATCACCTTTGGAAGTGACTCTGAGGAAGAAGCTGTCCTCAACCATCTCCTCAAGGAATCTATTTCAAAAATGAAAGAATTGAGGAGTTGCGAGAACGTTCAGCCATGCAATCGCACGCTGTTCAAAAAAAAATCTCAGTCCCGCAAATAAAGGATCGAGCACAAAAGATAAAGGAAAGGAAAAAACAGCCCTCGAGGCCAACATTAAACAGCAATCGAGTGGCCCTAGACCGGTTGTTCGCCAAAACAATCTGCGACCACGCCCGTCCCTCGAAGAGAGGTTGAAACGTCCTTACTCGTTTCCGCAAGATAAAACAAGGGGACTGTTCGAGCTGGCGTTGCGCAACCGACTCATAAATCTGCCGGAGCCAAAACGTCCGTCGCGACCAAATGACGTCAATGAGCCTGACTACTGTCCCTATCACCGAGTACTGGGTCACCTGATCGAGAATTGCTACGTCTTCAAAAACTGGGTTGAAGATCAATACCAACAAGGTAAGTTCGCGTTGCCCGAAAACTGGAAGGTGAACCCGCCACAACCGCACGCTCCGAGAAAGATGGATACGCCGGGGGCATCATGTACAGTCATAGGGAAAGCCCCAGGGACTGAAAAGTCAGTAAACTAGATGTTCGCCTCAAATACGGCGACGACGGACCGAAACGTCCTTAAACTAACGGCGGACCGAAATGTCCTTAAACTAATGATGGACCGCAATGTCCTAAAACTTGTAAGCGGACCGAAACGTTCTTAAAACTACTACCGCAGCATCCTCAGGCTGACGCTAAAAATAAAAAAAATAAAAAAAAGGTATGTCCATAAGCAAAATGGGCACGGATGAAAACCCGAAAGGGCTCCGTGAGTAAAAACGGCAGGACTACCGGCGAGTGTTTGTGAAAACCCGAAATGGCGCAACCTCGTTAAAAAAAAAAACAAAAAAAAACAAAAAACTTATAGGGTCCTCTCGACCTTGTGAGGAGAAACCACCCGCGTGAAATCCTTACGACTCACAAGGGAACAACACACTTAGGCATCCCCACGATTCTTAAGGAGAAAATACACTTGCGAGATCCTCACGACTCGTAAGGAGAACTCTCTTATGAGACCCTCACGGCTCATAGGATTTGAAAGTCTTAAGTTACAGAGACATGAACCTGTTCTTAAGCAAACCCCCCACAACCTTCGATATTGCCCTACAAGTAGCTCAGCACTGACCCTTGTATACAATCCACGGGCACGAATAAGCATTTCCCTAACCAAGTCTCATCCGTGACTGGGGATATGTTCACATGGTGAACAACCCTTGTAAATC
This sequence comes from Agapanthus africanus, assembly GCA_030015575.1. Classification (NCBI taxonomy): domain Eukaryota; kingdom Viridiplantae; phylum Streptophyta; class Magnoliopsida; order Asparagales; family Amaryllidaceae; genus Agapanthus; species Agapanthus africanus. The sequence continues at coordinate 635,178,890 of CM057343.1, forward strand.
CTCTCGATTTATGAGGAGAAAATCCTCTTGTAGGATCCTTACGACTTACAGAGGAACATACACTTAGGAATCCCCACGATACCTAGGGAGAAAACACACCTACAAGATCCTCACGACTTGTGGGGAGAAATACCTTTGCGAGACCCTTACGGCTCATAAAGTTAAAAGCCTTAGTCAACAGGACCCTAACCCTGTTCACTAAGCCACCTTTGTTCAACATCAACAGAGGCAGATGATGATTCGCTCCTGGCAATATCCCAGTAGTAGCGGTGTTGATGCCGAAATCGGTGTCTAATTTCAGATTCACGGCAAAAAGCCAGTGAGCCGCACATGCATACGAAATAGCCGAAATGATGGGGCAAGTTGCAATAAAAATCAGCAAGTAAGAATGTATGCATGAAATAGCCGAAATGATGGGGCAACTCGCAATAAAAAGCAGCGAGTAAAAATAAAATAAATAGCCGAAATGATAGGGCACCGCAAAAAATAGCCGAAATGATAGGGCAATCGCGACCTTCGCGATATAAAAGTTGAAATGATAGAGCATCGCGGAAAAAGAAACAAAATGAAAAATAAAATTTATGCCCTACAGGTGATGTTACATCAAACCCTGTATACAGTCCAAGGGCGTAAACAAAGAAGGGATCATACTCCTCTTCCAGGTTTCATCATAAGAAGAAACCAAATCTCGACGGGTCGCAAATGACCTAGAGGTCATCTCAACACTCGTCTCGTAACAACGGATACAACTTCAAGCGAAGCGGAACAGCGGTAACTCCCAGTTCCATGGCTCGGTGATATACAAATCACCCAGAGTCAAACCCTCATTCCATTAGATACGGATACAATAAAAAAAAATTCCTGGCTACGTAGAACACGGCTTATGTCAATCTTGACCCTGTGTGAAACATCCAAAGCAAAAATTCCTGGCTATGTGGAAAGCGGCTTATGTCAATCCTGACCCCGTGGAAAACGTCCAGAGCGGATCCTGGTCCTCGCAGAGCACGGCAGTGAACCCGTGCGAAGCATCCAGAGCGGAACCTAGTCCTCGCCAAACACGGGAGTGAACCCGTAGGAAGCATCTAGAGCAAAAATTCCTGGCTACGTGGAACGCGGCTTATGTCAATCCTGACCCCGTGTGAAACATCCAGAGCAAAAATTCCTGGCTACGTGGAAAGCGGCTTATGTCAATCCTGACCCCGTGGAAAACGTCCAGAGCGGATCCTGGTCCTCGCAGAGCACGGCAGTGAACCCGTGCGAAGCATCCAGAGCGGAACCTAGTCCTCGCCGAACACGGCAGTGAACCCGTGGGAAGCATCTAGAGCAAAAATTCCTGGCTACGTGGAACGCGGCTTATGTCAATCCTGACCCCGTGTGAAACATCCAGAGCAAAAATTCCTGGTACGTGGAAAGCGTCTCATGTCAATCCTGACCCCGTGGAAAACGTCCAGAGCGGATCCTGGTCCTCGCAGAGCACGACAGTGAACCTGTGCGAAGCATCCAGAGCGGAACCTAGTCCTCGCCGAACACGGCAGTGAACCCGTGGGAAGCATCTAGAGCAAAATTCCTGGCTACGTGGAACGCGGCTTATGTCAATCCTGACCCCGTGTGAAACATCCAGAGCAAAAATTCCTGGATACGTGGAACGCGGCTTATGTCAATCCTGACCCCGTGTGAAACATCCAGAGCAAAAATTCCTGGTACGTGGAAAGCGGCTTATGTCAATCCTGACCCCGTGGAAAACGTCCAGAGCGGATCCTGGTCCTCTCAGAGCACGGCAGTGAACTCGTGCGAAGCATCCAGAGTGGAACCTAGTCCTCGCCGAACACGGCAGTGAACCCGTGGGAAGCATCTAGAGCAAAAATTCCTGGCTACGTGGAACGCGGCTTATGTCAATCCTGACCCCGTGTGAAACATCCAGAGCAAAAATTCCTGGCTACGTGGAAAGCGGCTTATGTCAATCCTGACCCCATGGAAAACGTCCAGAGCGGATCCTGGTCCTCACAGAGCACGGCAGTGAACCCGTGCGAAGCATCCAGAGCGGAACCTAGTCCTCGCCGAACACGGCAGTGAACCCGTGGGAAGCATCTAGAGCAAAAATTCCTGGCTACATGGAACGCGGCTTATGTCAATCCCGCGGCTTATGTCAATCCTGACTCCGTGTGAAACATCCAGAGCAAAAATTCCTGGTACGTGGAAAGCGTTTCATGTCAATCCTGACCCCGTGGAAAACGTCCAGAGCGGATCCTGGTCCTCGCAGAGCACGACAGTGAACCTGCGCGAAGCATCCAGAGCGGAACCTAGTCCTCGCCGAACACGGCAGTGAACCCGTGGGAAGCATCTAGAGCAAAATTCCTAGCTACGTGGAACGCGGCTTATGTCAATCCTGACCCCGTGTGAAACATCCAGAGCAAAAATTCCTGGATACGTGGAACGCGGCTTATGTCAATCCTGACCCCATGTGAAACATCCAGAGCAAAAATTCCTGGTACGTGGAAAGCGGCTCATATCAATCCTGACCCTGTGGAAAACGTCCAGAGCGGATCCTGGTCCTCGCAGAGCACGACAGTGAACCTGTGCGAAGCATCCAGAGCGGAACCTAGTCCTCGCCGAACACGGCAGTGAACCCGTGGGAAGCATCTAGAGCAAAATTCCTGGCTACGTGGAACGCGGCTTATGTCAATCCTGACCCCGTGTGAAACATCCAGAGCAAAAATTCCTGGATACGTGGAACGCGGTTTATGTCAATCCTGACCCCGTGTGAAACATTCAGAGCAAAAATTCCTGGCTACGTAGAAAGCGGCTTATGTCAATCCTGACCCCGTGGAAAACGTCCAGAGCGGATCCTGGTCCTCACAGAGCACGGCAGTGAACCCGTGTGAAGCATCCAGAGCGAAACCTAGTCCTCGCCGAACACGGCATTGAACCCGTGGGAAGCATCGAGAGCGGATCCTGGTCCTCGCAGAGCATGGCAGTGAACCCGTGTGAAGCATCTAGAGCGGAGCCTAGTCCTCGCCGAACACGGCAGTGAACCCGTGGGAAGCATCCAGAGCAACTCCTGATTCCGTGAAATGCGGATAAGGACAACTTCACCCATCACTTGTGGGTCCTCACGACTCGCAAGGGAATAAATCCTCTCGTAAGATCCTTACGACTTTCAAGAGAACACACTTAGGAATCCTCACGATTCCTAAGGAGAAAACCCACCTACGAGATCCTCTCGATCCATAGGGAGAAAAATCTCTACGAGACCCTCACGGCTCATAGAGTTAAAAAGTCTTGGGCAGCAGATCTGAACCTGCGGCCTAAGCCATCGCTATCTCGTGAAGAAATCAAGGTGCTTACTCTATTATCTGCTAATTGTGACAGCATGTTGATAATAAGAGAGAGAAGAAAGCGACAGAAAGAGCATCCGATTTACATTTGATCAAGCGTTCGAGACGCACTCATTTATGCATGGGCAGAAGACTCACGATGAGAAATAAGACAAGCTGAAATAAAAAAAGAGGGGTTTCCATTCATATTGCTAAAAATTCTTACAATCGTAAAAGCAATGAATAAGAAACATTATTCAAATTATTACAACGGTATAACCTCAGATTCGGGGCACGGATTGAGGAATTCAAAAGTAAGGCCATCCAGAGTTCTTCTGGCCTTCCTAATTATTCTTATGCGCAGCCTCTCGCGCTCCTGTGTGTCAAGATCCTCAGCAAGCCCTCCCGGCCTTCGATATGCAGCAACTATCGTCGTCTGCTGGAAGATTTGATGTAGGATGTCAATGAGGCCGTCCTGTCGTTTCTTCGAGATCAGCCCCGTCAGATACACTAAATGCACCTTGTCTTCGGCATCATCCAGCGCGTTGAGTGGTAAGGCCTCGTGAAGACCCGGAAGTGCTCTCCATATTGCTCCCAGCACGACTTTCAAGAGAGCCGAACGATGAGGAAGCAGCCAACCACCGCTTGCGTTCAGACGACCCATGACCTCTGCACATTGAGCGTCTGTAAACTCCTGGTTTTGTTGATGACCCTGTGCGCGGATATCGTCATAGGTGATGAACTCGTGCAAACTGTATAGACGCACCGCCATTATGCCTGGAGGAAATACCACAGGAAGATTAGCGATAGAAGAAAAATAATATACACAGAGGGCTAAATTCCTCGAGAGCAAAGCTCTGTTCAGGGATTAAAACCCATGAACAAAAGCTCTGCAGATCTATAAGTTTTTTGAGAGTGAAGCTCTGTTTATGAAACCTCAATGGGGATCTCTTTAGATCAAAAGATCTGTGAGAGCAAAGCTCTTTGGTTGAGATTAATTTAAATTAATTTGATTTACATTAATTTTACCTAAAGTTTCTAACTTTGAAAATGAGCAAAGTTCTGCTGGTGAAACCCCAAAGGGACTTTCTTTAGATCAGAAGATCTATGAGAGCAAAGCTCTGTTGGTTAAGATTAATTAAAATTAATTTAATCTAAGAATCAATTTTACCTAAAGTTTTTCTAAAAACTTTGGAAAGGAGAGCAAAGCTCTGGAGTTCTTGAAGGCAAGAGCAAAGCTCTGAATTTTTTTTTTGAAAATAAAAATCTGAAAGATGATGAGCATCTGTGGGGGACCAAAGGTCCTATTTATAGGCATCAAGTGCCTTTTCAACTTCCAAAAATTGCCACGGTGGTTGGAAATCCGCCACCGTTGCGCTCACGTTTGGGGCCACGTAAGCGCAACGGTGGGGGGGGGCATTTGTTTACCCTAATCAGAGCAAAGCTCTGTTCAAATTCTGAGGCCGGAGATGAAGTAACGCTTCATCTTCCCCCAATCAGAGCAAAGCTCTGTTGGAAATTCAAAATTCAAATATTGAAGTAACGCTTCAAATCCCGGACGCAACGCGCCACGTGTCAGGCGCAGACGCATCAGTGCAGCGCCCAAGAAGGCGCGCCCAATCAGAGCAAAGCTCTATTTTAAGCAAAATTAAAGGAAGCAACGCTTCAGTTGCGCAAGCACTGCGCTGCGCGACACGTGTCAGCGCAGATGCGCTAGCGCAGTTTCCCTGCGCTTTGCGCTGCGCGACACGTGTCAGCGCAGTTGCGCTGCGCGACACGTGTCACGCGCTAGGGCATCTGCGCCAAACAGAATTAAAATTCTAAAGAAATCTTTTCTGTTCTTGTTAAAACAAGAAGATTTTCTTCTGTAAAACAGAAGCCCTTGGATCAAAGATCCAACGGTGGGGAAAATTCCCCAAATCACTCAGAGAAAGATCTCTTTAACAAATTTAACTAATTTATGAGCACTATAAAAAGGACCCTAGGCCTCAATTCAAGAGGGGGGGAACATTTTTTTTGAGAGAAATCAAACAGAGAGAACTCTGAAGAACTCCTCAAGAACAAAAAAGGTAAAAAACCTTTAGAAAAAAGAGAAAATTCTCTTATGAACAGATCATGGATCTAAAAACAAGATCAATGATCTTGAATATAAAAAAATTAGTGCTTTGCACTTTTTATGAATCTTTGGTTCTCTGAGATAAGAAAAAACAAGAGAAACTTGTTTTCTTTGATCTAAATTAGATCAAGAAAGCAAACAGTGCTTTGCACTTTTTTTTATGAACCTTTGGTTCTTGAATCTAAAAGATTCTCAAATTTAGAGTGCTCTGCACTTGCGAACTGCGTTGTTGCGCTCTTGGGAGAGCGCCACGTGTCAGCGTCTGAACCATTTGCGCTATGCGCTTTTGAAATAGAGCTTTGCTCTCTGAAATTGGCGCAACTCACCAGAGCGCGCCACGTGTCAGCAGCGCAAGCGCAGCGCACTGCACTTGCATGACACGTGTCGACACTACAAGCGCTTGCGCTCTTTGATTGGCGCAAAGCGCCTGATAAATGCAAAACATTTCTTAAAGGGCCAGGCCCAAATCAAAAGACCAAGCAGGCCTAATTAAATCGATGCTCTGCATCATTTATAAATGGGCAGAGCCCAAACAAAATTGATGCTCTGCATCATTTATAAATGGACTTAGCCCAATCGTGGCCGTAAGTCCTCAAATTAAATTGACTGAGCAAGATTGCTCTCCTAAGTCAATTTACATCCGGTTCGAGGGTACATCTCCGAACTCCTCTGACACTTATCGTTGTAATCCTTCAACGACGTCAAAGAGGTGACGGGTCCCGACAACCACACATCAATTTGGACTGCGGGGTCCTTAAACTCATGGACCGAAACGCCCTTAAACTAATGATGGACCACCACGTCCCTAAACTGGCGATGGACCGAAACATCCTTAAACTAATGGTGGACCACCACGTCCCTAAACCGGCGATGGACCGAAACGTCCTTAAACTAATGGTGGACCACCACGTCCCTAAACTGGCGATGGACCGAAACGTCCTTAAACTAATGATGGACCACCACGTTCCTAAACTGGCGATGGACCGAAACGTCCTTACACTAATGGTGGACCACCACGTCCCTAAACTGGCGATGGACCGAAACGTCCTTAAACTAATGATGGACCACCACGTCCCTAAACTGGAGATGGACCGAAACGTCCTTAAACTAATATCGGACCACCACGTCCCTAAACTGAAATATGGACTACCACGTCCCTAAACTGGAGCATGGACCGCAACGTCCCTAAACTACCTATGGACCACCACGTCCCTAAACTGGGACAATAGAGCCTCCAAACGCTCTTTTGCTGGATCTAAACGGTCCCGTTTAAGTTGATCTTAGCCCCAAATACGGCTAACGTATCCTTAAACATTCAAATGGACTATAAAACTCCAAATTAACTTTGGTTCAAGGGTACATCTCTAAACTCCTATGACACCTATCGTTGTAATCCTTCAACGACGTCAGAGAGGTGACGGGTCCTGACGGCCATATAATAAATGGATCACCACGTTAAGTTGATCTTAGTCTCAAACAAGACTAACGTATCCTTAACGAACGTTTAAGTTGATCTTAGCCTCAACACGACTAACGTATCCTTAAACTAAAAACACCAAACCCAAATCTAAGTAAATACGGATTTGGACTAATCCACGTCCTACGGGCAACGGCATTACCCAGTCTCCGTATACAATCCACGGGCAACCACAAACAAAACAAACACCCACGACATGAAGTGAAATCCTGGAGAAGGAGAAAGTTGTTACCGCGATGCGGTAGAGTAATTAACTGCAGGGGCTTGCGCCTGCAGGGAAGAGCGTCCCCACAATCAAAACCCCCTCAAGCGAGGGGGAATCTGATGAAGTCTGCTACATCGGCCGCATCCGTCTAAACCTCCGATACACGGTGCCATAAATCAACTTGGCATCTTCGGAGAGGTAGACGGATAAAACCATATAGCATCTGCCCTGAACCTCAGGCAAGACGTCCCGGCGTCGCGGCTGCCGTTCGGAGGGGAACAAGATTCTCGCGCCTGCTGCTGCGTGCCATCACCACTATATAAACCCCCATCATAGAGGGGTCAAGTAAGCGATTCTTTACACTTTCACACCGTTACTCTGCTCGGATCTAGTACTAACTTGAGCGTCGAAGGGTCCTCGGTGGTACCAAACCACCCCGGGACTTCTTTGCAGGTACTCGGCAACAACTCCCTCACCTCATCTTTTCCTCCAAAAATCCATTGAGACCCGCACACGGAGGAAGATAATCAACCAAGTCCATCAGGAGATCGACGGAAGACAACATCTGGCGGAGACCCGAAAAGGACCTCCATCAGCTCCTGTGGTCTCTGCTGCTGCGGTCCAGACCCTCCCTGTATCTCTGCTCGCTCGGGGCAACCGCTAACTCTGTGCTGACTGGATCCGCAAATCAAACACTGTCCCTTAGCGCGGCGACAATCCTTCTGGGTGTGCCTATCTCTTTTGCGGTAGTCGCAAACTACGTTCTTGCTCTGGGGGTGATGCTGGGGCACGAATGGACACTTCATCTGTGCCGTTCCAGGCCTGTGAACTGGTATGACTCCTCGTGAAGGTGCGTGGGTGCGTGCTGGAACAACTGGGGGCTTCCTGAATTTGTTGATCGGTTTCTCCTGAATTCGCGCCGCGTTGAGTACCTGTGCAAAATTCTGCAACTCGAGTGACGCGATCAACTGCTGTAGCTCGAAATCGAGTCCCTGTATGAAACGCCTGGCCCTGGTGGCCTCTGAAGCGACCATGTATGGAGCAAATCGGCTCAGACGGTTGAATTCTGTCGCGTATACGTCCACGGGATGGCCATTCTGCTTCAGTAGGATGAATCTTTCTTCCATCTTTGCCTTGGCGGTGAAGGGAAATAGTGGTCCAAGAAACACTCCTTGAATTTGCTCCATTCGATTGGCCTTTCTAGTCTGCTTTCTTCCACTGACCACCATGTACGGGCTTCATCTTTCAACTGGATCTTTATCACGTTCACTTTATCTTCCTCTGGTACCCTGGCGGCCGTCAGTAAGTTCTCCATATTAACCAGCCATTGCTCGGCCTCGAGTGGTTCTGCTGTAAGTCTACGGTAGCGCCCCGGCCGTCTGTACGAGGCCAAAATGCGGAAACAAAACTTTTTCTTAACTTGAAAACCGGCGCTATCGTATGCTTAAAACCCGGATCGAACCATTAACCTACTACTAGCTAACTAGAGAAAGGGTATAGAGGTATACCGATCGATCCGTGTTCTTCGGTCTTTGGCCACCATCCCAAGCTCCTCGCGGCATCTCCGATCTCGATCTCCTCGCCGGAAAGGGCACCACATCACCGAGTCTTTTTACGGGTTCCCACCTCTGAACTGAGGCAACTCGGACACGAAATTTGCTAGCCGACGTGTCCAAGATTGCTGTAGAAAATGTGTAGAACGCTTTGTCTCAAGGGTTAGTGAAGTTGTCATTTTGGAGGTGTGAGGAGAAAATAAGCTTTGGAGATGAGATAGGGATTTTGTTGCAAGATCAAATGAATCAATTCCTCACACTCAAAAAAATATGAGAGGCCACCAAAAATGCACTCGGCCAAGGGATATATGAATGGTGGGGTGGTGAGCATAAGCTCAAGTGGAAATAGTGACCATAAGAAAAGAAAACCTCACATCAAAATCTTTTTCATTCCTTTTCACAATAAATGCTAAGAAATGATGCAAAAAGAATCAATCTCATCTAGAACCCTCATGAAGCATCCATGTGCCACAAAAACCCTCTTGCATTTTGTAAAAGCCACTTTTACAAAAAGGCCCCTCAATGCAAAAATCAGCCACGAAAGGATAGAAAGAAAAATGGCCGAAACGGAATGCAAACTGGCAACTTCAAAAAACGTTCCCGTAATAAATTACAGGAAAACCCCACGACTGTATATACATACCCGCATTTGTATTTCAACCGAATACAAATGCAATGAGACAAAATCTACACTGTATAATACTAGGATCCGGCTTAAACCAAAACCCGCTAGTATTATCCGTCCGAACCATGACACGTGCACAAGTGCACGCGTACGTTCGAACCCTACCATAAATCCATACGGCCTCTACAACGTTTCGCCTGAAACTTGAGAAACTGTCTGTGAGGGACTCTAAAGACTCGTCAATATTTTGGCTGTGGATTTAACCACAGTTTCCCCCAATCAGAGCAAAGCTCTGTTTGAACTTCAAAAATTCAAAAATTGAAGCAACGCTTCAAATCTCTTGCGCTGCGCACAACGCGCCACGTGTCAGAAGCTGATATGTCAGCACAACGCCCAAGGCAGCGCACCCAATCAGAGCAAGGCTCTATTTAAAACAAAATTAAAGGAAACAACGTTTCAATTGCGCAAGCGCTGCGCGACACGTGTCAGTGCAGTTGCGCAAGCGTAAGTGCGCAAGCGCTGCGCTGCGCGACACGTGTCAGCGCAGTTGCGCAAGCGCTAGTGCGCAAGCGCTGCGCTGCGCGACACGTGTCAGCGCAGTTGCGTAAGCGCAGTTGCGCTGCGCTGTGCGCTGTGCGACACGTGTCAAGCGGTGGTGCATCTGCGCCAAACAGAATTAAAATTCCAGTAAGATCTTTCTGTTCTTGTTAAAACAAGAAGATTGTCTTCTGTAAAACAGAAGCTCTTGGATCAAAGATCCAACTGTGGGGAAAATTCCCCAAATCACTCAGAGAAGAATCTCTTTAACAAATTTAATAAATTAATGGGCACTATATAAAGGCCCTTAGACCCCAATTCAATTAAAAAACATCAAGATCAAAAACAACAACACAGAGAATAGAGAGAGCTCTGAAAAATTGTGAAAAGAACTCAAGAAGAGAAAAAAGGTAAAAACCTTTATAAAAAAGAAGAATTTTTTCTGAATAGATCATTGATCTAAGAACAAGATCAATGATCTTCAATAAATAAAAAAATAATAACAGTGCCTTGCACTTTTTTATGAACCATTGGTTCTGGAATCTTAAAGATTCTTTTCTTGAATCCAAAATTGGATCAAGTTATTGAACAGTGCCCTGCACTTGCAAAATCTGCACTGTTGCGCTCTTGGGTTGGCGCAAGCCACCAGAGAGCGCCACGTGTCAGCTCCAAGACCACTTGCGTTGTGTGCTTTTAAGATAGAGCATTGCTCTTTGAAGTTGGCGCAACTCACCAGAGAGCGCCACGTGTCAGCTCTGAGATCACTTGCGCTGTGCGCTTTTAAGATAGAGCATTGCTCTCTGAAGTTGGCGCAACTCACCAGAGCGCGCCACGTGTCAGCAGCGCAACAGCGCAGCGCACTGCGCTGTTGCGCTTGCGCTCACCCGAGCATGACACGTGTCATCTCCATATGCGCTTGCGCTCTATAATTGGCGCAAAGCGTCTGACAGGCCACATGGCCACTGTCAGTTTGATTAATGCACTGCATTATTTACAGAAGGGCCAAGCCCAATTAAGAAAGGCTTAACAGGCCTGATTAAATGCAATGCATTATTTTAAAGAAGGGCAGAGCCCAAACAGATGCTCTGCATCATTTATAAAGGGACAGAGCCCAAGTCAAAAAGGCCTAGCAGGCCAGAATAAAATGCAGTGCATTATTAAACAGGGGCAAAGCCCTAGCACATGCCTAATTGGCCGGAAATAAAAACGTTGAATATTCTCAACTGGACTTAGCCCAATTATGGCCGTAAGTCCTCAAATTAAATTGACTGAGCAAGACTGCTCTCTTAAATCAATTTACATCCGGTTCAAGGGTACATCTCTGAACTCCTTTGACACCTATCGTTGCAATCCTTCAACGACGTCAGAGAGGTGATTGGTCCCGACAACCACACATCGATACGGACTGCGGGGTCCTTAAACTCGTGGACTGAAACGTCCTTAAACTAATATTCGTCCCAAAATGGGAACGTTGGACCGAAATATCCTTAAACTAATGTCCGTCCCCAAATAGGAATGATGGACCACCATGTCCCTAAACTGGCAATGGACCACTATGTCCCTAAACTGGAACAATAGAGCCAATTGCTCTCTTGTCGGATCCAAACGATCCCGTTAAGTTGATCTTAGTCTGGAGATTAGGCTAACGTATCCTTAACGAAAGTTTAAGTTGACCTTAGCCTTAAATATGGCTAATGTATTCTTAAACAAAAAACCCAAACCCAAATCTAAGAAAGTACGGATTTAGACTAATCCACGTCCTACGGGCAACGGCATAACCCAGGCTCCGTATACAATCCACGGGCATCCACAAACAAAACAAACACACACGACACGAAGTGAAATTTCTGGAGAAGGAGAAAGTGGTTACCGCGATGCGGTAACGTAATTAACTGCAGGGGCTTGCGCTTGCAGGGAAGAGCGTCCTCACAATCAAAAACCCCTCAAGCGAGGGGGAATCTGACGAAGTCTGCTACATCGGCCGCATCCGTCTAAACCTCCGATACATGGTGCCATAAATCAACTTGGCATCTTCGGAGAGGTAGACAGATAAAACCAAATAGCATCTACCCCGAATCTCAGGCAAGACGTTTATCGCATCTCCGCCGCGCCATTCGGAGGGGAACAGATTCTGGCACGCACGGTGGGACCTTTTCCTTTTTCCAATCCACACTTCGTGTGTCGTCTTCGCGAACGAATCGCGGTTTGTTAATGGTTGCCTTTGGATTTTAAGTTACTAAGATTTGGCCTTTTGCCTGACACAGAAATCTAGCATCAATGGCCTCCAACTGCTCGAGCTGTTCAAAGTGCCAGTGCAACCGACGCTCCACCTCATCTAGAGGTGTAGCTTATGGGCCTCAAACGGCCTCCATCCTTGCCATGCCGGTAGAACAGGTGACCTAGGCCACCACAGGAGCCAGAGTAATTCCAAGCTTTTCTCACCGAAGAAAAGATGAAGGATGAGTTGGAAGAAGTGCACACGGCCGATGTCACTTTTGGTGATGAAGACCTTCTTCTCGGGACGTGCGAACACAACCGTCCCCTCTATATCGCAGGGTATTGCCATGATATAAAGATAGGAAAAATCTTGGTTGACAATGGGTCTTCCGTTAATCTCCTTAACGTGCGGGTGTTGAAAGAAATCTGCATGAGCGTCCAGCACCTAGCGCGGGATAAGATCACCATCTCCGGGTTCGACTCTCAATCATCAAGAACTCTCAGGTCTGTGATACTGACGTTATGCTTTGGGCTACTCGTCACGGATATTAAATTCCACGTCATAGACGCCAAGACATGCTACAATGCTCTGCTCGGCCGACCATGGTTACACGAGTACAACATCATCCCTTCTACACAGCATCAGTGTATATTTTAAGGATGGTCTCGAGTATACCGTAACGGGAGAACTGAACCCGTTCTCCGTGAACGAAGTCCGGAAATATGAAGATGCCAAATACTTCTTACCGGATTTCGAAGACACGGAGAGGTGTCACAAGCAGGAGAACAAAGCTAACGCCACCATCCCTGTCTTCGGGAGTGATACCGAGGAGGGAGAGGAGATAGTTTATTCGGGTCTGCCCCAATACAATAAGCCAGGACTATCCGTTCCTACGTTGATCTTTGGTAGTGACTCGAAAGATGAGGTCCATGCTATATTCTCTGTTCGGCCTTCAATACAAACATCTGCTGACGAAGAGCAAAGTCTGCAAGTCGCCATGGTTCCACTTAAACACCATAAAGAACTAGATGCGCTCGATACCTACAGCGTAGAGGAGCTGCGAACGTTCTATGTCCCTCCCAGGCGAGAAGGAGAAAATGCAATTCTATTCTACCGCTCTGAAGAAACCAAAGTGGAGAAAGAAATCTGGCACGGTGCAGATCCTACGCTTGACAGGCTTCAGCCCATCCGTTTGCCTAGATATATACAGAAGGCTTGAAGAGGCTGTTGAAGCGCCAAGGGATACCCTTTAAACAGATCGCTCGAAAGGCTAAATTCCATGACAGGGTCTGGAACGTCCCCGGAACTCAGCGTAAGTTGCCTAGTGGGAGGATGGAAACAATCGGGCTTGGTTACATTCGGTCCGAGAAACGAGAGCTACTCCGTGATTGCTACGTCGTACATGACTTCAATGAAGAAGCGGATGCTCAATGGGAGGACGCTAATCCTGAACCTGTAAAAGTTCCTGATGCAAAAGTGCCCAGTCCGTCGTTCGAAGAACAAATGGACAAGCTTATAAGGGAAGCTGGTCAAAAAGTCCGAGACGACCATAACCGCGAAATGGCCATCTACGAGAAAGCCAAAACACAACGCCTCCTACAGCAGGCCACGAAAAATGAAAGTGCCGCTCCCTGTCAACTTGTTATAAAAAAGGCTCGACGTAGAGGCAAAAACAAGTCGAAAAGCGAAAAAGGCGCTCGACAGCAACAAAGTGGGACTAAGAAGCCACGCAAGCGAGAATCGAGCGGTCCAGATCTGTCCCTTGTGAAGAAGATGAGTCGAGTATACTCTTTTCCTCGGACAAGACGAAGAAGATACTTGACCGAGCTATAAAATACCAGATGCTTACACTGCCGGAGTCTAAACACCCCGAACAAGCAGGCAAAGTCTCACACCCGAACTATTGCTCCTATCACCGAGCAATAGGACACCCTCTCGAAGACTGCTTCACCTTCAAGAACTGGGTCGAAGATCAGTATCAGCTCGGCAAGTTCGCTCTTTCTGACAGCTGGAGGGTAACGCCGCCACAGAAGCACGAACCCAAAACCGCGAGAGCAGAACGAAATCCACATCGGTCTTGGAAACGAGCTCGTACTTGTCATATGATAACAATATCAAAAGAAGAGCCCGAGAATATGGATGACCTCCCCTGGTGCTTCGAAAACAGCAATGATGAGGTGATCTCAGAATTTCCACCAGCACCGAAAGAGCTGGAAGATGGAAAACATACTACTGCAGATAACCTCAAGAAAATTGAGTTGGGGACGCGAACGACCCACGACCGACATTTGTCAGCGAGCTGCTATCTGAAGAAAGGGTGGCTGCGTTAAAAGACGTTCTTGTACAACATAGAGATTGCTTCGCATGGAACTATTCTGAAATGCCGGGACTAGATCCAGAAATTGCTGTATATAAACTGGCGATATCCCCGGACGTCAAGCCAGTCAAACAAGAGCCAAGAAGAATGCGTCTCGAGCTTGAGATGAGTATCAACGCCGAGGTCAAGAAGTTAATCGACTTTGGCTTCATCCAAGAAATTCAATATCTCGACTGGATCGCCAACATCGTCCCGGTGATGAAGAAAAATGGGACAGTGCGCATATGCGTGGACTTCCGGAATCTCAATAAAGCATGCCCGAAGGATGATTTCCCAGTGCCAGTCACCGAGCTGATGATAGATAACACGTCCACTCACGAGGTTTTCTCCTTCATGGACGGCTCATCAGGATATAATCAGATAAAGATGCATCCTGAAGACCAGAAGCACACCGCTTTCCGGACCCCTCTGGGGATATTCTGTTACAAGGTAATGCCCTTCGGTCTAAAGAACGCCGGTGCCACCTATCAGAGGGACAGGACGAAGATCTTCGATGACCTTATACATGAAATCGTCGAATGCTATATCGACGACCCCGTGGTTAAAAGCAAATCATACGAGGAACATCTCGAGCATCTAAAGACCGTATTTCAACGCTTTCGACAATACAACTTGAAGATGAACCCTCTCAAGTGTGCATTCGGAGTTTCCTCGGGCAAATTCCTGGGATTCATCGTCCGACACCGAGGTATTGAGATAGATCCGTCAAAGATTAAGGTGATTATGGAAATGCCCCCGCCAAGAACTCTGAAACAGCTGCGGTCTCTCCAAGGGAAGCTCGCGTATATACGGCGATTTATAGCCAACCTTTCAAGCAAATGCCGTCCTTACAGCCACCTGATGAAGAAGGGAACCCCGTTCGTCTGGGATCAAAAGTGCCAAAGCGCGCTAGACGAAATCAAGCAGTACTTGCAAAACCCGTCAGTGCTGGCTGCTCCGGTCAAGGGAAAGCCCCTCATTCTTTATACAACCGCCCTCGAAGGCTCTTCAGGCGTATTATGGGCACAAGAGAACGACCAAGGGAAAGAAAGAGCACTCTACTACTTAAGTCGAGTTCTGCTGGGGGCAGAAAGCAATTATTCTCCCATCGAAAAACACTGCCTAGCGTTGATCTTCACGGTAACAAAGCTCAGGCACTATGCGTTAGCGCATGAAGTCCGTCTCATCCTTAGGCTAATGACGGACCGAAATGTCCTTAAACCACTACCGCAGTATCCTTAGGTTGACGAGATGAAAAAAAATTAATAAAAAAAAAGTATAAAAAAATAAACGGTATGTCCATGAGCAAAATGGGCACGGATGAAAACCCGAAAGGGCTCCGTGAGTAAAAACAGCAGGGCTGCCGGCGAGTGTCCGTGAAAATCCGAAAGGGCGCGACCTCGTAAAAAAAAGAGAATATAAAAAAAATAAAATAATAAATAAATAAATAATAAACGGTATGTCCATAAGCAAAATGGGCACGGATGAAAACCCAAAAGGGCTCCGTGAGTAAAAACAGCAGGACTACCGGTGAGTGTTTGAGAAAACCCGAAAGGGCGCAACCTCGTTAAAAGACATTTACAGGGTCCTCTCGACCTTGTAAGGAGAAACCACCCGCGTGGGATCCTTACGACTCACAAGGGAGCAATACACTTAGGAATCCTCACGATTCCTGAGGAGAAAATACACTTGCGAGATCCTCACGACTCGTAAGGAGAACTCTCTTATGGGACCCTCACGGCTCATAAGACTTAAAAATCTTAAGTTACAGAGACCTAAACCTGTGCTTAAGCAACCTCCACAACCTTCGATATTGCTCTACAAGTGGTTCAATTCTGACCCTTGTATACAATCCACGGGCGCAAATAAACATTTCCCTAACCAAGTCCCATCCGTGACTAGGGATATGTTCGCATGATGAACGACCCTTGTAAGTCCTCTCGACTTATAAGGAGAAAACCCTGTTGTAGGATCCTTACGACTTATAGAGGAACATATACTTAGAAATCCTCACGATTCCTAAGGAGAAAATACACCTACAAGATCCTCACGACTTGTAGGGAGAAATACCTTTGTGGGACCCTTACGGCTCATGAAGTCAAAAGCCTTAGTCGACAGGACCTTAACCCTGTTCGCTAAGCCACCTTTGTTCGACATCGACAGAGGCAAATGATGATTCTCTCCTGGCAATATCCCACTTGTAGCGGTGCTGATGCCGAAACCGGTGTCTAATTCCAGGCTTACAGCGAAAAGCCAGCAAGCCGTACATACATACAAAATAGCCGAAATAATGGGGCAACTTGCAATAAAAAGCAGCAAGTAAAAACGTATGCATATAAAACAGCCGAAATGATTGGGCAATCGCAATAAAAAAAACAGCGAGTAAAAATAAAATAAATAGCCAAAATGATTGGGCACCGCGAAAAATAGCCGAAATGATTGGGCAGTCGCAACCTTCGTGATATAAAAGCTGAAATGATAGAGTATCGCGGAAATAAAGCAATAAAAAAATGATGATGAAACTTTCGCCCTACAGGTGAGATCACATCGATCCCTGTATACAATCCAAGGGCACAAACAAAGAGGGCACCATACCTTCCCAACAGGCTCCGCCAGAAAGCAAAGCCAAATCTCGACGGTTCACCAACAGCCTAGAGACAACCGCGACATTCGTCTTGATGCAGCAGACGCAGTGCCAGCAAACGAAGAGAAGATCAAATTTCTAGCTTCACGGTTTTGACGGTAGCTCATATAAAACCTGAAAGACCACCAGAGATCATTTCCACCCCCAGGGAAACCAGTGTCCCTGGCAAACACCTCAATTCAGGGAAACTAGCGTCCTTGATGAGAGCCTCCTGATTCGCATCGGCCCGCAGAGAAACCAGTGTCTCCGCAGGAATACTCCGATTCGTTTCAACATCGAGGAAACTAGCGTCCTCGGCAAAATATTTCGACTCAAGAAAACCAGTGTCCTTGACAAGAACTTCTTGATTCGCGTCGACCCGCAGAGAAACTAGCGTCTTTGCAGGAATACATCGATTCGTTTCAACTCCAGGGAAACCAGTGTCCCTGGCAAACACCTCAATTCAGGGAAACTAGCGTCCTTGATGAGAGCTTTCTTGACTCGCGTCGGCCCGCAGAGAAACCAGTGTCTCCACAGGAATACTCCGATTCGTTTTAACTTCGAGGAAACTAGCGTCCTCGGCAAAATATTTCGACTCAGGGAAACCAGTGTCCTTGACGAGAACTTCTTGATTCGTGTCGACCCGCAGAGAAACTAGCATCTTTGCAGGAATACATCGATTCGTTTCAACCTCGAGGAAACCAGTGTCCTCGGCAAAATATTTCGACTCAGGGAAACCAGTGTCCTTGACGAGAACTTCTTGATTCGCGTCGACCCGCAGGGGAACCAGTGTCTCCGCAGGAATATTCCGATTCGTTTCAACTTCGAGGAAACCAGCGTCCTCGGCAAAATACTTCGACTCAGGGAAACCAGTGTCCTTGACAAGAACATCCTGATTCACATCGGCCCGCAAAGAAACCAGCGTCTTTGCAGGAATACTTCGATTCGTTTCAACCTCGAGGAAACCAGCGTCCTCGGCAAAATACTTCAACTCAAGGAAACCAGCGTCCCTAACGAGAGCTGCCCAATTCGTCTCGGCTCGTGAGGAAATTAGTGTCTTCGCGAGGACTTCCCGGTTCGTCTCAACTTGCAAGATAAAACCTTAAGGATTAAAGAACTTGTTTCCTAAGCACTGGGACCCAGCAAGTCGGTCTAAAACGGTCTCTTGCATACTATCCACGGGTCTCACTCTCCAAAGTCGAATCTCGACAAGGAGGGAAATAACCACTTACGAGTCCTCTCGACTCGTAAGAGGGAAAATTCTCTTATACGATCCTTACGACTTATAAGAGAAAACGCACTTAGGAATCCTCACGATTCCTAAGGAGAAAATCCACCTACGAGATCCTCTCGATCCGTAGGAAGAAAAGTCTCTATAAGACCCTCACGGCTCATAGAGTTGAAAAGTCTTAGGCAGCAGATCTGAACTTGCGGCCTAAACCATCGCTATCTCGTGAAGAAACCAAGATGCTCACTCTATTATCTGTCAACCGTGTTTACCAAGACAACATGCTGATAATAAGAGAAGAGAAAAAGCAAATAAATGATACAAGACATTGCAAAGAAAAAATGCGTATCTTTATTTATTAATTCGATCAAGTACAAGGTGAATCGTACAAAAGAATAAAGAATGGATACATCTTATTCGAAAAAAAAAAATTTTTTTACAAGTATATTGATACAAGGGCAGTTACTGGGAAGGAAGCGTCTTAAATAGCCCTATCAGTTGTTCGCGCACTTCCTTGCATGCCTTTTCCTGATCGGCCACCACCGCCAATTCCGTCTCCACTTGAGCCCGCTGCTGCAAGAAGGATGCAAGCTGCTCCCCAACGGCTTGCTGAGCTACCTCGCGGCCTTGGGCATCACGCTCGGCGGCATCGAGCTTCCGCTTCAGTGTTAACCCATTAGAGATACGCTTCAGAAGGCCCTCAAAGATAGCCTTCACCTGGGCAGCGTTCGCCTCAACTTCAGCACGTAGGCGAGCAGTCTTGCTTGAAGACTCTTGACATTCCTTCAGCCTTAAGGCTGCTTCTTGTTCCAAATGGTGGAAGTAAGAAGCGCTTTGCTCGATCCATGCTGCTCGTTGAGTACTCACGGCCAAAACCTCAGGGGCGGGACGTATCGACTCCAGCTGATGCAGGCGGGCCTCGATTTCCCTGCAGTGATTAACCCAAGATTCGACGACGCCTTCGTTATGAAAATTTACAAGCGCCGCCAACATTGGGTTAACCCACACAGCGAAATCTGCGGCAGATGGGAGAGCGTCTGCGTCAAGCTCTTCGATGTATCCTCTCAACATGCCCAAACTCATCACGGCACCCTTTGAAGATGCACGTTTCAAGAAGGGGCCTGCTGGCATTAGGATGCGAGACTCAAGAGGGACCGGGATCGGAACGACACCTGAAAAAACAAAATACGATTAGATGACGGTTCAAGAAATAGAAAAAAAAAGTCATCGATGCGATAGTTTACTATACCAGCTGCAGCAGGTGGCAAGGCCGGAAGGGCCGGTGGCGCGACCGATCTTTCATCCCCTCCTTCGATTTTGTAGCACTGCAATCAGGACGAGAGAAAGTTAGAAATAATTCCATTACTGAAAAAAGAAAGATATCAGTTAGAAACTACACTCACCAGCGCCACTGGAGGAAGAAGCGAGTTCAGATGGGAAGGAGAAGTGTGGATGCAACACCTGATAGAGATGATCAAAAAGCACTCCTGAAAAGATGCAATAGTACGACATTAGTACATAAATTATGCGGCTGAAAGATAAAACTAATGGGTTGCAAATCCATACCTTCCAACATCTGCGATGGTACAAGGAAAGACTGAGAGGTGACCACTGCCAAGGTAGTAGTTGACGGCGCTCCCTCGTGCAATGGAGCATCGACACTGGCCGCACCTGCGTTAAAAACAAGGATAAACTTGTCAGAAAGGATTGCAAGATATAAAAAAGGACAGTAGCTTGAAATTTACCTAATGAACTGCCAGCCGAGACGGAGGCGTCTCCCTCCTCTATCGATACGAGTCCACCTCCCGTGGCCTCATCACCGGACTCGACAGGGGCTGTCATCGTACTCGCCCGACCAGGAGACGGCGGAAGACCATAGACGGGGAGAGCAATAATTGGAGCACCAAACCCCCTGCACACCAAACCCCCTGCACACCCGAGCTCGGCCACCTACCCTCGACGCCGGTGAACTTGAACTGCATCTTGTCGACACCCTCACACCATCGTCGACCGCATCATCCCCTCTCTTCCCCTCTCTCAATCTCTCTGGTTCTCTCTCTCTCTCCTTCTCAGTTGTCTCTCTCTCTCTCTCTTACTCTCCTCTCTCTCTCTCTCTGATCTCTCACTCTTTGCCTCTCTCTCTGATCTCTCTCTCTGCCTCTCTCTCTTGATCTCTCTCTGTGTTCTCTCTCTCTCTCTCACTCCCACTCTAACTCTCTGTCTCTCTCTCACTACACTTCTCACTCTCTCTCTATATATATCACTTTTCTCTCTCGGCTCTCTCTCAATCTTCCCATCTCTCTGCTACTCCACCTCCCTCTCTCTCACTCTCCTATCAACCGGCCAACACCACAAACAACCACTGTACCGAGCCGTCAAGCGAAGCTCGAGCCGAGGCAAATCTTTATCGTATTCGCGTCGTGATCGCGTCATGCCATTGCGATAGACCGTGTCGCTGCCGTGCATCCCCGAGACGTTTCCAGGCAAGTTCTCTACTTGCTACATGCTACTTTATGATAATTACAAATTACAATCGTGTAAATTCCATGTTTTACTTTTCTGTTAAATATTACGACGCAACTGTTCGATGCACGTTCTCAATGGAAATCATCATTTAATTTGGCGGAACTCAATTGTATAATCTGGCCCGTAGGGCAGTGAATCTAGTGTGTGAATTTCGCTGGAAAATATGACCGTTAACGACTAAAACGACTACCCCCAAGTTTACCCGTAAAATTGGAAATTTCTTGTATCTGAAAACCGTTAAAATCACCATAAATTATACACATACTGGAATGATGCGTTCGAGGGCTTAAATCGAAGCCGACTCGACGAACTATAACCCTATACAAATTTCAAATTGTTTCTGTAGTAAACTGTGACAATATTTGAATCGGAGTACGACTCTGGACTGCAGTCCAGAGCGACTCTGTTTATTGGGTGCTGTCCCGTAATGGGTACCACACTGTTTTCTTAACTCGTAGGTTGCGGAACTCCACTGTTTATTAAAGATGAATCTGTTAGCTAGATAATACAAGTGGTTTCACCCTGTTTCGTCATCATTTGCTATTTAATCTGTAATTTAATAGATGCGGACGTATAACAGTCCCAACAGAATCAGAATTGACATACTAGTATTGAACAGTGTATAACTGCTAACATACAGACGCGATTGAAGATCCGTCTATTGCGTTGAAAACCTTACTGAGAACCCTAGATTTCATTCAACTGTAGTGCCTCTAAAATCTGATCCCAACTGGGATTAAAATGCGTTGCGAAACGGACTTCCGATTCTGAAACCGGATTTCCAGCCGTGAACGCTTAAAAATGAAATGACTATAATTAGTGATCCTGGAACCCGATTGGCATGAAACTAAATTCGATGGATAGATAACTGAACATACTAGTTATTACCTGTTTATCGTTTCGCTAAACTGTACACGTTTGATGAATGATAAATATTGCAAGTGGTAGATTACTGATTCATGACATCCTAATCATGCTTTACATACTGTTTACGCATCATATCATACATATGTCATCGCATTGATAACTTAGTGATAATGTGCATTACCCAGTGTTAGGTATTAGTGATGATTGTGGCAAGTACGTTAGTGTTCGTGTATAAGTGAATAAGTGATAGTGACACGTACTTGTACACAATCAGTGAACCTTATTATTCTATTGCATTGTCGACGTCTGTGGGACGCGTGTACGTGTGACTATAAGTGGTATGGGACACTTATGGAAGCTCTTGCACGGGTGTCACGGATAAGGTACCAGACACTGCCATTTATCTTAGGTATTAGTCGGGACGTGCTTGATGGAGGTCCTGCCTCCAGTTCTCGCGCAGACTTGTCACAGACCGATTGGTATTTGAGGTTATGGTTAGCGTTTGATGTGGACCACGGGGTGTGGGGTAGTTTGAGTGTGAGTTCAACAGAATCTCGGGAGTCCCATGCCGGCTTATATATTTAGGGAGATATATGGAGATTTACAGGGTACATGATTATTACCTTGAGTTACATGTTGGGCCCGTGGTCCCTTGCCCTTGAGTTCTACCCTTGGGTGGAGGACTCTCGCGAGTGGTTGACTCTCACACTTGGACTGACGATAGGCTTGGCGACCTGTACAGTGAGACTTAGAGACTGATAGGGATGATAGTATCGATATACATACTTACTGTGTTGACATACTTAGCATATCATTTTACTGCTTTTACTGTTCCACTGCATTGATTACTGCATGTTCATACCTATACCGTCATTGATTTACTGTTATATATATTTACTATCATTGTTAGAGTTGTCACTTGGATTTATATATTATATTGCTATTGTGTCGCTCTGACGACCTGAGTATGCATGCTCAGTGTGAGGAGAGAAATTAGCCTGGACCGGACTAGACGTACATCACGGACATCTTGATTAGCTATATAGGGTTATACCCTTTTGTTTCCCATCAGGTCAGTTCTTTACATTGTTTGTTCAGTTACTGAATTTCTCATTACCTGCGCATTATTTACTGTTTACCACATAAAGCTAGAAGCCGAAGTGTGACTACGGCAGGATATTTCCTCGACCGTAGGAGCATGGCTGGCCTTGTCTACCCCTCGTATTCCGTATTTTGGGAAGCGGGGCGTGACACCCACCGTCGGCTCGGGTTTGGCCGGTGCCTCTTCCTCTGTCTCCTTAGGTTCGACGGTTTCCGCCACCCCTTCGGTTGGACTTGGCCCTGCAGAACAAGATATATAAGAACCGACAGGTTTACAATTCTTACAATAAAATCTTGAAAGATACATTACCTGAGGTGGACTGATCGTTGGCCTCCCGAACTGCACGCGCCACTTGCCTGCGAGCTGTAGACAAGGCGACCGGGGGATCCTCCGAGGGAGTATCAGCATGAGGAACGGTGCTTGGACCCGCTCCCACGGCCAAAGCAGCCCTGCGTGCCTTCGCTTCGCACCTTAACCGCTTTCTCTCCTCCTGAGCCGTTAAGAGGGAGCTCTTCAAAGCTTCCTTCATTGAGGCGTCATCGTCCGTGAACAGAGATGCCTCCAGAGCCTTCAAGGCATCCCTCATCGGCTTTTCAAATCGAGACTCTTGCGGCAACCCCGAAGAGACCGGGACTTCAGTAGTTGGTCCGGGAAGAGTCTCTGCGTCACTTTGGGGGACCGGCATTGTGGTTCCTGTGATGAGAAAAAGAAAGGGTTAGATCGACCATAACAAAAGGAGAATAAAAACTTAATGAATCGAAATGTACCAAGGCCTAGGGATGCTCTGAGCCGTTCTTCCTCTTGAAAAGTTTTGAGGGAAGCAGCGATGGCTTCTTCAGTGGTGATGCCTGTTTGAAGAAAAGAAAGGAAAAGCATTAGTCAAAGACAATAATAAAAGTACGATGCAATAAAGAAAACGTGACTAGTAATTACCCGATTGTGCAAGCTTAGCTAGTCATGCGTGGCGCCTCGCCAATCGCTCTGAAGCTGCAATGGCGGCCGCCAGATCAGTGTCATCTGGCGGCATAACCAATCCTTTATTGGTCCCGTATTTGCCCAAGCCCTCGCTATAGGGAGCATGAGGTTCCTGACCGAATACAACGTCAGCTGAGAAGAGCGACTTCTTCTTCCTCTTCTGCCCGCCAGCCTTGGGTGCACCCAAAATTAACTTGCGCTTTGCAGGCACCTTAGGGCGGCGGGTCCCGATATCCGCACCCAAGCCGGACTCCGGCGATACCACATTTACCGTCTCCACTGGAGCACGGGGCGCTGGCGACGCATCCACAGTATCAGAAGGCGGCAATCCGCGCGGAGGGCTCAACACACGCGGTAGCCCAACTTCGGCATCTTTTAGCGGAGGAATGACCGGGGTCCTTGGCTTCAAGGGAGCCTTGCGATCGCCGCCGGGAGGCGCACCCTTATAGTCAACCAACATGCGCTTCTCTATATGGATAACTGGGCCCATTGCATGCGCGTACCAAGCCACGTACGCGTTGAGAACATTGGGAACGCAGCTTGGCTCGCTGATGAAGAAATAGGAGCCCGTGTTAAGCCGCATGAAATGGTGCATCGCACTCCTTATCCCCTCTCGGCTGGCCGCGGGCTCTTCCAAGAACGCTTCCATCGTAATCCCCTGGTGATAGCTCGATTGCTGAGCGAACCGGTGAGGGTTGTACCTCATGAAGAGCGTCGTCTCATTCTGCCTAAACACCAGGTAGCCCGGCCGAATGGAGTAGAGGTGGAGGATCTCCCGAGCTTTCAATATGGAGGCCCCGTCCTTAAAATCATCGCGCAGCGGCAGTACCGACTTGGTGGTCTCTGAGCCTATGGTTATGACTTTATCCAAAAAGGAAACCTTCGCTCCGACCAGGTGTGGACGAAGGAGTAGCCTCCTAGCCTCCCGCGGAGACGCAACCACGATCGAGGCGCCGACCAGCCGCAGGACTCTTGGGAGTCTGCACTTTTCAAAAAACGGAGGGATCTTATGGGCGCCGAACACCCCGTGCACATGCATTTCCATCCAAGAGGTGAAGTTGTGCATCGGGAAGTTAGCAGGCTGCACCCCAGGCTTATTAGCGTCCGCCGCTACGCTAAGTCCATTATAAAGGTGAGCCAGCCCGGCGATTCCTACTGTCAACTGCAGACCAGCCACCATCCGATGCGCTGGGTAGAAAACAGATGACCGCATGTGGCGCGGGTGCATGGGGAGCGCAAAGATGCACAGCCACAATCCCAGGAACCCTACAAAAAAGGTCTCCTCATCCATGCCCGGGACGGCGATTTCTAACAGGGGCATGACGGCGGCGCCGGGAAGATAAAAGTCCTTTTGATCATCCTCCGATGTGGGTCGACGGTCCAAGTCGAAGCCAAAAGGGTCATCAAGCTGGGCGAACTTCTCGCTCCGCTCCGATAGAAACTCTGGTCGAATGAAACGGGCGATAAAATCTGCGAAACTGACTCCCCGGACGCCTGATTCCAAATAGAGCCCTTCATATATTTCCAGCACCTTCACCAAGCCCGGAAACTGGTGCTGAATAGCGTTCTCCGGCGTCAGATCAAACACCAACGGCTTGGTGGCAAAGACGTATTCGTCAGGAGGAAGCAGCTCCTCGTAATGCTCCCCCCTCATCGGCAGACCCGAGATTTCAGCAAACTCCTCCAAGGAGATAGAGACTTCCCTGCCCGTCATCAGGAAGGTGTGGGTGGGGATATTCCATTGTTCGATAAAAGCCTTAACCCACCACGTTAGAGGAGAGGGATACTCAAAGAGCAAGACGTAGATGGCCGAATATAAACCAATCTTCATCAGATGAGTCCTCTTCGCCGATAAGATGTACCGGGCCCACTGCAAATATTCGACGGGCGGTCGTGGGATCAATCCAATGTTATAGGCCTGTCCCAAGGGCGTACTTCACCCTGACAGATTCGCCTTCCCAAAATGTCTATTGCCGGCGGCGGCTGCACGGGAATAGCACCAATCGCAGGCTGGAGAAGATCATCTGAATTCCAGTCTTTAACCTCCACGGCATACTTCACCGGGGGTTCATCCGCATAGGGGATCGAAAATATGGGCTCGGACGGCATAGCGGAACCGAAGCTTCGGCGACCCTGGATGATCTCGTTATACCACCTACCCCACAGGTGAAGATTCTTATGCTCGGGGTCATGAGCCTTGATGAGAGTAAGCACCTCTCGGTTCACTGGTGCCTGGGAAAATCCTCCCTCCGAGCGAACAAAAGGGAATGATAGGTCAGCAGGCATGTTTCCTGTGGAGAGACAAAAATTAGCCGTCAGTGTTGTAATTCCAACGCTCGGCATTTTAAAATTTTACCACACTGCAATGCAGTGGGTAGGGGACCAAATGGGGACCCACAAAATCTGGATGACAGTGCACCGGTTAATAAGACAGCCCCATCATTGGATGAGACTGTCGATTAATGAAGAGATCCCCAAGAGAATATTCTCATTAATAAAAAATCCCTAGAGATAAAGAGAAAATATCCTCTTTCAGAGCAAAGCTCTGTCACAGAGTGACATTTGTCAAATTTTGGTCTCAAGGGAATAAAATTTCCTAATAAAGAGCCTAGCTTTGTAATAATGATGGAAAGATCCATCAAAAGAAAATTTTAACTCCTAAAGATTAAAAATTTGGGGTCTTAAAAAAAATCTATGGAAACTTATAAAAAGTTCTCCATTTTTAGATCTACATTTAATCCATGAGCAAAACTCTGTTCATGGGTTAAGACCCATGAACAAGATCTCTGTAGATCTATGAACTTTTGAGAGCAAGGCTCTGTTGATGAAACCCCAAAGGGGTTTTCTTTAGATCAAAAATCTATAAGAGGATTCTGTTAATTAAATTAAATTAAATTTAATTTAATTTAAATTTTACCTAAGTTGTTCTAAAAATCCGAACTCTGGAGTTTTTGGAAAGAAACGAGAGTAAGGCTTTAAAATTCTTAAACAAGAGCAAGGCTCTGAAAATTCAAGTTCTTGAAAAATGGTAAAACATTTACTAAGGACCAAGGGTCCTATTTATAGGCGCCTGCGCCCCTTCAACTCACCTGTTGATCTAACGGCCAAGATCTTGCCACCGCTGCACTCACGTGTGCGCCACGTGAGCACAATGGTGGAGGGCATTTGTTTCCCCCAATCAGAGCAAAGCTCTGTTTGAAATTCAAAAATTAAAAAATTGAAGCAACGCTTCAAATCTTTTGCGCTGCGCGCAACGCGCCACGTACCAGAAACTGATACGTCAGCGCAGCCCCCAAGGCAGCGCGCCCAAGGCAGCGCGTCCAATCAGAGCAAGACTCTATTTAAAACAAAATTAAAGGAAACAATGCTTCAATTGCGCAAGCGCTGCGCTGCGCGACACGTGTCAGCGCAGTTGCGCAAGCGCTGTTGCGCAAACGCTGTGCTGCGCGACACGTGTCAGTGCAGTTGCGCATGCGCAGTTGCGCTGCGCTGTGTGACACGTGTCAAGCGGTGGTGCATCTGCGCCAAACAGAATTAAAATTCCAGTAAGATCTTTCTGTTCTTGTTAAAACAAGAAGATTGTCTTCTGTAAAACAGAAGCCCTTGGATCAAAGATCCAACGGTGGGGAAAATTCTCCAAATCACTCAGAGAAGGATCTCTTTAACAAATTTAATAAATTAATGGGCACTATATAAAGGCCCCTAGACCCCAATTCAATTAAAAAACATCAAGATCAAAAACAACAACACAGAGAATAGAGAGAGCTCTGAAAAATTGTGAAAAGAACTCAAGAAGAGAAAAATGGTAAAAACCTTTATAAACAAAGAAGAATTTCTTCTGAATAGATCATTGATCTAAGAACAAGATCAATGATCTTTAATAAATAAAAAAATAATAACAGTGCCTTGCACTTTTTTATGAACCATTGGTTCTGGAATCTTAAAGATTCTTTTCTTGAATCCAAAATTGGATCAAGTTATTGAACAGTGCCCTGCACTTGCAAAATCTGCACTGTTGCGCTCCTGGGTTGGCGCAAGCCACCAGAGAGCGCCACGTGTCAGCTCCAAGACCACTTGCGCTGTGCGCTTTTAAGATAGAGCATTGCTCTTTGAAGTTGGCGCAACTCACCAGAGAGCGCCACGTGTCAGCTCTGAGACCACTTGCGCTGTGCGCTTTTAAGATAGAGCATTGCTCTATGAAGTTGGCACAACTCACCAGAGCGCGCCACGTGTCAGCAGCGCAACAGCGCAGCGCACTGGCGCAGCGCACTGCGCTGTTGCGCTTGCGCTCACCCGAGCATGACACGTGTCATCTCCATATGCGCTTGCGCTCTATAATTGGCGCAAAGCGCCTGACAGGCCACA
Source organism: Agapanthus africanus (assembly GCA_030015575.1). Classification (NCBI taxonomy): domain Eukaryota; kingdom Viridiplantae; phylum Streptophyta; class Magnoliopsida; order Asparagales; family Amaryllidaceae; genus Agapanthus; species Agapanthus africanus. The sequence continues at coordinate 635,206,977 of CM057343.1, forward strand.
TGGCCACTGTCAGTTTGATTAATGCACTGCATTATTTACAGAATGGCCAAGCCCAATTAAGAAAGGCTTAACAGGCCTGATTAAATGCAATGCATTATTTTAAAGAAGGGCAGAGCCCAGACAGATGCTCTGCATCATTTATAAAGGGACAGAGCCCAAGTCAAAAAGTCCTAGCAGGCCAGAATAAAATGCAGTGCATTATTAAACAGGGGCAAAGCCCTAGCACAGGCCTAATAGGCCGGAAATAAAAACATTGAATATTCTCAACTGGAGTTAGCCCAATCATGGCCGTAAGTCCTCAAATTAAATTGACTGAGCAAGACTGCTCTCTTAAATCAATTTACATCCGGTTCAAGGGTACATCTCTGAACTCCTCTGACACCTATCGTTGTAATCCTTCAACGACGTCAGAGAGGTGATGGGTCCCGACAACCACACATCGATACGGACTGCGGGGTCCTTAAACTCGTGGACCGAAACGTCCTTAAACTAATATTCGTCCCAAAATGGGAACGTTGGACCGAAATGTCCTTAAACTAATGTTCGTCCCCAAATGGGAATGATGGACCACCATGTCCCTAAACTGGCAATGGACCACTATGTCCCTAAACTGGAACAATAGAGCCAATTGCTCTCTTGTCGGATCCAAACGATCCCGTTAAGTTGATCTTAGTCTGGAAATTAGGCTAACGCATCCTTAACGAAAGTTTAAGTTGATCTTAGCCTTAAATAGGGCTAACGTATCCTTAAACAAAAACCCCAAATCCAAATCTAAGAAAGTACGGATTTGGACTAATCCACGTCCTACGGGCGACGGCATAACCTAGTCTCCGTATACAATCCACGGGCATCCACAAACAAAACAAACACACACGACACGAAGTGAAATTTCTGGAGAAGGAGAAAGTGGTTACCGCGATGCGGTAACGTAATTAACTGCAGGGGCTTGCGCCTGCAGGGAAGAGCGTCCCCACAATCAAAAACCCCTCAAGCGAGGGGGAATCTGACGAAGTCTGCTACATCGGCCGCATCCGTCTAAACCTCCGATACATGGTGCCATAAATCAACTTGGTATCTTCGAAGAGGTAGACGGATAAAACCAAATAGCATCTGCCCCGAATCTCAGGCAAGACGTTTATCGCGTCTCCGCCACGCCATTCGGAGGGGAACAACCACTAGCACGTCAGAGGTACTAGCTGTACGTAACGGGCTACCAGGTATTGATCAAAAGGGAGGTCGATGAGCGAACTCATCCTGACACCCTACTGAGCCTGTCAGTGACAATATCCGTACAGTCCGGTCCGTTCGTCTATGAGCATCGCATGGCGGGCCTAGGGGGTCGGTAAAAGTCAAACCCCCAAAAGCGGTACAAGTCGTGTCGGAGTGTAGCCCAGAACACCCTGAGATACTACTGGAATACTTACCAGTAAATCTCCTGCCTTGGCCAAGGACTTCGTGTAATGGCTCTCCTAGACACAGCGCGACCTCACCCCCAATACCGGGAGAGACGAACCCCTGCCGATCCGCTCACTGCCTCCATGTGGCTCGGGACTGTACCCAACTAAAACCTGTTTGCACGACTCCTTTGAGCCGTGGTAGGGTAGTAATCAAAGCACAGTAGGAACTCACACGAGACAAATGACGATCTCAGGTCGATGAACTAACCTGTACACATGTCACCAGGGAACTGCTATCTGACGCTAGATATAATACCAACTAGCATATTCCCGGTGAGTCCTGTCCGGTGTACTCATAACCCAATGAGCAACTGTATACATCTTAGGTGAACCAACTGACACCAATGGCTTGTGAGACCGGCCATCGCCCCTCATCGGGGTCACGACTGTATACACTAGTCTACTCTGGAGTATCGATGCCCTGTCTCGAAAACTCCCACGACTAGGGACCTTTTAAGGATGTGCTTATGGACTCCAGCTCCCACATATATAATCGCCATCATACTGCTGGTAGTCAAGCAAGAATCCTAAGGGCTCTATCAACATGCAATAGTGACCTGTAAGGTCACCTGAAGCATGTACACGATGATAAAGACAAACCAGATAGCATACTATCATCTCGAGTTAGACTGTCCTACCGGTATAGATTCTCCCTCAATCATTGCAATCACGTGCCTGTGATCCAATAATTGACTCTGAGGGCACTATATCCAACATCTGCTAGGCCCGTAAATGCAGTTGGATATAACCTTTGGAAATTCGATACGGTGCCAGCCCTGGCAGAAGAAGCTGGTGGAGCAGTGCCCTCAGGGACGGTAATGAGGGCGGAGGGTCCCCCTACAGCGGTAATAGCCCTGAGTCCCTCGGCGAGTAAGTCCGTTATTCTCTCCTGGGTTTTTGCGAGAGAGGTCAGTGCACTAAGTATCCTCTCTGTGCGATCCTGAGAACTTGAGTCCGAGGAGTGGTCGTTCAGGGACGTCATATCGCTGGAAGATATTTAAAAGGATATGATTAGATACAAGGATGAAAGTCAGGAATAGTGAAGCGAAAATAATGTAATACAGTGTAGTTAATGTTATCCCTTACTACTAAACACGGCTCTGATACCAACAAAACCATGTCATGCCCCGCTTCCCAAAATTCGGAAGACGAGGGATGACTAGACCAGCCATGCTTCTACGGTCAAGGAATAATCCCGCTGTAGTCACACTTCGGCTTCTAGCATTACATGGTAATCAGTAAACAAAGCATAGAAGTAAAGGAAATACATCACTAAATTATTACATCAACTTTCATTATTCACAATTTACAATAAAACTAGAAAAGAACTACTAACCAAGTTCGAATACAAGGTCTCTTTAGGGAAAGCAGTAAAAAGTGAATGAGGTATTCCCGACTAAATCTCCGCAAGCTCGAAGGTCAAGTCCGACTCTTGCGCTGGTTCTTCCTCGAGGTCTGAGCAAGCATACTCAGGTCGTCAGAGCGACGTAATAGCAATATTATAATAGTGACAAGTAACAAGCACAGAAGGTAATAACAGTGGAAGTAAAATGCAGGTAATCAATATGTCACTAACTGATGCAAAATATGATCTGTGTCCCTATCAGTCTCTAGGTCAACTTTGAAATCGAGTTGTTGAAAGGAGGATCATGTTTAACGAGGGTCTCGTACATACCCGAGACTACGGCCCGCTATCGTCCGGGATATAACCTTGTCAGCCGGACCGCTAGGCCCAACCTAATATATATAAGAGTCGTTGTTCGAATGATCATCCTCTAAATCACTGTCCTCGCTAAATACGACGCTCTTTCCACTTCGATTTCCCCTTTTTCCCCAGGTTTATACTATTGATAAGTATGGTCCAGTCGTGTACAAGTAAGCACCAATAACACGGTTTTGTCACTGTTCACTGTATTATTCACGGTCTCGAATTATTCAATTTTCCATTGGCATACTTGACACTCCTAAACCAATACCGTTCACGCATGATAATGCATTATACACTGAATAATAACGCGCACTATCACTATGTATATGGCCATCGGGTAAGATATATGCATTTATGCAGTTAACAAGTTATGTGTAATATGAACTATTATGCACCTTATGAGCTTATAAAAATTGCAGTAAATCATACGTTCAAAATTCAGTGAAATGATACAAAGGCGGTAGAAAGTATACTCAGTCGGAAGTTCAGTAAAATTTATTTTAGTGCAATCGGATTTCGGGTTTTCAAGTTACAGCCGTTTCATTTTAAGTGTTCGCTGCAGGGAATTCAGTTTCTGAACTGAACGTCCGTTTCGCGACACAATTTTCACCTTGTTGGGATCAGAATTTAGCGACGCTATAGTTGAATGAAATTTAGGTTTTTCAATAGAGTTTCCAACGCACCATACATATTCTCAATCTCGCCTCTACGTCAGAAGTTATGCACTGTTCAACAATAGGGTATCGGTTCTGTTTCTGTTTGGGACTGCTATGCGTCCTGTTCTTTTAAATTACAGTTTAAATAGTAAACGACGGTAAAAAGGGGTGAAACCACTTTCATTATTTAGCTAACTATTTCATCTTCACTAAAGTATAGGGTTCCGCAATATACAACTTCAAGCAGCAAATGGGTAAGCACTACGAGATAGAAATCAACAGCCAGAGCTGCTCTGGACTGCAGTCCAGAGCCGCTCTCCGAGACAGTTTCCGTCATATTTTCAGTATAGAAACAATTCAAGAATTTTATGGGGTTCCAGGTCGTCGAGTCGGCTTCGATTTGAGCCTCGAACGCATCAATAAAATTTGTAAACAATTAACTATGATTTTTACAAGTTTCAAACGCGGGAAATTTTCAGTTTTATCGGGTGTAATTGGGGATAATCGTTCAAGTCAGTAACGATCATATTTTCCAGTAAAATTTTAACACAATATTCATTGCCACACGGGCCAGCTTATATGATCAATTTCCATCAATTTAATGGAAGGTTTTCGTTCAGGTTCTATGTCGAACACATACACTATTTTAAGTCGCACTAAGTGTTTATGTGGAATTTAACAGTATTTCAAATTTTAATAAAAAAAATAGCATGAAGCAAGTAGGTAACTTGCCTGGAGACGCGTTGATGACGCACGGCAGCGGCAACGGTAAGAACGCGCAACGAACGGCACGGTTTGGGTTCACGGCCTCGGCTCGGGTTTAGGTTCGTCGTCGGGGTTGCCCGGGGGATGGCTCGTGATCGCTGGAGCGGAGTGGGGTTATGTGGATCTCTTGTGAGTGTGCTGGGGTCGGCAATGGTCGGCGGTGGTCGCTCCAGCGATGGTGCAGCAGGGGTTCGAGGCTCGGGTGCTTGGAGCTTGGTGTGGGTTGCAACGAGGGAGTGAGGTAGTGGGGGCTCGGGTTTGTGAGAGAGGAGCAAGGGATTTGGTCATCTTCATCGTCGTCGTGGGGCCCAGAGGGGTGTTCTTCGGCGACGAGAAGGCGTGCAGGGTAAGGCTCGGCGGTGGGTTGAGACGATGGCGAGGGGAGTAGGTAAGTGTAGGGGTTCGGGATTTGGTAGGAGAGAAACGAGGGAGGATGACGAGGTGATCGTAGTCGTCGTCGTTGTCGTCGGCGGGGTGTTAGGGTTGAAGCAGGATGTTTTCTTGGAGGAGAGGAGGGAGTTAGAGAGGGATCACGAGTGTGAGGGGGGGAAGAGGGTTAGAGGGACGAGGAGAGGTTGAAGCGCGCGCGATCGTGGTCGGGTTGTGGGGCAGCGAAGACGAGGCGTCAGGGACGTGGGCGACGTGGAGAGCGCAAAGGGAAAAAGTTTGTGGGGGAAGAAGAAATAGAGCGGGTCGGGTCGGGTTTGTTGGGTGTTTGGGTTAGGGATTGGGCCGGTGGGGTGTTATTGATTTAATTCATTTTTGCAAAGGCAAGGAAATGGAAGTGGGCCGGGCCGGGAAGTGTGGGCTGAGGATTCAATTTAATTTAAATTTTCATTTGGGCTGGGGTTGGTTTATTGTTTATATATATATATATATATATATATATATATATATATATATATAGTTTTGTCTTGGGCTTCATTTTAATTGAGTATTTATTTTGTTTTGGAAGGTTTAAATATTAAAACCTAAGCGACTAATTTCTCACAAAATAATACGAGAAAAATAGGATAACATTCGGAGGACTAGGAAAATATAGAAAGATTTTATTGATGGAAACGGGAATTTACATCTTACCTCCCTTACAAAAATTTCGTCCTCGAAATTTAAAAAGCGACAACGAAACAACAGTACTAAACAAAGAGATATGGAAAACGTGCACGGATATCTTCCTCACGCTCCTAGGTAGATTCTCTTGGGGAACGACCGCCCCAAGACACTCGGACTAACGGAATGACTTTATTCTTCAGCACTTTCTCTCTGCGGTCGAGGATGGTGGTGGGCTGCTCCTCGTAAGATAGGTCGGTACCCAAAGCTAACTCCGAATAGTCCAAAACATGGCTCTCATCTCGAACATAATGCCGCAACTGAGACACGTGGAAGGTATTGTGCACACCAGCTAGCGATGGAGGCAAGGCGAGTCGATAGGCCACATCTCCTACTCGCTCTAGCACCTCAAGAGGTCCGATGAAACGGGGACTGAGTTTCCCGCGACCTCCGAGCCTGATAACTCCACGGGTAGGGGAAATCTTCATGAAAATGTGATCTCCGACTTCAAATTCTAGCGCTCTCCTGCTGGCATCTGCCCAACTCTTCTGTCGATCTTGAGCCGTCTTAATACGCTGCCTGATCATTTGGACCTTGTCGACTGTCTGAACAATAAGCTCAGGACCCAGTAATTTTCGTTCTCCCATATCATCCCAACAAACTGGGGATCGACACTTGTGCTCGTAAAGTGCTTCGAAAGGAGCCATCTGGATGCTAGCCTGGTAACTGTTGTTATAAGAAAACTCGACTAGATGCAGATGTTCTTCCCAGGAACCCTGAAAATCCAACATGCAGGCTCTCAACATATCCTCGAGCGTCTGAATCGTGCGCTCGGATTGTCCGTCCATCTGCGGGTGATAAGCTGTGCTGAACTTGAGGCGGGTACCCAAACTCTCCTGTAAGCTCCTCTAGAAGTGCGACACGAATCTGGTGTCTCGATCTGATACAATGCTAACCGGAACTCCGTGAAGTCGTACTATCTCCTGCATGTATCTCTCCGCAAGTGACTCTGTCGACTGTCCCACTCGGAAAGGTAAGAAGTGTGCAGCTTTCGTGAGGCGGTCGACGATAACCCAAATGGCGTTGTTGCCCCTAGGGCTCCGTGATAAGGCCGTCACGAAATCCATAGTAATGTGATCCCACTTCTATTCTGGTATCAGAGAAGGAGAAAGTTGTTACCGTGATGCAGTAGCGTAATTAACTACAAGGGCTTGCGCCTGCTGGGAAAAGCGTTCCCAAAATCAAAAACCCCTCAACAAGGGGGAATCTGACGAAGTCTGCTATATCGGCCGCATCCGTTTAAACCTCCGATACATGATGCCATAAATCAACTTGACATCTTCGGAGAGATGGACGGATAGTACCAAATAGCATCTGCCCTCGAAATTCAGGCAAGACGAACCTACGCGGTTCCGTCTCTGTATTCGGCGGAGAACATTCACTACCCACCGACGCCAAGGATCAAAGCGCTCGCCAAAAGGCTACCGAGCAGCTTCCCTGCTCGGTCCATCCATGGCTAGTAGTTCACTACCCACCGACGCCAAGGATCAAAGCCCTCGCCAAGAGGCCACCGCGCAGCTTCCCTGTCCGGTCCATCCTTGGCTGGTAATCTCTTACCCCACATACGCTAAAAATCAAAAGCCCTCCTTAAAGAGGCGACCGGGCACCTTCATGCTCGGTTCATCCTGGCGGGCAGCTACTTGCCTCTCGACGCCAAGAATCGAAAGTCCTCCTCAAGAGGCGACCGGGCATCCTTATGCTCGGTTCATCCTGGAGAGCTGCTTCCTGCCCCACAACAATGCGGATCAAAAGCCCTCACCACGAGGCGACCGGGCACTATCCTGCCTGGTCCATCCACTCCAGGCAGCTTCCTGCCCTACAAAGAGATGGATTAAAGCCCTCGTCACGATGCCGCCAGACATCTTCATGCTCGGTCTCAACATGGATCCTTGAGCCTCACATTGAACCAGCTGGCAAGCCTCTGCCCGGCACATGCACCCGAAGAAGGCAAGCTCCTAACATGGCTCAAGCAGAAAAAGCTCCTAACATGGCTCAAGTAATAAAAAAAATAGGAGAGCTCGAGTTCGGTCGATAGCCGGCCCTAACAGACGAAACGACGCCTCCATTCGTTTCTGAGCAATCGACATCATGATTCTCGATGCCAAACCGAGCATAAGATTCTCCGTATAGTCCACTCTTGACCCGACCCATAAATAGATCGGAACGAGAGTGGGGGGCTAATGATGATGCTCAGAAGTGGTACTTCCCTACATCATGACACCTGGCAAGCGGCGTGTCCCAAAGCCTACGAAAAAGGATCAAGAACGGTACATTGGAAGGATGCCCGGGCCCTCGCCCGAGGATGTTCCCGACCTTCGGTGGCCCTCCAGACCACCCCTACGATCACCTTACAAACGACCATCGGCTCGCCTCGGAGCCCTCCCGCATGCTGAGTTCCCTCAACCCTCCCGGCTCGTCTTCGAGCTACCACAGAACTAAGATGCCTCGGCCTCCCGCTCGTTCCCGAGCCTCTCGCCGAGTTTATTTTCCTCGGTCTCACCGACCGACCCACAGCACCGATCACAGGCGCCTCCGCTACGGCTCCGCGAATCTCGCCAGGCGCGAGATATCCGCCGTCCATGATCCCGCGTTCCACGCCATCACGATCCCCCATTAACGAGCATATCTCGTCATTAATGGGGAATCCTGCCTACGGGGGTAACGCCACGGGCGTAACGGCCGGCGTGAATCTCGCGCCCGCCTGCCCATTGCTGCCACTATATAAACCCTTCTCCCAGACGACTCAGGTAAGCCAATTTTACTCCAATAGGCCGTTACTCTGCCAAAATATCCCGTCTAACTTGATCGTCGGAGGGTCCTCGGTGGCACAACCATCCGGGACTTCTTTGCAGGCAACTCGGCCTCAACCACACAAAACCCATTGAGATCCACACGCTCCAGGGGCCAACCTTCCAAAACCACTCTCAGCCGTCCATCAACGCTCGCAGCAGATCAACGGAAGATAACATCTAAAGGAGATCCAGAGATCCATCACAAACTATTAGACATGTAACATAAAATTATATTTTGAAATCGAATTCTATATATACAACAACAACTGAGACTTTTATCCCAAATGCCTGGGACAGGCTAGAATTCTATATACACATAATCAAAATCGAAATCTATATACACATTGTTGGTTACTAAGATTTCATAAATCTAAAAGAGTACACAAGAAAAGCGAAAAGCTTCATCATAATGCTGCTGCTGTGTCTGCTGTGTCTGCTGTTGCTGCTGCTCTGGCAGCAGACCGGGCCGTTGCTGCCTTCTCCGCCTCGAGTTCCTGTACATCAATGTATAAGAAGATTACGTAGCAAAAGTCATTTTGAGCTATGCAAAGATATAGATAGATACCTTCTCCTTTTCTTATTTGCCTTTTCTGCTTCTTTGTCTGAATTCTTGCATTTCACTCTGTGGTTATGTCTGCCATTAAAGTCCTTTTGGTAGTGTTCGTTGCAATAATGGCATATGCAATCATCTCCCTCCATTTCTATAAGAAATATTAGGGGCCTTGCCAGACTTATTTTGATGCGGTTTTCACACATGTAAACCCTCTTTCATCAAGTTCAAATGAGATTCTTGTTTTGGTAATTGCAGGTAGCGATATTGAAATTGGTAGATCAACGAGATCAGCTACCGTCTTATTTTGAGATAGCCAGATCTTGGAGTGTATGGACTGCAATTTTCTATCCATCTGAATGTTCATGCATCAGACGTTTTTATTTTTAGTTGAAGTGTTTGCTATATAGAAATATATGATGGCTAAATTGTGTATTTGGGGCCTTATTGGTTTATGGCTGCAGTGAGGAGAAATTTTATAGTGGTTGTCATTAGTTGACTCGTTATCTCGTAACCAATCAAATATTGCCCAATGATCCACATAAGGTATAAAAAGAAAAACAAAGAAATAAGATTTGTTCTGGAAATTAATGATCTTTTTCTCTCCTCTCATTATTACTCATCTCTTCCGATCTTTCGATCCATCTGATATCTTCTTCGTCGTATACAATCTTATAAAGAAAATTTTAGAGCTAACGCAAATCATTTGATTTCTTGATACAAAGCGAAATGATTTTCTTTTTTATGTTTTCTCATGGTGATATGTACATGTGTTTTAATGATTTAATTATTTGTCTGTGATTTCCCTAGACTTAGGTTGGCGATAGAATATGATTTGTTAATTTAAAATAATATGAATTCCAATATTTTCTTTTATTTTTTAAAAATTATTCATGACAACAAAATAGATAATTGATTTTTGTGCATAATCAATTCTTAAGAACATATGATCATACGAATTGAGCTCTCATTTCATGCATCACTTAATCGGAGTTTTTTGTTCAATACATTCTCTTTCATACTCCTTTTTAATTTTATTTTAAAATGGTTTTGACTGGATTTTTTAGAAATGCATAGTCAATGTAAGAACCTAATTAGATTTTTAAGAACAAATGTGTGTATAACTAATTTGATTTCCAAGAAACTTGGATTATTGATAGAAATATGTAGAAACGATAGTGCAACTAGCCCGTCCAGAAACATAGATTCAAATAGAAGCTCCTGCTTATGAAATATACTAAGTTAATCAATGCAAGATTACGGTACAACTGCATGCCTAAAGTTATTACCAAATTCAAAACACTTTTGATTAAAGAAAGTTACTTATTGAAGAATTAAAAAAAAATTAAGGAGAAACGTTAGTTTATTAGGTTTCAAAAAACATATTTTTTTCCATCTTAAATTTATATTCTTTTCGCATCTTAAATTTATAATTTTTTCTTTATCTTGGATTTCTTAATCGATATGAAAAGATATGAAAAGAATTTTATAGAGAATGATAAAAGTAACAAATATTGGAAGAGAGAATTCAATTAATCAAAGAAGGATAGAGAAAAATCATTAATTTCCATTAAAAAATAACTAGATTCTTATCTCAACGGGTCTTTCTTTCATTGTTTTCTTTTCATCAGCAATATTTGACTGGTTACAACATGTAGATGACTCGTTATGTCACAATCATTATAAAATTTCTTGACTGGCAGAGCCCGGGTCAGCGCGGTTCGGTTTGCATTTAGCACCCTATTTAATACATGTGGTCTACGAGACATGGGTCAATCCAACCAGACGGGTCCTGGATCGGTTTGCCCTGAAGTGGAAAATAACCGCTCGTCACGTCTCTCCTTTTCCCCTTTCGCAAGAAAGGGGGGGATTTTTCGTTAATAAATCTAGGGTTCAGAATCCCAAAATTGCAAACGAAATCAACATAAAATTCGATTAGAATCATGGATTCTGAGAAATCTCTAATGGAGGAGCTTCAGTCTTTGCAGAAGAAGCTCGGAAAGAAGCAATCTTTCGAGGAGGCTGTCTCTTCGATCCATTCGTTCGTTCGTGATCATTACTCTTCAAGCTCTCCTTCTCTTCGCAATTCGGTGAATTTCTGTCCTTTTCTGTTTATTTTTTATATAATTTTTTTTTGGTCTAAGAATTAGGGTTGTCATAATTTTTTATAGCAAAAGAACACACACACACACACACACACATATAATTTTTGTAAGGAAAAAATCTACTGAAGATCTGACACGAATTCATTAGGGATTCAATGCAGTATTTTTAAAAAAAAATAGCACCAACATTTTTTTCTCATAAAACATGAAAAGCTCGAAAATTTCCTTCTCTCAGCATTGAAAAATTACACTAAGATACAACTAACTATCAAGATTTTATACAAAAATCTTAAGGCATTTATATTACTGTGAGATAACTCAAGTGTTACGTTTGAGGGTATTTTAGTGAAAAAGAAATATTTGAAAATGCTAGTTTAAGGTAATTTAGTGAAATCGTGATAGTTAAGGGTATTTTAGTGTAATTTACCATATAAACTTTTCAATGTTATGCGATAGCCTTCATGGCTAGTCCACCATAAAACATGGTAGATTAACCCTCTGACCGAAGGTATTTTAGTGAAAAATTGTGTTTGTTAAGGGTATTTTAGTGTAATTTACCCTATAAACTTTGCAATGCTATGGGATAACATTCATGGCTAATCCACCATAAAACATAGTAGATTCACCCTCTTTTCATGTGATTCAAAAATCAAGACTACAGACTTACCAGTAGTGGGTAGCTTAGCCAATGCAGCTATGAGACCCTCAAGTTGCCAGCTTTTCGATTGAAGAGCACGGCCATGGTTGTAGATCTCCACTTTTGTTATGTCCCTTCTTTTTGGACTAAGTTCTAGTCATAATCTTATTCACATGCCTCTAGATTACATATTTTGTTGGTCTTCAATAGTTTCTGATTGTATTGCAAGTTGAGAATTGGTGCGTGCTCTATGATATACTTGCTTGTTTTGCTGGCGCTGATATAGTGATATGTTTCAAAATGTTTATTTTTTAAAAACTCAACTCTTCTCTAGCCTACGGTTTTCACGTGATCTTAGCTAAGTATTAGTTTGTCTAATTCCAGTTTAGTAATCAATGTGTTTCCTTACCAATTCAAACTTTTACAATCATCGGAATTAGCTCATGTTGTTTGATTTTCCTCCTGTAGATATTTTCTACCGTTTTTCGTGTTGCAACAGTCCTTCAAACCAGATACACAGCTCCTGGTTTTTGGCTCGCTGGGTTAAGACTATTTCAACAACTCGAGGGCATTGTCTCGGAGAACCCGCAGAAAGAGCACTTGAAGAAATGTATTGCTAGGGCTCATGAGCATTTGCATGATGTGGAAAATGAGGTTCCAGGGATAAGACAACCGGGTATTACTTTCTTTTGTTTTCTAATTTTTCGCATCTCTTATGTTGTTTTAGAATATAAGACTTAATAACACTTCTTTATTTTATGTTCAATTGAGACACACACACACACACACTGTGAACTTTTGTTGCTTCCAAATTCCATGTGATTCCAAAATAGCTTTCTTATGATAGATTAGAAGTGACATGGGTAAAAATTATCAAAACCTAGCCTAGCAATGCATTATGCATTCAAGTTCTAACTATTCTTAAAATCCTTAAGAAAATTAGGACAATGATTGCCATTTAAACCATAGTAATTCCGTTGTATGTTATATCAGATTCGAGGTATCTATTCGAAGGGCATCTTACTATGCAGCCTGAGCCGGCACCACCTGCATGGCTTGTGGCCCAGAATTTGCTCACGACTTTTGCAGTTGCTCAAGATTGGGCTTCTGTACCTGAATCATCTGAAAGCCGAGAAGAAAATAGTAACCCGAGAGAAAACACTAGGAGGGCTGATCTTCCTGAGTCTATCAGAGAATTGATAAATGGCATGCAAGGGATCGGCGATTCTCTGGATTTGGATAGTGTAATTGAAGCTTCTTTGCAGGTAACCATTATTATTTTCTGTATTAAATAAATCATTATTATTTTCCGTATTAGTTAATCCTTTCTCTGTATAATTAGAACATTATTTGTTTAGTTATTTATTTTCAAAGACTCAGGTGTATATCTAAATTAATCTAATCTGCGTTGGCTCTAACTGGAAAAATTGTAATATAATACAAATAAATATTAGGTGTTGGACATACTTCTTAGAGTTATGTTGCTAATCGGATGAATCTACACATCTTGTAGAATTAGGCTTTTGACCTTACATGTGATATACCAAACGATACTTTTAAGCATTGCGTAGCATCTTGGTTTAGACGGTTTGATTTTATTTTATCTCATATGAATTGCCTTACCAGGCTCTCTCTTGGCTAAGATAGTGAATTCTCGTGTCATTCTAGAAACGAGATTCTAGAAACGACTTAAAAATATTGGAAGTCATTCTAGAAACGAGATTCTAGAAACGACTTAAAAATATTGGAAATGGCTTCTGAAATCAATCAGAAATTGACATGCATTTTATTGATTGATGATAATAGGCAAAGTGGGTTGTATGGTGGACCATCCGTATGTTGATCCATGCTTTTGATTACTAGAAGCACGTCTGAGGTTAATTAGTCAATCATCATGAATCTTGAACAGACCTCTTCCTTGGGTGCGCAGTAATAAATTTAGAAGTCATGTTGATGCCTATCATTCTCTTATAACTTGATTCATGTCATGGAGTCCTTGAAATATTTAATCTTTATATATGTAATTTAGCTGATTTTGGTGGTCCACTTTGCATCCGACATCCATGTGTTGAGGACAACAGTCCCCTTTACAACCATCTGATTCACATCGCACCAAAAACCATGAGCATAGAAGACGATCACATTAGCACAAGAAGACACCGTTTTTAACATGGTTCGACCAAATCCGGTCTAATCCACCAGGCACAAGCAACCATTGGGTCCCTTGTCATGAAAGAGAATACAACAAGATACACGAGAGCTCACACCATCTTTGCTCCCTCAAACATCTCTCTCTCTCTCTCTCTCTCTCTCACACACACACACACACACACACACACACACACACACTAAAAGAGAGAATTGCAAGCTTCACGCACCTCTCTCCTCGCAAGAAAGTAACGCTAACAAAAAACCGCTTGGCTCATCGAAGGCCCGCTGCCTTCATCGCCGCCGAGGCATCCTTGGCCATGCCGCCACCTTGCTTCTATCGGCCCAAAGGCTCCCCGCCTTTATTCGTCGCAGCCTGTAGGCTCCCCTGCCTTCGATGTGCCGACTAGGGCACCAATACATCGGCCTTCACCGAAGACCCGCCGCCTTCACTTTATCTTCACAAAGTTAACTCTTGCCTTTGTTGCTCTTGTTGTGGTGTAAAATATGAAGCTCAAACACTAAGCCAATTTATTGGCCCAAGAGCTTGGTTTGTAATGATTGCATGGTCGTGGTTTTATTTCAAAACCATAGGGCTGTTGCGGCCAGCACATGGGGTAAGGCCCCATCTCATGGGGTTGGCCCTATCCCAACAATCTCCACATCCAGACACTGGAGGTGGCCCTCGCAAAAATCCTGCATCTCCATTTTGGTGCGGACCGCAACAACCTAGAGATACACCGGTGCTCACGACCTTCACTTTTCAGACAACACCACACATGCGACATGCTCCACCAGCAGGAAACAAACCGTACAATCATCACCATTCCTTAATCCAAGCATTATGATCAATCTAATATGTGTTTCACCGAACAGACATGATCACTACACCTGCTCCACCTTGGGCCAAGTAGCAGACCTTTATTGGAGATGAACATGACGATTGTATTGTGTCACACTATATCTAGAAGAGAAACCTGCACCTGTCAAACACGAGATACTACACGGTACCTCATTTCACATTATCAGTCCCACTATCCGACCTCTGATCAACCCAATCTACACTGATCTCTCTGACACCGTCAATTATACACTGATCATGTGCAATACCTGTTCCGTACAATGGGATTCGTCCAATCCGAAACCACCACTGCTTCTGTATCACCCGAAAGCATAGGGTCACACTATTGGATTGTCTGAATCTCCTATCGATTCCTCAATCCACACTTTGATCTATCTCCGTCCATTAACCTGTCATGTTTTCAACTGCCACTGTCAAACACTTGATACGGTCATAAGGCACCTTCACAAATTCCACCTTGACTTATCAACCCCCGACAGCAAACAATCTGACTCCGACCGTCATATCCATAACAGATCCAATTCCAAAAGTTGAATCTTGCCTGGACTACAACTGCCGACTTTGACACCATTCATCCATCCGACTTTGACTGTCGCATATACATCTTCTTTCTTTATGATGCCTCCGCCGATCACCAACTTGACACCACTCACGTCATCATCTCTTGCGTCAAAATCTGACTTAACAACCATCTCTGATACCACTTGTTGTGGATGAATGTCCACTCCACAGCCGGCGGATTCGCATCGCACCATCGGTTCCAGAGAAAAACCTTGAGCGCACAAGACGATCACAGCAGCACAAGAAGAAAACATCGTATTTAATGTGGTCTGTCCAAATCTGGTCTAATTCACCAAGCACAAGCAACCATTGGGTTCATTGTCATGAAGGAGAATACAACAAGATACATGAAAGCTCACACCTCTCATCATTGCTCCCTCAAACATCTCTCTTTTGCGCACACGCCAAAAGAGATTGGATTAGAAGCTTTGCACACATCTCGCCTCACGAGAATAAAGCTAACAAATAAATCACTTGGCTCATTGAAGGCATCCTTGGCCATGCCGCTGCCTTATCTGTTGGCCCCAAGGCTCCCTCACCTCTATTCACTGCACCCGAAGGCCCCCCTTACTTCTATGTGCCGCCGACACCACCGCCTTGGCTTTCACCGAAGACCCTCTGCCTTCATCGTGGCTTGAAGACTCTCCGGCCTTCTTTGCACCGCCGAGGGTACCGCCACCTCGGCCTTCACTGAAGGCCTTTTTTTTTCCTCCCAAAGGCAACTCTTGCCTTTGCTGCTTTTGTTGCTGTGTAAGATCTGAAGCTCAAACGTTAAGCATATTTATAGGCTCAAGACCTTGCCCATGGCTTTATTTCAAAACCATGGGGGTGTTGCGGCCACCACATGGGTTCGACCCCATCTCATTGGGCTGTACATATCCCAACACCATGTTTATATACTTTCCCAAGATTGTATGTTCACATTGCATCACATATAATAAACTTCAATAAAGACAAATAAAAAAAATTCATGACCTCAATTATATAAAAATTTCAGGAAATTGGTGCTGGACCACAAAGGCCCCCTCCGGCGTCGAAAGAAGTAGTTGCAAAACTCCCTGTCATTAATGTCACTGAAGAAGTTATCACAAGGTTAGGGAGCGGGACACAGTGTGCTGTTTGCCGTGAGAATATGGTTATCGACGACAAAATGCAGGAGTTACCTTGCAAGCATCTCTTCCACCCTCCATGTCTTAAACCGTGGCTGGTAATCTTTAGTTATTATTGGGTATTTGGCTTGTAAGCAATTTGTAATCAAATAGAAGCTCATTATTGGTATATATGTTTTTATTGCAGGATGAGCACAACTCGTGCCCCATTTGTAGGCACGAACTGAGGACCGATGACCATGCGTATGAGAGCTGGAAAGAGAGAGAACGTGAGGCCGAGGACGAACGGAAGGGCGCAGCTAATGCACTTCGTGGAGGGGAATTTATGTACGTTTGATTATTCTGTACTGTAACTATATTTGCTGGTGTGTGAAATTTTTTCTTTCTACATGTCTTATTTAAATGAGGGTGTTTGCCAACACTCACTCTAAACATGTCAACTTGATATGTTATTGTTATTTTTTTTTTTAAAATTTGGATGCGACCATTTTGGAAGTCGAACCGGTGAATTCTTACTGTGGACATCCTTAGACAAACATCAATCTTTCAAATTTTCCGATCAAAACGCCTACAGCCTTTTAGTAGAAACATAAAAAAGAAGATGATTTAAAATCTGGAACTTGCATAACTTTAGAATGTAGTGAAACAGTCACTGTCACGTCCCGCTTTCAAAAATACGGAATACGAAGGATGACAAGGCCAGCCATGCTCCTACGGTCAGGGAAATATCATGCCGTAGTCACACTTCGGTTTCTAGTAATACGTGGCAATCAGTAATCATAACACAGATAATGAGAAATACAGTCACTAATTCTATCGAAACAGATATAAAACTAACCAGATGGATTCAAAGGGAAGATAGTGCTGGCGTCGCTAATCTAGATGTCCGCAATATTCTTGAGGTAAAGCATGTCCTTATCTGAGCTAAATCCACTCCTTAGTCTGAGCATGCATACTCAGGTCGTCAGAGCAACACAATAGCAATATATATGAATATGTAATATGTGTAATGACGATAAACATGAAGCGGTAACATAGAGTAATGACGCGAGCATGAAATAATCGGTACAACTAAACAATAAAGCAAGTATATCGAATCAGTAATCAATGCAATGTCCATATCACTAAAGCAATCGGTCTCTGAGTCTTAATGTCGGAGTCACTAAATCTATCGTCAGTCCAAGTGTGAGCGTCAACCACCGCAGGAGTATCCCCAACCCAAGCGTAGGCCCTAGAGGCAGAGGAACACGGGCCCGAATCACGCTCGCTAAGAATCAGAAATACCATCCATACAACTCCCGAAATCACTATATATGCCGGCAGTGGGACTCCTGAGATTCCGTTGATCGAACTCACACTCAAATTACCCCACACCTCGCGGTCTACATCAAACACCGACCATGAATCCAAATACTAGTCGCTCCATGATAAGTCTACGCGAGAACTGGAGATAGGGTTTTCATCAAGTATGTCTCAACTGGTATCCAAGATAAATGGACAGTGCTCGATGTCTTACTTATGACATTAATATAAGTGCTTCCATAACCGTCCCATACCACTTATATACGTCCCATAGGCGTCGACAATACAATAACTAATTTGTTCCACTGATTGTGTATAAGTACGTGTCACTTCACTTATCCATTCACGTTTTAACACTAACGTACTTGCCACAATCCAATCCCTAACATTTATTACTTGGTAATGTAACACAGTCACTAGGTTATCGATACAAATGAACACTATTTACAATGGTATGACAGTCATGCAACATGATAGGGATATTGTAAATGAACTACTGAATACATATGAGCAACCTATGTCGGCTGGATTAGAAAAATCACATAAAATCACACGTACATAATTAAGCAAAACAATATAAAAAGGGTAAACAGTATGTTTAATTATCTCTAAAGAAAAATTGGTTTCGAGTCAATCGGATTTCAGGTTTGCTAGTTATGGTCATTCCATTTTAAGTGTTCACAGCTGGAAATCCAATTTCTGAACTGGAAGTCCGTTTCGTAACACGTTTTACTCTCTGTTGGGAACATAATTAGGCGACGCTACTGTTCAACTAATTGTAGAGCTATGAGTTAACTTTATAGCGCAGGAGACGGATCAACAATAGTCATCTTGATTTAGGAGTTATGGTCAGATCACTGATGAAGGGTGCAAGCTGAAATGACAGAAATCTGCCGTACATGTCATCCGTTTAAAATATGATTTAGATACCAAATGATACTGGAATTTAGTGAAACCGATACCATGGGAAAGATAAAACAATTGTATACACAACAGTAATTAGCTCTGCACACTATCACAATTAAACATTAAGGTTTCAGGTGTAAAAAAGTATGTCAAGGGGCAAGTTCCTGCTCTGAACTGCAGTCCAAGGCCATGCAAGTTCTTTGTTTTCGATGTTCAGAGGATATATCTAACAGTAAAGATACACGTAGTGTTAAAGATTATGCCGTACCCTTCGCAACGAACCAAGGCACACTGCGATTGGATTTTTCTGGAATTACTTATGAATTAAACAGTGTCAAGTGTTCAGTAAAACGGAAGTTTCGGTATAGACGCTAAGGGCGTCACTTTATGTGTGAAATTGCGTTCTTTGCTACGAAACTTTTAATTTGTCGCCATCTATCACTCAACAAACATAAGTATCGGTGGTACCTCCATTAAGACGTAAAGACGAGCATTGACCTAAAGAGAGCCGCATGAGTCTGTTTCGATACTCGACTTGGGGGTATCGAATCCGTGGTCAAACATTACCCGATTGGTGCCAATTTTCAATATGTTGTTCGCCATCATGTATAAAATTCATTGGTTATATGTTCTGCAAACATTAATGGGTGATTTACACTAGAGTTTCAATTTCAGTCCAGTTAGTATTAAAAGCGTTGCATTTATACACAAAATGTCCCTACTATAGAATGAAAACAAGTGAATGGGTTCACTTGCCTGGCAACGCTCACGACGACGAATAGCATGAGCTCGACGCATGCACGGTTAGGCACGACACGGAAACACGGCAAGTTTGGCCTTGGCTCGAGCTTGGCGCGGCCTCGATTAGAGCTTGGCGTGGATATGAGGGGTCAGGGAGTTGCTGGTGTCGGTGGCGAAGACGAGGATCTTCAGCTGGCGGGAAAGTGGTCGGCGGCGGTTCAGATGGTGAAGTCGCCGGTGTAGTCGGCGACGAGGGGCTCGGTCGGAGGCACTACAGTGGAGGCTTGGGCAATGGGGTGGAGCTCGGAGCGTGGAGGCAAGGTTGAGGTGGACAGAGGTGGAGCAGATGCTGGTGGTGGCGCTAAGCTCGTCGGGGAGTTGGTGGGTCGTTGAGCCCGATGGTGGAGGTGAGGAGGTGCAGAGGAAGCTGGCGGTTCGAGCTCATTGGCTGGGGCTAGACGAGGAGATGAGGGGTCGGGGGAGGTGAAGATGGGTTTTGAGGAGGTTGGGGGTTGATGGTGAAGGAGATGGTTGCGGCTGTTGGTGTCAAGAGTTGCGGCCGCGGTACTTGAGGGGTTGGGTGTTCGGCGGTCGTGGAGGCAAGACGATGGTGATGGGGTCGTGGGTTGATGAATCTCGATTTGCAGAGGGTGGAGACGATGGGGTCGAAGATGATGAAGGCGACGGTGAGAAAGGTTGCAAGCTAGGGTGCTCGGTTGTTTGAAGGAGAATGATGGGTGCGGCTATGGGCTGGAGATGGGATCTCGAGTTGAGAGAGATGGTGGCACCGACAACAGTGAGGTCTCAGCAAGGGGTCGACGGTAGGATGGGTTTGAGAGGAAGAAAGGAGAAGGAGGAGGAGTCGAAGGTGGTGAGGGTTGTTAGGGTCTTCTACGGTGATGGTGGCAGCATGGTGGTCGATGGTGGCAAGGTGAAGCAAGAGGGAGAAAGAGAGTTAGAGAGAGGTGGAGAGAAAGAGGGAGTGAGGAGGTTAGAGAGATGGGGAGCGTTATCTGGAGATGGATATGGATCGCGGGAGTGGGGGGAAACGTTGGCGACGGGAGCTCGGTCATGGGAGACGCGGGTCATGAGGGGGTTGCGAGGAAGAAGGAAACGCGGGGCTTGCGAAAAAGAACGGGATCGGTTGTTAAGAGGGAGGTGAGGCAGGTGGGGGCGGGGATCTCGGGGGTTGTTGGCGAGAGAAAGGGAGGCGCTGCGGAGGTTGCAAGGGGGGCGTTGCAAGAAAAGGCGGGAAACGAAGGAAGAGGAGAAGAAGAAGGCTGGGGAGTCGGGTCGGTCGGGTCGGGTCGGGTCGAGGCTGGGATAGGGTGTGGGTAGTTTAAGGTTTGGGTTAACGGGCTAGGCCACGGAGAGAAGAAAAATAAAAGAATGAGGGAAAGAATGGGCCGGGTTGGGTTTAGGTTAAGATTAGGGTAAATATAATTAGGAGATTAATAGAAAAATATATGAAATAAAATGAAAATTATTGGGAAAAGGAAAAATGAATTTTTAATAGGAAAATTTTGGGGAAAACATTTATTCATAAATACGAAAAATATTTACAACGGAACTGGGTATTATATCATACCCCACTTATATAAAATTTCGTCCTCGAAATTTAAAATAAACGATAAACTATAAAATACAATGCGAAAAGCCACAAGATCAAATACTATTATATAGCGATTTACGCAAAAGCAACTAGAAGAAAATCAAAGATTTGTACACATATAAGAAATATTGCAGCTAAAAGAATAGTCATATGTAAGCACGGGGCATAACCAATTATAGTAATAAATTATATATACAATACAAGAAAAATAGAATAATAATAATAAACAATAGTAAAGGATTGGCTGATAAGCCTTATGAACCAAAACTATCTTAATAAAACTACAAATCAAGTAATTATATAATAAGTTGAGAATACATATACGGTAAAATACAGAAGAAAAATAGAATGAAAACATAGATGGCTGGTAACCAACTAGATATCAACAATTTATGTAAAGACCAAGACTAAACTATATTTGCAAGAGTGCGGAGATAATACAATACAAAAGAAACTAAGATAATACCGAAATAATGATGATATATGTACAAGTAAATAAAATGTATTAGCATACAAGATAACCATAATTTATATCACAATAAATAGAAAATTTAAATCGATCGGAGCATAAGAATACGTAAGTAAACATATATATGAAAACAAAAGATAGTTAGTATAAATATGAACAAAAGAAAAGGGAATACTATATAGAAAATCAATATGAAACTCATTTTAAAGAAAACTCAAACCACTAATAATATAAATTTTGAAAGTCAATAAAAGAACACCAACAAACGAAATGATTTTGAATGATAATAGTATAACAAATAATAAAATATTAAAAGAAATATAGAGTGGTAAATAACTCAAAATGACATCCTGTAATTAAAGCAGATAAAAAAATCAAGAAAAAAATGCACGAAGAATGAAACTTCATAATAAAAGGACGATAGTATGAAAAACATTACTAGGAACGATTTACTAGAAATAGAATATACGGTGTAAGTTTGAACTATTGAAAAAAAAAATAGAGCATTTCAAGACAGCGAGTAAAACTAAAATTCTTACTAACACATAATGGAAATCTAAGTGACTACAAATAGGCAAAACTCTAAATTTAATATAGTAAGCACAACATAGTTATAACTATGTTAACAGGAAAATAACACCGATACTATATAGTAGAATAGCCAGAGAAAATATTGCGGTATATACTTCGAAGGTCGACGCCGTGAGCAAGTACTCGAATGAAAGAAATGTAAATAGGAATTGGGTTGTCCAGAATGACGCAAAGATATAACGATGAAATTCGGATTTAAAATCTGGGAAAGATATAAATTTATATTGAGGATAGGGTTTGACAGTTTCAGACAGGAATATGCGGCAAGATACAACCTAATTGGGAAAAGTCAGGGGGTGCGTAATGACCCATGGTATCGACTAAGTTTAGGGTCTAAATATAGGGAGTCAAACAAAAGTAGTTAGTCTCATTTCACAACTTTATTGTATTCAAACCAAGAAATTCAACAGATCCAAGAGTTAAATGAAAAGGAACAACTGGAAAAAAAACAATATCTTTGTTGAAAGCAGGGAAGGTGATAACTCTGTGTCGATGTCTGAATCTCTGTGATCTCGTAAGGCAAGTCTGAATTATGTGCTGGGCCCATATCATCCTTAAAATTCAAAATACAAAATAATGAAACAACCAAGTTTCTCAATTAGATGTGGAAGGCGTCGATGGATCTCTTCCTTGCAGCTCTTTTTTTTAGGGCAACAGTTGCATGCTGCTCACCAGACCCCTGAACCAAACACCGTCCTTTAGCCTGGCGACAGTTTCTCTGAAGGTGCCCCGACCTCTTGCAATAACCACAGACTTGAGTTCTCCGTTGCTCCTTCTGCTGAGAACCAATAGGTGCTTCATCTGTACACCTCCTCTTTTACTAACAGGGATTTCCTCACGATCGAGGCTCCTCCCGATGTTCGAACTATTTGCCTCTTTAACCCCTCAGCTAAAGGATCGTTCGTCCTTTCCTGGGCTTCTTTAAATCCTTGCAGTACGTCTAAAATCTCGGCGAGGTGATTCTGGAAAGCGGAGGTGGAAGGAAAGTCGTGTGAAGCCATAATTCTGAAACAACAAATTTTCGGACGATGGTTTAAGATATAAGAATCAGAATAAGATATAAAATTAAAAATGTAGTAAGAATATGTGGTGAGGCGAAACCCAACCGAGCGGAAATCAAATGTAGAATTCCAAGTTACTCAAGCAGATTGCTGCCTTGTAACTATGTTGTAGTTCATAGTTACAATCACATAACTC
This sequence comes from Agapanthus africanus, assembly GCA_030015575.1. Classification (NCBI taxonomy): domain Eukaryota; kingdom Viridiplantae; phylum Streptophyta; class Magnoliopsida; order Asparagales; family Amaryllidaceae; genus Agapanthus; species Agapanthus africanus. The sequence goes on from CM057343.1 coordinate 635,230,255, forward strand.
TACTAAGTCACCCAAAACTCTAACGGATGGAGTCAAAATATAGCTTGACAAACTATAGCGATTCTAGTCAAGGATAACAAGTTTACAATCTAGACCGAATATGCGACTTAAATTGTCAAGCCTTTAGTCGGAAATTGTAATCTCATTCTAAACCTGGAGCTCTAATACCAACAAAACCATATCATCCTCCGCTTCCCAAAATACGGAATACGAGGGGTGACAAAACCATATCTCTTAGATGACGCCGCACGTGCTCCTTACACGGGCGCCAATGTGCGAAACATAGAAATATCCATCTTAAGAATTAAATTCTTAAGTGACGTCCACATGCACAACACGTGAGCGCCAGCACCCAGGTAGAATTAAATTCTACGATACTCTCTGCTAAATAGAGCCGTTGAGTTAAAAATCCAACGGAGATGATAAATCATCAAGATATAGAATAAAATTCTATTAGGAGAAAATATCTCCCATATCTTTCTAAATAAAAAAGGTACTCTTGGTTGGATCAAAAATCCAATTATAAAATAAAATTCTATTCTGGAATATATTCTCTCAATTTTTCTAAATAAGAAAGATTGCTCTCTGTAAAACAGAGAACCGCTGGATTAAAAAATCCAATGGTGATTAAAAATCACCGTTTTAAAAAATAAATTATGTATAGGGAAAATATTTTTCCAATCTCGTTAAAAACCCAAAATCATATTTTGTAAAAAACAGAAGTCCTTGGATCAAAGATCCAATGGTGAGTAAAATTTCCCAAATCAATTTTGAGACCAATTAAATCAATTGGAATATCTCAATGAAAGATTTTCTTCAAACTAATCAACAATTCGCCTCCACTATATAAAGGCCCTTTCAAGCCTCAAAAAAAAGAGGAGACGCACAGAGGAGACAGATACGCACAGAGAGAAGGAGACAGAACGAACCCCCGAGAAGCTTCTGCAAAATACAGCGAGCTCTTGAGAGAACAGAGAATTTAATTCTCAAAAGAAGAATACTTTCATCTTCAAAACCCTAGGTAAAGAAAAGAGATCAAAATATCTCCATCACATCTAAGGGTTTAGCCATTCTCAAAGAACTTAGTTCTTTATCTGGATCTGAGATCCACAAGACAAATCTTCCACAAGTTGAGAATTTAATTCTCATCGGGAAGAGCTTGTTCTTGAGAATAAAAAATTCATGGAAGAACAAATTTTAAACGGAGTCCATGATTCTCCAGGAACTCAGTTCCTTCAAATCGTGAACTTAGTTTTTAAAAAAACTCAACCTAAAATCCTCAAGTATAGTGATTTTAGCGAGCGTTAATGGTCAAAGCGCTAGTGATAGAGGTTTAACCTCTCTGAAAATATCAACAGAGATTTAAATTTCTAAAAATGATAAAAGGAAAAAGACTAGCGCCTCACGTGCTTCCCACATGGGCGCCCCTTATAACAGCGCCTAGCGCCTCACGTGAAAAGCAGGTGAATGCCCAAAACAAAGGCCAGCGCCTCACGTGGGCGCTGAACAAAAGTGCATAGCACTCCATAAACAGCCAAAATGGCTGAGTGCTCAACGCTCATTGGGCAGCGCCCATGACTGAATGCTTCACATGTCATATATGTGAATGTCAGAGGTCAAATAAGTGCTCAGCACTTTAGCATAAAAGAAAGGGGCTGAACAAACGGGGCCCAAATAAGTGCCTAGCACTTTTGAATAAAAGAAAAGACTAAGCAGGACAAGCCCCTAAATTGGCTAGGTCTCTGAAGTTTTTCCTGCAGCTGAGCCCAAATGCTCTGTTATTGGATCTGAGAAAAAATGATCCTTGAAATTCCGCTAAGTTGATCTTAGTCTCAAATTGGACTAACGTAACCTTATTCAAAAACAAATTGAGCCCTAAATACTCATATATATTTAAGTTGATTTTAATCTCAAACTAGATTAACGACCCTTAAATAAAACCAAGCCCAAATCTAAAATATACGGATTTGGACTAACCCGCGCCCTACGAGCGATAATATAAATAAGTCTCCGTATACAATCCACGGGCAACCCAAAACCAAAACAAAACATACACACGACACGAATAGAACTGCCGGAGCAGGAGAAAGTGATTATCGCAATGCGATAACGTAATTAACTGCAGGGGCTTGCGCCTGCAGGGAAGAGCATCCTCAAAATAAAAAACCCCTCATAAAACGAGGGGGAATCTGTCACGACCCGAAATTGGCACGTGACGGCCCTAATACTACGCAACGTCTACAGGCGTAACGCAGTAAAAGAAAGCCAAAACCCAGAAATCTAAACCATTAAAAGGCAAGAAAAGATAAGAAACATTTCCAAAAGTCTTTGAAATCACAACCCAAATTCTTTAAAAGTCCAACTTTCTTTCTTTAAAAATTTGGCAGCACCTCCTTTGTAAAAACTAGCCCCAAAAATGGGTATAACAAAAATATAAGTAAAGCATCCCCAAACGGGAGCAAGTACACGCCCAAAGGCGGAAAACAACCACCACAACAAAAATACGACGCCGAAGCGAAGAAATAAAAGACAATAGAAAGAAAACTGTATAAAAGACAACAAGCCACAAATAATATACAATATCGTCCTCACCAAGTCTCTAAGTCAACAAGAAAATATAGTAGATGGAGAGTACAAGGATACAACGAATATACAATCCAACACGAATAACCACAAAACCTACCTAAGCAAAAATAACTGCACACTGTGAGCCGATGCGGTATCCGTAGCAAAAGATGATAAGATGGATGAATAGCCTGCCTCGACTACTCTGGGGAACATCCTGCAAAACAACTGTGGCACAACGGGGGTGAGTTGCCAACTCGTGCATAGTAAATAACATATGCAGGTAATCGCAAGTATGCACGTACAGCGCGAATCTAACATATGCAATTAATAGCAATAAAAGGTCATATGAATGCAATAATCATAAAAGGTATACTAGCAGGTACAACTAATACATGAAGCAATAATAATATGACAATCGGTATGCAATAATCATGCACAAATGATATAAAAATATATATATGCGACAATCATGAAAGGTACACTAACAGGTACAACTACACATGAAGCAATGCATATAATAAAGGTATGTAAATGCAACAGTCATGAAAGGTACTCTAACAGGTACTACTAATACATGACGCAGTACATAACAATAAATGTGGAGTATAGAAAGAAATATGTCATTTCCACGGAATCCTGACATCGTGGTAGGATCACAATCCCTCAAGACAATCCAAATCCCAATTTCCTCAAATCAGCCCCCAAATTGGCTCTCATATCATATAAGTCTCACAAATCCTGAATGTACAATATCGAATAAATCTCATATATCCTGAATGTACAAAATCAGCAATCTCATATATATCCTGTATCAAATCCGAAATAAATCTCTTATAACCCAAATCCAATATCAAGTAAAATTCTAACACCATAAATATATTTGCATGAATAAATATGATGATGTATATAAATTAATGTCAATACACATATATTAGCGTCCCATTCCACTAATATTGGTGTAAGGGCATATATAACAGCGTCCCATTCTACTGTTATATATACAAAGAAGTAAAAAGAAATATCATGAAAACAATGTGTCAAGCATCGACACAGAAATACTGATCTATCAGGTGCTGTCACCAAGACTGGCATCCTGATAGGTACGTATAACACGATATCCGAAAAGCACGAGTGCCTAGCTCTGACCCTTGTCTTTCCACGTATCTATACGTACATGACTCCCGTCGGTATTCTCATGATAACCGCTGAGTCATTGGTAATGTCACCGGTAGGTATGGTTCCCCCACTAACCCATCGTCTAGCTCCACGAAATTCTTGCCCCGAGGTACCTCCGGGCCCCACCATGTACCCACACACGGACCCCTCCTTTCCTCGCATCGGGTATATAATCAGAACCAATAAATCTCATGGTGGCTGCTGAAATATCAAATCAAGAGAAACCGGGTTTTTCAAATAATGCATAATTTCATGAACTTCCATGGTCCCCAAATCCAGAAAATATCATGAAAAATCCATATCACAATGCAAAAATCCATGAATATAATATATGCAACATAAAACTGAAATGTAAGCATATAAAGGAAAAGCCGCTAATTAACTGCAACAAGTTAATATAATATCATGCGGTTCCTATTTTCTCCAATTCTAAATAACATCAAATAAAGGTAAACATGTAGCTAAAACCAGACATATGTGTAACATAAAGGTATAGCAAGGTATACATGCATACTATATGTCATTATGTGTGTATGTACCTATTGCTAATGGTACAATACCCTATAGGTATCTGGTATCTAGCAGGTAAGCATGTCAAGGCATATGTGTAAGCATGTAGGTATACAGGTATGCTATAAGTCATATGCGTAAAGAAATATGAATCAATGTCTCAATGTCCCTAACCAAACAATATCATTTCTATATGTGGGTTGTGCGTGACATGGCAATTATTGACGGTATGTGTGGCATGCAATCAGTGCTCGTGCAACATGAATCGTCAATGATATGTGCAGTGTCCTAAGGGTACTAGTCAAGCACAACAATAGCTAAGCAGTAGGGTGAATGCGCAATTCTAAATATGACATAGAATATGCGACAGAAATAACATCTCTAGCCCAGACGCATAATGCCATGCGGGCGATTCCCCTGTAGATGTTAAATCTACTCACCAACGCTCCCGGCTAAGTGAAGCCAACCACCTGTTTTCCTTTTGTAGCAGCGTCCGAAGTCCCCGCCTGCGAACCTGCAACATAATACGATATAACAGATATATATTAGCAATAGACCCAAAACACGTATAATCTACACGGACCAATACGACAACACAACGTACTCTTATGGGTTCGTATTGTAGCTAACGTGTATAGCGACACTACGAAACCAATTCAGAGCAACAGCAACACAGAACACGCATCGTATCGGATAACGTATCGCGTGAAACGAAACACGAGAAACACACAAGTGGTCCCAGATTTTTCTGTACCAGTAATTTGTAAAAATTGCAAGTACCATGAGATCACAAACAACCCCAGAGACCCCTACCCAAAAACCCAAACCCTAACTCCCTACTCTGGCCGCAAATTGCGGCCAGAACCAATAAATCTGCGGCCGTAGTATGGGGAAATGGGCTCGTATTTTGAGGGTAGGTTCTAGGTCACTACACTAGGTTACTGTCAAGTCAATTTTTGCAACAAGTACCTGGTTTAACAGCAGATCATCCGAGACCCCAAAACAACACTAAAAATACGATATTTACTCGAAACAATACGATACGCGATAAAAAAAGCAACTTTAAAGCTAAGCTACACGATAAACACTTAAAGAACAGAAAGAGATCAATACCTACACAAAAGAATTCAAAGATCCAAGCTTTGCACACTCCAAAGCATCCAAGAGGCAAGTGATGGAAAAAGATGTGATTTTGGGATATTTGTGAAGGATTGTGATGAATTTTGTGTAGAAATGAGAAAGTGTTCAGTTGATGAGAAAGGAAAAGAGAAAAAGAAAAGAGATAGAGAAATAAGAGAGTGAGGGAATGATAAAGAGAGAGAGAGAATGATAAAGAGAGAGGGAGGTGAGGCTAAGAGGTAAGAACACCAAGGAATTAACTCCTCATAAATGCCTTCACACACACCTCATCACTCATCCAAACAAATATCTTCTCACTCTCAAAAGATCTAGGGTTTAGGTTAAGGATTGGATTAAATAAGGATTAGGTTAAGTGTCAAGGTTGCTAAGATCAAAATTAGCACAAACAAATCCTCGCATTTACGTGCACACGTGCGTGCATGCTTATAACAAATAATAATAAATTATTAATTAAATGTTATAAAATGTGAGGAACCCGAATTGGTAAACTTTTTTTTACAGTAAACCCGCATTAACGTCTAAACGAACACTAACCGAAATCTAAAGCGTTACAGAATCTGATAAAGTCCGCTACAACGGTCGCATCCGTCCAAACCTCCAATATATGGTGCCATAAATCAACTTGGTATCTTTGGAGAGGTGGACGGATAAATCCAAATAGCATTTGGCTCCAAATTCAGACAAGACGATCCATCCCAGATCCGTATCTGTTTTCGGTGGTAAACATACCTAAGTCGCATGGGATATGTTTAAGTATAACAAATATAAGATGGCTATGAATTGAAAGTGCTTGAAAAGGAATAGGGCAAGGATTTACCAGTGATAACCTGACCCGTAGATTCGGCCCCTTCGACTGACATAGTGAATACTTGGTGTCACGGCACTTTCCTCTATGCCTGATTAAACACTCGGCGTTGGGGTTGAGCGGTCTGGATGCGGGGAGCTGGAACTGGTAGAGCTAACCGGGTAGGAGGAGCTTGGATCGCCGGTCTAGCTGGGGGGTTGTTAGGTCCTCGGTTCTGGAGGCATGCTCCGATGGCGTGAGTAGAAAATCCACAGATCAGGCACATGTTGTTCGCCCTACGACAGTTTTTCACAAGATGCCATGTTCTTTTGTAGTAGATGCAAAAGGCTGGCCTGTTGTTTGCCAACGAATCTACTGGCCTCCGAGGTGGTCCATGGAAAACTGGCCTGGAAGAGGCCCCTCCCGTGATATGGTACACAGGACGTTTCACACTGGCAGTCTGCGCCCTGCCTTTCATCTTCACAACTGCCTCATAGCGTCGGGCAGCCTTCAAATCAAGCTCATGGGTTGGGAAATCTCCTGTAGCGAGCGCAGCTTGAATTTCAGGATCCAACCCTTGCTGGAATCGTTGTGCCCGGATCTCCGTAGTGGGAATAAGGTGTGCAGCGAACCTGTTACGAACTTGTGTTAGCGGTGTAGTAAGTGAGGTAGGAAAAAATCGACTTGAGACTATAACTTACCTGAGCATGGTAAACTCAGCATCATATCCATCCACAGATTTGACCCACATCGAGCCTTGCTGTAGATGGATGAATTGTTGCTCCATATCAAAGTGGGCAGTCTTCGGAAAGTACTTGGTATCGAAGAGGTCTTGGAAAGTCTTCCACTCTATTGGTTGTGCGAGACGACTCTCATCAGCCTTCCACCATACTCTAGCGTTATTGGTCAGTTGCAATATAGCAACTCTCACCCAGGATATATCTGGCACTTGGACCGCTGCCAGGTCATTCTCAATCGCTTGAGCCCATTCTTCTGCTTCAAGCGAGCTCTTCTTATCCGGGAAGTTCTTTGAGTGTAAGGCCCGGAACTGTTTTACTCCCTGTGCCTCTACCTCGAGGCAATCCATAAGTATAGCAGTCTGTTGCTGCTGACCCTCCAATAGGCTCTTAATAGCCTCAAGAAATACCGTTTGCTCATTGATAGGAGCTGCAACGGTAGGTGGTGGTGGTGGTGTAGACGGCGGAGTATTACCGTTGACGTTTGTGCTGGTATTGTTCGGAAAGTCCATCACCTTGATATAAAAGATAAGTTAGGATAGATTCAAGAAATTTGAAATGCAAGAAATGTAAATGTTTGTTGAATTCATTAATTCTTGTAGTATATTGTTTACGACTTTATGCAGAACTGACCTGTATGGGCCAACAACAAAACCTGTGACGCCCCGCTTCCTAGTAGATGGAAACGATGACATGGTAAGCCCGCGACATATTTATTCAGAGAAGATCATTCCCTAAATAAATATACTAAGCGTATTGAAACAATAATACACAATGCAAGAATAAATAGAGACCGTAAAATTTTCAACAAATATCTTTATTTACATTCAACTTCAAATATTTACAAGTACATGAGTTTCAACTGAAAAGTAAATACAATAAACAAAAATGCCTAAACATGTGGCATATATAAACTGGAAGAAAAATAAAGCTAAGCTAATCCTGAGTAGCAATCTGGTTGTAGTCCTCCTCTGTGGCCTCCACTTCCTCTGTCTCGACTGTATCTGACGAACATTGCAAGAAAACAAAAGTGGGTGGAATGCCCGTCAGCAAACTAGCGCTCGGTAAGTCCCAGAATGTAGCAAGAGTAAAAAATGACAATTGTAGAATATATATGACGAGTAAAAGTATATGATTCATGGGTATATATACTATAGGTCTGTAAATGGTCACTATGTTAACGTTAAATCCCAAGTGTGAATGTCAACGCAACCGTAGAAGTATTTACGAGCTCAAGGATGGGGCCCCAGAAGCAAGGAAACGCGGGCCCATTTCATGTGTTGGCATCGAGGCTCTAGGCTGTGGATGAGTCGACCCGACTGATATTCGAGTAAAATAAAAAAGGTTAATACGGGACTCCTGAAACTCCGTTGAATTCACACAAGAAACTATCCCAAACACCCCGAGTATAAATAGTCTATAATTTATATTATACTTAATTAATTTGATTGATTGATTATAACATGTCTTGATCGAAACCATAGATTGCAAAGGGTAAGATGAAGTCGAGTGAGTCGAGTAAAATATGAGTCATGTCAATTGCAATCTTGGTTCGAGTCAAGTTAATTCGAGTAGACCGGGTTCGAGTTCATGTTCAAATTTAGATTCGAGTTTGGATTCGAGTTCAAGTTCAAGTTTAGATTCGTTTTATAGTCTTTTTCATATGAATTGATTTAACTGTTAAATATCTTATGTTCGGGAGAAATCGGCAACTGCTGCATATGGACAGTAAGATTTGTGTCTTTTTCCAAGACAATTGCCATTGATAACTCCGTTAAATTGTCTAATCTGAATAGGCAAAAACTCACTTTCTCCGGCTCCTTGGGGCTCAAGAGAAATGATACCGCTTAAACCTATATTAATGTAGAGTCCTTAAATATTTATTGTTATTGTTTACTTTGTATTTATATTATTTGCATTTCTCGAGGGGTTTTGTGAAAAATACTTTAATATTGTTAAAAAATAAAGCTCGAGGGTGATTTATAATATTTAGGGTTTTCATGAATATGTATTTTAATTGTTGTGATATTTTAGTGATAAAACTTAAATTTTAAAAGTTTATGCTACTTTTATGAAAACTATTAATTTTGGAAACTTGTTGGTATTTTATTAAAATTTTAATCTTTCATTTTAAAAATATGGGTTCATAATATATTTTTATTGAAAATATGGATTCATGGTTTCATATAATTTTCCAAAGTTTAGTTTTGTTTAGAAAAGTCGTATTTCTTAAAAAAACGTATTTTTATTTCCTTTCGAGACTGAATACTCCGTGAGGAGTTCTGCATCTCGCTCTACTATTCTCAGGATGTGCGATAATCTACACCATCCATTAGCGGGTCCCCTAACGAAGATTGTAGAGGCACAATTGCCAAGAAATCAAAATATCGATTAAAAGAAACTTTTTTGTAAAACTGTGGCATTTTAATGTAAAATATATTTTTTGAATTAACCATATATTTAGACATCGTGCTATGAAACCATAGTATATGTGTAGGGTAGGTCGTTACCCCGTGAAATTTCCCTAAACATATATTTAACAATTATTGAAATAATGGTTATACTAAAGTTTATGGTATTTTTCTGAAAACTTCGTTTTATGATTATTTCACATGGAATTTTTTTTATTAAACTAAAAGCTAAATGATGTAAATAAGGTTAAGAATGGTGTTAGGATGTTAGTTTGACCTATTTTGCTTGTAAAGTGGATTACAATTGTTAAAAAGAAAATTATATCGGAGTTAACTCCACTTTGTCGATGTGTTTTTAGAAGGCAATTTGAGATGAAAAGAAATAAATAGAGAAAAGGGACTTACTGGTTCAGATTATTAACAAAAGAGGGGAAGCCTTCAGGGGTCGTGGTTTCGTCGGAACGGTTTCGGTCGTCGAGCTTGACTTGCTACTTCACTTGGGTGTTTAAGTCCGCTTGGTACTTAGAGAGTTTGAGAGAATTTTGATAGAATTTCAGAATGGAAGAGAGCTAGGCGATGTAGTGGTATTTATAGTGAAAAATTTTGAGTTTAGGAATTAAAAATTGAATTAAAAAAATTAAAATTGATATTAAATGATGAATTGAATAGTCTCTGTTTAACTGCAGGGAAAACAAACAGTGGAAGGGAATAGGAGGGGGCTGAAAAGACATGTGTGTAAAGCACGGAGGCAAACGGAGCATTTTGGACCATCGGTAGCGGCCAAGATGGTGAAATGGGTGGTTGGATTTCGATGGTTTTTCTCGAGATTCGTACCACATGTTTACTCCTCATTTATCCCATTTGATTTTTCTGAAACTTTTCTTTTCTCCGTGTATTGCACGTACAACTTTTGAACTTCCGAAAAGTTAAAAAAGAAAAAATATAAAAATAATTAGGACTAATGGGATTCAAACACAGGCTACGTAGTGTAGGTGCTTTATCAGTGAGCTAGTGAGCTACAAGTTACTTCTTGCTTTTATTGAACAAAAATAACTTATAACTTCTACACAGGTTGAAATACCCTCTTCCTATATTTTTAAACAAATAATTCTGTTCAGGGATTTCAGAGTCGTTACAAGGTGTAGGTGTAACATGCGAATATATGCAAGTGCAACATGAAATCATCGGTAATAGTGCGCGTGTCCTAGCAAATGAAGTTAAATAGAGTTAAAGGTATAAACGTGGTATATATCATAGGAAATCAAAATGCGAGCGTATACAGAATAAGGAAATCGTAACGTAAACAAGTGTTAAAATATCTAACTACGTATGAGCCAAACAGTTATAGTTTAAAATAGCACGAAATATTGTTTTGGAAATAGAGGACCATAATGTTTTTGAAATAGATATCATTTGAAAATTCGTAGCGCACCTTTAACGTTATCATTTTAAAGTACGTAATGAGTCGTTAGTTTTGAAAGTAAGTATGACTCTAAATATCTTATGAATTTCCGATTTGAAATATTAAAAAGACTCCTCGAGTCAAAATGAATATCGACCGTAATCAGCAATCTATCCTCAACATATCATGTACAGAATCTTCCTCGTATGATATCATCCAATGAAAACGGTACGAATCAATAGTCGTGTACGCCAACTCATATCATATCATATATATTTATATCATGTATACTTATATCGTATATATACTCATGTTATACACACACACACACACATATCATATAAAGTACTCATATATATATATATATATATATCAATGGCTGAGGAATAGATACTAGGTATAAAATCTACTAAGCATACGAATATCCGCATATGGTGTTCTAGCAACCCCATAGGCTAGGTATACATTTCTAATATATATAATATTCTAATTACTATGGTTGCGGCGATGCTATACGTCATCCACCCGACTTCCCCCGTAGATATACATCTACTCACTGATACGCCTCGCCCTAGTCGAAATCGGCAAACGCCTTGCCCTTCTTCGTCTTCTCGAAATTCCTCACGATTGTACCTACAATCGAAATCGTACAAAATCACATAAAAACCTATATGAAGATCGAAACGACGAGCAAAGTGCATATAGCTTAGAACCTATGGCCAACGCGTGCCAAATCCGATAAAATACTCCCCGCATCGACGTACGAATGTCGAACCACCAAGTCACAACATAGAAATCTGAAAACAAAATTTCAAAACTTGCAAAACATTGTTAAAAGGTAAGTAAAACAACTCCAGATTTTTATTAAGAGAATCTGGGACAATTTAGCATATAAAATAAGCTTGTATATAATGTAAAACATGTACTAACCCAACCTTTGGCCACAGATTTAATCAGCCGGACCGCAAATTGCCGCCAAGACTTGCGTGTTTGGGTTCGTGCACTTGGTAGTGTCTCCTGGTGGTCTGACTAGGTCTAATTTATATGCAAAATATTTTTCAGAGATCCCAAACTACACCAGATTTTATTTGAACATCAAAACCTCATAGAAAACCGACATTTGAAATTCTTAACTCATGTTTTTAAAACTTAACACTTTGAAATCCACACTTCTTGCATCTAACTACCATCAACTGCTCAAAACAAGTAGTAATTACAAGATAAATTCTATTACCTCACCACTACAAGGCATACTCACAAAAAGGCTCACTTTTGAAAACTCAGGACTAGAAAACATATACTTTAGCAAAAATAAGTAGTGTGCATAGAAAGTGTACTTAAAATATGGTTAAAAAGAGAATTTTTACCTCTAGGTAGGGATTAAAGAAAGTTCCAAGCTCGCAGGGTCTCAAAATGAAAACTTGATCACATCATCATGTGTAGGATGAGAATTTGAGTATCTTTAGTGAAGGCTTCTTGAAGTTTGAAGGGGATTTGTATTGGTGATTTTGTGGTTGGAGTTGATGGTGGAGGAGTTGGAGAAGGAGAAGAAGAAGAAGAAAAGAAAGAAGAAGGAGAAGAAAAGGATATGAAGATGAATGAATGGTTGTGGCAACCATAACCCTTTTTCCTCTCTCTTACACCTATTCCCAATATTATAATGCCACTCATGCTTCCATGTCTCCCTCTCTTTCATTTTCTTTTCTTTTCTTCTTCCTTGAAAATATAAAACTATTATATAAAACACAAATTTCATGTTAACCCTCTCTTAAATATGTCATGCCTAAGCATAGTTAAACAAAGTAAGACTTGGTTTAGTGTACTAACTAGTAAAACACAAATAAATTTTAACATTAAACTTATATGGATATAATTATATGCTAATTTAACAAAATCCCAAATAAATAAATGTTCACATAATTAATAATTCATTTTAATTCCAATTATTTCCCAAAAATAGAGGTATATAATTATACCAATTTATGAAAACTCAAATCCATACCCGGTATATATCCATAAAATCCAAAATATTATTATTTAATATCCAAAATAATATTTACTATTTTCTGAAATGTTACACTATTCCAAATAGTTCACTAGTATACTTTGAATATTTTCCAGAGATTTCAATTTGTTCCAATTTTGATCTAAACTTGAAAATTCTATAAAAAAAAAACCCAATTTTACATTTACACCAAGTCACTGACATATCAAAAATCATATTTTTACATTAATTTGAGGGTAAAAGGGATCATCCATAGTTTGCAGGCTATTGTGTTTAAATAAGTTGCCTTACAAGAAAAATATGAAAAGAAAAGCTAAGTGGATGATGAGGATTTAAGTTTTGAGTATAGAAATAGGGTTTTATGTATGTGTGTATGTGAGGGTAAATTAGTTACCCTATTTTCCTTCATGTCTATTCTAATATGATATGAGAAACTAGATGATAAGTTAAGCAAATAACAATCCAAACTAATTCAAGACATCGATTCTACAACAAGTAAATCAAATGATAAACTATAAACTAACAATTATAAACTAATAAGTATGTTAAAATAAAATAAGGGAGAACACTTGCCTAAAACCTTTTCTTTAGAACACGAGAATTCAATTTTTATGAATCTAATTAAGTAGTCAATTTAATAACAACTATATGAAGATAAGTTTAAGTACTTGCATAAATATTAATTTGAATATTAAATCTTCACTAAATCTTATTTTTCATAACATTATACTTTGAAATATGGTGTAGTAAATATGGATGATGAATTAGGAAAAACAATTAAACATTAACTAAACACACTTTCACTTATCAAATTAAACAAATGACCAGGAATAAATTTCCATATTAAACAAATAAATTGATCACTTTAAACTAACAATTATTTAAACAAGAATTAAACTAAATATTAGACTTATACTCCTTGAACGGAAATCAAGTAATTAATAATAAAACAAATCAAGGATAGAAACACTTGCATAATAATTAGATAAAAATTATATAAAAACAAGTTAAATCACTTATCTTGATCTACTATTTTTCTTCACTTCTTCTCTTGAAATTTTGTAAAACCTTGATTAATTTTGTAGGAAAAGAGAAGGTATGAAGAATGAAGGATATAGAAAATAAAGTAAAGAAAAGAAGAAGAAATGAGGAGAATGGCCTAATGGAGAAAGACTCATTAATTAGTAGTTAATTAGGAATAAAGTAATCTTTACTTGGAAATAAAGTAAAGAAAAAGAAAAGAAAATTCTAGGTTATGTAAGTTTACAATCTACCCCTTCTAATATCAAAAAATTACACTTAAACCCTAAATTCTTTGCATAAAAATATCTTTTGATAAGTGTAGGGTGTTTTTCGTCACCCCATTGAGATAGGAATACGCGCACGCTTGTCAGGCACATTACAGATTCCCCCTGCCTAGGATAGGCTGGGGTTTATTGATTGTGGGGATCCGAATCTCCGGCAGCCGCGGACTAAGCTGCCGTTAATTACCCCTCGCCTTTGGAGCGAGAGAACATCCGATTGACGGGTTAAACTGGTCATGCGAACTCAACGTGCAGTATTGTTTTTTGAAGGGGTTTTGGATATATCGGGGGCCCCGCAGAGTTTTTCGGGGTCACGCTACCCGGATGGCGGGCTGGGGGTCAAGGGGGCTAGCAACCCCCTTGCGGGGTGCAGGGCAGCGCCCCGTAAGAATTTTTTTTCTAACAGGGACTGTGTCGTGGAGTGTGTGTGTGTGTATAAATAAAGGAAAAGGGTATCCAAAGGATGCGTGGGAGAAAGCGCACAGGCGCTGGCGCTTTGGGCGCTGGCGCCTCACGTGCCAGGCACGTGGGCGCTCGGGCGCTACCGCTTTGGGCGCTCTGAGCGCAAGGGCGCTTTGAGCGCAAAAGCGCTAACGCTTTGGGAGCTAGTGCCTCACGTGCCAGGCACGTGGACGCTAGCGGTCGGGGCGCTGGCGCTTTGAGCGCAAGGGTGCTAGCGCTCTGGGCGCTAGCGCCTCACGTGCCAGGCACGTGGACGCTCGGGAGGCAAAAGGGACTTGGTCTCTGCAATGGGATTTGTACTCCCAGAAAAGAACACTTATTATTGTGTGTGTGTGTGTGTGTACACGAGGAGTTAAACTCCTAGGATATTTTGAAGCTGATGAAGGGGGCTTCTCCCCTTGAGTCCTGGATCTTCCCCAAAGTGGGGTTTCTGGAGATGGGTCTCCTTCTTCTTCCTGTCGTTTGACCGGATCTTGAAGAAAGGGGGTGAGATTTAAAAATCTCCCCTTTTTGAGATCTAATGGAAGATCTAAGCTCCCCTTTGTAGGTTTTGTAGTGAAATACTATTTAGTTTTTGAAAAGGAAGAATAAAACTCTTGATTTAATTCAAAAGAAAGAAGAAGGTTTTAGAACCTTGAGGAATGAGAAAGAGGCACAGGCCCTAATTTTTGAGAATGAAAAAGTATATATTTTATTCATCATCATGTTGCCTTTTATAGGCTTACACATTTTCATATAGCCCCTTGGGCTTTACAAAATGGCATTTTGCCCATTCCATGGCTCATGTGCTATTTCTTTTTGCATATAAGCCACGGGTTTTACAAAAATTTGGCTTTATACCCATTTTGTTTACATTCATGCATAAAAAATTACATAAAAATTATTTATTACATGATTTTTATTTTGGCATGGAGGAAGGTCGGCAGCTTCATGTTCGAACTCGACCTGGGCATAGGCCCACTTGGCTTGGGGTTGACTTTGACTTTGACTTGGTCAACCGAGGTGCAATTTTCGACTTCAACAAAGTGCCCCCATCAATAAATGCACACCACATATGTGAGTCGTGTGCATGAAATTGATGGATCTTCTTTCACGTGGAGGCGGCTTGCTTTGGTTCCCACTTTTTGGGATGCACTGCCCTTTTTACGACATGGACGGTCGACGCTTGACGCGTCTCCGAGACGGAGTGCTCGTGGTAGACGTTTCTCTGGCTCGGAGTGATCTGGTTCCCGTTTTGTAGGAAGCCTGCACTGCCCTTTTTACGACATGGACGGTCGACGCCCTGGCCCGGAGCGATTTGGTTCCCGATTTCTGGGAAGCTTGCACTGCCCTTTTTACGACATGGACGGTCAACTCCCTGGCCCGGAGCGATTTGGTTCCCGATTTGTAGGAAGCCTGCACTGCCCTTTTTACGACATGGACGGTCGACGCTCTGGCCCGGAGCGATTTGGTTCCCAATTTGTGGGAAGCCTGCACTGCCCTTTTTGCGACATGGACGGTCGACGCTTGACGCGTCTCCGAGGCAGAGTGTCCGTGGTAGACTTTTCCCTAGCCCGGAGCGATTTGGTTCCCGATTTGTGGGAAGCCTGCACTGCCCTTTTTACGACATGGACGGTCGACGCTTGACGCGTCTCCGAGGCGGAGTGTCCGTGGTAGACTTTTCCCTGGCCCGGAGCGATTTGGTTCCCGATTTGTGGGAAGTCTGCACTGCCCTTTTTACGGCATGGGCGGTCGACGATTGACGCGTCTCCGAGACGGAGTGTCCGTAGTAGACGTTTCCTCGACACGGAGTGATTTGGTTCCCTCATTATAGGAAGCATGCACTGCCTTTTTTTACGACATAGACGGTCGACGCTCTGACCCGGAGCAATTTGGTTCCCGATTTGTGGGAAGCCTGCACTGCCCTTTTTACGACTTGGAAGGTCGACGCTCTGATCCGGAGCGATTTGGTTCCCACTTTTTGGGATGCACTGCCCTTTTTACGACATGGACGGTCGACGCTTCCCCGAGGCGGAGTGTCTGTAGTCGACGTGCCCCCGACACGGATTGTCTGCTGTTTGACGCAGAGGTCGATGTTGGAATTGGTTGGTTTGATTTGTGTTGACATCAGCACCGCTACACCGGAATGGTACCAGGAGCGAATCATCATTTGTCTTTGAGAGGATTTAGGGATTGGTGGCTTAGGAGACAGGTTTAGATCCCTATCACCCGAGGCCCTTCAATTTTATGGGCCATAAGGGTCCCATAAAAGCATTTTCTTCCTACGAGTCGAAAGGATCTCGTAGGTGTATTTTCTCCTTAGGAGTCGTAGGGACTCCTAAGTGTGTTGCTCCTTTGTGAGTCGTAAGAATCTCACGTGGGAATTTTCTCCTCACAAAGTAGAGAGGAGTTTGCGAGTGCATTTCATCTCTTTTTTACGAGTTTGTGCCCTTTCGGGTTTTCACAAACTTGCCGGGAGTCCTGCTGTTTTTACTTACGGAGCCCTTTCGGGTTTTCATCCATACCCATTTTGCTTGTGGACATACCCTTTTTTTTTAAATGTTCATCGCTGGTGGGATTTTGAATGTGGTCTCGCCGGTAGGACTTGGGAGAGACTGGGATCGTTTTACGCCAGTGGATTGTATACGGTTTTGCAGGGTGTATGATCCAGACCGCAGGGCCGGAAAAATTTTGGGACTTTGTTGGCGTCTGCATCACTGCACTGGAATATGGTACCAGGAGCGACTCATCATTCGCCGTTGGGGTATGGGATTTGGAATTTGGTTGGCGTCTGTATCGCTGCACTGGAATATGGTACCAGGAGCGACTCATCATTCGCAGTTGGGATATGGGATTTGGAATTTGGTTGGTGTCTGCATCGCTGCACAGGAATATGGTACCAGGAGCGACTCATCATTCGCCGTTGGGGTATGGGAAGCGATGGCTTAGGAGACAGGTTTAGGTCCCTATCACCTAAGACTTTTCAATTTTATGAGCCGTAAGGATCCCATAAAAGCATTTTCTCCCTACGAGTCGTAAGGATCCCGTAGGTGCGTTTTCTCCTTAGGAGTCGTGAGGACCCCCGAGTGTGTTTTTCCTTTGTGAGTCGTAAGGATCCCACGAAGGTTTGTTCTCCTCATGTATCATGGGGATACATGAGTGGGTCTTCCCAATGGAGCATAATTCCAAGGACGGAGACCAACCGCTGGACTAGTGATTGCGGTGGGGCATGGGTATGCTGAGAATTATTTGAGCCCGTGGATTGTATACGGTAGTCAATTTGGGGACTAACCGTAGGGCCGGAAAAATTTTGGGAGATTGGATTTT
Organism: Agapanthus africanus; assembly: GCA_030015575.1. Classification (NCBI taxonomy): domain Eukaryota; kingdom Viridiplantae; phylum Streptophyta; class Magnoliopsida; order Asparagales; family Amaryllidaceae; genus Agapanthus; species Agapanthus africanus. Next base: position 635,248,060 of record CM057343.1, read on the forward strand.
GGTTGGCGTCTGCATCGCTGCACTGGAATATGGTACTAAGAGCGACTCATCATTCGCCACTTAGGGATTTGGACTTTGGTCGGCGTCTGCATCGCTGCACTGAAATATGGTACCAGGAGTTTTTATTTACACATTTTTTTGTTTATTTACATATTCTTACATTCCCAGTTTAACGACTTAGAGGTCGACTGTTCCCAGTTTAACGACGTGGTGGTCGATCGTTCCCAGTTTAACGACGTGGTGGTCAGTTGTTTCCAGTTTAACGACGTGGTGGTCATCTGTTTCCAGTTTAACGACGTGGTGGTCAATCGTTCCCAGTTTAACGACGTGGTGGCCAGTTGTTTCCAGTTTAACGACGTGGTAGTCATCTGTTTCCAGTTTAACGACGTGGTGGCCATCTGTTTCCAGTTTAAAGATTTAGAGGTCTACTGTTTCCAGTTTAACGACTTAAAGGTCACCGGTTCCGGTCACCGGTTCCAGTTTAACGACTTAGAGGTCATCTGTTTCCTGTTTAAAGACTTAGAGGTCTACTGTTTCCAGTTTAACGACTTAGAGGTCATCTGTTTCCAGTTTAAAGACTTAGAGGTCTACTGTTTCCAGTTTAACCGCTTAGAGGTCCTCTGGTGTTCCCAGTTTAACGACATGGTGATCCTCTTTGCTTATCCCAGCTCCTTGAACTTTGATCTTGGCGGAGCTGTGTTGATGACCGTAGCTCTGTGGCTTGCCGATGCATCCGAGGACTGTGAGGTTTTTCCAAGCTTATATTGGTCCTCTGCCCAATCTTTGAAAACACAGCAGTCTTCAATGGTATGACTCACCACCCTATGGTATGGGCAGTATACGGGATTGCCGGTCATATTCATTCATGTGGCCTCTTCGGAATAGGCAGTTACAGACCGTTGTTCAAGGCTTCCTCGAATATATTGCGGACATCATCCCTCCTGAAGGAGTACACCTTCTTCTTTCTCTCCATTAGAGTAGGTACCCTTACTGATGCTGGTCCTTGAGGCCGATCAGTCTTTGGTTCGCCCTTTCAGATAATGGCACATGTCTGAGAGGATTAGGTTCCCGAAGGGCTTCAGTCTCCATTTGTATAAAATCGGCGGTCGTAGCTTGATTGTTTGCTAACACGCCTTTAGACAGTTCTATCTCTCCCGTCTTGTATTGCCTTTCGACCCAATCTTTGAAGACGAAGCAGTCCTCAATGGCATGACCTATCACTCTGTGATAGGGGCAATATTTTGGGTCGTCGGTCATATTCGCTTCTTGCGGTCTCTTTGATTCTGGCAGTTGTAGACCGTTTCTTAGGGCGTCCTTGAATATCTTATGGACTTTGTCCCTTTTGAAGGAATAGACTTTTTCCAGTTTCTCTTTCAGAGGTGATTCCCCTTCGATGTATGTATTAGAGGGACTGGAGACTGATCGCGGCCGTTTTTCGCGAAGGCACTCCGCTCTTAGTTTGAAGGGGGTATCAGTTGGCTGCCTCCGGGTATCAATCCCTGGCTGTCACGCCCCGCTTCCCAGAGTACGCAAGATTGGGCACGTGACATAGCCAACCATGCTACCTGTGGGTAGGAAGTATCCATCCACAGTCACATTACGGTTGTAGAGATATCAAGAACAAGATAAATAAACTAATCTAACACATGTCCAAATCCATAATAACAAGAGTCAATAAACAATAAGTGCGGAAGCAAATAATCCAATACAATAAATAAATAGTACGTCCCATAATGTGGGCTCACATCTGGAAATGAAATGAAATAAATGAACTAATCACTATAGGACTCACAAATCAGCCTGCTGGCTGAAGTACTCCTGCTCGGTCGTCGACAGTGGTAAGGAATCTGGGCCATGCAAAACCCAGACGTCAGCGCGTCATGTCAACCAATAATATAATATGAACATGGTAATAAGCAATGCAGGGATGAACATGAATAAAGCAGTACTATGAAATAACAGTGCAGGGTAATGTACAGTGGTAACTAAACTGTCCTATCAGGTTTCTACTCTAAAGTCTTTGAAATCAATTGGTGAATCGTCGATGTAACTCAATAGTATCCCGTGCGTGCCCGGGACCACGGTCAAGATTCTCGGGGCTGAATCCGAGACGTGCCGCTAGGCAGTAATAGGTAGCAGGATGGGCGAGTGATGTCAGCATCATCACTCCGGGGCTGGCCAAGCCCGTAAGACTGATCAGAACAGGTATCGAACTGTTGAGTTACAAGTCGGTTTCACCTTTGATTTCCCCATACCCCCAAGTTATGTATGTCAGGTCGGGTATTCAGTAATCAAGAACTAATGCCAACACAGGATCAGGTAAAAGCAGGTTTTTCTGGATAGACAACAGGAACGGTCCATGAGGACCCCAAGTCAGGTTTGTTGGCATTAGGCATGAGATCAGGTAACAAGTCAGGTCATGGTACAACAGGTTGAGTCGGTATGTATAGGGTACCATGTCCGGTGCATCGGTATGTAAATATATGTCATGTGTATCAAGGTCGGGCCAATATGTGACGCAATCGAGGGTGTGCTCACAACAGGTATATAGTCGAATAAGGAACAACAGCAGGAAATAAAGTAAATAACAACAACAGTTCATTTAATCACAATGGTGCATGAATATGGTGCAGTTGTACTATATTAACAGGTTCGAGCACCCGTGGGGTGCACTAATCACAGGGTAGCGCAATATTAATAACAGAAGATTAATGAAGATATATATATATGTACGGCTATCGACCTTTAAGTAACAAAATGATTAACAGGTAGTTGTTATAACGGTTACGGTGGCAAAATACGATTTAGGTGGCAGTATTATGATGTATATCATATTTCGTCCAATGAGACAAGTAACTATACTTAGTTAATATTGCAAGTTTTATTAGTCAAACACTTAATTAGTTTAATGTAGCATGTAGCAAGTAATACTTGCCTCGACGGTTTCGCAAACCGGAAAACACGAACGTAGCGTCGGCGGAAAACACGCGACGGATGCACGGGCCACGGATCGAGTCCAAACAGCGAACAGCGGAACCACACGGACCAGAGTACTTCGCTGGAGAGTCGGATCAAGTCGTCGGCACGGCCGGAATCCGGCGAAATGTCAAAACAGCGACGAATTAGCAAACTACAAAGCGAAACAAGAATCGACCAGAGAGGGGATACAAGAAGGGGGATGGTGAAGAGAGGCTTACAGGGATAACCAGGGGGCAACCGCGACGGGTTCGACGGCGACGGGGCGCCGGCGAGGCAGCGGCAGCGGCAGTCCCGGCTGAAAATTGCTGGAGGTCGCTGGAATGGGATGGTGCGATGAGCGGAGGAGGTGCTGGCCTGATCTGGTTTGCAGGGGGAGAAGGAGGTGGTCGGCGGTGGCTCTGGCAACGACGGCGAGGATCGACGGCGGCTTTCCCGGTGACTGGGGTTAGGTGCTAGGGTTAGGCTCGGGTTTTGTGGCAGCGCCGGCGAGGGAAGGAGGAGGAAGATGAGGAGGTCGGGACGAGGGTGAAGGGAGGAAGTCGAGGACGTCGGCGATGGGAGGCGGCGGCGACGGCGAGCACTGCGTGCAGGTGGCGGTGGCGTCGGTTGCAGCTGCAGGCTCTGGAAGGAGGGAGGAGAGGAGGAAGGGGGTGCGGTCGAGGCTGTGGAGGCGAGGATGATGACGGCGAGGTCGCGGGGAGGTCGGCGGCGACGGCACGACGAGGCTAGGGTTTCTCGCGGGGTTCGTCGATGGGGTTAGGGTTCACGCGAGTTTTCTCTCTGGGAAGATGAGGGAACAGTGAAGTTATAAATATATAAGAGAGAGAGAGAGATAAAGAAAACGAGGTGGGGCCCACGAGAGATTTGACGCTCGTGATTGGCTGGGAGCGGGTACGGAAAGTTTAAAAGGAAAATTTTAAAAGATTTAAAAAGATTTACAGGGATTAAGACGTTCTGAAAGGAACAGAAATATATATATTATAGTTTTATATTATTAAATTTAAATGGGTATTTCGGCGCTAAATGAAACATTTCCAAATCGCGTCCGGGTTGCGCCCAAATGTTTCAAATTCAAATTATAGGATTTTAAGCGAGTTCCAAATTTTAAAATGAGATGTTTTATGATTAAAATGCATGCCCCCAAGTCGGACACTTGCATGCGCGCGTAGTCGTCCAAACTTGCCCGTTTCACCAAACGGGATGAAATCTCGACGCGCGGACGCTACCACGCGACTAGTGGTGACGAGTAGGCCAACATGAATATTTTTAATTTCACTTTAGGTGTTAAAATTTGTTATAGGCAAAAATGACTTAGCCGGTTAAAATTTAGCAATAAGCACCAAATAAGCAGGATAATTGAAAGGAGCAATGTCTAACATTCAACTAGTACCAGAAATAGTATTATTGGGCTCGGGTGTTACATCATACCCAACTACAAAAGAATTTCGTCCTCGAAATTCCAAGAATACAAGATAGCTAACTACAGGAAAAGGTGAGGGAATTTCTGCCGGATCTCGTCTTCTCGCTCCCAAGTGGATTCTCCATGCAATCGGTTACCCCAAGAAACTAGCACAAGAGGGATAACCTTGTTCTTAAGAACCTTTTCTCTTCGATCCTTGATTTCAACTGGTCGCTCCTCAAAAGTTAGGTCCTCCCGTATGGTCAACTCCGAATGATCCAAGACGTGAGTTTCATCGCGAACATACCTCCGTAGTTGAGATACATGAAACACATCGTGCACTCCTGTCAATGACTGTGGTAACGCCAAACGGTACGCTACCTCTCCAACACGCTCCAATATCTCGAAGGGTCCAACGAATCGAGGACTAAGCTTTCCCCGACTTCCAAAGCGAATCACCCCTCTAGTCGGTGATATCTTCAGGAATACCAAATCACCCACGGCGAACTCTAGAGGTCTTCTTAACGTGTCAGCCCAACTTTTCTGTCTGTCTTGAGCTGCCTTCATATGCTTCCTGATTGTATTCACCTTCTCGACCTTCTGTACTACCAAATCTGGTCCTAGTAACCTTCGTTCACCAACATCATCCCAACAAACAGGTGAACGGCACTTACGACCATACAACGCTTCAAACGAAGCCATCTGAATAGTCGCTTGGAAGCTATTGTTGTACGAAAACTCCACCAGGTGTAGATCATCCTCCCAAGAACCTTTGAAGTCCAACATGCAAGCCCTCAACATATCTTCAAGGGTCTGGATCGTTCTCTCCGATTGTCCATCAGTCTGAGGATGATAAGCTGTGCTAAACTTCAATCGAGTCCCCAAACTTTCTTGTAAACTCCTCCAGAAGTGCGACAAGAACCTCGTGTCCCGATCGGACACGAGGCTCACCGGTACTCCATGCAATCTTACAATCTCCTGCATGTACCGCTCTGCCAAAGTCTCCGTCGATTGACCAACCCAAAAAGGAATAAAGTGAGCTGCCTTGGTCAACCGATCGACAATCACCCATACTGCATTGTTGCCCTTTGGACTCCGCGGTAAAGCCGTCACGAAATCCATGGTGATATGTTCCCACTTCCACTGAGGAATCGGAAGTGGTTGCAACAAACCAGCAACCCTTTGGTGTTCAGCCTTGACTTGCTGACACACCAAGCACTTAGCCATGAAGCGAGCAATCTCCCGTTTCATACCTTCCCACCAGAAGTGCTGTCGAATATCTCGGTACATCTTTGTCCCTCCTGGATGTACAGAGTAAGCTGAACTGTGTGCCTCCCTCATAAGCTCTTCACGCACATCCCCTTTTGGCACACACACACGGCTACCATACCTCAACGAACCATCTTCGTGGATCAGTAAATCGGTTCGTAGTCCAGCTTCAACCTGCTCCCGAAACTTTTGCAGTCTAGGATCCTGCGTTTGTGCCGCTTTAATCTTCTCAACTAAGGACGACTGTACTTGCAACTGCATCAACTGTCCCGTAGCATGTGGTAGCACAACCTCCAAGTCAAATCTCCGAAAATCCGCAATGGTCTCCCTCTGTGCAGTCAATACCTGAATTGTTGGTAACCAACTAAGCGCATCCGGCACGACGTTAACCTATCCCGGATGGTACTTAAGATCAAGGTCGTAGTCGGCCATCAGCTCCAACCATCTGTGTTGCCTCATATTCAACTCCTTCTGAGTGAACACATACTTCAAACTCTTGTGATCTGTAAAAACTTCGACTCTCTCGCCCAAAAGGTAGTGTCTCCAAATCTTCAAGGCGAAGATCACTGCCGCAAGCTCCAAGTCATGAGTCAGATAATTCTTCTCATGAGTCTTCAGTTGTCTTGATGCGTAAGCTACGACCTTCCCCTTCTGCATCAAAACACATCCCAATCCTTTTCCAGATGCGTCGCTGTGAATCACCAGTCCTCCTGAATTATCTGGTACGGTCAGGATAGGGGCGGTTATCAACTTCTGCTTCAACGTCTCGAAGGCCAATGCACATCCATCCGTCCAAACAAACGGTACCTCCTTGCGCGTGAGCTTGGTTAACGGCTCTGCCAAACGAGCGAAGTTCTCCACAAATCTCCTGTAGTATCCGGCCAAACCAAGGAAACTTCTTATCTTAGCCACATTTCTCGGAATAAGCCAATCTCGAACCACTGCAATCTTCTCGGGATCGACGGCGATTCCATCGCCCGACACGACATGCCCCAGAAACTTCACTTCTTCCAGCCAGAATTCGCACTTACTCATCTTCGCATACAATTTCTCCTGTCTCAGCGTCTGCAGTGCGATCTTCAAATGCTCAGCATGCTCCTCCGGACTCTTCGAGTATACCAGAATATCGTCAATGAATACCACAATAAACTGGTCCAAGAATGGTGAAAAGATTCTGTTAATCAAGTCCATGAATATTGCTGGCGCATTCGTTACTCCGAAGGGCATCACTAGATACTTGTAATGTCCATACCGAGTTTGAAACGCCGTCTTGCAAATATCTTCTGCTTTCACTCAGACCTGATGATATCCGGATCGCGAATCCAGTTTTGAGAATACTCTCGCGCCACTAAGCTGCTCAAAAGTTCCCCAATGCAAGGGATCGGGTACTCGTCCTTACTAGTCACCCGGTTTAATTCTCGATAATTGATGCACATCCTTCTCGTGACATCCTTCTTCTTTACTTAGAAGAACTGGAATTCCCCAAGGCAAGCTACTGCTTCGAATCCAACCCTTCTCAAGTAATTCACCAACTTGCTTCTTAACTCCTTCCAATTCCACTGGTGCCATCGGATAATAAGATTTTGGTACTGGCGCTGCACAGGGAATAAGGCCAATCGCGAACTCCACGTCTCGCTTCGGCAGTAAGCCCGATATATCCTCAAACACATCCATAAAGTCGCGAACAACTGCCGGCTCTACATTACTATCAACTTCCATAGCTGCAAGAACACTGTTTGTCGGCCTAGCCCTAAACTCGACTGGCCCGACAGAACTGCTTCCTTACCGCAACTGCTGTCTGCATCGTTGGCTGCGAAAGGTCCAGCGAAACTTCTGAGTCTCGTCCATTCTGCTGCATGCGCGTCCATGGCGCTCCATTCTGCCTTAGTCCGATGAACTTCTCTTTCATTTCCTCCCGTGCAGTCCGCGGGAAGAATTTCTCCAGGAAACTTTTAGAGAAATCAGCCCAACTGATTGGCTTGGGCAAGCGGGTCTCCATCACTCTCGGCGTAATCCACTAGCTGAAAGCGCACCACAACAACTCTCTTGTCCTTTGGGATCTGTGCCGCAATCAGCAAATTCTCCTTGTCACTAGCCACTGCTCGGCTGGTAACAGCTCCTTTAAACCAGTAAATGTAGACGGACCCAAAAGTCTGAAATCTGCTACGGTCCTTACTCGGTCAACTGGTCTAGTTCCAATATCGTTCACAGACTGCTGAACGATCTGCAAACCTTCCTGAAACAAGTCCGCTTGCTGCTGGATCAGCTCGGTCTGTTTCTTTGATTTCCAGCATTCCTCTTATCACTCCAAGCATGGCGGCTTCGTTCACACGCCTCCGGTACGTCTTCAACTTCTTACCTGTCATAATCCTGAACTCAAAACACCCAACATTAGCATGATGATAGATTTTGAATATGGATCAAGGCTAGAACTCCAAGATACTTAAATAGAGTACCGCATTGTAGCTATGCCGCGGTATCATAGCCGCAATTACTTAACTCCACCCAAGTCGCCCAAGTCCTAGGGACAACAAGAAGTCAGGTTTTCGAGTTAACATGCAAAGTAAGTTTGCACGTCGACATGATCCGGAAGGATGTGATTCAAGAATGGTAAAACGGTCAAGGTGGTAGGACATGTTTTCCTAAGCACGGGTATCCTGATTCGTGTATCGGGTACAATACCCAACTACAAAAGAATCAACCCAACTAACCTATGGCTCTGATGCCAAAAGAACCATGTCACGCCCCGCTTCCCAGAGTACGCAAGATTGGGCACGTGACATAGCCAACCATGCTACCTGTGGGTAGGAAGTATCCATCCACAGTCACATTACGGTTGTAGAGATATCAAGAACAAGATAAATAAACTAATCTAACACATGTCCAAATCCATAATAACAAGAGTCAATAAACAATAAGTGCGGAAGCAAATGATCCAATACAATAAATAAATAGTACGTCCCATAATGTGGGCTCACATCTGGAAATGAAATGAAATAAATGAACTAATCACTATAGGACTCACAAATCAGCCTGCTGGCTGAAGTACTCCTGCTCGGTCGTCGACAGTGGTAAGGAATCTGGGCCATGCAAAACCCAGACGTCAGCGCGTCATGTCAACCAATAATATAATATGAACATGGTAATAAGCAATGCAGGGATGAACATGAATAAAGCAGTACTATGAAATAACAGTGCAGGGTAATGTGCAGTGGTAACTAAACTGTCCTATCAGGTTTCTACTCTAAATTCTTTGAAATCAATTGGTGAATCGTCGATGTAACTCAATAGTATCCCGTGCGTGCCCGGAACCACGGTCAAGATTCTCGGGGCTGAATCCGAGACGTGCCGCTAGGCAGTAATAGGTAGCAGGATGGGCGAGTGATGTCAGCATCATCACTCCGGGGCTGGCCAAGCCCGTAAGACTGATCAGAACAGGTATCGAACTGTTGAGTTACAAGTCGGTTTCACCTTTGATTTCCCCATACCCCCAAGTTATGTATGTCAGGTCGGGTATTCAGTAATCAAGAACTAATGCCAACACAGGATCAGGTAAAAGCAGGTTTGTCTGGATAGACAACAGGAACGGTCCATGAGGACCCCAAGTTAGGTTTGTTGGCATTAGGCATGAGATCAGGTAACAAGTCAGGTCATGGTACAACAGGTTGAGTCGGTATGTATAGGGTACCATGTCCGGTGCATCGGTATGTAAATATATGTCATGTGTATCAAGGTCGGGCCAATATGTGACGCAATCGAGGGTGTGCTCACAACAGGTATATAGTCGAATAAGGAACAACAGCAGGAAATAAAGTAAATAACAACAACAGTTCATTTAATCACAATGGTGCATGAATATGGTGCAGTTGTACTATATTAACAGGTTCGAGCACCCGTGGGGTGCACTAATCACAGGGTAGCGCAATATTAATAACAGAAGATTAATGAAGATATATATATGTACGGCTATCGACCTTTAAGTAACAAAATGATTAACAGGTAGTTGTTATAACGGTTACGGTGGCAAAATACGATTTAGGTGGCAGTATTATGATGTATATCATATTTCGTCCAATGAGACAAGTAACTATACTTAGTTAATATTGCAAGTTTTATGAGTCAAACACTTAATTAGTTTAATGTAGCATGTAGCAAGTAATACTTGCCTCGACGGTTTCGCAAACCGGAAAACACGAACGTAGCGTCGGCGGAAAACACGCGACGGATGCACGGGCCACGGATCGAGTCCAAACAGCGAACAGCGGAACCACACGGACCAGAGTACTTCGCTGGAGAGTCGGGTCAAGTCGTCGGCACGGCCGGAATCCGGCGAAATGTCAAAACAGCGACGAATTAGCAAACTACAAAGCGAAACAAGAATCGACCAGAGAGGGGATACAAGAAGGGGGATGGTGAAGAGAGGCTTACAGGGATAAACAGGGGGCAACCGCGACGGGTTCGACGGCGACGGGGCGCCGGCGAGGCAGCGGCAGCGGCAGTCCCGGCTGAAAATTGCTGGAGGTCGCTGGAATGGGATGGTGCGATGAGCGGAGGAGGTGCTGGCCTGATCTGGTTTGCAGGGGGAGAAGGAGGTGGTCGGCGGTGGCTCTGGCAACGACGGCGAGGGTCGACGGCGGCTTTCCCGGTGACTGGGGTTAGGTGCTAGGGTTAGGCTCGGGTTTTGTGGCAGCGCCGGCGAGGGAAGGAGGAGGAAGATGAGGAGGTCGGGACGAGGGTGAAGGGAGGAAGTCGAGGACGTCGGCGATGGGAGGCGGCGGCGACGGCGAGCACTGCGTGCAGGTGGCGGTGGTGTCGGTTGCAGCTGCAGGCTCTGGAAGGAGGGAGGAGAGGAGGAAGGGGGTGCGGTCGAGGCTGTGGAGGCGAGGATGATGACGGCGAGGTCGCGGGGAGGTCGGCGGCGACGGCACGACGAGGCTAGGGTTTCTCGCGGGGTTCGTCGATGGGGTTAGGGTTCACGCGAGTTTTCTCTCTGGGGAGATGAGGGAACAGTGAAGTTATAAATATATAAGAGAGAGAGAGAGAGAGATAAAGAAAACGAGGTGGGGCCCACGAGAGATTTGACGCTCGTGATTGGCTGGGAGCGGGTACGGAAAGTTTAAAAGGAAAATTTTAAAAGATTTAAAAAGATTTACAGGGATTAAGACGTTCTGAAAGGAACAGAAATATATATATTATAGTTTTATATTATTAAATTTAAATGGGTATTTCGGCGCTAAATGAAACATTTCCAAATCGCGCCCCGGTTGCGCCCAAATGTTTCAAATTCAAATTATAGGATTTTAAGCGAGTTCCAAATTTTAAAATGAGATGTTTTATGATTAAAATGCATGCCCCCAAGTCGGACACTTGCACGCGCGCGTAGTCGTCCAAACTTGCCCGTTTCACCGAACGGGATGAAATCTCGACGCGCGGATGCTACCACGCGACTAGTGGTGACGAGTAGGCCAACATGGATATTTTTAATTTCACTTTAGGTGTTAAAATTTGTTATAGGCAAAAATGACTTAGCCGGTTAAAATTTAGCAATAAGCACCAAACAAGCAGGATAATTGAAAGGAGCAATGTCTAACATTCAACTAGTACCAGAAATAGTATTATTGGGCTCGGGTGTTACACTGGCTCATGAACCAAAGTTTGATTTTGCTGTAATTGCAATCGGGCGACTTGGGTCGCGAGATCTGCCGCGACGTTTGCCAATTCGTCGACCTTGGACTGTACCTTGGCTAACTTCTCATCCATGTCCTGAAGCTGCCTCTGAAGCCATCGGAATAATACTTGTTCTGCAGTCCCGGTTATGACAACCGGCTCATCCTTATTGCCTGAGCTCAATTCCGCAGGAACCCCGGGCTTCTTTGGCTCATCGGCCTGAGCGAGCTCTTCATCATTTAGACCGAGTCGACGTTGGGTAGCGTCCACCACATCATCACCATGGCTGTGAAGTATAGGAGGGTCCGTTTCTTCATGTCCGACCATGTACATAGTGTGGACCACATATTCAGCCGTCTCTTCATCTTTGGCGGGGTAACCCCGTTCTTGGAGTCTCATGAAGCTCAGCCTAGCATGAGCCCTAACCCTTTTGTTGGCTCTGTATCTGAGCCTTTTATGTCTTAGCTTCTCGATTTTGAGGGCTTGGCGGGCATCCGTTTTCTGGGAAGCCACCGTGAATTGATTAGCGAGGAGCTTAGAGAAGACACCGGATCGAGCAGTTGTCAGGGGCACCGCCGGAGTCTTCTCGAGACGCCTTGTTGCTTTGTTGGTGTTGATGTCCTTACCCCCAGCTGAGGCCAAGGAAAGTCGTTCAAACACCGACTTGCGTTTGAGTTGGGGCGCCTTCAAGACCACCACATTTGGCCTCTTGCCTTTCGAGACCGGTTTGTCTGTCACCGGAACTTGAGGAGCTGGGATGACGTTAGTTGACACGAACAGAATAGAGCCGAATGGTAGCGGCGGCTCCTCCCACTGTCGCCCAAGACTAGCCGGAAGGACTGTCCTGGCGTCCATTTTCATCGTGTAGAAGATGAGAGCTGAGTTCATATTCGGAGACATTGTTGAAAGGTGATTGCTTGAAAATCTGCATGAAAGAGCATTATTTTAGTATAAATATAGATATGTATATTGATTGAGTTCACATGAACGTTTAACCCGAAATATTGGAGGAGAGACATGTCCCACTGGGCGTGCCAGAATCTGTAGGGTGTTTTTCGTCACCCTATTGAGATGGGAATACGCGCGCGCTTGTCAGGTGCATTACAGATTCCCTCTGCTTAGAGTAGGCTGGGGTTTATTGATTGTAGGGATCCGAATCTCCGGTAGCCGTGGACTAAGCTGCCGTTAATTACCCCTCGTCTTTGGAGCGAGGAAACCTCCGATTGACAGGTTAAACTGGTCATGCGAACTCAACGTGCAGTGTTGTGTTTTGAAGGGGTTTTGGATATATCGGGGGCCCCGCAGAGTTTAACGGAGTATGTATGTGTGTGTGTAATGGAAAAGGGCATCCAAAGGATGCCTGGGAGAAAGCGCTCGAGCGCTAGCGCTTTGAGCGCTCGGGAGCTAGCGCTTTGGGCGCACGTGGGCGCTCGGGCGCCAGCGCTTTGGGCGCTCGCGTTTTGAGCGCCAGGGCGCTAGCGCTCTGAGCGTAAGGGCGCTAGCGCCTCACGTGTCAGGCACGTGGGCGCTCGGACGCTAGCGCTTTGAGCGCAAGAGCACTAACACTTTGGGCGCTAATGCTTTGGGCGCTAGCGCCCTACGTGCCAGGAACGTAGGCGCTCGGGCGCTAGCGCTTTGGGCGCTAGCTTTTTGAGCGCAAGGACGCTAGCGCTAGCGCCTCTAGCGCCTCACGTGCCAGACACGTGGGCGCTCGGGAGGCAAAAGGGACTTGGTCCCTGCAATGGATTTGTACTCTAAAAAAGTAACACTTATTATTTTGTGTGTGTGTGTGTGTGTGTGTGTGAGGAGTTAAACTCCTAGGATATTTTGAAGCTGATGAAGGGGGCTTCTCCCCTTGAGCCCTGGATCTTCCCCAAAGTGGGGTTTCTGGAGACGGGTCTCCTTTTTCTTCCTGTCGTTTGGCCGGATCTTGGAGAAAGGGGGTGAGATTTAAAAATCTCCCCTTTTTGAGATCTAATAGAAGATCCAAGCTCCCCTTTGTGGGTTTTGTGGTGAAAACTATTTAGTTTTTGAAAAGGAAGAGTAAAACTCTTGATTTAATTCAAAAGAAAAAAGAAGGTTTTAGAACCTTGAGGAAGGAGAAAGAGACACATGCCCTAATTTTTGAGAATGAAAAAGTATATATTTTATTCATCATGATGTTGCCATTTATAGCCTTACACATTTTCATATAGCCCTTTGGGCTTTACAAAATGGCATTTTGCCCATCTCATGGCTCATGTGCTATTTCTTTTTGCACATAAGCCATGGGCTTTACAAAAATTTGGCTTTATGCCCATTTTGTTTACATTCATGCATAAAAAAATTACATAAAAATTATTTATTACATGATTTTTATTTTGGCATGGAGGAGGGCCAGCCGCTTCATGTTCGGACTCGACCTGGGCATGGGCCCACTTGGCTTGGGGCTGACTTTGATTTTGATTTTGACTTGGTCAACCGAGGTGCAATTTCGACTTCAACAATAAGAATATGTAAACTAATTTCATATTTAAAATTCAAGTATCAAAGTTATCAAAAATACAATAAATTTCAATTTATAAGAATTTCTATAAATATTTTAAAGTACAAATACAAGTATTTTAAACATTCAAGAAAATTTCATATTTTCAAACATGAATACAAGTGCTAAAATTTTACACATACTTAGGAATACCAATATATGTATATTAGGATCCAGGGTTACATTGGCTGAGTCCAAATGGGCTCAGCTCGGGTCAGTCCGTCTTTTTAGCTTCATTTTCTTCGTTTTGATACCCTAAACGTTCTCATTCAACCCGAGAGTTGCAAATTCCTTCAATTCCATCTTTAAATCTCTTTTAATCTACTTAATTCGTCTTTTTAATTTAGCATACCTCTCTTCTCCATCCCCTATAAATTCATGGCTACCTCATTCAATTTTCCCTTAGGTAACACTCTGAAATTTCTCTCAAAAATCCTATTTTTAGTCCAAGTTCTCCCCAAGCCAAAAGACGCCGAGCTTCGCGAAATCGTACCTTCGTACCCTCAAGTTCAAGTCTTTATGAAGCTAACTTCTCTCTCTATGTTACTCCACAAGTCGCCGAAAGACGTCAATAGTTTACTATCCTCCTTACATTGCGGTCTCGGTTCTTCAAACCGAGACTCTTTTTTTCCGCCGCATGTAGTCTTACCAGCGGTTTTCAAGTAAGTCTCCCCATCTCTCATCCCTCTTCTCTTTGAATCAATCCCTTGCCTTGTCGCAAAACACGTCTAGATTTGTGCTACATCCATGTTTTCTGTATCTAAATAATCTCCGTTAAATCGAAATTCTCTTTATGCGTTATTAAAAGAAAAAGAAAAGTTTGTGACGAAATTAACCTACTACTAATTCTAACCAAGTTATGATAATCATCTAATATCAAATGACATGTAATCCGCGTTATTAAAATTCTCTTCAAGACATGCCTTTTTGCTATATACAAGTAACATCAAGTTTCATGTAACTTTTACTATTCTTTATATCTTATCATGAATTTAGAATTGTTATACATATTTTAGTGATAACTTACGGGGTAATGACCTTCCTTACACACGCACAGTTTGGAATCATAGCACGCTCCTATATTGTCGTGTTTGTCTAAAAGAATCAGATTTCACTAAAATACCATCAAGTTACCAAAATCGAATTTATCAATACTTCTTTCTCTTGGCAATTTCGTCCCTCACAACCCTAGTTAGGGGGGCCCTATTAAAAGATGGTACAGATTATCGCACGTCTTGGATCTAGTGTGTGGGATCAGATATTTTCACGTAGTGCGTTCTCAAAGGAAAAGAAAATACGGTTTTAAACAAAATAAAACAATTTCAATCACTTTTAATATACTAATTAATAGTCATATATATATATATATATATATATATATATATATATATATATATAAAACTTAAAAGAAAACAACTTTGCAAAATATTAATTTCAATAAAATACTTTAAATTAAAAGATTAAGTTTTTATTAAAATATCTCAAGTTTTCCAAAAGTTAGATTTTTCATTAAAATACCATAAACTTTTAAAAGATAGGTTTTGTTACTAAAATACCACAAAATCTAAAATATATTTTTATTAAAAACTCTCGACATTCTAATTAACATATTTTTACCCAAACATCCAGAAGGTTTCAAAACAAAGCATTTTACATAAAACACACCCGAGCTTTCAAATGAACTATTTTACATGAATACCATGAAGCTCTAAATGATCTAAATTCACCAAAATATCTAGAATATGTAACATGTTTAATATTTAAGGTATTTAGGTAACAAATGGGTTTAGACGATATCTTTTCTTTTGAGCCTCAGGGAGTCAGAAAAAGTGGGTGCTTGCCTAGTTAAGACAAACTAGTATTTGTATGGCAATTGTCCTTGAAAAGGGCACAAATGCTGCCGACCAAGGGCACAAATTGCCATATTAAATCACATAAATACCGAATCATACTGAAGCAAATATAACCCAACACTTGATAATCTACAAGACTTGTACTCAAATCATTGCATGCTAGACTTGACTTATCTTGAATCATGAATATCACTTGACATGAATACTCTTGACTCAATCAAACTTATTACATGCTTGATTAGACTTGACCCGAATCATGAATACGTAACGACTTGATATGAACACTAAACACTGTTGAATATAGTGCCATCAAGACAATTATTGTAATTGCAGGTAGGCAATTATAGTAATTGAAGAAGGATCTATACGGATAGAACAGTCTTGCTCGAGATGATAATATGTTATCCGGTTTGTCTTTATCATTAACGTGTATACGTTTTACTCGTTATTACGTGTCCCTAATACATAATGATAAAACCCATAGGATTTTTTCTTGACTACCAGAGTTGTGATGGCGATCATGCTTGTGAGAGCTGGGTAGTCCATAAGCACATCCTTAAATGTCCCTAGTTGTGGAAGTATCGAGACTGGACATCGATATTCCAGAGTAGACTAGTGTATACATTTCTAGACCCCGACGAGGGACGGTGGCAGGTCTCATAGCCATTGGTGTGTTGCACCTAAGATTGTATACAGGTGCTCACTGGAGGTGAGTACACCAGACGTACTCGCCGAGAACTTTTCGATGATACTATACATATCGTCAGATAGCATTTCTCTGGTGACATGAGTACAAATAGTCTATAGACCTGAGATCGTCATTTGTCATGTGTGAGTTCCCACTGTACTTAGATTACTACCCTACCACGGCTCTACTGAGTTGTGCAAACAGGTTTTAATTGGGTATAGTCCCGAGCCATATGGAGGCAGTGAGCGATCAGAAGGGATTCGTCTCTCCCGGTATAGGGAGTCGATGTTACGCTGTGTTCGATTGGCCATCACTATAAGTCCCTGGTCAGGGCGGATGAGATTTACTGATCGGAAATCAATAGTTTCTCGGTAAGCAATGGGCTTGACACCAACACGACTTATCGGGTTATTAGGGGTCTGACGTTATCCACCCCCTAGACCCGGTATGCGACACTCTTAGGTGAAGAGACCAGACTGTACGGAGATTGTCATTTACAGGCTCTGTAGGAATACAGACGAGCTTGCTTGTCGACCTTCTTTTCGTTCAATACGTGGTTTGTCGTTACGTACAACTAGTGCCGCTGACGTGTTTGTGGTTAAACCCACTGTCAGTGTATTGTCGAGTCTTTAAAGTACCACACAGAAGGTTTCCCGGTTCAGGCGAAACGATATAGTGTGCGTATTTTGATACGTACGGGGATTCGATTAAATACGTGTACTTGATACATGTACTTTAATCAAACGTTTTGATAATACTATCAGGTTTGAAAGATAGCCGGATCATGGTGAGCTGGTATTATATCCCTCATTATCTCTCTTTTGGGTATTTGTATTTTGATAAAAATATGGTATTTATACGAATACGAGTATTTGTATGAATATGAGTATTTGTATCTTGATACGAGTATTTGTATCTTGATACGAATACGGATACAAATATAGGTATATGTATTTATTGCATATAAGGGGGTGTTTATACACATTTTGGTTTTCTTTTGGAAGCATTGTGAAGTGTGTGGGGTTGTGACTCACATGGTGAGTCACAATTCCACCCATACACTTCACAAAGGGATAAGAGCAAGTAAGAGTGAGAGGATTAGCTTTAGACTTTATTCTACACTCACTTGTCTTCTCCCTTCTCTTTTATGTTAGCTTCTAAAAGGAACAGAAAAATTTGAAAAAGAGAGAGAACAAGAGATAAACACCACTACTACATCACACACACTCTATTTCTAACAAGCTTAGTGTGTGAGTTGCTTCACTTGTGGTTCTTGATGTGAAGCTAAAGCTTGATTCCGGATTCTCTCAGGTAGATCATCTTTGGCAAGATTGATCAGCTTGCAAGCTTATTCCCGATGACTTCGGAGCCTAGCGAGAGTCAATGGAGCGGTGTAGGAGTCTTCCATAATTGGGCGGACATGCAACAAAGGTAGTTAGCTCCCTGACCTTGTATGTGTGTGTATCCTAGTTTTGTGTTTAGAATCGATTCTAGGGTTTTGATCGCTAGTGCTTGCATAAAAGTTTTTGTTTTCTCTTCCATCTTGGCCGCGAGTCTTACGACGCGAGCACTGAAGACCTAACAGACACGAATACTTGAACTTGACATGAACACTTGATATGACTTGTACTAAACCTTCATGCTTGATCCAACTTGACTCGAACCATGAATACAATTGACATGACTTGTACTTGACATGACTATATGATTCTTAACATAAACTTAATCTTGAAAACTTAATATTATACATCATCTTTTGTATTCATGAATTCGATTAAGACTGGTAAGTTTAATCACAGAGTAATATACACGGGGTGTTGGGATAGTTTGAGTGTAAATCCAACGGAATCTCAGGAGTCCCATACTAATGTCATATCACGAGTTCATGAATTCACGAATGAGGGTCCGTGGTTCCTTACTCTTGGGGCCCTACCCGAGAATACTTTTGAGATTGGTTGAAATTCACGCTTGAACTCACGTTAGTTAGCTTACCCTTTTAGTGGCCTCTTTAAGACACATTACTATTCATTACATGTTCATGACTTTTACTTATTACATGCTCAATATACCTATACTACACGGCCATGATATACTTATTTTCTATGTTCATGTTACATTGCTATACTTATGTTATATTGCCATGTTTATATACATATTGCCATACTCATGATAGCTTGCCATGTGTATATAGTTGCTAGGTTTAATTGACACTCTTATACAACCACATTAAAATTCATGTTCTCCTTACATGTTGTCCTTTACCACATTCACATTCCTATCCTTTTTAGGGACTTATCGAGCGCAAGTTCACTGGCGGGCATTCCACTCATTTGTTTGTTTCCTTGGAATGTTCGTCAGGTGATCTAAGGACTGAAGAGATCAAGCCGAGTAAAGAGGATTACTCTCAGCTTGTGGAGCATACCAACTACTAGTTCCTTACTTCATCTTTTCTTTTCTGTATGCCACATGTTTAGACACCTTCATTTTATGTTTCTTGTTTCAGACATTATGTATTAGTTTAACTCTGTAAAGTTTGGAATATAAATATATAAAGTTAGATTTTCATTATCATGTCGTTCTTGTCTTTTCATACTGCTTACTTTACGCATAGCATATTTGTTTCGAGAAAATATCTTTTCAGAATAAATACGTCGCGGGTATCGTCACGTGTATGCTCCCGTCTTTTGGATAGCGGGACGTGACATTAGATCATAGAGAGCTATATAAACAAGAAACGGGATTTTTATCCTTACCAACTGGATCTCGTTGTGCATGGTAACAAGCATGCATGAACTATTTCTCGAAGTATGTGTCTGGATAGTCTAAATTCTCGATAGCTAGCTCTAGGTCTTCCAATCAAAAAACAATGTCGATGAAGACGTATAGGTGCACTATTACATGGTGGGGATTGCAATTTTCCATGAATTTCCCATTTTTCACTCAACGATGGAATCTTGCTTATTTCTTTTTTTGAGAATCGGCGAATCAAATGATATTTCTGTTCCAATTTCTGCCGCTTCTTCTCTCCCTAAATCAAAAATTTTCTTGCCATAATGGTGAAATGGTAGATATGCGAGACTCAAAATCTTGTGCAAAAAAGCGTGAAGGTTCGAGTCCTCTTCAAGACATAATATTGAGAATGCTTATTGAATGAGCATTCTCAATAACAGATTTTGAATCTAATCAATATTGATATACCGAGTATCTTATCTGTTGATATGAAGTATTCCGGCGATCCTCACAATCCAAGTCTGAGCTGTTGAAATTGGAATAGGTTCGGTAGCGGATCACGAAATCTTGGTGATCTTCTCCATCTAATGAATGAGAAGACCGCTTGGAAATCGTCTGCTCTGCGCCACCCACCCTCCCCCCAAGTATATGATTCAACAGAAATCATACAAGGATAGATTGATAGAAAGCTCTAGTAAAATACCCACCATTACCTGTAACCCGGCGGATAAAATACATTACATGGTATGTTTTAGGGATTGGCGACTTACCCATTTTCGCTAAGAAATGGATTTCTCATCCCATTACAATATGATCAAGAAGGAGAGGACGAACCAGTACTCTCTTTTGGTATTTCGATTGAAATACTCATAAATGGTATTTTACGTAGAAATAGTATTCGTGCTTACTTTGATGATCCACGGTACAGAAGAAAGAGTTCGGGAATTACTAAATATGGGACCTAGAGGTGGATTCAATAGTCAAAAAAGAAGATTTGATCTAGACACCTGTAATTTTGGGGTCATATCTAATATTCAGAGTTTGCCTCTGTTGGATACAGTGCCCTTAAGGCAATTATTGTAATTACAGGTAGGCGATTATGATAATTGAGGGAGGACCTATACAGGTAGAACAATTTTACTTGAAACGATAGTATGCTATCTGATTTGTCTTTATCATTGATGTGTATATGTTTTACTTGTTTTTACGTGTCGCTAATACATAATGATGAAGCCCGTAAGATTATTGCTTGACTACCAGTATTATGATGACGATCATACATGTGGGAACTGGGTAGTCCATAAGCACATCTTTAAATGTCATTAGTCGAGAGAGTATCGAGATGAGGCATCAATATTCCAGAGTAGACTAGTGTATACGTTTCTAAACCCCAACGAGGGGCGGTGGCTGATCTCACAAGCTATTGGTGTTGTGTCACCTAAGATAGTATACATGTGCTCACTGAAGGTGAGTACACTGGACGGACTAGCCGAGAACTTTTAGATGGTATTATATCTATCGTCAGACAGCAGTTCTCTAGTGGCATGAGTACAGATTAGTCCTTTGATCTGAGATCATCATTTATCTCGTGTGGGTTCTCACTGTACTTAGATTACTACTTTACCACGTCTCAAAGGAGTCGTGCAAACATGTTTTAGTTGGGTACAGTCCCGAGCCATATGGAGGCAGTGAGCGATTGTCAGGAATTCGTCTCTCCTTGTATTAGAAGTCGATGTCGCACTGTGTTCGGTTGGCTATCGCCTTAAATCCGTGGTCACGGTGGATGAGATTTACTAATAGGAGTTCAGTAGTTTCTCGATTGGTAACGAGCTTGACTCCGACACGACTTATCGGGTTATTAGGAGTCTGAAATTATCCACCCCTAGACTCGGTATGCAATACTCTTATACGAAGAGACCGGACTGTACGGATATTGTCACATTCAAGCTCAGTAGGATACAAACGGACTTGATTATCGACCTTCCTTTCGACAGATACATGGGTAGTCGTTACGTACAGCTAGTGCCACTGACGTGCTTAAGGTTTTGGATTTATCCAGTAAATCACTGCTAGTGTATTGTCGATTCTTTAAAGTCCCACACAGAGGGTTTTCCCGTTTCATGCGATATAATGTAGAGACCGTATATTGATACGTGCAGAGGTCCGATTCAATACGTGTATTAGCTACACGGATTTTAATCGGACGGTTGATAATACTAGCCGGCTTAGGATTAAGCCGGATTATTAAATCAAGTTTTGATTTAACAATTTATATATATAATCTAGTATTATTGTTCACTATTCTTTTTCTCTCTCTCTTGGCAATTTGTATTTTTATATGGATACGCGTATATATATTTCGATACGTATACCGGATTGTATTCCGTATTTATAAGGAATACTTTTAGATTGAGGACACCTCATTATTGATTTTCTTTTTAGAAAATCAATTGGAAATGGGGTGGAGGGTGAGACGGCTTTGGGTATGGTTGTGTACATGTAGAGAGGGATGAGCTTCTTTTGTTTATTAAAATGGTGTTGTGATATTTTTGGATGGTAGAAAATTTATGAAGCCATTCTCTCCTTCATGCACAACACTTGACTCATTTTTGTTATGGCTGGCTCTTCATCCTCCTCCTCCTCCTTCTTCATAGCTTTTTTGTGCTTTAGTTTGTGAGAGAAAATAATAGTGGAAAATTCCTACATTCCCAATCTCCATTTCTAGTAAGTTTGGAGCGTCGGTTACTTCACTAGGTGAAGCTGAAGTTTGGATCGGTTACCTCGGGTATATCATTTTCGACAAGGACGGTCATCTCTCAAGGTTGTTCCCAATGGCCTACGAGGAATTTGGAAGGGTCTTCCACGATTGGATGAACACGCCTCAAAAGTTGTAATCGCTAAACCTTTCATGCTTAGTTTTCTAGTTTAGTGTTTGGAACGATCGCTAGGGATTAGTTTCCAGTACTCTTCTTGAAATTTTTGTTTTTCGATTCCGTATCGGCCGTGGTTGTAACAGCAAGGGCACTAAGATCTTTCAGCCTTGATTTGGTACCGCTCTCGTGGCCCGCACTACGAAATAGTGCTTTATTCCTAAATGTCCAGTCAACTGTTGCGCCTCAACGCATTTCGAGAAGAACAATCTAACTCTGGATTTGAATGGCATTTCACCTCTAACCACAACTCATCCGCTGATTTTTCAATATCAGTCGATTCGAACCTCCACTTAGTTTCACCTAAGCTTCATCCAGGTCATTGATAGATCACCCAGGTTCGAGTCCATGAGCAATGACAACCGCCTTACGAAGACTCGCTTTCGCTACGGCTTCAATAGGTTCCCTTAACCAAGCTACTTCCTATGAGTCGCCGGCTCATTCTTCAATAGGCACGCAGTCAAAGATCACATTCTCCTCCAACTACTTGGAAGCTCAAGGTTTCATGTTTTATTTCACTTCCCGATGGGGGTTCTTTCACCTTTCTCTCATGGTACTACTTCACTACCGTTCACCCAGGAGTATTTCGCCTTGCAAGGTGATCCTTGCTGATTCACACGGGATTCCACGTGCCTCATGCTACTCGGGTCATAGCGTAAGCTAGTGATGCTTTCAGTTACTGGACTCTCGCCATCTAGGGTGCAGCACTCCACGCTTCGTCTAGGAGCACGACGCTTGTATTGCTCTCCCACGGCCCCGTTAAATTTTTTTGACATATTTCACTTTATTATGAAAATCAATTCTATTACTTCTGGTCATGCGGTTTCCACACTCGAAGAAAAAACCTAGGGTGTATCGCTCAAATTATTAGCCCATTACTGGATGCTGCTTTTCCCCCGGGAACTAGGTCTTTTTTTTGAGTCGATTTATTGATGTATATTATGATCCATATTCTACCGTTTTGGTATAATTATTTTTACTTAACTATACTATAGTATATGATATGGTTCCATATTGCCAGAATAGAATGGTAGTATAGTTGCAGAATGATTCAAAATCTCATATTCTCATTTGTTAATAAAGCTAATAACTAAGTAATTTCTCTTACTTAGTTATTTGATCAATCAATTCTCACTTTTTGAATATTTATAATATCTGAGAAAAGTGAGAATAACAAAAAATATATAGAAGATGCTCATACATGTTCGGACATGTTCGGCAGCACCGCCTATGAATACTCCACCCATATGAAAAGTTCTTAACGTTAATTGAGTCCCCAGTTTCCCAATTGATTGACCTGCAATAATACCTACGGCCTCTCCCAATTCAACTAGGTCGCCGTGAGTGGGACTTCTGCCATAACATGATTGACAGATCCAATATGTATTTCTGCAAGTAAATAAGGTTTGAATATATATTAGTTGTGCTCGAAAGGTTATGAATTGATTGGCAAGTCTAATCCCAATATCTTGATTTCGAGATCCCAATATCTTGATTTCGAGTGGCAATGCATCGTATCCCCATATATATATTATCTGCTAATACAGGACCAATTAAGGTTTGGACAAATAATATTTTCGTCACCCCGTATCGAGGACTCACGGAAATACATCGGATAGTACCACAATCTGTTTTACGTATAATAATGTGTAGAATTACTTCAACAAGTCTACCGCATGAGATATCCCGCATCTGATGTTCATACTACGGTATCCACGACTCCTTTTCGAGCTCCGCAGCAGAAAATTATATATTCTACCAAAGAAAGAAAGTCCTTCACACAAATTGTTTTGAATGGGCAAATCAATCATTTATCCTTGAAGATCCGACATTAATCATTATGCACATAGTTAAATTAATAAAAAAATATATAATAAAAATTTCTAAAATTATATTCTGGCACAGCTTCCGGTCTTGTTTGGTCACGAACTGTCTGGTTTGGTCACGAACTCACGGTTGAGTGATCCATATTATACCAAACGTCCGCATCCTTTTTTTCACTTGAAAGCTATCTAATTCCTGCTAGCCAACATATGATCCTAGTTACTGTCTACAGAGGCAAGGTTCACCGTAGTAAATAGACATTTTCTTCTAAAATAAATACTTGTATATGGAACACGACCTAGAATGAAACTTCAAAGAAGCACTGTGTATGTACACGCAATAGCAGGTTGAATTGAAAAGCTAAATCCTGTCTCAAACCGGACTTCCTGAAATGATTACAAAAGCAAAGAATAGATGTTGGAACTTTCATTTCATTTCTTCTATTTAAGTTGCTAATTTGCTACATCACATTTTGGACTAACTAGAATTCCATAGAACGATGAGAATAATACAAATAAACCCCATACATAATCGGGGATCTTTGTGTGGAAAAAACTGGATAAGCCGGGAAAGATTTATATTATAAAAAAAGGAGGGGAAAAAAACAAAAATTACACATGCCGGGAAAAAGCCGAGGATGCATTCCCAAACCCATTCGCCATTTTCTGAGATTTTTTCTTCCCATTTGAGACACTACAGTGTGGGCAGATGTATTCCAACCCATCAGTCTTTGCATAATCCTGCAAAAGATTGACGCATTTCTTGTTAACAAGAATTGGACTGATCTTTAACTTTTTTGAGATGCAAACTATCATGATCAAAGAGATACCAGGTTTTTTGGTACCAATTCTTAGTTCGATCAAAAAGCAAGCATTATGTCTTGACCAGACTAAACCAACCATTCTCCTCGATCCTCATAAACCTCAATTTCAACAACAGCCTAGCATGTCTGTATTTTCCCCCCAACTTTACTAATGGCTATGCATGCATGCTCACAGAGATGACAATATAAAGACTCGTTTACTGAAAACTCCCCACAGCTTTGGTCCAGTGACAAAAAACTATCCTTTCCTTTTCAAATTACGAAAAACTACATCGACTTAACGATCAACTTTAACAGTTTTAATTTTCATATCAAAAGACCTTTTTCCCTTGGCATAATACGATTAATTAATTAATAACTACATTATTAATAATTATTAAATAATTAATAATGATGGGGGCAGAGGTCGGTGGCCGTGGCGACGGGTGGAGGTCGGCAGCCACAGAAGGGAGGTCAAGGGGGAGGTGGGTGGGGGCACAAAGAGGAGAGAGGCAGTGAGGGAGGTTGGGTGGAGGGGGAGAAGGGGGTCATCGAGGGAGAGGGAGATCGGGGAAGGGGGAGAGGGGGGTCGTCGGGGCAGGGGGAGAAAGGGGGATCAAGGGAGGTCCGAGGAGGGTTGTCGAGGGAAGGGGAGGCCGGAGGAGGGTTGTCGAGAGAGGCGGAGGAGGGTTGTCAAGGGAGGGGCGGAGGTGGGGATCGAGGGAAGGGGTAGGGGGAGAGAGGAAAAGTTGGGCAGGTGAGGGGCGAGGGAGGGGAAGCTAGGGCGGGTGAGGGGGGAGGGTTAGCTGGTGAGGGGGCCGCCGATGGTGATAAAGGTGGAGGGAGGAAAACAATTTTTTTTTTAAAATTAGGGTTTGTGTTAGAAGAGGAGTGATTTTGTTTTTTTTAAAACTTTTTTGCCAACGTGTTAACTTAGCTAACGTGGCGCAACTAGGGCTCATGTGGCACTGTTAAGGTGTATTTTGTAATTTTGAAAGGAAAGGGTAATTTAGTGTCACGGGCAGGGGCCCAAACCTAGAGGGAGTTATCAGTAAATAAGCCTAATATAAACATTCTTCTTGACTGATCATGAAAATGAATCCATCGAGCACAAAAGGTGGCAACCTAGACGGTATGATCCATGCCAAGCAAAGCAGGCTACGGCAGCAATCCGTGGAGTCATATTAAATGATGGTTTGGAGGAGATCTAATTGCTTATTGGACTTGTTGGTTTTAACTCTCCTTGCCGCCAATACAATGATAATGAGGCGAAGGAAAACAAATGGAGAGAACAACGATGAAGAGGAGAAGAATAGAGGTGGAGGCGGAGAATAGAGATGTTTGGTTTTGTTGTTTTTTCATGGCCCTATAAGTCTTGCAATGTTATGCAATTTAAGTATTCTCAAAGTAGTATATTGGTGAAGAAACCATTGTTGAATTACATGTATGGAATCATGAATGTATCTCATACCACAAGTTAGGCGAGAGGAAAATGGGAGAAAAATTTCAAGAAATGTAAAAATATTTTCCGTCCATGGAAGAAGCAGCGCAAAGAGGAATAAAGAGGGGATATAGCTAGATCATCTAGGCGTTGGGTTTTAGTTAACTTTATATATTGAAATGCCTTAATTCCCATGTCCTTAATTAAAGTGATTTGAGTAGTTTTAGATCCAAGAAATGTGTACTCCTCTAACTAGGGTCAAGCTACCACGTACGAGGATGAAGTGGTAGTAGCTTGAAGGCATATGATGCATCCTCTAGATTTTGAATCTCTCCAAACTATTGGTGTGCCCATATAATACCATCAACCCATAAAATAAATAGATTTGTGGATTCAGAACACAGATGCCAAGACATGGATAGGGGATGATAATATAAAAACAGCATAATTGTAAAGTGCTCTTTTTGAGTTTACTATCCGAGCAAGCAATACTAAGAAGAAATAGCTAGTTTGCAAATTAAGAGGTAAGCGAAGGATAAGATATATGCACACCTTAAAAGTACCCAGACCCTGTCGTCTATCACAGCCAAAATGGGCCCACTCACCGCACAATCCGCAGTTTACCCAATCGCCAGCAGCACTACTGAGAACAGACTCAAAAAACTAGAAGGGTTAGAGATGAATTTTGAGAGTAAAAAAAAGAAGATAAAAAGAAGATACAAGTAGATGCCTACAAACCTGTGACATAACAAGCAACACTCTCCATCCACATCATCATGTGCTAATTCATATTCCAACAGATATGTCTCATAATGTCTTTTGAGTGTATTTCCAACACCCTGAGGGGAAAAAACAGGAGGAAATATTTGTTAAAAGCTTTCAATGAAGCTAAGGCTCTACACTGTACTTTCTAAATCTTGGCGTAATTGAAGTAAAACATAGATAAAAGAAATGGTAAGGGAGGCCAGGGAGCTACTATCAATTCAAGCTTCTGCAATTGATATCAAGTGATTAACAAAAGTGGGGGATTAAAACTTACCGTCATTCTGTTGGTCATTGTATGATTGAGCATCTTTGAGAAAACCTGGCCTTTCCAGTTTATGCCATTCCCTACATAAAACCCTCCTCTTGAAACCACCTAGAAAATTACACAGGGGAGTTGCTATAAATATATCAAAACTTTAACGATTTCATTAACAAACTCTAATGCTAACCTCTCTATATAAATTGTACAAATCCAAGCGCTTCGCGTTGAGTATTGCATCAGGAAACTCTGATATTCCTCCTTGTGGGACAAGTCGGCTGTGTCCCCTAAGGATCAAAAACTGCATTACATCCTTCAGAAATTCTTCCTAAAAGTTTAGAAAAGCCACAAAAAAATGATGTTAATTCAAGTACCAACTCATAAAAACTCGTTTGTAGAAAAAATATCACCAGGATAATGAATGAGGCTATTGCAACAAAGAATAGCATACTTCGGGGCAAACTTGAATGGGAGCACGATTGCATCCGTGCTTTTTCATTGGCAAGGGATTCAAAGGTATAACCGGCTGTGCATGCAAAGAACTTGACATAGATTTTCTGTGAGTTGGAGGTGGAGGCAACACAGTATGCTGCTTCACTGGAGCCACCGGCAAATTTGGTTTCACTTGACTTCCGCCATCATACACGTTACTTTCAGGTATAAATGGCAGCATCTTGTGATGCCGAGAATGAGGTATAGGCTTCAATGCAGCGAGCTTTAACCTTTTTCTACCATTTGAGGAAGGGATATGGACCCCTTCTATCAATCCTTTCTCCTTATCATCATCGTCACTTTCAACTTTAGCACCAGCTGCTCCGTTTGGCAATGAGGTGCTAGTGGTGGCAACAGGCCTTTTTGATTCTTGACCCGGTTTTTGCCTGTCGCTTATAAGAAAGGCAGACCACCTTGGGGGACGAAATCGAATTCTATCGTCCACAAGCGAATCTTTACCTTGTTTTGTACAAAAGAAAAGAAGGCGGTCAGCATCCTCTTTTTCGAAAGCAGCAACTGGTGTACCTTGTATACTTGCGACCCCGAGCGCCACCAAGCTCCGGTAGGACATTTCTGGGGCAAGGTGCTTTAAAACCTATATTTAAAAATCAACATATAAATGTCCAAGCTGGAAAACCAAGCTAAAACTAAAGCAGCAATCAACAAAGGCTCCCTAGTGCCTTTTAGTCGAGGATCTGCTATAACATTCAACCAAGACTTGCCGTTTTATTTAAGCTAAATTACAAAAAACGTCATTGAACGTTTCCCTGATATAAAAAAAATCCAACTAAACATTAACAACCATATTAACACAGTTGAACTTCTAAAAAGTGTTGCTGTTAAATTTTACATAGACCAGCATTTAAAGTTCCATCAGACAGCCTCTCAGTTGTGTAGCTGTGAGGGTTTTATAAATTAAAAAATTAAGGTGTTCGGTATAAAACTTGGGGAAGTTTGATGGTATTTAATGTAATTTACCACTTTGTTGACTTCATGGTCACCAGAACACATATATCTCCTTTAATGGAGGTTGGGAAATCTAATGATGTGCGTAATCACAAAAGCCACATTGATATGACAAATGGGGCATCTATACTATAAGACTGCATATGAAATTATCTCCAGTGCAGATAATAACTTCTGCAAGTCATGGACAAATAAACAATCATTTTCTGAGGTGAAAATTTAGTACAGCAATGCCATATGTAAAGGTGGTTAAAATCACTAATATATACAGGGGCAGAGCCAAGGGGGGCAGGCTGGGGGCGGGCCCACCCAAGGCTCCAGCATCCTTATATACTCATATATATGCATGCTTAGATTTTCTCAAGGAAGCTGGTTGTTCCTTGCATACCTTACGTGTAACAATTATGTAAAGGACCTAATTATTTGTAAATCGAAAGCAACCATGGTTGTTTTAGAAGGAAATATATCGATTGATTGAAAAATAAATATGTTAAATCAAAATCTACTAATCAACTACCAATTATTGCTCATGAAAAGGGAAGAGTTGCAACCATAAACCATACAAGGTGCAATTTGACAATATGCATGCACTACCATTTTAAATTTGGAAAATACTTTTCCTACCCACTTTGACTCCTACCCGTATGTACCCAAGAGATGGACACCATAGGTCCCATGCATACAACTAATTTCTAGATGATGTGAGTCCCACCTCTTCTATCTCTTGGATACATGGGGTATGAATAATTAGTGGGTGGGAAGGTATTTCCTTTTAAATGTATCAATTATACGTAAATCTAAATCTATTTATTGCTTACCAACTAATTCTTCTTTATCAGTATTACTAAATGGTAAACCATAAATAATTTGACATTATATATGCACTATTTTTAACTGAATATAAAACTTTAAATTTCCAACCGTATAAAAAAATATAATACTTCTATATCCAGTAAAAGAAAATTGTGATCTATGTTTTGTAGTTAATAAGCAATTTAGCTCTAACTAAAACTAGTGCTTAATAGATGTACCTTTAATCAGTAATGGCAATCTTTTTAATATATTGTTGAATATGATATAGTTGAATATGAATACTAAATTACACATATTGCTTTATAGATAATAATTAAATGGATGTATTTATGTATTATTATTGTAGATAATAATCATGCATTTTCAGTCTAAAAGTATATTTTTATAGCAGGCAATTCTTGGCCCACCCATAAGAATATTCCTGGCTCCGCCCCTGAATATATAGTCAGGGTATATGGACTCTGGGATTTACAAAAAAAAAGTGTTATTCAAAAGACATGTTTTACTATCAGAAAAACATAAGATATTCAACTACGAAATGAAAGGTTCAGTAACTTCAGTTGACAGTGAAAATAAGATGATGATGATATGGAAAACACACCTGAGCAGCCCAAGTAGGAACTTTCATGGATACTTCAAATACAGATGCCCCACAAGCTATAGCAGCAAAATTAAGAGGTTCCGGCAAGGATGAATTGCTTTCAATAGAACTTGGCTGAGCATGAATAAGCTGGCTCTTCTCTATAAGTTCATTCTTAATATGAGATTCCAGAAGCTGCATTTCAACACAAGGTGGCATAAAGATCATGGGAAATATCTCATTCAGAAAGAAACTAATTCGGAGCTTATACCTGATCATCAAAACAAGTTTGTGCGCTGCCGGAAACTAAAAGCGAGATATGAGCAGAGGTGCAAGTTGTTAGATCACAGCGCATTGTGACAACCCCACGGGTAAACGTACCAGCTTGAAGAGGTGGCGGTGTGGCGCTGTAAATAGATTTTGCTGCCATTATTAGCTAATGTTCCATAATATAAAAGAATGAATAGGCAAAACAAAATGGGGAAAAAGTATATATCACATAAGCCACATGGAAATAAGTGCACAAGAATGTTTTTCAGAGTTAGAAATAGTGTGTCAAATTGCATGGTACCTACAGTTCCAGAGGCATGGGCCAATCACCTGAGTGTAGTGAGGCGCAGGTTCTTTTGTGGTACATTTTTAAAACACGTTTACTAGGGTTTTATTAAACATATTAACAAGATAATTATTGATGTTAGGCCTACTAACCAATAAACAAACATTTACTAGGGAACATATTAACAAGATAATTATTGATGTTAGGCCTACTAACCAATAAACAATGCATAACAGAACTGATGTAAGCACTAGCATCTACTTGAACTTTTTTAAAAAGAAAATAATAATAACTGAATCCGTGAAGTCAAACAAAAAATCAATGTCAAATGTAAAAAATACGAGTGCCCATAATACTGATTACTTGAGCAGTTAAGTGAACCCACCACATCATGCAGGTAAAAAATGGCAATTTTAAACGTTAAAGATCAACATTCTAACAGGGGAATGCCAAAGCTAACAGCAGTCCTATGGCGCATATGTCAGATCTACAGCGTACGAGATCTAAAAACAAGCAGAATTGGTTAATCTATTCAGTTAGATTGCACGTTTTAATCCAGCTCTAAAGGCCTCATTGAGTTCACAAGCATTACCCACATGGGTACAATTACTTGCCTCAGCTGATCAGACTAGAACAGCTTTTAGCTCGAGTAAAATCGGGGAAAAAAAATAGAAGTAAAAAATAGTCACAGACCAAACAAGAGATCAGTGCCACGATCCCCGAAAAAGAAAAAGAAAAAGAAAAAAAACCATGCACGTACAAAAAGAAGAGATAATCAAAGGAGAGGGTGAAAAGGGAAGAATATTTTAATGTGAAGGAGACAAAAAGGATAACAAGTTTAAAAGATAGTTAAGTCTGGCAGTGTCAAACACAAACACATTCCTCCAACATGCCTCAGACACATCATGTTAGGCACATCACCATGGTGTCCCAAAATAGGGGGAAAGAAGGTGAAGTATACGGTTTTCTCGCACATGATAGCAAATGTACAAGATTTTCTTCTTATTATGGTGGTGTCTTAGCAATGTCATGTTATGAACTGTATCATTTTCAATTAAAAAAATTATGTACTGTATGGACTAAGAAACATGGAAGCACCCATGTGTGTTATTTCAACTCATTTTAATTCAACATTGACTTGTGAGTCAATTTTACTCAACATAACAATTAACAACTCAAAACAATAGCTGTCAATAAAGATTAAGACTATAAGGTGATCCATGTAAACAGCATGAAATTTACCTAACTCTGTTCTGAAGTCTACTACCACGAATCTGTATAAAATGAAAGTGACATTGTTAGAAAAAAATAATAAGATGCTCATTTGTTTACCTATATCGGTGAATTATTTATGATATACCAAAATTCT
The DNA here is from genome assembly GCA_030015575.1 of Agapanthus africanus. Lineage (NCBI taxonomy): Eukaryota > Viridiplantae > Streptophyta > Magnoliopsida > Asparagales > Amaryllidaceae > Agapanthus > Agapanthus africanus. The sequence continues at coordinate 635,279,966 of CM057343.1, forward strand.
GGATAACAGGGTTATATGCACTTACTTCAATGTTCAAAAGGGCATTCAGACCATCTTCTAGAGAACTCAACAAAGAAACATCCTGGGAAAAGAAAGGAACGATCTTTAAGGTTTTTGTATTAATATAAGGTTTGCTATGTAGTTGAGGGATTAAATATTTAACATTACTAAGCTTTCCATGGGGTGGATAAATAAACTAAGGGTTTTTTTATATAGGCCCCATAAAACATTGCTATTTTGAAAAACGCCCCCTAAAACTTCATATTTTTAAGGAGAAAATATGGGTTTTGTATTGAAGAATCGGAAAGAGAGTAAAATGGGTTTGGGAGGGGGGTCCCAAAGGGGGAGGTGGAGAGTGACGTTGAGAGTGTGTGTGTTTTGAAGATGAGAGTTTGGGAGAGCGAGACTGATAGATTATGCATGAAACTGAGAAGAGATGTGGTTTTGATGGTATATAAGACTTCTTATCTCGCAATTCATCATATTGTGTTTTTAGTTAACGGGGAGGTTTTTGGGGGTGTATTTAAAATATATGTTTTAGGGGGTGTTTTCAAACTACCAATGTATTAAGGGGCCTATATAAAAAAAACATAAACTAGAGGCTAAATTGCAGGAAACCTTCTCCACTCATACCCAACTAGCAATTAACCGAAACACCACCCACGGTTTTTAAAAACCTGCAGGTTTAACCCACCCCACCCCCCACCCCCAAAAAACAAAAAAAAACAATTGACTTTTTGTATTCCTAAAGTATCCCCGGGGAGATTTTTTTAATATGAATAGGTAATGAAACAATAACAAAAAATGACAATAGATATTTTTGGAAATATTTTACAGAAATTATAATGGTGTAAGGGTAAGAGCGTAAAGTGTTGCAAGTCTTTAAAACTGAGGACTCAGTGTGGTTTTCCGCTAATCAGGAAAAAATGAAAGGGATTTTCTGCAAGTTGGCCCAAACAAAACTAAAAATAAGAATTCCAACTAACCAATACGCAAGGCACTCCACAAACAAGAAACCGCATGTCCACATCCTCATCATAAATCTTTATAGCAGGAAGGGGCTCAGACGGGCTTTCCTCTTCACGCATGTCTATTTCTGGAGGAGCAATATTGAACTTTGGGGCATCACCTAATAACCGTGGCCCGAGTTTTCCACTAACCTTTTGGCTGTTATCAGGCAGTACAAGGTTGTTCCGGACACAGTAGAGTCGGAAAGATGCATGTGCAAGTTGAAAAGCATCCCAAGTATGACTACATGAACTGCTCAACAAATGGCCAAGTATCAAAAAAAAATTAACTCCTTAGAATAAGTCAAAAGTCGGGAACTCATGATACCTTTGCACGACTGAGAATAAAGCTTGGCGGAAGTGGGAAGCAGCATATGGGGAAAACGCAGTCCTCCAATATATTACATATGGAACCCCCTAACAAAGAATGAACAAAAAATCTCTTCTGTCAATTGCTTCCATTATTTAGGAGTCTACCAACAATAGTAGCTGACGTTGAAACTCGTCATGAAGCGTAAGTTCAGTGCCGACAACCAACAACAACGTAAAGTAGGAGAAGGGAAAATAATAAATATAATATGGGAAGGCTAAAACTAATAGAACACCATTGTAGATATCATAGATGATAATATAGTACAATAGAATTCATGTCTCTCGGACACAAATCCCACCTTAAGTTGAAGAATACTATAAGAACCCAAGAGATGACATCAGTCTAACAATTAAGACCAACTGAAAAGAAAAAATATATAGGACATATACCATCATATTAATAGAAACAGGATAAAAAGAAGATTGAACTATCAGATGTTTTACCTTAGAATGCACCGCCTGGGCAATTCTCTCACCGTTAGGCACCTCTAGATAAACCTGCATTCATGTTTTCCCAGGTCAAAAACCAACAAAGATGTGTTGCTACCTACATCAAGGGCATGCAACATTTTATAAATGCACATCCGCATTCACAGAGGCACTCGCACTGTCACACATCTTGAGTCAAGTGTATCATTTAACATGAATACCAGAAAAAATTGGTGGCATAAAGCTATTGCTGCAACTTAAGTTTAAGTCATATGCATACGAATCTCACCGATGCTTCCTATCAACAATTATACATACATCACACATAAATAAATGCACATCAACATTCACAAAGGCACTCACACTGTCACACATCTAGAGTCAAGCGTATCATTTAACATGAATGACAGAAGAAATTGGTGGCATAAAGCTATTATTGCAACTTAAGTCAAATGCATAAGAATCTCACCGATGCTTCCTATCAACAATTATACATACATCACACATAAATATTTAGTTTTCACAGCATGAGAGTTTCAGATCATATATCACAGATTTATACATTGTCGCATACACGGAAACTCCTGTTCATGACTTGAAGATAAAACTTTCGCGGCCAAGTCAGCAGATCATAACTTATCTAACTAACAGAGTCAACAATTCTTTATTGAATAAGCCACATGTTGGAGATTGTAACAGAGGTATTTTTCATCAAATAAGGTGAAAAACAGGTGAAGGTGAACATAGACACTACTGCAAGAAATAGTATGCTTTCCTCGATAACATCTAGTTTCGTATATTAGAAGGGTTCCTCGTATTTCCACAACCTAGATAATCTCAATTTATCAAACATCTCCGTCTGTCTCCTGCAAAATTACTAGTTACAACACTTTCTCTACCCAAATCTCTTTTGCATCTAAAAGACACATAACAACAACTAGCAAAAAAATTTAGGACATAATTCTTGCATATCATTATGTTAAACCCTTGACTAAGAACTTAGATATATACATCTACACTTGCAAATGCACATATTGGTAAAACAACATGTATCGTATACACTGCAGTGGCACTAAGCATTCCTCCTTCATTCCACAAATTAGCGTTCGTCATGCTGGTTAAGTTATGATAACTGCAGTTTTCTAAAGTTATATAACTTGGCTCCAAAGGTCAACCTTCCCCGCTTTTGCCCTTGGTTTTGGACTTGAGCTAACCGGAATTAACTCAACCTACAAGTTGAGACGCCTAGATTATCTAAATTCACTTCATCCTTGTTAACCTAAATTCCAAATTTAGTGAAGGACTATAACCAAACAACACTGGTGGAGTCATTTTACAAGCAGATCTGGATGTAGAGACTTGCAAACTGGAGTTTCCACAGCCTATACCCCCACTTATAAAATAACTATAGTTATCCTACCAAAGCCAACCAGAGCCCAAGCAGAAAACACAATGAACTACAATTTTAACCAATTGACGTGTGGACTCATTTAAGCAAAGATAAGGGGACAAATCCTACATATACAAGCAGCTACTAGCATCACAGAAAGGTTAATTGCGCGCGCACAAAAAACCTATGGTTCACCCCGAATAGCACTTATAACCCATCAAGTATTTTATTTGCGCAAACACCCTTTTTAGGGTTTTGGTTGATGAGCAAAGGAGTGTTTACGCTAATAAACCACTTGAGAATATGCATGCTATTTGTATCACACAAAAGCAATTCATACATCATAATAACTTACAATGGTAGGTAATGCAGGACCGATAAGCGAACTGAGAGTCTGAGGATCCGACATGTCCACGTTTTCCCATGCTAGAGATCCAATCTCCTCATTCTCAAGCTTCTCCCCTTGAAAGTACAGCACATTCGGCTCTGCCAACCTCTGTGCTTCCCGAAACTTATCGAAACTCGGATTGATAAGAGTCTGAACCTGCATCCAGAAACAAAACCACTTCATATAGCAAATGCACTATAACAAAAATTCAATCTCTAAGCCATAAGAACACACCAACCTCTAGTCTCCCTGATGAGACTAACTCAGGAAAAGGATATGAAGAATAAGCAGCAGCAGCAGCAGCAGCAGCAGCAGAAAGCTGCTTCGGCTTCGGCTTCTCTTCTCCTCTCCGTCTCTCATGAAAGCTCCCACACAACACTGCAAGCAGGCTACAATGTTGCTTTGAAGTTCCTTGTATGTGATACATTTCTCACTCATCACACAAACAAACCACAAAAAATAGTTTTTCTTTTATAATTTATCTCATCGTCCCCCTCTCAATCCAAGAACAAAAATCCTAAAATCAAGATCAGCCCCAAATCCAAACCCTAATCAATCAGAAAAAAAACCGAAATCGCACCAAATCGAGGAAAAAACAGGTACCCAGATGGGAAATCGAGCAAAATCGAAGACCCAGATTGATAAAACAACAAGAAATCGAAGCCCTAGATGAAAAATCGATGGAGAAATAGGCGAAGGAGGAGAAGAAAGAGTAAAGTAAACAAAAAAGGGGGCAAAAAGAAACAACAAGCCCTAATAAGCGTCACGCCGACCTCTTTCTATACATCTTCCTTAAGAATCAACAGAAATTCAATTAATTAATTAATTAATTACAAACAAATAATTGAAATTGAAACGAAATCGCCTCCTTTGCTTTTGAGAGTCACGAGCCGATATAGAGATATGCGACTCAAACTTTGGGAAATAGTAGGAAAATAAGAATGAAAATTTAGGGGGTCTGGAATAAAAATCCTCTTTGTTTTTCCTGTTTGTTGTGTTTATAAATTTAAGTTTGTTTTGGGGATTTTTCTTCTTGGGTTTGCTTTTTGCGTTGCGATTCATGATAACTGCTCTAGTGATACTGTTATTGCACGAACCCCGATCTCTCTCTCTCTCTCTTGAAATTTAACTTTCTCTCTCTAGAAATTTTAGAAATAAAATTCTGTGTACTTTTCTTTCTCTCACTAGTTTGATTTTTTTGATCGATCGATCGATCGATCACGTGGTAAAAAATAAAATAAAATAAAAGAATTGGAGCTGTGAGTTCGTGGTTTGGTCTCTCCTCAGAGATGGAACTGCACGCGCGGGTCACGTGCATTCTGCTGCCAATGGGCCTAGCTCACACTTTAAGTCCATCGCATTAATTCCTACATTGACAAATTATTTTAGCCAATAATGAAATGGAGATAATGAAATTGCAATTTAAACTAAATATATAATACCCAAAATTACAAATAATTTTGTATTTTTCATTACAACCTTTTGTTTGGGGATATTTTTATCTTTTTTCTTAATAATAAATAAAAAGGAACTTAAGCCACAGAGAAAAAACACCCAACAATTTCAGCCATTATGGACCTTTTACAAGCAAAAAGCAGGAGAAAAACCAAAACTAAATGAATATCTATTTGAAAATAAGTATCATAAGAGAAAGTATAGCACATACGGCGTTTACAAAGAAAAAATAATATAATGAGAGAAGATAAATTATCCAATAATCAGATACTTGTATAATTGTATGAATACAAGAACCTCGTATACACTTGCATTAAAAAAAGAAAATTGTGGCGTTTTTTTTCAGCATGAAAACAAATTACTGTTAAACATGACCTTAATCTCTTTTACAACAAGATTTAATCCCACAACATTTTTTCCCCTCAGACAGCAAAATGAACTATCTTTTGATCCTTAGCAACATGCTTATAGGATAAACCACCACATCTCGTGCTCGACAAACACCATGAATTATATGGTACCTCTATAACTTCTGATGCAAGCCTGTTTTTACTTAGATCGAGCATTTGCAAATGAACAGCTGACTCAATCGCTGCACCGAGATCTTGAACTATCTGAGCTTTGCACAAACTGGTCCTTTTGTGTTGAACTTATGGAGGTTTCATTTTTAGTGGCTGCAGGTCCGTTTTGGTTTCTGATCATCACTATCAGCAAATTCCATCATCACTATCAGCAACTTCCATTTTGGTTTCTGATAAGAGAGGTGATGCTGCAGGTCCGTATTCTAAGGTTCTGTCTTGGGCTATATTATTCTCGGATAAATTTAGCTCTTCCAGTGTTTCCTGAAACAATAAGAAGAGAAATCCATATGGCAGTTGTCGAAGGGGAATTGTCCCTTGATTCAGAACTCTGGGTTTTAAACCTGATAATGCCTGAATTATTTGAACAATTCCGAAAAGGCCAAGATGGTAGTTGCTGAGAATGAGAGTTTCGAGACAGCATCGTTGCTCCACAAGTAATGTTCTCAGAGGATCACAAGCCTGGTTGCATAATTAAGAGAGAACAATGAGAAAAAGGTCAATATTTTTTATTTTTTAAAAAAAATTATGTTATCTTACATGCAACAAATTTATGCAACGGATTATATGCCAAAATAATAGGTTATTCGAACCATATTCATTGGTAAACATGCCTCTCTGAAAATGTTATAACGCAAACATTTCTTGAGGAGATTGCAAGGTTTCTATAAATTAATGCAAATTACAAATGTTGAAGGGGTTATTTCCATATAGTTGTAGATTTAAAAAGTGCCCTTTTGAAAAGTATTGCATGGCATCCTATGATGTAACTATCATTAAGGTAGCCCAAACTTGCAATCCTCTCGATAAGTGTTTGCATTACTACAGTAAAGATGAAGACATCGGTAAATGTTAGCCTTCAGAATCAACCAATTCACGTTTGCACGCCTAAGGTAATGCTTGGAAAATTCAAGCCAGCCACATACACAATAAGCGTATTACTTTCCAAAATTTTAAATGAAATGCCACTAGAGAAAATAATGTACATGATTTTGCTCTATTGACCAAAACAGTGCAGCGTTAAAACTTATTTCCTGTCCTTTATGGAACTTTTCTTTTATGTAAAACAGGGGGCATCCTTCATGTGCTTTAGTGACATTGATTGGGAGAGGGGGGGGGGGGGGACAAGTTGTAAACCTAGATAAATATATGTAGAATTATTGTGCTTATGATATTGAATTTACAGTAAATATTAACCACAAAACTAGATGAAATGACAAACCTCTAGACCAATGGAATTTCCTCCAAGATTGAGTTCAAGAAGTACACCAATAAGAGAAATGTTGCACAAATGTTGGAAAAATCATGAGAAGCCACACCACAATATGAAAGGTCCAACTTCACCAATTCTTGTGGGCCACTACCTAATGTAGCAGTTAACGTCGCTGCTCTGTCCTGCATTATGTAATTAACTAAAGATTGCGAGAAAGGAAATTCTTCTGTAATTTTCTTCAAATCATTATGAGATCATTCGACATTCACTCACCATCCCGATATACGTTTTTCCAAGTAACAGACCTGAGAGAGTAGAGCAACTAGCTAATTTACACATGCTATCAACCATAGCCTTGTTTAATCTTATACCTCCCAGATTTAATTCTGAAAATCTACATGCATCGCATATTTCATGCATAATGTCAGATGGTCAAATATTCATGTAAAGATATTGATAAAATGCATTTTTTTACAGTAGCGATAGGATTAACCTTTTCAGTGATGCAAGTATGTCAAATAGACTGACCATTGCAATTCCAGAAATTGGATTATTGTTACAAGGCAGAAGCAATTTCTTAACAAAATAAATGAATCAAAGAGAATAACAACAGAAGTTGATAAAATTGGTGACAGTATATCTTCAAAGAAATACCTATTGAGAGATGTGAAAGGACGGAACCATCATGCAATGCGTCGGCAACCTTCTGGATTGTTCTAGATGTGATGGAGCATTGCTCTATGCTTAAACTGTAAAGTGCTATGATACAGCAAGAAAATGCAGATAGTTATAGATACATAGCAAAAGGTAAGGTTGAAGAAATTAAAATTTGCTGTTGCAGTAAAGAAACGTAATTGTTGTAGGTGCTCAAATGTGTGCACTTCTTCTATATTAATCAATCTCCTTAATCTGCATAGCTGCGTGTAACTGTATTTTATTCTTTTGAATACAACCCCTTCAGGGATCAAACTGGCGATCTCTCACTTTGGAAAGAAAAGTTATTCTGCATGAGGCTATGACTAATTGCTGCTTTGTATAGCTGTAGCTATTTCAACAGAGGTGTCAAGTGTGTGTAGATATGTTGGCTCTATGTTTGATCGAATAAAAGGCTTAGTTTTCCAACTGCAAATGTATATATGATGATAGTTTTCCAACCTTACCTTCAAGGTCTTTTGACATATGCCTCTGAAAATTCCATGATAAAAAACTAACACATCTTGTTTCGTCATGGTTATCTCCATCTTGGGAACCAGTTTTCTAATGATTGTTAAAACAAAAATACTCCCCAAGAGTGGATCAATTTCAAAAATATAAGAGCCAGAGTTTTAAGAAAAAATTAGATCGTTCTTCCACCTAAAACTTGGAGGTGAATATATTCTATGTTTGACAAAAAGTAATATTTCTAAATCAGTTTCCTTATATAACATTGAAAGGACAGACATGATATTAATTTCTTTCATCAACTCTTTTAGATAAAAGTTGCTCATCTGATGTGAGCAGGAATAGAACCCCCTAACCCCTTGCATGACCGCAAGAAGCTTTACCGCTATGCTACAGTGAAACTCACCCTTTAAGGCCAAACAAACATCTCTGCTTATGACTTGTACTAGTTAATTGAGGAAACAAAAGGGGTTGTTCAAATTCTTTACTATGATATGGTTCGGATCTGAGTTCATTTATTCTGGAAGCATCATGAGAATACATAAAAACCAAATATTAGCATACACACCTTTGCAGATTTCCAAGATAGACTAGATAGTACAGAGGTATGAGCTGCAAGAATCTGTGAGGCGGTCCTGAGACAGATTTAGCACTTCAAATCGAGTGAACAAAACTGGGCATTCACATATCTATTCGATGGAAAGATAGGTTTTAATGGAGCATAAGTTTAGATTTTGAAGAAGGAACCAACAAAGACAATAAAACTAAATACAATAGAAATGTTGAAAACCTGAAACAAGGAAGTTGGACCAAACCGATTGCAGTGCAGATTCAACGTCAGGCCACCATACTTTTGGATAGATGATGAAAACATCTGTTGAAGTTTGTCCATTGTCTCATTCCCTAGATGATTTGAAGCATTGAGCCAGTTTATAGAGGTAGGGTCAGGAAAAAAGACATAATTTCGTAACTACCAAAAACTATACCTGTCTTTCCATTAAACTACCAAAAAATTTATAAATTACAAGAACCTACTGAAGCTTCATACTAAACAACACCAACTGAGCCTTTTATCCCAAGCATATGGGGTAGGCTACATGAACCAACATGAGAATCACGCCGGGTCCAGCACATGAATCCTCCGCCTCCACTCACTCCTATCGAACAATATACTTTCATTGAGACCTTTGGCAACCATATCTTTTCGAATCACTTCCATCCATGTTTTCTTCTGTCCCTCTTTCGCCCTTTTGACATTACCTATATTGAGAGTATCCATTCGTCAAACCGGTGCTAACATAGGTTTGCGCCGCATATGACCAAACCATCTTAGCCGGTTTTCCCGCATCTTCTCCTCCACGGGCACTACTACAACTTTTGCACAAATATCCTCATTTCGTAACTTATCTTTTCTAGTGTCACCACAAATCCAACGAGGTATGCGCATCTCCGCTACGTGCATTTTCTGTATATGATAATTCTTAGGAGCCCGGCATTCTGTACCATATAATAAGACAGGCCGAATAGCGCTCCGATAAAACTTCCCATTCAACTTTAACGGAAAGTTACGATCGCACAAAATCTCTGTTGCACTCCTCCATTTCAACCAACCAGTTTGGATCCTTTGATTAACATCGCTATCAATAGCTCCATCCTTTTGGATGGTGGAACCTAAATATCTAAACTGGTCGCTTGGTGATATCTTTTGCCCTTCCAGTGTTACTAATATGGTCTCGACTTCTCTGTTTGCTAAATTTGCAATGCATATATGCTATCTTGGACCTGCTCAATCTGAACCCCCAAGATTCTAACGTTTGCCTCCATAACTCCAATTTGGCATTAACCCTGGCTTTCGTCTAATTTACTGCAACAATATCATCAGCGAATAGTATACACCAAGATATCTCATTTTGGATAATTTTAGTAAGCCCATCCATCACGATGGTAAACAGAAATGGACTTAATGCAGATCCTTAATGTAAACCAATTGTAATCAGAAAATCACTCGTTAGGCCGCCGCAAGTTCTGACATTTGCCACTACTCTGTCGTACATGTCCTTGATTATGTCAATGTACTTAACGGGGACCCCCATCTTCATCATTTCCCCCATAATATCTCTCTAGGTATCTTATCGTACGCTTTCTCTAAATCAATAAATATCATTGCAAATATCTTCTCTCTCGAAAACATTGACGAAGCAAATGAATAGCCTCTGTCGTCGATCGTCCAGGCATGAACCCAAACTACTTCTATGATATCTTAACATCTTTTCTTAGCATGTGTTCAATCACTCTCTCCCAAACCTTCATGGTGTGTGACACAAGTTTTATTCTATGGTAGTTTGAGCAACTTTGAATGTCATCTTTGTTCTTGTAGATACGTATAAGGGTACTTTTCCTCCATTCATTTGGTAACTTTTTGGTCTGCCAAATCTTATTAAACAGATCTGTCAGCCATTTAACGTCTATTTCTTCTGAGCATCTCCAAATCTCGATAGAAATCTCGTCTGGACCGACCGCTTTTCTTGATCTCATTCTCTTCAAAATCTCTTTAACCTCAGGTATTCTTATTTTATACATGAAATCACAGTTTATATCTTGAGATTGAATGACAAGTCCATCCAAATTCTTAGTAAAGCTCTCATTGAACAATTTGTCAAAATAATCTCTCCACCTTTTCTTGATATTCTCATCTCGAACTAAAACCTTCTGATTTTCATCTTTGACACATTTCACCACACATAAATCTCTGGTCTTCCTTTCCCGCATCCGAGCAATCCAGTATATATCATTTTCACCACCATGATGTGTCCTTAGATGGCGGAGCACCACCTTTCGACTCACCAAGTAGAACTCTAGCTACCCTCTTGATACAACTAACCATCTTGTTCCATGTTCTGTCTGAATCATTTTCAGACTGCCAATCCGCATCTTGCACTATACGATCTATAAAAACTTTTGGTTACCCTCCTTCAGTCACCACCACTTAATTCTAAACTCTACCTTACGTCTAATCTTTCTAGGTTCTCTTCTAAATCGAAAATCTAGAACTAAAAGTCTGTTAAATGGTTACACTCTCACCAGGCACAACCTTACGGTCGATACAACAACCTCTATATATCCTTCTCGTCAGAAAAAAGTCTATTTGACTTGCACTTAATCCGCTCCTAAAGGTGATAAGATGACTCTTTTTTCTTAAACCAAGTGTTTGCTAAGATCAAGTCATAAGACAAGGAAAAATCTAGAATCGAGCTACCCGCTTCATTCCTTTATCCAAAATCAATCCTCCATGGATAGTATCAAACCCACTACGACTAGTACCTATATGTCCATTGAGAACACCACCAATAAATAACTTCTCTCCACTATGCATCGTTTGCACAATCTTGTCTAAATTCTCCCAGAATAGACGCTTACTAGCATCAAGATCTATCTGTGATGCATTAACACTAATAACATTAAGAATCTCCCCACCTAGAATATGCTTAACCAGTAAAATTCTAATCACCTTTTCTCCTAATCTCAACTATATTTTCAAGCAACCGTCTATCTATGATTACGCCTACCCATTACGATTTTTATCTCTACCAGTATACCAAATCTTATAACCCCAAGGTTCTATGACTCTACCCTTCACCTACCCACTTAGTTTCTTGCAAAAACATAATACCAACAATCCTCCTCATCATCACTTCCACTAATTCTGTTAGTCTACCCGTAAGAGAACCTATGTTCTAAGAAACTAAACAGATCCTATGAAACCCTTGCTTACTTGTCACTACACTCGGGGTCCGATGAAGAGCAATGTTTCCGGACGACGACCTAAAAGCTCTTGCATACTTAACACTACATCCGGGATCCGATATAGCGCGCCGCTGAGTAGGAGACGCCCTAACAATATTCTTATTATGGTTCATGTCATAGAATGTGACAAAGTTTTACGTTGGCTGTCACAAGCCTCCCGCAACTCTCATCCTTTCTCATCTGGACTTCTTGGAACCGGCAACGGTGGGTTTTGAAGCTTCATACTAACAATACCCATTTTTTAGTGAATTATATCCATATTTTATTAACACATAACAGCGTCAACAAAGTTGGTATGCAACTATTATGGTAGTTTAGTTATAAAAAACAGGTAGTGCTAACATGATTTTTTTGGGTAATTATTTGTAATTTAAAAATGGTTTTATGGTTCCGTGGAAAACCAGTATAGGTTTTGGTAGAAATTAAGCCTTAAAAATGTAAAATTCTCTTGTTATAGGCGGTAGGGGAACGATCAAAGATAAATGGAGGTATGCCTTATTGATGATGTACCTAAGAAATTATGAGAAATGTTCAATATCGCAACTGTTTTGTGTGCCTGTAGAGCATCTAAGAAGAGAGATATCGATATATCTTGCAGTCCACAAACAGACTATGACTTCATCTTCTGAGACCTAGTTTTAGAATAGGGCTAACTCAACGTGTCAGCTGCACCGAAATAAAATAGCCTACACTCTTTTACTTAAAACGAGAGTTAAGAAGTACACAAAACTTAATAGGGGGTACTTGAATCCTTTTACCTCCAAATTATATAACTTCTTCAGTAACTTGATGTTGGGTGTCTCAGACAACTGCTCACAACAGCCGATGTACGTGTCCACAAGGCACTTCGGAACCCAACCTTTAGAAAACATTAGGAAAAAGACAAAGGGGTTAAGGAAAAGAATGAATTTAGGGACTTTGAAGAGAATAGAAAAACAACTTGCCTACTAAAGAAACATTAGTGACAAACAAAACTTTGGATCGGCATAAATATCGTCAAAGAGAAGTTAATAGAGAATCAAAAACACAAATAAATACATGGACAGAATATTGAAGGAAGAATAATATTCATTGGGAAAAAATTGTACGCGGCTATAAATAGATAGATAGACAAGTAAAAGACTAACCGCCAATAATAGCTTCAGTCTGAATATTTCCACACAGAAGGTCCTTTGATACTGCAATAGGCTCCAAGGGACCTAGGACCTTTCTGCAAAACTTTAAATGGTTAATCATAGGCACCAAACCTAGAAATATAAAACAATTAGAATTATAAAAAGTAGGCAAGGGTATATTAATTGCTAAACTTGGTTGATATACAATATTATCAATCGTCTCACAAGCTTAAGCTTATAGGGAAGCGGCTATCTAACATGGCACGATGCAGCAGTTTTTCAAGAGGTTTCGATCTGAGCCTCATCATTGGAAATATTAAATATATCTAATAGCCCTCAACTCATTTGTTCTATCTTTACAAGTGAGTATCTTTCAGTTTGAGAGATTTCCACAAGACCCAGGTTCACTTGAATAGGTTGTAACATATTCATTGTTGGCCCACAACCCTAAGCAACTTCTGGATGAAGTGGTCATCTAGCATCTACGTATTTTCAGTAAAAGAACTTAGAAAGGAAGCATACTCAGTAAACAAATTATTACAATGCAAATATAAACATGTACATTTCTACCTTGCTAAATATCTCTACATTAATAACCTATGAAGCACGGATACTTGAAAGTGCCTCACGAATCGTCCCCGATCACATATCGGAGTCCGAAACTCTTGGAAACTCTCAAATTCGCTCGGACTTGTAAATGTCTCACCAACCTCTCTCTCGAAAGACACATCTCCTCTTTCTCTCGAAAATTAAGGCTCTCCAAAATTTGAAAGTGCATTGAACATCTAACATAATGCCGTTATTTAGTTATATTACTATATATTTAAATGTAAGTCTTAATATATATTTATATTTATACTTATAAAAATATATCTTGTATCCTAGGTTTTTGGGATATTGTGAATCCACGAATCCGTATCGTATCGTATCCCGTATCCGAACCCATGCTACATAGTTAATAACTTTTGAATCTACGAAATAGGAGGACAGTGTTTATTGTTTTTGTTTTTTTTTTTTTTTTTTTTGGGGGGGGGGGGGAGGGGGGATCTGATATTAGTCTTTTTGTTAAGAGAAAGGTAATAAGACAAAACAACAGTCGTAAAGTCCATTCAAATCTCTCGTAAACAGCTCTGAAAGCTCAAAAAATGGAATATTAGCTGCCTCTATTCACTACCCAAAGTGCTCTCAATCCATAATGGTAGAAATGCTCCATAACATAAAGGCAATCCTATTGTTTCTTGACTGTAGGTAACAATAAAGAAAACTTAATTTCAAAAATACACCAGTAACACCGCAATAAAATTTGTGTACTGCTTCTGCAAATTCGTACAAGGAGTGAATGTTCTACTTATTTAGTTAAATCTTCCCATGTGAAAGGGCACCTGCGCAATGCAGACAAAGAATGTAGTTTACTTTGAAGTTAGTTCAGTATAAACATTTGGGAAGTTTGAGGTATGCTAACTAGTGATTGCTAGCAGAGTGTCCATTTCTACTATCATCGTCACTACAAGGTCATCAACTCAAAATAATTTTCCATTTGATCCCAATGTCATTCATTAATCATTATGAATAAGCTATACTTGCAATACCATTCTTTTTCTAAAATATGGGGGAAATGAATTATGAATTGACTGAAAAATACAACCATGACATGATTAGGTAATATCAACCGATAAGAAATGATAATACCAAACATTACATAAGTAGATATCCAAAATAAGAAGCACTGCATAATCAAAATGATACAAAAAATATTTTTATCTGTATGTAGTATAGTGAGGCTACAAAAACGAGACCAGGTGATATAATCCGTAATAACATCAGTCATATCGGACAATATTTGAAACAATGATCAGGATTGCCTATGTATCCTGTTTCCTTGAGTTCCCATTATATTACCAAGCTTAACAATCTTGGTGAACTTTTATGCTCTAATGGCATGCATATTTTGAAAATGCATGCGTAAAATTTGAGAAAAGAGGGGAAAATGGATACCTTTGGACCTTCTCTCATCGTATAGCTTCAAATAGTAGCGACATGCAACTTCAATTTTCAAGATTTCGGTGTCCAGATTGTTTCCATCCATGCAAAAATTCATGTTCCCGTGAATCAAGTCATGGCCAATTTTACATGCCATATGCTGCATTGCAGTACGAAAATGCAGAACAAAATTAAATAACAGCATAAAAATTGAAAGCCAACAATAACATCTTTTGAGGAATGATAATAAAATGTTCAAAAAATAATAAAAATGATAACTGTGCATAAGAAGATTGCAACATGGACCTGCTACAAAACTCCAGAGAAGTTCAAAACAAACAAAAAATATTTGAGACGTCAGGATGCCTGTTTTCGTTGACTAAATTGAGTTAATAATAGCATTCTTTTGAGAAAATTTTCAGTCTGAAGACCAACTCTGATAAAAAAAATTTAAAGAATGCAATTATCTATCGAAGTTCATGAAATGGTTGGATAAAAACATATGATCTTTGAATGAAACAGAGGCCCAGGATAATCGACTCCTCAATCTTCAGCCTCTTTTTAATAGTCCACTAATAGAATGGGCAACAACCAGATGCACACAGTAACAGATGATTGGTAGGCATAAATCGATTCGAAGAATATCCTGAAAATGTATATTAGACCCCATGCACTAACTGTTCGACTAAAACCCATGTTATTTGTATGACGGTATATAAGTAATGAAAATTACACATCTTACGATATTCCCATCTTCGGTTTGATTGCAGACTGCTATCATCATTGCCTTTTAGCAGATTGCCGGAGACATCAAAGCTATCAAATTTGGATCCACTTGCTGCAGACTTCAATGAATTGGGGCCCTTGGACTTGAAAGAGCAAGAACTATCTTCAATTTGGGCAGGTGCATAGGAACTATGTGAATCTTTAAAAGCAGTTGGATGTGAGGCATCCTGCTAAATGAAGAATTGCGCGGTTGTAACTCTAAGATCTAATTGAGGTAAAACAAACTTTATGCAAGAACAATATTACTAGTGATAGCAGGCATATAAAGGCATGTTGCTAAATGAAGGGTTATATCTATTCCTATAAGATTTATATTATGCATAGGAAAATTGCAAGCACAAGGTCATAAAAACTAAACTGATTTTGGACTAATCACACCTGAAGTAGGGTAAAAACATGCAAGTTGAACTTGAGTGATGAAAGTCGAGTCGGATATAATCATATTACATGCTATAAAATGAACAGTGTAAATACAGGATATCTACTCATGTAAACACCATTTTATACAGATTTGTCATTGCATATTTAGTTTCGAAAATGTGAAAAAAGAGATCCAATGTCACCAATTTTTTCTTTTTCCTTTTTTCCGTAACTGAAGTATGCCTGGCACATAGGCAATGGCTGTTCCATGCATTCCTTGCTATAATGACCATATTACCCTGTAAGCGTTTTTATGTATAAGGACTAATCATTTTTCAGTTGTTAGATAAAGGCCATAAAAAATGTGAAAGGATAATTGTAGCAATATTGAATATTGTCTTACATCTTACACTTGGCCTAGGAAATCTTTTGGAAAAAAAAATTTAGTAGATGCACACGCATTTATGTATGCATGTATGTGTGCACAACAAATAACCATCATTCACGTAGAAAACAAATTAGACCAAGTTAAGATGGACAAATTACAGCCAAACAGATTATGTGTACTGATGAAATTTGCTCCATGGTTTGGCATTTGAAAAATGTTTTTAATAGTTTGTTTGTTTTTCTATTTGATATAGAGTTTGTAGTTCACTTTTCCAGAGTTAAGAACGTGAGCAACCAAGACCCTACCATAAGAATGGGGTTTCATTTATAGTCAAAGAATTGATGGAGAGGGCAAGGACCTATAATGACCGGAAAAGATATGTCAACAGGTCCCATTTTAGATGTATGCAGAATTAATATAATGTGTCCAACTGATTTGCTTGATTCTACAACGCATACTGGAACAACAGAGCATAGGATACCGGAGAAAGAAAGGGGTCAGTGTCCTGCAAAACTTTTGCGGCAAAGATGTGGATGCATAAACCCAAATAAAATGCTGACTGAATGTCCTGGCATCAACACATGGTCTAAAAGAATTGCAAAAATAGACAGCTCAACAAAAAAATTGCAGAAATTAAACAGAGATGAATGAAACAACAATAGCAACATTTATGCATTCTGAGTTGGTCAAAAGAAGCTTACCTTTAGGTCGTTGATGCTTTGTTTGTCCTGCCGTACATCTGTGGGACATAGGAAACAGAAACATTTCACCTTCGCTTATAATTAGAGCGAGCTAATCAATAATATATAGTAGATAAAACACACATAAAAACCGACAGAGAATTCCATTTATTACATGTAAAACAATATAAATAATTAACCTTTTTCTGAAGTTGCCACGTCCTCGATGAGGCTTCCATCAAAATGCCTTCTAATTTGATCCACGGCATCAGGCTCATCAGCTTCATCATCAGAAACAACTACTCTCACACGTTTACAACCAATAGATCACGGATTATTGAAAGAATTGTGTAAATCTCCAGAGGAAGCTTGAAATGAGTTACAAGAAGCATCAATATGTTTGTTATAAGTATCTAACTGTGATATCTTGTTCTTCGATAAGTTTTTATTTTGGCGTATGAGTTCAGCCAAAGGAACAAGTTCATCGGATTCTTCAACTCTGAAAATGTTTGGCCTGCTTGTGGCAGGTCTATCAACTCCTGATGACTCACAATTATCAGACATGTTATCAGATATCCCACCCCCTTCTGTTTCAGTTTCGGAGCAATAATCATTACGCTTGTTCCTTAAAGCGTTTTCATCATTCAGTAGATGTTCCAAGTTCTGAATGTCGAGCAGCAATTTCCTGCACTAGCAATTCTTTGGTTAGGGACTTGTAGGAACAAAAGTGCTGTAGATAAAGGATGCATATCATTAGAAATACCCGGCCTCTTCAACGTTATCAAATCGAATCATCTGACAGTAGTGCATGTTATCAAGTGCGGTTTTCTGCTGTGACAGTAGATTACCTTTGATCGCGATTCTGCAAAGGAATAGTGTGTTGGTGGTTATTGGATGTTGCAAAAGGCAAATAGCAAGCAATATTGCCAACTATTTATAATATATGATTGCAAGTTTTCTGTTCTGCTATTTTTCAATTGCACTTGAAATTTAATAATTCGAAATATAAAAATTGTAAAATACTTGTAACCCTCTTGGTATGCCTGCAGAGCGCTTGCCCAATCCCCAAAAGAATCCAGAACACTCCCAATATTTATCTTGGCTGCTGCTTGCCCCTGAAAACATCAACCTAGAAATATGAGGCTATCACCATACAAGTATCTGCCATGTAGCATGTAGATGAACTAGCAAAAAATACAATTCCAGGTAGCATAACCAGTGCAAACAGCACTCATCCAAGAATTTTTTTTTCATTATAAACAGTTTTGACAGTGGTAAAACAGTTTTGGCAGTGGTAAAAACTAAAAAATGGGAAGTGGGAGCAGTTGCTAGTAGTTTTGATAAGCAAAGTAGTTGTACACTTATCAGAGGCACAACTACTTCTCAAGAATAATAAGTAGCAGATGTTCAATAGTTCATTTAAGGGTTTTCAGGCAGTGTATGTACCATAATTACAAGAAAGATCTAAGTAACCTACTTCAATGTTTCCTATAGACCTGCATATGTTCCAACTCTTCATGTACCATTTACGTGCTTTGCCAAAGTTCCTGAGCTTTTGATATGATTCACCAATAGCCAGAAAAGAATCACCCCATTTTTCTTGGTCACAAAGCTCACTTGCTAATTTTTTCTTTCTTTTGGCAAATTCTAAATGCTATAAATACAGGTCATTAGAATACATATTTAATTACGCTTTTCATGAATCAAACTTGCATTCTAATTCAATATTATCATAAAAGGGAAATTGTTAGGGCTGCTTATAAACTGAAAACATATTGTCGGTATGAAATAATTAAATAAAAACACACATGATCAAAATAAAGGAATATCCCTAACATGTTTAAAAACTGAAATGATCACCTGGTTTTGCTGTTTATTATAGTTGATCTTTGAATACCAGGCTGAAAGCCAAGAACTGCTAATTAAAAATGGATGGATCTCCAATCCGCCGAAGGATAGGAGCAAGCAGAAGGACCTGTATGCTCCTATAAAGCAATAATAATTTTGTGTATGTTGCTTGGTATAAGCTTTGCGTAAAATAATTTTACGATCCCAGATTTACCAAATGATATATCAAGGCAATCATTGAATGGTATCGAAATAGTTCTAGAATAAGATAAATTTCCCCAAACCACAATCTGCTTAATTTTATATAAGCATAAGAAAAGAGAGAAAAACAGGATGAATCATCTGCAGTCTAACGTTTACGTCACAGGTTACTAGTAGTAGCCACTAGCATTGACAACTAACACTTCTTACATCAAAGAGTCAATATGGTGCACAGCTGAATAGAGAAAGTGACATGAGAATTTAACAAAATTTCATGACAAGCTATCACCCTGATACCAACACTCTGAGCAGTGCCAACTGCCAAGTTTCAGGCTAAGGCTAAGGAAGCAACCTCAAGAATAAAGGACCTTGCTGAAAAAGTGTACAAGACCAATTAGCAAATAATAATCCTGCGTCGTTGATTGTAAAGTTTTAGCTAAGGCAAGGAGCAGCATCAAGAATTATCCTAGCCTAGAGGAGTCTAGAAGAACTGAAAAAGAAGTGACGCGTACGCCAAAATGCCAACGAAAACATGCATCTATTTGTATTATGACTCGATAGTTACTTTAACAAATTAGCCACCTGATGCAAATATTTCTTTCAATTTATTTTTAATCATCTTATCATATGTTCGTTTGGGGCTTAAAAAGATATCTATTTTTTACTCTTCATGTTTCGCCCAGGTTTTATATCCAGTTCAAGAGTATCGTGGCTTCCTTGAACCAAGATAATGATACCCAGCTTCAATAAAAACACAAAATTTTGGGTCTATTTACTATGAAAAGAACAGAAATACACTTAGTCCCATTCATTCAAAAAGAGATTAAAATATCCTAAATTCAGTTCTCTTGCAGTAAGAAAACGTAAGGTAGGTAAAAACTACAAAGGGAAAAATAATATAATTAATCGAAATGACCTTAGCCGCTTTACCTTTGGCCATGCAAAAGTCATGTAAGATTTTTCGATCAGGGAATCCAAGCAGGCATACTGCTCAAGCAGGTATTTTCTCTCGTTTGCAGTTCCCCAAGCATCCAATGTATTCCTCATCAGCTTTTTATGTTTCTGTTCATCTTTGATTAACTCCTCATACTTTAGCCGCTTCTTTTGCTATTTTAAAATTTCTGTTGATCTGATCTGTTAATGCATCCTCATCTTCCAGATCTTTTCCGATATCAAGTGCCTTTCGATAGCAACAATTTGCTTCATCGTACTTCTGAACTCGAAAATGCACCTCTCCAAGGTTAACATATCCCTTTGATTCACCTAATGGATGGCCAATACATTTGCATATTAAGATGTCCCATTCAATATGATGCCTGGCCTTACCCCATTCCCGCAACTCCAAATAGACACGACCAAGACTATTGTGAAGCCTAGAGCGGGTATCATCATATTCACTAACCTCCTCATCGTCGCATGTCTTTAAGCCTTGCAGCAGAATTTTCTCAGCGGTCTCCATATTATCCAAGTCAAATTCAAGTAAGCCTATGTTGTTATGCGCATCGATAAATTCTTTAACACTGTTGGAATATTTATTACATGGAGGATTCTCCTTCGGTGATCGTGCAAGTTTCATAGCCGATTTCAAGTACTTTTTGGCATTTCGTAAGGCGTTATGATTGGTTTCAGACCGCAGAAACATTTCATGGTAGGTTCGACCGAGTTGTGTGCTGGCTCGTTGCTGCTCAATAAGGTCATTAGAATCCTTGGCAAGCTCTAAATGTTTTTCTGCGTCAAGTGGATATCACGAGCTTTAGTATTATAATAAGCATGTGAAGACAATAGCCATAGAGCAACAGTAGATGGTGAAAGGCAGTAGAGCTCTTTCATAATGGAAAATAAGTGTAGCATAACCTATCTGAGGTGACGCAATATGCTATAACACACAAGATGGGATTGGAGAATTATACGAGCATTGACAATGTTCTGCTGTTCATCTGATCCCTATATAAATTATTTAGGGTTGGTGAGGGGATTTGCATGTGCAGCTAAATGATTTTGAGGCAGAAAAATACAGCGTTCAAAACTATGCTTCAGCTCCAGTTCAGTCACTCATATCATATCTCAGCAATAAAAAGTAGATTATTGAGCGTATACATGAACCTTGACAGCAAAACACAACATTACACAAACAAGACATGATTTTCACAACATATTAGGGCATCATTTAATTTTTCTAAGAAATTTAGCATATATTTCAAAGCATTTAGTAAGAAAGCTAGGGTTTTGACGACTACCCATTGCATTCTAGACCTGATTCAATTAAAAAACAACACTGGTTCATCAAAACAACGAAACGATCGGTTCGTAACTGATAGGCTAGGGCTTCTTTGAACCGCTCCAATCGCAAATAGATCTCGCCGA
This sequence comes from Agapanthus africanus, assembly GCA_030015575.1. Lineage (NCBI taxonomy): Eukaryota > Viridiplantae > Streptophyta > Magnoliopsida > Asparagales > Amaryllidaceae > Agapanthus > Agapanthus africanus. Next base: position 635,301,485 of record CM057343.1, read on the forward strand.
GAGATTGGCATGTGGGCAGCAGCTGCTTCTGGGCCAAGAATTTCACCGAGATGTCGTGATCGATTCTGAGCCATCGAAGGGCGTCGACGTACTCGCCTCTGTTCTTCAAGATGTCGGCGATTGTGCTCGCCCACTGCGCTTGCTGTGCGCGGTCCCCTTCTCTTTGTGCGCTCTTGTGTGATAGCTTCGCTTCCTTTAGACCTTGCTCAGCTTTCCCATCGGTTCTCCTTTTTGATTAGATTCAAAAAATTGGGTTTTGATGAAATTTAGGGTTTTGGAGAGGAATAAAGTGAGAAATTTTAGGGGAAATAGGAAAATGGGGAGATCTACCACCAGAATTTTGGATTTGGGGCGTTTTAGAAATTGGGTTGTCTAGGCATTTGTAATGGGCTGAAGTTTGGGTTGGCCCAACGAGATACGAAGCCTTTGCTCAAACTGGGGTGCTGATCCAGCCGGGCCGGCTCGAGTTTGGCTTGGTGAAAGCTTCTTCGAGTTTCGGTTCATTTGTGAGGAAATGGCACTTTAAACAAATTGGGCTCATCGAACTCGAACTGATCCTGGCTTGGTGGTCTATGATTCTAGATCGGCTCGTTTAAATGTTATTTTGTGTTTAAAATAATATTAGATTCCAATAATCATTCCAAACAATCACTTAGCCCCCAAACCAATAAACAGCACTTAAATTGTTTTCAGCCTTGATATTTTGAATTGATGTATTTTGGTAAGGCTTGGTTAATTAAGTGTAAACAAGAAGCGCTTTCAAAGTTTCTCGAGCCAGACATTTCCTTTTGTTTATAAGATTGGCTCGTTTGCAATCGAGCCAACAAAAATAAAATGTGCCGAGCTTCGGTTGGCCAAGCTTTGCTCGAAACGGACTTGATCCGAACCCGAGTACACCTGAGAATAAATGAGCTGGGTCTAGCTCCTCCAAGTTCGGCTAATTTAGACCCCTAAACCTATCTCCCATGATATTTGGACCCATCATTTTTGACAAACAATTCTGCCGCGCGCTGCTCTCTCTACAACTATCTTCGATATCATCAAAAAACATAATAAGGCAAAGTACGTCAAGACACCTTTGGTTTTAACCGTTTTAGCTGATCTCTAAACTAACTTTAGTTTGCGTTTGGTAGGAGGTAACACAGACCGTAATCCTAGTTTCCCATGAAATACTACCATACTTGTTTAAGCGTAAAAAAGATTCCCTGTAGTATAGGTTTTTAAGGAGTTTGGCTTTACTAAAATACTCTCAAAAAAGCAGATATTACACAACAAAGAAAACATATTAGCGGATAAGAAAACTATTTTTTTATAGACAACAAGCCCAAGGCGCAAATCTTAAAAACGTATAAAGCGAGCTCTTTTATTTTATTTTTCTCTATAGTTTTCTCACAAATCGATTGTGTTTCCTGCTCGAATTCGCTCTCAGTCCCCATCGCGAAATCGAGAGAGGTATGTTTTCTCTTTCAAATCTAGTTCTTCTTCAATCTCAATCTAATGGTCTGTTCTAGGGTTTGGAGACCACCACAGATTCGCCCTAAAAGGCAGAAAGATTTCCCAAACCGATGAAACCCCATTTGATGCAAGATCATCACGTAAAGCCGTGTTTTTTGGTAAAATTCGATGCAGTTGAGCTGGGGTTTTCTAGAGTTTTTTGATGGGGGATCGCGGCGTGAGAGCAAACGCTGAGAAACTCATGTCTCATGGGGATGGCAATGATTGGAGTGCTCGATAACAATAAGGACGGAGAGAGCTCGATGCAATCCGTGGAAGGCGAGAACGCGCTTCGTGCCTCGACTCAGGGGGATGTTCACGAGGCTCAAATGCTGTTAGAAGGTTAAAATTTTGTGCCGATGTTACTATCGTTTTTGTGTAACTATCTTCTTGTTTGTAAGTAAGAAATATTGGAAATTTACATACCAGAATAATCGGACATCAAAGGGTGTGCTTGGAGATGTAATGCAACACATGCAATTCTAGCTCCAACCACAACAACTAATCATTTGAATGCGTATTCTTATAATTTCTGAATGGGATTTTTTTTTTAAAAAAAAGGTGCCATTAAGTCCTTTTATCTTTTCTTTTTTCCTGAATAGTGTTATCGAGCATTAAAATTAAAACCTTAGGACCCCCAAATATTATCTCAGCTACAGCTTGAGATCTAAAAGAACGACAAAACACACAATCTTCAAATTGCTTCATAGTTTTGGGCTCCAAATACAAGCAACCAAACACGTCGTCATCAATCATCAAGTTTTTATTATTCTCTTTGATTGATTATGATGATGCTCGATATCGGTGTTTTCCCAGATCATGACACGTGGCAGATGACGTGTCCCAGAGCATGCAAGAAAGGACTTACAGTGGCCGACCAGACCTGATGATGCTCAGTATTGGCGATCTCCAAGATCATGACACGTGGCAGATGACGTGTCCCAGAACTCAGAAGAAAGGGCTCACAGGAGCCGACCAGGCCACCCCTGTACCCGAACTGCAAGCACAAACTGGCTCACCTCTGAGCCCCCTGAAGATTGGCCTCCTCGGCCTTTCAGCTTGCCCCGAGCTGCCACAGGACCAAGACTCCTCGGCCCTCTTGCTCATCCTGAGCTCCCCAGCAGAGGCCACCTTCCTCGGTCCACCGACCGACCAACTCTACCACTCGAAGGCGTAATCGCCGCTCCGCAAATCTCGCCACGCGCAGATTCTCCGCCAGCAGCATCTCACGTTCCACGCCATCACGATCCCCATTAATGGGCGATCCGCTCTTTACGCGGGCGTGACGTCGGGAGTGTAACTGCCGGCGAGATTCTCGCACCTGCTGCTGCGTGCCGCCGCCACTATATAAACCCCCATCACAGAGGGGTCATGTAAGCCATTTTTGATCCCACTTAGTCGTTACTCTGCTCGGATCTCGTACTAACTTGATCGTCGGAGAGTTCTCGGTGGTACCAAACCACCCCGGGACTTCTTTGCAGGTACTCGGCGCTAAACTTCTCAAATCACCAATCTCCTCAAAACCCATTAAGACCCACACGCAATAGGAGATCACCTCCAAAATCCACCAGGAGATCGACGGAAGACAACATCTGAGGGAGACCCGAAAAGGAGCTCCATCAGTTGGCGCCGTCTGTGGGAACAACTCTACAAAAAACAAAGTTGGCCTTCCGATCTTCATCCACATGGCGAGCGACCACCCCGAAGATCCAGGTACCAACCGCCGCCTTCCTCTCCCCGGAGGCGCGGATGAACCTCCCCCGACGTCCATCATCAACGCCCTCGCCAGCCGAATAGATCGGCTATAGTCCTTCGTGGAGGCGCTCGTCCGCGTCCAGACGGCCGGGCCAGGGGCCCAGATCGCCGCTCCTCCGCCTCCAGAAGGCTCTGCCCTCGTCGGCACGGCTGACCATCAGCAGGCTACGACCCCCGGCCACAGATCCCACTGGCCGATACTCCCTGAGGCCCGCTGGGCGCCTCACGGCTCCACGCCAAGATCCGCTGCCAGAGCGCTTCGCCTCAAGCCTCCTCGCGACCCTTACCCCCCTGAGGAGATGTCGGTCACCTCGCCTGTCGACAGGCATGATCAACGTCCCTTCCCTCGATGGGGTCGCACAGAGGGGGCTCGCCACGACGGCTCGAGAGCCACCTCGCCCGGGGATCTGAGGGATTTCATCGAGAGGAACCGAGGCCGCGCCCAGACGCAGGTCTCCCACAGCAGAGGCCAGGGATCACAAGACGCCGAATCCTCGGGGTACCGCGGCCGACTCGACGCCCTCGAAAAGAAGATCGAGGGCAAGCGCCGGGAAGGTAACCTCTCGGGCGACGGGGCTAAGTACGCCACCGAATCACTCACCAAGCCGTTTACCGAGGGACTGCTCGCTGTTCACGTCTCCTCGCGCAACAAGCCCCCGAAGGTCTCTTTGTTCGACGGGAAAACCGACCCCAAAAACCATTTGAATGCTTTCACCGCGGGGATGAGCTTCCAGGACCATTCCGACGCCGCCTAGTGCAGGGCCTTCCTAGCCACCCTTATCCGATCTGGTCAGGACTGGTTCCGAGGACTCGAGCCTCGCTCAATCTCGACCTTCGACGAGCTGGCTACTCAGTTCCTCAGTCACTTCGTTGCGAACCGTCGGCAGAAGCGCACGGTCGACTACCTCTTCACAATTAAGAGTGGGGACAAGGAGGCGTTCAAGGCTTACATCACCCGCTTCTACAACGCCCTTCTCGAGGTCCCCGAGCACGGCGCTCAGATCTGGTCTTAGGCACAGAGAGTGGTTGCGCTCCTTTGCGTTGGCACAGCCTAAGACCATGGCCGAGGTCAAGGCGTGGACAGAGCGCGAGGTTCAGCTGGAGTCCGAGGTGAACGCGAACCTCCCCCGAGCAGAACAGTCCGACCAGAAGAAGAAGGCTCGGGAAGAAAGGCCGGAGCGTCAGCAACCCTATCACCCAAAGTTCCAGGAGTACACCCCGCTCAACATCTCCCTCACAGTGTTATTAGAGGAGGCCCAAGGCGAAGGGTTCTTCAAGTTCCCTCCAATCCCACGTCAGGCCCCGAAGTGAATCCGGGGCCCTTACTGCGCCTTCCACCAGACGCTGGGCCACGCCACGGAGGATTGTAAGCAACTTCGACACTATATCGAGGAGCTCATCCGATCGGGGCACCTCGCCGCCTACTTAAGGGACAAACGGCAGGCCGACCGCGAGCAGGAGCAGCGTCCCCCTCCCGCCGAGCTGACCATCGGCCAGATCATGCCCGTCTCAGCAGATGACCAGTCCGGCGCTCGGGAAGTCCCATACCCGGTGCCGAGCACGGAGACCAACAAGCCTCCAGGGAGCTCGGGCCACGCTGATAAGGTCATCTATTAGCATGTACTTTTCTTTTGGGGCAATGTAAACTCTTCCTAGGGTCTATTGTTAATTTAATAAAGATCAACGGAACATTGCGAAAAAGTAGGAAAGATCTCATTTATTAAAAAAAAGGTATTATGGGCTCCTCAGCCATATATACAAAAAGAAAAAGAAAATTACAACAGCGGGGGAAGGGGGTGCAGAGAGCACTGCTTATGATACTCGGTAAGGATCTTCGCCAGCCGAGGCCTCGCGAGATCCAACCCCTGCCCTCGGTTCCCCCCGCGCGCATCGACCCCGAGCCTCAACTCGTAGCACTCGTGGACGAGCGCCTCCGAACGAGCCAGCCGGTTCGCGGAGATCAGGCCGAAGCGCTTCAGAGACCGCAGCTTGCCCATGGCCCCGTCATAGAGTTGCTCGGACAGGGGGTTGTAAAGCCCCGGCGACGCCCTCCAGATGGAGTACATCAGCAGCTGCAGCAGGGAGGAGCGTCGGGAGAGCAGCTGGCGAAGTGATCCTCGATGCTCCCATATACCAACTGCACCGTGTCTTCGGTGCAGTTCTGGTCATAGAAGTATACGTCTTCGAAGTGGATGATCTCGGGGATGGTAAAGGGAAAGTCCTGCATTCTCAACACTCTGTTTTTTAGGAAAGGAAGGAATAGTGCTCTCTCAGCCTTATATAGCCCGCTGCGCCCCAACGAAACTCAACGGTCGCCCGCTCTCGCCCAAGAAATCGCTGCCACGCGACGATCATCGAGCCTTTCCTGGCAGAATCGGAACGACGCGACCCTGGCGCTTCGCCTCCCCCACATTCAATGTGCATGCTACGCGCACACCCGCCACGATCGTTCCTGTTCCCCATACCTGCAACTGGATGGTCGGGTGAAACCTCATGAAGATTCAGCCGAGCAGCTACTCTGCCCGGTTATCCTTAGCCGGCCTCATACAACTCCTCCAACGCTAAGGATCAAAGTCCTCCGTGGAGGCAGCCGAGCGGCTCCCCTGCTCGGCTATCCCTAGCCGGTAGCTTCCCTACTCGCAATGCCAGGGATCAAAGCCCTCGCCAAGAGGCAATCGTGCAGCTTCACTGCCCGGTTATCCTTAGCAGGCCTCTCACACGGCCCCTCCAACGTTAAGGATCAAAGTCCTCCGTGGAGGCAGCCGAGCGGCTCCCATGCTCGGCTATCCCTGGCCGGTAGCTCCCCTACCCGCAACGCCACGGATCAAAGCCCTCGCCAAGAGGCAACCGCGCAGCTTCACTGCCCGGTTATCCTTACCAGGCCTCATACGGCCCCTCCAACGGTAAGGATCAAAGTCGTTCTTGGTGGCAGCTCAGCAACTGCCCTGCTTGGCTATCCCCGGCTGGTAGCTTCCTACCACGACCGACAGGGATCAAAAGCCCTCCCAGAGGCAGTCGAGCCCGAGGATCCCTCGCTCGGCTATCCTTTAGGACAAAAGCCCTTGCAAAGAGGCACCGGGCGGTAACCCCGCCCGGCCAAGGGTCCTTGGTAGGCTTCTTATAGCCCCTCCCGCGCTAAGGACCAAAGTCCTCCCAGAGGCAGTCGAGTCCTTGCTCGGCTATCCCCGGCTGGTAGCTTCTTACCACAACCGACAGGGAACAAAGTCCTCGCCAAGAGGCACTGGGCAGTAACCTTGCTCGGTCCCCGTCCTGAAGGATCAAAGCCCTCGCAAGAGGCAACCGAGCGGCTGCCCTGCTCAGTCAACTCCGGATGGTAGCTCCCTACCCATGACGCCAGGGATCGAAGCCCTTGCAATAGGCATCCAAGCGGCTACCCCGTTCGGTCGTCCCAGGCTGGTAGTTGCCTACCCACGGCGCCAGAGATCAAAGCCCTCGCCAAGAGACAACCGCGCAGCTTCACTGACCGGTCATCCTTAGTGGGCTTCTTACAGCCCCTTCAACTCTAAGGACCTAAAGTCCTCCCAAGGGCAGTCGAGCCCGAGCCTTGCTCGACCATCCCCGGCTAGTGGTCATTGCTCGCAACGCCAGAAGTGAAAGGCCCTCGCCAAGGGACAACCGAGCAGCTTCCCATTCATGCTCGGCACAAATAAAGCGGACAGCCCTCTGCCCGTCACATGCAAAGAATCCGAGGCCCCAACAGGGGGCATCAAGTCTATCCGAGTCTGAGCGATCCCCCCTCGACTTCGGGGCCATAGAGACGCCTCCTTCTCGGCAGCGCTTGGCATGCTTGGCAAGTGATCGAAATCAACTCGACGAAAGATCGCTAGACAGATAGCCGACCTGACATGGAAGCTCAACAGTACAAACAGAAGACAAAGCGCAAATCGATGAAACCAAATAAAAAGTTTTATTACTAAAAGGCAAAGTCTTTACAAAGGGTATTTTGGGCTCCCCAGCCTTACAAAATGCCCAAAGGCTTACAAAATTCCAGAAGCAACAAAATAAAAGAGGAGGAAGACGGGGGCTTTAGGTCTCGGGGCCAGGCGCGACCTCGGGGCCCTCGACATCCACCACGAGACGAGCAGGGTCCTCGGCGACTTCTTCGTCAGGAATCTCCCTCCCCTGCTCATCGGCATCCGCGAGGGCGTATTTGGCCCGAAGCTCTTCGTCGGCGAACCCCGGCATCCGGGCCTTAACGGCGTCGAGGGCCTCGTGCCAGATGAGGGTCGTGATAACGGCCAAGTCATCATAGAAGTCCTTCGACTTCTTGTAGCCTTCCACCGCTTTCGCCGCCGAGAGATCAGCCAACTTCGCCGCTCTCAGGTCGGCCGATTTCGTCGACTCGGCCGTCGCCCCCAGCTCCTTCCGGAGGGTTTTCACCGTCTTCTTCAGGTTGCCGGCAAGCACCTGAGCGTCCTCTAGCTTGGCCTCGGCAGCCACGGCGGCCTCACGGTATCGGGCGACCTCCCGCTTCCCGGCCTCCACCTCGCCCTCCAGGACGGCGACCCTCGCTATCACCGCCTCCAGCTCCCGCTTGGAGCTCTCTTCTAGCGAGGCGAGCTGGCCCGCATCCTTCTTCGCCAGGGCTATCACCTTGGCCTCCATGCGTAAGGCGAGGGCAATGTGCTGGAGAACTTGAAAGACAGGAAAGAGATCAGAAAGACGAAAGAGGTACCGAATCTCACAAAAAAAACCAAACACTTACCTGCACGGACTCCTGGGTGATGGACGCCAGCTGAGCCCTGAAGGTCCCCATGGGGACTCTATCCGTGGCCGATGTCTCTATTTCATGCAGCAGGCTATCCATGACGGATAGCCCCGAAGGTGCTGCGAACTGGAGGCCCCCTTCCTCCACCATGATCGGCGAGGATGGGCCCCGGGAAGATCTCCGGGAACTCCTCTTGAGCGGCTCCGAGGGAGAGCCGATCTCCTCCTCCGAGGCCGGGTCCTCCAGAATTCAAGCCTGCTTCTGGCCCGACACTCTTCTAGGCCCCGGGGCGGGATCCGCCCCCGAACGCTCACGGGACGCGACCACCGGAGGAGGAGCCGGGGCAGGCTTTGAGCGGGAAGAGCTGGCGCCCCCAGCCTTCGCGATCTTTCTCGGCTGGCGCATGGAAGATCGGAGCGAGTCCATGTCCATAGGTCCTACACAAAACCAAATGTAAAGAAGTCAGCGACACAAGCAATATACAAGCCAAAAAGCAAGCCTAAACTTACCGACGAACTCAACGGGGCTGAGCCCGGCCCAACTCAGGACCTTCTCAAACAGCAGCACGTCAAAACAGGGGATGGGCTCCCACGACGCCCCTCTCACCGCGATGGGGTCACTGGACTGGTTCCCCGGCAAGCATTTCTCCCTCGACCACTTTGTAGGCGTGGGCCAGTCCTCGCCCTCGAGAGGGGAAACGAAGAAGAACTTCTTCTTCCAGTCGTGAATGGAAGAAGGCAGGGCCATAACCCCTGTCCCGGCGGCACCCCCTGTCGCTTTTTGAAAGAGAGGTAGACCCACCTCGGGTCGCTCGCTCGACCACCAGGGTGATTTTTTAAGACGAGGGAAGAATCAAGAAGGGAGAGGCTGAAGGGAATCGCCTGTAACTTCAGGCGGATCAGGAACCCGAGGAGAATCCTCCACGTTCGGCACTAACTGGCCAGGGGCTAACCCGAAAAAGTTCAGCGCTTCGACGACCTCGGGAGAGAAGGGCATGCACATTCCACCCCAAAAAGCTTCCAAATACAGGGCGATCTCCCTGCCCCGTAGTTGGTCTGCCCTCTCTCCCTCCTTGGCCAGACGAAGCGTATAACGTGAAGGGATGTGGAAGCGAGCCCGAGCATTGGCGAGATCGTCCTCATGCCTCACCCAACACGAGGCGCCGGGGGCAGCATCTGCCGTCTCCTCCCTGGGGGCTGCCCCCGCCATACGATCCCGGGGAGAGGATCCGACCCCTACTCCCCGGGAGGACTCAGGCTCAACTAAAGGGTCCCTAGAACCTACTCCTACGACACCTACTGACTCTACAAAGGAAGACACCTAATCTTGAGAAGAGGGGTCCTCGGGAGACGAAAGCAGAAGAGAGGAGACGAGCGCCGAGCAACCAGGACTTAGAACAGGGAAATATGAAGGAGTAGGGGCCCTGGAACGGGCCCCACCCCTATTTATCACCGCAAGCAACCTCATCCAACGGCGCCCTTCATCTCCCGCCAAAACGCCTCCTCACGTCCAACGGCTCCGATTGCTCCACTTGTCGTTCCCACACTGGACCGCGCCCCGTCAGACGATACAGGTCTGCACACGTCGCGTCGGCCAACCGACGCTCGACACGTAGACTTTCACTTCAGTGGCAGGATGCACGAACCGGCGCACCTTCCTTAAATGCAGAGATCTCGCCCTGATTCGCTGGCAGGAAAGACAGCTGACAGCCCGGGGATGCGTTCCGACGAAACCTTAGGAAGGAGCTCACCCCGGGCAGCCCGGCAGTCCACTCCTGACCCGACCCGCTAGCTGGTTGGGAAAAGAGTGGGGGGCTAATGATGATGCTCAGTATTGGCGATCTCCAAGATCATGACACGTGGTAGATTACGTGTCCCAGAACTCAGAAGAAAAGGGCCCACAGGAGCCAACTAGGCCACCCCTGCACCCGACCTGCAAGCACAAACTGGCTCACCTCTGAGCCCCCTGAAGATTGGCCTCCTCGGCCTCTCAGCTTACCCCGAGCTGCTACAGGACCAAGACTCCTCGGCCCTCTCGCTCGTCCCCGAGCTCCCCATCCGAGGCCACCTTCCTCGGTCCACCGACCGACCCACTTTACCACTCGCAGGCGTAACCGCCGCTCCGCAAATCTCGCTACGCACAGATTCTTCGCTAGCAGCATCCCACGTTCCACGCCATCACGATCCCCATTAATAGGCGATCCGCTCTTTACGCGGGCGTGACGTCGGGAGCGTAACTGCCGGCGAGATTCTCACGCCTGCTGTTGCGTGCTGCCTCCACTATATAAATCCCCATCACAGAGGGGTCAGGTAAGCCATTTTTGATTCCGCTTAGCCGTTACTCTGCTCGGATCTTGTACTAACTTGATCGTCGGAGGATCCTCGGTGGTACCAAACTACCCCGGGACTTCTTTTTAGGTACTCGGCGCTAAACTCCTCAAATCATCAATCTCCTCAAAACCCATTGAGACCCACACGCAACAGGAGATCACCTCCAAAATCCACCAGGAGATCGACGGAAGACAACATCTGAGGGAGACCCGAAAAGGAGCTCCATCAAGACCACTCCTATGCCCGTCCTACAAACAAACGCTGGCTCACCTTCGAGCCCCCTGCACAATTGGCTTCCTCGGCCTCACAGCTCGTCTCCGGGCTACCGCAGAACCAAGATACCTCGGCTCTCCCGCTCGTCCGCGAGCTCTCCCGCCAAGGTCATCTTCCTCGGTCTCATCGATCGACCGACGGCACCGCTCACAGACGCAACCGCCATCCCGCGAATCTCGCCATGCGCGAGATATCCGCCGGCCACATCCTACGTTCCACGCCATCACGATCCCCCATTAACGAGCCTGTCTCGCCATTAATGGGAGATCCCGCTCATCACACGGGCGTGACGTCGGGAGCGTAACGGTCGGCGTGTTTCTCGCGTCTGCCCTGCCTGCTGCTACCACTATATAAACCCCTTCTTTAGACGATTCAAGTAAGCCATTTTTACTCCACTAAGTCGTTATTCTGCTCGGATTTTCTCTCTAACTTGATCGTCGGAGGGTCCTCGGTGGTACAACCACCCCAGGACTTCTTTGCAGGTAGCTCGGCAGCAACTAACCTCAAACCCATTGAGATCCACACGCTTCAGGAGCCTGCTTCCAGATCCAATCTCAGTTATCCATCGCCGCCATCAGCAGATCAACGGAAGGTAACATCTAGGCGTGATCTAGGTCACGTCAGCTGGCGCCGTCTGTGGGAACTCCTTGATTCCACAAAAACAAAAGTTGATCTTCCGATCTCAGTCCAATGGCGAGCGATCATCATGACGATCCAAGTACTAGCCATCGTATCCCCCTCAACGGAGGTGCGGACGAACCTTCTCCGCCGAATGCCATCAATGCCCTTGCCGGCCGGATAGACCGACTCCCGTCCTTCGTGGAGGCGCTCATCCGAGTCCAAACGGCAGGGCAAGACCTCCAGGTTGCCGCTCCCCCACCTCGGGACCGGGACCCCTACAGGGGGAAAGAAGACTCCGTCCATGTCGGCACTGTCGACCACCGCCTCGCTACCTCCCACGGCCGCAGATCTCCCGGGCCAATACGTTCTGAGACCCGCTGGGTGCCCCACAATTCAACACCGAGGTCCGTCGCCAGAGCACCTCGTCCCGAGATCTTTCGCGTACCTATCCCTCCTGAGGAGATGTCGGTCAGCTCGCCTGTTACCAGGCATGATCGACACCCCCTCCCTCGACAGGGTCGCGCAGACGGGACTCGCTACGGCGGCTCAAAGACTACCTCGCCGGGGATCTAAGGAACCTCATTGAGAGGAACCGAGGCCACGTCCAGGCGCAGGCCTCCAACAGCAGAGGCCAGGGATCAAAATGTGCTAAATCGTCGGGGTACCACGGCCGACTCGACGCCCTCGAGAAGAAGATCGAGGGTATGCATCGGGAAGGTCACCGCTCGAGCGACGGGGCTAAGTACGCCGCTGACTCGCTCACCAAACCGTTCACCGAGGAGCTACTCGCCGTTCACGTCTCCTCTCACAACAAGCCCCCAAAGGTCTCCCTCTCCGACGGCAAATCTGACCCGAAGGACCATTTGGATGCATTCACCGCAGGAATGAGCTTCCAAGACAACTTCGACGCCGCCCAGTGCCGAGCCTTCCCGACCACTCTCATCCGATCGGGACGAGACTGGTTCTGAGGACTCGAGCCACGCTCGATCTCAACTTTCGACGAGCTGGCCACCCAATTCCTCGGCCACTTCATCGGGAACAGGCGATAAAAACGCACAGTTGACCATCTCTTCACGATCAAGAGCGGGGACAACTAGACGTTCAAAGTATACGTCACCCGCTTCTACAACGCCCTTCTCGAGGTCTCAGAGTACCGGGACGAGACGGTCATCAGAGCACTTAGGTTAGGTCTTAGGCACAAGGAGTGGTTACGCTCCTTTGCATTAGCGTAACCTAAGACTATGGCCGAAGTAAAGGCCTGGACCGAGCGCGGGGTCCAGCTCGAATCCGAGGTGAACGCAAATCTCCCCCGGACAGAGCAAGCCGACCAAAAGAAGAGGGCAAGAGAAGAGAGAAGGGGACCTGAGCGGTGAAAGCCCTATCTCCCGAAGTTTCAGGAGTACACCCTGCTCAACGTCTCCCAGACAGTGCTACTAGAAGAGGGTAAGGGCGAGGGGATCAATAAAGCATTGCAGAAAAGAAAAGAATCTTAATTCAGTCAAAAGGTACTGTGGGCTCCGGCGCTTCGCGTTCCCCACGCGATTATGACACGTATCGCCAGCGACCGTCCCTCTTCGCCGCTCGATGCACATTTGAAACGACATTACTCCGGCGCTTCGCGTTCCCCATGCGATCATGACACGTGTCACCAGCGACTGTCCCTCTTCCCGGTACTCACACCAGGGAGGACGGACAGAACCTCGCATAAGAGGCAGCCCGGCAGCTACCCTTCTCGGCCGTCCTTAGAGATCAAAGCCCTCACCAAGAGGCAGCCGAGCGTCTACTATGCTCGGCTATCCCTGATGGGTAGCTCCTTACCCCACAACGCCAGGGATCAAAGCCCTCGACAAGTGGCAATCGAGCAGCTTCACTGCTTGGCCCATCCTTAGCAGGCCTCCTACGGCCCCTCCAGTGCTAAGGATCAAAGCCCTCTTCAAGAGGCAATCGAGCAGCTTCACTGCTCGGTCCATTCTTAGCAGGCCTTGTACGGCCCCTCTCGAGCTAAAGATCCAAGCCCTAACCAAGAGGCAGCCGAGCGGCTACCCTGCTCGGCTATCCCTGGCTGGTAGCTCCCTACCTCAGAATGGCAGGGATCAAAGCCCTCACTAAGAGGCAACCGAGCAGCTTCACTGCTTGGTCCATCCTTTGTAGGTCACTTACGGCCCCTCCCGTGCTAAGGATCTAAGCCCTCGCAAGAGGCAGCCAAGCGGCTACCTTGCTCGGCTATCCCTGGCTGGTAGCTCCCTACCCCACAATACCAGGGATCAAAGCTCTCGCCAAGAGGCAACCGATCAGTTTCACTGCTTAGCCTATCCTTAGTAGGCCACTTACGGCCCCTCCCGCGCTAAGGATCTAAGCCCTCGCAAGAGGCAGCCGAGCGGCTGCCTTGCTCGGCTATCCCTGGCTGGTAGCTCCCTACTCCACAACGCCAGAGATCAAAGCCCTCGCCAAGAGGCACCGGGCAGCAATCCTGCTCGGCCATCCTTAAGGACCAAAAGCCCTCGCCAAGAGGCACTGAGCAGTAACCCTGCTCGGCCCATCCTTAGTAGGCCACTTGTTCAGTTGATAAAACTGCACGTTTAATATAACATTTTTCCTACTATTTCTATATTAGAAAAGGTGTTTGTTCCCCTCCGAACGGCGGCCATGACATGGGCGTCTTGCCTGATATTCGGGGCAGATGCTATTTGGTTTTATCCGTCCACCTCTCCGAAGATGTCAAGTTGATTTATGGCACCATGTATCGGAGGTTTAGACGGATGCGGCCGATGTAGCAGACTTCGTCAGATTCCCCCTCGTTCGAGGGGGTTTTAATTGTGGGGACGCTCTTCCCTGCAGGCGCAAGCCCCTGCAGTTAATTACGCTACCGCATCGCGGTAACAACTTTCTCCTTCTCCAGAATTTCACTTCGTGTTGTGGGTGTTTGTTTTGTTTGTGGTTGCCCGTGGATTGTATACGGAGACTAATTTATGTCGTCTCCCGTAGGACGTGAATTAGTCCAAATCCGTATTTTCTTAGATTTGGATTTGGTGTTTTGGTTTAAGGATACGTTAGCCCTATTTAAGGCTAAGATCAACTTAAAATTTTGTTAAGGATACGTTAGCCTAATCTCCAGACTAAGATCAACTTAACGGGATCGTTTGGATCCGACAAGAGAGCAATTGGCTCTATTGTTTAGTTTAATGACATTGCGGTCGATTCCCAGTTTAGGGATATGGTGGTCCACTGCGTGTATGGCCGTCGGGACCCGTCACCTCTCTGACGTCGTTGAAGGATTACAACGACAGGTGTCAGAGGAGTTCAGAGATGTACCCTTGAACCAAAGTCGATTGGGGGGATCTATAGTCCAATTTGGGACTAAAGTCTGTTTGAAGGTTTAAGGATACGTTAGCCGTATTTGAGGCTAAGATCAACTTAAACGGGATTGTTTAGATCCGATAAAAGAGCATTTGGGGGCTCTATTGTTCCAGTTTAGGGACATAGTGGTTCATGTTCCAGTTTAGGGACGTGGAGGTCCATGTTCCAGTTTAGGGACATGGGGGTCCATATTCCAGTTTAGGGACATAGTGGTCCATTTGAATATATGGCTGTTGGGACCCATCGCCTCTCTGACGACGTTGAAGGATTACAACGACAGATGTCAGAGGAGTTCAGAGATGTACCCTTGAACCAGATGTAAATTGATTTAAGAGAGCAGCCGTGCTCAGTCAATTTAATTTGAGGACTTACGGCCAGAATTGGGCTAAGTCCAATTGAAAATGTGCAACATTTTATTTGCATTTGGCCTATTAGGCCTTAATTAGGGCTCTGCCCCTGCACTGTATTTTATTCTGGCCTGTTAGGCCTTTTAAGTTGGGCTTTGTCCCCTTTTTTATAATGCAGAGCATTTGTTTTGGTCCATTGGGCCTCTTAATTGGGCTCTGCCCTTTAATAATGCGCTGCATTAATCAGTCTGACAGAGTGCCACGTGGCTTGTCAGGCGCTTTGCGCCAATTGAAGAGCGCGAGGCGCAAGTCCATGGGAAGGTGACACGTGTCACGCTCTGGTGAGCGCAAGCGCAGTGCGCTGCGCTGTTGCGCTGCTGACACGTGGCGCGCTCTGGTGCGGTACGCCAATTCATGAGAGCAGTGCTCTGTTTTAAAAACGCATAGCGCAAGCTGTTCTGGAGCTGACACGTGGCGCTCTCTGGTGGCTTGCGCCAACCCAAGAGCGCAACAGTGCAGATTTACAAGTCCAAGGCACTGTTTTAATATCTTGATCCAATTTTGGATTCAAGAAAAGAATCTTTTAAGATTCCAGAACCAGTGGTTCATCAAAAGGCAATGCCTTTGTTGTTATTCTATTTTTTATTGAAGATCCTTAATCTTGTTCTTAGATCAATGATCTTTTTAGAAGAAATTCTTCTTTTCAAAGGTTTACCTTTCTTTTTCTTTTTTTCTGAGTTCTTCTGAAACTTTTCTTTTTTAGAAGTTCTCTGAATTCTCTCTCTATTTCTCTGTGTTGATCTCTCTTTTAGACTTGGGGTCTAGGGGCCTTTATATAGTGCCAATTAGTTTGTTAAATTAGTTAAAGAGATCTTTCTCTGAGTGATTTGGGGATTTTTCCCCACTATTGGATCTTTGATCCAAGGGCTTCTATTTTATAGAAGGCAATCTTGTTTTTAACAAGATTGAGAAAGATCTTTCAGAATTTTTCTGTTTGGCGGAAGCGCACCTACGCTTGACACGTGTCGCGCAGCGCAACTGCGCTGCCACGTGTCACGCAGCGCAGAACGCAGCGCAACTGCGCCAGCGTAACTACGCTGCCACGTGTCACGCAGCGCAGAGCGCAAATCATCTGAAGCGTTGCTTCTTTTATTATTATTTGAATTTTAAACAGAGCTTTGCTCTGATTGGGGGAAACAGAAGCGTTGCTTCGTTTCCCGCCTTGGAATTTGAACAGAGCTTTGCTCTGAAAGGGAGATTTTCTTCTTTATTATTATTATTTATTTATTTATTTATTTATTTTTATTGTTATTATTTTATAAGGAGCGGGTTTTGAGCCAAAATTTTGGCGGGAACAGTGTTTATTATAATATATGATACATATGAGGGTTTATCTGTAAAAATACTATTTTCATGTGTTGATATATTATAATTAACATTTGATAGGAAAATGTATGCAAAAATACCATTGACCAAATCTTAATGTTGAAATTAATATCTCAATAAAACAAACTCTACTAATATTATTTGTGGAGTTGTTGTGCAGAATTTTCAGGGCTAAAATCATGGGAATCAAAGTTGTTAGAGCAAACCTGCCTAATTAAGAAAGCAAACTAAAGAAATCAAGTCTGGCAGTAACTACGAGAAGATTTTCAGTTTCCTGAGATTTAAAAGATCACCATATATCACTAGAAGAGCCCACAAGAAGATTGAGCCCAAGATATCACTATTTGGCCACGGATCCGCGGCCAAACCCACCATTTGGCCGCGGATCCGCCGCGGTTTTGACGAGTTAGGAGCTGGAATTTTTCAGTTTGGATCTTAACTACTAGTTTCCAATTTAAGCATCTAGGATTCTCGCTTTGGGACTATAAATAAGGACCGAGAGCCTCTTGGAAAAATCATCAAGTCGACACGATCACGAAGTTCAAGACAGGCTCACGCATCCAGGCTGATCATCAACTGTTCTTCTACCTCCTTAGAAGAGATCGAGAAGCAAACTAGCATTTGTAATCATTTTCTAAGGAAACAAAGTGTAAATGAATTTTGTTGATTAATAAAGATAGTTCTTTTTCTTATTCTATTTCTTTGTAGTTTCAATATGATTTCTCTCTCCATCTTTTCTTCTCCCAACATGCGCGAGTAATTCTTCGCTTGTTAGGGTTCGTAGGATTAGGATAGATTAATGGATGATGAAGATCCTTAAACTCTTTTTACGTCTTATAAAGTTTATAAAGTTTACCAAAAGAATCATTAACATCCTAATCGGGCGCACTACCAATTTATTGTTAGTCTCGACCGCGATTAGAGATTAGATTAATGATTGTTTTGGTAAAGACTAGATATGAACGGAGTTCCATATCGAGATAGGGGTTAAGAGTGGGAACCCTTTTCCCTCCAGAAACCCTAATCTACATGCATCTCTGTCGTTCTAGTTTTAAATCTATTAAAGGATAAAAATGCAATCTTTAATTAATCATCCATGACTACTAAATCCTAATGAACCCTACAAGCCCCCTTTTATATTAAACTTACATCCATAATTAATCTAGATCTATATTTTGCATCCGTGTTTAACGTAGAGATAGATCCTACAACCATTCTTCACCATTCTTTATTCTTCCTCCTTTTTTTCTCAACACGCTTAAAGTAAGAATAAAATATTCAACGTTTCCCAGAGGACGACCCGTACTCATCTCGGTCTAGCTACACGCGACACCGTTCTGATTGCGGTTACACTACAAACACATAAATCCATACCAATCACCACTTACGGCCCCTCCCGCGCTAAGGATCAAAAGCCCTCGCAAGAGGCAATCGGGCCCTCCCTTGCTCGGTTATCCCTGGCTGGTAGCTCCCTACCCCAACACAGCAAGGATCAAAACCCTCGCAAAGAGGCACCGGGCAGCAACCCTGCCCGGCCCGTCCTTAAGGATCAAAAGCCCTCAAAAAAGGCAACCGGGCCCGCCCTTGCTCGGACATTCCTGGCTAGTAGCTCCCTACCCCAACACACCAAGGATCAAAGCCCTCGCCGAGAGGCACCGGGCAGCAACCCTGTTCGGCCCCGTCCTTAGTAAGCCACTTACGGTCCCTCCCGCGTTAAGGATCAAAAGCCCTCGCAAGAGGCAGCTGGGCCCATCCTTGCCCGGCTATCCCTGGCTGGTAGCTTCCTACCCCAACACACCAGGGATTAAAGCCCTCGCCAAGAGGCAATCGAGCAGCTTCACTGCTCGGTCCATTCTTAGCAGGCCTTGCACGACCCCTCCCACGCTAAGGATCGAAGCCCTCACCAAGATGCGGATGAGCGGCTACCCTGCTCGGCCATCCTCGGCTGGTAATTCTCGGCTGGTAATTCACTACCCCACAACGCCAGGGACCTAAGCCCTCGCCGAGAGGCAACTGAGCAGCTTCACTGCTCGGTCCGTCCCTAGCAGGCCTTGTACGACCCTTACAATGCCAGGGATCGAAGCCATCGCCTAGAGGCACCGGGTAGCTACCCTGCTCGGTCCATCATCAGCATGCCTCTCCGAGCCTTCCACGCTAAGGAACATGACCTCACCAAGAGGCATCCGGTCTATCTACGTCTGAGCGATCTACACCTCGACTTCGGGGCCATGGCAATACTGTCTTCCCGCCGGTTTTTGCACACTTGGCAAATAAACAGATTCAACTCGACGCGTAATCGCTAGACAAAGAAACAACACAACACGAAGGCAGTACTATGCAAATACAAGCGTTTACCGACAAAAGGAAAATACACGTGCAAATATGACGACAAAAAGTCTTTATTCACAAAGTCAAAACTTTTTACAAGGGTATTGTAGGCTCCTCAGCCTTACAAAATGCCCGGAGGCCTACAAAATTCCCGATGCAATAAAAGAAAAGAAACAAGAAGACAAGGGGCTTCAGGCTTCAGGGCCAGGCGCAACCCAAGGAAGCTCAGCGCCCGTCACAGGAGCCTCGGCGTCGCCCTCGCCAGGAATCTCTTCCCCGACATCGCCCCCGGGGTCGTCCCCCTGCTCATCATCCTCGTGAGGATATTCGGCTCGGAGCTCTTCGTCAGCGAACTCTGGCATCCGAGCCTTGACGGCGTCGAGGGCCTCATGCCAGATGGCGGTAGTGGCCGAGGTAAGGACGGTGTAAAAATATTCTGACTTCTGGTAGTTCTCCACCGCCTTCGCCGCTCTGAGGTCGGCTCGCTTCACCCCGTCTATCGCCGCCTCCAACTCCTTCCGGAGGGTACTCACCGACTTCTTCATGGTGCCGACGAGCACCTTGGAGTCCTGAAGCTTGGCCTCGGCGGCCTCAGCAGCCTCGCGGAACCTGGCCACATCCTGCTTCGTGGCCACCACCTCTTGCTTCGCGGCCGCAGCCTCCTGCTTCCCGGCCGCCACCTCGCCCTCAAGGGCAGCGACCCTCGCCATCGCCGCCTCCAGCTCCAGCTTTGAGCTCTCCTCCCGCAAGGAGAGCTCGCCCGCGGCTCGCATCGCCGGGGCTATTTCCTCCTCCTCCATCTAGACGACGAGGGCGACGTGCTGGAGGACCTGAATAAATCAGAGGAGGGTCAGAAAGGAAAGAGGGGCACCAAATCTCGCGAATGATGAGACACTGAGAGAAAAATCAAGTGAGTGCGAGCACTAACCTGCACGGCCTCTTGGGCGACGGACGCCATCTGCGCCTTGAGAGTCCCCCGAGGGACCTTATCCCCGGCCGACCTCTCCATGTCGGCCAACAAGCTGTCGGCGACGGAGAGCCCCGAGGGCACCTTAAAGCGGAGGACCCCCTCGTCCACCAAGATCGGGGAGGCCGGGGTCTGCGGAACTGTTTGGAGGAACCTCTTGAGGGCCGACGGCGGAGGGCTCGTCTCTACCTCCGAAGCCGGGGCCTCCTGCCCCCGAACCCGCTTTCGGCTCGGCGCCTGGATGGGCTCCGGGGCGCGATCTGCACTCGAGCGCTGGGGTGGGACGGCTGCCGGGGGAGCCAGGACCGACGTCGGACGAGAAGAGCCGGCGCTTCCAGCCTTCGATTCTTTCTTCGGCTTGCGCATGGCCGCTCCAAGGTGGCTCATATCCATGGGTTTTGCACAAGACAAGATACAATGGAGTCAGCAACACAAACAAAAATGAAAATAAATGCAAGCCTAACATAACGCCTATAAGCTCCTAACTTACCGACGAACTGGGCGGGGCTGAGCCCGGCCCAACTAAGGGCCCGCTCAGAAAGCAGCACGTCAGCCCGGGGAATGGGCTCTCACTCCGCCACTCTCACCGCATCGGGGTCATTGGACGGGCTTCCCCGCCAGCACCTATCCCTAGACCACTGGGTGGGAACGGGCCAGTCCTCACCTTCTGGCGGCCCAACAAAGAAAAACTTCTTCTTCCAATCGTGAATAGAAGAAGGCAAGACGACGACACCCGACCCGACTGCACTCCCCCGTCGTTTCCTAAAGAAGAGGTAAACCCATCTCGGGTCGTCCGCGCGAGTGTCGGGCTGACCTTTGTAAATGAGAGAGGAGGCAAGGATGGACAGACCGAAAGGGATCATCTGCAGCTTCAAACGGACCAGGAACCTAAGGAGAATCCTCCATGAGTTCGGCACTAGCTAGCTCGGGGCTAGCCCAAAATAATTTAGTGTCCTAGCAACCTTGGGAGAGAACGGCAGGCGCATTCCGGCCCAAAAGGATTCCCGGTACAAGGCAATCTCTTTACCCCATACCTGATCCCCTCTCTCCTTCCTCAGCCAAACGTAGAGTATAGCCGGAAGGGATATGGAAACGAGCCCGAGCGATGGCAAGCTCATCCTCGTACCTCACTAAGGATGGCACCCCAGGGGCGTCCGCTACCTCCGCTCTGGGATCAGCCCCTGACGCGAGACCCCCGGAAGAGGATCTGACCCTAACTTCCAGGGAAGACTCCGACTCAGTGGAGAAATCCCTAGAATCTACCCTACGACATCTACAGACTTCTCAAAGGAAGACATCTAACCTGAAAGAGAAGTCCTCGGGAATGCAGAGATCCGACCTAAAAAGGAGAGCGCCGAGCTTACAAGATCAAGATCGAGGAAAATATGAAGGAGATATGGGCCCTGAAGTGGACCCACCTATATTTATAGCCACCGGCGTTCTCATCCAACGGCGACAGTCGACTCTCGCCAAAAACAACTATTCGCATTCAACGACCACGATCGCTCCACCTGTCGCACGCGCATTGGCCGTATCCCATCAGACGCCAGAGGTCTGCGGCCCATCGCGTCAGCCAACCAGTGTCCGACACGTGGTCTGTCGCTTCAGCGAAAGTACATACGATCCGGCGCACCCTCTTTAATGCAAAGATCTCGCCCTGATTCGCTGGCATCATCTAAAAAATACAACAGATTACCCGGGGACACGCCCGACGATATCTTCAGGAAGGAGCTCACTTCGGGTGACCCGGCAGACCACTCTCGACCTGACCCGTCAGCGGTCGGGACGAGAGTGGGGAGCTAATGATGATGCTCGATATCGGCGATCTCCCAGATCATGACACGTGACAGATGACGTGTCCCAGAGCATGCAAGAAAGGATCTACAGTGGCCGACCAGACTACTCGTATGCCCATCCTACAAACAAACACCGGCTTACCTCCGAGCCCCCTGCACAATTGGCCTCCTCGGCCTCACAGCTCGTCTCTAAACTACCGCAGAACCAAGATACCTCGGCTCTCACGCTCGTCCGCGAGCTCTCCCGCCGAGGTCATTTTCCTCGGTCTCATCGATCGACCAATGGCACCGCTCACAGGCGCAACCGCCATCCCGCGAATCTCGCCATGCGCGAGATATCTGCCGGCCACATCCCATGTTCCACGCCATCACGATCCCCCATTAACGAGCCTGTCTCGCCATTAATGGAAGATCCTGCTCATCACGCGGGCGTGACGTCGGGAGCGTAACGGCCGGCGTGATTCTCGCGCCTGCCCTGCCTACCGCCACCGCTATATAAACCCCTTCTTCAGACGGTTCAAGTAAGCCATTTTTACTCCACTAAGCCGTTACTCTACTCGGATTTTCTCTCTAACTTGATCGTCGGAGGGTCCTCGGTGGTACAACCACCCCGGGACTTCCTTGCAGGTAGCTTGGCAGCAACCAACCTCAAACCCATTGAGATCCACATGCTTCAAGAGTCTGCCTCCAGATCCAATCTCAGCCATCTATCGCCGCCATCAACAGATCAACGGAAGGTAACATCTTGGCGTGATCTAGGTCACGTCAGATTACTTGATGTAGTTATGCAAATTAGTGTCCATTGTATATTTTTGCCCTCCTAACAGGTGGGATTTCGATCCCATCAAACAGTCAAGCGCAGCAGACAACAATCAACAATTGAACAAGAAGAAGAAGAACACGCTTTATTTATGTGGTTCAACCAAACTTGGCCTACATCCACAAGGCACAATCTCAAATCGGGCTTTGCCATGATACGCATAGCATACAAGAACAAACTCGCATCTCATTCACCTCTCTTGCTCTCACAACACAAGGGAGGGAGGTAATACAAACCCCCATTAAAGAGTAGAGACTACAACTTGGTCTTTAGACCCCACTCCTCACAATAGGAATATATATAATGCTACACGGATGACCCTAACACAACCCATCATCGAATGATAGCCCACACCAATATATCATTAATGGCTCAGCCCAAATGACCCAAGTTTAATCCAGACTTCCCGCGGACTATTTGATCGCATCTAGGCGTGCAAATGGATACGAGACACTATCTGAACACTAACCTAGTAAAATTATCAGATACTACGTAGAGATGCATTGCTCCAATGGATTATGCCATATTGCCATCCATCTTAACTTTATCCTAGTTATTTACAGAAATGTTGTTTGTTTGAAGGAAATGCTGATTTTAATATGCCAAATTTGTAAACTTGATCTGTTGATTGTCTTGGTCATTAATTATGCGAGGTATGTAAACCTTTTTTGGTGTGATTGAATTTCACAATAAGCATATCAAGCTTGTTTTCTGAAGATTATCTTAGTCAGAGAGTTGACTCTCAGAGCTTCTAATAGCTGGTGCTTTAGGCCAGTCAAAAGCAACAACCAACCCGTTGCTTTTAGCTTGTGGGAACCATGTTCACTGTCATTTGTAGTAGATAAATGAAGAATAAAAAGAGTAGCGTTCTCAAAAGACATCGGAAGAGACTGTTATGATTTGGTATTCATTGGTTCAGCGAGGCTTGTATTTCCATTCATGAAGGTTGAACTTTTAAAAAGTGAAAGAGAAAAATATTTATTATATCCTAGAGCAGCATTCATTTACTTGTGATTCACATTGCAGAATATCAGAGAAGAAGTAGTGAATGTAAAGAAAAGTTAGACAACACAAGGAGTGAAACTGTGGGTGATACTGAATTAGAACTTCTTCAAAACGATTTGGAAGAGAAATTTCAAAGAGAGAGCTTGCTTCGCGAGGAACTCAAATAAGTATTAAACGATCTTAGCATCTCTATTAAAGTCTACTACCGAGATAAGTGCAGAAGTGTAATATTTGCAAGTAAAGCTGATTAACTTTTCAATATGTTTCAGCACAGTAATTCATGAGGAGCTTCATGGTCTCAAGCACCAGAGGATTTCCATTGAAGAACGAAAAGAACTGGTGAACTAAAGAGAGGAAGATTTACTCCGGGCACAGTGAGTCATTATGCCCCATCTCATTCCTTTTTTCATTAAAAAAAATTTATGAAAAGAGACCCATATTCATATAATATTCACATGATCCACACCCCTCCAAACACGCTTTAGTTAGTTGAAACATAGCCCTCCAATTTGGCATACCCTCATAGGCTAATGATTTTTTTTTTCCAATTTGACACCAAGTTCTGTTTGGCTTTTGAGTTATGATAATAGGATTTATCTTTAAGCAGAGATATAAGCTATGCAAACTCAAGTTTGGAAGGGTCTAACTGATGTAATTTCATTCATGGTAAAACCTTGTCTTATCTATCTTTAAATCTTCCTATTCTCAAGTTTCAGTAGAGCTGAGAATCAAACTATTGAAGAGGTGCCAGTGCATGTTAGTACCTGCAAGCATGGTGAAACAAGGAGCATCAGTATTGTGGACGTATACGTTGGACCTTTGAACAAAGGATTCAATCATTTTTTTGGTTGCTTGATGACGAAAAATGAGCTATCTAGGCTCTGGAATAATCATGGCAAACTCTAATTTATATTCTTTATTTACGAGTTTTAATTGGGTTAAATAAGTTGATTGGTATGCGCCCTTTTTCATCCAATAATTGTTGGAAAAGGTTGGTTCTGAATTTTGTGGAATAGACACTAAGAAGAAATCTTCACCACTTTCCCAACAAAAAGATGGTCAGATACAGAATTATTGCAGAATCTAGAATTACCATCCAGAAACATGGCATTTTTATTCAACTCTTGTAATTTGAAAATATTTTTATAGTCTGTATAAGAGATTATTTTGTACAATCCAATGCAGATATTAAGATGCTTATAAATTTTATACCTTGTTTAAAGCAAGAATATGCTGTCCTATAAACCCAGCTTTTATAAATACTAGAGACTAGAGAAGGCTGAATGCTATAAACCAACACACTGCCATTATATATCTGTTAGATGCAACATGTATGCTTGAAAATGTTTAAATGGCCTCCAGCAATTTCTGTGTACGGTGCAACTCTAGAAAATTCCGGTATTAAAAACGGATTTCTGATATATAACATTTCCTTTTTCATGCAGGTACCTACTTTCAATGTGCGCTTCAGTGAGAAATATCATCCCCAATATAGATGATCAAGCTATGATTTCAGGCTGCATCCCTTCTTATGGAAATAGACATTCCGATTTTTTCATTCACATTCCTGCAAAACCTGCCCTCGCAAACAATTTTAACCTTTTAATAAGAGGGATTCTCTGTGCTTTCCTTAAACCAAAATAACAGTTGTGGTGGACAGAAACAATATAAAAGGTGAAAGTTCGAGTTCCATACGAAGCAAGCAATAGGCTGTGGAAAATGGCTAACCGTGGTTGATATCTACCTTTGTTCCTTCTCCGGCGAGTTGCCTTGATTTCTTGCTTTCTTTTGAGCTTGTTGTTCTCGTAAAAATGAAACTTTAATTAAGTACTTTGTAACCAAAGCATCTGCAGTTCTACCATGAATTACTTGGTGAATTAAGTGGACAATCTCTAGCAGTATTAGTTTTGTGTTTCTTGGTCGAAAATTGATTTGTAGTTTTATTGTGAACATTTGTTGTTATAGTATGGATGCTATGTTGTGTGTTTTAGTTTGTTAGATTTGATGGTTTTGATAAAACAACCGGACTAAAAAGTTAGATATGTAGACCATGGAAAAAGGTAATGACGAAAAAGGGCATTTGGTCTAGTGGTATGATTCTCGCTTAGGGTGCGAGAGGTCCCGAGTTCAATTCTCGGAATGCCCCCATTGCTTTTTAAAAATTTAAATTTTTTGGGCCGGATAGATCTCTGCCTTTTTTGCAGTAAAACACTCGATTAATCTAAAATTACATGTAACTAATGCTGCAAAACATATATGCGGCTTCGCTCTTCAAAATATTTGCCTTTTCACTCTAAAAAATATTTGAAGAATTAGCTTCAGAGTTAATGTAATAGGAGTAAATTCAGACAGTAAATAAATTGAAAGGCCTTCCATCCATGCAAGGCTAAGTGGATATCAGTTATTGAAAGAAAAATGTAACTGATAGACTGCATCAAAACTCTAAAATTATGATGAAAGTTCAGGGAACATGTTTTATATATATTAGAAATTGTAGATAGGAAGAAGAAGAATATTATTGATGATTGATCAAGATACAATATACAATGTGTTTCTTTATATATAACCTACAATATTAAATCCCAATACTAAGAAATAAAATTAAATCTATACAAAGAGATTAAGATAAAAAGATATATGAAAGATTTATGAATATCGTAACGGCCTCCTCAAACCCACGGTGGATCATAAACCAAGAGTTTCGATAAGAAATGTGAAAGTTGAATACGCGTTTGAGACTTCATAAAGAGATCGGCCATTTGATTATTTGAATGGATATAAGGAAGTGGAATCCGATCTCGGTCGTACCCTTGACGAACTATGTGACAATCCAGCTCAATATGCTTAGTACGATCATAAAAAACTGGATTTTCAGCAATACGAACATCACTCTTGTTGTGATAATAAAGTGAAGCGCGAGAAGCAATGACGACACTCATATCAGCAAGTAAACTACGAAACCATTTAAACTCTGCGGCAGTATCAACCATTGCACGGTACTCAGCTTCAGTACTGGAGCAAGAAATAGTATCTTGGCGCTTGTGCGCCAAGAAATCAAAAATGTACCCAATAAGATATAGAACCCAGTTGTAGATCGACTAGTATTAGGGTCGTCAACACATCCAACATCAGAGTATGCACGTAAAACAATGTCAGAATCGAAAGAAAACAACAGTGGCCGAATATGAGTGCTACGAAGGTATCGAAGATCCCGTATGAGAGAGTTGCATAGTGAACTGATGTAGAAGTACTCATAAACCGACTGAGAACATGAACATCATGTATGATGTCTGTCCCGGTAAGAAATAGGTAAATAAGTGTACCAACCAACTCACGATACTGAGTGGGGTTTGATAGGGTCACTTTATCTGCTTGACGATGTTTCAGATGAAGCTTCATCGGCGTAGCTGTAGAAGTACTGGCAGTAATAGTAGAATTATCAACCGTGGCTCGTGTAAGAATATCAGAAATGTACTTTTGCTGCGAAGATAACCACAGCGAGAGTAAGCAACTTCGATCCGCGAGAAATAGCGTAAATATTCAAGATCCTTCATTTCAAACCGCTGCTGAAGAAGTTTCTTTAGATATATGATAGTTGTTGTGTCATCACCAGTGATAATCATATCATCAACATAGATCAAGAGTAAAGCTCGGCCTTTGGAGAAAAAGCGATAGAAGAGTGCATAATCAGTAAGGCTCTCGGTGAATCCTGCAGTCAGAAAGTTTGACGAAATCGCTCAAACCAAGCACGGGATGACTTAAGACCATAAAGAGCACGACGCAGATGGCATGCATACCCAGGAGAAGCGGAGACACCAGGAGGAGGCTCCAGAGAAACCGTCTCCAAAAGATTGACGTTCAGAAAAGCTTTCTTAACGTCCAACAAAAATATAGGCCGGCGACAGGCTGCAGCAACTGCAATGAGCGTGCGAATGGAAGTGAACTTGGAAACAGGAGCAAAAGTCTCTTCATAATCAATGGTATATTCTTGAGAAAATCCACGAGCCACAAGACGTGCCTTGTAACGTTCGACCGATCCATCTGACTTGGTTTTTGACCTTGTAAATCTAGTTACAGCTAATGGGCTTGATATCTGATGGTAAAGGAATAAAATCCCACGTGTAAGTATCACGGAAAGCCTGCAATTCTGTCTGCATAGCCTGCTACCATTCTGGATATTTCATAGTCTTAGTATATGACTTGGGTTCCTGAATAGAATGAATAGTAGAAAGAAAAGATACAAACTGAAGAGACGAATCGTTAGTCATGCAAAAACTATAATGGGCAGGTCGTCGTCTTTCTCATGGAGGATTCCGACGAGGTGGAGGAGGAGAAATAGAATCCGGAGAAGACGGTACATGCATAGGTGAATACTCATTCGTCACTGTATCCGTGGAAGGAACGGTAGAAGGCATATGAGTATCAGTAGGTGTAACAGAAAGGGGAAAGGGAGTGTATGTAGGCAAAATAGTGGGTGTAATTGACAATGAGATAGAAGAATCAAGAAAGGACACTTCTATCTCTGAATGAGCAAAATACGGTACATTCTCGAAAAACGTGACGTTTCGAGAAATGTGAAGCCGTCTACTAGTAGGATCATAACATTTGTATCCTTAATGAGTCAAACTATACCCCATCATAAAACACTTCACCGAGCAAGAAGAAAGTTTATCTCGTTCATGAGCAGGTAGAAGAATAAAACAAACACAGCCAAAAGTGCGCAGAAATAGAATAGTCAAAGGGGGATTTGTAAAGTCTCGAATATGGAGTGGCATCTAGAAATAAGGAAGATAGAGTGATATTGATGAGAAGAACTGATGTCAATAAAACTTCAGCCCAATAAGAACGAGGGACCGAAGAAGAGAGTAAGAACGCATGTGTAATCTCTAAACTATGTCGATATTTTCTCTCGGCTATACCATTTTGTTCGTGTAACGAATATGAAATCACTGTACAGAAATTTCTTTTTATTGTACAGAAAAGGGTATTACAGCCTGTGTAAGAGTTAAACGTTATTTTTGTTAAACAAAAACAAGAAACGGCTTGTAGCTCACTGGTAAAGCATATACACTGTTGTGGTATAGCTTGTGTGTTCGAATCCCATCAAACCAAAATATTTTTAGATTTTTTCTTTTTAATTTTTCGGAAGCCCAAGAGTTGCACGTACAATACACGGAGAAATAAAAAGTTTCAGAAAAATCAAACATGTGCAAAAATGAGTAAACACAGATATATACACAAGGCATGAATCTCGAGGCAAGCCAATGAGATCCGACCAACCGTTTCCTTGATTTGGTTGCCGCCGACGGTTAGGATGAAACCAAATCCCTCCGTGGTTTGCACACCCACCCCTTCAGCTCCCCTTAACTCCATTGCACTGTTTGATTTTCCTGCAACCAAACAGAGACTCTTCAATTCACCATTTAACACATTTTTAATGCATTTTAATCCAAAATTTTAATTCTCAAACTCTAATTCTCCACTATAAATACCACCCTATGCCCTAACGCTTCACCATTCTGAAATTTCTAGCAATAATTCTCTCAAACTCTCTAAACACCAAGTGGAGTTAAGCCCCCCAAGTGGACTAGCAAGCCAAACTCGACGACCGGAGCACCTCCAATGAAACCACGCCCCCCGAGGGCTTCTTTGATCTCTTAGCAACCATCTAAAACCGTAAGTCCTTTCACATCTATCCCTTTCCATTTCAAAATAACTTTTTAAAACAAATCCATAAACGTGGAGTTAACTCCGATGTACTCTTCTTCTTAACTTTTGTAAGCCATGGGATAAGTAAACGAGATCACATTAACATCTTATAATAATCTTAACCTTATTTCACATCATTTAGTTTTTAGTTTAACCAAAATTTCATATGAAACAAACATATAACG
Organism: Agapanthus africanus; assembly: GCA_030015575.1. Taxonomy (NCBI): domain Eukaryota; kingdom Viridiplantae; phylum Streptophyta; class Magnoliopsida; order Asparagales; family Amaryllidaceae; genus Agapanthus; species Agapanthus africanus. Next base: position 635,330,587 of record CM057343.1, read on the forward strand.
AACGTTTTCGTTAAAATACAATGAACTTTAGTATAACACTTCCCGACAATTACTTTAAATACCTTTAGAAAAACTTCACGGGGTAACGACCTACCTCATACGCATACTATGGTTCCATAGTACGATATTCTAGACCTATTGTTAATTTAAAGAAGAACTTTTTCATTAAAATACCACACCGTTTCAAAACGGGTTTCTTTAAATCGGTATTTTAAAATCCTTGGCAATTACGCCTATACAACCCTCGTTAGGAGACCCGCTAATGGATGGTGCGGATTATCGCACAACTTTGGGACAGTAGAGCGAGATGCAGAACTCCTCACGGAGTATTCGGTCTTGAAAGGAATAAAATATATGGTTTTTAAGAAACGCGACTTTTCTAAAAAAAACTAATTTTTGAAAAATTATATAAAAAACATAAATCTGTATTTTCAATGAAAAAAACAAATTAAGAAACTATATTTTTAAAATGAAAGATTAGAATTTTTAATAAAATACCACCAGGTTTCCAAAAGAGCCAGTTTTCATAAAAATACCATAAACTTTCAAAAAGCTAGATTTTATCATCAAAACACCACAACAATTAAAATACATGTTCATGAAAACCCTAAATGTTATAAATCACCCTCGAGGTTTATTTTTAAACTATATTAAAGTATTTTTTATAAAACCCTCTCGAGATATACAAACAATATTTAAAGACTCTAGATTAATATAGGTTTAACCGGGATCAATTCTTTTTAGCCCCAGGGAGCCGGAGAAAGTGAGTGCTTACCTATTCAGGTTAGACAACTTAACGAAGTTATCAATAGCAATTGTCTTGGAAAAAGACACAAATCCCGCCGTCCATGTGCAGCAGTTGCCGATTTCTCCCGAATATAAGATTTTAACACTTTACATCAATTCACATGAAAAGACATGAACTCAAATCCAAATTCAAATCTAAACTTGAACTCGAACTCGAATACAAACTCAAACTCAAACCTAACTTGAATCTAAACTCAAATATGTAATCGAATCCAATCTACTCGAACCAACTTGACTCGAATCCAGATTGCAATTGCCATGACCCGCACATTACTCGACTCACTCGAATATAATGTACACCTTTTGTAATCTAGGGTTTCGATCAAGACATGTCAATCAATCAAATCAATCAAGTATATTAACTAATTATAATATATTATACTCGGGGTGCTTCAGGAGTCCCGTATTAATCTCTATTTTTTATTTTGCTCGAATATCAGTCGGGTTGACTCATTCACAGCCTAGAGCCCCGATACTAACACATGAAATGGGCCTGTATTTCCTTCCTCCTGGGGTCTCACTCTTGAGCTCGTGAATACTTCTACGGCTGTGTTGACATTCACACTTGGAATTTAACGTTAACATGGTGACCATCTAGAGACCTATGGTATATATTACACCCTAGTTGATCAAGTCAAAACCAAGATCAACCCTAAGTCTAGTGGGCCCGAGCCCAAGCCCAAGTCAAGACCAAGTATGGAAGGGGCCAGCTCCATGCCAAAAAGGAGACAATAAATTAGTCTAAATGTAATTTTTAGAAATAAATATATGTAAAGTAGGCAGAAAGCCAAAATTTTGTAAACCCCATGACTTATGTGCAAAAAAGAAATAAGCACATAAGGCATGGAGCGGCACAAGGGCCATTTGGCAAAGCCCAAGGGGCTATATGTAAAGTGTGTAGCCTATAAAGGCAAAGATGATGAAAATATCTCAACAACCTTTTCCATTCTCTAAAATTCTAGGGTTTGTATCTCTTTCCTCAAGGTTCTAAATCTTCTTCTTTTCTTTTGAAATAATCAAGAGTTTAACTCTTCCTTTTCCAAAAATAAATAGTTTTTCACCATAAAACCCTTGAAGGGGAGCTCAGATCTGCCATCAAACCCCGAAAAAGGGAGATTTTAAATCTCACCTCCCCATTTTCCCCTAAGATCCAGCCCACAGAGAAGAAAAAGAAGGATACATATCTCCAAAAATCCCATTCCGGGAGGATCCGAGGCTCAAAAGAAGATCCAAAGATTTATAGGAGTTTAACTCCATTCAAGAGCCGTTGGAGTTTAACTCCATAAATTAAACCCCTTTTGGGGAGTTTAACTCCTAACACAGGGGCTAAGCCCCTTTTCGCTGGTGTTCCCAGCGGTCGCGTGCCGCGCATGTGACCCGCGGTCGCGTGCAGGGCACGTGACCCACGGGCGCCCACGTACGCCTCACACGACCTGCGGGCGCTTAGCGCCCAGCGGTCGCGTGCAGTGCACGTGACCCGCTGGCGCCCAGCGGTCGCGTGCGACCCACGTGACCGGCTGGCGCCTACACGCCAGGTACGTGACCCGCGGGCGCCAGCGCCCACGCGCTAGGCACGTGACCCATGGGCGCCCAGCGCCCATGTGCCACGCATGCGTCTTTAAGACGCTCCTCCCCCTCCTTTTATATGCACTCCACAGTAAATATACTTCTCCCGTTAGAAAAATTTTCTAACGGGGCGCTGCTATGCACCCCGCACCCCATAAAGGGGCTGCTAGCCCCCTTGACCCCAGCTCACTATCCGGGTAGCGGGACCCCCGTAAAACTCCGCGTGCCCCCCGATATATCCAAAACCCGTCCAAACCACAACACACGCACACTGCATATTGAGTTCGCATGACTAGTTGACCCGTCAATCGGTCCTCGCTTCAAAGGCGAGGGGTAATTAACGGCAGCTTAGTCCGCGGCTGCCGGAGATTCGGATCTCCACAATCAATAAACCCCAGCCTACCGTAGGCAGGGGGAATCTGTAACGCGCCTGACAAGCGTGCATGTATTCCCATCTCAACGGGGTGACGAAAAATACCCTACAGATTCTGGCACGCCCGGTGGGACCTTTCTCTCCTCCCATATCTCTGCTCAAGTGTTCATGCGAACTCATTTAACATATATACCGATGATTGTACTGAAATAATGTTTTTTTTTCAGTGCAACAATCAACTTTAAACGGCGATGTCAACTTCTGATGCGACCCCGATCCAGTACGTGGTCAAGATTAATGCCCGCGTGGTTCTTCCTACATGTTTCAGCCAACAATGGAAGGAGCTACCCTGTTAATTTGGTTATGTCATCATCTACCCTGCCGGAAGCGCTCATCTGGCGGAGGTCACGATAAACCAAGCGGCCAAACCGACCTCAAGGGGCAGGAGGCTGAACGTCGTGATCGCCAAAGCATCCTACCCCAAATGTAAATCCGTATTCGAATGGCTCTCCACTGTTCCAACTGGGGGCAAGGCCGTCAACACCAATGGGGCCACAAAGCAGCTCCAGCAAGCGCAGACGTTGCCCTTGACGATCGAGCGAGCAGGCATATTCTCTGGACTCTCTGTCAGTCGGTCTACGATGTCGTCCTGAAGGGCCGAAGCCTGCCAAGTGGTCAAAACAGAAAGGTTGAGAAAGAAGCGGCTCAGGTATCGAGCCAAAAAAGGGCCAGGACTTCGGCCAAGTGGAATCTTGTGAGGTTCCAAGAGCAGGGTCACCCCGCGACGACGGCTGAGTCGGACGTAAAATTCAGCAATTCTTTCGAACCCTTGAAATGGGTTCAGAAAAACTCCATGACCACTAGAATCAAGGAGACAGCAGTCCGAACGATACTACAAAGAGACGTGTCCCAGCCCCAACAGAGAAAGCACGACACTGTCTCTTCAAGAGCCTATCAGGCGCTCTGTGCCGCGCAAAAGCAGTGGGGCAAATACAGAAAAGAAGCACCGACACTACTCAAGAAGTCGGTCAGGCCAGCCATCTCTAATCAATTGTCCATTACCAAAACAGAAGGGCCAAGACGGTGGTCCACAAGATCAGCTAGCAATAATGAAATTACGGCCGGATATGTTTTCCACACTGTCTATATGGAGGGTACGTACCCCAGCGACAACCTCCGCAGCAAAAGCAAGGATGGGGCTATCACATCCTAAGTCCAATCTGGCTTGAATGTGGTTTCCGCTTCCCAAAATTAGCCGCCTCTGCTGGATGATGAAAATTCTCTCGATGAGGCCGATAGGCAGAAAGACCCCTCAGTCCATGTGGAGTCAAGCTCGGACAGGGAGGAAGAGCCGACTTTCCCCCCCAGGACCGCGGAGCAAGAGCTGCTTCAAGAGTTTCGAAAACAGCTCAGGAGCAAAGAAAAAGAGATGGCCAAGCTCTATTCGAAAATTGACGACCTAACGAACATTGTGATGCAGCTTACGGCTCAAATTGCTCGAGCGCCTCCTAATCAAGCACAAGTCTCTACTCATGAGCCGGGTGATGGCAACCCGAAGCAGCCGATGCCTGTCCCTTTGGGTCTAAGATTGGTCAAGCCGCACGAAAGCCGGCCACATTCCGCTTCTGGGGACGCCTTGGCCCCAGATAGCACTATCCCGCTAACACAAGACCGGATAATGGATTTGGTCACTAGCAAAGTTAGAACATTGGTAGCCGAAGCCGAAGCTCAGAAAGAAATCGGCAGTAGTGGGCGGCCATATCCCGCATAGCACGATCTGATCGAGTTCCCGAGCGGCTACGTCATTCCTAAGTTCAGAAGATTTGACGGGACTAGAAACGCAAATCAGCACGTCGCCCACTTTAAAGTATCGTGCGGAAATACAGGGGGCAATGATGCACTCCTTCTTCGCCAGTTTGTCAACAGCCTGACCGGTGTCGCTTTTGACTGGTACGCAAGTATACCAGACGGGTCCGTCACTACTTTCGCCCAAATGGAGTCTCTGTTTTGGCAAAGATTCATGAGTGTTAGTGACAAAATCTCCATCGATGGTCTCATGAGAACCAAGCCGGGAAAAAACGAAAGCAACACGGACTTTATTGCCCGATGGCACAACCTCATTGTCAAGTGCGAACCGCCGCTAGAGCAGGACCAGTCCGTCGGCCTCCTTATTGGGAACCTTGGCAATTGGATGGTCCCATTCTTGTGTACAACAGGCCTCAAGATATTTCAAGAGCTGACCAAGAAAGTCCAAATGTTGGAATGCTCGAAGCAAGAGTCTACCCCAGACTCTCAGAGAGACAAGAATTGGAAAAGCAAGCGGGACGACAACCGTAGAAGCGGAAATTCCAGCAATGCCAATGTCTTTAATGCGTCCAACAATGAAGACCAGCGAAAGGCAGGCGAATCCAAAACCAACCGGTCTCGAAAGCCAGTGCTGGGAGGAGAAAGGCCTTCCCTGGAGGAGAAAAAGAACAAGGTTTACTCTTTTAGAAGAGACAATGTCTGCAAGATATTCAAAGATGCCTTGAATAACGGGCTACAATTGCTAGGGTCAAAAAGACCCCACGAAGCAAAAATGACCGACAATCCCCTGTATTGCCCGTACCACAGAGTAGTGAGTCATGCAATCGAGGATTGCTATATTTTCAAAGATTGGGTCGAGAAGCAGTATAAGATTGGAGAGATCGAGCCGTCCAAGAGTGTGTTGGTGAAAAATCAAGTTGCAACCACCAACTTTATACAGACAGAAGCTGAAGCCTTCTCGGAGCAAACAGCTGAACCCGCTACCCCAAGGAATGAAACCGACTCGCCGCAGCCTCCATGGAGCATGCACATGTCTAATAAGACGAAGAAGATGCTAAAGCTACTTCGGAAAGAGCCCATAACGGAATGGGAAGGGAAGAAGAAGCTCACCATTCCAGCTTCCAATTCGGCTCAATCAGGCTTAAAATCTAAAAAGCTCAAGAAGAAGAAAAGTACAGCTCGACGTGAAAAGGATTCTGCAGGGAGATTGACCATTCAAAAATATATCGATTCCCTCGAAGACTATGAACAAAAGGAAAGAACTCTAATTCGATTGAAGGAATTCTTCCCTGTAGAAACAACTGAGATTCTGGAGGAGCTAGAAGAAGACTCCAATGAAGAGATCCCTATAGTGACCTGCTACACCATCCACCTTGATAGCGACTCTGAGGAAGAGCTATGTTTTCCCGAAGAGGACGAGGACCTCGCCATAAAGGCCAACCAAATCCAGCTCAGAAGCGGCATGGCTCTACCGCCAAATTAGGGCAACACCCCAAAAGGAAAGGAAAAACAAGTTGCTAATGAAGAAGATGGCAGAGAGTCGGCTCATGAAAACTCAAATCTTTCCTCAGTGGACTGTAATTTCTTAGCCCATTTTCGGAAACATCCGTCTCTCCTGAGCATCTACGATGCATTGGTTCTATCTAAGGAGCTTAGAGATGTTCTCATTCATGCTCTACAAAACCCCGAGCGGTATCAGGCTCGCTTTGTTGAAATTAATATGAAAGAAGCCCTGTACGCTCTTCATGCCACCGCCGTCACATTTAAAGACGAAGGCTTGCTACTGGGAACGACTGAGCATAATCGGCCGCTTTACGTGACCGGGTACAGCGACGGAGATCGGATTAATCGCATATTGATTGATCCGGGATTCTCGGTGAACATCATGAACTTGCGGACTCTGAAGAGTTTGTCAATGGACGTCCGACACCTGTCAAGGGAAATGATTGTCATTCAAGGCTTCAATCAAAACTGCCAGCAAGTTCTGGGGTCTATAGCTTTGCCAATCAAATTTGGGGATCTGCAAACCGAAGCTAAGATATACGTGATCGACGCTGACACGTCTTATAAGGTTCTTCTGGGACGACCGTGGCTCCACGATTACGGCATCGTTCCGTCAACTCTCCATCAGTTCATGAAATATACCAAAAACGGAGAAGAAAGACACATTGATGGAGACATCCAGCCATTCGGTGTGCATAAAGTCCGATATGAAGATTCTCGGTACTTTATGAATCTCCAAAATGCTGAGCCACAGCTGACCAAAGACAGAACAGTCCTGAAACTCAAATGCAAATCTGAGTCGGCTGTCACTTTCAAAAGCAAAAACCCCCAAGTGCGTCCGCATTTCGGCAGTGACACTGATGAGTCCAACGCTGGAAGTCCGTCCTTCCGCAAAACTCGCCCACATTTCAGTAGCGATACGGACGAATCTAATACTGAAGGCCCATCCGACACCAAAATTCTCCCTCATCTCGGCAGCGACACTGAAGAGTTGGAGGAAGAAGACCCGTCTTACAACAGCTATGCAGATTGGGCCCTCATGCAAAAAGCAAAGCTAAGAGAAACCTTCGAGATTACAGAAGAGTCCCTAGCTATCACAAGGGTGCCGGAGCAGATGTGCAAGGAGCTAAATGCATTATCAGTCTCCACCGTGGACCAGATTAAAACCTTCTACATTCCTGGAAGAAAAAGTGGACAGAAGGGCATCATGTTCTATTGGTCAAACCCTGTCACGCACCCGGATGATTTGTCTATCACGTGCCTGTAGGGTGTTTTTCGTCACCCCATTGAGAGGGGAATACGTGCGCGCTTGTCGAGCGCATTACAGATCCCCCTGCCTAGGGTAGGCTGGGGTTTGTTGATTGTGGGGATCCGAATCTCCGGCAGCCGCGGACTAAACTGCCGTTAATTACCCCCCGCCTTTGGAGCGAGGGAACCTCCGATTAACGGGTTAAACTGGTCATGCGAACTCAATGTGCAGTGTTGTGTTTTGAAGGGATTTTAGGAATATAGGGGGCCCCGCAGAGTTTTTACGGGGGTCCCGCTACCCGGATAGCGGGTTGGGGGTCAAGGGGGCTAGCAGCTCCCTTGCGGGGTGCAGGGCAGCGCCCCGCTAGAAATTTTTTTCTAACGGGGAGGGTATATTTAGTGTGGAGTATGTGTGTGTATATATAAATAAAATAAAATAAAATAATAATAAAAAAAGGAAATGGCGTTCAAGGGCCGCGTGCGTGGCATATGGGCGCACATGGGCGCCTTAAAACCCGGGGTCATATGGGCACACGCGACCGATGGGCGCCTTGGCGCCCCGGGGTCACGTTCGCACACGTGACCGATGGACGCCTTGGCGCCCCGGGGTCACGTGGGCATACATGACCGATGGGCGTCTTGGCGCCCCGGGGTCACGTGGGCACACGTGACCGATGGGAGCCTTGGCGCCCTAGGGTCACGTGGGCATACGTGACCACGGGAAAACACCCGCGGAAAGGGGCCTAGCCCCTAGGCCGGGGAGTTGAACTCCCAAGGAAAATTTAGGAGTTAAACTCCTAACAAGAAATTAATTTATGGAGTTAAACTCCCATAAATCTAGAAAGGAGTTAAACTCCTAGGAATCTTTGGCTCTTCTTTTGAGCCTTGGGTCAGTCCAAAGTTAGATTTTGGGGATGAGTCTCCTTCCTCCTTCTCTTGATCTGCAGGATCTTAGAGAAAAAGGGGGGTAAGACTTAAAAGTCCTTCCTTTTCGAGATCTGATTGGAGATCCGAGCTTCTCTTCGTAGGTTTTGTGGCGAAGAACTATTTATTTTTTTGAGAAAGGAAGAGTTAAACTCTTGATTTAATTCAAAAGAAAGAAGAAGGTTTTGGAACCTTGAGGAAGTAGAAAGATCTCAGATCTGGAGTCTTCTTTTTGAGAGAGAAAAAGTTGTTGAGATATTTTCATTATCTTTGCCTTTATAGGCTATACACTTTACATATAGCCTTTTGGGCTTTTCAAAATGGCATTTTGCCTATCCCATGGCTCATGTGCCATTTCTTTTTGCACATAAGCCATGGGCTTTACAAAATTCGGCTTTATGCCTATTTTTCTTACATTTATTCAAAAAAATAAAATAAAAGAAATATAACAAAATTTTGGCATGGGGGGAGGCCGGCCGCTTCATGTTCGGGCTAGCTTCGGGCATTGGCCTACTTGACCTGGGCTTGGGCCCACCTGGCTTGGGGTTGACTTTGATTTTGACTTGGTCAACTGGGGTGTAAATTTTAACCCCAACAATTTCCCCCATCAATAAATGCACACAGCATATGTGGGTCGTGTGCATGAAATTGATGGATCTTCTTTCACGTGGTGGCGACTTGATTCGGCTCCCCCCTTTTGGGAAGCTGGCACTGCCCTTTTTACAACATGGACGGTCGATGCTTGACGTGTCTCCGAGATGGAGTGTCTGGTTGACTTGATTCCGAGGCGGAGCATAATTCCGACGAGGAGGTCGTTGTTACCCTTTTAGCGACGTGGACGGTCGGTTCTGCCCTTTTTGCGACTTGGACGGTCGGTTCTGCTCTTTTTGCGACTTGGACGGTCGATACTGCCCTTTTAGCGACTTGGACGGTCGATGCTGCCCTTTTTGCGACTTGGACGGTCGGTGCTGCCCTTTTAGCGACGTGGACGGTCGGTGCTGTCCTTTTTACGACTTGGACGGTCGATTCTGCCATTTTTGCGACTTGGACGGTCGGTGCTGTCCTTTTTACGACTTGGACGGTCGATTCTGCCATTTTTGCGACTTGGACAGTCGGTGCTGCCCTTTTAGCGACGTGGACGGTCGATGCTGCCCTTTTAGCGACTTGGACGGTCGGTGTTGCCCTTTTTGCGACTTGGACGGTCGATGCTGCCCTTTTTGCGACTTGGACGGTCGATTCTGCCATTTTTGCGAGTTGGACGGTCGGTGCTGCCCTTTTTGCAACGGGGACGGTCGATGCTGCCCTTTTAGCGACTTGGATGGTCGGTTCTGCCCTTTTAGCGACTTGGATGGTCGATGCTTGTCTTGCTGGTTTGATGTGAATCGGGTTGACATCAGCATCGCTACACTGGAATATGGTACCAGAAGCGAATCATCATTCGCCGTTTGGGATTTGAGTTTGGAATTTGGTTGGCGTCTGCATCGCTGCACTGGAATATGGTACCAGGAGCGACTCATCATTCGCCGTTTGGGATTTGAGTTTGGAATTTGGTTGGTTTCTGCATCGCTGCACTGGAATATGGTACCAGGAGCGACTCATCATTCGCCATTTGGGATTTGAGTTTGGAATTTGGTTGGCGTCTGCATCGCTGCACTGGAATATGGTACCAGGAGCGACTCATCATTCGCCACTTGGGGATTGGGGAGCGATGGCTTAGGAGACAGGTTTAGATCCTTATCACCTAAGGCTTTTCAATTTTATGGGCCGTAAGGGTCCCATAAAAGCATTTTCTCCCCACGAGTCGTAAGGATCCCGTAGGTGCATTTTCTCCTTAGGAGTCGTGAGGACCCCCAAGTGTGTTTTTCCTTTGTGAGTCGTAAGGATCCCACAAAGGTTTGTTCTCCTCATGTATCGTGAGGACACATGAGTGGGTCTTCCAAAATGGAGCATAAGTCCAAGGGCAAAGACCGGCCGCCGGACTGGTGATTGCGGTGGGGTATGGGTATGATGAGAATTATTTGAGCCCGTGGATTGTGTACGATAGTCGATCTGGGGACTAACCGTAGGGCCGGGAGAATTTTGAGAAATTGGGTTTTGGTTGGCGTCTGCATCGCTGCATCGGCATATGATACCAGGAGCGACTCATCATTCGCCGTTTGGGGACTTGGAATTTGGTTTTTGGGTCGGCATCAGCACTGCTAACACTAAAGCGTAACGCCATGAGCGACTCATCATTTGCTATTTCCCGTCAGGAAGCGATGGCTTAGGAGACAGGTTTAGGTTCCCGTCACCTAATACTTTTCAATTTTATGAGCCGTAAGGGTCTCATAAAAGCATTTTCTCCCTACGAGTCGAGAGAATCTCGCAGGTGTATGTTCTCCTTAGGAATCGTGAGGATTCCTAAGTGTGTTGCTCCTTTGTGAGTCGTAAGGATCTCACGCAGGTATTTTCTCCTCACAAGGTCGAGAGGATTTTGCGAGTGTGTTTTATCCTTTCTTTTTCACGAGTTTGCACCCTTTCGGGTTTTCACAAACTCGCCGGCAGTCCTGCTGTTTTTACTCATGGAGCCCTTTCGGGTTTTCATCCGTGCCCGTTTTGCTTGTGGACATACCGTATTTATTTTTTATTTATTTATTTATTTATTTATTTTTTTTGTGGTCGCTGGTGGGACTTTAAAAGTAGTCTCACCGGCGGGACTTGGGAGAGATATGGGTTGTTTACGCCCGTGGATTGTATACGGTTTTGCAGGATGTATGATCCGGACCGTAGGGCTGGTGTGTTCAATTCGCTTGCGACTTGGAGCATTCACGCATAGTACTTCTTGAGATATCGGCCATTGATGGGTGGCATGGGCCTTTCTCCCTCGGCACTTATTAGTTGGTAGGATCCTCCGTCGAACACTTTCTCGATGACGTATGGTCCTTTCCAGTTTGGCTCGAATTTTCCTTTGGCATGTCGATTGGGGATGATCGGTCTTTTGAGGACCAACACCAATTCACCTTTCTTGAAAGCGCGGAGACGAGTTATCTTGTCATAGGCCCGTGACATTTGGGATCGGTATAGCTTCAGATTTTGCTGCACAGCGAGCCTCTTTTCTTCGTGGGCGTCGAGCTCTTCCAGCCGAAAGAGCACGTTTTCCTCCTCCGTCAACTCGTGCTGAACGGCCATTCTTAAGTTTGGAACTTCGACTTCGAGAGGGAGGACCGCCTCCACTCCGAAGAGCAATGAGTATGGAGTGGACTGAGTTGGAGTACGGTGCGTGGTACGATATGCCCACAACGCCTCGTGAAGCTTGAGATTCCAGTCTCTCTTGTTGGCCGAAGCATTTTTCCTCAGGAGCTTGCATAGAGTCTTATTGAAGGCTTCGGCTAGCCCATTGGCTCTTGGATTATAGATGGAGGAATATCTCCAGTCTATCTTGTGTTGAGTAGCGAATCTTGAGACTTTGAAGCTCTTGAAAGAAGGCCCGTTATCAGAAATGATTCTTCTTGGTGTACCGAAGCGGTTTAAAATATTATGCTGGAAGAACATCAGAATATCTTCTGTCTTAACTTCTTTTAGCGGGACAGCTTCAGCCCATCTGGAGAAATAGTCAGTTGCGGTCAATATGAACTGATGGCCTTTGGATGACGGAGAATCAATTGGGCCAACTATGTCGGTGCCCCAGACTTCGAAGGGCCACGACGCCACCGTAGGATGCAACAGATTGGGATGCTTGTAAATGAAATCACCGTGAATTTGGCAGATATGACATTTCTTTGCATGCTCTTCGCAATCCCTTGTCATGGTGGGCCAGTAATATCCAAGCCGTTTGATCTGAAGCTGCATTTTGGGGCAAGACTGGTGAGCCCCGCAGATGCCTGAGTGAACTTCTTTCATAACTTTTTGGGCTTCGGCCGATGACAGACACCTAAGCCAGAATTGGTCATATGACCTGCGGTATAGCGTGTCATTCACAAACACGTATCGGAGAGCTCTCTTCTTCAGCTGAATCCTTGCAGATTTTTCTTCGGGCAGCTTGTCGTATCGGAGGTACTCTAAGAAGGGTTCTCTCCAATCGGGCTCGTCTTGGATGATCGAAGCTTCTTCGGCAGAACCGCTCTTCTGTTCCGCGCTTTCCTCTTCTCGTAGAGAGACCGGGGGTAGAATTTTCTGGCTCCTGACTGTGATCAGAATTTCTTCCATGTTAGGATCATCCAGCTCCTTGGCTAAGCGAGCGAGTACGTCAGCCTTTCCATTCAACGCTCTAGGGACTCTCATTAGTTCAATGTGAGTGAACCGTTTCATGAGTTCCACCACTCGGCTTCTATATCGAGCTAACTCAGGTTTGTATATCTTATAGTCGCCGCTTACTTGGTTGACGACAAGCTGGGAGTCACCGTAAACCCGTAGCCGAAGGATTTCCATTTCTATGGTGAGCTCCAAACTAGCTATCAGAGCTTCATACTCGGCCTCATTGTTTGTGCGAGGATCGGTGAGAGCAAAAGAACGCTGTAGGGTTCCTATTGATGGCGTGATGAACACCAATCCGATCCTTGCTTTTATCTCCGGGACGCTTGATTTACTGGAGGTCCTTATCGATGAGGCCCCATCGAAGTAGAGCTCCGAACATGGATCGTCATTCTCAAGGTGCAGCACTTGTTCGTCGGGTAGCTCGCAATTGAGTGGTGACCCTTCTGGTATGGGATGAGCAGCGAGAAAGTCTACAAGAGATTGCCCTTTTACTGCTTTCTGAGGAGTATAAACTATGTCAAACTCAAGTAGCATGACAGCCTATCTTGCCATTCTGCCGGCTATGCTTGCTTTGGTCATCAAGTGTTTGAGCGGGTCGACCTTGGAGATCAGCATAACCCGATGAGCGAGCAGATAGTGCCTCAGCTTCTTCACAGCAAATATCAGAGCCAGGCATTGCTTTTCGATCAGGGAATAGTTGTGTTCCGCCCCGACTAAAGTTCGACTGAGGTAGTAGAGGCCATTCTCTTTTCCTTCCTCGTTGTTCTGAGCAAGGAGCGCACCGAGTGACTCATCCAACGCGGCAGTGTAGAGAATCGGTGGTTTATTTGGAATGGGAGCAGCCAGCACTGGAGGGTGCAACAAGTACTGTTTGATGCTTTTGAACGCTTCTTGACATTCGGCATCCCAGACAAAAGGAGCTCCTTTCTTCATGAGCTTTGAGAAGGGCCTACATCTCCCCGATAAATTTGAGATAAACCTTCGTATATAAGAAAGCTTGCCTTGAAAAGATCTTAGCTGCGTCAGACTCTTCGGAGGGGGCATCTCTATGATGGCCTTTATCTTGGACGGATCAACTTCAATCCCTCGATGTCGGACTATGAAGCCCAGGAATTTTCCCGATGATACGCCAAAAGCGCACTTTAAAGGATTCATCTTCAGATTATATTCCCTCAGTCTGGTGAGAACGGTCCTAAGATCTTGGATGTGATTGGCCTTGGCTTTAGTCTTGATGACCAGATCATCAACATAATATTCGACGACTTTATGAATTAGGTCATCAAAGATATTGGTCATCGCCCTTTGGTATGTAGCACCTGCGTTCTTCAGTCCGAATGGCATCACCTTGTAGCAATATATTCCGATCGGGGTTCGAAATGCTGTGTGTTTCTCATCCTCAGGCGACATCTTGATCTGATTATATCCAGACGAGCCATCTATAAAGGTGAATAGTTCGTAATTTGAGGTGTCATCGACCATCATTTCCATGACCGGTAGCGGAAAGTTGTCTTTAGGACAAGTCTTGTTGAGGTCCCTGAAATCGACACAAACTCGGATCTGCCCATTTTTCTTCTTCACTGGGACTATGCATGCGATCTAATCCACATATTTCTCCTCCCTGATGAAGCCGGCATCGATGAGCTTCTTGGTTTCCTCAATGACCTTTTCTTCTAGTTCCCTTCTCATTCTTCGAGGAGCTTGTTTGACTGGCTTAGCATCAGGAGATATAGCCAGTTTATGCATGGCCACTTTAGGGGAAAGTCCAGGCATTTCTTTATACGTCCATGCGAAGCAATCGACGAACTCATGCAGCAGGGCGATTATCTGCGCTTTCATTTCCTCTGATAAGAGTGAGCTGATGTAGGTCGGCCTTGGATCATCGGGCGTTCCTAAGTCAATCTCATCTAGTTCGTCGAAGGTTGCTTGTCCGCCATCTTCGAGTTCCTGAGGAGCTTCTTCTGGCTCGGCTATCTCGTCATCATCATTTGATCTTTCGCTGGCTTCACTAACATGGATCATGTAGCACGCTTTGGAATCAGGTTGAATGAAGCCTATGCCTCGTCTATCTGGAATTCGTCCATCGATGAGTGCTCGGACCTGGGGAAGATGCCATAGCCCTTCATAAAACTTTGCTTCGGACTCCGTTTGATATAACCGGCATCCGCACTTTTTGAAATATTCCTGCATCTCGGGTGCATAGTATCTGGGATTGAGGACGGCTCTTATGCCTCTCTCATAGGGAAGACACGCGACAGACAAATCGACCGGGTACACAACAGGATTTGACCCATAAAATAGGATGCCCTTCTGTCCACTTTTCCTTTCGGGCACATAGAAAGTTTTCAGCTGGTCCACGGTGGAGACTGATAATGCATCGAGCTCTTTGCACATCTGCTCCGGCACCCTTGTGACAGCTAGGGACCCTTCTGCAATTTCGAAGGTCTCTCGTAGTTTTGTTTGTTGCATAGGGGCCCAATCTGCACAGCTGTTGCACGACATGTCCTCTTCCTCCGATTCTTCAGTGTCGCTGCCAAGATGAGGGCAGACTTTGCTGCTAGATGGGGCCTTATAACAGATTCGTCTGTATCTCTACCGAAACGAGGGCGAGTTTTATGGAAGGACGGACTTCCAGCGTCGGACTCATCGGTGTCGCTACCGAAACGAGGGCACACTTGGGCGTTTTTGCTTTTGAAAGTGACAGCCGGCTCAGATTTACTTTTGAGTCTTGGGGCCGCTCTATCCTCGGTCAGTCGTGGCTTAGCATTTTGGTGGTTCATAAAGTACCGAGAATCTTTATATCGGACTTCATACACACCGAACGGCTGGATGTCTCCGTCATTGCGTCTTTCTCCGCCATTTTTAGTATACTTTATACATTGATGGAGAGTTGACGGAACGATGCAGTAATCGTGGAGCCACGGCCGTCCCAAGAGAATCTTATAAGACGTGTCGGCGTCGATCACGTATATCTTAGCTCCAGTTTGCAGATCCCCGAATTTGATTGGCAAAGCTATGGACCCCAGAACTTGCTTGCAGTTTTGATTGAAGCCTTGAATGACAATCCTTTCCCCTGACAGGTGTCGGACGTCCATTGACAAACTCTTCAGTGTCCGCAAGTTCATGATGTTCACTGAGGACTCCGGATCAATCAATATGCGATTAATCCGATCTCCGTCGCTGTACCCGGTCATGTAAAGCGGCCGATTATGCTCAGTCGTTCCCAGTAGCAAGTCTCCATCCTTAAACGTGACTGCGGCGGCTTGCAAAGTGTACTGAGCTTCTTTCATATTAATTTCCGCAAAGCGAGCCTGATACTGCTCAGGGTTTTGTAGAGCATGAATGAGAACATCTCTGAGCTCTTGAGATAGAACCAAGGCATCGTAGATGCTAAGGAGAGACGGAAGCTTTCGGAGGTGAGCCAAAACATTATAGTCTACTGGGGAAGGACTCGAATCTTCATGAGCAAGTTCTCTGCCATCTTCTTCATTAGCGACTTGTTTTTCCTTCCTTTTTGGGGCGTTTCCCTGATTTGGTGGTAGAGCCCTGCCGCTTCTAAGCTGGATTTGGTTGGCCTTTGTGGCGAGCTCCTCGTCCTCTTCGGGAAAACAGAGCTCCTCCTCGGAGTCACTGCCAAGATGGATGGCGTAGCAGGTCACTATAGGGACCTCTTCATCAAAGCCTTCTTCTAGCTCCTCCAAAATCTCAGCTGCTCCTACAGGGAAGAACTCTTTCAATTGAATTAAAGTTCTTTCCTTCTATTCATAGTCTTCGAGGGAATCAATATATTTTTGAATGACCGATCTCCCTGCAGACTCCTTTTTGCGACGAGCTGCACTTTTGTTCTTCTTGAGCTTTTTGGATTTTGAGCCTGATTGGGCCGAATTGGCAGCTGAAATGGTAGGCTTCTTCTGACCTTCCCATTCCGTCCTGGGCTCTTTCTGAAGCAGCTTTAGCATCTTCTTCGTCTTATTAGATATGTGCTTACTCCAAGGACGCTGCGGTGAGTCGGTCTCATTTCTCAGGGCAGCGGGTTCGGCTGTCTGCTCCAAGAAGGCTTCAGCTTCTGTCTGTATAAAGTTGGTGGTTGCAATTTGATTGTTCACCAACACACTTTTGGACAGCTCGATCTCTCCATCCTTGTACTGCTTCTCGACCCAGTCTTTGAAGATATAGCAATTCTCGATCGCATGGCTCACTACTCGGTGGTACGGGCAATACAGGGGATTGTCGGTCATTTTTTCTTCTTGAGGTCTTTTCGACTCCGGCAATTGTAGACCGTTGTTCAAGGCATATTTAAATATCTTGCGGACCTTGTCCCTCCTGAAAGAGTAAATCTTGTTCTTTTTTTCCTCTAGGGAAGGCCCTTCTCCTCCTAGCACTGGTTTTCGAGACCGGTTGGTTTTAGATTTGCCTGCCCTTCGCTTTTCTTCATTGTCGGACGCATTGAAGACATTGGTACTGCTGGAACTCCCGCTTCTACGGTTGTCGTCCCGCTTGCTTTTCCAAGTCTTGTCTCTCTGAGAGTCCGGGGTAGACTTTTGCTTCGAGCGTTCTAGCATTTGTACTTTCTTGGTTTGCTCTTGAAACGTCTTGAGGCTTGATATACACAAGAACGGGACCATCCAATTGCTGAGGTTCCCAATGAGAAGGCTGACGGACTGGTACTGCTCCAACGGCGGTTCGCACTTAACCGTGAGATTACGCCATCGAGCGATAAAGTCGGTGTTCCTCTCATTCTTCTCCGGCTTGGTCCTCACAAGGTCAACAATGGAGATTTTATCACTGACACTCATGAACCTTTGCCAAAACAAAGACTCCATTTGGGCAAAGGTAATGACGGACCCGTCTGGTATACTCGCGTACCAGTCGAAAGCGACACCGGTCAGGATGTTGACAAACTGACGAAGAAGGAGCGCATCATTGCCCCCTGTATTCCCGCACGATGCTTTAAAGTGGGCGACGTGCTGATTTGCGTTTCCCGTCCCGTCAAATCTTCCGAATTTAGGAATGATGTAGCCGCTCGGGAACTCGATCGGATCGTACTGTGCGGGATATGGCCGCCCACTACTGCCAATTTCTTTCTGAGCTTCAGCTTCGTCCACCAATGTTTCAACTTTGCTGGTGACCAAATCAATTATCCGATCTTGTGTTAGCAGGATAGTGCTATCTGGGGCCAAGGCGTCCCCAAAAGCGGAATGTGGCCGGCTTTCGTGCGGCTCGACCAGTCTTGGACCCAAAGGAACAGGCATTGGCTGCTTCGGATTGTCATCACCCGGCTGATGAGTAGCGACTTATGCTTGATTGGGGGGCGCTTGAGCAATTTGAGCCGTAAGCTGCATCACAACGTTCGTTAGGTTGTCAATTTTCGAGTAGAGCTTGGCCATCTCCTTATCTTTGCTCCTGAGCTGTTTTCGAAGCTCTTGAAGCAGCTATTGCTCCGCGGTCTTGGGGCGGAAAGTCGGCTCTTTCTCGCTGTCCGAGCTTGACTCTGCATGGACCGAGGGGTCTTTCTGCCTTTCATCCTCATCGAGAGGGTTTTCTTCATCCAGCGGAGGCGGCTGTTCTTGGGAAGCGGCAACCACATTCAAGCCAGATTGGGCTTGAGATGTGGTGGCCCCATCCTTTCTTTTGCTGCGAAGGTTGTCGCTGGGGCGCCCGCCTGCCATATAGACCGTATGGATAATATATCCAGCCGTCTTTTTATTATCGGCGGCTGATTTCACAGATCGCTGTCTTAACTCCCCTGTTTCGGTAGCGGGCAGCCGATTGAAGGCGGCTGGCCTGACCCGATTCTTGAATGGTGGCGGCGCTTCCTTTCTGGATTCGCCCCGCTGCTTTCGCGCGGCACAGAGCACCTGATAGACTCTTAAAGAGACAGTGTCATACCTTTTCTGTTGGGTCCGGGACAAGTCCCTTTGTAGCATTGTTCGGACCGCTGTCTTCTTGATTCTGGCGGTCATGGAATTTTTCTAAACCCACTTCAGAGGTTCGAAAGAATTGCTGATTCTTACGGTCGACTCATCCGTCATCGCGGGGCGACTCTGCTCTTGGAACCTCACAAGATTCCACTTGGCCGGAGTCCTGGCCCTCTTGTTGGCTCGATACCTGAGCCGCTTCTGCCTTAACTTTTCTGCTTTAAGTACTTGGTAGACTTTGGCTCTTCGGGAAGACGCCGTAGACCGGGTGATGGATGATTTTGGAGATACGCTTGATTGTGCATTTGCTGGAGTCATCGCCTGAGCGCGTCCGCAGCATTTGATGTCGCCCTTTGCACCGGAAGTCTTGCCCTCGGCTGGAGCACCAGAGAGTCGTTCAGACACCGCCTTAAGTTTCGGTTGTGGTGCCTTGGCGATCACGACATTCGGCCTCTTGCCCATTGAGACCAGCTTGGTCTCCTGCTTTGTCGGAATTTCTGCTAGATGAGCGCTTCCGGCAGGGTAGATGATGACGGAACCGAACTGGCGGGGCAGTTCCTCCCACTGTCAACTGAGGCTTGCGAGGAGAACCACACGAGCGTTGATCTTGACCACGTACGGAATCGGGGTCGCGTTGGAAGATGAATTCCTCTTGGGAGGCATTATTGTTGAAAGTTGATTGCTTGAAAGCCTGCATGAAAGAGCATTATTTTAGTACAAATATAGACATGTATGTTAAGTGAGTTCGCATGAACACTTGACCCGAGATATGGGAGGAGAGATTGGTCCCATAGGGCGTGCCATAAACTGTAGGGTGTTTTTCGTCACCCCATTAAGAGGGGAATACACGCGTGCTTGTCGGGCGCATTACAGATCCCCCTGCCTAGGGTAGGTTGGGGTTTGTTGATTGTGGAGATCCGAATCTCCGGCAGCCGCGGATTAAGCTGCCGTTAATTACCCCTCGCCTTTGGAGCGAGGGAGCCTCCGATTAACGGGTTAAACTGGTCATGCGAACTCAACGTGCAGTGTTGTGTTTTGAAGGGATTTTAGGAATATCGAGGGCCCCGCAGAGTTTTTACGGGGGTCCCGCTACCCGGATAGCGGGCTGGGGGTCAAGGGGGTTAGCAGCCCCCTTGCGGGGTGCATGGCAGCGCCCCGTTAGAATTTTTTTCTAACGGGGAGGGTATATTTAGTGTGGACTATGTATGTGTATATATAAATAAAATAAAATAAAATAATAATAAAAAAAGGAAATGGTGTTCAAGGGCCGCGCGCGTGGCATATGGGCGCACATGGACGCCTTAAAACCCGGGGTCACGTGGGCATACGTGACCGATGGGCGCCTTGGCGCCCCGGGGGTCACGTGCGCACACGTGACCGATGGGCGTCTTGGCGCCCCGGGGTTACGTGGGCACACGTGACCGATGGGAGCCTTGACGCCCCGGGGTTACGTGGGTACACGTGACTACGGGAAAACACCCGCGGAAAGGGGCCTAGCCCTTAGGCTGGGGAGTTGACTCCCAAAGCAATTTTAGGAGTTAAACTCCTAACAAGAAATTAATTTATGGAGTTAAACCCCCACAAATCTAGAAAGGAGTTAAACTCCTAGGAATCTTTGGCTCTTCTTTTGAGCCTTGGGTCAGTCCAAAGTTAGATTTTGGGGACGAGTCTCCTTCTTCCTCCTCTTGATCGGCAGGATCTTGGACAAAAAGGGGGGTAAGACTTAAAAGTCCCCCCTTTTCGAGATCTGATTGGAGATCCGAGCTCCTCTTCGTAGGTTTTGTGGTGAAGAACTATTTATTTTTTTGAGAAAGGAAGAGTTAAACTCTTGATTTAATTCAAAAGAAAGAAGAAGGTTTTGGAACCTTGAGGAAGGAGAAAGATCTCAGATCTTGAGTCTTCTTTTTGAGAGAGAAAAAGTTGTTGAGATATTTTCATTATCTTTGCCTTTATAGGCTATACACTTTATATATAGCCCCTTGGGCTTTTCAAAATGGCATTTTTCCTATCCCATGGCTCATGTGCCATTTCTTTTTGCACATAAGCCATGGGCTTTACAAAAATTCGGCTTTATGCCCGTTTTTCGTACATTTATTCAAAAAAAATAATAAAAGAAATACAACAAAATTTTGGCATGGGGGGAAGCCGGCCGCTTCATGTTCGGGCTAGCCCGGGCATTGGCCCACTTGACCTGGGCTTGGGCCCACCTGGCTTGGGGTTGACTTTGATTTTGACTTGGTCAACCAGGGTGTAAATTTTAACCCCAACAGTGCCTTTCCTATGAGAGAGGCATAAGAGACGTCCTCAATCCCAGATATTATGCGCCCGAGATGCGGGAATATTTTAAAAAGTGTGGATGTCGGTTATATTAAATGGACTCCGAACCAAGGTTTTATGAAGGGCTATGGCACCCGCCTCAGGTCCGAGTACTCATCGATGGACGAATTCCAGATAGATGGGGCATAGGTTTCACCCAACCTGATTCCAAATCATGCTACATGATTCGTATTGGTGAAGCCAATGAAGAGTCAAATGATGAAGACGAGCTAGCCGAGCCAGAAGAAACCACTCAAGAGACCGAAGATGGTGGACAAGTAACCTTCGATGAGCTAACCGAGATCGATTTGGGAACACCTGATAATCCAAGGCCGACTTACATCAGCTCACTCTTGTCAGAAGAAATGAAGGAGCAAATAATTGCTCTGCTGCATGAGTTCGCTGACTGCTTCGCGTAGACGTACAAAGAAATGCCTGGCCTTTCCTCTAAAATGGTCATGCATAAGCTGGCTATATCTCCTGATGCCAAGCCAGTCAAACAAGCTCCTCGAAGAATGCGAAGGGAGCTAGAAGAAAAGGTCATCGAGGAAACCAAGAAACTCATCGATGCTCGTTTCATCAGAGAAGAGAAATATGCGGACCGGATCGCATGCATCGTCCCGGTGAAAAAGATGAATGGGCAGATCCGAGTCGGCGTTGATTTCAGAGATCTTAACAAGGCATGCCCTAAAGATGATTCCCGCTACCGGTCATGGAAATGATGGTCGACGATACCTCACATTACGAGCTATTCACCTTCATGGATGGCTCGTCTGGATATAATCAGATCAAGATGTCGCCCGAGGACGAGAAACACACAGCATTCCGAACCTCGATCGGAATATACTGCTACAAGGTGATGCCATTCGGATTAAAGAACACAGGTGCTACATATCAAAGGGCAATTGCTAATATCTTTGATGACCTAATCCATAAAGTCGTCGAATGTTATGTTGATGATTTGGACGTCAAGACTAAAGCCAAGACCGATCACATCAAGGATCTTAGGACCGTTCTCACTAGACTAAGGGAATACGATCTGAAGATGAATCCTCTGAAGTGCGCTTTTGGCATGTCATCGGGAAAATTTAGGCTTCATAGTCCGACATCAAGGGTTCGAAGTTGACCCATCCAAGATAAAGGCCATCATAGAGATGCCCCCTCCGAAGAATCTGACGCGGCTAAGATCTTTTCAAGACAAGCTTGCTTATATACGAAGGTTTATCTCAAATTTATCGGGGAGATGTAGGCCTTTCTCAAAGATCATGAAGAAGGGAGCTCCTTTTGACTGGGACGTCGAATGTCAAGAAGCGTTCGAAAATATCAAACAGTACCTGTTGCGCCCTTCGGTGCTTGCTGCTCCTATTCCAAACAAACCGTTGATTCTCTATACTGTCAAGCTTGATGAGTCACTCGGTGTGCTCCTTGCCCAGAAAAATGAGGAGGGAAAAGAAAATTCTCTCTACTATTTCAGTCGAACTTTAGTCAGGGCGGAACACAACTATTCCCCGATTGAAAAGCAATTCCTGGCTCTGATATTCACTATGAAGAAACTGAGACACTACCGCTCGCTCATCGGGTTATGCTGATCTCCAAGGCCGACCCACTCAAACACTTAATGACCAAAGAAAGCCTAGCTGGTAGAATGGCGAGATGGGCTGTCATGCTGCTTGAGTTTGACATAATCTATACTCCTCAGAAAGCAGTAAAAGGGCAAGCCTTCGCCGATTTCCTTGTTGCTCATACCATACCAGAAGGGTCACCGCTCAATTACGAGTTACCCGACGAACAAGTGCTGCACCTCGAGGATGACGGGCCATGTTGGGAGCTCTACTTCGACGGAGCATCATCAATTAGGAACTCCCGCAAATCAAGCGTCCTACAGATAAAAGCAGGGATAAGATTGGTGTTCATCACGCCATCAATGGGAACCCTACGACGTTCTTTGGCTCTTACCGAGTCTTGCACAAACAACGAGGCTGAGTACGAAGCTCTGATAGCTGGTCTGGAGCTCGCCATAGAAATGGAAATCCTTCGGCTACGAGTCTACGGTGATTTCCAGCTTGTCGTCAACTAAGTAAGCGGAGACTATAAGATATATAAGCCCGAGTTAGCTCGATATAGAGGATGGGTGGTGGAACTCATGAAAAGGTTCATTCGCATTGAACAATGAGAGTCCCTAGGGCGTTGAATGGAAAAGCCGACGTACTCGCTCGCTTAAACAAAGAGTTGGCTGATCCCGACATGGATGAAATTATGATCACAGTCAGGAGCCGGAAAATTTTGCCCCCAGTCTCTTTACGAGAAGAGGGAAGTACAGAACAAAAGAGAAATCCTGCCGAAGAAGTTCTGATCATTCAAGAGGAGCCCGATTGGAAAGAGCCCTTCATAGAGTACCTCCGATACGACAAGTTGCCCGTAGAAAAATCTGCGAGGGTTCAGCTGAAGAAGAGAGCTCTCCGATATATGTTT
The DNA here is from genome assembly GCA_030015575.1 of Agapanthus africanus. Classification (NCBI taxonomy): domain Eukaryota; kingdom Viridiplantae; phylum Streptophyta; class Magnoliopsida; order Asparagales; family Amaryllidaceae; genus Agapanthus; species Agapanthus africanus. The sequence goes on from CM057343.1 coordinate 635,353,750, forward strand.
GTAAATAATACGCTATACCACAGATCATATGACCAAATCTGGCTCAGGTGTCTGTCATTGGCCGAAGCCCAAAAAGTCACGACAGAAGTTCACTCGAGCGTCTGCGGGGCTCACCAGTATGGCCCTAAAATGCGGCTTCAGATCAAACGGCTTGGATATTACTGGCCCGCCATGATAAGGGATTGCAAACAGCATTCAAAGAAATGCCATATCTGCCAAATTCACGGTGATTTCATTCACAAGCATCCCAATCCGTTGCATCCTACGGTGGCGTCGTGGCCCTTCGAAGTTTGGGGCACCGATATAGTTGGTCCAATCGATCCTCCGTCATCCAAAGGCCATCGGTTCATATTGGTTGCAACTGACTATTTTTCCAGATGGGCTGAAACTGTCCCGCTAAAAGAAGTCAAGACAAAAGATATTCTGGCGTTCTTCCGGCATAATATTCTATACCGCATTGGTACACCGAGAAGAATCATATCTGACAACGGGCCTTCTTTCAAGAGCTTCAAACTATCAAGGTTCGTTACTCAGCACAAGATAGACAGGAGATATTCCTCCATCTATAATCCAAGAGCCAACGGGCTAGCTGAAGCCTTCAATAAGACTCTATGCAAGCTCCTGAGGAAAAATGCCTCAGCCAACAAGAGAGACTGGAATCTCAAACTTCACGAGGCATTGTGGGAATATCGTACCATACACCGTACTCCAACTCAGTCCACTCCATACTTATTGCTCTTCGGAGTGGAGGCGGTCCTCCCCCTCGGAGTCGAAGTTCCAAGCTTAAGAATGGCCGTTCAGCACGAGTTGACAGAGGAAGAAAACGTGCTCCTTCGACTCGAAGAGCTCGACGCCCTCGAAGAAAAGAGGCTCGCAGTACAGCAAAATCTGGAGCTGTACTGAGCCTAAATGTCACGGGCCTATGACAAAATGACCCGTCTCCGCGTTTTCAAGAAAGACGAATTGGTGTTGGTCCTCAAAAGACCGATCATCCCCAATCGACATACCAAGGGAAAATTCGAGCCAAACTGGGAAGGACCATACATCATCGAGAAAGTGTTCGATGGAGGATCCTACCAGCTGATAAATGCAGAGGGAGAAAGGCCCATGCCACCCATCAATGGCCGACATCTCAAGAAATACTACGCGTGAATGCTTTAAGTCGCAGGCGAATTGAGCACACCGGCCCTACGGTTTGAATCATACATCCTGTAAAACCGTATACAATCTACGGACGTAAACGACCCCTATCTCTCCCAAGTCCTACCGGTGAGACTACATTTAAAATCCCACCAGCAATGAAGATCCGCCAAAAGAAAAAAAGGTATGTCCACAAGCAAAACGGGCACAGATGAAAACCCGAAAGGGCTCCGTGAGTAAAAACAGCAGGACTGCCGGCAAGTTTGTGAAAACCCGAAAGGGCGCAAACTCGTAAAAAAGAGATGAAATACACCCGCAAAGTCCTCTCGACCTTGTGAGGAGAAAATCCCCGCGTGAGATCCTTACGACTCACAAAGGAGCAATACACTTAGAAATCCCCACGATTCCTAGGGAGAAATACACCTGCGAGATCCTCTCGACTCGTAGGGAGAAAATGTCTTTATGAGACTCTTACGGCTCATAAAATTGAAAAGCCTTAGGTGATAGAGATCTAAACCCGTCTCTTAAGCCATCGATCCCCAATGGGCAACGGCAAATGATGAGTCGCTCCTGGCATTGCTTCAGTGTTAGTGGTGCTGATGCCGACCCAAAACCTAAATCCCATGTTTTCCTAACGGCAAATGATGAGTCGCTCCTGGCATTGCTTCAGTGTTAGCGGTGCTGATGCCGACCCAAAAACCAAATCCCAAGTCCTCCCGGGGCAAATAATGAGATACTCCTGGCATTATTCCAGTGCAGCAATGCTGATGTCGACTGATTGAATGATTTTGTATAAAGAAAAAGTAGTAGTAAAATAACCGCAATCAATAACGGTGTCACGCGTAGCTAACCTTTAGTGAGTACGGGTCGTCCTCTGGGATTCATGGAATTTTATAGTTCTTGCTTTAGATTGGTTGAAAGAAATAGAAAAGAGAAAATCAAGAAAATCAAGAAGATAGTTTCAAGAAAATCAAGAGAATAGTTTCAAGAAAAGAAATCAAGAAAATGTTCAAGATCTAATTGAATTATCAAGAAAATTTATATGAAGAAGGCTTGTAGGATTCTATTGGATTTAGTAACCATGGATGACTAATGAATATTACTCCTCTTATCTATTGATAGATTTAAAACTAGATTGATGGCGATGAATGAGGATTAGGGTTCTTTGGAAGAAACTAGGGTTTCTCTTCATTTACCTTTGTCCTTTCACTGATCTCCATTCTTGTCTAGCCCTTAACAAAAGGATCGTCAATCTCATCTCAAATCGTGGTCGAGATTATCAAGAAATTGATGTCATGCCCGATAAGGATGTTGATGATTTTTTTGTTAAAGTTTATAAACTTCTTAAGACTTAAAAAGGGTATAGAATTTTCTCACACATTGATCTAACGTAATCCTTCGAATCCTATCAAACGGAGAATTACTCACACATCATGAAAATAAAAGAAGAAACAGAGAAAGAATTTGTAATGCGGAAATTAAAAGAAAGCGAAATTAAAACTAATGATCACCTTTATTACTCAACTTCACAATAAAATTCTTCAAGTTTAGATTACAAAGGGAAGAAGAATTTACTCTCGATCTCTGCCTCGAAGAAGTAGATGTTCCGTCGATTACATCGCTTGATCACCTCGAATCATGGACCTGTCTTGGATCGCTTGTTCGTTGACGGTGATTGGCTTCGCATAAAGGAGACTTGCTTGATTGATCGCTTGATTGAGTTCTCGATAGATTTCTTGATCTTGGATCTCAAGATCGAAGATTCTTGATCTTAGATCTTAGATCCCCTTTTGATATTGGATTTGATCTTGGATTTAGGATGATGATTTCTTAGAAATTAGATGTTTTTGATTTTAGATCTAGATCATTAGCCCTTTTTGATGTAGCCCTCAGTCCTTTTTATAGCCCTAAAGCCAGTAACAGAAATCCCCAACAAACTAAGTTTGTTACGACGAAGCTTCCAGAAAACTATCGAACCTTGACTTCTTGAATCGGCCGCGGATCCGCGGCGACTCGGCCTGACTCGGCCGCGGTTCCGCAGCCTTTTGGTGAGATCTTGATTTCACTCTTCTGGAGTATTCTCCTGTTGGTATTTGAGTATTTATTTGATGTCTGAAACCTTCTTTTCTTTTCTGAGTCTCTGCCAGTATTTGATTCTTCGACTTTCTTTACTTTATCGGCAGATTCTTGATTCCTGATATCTGACCTGAGCTAATCTTGTAGAATATCTTCAATGAACAATGTTAGTTATATTTTAGATACAAAATATTATGCGTAAAATATTAAACATACAATTTCCTTTATAATGTTGATTATAATATATAAACACATGGTAAATGGTATTTTGCAGATGAACTTCTAATATGTGTTATATTTATAATAAATACCTTTAGATGATTAAGAAAAGTAAGAAAATTGTCATGTTAAAAGTGCACTATTTTCGACTGAACAAATACCCCCAAACTTGACTTTGATCGTCCCAAGCAGACTATTTATTCAAGAGAAGGAGAAAAGAAAATAGAAAGAAAAAAAGCAAAATTAACTAGCACACTTTCGTAGGCAAAACGATTGCACTAAGCACGTGCAACAAGCCGTTAAACCTCTAGGTGTCCCTAGTAGGAGGTGTGTTGTCTCCTGCGGGTTTTCAGCGGATTACACCCATAAAATCCTATAATAAAAGATAGATTGTGAAAGTTACATATAAAGATAAGAACTATATAAGAAAGAACTTGAAAATAATAGTTTCCAATTACGCTAGCTTTTTGGTTGCCATAAGCCCTATCTTAATGGTCATGAAAAGATATTAGAAATCACATCATCTCTCAATAAAACATCTCCTTTAGTCTTTCTCCCTACCTTTCTTCCAAACACCGATCATATATCTCTACGTGTGTGTAAAATACGTCCCTACACTCGGAGAATTCAATTCAAGCTATCATACTCTTGTCCATCTACCTCAGTACTTTTAGTCGGTGAATATTTTAGATGGAATTGCTTACACATTCTTCATGGGACTGTTAATACTTCTTGAGGTACTAACCGACCTATTACTAAATATGCTTACTTATTAGGTGTAATTAGTAATTTCCTCGTCTTGCAACCCTTAAGGCTTAGCAGTGACTCCCAAACCTGTTGGTCTAAGGCACTAGGTGATAAAGCACCCTCGCTATATATATTTTTTATGCTGCCTTGGTGATTACAAAACCAGTGTTCATTTTTCTTCACCATTTTATACTTTTATGCTTCATTTATATTTTCTTCGTACTTTTGGCTTTTAGATAAGAGCATTTTAAGGTATCTTCTACTATCCTGAGTTTCAAGACATGTGTAAGTGCGTATAGTAGGGTATCAACGTTCAAATGTTTGCCCTCAAGAATAGGGACTATTTTTCAGACTTATTTTTATTCTCAGATTAGTGACTTCCTTCATCTTACCAACCCTTGGGACAATGGCTCATAACTACTTATTACTAGTTTCGCTTAAGAAAACATCTAATTTTCTTGTTTTTCTCAAACTCTTTCAATCTTTTAAATGTAATTTTTCACTTTCTAATCTTTCATTATCAAAGAAATTTTTTTGTGCTTATGCAAAGTGTAATGCAAAGTAATGCGTAAATAAGCACAAAGCTCTCCCAAACCTGTTTACAGCAGCGTCCTCACCGTTGTCATCTTTTAAATCTCAAAACCTGTAGACTTGGAAGGAAAAGTTATTTACGGGGATAAAAATAAATGAGCATGAAAAATCTCCCCCAAACTTATTTTTGATCATACGGATATTCAGTTAAGTCCTTTTTCACTCACCTCCATTCTTAGGATGATACAATATTATCGGGACATGGGGATGAGGCGGAGGAAATTTAGTTATGATAAAGCGGCTCCTGTAAAAACAGGAGCTCCTCTGTGGGGTCATTGGGAATATACAGTTTTAATCTATGCCCATTTACTTTAAAAATATAACCCTTTTTAATATTTTCAACTTCAACTGCCCCGTGCGGGTATACATACCGCACCACAAATGGTCATTTCCAACGAGATCTTAGCTTACCCACATGAAGATGGAGACGAGAATCGTAAAGAAGGACTTATTGTCCCGGGGTAAAAGTTTTTCTAAAAATATTTTTATCGTGGAACACATTAGTCCGGCTATTTACTATAACCGCATTATCGTAAGCTTCATCGCGGAGTTCGCTTAGCTCATTTAATTACAGCTTCCGAAAGTTGCATGCTTGATTTAAATCGAAGTTAAGCTCTTTAATAGCCCACGTTGCTTTATGTTCGATCTCGACAGGAAAGTGGCAAGCCTTTCCAAACACTAGGCGGTAAGGAGACATACCAAGATCAGTCTTTTAAGCAGTACAGAATAGCAAAGAGCATCCGTCAATTTGGTTGACCAATCTTTACGATTTTTAGAAATCGTTTTCTCCAAAATTAGTTTGATCCGCCTATTGGAAATCTTAGCTTGCCTGTTCGTTTGGGGATGATAGGGCATAGAAAGTTTATGGTTGATTGAATATTTTAGCATCAAAATCTCGAAAGACCGATTACAGAAATGCGTCCCGTTGTCGCTAATTATAGCGCGAGGGTGTCCGAATCGCGAAAAGATATTTTCTTTAAGGAACCTAATAACAACTTTGTTGTCATTAGTGCGACACGGTATCGCTTCCACCCATTTCGAGACGTAATCAACTGCTAACAAGATATATAGATTCCCAAAAGAGTTGGGAAAATGGCCCATAAAATCAATACCCCAAACATCAAAAATTTCCACAACCAAGATAGGTTGGAGTGGCATCTCATTTTTTTCGAGAAATCCGACCCGTGTGTTGACACCGTGGACAAGTTTTGCAATGATCATATGCATCTTTAAATAATATAGGCCAGTAAAAACCACACTGCAAAACTTTCTCCGCCGTTTTATGTGGACCAAAATGACCGCCACATGCCTGATCATGACAGAAAGACAATACACTCTTGAATTCATCATTAGGGACACATCTGTGAATGATTTGGTCAGGACAATACTTAAACAAATAAGGTTCATCCCAGTAAAAGTGTTTTACTCGGGATAGAAATCGATGATTGTCTTGTTTAGACCATTCGTTAGGAATAAGTCCCGTTGCTAGATAATTCACAATATCCATGAACCAAGGTTCGCAGGATACGGTCAAGAGTTGTTCGTCAGGGAAAGAGTTGTTTATTGGCAAGGTCACAGTAGGTGAAGAAGAGATGCGTGAAAGATAGTCGACTACTACGTTTTCACATCCACTCTTATCTGGTATGACAAGATCAAATTCTTGTAATAACAGGATCCAACGTATTAACCTGGCCTTAGCATCTTTCTTTGATAAAAGATGTTTTATGGTGGAGTGATCGGTGTAAACCATAATCGGTGAGCTAATCAAGTAAGCCCTGAATTTTTCTAATGCAACTACAACTGCCAAGAGTTCTTTCTCGGTAGTTGTATAATTAATTTGGGTATCATTCAAGGTATTACTTGCATAATAAATTGCATGTGGCATCTTATCAATGTGCCGTCCTAAGACTGCACCAATAGCAAAATCTGATGCATCACACATAAGCTCAAACGGGTGGTTCCAATCAAGAGATGATAGAACGGGGCTGTAGTGAGAGAGCTTTTAAGTGAGTCAAAAGTAGCCTCGCAATCTGAGTCGAAGTAAAATGTTGTATCCTTGGCCAAGTGAAGAGTTAAGGGTCTAGCAATTTTGTTAAAATTCTTAATGAATCTCCTATAAAATCCCGCATGACCAAGGAATGATCGTATATCTTTGATGCATTTGAGATGAGGAAGGTTATGGATGACATCTATTTTAGCTCTGTCTACCTCAATACCTTTCGTGAAATGACATGTCCAAGCACAATACCTTCTTGGACCATAAAATGGCATTTTCCCAATTCAAAGTTAAGTTCTTATCCTTACAGCGGGTAATAACCGCGTCAAGATGACGTAGGCAATCCTTAAAGGAGTCTCTAAATATAGAGAAATCGTCCATAAATATCTCTAGAAAATTCTCGACCATGTCTCAAAATATCTCCATCATACACCGCTGAAATATAGCGGGAGCGTTGCATAACCCAAAGAGCATGCGTCTATAAGCAAAGGTACCGAAAGGACAAGTAAATTTTGTTTTATCTTAATCCTTTTCGGAGATGGGGACCTGCTTATAGCCAGAGTATCCGTCTAAGAAACAATAATATTCATGTCCAGCTAATCGTTCCAACATCTGGTCAATGAAAGGTAGAGAGAAGTGATCTTTCCTCGTTGCGGCATTGAGTTTCCTATAGTCAATACATACACGCCACCCAGTTTGAGTGCGTGTTTGGATCAACTCATTAGCCCAATTAGTTATGATCGTGATGCCAGACTTTTTAGGGACTACATGAATAGGACTTACCCATTGGCTATCAGAGATTGGGTAAATTATACCATTATCTAGGCACTTGACGATTTCTTTTTTTACCGCCTCCTCCATGATGGGATTTAACCGTCTTTGTGGGTCTCGGGTTGGTTTTGCTTCATCCATTAAATGTATATGATGTTCAACAATCAAGGGACTAATCCCTTTGATGTCAGCCATTGTCCAACCAAATACTTGCCGATTTGATTTCAAGACCATCAAAAGAGCGTTCTCTTGTTCTAAAGCTAGAGAAGCGGATATGATCACAGGCAAAGACTCATTCTCACATAAATATGCATATTTAAGATGAGAAGGTAGCAGTTTGAGATCTAATGTCGGCGGAGAGACAATAGAAGGTGGGGTAAGGGAATGATACTCGAACTCCCTAAGAAGTTCATAACTTGCGTAAGGTATTGACTTGGAAAGTGCTACTGACTTTTGTGATGAGTCAAAAAGTTTGAACTCGGGGGTGGAATCGTCAAAGGTTTCCTTACTATAATAATTTGCTAGATCAAACAATGATACACTAGTGTCGTCGAGATCATCATAGCAAAGTACTTCAGCTTCGCAGCTGTCGGAAGCTATATCGTTGATGGAACAGACATCAAGTAGATGAGTAGAAGGTTCAGATGGTTGACTTCCTAACTTGTAAATATTAAGCTCAATTGTCATCTTCCCGAAAGATAAGTTCATAGAACCGTTACGACAATTAATGACAGCATTGGAAGTGGCTAAGAAGGGCCGGCCGAGAATCACCAAAATTTGATTTTGTGGGTTCGCTACAAGTTGTGTATCTAGAACAATAAAGTCCACAGGGAATATAAATTCCCCGACTTTTATTAACACATCCTCAAGCTCACCCCTTGGTTGGGTGATAGATCGATCTACCATCCGGAGAGTGCAGTGGGCAGGTTTCAACTCTCCAATACCTAACTACTCATAAACAGAGTAAGGAAGCCAGTTAACACTAGCGCCAAGGTCGAGTAGAGCACGATTGATGTTTTTACCCTCAATAGAAATAGAGATTATAGAACAGCCGGGGTCCTTACGTTTCTTAGGTAATTGCTGGGTAAAAGCTGTGCTTACATTACTCGTCATGAACACTTTTTTCGGCACTTGAGTTTTCCTCTTCCTAGTGCACAAGTCCTAAAGTATTTTCGCATAAGCCGGAACTTGTTGTATAGCATCTAGGAAAGGGATATTTATGTTAACCTGTTTAAACATTTCCACAATCTTCTCTATCTGTGGACTTGGTTTGTTTCCCCTTAACCTATTTGGATAAGAAGCTTTATCAATAAGAGTTGGGTTCAATATTGGAGAAGATCGTGGGGGTGGAACAGATCCCAGAATTGGAGTGGAGATCGTGTTAGGTTGACTCAAGGAGGTGGGCGGAGGGTTCGAGCCTTGGGCAAAATGGAGAATAGGCTCGGAAGAATATGGTGGACTAGACAAAATAGGATTAGAAGTGGAAGTCCGGGTATCATTGATTGATTCCTCATTATCAACCTGATCGCCGACTTGGTTGTTCAACACTTTTCTAGATCTCAATGTGGTAATGGCATTCATATTATAATACCGTGAGTGGCCAGTATTCGTTAAGGGTTGAGATGGAAGTTTCCCTTTCTCTCTAGCACTCAACGCGGCATTTAATTGTGCAATTTGTGCTTCTATCGATTTTATACTCTCACCGTGGGAGGCGGAGTCTTTCTTTATGGTGTCGATAGAAGACCTTATATCAGTCAACATTTGCATGGTATGTTTCATAAACAAATCCAAGGTTCATTCGAGTGCAGAGGAGTTTTCGGTACCGGTCGTTTGGAAAGAATTATTATAAGGTGCAGAATTGTTGGGCGGATTTTGAAAAGTTTGTGGTTGAAAGGGGTGCTGATTCTGTGGTGGTTGCTGTTTCTGTGGAGGAGCCCTTTGATAGTTATTTTGGTTTGGAACCGTATTTTGGTGTTGGTTCTAAGCAAAATTAGGGTGATTCCTCCAACCCTGATTATATGTGGAAGAATAAGGACCGTTTCTAGGTCGTTGCTGAAAAGCAGCATTAGTGTGGTCTTGACCTTGAAACGGAGAATTCAAAGGACATTCTTCCGTCAGATGTGATGGATCGGAATAGCATTCACACACGGTTTTAGGGAGCATCACCTGGTTTAGGGAGGCTAATAAAAATTTGTTCTCCATCGCTTCGAGTTTTGTTTGCATCACTGCCATTTCGGCTTTTACTGCGATCGAAACATCGAGCTGATGAATTCCTCCCCTAGATGATGGTGGACTAACGCTTTCCCATTGCAAAGTGTTTTCAGCAAAATCTTCCAAGAATTTCTAAGCTTCACTATCGTCTTTAGACATGAAATTGCCTTGACACATGGTTTCAAGCATCTGCTTTGTCGCTGGTGTAATGCCCTTATATATAATTTGGCACAGGTCCCATTTATGGATTCCGTGATAAGGACATTGGACAAGCAGATTCTTAAACCGTTCAAAGCATTTCAAAAATGGTTCATTTGGAAGCTGGGTAAACTGGTTGATTTCGCTCCGAACACGGGTGGTCTTATGATTGGGATAAAATTTCTTAAGGAATGCTATAACAAATTCATCCCAATTAGAAATAGAGTATGCGGTCGTGTTATAAAGCCATTTTCCGGATAAATCGCACAAAGTAAATGGGAGAAGACGTAAACGCATAGCATCCACAGAAAGTTATGAAGTGCCCATCATAGCATATATGTTTTCAAATTTGGTGATAAAAACGTATGCGTCTTCAGACTCAAGACCATGAAATTTAGGCAAAAGATTGATAAAGTGTGGTTTGATTTCAAAATTATCCACATTGGCTGGTGGAATAGAAAGACAAGTAGGAAGGGGGCCACGTATAGGATAGCATCTCTCTTGGAGAGAGATGCGCGGTGGATTCTGCTCACTTGCGGTTAGTGGCAGAGTGATGTTATTAAAATTTGATGGATAACCGTCCATCTCGGTAGTTGTGGTAGGTGGTGAGGAAAAAGAAGATGAAGAAATACCGACTTCGGAGTCGATAGAAGAAACGCGGACAAGACGGGTACTAGAATCCCGTGTCCAGCCGAGTATGCACTAAGCGGGTTTAGTGCAAGCGGCAGCGTTTGTGAAAATTATATAAAAAGAAAAGTTTGTTTTGAAAAAATACGGATTTAGACAGATCACAAAAATGCACAATCAACCCTAGATCTAAGGTCACCTAGGTCAAGTCACTAGACCGCTCCTAGACTTCCAGGGGAAAAATCGCAGGATCAATGCTCTACTACCTCATTATCCCTCCTGTGGCCAGGTTGTAGGGTTACTTGGCACTCTCACAAGGGTCTATGAGGCATCAACCATGCCTGATTTAAAATTTAGACGTGCCGAACAACCCTTAACAAGATCTTTAAACTAGAGATTAGGCGAAACAAAGCATGTTAAACACTTTAACATCTAAGAGTTTGGGATTACAACCTTTGTAGTCCGGTCCTTCACTTCATAAGATCCGTGTTGTAGTCCCTTCGCTGTGATCATCAAGTTCCGGACTCTAGAGAGGCTCCACGAAGAGAAAGATGCAAGCTTGCTTCCGATCTTCGATAACAAAGATGATCTACCTTGAAGTTTTTTTAACACAAGCTCTCACTCATAAATGAAGTGAACACCCTAATTTAAATGGCTAGGATAGATTAGGATGATGAAGTAGGATTTTATCTCTCATTTATTTTCATTAACTCACTCATTTTCATCACAAGAATCAAAGCTAGAAAGCTTTGCAAGAAGGAAGAAGAAGATGAACAATGAAAAAATCCTTTTGTGATGAATAATGAAATTGTGTTTATAATTACTTATGCAACCATGGTTAAAGATGATAGGCTAACCATTGTAGAGACTTAACTTGGGTTAAAGGGTGTGGGTTGGGTTTGGAAATATCTTGCAAAATATCTTTGCAAAAACAAAAAGAAAGCTTCTAGAAGCTTCTAGAAAAGTTTAACCCAAATCAAACACTAACCTCGTTTAATCTCTACTAATTATGTTGCATTAGTAATTATAACATGTTACAATATTATATATCACATATATAATATATTTCTGTAACAAAAGAAGATAATACAATTAACATATATCGCATATATATCAATGTATTACCCGAGTGAGAAAAAGAATCTTTTAGTGAGCTTATATTAGTTAATCTAATTTAATATATCAAATATATAATTTATACATTAAATTATCGAATCAACACTTGATCCGATAATCCGGCTATTTCACAAATAACCGACTAATATTATCTGTATCAGTTCATCGAATCAACACTTGATTCGATGACCCGGCTATATCACATATACCTGGCCGATATCTCATATCGCGAGAATCTAATACGGTATCACATACACGTATTGTTCTCGGTCCCGCACATATCATATATGTGCTCCTACTCCGTTTTGCCTGAGCCAAGAAATCTCTGTGTAGGACTCTAAAGAATCGTCAATACGCCGGCAGTAGGTGACGATCATATCAAACACCCATAAGCTGCAAGCGGTCAGCTAAACGTAACAACCACCCAGGTATTGAGCGATCAGAAGATCAACAAGCAATCCTGTACATTCTCCTGCTTATCCAATTAGTAACACTCCCGTACAGTCCGGTCTCTTCGTCTGATATGTCGCATATCTCGCCTAGGGGTGGTAAACGTCAGACCCCAGTAGCTTGATAAGTCGTGTCGATATGAGGTCTATAACAGTTTGAGAAACTACTGATAACACTTACCAGTAAATCTCAGCAACCCTGGCTAGGGATTTCCAGTTATAGCCAATCGAACACAGCACAACATCAACTCCCTATACCGGGAGAGACGAATCCCCTCCTATCGCTCATTGCTTCCATGTGATTCGGGACTGTACCCAAAAGCCACCTTTTTGCACGCCCTCTTGGACGTGGTATGAAGGAAATCAAAGCACAGTGGGAATCACACAAGACTCTATGACGATCTCGGGTCTTCAGACTAACCTGTACCAGTGTCACCAGAGAACTGCCATCTGACCTGAGGTATAATACCATCTGGGAATTCTCGGTGAGTCCGTCCAGTGTACCCAGTCTCCACTGAGCACCCGTACACCATCCTTGATGTCAAACACCGATGGATATGGGATCATCCATCGCCCATCATATGGGTCAAGATGCGTATACGCTAGTCTACTCTGGTGTATCGATGCCCTGTCTCGATACACCCTCGACTAGGAACAGTTATAGGATGTACTCGTCGACTACCGTGGCCCCACTAGTATGATCTCATCATAGTCCCAGTAGTCGAGTACATATCCTAAGGGCTTTATCAACATGTAATATAGAGACAATTAGAGTACATGTTAAGATAAAGTACAACCAGATAGCATACTATCATGTCGAGCAAGAAAGTCCTCCCTATATATGTCCAAGCATCCATTACAATATACATCATATGTACAGTAATGGCCTCTAGGGCATACATATAACTAACAATCTCCCACTTGCATTAGGGCCATCTGTTGTGGTATCGCATTCCCAACAATTAGCTGTAGTTGAAGTATCTCATACTCAACCATCCCATAAAAATCTCTATTGGGAAAAAGGCCTTTGTGAGTGGATCCGCGCTGTTGTCCTCTGTGTCTACTCTCCTAACCTCGATCTCCCTAGAGATCAACCATCTCCATGATCAGGTGATACTGCCTAAGAATTATATCTGGATTTCTGATGGGACGGGGGTTCCTTGACCGAAGCCATAACTCCATTGTCACACAATGGCAGGAACGAAGTTCATCTCATGAACTTATATATATCCAGACTGCCTCTTTGGTAGCATCCTTGGTACCGACGTATCTTGCCTTTAATCGTCTAGTAAGTCACGGTATCTAGCTTGGAACTCTTCCAACATACCGTCCACTGAGGGTAAAGATAATGCCTGCGACTGACATTCAGTCGTCCTTATCACCCTGGAACTTTTCCAGTGATTCTCCCCAGGATCGATTGATACCATCTCACTACAACTAGTGAGAATCCTAACATCCAAATAGATCTATCTCATAGATCCATAACCCAGGATTTAGGAGGTATCACCTTGATCCTATATGGAGAATCTTTGTGATAAGAGGAGATTGACCGAGAGTAGCATAGGAAACTCCTTCCCTATCATGAGTATGTCATCGACGTACTCTACGAGGATCACCATCATACTCTCTACTACCTTTTTTGTATATACAAGGTTCATCTACCATTTTGATGAAGTCAAACTCTTTGACTACCACATCAAAACAGACGTTCCAACTCCACGATGCCTGATTTATCACATAAAACATCTTGCTCACGTTTCCGCTGCTCCCACTGTCTACGAAGCCCTCTGGCTGTGTACTTATAGACGCTCTCTTCCAAATCAATATTTAGAAAAGCAGTCATGACACCCAACCGCCAGATATCGTAGTCATGGTATGTACCCGTGGCAAGTATGATCTTGGATGGACTTAAGCATAGCTTTGAAAGTCTCAACTTTTCTATGTACACCAAGTAATCTTCTCAATATATACTTGCTCCTGATGGGGATTTAACCCTTCAGATAAAGCAACCAAAGTCCATATTTTGTTGGTGTATAAGGATTCCATCTCAGATCGCTAAGTATCCAGCCATTCTTATAGAGTCTCACTCCTGATGGCCTGCTCGAAACTAGTTAGGTCATCATCTCATGATGCAATCCTCACTCCCACTGTCATAGAGAAAACCGAAGTATCTCTCAGGTGGGTGAGGAATCCTACTAGATCGGCGGAGAGGCTAAGATTCGTTGGAAACTATTGAATCCTCCGGGTTTACCAAATCATCAGCTGCAGTTTGTATAGCTGGAACTCTTTCCAGTTTTACCTCATGACCAATAATTTCTTCACAAGAAATTCCCTTTCACAAAGGTGGCATGCTGAGAAACAAAACATCTTTTGTACCTCGGTATGGTAGAAGATATTCTCTTGCGAATGCTTAGGATATCCAACAAACTTCCACAGAACTGACTTTGCCTCGAGCTTGTCCGGATTATTCTTTTAGACATAGGCTGGACAACCCCAAATCTAAACATACTTAAGATATGGGCTCTTCCCATTCCATATCACATATGAAGTGGTAGGCAACTGATTTGATTGGAACCCTATTCAATAGGTATGCAGCTTCTCAAGTGCATAACTCCCAAAAGGAAAAAGTAAACTCAGTAGTACTCATCATAGAGCGCACCATATCACATAGGGTGCAATTGCTCCGTCCCTATATACCATCGTGCTATGGTGTATACGGAGGAGTAATGCTGAGAGAGAATCTCATTCTCCTTTAGAATAGTCCAGGATCTCCGTGCTCAAGTATTCTCCTTCCGGATCTCATCAAAGGACATAATACTTATACCCGTTTTGGTTATCTACTTCTATCTTATATTCTGTGATTATCTCAAAAGTTTCGGACTTGTGTTTCAACAGGAACATATGTCTGAATCTTGAGAGATTATCAGTGAATGTAATAAAGTACAAAGAACCGGTCCTGGCATGTGTAGACAGGAGACCTTCATACATCAGCATGCATCAATCCCAAGAGTTCACCAACTCTTTCTCTGTTTCCAATAAATGGAGCTGTGGTCATCTTATCTCTGTGACATGACCGGCAAGTTTCACAAGATATAAATTCAAACTATTTAAAATATGCATCTATATGTAACTTCAGCTAGTCGGGTCGCATTGATATGACCTAGTCTACAATGTCTCAAGAAGGATTCGTTCATTTCTGAACTCTTCCTCTTGTGTGTGTTCTGTATATTAAGAACTGTAGTTTGATTTAGAACGTCAATGCTTTTAGATAACGTGCCTGAACCGATCAACTCTTGATATAGGAAATGTTCAAAACATTATCCAATAATACAAAATTATATCCTTTCTTTATTAATAAAGAGACTGATATGATGTTGTATTTCAGGTTCGGTATCTAATAACATTCGTTCAGAATCAATGTATTCTTGTAATACAGGGTGATAACTACCAACAGACTTGGCTGCAACACTTGCACCGTTTCTATCTCATGAAACTTATCACCCGTTCTCAGTTCTTTACCTATTTGTAGCCCATGTAACAAATTACATATGTGGGATCCTGATCCGGTATCAAATACCCAGGACGTAAAGGATATAGAGAAACAGTTCTGTGTAATGAACACACCCGAAGAAGATGCATCAACATGCACTTTCTTCGTTTGGGCGGCACGGGAATTCTGGTAATCTCCTATTTCCTGCTCTGTCTTATAACAATTATAAGTTGGAGCGGGACCAACGTTCCCTAGCGCAGTATAACAAGCGGGTTCGGTCAATATATCCGTATTATTATCTTCATTGAGGCATGATATAGTCGCAACCAGGAGAGAGAAAGAGAAGAAAACACTCAGCGTACGCTTTTAAAAGATTAGATTGGTTATCAATTTATCTAATCAGGATGTCTCCCACTGTTTTAGTCAAATCTTCCTTCAAACCCTAAAAGGAAAGACTAGCCGGGATTAATTACACTCTACAAGTTCGCCAATCTTTCAGCCAGGCCAGTGCCGGTACTTTGAGGGAGGTTCCCCGTGCTTTCGTACGGACCTAATTAAAATAAACCTCGTTTTCCCAGGGCTGTAACCCCGTTAACACCTTTCTAGACACCTACTTGATCGGCTAATTGTAATGTGTAAAACTCTCCCAGGAGTAAATCTTACTCGCAGCGGGTATCGGGATCCAACTATCCCATAGAAGGTATGCAATCTCATTGCAAATTTCAACTCTTGAAATTCCCAATAATATTTTACCCCTAGCAGCTATATGACCTTAACATAGTCAACAAATCATAAGTGCTAGTCAAGTTCAACCCGTCATTTCCCGATTGAATTAAACCCATCCGCACGACCCTTAACATAGTCAACAAAGTTGCACGATTACCCTAATCCAATCACATCATATGCTTATACAGATAAGCACTAATCAGCTACCGCACACTACGCCTTAACATAGTCAACAAACATCGCACGAATACTAACTAGTACTTATCTGAAATGACGGAGGGCTACGTCAGGTTTTTAAGAAAACTCTTTGCGTAATGAACTTGATATCGTTGTAGAATCGAGTGATTTTTAAATGGAATGTTTTTTAGGCCTTTTCTAGTTTTGCTAAAGAGGTCACTCCCGGTGAAGGGATCGTCGGCTCTTTCCTTATCGAATAAGGTGCTGGATGTTCTACAAGGAACACCGCTATGGAAAGCAAAAGCTATATAAGCAATCAAAAGACAAACTGTGTTTGTAGCATCTGCTAGTTTCGCTAAAGAGGTCACTCCCGGTGAAGGGATCTCGGCTCTTTGCTTATCGAATAAGGTGCTGGATGTTCTATAAGGAATTGGAACACCGCTATGCAAAGCAAGAACTAGAGCTACCAGTTTTTAAACAAGTTTTTACAACATCTTTAGGTTTCATTTAGTTTCATTAATCTCATTAATGAAGTCCCATTTTATTATGCTTCACAAGCATCACATTTGAAACGAAATCTGCAATATAACATATATTCATATATATAATATAAACAATCGTCTCAGGCAGTAATTTGATCTCATCATAGAACATTGCACAGAAGAACATATATGAAATATTGGATATACTAGGAGGTCCGTGTTTTAATATGAGCCTGTATAAAACACGGATTCCACGGTCGCGATGAATAGCCAAACCCACATCCCTAGACCCCTACCAGAGCGGCAAGCAACACTGCCAATTCTAGGGTTAGGAGACCCCATCTCGACTCCTCGAGATGGTTTCCTACTGGACCCTAGAACCCGGTTACTTCTGCTCCCCGCCTTGGGTCTATCTAATGCGGAAAAGTAAATAATATACAATGGTGACATCATCCTCAGCCCGGAAGTGTCCCAATAAAAGAATATTACATACAATGAATTTTACATGAATGAAAATAAAAACCCTCATCTCACATAAAACCCCCGGCTATTCAGAACATGATGATCTAATATAACATATCACAGCAACACATAATATCACATATCATCAACGTAAGCAAGTATGCGTATCCCGATTGTCGTTGATGTATAGCAATGAAGCCGGCGATACACCACATACTACGCTTACGGTCACAGAAAAGAAAGTGTAAAACTACAACAGTTGGAATCCGCAACCTCCTTAGATATCGCATGCCTAACCAAATGAATTCCTTAGACATTGCATGCCTAACAATTATAAACCCTGCATTTTAGTCTCATTATCGAAAACTCTTTTCAATATCAAGTCGGGCAATTCAACAAGATTCCCGACATCCTGATCGAATGCTCGTCGCAAACTTTCGTAGAAGGCCGCACCCCTGGATGCCGTCGACGAAGTGCACTAGGGCGGAACACCGCTGCCGCGAGCACCCGAACGGATGCTTTTGGCGACGGGGTTCTCCTACAGTCACTTGGTCGGGGCTATGGGGCGTGGCTATCTATTAAGTTTACCCGGCGAGTATCCGCGTATGCTACGTGATTGCGATGGACTTTTGATCGCGTCAAAATCCCATGGCAACCGATCATCTGAGACTAAAGTGCTAGATTTATAACATTCAAATTAGTTATCTCATAATTGCTTGTGGATTCCAAATATTGTATCACATTCCAGATAAATAGACAATGTTAAACTTTCCGATCGAATAATCAAACACCCAAGTTTTCCCAAATAGTTCTCAACACTTGAAATTAGTTTAAAAACATCCATCACATGCCACAGTACCAATGGTCCAGCCGTAGAAGGGTCAAGCCAACGCCTCACATGTGGCACGCCGTACTGACCCAAACCCTAAGGTTTAGAGGCAGTTCAAGACGGTCACATAATCGATTTAAGGTTTGTTGTCTTCTAGAGGGTCCACCGCGTTACTTGCACGACTTAGAACGTTCTTAAACTACGGAAAAATCCAACACTTGGAAATTTTCCAGCAGGGGAAAAAGTGAGTTATTGATATCCGGTCGAACTTTTTAATACGTTCTAAAAATTACCCGGACTTAATTAAACGAAGTTAAACTTTCCGATCGAATCAACGAGCTCCCAACACAACCCAGAAAACTCAACACTTGAATAGAATAAAAATTCCCAGAACAATCAGGAGATCAGTATGGATGTTACTGTGTAAAACTCAAAACATGATGCTACTGTTTGGCCGCGGAACCGCCGTTCAACCCATGGTACGGCCGCGGTTCCGCGGCGCTTTAATGAGATCAGTGGCACGTTTTGCACAGTAATCCTTGTATTTCCCTGCTGATTTTTTTGAGTATTTTTAATATGAAAAATCAACAGTTTTGAAAAATTTCCAGAAAAGGGTATAAACCGAGTATTCGGAGTTCGATCGGACTTTAAACTTCACCCAGACTTCGCCTAAAGCTCTAGCTTGGTTTTGATACCACTGTAGGGTTACTAGGCACACTCGTAAGGTTCTACAAGGTATCAACCATGCCCGATTAAAAATTTAGCCGTGCCGAACAACCCTAACCAAGATCTTTAAACTAGAGATTCGGTGAAACAAAGCATATTAAACACTTTAACATCTAAGAGTTTGGGATTACAACCTTTGTAGTCCGGTCCTTCATTTTATAAGCTCCGTGTTGTGGTCCCTTCGCTGCGATCATCAAGTTCCGGACTCTAGAGAGGCTCCACGAAGAGAAAGATGCAAGCTTGCTTCCGATCCTCGATAACAAAGATGATCTACCTTGAAGTTTTTTTAACACAAGCTCTCACTCATAAATGAAGTGAACACCCTAATCTAAATGGCTAGGATAGATTAGGATGATGAAGTAGGATTTTATCTATCATTTATTTTCATTAACTCACTCATTTTCATCACAAGAATCAAAGCTAGAAAGCTTTGCAAGAAGGAAGAAGAAGATGAACAATGAAAAAATCCTTTTGTGATGAATAATGAAATTGTGTTTATAATTAATTATGCAACCATGGTTAAAGATGATAGGCTAACCATTGTAGAGACTTAACTTGGGTTAAAGGGTGTGGGTTGGGTTTGGAAATATCTTGCAAAATATCTTTGCAAAAACAAAAAGAAAGCTTCTAGAAGCTTCTAGAAAAGTTTAACCCAAATCAAACCCTAACCTCGTTTAATCTCCACTAATCATGTTGCATTAGTAATTATAACATGTTACAATATTATATATCATATATATAATATATTTTTATAACAAAAGAAAATAATACAATTAACATATATCGCATATATATCAATGTATTACCCGAGTGAGAAAAAGAATCTTTTAGTGAGCTTATATTAGTTAATGCAATTTAATATATCAAATATATAATTTATACATTAAATTATCGAATCAACACTTGATCCTATAATCCGGCTATTTCACAAATAACCGACTAATATTATCTGTATCAGTTCATCGAATCAACACTTGATCCGATGACCCGGCTATATCACATATACCTGGCCGATATCTCATATCGTGAGAATCTAATATGGTATCACATTCACGTATTGTTCTCGGTCCCGTACATATCATATATGTGCTCCTACTCCGTTTTGCCTGAGCCAAGAAACCTCTGTGTAGGACTCTAAAGAATCGTCAATACGCCGGCAGTAGGTGACGATCATATCAAACACCCACAAGCTGCAAGCGGTCAGCTAAACGTAACAGCCACCCAGGTATTGAGCGATCAGAAGATCAACAAGCAAGCCTGTATATTCTCCTGCGAATACAATCAGGAACACTCCCGTACAGTCCGGTCTCTTCGTCTGATATGTCGCATATCTCGCCTATGGGTGGTAAACGTCAGACCCCAGTAGCTTGAAAAGTCGTGTCGATATGAGGTTTATAACAGTTTGAGAAACTACTAATAACACTTACCAGTAAATCTCAGCAACCCTGGCCAGAGATTTCCAGTTATAGCCAATCGAACACAGCACAACATCAACTCCCTATACCGGGAGAGACGAATCCCCTCCTATCGCTCATTGCCTCCAAATGATTCGGGACTGTACCCAAAAGCCACCTTTTTGCACGCCCTCTTGGACGTGGTATGATGGAAATCAAAGCACAGTGGGAATCACACAAGACTCTATGACGATCTCGGATCTTCAGACTAACCTGTACCAGTGTCACCAGAGAACTGCCATCTGACGTGAGGTATAATACCATCTGGGAGTTCTCGGCGAGTCCGTCCAGTGTACCCAGTCTCCACTGAGCACCCGTACACCATCCTTGATGTCAAACACCGATGGATATGGGATCATCCATCGCCCATCATATGGGTCAAGATGCGTATACGCTAGTCTACTCTGGTGTATCGATGCCCTGTATCGATACACCCTCGACTAGGAACAGTTATAGGATGTACTCGTCGACTACCGTAGCCCCACTAGTATGATCTCATCATAGTCCCAGTAGTCGAGTACATATCCTAAGGGTTTTATCAACATGTAACATAGAGACAATCAGAGTACATGTTAAGATAAAGTACAACCAGATTGCATACTATCATATCGAGCAAGAAAGTCCTCCCTATATATGTCCAAGCATCCATTATAATATACATCATATGTACAGTAATGGCCTCTAGGGCATACATATAACTAACACAGGTAAGTGCCAGGTAAGTGCCAGGTAAGTGGAATGTATCCGCTGTACGAATCACCGTAAATAGCGGGCCTAATTAAGTAACCACTTGCCTTAGACACACTTGACTAGACACCATAAAAGAAATGCGGATAAGCTGTAGATTACCCACATCGTTCTTCTGTCCTAATTGAGCGCGACGGTTCTTAGAGTCTTGGTCTAGATTTTTTTTAATTAATGAAGGGTGATGCAGATGCTAGTTTTGTGATTTGTGGGGCTTAGGAAGGGTAATGAAATCCCTGCCTAATCTGAATTTGGTCTTTGCCCCTTAATTTTCCATATTACAATATGCAAAAACAACGTAAAAACAAAACACGCAACCAAGAATTTTTTAAGTGGCGAATTATTTTGCAAAGAATCCTGCAGAAAAATTGTTATTGGACTTTGCAGAGAAGAGAGAAGAAGATAGAAAATATACCAGAGAGAATTGAAGCACTAAGTCACCAATATCACCACGGTTCCACCGTGAGAATGGAATTCTTGTTGCGGTTCCGCGGCCAAGTTGATGGTTCTTTGAATGATTTTTGGTATGGGTGCTTCCCTTGCTCCTCTGGTCTTGATGAATGTTCCTGAATCTTTATCTCCCTGCTACAATGATTTCAGATTCCCTTGCAAAATTCACACACTAATCGTTAAGCACAAGATGTGTTCTTGATTTATATTTTGATGGAAAAATAATATTTCAACCCAAATAACAAGAAAGAAAAAATTATGCACGTATCCCCGGTAACGACGCCATTTGATTGATTAATTTTTTATAAAGAAAAAGCAGTAGTAAAATAACTGCAATCAATAATAGTGTCGCGTGTAGCTAACCTTTAGTGAGTATGGGTCGTCCTCTGGGATTCGTGGAATTTTATAGTTCTTGTTTTAGATTGGTTGAAAGAAATAGAAAAGAGAAAATCAAGAAAATCAAGAAGATAGTTTCAAGTAAATCAAGAGAATAGTTTCAAGAAAAGAAATCAAGAAAATGTTCAAGATCTAATTGAATTATCAAGAAAATTTATATGAAGAAAGCTTATAGGATTCGATTGGATTTAGTAGCCATGGATGACTAATGAATATTACTCCTCTTATCTATTGATAGATTTAAAACTAGATTGATGGCGATGAATGAGGATTAGGGTTCTTTGGAAGAAACTAGGGTTTCTCCTCTATTTACCTTTGTCCTTTCACTGATCTCCATTCTTGTCTAGCCCTTAACAAAAGGATTGTCAATCTCATCTCAAATCGTGGTCGAGATTATCAAGAAATTGATGTCATGCCCGATAAGGATGTTGACGATTTTTTTGTTAAAGTTTATAAACTTCTTAAGACTTAAAAAGGGTATAGAATTTTCTCACACATTGATCTACCGTAATCCTTCGAATCCTATCAAACGGAGAATTACCCGCACATCATGAAAATAAAAGAAGAAACAGAGAAAGAATTCGTAATGCGGAAATTAAAAGAAAGCGGATCATTCATATGCTTTCAGAAGATGCCTATTACTAATGATCGCCTTTATTACTCAACTTCACAATACAATTCTTCAAGTTTAGATTATAAGAGGAAGAAGAATTTACTCTCGATCTCTGCCTCGAAGAAGTAGATGTTCCGTCGATTACGTCGCTTGATCACCTCGAATCATGGACCTGTCTTGGATCGCTTGTTCATTGACGGTGATTAGCTTCGCGTAAAGGATTGATCTCTTGATTGATTTCTCGTTGGGTTTCTTGATCTTGGATCTCAAGATCAAAGATTCTTGATCTTAGATCTTAGATCCCCTTTTGATATTGGATTTGATCTTGGATTTAGGATGACGATTTCTTGGAAATTGGATGTTTTTGATTTTAGATCTTGATCATTAGCCCTTTTTGATGTAGCCCTCGGTCCTTTTTATAACCCCAAAGCCAGTAACAGAAATCCCTAACAAACTAAGTTTGTTACGACGAAGCTTCCAGAAAACTCTCGAACCTTGACTCCTTGAATCGGCCGCGGATCCGCGTCGACTCGGCCTGACTCGGCCGCGGTTCCGCGGCCTTTTGGTGAGATCTTGACTTCACTCTTCTGGAGTATTCTCCTGTTGGTATTTGGGTATTTATTTGATGTTTGGAACCTTCTTATCTTTTCTGGGTCTCTGCCGGTATTTGATTCTTCGACTTTCTTTACTTTATCGACAGATTCTTGATTCCTGATATCTGACCTGAGCTAATCTTGTAGAATATCTTCAATGAACAATCTTAGTTATATTTGAGATACAAAATATTGTGCGTAAAATATTAAACATACAATTTCCTTCATAATGTTGATTATAATATATAAACACATGGTAAATGGTATTTTGCAGACGGACTTCTAATATGTGTTATATTTATAACAAATACCTTTAGATGATTAAGAAAAGTAAGGAAATTGTCATGTTAAAAGTGTACTATTTTCGACTGAACACCAACCCAAAAACCAAATCCCAAGTCCTCTCGGGGAAAATGATGAGTTGCTCCTGGTATTATTCCAGTGCAGCAATGCTGATGCCAAACAAGATCCAAATTCCAAGTTCCTCTCAAATTCAAAGATCCTGCCAAATAAAGCAGAAATCAAAAAGATCAAATTAGTGTCACACTCGGTAGCGCTTCCAAGCTCAAAAGTCCCGCTGGACGGGTAGGGAACTCCCAAAATAAATCAAATCAAACAAATCAACCCTGACACCGTCGAAAGCGAAGCAAGTCAACTTCAACCCGGACACCGCAAGAAGCGGAGCAAGTCAAATCAAGCACCAACCGTCCACGTCGCTAAAACGGCAGCACCGACCGTCCACGTCGCTAAAATGGCATAACCGACCGTTCACGTCGCTAAAATGGAAGAACCGACCGTCCAAGTTGCTAAAAGGGCAGCACCGACCATCCACGTCGCTAAAATGGCAGCTCCGACCATCCACGTTGCTAAAATGGCAGCACCGACCGTCCATGTCGCTAAAATGGCAGAACCGACCGTCCATGTCACTAAAAGGGCAGCACCGACGATCTACGTCGCTAAAACGGCAGAGCCGACCGTCCAAGACGCTAAAAGGGCAGCACCGACCGTCCACGTCGCTAAAATGGCAGCACCGACCGTCCACGTCGCTAAAATGGAAGAACCGACCGTCCACGTCGCAAAAATAGCAGCACCGACCGTCCAAGGCACTAAAAAGGCATCACCGACCGTCCAAGTCGCAAAAATGGCAGAACCGACCGTCCATGTCACTAAAATGGCAGAACCTACCGTCCACGTCGCAAAAATGGCAGCACCGACCGTCTAAGTCGCAAAAAGGGCAGAACCGACTGTTCATGTCGCTAAAATGGCAGAACCGACCGTCCACATCACAAAAATGGAAGCACCGACCGTCCACATTGCTAAAATGGCAGCACCGACTGTCCACGTCGCAAAAAGGGTAGTATCGACCTCCACATCGTCAAAACGGGAGCCAAATCAAGTCAACCTCCACGCGAAAGAAGATCCATCAATTTCATGCACACAACCCACATATGCGGTGTGCATTTATTGATGGGGGCACTTTGTTCGGGTCAAAAATTACACCCGAGTTGACCAAGTCAAAACCAAGGTCCACCCCAGGTCAAGTGGGCTCGAGCCCAAGCCCAAGTCAAGACCAAGCATGGAAGGGGCAGGCTCCATGCCAAAAAGGGGGCAATAAATAAGTCTAAATGTAATTTTTAGAAATAAATATATGTAAAGTAGGCAGAAAGCCAAAATTTTGTAAACCCCATGACTTATGTATCAAAAAGAAATAAGCACATAAGGCATGGGGTGGCACAAGTGCCATTTGGCAAAGCCCAAGGGGCTATATGTAAAGTGTGTAGCCTATAAAGGCAAATATGATGAAAATATCTCAACAACTTTTTCCATTCTCTAAAATTCTAGGGTTTGTACCTCCTTCCTTAATGTTCTAAACCTTCTTCTTTTTTTTTGAATTAAATCAAGAGTTTAACTCTTCATTTTCCAAAAATAAATAGTTTTTCACCATAAAACTCTTGAAGAGGAGCTCGGATCTGCCATCAAACCCCGAAAAGGGGAGATTTTAAGTCTCACCTCCCCCTTTTCCCCTGAGATCCAGCCCACAGAGAGGAAGAAGAAGGATACCTATCTCCAAAAATTCTATTCCAGGAGGATCCGAGGTTCAAAAGTAGATCCAAATATTTATAGGAGTTTAACTCCATTCAAGATCTGTTGGAGTTTAACTCCATAAATTAAACCCCTTTTTGGGAGTTTAACTCCTACACCAGGGGCTAAACCCGTTTTTCGCTGGTATTCCCAGCGGTCGCGTGCCGCGCACGCGACCCCCGGGCGCTCAGCGGTCGCGTGCAGGGCACGTAACCCGCGGGTGCTAAAGCGCCCACGTGCACCTCACGCGACCCACGGGCGCTCAGCGCCCAGCGGTCACGTGCAGCGCACGTGACCCGATGGCACCCAGCGCCCACGCGCCAGGCACGTGACCCGCTGGCGCTCGGCCCAGCGCCCACGCGCCAGGCACGTGACCCGTTGGCGCCCAGCACCTACGCGCCAGGCATGTGATCCGTGGGCGCCAAGCGCGCACGCGCCAAGCACGTGACCCGCGGGCACCAGCGCCCACGTGCCACGCACGCGTCTTTAAGACGCTCCTCCCCCCTCATTTTATATGCACTCCATACTAAATATACTTCCCCCGTTAGAAAAAATTTCTAACGGGGCGCTGCCCCGCACCCCGTAAGGGGGCTGCTAGTCCCCTTGACCCCCAGCCCGCTATCTGGGTAGCGGGACTATTCCCCTCCGAATGATGGCATGAAGAGAGAGACGCCTTGCCTGAGATTCGGGGCAGATGCTATTTGGTTTTATCCGTCCACCTCTCCGAAGATGCCAAGTTGATTTATGGCACCGTGTATCGAAGGTTTAGACGGATGCGGCCGATTTAGCAGACTTCGTCAGATTCCCCCTCGCTCGAGGGGTTTTTGATTGTGGGGACGCTCTTCCCTGCAGGCGCAAGCCCCTGCAGTTAATTACGCTACCGCATCGCGGTAACAACTTTCTCCTTCTCCAGATGGTCACTTCGTGTCGTGGGTGTTTGTTTTGTTTGTGGTTGCCCATGGATTGTATACGGAGACTAATTTATGTCGTCGCTCGTAGGACATGGATTAGTCCAAATCCGTATTTTCTTAGATTTGGGTTTGGGGTTTTGGTTTAAGGATACGTTAGCTATATTTGAGGCTAAGATCAACTTAAACGTTTTTTAAGGATACGTTAGTCTAATTTGGGACTAAGATCAACTTAACAGGATCGTTTAGATCCGACAAAAGAGCATTTGGGGGTTCTATTGTTCTAGTTTAGGGACATAGTGGTCCATTGCCAGTTTAGGGACATGGTGGTCTAACATTCCCATTTTGGGGACGAATATTGGTTTAAGGACGCATTAGTCCATGAGTTTAAGGACCCCACAGTCCGTATTAGCAGTTTAGGGACATGGTGGTCCAACATTCCCATTTTGGGGACGAATATGAGTTTAAGGACCCCACAGTCCGTATTACCAGTTTAAGGACATGGTGGTCCAACATTCCCATTTTGGGGACGAATATGAGTTTAAAGACCCCACAGTCCGTATCAATGTGTGGTTGTCGGGACCCGTCACCTCTCTGACGACGTTGAGGGATTACAACGACATATATCAGAGGGGTTCAGAGATGTACCCTTGAACTGGGTGTAAATTGATTTGGGAGAGCGATTGTGCTCAGTTCAATTTAATTTGAGGACTTATAGTCAGAATTGGGTTAAGTCCAGTTGAAAATATTCAACATTTTGTTCATGATTGGTCTGTTTAGGCCTTTGCTTGGGCTCTGCCCTTTTTAAAATAATGCACAGCATTGGGCTTTTAAATTAAATGCACAGCATTTAGATTAGGCCTGTTAGGCCTTTTAATTGGGCTTTGCCCCCTTTTAATAATGCATAGCATTTAATGGTCTGACAGTGCGCCACGTGGCCTGTCAGGCGCTTTGCGCCGATTGAGGAGCGCAAGGTGCAAACTGATGTGGAGGTGACACGTGTCACGCTCTGGTGAGCGCAAGTCTGTTAGCGCAGTGCGCTGCGCTAGTGCGTTGCTGACACGTGGCGCGCTCTGGTGCAGTGCGCCAACCCAAGAGCGCAGTGCTATGTTTTTAGGAGCGCAAGGCGCAGATTGACACGTGGCGCTCTCTGGTGACTTGCGCCAATCCTAGGAGCGCAACAGCGTAAATCAAGAGTGCAAGGCACTGTTCAGTAGCGCAGGGCGCATCTTGATCTAATTTAGATCAAAGAAAAGAATCTTTTTAGAGGTTTTACCTCAAAATTCAAGAACCGATGGTTCATCAAAAGGCAATGCCTTTATATAGATCAAAATATCTGATAAAGAAGTAAACTACTTCTTTTTTTAATTGGATCTTCTTTGATCTTTTTCTTTTTTATGGAAGATCTTGATCTTGTTCTTAGATCATTGATCTTTTTAGAAGAAATTCTTCTTTTTTCAAAGGTTTTACCTTTTTCTCTTCGAGTTCTTCTCAAAGTTTTTAGAGGAGTTCTCTATATATATGAGACTTGGAGTCTAGGGGCCTTTATATAGGGCCAATTAGTTTGTTGAGTTTGTTACAGAGATCTTTCTCTGATTGATTTGGGGATATTTTCCCACCGTCGGATCTTTGATCCTAAGGCTTCTGTTTTACAGAAGGCAATCTTCTTGTTTTTAACAAGATTAAAAAAATATTTCTAGAATTTTAATTCTGATTAAATAATTTATTATTTAAGTTTTAGTGCTGGCGCAGAGCGCAGCGCAACTGCGCGGACATATCATATATATCACTATGCAAAGCAAAACTCCAAAAGCAGTCAAAAGTCAAACCGAGTATTGTAGCATCTGCCAGTTTTTCTAAAGAGGTCACTCCCGGTGAAGGGATCTCGGCTCTTTTCCCATCGAATAAGGTGCAGGGTATATCATATATACCGCTATGCAAAGCAAAACTGTAGCTACCCTTTTATTTGAAAATTTGATTCTACAACATCTTTTAGGTTTCTTTTCTTTCATTAATCACATTAATGAAGTCCCATCATTTAAGTCACCTAAACATCACAGATAAATACGACGTACACTTATGCCATCCGCATTCGCCTTGATGTCCCCTCGTGCACCGTTAGGTTAGGTAACTAACGGCAGAGCAGGGCAGGGCTAGCGCGGGTGTAAAACATAAGTAACGTCTATATAATATATCATATATACTATACACAGTATTTATCACAGAACATCAAATGATCACATCACAGATATCGCAGCAGAAGAAACATATGAACATTGGATATACTAGGACGTCCGTATTTTATTTTGAGCCTCTATAAAACACGGATTCCACGGTCGCGACGAATAGCCAAACCCACACCCCTAGACCCCTACGAGAGCGGCAAGCAACCCTACCAATTCTAGAGTTAGGAGACCCGGACTCGACTCCTCGAGTTGGTTTCCCACTGGACTCTAGAACCCGGTTACTTATGCTCTCCTCCTTGGGTCTATCCTAGTGCGGAAAAGTAAATAATATACAAATGGTGACATCAACCTCGACCCGGAAGTGCCCCAATAAAAGAATATTACATACATTTAAATTTTACATGAATGAAAATAAAAACTCTCATCTCACATAAAACCCCCGGCTATTCAGAACGCGACGATCCAATATAACATATCCAGCAACACAGAACATCACATGTCATCAACGTAAGTAAATATGCGCATCCCAATTGTCGTTGACATATAGCAACGAAACCGGCGATATCACATATTACACTTACGGTCGCAGAAAAGAAAGTGTAAAACTACAACATTTGGAATCCACACTCTTTAGACATCGTAAATCCGAAATATCACATATTTCGCATTTCATGCCTAACTGTATGAATTCCACATATTGTATCACATTCCAGATAAATAGACAGTATTAAACTTTCCGATCGAATAATCAAATACCCAAGATTTCCATAATAGCTCAACACTTGAGCGGAGTTCAAAAATTCTAGAATATGTCACAGTAGCAACGGTCCAGCCGTAGAAGTGTCAAGCCAACGCCTCACATGTGGCACGCCGCACTGCCCCAAACCCTAAGGTTCAAAGGGCAGTTCAAGACGGTCACATAATCGAGTTAAGGTTTGTTGTCTTCTAGAGGGTCCATCGCGTCACATGCACGTATTTCCGAAAGATTTAAAGCCGAGAAAATTCCAACACTTGAATATTTTTCGTGCCGGGAAAAATTGAGTTAAGGATATCCGTTCGAACATTTTAATACTTTCTAAATTATCCGGAATAACAAAACAAAATTAAATTCTCCGATTGAATCGACGATTACAAAATGAACTCCTGAATACTTAACACTTGAGTCAAATTAAAAATACCCAGAAAATACCAATCACAGAATCTAGAATTACTGTGCAAACAGAGAAGCCAAAGGTCACCATACTGCCGCGGTTCCGCGACACAAGCAGGGATTTGCCGCGGAACCGCGGTCGAATGTACGAATCATGTCCTCGTTTTGCACAATAATTCTTAAAAAAGCCTGCTGATTTTTTTAGATATTTTTAATTCACAAAAATCCCAGATTTTAAAAATTGTCCAGAGAGAGGGTTATCTTGACGTATTCGGGTTCGTTTGGAGTTTTAACTTCGTTAACGCATTGCTTAATCCTCTAGCTAGGCTCTGATACCACTGTAGGGTTACTAGGCACACTAACAAGGCTCTACAAGGTATCGACCATGTCCGTTTAAAAAATTTATGTGCCTAACAACCCTAAGCAAGATCGTATACTAGAGTTTAGGCGAATCAAAAGGCAAGTAAACATATTTACTCTAAAGGGATACGAAATACAACCTTTGTAGATCGGTCCTTCACTTCATTTGCTCCTTGTTGAAGTCCCTTCGCTGCGATCAAGGTTCTCCCGGGCTCTTGTATGGCTTCACGACGTGAAGGATGCAACCTTGCTTGAAGTCTCCGAGGCCGAAGATGATCTACGTCGAGAGAATTCCGACTCAAGCTACTACTTCACTAATTTGAGAATTAGTGAAGAAAACACCCTATACTAAAGTGCTAGTCTAGTATAGGATGGAGAAATAGGAAGTGGGTTCTCTTTAGAATTTTGTTTCTCACAAGGATTCTCACTTTGGATTAAACCCTAGCTTGCTTTTTCTTTTTGTTCAATGAAGAAGATGATGAACAAAAGAAAATGAAGAGGATAATAATCAAGTGAGAAAGATAACCATGGTGAGTGAGTATCATATACTAACTCTTGTAGATGTAAGTCCGCGGCGGCGCCCCGGCCGTCGAACCGACGCCGGAAACGCGGAAACAAAAATTTTGCAAACTAGCAAACCGGCACCACCGCGCACTTTTCACCCGGATCGGGCCATTAACCTAGCTACTAGCAAACAAGAAAAGAGTAGAGAAGTATACCAAGCGATCCATGTCCTTCGGTCTTCGTCTCCACTCCGATCTCCAGCGGAAACTCCGTTCATCTCCTCCTCGTCGGAAAGGGCACCACGTAGCCGAATACTTTTACGGGCTCCCACCTCTTGACCGAGGCAACTCGGGCGCGAAGTTGGCTAGCCGACGCGTCCAAAGGATGCTGTAGAATAGTGTAGTAGCCATGTCTCTTTGGGGTTTATGAGGTTGCCATTGATGGAGGTATTGAGAGGAGAATGAGCTTTTTAGCTAGTCTTTTTGCTACCATGGAATGAGATCAAGATAAAATGCCACACCCAAAAATATGAACTTCTCCCTCTCTCTAGAATAGTGGCCGTCCCTCCTTCTCATGGTGGAGGAAAAAGGAAAATCCCAATACAAGAGAAGAAAATGAATAATCTAATATCAAAATGGTCACAACCATATCATATCCAAATCAACTCCACACCCATCTCATGAAAAGCAAAGGAAAAGACCATAATGGAATCTCATGATGATAAGAGCACTCATGATGCCTCACTTAAGCAAGAAAACCCCTCCACAAATGTTATTTGCAAAGCGCAAATAACACCCTCCAACGGAAAGTCCGGCCGCGAAGGAATAAAAGAAAATCGGCCGGAACGGAATGCAAACTGGCAACTTCAGAAAACTGATCCCGTAATAAATTACAGGAAAACCCTACTACT
This sequence comes from Agapanthus africanus, assembly GCA_030015575.1. Taxonomy (NCBI): domain Eukaryota; kingdom Viridiplantae; phylum Streptophyta; class Magnoliopsida; order Asparagales; family Amaryllidaceae; genus Agapanthus; species Agapanthus africanus. Next base: position 635,385,133 of record CM057343.1, read on the forward strand.
GCAAATACATGCCCGCATTTGTATTCCCACTGAACACAAATGCAAAGAGACAATATCTACACTATCTAATACTAGGATCCGGCTTAAGCCAAAACCGGCTAGTAAAATTCGTCCGATCACGATCCGTGCAATACCGCACGTATATGATCGAACCCTGCCATATCTCCATACGGCCTCTACAGCGTTTCGCCCGAAACTTGAGTAACTGTGTGTGGTGGACTCTAAAAACTCGTCAATACTATGGCTGTGGATTTAACCACTAGCACGTCAGAGGTATCAGCCATACGTGACGGGCCACCAGCTATTGACCAAAAGGGACGTCGATGAGCGAACTCATCCTGACACCCTACTGAGCCTGTCAGTGACAATATCCGTACAGTCCGGTCCGTTCGTCTATGAGTATCGCATGGCGGGCCTAGGGGGTTGGTAAAAGTCAGACCCCCAATAGCGGTACAAGTCGTGTCGGAGTGTAGCCCAGAACACCCTGAGATACTACTAGAATACCTACCAGCAAATCTCCTGCCTTGGCCAAGGAATTTTCATGTACTGGCTCTCCTAGACACAGCGCGACCTCACCCCCAATACCGGGAGAGACGAACCCCTGCAGATCCGCTCACTGCCTCCATGTGGCTCGGGACTGTACCCAACTAAAACCTGTTTGCACGACTCCTTTGAGCCGTGGTAGGGTAGTAATCAAAGCACAGTGGGAACTCACACGAGACAAATGACGATCTCAGGTCGATGAACTAAGCTGTACACATGTCACCAAGGAACTGCTATCTGGCATCAGGTATAATACCAACTAGCAGGTTCCCGGCGAGTCCTGTCCGGTGTACTCATAACCCAATGAGCACCTGTATACATCTTAGGTGAACCAACTGACACCAGTGGCTTGTGAGACCGGCCATCGCCCCTCGTCGGGGTCTCGACTGTATACACTAGTCTACTCTGGAGAATCGATGCCCTGTCTTGAAACTCCCACGACTAGGGACCTTTTAAGGATATGCTTATAGACTCCAGCTCTCACTTATATGATCGCCCTCATACTGCTGGTAGTCAAGCAAGAATCGTAGGGGCTCTATCAACGTGTAATAGCGACTCGTAAGGTCACCTAAAGCAGTACACGATGATAAAGATAAACCAGATAGCATACTATCATCTCGAGTAAGACTGTCCTACTGGGATAGGTCCTCCCCTCAATCATTGCAATCACGTGCCTGTGATCCAATAATTGACTCTGAGGGCACTATCTCCAACAATCTCCCACTTGCACTCAAGGCTAATTATTGCGATGTCGCATACTCACAGCCCGTGTGATACCGAACACCCAACTCCTCTACTAGTCAGTCTCACAAAACTCGTTTGCGAAACTATTGCGTTCGAGGAATAGGTTCAGTGAGTGGATCCGCTGTGATGTTTCTTTCTATGTCTCTCTTTATCTCAAGTTCGCGGAGAAAGCCATCTCCCGAAATAAGCAATACCTGTCTTAGAATGTGTCTGGATGTCTGATGGGACCTAGCTAAAAAATGAACTCCAAATCCAAACTTCTTAGACTGTATCGTCAATTGAACTTAATCAGTATCCTGCGCCATGCCTTCCCTCAGTATCCACCTGGGCCATCTGTCCAAAATACTGTCCCTCGTTAGAGGGAAAACTATAACTCTGACAGCTACTCTGCCATCCAGTTCACCTTGGATGCCTGGAACGATAACCGTCCCCTAAAAGAGGCTGCCGTTATCAAATCCCTAGAACATCAACTTATGTTCTAAAACTGCTTCCTAATGTTTCCCCAGGATTGGATTAATATCAACTTATTGCATCTACTGCAAGAACAACATCTGGTGTGGTACTTGACATCTCATGATTGACTCAATTGCCTAAGCAAGTGATCTGCCAATCATGCATATCCCTCTTCCCTTTAGTCTGTAAGACACTTTTAGAGAGGGTGACTCCATTACCTGCAGGTACACCACCATGCCAGGAGTCGTCCATTCTAAATACTCATAGAATGCTGTCTAAGTACCCAGATTGGGAAACCACCCAAATCCTGATCTAAAACCATAGATCTAGTAACCAGAATGTCTGATATAATATCCAAGTCCTGTGTGGAGAAACTACTGTGTGACGACCAAAATATAACCGATCGTAGTATAGGAATATCACTTCCTACTCTGTGTATGTCATCAAATACCAGGACATCACACCCTACTACCTTCTTAACAGATCCATCCCCTATTCTGATGAAGTCAAACCTATGACTGTCACATCAGAAATAGATGATCTATCTCCGCTATATCTGCTTTAGTCTATAAATAGACATAAGCCTGATGTCCACCAATGCTTCCGCTGCTCCCACTGACTATGACAACCCTCTGGCAGATTCATATACACGTGCACTTCTAAAGCCAGTGTAGAACGACGCTATACTCATCCTCCTGCCGGGTCTCACAGTCTGGAACAACAGCAATGGTAAGTCTGGGTAAACAAGAACCTCCCTGCCACCGTCCTTGAGCATACCGAAGTACCTCTCGGATGCCTGAGGTTACCCACCATATCTGCGGAGTGGCCAATGGAATGTCAAACCAGATTGAATCTTTAGGCTCATATCAAATCTTCAGTAATCGTTTGCGGTTCTGGAATCACTTCCAGTTCTACCATACTCCCACTACTGTTTTCTGGAAAAATCCATTTTTGTTAAAACTGTGGAGAGTCTAGAACAATATCACTATTGATCTTCCAGATGGTAGAAAGTCAACCCTCGTCATAGCCCGGGTCAACCCACAAACAGCCATTACAGAAACGTGCCTTGAGTTATCCGGAGTCTGGTTTTAAGCATAAGCCGGACAACTCCCCGTATCTTAACAATGTCAAGATATGAACTGTTCTATATCCAATATAGAAACAGAGGCACTGATTTAATTGAACCAGATACAAATCATGCAGCTGTCACCAGTGCATGTCAACTAAATGGTGTTAGTGTATATGCCCTAGAGGCCATTACTGTATCATACTAGTTTGTATATTACTTAATGGAAGTTTGGGATATTCACCTTGTATATACAATCTTGCTCAAAATAGTAGTATGCTACTTGGTTTGTTTCTACTTCAATGTGTACATGTGTTTATTTTAGTATATCGCCTATACACATTAGTGGAACCCTTAGGATCTTTGCTTGATTACCAGCGTTGTGATGGCAGTCACACTAGTGGGGCTGGATAATCTATAAGCACATCCTTATGCAGGTCCCTGGTCGCAGGACTATCGAGATAGGGCATCGATACTCCGGAGTAGACTAGCGCATGTGCTTCTCATCCCAGTGTGGGAGACGGTCTATCCCACAGCCGTCGGTACGTCGTACTTGAGAGAGTATGCGGGTGCTCGTTGGGTTACGAGTACACTGGACAGGACTCGTCGGGAACTGACTAGTTGGTATTATGCCTATCGTCAGTTATCAGTTCCCAGGTGACATGAGTACAGCTTAGTCCGCTGACTTGACACTGTCACTTCGCCTCGAGTGTGTTCCCACTGTACTTTGATTACTACCCTACCACGGCTTAAAGGATTCGTGCAAACAGGTGGTAGTTGGGTGCAGTCCCGAAGCACTTGGAGGCAGTGACGGTTAGACAGGATTCGTCTCTCCCGGTATTGGGGGTTGACATCGCGCTGTGTCTAGGAGAGCCATTACACGAGTAGTCCCTGGCCAGGGCAAACGAGATATACTGGTAGGCTTCCAGTGTTATCTCAGGGTGTTTTGGGCTTCACTCCGACACGACTTGTACCGCTATTGGGGGACTGACGTTTACCGCCCACTAGGCCCGCCATGCGATGTATCAGACGAACAGACCGGACTGTACGGAGAATGTCACATTCAGGCTCAGTAGGAGTTCAGATGGGTTTCGCCTCGTCAGTCTTCTTGTCGGCATCTACCTGGGGACCGTTACGCACAGCTAGTGCCGCTTGCGGTCTGTGGTTAAACCCACTGCTAGCGTAGTGTCGAGTCTTTAGAGTCCCACACAGAAAGCTTTTCGCCTTTAGGCAAAAGAGTAGAGGTCGCATGGTTTTGCGACAAGTCGCATGGTTTTGCGATAGGGTTCGGTCACATCCGTGCACTTGTGCACGTACAGTGTCCGGACAGTTCGCACTAGCGGGCTTTGGTTTAAACCAGATCCTAGTGTATCTTTTGGGATTGGTTTTATCCAGTATACATTCGTGTTCCTCGGAACGCGGATGCGGGTGTGTATGCACAGTTGACGGAGAGACAGAGGCAGAGGATTCTCATTAGGGTTGTTGACCGTTGACAGTTGACTATTGACTTTTTGCTCAACCCTAATGAGAATATGATATGTGATTAACAATAATATTAATTAAGTATTGTGGTGACATGGTTGTTGAGGGGTTGACTTTGTTGACTTGTTGACTTTGTTGACCGGTTGACTAGGTTGGACTAGTTGACCATCATGATGACAATGGCTATCATTTCATGGCAAAGACTTTTACTTGCTTGTTTCTTTTGTGAGAAATGAGTGCATGAAATGATTTAGCCATTTTGACTTGAACCATTTTACACAATACTTGATTATTATTTTTGTGATGATGGTTTTGGATTATGAGAGCCAAGAGAGAAAAGTCTTCTCTCATTTTTTCATGCTCATTCTCTCTCTTGTTCTTGAGCTCTCATCTTCCTCCTCTTGCTCTCCCTCTCTTGATTCTATGGTTCACTTGTCTCATGAGTTGAGAACCAAGAACCATAGATAAAATCCCATACAAACTCTTCTCTACTCACTCTAGTTCACAAGGTTTAGCAAACCGAATGAACTAGTTTCTTCAAAGTTCGAAGAAGGAGCCAAAGGTTGAGGCTTTCAGGTGGATCTATCTTCGGCGCAAGAAGACGACGGGGAGAAGCCGATTCGGACGACCATCGAAGCTTGAAGACGAAGGAGTTCGAGAAAAGGAAAGGTATAACCCCCTAACCGAATAGTTAGCAACTCGTAGTTAGGTTGTTAGTTAGATGTTTAACAAAGATTCGGTTTTTGACTCCATGTTACCACCTCTAAGAAAATCGTTTTTCACCAAATTCCGCATGCCCGAAAGTACCGGGAGAGGTAGCATGGACTTACAGTGGTATCAGAGACTAGTTAAACTCTATCTAACATGTTAGCAAAGTAGCTAGAAGATCGATCAAAGAAAAAGTCGCAAAACGAACCCGATATGATAAGTTTCTGCCGATTTTTTTCTGTTCAAAAATTGATAAATTTTATCTTAAAAATCGGCTCAGGCTTTTGTGTGATCACCCACCAAATTTGGTCCAACGATCGAGTCAAAGCGCCGCGGAAACGCGGCGGGAGCACGCTCCCGCCGCGGATCCGCGGCCGAATTGACTCGGCCGAGGTCCAAGTTTGGTGCAGTGTTTTTCTGGGGTTGTTTTGGGATTTTTGGAATATATATTTTTTGCCCAGATTTTCCAGAACGAAAATTTTATTTTTGGGGTCCTGAAAATCCGTATTTTTGATCGAACTTCTAAAAGACTTTAGCTGACGTTTTTTTTTCTGTAATGTGATATTTGTATTGAACGTCTGCTAATCGCTATATGTCGATTAGTGGGGGTTATACAAATCTGTGATCTGTAATGTTGCTGGAATGTGTATATGAATATGTTGGATTGTCGCGGGTGAATAGCCGGGGGTTGTGAGACGAGAGTTTTCTTTTCTTTCAATTCATGTAAATTTGTAAATTGATGTAATAATTATTTGTATGGCCGCACAATCGGGTCGGGGTTGTAGCCGTCATTGTATAATTTCTTTTTACTGTTTTTGCTCCTAGGATAGACCCATGGAGGGGGTGCACAAACTACCGGGTATGCCGAAGTGCTGAGTGGCCTACTCACGGGGATGAGGGAGGTTGCTTCGCTTCGGGTACTTGGCGGGTAGTTTGCCGCACCCGTAGGGGTCTTGGGTGGGGTATTGGCTATTCACCGCGACCGTGTAATCTGCTTTTCGTTACAGGCTCGTACGAATTGCAGCTTCCTAGTATATCCAATGTGTTCATCTGTGATCTGAAATGGCTATCATTGCAATATATCTATATATGATATTATTTAGGCGTTGCTTATGTTTTACAGCCGCGCTAGCCCAGCCCCCGCTCTGTCGTTAGTTAAGTAACCTAACGGGTAATGACGGGGCCCCGTGGCGAATGCGAATGGCATAAGCGTACGTCATATTTTGGTTGTTTTCTGCAATGGTAGGATTAAATGATGGGACGCATTAAAAGAACTAATGCAAGAATATCACGCATTAAAAGAACTAATGCAAGAAAATAAACCAAGTTAAAATCGTTGGAACACTTTCGGAAAACCACTCGGTTCTTTTCAAAACTAACTTTTAAATGCGGAGCTTGAGCCACTCCTTTTAAAAGCTATCTCGTTCCATCGATTATATCAAGTTCACTACGTTCACGGTTTTGCCAAAACCATTCGTAGCCCTCCATCATTTCAGTTAAATATTCGGTAGTATTCAAGCTATGTATTTTGACCTCACGCCAAGGCATAGTGATTGGTAGCTGCCGGATATTTATCTGTTGCATAGATATAATACGTTGGTTTGGGACAGCCGTACTACCATTTTGGCCTACGTCAAGGGTAGGTACGGGTGGATTCAAATTAACCTGGATAATGATGGGAAGAACTTGACATGTGACTTATGACATTTTGACCTCACGCCAAGGTCATAAGAGCATGGGGCAAAAATCCACATCGGGAGTTTCAAAAGAACTGAAACTTGCTAGTGTTGCATACCATTTGGAGTGTGATGATTCTGGTAGGATTCCTTCAGTTTCGTCACGTAATGATATTTGGATCCCGATCCTACTGTGAGTATATGCTACTCCTCGGGAAATTTCTCACTTAACGATCAATGCTATAAACCAAGTAGGTGTCTAGAAAAGTGTTAGCGGGGCTACGCCCTCAGGGAAAAGAGGTTATTTAATTAAGGAACTTCGCGAAAGCGTTGGAAAACCTCCCTCGAAGTACCGACACTGGCCTGGCTGAACGGTTAAGCAAGTATTGTACGGTGAGATTGATCCTGACTAATTCTTCCTTTTTGGTTTGAGGAGGGATTCGAGAAGCAGTGGGAGCCATCCTGTTTAGACAAACTAAAAACCATTCTAAACTTGCAAGAGCATCAAGCTGAGTGTTTCTTCTCTCTCCTAATTGCAGCGACCAATCGACATGACTGGACTTAAGTTACTTCTAGATAAAAACATACTGACAGGGCCAAACTACAAAGATTGGCTCAGGAATGTCAAGATGGCAATCACTTACGACAAGCTGGGGTATCTTCTTACCACCAAAGCTCCCCCTGTCCCTGGTCCTACTTCCAGCGTCGCGGATAAGGAAATCCATAAGACTTGGGAGATTGATAGCGCGAAGGCCAAGTGCCTCGTACTTGCCTCTATGGACTATGAACATCAGAGGAGGCACGAGAATATGGACTTGGAATCCATATTTCTTCATACAAAAGAACTGTATGGAGAGCAATCTCGTATCGCAAGATACGAAGCGTCGAAAAAGTTATTTTCGGCAAGGATGGCCGTCGGATCATCAGTAGCAGAGCACGTGCTTAAGATGATCGGCTACATTGAGGAGCTCGCGGACCTAGGGACCACATTGGAGAGTGAGCTCTATACGGACTTAGTTCTCCAGTCCCTTCCTTCCACTTACGCCCAGTTTATACTGAACTTCAACTTACAAGAAAAAGAAGTTGAACTTTCAGAGCTCCTCAACATGCTGAGGAGCGCAGAGGGCACCCTACAGAAAGGTAGGGAAACATCCACTTTGTTTGTAGGAGGATCATCTTCTTCTAGGTCCAAGGCGAAAGCCAAGGGAAAGAAGAAGAAATCCCCCGCCAAACCAAGAGGCGGTGTTAGTAAAGTGGATACGAAGGGAAAAGCTAAAGCAACAAAGAAAGCGGGGAAGCTTGTGGATAAGGAAGAATGCTTCTATTGTCATAAGAAAGGACACTGGAAGAATGATTGCAGGGCCTGGAAGGCCAGAACACAGGAATTGAAGCAGGTTGCAGCTTCAGCTTCAGGTGTGTATGTTATTGAAAACTGTCTTTCAATAAACTCTACTTCCTGGGTATTGGATACCGGATCAGGATCTCATATCTGTAATTCTTTGCAGGCGTTGAGAAACCGTAGGGTTTTGAAAGCAGGTGACATGACCCTCAGAGTTGCGAACAGAGCTAGCATGGATGCTAAAGCCGTGGGGGACTATCACCTGGGAATGTCAGATGGACATGTTTTGGTTCTGCGTAATTGCTTTTTTGTACCCAACGCAACTTGAAATATCATTTCTGTATCTTTGGTTTCTAAAGAAGGTTATGAATTTGCGTTTGTAAGCAATGTTGTAAATATTCACCTTAATCAAGTTCTGATTGGGTCAGGTACATTGAGCAATGGTATATACGTATTAAACCAACCACAGATTTTCAATGTCCAGAATATACACAAAAGAAAGTCTCCGGAAGTAAATCAGACTTTCTTGTGGCATTGTAGACTGGGTCACATCAATGAGAGAAGGTTGACGAAGTTACATACAGAAGGATATTTGAATGCGTTCGAATATCAATCGTATGCCACTTGTCAATCCTGTCTCAAAGGAAAGATGACAAAGACTCCGTTCACTGGACACGGAGTAAGAGCGAGCGAGCTCTTGGGACTCGTACACAGCGACGCGTGCGGTCCAATGTCTACACATGCGCGAAGCGGTTATTCTTACTTCATTACTTTTACGGATGACTTTTCAAGGTACGGTTATGTCTTCTTAATGAAATATAAGTCCGAAGCCTTTGGAAAATTCCAGGAATTTAAGAATGAAGTAGAAAAACAGACCAGCAAAAGTATCAAGATTCTAAGATCGGATCGAGGTGGTGAATACTTGAGTGCCGAGTTCCTGGACTATTTAAAAAAGAATGGAATTCTCTCTCAGCTTACTCCTCCATACACTCCACAACATAACGGTGTATCGGAGAGACGGAACCGCACCCTATTGGATATGGTACGGTCCATGATGAGTAACGCTGAGTTACCGCGATCATTCTGGGGGTATGAGCTAGAATCAGCTGCGTACCTTTTGAACCGAGTTCCCACTAAGACTGTGCCTACCACACCTTATGAGTTATGGAGTGGGAAGAAACCCTATCTTCAATATCTGAAGATCTGGGGATGTCCAGCTTTTGTCAAAAAGCAGCATGCGGACAAACTCGAGGCACGCTCAGTACTGTGCAAGTTTGTGGGATACCCAAAGAACACCAAGGGGGTATCTTTTCTACCACGCAGAGGAACAAAAAGTCCTTGTTTCTCGTAATGCCCACTTTCTAGAACACCAGTTCTTAGAAAAGAAAATTAGTGGGAGCGCAGTAGAACTGGAAGAAATTCCAGAACCACGAGCTATTACTGAAAGCTTAGTGGAACCAGAGGGTTCAAAAGAACAGGACATTCCTACACCGCTCCGCAGAAGTAGTAGGCAGTCTCATCCGCCCGAGAGATACTACGGTTTTCTCATAGACGGGGATAGAGAGGATTGCATCATAGATTATGATGAGCCTACTAGCTTCCAGCAGGCCGTTCAGAGCGTTGACTCAGTAAAATGGCTGGATGCGATGCGGACCGAAATGGAGTCCATGTACACCAACAAAGTATGGACGTTGGACATTGCTCAAGACGGGGTAAAACCCGTAGGATGCAAGTGGATCTTCAAAAGGAAGATTGGTGTAGATGGACAGGTTGAGACCTATAAAGCTAGACTTGTTGCAAAGGGTTTCCGTCAAAGACCTGGCTTGGACTATGACGAAACCTTTTCTCCAGTGGCTATGCTGAAATCCATTCGGATCCTTCTTGCCATTGCTGCCTTCCACGATTATGAGATCTGGCAGATGGACGTAAATACCGCTTTTCTAAATGGAAATTTAGAGGAGTGTGTCTATATGGATCAACCAGAGGGCTTCATTCAGAGTGGGAGCAGCGGAAAGGTGTGCAAGTTGTTTAAGTCCATCTATGGACTAAAGCAGGCATCGCGGAGTTGGAACATCTGTTTTGATGAGACGGTCAAGGAATTTGGCTTTATTAAAAATCCAGATGAACCATGCATCTATTGTAGATTTGTAGCGAGAACTGCAGTATTCCTCGTTTTGTACGTGGATGACATTCTCTTAATAGGAAATGACATTCCTATGCTACAATCTGTCAAGGGGTTCTTGTCACACAGGTTCTCCATGAAAGACCTGGGTGATGCCTCCTACATCCTGGGGATCCGGATCCATCGTGATAGATCCAAGAGGATATTAGGACTTTCACAGTCCAAGTACATCGACACCATACTGAAGAGATTCAGTATGAAAGATTCCAAGCGCGGTAACCTACCGGCTTGTCACGGGATCACCCTCTCTAAAGAGATGTCTCCCAAGACTGATTTGGAGAGGGATCGCATGTCTATTATACCCTACGCTTCTGCGGTAGGCTCTATAATGTATGCGATGTTGTGTACCAGACCGGATGTAGCTTATGCACTGAGTGTGGTAAGTCGGTATCAGTTAAACCCTGGGGAGAAACACTGGATAGTAGTAAAGAACATTCTCAAGTACCTGAGAAGGACTAAGGAGATGTTCTTGGTGTATGGCAGAAAAGACCTCCAGATCGAGGCCTTTGCTGACTCCAGCTTCCAGAGTGACAAGGATGATTCCAAGTCCATGTCGGGTTTTGTCTTTACCCTATATGTGTGTTGGAAGAGTTCCAAATAGGAAACCGTTGCAGACTCGACGATGGAAGCGGAATACATCGCTGCATCTGATGCCGCAAAAGAAGCTGTCTGGATGAGGAAGTTCTTGAAAGAGCTTCAGGTGGTTCCGTCCATTGTTGATCCAATACCTCTGTATTGCGACAACAACGGGGCTATAGCTTTAGCGAAGAAACCCAGGTCCCATCAGAGATCCAGACACATCTTGAGGCGGTATCACCTGATCAGGAAGATCGTGGATCGCCAGGAGATCGAGGTTCGGAGAGTCGCTTCAGAAGATAACACTGCAGATCCATTCACCAAGGCCGTGCCCCAGACTCAGTTCGAGCGGCTGATCGAGATGATAGGTCTTCGATACGCCAGTACATGGCCTTAGTGCAAGTGGGAGATTGTTAGTGTATATGCCCTAGAGGCCATTACTGTATCATACTAGTTTGTATATTACTTAATGGAAGCTTGGGATATTCACCTTGTATATACAATCTTGCTCAAAATAGTAGTATGCTACTTGGTTTGTTTCTACTTCAATGTGTACATGTGTTTATTTTAGTATATCGCCTATACACATTAGTGGATCCCTTAGGATCTTTGCTTGATTACCAGCGTTGTGATGGCAGTCACACTAGTGGGGCTGGATAATCTATAAGCACATCCTTATGCAGGTCCCTGGTCGCAGGACTATCGAGACAGGGCATCAATACTCCGGAGTAGACTAGCGCATGCGCTTCTCATCCCAGTGTGGGAGACGGTCTGTCCCACAGCCGTCGGTACGTCGTACTTGAGAGAGTATGCGGGTGCTCGTTGGGTTACGAGTACACTGGACAGGACTCGTCGGGAACTGACTAGTTGGTATTATGCCTATCGTCAGTTATCAGTTCCCAGGTGACATGAGTACAGCTTAGTCCGCTGACTTGACACTGTCACTTCGCCTCGAGTGTGTTCCCACTGTACTTTGATTACTACCCTACCACGGCTCAAAGGAGTCGTGCAAACAGGTGGTAGTTGGGTGCAGTCCCGAAGCACTTAGAGGCAGTGACGGTTAGACAGGATTCGTCTCTCTCGGTATTTGGGGTTGACATCGCGCTGTGTCTAGGAGAGCCATTACACGAGTAGTCCCTGGCCAGGGCAAACGAGATATACTGGTAGGCTTCCAGTGTTATCTCAGGGTGTTTTGGGCTTCACTCCGACACGACTTGTACCGCTATTGGGGGACTGACGTTTACCGCCCACTAGGCCCGCCATGCGATGTATCAGACGAACAGACCGGACTGTACGGAGAATGTCACATTCAGGCTCAGTAGGAGTTCAGATGGGTTTCGCCTCGTCAGTCTTCTTGTCGGCATCTACCTGGGGACCGTTACGCACAGCTAGTACCGCTTGCGGTCTGTGGTTAAACCCACTGCCAGCGTAGTGTCGAGTCTTTAGAGTCCCACACAGAAAGCTTTTCGCCTTTAGGCAAAAGAGTAGAGGTCGCATGGTTTTGCGACAGGTCGCATGGTTTTGCGACAGGGTTCGGTCACATCCGTGCACTTGTGCACGTACAGTGTCCGGACAGTTCGCACTAGCGGGCTTTGGTTTAAGCCAGATCCTAGTGTACCTTTTGGGATTGGTTTTATCCAGTATGCATTCGTGTTCCTCGGAACGCGGATGCGGGTGTGTATGCACAGTTGACGGAGAGACAGAGGCAGAGGATTCTCATTAAGGTTGTTGACCGTTGACAGTTGACTATTGACTTTTTGCTCAACCCTAATGAGAATATGATATGTGATTAACAATAATATTAATTAAGTATTGTGGTGACATGGTTGTTGAGGGGTTGACTTTGTTGACTTGTTGACTTTGTTGACCGGTTGACTAGGTTGGACTAGTTGACTATCATGATGACAATGGCTATCATTTCATGGCAAAGACTTTTACTTGCTTGTTTCTTTTGTGAGAAATGAGTGCATGAAATGATTTAGCCATTTTGACTTGAACCATTTTACACAATACTTGATTATTATTTTTGTGATGATGGTTTTGGATTATGAGAGCCAAGAGAGAAAAGTCTTCTCTCATTCTTTCATGCTCATTCTCTCTCTTGTTCTTGAGCTCTCATCTTCCTCCTCTTGCTCTCCCTCTCTTGATTCTATGGTTCACTTGTCTCATGAGTTGAGAACCAAGAACCATAGATAAAATCCCATACAAACTCTTCTCTACTCACTCTAGTTCACAAGGTTTAGCAAACCGAATGAACTAGTTTCTTCAAAGTTCGAAGAAGGAGCCAAAGGTTGAAGCTTTCAGGTGGATCTATCTTCGGCGCAAGGAGACGACGGGGAGAAGCCGATTCGGACGACCATCGAAGCTTGAAGACGAAGGAGTTCGAGAAAAGGAAAGGTATAACCCCCTAACCGAGTAGTTAGCAACTCGTAGTTAGGTTGTTAGTTAGATGTTTAACAAAGATCCGGTTTTTGAGTCCATGTTACCACATCTAAGAAAATCGTTTTTCACCAAATTCCGCATGCCCGAAAGTACCGGGAGAGGTAGCATGGACTTACAAATGGAAGGAGGCCGATCAGCGTTACTCAACTTAGGAGTACTTCCAACTATGAGTAACCTGAAAGAGAAGCAAGTTCTCTTAATCATTACTATCAACTGAATACCATACACAAGTATCTACATTTTCGATCACCTTGAAGAATCCCGATACTTGCAATATCTGGTTCTCTACTTTATTCTTATACCTATAACTTCTCAAAACTTGGACCCTGTGTTTCTACGAAACACCTGTCTAAGAACCAGAGAAGTGATAAGTAAACCGAATATAGTACGAGGACCGACCCCTCTGTCCTAATGGACACTGGAAAATATACAATACTTTGTATAAGTCCCTTGAGTCTAATAACTCATTTACTGTGTGTCGTAGGTTGAAAACTGTACTTATGGTTAAGAAGAATTACACCGCTGTTCAATGCTCCTTACCTAACCATCCACAGATATAGGTAAATGTCATAGACATAATTTCAAAAAGGTATATCTCACTCTATAAAAATAGACGTACAGATATATCAATTTGAAATTGGTGCATAACAACGGATATTCAAAACCAAATATTCGTCGACCGGCAAGCAACCCAGGCGATTTCCTCAAATATCACCAATTACAACGAATTCCGATATAATGAGGATGATCACCTAATTCCCAATAAGTTACTCCCACTCATCATCTGTAAAACCATACAGATGTGAGAATCCAACCGGGTAAATACATACCCTGGAGCAAGTGTCTAATTGGGAAATCAGTTTTCTTTTAACAGTATACAGTGAAACTGAAACATTAAAATGTTTCGATGGGGTATCCTGGTATTCCTAGTAATGCCTCTTCCATTATCCAGATTTACAACTGTAACCATATAATTCTTTGCCACTTCTCCAAATCCCTTTTTATGTCTTTAGTCATTACCTTCTGTACACCCCTTTTGGCCAAATGGTTTTCTTCCTTCCCTACCGTTCGGAACCAGCCTATGGTTTGGAAGAAGACTATCCAATAAGCATAATGGGTGTACAATCCTAAACTTAGGAGCACTCGCAATGCGAGAGAAGGTGAAGATAAAAGACAACCGAATGAACTTAATTCCTATTTCTCCTGAACCAGGATCCATCCCCGAACTGGAACAAGTTTCTTCCGAGTTCGTATATAACCATACGATGGATTATCCAATAAACTGGGATCTTTGTAGTGATACGGAGTGTCCTGGAGAAATACAAAGGTGATTTAGGATTGGCGAAGAAATACTTGGTTTGGTCGTGAATAGCAGTCGCAATTTACTTTGCCCTCTTACTAATCCCTTTCTTTGTCTTAACTTAATACCTTCTGTACACCGTTTAGGCTAATTGGTTTTCTTCATTCCCTACCGGTCGGCACCTGCCTATGGTTTGGAAGAAGACTATCCAATTTGCGTAATAGGTGTACTATCTCCTAAACCAAGGAGTACTCGCAACCTGAGAGAAGGTAAAAGGAAAAGACAACTGAATAGTCCTATTCGTTTTCTCCAGAACCGGAAACCATCCTCAAATTCCTTCGAGTTCGTATCTAACCATACGATGGTTTTGTCCAATGGAAGTGGACGTTCGTAGTAATACGGGGTGTCCCGGAGAAAAGGGTAAAAGTAGGAGTGGCAAAGAGGTTTGCAACTCTGACAATCCAAAAGCCAGTGTTAAGAAGGTTCGGTCAACTTGGTCACTGAGTCATAGTCTAGGGTCGGGTCAATGGTCGCTGCCAAAGAGAGAGAGAAAAGAAACACTCAGCGTGCACTCTAACCTAGATCAGAATGGTTATCACTTTATCTAATCTGGAAACCTCCCACTGTAACGTCAAATTCTTCCCCAAACCTGAAAGAAGAATTAGCCGGGATCACCCGAGGAGTAAACCAACTCATCAGTGGGAATCGGGATCCAACTATCATCGCATGATAACGTGACGGAATCCGCTCACGCTATCACACTCTAGAAGGTATGCGCATATCTGGCAAGTTTCAGTTCTTTTGAAACTCCCGATGTGGATTTTTGCCCCATGCTCTTATGACCTTGACTTTGGCCAACATATCATAAGTTACATGTCAAGTTCTACCCGTCATTATCCAGGTTAATTTGAACCCACCCGTACCTACCCTTGACTTTGGCCAAAATGGCAGTACGACTGTCCCAAACCAACGCATCTATCTATGCTGCATATGAATACCCAACAGCTACCAAACACTGTGCCTTTACTTTGGCCAGCATACACAGCTTGAATACTATTGACTATCCATATGAAACGACGGAGGGCTATGAATGGTTTCTGGCGAAAACCTTTAACGTAATGAACTTGATATTGTTGAAGGAACTGATAGCTTTATAAAAATATAGTGAAGAAAACCTTTGCTAAAGAGGTCACTCTCGGTGAAGGGATCTCGGCTCTTTCCCCGTAGAATGAGGTGCAGGATATTCCAACTGAATACCATGATGCAAAGCAAAAGCAATCGGCTATAGTGAAGTTATTGCCCTGACGCAAACTTCTGTCCAAGGGGTCACTTCCGGTGAAGGGATCTCGGCCCTTGCCTCGTCGACTGAGGAGCAGGATATTCCAACTGAATACCACGATGCAAAACAAAAGAGAACGCCCTTGCAATAACAGCTTTTTGAAAAAGTGTTCCAACAACATCAGAATAGGTTTGTTTAACTTGCATTGATCCGAATCAACGCAGTCCCATCAATTGATCACACCACAAAAAGAACGAAAATAATGATGTACGTATATGCCATCCGCATTCGCCACTGGGTCCCGTCATCACCCGTTAGGTTACTTAACTAACGACAGAGCGGGGACTGGACTAGCGCGGATGCAAAACATATACAACATCTACTAGTATATATACAATATATAATTTTCGCTCAAGGCGTGATAAAATGCAACATTACAGAAAAATATAGATATCTGGGATCCCCGGGTTTCACAGAGCCGCTACTGAAACCCGACGTTCCCCTGGTCGTGTGGATAGCCTGTGCAATGAAAATCCTAGACCCCTACGGGCGCGGCAAGTTACCCGCCAAAACCTGAAGCGAGGCAGCCCCCTTCAGCAACGTGAATGGACCACCCAGCACTTCACGGAATCCGGTAACTTGGGCACCCCTCTTGGGTCAACCCTATACCTCCTACGAGTGCGGCGAATAACCCGCCAATTCTAGAGTAAAACCCCCTCCGTCTCAACGCCATGAGATGCGGGCTTGTTGCCCTCTAGAACCCGGCTATCCGTGCACCCCTCCGCGGGGTAATCCTAGTACAGAAAGTAAAATATACATACAACGGGTACATCGACCGCAACCTGGTCGTGCCCCAAAAGAATAATACAAACAGGCAGTGACGGCAGTCCACATGTCGGACGCTCGCCCCGCAATATCAAATGTACATATAAAACAAAACTGTACTAATACTGCAACCAGGCTATCCCCCACGACTGATCCGCAACAACACAGCACAATCACAGAACATCAACGTGAATGTCACGTTCGCAAATCCGTCTAACCGGGCTATAGCAGTTAGACAGGATTTACCGATCAAGTGACATTCACGGTCGCAGATATAATGTAAATACTGTGAACTAATGTGTTTAAACTTTTCGATCGATCAAATTTATCGAAGTGGGCCCCAAGCATTACTGTAGCACTTAAAGAGAGTCTAGGCCCAAAAAGAATATTCCAAAAACCCCATTTTCAACCCAGGAGCTCACTGCAAAAATTTGGTCCAATGAATAGTAAAAATGGCCGCGGAAACGCCGCAAATACGTGGGTTTGGCCGCGGTTCCGCGGTGGAATAGTGAGATCACGCTACCAAATTTTCACAGAATGCTTAGAATTCCCTGCACATGTCACTGCAATGTACTGAAAAATTTTTGGAGCCAAAAAAATTTCGACAGAAAACTGTGCAAATGAAAATGGGTTTTCGGAAAATCCGTTCGATCGAACATGTAAACACACTAGAACAAGCTAGGCAAGGTTAATGGCGTGGCTCTGATACCAATGTAAGTCCGCGGCGGCGCCCCGGCCGTCGAACCGACGCCGGAAACGCGGAAACAAAAATTTTGCAAACTAGCAAACCGGCACCACCGCACACTTTTCACCCGGATCGGGCCATTAACCTAGCTACTAGCAAACAAGAAAAGAGTAGAGAAGTATACCAAGCGATCCGTGTCCTTCGGTCTTCGTCTCCACTCCGATCTCCAGCGGAAACTCCGTTCATCTCCTCCTCGTCGGAAAGGGCACCACGTAGCCGAATACTTTTACGGGCTCCCACCTCTTGACCGAGGCAACTCGGGCGCGAAGTTGGCTAGCCGACGCGTCCAAGGGATGCTGTAGAATAGTGTAGTAGCCATGTCTCTTTGGGGTTTATGAGGTTTCCATTGATGGAGGTATTGAGAGGAGAATGAGCTTTTTAGCTAGTCTTTTTGCTACCATGGAATGAGATCAAGATAAAATGCCACACCCAAAAATATGAACTTCTCCCTCTCTCTAGAATAGTGGCCGTCCCTCCTTCTCATGGTGGAGGAAAAAGGAAAATCCCAATACAAGAGAAGAAAATGAATAATCTAATATCAAAATGGTCACAACCATATCATATCCAAATCAACTCCACACCCATCTCATGAAAAGCAAAGGAAAAGACCATAATGGAATCTCATGATGATAAGAGCACTCATGATGCCTCACTTAAGCAAGAAAACCCCTCCACAAATGTTATTTGCAAAGCGCAAATAACACCCTCCAACGGAAAGTCCGGCCGCGAAGGAATAAAAGAAAACCGGCCGGAACGGAATGCAAACTGGCAACTTCAGAAAACTGATCCCGTAATAAATTACAGGAAAACCCTACTACTGCAAATACATGCCCGCATTTGTATTCCCACTGAACACAAATGCAAAGAGACAATATCTACACTATATAATACTAGGATCCGGCTTAAGCCAAAACCGGCTAGTAAAATTCGTCCGATCACGATCCGTGCAATACCGCACGTATATGATCGAACCCTGCCATATCTCCATACGGCCTCTACAGCGTTTCGCCCGAAACTTGAGTAACTGTGTGTGGTGGACTCTAAAAACTCGTCAATACTATGGCTGTGGATTTAACCACTAGCACGTCAGAGGTATCAGCCATACGTGACGGGCCACCAGCTATTGACCAAAAGGGACGTCGATGAGCGAACTCATCCTGACACCCTACTGAGCCTGTCAGTGACAATATCCGTACATTCCGGTCCGTTTGTCTATGAGTATCGCATGGCGGGCCTAGGGGGTTGGTAAAAGTCAGACCCCCAATAGCGGTACAAGTCGTGTCGGAGTGTAGCCCAGAACACCCTGAGATACTACTGGAATACCTACCAGCAAATCTCCTGCCTTGGCCAAGGACTTTTCATGTACTGGCTCTCCTAGACACAGCGCGACCTCACCCCCAATACCGGGAGAGACGAACCCCTGCAGATCCGCTCACTGCCTCCATGTGGCTCGGGACTGTACCCAACTAAAACCTGTTTGCACGACTCCTTTGAGCCGTGGTAGGGTAGTAATCAAAGCACAGTGGGAACTCACACGAGACAAATGACGATCTCAGGTCGATGAACTAAGCTATACACATGTCACCAAGGAACTGCTATCTGACATCAGGTATAATACCAACTAGCAGGTTCCCGGCGAGTCCTGTCCGGTGTACTCATAACCTAATGAGCACCTGTATACATCTTAGGTGAACCAACTGACACCAGTGGCTTGTGAGACTGGCCACCGCCCCTCGTCGGGGTCTCGACTGTATACACTAGTCTACTCTGGAGAATCGATGCCCTGTCTCGAAACTCCCACGACTAGGGACCTTTTAAGGATATGCTTATAGACTCCAGCTCTCACTTATATGATCGCCCTCATACTGCTGGTAGTCAAGCAAGAATCGTAGGGGCTCTATCAACATGTAATAGCGACTCGTAAGGTCACCTAAAGCAGTACACGATGATAAAGATAAACCAGATAGCATACTATCATCTCGAGTAAGACTGTCCTACTGGGATAGGTCCTCCCCTCAATCATTGCAATCACGTGCCTGTGATCCAATATTTGACTCTGAGGGCACTATCTCCAACAGTAGAGCCATAACCATAGCTAATTGTGTGATGGCTAGGTTAAAGTCCAAAGTAAAAACAAATCTAGTGGACTTTAGTCAATGCATCCACAAGCTTTCACAAGCTTCATGCATTTTCCAATTTCCCACTAATTTTGTAATTACTTTTAAACATTAAACCCAATCATAACAATTAGGATGGTGTATGTCTCATACACTCAAGTCATGTGTATCATCAACCATGATACATAAAGATAACACATTTTAACATATATCATATACATGTTAAAGTAGTGTACATGTGAGAAAAACCCTAAAGTGAACAAGTGTTAGCAAATGTAAATTAGTATATCTAATATACAATTATACACTTAATTATTAAATCAACACTTGACTTAATAATCCGGTCATATCTCATATAACCGGCTAACATCCATCGTATCGACTTATCGAATCAACATTTGATTCGATAACCCGGCTATATCATATATAACCGAGCGATACAAAAAGTCACGAGAATAGAATACGGTATCACATACACGCATTATTCTCGGTCTCGCACATATCACATATGCGATCCTATTTCGTTTTGCCTGAGCCAGTAAAATCTCTGTGTAGGACTCTAAAGACTCGTCAATACGCCGGCAGTAGGTGATGATCACATCACGCACCCACAAGCCGTCAGCGGTACTAGCTGGACGTAACGGCTACCCGGGTATTGAGCGATCAGAAGATCAGCAAGCAAGCCCACTCCAACTCCTGTAAAAGCCTGCCGGTAACACTTCCCGTACAGTCCGGTCTCCTCGTCTGATGTGTCATATATCAAGTCTAGGGGTGGTAAACGTCAGACCCCAATAACCGATAAGTCGTGCCGATGTGAGGCTCATAACGGGTCGAGAAACTACTGGTAACACTTACCAGCAAATCTCTAAATCAGCCCTGACCAGGGACTTCCCTGTTATAGCCAATCGAGCACAGCGCAACATCAACCCCCAATACCGGGAGAGACGAAACCCCTCCTATCGCTCATTGCCTCCATGTGACTCGGGACTGTACCCAAAAACCACCGTTTTGCACGCCCTCATGGACGTGGTAAGGTGGAAATCAAAGCACAGTGGGAATCACACAAGACTCTATGACGATCTCGGGTCTACAGACTAACCTGCACAAGTGTCACCAGAGAACTGCCATCTGACGTGAGGTATAATACCATCTGGGAGTTCTCGGCGAGTCCGTCCAGTATACACAGTCTCCACTGAGCACCCGTATACCATCTCTGATGTCAAACACCAATGGATATGGGATCATCCATCGCCCATCTCATGGGTCGAGAAGCGTATACGCTAGTCTACTCTGGTATATCGATGCCCTGTCTCGATACACCCACGACTAGGGACCTTGAAGGATGTACTTATGGACTACCATGTCCCTACTAGTATGATCTGCATCACAGTCCAGGTAGTCAAGTACACATCCTAAGGGCTTTACCAACATGTAACTATAAGACAGTATAAAGAGACAAGTACACATGTTAAGATAAAGAGCAACCAAATAGCATACTATCATGTCGAGCAAGAAAGTCCTCTCTCTATATGTCTAAGCATCCAATATAATATACATCATCTGTACAATACTGGCCTCTAGGGCATACATACAACTAACAGTTGTAATTCCTCAGCGTCTTCAGAGAGGTGGCGGGTCCTGACAACCAACAACTCTTTTCTTATCCCAGCTTGATGTAAAATCTCACCAAGACAAGGAATGATACATCCCACATTGATGCACTTCCAAATTGACGTGCACACCTCAAATCGAATCGCGTCCCAAATTGGCTGCATTCCATGTCACCGTCCTTCACTCCGCCACGTAACAAATACACGTGCGCGCAAGATGAATGTTGGACCGAAATGTCCTTAAACTAGCATTCGTCCCCAAAACGGGAATGTTGGACCGAAATATCCTTAAACTAGCATTCATCCCTAAAACGGGAATGTTGGACCAAAATATTCTTAAACTAGCATTCGTCCCCAAACTAGCATTCTTCCCCAAAACAGGAATGTTGGACCGAAATGTCCTTAAACTAACATTCGGGAATTATTGGACCGAAATGTTCCTAAACTAATATTCGCCCCAAACTTAGCGATAATGGACCGTGATGTCCTTAAACTAAAATAAATCGATCCCAAATGTTCATATATATTTAAATTGATCTTAATCTCATACCGGATTAACGGTCCTTAAATAAACCAAAAACCCAAATTTAAAATATACGGATTAGGACTAATCCATGCCCTACGGGCGACGACATAAACTAGTCTCCGTATACAATCCACGGGCAAGCAAAACAAACAAAAACACACATGACACGAAGTGAACCGCTGGAGCAGGAAAAAGTAGTTTTCGCAATGCGGTAACGTAATTAACTGCACGGGCTTGCGCCTGCAGAGAAGAATGTCCCCAAAATCAAAAACTCCTCAAAAATGAGGGGGAATCTGATAAAGTCTTCTACAACGGTCGCTTCTGTCTAAACCTTCGATATATGGCGCCATAAATAAACTTGGTATCTTCGGAGAGGTGGATGGATAAGTCCAAATAGCATCTGCCCCCAAATTCATGCAAGACGATCCATCTCGGTTCGTCTCAGTTTTTGGTGGTAAACATATTCTGGCACGCCCGGTGGGATCTTTTCCTCTTTCCACTCCACACTTCGTGTGTCGTGTTTTGTGAAAAAAATCACGGTTCGCCATGGGTTCCCTTGGATTCGAGGTACTAAAACTTGGTGTCTTGCGCCTGTGCGAAAAATCGATTGTTTCCAACTGCACCTCTTGCAACAGCAACTCTCGCTACACCCTAACTGGAGGAGTGATCTACGGGCCCAACGCGGCTTCAATTTTCTCAATGCCGGTGGGGCAAGTTACGCAAGCCACTACCGGACTATTCTTCGGGACCATGTTCCCATCGGTGAGTTTCGGTGCCTCAGCGCCGCAAGAGGAAGATCCCTAGAGGTCGGTCTTCGACCGACTGGCGACCACAACGGCCCCTCTCAATGGGTCGTCCAAAACTCGTGTCTCAGTCTTCAACAGGCTGAGCAAAAGCTCGAACGGGCCCATAAAGAGGCTCATAATACCTGAAGGGCTGCCCCAAAATGGACAGCCCTCCCAAATCCTCCTACGGGCGAAGCCGTCAAAAGCGCTTCCCCCATCAGAAGATCGGTCTTTGAAAGATTGGTCGTTCCTCCTTAAACCCTGCCAAGGACGTTAGTCTTCAACAGGTTGACACCAACAGCGGCCTCTCAGCAAAACCGGGGCACAAAGAAGCCACATCCAAAACTGAGGCGGTCCCGTCTGCAAGACACGCTCGACGTCGTCACTGGCGCCGAGTGAGGAAAGCTGGGGGCAACTCCCTCTCTAGACTTACCCTACCAGCTCCAATGGTGGAAGTTGACGATGCTGTTCCAACCGGGAACAACTTTGATCTGCTCAGGAGGGTGCGCAAGAACTCTCCAACGGCGGTGCTAAAGAAATCGCCTTCACCTGCAGAGGTCATTGCTCAGGCAGAACCGGAGCAACCCCATCAGTGACTCTCCTCCCAAATTTATAGAGTCTGGTGGAAAGTCCAAGACTCTGTGATTGACAAAGACTGCTCTCTTCGACCGAAGAAAGCAAAGGTGCGGCAAAAGAAAGACCATCCCTCCATCATACAGCGATGGGCTTCTTCTGTACAGGAGCCTGTTACAACAGCTCTTTCAAATTCGACCTCCCACAAAAGGATGAGGCCGGAGAAAATCTCGTCGCCTGCGGCAAATCCCAAAGGTGATGGACCCAAATGCCCCAAGTCTGGGGGCATGATCGTATATACGGTCTACATGGCTTCCGGAAAAGAAGAAAGTTGTGCTTCCATAGGTCACCAACCGTAAACTCAGTCGCTTACTAAAGCTCGGGAGCAACAACAGAAGCTCCAGAAAATGCTGACCAAAATGGCAGCGCTTACCGGACAGAAAGAAAGTCCGGACAAAGAGGCCTAATAGCGCCAGGATCAGGAGACCGATACAGAGTTCCTGCGAAGGGTGCTTGAAAGAAAAGACAAAGAAGCCGCTGAGCCAGCTGCCAACATAAAGCAAATGGCGCTCTTGTTTCAGGATATAGTTGGAATAATGATCCAGCCAGAACCCCCAGCCGAGGATCCGCCGATAATTATCGAGGATGACAGAGGAGAAACATCAAATCCTCTTCCGGTCTTATCGGCAGCCAGAGAGGAAACGATTTCCAAGGCTGCTCTTGATGATTATATAGCTCAATAAATAAGAGCTCATCAATCTAGTGAAGCTGCTGGCCAAATCGTCAGAACCGGGCGACCGTATCCAAGATGGTATGACCAAATCAAATACCCGCCAGGATATATGATCCCCAAGTTCCATGTGTACAATGGGACATGCAACCCACATCAGCACGCCGCGCAGTTCAGAGCTTTGTGCGACAACACTAGAGGCGATGACAAACTATTGCTTCGCCAGTTCGTTGGCAGCCTGTCAGAGACGGCCTTTGAATGGTACTTGGAGCTCCCAAATGACTCCATGAGAACATTCACAGAGATGGAACTGGTATCCACAAAGTGGTTCGTCAGCGCAAGCGAGCGCACCCCAATCATGGCATTGATCAATACCAGGGTAAAGCTAGGAGAAACCTGGGTTCAATATGCGATCCGGTGGCGGAACCTATGGTCAAAGTGCGAACAACGCATCAAAGAATCCCCCGCCGTGGGCATGTTCATCGGGACCCTTGATCCTCAAACGACCGTGTCCCAGTTCATGACGTTCTTCAAACCAACGACCTTCCAGGTGCTGATAGATAAACTGGCCCAAATGGACCAGATGGGCCACGGGCCTTCCTCCTCAAATAAGGACCCTCAAAATAACAAGGGTAAAGGGAAAGCGGTCTTTGTTGCCAACACGCAACAACAACCGAGTGACCCAGAACCGGCTGCTCGCCAAAACAACGCGCGTCCGCGTCCATCCTTGGAGGAAAGAGTAGGACACACTTACTCGTTTTCCCATGATAAGACGAGGAGAATGTTCAAGTTGGCAATGCACAACAATTTCATCACATTGCCAGACCCACGGCGTCCACCGCAACCCAGCGACGTCAACAACCCCAATTACTGCTCGTATCACAGAATGGTGAGCCACCCAATTGAGGATTGCTATGTCTTCAAGAACTGGGTCGAGGACCAGTATCAACAAGGGAAGTTCACGCTGTCTGACAACTGGAAGGTAAATCAACTGCAGAAACACATTCCCAAAAAGGTGGATGCGCCGGGGGCATCATGCTCACTCGTGGAAGAAACTCCATGGGAAGTCATTCTTTCAGCAAAGACCAAAAGAATGCCGAAAGATCTACAGGCATGTCCGACAGTCAGGTGGAAAAGCCCACTTGAATCTAAAACCATCGAAGGGATGCTGAAACCGCGTTCCGTACCGAAAATTGTTGACAAAGGGCAAAATCCCCAAGTCAAGCCTTCAAAGTCTTCGAAGAAAAAAAGAAGCCCAAGAAGCCTGTGCAGCCTGCCGAGTATGGCGACAAGTGCATAGACCTACAAAAGTACATTGACACACTGGAGGAGTACAACCAGAAGGCGCGGACACCGGTCACCCTCGAAGAGTTCCTTAAGCATATTCTTGAGAACGAAAACAGTGACAACGATGAGAAAAATGACTCATCAAAAGAAACCGAAGATTATGTAGCAAGTTGCCATATGGTCTCCTATTAGTTGTTAAATGACGAAGAAACTCGCTCAGCATCAGAAAACAACACGAAGGAACTGGGGCAGGATCAGCGCTAAAATCCCCAGAGCTGTCAGAAGCCACGATCGATAGGTTGTTAAACGAAGCCTTTCGAAAAAGTAAAGCCGGCCGAGTACGCGAAACAACCATAAACGAAAAGGCTAAGCGTCAGCGTCAGTATGAAGAAGCTGCGGCAAGGAGGAGTCGTAAAGTACTCCAACCAAACCAAAGCATACCTGCGACAAACAAGAGCAGGATCTAGGCAGAGAAGTGGGTTGCCAAAGTCCTGTCAATGGGAATGGAGCTGCCACCTCTCGTAGGAAACACTACCGGAATCATATGCCTCGACAGAGAGGACTCATATCCAAACTACTGCCTATATCATCGGAGGGTTACCCACCCCACCGAGGAATGCAGTGCCTTCAAGAAGTGGTGGCAAGGATACGTTGCCCATCAAAAAACACTTCAAGAGGATGAAGCGAGAAGCTCGTCGACGGCAAAAAAGTGCGACAGATGCGCGTGAAAAATCGACTGTCAACTGTCATATGGTTGATGCCAATCCGGAAGGGGAAAAACCCTAAGTTCTTACCTTCGGGAGCGATTATGAGGACAAAATACCCCTCAGCCCTCTGCTCAAAGACTCCACCTCCGAAAAAGAAGAGAAGAAGAACTGTGAGAACATTCAGCTGCGTAACCGCACGCTGCCTTAGAAGAACCTCGGACCTACAAACAAAGGTTCGAGCAAAAAAGACAAAGGGAAAGAAAAAATCCCTGAGGAAATTGCCTTCGACGATGGAGTTGTCAAAGAGCTCGCAGCCAAGGACCCGTCTAAGAAAAACAAGATGGATTATAATGTCCTAGCGCATATGAGAAAAATACCCTCACAACTGAGCATATTGGATGCTCTCCTCCTGTCCAAAGAGGCAAGAGATTCTCTGATCAAGGCATTAAAAGAGCCTAATCAGTTCCAAGCTTTCCTCACAAAGTAGAAAATGAAAGATGAGCTGGCAGAGGACCATGTAAGTCTACGGTAGCGCCCCGGCCGTCATTCTGACATCAAAAGCGGAACAAAAACTTTTATAACTGGCGCTATCGCATACTATAACCCGGATCTTTCCATTAACGCTAAACTAATAAACTGTAAAGAGGTAGAAAGGCTATACCGATCGATCCGAGTCCTTCGGTCTTTAGGCATCATCCCACGCTCTTCGCGGCAACTTCGATCTCTTGTCTCCTCATCGAGGTGACACCACGTCAACGGATCTTTAAACGGGCTCCCGCCTCTATACCGAGGCAACTCGGTCATCAAGCCTGCCAAAAGAGATGACCAAGATGAAGTAGAGAATGAGTAGAATACTTTGTCTCAAACACCCTAGGGTTCTCATCACATGAGGGTTAGGGTGGAGGTTGAAGAAGATGCAAAGAGATGGAAATTGTGAACTCATGAAAAATCTAGTGAGCAAAATAACCAAGCACCAAAAATTGCCTTGGCTGCCCAAAATAATGGTGATGATATATATAAGGTTTTGTGATGAAATATCAAGGAAAATATCCTACCAAAATATCTCCACAAACCCTTCATAATATCCTACCCAAAACAAAACTCATTAATACTTTAATGACTCACTAGATGACTCATTACATGAGTCATTAGTGAACATTCTAGAATTAATGAGTCACAACAATGAGTCACACTTTCCATTAATCATTTAAACCATAATGATTAATCCAAAGAGAAATGCATCTTCTAAAGTAATCTCGTAACGGATTACGAGAATACCCCTCACCTGTATATACATACTTGTATCCGTATTCCGACCGAATACGAATACGAGAGACTAAAATATTCCGACTCAATATAATACTTGGATCCGGCTTAAACAAAGCCCACCAGTATTATCTGTCCGAAATATGACAACGTGCACAAGTGCACGTGCATTTTCGAACCCTGCCATAAAACCATACGGCCTCTACAACGTTTCGCCCGAACTTGAGAAACTATCTGTGGGGGACTCTAAAGACTCGTCAGTATCCTGGCAGTGGGTTTAACCACAAGCACGTCAGCGGCACTAGCTGTGCGTAACGGCTGCCCATGTACTGACCGAAAGAGAAGCCGATGAGCGAACTCATCCTGGAACCCTACTGAGCCTATCAATGACAATATACGTATAATCCGGTCCGTTCGTCTATGAGCATCGCATATCGGCCTAGGGGGCTGGTAACGTCAGACCCCCAATAGCGGTATAAGTCTTGTCGGAGAGTAGCCCTGAACACCATGAGAAACTACTGGAATACTTACCAGTAATTCTCACTGCCTTGGCCAAGGACTTGGTGTAATGGCTCTCCTAGACACAGCGCGATCTCACCCCCAATACCGGGAGAGACGAATCCCCTGCCGATCCGCTCACTTGCCTCCATGTGGCTCGGGACTGTACCTAACTAAAACCTGTTTGCACGACTCCTTTGAGCCGTGGTAGGGTAGTAATCAAAGCACAGTAGGAACTCACACGAGACAAATGACGACCTCAGGTCGATGAACTAACCTGTACACATGTCACCAGGGAACTGCTATCTGACGCTAGGTATAATACCAACTAGAAGGTTCTCGGCGAGTCCTGTCGGTGTACTCATAACCCAATGAGCATCTGTATACATCTTAGGTGATCCAACTGACACCAATGGCTTGTGAGATCGGCCACTGCCCCTCGTCGGGGTCTCGACTGTATACACTAGTCTACTCTGGAGTATCGATGCCCTGTCTCGAAACTCCTACGACTAGGGACAACATTTAAGGATGTGCTTATAGACTACCCAACTCTCACGTATATGATCGCCATCATACTGTTGGTAGTCAACCAGGATCCTAAGGGCTCTATCAACGTGTAATAGTGATCATGTCACTTAAAGTTGTACACGACTGATAAAGGCAAACCAGATAGCATACTATCATCTCGAGTAAGACTGTCCTACCGGTATAGGTCCTCCCTCAATCATTGCAATCACGTAACCTGCGATCCAATAATTGACTTTGAGGGCACTATATCCAACAATCTCCCACTTGCACTTAAGGCTAATTATTGCGATGTCGCAATACTCACAGCCCGTGTGATACCGAACACCCAACTCTTCTACTAAACAGTTTCACAAAGCTCGTTTGTAAAACTCTTGTGTTCGAGAAATTGCCTCAGTGAGTGGATCCGCCCTGATGTATCTTTCTATGTCTCTCTTAATCTCAAGTTCGCGGAGGAAGCCATCTCCCGAATTGAGTTATACATGTCTTAGAATATGTCTGGATATCTAATGGGACCTAGTTCATAAATGAACTCCAAATACAAACTTCTTAGACTGTATCGTCAACTGAACCTAATCAGTATCCTGCACCATGCCTCCCACAGTATCCTCTTGGACCACCTGTCCATAATACTGCCCCCTTCGTCAGAGGGAAAACTATAAGTCTGACAATCACTCTGTCATCCATGTCACCTTGGAAGTCTGGAATGATAACCGTCTCCTAAAGGAGGCTGCCGTTATCAAATCCCTAAAACATCCACTTATGTTCTAAAAACTGCTTCCGTATGTTTCTCCAGGATTGGATTAGTATAACTTATTGCATCTAGTGCAAAAACAATATCTGGTGTGGTAATTGACATCTCACGATTGACTCAATTGCCTAAACAAGTGATATGCCAATCATGCACATCCCTCTCCCCTTTAGTCTGTAAGACACCTTTAGAGAGGGAGACTCCATCACCTGCAGGTACACCACCATGCCAGGAGTCGTCCATTCTAAATACTATTAGAATACTGTCAAAGTACCTACATTGGAAAACTACCCAAATCTAGATCTAAAACCATAGATCTAGTAACCAGAATGTCTTATATTATATCCATATCTTGTGTGGAGAAACAACTGTATGACAACCACAGTATAACCGATCGTAGTACAGGAATTTTACTCCTACTCTGTGTATGTCATCCAAATACCAGGACATCACACCCTACTACCCTTCTTAACAGATCCATCCCCTATTCTGATGAGATCAACCCATGACTGTCACATCAAAAATAGATGATCTATCTCCACTATATCTGCTCAAGTCTATAAATAGACATAAGCTACTTGCCCACTATGCTTCCGCTGCTCCCACTGACCACAACAACCCTCTGGCAGAATAATATATACGTGCACTTCTAAAGCTAGTTTAGAACGACGCTATACTTAACCTCCTGCCGGGTCTCATAGCCTGGAACAACAGTAGTGTCAAGTCTGGGTAAACAAGAACCTCCCTGTCACCGTCCTTGAGCCTACCAAAGTACCTCTCGGGTGCCTGAGGTTACTCATCATATCAGCGTAGTGGCTATTGGAATATCAAACCCGATTGAATCTTTAGGTCCTATTAAATTTTCCGTAATCGTTTGCGGTTCTGGAATCTCTTCCAGTTCTACCATACTCCCACTACTGTTTTCTGAAAAAAATCTATTTACTAAAACTATGGCGAGTCAAGAACAATATCACCATTGATCTTCCAGATGGTAGAAAGTCAACCCTCGTCATAGCCTGGGCCAACCCACAAACTGCCATTATAGAAACGTGCCTTGAGTTATCCAGAGTCTGGTTTTAAGCATAAGCCGGACAACTCCCCATACCTTAACATCGTTAAGATATGAACCATTCTATATCCAATATAGAAACTTTGACACTTATTTAATTGGAACCAGATTCTAATCATGCAGCAGTCTCCAGTGCATATCAACTTAATGGAGAGAGGCCAATCAACATTTACTCAACTTAGGAATGCATCCAATTATGAGTAACCTGAAAGAGAAGCAAGTTCTCTTAATCATTACTATCAACTGAATACCAATCATAAGTATCTACATCTTCAATCACCTTGAAGAATCCCGATACTTGCGACACCTGGTTCTCTACTTTATTCCTATACCTATAACTTCTCAAAACTTAGACATTGTATTTCTACGAAACACTTGTCTAAAAACTAGAGAAGTCACAAGTAAATAGAACATAGTACGAGGAACAACCCTTTTGTCCTGATGGACACTGGACAACATACAATACTCTGTATAAGTCCTCTGAGTTGAATAACTCAAAACCTGTGCATCGTAGGTTGAAAACTGTACTTATGGTTAAGAACTACTCCGTAGTTCAATGCTCCTTACCCAATCGTCAACTGATATAGGTAAATGTCACGGACATAATTTCAAAAAGTTATATCTCACTTTATAAAAATAAACGTACAGATATATCAGTTTGATATTGGTGCACAACAACGGATACTCAAAACCAAATACTTGCCATCCGGCAAAACCCAGGCAATTTCCTCAAATATCACCAATTACAACGAATTCCGATATAATGAGAATGATCACCTTATTCCTAATAACTTACTCCCACTCATCATCTGTAAAACCATACAGATGTGAGAATCATACCTGGTAAATATATACCCTGGAGTAAGTATCTAATCGGGAAATCAGTTTCCTTTAACAATGCACAGTGAAACTGAAACATGAAAATATTTCGTAGGGGTATCTTGGTATTCCAAGTAATGCCTCTTCCATAATCCAATTCATGACTATAACCGTATATTCTTTGCCATCTCTCCAAATCCCTTTATTTGTCTTTATTCATTACCTTCTGTACACTCCTTTAGGCTAAGTGGTTTTCTTCCTTCCCTACCGTTCGGCACTAGCCTATGGTTTGGAAGAAGACTATCCAGTAAGCATAATAGGTGTACTCTCCTAATCAACCTGAGAGAAGGTGATGATAAAAGACAACTGAATAATACCTTATTCTATTTCTCCGAACTGGGGAAAAAAGCAAAGGTGAAGTAGGAGTGGCGATGAAGTACGCGTTTTGGTCGTGAATGATAGCAGTCGCAATTTATTTTGCCCTCTTTCTAATCCCTTTATTTTGTCTTTACTTATTACCTTCTGTACACCCTACTTAGGCTAATTGGTTTTCTTCATTCCCTACCTTTCGGCACCTGCCTATAGTTTGGAAGAAGACTATCCAATAAGCGTAATAGGTGTACTCTCCTAAACCAAGGAGCCCTCGCAACCTGAGAGAAGGTGATGATAAAAGACAACTGAATAAACCAATTCAATTTCTCCTGAACCTGGATCCATCCTTGAAGAAGTCCCTTCGAGATCGTATATAACCATACGATGGATCTATCCAATGGAAGTGGATGTTCGTAGTGATACGAGGTGTTCTGAGAAATGCAAAGGGTAAAAGAAGGAGCGGAAATGACTTATGCAACTTAGACAATCCAAAAGCCAGTATTTTAAGAAGGTTCGGTCAACTTGGTCACTGAGTCATAGTTTAGGGTCGGTCAAAGGTCGCAGCCAAAGAGAGAGAGAAAAGAAACACTCTGCATGCACTCTAACCTAGAACAGAATGGTTATCACTTTATCTAATCAGGAAATCTCCCACTGTACCGTCAAATTCTCCTTCAAACCTGAAAGAAGAATTAGTCGGGATCACCCGAAGAGTAAACCAACTCATCAGTGGGAATCGGAATCCAACTCTTATCGCATGATAACGTGAAGGAATCCCCTCACGTTATCACACTCCAGAAGGTATGCGCATGCCTGGCAAGTTTCAGTTTCTTTAGAAACTCCCGATGTGATTTTTACCCCATGCTCTTATGACCTTGACGAAGGCCAACAAATCATAAGTCACATGTCAAGTTCTATCCGTCATTATCTTATTAATTTGAACCCACCCGTACATGCCCCTGACGTTGGCCAAATGGCAGAACGACTGTCCCAAACCAACTCATCTATTTATGCAACAGAAAGGTGACAAGTAGCTACCATCCACTATGCCTTAACGAAAGCCAACAAACATAGCATGAATACTACATGCTACCCGTCTGAAACAACGGAGGGCTACGGCTGGTTTTTGGAGAAAAACTTTTAACTTAATGAACTTGATCTCGTTGAAGGAACCTGATAGCTTTTTACAAAAATATAGTGGCGAAAACTCTTTCTAAAGAGGTCACTCCCTGTGAAGGGATCTCGGCTCTTTCCTCGTGGAATGAGGTGCAGGATATTCTAACTGAATACCGCGATGCAAAGCAACATGTAAACGACTATAGTGAAGTTAGTACCCTGATACAAACTTGTGCCCAAAGGGTCACTCCCGGTGAAGGGATCTCGGCCCTTGCCTCGTCGAATGAGGTGCTGGATATTCCAACTGAATACCACTGTGCAAAACAAAAGAAAACATCCTTGTAATAACACTTTTTAAAACTGTTCCAACAACGTCCAAACAGGTTTGTTTTCCTTTGCATTGATCAGAATCAACGCAGTCCCATCAATTAATCACACCAGAAAAGAATGAAAATAAAATCTACGTATATGCCATCCGCATTCGTCACTGGGTCCCATCATCACCCGTTAGGTTACTTAACTAACGACAAAGCGGGGACTGGACTAGCGCGGGTGTAAAACATATACAACATCTACTAGTATATATACCAATATACAATAATCACTCCAGGAATGATAATATGCAACATTACAGAAAAGTAATAAGCATCACAGAACAATACAGATAATCTGGGATCCCCGGGTTTCACAGAGCCGCTGCTGAAACCCGACGTTCCCCTGGTCGTGTGGATAGCCTGTGCAATGAAACCTAGACCCCTACAGGTGCGGCAAGTTACCCGCCAAAACCTGAAGCGAGGCAGCCCCCTACAGCAAAGTGAATGGACCACCCTGCACTTCACAGAATCCGGTAACTTGAGCACCCCTCCTTGGGTCAACCTGTACCCCCTACGAGTGCGGCGAATAGTCTGCCAATTCTAGAGTGAGGCCTTCTGCCTCTCAAAGCCATGAGATGCGGACCCGTTGCCCTCAAGAACCCGGCTATCCGTGCACTCCGTCGCGGGGTAAACCTAGTACAGAAATGAAAATATGTACAACGGGTATATCGACCTCAGTCCGGTCGTGCCCCAAAAGAATATTATACAAACAGGCAGTGACGGCAGTCCACATGTTGGACGATCGCCCCGCAATATCAAATGTACAAATAAATCCAAACTGTACTACCATTGCACACAGCTATCCACCACGACAAATCCGCAACATCACAGCATAACACAGAACATCAACGCGAATGTCACGTTCGCAAACCCGTCTAAAAGGACTATAGCAATTAGACACGATTTACCGCTCGAACGACATTCACGGTCGGAGATATAATGTAAGTACTGTAAACTAACAAGTTTAAAATTCCGATCAACAAAACTTCCCGAAGTAGGCCCCACGTACAACTCCAGTACTCAAACAAAATCTGGGCCCAAACAAAACATTCCAGAAACCCCAATTCCACATGAAAGACACTACTGTAGAAAAATGGTACACTGTTGCTCCAAAACGGCGGCGGAACCGCGGCCAATACATGGCTTGTGCAGCGGTTCCGCGGCGTTCTGGAAGCTTCAGTGGACCAAATTTCTTCCAGAGTCTTAAAAAAGCCTGCTCGATTTTCTGAGATACTCAAAATGATTTTTAGACCAGTTAAAAAAATTGACAGAAACTTTAATATGAAAAGTGCGGTTTTGGAAATTTCGTCCGATCGATGTTTTAAACATGTTAGAACAAGTTAGTAAAGGTTAATGGCGTGGCTCTGATACCATGTAAGTCTACGGTAGCGCCCCGGCTGTCATTCTGACGCCAAACGCGGAACAAAAACTTTTATAACTGGCGCTATCGCATACTATAACCCGGATCTTGCCATTAACGCTAAACTAATAAACTGTAAAGAGGTAGAAAGGCTATACCGATCGATCCGAGTCCTTTGGTCTTTAGCCATCATCCCACGCTCCTCGCGGAAACTCCGATCTCTTGTCTCTTCATCGAGGTGGCACCACGTCAACGGATCTTTAAACGGGCTCCCGCCTCTATACCGAGACAACTCGGTCATCAAGTCTGCCAAAAGAGATGACCAAGATGAAGTAGAGAATGAGTAGAATACTTTGTCTCAAACACCAGGGTTCTCATCACATGAGAGGGTTAGGGTGGAGGTTGAAGAAGATGCAAAGAGATAGAAATTGTGAACTCATGAAAAATCTAGTGAGCAAAATAACCAAGCACCAAAAATTGCCTTGGATGCCCAAAATAATGGTGATGATATTTATAAGGTTTTGTGATGAAATATCAAGGAAAATATCCTACCAAAATATCTCCACAAACCCTTCATAATATCCTATCCAAAACAAAACTCATTAATACTTTAATGACTCACTAGATGACTCATTACATGAGTCATTAGTGAACATTCTAGAATTAATGAGTCACACTTTCCATTAATCATTTAAACCAAAATGATTAATCCAAAGAGAAATGTATCTTCTAAAGTAATCTCGTAACGGATTACGAGAATACCCCTCACCTGTATATACATACCTGTATCTGTATTCCGACCGAATACGAATACGAGAGACTAAAATATTCCGACTCAATATAATACTTGGATCCGGTATAAACCAAAGCCCACCAGTATTATCTGTCCGAAATATGACACATGCATAAGTGCACGTGCATTTTCGAACCCTGCCATAAAACCATACGGCCTCTACAACGTTTCGTCCGAACTTGGGAAACTATCTATGGGGGACTCTAAAGACTCGTTAGTACCCTGGCAGTGGCTTTAACCACAAGCACGTCAGCGGCACTAGCTGTGCGTAATGGCTGCCCATGTACTGACCGAAAGGGAAGCCGATGAGCGAACTCATACTGGAACCCTACTGAGCCTATCAGTGACAATATACGTACAGTCCAGTCCGTTCGTCTATGAGCATCGCATATCGGGCCTAGGGGGCTGGTAACGTCAGACCCCCAATAGCGGTATAAGTCGTGTCGGAGAGTAGCCCTGAACACCATGAGAAACTACTAGAATACTTACCAGTAATTCTCACCTTCCTTGGCCAATGACTTGGTGTAATGGCTCTCCTAGACATAGCGCGATCTCACCCCCAATACCGGGAGAGATGAATCCCCTGCCGATCCGCTCACTTGCCTCCATTTGGTTCGGGACTGTACCCAACTAAAACCTATTTGCACGATTCTTTTGAGCCGTGGTAGGGTAGTAATCAAAGCACAGTGAGAACTCACACGAGACAAATGACGACCTCAGGTCGATAAACTAACCTGTATATATGTCACCAGGGAACTGCTATCTGACGCTAGGTATAATACCAACTAGTAGGTTTCCGGCGAGTCCTGTCCGGTGTACTCATAACCCAATGAGCACCTGTATACATCTTAGGTGATCCAACTGACACTAATGGCTTGTGAGACCGGCCACCGCCTTTCGTCGGGTCTCGACTGTATACACTAGTCTACTCTGGAGTATCGATGCCCTGTCTCGAAACTCCTACGACCAGGGACCATATTTAAGGATGTGCTTATAGACTACCCAACTCTCACGTATATGATCGCCATCATACTGTTGGTAGTCAAGCAGGATCCTAAGGGCTCTATCAACGTGTAATAGTGATCATGTCACCTAAAGATGTACACCACCGATAAAGGCAAACCAGATAGCATACTATCATCTCGAGTAAGACTGTCCTACCGGTATAGGTCCTCCCTCAACCATTGCAATCACGTACCTGCGATCCAATAATTGACTTTGAGGACACTATATCCAACAGACCACATGGCTGACATTACATTCAGTGATGAAGATCTCCTCCTCGATACGTTCGAACATAATCGCCCGTTATACGCCACCAGATACAGCCACAACTTCAAGATAGGGAAAATCGTTGTCGACAATGGATCTTCCGTCAACCTTCTCAACGTAAGGGTGCTGAAGAAAATTTGCATGAACGTTCGGCACCTGGCCCGAGACTTTACCATCTCCGGGTTCGATTCACAGTCGTTATGGACGCTCGACTCCGTAATTCTGACGTTGCGCTTCAGGTTGCTCGTCACTGGCATCAAATTTCATATCATTGACGCCAAGACTTGCTATAACCCTTTGCTCGGCAGGCCCTGGTTACATGAGTACAACGTCTTCCCTTCTACACAACATCAGTGTATGAAGTATTTCAAGGATGGCTCGGAGTATACTGTCACGGGAGAGCTAAACCCGTTCTCGGTAATTGAAGTCCGGAAATATGAAGACGCAAAATACTTCCTACCATACTTTGAGGATACGGAAATGTGTCATAAGCCGGAGGATAAACAGAAGTCCGTCGCCACTATCCTGATCTTTGGGAGTGATTCCGAGGAAGATGAAGAAATAGTCTACTCGGGGAAACCCCAGAAAGAAAACAGCAGGCCTGGACCATCTACTCCTATTCTGGTCTTCGGCAACGACTCTAAGGACGAGACCAACACAGTGTTCTCTATTCACCCGTCAGTGCAAACCCTCGCCGGAGCAGATCAGAGTCTGCAAATCACAATGGCTCCACCTCAGCATTAGAAGAAACTTAATGCGCTCGATACATACAGCGTACAAGAACTACATACTTTCTACATCCCTCCCAGGCGAGGTGAAAAGGCGATCCTCTTCTACCAATCTATGGAGACCAAAGGAGAAAAGGAAGTCTGGCATGGTGCCGATTTTGCACTCGATAGGCTTCAACCAATCCGTCTGCCAAGATATTATGCGGAGGGATTGAAAAGGCCGTTAAGATGCCAAGGTGTACCCCTCGAACAAATTGTTCAACATGCCCAATTCTACAAAAAGATTTGGGATATTCCCAGGACTCAACGAAAGATGCCCAACGGGAGGATGGCGACAACCGGGTTCGGACACGTTCGGTCTAAGAAACTGAAGCAGTTCCACAACTGCTGAGTCATAAATAGCTCCAACGAAGAGGAAAACGCTCTTCCAAATAGCCGTGATGTTGAAACAGAGCGAAATCCCGCTCTAAGAATGTTAAGTCCGTCGCTCGAAGAACAAATAGACAAGCTAATAAAAGAAACTTGTCAAAAGAGCCGAGATAATCACAGCCGCGAAATGGCCATTTATGAAAAATCCATGACGCAGCGCTTCAATCAGCAATCTGTGGAGAAGTAAGACTATAATGCTCTTCGTCCCCGGCCCACGGTACGTCCTCGCGAAAGGGGAAAACCTCGAAATAGAGGCAAAAACAGGGCAAAAGACACAAACAACGTCCGAAAACAACAAAGTGGATCCAAGAAGTCATACAATCGAGAAAAAGTTGATTGGAACCCTTCGTTTATAAAGAAGATGGGTCGGGAATACTCTTTCCCCAAGTCAAGACAAGGAAAATATTCAACCTTGTCATGAAGAATAAAATGGTGACGCTCCCGGAGTCTCGGCACCCCAAACAAATAAACGAGATCCATCACCCGGATTATTTCTCTTACCACCGAGCATTTGTTCATCCCTTTGAAGACTGCTTCACTTTCAAAGACTAGGTAGAAAACCAGTATCAACAAGGCAGGTTCGCTTTATCCGACAACTGGAAGGTAACCCCGCCGCAAAAGCATGAGCCAAAGAGGACCTACACCATGAGGATAGGACCTGCTCAACACAAAAAAATGGAAGCAAACTCGTACTTGCCACATGATAACACTCTCAAAGGAGGGAAGGACGAGACTATGGATGACCTCTGCATGTACTTCGCAAATGAAGACGAGAACGAGCTGATCTCCAAGTTTCCACCGACACTAAAAGAGCTGGAAGATGGGATATATACTATAGTGGACAACCTAAGAAAAATTGAATTAGGGATGGAAAAAGATCCGAGGCCAACGTTCGTCAGTGAGCTACTATCTGAAAAACAGGTAGCCACGTTAAAGGACGTGCTCATGCAATATAAAGATTGCTTCGCATGGAACTATTCCGAGAAGCCGGGTCTAGATCCAAAAGTAGCAGTACATAAACTGGCCATATCTGTTAGTGGATGTTGCACACCCTCACAACACTTGTGAGGAGGCGGAAGTGGCAAACAAAAAATTTATTGCGTGCAACACCCACAATAAAACCAAGATCATGTGCTTAAACCTTAACTAGCAAACCCTATCTAGAGTTCTTAACTACTATGAAAGAGTTATACCTAATGAACCGGTCCTTCGGGTCTTCTTTTTGGATGCAACTCCTACGCTCTTTGGATGCTTGTGATGTCCTCGATCTCCGGCCACCTCAAGAAGTAGATGATCCACCCGAGAGTTACTGAACAAGCTTTAAACACTTCTCAAGAGTTAACTAAAAGATCAAGTCTGCTAGAAATGATCACTTAGATGATGTAGAGATCATGCAGTAGATTAATATGTCTCTTTAGCTTTTGTTTCACAACACATGTGAAGGATAAAGCTAAGAGGAGGAAGAAGGAGAAAATGAGGAAGAGAAGATAAAAGTGATGAATGAAAATCAAGCATGGAAAAAATGATATGGCTCAAATGAAAATAATTGAAGCATGCAATAAAATAATGCACCATGCTTCAATAGTAATCCCAAATGAATAAAATAAGATATAAGCCATTCCTTCATCCATGCTTTGACTCTTTCCAAATTCCACTTCATAATTTCCATTTTCACAAAATGAAAACCATTTATGAGGTGTCCCTTCTAGAAGGTATTCTTGTACAATTACAAGAATACCCCTCCACCGTATACAGTATAAGTATACCCGTATCCGAATTCCGAAAAATACTAACAGAAATAATATAATACCGGTATCTGGCTTAAACTAAAGCCAACCAGTATTATCCTTCCGATCATTATTCCTGTAATCATTACACGAACAAGATCGAAACCCTGCCGTAACAACTTACGGCCTCTACATCTTTTGCCTGAACCAGGGAACCCTCTGTGTGGGACTCTAAAGACTCGACAGTACACTGGCAGTAGGTTTAACCACAAGCACGTCAGCGACACTAGCTGTGCGTAACGGCTACCCAGATACGTGACGAAAAGGTGGCCGACGAGTGAACTCATCCCAACCCTAACGAGCCTGTAAGCAACACTTACCGTACAGTCCGGTCTCTTCGTCTGATACGTCGCATATGAAGTCTAAGGGTGGTAAATGCCAGACCCCAGTAACTTTATAAGTCATGCTGATTTATGGGCCCATAATGGTTCGAGAAGCTATTGATAACTCTTATCAGTAAATCTCGACAACCCTGGCCATGGATTTGCTGTTATGGCCGATCAAGCATAGCGCGACATCAACTCCGTATACCGGGAGAGACGAAACCCTTCCTATCGCTCACTGCCTCCATGTGATTCGGGACTGTACCCAAAATCCACCTGTTTGCATGACTCAGTAGAGCCGTGGTAGGGAGGAAATCAAAGCACGGTAGGAATCACACAAGAAACTATGATGATCTCGGGTCTACAAACTAACCTGTACAAGTGTCACCAGAGAACTGCTATCTGACAATAGGTATATATACTGTTTCCCCCAATCAGAGCAAAGCTCTGTTCAAATTTTGAAATTTGAAATGAAAAGCGCTGTGCTAAATGCGCCAGCGCTAAGAGTCAAAGAATCTGATGCAGCGCTCTCGTGAGCAAAGCACGAGAGCGCTCGCGCTAGCAGCGCCAGCGCCAGCGCTAAGAGTCAAAGACTCTGATACAGCGCTCACGTGCAAAGCACGAGAGCGCTAGAGCTAAGCGTGCTAGTACCAAGAATCAAAGACTCTGATGCAGTGCTCACGTGCAAAGCACGAGAGCGCTAGCGCTGGAACTAAATGTTCCCCACTCTTGGATCAAATATCCAACAAAGATGACTAAAAGTTATCAAATTACCTCTGAAAATTAGAGCACCGTTGGATCAAAACCAATACTCAGCATTGTTAAATGAAAAAGGACCGAGCCTAATTAAATGTCCAACATTTTAACTAAGTGGGACGAGCCCAAGTTGGCCACAGATCTCTAATTTAGATTAATTGAGCCATATGCTCATAATTTTTTTAACTGATTTTAGTCCTAAACTTGACTACAGATTTTCCTACCAACATTGGTTCAAGGGTACATCTCTTCATACCTCTGATATACGTCGTTGTAATTCCTCAACGTCTTCAGAGAGATGGAGGGTCCCAATAACCAATAACTTTTGGTGCATCCCCAAACGGTTGAACCAAAACCGCACAGACTATGACGTCTTTAAACTGGACTATGATGTCCTTAAACTTTATGGACTGTGGGGTCCTTAAACTCATGGACTATGATGTCCTTAAATTTTATGGACTGTGGGATCCTTAAACTCATGGACTATGATGTCCTTAAACTTTATGGACTGTGAGGTCCTTAAACTCATAGACTATGACGTCTTTAAACTGTCACGGACTATGATGTCCTTAAGCTTATGGACCGCAATGTCCCTAAACTAAAACAATAAGAGCCCAAATGCTCTTTTGTTGGATCTAAATGATCATGTTAAGTAGATCTTAGTTTAAAATTAGAATAACGTATCCTTAACAAACGTTTAAGTTGATCTTAGTCTCAAATGAGATTAACGATCCTTAAACCCAACCCAAAACCAAATCTAAGAAAATATGGATTTGGACTAATCCACGCCCTACGGGCGACAACATAAATTAGTCTCCGTATACAATCTACGGGCAACCAAAAACAAAACAAACACATACGATACGAAGTGACCATCTGGAGAAGGAGAAAGTGGTTACCATGATGCAGTAGCGTAATTAACTGCAGGGGCTTGCGCCTGCAGGGAAGAGCGTCCCCACAATAAAAAAACCCCTCACAATGAGGGGGAATCTGACGAAATCTGCTACATCGGCCGCATCCGTCTAAACCTTCGATACATGGTGCCATAAATCAACTTGATATCTTCGGAGAGGTGGACGGATAAAACCAAATAGCATCTGCCCCCAAATTCAGGCAAGACGACTTACGTGGTTTCGTCTCTGTTTTTGGCGGCGAATATATTCTGGCACGCCCGGTGGGACCTTTTTCCTCTTTCCACTCCATACTTCATGTGCCATGTTTCGCGAACGAATCGCGGTTTGCTATGGTTGCCCCTGGATTAGAGGTACTAAGATTTGGTGTCTTACTCCGCCCAGAAAATAGAAGATCAATGGCTTTCAACTGCACAAACTGCAACAACTGCAACAACTCCCACTTTGTCCTTGCTGGAGAAGTGACTTATGGGCCTCAAGTGGCCTCCGTTTTCAAGATGCCAGTGGAACAGGTAACGCAAGCCACCAGTGGGCTGTTCTTTGGGACTATGCTCCCACCAATGAGCTTCAACTCCCCACTGCCATCGCAAGAAGTTCCGAAGAAGTCGGTCTTTGATCGGCTTACGACTACCGCGGCCCCTTTCAACGGGTCGCCCAAATCCAACGCCTCGGTCTTTAACAGACTGGGCCAAAACTCTAATGGGCCTGTGAATAAGCCCGCGATACCTGAGGGGGTTATCCAAAAACTGATAGCCATCCCTGCTCCAGTAAATGAAGCCATCCGAGAGACTTCTCCTATTAAAGGGTCAGTCTTCACAAGACTGACCGTTTCAACTCCCGCTTCAGGCGAAGTCACCAAGGCCTCTTTCCCTGCTCGGAAGTCTGCCTTCGACAGGTTGGCCATCCCCACTCAACGGTTCAATAGGCTGGCACCAACGACAACCCTTCACTAGGACAGGAGGCATGAGGGAGCCACCCCCATAGCTGAGCCAATACCATCTGCAAGGCATGCTCGACGTCGCCACTGGCGTCGAGTAAGGAAAGCTGGAGGAAATTCCCCTTCCGGACTGACTCCACCAGCTCCGATTGTGGAAATTGATGCTGCTGTTCCAACTGGGAACAACTTTGAACCACTTAGGAGGGCGCGCAAGAACTCTCCGACGACCATGCTAAAAAGATCTCCTCTACCTATGGAGAACGCTACAAAGGCAAAGCTGGAACAGCCCCCTCAGTGGCTGTCCTCTAAAATTCTCAAGGTCTGGGGACAGATCCAAGACTCGGTGATCAACCAAGACTACTCCCGCCGACCGAAGAAG
The DNA here is from genome assembly GCA_030015575.1 of Agapanthus africanus. Taxonomy (NCBI): domain Eukaryota; kingdom Viridiplantae; phylum Streptophyta; class Magnoliopsida; order Asparagales; family Amaryllidaceae; genus Agapanthus; species Agapanthus africanus. Next base: position 635,427,290 of record CM057343.1, read on the forward strand.
ATGAAAGTTCGGCAAGAGAAGGATCACCCTGTCGTACCACAGAAAGTGTCGTCTACACAGGTGCCTACATCAACAGCTCCCTCAACTTCAACCATCCACAAAAGGAGAAGGCCGGAGAAAATCCCCGTGTCTGCGACGAATCTAAAGGACACTGAACCTAAACGCCCCAAGTCTGGGGGCGTGGTGGTGCATACTGTTTATATGGCTTCCGAAAAAGAGGAAAGTCGTGCTTCCACGGGTCACCGACCGCTCACCCGATCAGTAATAAAGGCTCAGGAGCAACAACAGCAAAAGTTCCAGGAGATGCTAACACAGATGGCCGCACTCACTGGGCCAAAAGAAAGCCCGGAGACATTGTCGGAGCAGCACTAAGAACAGGAAACTGATGCCGAATTCCTCCGAAAAATGCTCGAGGGGAAAGACAAAGAGGCCGCGGAACAAGCGGCCAACATAAAACAAATGGTGCTTTTATTCCAAGATATGGTCGGGATGATGATACAGCCGGATCCTTGATTGTTGATATTCTCGGTTCGTGTAAGTGTAAATCAAATGATCCCCGGCAACGGCGCCATTTGATTGAAACGATTCTCGTTGTGTCGGTATTTAGAAACTTGTATGAAATCACAACAAAAAATATTTGACCGCAATCAATAACGGTGTCGGATTGTAGTGCGTTAGTAAGTGCGGATCGTCCATAGGGATTACACGATTCGTTCGTATTTTGTTTTGTTTGAATCAAAAATTTAATAGAAAAGAAAAGCGAAAATGATTCAAGATTTTTATTGATGAATTTCAAGAATCAAAGTCTAATCAAGAATCAAGAAAACGATAAACATCAAGAATCAAGTAGTGATAGAATTCCAATCAATTGAGGTTTCAAGATTTGAAGTAAAGCTCGTAGGAATCGATTCGATCGTAGATGTGAAGAAGATTCAAAATTACGATTTCTTATCCATTAACAAATTGATGCTAAATCGATGTAGATTCATCGAGGATCAAGGATCTTGCGAAGAATTAGGGTTCCTCATCCTATCCTTTGTCCATTCGATGAATCACATTCACTAGATAGCTTCTAGGAAATCGAATGATCAATCGTTGATCTCTAGATCGTGCGAAAAGAATCAAGAACACATTCACATCGATCTAGATCATCGATCATTCGATTTTCAAGAATTTACAATTGTTATAAGACTTAAGAAAACGTTAAAGATTCGTCAACATCATCATTCTACAATCATCTCGATTCCTCCACGAGCGGAGTTTATTCACACATCATCACAAAGAATACATTCAAAAATCGCAATTGAATCATGATGCTTGAATTGAAATATAAGCAAGTTTAAAGAATCTTCACCTTTATTTATTCCACAAATTGTTACACATTGCTTAAGACTACAAGAATTTGAGAAGGAACAAGATTGTTGAATCTAGCGTTGCATCGGCTCCTTGAGTCGTGGATCGACTTGGATCTCGTGCTCCGATGAATGCCGGCTTCGCTTCTAAAGGATGGTTGAAGACTTGCTTTGCTTGAACTCGATGGATCTTGAATTTGGAGTTGCTTGATTGGATTAGGGTTAGGGTTAGGGTTTGAGGCACAAGTTGTGTCACTCAACTTGTGTTAGAAATGGGGGAGATGATGAACCAACTAATGATTGATTCACTAATGATTGATCAACCCTTAACCCTTAGATCTAGGCTCCTTTTTATAGACTTCCAAAACCCTAGCTCTAGGATTCAAAATTTGAATTTCCCTCCAAAAGTTTGTTAGCTAGAGAGATTTCTAAAAGTAGTTAGTTAGAGGGAGCTTCTAGAACTAGGTTGTTAGGAGCTTAATCAAGATTAACTTGCTTAATGATCTTTGCTGATCTGGCAGAAGCTTCGAGGGTTTTCTGGAGATTGACATATCTTTCTGAGCTGTAGGCACTAATATAGGAATTATACACTGAAATTGGAATGATGACGTGGCAGAGGCACCGCGGATCCGCGGCACGTGCCTCCTTATGCCGCGGATCCGCGGTCACGTGAGGAGCTCAATGTGCCAATTTCCTTCTGTTGCTTTGGGATCACCTTGGGGTATTTATCTGATATGTTGAATTGTGTAATTCCTTCTAGATTGCTACCAGCATCCAAGTCTTTGAGTTGGCGTAATTTTGTCAGCATTATTTTCACAATTTTGGCCTTTATTCTGGAATTTCCTGCACAAACTTCGAAACACATGTTGCGCAATATAGGAATGATGCGATGCTATGATAAACACACAATTTCCCTAAAAGTGCCGGTTTTAAAGTCTAACACCTACAATCTGATATTTTACGACTGTTTTGCTAATATGTGCTATATGAATGCCGAACACTTCTAGATGAGTGCAAATGATAGGGAAATTGCCGTGTTAAAAATGCAGTATTTTCGACTGATCAAATTCCCCCAAACTTATTTTTGGTCGTCTCGAGCGAATATTTTTATTAAAAAGAGAAGGAGAAAATAAAGAAAGAGAAAAACTAACTAGCACACTTTCGTAGGCAACACGATTGCACTGAGCACGTGCAACAAGCCTTTAAACCTCTAGGTGTCTCTAGTAGGAGGAGTGTTGTCTCCTGAGGGTTTTCAGCGGATTGCACCCACAAAATCCAATAATAAAAGGAAGATCATGAATATTATATTTAAAGAAAAGAATTGTAAAAGAAAAGCCTTGAAAATTAGGGTTTCCAACTAAGCTAGCTTTTCGGTTGTCATGAGCCTTATCTTAATAGTCATGAAAAGATGTCAGAAATCACGTCCTCCCTCAATAAAACATCGTCTTATTCTTCATTCCTATCTTTCTCCCAAAAATCGATCATATCACCCTGCGTGTGTGTAATAAACATCCTTACACCCGGAGAATTCAATTCAAGCTATCATATTCTTGTCCATCAGCCTCAGAACTTTTTAATTAATGAATATTTAGATGAATTTGCTCACACACTTTCATGCGACCGTTAATACTTCTTGAGGTACTAACCGACCGATTACTCATGTGCTTGCTTATTTGGTGTATTTTCCTCGTCTTGCACCACCTAAGGCTTAGCAGTGACTCCCAGACCAGTTGGCCTTAGGGCACTAGGTGAAGAGGCACCATCGCTATATTTTTTTATTGCTGCCTTAGCGATAACAAAACCAGTGTCCATTTTTCTCACCACTTTATATTTTCTTCATTTTTCATTTTTTATTTCCTTCATACATCGGCTTTAAGATAAGAGCATTTCAAGGTATCCTCTACTATCCCGAGCTTCAAGACGTGTGTAAGTGCGAATAGCAGGGTATCAACGTTCAAAATGTTTGGCTTCCAGAATAGGAACTAATTTTCAGACTTATTTTTATCCTCAGATTAGTGACTTCCTTCATCTTACTAACCCTTGGGACAACGGCTCATAACTACTTATTACTAGTTCGTATAAGAAAACTTCTAATTTTCTTGGTTTTCTTAAATTTTTCCAATCTTATGGATGCAATTTTTCACTATCTAAACTTTTATTATCTTATTTATGTACAAAAATGTTAAATATTAAAATATTTTGAAATTTTGAATTTTTTAAATTTTTTTATAGGTTTTGAATTTTTAAAAATTTTTATAGGTTTTTAAAGAAATGTTTTGTGCTTATGCAAATGATATGCAAATGATGCAAAAATAAGCACAAATCTCTCCCAAACTTGTTTTCAACAGTGTCCTCACTGTTGCCATCAGCTAAATCTCGAAAAATCTGTAAGCTTGGGAGGAAATTTATTAATGGGGGCAAAATATTTAAGTGAAGATCCTCCCCTAAACTTATTTTTGGCTCATCATTTTGTGTAATTTTTTTTTCAAGAGCCAGATTACACCCCCCCAATCTTGAGTTAAGCAATGTTAATCTTTGAAAATGACATGAGCGGGTCAAAAAAAATCATTGGTCGATGCCAAGCCTTGCAAAGACCGAAAGTCAACACCAACCATTCGAAAATTTTATCAATGCAGTGCTCTGGTTGGTGGAAGAAGAAGTGAGGAAAGGTTAAGTGGTGGAATAGAATGTGTGTGCGTCTCGTATTGGAGAGACGATGCAGTGAATGCGATGGATTGCTTGCATTATTTTTACAGTTCAGAAGAAGGGGTGGAGGTTCAATTTCATTGATTGGGAGATGATTCATCTCAACACCCGTGTCATTTAAAAATGCGAGTTCATCAGCGAAGATCTCCTCAAAAGTTTCATCAATACCCCGGAGAATAATGTCATCATAAAGTGCGGGGTGATCTTCAGACTCTAAAAGCAGTTCATAATCAGTGTTAGTTGTTGACCCGGACATCTCGGTGGAGGAGTCCGTATGTGTATGATACATAGTTGGGTCAAACAATAACGTATGAAAAGAGTCTAGATCAGTATCATGAGGATCATCAAATTCGCTGCTGTCGAATCCATTAAGTCGACAGAACAGACCTGAGCAGTAGGTTCGGAGGGTACACTTCCCAACTTGTAAATGTTCAGCTCTATTGACCTATTCCCGAAGGATAGGGTTATAGAACCATTACGACAGTTGATGATAGCGTTGGAAGTGGCCAAAAAGGGGCGACCTAAAATCACCGGAATTTGATTCCGTGGGTTTGCTACAGGCTATGTATCAAGTACAATAAAGTCCACAGGGAATATAAATTCCCCGATTTTTATTAACACATCCTCCAGTTCACCCCTAAGTTTGGTGATTGATCGGTTAGCCATCTGGAGAGTTATGCTCGAGGGCTTTAACACTCCGATACCTAGTTGCTCATAAACTGAGAAAGGAAGCAGGTTATTACGCCAAGGTCTAGTAGAGCACGGTTGATGTGTTTCTCCCCAATAGAAATGGAAATAGTAGGATATCCAGGATCCTTACGTTTCCTCGGTAATTGCTGGGGGAAAGCTGTGTCTACAGTCTTTGCTATGAATATCTTCTTGGGCATTTGTTTCTTCCTCTTTCTAGTGCACAAGTCTTTAAGAACTTTCGCATACGCGGGGACTTGTTGGATAGCATCTAGAAGAGGGATGTTGATGTCAACCTGTTTAAACATCTCAGTGATCTTCTCCATATGTGGACTCGATGTGTTAGCCCTTAACCGATTAGGATAAGGTGTTTTAGCAATAAGCGCTGGGTCTATCATAGGAGAAGGAAGTGTGTGTGGACCCGATCCCAGAATAGAAGTGGGGATCGTCCGTGGAGGAGTAGAAGAGGTGGGCTGAGGTGGCAAGCCTTTTGGAAAACGAAGAATAGGCTCGCAAGAAGGTGGTGGGGTAGAAGAACTGGGGTTAGAATTAGAAGTAGAAGTGGAAGGAAAGGTCTCAGCCGGGGTATCATCGATAGATTTTTCAGTGTCATCAATCTCTTCCCCAACGTGATTGTCAAGCACTCTTCCAGATCACAACGTGATTGCATCCACATGATGTGAATAGCCAGGATTGGGTAAAGGTTGAGCTGGAAGTTTCCCTTTCTCTCTTGCACTCATTTGAGCTTTTAAACGTGCAATTTCTTCTTCCATCGATTTAATAGTCTCGCTTTGGGACGCATAGTTTCTCTTTATGTCATTGATGGAAGTCTTTATTGTCAAAAGCAAGTTCATGAATGAAGAGGATTCATCTGAACCGATCAACTGCAAAGGATTAGACGGTGCAGGTGTGTTGACCGGATTTTGAAAATTTTGTGCTTGAAAGGGGTGCTGACTCAAATGAAGTGGTGGTTGCTGTTGTAGTGGAGGGACCCTTTGGAATTGATTCGGATTTGGAACTGTGTTTTGAGATTGGGATTGGTTCCAAGCAAAGTTCGGGTGATTCCTCCAACCCTGATTATATGTGGAAGAAAAAGGGTCGTTTCTAGGTCCTTGTTGGTAAGCAGAATTGATATGCTCGTGACCTTGAAACGGAGAATTTATTGGACATTCTTCCGTTAAATGAGAAGGATCAGAACAGCAGCCACATACAGTTTTGGAGAATGACATTTGATTTAGGGCGGCGGCTAAAAATTTGTTTTCCATAACATCGAATTTCTTGTGTAAAGCTGAAATTTCAGCTCTAATTCCTATGGAAACATTATTGCCATCCCTAGACGATTGACTCACACCCTCCCACTGTAACGATTTTTCAGCGAAATCTTCTAGGAATTTCCAGGCTTCCCCATCATCTTTGGTCATGAAGTTGCCTTGACACATGTATTCAAGGGTCTGTCTTGTGTTAGGATTAATGCCCTCATATATGATACGGCACAGTTCCCATCTAGGGATTCTGTGATGTGGACATTGGACTAACAGATCCTTGAAGCGTTCAAGACATTTTGAAAATAGTTCATTTGGAAGCTGGGTGAATTGATTTATTTCGCTGCGGACTCGAGCTGTTTTATGATGTGGGTAAAATTTCTTAAGGAATGCTTTGACGAATTCTTCCCAATTTGAAATGGATGTGCGGTAGTGTTATACAGCCACTTCTCGGCTATATCGCACAAGGTAAATGGGAGAAGACGAAGACGCATAGCATCCACAGAAAGCTGTGAAGTACCCATCATTGCGCATACATTTTCAAATTTGGTAATAAAGACATATGCGTCTTCAGACTCGAGACCGTGAAATTTTGGTAGAAGGTTGATGTATTGGGGTTTAATCTAAAAATTTTCCCCGTGGGCTGGTGGAATGGAAAGACAGGTAGAAAGGGGACCTCGTGTGGGATAGCACCTCTCTTGGGGAGAGATGTGGGGTGGATTCTGCGCACCAACGGACGGTGGCAGATTAGTGGTAAAGAAATTTGATGGAGTAGGATCCATCAGTGTAGGTGTGGTGGTGGGTAAAGAAGGGGTAAATGTAGAAATATCGACTTCGGAGTCGATCGGGGGGACGTGGACTAAACGGGCACTAGAATCCCGTGTCCAGCCTATCTTGCACTAAAAAGGGTTAGTACAAGTGGCAGCGTGACTTATAATTAGGGGAAATGATGAATGCGGTGTTTTCATTGAAAAAGGGACGGATTTTTGAAAAAATGATGCGAGCACAACAAATGCAACAAGCAATACCCTAAAATCTAGTGGTCACCTAGGTCAGGCTCTAGACCGCTCCTAACTGCCAAAAGACAAGTCGCAGGATAAAATCCTCCACTGCCTCTTTGTCCCCCGTGGCTAGGTAAGTGCCAAGTAAGTGGGAAGGTACTCCACTACGTAAGTAGTGGGCCTAATTAATAACCACTAGCCTTCGACACACTTGCCTTAGAAACCACAAGAAAACGCGGATAAGCAATGAATTACCTACGGCCTTCTCTTGTCCTAAGTGAGCGCGACGGTCCTTAGAGTCATCTCTAGATATTTTTTAGTTAATGAGGGTCAATGCGGATGCGAGTTTGTGATTTTTGGGGCTTAGGAAGGGTAATGAACTCCCCACCTAATCTGGATTTGGCCTTTGCCCCTTAAGTTTCCGTATTAATATGCAAAAAACCAAGAAATCAAAACACGCGCAATTTATTTTGCTTTTATGGCGCTGCGATTTATTTGCAAAGAAACCTGCAGCAAAGTGTTAATTGGAGCAGATGAGGGAAGAGATAAGAAAGTATAGAAGTATACTTGAAATTTTTGTACAGAGAGGCTTCTGAACCGCAGCGTTTCCGCCGTGGGAGTCAACTAATGCCGCGGTTCCGCGGTTTACTCAGGCGATCACTGTATAAAATTTCTTGTACCAGCTCCTGTTCACTTTTCCTGCTCTCTTGAAATTTCAGAAAAAATTTTCTCCAGCTCCAATAATTCCAGATTTCCTCGCAATCAAATCACAACAACACGTATTAGTGTTTGCGCGAATTTTGATCTAAAAATTGTAATGGAATAAACTTTTCAATTCAAATTTCAATATAGAACGAATTAGCGCGCGATTCCCGGCAACGGCGCCATTTGATTGTTGATATTCTCAGTTCGTGTAAGTGTAAATCAAATGATCCCCGGCAACGGCGCCATTTGATTGAAACGATTCTCGTTGTGTCGGTATTTAGAAACTTGTATGAAATCACAACCAAAAATATTTGACCGCAATCAATAACGGTGTCGGATTGTAGCGCGTTAGTAAGTGCGGATCGTCCACAGGGATTGCGCGATTCGTTCGTATTTTGTTTTGTTTGAATCGAAAATTTAATAGAAAAGAAAAGCGAAAATGATTCAAGATTTTTATTGATGAATTTCAAGAATCAAAGTCTAATCAAGAATCAAGAAAACGATAAACATCAATAATCAAGTAGTGATAGAATTCCAATCAATTGAGGTATCAAGATTTAAAGTAAAGCTCGTAGGAATCGATTCGATCGTAGATGTGAAGAAGATTCAAAATTACGATTTCTTATCCATTAAAAAATTGATGCTAAATCGATGTAGATTCATCGAGGATCAAGGATCTTTCGAAGAATTAGGGTTCCTCATCCTATCCTTTGTCCATTCGATGAATCACATTCACTAGATAGCTTCTAGGAAATTGAATGATCAATCGTTGATCTCTAGATCGTGCGAAAGGAATCAAGAACACATTCGCATCGATCTAGATCATCGATCATTCGATTTTCAAGAATTTACAATTGTTATAAGACTTAAGAAAACGTTAAAGATTCGTCAACATCATCATTCTACAATCATCTCGATTCCTCCACGAGCGGAGTTTATTCACACATCATCACAAAGAATACATTCAAAAATCGCAATTGAATCATGATGCTTGAATTGAAATATAAGCAAGTTTAAAGAATCTTCACCTTTATTTATTCCACAAATTGTTATACATTCCTCAAGACTACAAGAATTTGAGAAGGAACAAGATTGTCGAATCTAGAGTTGCATCGGCTCTTTGAGTCGTGGATCGGCTTGGATCTCGTGCTCCGATGAATGCCGGCTTCGCTTCTAAAGGATGGTTGAAGACTTGCTTTGCTTGAACTCGATGGATCTTGAATTTGGAGTTGCTTGATTGGATTAGGGTTAGGGTTAGGGTTTGAGGCACAAGTTGTGTCACTCAACTTGTGTTAGAAATAGGGGAGATGATGAACCAACTAACGATTGATTCACTAATGATTGATTAACCCTTAACCCTTAGATCTAGGCTCCTTTTTATAGACTTCCAAAACCCTAGCTCTAGGATTCAAAATTTGAATTTCCCTCCAAAAGTTTGTTAGCTAGAGAGACTTCTAGAAGTAGTTAGTTAGAGAGAGCTTCTAGAACTAGGTTGTTAGGAGCTTAATCAAGAGGAACTTGCTTAATGATCTTTGCTGATCTGGCAGAAGCTTCGAGAGTTTTCTGGAGATTGACATATCTTTCTGAGCTGTAGGCACTAATATAGGAATTATACACTAAAATTGGAATGATGACGTGGCAGAGGTGCCGCGGATCCGCGGCACGTGCCTCCTTATGCCGCGGATCCGCGGTCACGTGAGGGGCTCAATGTGCCAATTTCCTTCTGTTGCTTTGGGATCACCTTGGGGTATTTATCTGATATGTTGAATTGTGTAATTCCTTCTAGATTGCTACCAGCATCCAAGTCTTTGAGTTGGCGTAATTTTGTCAGCATTATTTTCACAATTTTGGCCTTTATTCTGGAATTTCCTGCACAAACTTCGAAACACATGTTACGCAATATAGGAATGATGCGATGCTATGATAAACACACAATTTCCCTAAAAGTGCCGGTTTTAAAGTCTAACACCTGCAATCTGATATTTTACGACTGTTTTTCTAATATGTGCTATATGAATGCCGGACACTTCTAGATGAGTGCAAATGATAGGGAAATTGCCGTGTTAAAAATGTAGTATTTTCGACTGATCAATCCTCTAGCTGAAGACCCCCCGATTATCATTGAAGATGACAGAGGGGAGACATCGAACCCTCTTCCGGCTCTATGAGCAGCCAAAGAGGATACGATCTCCAAAGCCGCCCTGGATGACTATATCGCTCAACAGATACGAGCTCATCAGGCGAGCGAAGTGGCCGGCCAAATTATTAAGACTGGACGACCCTATCCGGGTTGGTACGACCAAATAAAGTACCACCGGGATATACGATCCCTAAATTCCATGTATATAAGGGGACAGGGAATCCACACTAGCACGTTGCTCAATTCAGAGCCTTGTGCAGTAATACTGGGGTGACGACAAACTGCTGCTTTGCCAGTTTGTTGGCAGCTTGTCGGAGACAGCGTTTGAATGGTACTCTGAACTCCCGAATGACTCCGTTAAGACATTTGCAGAATGGAGCTACTGTTTACACAAAGATTCGCAAGCGCTAGCGAGCGCACCCCGATCACCGATCTAATTAACGCCAGGGTGAAGCCAGGCGAAACATGGGTTCAGTACGCGATACGGTGGCGGAACCTATGGTTGAAATGCGAACAACGCATCGAAGAAGCTCCTACAGTAGGCATGTTCGTGGGTACTCTTGATCCGCAGTCGACCATATCCCAGTTCATGATGTTTTTCAAGTCGACTACCTTCCAGACCTTGATTGACAAGCTGGCCCAAATAGATCAGATGGGCCACAGGCCTTCCTCTTCGAAGTCGGAGCCGCGGAGTGAAAAGGGGAAAGGGAAAGCGACCTTCATCGCCAATGCTCAGTAACAACCGACTGGTCCAAAACCAGCTGATCGCTAAAGCGATAGAGAGCGATTCCTCAACGAAATGTTAAGACGTCCTCACTCGTTTCTGCGGGAGAAAACAAAGAGACCGTTCGAACCGGCGTTACGCAACAGGCTCATCAATCTGCCGGATCCGAGACGTCCATTGCGGCCCGGTGATGTCAACAATCCCAATTATTGCCCCTATCACCGAGTAGTAGGCTATCCAATCGAAGATTGCTTCGTCTTCAAAGACTGGATTGAGGACCAATACCAACAGGCGCGCTGTCCGAGAATTGGAAAGTAAGCCCGCCCCAGCCACACGCTCTTAAAAAGGTGACACACCAAGGGCATCGAGCTCTTTTGTAGAAGAAGATCTATGAGAGGTCGCTCTTTCAGCCAAAACGAAAAGAATGTTGAAGGATCTCCAAGCATGCCCGACGATCAGGTGGAAAAGTATGCTGGAACCCGAGGTCATTGAGGGGATGCTGAAGCCGCACCCAACGCTGAAAGTTGGTGATGGTGGACAAAAAATTCAAGTTAAGCCTCCAAAGACTTTAAAGAAAAAGAAGGCCAAGAAGCCCGTCCAGCCCGAAGACAGCCGTACAGGTCTGCAGAAATACATCGATGCACTGGAAGAATATAACCAGAAGGCACGGGCCCCAATCACGTTGGACGAATTATTTAAGCATGTTCTTGAGAATGAAGACGCTGACGCTGACGAAGGAGACGATTCTTTAGAAGGGCCTGAAGACTATGTGGTGAGCTGCCACATGATCTCTCATACGATAAATGTCAAAGAAGCTCCTGATGCAGAAAAACTGGGGGCAGATACCGAACCGAAACTCCTAGAACCGTCAGACGAGATGATTGACATGTTGCTGAATGAGGCCTGTCAAAAGAACAAAGCTGATCGAGAGCGCGAAATGGCCATATTTGAAAAAGCCAAACATCGGTGGCTGGACAAAAAGGTTGAAGCACTCCAACCAGACCGAAGCATGCCTACGGCAGATAAAAGCTGGCTTAAGGCAAGGAAACAGTTCGTTAAAGCCATGTCGATGGGAATGAAGCTACCACCTTTTAAAGGAGATATTCCTGACAGCATACACCTTGACAAAACGGATGGACATCCAAACTACTGCTTATACCATCGGAGGACCACGCACCCTACTGAAGAGTGCAATGCCTTTAAAAACTGGTGGCAAGGATATGTTGCCCACCGACAACACGTCGGGCAATTGAAGCGTAAGACTCATCGGGAGCAAAGAAGCATGACTGATGAGCCTAAAAGAACTGCCGGCAACTATCACATGGTTGATAGCAAGGAATCAGAAGTTCTCACCTTTGGGAGCAATTCCGATGAAGAAATAGCCCTCGGCCCTCTCTTTAAGGAATCTATCTCTGAAGCAGGAGAGACGAAGACCTGCGAGAACATTTAGCTACGTAATCGCACGTTACCCGAAAAGAATCTCGGACCCACAAACAAGTGGTCCAGTAAAAAAGATAAAGGGAAGGAAAAAGTCCCTGAAGATATCGCCCTCGATGATCAAGTCGTCAAAGAGCTAACAGCCAAGGACCCGCTAAAGAAAAACAAGGTGGATTACAACGTTCTGGCACACCTGAGGAAGATACCCTCGCAGCTAAGCATTCTCGATGCCCTTCTGCTATCTAAAGAGGCGAGAGATTCTTTGATCAAGGCATTACAAGAACCCGAACAGTTTCAAGCTTTCCTTGCCGAAGAAAAGATGAAGGACGAGCTGGAAGAAGTGCACACCGCTGACATCACTTTCGGCGATGAAGACCTCCTCCTCGGGACGTGCGAGCACAACCGTCCCCTGTATGTCACCGGATACTGTCATGACATCAAGATAGGCAAAATCCTGGTCGACAATGGGTCCTCCGTCAACCTTCTCAATGTAAGAGTGTTGAAGGAGATTTTCATGAGCGTTCAGCACCTCGCTCGGGATAAAATCACCATCTCCGGGTTTGACTCCCAGTCATCACGGACGCTCGGGTCTGTGATACTGACGTTACGCTTTGGGCTGCTCATCACTGACATCAAGTTTCACGTCATTGACGCCAAGACTTGCTACAACGCTTTGCTCGGCAGGCCTTGGTTACACGAGTACAACATCATCCCTTCTACACAACATCAGTGTATGAAGTATTTCAAGGATGGTCTCGAGTATACCGTGACAGGGGAGCCGAACCCATTCTCCGTGAATGAAGTCCGAAAGTACGAAGATGCAAAATACTTCTTACCAGACTTCGAAGACACGGAAAGATGCCATAAACTGAAGAACAAAGCTATCACCACCATTCCGGTCTTTGGGAGCAATACCGAGGAGGAGGAAGAGATAGTCTATTCGGGGCCGCTCCAATACAACAAGCCCGGACCGTTTACCCCTATATTGGTCTTCGGCAGCGACTCTGAAGATGAAGTCAATGCAGTATTTTCTGTTCGGCCATCAATAAAAGCCTTCACTGGCGATGAACAGAGTTTGCAAATCACCATGGTTCCGCAAAAGCATTACAAGGAGCTTGACGCACTTGATACCTATAGGGTGCAAGAACTGCAGACGTTCTACGTCCCTCCCAGGCGAAGTGATGAAAAGGCGATCCTCTTTTATCGATCCACGGAAACCAAAGTGGATAAAGAAATCTGGCATGGTGCCGATTCTACACTTGACAGGCTCCAGCCCATCTGTCTGCCCAAATACTACACGGAAGGATTAAAAAGGCTGTTGAGGCACCAAAGCGTACCCTTCAAACAGACTGCTCGATAAGCTCAGTTCTACAACAGGATCTGGAACGTCCCTGGAACTCAGCGAAAATTGCCCAATGGGAGAATGGAAGCGATAGGGCTTGGATATGTTCAATCCAAGAAACAGGAACGATTCTATGGCTGCTACGTTATATATGACTTTGATGAAGAAGGGGACGCTCTGTTAGAAGACGCTGCAGTTGAACCAAAACGAGATCCCGCCGTAAAAATGCCAAGTCCGTCATTTGAAGAACAGATGGAAAAACTAATAAGGGAGGCGGGTCAAAAGGTCCGGGATGACCACAGCTGCGAAATGGCCATTTACGAGAAAGCCAGGACGCAGCGCCTCCTTCAGCAGGGTGCGGAGAATGAAGATGCTCTTCGTCACTAATCCGTCATACAAAAGACCCAATGCAGAGGTAAAAACAAGCTAAAGAATCGAAAAAACGTTCGACAGCGGCAAAGCGGGTCCAAGAAGCCACACGATCAAGAATTGAGCAGCCGAGATTCGTCTCTTATAAAAAGATGGGTCGAGCATATTCTTTTCCCCAAGACAAGACAAGACCAGGAAGATATTCGATCTTGTCATGAAACATCAAATGATTACGCTCCCGGAGTCCAAACACCTTGAGCAAGCAGACGAGGTCTCTCACCCAGATTATTGCTCTTATCACCAAGCGATAGGACATCCTCTTGAAGACTGCTTCACATTCAAAGACTGGGTAGAAGACCAGTATCAGCAAGGCAGGTTCGCTTTATCCAGCAGTTGGAGGGTAACCCCGCCACAGAAGCATGAACCGAAAGCCACGTATGCAGCGAGAGTAAAGCCGGATCAACATCGGTCTTTGAAGCGATCTCGTACCTGTCACGCGATAATGCTGTCAGAAGAAGGAGTACGCGAGGATATGGCTGACCTCTCCTAGTGCTTCAAAAACGATGATGACGAGGTGATCTCAGAGTTTCCTCCGGCACCAAAAGAGCTGGAAGATGGGATACATACTATTGCAGATAACCTTAGAAAAATCGACTTGGGGACGACAAACGACCCATGGCCGACGTTCGTCAGTGAGCTGTTGTCTGAAGAAAAGGTGGCTACGCTCAAAGACGTGCTCATGAAGTATAAAGACTGTTTCGCATGGAACTACTCCAAAATGCCGGGACTAGATCCAGAAGTAGCTGTGCAAAAATTGGCGATATCTCCGGACATCAAGCCAGTCAAACAAGCGCCGAGAAGAATGCGGCTCGAACTTGAAATGAGCATCAACGCCGAGGTCAAGAAGCTAATCGACTCCGGCTTCATCCAATAAGTGCAATACCCCGACTGGATTGCCAACATCATCCCAGTGATGAAGAAGAACGGGACGGTGCGCATCTGCGTAGACTTTCGGGACCTCAACAAATCCTGTCCAAAAGATGACTTTCCCGTACCGGTTACTGAGTTGATGATAGACAACACGTCCACTCACGAAGTCTTCTCCTTCATGGACGACTCGTCGGGGTACAATCAAATAAAGATGCTGTAGGGTTCCTAGGCACTCTCAAGAGGTCTCACAAGGCATCAACCATGCCAATTTTAAATTTTACGGTGCCGAGAAACCCTAATACGGATCGTTGGCTAGAAATTTAGGCGAAAAAGAAACTAGTTAACAACTTAACTAAATGGTAAACGGAAATACAACCTTTGTAGATCCGGTTCTCCACCTCCATGGCTCCGCGATGAAGTCTCCTCGATGTCCAAATGGAATCCCGGGCTCTAGCGTCGGCTTCATCGGAGAAATGGGCGGGCAAGGTCGTCGGCTTCGTGCCGAAGATGATCTACGTCGAAGCATCACAAGATCAAGCTCCCACTTCACCAAGTCATGAAACTTGTGAAGAAAACACACTCTACTACTTGGCAAGAGGTAGAGGATGAAGAAATAGGAAGTGGGTTCACTTTAGAATTGGATTTCTCACTCATTTCATCAATTCACCATTGATGAAGCAAGCTTTCTTCAAGTGAAGAAGAAGAAGAAGAAGATGAATATTATGATGAGTATTTTTCAAAAAGGAAATAAAATGAATACTTATCATAATGTAACCATGGTCCAGTGTAGAGAATAGACTAGGGTTAAGTGGAATGGTTAAGGTTAAGCATGAGACAAAATGGTGACTTAGTCAAAGCTTCATGAAGCTTCAAATACAAACAAAGAAAGCCACCATCTTTCCCATTTTCTTTTCCAAAATAAAATAAATGAAATAAATAAATAAATGAATAAGAAAATGAAAACCCTAACCATTACACAACCATGGTTTAATCTTTACACAAACCATAGTGAGCATGTATCATCAAACATGATACAAACTTGTGTACAAAAGTATATCACATATACAATGTGCACAATCCAAGTGAGAAAATCCATTTAAAGTGAACCAATACTAGTTAATGTAAATTAATATATCATATATATAATTATACATTAAATCATTAAATCAACACTTGATTTAACGATCCGGTCATATCGCATATAACCGACTAATATCCAATGTATCGATTTATCGAATCAATCCTTGATTCGATAACTAGGTTATATCGCATACAACCATTCGACACATTCATCGCGAGAATAGAATACGGTATCACATACACGTATTATTCTCGGTCCCGCACATATCTCATATGCGCTCCTATTTCGTTTCGCTTGAGCCAGGAAACCTCTGTGTAGGACTCTAAAGACTCGTCAATACGCCGGCAGAAGATGATGATCATATCAAACACCCACAAGCCACAAGCGGTCTGCTAAACGTAACGGCCACCCGGGTATTGAGCGATCAGAAGATCGATGAGCAAGCCCGCTCACACTCCTGTGAATCCAACCAGTAACACTTACCGTACAGTCCGGTCTGATCGTCTGATATGTCGTATATCTCGCCTAGGGGTGGTAAACGTCAGACCCCAATAGCTTGATAAGTCGTGTCGATATGAGGTCTATAACAATTCGAGAAACTACTGGTAACACTTACCAGTAAATCTCAGCAACCCTGGCCAGGGATTTCCGGTTATAGCCAATCGAACACAGCGCAACATCAACTCCCTATACCGGGAGAGACGAATCCCCTCCTATCGCTCATTGCCTCCATGTGATTCGGGACTGTACCCAAAAACCACCGTTTTGCACGCCCTCTTGGACGTGGTAAGATGGAAATCAAAGCACAGTGGGAACCACACAAGACTCTATGACGATCTCGGGTCAACAGACTACTCTGTACCAGTGTCACCAGAGAACTGCCATCTGACGTAAGGTATAATACCATCTGGGAGTTCTCGGCGAGTCCGTCCAGTGTACCCAGTCTCTACTGAGCACCCGTATATCATCTCTGATGTCAAACACCGATGGATATGGGATCATCCATCGCCCATCTGTATGGGTCGAGAAGGTACACGCTAGTCTACTCTGGTATATCGATGCCCCGTCTCGATACACCCACGACTAGGGACTTTGAAGGATGTACTTATGGACTACCATGTCCCCACTAGTATGATCTGCATCATAGTCCAGATAGTCAAGTACACATCCTAAGGGCTTTACCAACATGTAACAGAGAGACAAACAGTATACACGTTAAGGTAAAGAGTAACCAGATAGCGTACTATCATGTCGAGCAAGAAAGTCCTCCCTATATATGTCCCAGCATCCACTACAATATACATCCTATGTATAGTAATGGCCTCTAGGGCATACATATAACTAACAGATGCATCTCGAGTACAAAAAGCATACCGCTTTCCGGACTCCTCTGGGGATATTCTGCTATAAAGTGATGCCTTTCGGTTTGAAGAACGCCGGCGCCACTTATCAGAGGGCCATGACGAAGATTTTCGATGACTTCATACATGAAATCGTCCAATGCTATATCGGCGACCTCGTGGTTAAAAGCAAATCGTACGAGGAACATTGGGAGCATCTGAAAATCGTGTTTTAGTGCCTACGAAAATACAACTTGAAGATGAACCCTCTCAAATGCGCGTTCGGAGTCTCTTCACATAAATTCCTAGGATTCATCGTACGACACCGGGGCATCGAGATAGACCCATCAAAGATCAAGGCGATCATGGAAATGCCTCCGACAAGAACTCTCAAACAACTGCGATCTTTTTAAGGAAAGCCCGCATATATCCGACGGTTCATAGCTAACCTCTACGGAAAATGCCGTCCCTACAGTCATCTAATGAAGAAGGGGACCCCGTTCGTCTGGGATCGCAAATGCCAAAGCTCACTAGACGAAATCAAGCAATACTTGCAGAATCCGCCAGTACTAACCGCTCGGTCAAGGGAAAGCCTCTCATCCTGTGCACAACAGCTCTTGAAGGTTCCTTAGGCGCGCTATGGGCACAAAAAAACGATCAAGGGAAGGAGCGAGCCCTCTACTATTTAAGTCGAGTTCTCCTGGGGGCAGAAAACAACTACTCCCCCATTGAAAAACACTGCCTGGAGTTAATCTTCACGATAACGAAGCTCAGACATTATGCGTTGGCGCATAAGGTCCACCTCATATCAAAAGTGGATCCTCCCAAATATTTGATGTCAAGAGCCATACTAACAGGGCGGCTCGCTAAATGGGCCCTAGTCTTAATGGAATTCTTGATAACATATCGACCGCTCAAGGCAGTGAAAGGCCAGGCCATCCCCGACTTCCTCGCTGAGCATCCGATACCTGTCGATTCACCCCTAAATTGCGAATCGCCAGATGAGCACGCGTTTGACACGATCGACGGTTGGAGAAGAGAGAATGATATCCGAAAGGAACTCTATTTCGACGGGGCATCTTTCATGAAGAAGCGAAAGCATATCTCCCTCATAATCAAATCTGGGTAGGCCTTATCTTCGTGAGTCCGCAAGGAGGGATAATGCGCTTTACCTTCTCTTTAACAGAGCCGAGGATAAACAATGAAGCCGAATATGAAGCTTTGATAGCAGGTCTTGAGATCGCTGTCGACATGGGGATCGAAAACCTCCTCATATACGGAGACTCCCAGCTGGTCGTTAGCCAAGTAAACGACGACTATCAAACGTGCAAACCAGAGTTGGTAAGGTACGGTGAGAGAGTGCAACAATTGCTGACTCAAATTCCCGCCTACGTCCTAGAAAGTATACCGCATGCGGAAAATAGCAAAGCAGATGCATTAACCAAACTCGCTAAAGAACTGGCTGACGAAAACCTCCATGACGTAAGGATCGTTGTGCAAAGCCGTCGGGTTCTTGCACCAGCGGAAATATCTCCGGAGTCGTCTGAAGAAAAGGAAGCGACCAAGAAAACAACCCTACAAATAGAGGACCAGGATACGGCCAAGGATTGGAGAGAAGTCTTTATAGACTACTTCAAATCCCGTCGAACACCTGAAGATGCGTCCTCGAGACATCAGCACATTAAACGAGCTCTGTCTTTCGCCTTCGTCAATGATACTCTGTACAAGAGATCATTCGACTCTCTGTGGCTAAGATGCCTAGGACCGGAAAAAGCAAAGAAAGTCGTCCAAGAAACTCACGATGGACTCTGCGGTTCTCATCTAGCCGGGACGAAGATGAAGCTGAAGATCAAAAGGATGGGCTACTATTGGCCCACGATGATTCAAGACTGCCTCGAATACGCGAATCAGTGCCACTCGTACCAGATCCATGGGGATTTCATCCATCAGCATCCAAATCCGCTACACTCAACAGTAGCTAGCTGGCCGTTCGAAATGTGGGGAACTGACATAATCGGGCTCATAGAACCAGTATCGTCCAGAGGACATCGATTCATATTGGCGATGGCCGATTATTTCTCTAAATGGGCAGAAGCAGTACCGCTAAGAGAGGTGAAGACGGAGAATATTCTCCATTTCTTCAAGACACACTTCATCTATCGGTTCGGCACTCCACGACGGATTATCTCCAATAATGGGCCAGCCTACAGAAGCCACAAAATCAGCCGCTTCGCACAGCAGCATAACATAGACTGGAGATACTCTTCGGTCTATAATCCCCGAGCTAACGGCTTGGTTGAGGCTTTCAACAAGACATTGATGAAGATCATAAAGAAGACGGTGTCCAAAAACAAAAAGGACTGGCACGAGAGATTGCATGAAGCTCTCTGGGCGTATCGAACTATGTTCAAAAAAACTATGAATACAACGCCGTATGCATTGGTATTCGGCGCTGAAGCAGTACTCCCCTTAGAGATAGAGCTACCCTCTCTACGAGTGGCAGTTCGTTATGAGCTAACAGATGAAGAGAATGCTCATCTTCGGCTGGAGGAGCTCGACGCCCTTGACGAAACCCGGCTCATGGCGCAGCAAAACCTGGAGGCTCACAAAGCAAGGATGACACGCTCGTACGAAAGATTGACTAGGCCGAGAACATTCCGCCAAGGCGAACTCGTGCTAGTCGTTAAAAGACCTATGATCCCCAATCGTGCCAAACGGGGGAAATTCGAGCCAAACTATGATGGCCCGTATATCATAGACAAGGTCTACCAAAGTAGGGCTTACTTGCTCATGAATATGCATGGCGAAAGACCCTTTAGGCCAATAAACGGTCGGTTGTTGAAAAAATATTACGCCTGACCGAAACGTCTGTAAACTACTACGAACCGCAGCATCCTAAGGCTGACGCAAAAAAAATATAATAAAAAAAAGAGAAGAAAAAGAAGAAGAAAAAACGGTACGTCCATAAGCAAAATGGGCACGGATGAAAACCTGAAAGGGCTCCGTGAGTAAAAACAGCAGGGCTACCGGCGAGTTTGTGAAAACCCAAAAGGGCGCAATCTCGTTAAAAGACACTTGCAAGGTCCTCTCGACCTTGTAAGGAGAAAACTACCTGCGTGAGATCCTTACGACTTACACCCACGACTAGGGACTTTGAAGGATGTACTTATGGACTACCATGTCCCCACTAGTATGATCTGCATCATAGTCCAGATAGTCAAGTACACATCCTAAGGGCTTTACCAACATGTAACAGAGAGACAAACAGTATACACGTTAAGGTAAAGAGTAACCAGATAGCGTACTATCATGTCGAGCAAGAAAGTCCTCCCTATATATGTCCCAGCATCCACTACAATATACATCCTTTGTATAGTAATGGCCTCTAGGGCATACATATAACTAACAATCTCCCACTTGCACTAGTGCCATCTGTAGCAGTGGTTGTAGTATCTCATACTCAACCATCCCATAAAAGTCTCTCTCTGGGAATAGGCCTTCGTGAGTGGATCCGCCGTGTTGTTCTCTGACTCTACTCTCCTAACCTCGATCACCCTGGAGATCAACCATCTCCATGATCAGGTGACACTGCCTTAGAGTTTGTCTGGATCACTGATGGGACGGGTGTTCCTTGGCATAAGCCACAACTCCATTGTCACACAATGGGAGGAACATAGTTCATCTCATGAACCAATATACACCCAAACAGCCTTTTTGGTAGCATCTTAAGTAGCGATGTATCCTGCCTTTATCGTCTAGTATGCCACGGTATCTAGCTTGGAACTCTTCCAACATGCCGTCCCTTTACTGAGGGTAAAGACAATGCATGTGACTGACATTCAGTCGTCTTTATCACCCTGGAACCCTTCCAGTGATTCTCCCTAGGATCAACTGATACCATCTCACTACAGCTAATGAGTATTCTAACACCCAAATAACATCTATCTCATAGATGAAAACTCAGGATTTAGGAGGTATCATCTTGATCCTATGTGGAGAATCATTGTGATAAGCGGAGATTGATCGAGCGTAGCATAGGAAACTCCTTCCCTATCAAGTGTATGTCATCCACGTACTCTACGAGGATCGTCACCATACTCCCTACTACCTTTTTGTTTATACAAGATTCATCTACCATTTTGATGATGTCAAACTCTTTGACTACCACATCAAAACAGATGTTCCAACTCCGCGATGCCTGCTTTATCCTATAAAACATCTTGCACACGTTTCCGCTGCTCCCACTGTCTACGAGGCCCTCTGGCTGTGTACTTATAGACTCCCTCTTCTAAAACATCATTTAGAAAAGCTGTCATGACACCCAACCACCAGATATCGTAGTCATGGTATGTAGCCGTGGCAAGTAGAATCTGGATGGACTTAAGCATAGATACTGGAAAAAGGTTTCATCATTATCCACGCCTGGTCAATGACGAAAACCTTTAACAAGTCTAGCTTTGAAAGTCTCAACTTTTCCATCTACACCAAGTAATCTTCTCAAGATATACTTGCTCCTGATGGGGATTTAACCCTTCAGATATAGCAACCAAAGTCCATACTTTGTTGGTGTATAAGGATTCCATCTCAGATCACTAAGCATCCAGCCATTCTTACAGAGTCTTACTCCTGATGGCCAGCTCGAAACTAGTTGGGTCATCATCTCATGATGCAATCCTCGCTCCCACTGTCATAGAGAAACCGAAATATCTCTCAGGTGGGTGAGGAACCCTACTAGATCGGCGGAGAGGCTGAGGTTCGTTGGAATCTACTGAATCCTTTGGTTCTTTCAAATCATCAGCTGCAGTTTGCATAGCTGGAACCTTTCCAGTTCTACATAACAGACCTTGCCTCGAGCTTGTCCGGATTTTGCTTTTAGACATAGGCCAGACAACCCCAAATCTTAACCATCTTAAGATATGGGCTCTTCCCTTTCCATATCACATATGAAGCGGTAGGCAACTGATTTGATTTGAACCCTATTCAATAGGTATGCAGCTTCTCAAGTGCATAACTCCCAAAAGGAAAAAGGTAACTCAGTAGTACTCATCATAGAGCACACCATATCACATAGGGTGCTATTGCTCCGCCCCGATATACCATCGTGCTATGGTGTATACGGAGGAGTAATGCTGAGAGAGAATCTCATTCTCCTTTAGAATAATCCAGGATTTCCGTGCTCAAGTATTCTCCTCCTCGATCTCATCAAAGGACATAATACTTATACCTGTTATTGGTTCTCTACTTCTAACTTATATTCTGTGAATATCTCAAAAGGTTCGGACTTGTGTTTCAACAGGAACATAGGTCTGAATCTTGAGAGATCATCAGAGAATGTAATGAAGTACAAAGAACCGGTCTTGGCATGTGTAGACAGGGGACCTACATACATCAACATGTATCATCCCAAGAGTTTACATAACTCTTTCTCTGTTTCCAATAAACGGAGCTATGGTCATTTTATCTTTGTGACATGACTGGCGAGTTTCACAAGATGTAAATTCAAACTAATTTAAATATGCATCTTTATGTAACTCTAGCTAGTCGGGTCACATTGATCTGACCTAGTCTACAATACCTTAAGAAGGAATCGTTCAATTCTGAACTCTTCCTCTTGTGTGTGTTCCATATACTAAGAACTGCAGTTTGATTTAGAACATTAATGCTTTTAGATAACATACCTGAACCGATCAACTTTTGATATAGGAAATGTTCAAAACATTATCCAACAATACAAAATTTTATCATTTCTTTACTAATAAAGAGATAGATACGATTTTGTATATCAGGTTCGGTATCTAATAACATTCGTTCAGAATCAATGTATTCGTAATACAGGGTGACAGTGACCAACAGACTTGGCTGCAACACTTGCCCCGTTTTCTGTTTCATGAAACTTATCACCCGTTCTCAGTTCTCTACCTTTCTGTAGCCCTTTGTACAAGATTACATATCTGGGATCCTGATATGGTATCAAATACCCAGGACGCAGAGGATACTGAGAAACAGTTCTTTGTAATGAACACACCCGAAGATGATGCATCAGCATGCACTCTCTTCGTTTGGGCGGCACGGGAAATCTGGTATTCCCTAATTTCCTGCTCTGTCTTATAACAATTATAAGTTGGAGCGGGACCAACGTTCCCCAGCTCAGTATAACAAGCGGGTTCGGTCAATAATCCGTATTATTATCTTGATTAAGACGTGATATGGTTGCTACCTGGAGAGAGAGAGAAGAAAACACTCAGCGTGCGCTCTTGCAAGAATAGATTGGTTATTATTTTATCTAATCAGGATGGCTCCCACTGCTTTTTATCAAATCTTCCTTCAAACCCAAAAAGGAAAGACTAGCCGGGATTAATTACACACTACAAGTTCGCCAATCTTTCAGCCAGGCCAGTGTCGGTACTTTGAGGGAGGTGCCCCGTGCTTTCGCACGGACCTAATTAATGTAAACCTCGTTTTCCCAGAGGCGTAACCCCGTTGACACCTTTCTAGACACCTACTTGATCGGCTAATTGTAATGTGTAAAATTCTCCCAGGAGTAACTCTTACTCGCAGTGGGTATCGGGATCCAACTATCTCATAGAAGGTATGCAATCTCATTGCAAATTTCAACACTTGAAATTCCCGATAATATTTTGCCCCTAACCTCCTATGACCTTGACAAAGGCCAACAAACCATAGGATGCTAGTCAAGTTCAACCCGTCATTTCCTGATTGAATTAAACCCACCCGCACGGCCCTTGACAAAGGCCAACAAGGTCGCACGACTACCCTAATCCAATCTGCATCATATGCATAAGCAGATAAGCACCAGTTAGCTACCGCACACTGCGCCTTGACAAAGGCTAACAAACGCAACACGAATACTAACTACTACTTATCTGAAATGACGGAGGGCTACGACAGGTTTTTCTGAAAACCTATTGCGTAATGAACTTGATATCGTTGTAGAATCAAATGATTTTAAAAATGGAATGTTTTTGAGGCTTTTCTAGTTTTGCTAAAGGAGTCACTCCCGGTGAAGGGATCGTCGGTCCTTTCCTCGTCGAATGAGGTGCGGGATATATCATATATATCACTGTGCAAAGCAAAAACTCTTAAAAGCAATTAAAAGACAAACCGAGGGGTGTAGCATCTGCCAGTTATTGCTAAAGGAGTCACTCCCGGTGAAGGGATCTCGGTCCTTTCCTTATCGAATAAGGTGCAGGATATATCATATATACCGCTGTGCAAAGCAAGAACTGTAGCTACCTGTTTTAATTTTGAAATTCGATTCTACAACATCTTAGGTTTCTTTTATTTCATTAATCACATTAATGAAGTCCTATCATTTAAATACCTAAACATCACAGATAAATACGACGTACACTTATGCCATCCGCATTCGCCTCGATGTCCCCTCGTGCACCGTTAGGTTAGGTAACTAACGGCAGAGCGGGGCAGGGCTAGCGCGGGTGTAAAACATAAGTAACGCCTATATAATATATCATATATACTATATACAGTATCTATCACAGAACATCACATGATCACATCACAGATATCGCAGCAGAAGAATCATATGAAATATTGGATATACTAGGACGTCCGTGTTTTCAATATGAGCCAGTATAAAACACGGATTCCACGGTCGCGATGAATAGCCAAACCCACACCCCTAGACCCCTACGAGAGCGGCAAGCAACCCTACCAATTCTAGAGTTAGGAGACCCGGACTCGACTCCTCGAGTTGGTCTCCCACTGGACTCCAGAACCCGGTTACTTGTGCCCTCCTCCTTGGGTCTATCCTAGTGCGGAAAAGTAAATAATATACAAAAGGTGACAACATCCGCAACCTGGAAGTGCCCCAAATAAAAGAATATTACATACAAGTTTTTACATGAATGAAAATGAAAAACACTCATCTCACATAAAAAACCCCGGCTATTCAAACACGACGATCCAATATAACATATCCAGCAACACATAACATCACATGTCATCAACGTAAGTAAATATGCGCATCCTAATTGTCGTTGACATATAGCAACGAAACCGGCGATATCACATATAACACTTACGGTCACAGAAAAGAAAGTGTAAAACTACAACAGTTGGAATCCGCAACCTCCATAGATATCGCATGCCTAATCAAATGAATTCCTTAGACATCGCATGCCTAACAATTATAAACCCCGCATTTTAGTCTCAAAATCGAAAACACTTTTCAATACCTAGTCGGGCAATTCAACAGGATTCCCGACAATTTGATCGAATGCTCGTCGCAAACTTCAGTAGGCGGCTACACCCCCGATACCGTCGACGAAGTGCACCAAGGCGGAACACCGCTGCCGCGAGCACCCGAACGGATGCTTTCGGCGACGGGGTTCTTCTACAGTCACTTGGTTGGGGCTATGGAGTGAGGCTGTCTATTAAGTTTACCCGGCGAGTATCCGCGTACGCTACGTGATTGCGACGGACTTTTGATCACATCAAAATTCCGTGGCAACCGATCAAGTGAGACTAAATTGCTAGATTTACAACATTCATTCAGTTATCTCATAACTTTTGTGAATTCCAATTATTGTATCCCATTCCAGATAAATAGAAAATGTTAAACTTTTCGATCGAACAGTCAAACACCCAAGTTTTCCCGATACAGATCAACACATGAAATAAGTCTAAAAACATTCAGTTCGTGCCTCAGTACCAACGGTCCAGCCGTAGAAGGGTCAAGCCAACGCCTCACATGTGGCACGCCGTACTGTCCCAAACCCGAAGGTTCAAAAGGCAGTTCAAGACGGTCATATAATCGAGTTAAGGTTTGTTGTCTTCTAGAGGGACCATCGCGTTACTTGCACTACTTAGAACGTCGTTAAACTACGGAAAAATCCAACACTTGGAAATTTCCCGACAGGGGAAAAATTGGGTATTTATATCCGGTCGAACTTTTTAACATATTCAAAAATTATCCGGAAAGCCACAAAGACAAAGTCTGATAATCCGATCGAATCATCGAATCCCCAAAACAAACCCAGAAAATTCAACTCTTGAATAAATATTAAAAATTCTCAGGAAAACCAGCACCAGAAAGCATGAATTACTGTGCAAAGATTGAAGGCCAATCAAGTCAAGAGGCCGCGGAACCGTCGCAGAAGGCAGGCTTCTGCCGCGGTTCCGCCGCGCATTAGAGGTATCATGAAAAAAATTTTGCATCGTAATTCTTAGAATTCCCTGCTGAATTTTTTAAGAATTTTTAATCTGGAAAAAACCCAGTTTTTAGAAAAAGTCCAGAGAGCACTTTATGGATTAGGGTTTCGATTCGTTCAGATTTCAAACTCCGTCTAGACTTCGCCTAAGGCTCTAGCTAGGCTCTGATACCACTGTAGGGTTCCTAGGCACTCTCAAGAGGTCTCACAAGGTATCAACCATGCCAATTTTAAATTTTCGGTGCCGAGAAACCCTAATACGGATCGTTGGCTAGAAGTTTAGGCGAAAAAGAAACTAGTTAACAACTTAACTAAATGGTAAACGGAAATACAACCTTTGTAGATCCGGTTCTCCACCTCCATGGCTCCGCGATGAAGTCTCCTCGCTGTCCAAATGGAATCCCGGGCTCTAGCGTCGGCTTCATCGGAGAAATGGGCGGGCAAGGTCGTCGGCTTCGTGCCGAAGATGATCTACGTCGAAGCATCACAAGATCAAGCTCCCACTTCACCAAGTCATGAAACTTGTGAAGAAAACACACTCTACTACTTGGCAAGAGGTAGAGGATGAAGAAATAGGAAGTGGGTTCACTTTAGAATTGGATTTCTCACTCATTTCATCAATTCACCATTGATGAAGCAAGCTTTCTTCAAGTGAAGAAGAAGAAGAAGAAGATGAATATTATGATGAGTATTTTTCAAAAAGGAAATAAAATGAATACTTATCATAATGTAACCATGGTCAAGTGTAGAGAATAGACTAGGGTTAAGTGGAATGGTTAAGGTTAAGCATGAGACAAAATGGTGACTTAGTCAAAGCTTCATGAAGCTTCAAATACAAACAAAGAAAGCCACCATCTTTCCCATTTTCTTTTCCAAAATAAAATAAATGAAATAAATAAATAAATGAATAAGAAAATGAAAACCCTAACCATTACACAACCATGGTTTAATCTTTACACAAACCATAGTGAGCATGTATCATCAAACATGATACAAACTTGTGTACAAAAGTATATCACATATACAATGTGCACAATCCAAGTGAGAAAATCCATTTAAAGTGAACCAATACTAGTTAATGTAAATTAATATATCATATATATAATTATACATTAAATCATTAAATCAACACTTGATTTAACGATCCGGTCATATCGCATATAACCGACTAATATCCAATGTATCGATTTATCGAATCAATCCTTGATTCGATAACTAGGTTATATCGCATACAACCATTCGACACATTCATCGCGAGAATAGAATACGGTATCACATACACGTATTATTCTCGGTCCCGCACATATCTCATATGCGCTCCTATTTCGTTTCGCTTGAGCCAGGAAACCTCTGTGTAGGACTCTAAAGACTCGTCAATACGCCGGCAGCAGATGATGATCATATCAAACACCCACAAGCCACAAGCGGTCTGCTAAACGTAACGGCCACCCGGGTATTGAGCGATCAGAAGATCGATGAGCAAGCCCGCTCACACTCCTGTGAATCCAACCAGTAACACTTACCGTACAGTCCGGTCTGATCGTCTGATATGTCGCATATCTCGCCTAGGGGTGGTAAACGTCAGACCCCAATAGCTTGATAAGTCGTGTCGATATGAGGTCTATAACAATTCGAGAAACTACTGGTAACACTTACCAGTAAATCTCAGCAACCCTGGCCAGGGATTTCTGGTTATAGCCAATCGAACACAGCGCAACATCAACTCCCTATACCGGGAGAGACGAATCCCCTCCTATCGCTCATTGCCTCCATGTGATTCGGGACTGTACCCAAAAACCACCGTTTTGCACGCCCTCTTGGACGTGGTAAGATGGAAATCAAAGCACAGTGGGAACCACACAAGACTCTATGACGATCTCGGATCAACAGACTACTCTGTACCAGTGTCACCAGAGAACTGCCATCTGACGTAAGGTATAATACCATCTGGGAGTTCTCGGCGAGTCCGTCCAGTGTACCCAGTCTCTACTGAGCACCCGTATATCATCTCTGATGTCAAACACCGATGGATATGGGATCATCCATCGCCCATCTGTATGGGTCGAGAAGGTACACGCTAGTCTACTCTGGTATATCGATGCCCCGTCTCGATACACCCACGACTAGGGACTTTGAAGGATGTACTTATGGACTACCATGTCCCCACTAGTATGATCTGCATCATAGTCCAGATAGTCAAGTACACATCCTAAGGGCTTTACCAACATGTAACAGAGAGACAAACAGTATACACGTTAAGGTAAAGAGTAACCAGATAGCGTACTATCATGTCGAGCAAGAAAGTCCTTCCTATATATGTCCCAGCATCCACTACAATATACATCCTATGTATAGTAATGGCCTCTAGGGCATACATATAACTAACAGATGCATCCCGAGTACAAAAAGCATACCGCTTTCCGGACTCCTCTGGGGATATTCTGCTATAAAGTGATGCCTTTCGGTTTGAAGAACGCCGGCGCCACTTATCAGAGGGCCATGACGAAGATTTTCGATGACTTCATACATGAAATCGTCCAATGCTATATCGGCGACCTCGTGGTTAAAAGCAAATCGTACGAGGAACATTGGGAGCATCTGAAAATCGTGTTTTAGTGCCTACGAAAATACAACTTGAAGATGAACCCTCTCAAATGCGCGTTCGGAGTCTCTTCACATAAATTCCTAGGATTCATCGTACGACACCGGGGCATCGAGATATACCCATCAAAGATTAAGGCGATCATGGAAATGCCTCCGACAAGAACTCTCAAACAACTGCGATCTTTTTAAGGAAAGCCCGCATATATCCGACGGTTCATAGCTAACCTCTACGGAAAATGCCGTCCCTACAGTCATCTAATGAAGAAGGGGACCCCGTTCGTCTGGGATCGCAAATGCCAAAGCTCACTAGACGAAATCAAGCAATACTTGCAGAATCCGCCAGTACTAACCGCTCGGTCAAGGGAAAGCCTCTCATCCTGTGCACAACAGCTCTTGAAGGTTCCTTAGGCGCGCTATGGGCACAAAAAAACGATCAAGGGAAGGAGCGAGCCCTCTACTATTTAAGTCGAGTTCTCCTGGGGGCAGAAAACAACTACTCCCCCATTGAAAAACACTGCCTGGAGTTAATCTTCACGATAACGAAGCTCAGACATTATGCGTTGGCGCATAAGGTCCACCTCATATCAAAAGTGGATCCTCCCAAATATTTGATGTCAAGAGCCATACTAACAGGGCGGCTCGCTAAATGGGCCCTAGTCTTAATGGAATTCTCGATAACATATCGACCGCTCAAGGCAGTGAAAGGCCAGGCCATCCCCGACTTCCTCGCTGAGCATCCGATACCTGTCGATTCACCCCTAAATTGCGAATCGCCAGATGAGCACGCGTTTGACACGATCGACGGGGGGAGAAAAGAGAATGATATCCGAAAGGAACTCTATTTCGACGGGGCATCTTTCATGAAGAAGCGAAAGCATATCTCCCTCATAATCAAATCTGGGTAGGCCTTATCTTCGTGAGTCCGCAAGGAGGGATAATGCGCTTTACCTTCTCTTTAACAGAGCTGAGGATAAATAATGAAGCCGAATATGAAGCTTTGATAGCAGGTCTTGAGATCGCTGTCGACATGGGGATCGAAAACCTCCTCATATACGGAGACTCCCAGCTGGTCGTTAGCCAAGTAAACGACGACTATCAAACGTGCAAACCAGAGTTGGTAAGGTACGGTGAGAGAGTGCAACAATTGCTGACTCAAATTCCCGCCTACGTCCTAGAAAGTATACCGCGTGCGGAAAATAGCAAAGCAGATGCATTAACCAAACTCGCTAAAGAACTGGCTGACGAAAACCTCCATGACGTAAGGATCGTTGTGCAAAGCCGTCGGGTTCTTGCACCAGCGGAAATATCTCCGGAGTCGTCTGAAGAAAAGGAAGCGACCAAGAAAACAACCCTACAAATAGAGGACCAGGATACGGCCAAGGATTGGAGAGAAGTCTTTATAGACTACTTCAAATCCCGTCGAACACCTGAAGATGCGTCCTCGAGACATCAGCACATTAAACGAGCTCTGTCTTTCGCCTTCGTCAATGATACTCTGTACAAGAGATCATTCGACTCTCTGTGGCTAAGATGCCTAGGACCGGAAAAAGCAAAGAAAGTCGTCCAAGAAACTCACGATGGACTCTGCGGTTCTCATCTAGCCGGGACGAAGATGAAGCTGAAGATCAAAAGGATGGGCTACTATTGGCCCACGATGATTCAAGACTGCCTCGAATACGCGAATCAGTGCCACTCGTGCCAGATTCATGGGGATTTCATCCATCAGCATCCAAATCCGCTACACTCAACAGAAGCTAGCTGGCCGTTCGAAATGTGGGGAACTGACATAATCGGGCTCATAGAACCAGTATCGTCCAGAGGACATCGGTTCATATTGGCGATGGCCGATTATTTCTCTAAATGGGCAGAAGCAGTACCGCTAAGAGAGGTGAAGACGGAGAATATTCTCCATTTCTTCAAGACACACTTCATCTATCGGTTCGGCACTCCACGACGGATTATCTCCAATAATGGGCCAGCCTACAGAAGCCACAAAATCAGCCGCTTCGCACAGCAGCATAACATAGACTGGAGATACTCTTCGGTCTATAATCCCCGAGCTAACGGCTTGGTTGAGGCTTTCAACAAGACATTGATGAAGATCATAAAGAAGACGGTGTCCAAAAACAAAAAGGACTGGCATGAGAGATTGCATGAAGCTCTCTGGGCGTATCGAACTATGTTCAAAAAAACTATGAATACAACGCCGTATGCATTGGTATTCGGCGCTGAATCAGTACTCCCCTTAGAGATAGAGCTACCCTCTCTACGAGTGGCAGTTCGTTATGAGCTAACAGATGAAGAGAATGCTCATCTTCGGCTGGAGGAGCTCGACGCCCTTGACGAAACCCGGCTCATGGCGCAGCAAAACCTGGAGGCTCACAAAGCAAGGATGACACGCTCGTACGAAAGATTGACTAGGCCGAGAACATTCCGCCAAGGCGAACTCGTGCTAGTCGTTAAAAGACCTATGATCCCCAATCGTGCCAAACGGGGGAAATTCGAGCCAAACTATGATGGCCCGTATATCATAGACAAGGTCTACCAAAGTAGGGCTTACTTGCTCATGAATATGCATGGCGAAAGACCCTTTAGGCCAATAAACGGTCGGTTGTTGAAAAAATATTACGCCTGACCGAAACGTCTGTAAACTACTACGAACCGCAGCATCCTAAGGCTGACGCAAAAAAATATAATAAAAAAAAGAGAAGAAAAAGAAGAAGAAAAAACGGTACGTCCATAAGCAAAATGGGCACGGATGAAAACCTGAAAGGGCTCCGTGAGTAAAAACAGCAGGGCTACCGGCGAGTTTGTGAAAACCCAAAAGGGCGCAATCTCGTTAAAAGACACTTGCAAGGTCCTCTCGACCTTGTAAGGAGAAAACTACCTGCGTGAGATCCTTACGACTTACAAAGGAGCGACACACTTAGGGATTCCCACGATTCCTAAGGAGAAATTACACTTACGAGATCCTCATGACTCGTAAGGAGAACCCTCTTATGAGACCCTCACGGCTCATAGGATTCAAAAGTCTTAAGTTACATGAATATGAACCTGTTCTTAAGCCATCACAATCCACAGACTGTCCTACAAACGGTTCAATATTGACCCTTGTATACAATCCACGGGCAGAAACAAACATCTCCCCCACCAAGTTCCGGCCAATGTCGCGAAATTTCCTTGCTTGGTGAACAACACTTGTAAGTCCTCTCGACTTATTAGGAGAAAACGCTCTTATGAGATCCTTACGACTTATAAGGAGAAAACTCTTATGAGATCCTTACGACTTATAAGAGAAAACACCGCTTAGAAGTTCTCATGACTTCTAAGAAGAAAACGCACCTATGAGATCCTCACGACTCGTAGGGAGAAATACCTTTATGAGACCCTTACGACTCATGAAGTCAAAAGCCTTAGTTGACAGGATCTTAACCCGGTCTACTAAGCCACCTTTTTTCAAACCGACAAAGGAAAATTCTGATTCGCTCCTGGCAATATCCCAGTTGTAGCCATACTGATGCCTAAATCGGTATCAAATCCCAAGTCCCATACTCGCGGCAAGAAATCAGTGAGCCATAAATGCATATGAAATAACCAAAATGATAGGGCAACTTGCAACAAAATCAGCAAGTAAAATATATGCATACAAAAACAGCCGAAATGATTGGGCAACTCGCAATAAAAAGTAGCAGGTAAAAAGAAAAAATAGCCGAAATGATTGGGCACCGCAAAAAATAACCGAAATGATTGGGCAATCGCGACTTTCGCGATGTAAAAAGCTGAATTGATAGAGCATCACGGGAAGAAATATAAAAAATGAAAGAATAAAACCTTTTGCCCTATAACCGAGTCCACATTGACCCCTGTATACAATCCATGGGCATAAACGGAAAAGAAACTACATTTCCCCATCAGACTCTGTCAAAGGGAGAGTCAGATCTCAGCGGCAACATCTATAGCCTAGAGACCAATAACGGTGTTCCTCCTTATTCTAACAGGATACGGACGCGACATCACCAATCGAAGCCACGGCAAAGTCCTAAGTTCCAAGACTCTACGGTTCACAGACAACCTAGAGTCATTAAATGATCCCGTCGCGGAAATACGTCAGCAAATGACCCCGTCTCGGAAATACGTCAGCCAATGACCCCGTCGCGGAATACTTCATCCAATGACCCCATCGCGGAAATATGTCATCCAATGACCCCGTCTCGGAAATATGTCAGCAAATGACCCCGTCGCGGAAATACGTCATCCAATGACCCCGTCTCGGAAATTCGTCAGCAAATGACCCCGTCACGGAAATACGTCATCAAATGACCCTATCTCAGAAATACGTCAGCCACTGACCTCGTCGTGGAAATACGTCACCCAATGACCCCGTCGCGGAAATACTTCATCCCATGACCCCGTCGCGGAAATACGTCAGCAAATGACCTCGTCGCAGAAATACATCATCCAATGACCCCGTGTCGGTAATACGTCAACAAATGACCCCGTCACGGAAATACGTCAGCAAATGACCCCGTCGTGGAAATACATCATCCAATGACCCCGTCTCGGAAATACGTCAGCAAATGACCCCGTCGCGGAAATACGTCAGCCAATGACCCCGTTGCGGAAATACGTCAGCCAATGACCCCGTCGCGGAAATACATCATCCAATGACCTCGTCTCGGAAATATGTCAGCAAATGACCCCGTCTCGGAAATACGTCAGCAAATGACCCCGTCGCGGAAATACGTCAGCAAATGACCCCGTCGCGGAAATATGTCAACCAACGACCTCCTCGTAGGAGCAGTGCTTCGACTCGGAAAAAGCCAACTCATCGATGACTTACAAGTCCTCTCGACTTGTAAGGGAGAAAATTCTCTTGTGTGATCCTTACGACTCTCAAGGGAAAGCACATTTAGGAATCCTCACGATTCCTAAGGAGAAAATACACCTACGAGATCCTCTGGACTTGAAGGGAGAAAAATCTTTATGAGACCTTCACGGCTTATAAAGTTGAAAAGTCTTAGGCGACAAACTTGAACCTGTTTCCTAAGCCATCACTACCTTACAAAGAGTTCAAGATGCACTGTTCTCATCTACAGGCCACAACTGCTAAAATAACATGCCGATAACACAGCAGAGAAAAGAAAGCGATAGTCGGAGATAAAAAAATGAGTCCTTTATTCATGAATTCGATTGAATACGAGATACATCATATAAAATAAAAAAAATGAATGAATGAAATGAATACATGTTATTCATAAATTACAATCGATACAAAGACGACTATTAAGAAGGAGGCGATTTTAACAAATCAGCAAGCCGTTCGCGTACTTTTCTCAGCTCCTTCTCAAGATCAGCCACTGCGGCTAGCTCCGCTTCAATTCGAGCTCATTGCTGCAAACAAGATGAAAGTTTCTCATTGATTTCCTGCTGAGCGGCCTCACGACTCTGCGCATCCCGCTCGGTTAGGTCGAGCTTCTGCCTCAGCGTTAGCCCGTCAGAAATACATCGTAGGAGGCCCTCAAAGATAGCTTTCAGCTGTGCAGCATTTACTTCAACCTGGGCGCACAGCCGGGCAGATTCGCCCGAAGCCTCCTCGCGTTCCTTCCGCTTCAGGGTCGCCTCTTGCTCGAAATGGCGGAGGAAGGGAACGCTCTGCTCAATCCATGCAACCCGTTGGGAGTTCAAAGCCAACATTTGTGAAGAAGGACGCTTGAGCTCAATCTCATGCAGACAGGCCTCGATCTGTCTGCAGTAATTAACCTAAGATTCGACGACGCCTTCACTATGGAAGTGCACAAGCGTCGCCAACATCGGATTAACCTCAGTAGCAAAATCAACAGCGAGTGCAGGGGCCTCCGCGTCAAGCTCCTCGATGGATTCACTCAACATACGTAGGCTGGTCACAGTGCCCTGGAAGATGGACGTCTGGAAAAGGGCCCTGCCGGCATTAAGATGCGAGACTCGAAGGGAGCTGGAGTCGGCGCGATTGCTGCGAAACAAATCATAGTCAGACGTCGGCTCAAGAGATAAAGAAAATGCACGAGCAATGAAGGTTACTATACCGGCTACGACAGGTGGCAGAGTTGGGAGTACCGGTGGCGCGACGATTCTCTCGTCCCCTCCTTCAATTTGTAGTGATGCAATCAATTCAAAATTAACAACGACACGATCATCCATAAAAGAAAGGAAAAGATGTCGGTTAAAAAAAACTATACTCACCGACACCAGCAGGTAAAGTGACTTCCGACTGGAAGGAGAAATGCGGGTTCAACACCTGATACAGTTGATCGAAGAGAACTCTTGCAAGGTTGCGACAATACATGGTCAGCACACGGAAGATGCTATCCCCGATTTAAATCAATCGCAAACCCATACCTTCCAGCATTTGAGAGGATATAAGAGGAGGCGAAGGGACGGCGACCATCGGAGCGGCAACTGGTGACACTTCTTCGGGTGGCACAACCTCAGCGTTTACCGCACCTACATTCGAAATGAACAAAATGTCATCAGAAGGGACCCAAAGGGATTATGAAACGAAAATTACGCAGCGACCTGAGACCTACCAGACGGGTCATCAGCCAAAACTGCGACAGAAGCATCACCGGGAGTCGCGACTTCTTCGATCTCATTTAGGGGAATGGTATCGGCGCCAGTGGCTTCATCCCCTGATTCTACAAGAGCCGTCGTGACACTCGTAATGACAGGCGATGGCAGGGAACCGCAGAGGGAAAGAGTGGCGGTTTGGACAGTCCCGGACTCCCGAGAGAGAGTAGACACTTCGGGCTCTGTGGTCGCCGTCATCTCACCTGCCACCTCATCGCCAGGACTTGGCCCTGCAAGATATGGTATATAAGAATTTGAAGATCAAATTCCAAGAAAAGACTCAGCTTTATGTTACCTTGGGGCGGCTTTTCGGTTTCTTCCCGAGCCGCGCGCACCATTTGTCTATGGACAGTAGACAGGGCAGCTAGAGCATCTTTGGAAGAAATAGCGACGGATGGAATAACGCTTGAACCTGCACCCACAGCCAAGCTTACATAACGTTCCCTCGCCGCACGCTTTCTACACTTCTTGTCAGCCTTGACAGTGAGAAAAGACCTCCTCAAGACCTCCATCAAAGTGACGTCATCGTCCGAGCTAGGAGCTACCACTGGAGCCGTTACAGCGTCCGTCATCGGCTGCTTAAGTGAAGCCTCTTTCGGCAATACTAGGGGAGCTGGGACTTCAGCAGCCGGCCCTGGAAGCGTCGCCGCGCCACCATACGGGATCGACACTGCACTCGGGATAACCTGAGTCGAGGTAGTCCCTGCAGTAAGATGAAAAAGAAAGGTCAGACTACCCATGAAGAAAAAGGGAATGAAGGCACAATGAGCCGAAATATACCGAGGCCCAAGGAAGCGCGAAGCTTCTCTTCCTCTTCAAAAGTCTTGAGGAAGCCGCGAGAGCCTCCGCGGCGGAGATACCTGTTGAAGAAGAAAGTGTCAGTCAAAACATAATAATTAAAATAGCCGCAAAAAGATACGACCGAAGGAAACCTGATTGTGCGAGGGTGATTAGTGCTGCTTCATCGCGAGCTAGTTGCTCTGAAACCGCGATAGCAGCCTCCAGATCGGTATCATCCGGCGCCATAAATAAACCCTCGTTGGTCCCGTACTCACTTAGGCCCTCGCTGTAAGAGGCATGAGGTTCCTGGCTGAATACAACGTCTGCAGAAAGTGTCGACTTCTTTTTCTTCTGCGAGCGAGTGCCGACAGCCGATAACACGAGCTTGCGCTTGGCGGGCAATTTGGGGCGACAAGTCCCGATCTCAGTACCCATGCCAGACTCAGGAGACGCTATAGCTACCGCTTCTACAGGAGTATGGGGTAGGGGAAGCTTAGGCATAACACGTGGTACCACAGCCGCAGCAGCTTCTCTCAAGGGAGGACGGACAATGGTCCGTCGCTTCAAGGTAACGGCTGGATTACCAGCGGGGGAGGTGCCCTTGCGATCAAGCAATAATCGCTTTTCTTCCCTAATAACGGCGCCCATCGAATGTTGATACCATGCCACATATACGTTCAGGATTCGCGGAATACAACTCGGCTCACTGATAAAGAAATTGGATCCGGTGTTCAACCGCATAAAACGGTGTAATGCGTTGCGAATACCTTCTTCTGTGGCAACTGGCTCAGCTAGGAAGGTCTCGAGCGGGACGCCCTGATTATAGCTTGATTGCTAGGCGAAATGGTGCGGGTTGTACCTCATGAACAACGCCGAATCATTCTGCCTAAACACGAGAAAGCCCGGCCTGATTGAATATAAATGAAGAATCTCCCGAGCTTTCAAAGTGGAGGCCCCGTCTTTAAAAGTGTCCCGCAGTGGCTGCACAGTTTTTGCGGATTCTTTGCCGATGGTTAAAACCTTATCGGCAAAGGTCATGCCATCTCCAACCATACGCGGACGAAGGAGCAAACCCCTAGCCTCCCGCTGTGACGGATTTAAAACGGACACGTCAACAAGGCGCATAATCTGAGGGAAGTTGTAACCGTCGTAGAAACGAGGTCATTTATGGGCACCAAAAGCGCCAAGTACGTGCAGCTCGATCCATGACGTAAAATAATGCAGCGAGAAAGTGACGGGCTGTACCCCGTCTGAGTGGTATCCGCCGCTAAGCTGCGACCATGGTACAGGTGTGCCAACCCAGCAATCTCGATAGCCACTTGCATTCCCGCAACCATACGATGGGCTGGGTAAAAGACTGATGGCCTCATATAACGAGGGTGCATTGGAAGCACGAACCAGTTTAACCATAAGCTAATGAACCCCAGCATGAATGTCTCTTCATCGACGTCCGGAACAGCAAGCTCCGCGAAGGGAACGACAGGAGCAGCCG
Organism: Agapanthus africanus; assembly: GCA_030015575.1. Classification (NCBI taxonomy): domain Eukaryota; kingdom Viridiplantae; phylum Streptophyta; class Magnoliopsida; order Asparagales; family Amaryllidaceae; genus Agapanthus; species Agapanthus africanus. The sequence goes on from CM057343.1 coordinate 635,465,036, forward strand.
GAATAAAGAAACTTTTTAAATCCGCCTCCGCAGTCGGTTGGTTATCCAAACCAAAACCAAACGAATCGTCAAGCTTGGCAAACAGCGCAGCTTGCTTCGATAAGGCTTCCGGACAAAGAAAGCGAGCGATGAAGTCTACATAGCTGACTTCATGCCCTCCGAACTCCAGAAATAGACTTTCCTATATATTCAACACCTTGATCAAGCTTGGAAATTGGTGTTGAATGGCGTTCTCCGGGGTAAGACCCATTACCACTGATTTGGTGGCAAAGATATACTCATCCGGAGGAAGAAACTCCTCGTAGTGTTCTCCCCTAACGGGTAAGCCAGAGATCTCTGCAAACTCCTCTAAAGATATTGAGACTTCTCGATCCGACAGAAGGAAGGTGTGGGTCGGAATATTCCATTGCTCCAAAAAATCCTTGACCCACTATGCAGGAGGCATGAAATATTGGAAGAGAGACGCATAAACGGTGGGGTACAACCCAAGCCTCGGCAGCAACAATCTCTGGGCCGACAAAATGTAGCGGGCCTACTGCAAATACCCAACTGGATGACGAGGAGTTAGGCCTATCATGTACGGCTGTCCCCAAGGGCGCGACTCGCCCTGGCATATACGGCGCCCTAGAGTATCCAAAGCCGTCGGCGGCTGTATGGGTATCGCGGCCATAGAAGGCTGAAGGCAACCCTCTGAGATCCAGTTGACCTCCTCCACAGCGTAATTCACCGGAGGTGCGTCAACATAAGGGATCGCCGAAATGGGCTCCGAAGGTGCTGCGCAAGAAAAGCTCCACCGACCCCTGATAATTTGATTGTACCATATTCCCCATAAATGAAGATTCTTTTGCTCCGGGTCGTGATCTTTGATCGGTGCAAATACTTTCCTATCCACAAGCGCTTCAGGGAATCTACTTTCCGAACGAATAAACGGGAAGGAAATGTCGAAAGACATAGTATCTGCGCGAAAAAGAACAAAAGTTAGCCGTCAATGCTACAGTTTAAGTTCTGGCACTTGGTACTTTAAATTCGTTCCACACCGCAATGCAGTGGAAAGGGACCAAGGGGGACCCACACAATCTAGATGATGGCTCATCATTAATAAAACAGTCTCATCATTTGATGAGACAGTCATTAAAAGGATTCTCATTTAATGAGGGCCCCTTGGGCTAAGGAGTAAATCTCCCTTGAGAGCAAGCGCTCTACAACAAATATGACATCTGTCATAATTAATGATGAAGGGAATAAAATTCCCCCTAAAAAATTCTAAAGAGTAATACTCTGCGAAGAAGATGAAATAATCCATCAAAAACCCTAAAAGCAAAGATTTACTGAGTTAAAAACTCTGAGGTCTTTATGATCTGTAAGATGAACTCTAAGAGTTCTTCTTTAATGGGTTAAGAGACCCTAAGAAAGATCTCTTTAGATCTACGATTTCAAGAGAGCAAAGCTCTGTTAAGAAAACCCTAAAAGTTTCTTTAGATCTATGATCTGAAAAGAGCAAGGCTCTGTTAATGGGTGAAACCCTAGATTATGAAGTAATCCCTTCAAAGATTTAATCTTTACCTAAAATTTTCGACAGGGTTCTGACTCTAAGAGAGTTCTTAAGACAGAGAGCTTGACTCTGAAGGAGAATTAATTCTCAGAAAAATAAGAAAGAAGATGAACAAACAGTCATTCAAGGGCCAAAGGCCCTATTTATAGACACTGAGAGCCGTTTCAACTTCTAAGTTGATCCAATAGCGGAGATGCTGCCACCGCTGCACTCACGTGTAAGCCATGTGAGTGCAACGGTGGGGGGGCATTTGTTTCCCCAATCAGAGCAAAGCTCTGTTCAAATTTTGAAATTTAAAATGAAGCAGCGCTTCATAAAAGCGCCCGCGCTAAGAGTCAAAGACTCTGATGCAGCGCTCACGTGCAAAGCAAGAGAACGCTAGATGCGCTAGCAGCGCCAGCGCTAAGAGTCAAAGACTCTGATGCAGCGCTCACGTGCAAAGCACGAGAGCGCTAGAGCTAAGCGCGCTAGCACCAAGAGTCAAGGACTCTGATGCAGCGCTCACGTGCAAAGCACGAAAGCGCTAGCGCTGGAACTAAATGTTCCCCACCCTTGGATCAAACATCCAACAAAGATGACTAAAATTCATCAAATCATCTCTGAAAATTAGAGCACTGTTAGATCAAAGATCCAATAGTGATTAAAAATCACCAAGGTAAAGAATAAGTTATGTATGGGAAAATATTTTCCTAATCTTGTTAAAAACAAGAAGATTGCCTTCTGTAAAATAGAAGCTCTTGGATCAAATATCCAACGGTGGGAAACATCCCCAAATCAATCAGAGGAAAGATTTCCTTAACTGATTCAACAAATCAGCCTCCCCTATATAAAGGACCGAAGACTTCAAGTCTTGCATAAAGGAACCCCCTACAAACATTGAGAAATTTCAAAGAGAAGAGCAAGCTCTCGGAAGAAGAATTTCTTCAAGGTAAATAAAACAGAGAGATCAAAGCATCTCATCAAAAGAAGAAGAACCTAGTTCTTTTTCTAAATCATAGATCTATAAGACATAGGTCTTTCACAAAAAGAGATCACAACATCTCATCATAAAAAGGGGGGAGAAGAACTTAATTCCCTTTAGATCACAGATCCATAAAGACAAAGTCTTTCACAATAAAAACATAAGAGATTGTAACATCTCCTATAAAAATAAGAACCTTGTTCTTAAAGCCACGAGACAAAGTCTCTTATAAACGAGAGTTTAATTCTCAGAGTGCAGAACTGATCAAAGCAGTCTAAAAAGAGCCTTAGCGCTCCAATTAAAAAGAAGCTCCTTAGCGCTCCAAGACTGGCGCACAGCGCTGCAGCGCTCCTAGCGCTCCAATTTAAAGAAGCGCCTTAGCGCTCTAAGTCTGGTGCACAGCGCCGCAGAGCCTTAGCGCTCCAATTTAAAGAAGCGCCTTAGCGCTCCAAGTCTGGCGCTCAGCGTCCAGCGCTCCAAGCGCAATATTTAAAGAAGCGCCTTAGCGCTCCAAGACTGGCGCACAGTGCCGCAGCGCTCATAGCGCACCAACGCTCAGCGCCAAGCGCACTACATGCTCCTCACGTGGATGCTATTTTATAAAGAGCTCTATGCACTCATTGACTGGCGCTTAGCGCCAAGCGCGCCACATGCTCTTCACGTGTGCGCTATCTCATAGGAAGCGTCTTAGCGCTCTAAGTCTGGCGCTCAGCGCCAAGCGCGCCACGTGCTGCTCACGTGGGAGCTGAGGGAACACAAACTGTTCTTTAAATAAATCCCTAGAGCCATAATGAGGGCTCAACGCTCAATAAAAGACAAAAAGGTTGTCAGAACCCAAACCTATGCTCAGCATTGTTAAATGAAAAAGGATCGAGCCTAATTAAATGTCCAACATTTTAACTGAGTGGGCCGAGCCCAAGTTGGCCACAAATCCCTAATTTAGATTAATTGAGCCCATATGCTCATAATTTTTTTTAACCGATCTTAGTCCCAAACTTGACTACAGATCTCCCAACCAACATTGGTTCAAGGGTACATCTCTTCATACCTCTGATATACGTCGTTGTAATTCCTCAACGTCTTCAGAGAGATGGAAGGTCCCAATAACCAATAACTTTTGGTGCATCCCCAAATGGTTGAACCAAAACCGCACGGACTATGACGTCTTTAAACTGGACTGTGATGTCCTTAAACTTTACGAGCCGTGGGGTCCTTAAACTCATGGACTATGATGTCCTTAAACTTTATTGACTGTGAGGCCCTTAAACTCATAGACTATGATATCTTTAAACTTTACAGACTATGACGTCTTTAAACTGTCACGGACTATGATGTCCTTAAACTTATAGACCGCAATGTCCCTAAACTAAAACAATAAGAGCCCAAATGCTCTTTTGTTGGATCTAAATGATCCTGTTAAGTAGATCTTAGTCTAAAATTAGACTAACGTATCTTTAACAAACGTTTAAGTTGATCTTAGTCTCAAATGAGATTAACGATCCTTAAACCCAACCCAAAACAAAATCTAAGAAAATACGGATTTGGACTAATCCACGCCCTATGGGTGACAACATAAATTAGTCTCCGTATACAATCCACAGGCAACCAAAAACAAAACAAACACACACGACACGAAGTGACCATCTGGAGAAGGAGAAAGTGGTTACCGCGATGCAGTAGCGTAATTAACTGCAGGGGCTTGCGCCTGCAGGGAAGAGCGTCCCCACAATAAAAAACCCCTCACAATGAGGGGGAATCTGACGAAGTCTGGTACATCGGCCATATCCGTCTAAACCTTCGATACATGGTGCTATAAATCAACTTGGCATCTTCGGAGAGATGAACGGATAAAACCAAATAGTATCTGCCCCCAAATTCAGGCAAGACGACCTACGCGGTTTTTTCTCTGTTTTCGGTGGCGAACATATACCATCTAGGAGTTCTCGGCGAGTCCTGTTCGGTGTACCCATTCTCCAATGAGCACCTGTGTACAATCTTTGATGTCAAACACCAATGGTTGTGGGATCAACCATCGCCCCCAGGATCAAGAAACGTACACACTAGTATACTCTGGTAATATCGGTGCCCTGTCTCGATATACCCTCGACTAGAAACTATTAAAGGATATGCTTATAGACTGTCCAGGCCCCACTAGTGTGATCTACATCATAATCCTGGCAGTCAAGAATAATCCTAAGGGCTTCATCAACATGTATATAAAGATATGAAATACAATACATCACACGTTAAGATGAAGATAAATCAGATAGTATACTATCATTTCGAGCAAAGATTGTTTATGTACATATGCATGCCTAGCATCCTATACAATACAGACCTTTAGGGCATACATATCTAACAATCTCCCACTTACACTAAGGCCTATAGTTGGTGCAATAAGTTCCCACTGTCTACACTAGAACCAGTTGCCGGCGTACCGCATGCCCAACAGCTTGAACAGTTTCTCAAACTGTACTTGAGGGATGGCCTTGGTGAATGGATCTGTTGTGTTGTCTTTCATGTCTACTCTTCGTATCTCGATGTCCTGGCAATCCACTATCTCCCTGATGAGGTGATACCGCCTCAAGATATGTCTGGATTTCTGATGGGACCGCGGTTCCTTTGCCAAAGCCATGGCCCTATTGTTATCGCAATACAGAGGTATTGGATTAGTAATGGATGGAACCACCTGAAGTTCAGAAATGAACTTCCTCATCCAGAATGCCTCTTTTGCGGCATCATTAGTAGCAATATACTCAGCTTCCATCGTGGAGTCAGCGATGGTATCTTGCTTGGAACTCTTCCAACATACCTCCCCTCCATTTATGGTAAATACAGACCGTGAGATGGACTTACTATCATCCTTGTCGCTCTGGAAGCTGGAGTCGGTAAAGCCCTCTATTTGGAGATATCTGTTACCATACACCAAGAACATTTCTTTAGTTCTTCTCAAGTACTTCAGAATGTTCTTCACAGCAGTCCAGTGTTTCTCCCCTGGATTGGATTGATACCTGCTTACTGCACTCAGTGCATAAGCTACATCTGGGCGAGTACACAACATCGCATACATTATAGATCCTATTGCCGAAGCGTAGGGTATAATGCTCATGCAAGCCCTCTCCTCATCAGTCTTTGGAGACATCTCTTTGGAGAGGGTGATCCCGTGACAAGCGAGTAAATTACCTCGCTTGGAATCTTTCATACTAAACCTCTTTAGTATAGTGTCGATATATCTCGATTGGGACAATCCCGATAATTTCTTAGATCTATCTCTGTAGATCTTAATTCCCAGAATATACGAGGCATCACCCAGGACTTTCATGGAGAACCTCTGCGATAATAATAGTTTGACCGATTGTAGCATAGGAACATCATTTCCTATCAAGATAATGTCATCCACAAACAATACGAGGAATGTAACAGTACTCTCTACAATCCTTTTATAAATACATGGTTCATCTACATTTTTGATAAAACCAAACTCTTTGATTGTATCATCAAAGCAGATGTTCCAACTCCGTGATGCCTGTTTTAATCCATAGATGGATTTAAGCAATCTGCATGCTTTTCCGCTGCTCCCACTATCAATGAAGCCTTCTGGCTGATTCATAAAATCGCATTCTTCTAAATCACCATTTAGAAATGCCGTTCTAACATCCATCTACCAGATCTCATGGTCATAGTGAGCAGCTATAGCAAGCAGGATCCGAATGGATTTGAGTATCGCGACTGGTGAAAAGGTTTCATCATAGTCCGAGCCTGGTCTTTGACGAAATTCTTTTGCTACCAGCCTAGCTTTATAGGTCTCCACCTGACCATCCACACCGATCTTTCTCTTAGAGATCCATTTGCACCCTATGGATTTTACTCCAGAAGGTGCAACCTCCAAAGTCCATACTTTGTTGGTGTGCATGGATTCCATTTAGGATCTCATGGCATCCAACCACTTTACTGAGTCACCACTCGTGATAGCTTGCTGGAAACTAGTAGGATCATCATCATCCATGATGCAATCTTCTCTATCACCATCAATTAGAAAACCGTAATATCTATCAGTAGGCGAGAAGTCCTACTAGATCTACGGAGTGGCTGAGGTTCATCAAGTTTTATTGAAACCTCAGATTCAACTAAATCATCGGTAATTGTTTGTGTATCTGGAATTTCTTCAAGTTCTACCGCATTGCCAACAGTATCATTTGTAAACAAATCATTTTCTAAAAATGTGGCATACTGAGAAACAAACACCCTTTGTTCCTCCTTGTGGTAGAAAAGATATCCATACGAGTGTTTTGGATATCCCACAAATTTATACAAAACCGATCGTGTCTCGAGTTTGTCTGGATTCTTCTTTTTCACATAAGCCGGACAACCCCATATCCTAACTCGTTTAAGAGATGGAATCTTCCCATACCATATCTCATATGGAGTGGTAGACACGGTTTTGGTCGGAACCCTATTCAATAGATATATCGCAGTCTCCAATGCGTGCCCCCATAATGAAAGTGGTAACTCAGCATCACTCATCATTGATCGTACCATATTTAATAGGGTACGATTCCTCCGTTCCGAAACACCGTTGTGCTGTGGTGAGTACGGAGGAGTGAGCTGAGAGAGAATCCCATTCTCTTTTAGTAAATTTAGAAACTTTGAGCTTAGATACTCACCTCCTCGATCCGATCAAAGTTTCTTGATACTCAAGCCTGTTTGTTTTTCTACTTCAGATTTATACTCCTTGAACTTTTCGAAGGATTCAGACTTATGTTTCAACAAGAACACGTGTCCGAATCTCGAGAAATCATCAGTGAAAGTTATGAAGTACGAAAAACCACCTCTTGCATGTGTAGACATTGGTCCACATACATCACTATGTATGAGGCCTAAGAGTTCAGTAGCTCTCTCTCCGTGTCCACTAAACGGAGTTTTGGTCATTTTACCTTTGATACAAGACTGGCAAGTCGCATAAGATTTATATTCAAAGGAGTTTAAATATCCATCTTTATGTAGCTTGGTTAGTCTTGTTTCATTAATATGTCCAAGTCTACAATGCCAAATGAAAGCTTCATTTATATCTGAAATCTTCCTTTTGTTTGTGTGTTGTATATTGAAAACTGTATGTTGATTTAGAACGTATATCTCGTTATTTAATGTACCAGACCCAATCAACTCTTGATTAAGATTAATGCTCATAACATTAGACTGTAATACAAAATTATATCCTTCATTGTCAAACAACGATATTGATATAATATTACATAACATTGAAGGCACAAAATAACATGGGTTCAAAACCAATATACAACCCGACGGAAAACCAAGGTGATACTCTCCTACCGCTACAGCATATACAGAGGAACCATTCCCAACTCGAAGAGTGTGATCACCTTTCTTCAAAAACCTGCTATTTCTCAGCCCCCGCACACAATTGCAGATGTGAGATCCTGACCCGGTATCTAATACCCAGAAAGCAGAGTTGATTGAAAAACGGTTTTCTGTTACAAACACACCTGAAGTGGAAGAATCACCATGCTTCTTCTTCTTGAGGCCGGCCAGGTATCCAACGCAGTTTCTCTTCCAGTGCCCAGTCTGGTGGCAGTGGAAGTATTCCCCTCTTCCTGTCGCAGCAGCCCCTATCCTATGCTTTCCCGATGCCTTTTTCGCTCCTCCTCTCGGCTTGATGGGATTCTTTTTCTTCTTTCCCTTGCCCTTAGTTTTCGGGACGGAAGAGGAAGATAGCCCAGCAATTAGAGCGGGAGTTTTCGCTACCTTTAGCGTGCTCTCTGTACTCCTCAACATATTGAGGAGTTCAGGTAATGACTTATCCATGTTGTGCATGTTGAAGTTTACAATGAACTGAGCAAAGGTAGGGGGAAGGGACTGTAGAACAATATCAACATACTGTTCGTTCTCCATGGCCCAACCCAGGCCCTCTAGTTCCACGATAAGTCCAATCATCTTCAATACATGGTCACCTACAGACGTGCCAGCAGCCATTCGCATCTGAAATAACTTTCGAGATGCCTCGTATCTGAGAGTGCGAGATTGCTCTCTATACAACTCCTTTGTATGGAGAAAGATGGATTGTACATCCATCTTCTCGTGCTGCTTCTGATGTTTATTGTTAATAGAAGTAAGCGCGAGGCACTTGGCTGTTGCACAGTCTATATCCCATATCTTGCAGATTTCTTTATCCATAACTGAAGAATCAGGGCCTAGGCTAGGAGGGGCTGGAGTAGTCAAGACGTATGCGACCTTATCATAGGTAAGGTCAATATTTACGTTTCTTATCCAATCTTTGTAATTCGGTCTCGTGATTTTATTCTTGTCTAATAAAATCTTAAGTCCCGTCATAGGTATCTGCCATTAGGAGAGAGAAAAGGAGACACTCAGCGATTGCTCTTGTATAATTAGATTGGTTATTAATCTTATCTAATCGATGTCTCCCACTGCTTTTTATCAAATTTTCTTTCAAACCTTAAAAAGAAAATTAGCCAGGATTAATTGCAATCTAAAAGTTCGCTAACCGGTCGGCCAGGCCAGTGTCGGTACTTCGAGGGAGGTTCCCCATGCTTTCGCACGGACCTAATTAAAATTAACCTCGTTTTCCTAGAGGCATAACCCCGTTGACACCTTTCTAGACACCTACTGGATTAGCTAATTGTAAAGTGCAAAACTCTCCCGGGAGTAACTTTTACTCACAGTGGGATCGGGATCCAACTATCAAATAGAAGGTATGCAATCTCATTGCAAATTTCAACTCGTGAAATTCCCGATATGGTTTTTACCCCTAGTGTCTTATGACCTTAACTATGGTCAACAAATCATAAACACTAGTCAAGTTCTACCCGCCATTTCGTGATTTATTTAGACTCACCCGCATGACCCTTAACTATGGTCAATAAAGTCATACGAATGTCCTAATCGATCGCATCAAATACTTTGTAGGAAGAAATCACTTAGCTATCGTACATCACGCCTTAACTATAGTCAACAAATGTGGCACGAATACTAAGTACTCTGCTTCCTAAAATGGCGGAGGGCAATGGATGGTTTTTATGAAAACCCTTAACGTTTGGAACTTGATATCGTTGTAGAATCTAGTGAAAGGAGTGGTTTAAGCTCCAGTTTAAAAATCGAATGGTATTGTAGTATCTTTCCAATTTTGCTAAAGAGGTCACTCTCGGTGAAGGGATCTCGGCTCTTTCCTTATCGAATAAGGTGCTGGATATTCATGAATACCACGATGCAAAGCAAAAATTAGATCAACTATAAAAATAATCGAGTGCTTTGTAACATTTGCTAGTTTCGCTAAAAGGGTCACTCCCGGTGAAGGGATCTCGGCCCTTCCTCATCGAATGAGGTGTTGGATAATCATCAAGGAATACCACTATGCAAAGCAAAAACTAGAGTTCCCATTTTAAAAACTTTAATTCTACAATATCTTTAGGTTTCTTTTTCTTAACATTAATCACATTAATGTTGTCCCATCATTTACGTTTCTTAAACATCACAGAAAGAAATGAAAATAGAACGTACGCTTATGCCATCGGCATTCGCCATGGGGCCCCGTCATCCACCATTAGATTACTTAACTAACGGCAGAGCGGAGTCTGGACTAGCGCGGGTGCAAAACATAAGCAACGTTTGTTATATATCTCATATATAAATAGCCATATGTCGCACGCATTTATAAACATTCCATATTACAGATGAATACATTGTATATACTAGGAATTCCGTATTTCATTCAAGCCCTTAATGAAAGACGGGTTCCACGGTCGTGATGAATAGCCAAATCCTACCCTAGACCCCTACGGGTGTAGCAAACTACCCACCAAATTTCCGAAGTGAAGCAACCTCCCTCAACAAAGTGAGTAGGCCACTCGGCACTTCGAGAACCCGGTAGTTTGTGCACCCCACCTTAGGTCTGACCTAGGAGCAAAAACAGTAAAAAGAAATTATACAACGGTGGCTACAACCTAAACCTGGATGTGCCCCGCAAAATAATATTACATTGCTTTTTACAATTTACATGAATGATAAGAAAAATGCTCGTCTCACATCCCCCGGCTATTCATCCACGACGATCCAACATATTCATATACACATACCATCATATGATATCATTACAGATGTGTGCAACCCCGACTAATCGATGTATAGCAATTAGTCGACATTTCCAAACACGCATACACATCATAAAGCTTATAAAGTAACCGCGACATTAGAATTCCGCACGCAATTAGCAAACTAAACCAATTTTCCAACACTTGAAAAATTTACTGAGCTAAAGTTCCAAAACCGTTCGTTTAATGCCAATCCGGAAGTCGAATCGAACTCGAAACCCACCTAAATCTTCGCGTAGGAGAAGATTATGAAATATACTATCGAATGGGGGGCCTCAAGGGGGTACCTACCCCCGGGGGCCACCTCGAGGTGGCCCCTAGGGGAAGGCAGACCCGAGAGCACCTATATGGGGTACTCTCGGGTCACCCACCCCCAAGGCTACCTTGAGGTGATCTTGGGGTGTGGGTCCTACCTCTGGTCCCCCTCGGAGTGTCCTTAGGGTGCGCACGCTCCACCCCGCGGCTTCTCAGTTCAAACCGTGAGCCCGCGTGGTGTGCAAACAACTCAAAACTATAATTTCGCAACCGTTTTTATTGACAGTTTTTGTGCGATAAAAACGGCGGATTTCTAACGTTGCTACAAGCCATTTAAGGTTTAAGAGAGGCTCTGATACCATGTTAGTGGATATTTCACACCCTCACAACACTTGTGAGGAGGCAGAAGTGGCAAACGAAAAATTTCTTGCATGCAACACCCACAATAAAACAAAGATCATGTGCTTAGACCTTAACTAGCAAACCCTATCTAGAGTTCTTAACTACTATGAAAGGGTTATACCTAATGAACCGGTCCTTCGGGTCTTCTTTTTGGATGCAACTCCTAGGCTCTTTGGATGCTTGTGATGTCCTCGATCTCCGGCCACCTCAAGACGTAGATGATCTACCCGAGAGCTATGGAACAAGCTTCAAACTCTTCTCAAGAGTTAACTAAAAGATCAAGTGTGCTAGAAATGACCACTTAGATGATGTAGAGATCATGTAGTGGATTAATATGTCTCTTTAGCTTTTGTTTCACAACACATGTGAAGGATAAAGCTAAGAGGAGGAAGAAGGATAAATGAGGAGAGAGAAGATGAGAGTGATGAATGAAAAATCAAGCATGAAAAAAATGATATGGCTCAAATGAAAATAATTGAAGCATGAAATAAAATAATGCACCATGCTTCAATAGTAATCCCAAATGAATAAAAAAGATATAAGCCATTCCTTCACCCATGCTTGGACTATCTCCAAATTCCACCTCATAATTTCCATTTTCACAAAATGAAAACCATTTATGAGGTGTCCCCTTTTAGAAGTTATTCTTGTATAATTACAAGAATACCCATCCACCGTATACCGTATAAGTATACCCATATTCGAATTCTGAAAAATACGAATATAAATAATCCAATAATATAATACCGGTATCTGGCTTAAACCAAAGCCAACCAGTATTATCCTTCCGATCATTATTCCTGTAACCATTACACGAACATGATCGAAACCCTGCCGTAACAACTTACGGCCTCTACATCTTTTGCCTGAACCAGGGAACCCTCTGTGTGGGACTCTAAAGACTCGACAGTACGCTGGCAGTGGGTTTAACCAAAAGCATGTCAGCGGTACTAGCTGTGCGTAACGGCTACCAAGGTACGTGACGAAAAGGTGGCCGACGAGGGAACTCATCCCAACCCTAACGAGCCTATAAGCAACACTTACCGTACAGTCCGGTCTCTTCGTCTGATACGTTGTATATGAAGTCTAAGGGTGGGAAATGTCAGACCCCAGTAACTTTATAAGTCATGCTGATTTATGCGGCCCATAACGGTTCGAGAAACTACTGATAACTCTTATCAGTAAATCTCGACAACCCTGGCCAGGGATTTGCTGTTATGGCCGATCAAGCATAGCGCGACATCAACTCCCTATACCGGGAGAGATGAAACCCCTCCTATCGCTCACTGCCTCCATATGATTCAGGACTGTACCCAAAATCCACCAGTTTGCACGCCTCAGTAGAGCCGTGGTAGGGAGGAAATCAAAGCACGGTAGGAATCACACAAGACGCTATGACGATCTCGGGACTACAGACTAACCTATACAAGTGTCACCAGAGAACTGCTATCTGACAATAGGTATATATACCATCTAGGAGTTCTCAACGAGTCCTGTTCAGTGTACCCATTCTCCTATGAGCACATGTGTACAATCTTTGATGTCAAACACCAATGGTTGTGGGATCAACCATCGCCCCCAGGGTCAAGAAATATACACACTAGTCTACTCTGGTAATATCGATGCCTTGTCTCGATATAACCTCGACTAGAAACTATTAAAGGATATGTTTATAGACTTCCCAGGCCCCACTAGTATGATCTACATCATAATCCTGGCAGTCAAGCATAATCCTAAGGGCTTCATCAACATGTATATAAAGATATGAAATACAACATATCACACGTTAAGAGGAAGATAAACTAGATAGCATACTATCATTTCGAGCAAAAATTGTTTCTGTACATATACATGCCTAGCATTCTATACAATACATGCCTCTAGGGCATACATATCTAACAATATCGCCGGACATAAAGCAAGTCAAACAAGCACCAAGAAGAATGCGGCTCGAACTTGAGATGAGTATAAATGCTGAGGTCAAGAAACTAATCGACTCCGGCTTCATTGAAGAAGTTCAATATCCTGACTAGATCGCCAGCATCGTTTCGGTGATGAAGAAAAATGGGATGGTGCACATCTGCGTGGACTTTCGGGATCTTAACAAAACTTGCCCGAAGGATGACTTCCCAGTACTTATTACCGAGCTGATGATCGATAACATGTCTACGCATGAGGTATTCTCTTTCATAGATGGATCTTCAGGATACAATCAAATAAAAATGCATCCTGAAGACCAAAAGCATACTGCCTTCCGGACTCCGCTGGGCATATTTTGCTATAAGGTAACGCCCTTCGGTCTGAAGAACGCTGGCGCTACCTACCAGAGGGCCATGACTGTAGGGTGTTTTTCGTCACCCCATTGAGATGGGAATATGCGCGCGCTTGTCAAGCGCATTACAGATTCCCCCTGCCTAAGGTAGGCTGGGGTTTATTGATTGTGGGGATCCGAATCTCCGGCAGCCGCAGACTAAGCTGCCGTTAATTACCCCTCGCCTTTGGAGCGAGAGAACCTCCGATTGACGGGTCAAACAGGTCATGCGAACTCAACGTGTAGTATTGTGTTTTGAAGAGGTTTTGGATATATCGGGAGCCCCGCAGAGATTTTACGGGGGTCCCGCTACCCGGATAGCGGGCTGGGGGTCAAGGGGGCTAGTAGCCCCCTTGCGGGGTGCGAGGCAGCGCCCCGTTAGAATTTTTTTCTAACGGCGACAGTGTTGCTGAGTATTTGTGTGTGTATGTGTGTGTATATACTAATATATATAAAAAAAAGGAAGGGCATCCAAAGGATGGGTGAGAGAAGGCGCCAGCGCCTCACGTGCGCGGCACGCTGGCATTGGGCGCTGGCGGTAGCGCCAGGCACTTGGGTACTGGAGCTAGCGCTTTGGGAGCTAGCGCCTCACGTGCCCGGTAGGTGGGCGCTCGGGCGCTGGCGCTATCGCTTCGGGCGCTGGCGCTATCGCTTCGGGCGCGAGCGCCTCACGTGCCCGGCACGTGGGCGCTGGCGCTTTGGGTGCAGCGCCTCATGTGCCCGGCACTTAGGCGCTCGGGCGCTGGTGCTAGCGCTAGCGCTTTGGGCGCTGGTGCTAGCGCTAGCGCTTTGGGCGCTGGCGCTAGCGCTTCACGTGCCTGGCACGTGGGCGCTTGGGCGCAAAAAAAGGGTTTTTGCCCCTGAAATAGGAGTTAAACTCCAAAAGAGGATTTTGAGTGGAGTTAAACTCCAAAAGATCTGGATTTGGAGTTAAACTCCTTTGAGGATTTGGGTCTTGGAATTGAACTCTCTAAAAATCTTCAGAGGTTCTTCTCTCTTAAGCCTTGGATATTCTCTTGAGTCTTGGATCTTTTCCAAAGTGAGATTTTCGAAGATGGGTCTCCTTCTTCCTCCTCTTTATTGGCCGGATCTTAGAGGAAAAAGGGGAGGTGAGGTTCAAAATCACCCCTTTTTGAGATCTAATGGAAGATCTGAACTCCCCTTTGTGGCTTTTTTGGTGAAAAACTATTTATTTTTATAAAAGGAAGAGTAAAAATCTTGATTTAATTCAAAAGAGGAAGAAGGTTTAGAACCTTGAGCAAAAAGAAGAAGGAAGCACAAAGCCTAGAATTTGAGAGAATGAAAAGTTGTCATAGATATTTTTATCATGTTTGCCTTTATAGGCTACAAACTTTACATATAGCCCCTTGGGCTTTACAAAATGGTATTTTTCCCAACCCATGCCTCATGTGCTCATATCTTTTGCACATGAGCCATTGGTTTTACAAAAAAATTGGCTTTATGCCCATTTTTCTTACATTTATTCATAAAATAAAATAAAAGAAAAATACATCAAAATTATTTATTACAAAATTTTTATTTTGGCATGGGGGAGGCCGGCGGCTTCATGTTCGGGCTCGACCCGGACATTGGCCCACTTGACCTGGGCTTGGGCTCACTTGGTTTGGGGTTGACTTTGATTTTGACTTGGTCAGCCGGGGTGTAAATTTTGACCCCAACAAATTGCCCCCCATCAATAAATGCACACCACCTGTGTGGGTTGTATGCATGAAATTGATGGGTCTTCTTTTGCGTGGAGGTCAACTTGATCTGGTTCCCGTTTTAACGACGTGGAAGTCGATGCTGCCATTTTTTGCGACGTGGACGGTTGGTGCTGCCCTTTTAGCGACTTGGACGGTCGATGCTACCCTTTTTGCGACTTGGACGGTCGGTGCTGCCCTTTTAGTGACGTGGACGGTCGGTGCTGCCCTTTTAGCAACTTGGACGGTCGGTTCTGCCATTTTTGCGACTTGGACGGTCGGTGCTGCCCCTTTTAGCAACTTGGACGGTCGGTGCTGCCCTTTTTGCGACTTAGACGGTCGGTGCTGCCATTTTAGCGACATGGATGGTCGGTGCTGCCCTTTTAGCGACTTGGACGGTCGGTGCTGCCCTTTTTGCGACGTGGACGGTCAGTGCTGCCATTTTAGCGACGTGGACGGTCGGTGCTGCCCTTTTAGCGACGTGGACGGTCGATTCTGCCATTTTACCGACTTGGACGGTCGATGCTTCCCTTTTAGCGACTTGGACGGTTGGTGCTGCCCTTTTAGCGACATGGACGGTCGATTTTGCCATTTTAGCGACGTGGACGGTCGGTGCATGATTTGACTTGCTTCGCTTCTTGCGGTGTCACGGTTGAAGTTGACTTGCGATTTGACTTGTTTCCGAGGTGGAGCTTGATTCCGCCTGGGAGGTCGTTGGTTGTCTTGCCGGTTTGATATGATTTGGGTTGACATCAGCATTGTTATACTGGAATATGATACCAGGAGCGAATCATCATCTGCCATGACAGGATTTGGGGATTTTGGTTTTGGTTTGGCATCAGCATCGCTGCATTGGAATATGGTACCAGGAGCGAATCATCATCTGCCATGAGGAGATTTCCCTCGTTCCAGTTTAACGACTTAGGGGTCATCTGTTCCCAGTTTAACGACTTAAAGGTTATCTATTCCCAGTTTAAAGATTTAGGGGTCTATTAGATTGGAGTTTGGAATTTTGGGGTTAGGGTAGGCATCAGCGTTGCTAACACTGAAGCACATGTGCCAGGAGCAATTCATCATTTGCCTATTCCTATTAGGGAGCGATGGCTTAGGAGACAGGTTTAGGTCCCTATCACCTAAGGCTTTTCGATTTTATGAGCCGTAAGGTTCCCATAAAAGCATTTTCTCCCTACAAGTCGAAAGGATCTCATAGGTGTACTTTCTCTTTAGGAGTCGTGGGAACTCCCAAGTGTTTTTTTTTATTGTGAGTCGTAAGGATCCCACGAAGGTGTTTTCTTACGAGTCGTGAGGATCCCGTAAGTTTGTTCTCCTGATGTATAGTGAGGACACATGAGTGGGTCTTCCCAAATAGAGCATAATTCCAAGGGCAGGGACCAGCAGCGTAACTGGTGGTTGAGGTGGGCATGGGTATGATGAGAATTATTTGAGCCCGTGGATTGTATACGGTAGCCAACTTGAGGACCAACCGTAGGGCTGGGAGAATTTTGGGAAATTGAATTTTGGTAGGTGTTTGCATCGCTGCACTGGAATATGGTACCAGGAGTGACTCATCATTCGCCGTCGGGTATTTGAGTTTTGGACGGCGTCTGAATCGCTGCACTGGAATATGGTACCAGGAGCGACTCTGTAAGTCTACGGTAGCACTCCGGCCGTGTTTCAGACGCCAAATGCGGAACAAAAACTTTTATAACTGGCGCTATCGCATACTATAACTCGGATCTGCCATTAACGCTAAACTAACAAACTGTAAAGAGGGTAGAAAGGTTATACCGAACGATCCGAGTCCTTTGTTCTTTAACCATCATCCCACGCTCCGTTGCGGCTGCTCCGATCTCGTCGATCTCTGATCTCCTCGTCCAGGTGGCACCACGTCATCGGATCTTTAAACGGGCTCCTGCCTCTGACCTGAGGCAACTCGGTCATCAAGTTTGATAAAAGAGATGACCAAGATTGATGTAGAGAATGAGTAGAACACTTTGTCTCGTTTCGTCCAAATCCATGGACGAACGGTTAATGAAGTTGCCATTTGAGTCGGGTGATGGAATGAAATGAGCTATGAAATTTCCATACACCAAAACTATCACCTTTTTTCTCTCAAAAATGAATCCATCAAGTGAGTGAGTGAGGAGGAGGGGAGGGGCCGGCCATATATGAGGAGGGGGTGAGGGTAGGAGCAAGGGAGGGTAACCATAAGCTAAAAGATCTTAATCAAATATCCTTCATCCAAACAAAAGGAATTAATGGTAAATGGTGACTTATTAAACACATCATCAAAAACATTAAATGAAAACTAATGAGTCATAAGCCTAGTCATCAACCATTAATGCAAATGAGTGACTCACTAATCCTAGTCACCAAATCAAGAACCTTCTCATGACTCACCCTCATGACTCACCCAAGAAAAGATAAATCCGTATTTAACCGAATGTTTAATACGGGTGATAGAAAACTGGAAACTGGCAACTTCCAAAAGCGATCCCGAAACGAATTTCAGGATAACCCCGTAACAGTATAAGTATACCCGCATTTGTATTACGACCGAATACAAATGCAACTGAGACAAAGATATTATATCTACAAAACATAATACTCGGATCCGGCTTAAACCAAAGCCCACCAGTATTATCTGCCCAAAATATGACACGTGTGTAAACGCACGTGCATTTTCCGAACCCTGCCATAAAACCATACGGCCTCTACAACGTTTCGCCCGAACTTGGGAAACTATCTGTGGGGGACTCTAATGACTCGGCAGTACCCTGGCAGTGAGTTTAACCACAAGCCGTCAGTGGCACTAGCTGTGCGTAACGGCTGCCCATGGACTGACCTCAAGGGAAGCCGACGAGCGAACTCATCCCGAAACCCTACTGAGCCTAACAGTGACAATGTATATACAGTCCGGTCCGTTCGTCTATGAGTATCGCATATCCAGCCTAGAGGGATAGTAACGTCAGACCCCCAATAGCGGTATAAGTCGTGTCGGAGACAAGCCCTGAACACCCTGAGAAACTACCGGAGTACCTACCAGTAATTCTCACCTGCCTTGGCCATGGACTTGGTGTAATGGCGTTCCTAGACACAGCGCGCTCTCCACCCCTAATACCGGGAGAGACGAATCCCCGCCGATCCGCTCACTTGCCTCCATGTGGCTCGGGACTGTACCCAAAAACTACCTGTTTGCATGACTCATTTGAGCCGTGGTAGGGTAGAAATCAAAGCACAGTGGGAACTCACACGAGACAAATGACGACCTCAGGTCGATGAACTAACCTGTACACATGTCACCAGGGAACTGCTATCTGACGATATGTATAATACCAACTAGCAGGTTCCCGGCGAGTCATGTCCGGTGTACTCATAACCCAATGAGCACCTGTATACATCTTAGGTGATCCAACTGACACCAGTGGCTTGTGAGACCGGCAACCGCCCCTTGTCGGGGTCTCGACTGTATACACTAGTCTACTCCGGAGTATCGATGCCCTGTCTCGAAACTCCCACGACTAGGGACCACTATTAAGGATGTGCTTATGGACTACCCAACTCTCACGTATATGATCGCCATCATACTGTTGGTAGTCAACCAAGATCCTAAGGGCTCTATCAACGTGTAACAGTGATCAGTCACCTGAACCTGTACATGACTGATAAAGGCAAACCAGATAGCATACTATCATCTCGAGTAAGACTGTCCAACCGGTATAGGTCCTCCGCAATCATTGCAATCACGTACCTGCGATCCAATAATTGACTTTGAGGGCACTATATCCAACAATCTCCCACTTGCACTTAAGGCTAATTATTGCGATGTCGCATACTCACAGCCCGTGTGATACCGAACATCCAACTCCTCTACTAATCAGTTTCACAAAGCCCGTTTGTAAAACTATTGTGTTCAAGAAATAACCTCAGTGAGTGGATCCGCCCTGATGTTTCTTTCTATGTCTCTCTTAATCTCAAGTTCGCGGAGAAAACCATCTCCCGAATTGAGTAATACCTGTCTTAGAATGTGTCTGGATATCTGATGGGACCTAGTTCATAAATGAACTCCAAATCCAAACTTCTTAGAATGTATCGTCAACTGAACCTAATCAGTATCCTGCACCATGCCTCCCACAGTATCCTCTTGGACCACCTGTCCATAATACTGTCCCTCGTCAGAGGGAAAACTATAACTCCGACAATCACTCTGTCATCCATGTTACCTTTGAAGCCTGGAATGATAACCGTCTCCCGAAAGAGGCTGCCGTTATCAAACCCGTAGAACATGCACTTATGTTCTAAAACTGCTTCCTTATGTTTCTCCAGGATTGGATTAATACAAACTTATTGCATCTAGTGCAAAAACAACATCTGGTGTGGTACTTGACATCTCATGATTGACTCAATTGCCTAAGCAAGTAATCTGTCAATCATGCACATCTATCTCCCCTTTAGTCTGTAAGACACCTTTAGAGAGGGTGACTCCATCACCTGCAGGTACACCACCATGTCAGGAGTTATCTATTCTAAAAACCATTAGAATACAGTCAAAGTACCCACATTGGGAAACTACCCAAACCTAGATCTAAAACCATAGATCTAGTAACTAGAATGTCTGATATTATATCCATATCTTGTCTGGAGAAACAACTGTATGACGACCACAGTACAACCGATCGTAGTATAGGAATTTTACTTCCTACTGTGTGTGTCATCCAAATACCAGGACATCACACCCTACTACCTTCTTAACAGATCCATCCCCTATTCTGATGAAGTCAAACCCATGACTGTCACATCAAAATTAGATGATCTATCTCCGCTATAACTGCTCAAGTCTATAAATAGACATAAGCTACTTGCCCACTATGCTTCCGCTGCTCCCACTGACCACAACAACCCTCTGGCAGAATAATATATACGTGCACTTCTAAATCTAGTTTAGAACGACGCTATACTTATCCTCCTGCCGGGTCTCATAGTCTGGAACAACAGTAGTATCAAGTCTGGGTAAGCAAGAACCTTCCTGTCACCGTCCTTGAGGCTACCGTAGTACCTCTCGGGTGTCTGAGGTTACCTACCATATCTGCGGAGTGGCTAATGGAATGTCAAACCTTATTGAATCTATAGGTCCTATTAAATTTTCCGAAATCGTTTGCGGTTCTGGAATCACTTCCAGTTCTACCATACTCCCACTACTGTTTTCTGAAAAAATCCATTTTACTAAAACTGTGGCGAGTCAAGAACAATATCACTATTGATCTTCCAAATGGTAGAAAGTCAATCCTTGACATAGCCCGGGCCAACCCACAAACTGCCATTACAAAAACGTGCCCTGAGTTATCCAGAGTCTGGTTTTAAGCATAAGCTGGACAACTCCCCGTACCCTAACATCGTTAAGTTATGAACCATTCTATATCCAATATAGAAACTTTGGCACTTATTTAATTGGAACCAGATTCTAATCATGCAGCTTTCCCCAGTGCATATCAACTTAATGGAGAGAGGCTAATCAGCATTACTCAACTTAGGAATCCATCCAATTATGAGTAACCCGAAAGAGAAACAAGTTTCTCAAAACCATTACTATCATCTGAATACCTATCACAAGAATCTACATCTTCGATCTCTTTGAAGAATCCCGATACTTGCGACATCTGGTTCTCTACTTTATTCCTATACCCACAACTTCTCAAAACTTAGACCTTGTATTTCTACGAAACACTTGTCTAAAACTAGAGAATTCATAAGTAAACAGAACATAGTACGAGGACCAACCCCTTTGTCCTGATGGACACTGGACAACATACAATACTCTGTAAAAGTCCGCTGAGTTCAATAACTCAAAACCTGTGCATCGTAGGTTGAAAACTGTACTTATGGTTAAAAACTACTCCGTTGTTCAATGCTCCTTACCCAATCGTCAACTGATGTAGGTAAATGTCATCGACATAACATCAAAAAGTTATATCTCACTTTATAAAAATAAACGTACAAATATATCATTTTGAAATTGGTGCACAACAACGGATACTCAAAACCAAATACATGCCTGCCGGCAATAACCCAGGCGACTTCCTCAAATATCACCAATTACAACGAATTCCGATATAATGAGGATGATCACCTAATTCCCAATAACTCACTCCTACTCATCATCTGTAAAACCATACAGATGTGAGAATCATACCTGGTAAATACATACCCTTGGAGTAAGTATCTAATCGGGAAAACAGTTTTCCTTTAACAATGCACTGAAACATAAAAATGTTTCGTAGGAGTATCCTGGTATTCCTAGTAATGCCTCTTCTATAATCCAATTCATGACTATAACCGTATATTTCATTTCCATCTCTCCAAATCCTTTTATTTGTCTTTAGTCGTTACCTTCTGTACACCATCGTTAGGCTAAATGGTTTTCTTCCTTCCCTACCGTTCGGCACCAGCCTATGGTTTGGAAGAAGACTATCCAGTAAGCATAATAGGTGTACCCTCCTAAACCAAGGAGTACTCGCAACTTGAGAGAAGGTGATGATAAAAGACAACTGAATAATACCTTATTCTATTTCTCCCGAACTGGGAAAAAAAGCAAAGGTGAAATAGGAGTGGCGATGAACTACGTAGTTTGGTCGTGAATGATAGCAGTTGAAATTTACTTTGCCCTCTTTCCAATCCCTTTATTTTTTCTTTACATATTACCTTCTGTACACTCTACTTAGGCTAATTGGTTTTCTTCAATCCCTACCTTTCGGCACCTGCCTATGGTTTGGAATAAGACTATCCAATAAGCGTAATAGGTGTACTCTCCTGAACCAAGGAGCCCTTGCAACCTGAGAGAAGGTGATAATAAAAGACAATTGAATAAACCAATTCTATTTCTCCTGAACCTTGATCCATCCTCGAAGAAGTCCCTTCGAGTTCGTATATAACCATACGATGGATCTATCCAATGGAAGTGGATGTCCGTAGTAATACGGGGTGTTCTGAGAAATGCAAAGGGTAAAAGAAGGAGTGGCAATGACTTATGCAACTCAGACAATCCAAAAGCCAGTATTTTAAGAAGGTTCGGTCAACTTGGTCACTGAGTCATAGTCTAGGGTCGGTCAAAGGTCGCTGCCAAAGAGAGAGAGAAAAGAAACACTCTGCGTGCACTCTAACCTAGATCAGAATGGTTATCACTTTATCTAATCCGGAAACCTCCCACTGTACTGTCAAATTCTCCTCCAAACTTAAAAGAAAAATCAATCGGGATCACCCGAAGAGTAAACCAACTCATCAGTGGGAATCGGGATCCAACTCTCATCGCATGATAACGTGACAGAATCCACACACGTTATCACACTCCAGAAGGTATGCGCATGCCTGGCAAGTTTCAGTTTCTTTAGAAACCCCCGATATGATTTTTGCCCCATGCTCTTATGATCATGACTAAGGGCCAACCCATCATAAGTCACATGCCAAGTTCTACCCACCATTATCTTGTCAATTTGAATCCACCCGTACTCGCCCTTGACTAAGGGCCAACAAGGCTATACGACTGTCCCAAACCAATGCATCTATCTATGCAACATGTGAACACCCCAGCAGCTACCAATCACTATGTCTTGGCTAAAGGCGAGACCAACATAGCTTGAATACTACTGACCATTCATATGAAATGACGGAGGGCTACGGCTGGTTTTTGGCGAAAAACCATTAACGTAATGAACTTGATCTCGTTGAAGGAACCTGATAGCTTTTTATAAAAATATAGTGGCGAAAACCTTTTTCTAAAGAGGTCATTCCCGGTGAAGGGATCTCGGCTCTTTCCTCGTGGAATGAAGTGCAGGATATTCCACTGAATACCGCGATGCAAAGCAACTTGTAATCGACTATAGTGAAGTTCTTATCCTGACGCAAACTTCTGCCCAAGGGATCACTCCCGGTGAAGGGATATCGGCCCTTGCCTCGTCGAAAGAGGTGCAGGATATTCCAACCGAATACCACTATGCATGACAAAAGGAAACATCTTTGCAATAACACTTTTTAAAACTGTTCCAACAACATCCAAACAGGTTTGTTTTCCTTTGCATTGATCAAAATCAACGCAGTCCCATCAATCAATCACACCAGAAAAGAACGAAAATAAAATGTACGTATATGCCATCCGCATTCGTCATTGGGTCCCGTCATTACCCGTTAGGTTACTTAACTGATGACAGAGCGAGGACTGGACTAGCGCGGGTGCAAAACATATACAACATCTACTAGTATATATACCAATATACAATAATCACTCCAGGCGTGATAATATGCAACATTACAGAAAAGTAATAAGCATCACAGAACAATACAGATAATCTGGGATCCCCGGGTTTCACAGAGCCGCTGCTGAAACCCGACGTTCCCCTGGTCGTGTGGATAGCCTGTGCAATGAAACCTTAACCCCTACGGGTGCGGCAAGTTACCCGCCAAAACCTGAAGCGAGGCAGCCCCTACAGCAAAGTGAATGGACCACCCCGTACTTCATGGAATTCGGTAACTTGGGCACCCCTCCTTGGGTCAACCTGTACCCCTTATGAGTGCGGCGAATAGTCTGCCAATACTAGAGTGAGACCCCTCTGCCTCTCAAAGCCATGAGATGCGGACTCGTTGCCCTCCAGAACCCGGCTATCCGTGCACTCCATCGCGGGGTAAAACCTAGTACAGTAATGAAAAATATGTACAACGGGTACATCGACCTCAACCCGGTCGTGCCCCAAAAGAATATTATACAAACAGGCAGTGACGGTAGTCCACATGTTGGACGCTCGCCCCGCAATATCAAATGTACAAATAAATCCAAACTGCACTACCATTGCACACTGCTATTCACCACGACAAATCCGCAACATCACGGCACAACACAGAACATCAACGCGAATGTCACGTTCGCAAATCCGTCTAAAAGGACTATAGCAATTAGACGCAATTTACCGATCAAATAACATTCACGGTCGGAGATATAATGTAAGTACTGTAAACTAACACGTTTAAATTTCGATCGACTAAATTTTCCGAAGTGGGCCCCACGTACATCTGGTGTACAGTAACAAAATCTGGGTCCAAAAGAAATATTCCAGAAACCACAATTTTTAATGTAGAACACACTGTAGAATTTTGGTACACTGTAGCCACTAAATGGCCGCGGAACCGCGGTCAAACCCTGGTTTGTGCGGCGGTTCCGCGGCCGTACTGTAGCTTCAGTTGACCAATTTTCTCCAGAATTCTTTAAAAGGCCTGCACGATTTTCTGAGATGCTCAAAATGATTTTTAGACCTGTTTAAAAATTCGGCAGAAACTTTAACATGAAAATCGCGATTTCGGAAATTTCGTTCGATCGATATTTTAAACGCGTTAGCACAACTTAGTAAAGCTTAATGGCGATGCTCTGATACCATGTAAGTCTACGGTAGCGCCCCGGCCGTCTTTCAGACGCCAAATGCGGAACAAAAACTTTTATAACTGGCGCTATCGCATACTATAACCCGGATCTGCCATTAACGCTAAACTAACAAATTGTAAAGAGGGTAGAAAGGTTATACCGAACGATCCGAGTCCTTCGTTCTTTAACCATCATCCCACGGTCCGTTGCGGCTGCTCCGATCTCGTCGATCTCTGATCTCCTCGTCCAGGTGGCACCACGTCATCGGATCTTTAAACGGGCTCCCGCCTCTGACCCGAGGCAACTCGGTCATCAAGTTTGCTAAAAGAGATGACCAAGATTGATGTAGAGAATGAGTAGAACACTTTGTCTCGCTTCGTCCAAAGCCATGGACGAACGGTTAATGAAGTTGCCATTTGAGTCGGGTGATGGAATGAAATAAGCTATGAAATTTCCATACACCAAAACTATCACCTTTTTTCTCTCAAAAATGAATCCATCAAGTGAGTGAGTGAGGAGGGGGGGAGGGGCCGGCCATATATGAAGAGGGGGTAAGGGTAGGAGCAAGGGAGGGTAACCATAAGCTAAAATATCTTAATCAAATATCCTTCATCCAAACAAAAGGAATTAATGGTAAAGGGTGACTCATTAAACACATCATCAAAAACATTAAATGAAAACTAATGAGTCATAAGCCTAGTCATCAACCATTAATGCAAATGAGTGACTCACTAATCCTAGTCACCAAATCAAGAACCTTCTCATGACTCACCCTCATGACTCACCCAAGAAAAGATAAATCCGTATTTAACCGAGTGTTTAATACGGGTGATAGAAAACTGGAAACTGGCAACTTCCAAAAGCGATCCCGAAACGAATTTCAGGATAACCCCGTAACAGTATAAATATATCCGCATTTGTATTACGACCGAATACAAATGCAACTGAGACAAAGTATTATATCTACACAGTATAATACTCGGATCCGGCTTAAACCAAAGCCCACCAGTATTATCTGCCCGAAATATGACACGTGCGTAAACGCACGTGCATTTTCTGAACCCTGCCATAAAACCATACTGCCTCTACAACGTTTCGCCCGAACTTGGGAAACTATCTGTGGGGGACTCTAATGACTCGTCAGTACCCTGGCAGTGGGTTTAACCACAAGCCGTCAGTGGCGCTAGCTGCGCGTAACGGCTGCCCATGGACTGACCTCAAGGGAAGCTGACGAGCGAACTCTTCCCGAAACCCTACTGAGCCTAACAGTGACAATGTATATACAGTCCGGTCCGTTCGTCTATGAGTATCGCATATCCAGCCTAGGGGGCTAGTAACGTCAAACCCCCAATAGCGGTATAAGTCGTGTCGGAGACAAGCTCTGAACACCCTGAGAAACTACCGGAGTACCTACCAGTAATTCTCACCTGCCTTGGCCATGGACTTGGTGTAATGGCGTTCCTAGACACAGCGCGATCTCCACCCCCAATACCGGGAGAGACGAATTCCCTGCCGATCCGCTCACTTGCCTCCATGTGGCTCGGGACTGTACCCAAAAACTACCTGTTTGCACGACTCCTCTGAGCCGTGGTAGGGTAGAAATCAAAGCACAGTGGGAACTCACACGAGACAAATGACGACCTCAGGTCGATGAACTAACCTGTACACATGTCACCAGGGAACTGCTATCTGACGATATGTATAATACCAACTAGCAGGTTCCCGGCGAGTCCTGTCCGGTGTACTCATAACCCAATGAGCACCTGTATATATCTTAGGTGATCCAACTGACACCAGTGGCTTGTGAGATCGGCCACCGCCCCTCGTCGGGGTCTCGACTGTATACACTATTCTACTCCGGAGTATCGATGCCCTGTCTCTAAACTCCCACGACTAGGGACCACTGTTAAGGATATGCTTATGGACTACCCAACTCTCACGTATATGATCGCCCTCATACTGTTGGTAGTCAAGCAAGATCCTATGGGCTCTATCAACGTGTAACAGTGATCAGTCACCTGAACCTGTACACGACTGATAAAGGCAAACCAGATAGCATACTATCATCTCGAGTAAGACTGTCCAACCGGTATAGGTCCTCCGCAATCATTGCAATCACGTACCTGCAATCCAATAATTGACTTTGAGGGCACTATATCCAACAGACTCATCATTCGCCATTTCCCGTTGGGGAGCGATGGCTTAGGAGACATGTTTAGATCTCTGTTACCTAAGGCTTTTCAATTTTATGAACCGTAAGGGTCTCATAAAAGCACTTTCTCCCCACGAGTCGAGAGGATCTCGCAGGTGTATTTTCTCCCTAGGAATCGTAGGGATTCCTAAGTGTGTTGCTCCTTTGTGAGTCGTAAGGATCTCACGCAGGGATTTTCTCCTCACAAGGTCGAGAGGACTTTGTGAGTGTATTTTATCTCTTTTCACGAGTTTGCGCCCTTTCGGGTTTTCACAAACTTGTCGGCAGTCCTGCTGTTTTTACTCACGGAGCCCTTTCAGGTTTTTATCCGTGCCCGTTTTGCTTGTGGACTACCGTTTTTGGGACTTTAAAAGTAGTCTCGCCGGCAGGACTTGGGAGAGATGGGGGTTGTTTACACCCGTGGATTGTATACGGTTTTACAGGATGCATGATCCAAACCGTAGGGCTGGTGTGCTCAATTCGCCTGCGACTTGGAGCATTCACGCGTAATATTTCTTGAGATATCGGCCATTGATAGGTGGCATGGGCCTTTCTCCCTCGGTATTATCAGCTGGTAGGATCCTCCATCAAACACTTTCTTGATGACCTATGGTCCTTCCCAGTTTGGCTCGAATTTTCCCTTGGCATGTCGATTGGGGATGATCGGTCTTTTGAGGACCAACACCAATTCACCTTTCTTGAAAGCGCGGAGACGGGTTATCTTGTTATGGGGCCGTGAAATTTGGGCTCGGTATAGCTCCAGATTTTGATGCACCGTGAGCCTCTTTTCTTCGAGGGCGGCGAGCTCTTCAAGTCGAAGGAGCACGTTTTCCTCTTCCGTCAACTCGTGCTGAACGGCCATTCTTAAGTTTGGAACTTCGACTTCGAGGGGGAGGATCGCCTCCACTCCGAAGAGCAATGAGTACGGATTGGACTGAGTTAGAGTACGGTGAGTGGTACGATATGCCCACAACGCCTCGTGAAGTTTGAGATTCTAGTCTCTCTTGTTAGCTGAAGCATTTTTTTCTCAGGAGCTTGCATAGAGTCTTATTGAAGGCTTCGGCTAGCCCATTGGCTCTTGAATTATAGATGGAGGAATATCTCCAGTCTATCTTGTGCTGAATAGCGAACCTTGAGACTTTGAAACTCTTGAAAGAAGGCCCGTTGTCGGAAATGATTCTTCATGGTGTACCGAAGCGGTATAGAATATTATGCTGGAAGAACGTCAGAATATTTTCTGTCTTGACTTCTTTTAGCGGGACAGCTTCAGCCCATCTGGAGAAATAGTCAGTTGCGGCCAATATGAACCGGTGGCCTTTGGATGACGGAGGATCAATTGGGCCAACAATGTCGGTGCCCCAGACTTCGAAGGGCCACGACGCCACCGTAGGATGCAACGGATTGGGATGTTTGTGAATGAAAACACCGTGAATTTTGTAGATATGACATTTCTTTGCATGCTCTCCGCAATCCCGTATCATGGTGGGCCAGTAATACACAAGCCCTTTAATTTGAAGTCGCATCTTGGGGCCGGAATGGTGTGCACCGCAAACGCCCGAGTGAACTTCTTTCATGACTTTCTGGGCTTCGGCCAACGACAAACACCTGAACCAGAATTGGTTATATGATCTGCGGTATAGCGTGTCATTTACGAACACGTATCGGAGAGCTCTTTTCTTCAGCTGAATCCTCACAGATTTTCCTTCGGGCAGCTTGTCGTATCGGAGGTACTCCATGAAGGGTTCTCTCCAATCGGGCTCGTCTTGGATGATCGAAGCTTCTTCGGCAGGATTGTTCTCTTGTTCAACGTTGTTGGGATCGAAATTTACACCCCGGTTGACCAAGTCAAAATCAAAGTCGACCCCAAGCCAAGTGGGCCTAATCTCAGGTCAAGTGGGCCAATGCCTGGGTCGAGCCCGAACACGAAGCGTCCGGCCTTCCGCCATACCAAAATAAAATTTTTATAATAAATAATTTTGGTGTATTTATTTTTTTTATTTTTTGAATAAATGTAAGAAAAATGGGCATAAAACCAAATTTTTGTAAAGCCCATGGTTTATGTGCAAAAAGAAATAGCACATGAGGCATGGGATGGGCAAAATGCCATTTTTGTAAAGCCCAAGGGGCTATATGTAAAGTGTATAGCCTATAAAGGCAAAGATAATGAAAATATCTCAACAACTTTTTCTCTCTCCCAAAAAGAATCAAGATCTGTGATCTTCTCCTTCCATAAGGTTCTAAAACCTTCTTCTTTCTTTTGAATTAAATCAAGAGTTTTAATATTCCTTTTCCAAAACTAAATAGTTTTTCACCACAAAACGCACAAAGGAGAGCTTGGATCTTCCATCAGATGTTAAAAATGAGAGATTTTTAAAATCTCACCCTTCTTGTTATCCAAGAGCCGACCAACAAAGGAGGAAGAAGGAGACCCATCTCCAAAGACCCCACTTTGGGGAAAGATCCAGGGCTCAAAGGGAGAAGCCCCTTCATCAGCTTCAAAATATCCTAGGAGTTTAACTCCTCACACACACACACACACACACACACACACACAAAATAATAAGTATTTCTTTCTGGGAGTACAACTCCCATTACAGGGACCAAGTTCCTTTTGCCGCCAAAAGCGCTAGCGCCCGGGCGCCCAAAGCGCTAGCGCCCGGGCGCCCACTTGCCTGGCACGTATAGCGCTAGCTCCTAAAGCGCTAGCGCCCGAGCGTCCGCGTGCCTGGCACGTATGGCGGTAGCACCCAAGCACCCAAAGCGCTAGCGCCCGAGCGCCCGTGTGCCTGGCACGTGTGGCTCTAGCGCCCAAGAGCCCGAACGCCCACGTGCTTGGCACGTGAGGCGCTAGCGCCCAAAGCGCTGGCGCCCGAGCGCCCACGTGCCTGGCATGTGAGGCGCTAGCGCCCGAGCGCCCACGTGTGTGGAACGTGAGGCGCTAGCGTCCAAAGCGCTAGTGCCCTGGCGCCCAAAGCGCTAGCATCCAAGGCGATAGCGCTAGCGCCCGAGCGCCCAAGCGCAAGCGTGCCGCGCATGTGAGGCGCTGGCGCTTTTTCCCACGCATCCTTTGGATGACCTTTCTCTTATACACACACACACACACACACACACACACACACACATACACACACACACACATACTCTACAACACTGTCCCCCGTTAGAAAAAATTTCTAACGGGGCGCTGCCCCGCACCCCGTAAGGGGGCTGCTAACCCCTTGACCCCCAGCCCACTATCCGGGTAGCGAGACCCCGTAAAAACTTTGCGGGGCCCCCGATATATCCAAAACCCCTTTCAAAACACAACATACGTACACTGCACAGTGAGTTCGCATGACCTGTTTGACCCGTCAATCGGAGGTTCTCTCGCTCCAAAGGCGAGGGGTATTTAACGGCAGCTTAGTTCGCGGCTGCCGGAGATTTGGATCCCCACATTCAATAAACCCCAGCCTACCCTAGGCAGGGGGAATCTGTAATACGCCTGATAAGCGCGCGTGCATTCCCATCTCAATGGGGTGACGAAAAACACTCTACAGATTCTGGCACGCCCGGTGGGACCTTTCTCTCCTCCCATATCTCGGGTCAAGCGTTCATACGAACTTATTTAACATATATGCCGATATTTGTACTGAAATAATGTTTTCTTCCCGTGCAGCAATCAACTTTCAACAACAATATCTCCTAAGATGGATCCAGCTTCTGATGCGATCCCGATTCCGTATGTGGTCAAGATCAATACTCGTGTGGTTCTCCCCGCAAGCCTCAGTCGACATTGGGAGGAACTGCCCCGCCAGTTTGGTTCCGTCATCATCTACCCTGACGGAAGCGCTCATTGATTTGTATGTCAAAAACTATCTATTACGGCAATCAAGAACGGCGTCGCATGAAGCTAGCCGGTGAGTACGGGTCGGTCCACAGGGATTTTGTGAATCTCCGATTCACGCTTACGAGTTAATTCTGAAGGGTGTTCGGATTGGTTATTAAATCTAAAAACCTAAATTATTCTATCTACGATTATCTAGATCTATTCTTTCTAGGGTTAGGTTTAGGGATGGTTTGGAAATGCAAGTAAATCTCAACGCTTTCTATACCCGAATGAAGATCTATGAGGAGTTATGGTAATTATCAATAAAGGGGTTAGATCCATTCGGGAAGGTGTTCCTTCCTCTAGGTTCTTGTCCTTCCTTTAGAGATCCTTACCCTAACCTCCATGGAAAACGTGCGCAACAGGGCCTTTACACTACGGTGTCATCGTTACCTCGAGGGGTAGGATGCCGTAGGGCGCGGTGTGTGCGTGTATGCATGAAGTCCTATTGTAAATAATTGGTGGGTAAGAAAGGGATGAGAGATCTCATCTCTCAAAATCCTTCCCCAAAGCTAAACCCTAAACAAGTTCCTAGGGCATGAAATTAAATCTACCTAGGGCAAAGAATTGAAATCTACACTAGGACGAGAAATTAAATCTACTTACAGATGCATCCCTCCAATCATCTATGCAGGGTTGTCAGATCTGAATTTCTTAATGGAAAGGAAACACCGATGCTCTCCAAAAAGGATTTCTGAATTTTTATTAAAAGGAGGCATAAAGAATTACAATGATTAGAGTTCCTATTTATAAAGAATAGGAAACCCTAGGTTACATTTGACCCGCATGTTCAAAATTACAAAAATAGCCCTAAAAAGACCCATTCAGCGCCGCCTTGAATTATGATATAATTTTTAACTCCTAAGTGCCCTATATGGCCGCGGAACCGCGGTCCGAGGCCTGGTTTGGCCGCGGTTCCGCGGTCAAAAAGTGGAATTGGGCTATGAGATTTCATGGCCTGGCTCTGGTTGTTTTGGGCTTCCTGTATCTATATATCTTTTTCCATTTGGGCTTCTAGGTTGGTTCCAGATCTTCAGTGAACATTTGTAGTGGATTTTTAACCGTTGCTCTGTGTTGACGTCTTGAACCTTGCTTTGTGAACTGTTTCTTATGTAGGCTTGATCAAGATCTTCTGTTCATTGGTTAAAGTTCACTTTTTCATCGTCTTTACCTCGTTTTCACTGTTTTCTGTCCAAGAACCTGTAACCTGTAACATGTAGCAGACATGCGTAAAAAGTACCTGTTTATTAATAAAAAGAATAAGAATGGGGAATATAATAATGCAATATTATGGTGTGAACAAATACCCCCAAACTTATCTTTTGCTCGTCCTCGAGCAAACTTATATTTATTCACTAAAATCCTAACCTAACCTCACTTATATTTATCGATTGCAATGAGCTCGTGCAACAAGCCGTTAAACCTCTAGGTGTCCCTAGTAGGAGGAGTGTTGTCTCCTGAGGGTTTTCAGCGGATTACACCCACAAAATCCTATCAACTCGGCCCATTGACTTTTGTTTTCCAATTAGGTCTTCTAACAAGGAATTCTATTATCTTTTAACTTGCAAATTATCCACCCATATTCTTCACACTTCCTCATTATCTAACTTAAGATTATATATATCCTGTAGAGTTATCTAGCTTTCGGCATCTCTTAAGTTTTCCTTCTAAAGTTCCATCTCCACTTAGGAATTTCTATCAACTCTACTAGAGATACAAGTTCTATTCTTCATTCCTTTCTCTTATCTAAACTCTAATCACATATCCCCAACGTGTGTGTATAGATCACCCCTACACTTGGAAATTCAAATCAAGCAATCATGCCCTTGTCCGTTGTCCAAAGCACTTATTAATTGGTGAATTTTTAATTGAATTTTTGCTTACACATCCTTCATGCGACCGTTAATACTTCTTGAGGTACCAACGACCGATTACAAAATACGTTTGCACTTTAAAGCGTACTTCCTAGTCTTGTAACACCCAAGGCTTTTTAGCAGTGACTCCCAAACCAGTTGGTCTAAGGCACTTGGTGATGAAGCACCCTCGCTAAATATTTTTCTATTTTTACAGCCTTAAGTAATCACAAAAACCAGTGTTCAGTTTTTTTATTCTTTATTCACACTTTTATATTTTTTTTTCATTTTCTTCGTACTAAGGACTTTAGACAAGAGCATTTCAAGGTCTCTTCTACTATTCCAAGTTTCAAGGTGCGTGATTGTGCAAATTGTAGGGTATACATTTTCAGAATCTAGATTTAAGTTAGGAACTATTTTTCAAACTTATACTCTAATAAGAACATCAATACTCTTCCCTTGTTTCGATTTAGCCCAAGAAGTGAACCCAAAATTTGCCTATTTCTAAATAAACTACAAAGGCATATACTTTCTACCGTTAAATTTTAAGGAAGGTTATCTTTAGGGTTTTTAATTTACAAGGTCTAAGATCTAGTTGTTCCTAGCCAGTTAACCTATTTGTCAAACTCAAGTCAAATAAAGCCAAAATTGAATACAATGATTTTTATAATTTTTGAAATTTTGCAATTTTTATGGGTTTTTAAATAAGTATGCAAATGCAAAAATATGTACAAATGAATGCGAAGGAAGAAGACTTACCGAGCATACCCCCAAACTGAAACTTGACAGTGTCCTCACTGTTATGCTACACCAAGAGGGTCAAAATGCCGGCACTCCCCTGTTTATTTATTTATAATTTTTTTTATTGTTTTGAAATTTTTTTAATTTTTTATAGAAAAAAAACAAAAATATATACATATATACAACTTCCCCCCCCCCAAACTTAAGCTTGGCCTTACACAAGCCAAAGGTTAGCACCAACCATTCAAAGATCTTATCGTGGTAATGGTATAGTTGGTGAAAGGAGGGAGTGGAAAGAAGAGAGTTGAGAAGCACACGAGACCGTGTGGAAAGAAGAATGGTAGAATATGGTCTCAGTGGGGGAGAAGAAGGGCGGAAAGGAGAAAGAAGGGTCGCGCGATCTTGAGGGTGTAAATCGAGTGAATAAATTAGCGCAATTTGTGATGACCGATGTATTAAAAGTGATTGCGCTAACCTATCAACTCGTCGTGCAATGGGGTCAAATCCCTCAAGATTCGCAAGAAAATATGGGTACGCCGAACTTGGTATAGGAGATGAAAGCGTAACGGTCATTTGTTCGGTCGGAACAAGGGGAAAGACGAAAGGGAGTGAATTAGGGATAGTATCTTTCTCACCGTAGTAAACTGTTTCCGACTTGAAAGATTCCATCAATGGTTCGAAACGACTGTAAGCAACCGAGTCTGATGGCTCATCTGAAAATGTAAAGGACTCAAACTCGGGCGGTGAGTCATCAACATCGTCCAAAAAAGTGAAACACTCGTAGGTGTTATCGGCTGTGAGAACTGTGTCAGATTCAAAGGAAAATTTTTCAAGCTCACAGTCTTCAAGCGTGATCTTTTGCGTGGTCGGAACGATGGAAAGGAGGGAGGGTGATATAACAGTCAAAGGTTCAGGAGGATGAATTGGAAAATCAGACACATCAAATAAAAATGATTCAACCTCAATATTATACTCAAGACTCTCCTCAATACTATCCTCAATATTTAACTCATCCATGCCATTATCATCAAAATCTAGACGCATATGAGATTCGGGAGAAACATTTAATAACTCAGGATGATGATTTGAACATAAAATTTCAATTAAATCGACAGGTTCATCATCCGAAATATTCCCGGCGTCTATATCCTCAATCAAGTGAAAATCGATTTCTTTAGACACCTCCTCAAAAGCATGGATGTTTATTAATGTAGGTTCTAGAGTGGAGGTGTAAAGGTCAAACGGATTAGGAGCGGTTTCACTCGAAAGGGGTTCTTCACAATTTGGCAAATCAAGCACTACAAAATCACACAACTCATTTTTATTTTCAACTGGTGAATCATTTGGGACAATCGATGGAAAACCGGAGTTGTGGGCTTCAATTGGGTAAGGGTAGGTTTGATTTGGAAATCCTCTCTCATTCTCACTCTGTCCAACCACCTCCTTATACATTAAAAAATTTGAAGCTAGTGGGAAACTAGCTACCGGTTCACTAGGTTGCATAAAGGCGGCTACGGACGCTTCCACATTCCTAGTCATTTTTTTTGTTGCTGCAATGTACGCCTCCAACGACTCTTCCAAACTAGACTTAGGTGGTGAGGGGGTTTCGGTAAAAGATTCAAAATTGGTTGGATATGTGAAACTCCCTAATGGCTGTGTACAAACAGTGTCTAGTGAAGGTGGGAAAGTCGGGTAGGACTGGTAGGAAGTGGGTGATTGGACAGGGGTAGGGTCAACATGTGGATAAAAAAATGAATAATCGTGCGGATCCCTAGAACTAGATGAGTGGAGAGGGGTGAAAGATCGGCTGCGAGATTGAGCAATATGCTCAGCAATGGACATCGGCTTAGGAGTGACAGAAGGTCTTGAAAAAGTGGTATCAACATATGGAGGTGGTAAAGGTTGACTTGGTTGACACAAAGTGGGTTGAAAAGTCAAACTGTTTCTCCTAGACGCCTCTATTTGATCTTTCAATGATTTTTTAGGCAAGGAAGGATCGTCTTTAAATTGACCGAACAAATTGACGTACGACGCAAAATTAGGTTCGGGATACCAAAGTTCGGCTAATGATTTATTATGTGGGGTACCCATGTTAGAAGAAAGGTGAAAAGAAAGAATGTAGGTGGTGCAAGGATTTCTTAGTGACAAAAATTTGCAAGTTGTTTATAAAAGATTTTTCCTTTTCTTTTTCCCTTTTTTTTTATTTGGAACTATTTGCAAATTTTATTTTTTTTTGATAAAGGGCTAAGACACACTTTCGATCAACCAAAAATGCTCAATCAGGCCTAGATCTAGGGTCACCTAGGTCATCTAGGCAGCTCCTAACTGTTCCAAAAGGCTAGAGATAGGACCTCAAACCGCCTCTTCACCGCTAAATTGCGGCCAGGTAAGTGCCAGGTAAGTGGGAAGGAACCACAGTAGTAGGCCTAATTAAAAACCACTAGCCTTTGACACACTTGCCTAGGCACCGCAAAATCAGGTTAAGATAAACGGCCGATGCCTATACTAGTCCTCTGTCCTATTGACCTCGAAGTCCTTAGGGCTGAGTCTAGTATTTTTTAATTAAAGATTAGTCAGTGCAAATGCCTTATGTGATTTCTGGGGTCCTGGAAAGGGTGATGAAATCCCCACCCAATCTGAATTGGTCAAAAAGCCCCTTAAAGTCCGGTTAAGAATATGCAAAACAGAAAAAAAATCACTTGCAATCAATTTTTATTTTATTGCGCGGCGCAAAGAATCCTGCACAAGATTGTTATTTGGAAGGGAAAAGATTTTTGAGCGCAAAGAAATCCTGCAGGCAAATTTACAGAAGATATATCAAGATTTGCAGAGGAGGAGAGAGAAAACTCACAGAAATTTGCAGTGGCGGAACTGTTTTTTTTTTATCGCACTTCTGCCTTTTTTTCAAGCCCTGAATCGACAAGGCCGCGGTGGTTCCGCGGCCAAAAGGCGGTTAGGCCGGCGGTTCCGCGGCCGAAATGACGGTTCAGAAGTTTTTTTTTTTGGTCACCATATCTCCGCGGTTGACTTGTAGACTCGGTCCTCCAAATTTCTTCTGTTCCTCGGTTGTTGTGATCTTCTGTTTATTCAGATTTGATATTTGCTGTTTTAATCTCTGTAGATTTCCAGATCTGAATTTGTTCGTAGATCCTGCAAAATTCACACAAAAATAACAGATGATATATTTTTATATTTTTTTTTGATTTTTCATATTTTTATGATTTTTTTAATTTTGATTAACCCGAAATTGCAAAAAGGAAATAACACGCCATCCCCGGCAACGGCGCTATTTGATTTATCTTAAAAATTATCTATTACCGCAATCAAGAACGGCGTCGCATAAAGCTAGCCGGTGAGTACGGGTCAGTCCACAGGGATTTTGTGAATCTCCGATTCGCGCTTACGAGTTAATTCCGAAGGGTGTTCGGATTGGTTAGTAAATCTAAAAACCTAAATTATTCTATCTACGATTATCTAGATCTATTCTTGCTAGGGTTAGGTTTAGGGATGGTTTGGAAATGCAAGTAAATCTCAACGCTTTCTATACCCGAATGAAGATCTATGAGGAGTTATGGTAATTATCAATAAAGGGGATTAGATCCATTCGGGAAGGTGTTCCTTCCTCTAGGTTCTTGTCCTTCCTTTAGAGATCCTTACCCTAACCTCCATGGAAAACGCGCGCAACCGGGCCTTTATACTACGGTGTCATCGTTACCTCGAGGGGTAGGATGCCGTAGGGCGCGGTGTGTGCGTGTATGTATGGAGTCCTATTGTAAATAATTGATGGGTAAGAAAGGGATGAGAGATCTCATCTCTCAAAATCCTTCCCCAAAGCTAAACCCTAAACAAGTTCTTAGGGCATGAAATTAAATCTACCTAGGGCAAAGAATTGAAATCTACACTAGGGCGAGAAATTAAATCTACTTACAGATGCATCCCTCCAATCATCCATGCAGGGTTGTCAGATCTGAATTTCTGAATGGAAAGGAAACACCGATGCTCTCCAAAAAGGATTTCTGAATTTTTATTAAAAGGAGGCATAAAGAATTACAATGATTAGAGTTTCTATTTATAAAGAATAGGAAACCCTAGGTTACATTTGACCCGCATGTTCAAAATTACAAAAATAGCCCTAGAAAGACCCATTCAGCGCCGCCTTGAATTATGATATAATTTTTAACTCCTAAGTGCCCTATATGGCCGCGGAACCGCGGTCCGAGGCCTGGTTTGGCCGCGGTTCCACGGTCAAAAAGTGGAATTGGGCTATGAGATTTCATGGCCTGGCTCTGGTTGTTTTGGGCTTCCTGTATCTATATATCTTTTTCCATTTGGGCTTCTAGTTTGGTTCCAGATCTTCAGTGAACATTTGTAGTAGATTTTTAACCGTTGCTTTGTGTTGACGTCTTGAACCTTGCTTTGTGAACTGTTTCTTATGTAGGCTTGATCAAGATCTTCTGTTCATTGGTTAAAGTTCACTTTTTCGTCGTCTTTACCTCGTTTTCACTGTTTTCTGTCCAAGAACCTGTAACCTGTAACATGTAGCAGACATGCGTCAAAAGTACCTGTTTATTAATAAAAAGAATAAGAATGGGGAATATAATAATGCAATATTATGGTGTGAACAAATACCCCCAAACTTATCTTTTGCTCGTCCTCGAGCAAACTTATTTTTATTCACTAAAATCCTAACCTAACCGCACTTTCGCAGGGAAACGCGATTGCAATGAGCTCGTGCAACAAGTCGTTAAACCTCTAGGTGTCCCTAGTAGGAGGAGTGTTGTCTCCTGAGGGTTTTCAGCGGATTACACCCACAAAATCCTATCAACTCGGCCCATTGACTTTTGTTTTCCAATTAGGTCTTCTAACAAGGAATTCTATTATCTTTTGACTCGCAAATTATCCACCCATATTCTTCACACTTCCTCATTATCTAACTTAAGATTATATATATCCTGTAGAGTTATCTAGCTTTCGGCATCTCTTAAGTTTTCCTTCTAAAGTTCCATCTCCACTTAGGAATTTCTGTCAACTCTACTAGAGATACA
This sequence comes from Agapanthus africanus, assembly GCA_030015575.1. Lineage (NCBI taxonomy): Eukaryota > Viridiplantae > Streptophyta > Magnoliopsida > Asparagales > Amaryllidaceae > Agapanthus > Agapanthus africanus. The sequence goes on from CM057343.1 coordinate 635,503,438, forward strand.
AGTTCTATTCTTCATTCCTTTCTCTTATCTAAACTCTAATCACATATCCCCAACCTGTGTGTATAGATCATCCCTACACTTGGAAATTCAAATCAAGCAATCATGCCCTTGTCCGTTGTCCAAAGCACTTATTAATTGATGAATTTTTAATTGAATTTTTGCTTACACATCCTTCATGTGACCGTTAATACTTCTTGAGGTACCAACGACCGATTACAAAATGCGTTTGCACTTTAAAGCGTACTTCCTAGTCTTGTAACACCCAAGGCTTTTTAGCAGTGACTCCCAAACCAGTTGGTCTAAGGCACTAGGTGATGAAGCACCCTCGCTAAATATTTTTCTATTTTTACAGCCTTAAGTAATCACAAAAACCAGTGTTCATTTTTTTTATTCTTTATTCACACTTTTATATATATTTTTTTCATTTTCTTCGTACTAAGGACTTTAGACAAGAGCATTTCAAGGTCTCTTCTACTATTCCAAGTTTCAAGGTGCGTGATTGTGCAAACTGTAGGGTATACATTTTCAGAATCTAGACTTAAGCTAGAAACTATTTTTCAAACTTATACTCTAATAAGAACATCAATACTCTTTCCTTGTTTCGACTTAGCCCAAGAAGTGAACCCAAAATTTGCCTATTTCTAAATAAACTACAAAGACATATACTTTCTACCGTTAAACTTTAAGGAAGGTTATCTTTAGGGTTTTTAATTTACTAGGTCTAAGATCTAGTTGTTCCTAGCCAGTTAACCTATTTGTCAAACTCAAGTCAAATAAAGCCAAAATTGAATCAATGATTTTTATAATTTTTGAAATTTTGTAATTTTTATGGGTTTTTAAATAAGTATGCAAATGCAAAAATATGTACAAATGAATGCGAAGGAAGAAGACCTACCGAGCATACCCCCAAACTGAAACTTGACAGTGTCCTCACTGTCATGCTACACCAAGAGGGTCAAAATGCCGGCACTCCCCTGTTTATTTATTTATAATTTTTTTTATTGTTTTGAATTTTTTTTTATTTTTTATAAAAAAGAAAACAAAAATATATACATATATACAACTTCCCCCCCCCCCAAACTTAAGCTTGGCCTTACACAAGCCAAAGGTTAGCACCAACCATTCAAAGATCTTATCGTGGTAATGGTATAGTTGGTGAAAGGAGGGAGTGGAAAGAAGAGAGTTGAGAAGCACACGAGACCGTGTGGAAAGAAGAATGGTAGAATATGGTCTCGGTGGGGGAGAAGAAGGGCGGAAAGGAGAAAGAAGGGTCGCGCGATCTTGAGGGTGTAAATCGAGTGAATAAATTAGCGCAATTTGTGATGACCGATGTATTAAAAGCGATTGCGCTAACCTATCAACTCGTCGTGCAATAGGGTCAAATCCCTCAAGATTCGCAAGAAAACATGGGTACGCCGAACTTGGTATAGGAGATAAAAGCGTAACGGTCATTTGTTCGGTCGGAACAAGGGGAAAGACGAAAGGGAGTGAATTAGGGATAGTATCTTTCTCACCGTAGTAAACTGTTTCCGACTTGAAAGATTCCATCAATGGTTCGAAACGACTGTAAGCACCCGAGTCTGATGGCTCATCTGAAAATGTAAAGGACTCAAACTCGGGCGGTGAGTCATCAACATCGTCCGAAAAAGTGAAATACTCGTAGGTGTTATCGGCTGTGAGAACTGTGTCAGATTCAAAGGAAAATTTGGTCACTAGCCTGCTAACACAAGATCGGATAATGGATTTGGTCACCAGCAAGGTTAAAACATTGGTGGCCGAAGCTGAAGCTCAGAAAGAAATTGGCAGTAGTGGGCGGCCATATCCCGCACAGTACGATCTGATCGAGTTCCCCAGCGGCTACGTTATTCCTAAGTTCGGAAGATTTGACGGGACGGGAAATGCAAATCAGCACATCGCCCACTTTAAAGTATCGTGCGGAAATACAGGGGGCAATGATGCGCTCCATCTTCGTCAGTTTATCAACAGCTTGACATGTGTCGCTTTTGACTGGTACACGAGTATACCATACGGGTCCGTTATTACCTTTGCCCAAATAAGGTCTATATTTCGGCAAAGGTTCATGAGTGTCAGTGATAAAATCTCCATTACTGACCTTGTGTGGACCAAGCCGGGGAAGAATGAAAGCAACACTGATTTTATCGCCCGATGGCGTAATCTCACTGTCAAGTGCGAACCGCCGCTGGAGCAGGACCAGTTCATCAGCCTTCTCATTGGGAACCTCAGCAATTGGATGGTCCCATTCTTGTGTACAGCAGGCCTCAAGACGTTTCAAGAGCTAACCAAGAAAGTCCAAATGCTGGAACGCTCGAAGCAAGAGTCTACCCCGGACTCTCAAAGAGAAAATACTTGGAAAAGCAAGCGGGACGACAACCGTAGAAACGGGAATTCCTGCAGTACCAATGTCTTTAATGCGTCCGACAATGAAGACAAGCGAAAGGCAGGCGATTCTAAAACCAACCGACCTCGAAAGCCATTGCTGGGAGGAGAAGGGCTTTCCCTAGGGGAGAAAAAGAACAAGATTTACTCTTTCAGAAGGGACAAGGTCCGCAAGATATTCAAAGATTCCTTGAACAATGGTCTACAATTGCTGGAGTCGAAGATACCCCACGAAGCAAAAATGACCGACAATCCCCTGTATTGCCTGTACCACAGAGTAGTGAGCCATGCGATCGTGGATTGCTATATCTTCAAAGACTGGGTCGAGAAGCAGTACAAGGATAAAGAGATCTAGCTGTCCAAAAGTGTGTTGGTGAACAATCAAGTTGCAACCACCAACTTTATACAGACGGAAGCTGAAGCCTTCTGGGAGCAGACAGCTGAACCCACTGCCCTGAGAAATGAAACTGACTCACCGCAGTCTCTGTAGAGTACGCATATATCTAATAAGACGAAGAAGATGCTAAAGCTACTTCGGAAAGAGCCCAGAACGGAATGGGAAGGGCAGAAGAAGCCTACCGTACCAGCTGCCAATTAGGCTCCATCAGGCTCAAAATCCAAAACGCTTAAGAAGAAGAAAAGTGAAGCTTGACGCGAAAAGCGGTCTGCAGGGAGATCGACCATTCAAAAATATATCGATTCCCTCGAAGACTATGAACAGCAGGAAAGAACTCTGATTCAATTGAAGGAGTTCCTCCCTGTAGAAGCGGCTGAAATTCTGGAGGAGTTAGAAGAAGACTCCAATGAAGAGATCCCTATAGTGACCTGCTACGCCATCCATCTTGGCAGCGACTCTGAGGAGGAGCTCTGTTTTCTCGAAGAGGACGAGGAGCTCGCTACAAAGGCTAACCAAATCCAGCTTAGAAGCGGCAGCGCTCTACCGCCAAATCAGGGAAACGCCCCAAAAGGAAGGGAAAAACAGGTGGCTAATGAGGAAGATGGCAGAGAGCCGGCTAATGAAAACTCAAGTCCTTCCTCAGAGTACTATAATGTCTTGACTTATCTCCGAAAGCTCCCGTCTCTCCTGAGCATCTATGATACCTTGCTTCTATCTAAAGAGCTTAGAGATGTTCTCATTCATGCTCTAAAAAACCCCGAGCGGTATCAGTTTCCCTTTGCAGAAATTAATATGAAAAAAGCCCAGTACGCTTTACATGCCGCCGCAATCACGTTTAAGGATGAAGACTTACTATTGGGAATAGCTGAGCATAATCGGCCGCTTTACCTGACCGGGTACAGCGACGGAGATCAGATTAATTGCATATTGATTGATCCGGGATCCTTCGTGAACATCATGAACTTGCGGACTCTGAAGAGTTTGTCAATGGATGTCCGACACCTGTTAAGGGAAAGGATTTTCATTCAAGGCTTCAATCAAAACTGCCAACAAGTTCTGGGGTCTATAGATTTGCCAATCAAATTTGGGGATCTGCAAACTTAAACTAAGATATACGTGATCGACGCTGACACGTCTTATAAAATTCTCTTAGGACGGCCGTGGCTCCACGATTACGGCATCATTACATCAACTCTCCATCAATACATGAAGTATACTAAAAATGGCGAAGAAAGACGCATTGACGGAGATATCCAGCCGTTCGGTGTGCATGAAGTCCGATATGAAGATTCTCGGTACTTCATGAACCACCAAAATGCTAAGCTACAACTGACTGAGGATAGAGCGGCCCCAAGACTCAATAGCAAATCTGAGCGGGCTGTCACTTTCAAAAGCAAAAAAGCCTAAGTGCGCTCGTGTTTCGGTAGCGGCACTGATGAGTCCGACGCTGGAAGTCCGTCCTTCCGTAAAACTTGCCCTCGTTTCGGTAGCGATACGGAAGAATCCGATACTGAAAGCCCATCTAGCAGCAAAGTCCGCTCTCATCTTGGCAGCGGCACTGAAGAGTCGGAGGAAGAGGACCTGCCTTGCAACAGTTGTGCAGATTGGACCCCCATGCAACAAGAGAAACTATGAAAGACCTTCGACATTACAGAAGGGTCCCTAGTTGTCATAAGGGTGCCGGAGCAGATGTGTAAAGAGCTCGATGCATTGTCAGTCTCTACCGTGGACCAGCCGAAAACTTTTTACGTTCCCGGGAGGAAAAGTGGACAGAAGGGCATCCTGTTTTATGGGTCAAACCCCGTTGTGCACCCGGATGATTTGTCTATCGCGTGCCTTCCCTATGAGAGAGGCATAAGAGTTGTCCTCAATCCCAGATACTATGCACCCGGGATGTGGAAATATTTCAAAAAGTGTGAATGTCGGTTATATCAAACGGAGTCCGAAGCAAAGTTTTATGAAGGGCTATGGCATCCGCCCCAAGTCCGAGCACTCATCGATGGACGAATTCCAGTTATACGGGGCATAGGCTTCATTCAACCTAATTCCAAAGCGTGCTACATGATCCATGTTGGTGAAGCCAGCGAAAGATCAAATGATGATGATGAGATAGCCGAGCCAGAAGAAGCTCCTCAAGAGCTCGAAGATGGCGGACAAGCAACCTTCGACGAGCTAGACGAGATTGAGTTAGGAATGCCCGATAATCCAAGGCCGACCTACATCAGCTCACTCTTGTCAGAGGAAATGAAAGCGCAGATAATCGCCCTGCTGCACGAGTTCGTCGACTGCTTCGCGTGGACGTACAAAGAAATGCCTGGCTTTCCCCTGAAGTGGCCGTACATAAACTGGCTATATCTCCTGATGCTAAGCCAGTCAAACAAGCTCCTCGAAAAATGAGAAGGGAACTGGAAGAAAAGGTCATCGAGGAAACCAAGAAGCTCATCGATGCCGACTTCATCAGGGAAGAGAAATATGGGGACTGGATCGCATGCATAGTCCTAGTGAAGAAGAAAAATGGGCAGATCTGAGTTTGTGTCGATTTCAGGGACCTCAACAAGGCATGCCCTAAAGACGACTTCCCTCTACCGGTCATGGAAATGATGGTTGATGGCACCTCAAATTACGAGATTTTCACCTTCATGGATGGCTCGTCTGGATATAATCAGATCAAGATGTCGCCTGCGGATGAGAAACACACAGCATTTCGAACCCCAATCGGAATATACTGCTATAAAGTGATGCCGTTCGGGCTGAAGAACGCAGGTGCTACATATCAAAAGGCAATGACCAATATGTTTGATAACCTGATCCATAAAGTCGTTGAATGTTATGTTGATGATCTGGTCATCAAGACTAAAGCCAAGGCCGATCACATCCAAGATCTTAGGACCGTTCTCACGAGACTGAGGGAATACGATCTGAAAATGAATCCTTTAAAGTGCGCTTTTGGCGTGTCATCGGGAAAATTCCTGGGCTTCATAGTCCGACATCGAGGGATCGAAGTTGACCCATCAAAGATAAAGGCCATCATGGAGATGCCCCCTCCAAAGAGTTTGACGCAGCTATGATCTTTTCAAGGTAAGCTTGCTTATATACGAAGGTTGATCTCAAATTTACCGGGGAGATGTAGGCCCTTCTCAAAGCTCATGAAGAAAGGAACTCCTTTTTATCTGGGATGTCGAATGTCAAGAAGCGTTCGAAGGCATCAAACAGTACTTGTTGCACCCTCCAGTGCTGGCCGCTCCCATTCCAAATAAACCGCTTATTCTCTACACTGCCGTGGTAGATGAATCACTCGGTGCGCTCCTTGTCCAGAACAACGAGGAGGAAAAAGAAAATGCCCTTTACTACCTCAGTCGAACTTTAGTTGGGACGGAACACAACTATTCCCCGATTGAAAAGCAATGCCTGGCCCTGATAATCGCTGTGAAGAAGCTGAAGCACTATCTGCTTGCTCATCAGGTTATGCTGATCTCCAAGGTCGACCCGCTCAAACACTTAATGACCAAAGCAAGCCTAGCCGGTAGAATGTCAAGATGGGCTGTCATGCTGCTTGAGTTTGACATAGTTTATACTCGTCAGAAAGCAGTAAAAGAGCAAGCTCTTGCGGACTTTCTCGCTGCTCATCCCATACCAGAAGGGTCACCGCTCAATTGCGAGTTACCCGACAAACAAGTGATGCACCTCGAGAATGACGAGCCATATTGGGAGCTCTACTTCGATGGGGCCTCATCAATAAGGACCTCCAGCAAATCAAGCGTCCCGGAGATAAAAGCAGGGATAGGATTGGAGTTCATCACGCCATCGATGGGAACCTTACGACGTTCTTTTGCTCTCACCGAGCCTCGCACAAACAACGAGGCTGAGTACGAGGCTCTGATAGCTGGTCTGGAGCTCGCTATAAAAATGGAAATCCTTCGGCTACGAGTCTATGGTGATTCCCAGCTTGTTGTCAACCAGGTAAGAGGCGACTATAAGATATACAAACCCGAGTTAGCTCGGTACAGAAGCCGAGTGGTGGAACTCATGAAACGGTTCGCTCACATTGAACTAATGAGAGTCCCTAGAGTGTTGAACGGAAAAGCCGACATACTCGCTCGCCTAGCTAAAGAGCTAGCTGATCCTGATATGGAAAAAATTCTAATCACAGTCAGAAGTCGGCAAATTCTGCCTCCAGCCTCTTTGCATGAAGAAGAAGGCGTAGAACAAGAGAACAATCCCACTGAAGAAGCTTCGATCATCCAAGACGAGCCCGATTGGAGAGAACCCTTCATAGAGTACTTCCGATATGACAAGCTGCCAGAAGGAAAATCTGCGAGGATTCAGCTAAAGAAGAGAGCTCTCCGATACGTGTTTGTAAATGACATGCTATACCGCAGGTCATACGACTAACTCTGGCTCAGGTGTTTGTCATTGGCCTAAGCCTAAAAGGTCATGAAAGAAGTTCACTCGGGCATTTGCGGTGCTCACCAATCTGTCCCCAAGCTGCGACTTCAAATTAAACGGCTTGGGTATTACTGGCCCACCATGATACGGGATTACGGAGAGCATGCAAAGAAATGTCATATCTGCCAAATTCATGGTGATTTCATTCACAAGCATCCCAATCCGTAGCATCCTACGGTGGCGTCGTGGCCCTTCGAAGTCTGGGGGACCGACATAGTTGGTCCAATTGATCCTCCGTCATCCAGAGGCCGCCGGTTCATATTGACCGTAACTGACTATTTCTCCAATTGGGCTGAAGCTATCCCGCTAAAAGAAGTCAAGATAGAAAATATTCTGACGTTCTTCCAGCATAATATTCTATACCGCTTCGGTATACCAAGAAGAATCATTTTTAACAACGGGCCTTCTTTCAAGAGCTTCAAAGTCTCAAGGTTCGCTACTCAGCACAATATAGACTGGTGATATTCCTCCATCTGTAATCCAAGAGCCAATGGGCTAGTCGAAACCTTCAATAAGACTCTATGCAAGCTCCTAAGGAAAAATGCTTTAGCCAACAAGAGAGACTGGAATCTCAAATTTCACGAGGCGTTTTGGGCATATCGTACCACGCACCGTACTCCAACTCAGTCCACTCCATACTCATTGCTCTTCGGAGTGGAGGCGGTCCTCCCCCTCGAAGTCGAAGTTCCAAGCTTAAGAATGGCCATTCAGCACGAGTTGACGGAGGAAGAAAACATGCTCCTTCGGCTTGAAGAGCTCGACGCCCTCGAAGAAAAGAGGCTCGCGGTACAACAAAGTACCGAGCCCAAATGTCACGGGCCTATGACAAGATGACTTATCTCCGCGCTTTCAAGAAAGGCGAATTGGTGTTGGTTCTCAAAAGACCGATCATCCCCAATCGACATGCCAAGGGAAAATTCGAGCCAAATTGGGAAGGACCATCGTCATCGAGAAAGTGTTCGATGGAGGATCCTACCAACTAATAAGTGCCGAGGGAGAAAGGCCCATGCCACCCATCAATGGCCGATATCTCAAGAAATACTACGCGTGAATGCTCCAAGTCGCAGGCGAATTGAGCACACCAGCCCTACGGTCTAGATCATACATCCTGTAAAACCGTATACAATCCACGGGCGTAAATGACCCCTATCTCTCCCAAGTCCTGCCGGTGAGACTATTTTTAAAGTCCCACCAGCGGAAAAACAAAACAAAAAAAAGGTATGTCCACAAGCAAAACGGGCACGGATGAAAACCCGAAAGGGCTCCGTGAGTAAAAACAGCAGGACTGCCGGAGAGTTTGTGAAAACCCGAAAGGGCGCAAACTCGTGAAAAGAGATAAAATACACGCAAAGTCCTCTCGACCTTGTGAGGAGAAAATCCCTGCGTGAGATCCTTACGACTCACAAAGGAGCAACACACTTAGGGATCCCTATGATTCCTAAGGAGAACATACACCTGCGAGATCCTCTTGACTCGTAGGGAGAATACGCTTTTATGAGACCCTTACGGCTTATAAAATTGAAAAGCCTTAGGTGATAGGGATCTAAACCTGTCTCCTGAGCCATCGCTCCCCAACGGACAACGACAAATGATGAGTCACTCCTTGCATTGCTTCAGTGTTAGCGGTGCTGATGCCGACCCAAAAACCAAATCCCAAGTCCTCCCGGGGCAAATGGTGAGTTGCTCCTGGCATTATTCCAGTGCAGCAATACTGATGCCAAACAAGATCCAAATTCTAAGTCCCCAAACGGCGAATGATGAGTCGCTCCTGATATCACATTCCAATGCAGCGATGCAGGCACCAACCAAAATTCAAATTCCCAAAATTCTCCCAGCCCTACGGTTGGTCCCCAAGTTGACTACTGTTTACAATCCACGGGCTCAAATAATTCTCAGCATACCCATACCCCACCTCAATCACCAGTTACGCGGCTGGTCTCCGCCTTTAGGATTATGCTCCCTTTGGGAAGACCCACTCATGTGTCCTCACGATACATGAGGAGAACAAACTTACGTGATATTCACGACTTGTAAGAAAACACATTCGTGGGATCCTTATGACTCACAAAGAAAAAACACACTTAGGAGTCCTCACGATTCCTAAGGAGAAAGTACACCTACGAGATCCTTTCGACTCATAGGGAGAAAATGCTTTTATGGGACCCTTATGGCTCATAAAATTGAAAAGTCTTAGGTGATAAGGACCTAAACCTGTCTCCTAAGCCATCACTCCCTAACAGGAAAAGGAAAATGATGAATTGCTCCTGGCACATGTGCTTCAGTGTTAGCAACGCTGATGCCCACCCTAATACCAAAATTCCAAACTCCAATCCAATAGATCCCTAAGTCTTTAAACTGGGAATAGATGACCTCTAAGTCGTTAAACTTGGAACAGATGACCTCTAAAGTCGTTAGACTGGAAACGAGGGAAATCTCCTCATGGCAAATGATGATTCGCTCCTGGTACCATATTCCAGTGAAGCGATGCTGATGCTAAACCAAAACCAAAATCCCCAAACCCTGTTATGACAGATGATGATTCGCTCCTGGTACCATATTCCAGTATAGCGATGCTGATGTCAACCCAAATCATATCAAGTCAGCAATACAACCAACAAACTTCCTGCCGGAATCATGCCCCACCTCAGAAACAAGTCAAATCCCGACACCGCAGAAAGCAGAGCAAGTCAAATCAGAACATTCGACCGTCCAAGTTGCTAAAAGGGCAGCATCGACCGTCCAAGTCGCATAAAGGGCATAACCGACCGGCCAAGTCGCAAAAAGGGCAGCATCGACTGTCCACGTCGCTAAAAGGGCAGCATCGACTGTCCAAGTCGCAAAAAGGGCAGAACCAACCGTCTAAGTCGCAAAAAGGACAGCATCGACTGTCCAAGTCACTAAAAAGGCAGCATCGACCGTCCAAGTCGCTAAAAGGGCAGCACCGACCGTCCAAGTCGCAAAAAGGGCAGCATCGACCGTCCACGTCGCTAAAAGGGCAGTATCGACCGTCCAAGTCGCAAAAAGGGCAGAACCGACCGTCTACGTAGCTAAAATGGCAACATCGACCGTCCAAGTCGCTAAAAGGGCAGCACCGACCGTCCAAGTCGCAAAAAGGGCAGCATCGACCGTCCACGTTTCTAAAAGGGCAGCATCGACCGTCCACGTCACTAAAAGGGCAGCAACGACCGTCCAAGTCGCAAAAAGGGCAGAACCGACCGGTCAAGTCGCAAAAAGGGCAGCATCGACCGTACACGTCACCAAAAGGGTAGAACCGACCATCCAAGTTGCAAAAAGGGCAGCATCGACCGTCCAAGTCGCAAAAAGGACAGTACCGACCGTCCAAGTCGCTAAAAGGGCAGCACCGACCGTCCACATCGCAAAAAGGGCAGTATCGACCGTCCACGTCGCTAAAAGGGCAGCATCGACCGTCTAAGTCGAAAAAAGGGCAGAACCGACCATCCACATCACAAAAAGGGCAGCATCGACCGTCCAAGTCACTAAGAGGGCAGCATCGACCGTCCACGTCGCAAAAAGGGCAGCACCGACCGTCTACGTTGCTAAAATGGCAGCACCGACCGTCCAAATCGCAAAAAGGACAGAACCGACCGTTCAAGTCGCTAAAAGGGAAGCACCGACAATCCACGTCGCTAAAGGGGTAGCATCAACCATCCACGTCTCTAAAAGGGCAGCACCAACCATCCATGTCGCTAAAAGGACAGCAACGACCTCCTCGTCGGAATTATGCTCCGCCTTGGAATCAAGTCAACCAGACACTCCATCTCGGAGACACGTCAAGCATCGACCGTTCATGTCATAAAAAGGGCAGTGCCAACTTCCCAAAAAGCGGGAACCGAATCAAGTCATCTCCACGTGAAAGAAGATCCATCAATTTCATGCAGACGACCCTCATATACTGTGTGCATTTATTGATGGGGGGCACTTTGTTGGGGTCGAAATTTACACCCCGGTTGACCAAGTCAAAATCAAAGTCGACCCCAAGCCCAGGTCAAGTGTGTTAGTGTATATGCCCTAGAGGCCATTACTATATCATACTAGTTTGTATATTACTTAATTGAAGCTTTGGATATTCACAGTTGTATAGGCAATCTTGCTCAAAATGGTAGTATGCTACTTGGTTTGTTTCTACTTTAATATGTGCATGCGTTTCTTTTAGCATATCGCTTATAAATATTAGTGGAGCCCGTAGGATCTTTGCTTGATTACCAGCGTTGTGATAGCAGTCACACGAGTAGGGGCTGGGTAATCTACAAGCACATCCTTATACAGGTCCCTAGTCGTAGGATTATCGAGACGGGGCATCGATACTCCGGAGTAGACTAGCGTATACGCTTCTCATCCCAGCAGGGGAGATGGTCTGTCCCACAGCCATTAGTACGTCGTACTGGAGATAGTATGCGGGTGCTCGTTAGGTTACGAGTACACTGGACAGGACTCGCTGGGAACTGTTGGTTGGTATTATACCTATCGTCAGTTATCAGTTCCCAGGTGACATGAGTACAGCTTAGTCTGTTGACTTGACACTGTCACTTCGCCTCGAGTGTGTTCTCACTGTTCTTAGATTACCACCCTACCACGGCTCAAATGAGTCGTGCAAACAGGTAATAGTTGGGTGCAGTCCTGAAACACTTGGAGGCAGTGACGATTAGACAGGATTCGTCTCTCCCGGTATTGGGAGTTGATATCGCGCTGTGTCTAGGAGAGCCATTACACAAAGTCCCTGGCCAGGGTAAGCGAGATTTGCTGGTAGTGTTTCCAGTAGTTTCTCAGGGTGTTCTGGGATACACTCCGACACGACTTGTACCGCTATTAGGGGACTGACGTTTACCGCCCCCTAGGCCCGACATGCGATACTCTCAGACGAACAGACCGGACTGTATAGAGATTGTCACATTCAGGCTCAGTAGGAGTTCGGATGGGTTCACCTCATCGGTCTTCTTATCGGCTTCTACCTGGGGACCGTTACGTACAGCTAGTACCGCTTGCGGCCTATGGTTAAACCCACTGCCAGCGTAGTGTCGAGTCTTTAGAGTCCCACACAGAAGGTTGTTCGCCTTTGGGCAAAACAAAGTAGAGGTCGCATGGTTTTGCGACAGGGTTCGTTCACATACGCGCACTTGTGCACGTTTGGTGTCCGGGCAGTTAATACTAGCGAGCTTTGGTTTAAGCCAGATCCTAGTATTTGTTTTGGGATTGGTTTTGTCTCATTGTATTCATGTTCCTCGGAACACGGATGCGGGTGCGTATGCACAGTTAACAGAGGCAGAGGAACCTCATTAGGGTTTTTGACCGTTGACTTTTTCTAAACCCTAATGAAAATGAGAAATATGATTAATAATATTAATTAAGGATAATTGTGCCATGGTTATGGTTGGGTTGACCATTTGACTTGTTGACTTTTGTTGACCTTGATATTTTCTTTAGCAAAAGAAAGATGCTTCTTGAAGCTTGCATTAGCATTAAATGTGAAATGATAATGGTCAAATCAACTAACCATCACAATTTTCTTAATTATTATTATTATTCTCGTATCTTTCTCATATGAGAGTAAGGTTGAGATTACTCTCTCATTCTCTCTTGCTCATTCTCTCTCTTGCAAAGCTCTCCCTCTTCCTCTCTCTCAAAGCTCTCTTGTTTCATGAGTTTAAAAACATGAGTTTTGTGAGATAAAACCATCAAGACAACTCTCTACTCATTCTAGGGTTCTTAGTCTAGCAAACCAAGCACTCTAGTTACCTCTTGGTTAAGGTAGGAGCTCAAGGTAGAGGCCTTCAGGTGGATCTTTCTTCGGCAAAGAGAAGACGAAGAGGAAGAGTCGTCTACACCACTCCAAGGAGCTAACAACAAGGAGGACCACAACAAGAAGAGAAGGAGTTCAAGAACTAGGTATAACCATCTAACCTAGTAGCTAGAACTTGTAGTTAGTTTGTTAGTTTTTTGTTTAGCAAAGATCCTTCAATGTTAGTCTATGTTTCCTTGTGATAAAAATCCGATTTTTACTCTTTCCGTCTCCCCGTAAGTACCGGGGTGGGTTACATAGACTTACAAAGTGGGCCAATGCCCGGATCGAGCCCGAACACGAAGCGTCCGGCCTTCCGCCATGCCAAAATAAAAATTTTGTAATAAATAATTTTGGTGTATTTCTTTTTTTTATTTTTTGAATAAATGTAAGAAAAATAGGCATAAAGCCAAATTTTTGTAAAGCCCGTGGCTTGTGTGCAAAATGAAATAGCACATGAGGCATGAGATGGGCAAAATGCCATTTTTGTAAAGCCCAAGGGGCTATATGTAAAGTGTATAGCCTATAAAGGCAAAGATAATGAAAATATCTCAACAACTTTTTCTCTCTCCCAAAAAGAATCAAGATCTGTGATCTTCTCCTTTCTCAAGATTCTAAAACCTTCTTCTTCTTTTGAATTAAATCAAGAGTTTTACTCTTCTTTTTCCAAAACTAAATAGTTTTTCACCACAAAACCCACAAAAGGGAGCTTGGATCTTCCATCAAATCTTAAAAAGGAGAGATTTTTAAAATCTCACCTCTCTTATTATCCAAGAGCCGACCATTAAAGGAGGAAGAAGGAGACCCATCCCCAAAGACCCCACTTTAGGGAAGATCCAGGGCTCAAGGGGAGAAGCCCCTTCATCAGCTTCAAAATATCATAGGAGTTTAATTCCTCATACACACACACACACACACATACACACAATAATAAGTATTTCTTTCTGGGAGTACAACTCCCATTGCAGAGACCAAGTTCCTTTTGCCGCCCAAGTGCCCAAAGCGCGAGCGCCCGGGCCCCAAGCACGTGAGGTGCGAGCGCCCAAAGCGCTAGCGTCCGAGCGCCTACTTGCCTGGCATATGTGGCGCTAGCTCCAAAAGCGCTAGAGCCCGAGCGCCCGCGTGCCTGGCACGTGTGGCGCTAGAGCCCAAAGCGCTAGCGCCCGAGCGTCCACGTGCCTGGCACGTGTGGCGCTAGCGCCCAAACGTCCAAAGCGCGAGCGCCCGATCGCCCACGTGCTTGGTACGTGAGGCGCTAGCGCCCGAAACGCTAGCGCCCGAGCGCCCACGTGCCTTGCACGTGAGGCGCTAGCCTCCTGGCGCCTAAAGCGCTTGCGCCCAAGGTGATAGCGCCAGCGCCTGAGAGCCCAAGCGCCCGCGTGCCGCGCACATGAGGCGCTGGCGCTTTTTCCCACGCATCCTTTGGATGCCCTTTCCCTCTTATGTGTGTGTGTGTGTGTGTGTATGTGTGTGTGTAGGTAGGTATTTATACACACACACACACATACTCTACAAAACTGTCCCACGTTAGAAAAAATTTCTAACAGGGTGCTACCCCTCACCCCGTAAGGGGGCTGCTAGCCCCCTTGATCCCCAGCCCGCTATCCGGGTAGCGGGACCCCGTAAAAACTCTGCGAGGCCCCCGATATATCCAAAACCCCTTTCAAAACACAACACATGTACACTGCACATTGAGTTCGCATGACCTGTTCGACCCATCAATCGGAGGTTCTCTCGCTCCAAATGCGAGGGGTAATTAACGGCAGCTTAGTCCGCGGCTGCCGGAGATTTGGATCCCCACAATCAATAAACCCTATCCTACCCTAAGCAAGAGGAATCTGTAATGCGCCTGACAAGTGCGCGCATTCCTATCTCAATGGGGTGACGAAAAACACCCTACAGTTCTACGCTTTCTTCTTCACGCAAAGAGACTGGAGGCAGAATTTGCCGGCTTCTGACTGTGATTAGAATTTTTTCCATATCAGGATCAACTAGCTCCTTAGCTAGGCGAGTGAGTATGTCGGCTTTTCCATTCAGCGCTCTAGGGATTCTCATTAGTTCAATGTGAGCGAACCGTTTCATGAGTTCCACCGCTCGGCTTCAATATCGAGCTAACTCGGATTTGTATATCTTATAGTCGCCGCTTACTTGGTTGACGACAAGCTGAGAATCACCGTAAACTCATAGCCGAAGGATTTCCATTTCTATGGCGAGCTCCAAACCCGCTATCAGAGCTTCATACTCAGCCTCATTGTTTGTGCGAGGCTCGGTGAGAGCAAAAGAACGTCGTAGGGTTTCTATCGATGGCGTGATGAACACCAATCCTATCCCTGGTTTTAT
Organism: Agapanthus africanus; assembly: GCA_030015575.1. Classification (NCBI taxonomy): domain Eukaryota; kingdom Viridiplantae; phylum Streptophyta; class Magnoliopsida; order Asparagales; family Amaryllidaceae; genus Agapanthus; species Agapanthus africanus. The sequence goes on from CM057343.1 coordinate 635,518,815, forward strand.
CTGCGGGATGCTTGATTTGCCGGAGCTCCTCATTGATGAGGCTCCGTCAAAGTAGAGCTCCCAACAAGGCTCACCTTCCTCGAGGTGCAGCACTTGTTCGTCGGGTAATTCGCAATTGAGCGGTGACCCTTCTGGAACGGGATGAGCAGCAAGGAAGTCTGCGAGAGCTTGCCCTTTTACTGCTTTCTGAGGAGTATAAACTATGTCAAACTCAAGCAGCATAACAACCCATCTTACCATTCTGCCGGCTAGGCTTGCCTTGGTCATTAAGTGTTTGAGCGGGTCGACCTTGGAGATCAACATAACCCGATGAGCAAGCAGATAGTGCCTCAGCTTCTTCACAGCGAATATCAGAGCCAGGCATTGATTTTCGATCGGGGAATAGTTGTGATTCATCTAGCGCGGTAGTGCAGAGAATCAGCGGTTTATTTGGAATGGGAGCGGGTAGCACTGGAGGGTGCAACAAGTACTGTTTGATGCTTTCGAACGCTTCTTGATATTCGGCATCCCAGACAAAAGGAGCTCCTTTCTTCATGAGCTTTGAGAAGGGCCTACATCTTCCTGATAAATTTGAGATAAACCTTCGTATATAAGCAAGCTTGCCTTGAAAAGATCTTAGCTGCGTCAGACTCTTTGGAGGGGGCATCTCCATGATGGCCTTCATCTTTGATGGGTCAACTTCGATCCCTCGATGTCGGACTATGAAGCCCAGGAATTTTCCCGATGACACGCCAAAAGCGCACTTTAGAGGATTCATCTTCAGATCGTACTCCCTCAGTCTCGTGAGAACGGTCCTAAGATCTTGGATGTGATCGGCCTTGGCTTTAGTCTTGACGACCAGATCATTAACATAGCATTCGACGACTTTATGGATTAGGTCATCAAAGATATTTGTCATTGCCCTTTGATATGTAGCACCTGCGTTCTTCAGTCCGAACGGCATCACTTTGTAACAGTATATGCCGATCGGGATTCGAAATGCTGTGTGTTTCTCATCCTCAAGCGACATCTTGATCTGATTATATCCAGACGAGCCTTCCATAAAGGTGAACAGCTCGTAATTTGTGGTGTCATTGACCATTATTTCCATGACCGGTAGCGGGAAGTTGTCTTTAGGACATGCCTTGTTGAGGTCCCTAAAATCGACACAAACTCGGATCTGCCCATTTTTCTTCTTCACTGGGACTATGCATGCGATCCAGTCTGCATATTTCTCTTCCCTGATGAACCCGGCATCGATAAGTTTCTTGGTTTCCTCGATGACCTTTTCTTCCAGTTCGCTTCTCATTCTTCGAGGAACTTGTTTGACTGGCTTAGCATCAGGAGAAATAGCCAGCTTATGCACAGCTACCTCAGAGGAGAGGCCAGGCATTTCTTTGTACGACCATGCGAAGCAGTCGTCAGGTTGACTCGGGATGTTCTTAGCTTATTGCAGCGAATTCATGCAGCAGGGCTACTATCTGCTCTTTCATTTCCTCTGACAAAAGTGAGCTAATATAGGTCAGCCTTGGATTATCGGGCGTTCCTAAATCAATCTCGGTTAGCTCATTGAAAGTTGCTTGCCCACCATCTTCGATCTCTTGAGGAGCTTCTTCTGGCTCGGCTATCTCGTCATCATCATTTGATCTTTCGCTGGCTTCACCAACATGGATCATGTAGCATGCCTTGGAATCAGGTTGAATGAAACCTATGCCCCGTCTATCTGGAATTCGTCCATCGATGGGTGCTCGGACCTAAGGCGGATGCCATAGCCCTTCATAAAACATTGCTTCGGACTCCGTTTGATATAACCGGCATCCGCACCTTTTGAAGTATTCCTGCATCTCAGGCGCATAATATCTGGGATTGAGGACGGCACTTATGCATCTCTTATAGGGAAGGCACGCGACAGACAAATCGTCCGGGTGCACAACAGGATTTGACCTATAAAACAGGATGCCCTTCTGTCCACTTTTCTTTCTAGGAACGTAGAAAGTTTTCAGCTGGTCCACGGTAGAGACTGACAATGCATCGAGCTCTTTGGACATTTGCTTCGGCACCCTTGTGATAACTAGGGACCCTTCTATAATTTTGAAGGTCTCTCGTAGTTTCGCTTGTTGCATATGGGTCCAATCTGCACAGCTGTTGCAAGGCAGGTCCTCTTCCTCCGACTCTTCAGTGTCCCTGCCAAGATGAGGGCGGTCTTTGCTGCTAGATGGGCCTTCAGTATCAGATTTGTCCGTGTCGCAACCGAAACGAGGGCGAGTTTTATGGAAGGACGGACTTCCAGCGTCGGACATCAGTGTCACTACCGAAACGCGGGCGCACTTGGGGGTTTCTGCTTTCGAAAGTGACAGCCAACTCAGACTTGCTTTTCAGTTTCAGGGTTGTTCTGTCTTTGGCCAGCTGTGGCTCAGCACTTTGGAGGTTCACCATGTACCGAGAATCTTCATATCGGACTTCATGCACACCGAACGGGTGGATGTCTCCGTCAATGCGTTTTTCTTCACCATTTTTAGTATACTTCATACATTGATGGAGAGTTGACGGAACGATGCCGTAATCGTGGAGCCACGACCGTCCCAAGAGAATTTTATAAGACGTGTCAGCGTCGATCACGTATATCTTAGCTTCAGTTTGCAGATCCCCAAATTTGATTGGCAGAGCTATAGAACCCAGAACTTGCTGGCAGTTTTGATTAAAGCCTTAAATGATAATCCTTTCCCTTGAGAGGTGTCGGACGTCCATTGACAAACTCTTCAGAATCCGCAAGTTCATGATGTTCACGGAGGATCCCGGATCAATCAATATGCGATTAATTCGATCTCCATCGCTGTACCCGGTCACGTAAAGCGGCCGATTATGCTCAGCCATTCCAAATAGCAGGTCTTCATCCTTAAACGTGACTGCGGCGGCATGCAGAACGTACTGGGTTTCTTTCATATTAATTTCCGCAAAGCAAGCCTGATACCGCTCAGGGTTTTGTAGAGCGTGAATGAGAACACCTCTAAGCTATTTAGATAGGACCAAGGCATCGTAGATTCTCAGGAGAGATGGAAGCTTTCAGAGGTGAGCCAAGACATTATAGTCCACCGAGGAAGGACTTGAGTTTTCATTAGCCAGTTCTCTGCCATCTTCCTCATTAGACACATGTTTTTCCTTTCCTTTTGGGGCATTTCCCTGATTTGGTGGCAGAGCCCTGCCGCTTCTGAGCTGGATTTGGTTGGCCTTTGTGGCTAGCTCCTCGTCCTCTTCGGGAAAACAGAGCTCCTCCTCAGAGTCGCTGCCAAGATGGATGGCGTAGCAGATCACTATAGGGATCTCTTCATTGGAGTCTTCTTCTAACTCCTACGGAATTTCAGCTGCTTCTATAGGGAGGAACTCCTTCAATTGAATCAGAGTTCTTTCCCGCTGTTCATAGTCTTCGAGGGAATCGATATCTTTTTGAATGGTCGATCTCCCTGCAGACCCCTTTTCGCGTTGAGCTGCACTTTTCTTCTTCTTGAGCTTTTTGGATTTTGAGCCTAATGGTGCCGAATTGGCAGCCGGTACGGTAGGCTTCTTCTTCCCTTCCTATTCTGTTCTGGGCTCTTTTCGAAGTAGCTTTAGAATCTTCTTCATCTTATTAGATATGTGCGTACTCCACGGAGACTGCGGTGAGTCAGTTTCATTTCTCAGGGCAGCGGGTTCAGCTGTCTGCTCCCATAAGGCTTCAGCTTCTGTCTGTATAAAGTTGGTAGTTGCAACTTGATTGTTCACCAACACACTTTTGGATAGCTCGATCTCTTCATCCTTGTACTGCTTCTCTACCCAGTCTTTAAAGATATAGCAATTCTCGATCGCATGGCTCACTACTCTGTGGTATAGGCAATACAGGGGATTGTCGGTCATTTTTGCTTCGTGGGGTATCTTCGACTCCAGCAATTGTAGACCATTGTTCAAGACATCTTTGAATATCTTGCGGACCTTGTCCCTTTTGAAAGAGTAAAACTTGTTCTTTTTCTCCCCTAGGGAAAGCCCTTCTCCTCCCAGCAATGGCTTTCGAGGCCGGTTGGTTTTGGAATCGCCTGCCTTTCGCTTGTCTTCATTGTCGGACGCATTAAAGACATTGGTACTGCTAGAATTCCCGCTTCTACGGTTGTCATCCCTCTTGCTTTTCCAAGTCTTGTCTCTCGGAGAGTCTGGGGTGGACTCTTTCTTCGAGCGTTCCAGCATCTGGACTTTCTTGGTTAGCTCTTGAAATGTCTTGAGGCCTGCTGTACATAAGAACAAGACCATCCAATTGCTGAGATTCCCAATGAGGAGGCTGACGAACTGGTCCTGCTCCAGCGGTGGTTTGCACTTAACCGTGAGATTACGCCATCGGGCGATAAAGTCGGTGTTGCTTTCATTCTTCCCCGGCTTGGTCCTCACAAGGTCAGCAATGGAGATTTTATCACTGAAACTCATGAACCTTTTCCGAAACAGAGACTCCATTTAGGCAAAGGTAATGACGGACCCGTCTGGTATATTCACGTACCATTCGAAAGCGACACCGGTTAGGCTGTTGACAAACTGACGAAGAAGGAGCGCATCATTGCCCCCTATATTTCCGCACGATGCTTTAAAGTGGGCGACATGCTGATTTGCATTTCCCGTCCTGACAAATCTTCCGAACTTAGGAATGACGTAGCCGCTCGGGAACTTGATCAGATCGTACTGTGCGGGATATGGCCGCCCACTACTGCCAATTTCTTTCTGAGCTTCAGCTTCGGCCACCAATGTTTTAACCTTGCTGGTGACCAAATCCATTATCCGATCTTGTGTTAGCAGGATAGTGCTATCTAGGGCCAAGGCGTCCCCAGAAGCGGAATGTGGCTGGCTTTCGTGTGACTCGACCAATCTTGGACCCAAAGGGATAGGCATCGGCTGCTTCGGATTGTCATCACCCAGCTCATGAGTAGAGACTTGTGCTTGATTGGTAAGCGCTCAAGCAATTTGAGCCGTAAGCTGCATCACAACGTTCGTTAGGTCGTTAATTTTCGAATAGAGCTTGGCCATCTCTTTATCTTTGCTCCTGAGCTGTTTTCAAAGCTCTTGAAGCAGCTCTTGCTCCGCGGTCCTGGGGCAGAAAGTTGGCTCTTCCTCACTGTCTGAGCTTGACTCTACATGGACTGAGGGGTCTTTCTGCCTATCATCCTCATCGAGAGAGTTTTCATCATCTAGTGGAGGCGGCTGTTCTTAGGAAGCGGCAACCACATTCAAGCCAGATTGAGCTTGGGATGTGGTGGCCCCATCCTTACTTCTGTTGCGAAGGTTGTCGATGGGGCGCCACCCGCCATATAGACCGTATGGATAACATATCCAGCCGTTTTTTTATTATCGGCGGCTGATTTCACGGATCGCTGTCTTGACCCACCTGTTTCGGTAACGGGCGGTCGACTGAAGGTGGCTAGCCTGGCCGGATTCTTGAATGGTGCTGACGCTTCCTTTTTGGTTTTGCCCGGCATAGAGCGCCTGGTAGACTCTTGAAAATACAGTGTCATACTTTTTCTGTTGGGGCCGGGACACGTCTCTTTGTAGCACCGTTCGGACCGCTGTCTTCTTGATTCTGGCGGTCATGGCATTTTTCTGAACCATCCTCAGATGTTCGAAGGAATTGCTGATTTTTACGGCCGATTCAGCCGTCGTCGCAGGATGACTCTGCTCTTGGAATCTCACAAGATTCCACTTGGCCGTAGTCCTGGCCCTCTTGTTGGCTCGATACCTGAGCCTCTTCTGTCTCAGCCTTTCTGTTTTGAGCACTTGGCTGGTTACGGCTCTTCGGGAAGCCGCCGTAGACTGGGAGATGGAGGGCTTTGGAGATACGCCTGATTGTGCTTTTGTTGGAGTCATCTCCTGAGCTTGTACGCAACATTTGATGTTGCCTTTTGTACCGAAAGTCGTTCCTCCAGCTGGAGCACCAAAGATTCGTTCAGATATTGTCTTAAGTTTCGGTCGTGGTGCCTTAGCGATCAGAACATTCAGCCTCTTGCCCCGTGAGACTATCTTGGCCATCTGTTTTGCCGGGATTTCTGCCAGATGAGCACTTCCGGTAGGGTAGATGATGACGGAACCAAACTGGCGAGGCAGTTCCTCCTACTGTTGACTGAGGCTTCCTGGGAGAACCACACGAGTATTGATCTTGACTATGTATGGAATCGAGGTCACATCAGAAGCTGGATCCATCTTAGAAGACAACGTTGTGGAAATTTGATCGCTGCATGGAAAAAATCATTATTTCTGTTAGTTATATGTATGCCCTAGAGGTCATTACTGTACATAGGATGTATATTGTAGTGGATGCTGGGACGTATATAGGGAGGACTTTCTTGCTCGACATGATAGTATGCTATCTGGTTGAACTTTACCTTAACGTGTATACTGATTGTCTCTCTGTTACATGTTGGTAAAGCCCTTAGGATCTGTACTTGACTACCTGGACTATGATGCGGATCATACTAGTAGGGACATGGTAGTCCATAAGTACATCCTTCAAAGTCCCTAGTCGTGGGTGTATCAAGACGGGGCATCGATAAACCAGAGTAGACTAGCGTATACCTTCTCGACCCATACAGATGGGCGATGGATGATCCCATATCCATCGGTGTTTGACATCAGAGATGATATATGGGTGCTCAGTAGAGACTGGGTACACTGGACGGACTCGCCGAGAACTCCCAGATGGTATTATACCTCACGTCAGATGGCAGTTCTCTGGTGACACTGGTACAGAGTAGTCTGTTGACCCGAGATCGTCATAGAGTCTTGTGTGGTTCCCACTGTGCTTTGATTTCCATCTTACCACGTCCAAGAGGGCGTGCAAAACGGTGGTTTTTGGGTACAGTCCCGAGTCACATGGAGGCAATGAGCGATAGGAGGGGATTCGTCTCTCCCGGTATAGGGAGTTGATGTTGCGCTGTGTTCGATTGGCTATAACAGGAAATCCCTGGCCAGGGTTGCTGAGATTTACTGGTAAGTGTTACCAGTAGTTTCTCGAATTGTTAGAGACCTCATATCGACACGACTTATCGAGCTATTGGGGTCTGACGTTTACCACCCCTAGGCGAGATATGCGACATATCAGACGATCAGACCGGACTGTACGGTAGTGTTACTGGTTGGATTCACTGGAGTGTGAGCGGGCTTGCTCGTCGATCTTCAGATCGCTCAATACCCGGGTGGCCGTTACGTTTAGCAGACCGCTTGCGGCTTGTGGGTGTTTGATATGATCATCATCTGCTGCCGGCGTATTGACGAGTCTTTAGAGTCCTACACAGAGGTTTCCTGGCTCAAGCGAAACGAAATAGGAGCGCATATGAGATATGTGCGGGACCGAGAATAATGCGTGTATGTGATACCGTATTCTATTCTCGCGATGAATGTATCGGATGGCTGTATGCGATATAATCTAGTTATCGAATCAAGGATTGATTCGATAAGCCGATACATTGGATACTAGTCGGTTATATGCGATATGACCGGATCGTTAAATCAAGTGTTGATTTAATGATTTAATGTATAATTATATATTTGATATGTTACTTTGCATTAACTAGTATTGGTTTACTTTAAATGGATTTTCTCACTTGGATTGTGCACATTGTATATGTGATATATTTTTGTGCACTTGTATGTATCATGTTTGATGATGCATGCTAACTTGTGTTTTGTGTAAAGTTTAAACCATGGTTATGTAATGGTTAGGGTTTTCATTTTCATATCTATTTATTCATTTATTTATTTATTTTCTTTTTGGAAAATGAAAAGAAAAATGGTGGCTTTATTTGGATATATGTTGAAGCTTCATGAAGCTTTGACTTAGTCACCATTTTTGTCTTCATACCTAACCTAACCATTCACTTAACCTTAGTTTACTCTCTACACCTAACCATGGTTTGCTTATGATAAGAATTGATTTTCTTTTCTATTTTAATTATTCTTATCATAACAACTTTCATCATCTTCTTCTTCTTCTTGAAGATGAAAGCTTACTTCATCAATGGTGAATTGAGCATAAGTGTGAGAAATCCAAATCTAAAGTCTACCCACTTCCTATTTCTTCATCCTCTACCTCTTGCCAAGTAGTAGAGTGTGTTTCCTTCATAAGTTTTCTAGACTTGGTGAAGTTGGAGCTTGATCTGGCGATGCCTCGACGTAGATCATCTTCGGCACGTCGTCGATGACCTAGCCCGTCCATTCTCCGATGAAGCCGACGCTAGAGCTATGGAGGTGGAGAACCGGATCTACAAAGGTTGTATTTCCGTATTCTCTTAGTTAAGTGTTATCTTGTTATCTTTTCGCCTAGATTTCTAGCAAACGATCCGTAGTCGGGTTTCTCGGCACCTAGAATTTTTGAAATTGGCATGGTTGATGCCTTGTGAGACCTCAACAGGGTGCCTAGGAACCCTACAGTGGTATCAGAGACAAGCTAGAGCCTTAGGCGAAGTCTAGACGGAGTTTGAAGTCCGAACGAACCCGAAAATCCATTTCAAAATTGCTCTCTGTCCTTTTTTCAAAAACTGGGATTTTTCCAAATTAAAAATTGCTAAAAAATTCAGCAGGGAAATCTAAGAATTACGGCGCAAAAAGTTTCTTGTGAACAGTAAAAACCGCGGCGGAACCGCGGCAGAAGAGTGACTTCTGCGGCGGTTCCGTGGCAAGTTGATGACGTCAGCTTCCCTAGTTTGCACAGTAATTCTTATTTTCTGAAGTTGGATTTTCTGGGAATTTTTAATATTTTTTCCAGAGTTGAATTTTCTGGGGTTGTTTTGGGGATTCGGTGTTTCGATCGGAGTATCAGATTTTGTCTATGTGGCTTTCCGGATAAATTTTAGAATATGTTAAAAAGTTCGACCGGATATAAATACCCAATTTTTCCCCTGTCGGGAAATTTCCAAGTGTTGGATTTTTCCGTAGTTTAACGACGTTCTAAGTAGTGCAAGTAACACGATGGACCCTCTAGAAGACAACAAACCTTAACTCGATTATGTGACCGTCTTGAACTGCCCTTTGAACCTTCGGGTTTGGGGCAGTACGGCGTGCCACATGTGAGGCGTTAGCTTGACCCTTCTACGGCTGGACCGTTGGTACTGAGGCACGAACGGAATGTTGTTAGACTTATTTCATGTGTTGAGCTGTATCGGGAAAACTTGGATGTTTGAATGTTCGATCGAAAAGTTTAACATTTTCTGTTTATCTGGAATGGGATACAATAATTGGAATTCACAAATAGTTATGTGATAACTGAATGAATGTTATAAACACAGCAGTTTAGTCTCACTTGATCGGTTGCCACGGAATTTTGATGTGATCAAAAGTCCGTCGCAATCACGTAGCGTACGCGGATACTCGCCGGGTAAACTTAATAGACAGCCTCGCTCCATAGCCCCGACCAAGTGACTGTAGGAGAACCCCGTCGTCGAAAGCATCCGTTCGGGTGCTCGCGGCAGCGGTGTTCCGCCTTGGTGCACTTCGTCGACGGTATCGGGGGTGCGCCCGTCTACTAAAGTTTGCGGCGAGCATTCGATCAGGATGTCGGGAATCTTGTTGAATTGCCCGACTTGATATTGAAAAGTGTTTTCGATTTTGAGACTAAAATGCGGGGTTTATAATTGTTAGGCATGCGATGTCTAAGAAATTCATTTGGTCAGGCATGTGATGTCTGAGGTAGTTGCGGATTCCAACTGTTGTAGTTTTACACTTTCTTTTCTGTGACCGTAAGTGTAATATGTGATATCGCCGGTTTCGTTGCTATATGTCAACGACAATTGGGATGCGCATATTTACTTACGTTGATGACATGTGATGTTATGTGTTGCTGGATATGTTATATTGGATCGTCGTATTTGAATAGCCGGGGGGTTTTTATGTGAGATGAGTGTTTTTCATTTTCATTCATGTAAAAACTTGTATGTAGTATTCTTTTATTGGGGCACTTCCAGGTTGCGGAAGATGTCACCTTTTGTATATTATTTACTTTTCTGCACTAGGATAGACCCAAGGAGGAGAGCACAAGTAACCGGGTTCTGGAGTCCAGTGGGAGACCAACTCGAGGAGTCGAGTCTGGGTCTCCTAACTCTAGAATTGGTAGGGTTGCTTGCCGCTCTCGTAGGGGTCTAGGGGTGTGGGTTTGGCTATTCATCACGACCGTGGAATCCGTGTTTTATACTGGCTCGTATTGAAAACACGGACGTCCTAGTATATCCAATATTTCATATGTTATTTCTTCTGCTGCGATATCTGTGATGTGATCATGTGATGTTCTGTGATAGATACAGTATATAGTATATATGATATATTATATAGACGTTACTTATGTTTTGCACCCGCACTAGCCCTGCCCTGCTCTGTCGTTAGTTACCTAACCTAACGGTGCACGAGGGGACATCGAGGCGAATGCGGATGGCCTAAGTGTACGTCGTATTTATCTGTGATGTTTAGGTACTTAAATGATGGGACTTCATTAATGTGATTAATGAAATAAAAGAAACCTAAGATGTTGTAGAATCGAATTTCAAAAATAAAACAGGTAGCTACAGTTCTTGCTTTGCACAGAGGTATATGTGATATATCCTGCACCTTATTCGATGAGGAAAGGACCGAGATCCCTTCACCGGGAGTGACTCCTTTAGCAATAACTGGCAGATGCTACACACTCGGTTTGTCTTTTGATTGCTTTTAAAAGTTTTTGCTTTGTACAGTGATATATATGATATATCCCGCACCTCATTCGACGAGGAAAGGACCGACGATCCCTTCACCGGGAGTGACTCCTTTAGCAAAACTAGAAAAGCCTAAAAAACACTCCATTTCAAAATTCATTTGATTCTATAACGATATCAAGTTCATTACGCAATAGGTTTTCAGAAAAACCTGTCGTAGCCCTCCGTCATTTCAGATAAGTAGTAGTTAGTATTCGTGCTACGTTTGTTGGCCTGCGTCAAGGCGTAGTGTGCGGTAGCTAACTGGTGCTTATCTGCATAAGCATATGATGTGATTGGATTAGGGTAGTCGTGCGACTTTGTTGGCCTGCGTCAAGGGTCGTGCGGGTGGGTTTAATTCAATCAGGAAATGACGGGTTGAACTTGACTAGCGGACTATGGTTTGTTGGCCTGCGTCAAGGTCTTAGGACGCTAGGGGCAAAATATTATCGGGAATTTCAAGTGTTGAAATTTGCAATGAGATTGCATACCTTCTATGAGATAGTTGGATCCCGATACCCGCTGCGAGTAAGAGTTACTCCTGGGAGAGTTTTATACATTACAATTAGCCGATCAAGTAGGTGTCTAGAAAGGTGTTAACGAGGTTACGCCTCTGGGAAAACGAGGTTTACATTAATTAGGTTCGTGCGAAAGCACGGGGGACCTCCCTCAAAGTACCGACACTGGCCTGGCTGAAAGATTGACGAACTTGTAGTGTGTAATTAATCCCGGCTAGTCTTTCCTTTTAGGGTTTGAAGGAAGATTTGATAAAAAGCAGTGGGAGCCATCCTGATTAGATAAAATAATAACCAATCTATTCTTGCAAGAGCGCACGCTGAGTGTTTTCTTCTCTCTCTCTCCTGGTAGCGACCATGTCACGCCTTAATCAAGATAATAAAACGGAATATTGACCGAACCCGCTTGTTATACTGAGCTGGGGAACGTTGGTCCCGCTCCAACTTATAATTGTTATAAGACAGAGCAGGAAATTGGGGAATACCAGATTTACCGTGCCGCCCAAACGAAGAGAGTGCATGTTGATGCATCATCTTCGGGTGTGTTCATTACAAAGAACTGTTTCTCCGTATCCTCTACGTCCTGGGCATATGATACCATATCAGGATCCCAGATATGTAATCTGTTACATAGGGCTACAGAAAGGTAGAGAACTGAGAACGGGTGATAAGTTTCATGAGACAGAAACCGGGGCAAGTGTTGCAGCCAATTCTGTTGGTCACTGTCACCCTGTATTACCAGTACATTGATTCTGAACAAATGCTATTAGATACCGAACCTGATATACAAAATCATATCAGTCTCTTTATTAGTAAAGAAAGGATATAATTTTATATTGATGGATAATGTTTTGAACATTTCCTATATCAAAAGTAGATAAGTTCAGGCACGTTATCTAAAAGCATTGAAGTTCTAAATCAAACTACAGTTCCTAGTATACAGAACACACACAAGAGGAAGAGTTCAGAAATGAACGAATCATTCTTGAGGCATTGTAGACTAGGTCATATCAATGTGACCCGACTAGCTGAAGTTACATGAAGATGCATATTTAAATCAGTTTGAATTTACATCTTGTGAAACTCGCCAGTCATGTCACAAAGATAAGATGACCATAGCTCCGTTTACTGGAAACAGAGAAAGAGTTAGTGAACTCTTGGGATGATACATGTTGATGTATGTAGGTCCCCTGTCTACACATGCCAAGACCGGTTCTTTGTACTTCATTACATTCTCTGATAATCTCTCGAGATTCAGATCTATGTTCTTGTTGAAACACAAGTCCGAACCTTTTGAGATATTCACGGAATATAAGTTAGAAGTAGAGAACCAAAATACGGGTATAAGTATTATGTCATATGATGAGATCAGGGAGGAGAATACTTCAGCATGGAATTCCTGAACTATTCTAAAGGAGAATGAGATTCTCTCTCAGCATTACTCCTCCGAATACACCATAGCACGATGGTATATCGGGACGGAGCAATCACACCCTATATGATATGGTGTGCTCTATGATGAGTACTACTGAGTTACCTATTTCCTTTTTGGGAGTTATGCGCTTGAGAAGATGCATACCTATTGAATACGGTTCGAATCAAATCAGTTGCCTACCACTCCATATGAGATATGGAAAGGGAAGAGCCCATGTCTTAAGCTAGTTAAGATTTGGGGTTGTCCGGCCTATGTCTAAAAGCAAAATCCGGACAAGCTCGAGGCAAGGTCTGTAATGTAGAACTGGAAATGTTCCAGCCATACAAACTGCAGCAGATGATTTGATAGAACCAAAGGATTCAGTAGGTTCCAACGAACCTCAGCCTCTCCGCCGATCTAGTAGGGTTCCTCACCCACCTGAGAGATACTTCGGTTTCTCTATGACAGTGGGAGCGAGGATTGCATCATGAGATGATGACCCAACTAGCTTCGAGCTGGCCATCAGGAGTGAGACTCTATAAGAATGGCTGGATGCTTAGTGATCTGAGATGGAATCCATGTACACCAACAAAGTATGGACTTTGGCTGCTATATCTGAAGGGTTAAATCCCCATCAGGAGCAAGTATATCTTGAGAAGATTACTTGGTGTAGATGGAAAAGTTGAGACTTTCAAAGCTAGACTAGTTAAAGGTTTTCGTCATTGACCAGGCGTGGATAATGATGAAACCTTTTCCAGTACCTATGCTTAAGTCCATCCAGATGCTACTTGCCACGGCTACATACCATGACTACGATATCTGGCGGTTGGGTGTCATGACTGCTTTTCTAAATGATGTTTTAGAAGAGTGCGTCTATAAGTACACAGCCAGAGGACTTCGTAGACAGTGGGAGCAGCGGAAACGTGTGCAAGATGCTTTATAGGATTAAAGCAGGCATCACGGAGTTGGAACATCTGTTTTGATGGATTAGTCAAAGAGTTTGACATCATCAAAATGGTAGATGAACCTTGTATAAACAAAAAGGTAGTAGGGAGTATGGTGATGATCCTCGTAGAGTACGTGGATGACATACTCTTGATGGGGAAGGAGTTTCCTATGCTACGCTCGGTCAATCTCCGCTTATCACCATAATTCTCCATATAGGATCAAAGTGATACCTCCTAAATCCTGGATTTTGGATCTATGAGATAGATCTAAATGGATGTTAGGATACTCACTAGCTGTAGTGAGATGGTATCAATCGACCCTGGGGAGAATCACTGGAATGGTTCCAGGGTGATAAAGACGACTGAATGTCAGTCACAGGCATTGTCTTTACCCTCAGTAAAGGGACGGTATGTTGGAAGAGTTCCAAGCTAGATACCGTGACATACTAGACGATAAAGGCACGATACATCGCTACTTAAGATGCTACCAAAGAGGCTGTTTGTGTGTATATTGGTTCATAAGATGAACTACGTTCCTACCATTGTGTGACAATGGAGTTGTGGCTTATGCCAAGGAACGCCCGTCCCATCAATGATCCAGACATATTCTAAGGCAGTATCACTTGATCATGGAGATGGTTGATCTCCAGGGTGATCGAGGTTTGGAGAGTAGACTCAGAGGACAACACAGCGGATCCACTCACAAAGGCCTGTTCCCAGAGAGAGACTTTTATGGGATGGTTGAGTATGAGATACTACAACCACTGCTATCAGATGGCCCTAGTGCAAGTGGGAGATTGTTAGTTATATGTATGCCCTAGAGGCCATTACTGTACATAGGATGTATATTGTAGTGGATGCTGGGACGTATATAGGGAGGACTTTCTTGCTCGACATGATAGTATGCTATCTGGTTGAACTTTACCTTAACGTGTATACTGATTGTCTCTCTGTTACATGTTGGTAAAGCCCTTAGGATCTGTACTTGACTACCTGGACTATGATGCGGATCATACTAGTGGGGACATGGTAGTCCATAAGTACATCCTTCAAAGTCCCTAGTCGTGGGTGTATCGAGACGGGGCATCGATATACCAGAGTAGACTAGCGTATACCTTCTCGACCCATACAGATGGGCGATGGATGATCCCATATCCATCGGTGTTTGACATCAGAGATGATATACGGGTGCTCAGTAGAGACTGGGTACACTGGACGGACTCGCCGAGAACTCTCAGATGGTATTATACCTCACGTCAGATGGCAGTTCTCTGGTGACACTGGTACAGAGTAGTCTGTTGACCCGAGATCGTCATAGAGTCTTGTGTGGTTCCCACTGTGCTTTGATTTCCATCTTACCACGTCCAAGAGGGCGTACAAAACGGTGGTTTTTGGGTACAGTCCCGAGTCACATGGAGGCAATGAGCGATAGGAGGGGATTCGTCTCTCCCGGTATAGGGAGTTGATGTTGCGCTGTGTTCGATTGGCTATAACAGGAAATCCCTGGCCAGGGTTGCTGAGATTTACTGGTAAGTATTACCAGTAGTTTCTCGAATTGTTAGAGACCTCATATCGACACGACTTATCGAGCTATTGGGGTCTGACGTTTACCACCCCTAGGCGAGATATGCGACATATCGGACGATCAGACCGGACTGTACGGTAGTGTTACTGGTTGGATTCACTGGAGTGTGAGCGGGCTTGCTCGTCGATCTTCAGATCGCTCAATACCCGGGTGGCCGTTACGTTTAGCAGACCGCTTGCGGCTTGTGGGTGTTTGATATGATCATCATCTGCTGCCGGCGTATTGACGAGTCTTTAGAGTCCTACACAGAGGTTTCCTGGCTCAAGCGAAACGAAATAGGAGCGCATATGAGATATGTGCGGGACCGAGAATAATGCGTGTATGTGATACCGTATTCTATTCTCGCGATGAATGTATCGGATGGCTGTATGCGATATAATCTAGTTATCGAATCAAGGATTGATTCGATAAGCCGATACATTGGATACTAGTCGGTTATATGCGATATGACCGGATCGTTAAATCAAGTGTTGATTTAATGATTTAATGTATAATTATATATTTGATATATTACTTTGCATTAACTAGTATTGGTTTACTTTAAATGGATTTTCTCACTTGGATTGTGCACATTGTATATGTGATATATTTTTGTGCACTTGTATGTATCATGTTTGATGATGCATGCTAACTTGTGTTTTGTGTAAAGTTTAAACCATGGTTATGTAATGGTTAGGGTTTTCATTTTCATATCTATTTATTCATTTATTTATTTATTTTCTTTTTGGAAAATGAAAAGAAAAATGGTGGCTTTATTTGGATATATGTTGAAGCTTCATGAAGCTTTGACTTAGTCACCATTTTTGTCTTCATACCTAACCTAACCATTCACTTAACCTTAGTTTACTCTCTACACCTAACCATGGTTTGCTTATGATAAGAATTGATTTTCTTTTCTATTTTAATTATTCTTATCATAACAACTTTCATCATCTTCTTCTTCTTCTTGAAGATGAAAGCTTACTTCATCAATGGTGAATTGAGCATAAGTGTGAGAAATCCAAATCTAAAGTCTACCCACTTCCTATTTCTTCATCCTCTACCTCTTGCCAAGTAGTAGAGTGTGTTTCCTTCACAAGTTTTCTAGACTTGGTGAAGTTGGAGCTTGATCTAGCGATGCCTCGACGTAGATCATCTTCGGCACGTCGTCGATGACCTAGCCCGTCCATTCTCCGATGAAGCCGACGCTAGAGCCCGGGACTTGTTATGGACAGCGAGGAGACTTCATTGCGGAGCTATGGAGGTGGAGAACCGGATCTACAAAGGTTGTAATTCCGTATTCTCTTAGTTAAGTGTTATCTTGTTATCTTTTCGCCTAGATTTCTAGCAAACGATCCGTAGTCGGGTTTCTCGGCACCTAGAATTTTTGAAATTGGCATGGTTGATGCCTTGTGAGACCTCATTAGGGTGCCTAGGAACCCTACAGTGGTATCAGAGACAAGCTAGAGCCTTAGGCGAAGTCTAGACGGAGTTTGAAGTCCGAACGAACCCGAAAATCCATTTCAAAATTGCTTCTGTCCTTTTTTCAAAAACTGGGATTTTTCCAAATTAAAAATTGCTAAAAAATTCAGCAGGGAAATCTAAGAATTACGGCGCAAAAAGTTTCTTGTGAACAGTAAAAACCGCGGCGGAACCGCGGCAGAAGAGTGACTTCTGCGGCGGTTCCGCGGCAAGTTGATGACGTCAGCTTCCCTAGTTTGCACAGTAATTCTTATTTTCTGAAGTTGGATTTTCTGGGAATTTTTAATATTTTTTCCAGAGTTGAATTTTCTGGGGTTGTTTTGGGGATTCGGTGTTTCGATCGGAGTATCAGATTTTGTCTATGTGGCTTTCCGGATAAATTTTAGAATATGTTAAAAAGTTCGACCGGATATAAATACCCAATTTTTCCCCTGTCGGGAAATTTCCAAGTGTTGGATTTTTCCGTAGTTTAACGACGTTCTAAGTAGTGCAAGTAACACGATGGACCCTCTAGAAGACAACAAACCTTAACTCGATTATGTGACCGTCTTGAACTGCCCTTTGAACCTTCGGGTTTGGGGCAGTACGGCGTGCCACATGTGAGGCGTTAGCTTGACCCTTCTACGGCTGGACCGTTGGTACTGAGGCACGAACGGAATGTTGTTAGACTTATTTCATGTGTTGAGCTGTATCGGGAAAACTTGGATGTTTGAATGTTCGATCGAAAAGTTTAACATTTTCTGTTTATCTGGAATGGGATACAATAATTGGAATTCACAAATAGTTATGTGATAACTGAATGAATGTTATAAACACAGCAGTTTAGTCTCACTTGATCGGTTGCCACGGAATTTTGATGTGATCAAAAGTCCGTCGCAATCACGTAGCGTACGCGGATACTCGCCGGGTAAACTTAATAGACAGCCTCGCTCCATAGCCCCGACCAAGTGACTGTAGGAGAACCCCGTCGCCGAAAGCATCCGTTCGGGTGCTCGCGGCAGCGGTGTTCCGCCTTGGTGCACTTCGTCGACGGTATCGAGGGTGCGGCCGTCTACTAAAGTTTGCGGCGAGCATTCGATCAGGATGTCGGGAATCTTGTTGAATTGCCCGACTTGATATTGAAAAGTGTTTTCGATTTTGAGACTAAAATGCGGGGTTTATAATTGTTAGGCATGCGATGTCTAAGAAATTCATTTGGTCAGGCATGTGATGTCTGAGGTAGTTGCGGATTCCAACTGTTGTAGTTTTACACTTTCTTTTCTGTGACCGTAAGTGTAATATGTGATATCGCCGGTTTCGTTGCTATATGTCAACGACAATTGGGATGCGCATATTTACTTACGTTGATGACATGTGATGTTATGTGTTGCTGGATATGTTATATTGGATCGTCGTATTTGAATAGCCGGGGGTTTTTTATGTGAGATGAGTGTTTTTCATTTTCATTCATGTAAAAACTTGTATGTAGTATTCTTTTATTGGGGCACTTCCAGGTTGCGGAAGATGTCACCTTTTGTATATTATTTGCTTTTCTGTACTAGGATAGACCCAAGGAGGAGAGCACAAGTAACCGGGTTCTGGAGTCCAGTGGGAGACCAACTCGAGGAGTCGAGTCTGGGTCTCCTAACTCTAGAATTGGTAGGGTTGCTTGCCGCTCTCGTAGGGGTCTAGGGGTGTGGGTTTGGCTATTCATCACGACCGTGGAATCCGTGTTTTATACTGGCTCGTATTGAAAACACGGACGTCCTAGTATATCCAATATTTCATATGTTATTTCTTCTGCTGCGATATCTGTGATGTGATCATGTGATGTTCTGTGATAGATACAGTATATAGTATATATGATATATTATATAGACGTTACTTATGTTTTGCACCCGCACTAGCCCTGCCCTGCTCTGTCGTTAGTTACCTAACCTAACGGTGCACGAGGGGACATCGAGGCGAATGCGGATGGCCTAAGTGTACGTCGTATTTATCTGTGATGTTTAGGTACTTAAATGATGGGACTTCATTAATGTGATTAATGAAATAAAAGAAACCTAAGATGTTGTAGAATCGAATTTCAAAAATAAAACAGGTAGCTACAGTTCTTGCTTTGCACAGAGGTATATGTGATATATCCTGCACCTTATTCGATGAGGAAAGGACCGAGATCCCTTCACCGGGAGTGACTCCTTTAGCAATAACTGGCAGATGCTACACACTCGGTTTGTCTTTTGATTGCTTTTAAAAGTTTTTGCTTTGTACAGTGATATATATGATATATCCCGCACCTCATTCGACGAGGAAAGGACCGACGATCCCTTCACCGGGAGTGACTCCTTTAGCAAAACTAGAAAAGCCTAAAAAACACTCTATTTCAAAATTCATTTGATTCTATAACGATATCAAGTTCATTACGCAATAGGTTTTCAGAAAAACCTGTCGTAGCCCTCCGTCATTTCAGATAAGTAGTAGTTAGTATTCGTGCTACGTTTGTTGGCCTGCGTCAAGGCGTAGTGTGCGGTAGCTAACTGGTGCTTATCTGCATAAGCATATGATGTGATTGGATTAGGGTAGTCGTGCGACTTTGTTGGCCTGCGTCAAGGGTCGTGCGGGTGGGTTTAATTCAATCAGGAAATGACGGGTTGAACTTGACTAGCGGACTATGGTTTGTTGGCCTGCGTCAAGGTCATAGGACGCTAGGGGCAAAATATTATCGGGAATTTCAAGTGTTGAAATTTGCAATGAGATTGCATACCTTCTATGAGATAGTTGGATCCCGATACCCGCTGCGAGTAAGAGTTACTCCTGGGAGAGTTTTATACATTACAATTAGACGATCAAGTAGGTGTCTAGAAAGGTGTTAACGAGGTTACGCCTCTGGAAAAACGAGGTTTACATTAATTAGGTTCGTGCGAAAGCACGGGGGACCTCCCTCAAAGTACCGACACTGGCCTGGCTGAAAGATTGACGAACTTGTAGTGTGTAATTAATCCCGGCTAGTCTTTCCTTTTAGGGTTTGAAGGAAGATTTGATAAAAAGCAGTGGGAGCCATCCTGATTAGATAAAATAATAACCAATCTATTCTTGCAAGAGCGCACGCTGAGTGTTTTCTTCTCCCTCTCTCCTGGTAGCGACCATGTCACGCCTTAATCAAGATAATAAAACGGAATATTGACCGAACCCGCTTGTTATACTGAGCTGGGGAACGTTGGTCCCGCTCCAACTTATAATTGTTATAAGACAGAGCAGGAAATTGGGGAATACCAGATTTCCCGTGCCGCCCAAACGAAGAGAGTGCATGTTGATG
This sequence comes from Agapanthus africanus, assembly GCA_030015575.1. NCBI lineage: Eukaryota > Viridiplantae > Streptophyta > Magnoliopsida > Asparagales > Amaryllidaceae > Agapanthus > Agapanthus africanus. The sequence continues at coordinate 635,538,732 of CM057343.1, forward strand.
CATCATCTTCGGGTCTGTTCATTACAAAGAACTGTTTCTCCGTATCCTCTACGTCCTGGGCATATGATACCATATCAGGATCCCAGATATGTAATCTGTTACATAGGGCTACAGAAAGGTAGAGAACTGAGAACGGGTGATAAGTTTCATGAGACAGAAACCGGGGCAAGTGTTGCAGCCAATTCTGTTGGTCACTGTCACCCTGTATTACCAGTACATTGATTCTGAACAAATGCTATTAGATACCGAACCTGATATACAAAATCATATCAGTCTCTTTATTAGTAAAGAAATGATATAATTTTATATTGATGGATAATGTTTTGAACATTTCCTATATCAAAAGTAGATAAGTTCAGGCACGTTATCTAAAAGCATTGAAGTTCTAAATCAAACTACAGTTCCTAGTATACAGAACACACACAAGAGGAAGAGTTCAGAAATGAACGAATCATTCTTGAGGCATTGTAGACTAGGTCATATCAATGTGACCCGACTAGCTGAAGTTACATGAAGATGCATATTTAAATCAGTTTGAATTTACATCTTGTGAAACTCGCCAGTCATGTCACAAAGATAAGATGACCATAGCTCCGTTTACTGGAAACAGAGAAAGAGTTAGTGAACTCTTGGGATGATACATGTTGATGTATGTAGGTCCCCTGTCTACACATGCCAAGACCGGTTCTTTGTACTTCATTACATTCTCTGATAATCTCTCGAGATTCAGATCTATGTTCTTGTTGAAACACAAGTCCGAACCTTTTGAGATATTCACGGAATATAAGTTAGAAGTAGAGAACCAAAATACGGGTATAAGTATTATGTCATATGATGAGATCAGGGAGGAGAATACTTCAGCATGGAATTCCTGAACTATTCTAAAGGAGAATGAGATTCTCTCTCAGCATTACTCCTCCGAATACACCATAGCACGATGGTATATCGGGACGGAGCAATCACACCCTATATGATATGGTGTGCTCTATGATGAGTACTACTGAGTTACCTATTTCCTTTTTGGGAGTTATGCGCTTGAGAAGATGCATACCTATTGAATACGGTTCGAATCAAATCAGTTGCCTACCACTCCATATGAGATATGGAAAGGGAAGAGCCCATGTCTTAAGCTAGTTAAGATTTGGGGTTGTCCGGCCTATGTCTAAAAGCAAAATCCGGACAAGCTCGAGGCAAGGTCTGTAATGTAGAACTGGAAATGTTCCAGCCATACAAACTGCAGCAGATGATTTGATAGAACCAAAGGATTCAGTAGGTTCCAACGAACCCCAGCCTCTCCGCCGATCTAGTAGGGTTCCTCACCCACCTGAGAGATACTTCGGTTTCTCTATGACAGTGGGAGCGAGGATTGCATCATGAGATGATGACCCAACTAGCTTCGAGCTGGCCATCAGGAGTGAGACTCTATAAGAATGGCTGGATGCTTAGTGATCTGAGATGGAATCCATGTACACCAACAAAGTATGGACTTTGGCTGCTATATCTGAAGGGTTAAATCCCCATCAGGAGCAAGTATATCTTGAGAAGATTACTTGGTGTAGATGGAAAAGTTGAGACTTTCAAAGCTAGACTAGTTAAAGGTTTTCGTCATTGACCAGGCGTGGATAATGATGAAACCTTTTCCAGTACCTATGCTTAAGTCCATCCAGATGCTACTTGCCACGGCTACATACCATGACTACGATATCTGGCGGTTGGGTGTCATGACTGCTTTTCTAAATGATGTTTTAGAAGAGTGCGTCTATAAGTACACAGCCAGAGGACTTCGTAGACAGTGGGAGCAGCGGAAACGTGTGCAAGATGCTTTATAGGATTAAAGCAGGCATCGCGGAGTTGGAACATCTGTTTTGATGGATTAGTCAAAGAGTTTGACATCATCAAAATGGTAGATGAACCTTGTATAAACAAAAAGGTAGTAGGGAGTATGGTGATGATCCTCGTAGAGTACGTGGATGACATACTCTTGATGGGGAAGGAGTTTCCTATGCTACGCTCGGTCAATCTCCGCTTATCACCATAATTCTCCATATAGGATCAAAGTGATACCTCCTAAATCCTGGATTTTGGATCTATGAGATAGATCTAAATGGATGTTAGGATACTCACTAGCTGTAGTGAGATGGTATCAATCGACCCTGGGGAGAATCACTGGAATGGTTCCAGGGTGATAAAGACGACTGAATGTCAGTCACAGGCATTGTCTTTACCCTCAGTAAAGGGACGGTATGTTGGAAGAGTTCCAAGCTAGATACCGTGACATACTAGACGATAAAGGCACGATACATCGCTACTTAAGATGCTACCAAAGAGGCTGTTTGTGTGTATATTGGTTCATAAGATGAACTACGTTCCTACCATTGTGTGACAATGGAGTTGTGGCTTATGCCAAGGAACGCCCGTCCCATCAGTGATCCAGACATATTCTAAGGCAGTATCACTTGATCATGGAGATGGTTGATCTCCAGGGTGATCGAGGTTTGGAGAGTAGACTCAGAGGACAACACAGCGGATCCACTCACAAAGGCCTGTTCCCAGAGAGAGACTTTTATGGGATGGTTGAGTATGAGATACTACAACCACTGCTATCAGATGGCCCTAGTGCAAGTGGGAGATTGTTAGTTATATGTATGCCCTAGAGGCCATTACTGTACATAGGATGTATATTGTAGTGGATGCTGGGACGTATATAGGGAGGACTTTCTTGCTCGACATGATAGTATGCTATCTGGTTGAACTTTACCTTAACGTGTATACTGATTGTCTCTCTGTTACATGTTGGTAAAGCCCTTAGGATCTGTACTTGACTACCTGGACTATGATGCGGATCATACTAGTGGGGACATGGTAGTCCATAAGTACATCCTTCAAAGTCCCTAGTCGTGGGTGTATCGAGACGGGGCATCGATATACCAGAGTAGACTAGCGTATACCTTCTCGACCCATACAGATGGGCGATGGATGATCCCATATCCATCGGTGTTTGACATCAGAGATGATATACGGGTGCTCAGTAGAGACTGGGTACACTGGACGGACTCGCCGAGAACTCTCAGATGGTATTATACCTCACGTCAGATGGCAGTTCTCTGGTGACACTGGTACAGAGTAGTCTGTTGACCCGAGATCGTCATAGAGTCTTGTGTGGTTCCCACTGTGCTTTGATTTCCATCTTACCACGTCCAAGAGGGCGTGCAAAACGGTGGTTTTTGGGTACAGTCCCGAGTCACATGGAGGCAATGAGCGATAGGAGGGGATTCGTCTCTCCCGGTATAGGGAGTTGATGTTGCGCTGTGTTCGATTGGCTATAACAGGAAATCCCTGGCCAGGGTTGCTGAGATTTACTGGTAAGTATTACCAGTAGTTTCTCGAATTGTTAGAGACCTCATATCGACACGACTTATCGAGCTATTGGGGTCTGACGTTTACCACCCCTAAGCGAGATATGCGACATATCAGACGATCAGACCGGACTGTACGGTAGTGTTACTGGTTGGATTCACTAGAGTGTGAGCGGGCTTGCTCGTCGATCTTCAGATCGCTCAATACCCGGGTGGCCGTTACGTTTAGCAGACCGCTTGCGGCTTGTGGGTGTTTGATATGATCATCATCTGCTGCCGGCGTATTGACGAGTCTTTAGAGTCCTACACAGAGGTTTCCTGGCTCAAGCGAAACGAAATAGGAGCGCATATGAGATATGTGCGGGACCGAGAATAATGCGTGTATGTGATACCGTATTCTATTCTCGCGATGAATGTATCGGATGGCTGTATGCGATATAATCTAGTTATCGAATCAAGGATTGATTCGATAAGCCGATACATTGGATACTAGTCGGTTATATGCGATATGACCGGATCGTTAAATCAAGTGTTGATTTAATGATTTAATGTATAATTATATATTTGATATATTACTTTGCATTAACTAGTATTGGTTTACTTTAAATGGATTTTCTCACTTGGATTGTGCACATTGTATATGTGATATATTTTTGTGCACTTGTATGTATCATGTTTGATGATGCATGCTAACTTGTGTTTTGTGTAAAGTTTAAACCATGGTTATGTAATGGTTAGGGTTTTCATTTTCATATCTATTTATTCATTTATTTATTTATTTTCTTTTTGGAAAATGAAAAGAAAAATGGTGGCTTTATTTGGATATATGTTGAAGCTTCATGAAGCTTTGACTTAGTCACCATTTTTGTCTTCATACCTAACCTAACCATTCACTTAACCTTAGTTTACTCTCTACACCTAACCATGGTTTGCTTATGATAAGAATTGATTTTCTTTTCTATTTTAATTATTCTTATCATAACAACTTTCATCATCTTCTTCTTCTTCTTGAAGATGAAAGCTTACTTCATCAATGGTGAATTGAGCATAAGTGTGAGAAATCCAAATCTAAAGTCTACCCACTTCCTATTTCTTCATCCTCTACCTCTTGCCAAGTAGTAGAGTGTGTTTCCTTCACAAGTTTTCTAGACTTGGTGAAGTTGGAGCTTGATCTAGCGATGCCTCGACGTAGATCATCTTCGGCACGTCGTCGATGACCTAGCCCGTCCATTCTCCGATGAAGCCGACGCTAGAGCCCGGGACTTGTTATGGACAGCGAGGAGACTTCATTGCGGAGCTATGGAGGTGGTGAACCGGATCTACAAAGGTTGTATTTCCGTATTCTCTTAGTTAAGTGTTATCTTGTTATCTTTTCGCCTAGATTTCTAGCAAACGATCCGTAGTCGGGTTTCTCGGCACCTAGAATTTTTGAAATTGGCATGGTTGATGCCTTGTGAGACCTCATTAGGGTGCCTAGGAACCCTACAATTTCAGTACAAATATCGGCATATGAGTTAAATGAGTTCGCATGAACACTTGACCCGAGATATGGGAGGAGAGAAGCGTCCCACCGGGCGTGCCAGAATCTGTAGGGTGTTTTTCGTCATCCCATTGAGATGGGAATACGCGCGCACTTGTCAGGCGCATTATAGATTCCCCCTGCCTAGGATAGGCTGTGGTTTATTGATTGTGGGGATCCCAATCTCCGGCAGCTGCGTACTAAGCTGCCGTTAATTACCCCTCGCCTTTGGAGCGAGAAAACCTCCGATTGACGGGTCAAACAGGTCATGCGAACTCAATGTGCAGTTTTGTGTTTTGAAGGGGTTTTGGATATATCGGGGGCCTCGTAGAGATTTTACGGGGGTCCCGCTATCTGGATAGCGGGATGGGGGTCAAGGGGGCTAGCAGCCCCCTTACGGGGTGCGGGGCAGTGCCCCGTTAGAAATTTTTTTCTAACGGGGACAGTGTTGTGGAGTATGTGTGTGTGTGTATACAAATATATTAAAAAAAGGAAGGGCATCCAAAGGTTGCGTGGGAGAAGGCGCCAGCGCCTCACGTGCACGGCAAGCTGGCACTGGGCGCTGGTGCTAGTGCCAGGCGCTTGGGCACTGACGATGCGCTAGCGCCTCACGTGCCCGGCATGTGGGCGCTGGCGCTTTGGGCGTGAGCGCCTCACGTTCCCGGCACGAGGGCGTTCGGGCGCTGGCGCCGGCGCAAGCTCTTTGGGCGCACGTGGGCGCTTGGGCGCAAAAAATGGGTTTTTGCCCCTGATATAGGAGTTAAATTCCAAAAGTGGATTTTGAGTGGAGTTAAACTCCAAAAGATCTAGATTTGGAGTTAAACTCCTTTGAGGATTTGGGTCTTGGAGTTGAACTCACTAAAAATCTTCAGAGATTCTTCTCTCTTAAGCCTTGGATCTTTTCCAAAGTGGGATTTTCGGAGATGGGTTTCCTTCTTCCTCCTCTTTGTTGGCCGGATCTTAGAGGAAAAAGGAAGGTGAGATTCAAAATCTCCCCTTTTTGAGATCTAATGGAAGATCTGAACTCCCCTTTATGGGTTTTGTGGTGAAAAACTATTTAGTTTTAGAAAAGGAAGAGTAAAACACTTGGTTTAATTCAAAAGAGGAAGAAGATTTAGAACCTTGAGCAAAGAGAAGAAGGAGGCACAAACCCTAAAAGTTAAGAGAATGAAAAGTTGTCATAGATATTTTCATCATGTTTGCCTTTATAGGCTACAAACTTTACATATAGACCCTTGGTCTTTACAAAATACTATTTTGCCCAACTCATGCCTCATGTGCTCATTTCTTTTGCACATGAGCCATGGGTTTTACAAAAATTTAGCTTTATGCCCATTTTTCTTACATTTATTCATAAAATAAAATAAAAGAAATACACCAAAATTATTTATTACAAAATTTTTATTTTGGCATAGGGGAGGCCGGCGGCTTCATGTTTGGGCTCGACCCGGGCAATGTCCCACTTGACCTGGGCTTGGGCCCACTTGGCTTAGGTTGACTTTGATTTTGACTTGGTCAACCGGGGTGTAAATTTTGACCCCAACAATGACAAAGATCTTCGATGACCTCATTGATCAGTCGAAAATACTGCATTTTTAACACGGCAATTTCCCTATCTATTGCATTCATCTAGAGGTGTTCGGCATTCATAATGCACATATTAGCAAAACAGTCGTAAAATAACAGATTGCATGTGTTATACTCTAAAACCGGCACTTTAAGGGAAATTGACTGTTTATCATGGCATCGCATCATTCTTGTGTAGCGCAACACTTGTTTCGAAGTCTGTGCTGGAAATTCCAGAAACCGAGCCAAAATTGTGAAGCAGTGCTGATAAAAATACGGCAACTCAATGGCTAGAGATCTGGCAGTGATTAAGGATTAATTAAAAGATTCAGCATATCATAGAATATTCCTAAAGTCAAAAGGAAGCAGCACTAGAAAATTGATGATCCACAACTCCTATTGGGCCACGGATCCGCGGCCTAAGCAGGCTTGCGCCGTGGATCCGCGGCATCTTTTCCACGTCATCAAGCAAGCTTTTCTCCAGTACTCTTCTCTCAGTGCCTACATCTCAGAAAATTATGGCAATTTCTACAGAACTCCAGAAGCTTCTTCCAGATCAGCAAGGATCATTAATCAAGTTAATCTTGATTAAGCTAATTAACCTCCAAGCTTCCAAAGCAAGCCAACTAACAACCTAGTTCTAGAAGCATCCCTCCAACAAACTACTTCTAGAAGCCTCTCTAGCTAACAAACTTTTGGAGGGAAATTCAAATTTTGAATCCTAGATCTAGGGTTATGAAGGTCTATAAAAGGGAGCCTAGATCTAGGGTTAATGGCTAATCTCTAATCTCCCCCAAATTCACTACAAGTTGAGTGACACAACTTGTGCCTCAAAACCCTAACCCTAATTCCAATTCCAATCCAATCAAAAAGCCAAAAGTTCAAGATCACCGAGTTCAATCGAAGCAAGAATCCTTCAAGCCTTTAGAAGCGAAGCCGGACTTCATCGGAGCAAGTGATCCAAGCCGATCCGCGACTCAAGGAGCCGAAGCGACGCCAAATTCGACGATCTAGTTCCTTCCTTTTATACATTTCAAGAGAGTTGTAACGAATTTGTCGATAAATAAAGGTGAAATTCTTTTATCTTGCTTATCTTTTAATTCAAGCATTATGATTCAATTTAGATTCTTGAATGTGTTCTTTGTGATGATGCTTGAGTAAACTCCGCTCGTGGAGGAGTCTATACGATCGATAGAATGATGAAGTTGACGAATCTTTAAACATTTTCTTAAGTCCTATAATGATTGTAAATTCTTGATAATTGAATGATCGATGATCTAGTTTCGATGCGAAATGCTTTCTTGATTATTCTCGCACGAAACTAGAGTTCAACGATCGATCATTTGATTTCCAAAAAGCTATCTTGTGAATGAGATTCATCGAAAGGACAAAGGATAAGATGAGGAAACCCTAATTCTTCGCAAGAAATCCTTAATCCTCGATAAATCGACATCGATCTAGCATCAATTCATTAATGGATAAGAAATAGTAATCGCTAGTCTTCTTCACATCTATGGATTTAATCGACTCCTACGATCTTCACTTCAATTCTTGAAACTTAAATCGATTGGAATTCTATCAATTCTTGATTCTTGATGTTTAATGTGTTCTTGATTTTAGACTAGATCTAGACAATTCTTGAAATTCATTGATATAAATCTTGAATCGTTTTCTTTTCTCTTCTCTTAAATTTTCAATTCAAATAAAACAAATACGAACGAATCACATAATCCCTGTGGACGATCCGCACTTACTAACGCGCTACATTCGACACCGTTATTGATTGCGGTCAAATATTTTTGGTTGTGATTTCTACATATTTTCTAAACTACACACCGGAAAATCATCGTATCAATCAAATGGCGCCGTTGCCGGGGATCGTGCGCTAATTCGTTCTTTATTTGAAATTTGAGTTGAAAAGATTTATTCCATTATAATTTTTAGATCAAAATTCGCGCAAAATCTAAACGTGTTGTTGTGATTTGTTGCGAGGAATTCTGGAAGCTGTGGAGCAATTGAATTTTTTTTCAGAATATAACAGAGGACTGAGGGAGTAGAAGGAAGCTCTCTGTAAAATTTTTGTGCAGGTTACTGTTCAAACCGCGGCGTTTCCGCGGCATCAAGCGACTCCTGAGGCGGTTCCGAGGCTTTGTGGAGTCTTCTCTGTACAAATTTCACTCAGGTCCTTTCTTACTTTCTTATCCCCTTCCTCATCTGCTCTAATTAACAATTTTCTGCAGGCTTCTTTGCAAAAATCGCAGCGCCGCAAAAGCAATAAAAAATTGTGCGTGTTTTTGGTTTTTGGTTGTTTGCATAATAATACGGAAATTAAGGGACACGGCCAAATCCAGATTAGGTGGGGAATTCATTACCCTTCCTAAGTCCCAAAAATCACAAACTTGCATCCGCATTTACCCTCATTAACTAAAAAAGATCTAGAGATGACTCTAAGGACCGTCGCGCTCACTTAGGTCAGAAGAAGGCCGTGGGTAATTCATTGCTTATCCGCGTTTCTTTTGTGGTGTCTAAGGCAAGTGTGTCTAAGGCTAGTAGTTATTAATTAGGCCCACTACTTACGTAGTGGAGTACCTTCCAACTTACCTGGCACTTACCTGGCCACAGGAGAGACAAAGAGGCAGTGGAGGATTTAACCTGCGACTTGTCTTTTGGCAGTTAGGAGCGGTCTAGAGCTTTGACCTAGGCGACCAATAGAATTAGGGTTTTGCTTGTTGAATTTGTTGTACTCGCATCATTTTTTCAAAAAAAAATCCGTATCTTTTTCAAAACAAACACCGCATTCATCATTTCCCCTAATTATAAGTCACGCTGCCACTTGTAGTACCCTTTTTAGTGCAAGATAGGCTGGACACGGGATTCTAGTGCCCGTTTAGTCCGCGTCTCTTCGATCGACCCAAAAGTCGGTATTTCTACATTTACCTTTTCTTTACCCACCACCACACCCACATCGATGGATCCGTCTCCATCGAATTTCTTTACCACCACTCTGCCGCCGTCCGTTGGTGCGCAGAATCCACCCCGCATCTCTCTCCAAGAGAGGTGCTATCCTATGCGAGGTCCTCTTTCGACCTGCTTATCCATTCCACCAGCCAACGGGGATAATTTTGAGATTAAACCCCAATACATCAACCTTCTACCCAAATACCACGGTCTCGAGACTGAGGACGCATATGTCTTTATTACCAAATTTGAAAATGTATGCGCAATGATGGGTACTTCACATATTTCTGTGGATGCTATGCGTCTACGTCTTCTTCTATTTACCTTGTGCGATATAGCCGAGAAGTGGCTGTATAACACTACCGCACATTCCATTACGAATTGGGAAGAATTCGTTGCAGCATTCCTTAAGAAATTCTACCCTAATCACAAGACAGCTCGAGTCCGTAGCGAAATAAATCAATTCACCCAGCTTCCAAATGAACCATTTTCAAAATATCTTGACCGCTTCAAGGATCTGTTGGTTCAATGCCCACATCACGGAATCCCGAGATGGGAACTATGCCGAATCATATATGAGGGCAGTAACCCTAACACTAAACAAAGCCTTGAAAACATGTGTCAAGGAAATTTTATGACCAAAGACGATGGGGAAGCTTGGAAATACTTAGAAGATTTAGCTGAAAAATCTTTACAGTGGGAGAGTCCATCGTTTAGGAGTGGCAATAACCAATCGGATGTTTTCATAGGAGTTAGAGCTGAAATTTCAGCTTTACACAAGAAATTCGACAATATGGAAATCAAATTTTTAGCTGCCGCCCTAAATCAAATGTCACTCTCCAAAACTGTATGTGGATGCTGTTCTGATCCTTCTCACTTGACGGAAGAATGTCCGTTTCAAGGTCATGAGCATACCATTGCCGCATTTCAAAGATCTAGAAACGATCCTTATTCTTCCACATATAATCAGGGTTGGAGGAATCACCCGAATTTTTCTTGGAACCAACAACACAATCAAAACACGGTTCCAAACCAAAACAATTTTCAAAGGGCTTTTCCACCACAACAGCAACAATTTCACCTAACTCGGCACCCCTATCAATCACAAAACTTTCAAGATCCAGTCAACACACATGCACCTGCTTAGTTGACTGGTACTGATCTCTCTGCTTCACTCGAACGGACTTTTGAAACATACATGAAACGAATGTCGGCTGAAGTTAAGTCTTCCCACGATAAATTTGAGAAAAACTCTGACCTCCAGGCTCATAGTTTAAAATCGATGGAAGCAAAAATTGCACGACTAAAAGCCGAAATAAATGCAAGAGAAAAAGGGAAACTTCCGTCTCAACCCCTACCGAATCCTAGGCATTACAATGTAAATGTCATCACAACGTTGAGATCAGGAAGAGTGCTGAATAACCATGTTGGGGAAGAAATTGATGATATTGAAAATCCTATCAATAACACCCCGGCTGAGACCTTTCCTCACACACACACTTCTACTTCTGATCCTTGTTCTTCTACCCCACCGCCTTCTCACGAGCCTATTCTCCGTTTCCCTCTAGGCTCGACACCTCAGCAAACCTCTTCTAGCTCTCCATAGACGATCCCCACTCCTCTTTTGGGATCACGTCTACCCCCACTTCCTTCTCCTATGATGGACCCAACGCTTATTGCTAAAGCTCCTTACCCGAATCGGTTAAGGGGTAACAAATCGAGTCCACATATGGAGAAAATTATGGAAATGTTCAAACAGGTTAACATCAACATCCCTCTCCTAGATGTTATTCAACAAGTCCCCGCTTATGCGAAAATTCTTAAAGACTTGTGCACTAGGAAGAGGAAGACTCAAGTGCCCAAAAAGGTCTTCATGTCTAATAATATTAGCACTGCTTTTATCCCACAGCTACCAAAGAAACGTAAGGACCCAGGATGTCCTACGATATCGATTTCTATTGGGGGTAAAAACATCAACCGTGCTCTTTTAGACCTTGGCGCAAGTATTAACCTACTTCCATACTCTGTATACGAGCAGCTAGGGATTGGAGAGTTAAAACCAGCTCATTGCACTCTCCAAATGGTAGACCGTTCAATCACCAAACCTAGAGGTGAACTAGAGGATGTGTTGATAAAGGTAGGGGAATTTGTATTCCCTGTGTATTTCATTGTTCTCGATACACAACCTGTAGCGAACCCCCGGAGCCAAATTCCGGTGATTTTGGGTCGACCATTCCTTGCCACTTCCAATGCTGTCATTAACTGTAGAAACGGTTCAATGAACTTATCCTTTGGAAATATGACCATTGAACTGAACATTTACAAAATTGGAAGTCAGCCATCAGAACCCTCTGCTTATATTCTTGATGTGTGCTCTGTCCACGAGATTGCTCCCGAAAGTTGCGGAGTTGATGAACTTTGCTTAGAAGATCTCGATGACACTACCACATCACTGTTTGATCTTGCACACTATCTTAGTGAGGACACCATTTCCACGCTTGAGTCCGACACTCCTGACTCATCACCATCCGAGTCGGTTAGTACCTCAAGAAGTATTAACGGTCGCATGAAAGTGTGTGAGCAAATTCAGCTAAATATTCATTAATTAAAAAGTACTGAGGTGGATGGACAAGAGTATGATAGCTTGAATTGAATTCTCCGGGTGTAGGGATGTCTTTTACACACACGTAGGGTTATATGATCGATATTTAGAATACAGATAGGAATGAAGAATAAGACGATGTTTTATTGAGGGGTTATGTGCTTTCTGACATCTTTTCATGACTATTAAGATATGGCTCATGACAACCGAAAAGCTAGCGTAGTTGGAAACCCTAATTTTCAAAGTCTTTCTTTTACGATTCTTTTCTTTAAATGTAATATTCACGATCTTCCTTTTATTATTGGATTTTGTGGGTGCAATCCGCTAAAAACCCTCAGGAGACAACACTCCTCCTACTAGGGACACCCTGAGGTTTAAAGGCTTGTTGCACGTGCTCAGTGCAATCATGTTGCCTACGAAAGTGTGCTAGTTAGTTTTTCCCTTTTCTTTATTTTCTTCTTCTCTTTTTAATAAAACAGTTTGCTCGAGACGACAGAAAATAAGTTTGGGGGAATTTGATCAGTCGAAAATACTGCATTTTTAATACGGCAATTTCCCTATCTATTGCATTCATCTAGAGGTGTTCGGCATTCATATTGCACATATTAGCAAAACAGTCGTAAAATAACAGATTGCATGTGCTATACTCTAAAACCGGCACTTTAAGGGAAATTGACTGTTTAACATGGCATCGCATCATTCTTGTGTAGCGCAACACTTGTTTCGAAGTCTGTGCAGGAAATTCCAGAAACCGAGCCAAAATTGTGAAGCAGTGCTGATAAAAATACGCCAACTCAATGGCTAGAGATCTGGCAGTGATTAAGGATTAATTAAAAGATTCAGCATATCATAGAATATTCCTAAAGTCAAAAGGAAGCAGCACTAGAAAATTGATGATCCACAACTCCTATTGGGCCGCGGATCCGCGGCCTAAGCAGGCTTGAGCCGCGGATCCGCGGCATCTTTGCCATGTCATTAAGAAAGCTTTGCTCCAGTACTCTTCTCTCAGTGCCTACATCTCAGAAAACTATGGCAATTTCTACAGAACTCCAGAAGCTTCTTCCATATCAGCAAGGATCGTTAATCAAGTTAATCTTGATTAAGCTAATTAACCTCCAAGCTTCCAAAACAAGCTAACTAACAACCTAGTTCTAGAAGCATCCCTCCAACAAATTACTTCTAGAAGCCTCTCTAGCTAATAAACTTTTGGAGGGAAATTCAAATTTTGAATCCTAGATCTAGGGTTATGAAGGTCTATAAAAGGGAGCCTAGATCTAGGGTTAATGGCTAATCTCTAATCTCCCCCAAATTCACCACAAGTTGAGTGACACAACTTGTGCCTCAAAACCCTAACCCTAATTCCAATTCCAATCCAATCAAAAAGCCAAAAAGTTCAAGATCACCGAGTTCAATCGAAGCAAGAATCCTTCAAGCCTTTAGAAGCGAAGCCGGACTTCATCGGAGCAAGTAATCCAAGCCGATCCGCGACTCAAGGAGCCGAAGTGACGCCAAATTCAACGATCTAGTTCCTTCCTTTCGTCCATTTCAAGAGAGTTGTAACGAATTTGTCGATAAATAAAGGTGAAATTCTTTTATCTTGCTTATCTTTTAATTCAAGAATTATGATTCAATTTAGATTCTTGAATGTGTTCTTTGTGATGATGCTTGAGTAAACTCCGCTCGTGGAGGAGTCGAGACGATTGATAGAATGATGAAGTTGACGAATCTTTAAACATTTTCTTAAGTCCTATAATGATTGTAAATTCTTGAAAATTGAATGATCGATGATCTAGTTTCGATGCGAAATGCTTTCTTGATTATTCTCGCACGAAACTAGAGTTCAACGATCGATCATTTGATTTCCTAGAAGCTATCTTGTGAATAAGATTCATCAAAAGGACAAAGGATAAGATGAGGAAACCCTAATTCTTCGCAAGAAATCCTTAATCATCGATAAATCGACATCGATCTAGCATCAATGCATTAATGGATAAGAAATTGTAATCGCTAGTCTTCTTCACATCTATAAATTTAATCGACTCCTACGAGCTTCACTTCAATTCTTGAAACTTAAATCGATTGGAATTCTATCAATTCTTGATTCTTGATATTTAATGTGTTCTTGATTTTAGACTAGATCTAGACAATTCTTGAAATTCATTGATATAAATCTTGAATCGTTTTCTTTTCTCTTCTCTTAAATTTTCAATTCAAATAAAACAAATACGAACGAATCACATAATCCCTGTGGACGATCCGCACTTACTAACGTGCTACATTCGACACCGTTATTGATTGCGGTCAAATATTTTTGGTTGTGATTTCTACATATTTTCTAAACTACACACCGGAAAATCATCGTATCAATCACTCATCCATGAGATCGTCGAATGCTACATCGACGACCTTGTGGTTAAAAGTAGATTTCATGAGGAATATTGGGAACATCTAAGAATAGTGTTCTGACGCCTTCGTAAGTATAATCTGAAAATGAATTCTCTAAAATGTGCGTTTGGAGTCTCCTCACGCAAATTCCTAGCATTCATCATACGGCACCGGGGTATCGAAATCGATTCCTCAAAGATCAAGGCGATTATGGAAATGCCTACGCCAAGAACTCTAAAACAGTTGTGATCCTTTCAAGGAAAGCTCGCATATATCCGGTGATTCATAACCAATCTCTCTGGAAAATGCCGTTCCTACAGTCATTTGATGAAGAAGGGGACCCCGTTCATCTGGGATCAAAAGTGCCAAAATGCACCAGATGAAATCAAGCAATACCTACAAAATCCGCCGGTATTGACTGCCCCGGTTAAGGGAAAACCCCTTATCCTATATACAACAGCCCTTAAGGGTTCTCTAGGCGCGCTATGGGCACAAGAGAATGCTCAGGAAAAAGAGAGAGCTTTGTACTATTTGAGTCGAGTTCTCCTGGTGGCAGAAAACAACTACTCCCCTATCGAAAAGCATTGTCTGGCACTGATCTTCACGATAACGAAGCTCAGATATTACTCCTTGACACATGAGATCCAACTCATATCAAAGGTGGATCCTCTCAAATATCTGATGTCAAGAGCCATACTAACAGGAAGGCATGCCAAATGGGCCCTCCTCCTTATGGAGTTCTCGATAATGTATCTACCTTTCAAAGCAGTGAAAGGACATGCCATTGCCGTCTTTCTCACGGAGCATCTGATACCAGCCGACTCCCCCTTAAATTGTGAGTTGCCGGATGAACATGCGTTCGACATAATCGAAGGAAAGAAGGAAGAAAATGATTCCCAATGGGAACTCTACTTCGATGGAGCATCTTCCATGAAAAGGCAAAAGCAAAACACCCCCATAATCAAAACCGGGATGGGCCTTATCTTCGTAACTCCGCAAGGAGGGATATTGCGGTACACCCTCTCCTTAACGGAGCCAAAGTCTAATAACGAAACTGAATATGAAGCTTTGATAGCAGGTGTCGAGATCGTTGTCAACATGGGAATCAAAGACCTCCTCATATATGGAGACTCCCAGCTGATCGTTAGCTAAGAAAACGGCGACTATCAGACATGCAAGCCAGAACTAATAAGGAATGGCGAAAGAGTGCAGCAACTACGAACACAAATCCCCTCCTACATCCTGGAGAGTATACCGCGTATAGAAAATAGCAGAGCGGACGTATTGGCCAAATTGGCTAAGGAAGTAGACGATGAAGACCTCGATGACGTAAGGATCATTGTGCAAAGCCGCAGGGTTCTCGCGCCAACAGATATATCTTCGGAAAACCTAATAGAGCCATCTGAAGGAAAAGAAGCAACCGAACAAGTATCCCTTCAAATAAGGGATGAAGAAAAAGTCAAGGATTGGAGGGAAGTTTTCTTAGATTACTTCAAATCCCAACAAACGCTCGAAAATGCGTCATCCAGGCATCGGCTCATGAAACGAGCTCCGTCTTTTGCCTTCGTCAATGATACTCTAGATAAGAGATCGTTCGACTGTCTGTGGCTAAGATGCCTGAGACCAGAAGAAGCAAAGAAAGTCGTTCAAGAAACTTACGACGGACTATGCGGTTCTCATCAAGCCGGGCCGAAGATGAAGCAGAAGATAAAAAGAATGGGTTATTACTGGCCCACAATGATTTGGGACTGCCTCGAATATGCGAAGTAGTGTCACTCGTACCAAATTCATGGAGACTTCATCTACCAACATCCAAATACGCTATACCCAACAGTAGCTAGCTAGCCATTCGAAATGTGGAGAACTGATATAATTGGCCCCATTGAACCAGCATCGTTTAAAGGACATCGGTTCATACTGGCAACGACCGACTACTTTTCTAAGTGGGCAGAAGCAGGACCACTAGGGAAGGTGAAGACGGAGAATATCCTCCATTTCTTCAGGACACATGTCATCTATCGGTTTGACACTCCGTGACGAATTATCTCGGATAATGAGCCAGCTTATAGAAGCCATAAAATCAGCCGCTTCACGTAATAACATAAGATAGATTGGAGATACTCTTCAGTCTATAATTCTCGTGCCAACGGTCTGGCCGAAGCCTTCAACAATACCTTGAAAAAAATTATAAAGAAAACAGTGTCCATAAACAAAAAAAGACTGGCACGAAAGGCTGCATGAAGCTCTCTGGGTGTACAGAACAACATTCAAAACGGCCACGAATACAACGCCGTACGCATTGGTATTCGGCACGAAAGCAGTGCTCCCACTAGAAGTAGAACTATCTTCTCTGTGAGCAGCGGTTCGATACGAGCTGACAAATGAAGAAAACGCTCATCTTTGGCTCGAGGAGCTTGGTGCCCTCGACGAAACTCGCATTATAGCACAGAAAAATCTAGAGGCTTATAAGGCAAGGATGACGAGATCATACGAAAAATTGACCAGGCCGAGAACATTCCGCCAAGGCGAGCTCATGCTAGTCGTCAAAAGACCCGTGATCCCCAATCGTGCAAAACGTGGGAAGTTCAAGCCAAACTATGAAGGCCCGTACGTTATAGACAAAGTCTATCAAGGTGGAGCCTACCTGCTCATGGATATGCATGGCGAAAGACCCTTCCGACCAATAAACGGTCGATTCCTCAAAAAATACTACGCTTGATAAGTCATGACTTGGGTTAATGAAAGATGACAATGCTCGTGTCCACTCGCTATCTTCCTGAGTCAGAACTCTGAGAGTAGTATGCAAAGAAACTTCGTCACCTCAAACATGGCGATAAAAAGCAGCGAAAAATCCGTAAACTAAAATGTCGCCTCAAACATGGCGATAATGGACCGGAACGTCCTTAAACTAGCACATCGCCCCAAATACGGCGATACACTCCCTTGAGATCTATATTTCAATCAAAGTCTCAGTAGCAAAGATTGTAACTCAAGTCCCATTGGCTGAACAACTATTCCAGCAATTAAGCCACCCCTAACTCCCACCGACAAATTGATGGGCACCTGCGGCGAAAACTACTCTGGGTTATTCTATCGTTAAAAAAATCAGTATGTTCACAAGCGAAATGGGCACAGATGAAAACCCGAAAGGGCGTCGTGAGTACAAACAGCAGGACTACCGGCGAGCTTGTGAAAACCCGGAAGGGCACAATCTCGTAAAAAAATACGGTATGTTCACAAGAGAAATGGGCACGGATGAAAATCCGAAAGGGCACCATGAGTAAAAACAGCAGGACTACCGGCGAGCTTGTGGAAACCTGGAAGGGCGCAATCTCGTAAAAAATAATATATAATACACTTGCGAGATCCTCACAACCCGTAAGGAGAATTCCCCCTTATGAGACCCACACGGCTCATAGAATTCAAATGCTTTAAGCCATATGGATCTAAACCTGTTCTTAAGCCGTCATATCCTCCAAGTTGCCCTACAGACGGTCCAATATTAACCCTTGTATACAATCCACGGACACGAATAAATATTCCCTTACCAAGTTCTACCAATGGAGAGAAATGTCCTCATATGGTGAACGACACTTGTAAATCCTCTCGACTTATAAGGAGAAAACACTCTTGGAAGATCCGTACAACTTACAAGAGAGAATATCACTTAGGAATCTCCACGATTTCTAAGGAGAAAATACACTTACAAAATCCTCTCGATTCATAGGGAGAAATACCATTGTGAGACCCTTACGGCTCATAAAGTCAAAAGCCTTAGTCGACAAGATCCTGACCCTGTCTATTAAGCCATCTTTGTTCAAATTGACAAAGGCAAATGATGATTCGCACATGCAAAATTCCAGCTGTAGCGATGCAGATGCCTAAACAGGTGTCAAACTCCAAGTCCTCTTACGGCAAATGATGATTATCTGCTGGCAATAAAACTCAGCGAGTCGCAAAAAAATGCGTAAAAAATGTTTAGGCAATTCGCAATAAAAAACAGCGAGTAAATATAAAAATATATATAGCCGAAATGATTAGGAACCGCGTAAAATAGACAAAATGATTGGGCAATCGTGACTTTCGCAATATGAAAAGCTGAAAAGATAGAGCATCGCGGAAAAATAATAAAAAATATAAAATAAAATTTTCTCTGCCCTGCAGGTGAGTCCACACAGACCCCTGTATACAATCCATGGGCACAAATGAAAAGGGAACTATATTTTCCCACCAGGCTCCGTCAAAGGGAGGCCAGATCTCGACGGCAACATCTACAGCCTAGAGATCAGCTCAACGTTCTTCTCATTCCAACAGGATGCAGACGCAACGTCAAAAAAAGACCCCAAGGTCGAAACAAAAATGGAGTAATGGCGAAATCCTAACTCCAAGTCTTGACGGTGCATATACAACCTAGAGACTATCACGGCGTTCTTTCTCATTCCAGCAGGATGCAGACGCAACATCAACAAAAGACCTAAGGGCCAAAACAAAAATGAAGTAACGGCAAAATCCTGGCTCCAAGTCTTGACGGTACATATACAACCTAGAGACCATCCCGACGTTCCTTCTCATTTCAGCAGGATGCAGACGCGACTATCAAAAAAATTTGGAGCAATGGCATATTTCTAGCTCCGGACTTCAACTGCAATACACGCAGTATAGAGGTCCTACAGATGTCTACCCTACTTCAGCAAAGAATCGGCGCGACATCGTCAAAGCAAAAAAAAATGAAGTGACAGCATATTCCCAGCTTCGGGTCTCGATGACAACTCATATAAAGCCTAAAAGACTATCGGAGATCATCCCACACCAGAGCGGAGTGGTTATGACTCATCGGGGCTCCAAATTGAGCCTAACCTCAACTAAGAAGCATCATGGAAAATTTCTAACCCTTGCCCTTCTGACAGTAATATGACCTAAGGAGATTACTTGAAGAGAACTTTTCCAGCCCCCGAAGGGATCAGAGATACGACAGTCGCGGGGTTACTCTAACAACAGCATAAAGACTGCATATCGAGGAATAAATTAGCCAACACGAAGGTACCAGGGACTAAAACCCTAGTACCACAAACCTAACAGACCTCCGTCGTAAAGAATGGGGGTTATCTATATACAGCGTTAGGACAAGTTTGCCAGTAAACCCAAGGGAGGCAAACCAAATAAACTCTGAAATGAGTACATAAACTAGAGACTCCGAGATGAGTGAATAAACTACAAACTCCGAAATGAATACATAAACTAGAGACTCCGAGATGAGTGAATAAACTACAAACTCCGAAATGAATACATAAACTAGAGACTCCGAGATGAGTGAATAAACTACAAACTCTGAAATAAGTGCATAAACTACTTTACACCAAGTCAAGACATCAAAGGATAGAGAGGCGAAAGCATGAAATAAAATATGTCCTTTATTCATAAATCAAAATGAATACAAGATACAATAACAAAAAGAAGAAAATATACAGCGACAAAATTTTAAGACGGCGGACGGTTCAATAGGCCAGCTAGATCGTCATTTTTCCGCCGAACCTCCGCCTCAAGCTCTAGCAATGCCGCAAGCTACCTGTTGTTTTTGATATGAAGAAAACCGATGCTCAAGCTCTTTTTCGGCAGTCTTGAGGGTTTCAACCATCTCGCGTGTAAAAATGACGGTTTTATGAAGAGCCACCACCTCCGTAATGGCCTCCTGAAGGACCCGCCAAATTTTATAGGCCCGAGTAGTCTTGGTGGTGAGCTAGGCTTGAAGTTCCCCTAAAGCCTTCGAAGCCAACTCCCTTTCTGAAAACTTTCGGTTGAGCCTTTTCTCACAAGACTGGAGATTGGTCGCACACCGATCGATCCATCCATGCAAGCTGGCCTTTACGGATAGGATATCAGAGGGAAGATGTATGCATTCGATTCCATATAGGGAAGCCTCCACTTGACGGCAATATTCGACCCAAATACACACCAGCGCCTCGTCATGATAGGTGGCAAGAACGGACAAAGAAGTATTGGCCTCAACAGCAAATTCTTCAGCCATGACGGAAGTGCCAGCGCGAAGATCTTCAATGAGAGTCGCCAGTGAATGAATGCTCTGTTTTGCCATTCTCTCATACACGCGTCTGGTGTAAGGGCCTGGCTCCATGCAAATCCGGGACTCTAGTAGAGTCAGGGTTGGCAAAACTGTGAAAATGCATGTATGGTTAGTCGCCTTTCCGAACAGGGAAGAAGTACCAGAATGCCATTGCTAAAGCGTCACTTACCCACGGCCACAAAAGGCGGATCTGAGAGATCCCCAGGCCCATCAAGAACTTCAACTTCGTCGTCAGCCTCTAAGACTTTGCTTTAAAAAAGAAGGACACATCAGCATCATTATGAAAATATAAAACGGAAAGGCAAACGAATACCAACCTTGGCCAAAGGAAAGGACGATGCTCTTGGGGGTTTCGCGTGCAGGGCCGCCGTATTAAGTAAACGCTGGAAGGTTTCTTCTGGAGAAAGATCTATAATAAAAGACGCCAACTCCCGCAATTCTGAGAGAAAGAAAGGGTCAGATATATGAAAGAGTCGTTAAACAAAAAATATATATATGATTACCATCGATACTTTGTCCATTCTGGACTGGAGGGATAGCAGCTTCAGTAATCTTCTCTACACTCTCAGGTGCGTCACTGGAAATATTTGCAGAGTCTATGGCCGGTCCGGTAACCTCCGCTGAAGGAATAAAGGCCGTCACCGGAGGCTCTGAGGCACAATCTGGACTCGACGCTACACCCGCCATAGAAGGCCCTACAAAGGAAAAATATGTAAAGACGAATACGATATGAAACTAATATAAATTATCTGCTAAGAAGAACGTAAAAGATACATACCGATACGCCAGGGAGCCTGAAATATGGCCTTTTCGAGCCGCTATTCTTTTCTGTTTAATCGCACCCGTCGAGCTTCGATCGAAGATAAATCCCTGCCCGCCTTCAGAGCAGCCTCGTCTTCAGAAGCGGCCGAGATTGGCTGTTTGAGAGCCCGTTCTTCTTCCAGCGTTAGAGGAACCACCGGTAACATAGTCGGGGTCGGATCAACATCACAGAATTCAACAGGGGGAATGCATCCCTTCTTGGGGCACACGTTTTTGGCTTCATCCTGTGAACGCTTCAAAGCCTCGGCCAACTGAGCGGCTTCCTCGGCGGATGTACCAGGAAATAGGAAATCATCGTTTGGTTCATGCGCAGATATAGGCTCATCATAAAGAGGCTCAGACTCGAGTAAGGCATCGAGTAAACCGGTGGCCTATTTCTTCCTCCTTTTAAAGCCCGAGCTAGCACTAGTAAAAGGGCGCTTCCTCCCCTTCGGCACTTTTGCACGGCGTTGCCCAACCTCGCCTTCGGTATCCGTCTTTGGTGATGCCGCCGCTGGTACTTTATCAGGAATCTCTGCCCCAACTCTAGTTTGAACCGGTATACCAGCAGTGCGGGGAACTGATTCTGCTCGAGCGGTTTTAGGAATAAGCACTGAATCACTGTCCCTCAGAGGAGGGCGAATAACCGACCGTGGCCGCAATGGGGTACTGATGTCTTGAGCTAGAGCAGGGGCTTTACATTCGAAGAGCACCCTTCTCTCCTCTGCGATGATGGGACTAACCCGATGGTGATATCATCCCTTGAAGGGTCCCACGGGCCTTGGAAGATAATCGGGCTCGGGAATCATGAAGAGGGAACCAGTATTTAACCGCATGAAATGATGGATAACGTCGCGAGCGGCCTCCAGCGAGAGAGTATGCTCAACTAAAAAGGCTTCGAGGGGGACGCCATAGTTGTAACCTAGCGGCAGGAAGAAGCGATGCGGATTATACCGCATGAAGAGAGCAGTGTCATTTAGGCAGAACACTAAGTACCCCGGCCTGATTGAATATAAGTGCATGGTCTCTTTGTGTTTTAAAGCCGAAGCCCCACTTTTCGACAAATCGAATAACTGTTGAATGGGCCCCGCTGGCGTAGAAAGACTCGAGCATTGAAGACCATCCCGCCTTCGTTTGAATACGGATTAAGCAATACACGCAAAGCCCCTAACTGAGTCGGATCAGGAGCAGAGGCATCAACCAACCTCATGACTCACGGGAAGGTGTATGGCTCATAAAAATCAGGCCGCCGGTGTGCAGCAAATGCGCATAACACATGCATCTCGATCCACGACGTAAAGTAGTAGAGGAATAAATAAACGGTATCTGCACCTGGGTTTGAAGTGTTGGCGGCAGTACTTAAACCATGGTATAGGTGTGATAACCCTACAACGCCAACGGCCAATCGCGCTCCTTCAGCTATGCGATGGGCAGGATAGAAGACGGAGGCTCTCATAAAACGGCGGTGCATCGGCATGGCGAACCAGCTAAGCCGGAGACTGATGAAGCCTACAATGAATGTTTCTTCATCTATTCCAGGAGCAACGATTGCGTCAAAGGTCACGGCTGACGAATTTGGAATGTAAAACCGCGGTAGGTCTTCTTCTTTGGCCGGCAATTTCTCCAAGACGAATCCGAAGGGATCCTCAACCTTCGCGAATTTCGGAGCTTTCTTGGATATAGTATATTTACGAAGAAAGCAAGCAATGAAAGTGTCAAAAGTGACACCTTTCCCTTCCGATGCCACGAACAGTCTCTCAAAAATTCCCAAGGCCTTGATTAGACTCGGGTGCTTGTGCCGAATAGCATTCTCGGTCATCAAGCCTTCAAGCATAGCTGGCATGTAGCAAATATATACTCGTCAGGGGGTAATAATTCTTTGTAATGCTCCCCCCAAATCGGCAGCCCGGAAATTTCACGGAACTCCTCCAGCGAAATAGAGATTTCACGGTCCCCTAGCAGGAACATATTTGTTGGAAGATTCCGCTGGTTCAAAAAAGCCTTGACACACCAGACGTGGGAAGCTTGGTAGTAAACCAGCGACGCGTACACCGCTTGATATGGCCCAACTTTCTGCAGCAGTGAGCGTTGGGAGGAAAGAATGTACTGGGCCTAAGAAAGGTAGCCCACGGGATGGCGCGAGGTAACACCTATCTTATACCCCCAGGGTTGAGCTTCACCCTGACATATTCGGCGTCCCAAAATATCGATAGCCATCATGAGTTGATTGGGTACCCCTGTCGTTGATGACTCAAGATGGCCCTCGGGTGTCCAATTAGCCGCTTCCACCGCATAAGCAGTACGCGGACGCTCCGTCAATGACATTGAGCGGATGGGTTCTGCCTGTCACACCCCGCTTCCCAAAAGAGCAGTAATGGCATGTGACAAGCCCGCGACGTATTTTTTCCGAGAAGGTCATTTCTCAAAACAAATACGCTAAGCGTATATAAGCAATATAAAATGACAAGAAAAGACATGATAATGACAATCCAACTTTATATATTTACATTCCCAACTTTCACAAGTTTCAAACTGAATACATGATGTCTGAAAACAAAGATACATAAAAGAAAGTGCCTAAACAAGTGGCATATTGGAAGTAAAAGCTAAAAAGAAAGAATTGGTAGTCGGTCTGCTGCGCAAGCTGAAAGTAATTCTCCTGATTCGGCTCGATATTTTCAATCTCTAGATCATCTGACAAACATTCTAAGAAAATAAAGAAATGGGTGGAATGCCCGTCAGCGAACTTGCGCTCGGTAAGTCTCCAAGAAAAGTGGGATGTGAATGTATATAAATGAATATGTAAGGTGACATGTGATATAGTATGAATGGAAATAAAACATGAACAAGTATAACATGGTAATGTTAATGATAACTATGTAAGCATGACAATGTAATATAAGCATAGTAAAAAAATATAGCATGACCGTGGAGTGTATAGTGAACATGAAGTGAATGTAAATGTCCTAAAAGGTCTCTAAAAGGGTAAAATTAACTAATGTGAGTTCAAGTGAATGTCAACCAATCTCAAGAGTATTCTCGAATCCAAGGCCATCGTCCAGGGGTAAGGAATCAATGGCCCAAAATAGCGGGATTTCAATTGTTATTGAAGTATTCCAAACCCAACAGGCTATCATCCAGGGGCTTGGAAACACGGGCCCTCATTCGTGAATTCGTGATTTGTACCATTTCAGCCCGGTACCACAGCAACATGATTTGTATTAATAGGACTCATGAGATTCTGTTGGATTCATACTCAAACTACCCCAACACCCCGTATATATAAGTCTATGATTAATGTTATGAGTCTTGATCGAATCCATGAATACAAAAGGTGATGTATGATATCAAGTTTTCAAGATTGAGTTCATGTAGTCATGTCAAGTGCAAGTCATTCCAATTATATTCATTGTTCGATATCAAGTTGGTTCAAGTGAACATACTGGGTTCAAGTATTCATGATTGAGTCGGGTCAAGATCAAGTCAATTCTAACATGTAATGATTTAATCACAAGTCATATAAATAAAAATAAATAAGCAATTAAATAACATGATATGAGATAAGTATACAAATAACGTCCAAAACAATGTTGTAAATATGTGATATGTTCGACTAGTTAATCAAGTCATTTGAAATCAAAATATAAACGAAAACATAGCCTTAAGTGTTATGCACACGTGAATTCCTGATGATGCTCGATATCGGTGATCTCCCAGATCATGACACGTAGCAGATGACGTGTCCCAAAGCATGCAAGAAAGGACCTACAGTGGCCGACCAGACCACTCCTATGCCCGTCCTACAAACAAACGCTGGCTCACCTCCGAGCCCAGTACAACTGGCCTCCATGGCCTCACAGCTCGTCTCCGGGATACCGCAGAACCAAGATACCTCGGCCCTCCCGCTCGTCCGTGAACTCTCCAGCCGAGGTCATCTTCCTCGGTCTCATCGACCGACCAACGACACCACTCACAGGCGCAACCGTCATCCCGCGAATCTCGCCATGCGTGAGATATCCGCCGGCCACATCCCACGTTCCACGCCATCACGATCCCCATTAACGAGCCTGTCTCGCCATTAATGGGAGATCCCGCTCATCACGCGGGCGTGACGTCGGGAGCGTAACGGCCGGCGTGATTCTCGCGCCTGCCCTGCCTGCTGCCACCGCTATATAAACCCCTTCTTCAGATGGTTCAAGTAAGCCATTTTTACTCCACTAAGCCGTTACTCTGCTTGGATTTCCTCCCTAACTTGACCGTCGGAGGGTCCTCGGTGGTACAACCACCCCGGGACTTCCTTGCAGGTAGCTCGGCCCAACCAACCTCAAACCCATTGAGATCTATACGCTTTAGGAGCCTGCCTCCAGATCCAATCTCAACCATCCATTGCCGCCATCAACAGATCAACGGAAGGTAACATCTTGGCGTGATCAGGGTCACGTCAGCTGGCGCCGTCTGTGGGAACACCTTGATTCCACAAAAATAAAAATTCATCTTCCGATCTCAATCCAATGGCGAGCGATCATCATGACGATCCAAGCACTAGCCGCCGCCTCCCTATAACATTTCAAAATAATAAAATATTATTTTTGGGAATTTTTATAATTTAATATTATTTTAATGAATATTTTAATATTTCGGTTTAATTAAATACAAATAAATGGGGAAAATTTTGGAAAAATTATAGAAAATTCCAAAATAGGGTATTCTATGGGATTATGCCATTTTTAAGTTTTTGTGATTAGTTTGACACTAATTTAGTGCTAATCGCGATTAAAAATCGCTAATCGGATTTTGGGGGTGTTTTGTGCAAAACATGCACATATCATTTTTCTACACTTGTGTTTTATTTTCTACCATGTTGTTTGGGTTTACTATTTGAGTGAGAAAGGATTTAGAGGAAAAAGAAAAGAAAAAAGAAAAGAAAAGGGAATATGGTAGTAGGTATGGGTGAGAGAGAAAA
Organism: Agapanthus africanus; assembly: GCA_030015575.1. Taxonomy (NCBI): domain Eukaryota; kingdom Viridiplantae; phylum Streptophyta; class Magnoliopsida; order Asparagales; family Amaryllidaceae; genus Agapanthus; species Agapanthus africanus. The sequence continues at coordinate 635,564,961 of CM057343.1, forward strand.
GAGAAGGGTTAGTGTTGACTTAGCCATTTTCCTTCACCATTTCTTCTCCCTCCTCCTCTTCTCCTTCAGCTGCTGCCTCTCCCTCTTCAAGTCCCAAATCACCTCAAAAACAATTCCAAAACCCAATCTCCATTTCATTAAGATGCACAAGCCCAAGATCTACACATTGGACCAAGAAAGCAAGGATTTTGGCAACTTGAGGCAACTCAAGAAAATTCTTGAGTTGCCAAATGAGGTAATTTCTGGATCATTAGATTAGTTTTTGCATTACTTATACCCCTATGTTAAAATTGAATCGATATCGGGTGGTGTTGTGGACTTAAAGGAAACCTAGTTAGGGTTTGAGGAAAATTGTGAGTTGTTGTGTGAATTGAGCTTAGTGGAGGCTGCACAAACACCCTAGTGATGGAATTGAGACCCAAACCTGAGATTTGAAACCCGGAATACGGATTTAGAAAACCGATATCGGAGTTATTTTGAAATCTGGGAAGGTTTTAGGAATCTGCTATCACCCCGAGACCCCTAAAATAAAATTGAGCTGACAGTGAGTCGTGCAGGCACCTAGAAAGCTACCACCAAGACCCAAGCCCCTAATTCAAATCCTAGGCCGCAGATTTAATCATTCTGGCCGCAATTTGCGGCCAGAGTAGAGGGGAATGGGTTGATTTTTGTTCCAGGGCTCATTTTGCACTAAATTAGACCCCTCCTATATGCAGTTTTGGCTAATTGTCACCTGGGGAAAATCTGGGAGCATTTTAGTGTGTTTTAGGAGATGTTTTCCGTATTTTAAAATGCATTTTCTTGATATTTGGATTTGTATTTGGTTGTCGGGTGTTCGTACATCGACAACAGGGATTGTTTGATTGATTTGCACGTTTAGGCCATAGATTCCAACCTATGAGCATACTGTGCGCTGTATCGGTTTTCTGCCTCGATTTTAATATGTATTGCGACTGTTTATTATTGTAGGTACCCTCGCAAGGATTCCGAGGCGAAGAAATGCGGCGTCATCGATTTCGGCGAGCGAAGACCAGGTGAGTAGATTATATCTACGGGGGAAGTCGGGTGGATGGCGTATAGCACCCCCGCAGTCCGTGGTGATGTATACGAATACGTATACACACATATATTTATTATATGTTCTTGAGATTATTGATGATAAGATGGATTGGTTTAGTGTAGTGCGAAACCCTAAGAGTAGGGGTTGCACCCATACACACGCACGCACTTGCATACATACTTTCTTTCGCATGTGTATATGGGAATATATGTTTGTATGTGTTCACATGGGTATGGGACTATGTGTACATATACTGGATTATGGATAGTGCTTGGGATGTGGGTTGAGTCGATGTGATTCGATTTGAGGCCGTGAGATCGGCGATATGACAGGATTCGTATGGGAAATACGACAGGATGCTTTAGCGGGCCTTTGGGCATGTGTTTTACCGCGCATTCATACTTATATAGATGGTATCAATTGTACTAGACTTAGATCTGTACCCTAGATTATGTGATATGATGATAGTGATACCTGATATACGATGAGATAATGTGATATTGACCGTACCCCGCTATTGGGATGCCGTACGACGATTTACCGTACGAGCCTATATTGATGATAGATCCGCGCTCATGACTCGAGGATATTATATCGTTGTGATACTATTGAGGCGGGATCACCGACTATTATATTTATATGTATATATATCGACTCAGCTTTAGGTGGTTTCCATACCCCTCCTATTTGGCTTGATAGTTGGGTCCGTAGTTCGCATAGTAGGCATTAGACTAGACCCGAGTCATACCTATTTCGAAACTAACGAATCGGGGATATTTTAAGGATAGGAAAAAGGGATTCTACGGATATTTTCAAACGACGCATCTTCTCTTAAAACACCGTAGCCCTTATTTTACTAAAAACCCTGATTCGTCTTATTTCAAAAGGCAAGGCTACATGATATATTTATTGAGGTGATTCTTTACTGTTGCGTTGATTATTCGATTCCGCATATTCATGCTATTTGCATTGCATTGCTTGTGTTTATTGATATATTATTATCATGCTGCTAGGACACCAGTACATTATCGATGATGCATATGTTCCACGTACACTGCTCGCCGGCTCACATACTTCATCATCGATAATTGCCATGTCACTACACTGTAGTACTGTTGCATCAGGACATGACCTTATATGCGCATACTATTATTCCATGCTGCAGGATATATTGTTACTTGCATTTCACTTATATGTCACATGCATCTTGCTTTCTGATTTGCGCATTGAGATATGTTGTTTTTATGATATTTCTAGTTTTGAGAGAGGGCTGACCCGGACTGACGGATGCCCGATATATTGAGAGAGGGCTGATCCAGACTGACGGATGCCTGATATATTGAGAGAGGGCTGACCCGGACTGACGGATGCCCGATATATTGAGAGAGGGCTGACCCGGACTGACGAATGCCCGATATATTGAGAGAGGGCTGACCCGGACTGACGGATGCCTGATATATGAGAGAGTGGGCTGACCCGGACTGATGGATGCCCGATATGTGAGGATTTACGTGCCGATGCTAGGCACAGGTTTTCATGATGTTTTCGAGTGCCGATGCTTGGCACAGGTTTTCATGATGTTTTCGAGTGTCCATGCTAGGCACTCTGGTTCCATGCTTTTGGATATATCCTCATATTTTCCATGCATATGCTTTATGACATTTACATGCATAATGCTTATTGTCATCGGGTGACGAGTGGATGGGATCCACGTACATGCAGATTTGATTATATTGATCATACCTCATATTTATGATATGCTATTACTTGAGGCACTGGCACGAGCACTTGGCACTACACTCATGTATAGAGATTACATTGCTAGTTTAGCATGCTTCAGATTTATTCATATTGAGGTTTATTTATATCTGATCGTTTTGACCTAGGATGGGTCATACATTCGATCTCTGCTTGTAGATATTTTCTATTCACGAGTTGGCAACTCACCCCCGTTGTGCCACAGTTCTTGCAGGTTTTGCCGTACAGATTCCATAGCGGCTTTTCTGGCACACTGCTTCTATATGGGTGACTTGCTTGGGTAGGTAGGTTCTTTGTATCAGAACCACCATTGTACATTTATTATTCATTGTATCTAGAAATTCCATCAACTAAAACTTGTATATTGTTTCAGACTTAGAAAACAGTGTTGTATTATTTCGACCTTAGAGTCGCGCTTGTAGTATTACGGTTTTCTGGCTGTTTTGAATTTCTTTTTGAGTTTTGATCCTCGCCCTTTGGCGTTGTATATTCTATTGCTTGCGTGGTTGTGACCGTCGATTGACGAAGAGCTAGCTTCCGCTTGGGGATGCCTTTTATCACTGCATTTATATATTATTCTTGTTGTACCCCGTTCGGGGCCAGTTTTTACAAAGGAAACTCTGCCGAATTTTTCAGAAAAGACTACACATTTTTAAAATGCATATTCGGCTTAGTTATTTAAAAAGCTTGACTTCAAAACATGTTTCTTTACTCCTTAAAATGGTTTTAGATTTCTGGGCTTTTGGCTTACTTGGGTCAGATGGAGTCCTATAGACTTCATATGGTTCAAGGGCCAGTCACGTGCTCTTTCGGGTCGTGACACTCCCCCTCAACGGAGGCGCAGACGAACCTCCTCCGCCGAATGCCATCAACGCCCTTGCCGGCCGGATAGACCGACTCGCGTCTGTCGTGGAGAAATTCATCCGCGTCCAAACGGTAGGTCAAGATCCCCAGGTCGCCACTCCCCCGCCTCGGGACCGGGACCCCTACAGGGGGAGAGAAGACTCCGCACGTGTCGGCACGGCTGATCGTCGCCTCACCGTTTCGAACAGCCACAGGTCCCCCGGGACGGCATATTAAATAACCCGGTGGGCAATGCTTCGTTTGGCTCCAAGGTCTTATGCCAAAGAGTTTCGCCCCGAGTCTTGTTGCACCCCTGTCCCTTCCGAGGTGGTGGCGGTCAACTCGCCTGTTCGCAGGCATGACCAGCACCCCCTCCCTCAATAGGGTCGCGCATGCGAGACTCTCCACGGCAGCTCAAAAACAACCCCACCGGGGGGCATAAGGAACCGAGGCTCATCAAAAATCATGGTCATGACGGCAGGGGGTACATCGAGTACCTATGAGACTCAACACCCCACGCCGGCCCCGGAGGCCGACAGCCGTCCGAGGAAGAAGCCCAGGGAGAACGAGCCGATCACTTTTGACGACGGGGACTTTCACGGCATATCCCTGCCCCCACAACGACCCCCTGGTGATTACGGCTCGGGTCCATCAATACGAGGTGCACAGTATCCTGGTCGACTCGGGAAGCTCGGCAGACATTCTCTTCTACGACTGCTTTCTACGCATGGGGATCACCGCGGCAGACCTGAGACCGACCTCCCATATCCTTTCAGGATTCACCAACCATTTCATCCCGGCGGAAGGAGTAATCACTCTACAGTTCAACATCGGGGAGGCCGGCCGTACGCAGACAGTGCCGGTGGAATTCATCCTAGCGAGAATTCCATTGGCCTACAACATCCTCCTCGGCCGCCCCATGCTGAACTCCTTCCGGTCCCAGATATCGACCTACCACCTGGCGATGAAGTTCCCTCTCGACCAGGGCGGGATAGGTCGGGTCTATAGAGACCAGCGAATTGCAAGGGTTTACTTCACCGCAACATCTTCATCGGAGAGGCCGGTCGACGATGTCAAAGGTGAGGGTGACATCAGGGGTTCCCTGGACACTCGAGACGAGCAAAAATAGGTTTGAGGGACCCCGGTGGAGCCTCTGACAGGGGTCCCCCTCATAGAAGGGAACGACGAAAAACTTGTTCAGATCGGGTCGCTTCTGACAGGAACTCAGCGAGATGACCTGGTTCATTTCCTCAGAAACAACTCCGACGTTTTTTCCTGGGCGCTTGCTGACATGCATGGGATCGACCCCAAAGTTATATCTCACAAGCTCGGGGTAGATCCTACGGCCCGACTTGTCAGGCAGAAAAAGCGAAGCTTCGCCCCGGTCAAACAGAAGGCTATCGAGGACGAGGTAGATCGGCTCCTCGCCGCCAACTTCATCCGGAATGTGCCCTATTCGGAGTGGCTAGCGAACGTAGTTCTGGTCAAGAAGTCAAGCGGGAAGTGGTGCATGTGCATCGACTTCACCGACCTCAACAAGGCATGCCCCAAAGACAACTATCCCCTCCCTCGAATAGATCAGCTCATCGACAGCTCGGCAGGCCACGAGCTATTGAGCTTCATGGATGCCTTCTCCGGCTACAATCAGATCCGTATGAATCCGGCAGACGAAGATCTCACCGCATTCACAACGGACCGGTGGGTATACTGCTACAAGGTGATGCCCTTCGGTCTTAAAAACGCCGGGACTACGTACCAACGGTTGGTCAACCGCATGTTCAAGCCACAGATCGGCAGGAACATGGAAGCTTACGTCGATGATATGCTCGTTAAATCAGTCTCGTCGACCGACCACGCCAAGGACCTGGGCAAGGCCTTCGAGGTACTCCGCAAGTTCAAGATGAACCTGAACCCCGCCAAGTGCGCATTCGGGGTCACCGGGGGAAAGTTCCTCGGTTTCATGGTCACCCACCGTAGGATCGAGGCTAACCCGGAAAAAATCGACGTTATCCTCAACATGACCGCGCCCAAGACCAACATTGAGAACATGCGATTGACAGGGCGAGTAGCCGCTCTAAGCCGTTTCATGTCGAGGTCTTGGAAAAATGCCTCCTATTCTTCAAAGCTCTAAGGAAAATCCTGAGGTTCGAGTGGTCAGAAGAGTGCCAAACCGCCTTCGACCAATTAAAGAGGCACCTTGCGACACCACCGCTGCTAACTCGACCAGTTGAAGGAGACGAGCTCTCACTATATCTGGCGGTATCCGATCAAGCAGCGGGCTCAGTACTCGTATGAGAGTTCGACAGAGCGCAGAAGCCGGTGTACTACGTGAGCCATGTCTTCAAAGACACAAAAATGAGGTACCCAGCCATAGAGAAGATTGCCTTGGCACTCGTTGTGGCCTTAAGGAAGCTACGGCACTACTTCCAGACGCACACTATCCTCGTTCTCACCGGGCGCCTGCTGGGGGCTATCCTCGCCTCACCCAAATTCTCGGGCTGCTTAGAGAAGTGGAGGTAGGAATTGTCCCAGTTTGACATAAAATACCGCCCGAGGCAGGCCATCAAAGCATAATCCCTGGTTGATTTTATCGTCGAGTGCACCATCCCCAGCAAGGAACCGGAGTCTATGCCGACCCTCGCGGCTCAACACCCGATCATGGGGAGACCCGACTCGGTCCCTGAGTGGGTCATTTACGTCGATGGGTTCTCAACCAAGGAAGGCTGTGGCGCCAGCCTCATCATTCGGGACCCTAACGAGGCAAAAATGGAGTACTCCCTAAAGCTCGATTTCAAGGCCTCAAACAACGCGACGGAGTATGAGGCCCTGCTGGCCGGACTGCGCATGGCCTCCGGGCTGGGGCTGAAAACAATTCGAATCCGCAGTAACTCAGCCCTAGTCGTTGGCCAAGTGACCGGCTACTTCGAGGCTCGAGAACCTCTAATGGTGAAGTACCTGGCCAAGGTAAGAAAACTTCGGAAGAACTTCGACGAAGTCCAAGTAGAGCAAATACCCAGGCAGCTCAATGCCCAAGCCGACGCCCTGAGCAAGCTGGCTTCATCCTACTCGGCCAACAACAAGCAATCTATCCTCTTCGAAACCTTGCCACGGCCCAGCGTAGAAGACGGGGCGACAACACTTCATATATATATATATATATATATATATATATATATATATATATATATATATATATATATATATACAGCGCAGGAAGATGACCAAGATTGGAGGAAGCCCCTCATGGAATTCCTAAAGGATGGTACGCTCCCAGAAGATCAGGGAGAAGCCCGCCGTCTCCAGGCCAAAGCCCGTCACTTTGTCTGGAGCAATGGGAACCTTTACAAGAAATCCTTCACTCAGCCCTTGCTCCGGTGCGTCGACCCCCACGGAGCCGACTACGTCCTCCGTGAAATCTATGGAGGGGTCGGCGGCGCACACCAAAGGACCCGAACCTTAATCCAGAAGGCATTGCTCCAGAGCTACTACTGGCCAACTGTTCACGAAGACGCCCAGAAGCTCGTCAGGAGATGCAAAAGATGCCAGCTCCACGGAAGCATACCTCGCCTTCCGGCTACTGAGCTGACCGCTTTAACCTCCCCGTGGTTGTTCTCCCAGTGGGGATTGGACATGATAGGCCAGTTCCCGATCGGTACGGGCGGGCACAAATATGTCCCTGTCGCAGTAGACTACTTCACGAAGTGGATCGAGGCCGTCCCCATCAGGAAACCGGATGCCTCCACGACCATCAAGTTCCTGCAGAACAGCCTGATACTCCGGTTCGGCATCCCCAAGTGTATCATCACCGACCACGGGACGAACATCAAAAACGAGAAAGTGAAAGATTTCTGCAATGAATATCATATCCTCATGAAGTTTGCCGCGGTCGCACATCTCCAATGCAACGGGCAGGCCGAAGTTGCTAACCGGGACGTCCTTCTAGGTCTTCGAACCCGCCTAGAAGGACGCCAAGGTAGTTGGGTCGAGGAATTGCCCCCGGTCTTATGGGCCCTGCGCACGTCAAAGAAGACCCCCACCGGGGAAACCCCTTTCAGCCTCTGCTACGGGATCGAGGCAATGGTCCCAGCGGAGATCGGGCTACCCAGTCACCGGGTCGAACACTTCGACGACAAAGCGAACACCACAGCACTACAGAACAACCTGGACATCTTGTTGGAGAAACGAGACCGGACTCAGGTCAAGGCTGCCGCCTATCAGCAGCAAACTGCCCGATACTACAACGTGAGGGTCAAGCGTCGCTTCTTCAAGACTGGAGATCTGGTCCTATGGCGAAGCAAGTTCATCGATCAAGGAAGGCTGCATAAGTTTTCCCCGAAATGGAATGGTCCTTTCCTCATCTCCGAAGTGCTTCCCGGCGGAGCCTACTGCTTGCAGGAAGCGTACGGGCGCGAGTTTCCACGGCCTTACAATGCTGAGAAGCTCAAGCTGTACCAGTAAAATGAATACCTACAAGTGTGTACCTCTCCTTTAACAAAGACAATGTAAATTTTTCTAAAAAGTCCTTTCCATTCAAATTACAAGAAGGGAACGCTAGAACATTGCAAAAGAAGAGTCTTATTCATCCAAAAAGGTACTATGGGCTCCTCAGCCTTACAGAAAAAGGAAAGATTACAATAAAGGTCGAACGGGGTCAAGGAAGTACTCCTGGTGATACTCGGAGTAGATTTCCGTTAGCCGAGCCCTTGCCGCTATAGCCCGCTCCCACCGACGCAGCGCGCGGACCCGGGAAGCCACAGAAGCACCCGACACGCCGCTCTATGAGCCTCGGCCCACGATGTACTTCATCTTGAAACACTCCAGGATGAGAGCGAAGGATCAATCGTGCCTGGCCTTCGAGATGAGGCCGAACAGGAAGATCGAACGCACCATGTCGAGCGCTTAGTCTAGAAGGTCCTCGGTGAAGGGATTATCCAGACCCGGGGACCTCCTCCAGATCACGTACATCAGCATCTGAAGCAGGAACAACCGCCGAGAGAGAAGCCGGCCAAAGTGATCCTCTAAGCGCTGAACCACTCTCTGGTACCCATCCTCGGTCAGCGATTGGTCATACAAAGCGACATCATCAAGGGAGATGATCTCTTCGATCAAATACACGCGCCCAGTCATCTCAAAGAAAGCGATGCCGGAGGAGCTGCCATCCCCCCTCTATTTATAACCCCAAGCAAATCTTCAAGGACCCGGATTCTCGCGCATGCCGGCGAGAATCTTGGGAATCACTGCAGCAAATCCAATGTCACGCTGACATGGCGATACTGACGTGGCTTCACGAAACTTTCCACCTTCCCCCCGTACGTTCCTGACATATGTCATCCGTGACTATTGCCCTTCCCGATGTCCACACATCTGGAGGGTCGGAAAATTCCTGCGCAACCGGGCGTCAACCCTGCTCGTTCTGTCCTTAGCAGGCCCCTTATGTCCCCTCCCGTGCTAAGGATCAAAGCCCTCACCAAGAGGCAGCCGAGCGGCTACCCTGCTCGGCTATCCCTGGCTGGTAGCTCCATACCCCACAACGCCAGGGATCAACGCCCTCACAAAGAGGCAGCCGAGTGGCTACCCTGCTCAGCTGTCCCTGGTTGGTAGCTCCCTACCCACAATGCCAGGGATCAAAGCCCTCACCAAGAGACAGCCGAGCAGCTACCCTACTCGGCTATCCCTGGCTGGTAGCTCCCTAGCCCTCAGTGCCAAGGATCTAAGCCCTCACTAAGAGGCGGCCGAGCGGCTACCCCGCTCGGCTATACCTGGCTGGTAGCTTCCCTACCCCACAACGTCAGGGATCAAAGCCCTCGCCAAGAGGCAGCCGAGCGGCTACCCTGCTCGGCTTCCCTGGCTGGTAGCTCCTTACCCCACAACGCCAGGGATCAAATCCCTCACCAAGAGGGAGCCGAGCGGCTCCCCTGTTCGGCTCTCCCTGGCTGGTATCTCCCTACCCCACAACTCCAGGGATCAAAGCACTTGCCAAGAGGCACCGGGAAGCAACCCTGCTCGACCATCCTTAAGGATCAAAAGCTCTCGCCAAGAGGCACCGGGCAGTAACCCTGCTCGGCCCATCCTTAGTAGGCCACTTACGGCCCCTCCCGCGCTAAGGATCAATAGCCCTCGCAAGAGGCAACCGGGCCCGCCCTTGCTCGGTTATCCCTGGTTGGTAGCTCCCTACCCTAACACACCAGGGACCAAAGCCCTCGCCAAGAGGCAACTGAGCAGCTTCACTGCTCGGTCCATCCTTAGCAGGCTTCCTACAGCCCCTCCAGCGCCCAGGATCTAAGCCCTCACTAAGAGGCAGCCGAGCGGCTACCCCGCTTGGCTATCCCTGGCTGGTAGCTTCTTTACCCCACAACGCAAGGGATCCAAGCCTTCACCAAGAGGTAGCCGAGCGGCTACCCTGCTCGGCTATCTATGGCTGGTAGCTCCCTACCCCACAACGCCACGGATCAAAGCCCTCACCAAGAAGCAGCCGAGCGGCTCCCCTGCTCGGCTATCCCTGGCTGGTAGCTCCCTACCCCACAATGCCAGGGATCAAAGCCCTCGCCAAGAGGCAACGGGCAGCAACCCTGCTCGGCCATCCTTAAGGATCAAAAGCCCTCGCCAAGAGGCACCGGGCAGTAACCCTGCTCGGCCCATCCTTAGTAGGTCACTTACGGCCCCTCCCGCGCTAAGGATCAAAAGCCCTCGCAAGAGGCAACCGGGCCCGCCCTTGCTCGGTTATCCCTGGCTGGTAGCTCCCTAGCCCAACACACCAGGGATCAAATGCCTCGCCAAGAGGCACCGGGCAGCAACCCTTCCCGGCCTGTCCTTAAGGATAAAAAGCCCTCGCAAGAGGCAACCGGGCCCGCCCTTGCTCGGTTATCCCTGGCTGGTAGCTCCCTACCCCAACACACCAAGGATCAAAGCCCTCGCCAAGTGGCACCGGGTAGTAAACCTGCTCAGTCCATCCTTAGTAGGCCCCTTACGGCCCCTCCCGCGCTAAGGATCAAAGCCCTCACCAAGAGGCAACCGGGCCCGCCCTTGCTAGGTTATCCCTGGCTGGTAGCTTTCTGCCCCACAATACCAGGGATCTAAGCCTTCGCCATGAGGCATCCGAGCAGCTACCCAGCTCGGTCCATCCTTAGTAGGCCCCTTATGGCCCCTCCCGCACTAAGGATCCAAGCCCTCGCAAAAGGCAACCGGGCCCACCCTTGCTCGGTTATCCCTGGCTGGTAGCTCCCTACCCTAACACACCAGGGATCAAAGCCCTCGCCAAGAGGCACCGAGTAGCTACACTGCTCGATCCATCCTTAGCAGGCCTTGTACGACCCCTCCCGCGCTAAGGAACATGACATCACCAAGAGGCATCTGGTGTATCTACGTCTGCGCGATCTCCACCTCGACTTCGGGGCCATGAAGATACCGTCTTCCCGCCGGACTTTAAACACTTAGCAAATGAACAGATTCAACTCGACGCGTAATCTCTAGAAGAAGAACCGACACAACATGAAGGCAGTACTGTGTAAATACAAGTGTTTACCGATAAAGGAAAATACGCGTGCAAACACAACTGCAAAAAGTTTTTATTCACAAAACCAAAAGTCTTTACAAAGGTACTGTGGGCTCCCCAGCCTAATCAAATTACCCAAAGGATTACAAAAGAGAGAGGAGGAAAAGCCAAAATGTTCGGGCCGCAAGCCCAGCCTAGACCTCGCCTCCCTCATCACCATCGGCCGGAGGCACGACCACTGAAAGTGGGACCCGAGCACGGAGCTCACCGTCGGCAAACTCCGAAAACTGTTCCTTGACGGCATCAAGAGCTTTATTCCATGCGATTGCAGAGGACTCGCCGAGGTTAACGTAAAACTGGTCCGACCCCTTATAGTCAATCACCGCCTTTCTAGCCCGAATCTCGGCAACCTCCGCCGCTTGAAGCGCCGCCTCGGCATCCCGCCTGCTGGCATCCCTCGCCCTCCTCATGGATGCAAAGCGATCGGCTAGTTCCACCAACTTCGCCTCGATGACTCGGTGGTACTCACTCAGGCGGTGATAGGACTCCCGGCACTTTGAGACGGCGAGCTCCGCGACGGCCGATCGGGATTCAAGGACGGCCATCCTCTCCCTCTCCAGACGCAGCTCAAGTCGCAGATCCTCGGCCTCCGAAGAAGACTCTCCTGCTGACCTCACAACATGGATAGCCCCCTCGGCCTCCATACGAGTAACGAAGGCGCAGTGCTGAAGGACCTAACGAAAAACAGCAGAGAGACTCAGAGACACCCGAACTAAAGAAAGGGCGCTCAAAATAAAACATGAGGGAGTACATACCTGAACCGCCTCCTGAGCGAAAGCCGCCATTTAGGCCCTCAGGGTCCCCTGCGGAATCTTGCCCCCGGACGACTCCTCCATACCAGCAAGCAGGCCAACAGCAACAGAAAGCCCCGACGGGGACACCCCCTCCTGCACAGGAATCCCCTCCGAAATATCCGTCGGTGGCGCGCGAGAGACCGTCCTCTTCCTCTTAAGAGGAACCTCATCCTCGTCCTCTCCTGCATCCCTCGTCTAGGGCTCGGGAACCCGTGGAAGCCTTTGTCCACCGTCGGGAAAATCATCGGGAGCTCGTGACGAAGCAGATGGCCCCGTCGTCGTCGGCACATTCGGTGCGAGGCTCAGTTCAGCCAGAGGCACGGCCGCACCGCCGGCCCCCCCTCGGGATGAGCACCGAGGGCACCAAGAGTCCTGGATCGATCCATTGGTCCTGCCAAAGGGAGAAGCAGACTTAACTCAGAAGGAGAAGAAGCAGAAGAAAGAAAAAGAAGACATCTAACCTGATGGAGAGAAGTCCTCGCGAACGCAGAAATCCGACCTAAAAAGGAGAGCGCCGAGCTAATAAGACTCAGAGCGAGGAAAATATGAAGAGAGATGGGCCCTGAAGCGGACCCCACCTCTATTTATAGCCACCGGTGTCCTCATCCAACAGCGACAGTCGACTCCCGCCAAAAACAACCCTTCGCATTCGACGACCACGATCGCTCCACCTGTCGCACGCGTATTTGGCCGTATCCCATCAGACGCCAGAGGTCTGCGGCCCGTCGCGTCAGCCAACCAGCGCCCGACACTTGGTCTGTCGCTTTAGCAAAAGTACGCACGATCTGGCGCACCCTCTTTAATGCAAAGATCTCGCCCTGATTCGCTGGCATCATCCAAAAATAAAACAGATTACCCGAGGACACACTCGACAATATCTTCGAGAAGGAGCTCACCTCGGGTGACCCGGCATACCACTCTCGACCCGACCCGTCAGCTGGTTGAGACGAGAGTCGGGGGCTAATGATGATGCTCGATATCGGTGATCTCCCGGATCATAACACGTGGCAGATGATGTATCCCAGAGCATGCAAGAAAGGACCTACAGTGGCCGACCAAACAACTCCTATGCCCGTCCTACAAACAAACGTTGGCTCACCTCCGAGCCCCAGCACAACTGGCCTCCACAGCCTCACAGCTCGTCTCCGGGCTACCGCAGAACCAAGATACCTCGGCCCTCCCGCTCGTCCACGAGCTCTCCTGCCGAGGTCATCTTCCTCGGTCTCATCGACCGACCAACGGCACCACTCACAGGCGCAACCGCCATCCCGCGAATCTCGCCATGCGTGAGATATTCGCCGGCCACATCCCACATTCCACGCCAACACGATCCCCATTAACGAGCCTGTCTCGCCATTAATGGGAGATCCCTCTCATCACGCGGGCGAGACGTCGGAAGCGTAACGGCCTGCGTGATTCTCGCGCCTGCCCTGCCTGCTGCCACCGCTATATAAACCCCTTCTTCAGACGGTTCAAGTAAGCCATTTTTACTCCACTAAGCCGTTACTTTGCTCGGATTTCCTCTCTAACTTGACCGTCGGAGGGTCCTCGGTAGTACAACTATCCCGGGACTTCCTTGCAGGTAGCTCGGCCCAACAAACCTCAAACCCATTGAGATCCACATGCTTCAAGAGCCTACCTCCAGATCCAATCTCAGCCATCCATCGCCGCCATCAACAGATCAACAGAAGGTAACATCTTGGCGCGATCCAGGTCACGTCAGCTGGCGCCATCTATGGGAACACCTTGATTCCACAAAAACAAAAGTTCATCTTCCGATCTCAATCCAATGGCGAGCGATCATCACGACGATCCAAGCACTAGCCGCCGCCTCCCCCTCAACGGAGGCGCGGACGAACCTCCTCCGCCGAATGCCATCAAAACCCTTGCCGGCAGGATAGACCGACTCGCATCTGTCATGGAGGCACTCATCCGCATCCAAACGGCAGGGCAAGATCCCAAGGTCGCCGCTCGCCCGTCTCGGGACCGGGACCCCTACACAGAGAGAGAAGACTCCGCATATGTCGGCACGGCCGATCGTCGCCTTACCGTTTCCAATTGCCGCAGGTCCCCCGGGCCGACATATTCAATAACCCGGTAGGCACCGCACCATTTGGCTCCAAGGTCTTACGCCAGAGAGTTTCGCCCAGAGTCTCATCGCACCCCTGTCCCTTCCGAGGTGGTGGCGGTCAGCTCGCCTATTCGCAAGCATGACCGGCACCCCCTCCCTCGACGGGGTCGCGCATGCGAGACTCTCCACGGCAGCTCAAAAACAACCCCACCGGGGGGCGTAAGGAACCTCACCGAAAGGAACCGAAGCTCGTCAAAAATCATGGTCATGAAGGCGGGGGGTACGTCGAGTACCTATGAGACTCAACACCCAACGCCGGCTCCGAAGGCCGACAGCTGTCCGAGGAAGAAGCCCAAGGAGACCGAACCGATCACTTTTGATGATGGGAACTTTCACGGTATATCCTTGCCCCACAATGACCCCCTGGTGATTACGGCTCGGGTCCATCAATACAAGGCGCACAGGATTCGGTCGACTCGGGAAGCTTGGCAGGCATTCTCTTCTACGATCTCTTTCTGCGCATGGGGCTTACCGCGGCAGACCTGAGACCGACCTCCCACGTCCTTTCAGGATTTGCCAACCACTCCATCCCGGCAGAATGAGTAATCACTCTACATTTCAACGTCGGAGAGGCCGGCCGTACGCGGACAGTGCTGGTGGAATTCATCGTACTGATAATTCCATCGGCCTACAACATCCTCCTCGGCCGCCCTACGCTGAACTCCTTCCGGGTCCGGATATCGACCTACCACCTGGCGATGAAGTTCCCTCTTGACCAGGGCGGGATAGGTCGAGTCTATGGAGACCAGCGAATTGCAAGGGTTTGCTTCACCGCAACATCTTCATCGGAGAGGCCGGTCGACGATGTCGAAGGTGAGGGTGACATCAGGGGTTTCCTGGACACTCGAGACGAGCAAAAAAAGGTCCGAGGGACCCCGGTGGAGCCTCTGACAGAGGTCCCCTCGTAGAAGGGAACGACGAAAAACTCATTCAGATCGGGTCGCTTCTGACAGGAACTCAGCGAGATGACCTGTTTCATTTCCTCAGAAACAACTCCGACGTGTTTGCCTGGGCGCCTGCTGACATGCCTGGGATCGACCCCAAAGTTATATCTCACAAGCTCGAGGTAGATCCCACGGCCCGACCCGTCAGGCAGAAAAAGCAAAGCTTCGCCCCGGTCAAACAGAAGGCTATCGAGGACGAGGTAGATCGGCTCCTCGCCGCCAACTTCATTCGGAATATGCCCTATTCGGAATGGCTAGCGAACGTAGTTCTGGTCAAGAAGTCAAGCGGGAAGTGGCGTATGTGCGTCGACTTCACCGACCTCAACAAGGCCTGCCCCAAAGACAACTATCCCTTCCCTCGGATAGATCAGCTCGTCGACAGCTCGGCAGGCCATGAGCTATTGAGCTTCATGGATGCCTTCTCCGGCTATAATCAGATCCGTATGAATCCGGCAGACAAAGATCTTACCGCATTCACAACGGACTGGGGGGTATACTGCTACAAGGTGATGCCTTTCGGCCTCAAGAACGCCGGGGCTACGTACCAACGGTTGGTCAACCGCATGTTCAAGCCACAGATCGGTAGAAACATGGAAGGTTACATCGATGATATGCTCGTTAAATCTGTCTCGTCGACCGACCACGCCAAGGACCTGGGCGAGGCCTTCGAGGTACTCCGCAAGTTCAAGATGAAGCTGAACCCTGCTAAGTGCGCATTCGGGGTCATCGGGGGAAACTTCCTCGGTTTCATGGTCACACACCGTAGGATCGAGGCTAACCCAGAAAAAATCGACGCTATCCTCAACATGACCGCGTCCAAGACCAACGCCGAGATCATGCGACTGACAGGGTGGGTAGCCGCTCTGAGTCGTTTCATGTCGAGGTCTGGGGAAAAGTGTCTCCCATTCTTCAAAGCTCTAAGGAAAATCCCGAGGTTCGAGTGGTCAAAAGAGTGCCAGACCGCCTTCGACCAATTAAAGAGGCACCTTGCGATGCCAACACTGCTAACTCGACCAGTTGAAGGAGACTAGGTCTAACTATATCTGGCGGTATCCGATCAAGCAGCGGGCTCAGTGCTCGTACAAGAGTTCGACAGAGCGCAGAAGTGGTGTACTACGTGAACCATTGTACCTAAAGAAATAGAGACATATAAAAAAAGTTTATGGCCACCAAAATTCTAATAAATTATAGCTCATAACCATTCTAATTATTTTGAGAGTTAAAAAGAAGATAAAATGAAAGATCTCATTTGTAGGTTATGAGAAGGATAAAAATTGATTAAAAAAATAATTGCAAGAATGAGGATTTGAACATGTGACCATGGAATAACAATATAAGGACTTAACCAATGAGCTATAAAGTTGTTCATGCACATATTTAATAAGAATTTAATATATGTTATTGCTTAAAAAGAAAGTGGGCTTTTGGGCTCATAGTTTTATAAAAGAAAATGAAAATGAGATTGGATTTGGGTTATAGGTTGGGTCAGGTCTTGCGTTTAATTTGAAATAGGTTAAGATTTAGTTTAAAGAAATGAGTTTGGAAAAAATAGATTGAATAATAAAATAATATATTTAATAGAAAACAAAATATAAGGAAAAATACTAAGAATAAATAAATACAATATTTTACTAAAGAAAGAAAACATGAAGGTATAGTAATATTAGGGTCGTTACAGGTACTTCGCATGTAAAACTATGGCGGCCCCTGATAATGTGACCGTACCAAACGCCCCATAAGAGAAGGCTCTTATTGTTCTTATCATGTTCCCTAATCATTGCCATAACTTCCTCGTCCGATAGCGACTGTGGAAAAGCGACCACCGAGCGTGTGTAAGGGAAGTATGGAAGTGATGTCATTGTACCTAAAGGAAGGGGACAAAAAACTATTAATAAAAAGTGTGAGTTTGTTTCATGGGACTACTAACTACAAAGCCAGTGGGCCCCACGAAATCAAAATGGCGGCTCACCAATGATGGGGCAAGATAATCATTATGAGAATTCAAAAGGATTCTCATTAAATAAACAGTGGAGTTAAAAAAAACTTTTAACGTCCTCGAAAAGTGAGTTCTGTTAAGAAGAGACAACATATTCAAATCTGTGAAAAGGGTGTTAAAACCCTAAAAAGGAAAATGCCCAAGAAGTAAAAGGGAATAAAATTCCCAAAAGTCCATAGATCTCTCAGAGCTAAGCTCTGTAAGAAAATGGAATTAAATTCCTTCAATGGTGGGATTAAATCCCAGAAACCTCCATGGTGGGGAAATGATTAGTCTAAAATATTGTACATTTGAATGAACATTTTCCCAATTACTGTTAAGTACTAAAATGTGTTTATTGTAATTATAGAACATAAGAGGGTTTATGTGTAAAAAGTTTATTATTATATGTTTCTACATTATAATTAAAATAATGAGGAAGAATACATGCATATAATATTTATATAAAATATTAGTAATTAAAATATGCATATCATATCAAATATTTCTAATCAATATTCTTAACATATAATATCATATAAAATGATTAGGATAATATCTCAAAAATACCAAATATTACTAACACCATGACTTAAGATATTATGCAGATATTAGATCAGGACTGGAATCCAAGAGATCCGAG
Source organism: Agapanthus africanus (assembly GCA_030015575.1). Taxonomy (NCBI): domain Eukaryota; kingdom Viridiplantae; phylum Streptophyta; class Magnoliopsida; order Asparagales; family Amaryllidaceae; genus Agapanthus; species Agapanthus africanus. The sequence continues at coordinate 635,582,661 of CM057343.1, forward strand.
ATGTCGGAATCAAATCTGCCGAAATAAGAAAGCAAATCATAAGATTTAGCAACGGCAAAGACTCGGTGCATTATTTTCAGAATTCAGACATCGAAGTGATCTTCAAACGTCAACAGAAGAGTGTAGCAAAATCCCAGAGGATGATCCAACCAAAACGCCGCGGTTGGACGGCCAAAGGCAAGGATTTGCGGTGGATCCGCGGCTTAGTTAAGGCCGAAGGATTTGAGATTTTGGTAATTTGATCTTAACAACATATATTCACTCAGGGCATCTAGGGTTTCTAGTTTATGTGACTATATATAGGACCGCGAGCTTCACATCTAAAATCATCGAAGAGATCAAGAGGTCCAAGCGATCCACGTATCCAAGTGATCATCAGCTAGTCATCTACCTCCAACAAGAAAGAGATCTAGAGCAACTAAGGTTCTTATAATCTACTTTCAAAGGATTTGTAAATGCAATAGTTGATTAATAAAGGTAGTGTTTTTTATTGTTCTTTTTGAAATTAATTTCCGCACTTACTATCTGCACTTACTTTCTGCATTTTAATCATATTTTCACTCTTCTTCATCATTTCTTCTACTTTAAACATGAGCGAGTAATTCCTAGCTTACTAGGGTTCGTAAGATAGGGTAGAATAATGGATGAGAAAATCTCTTAACTCCTTTTATACATTTTAAAGTCTATAAACTTTAGCAAAATAAATGTTAATATCCTAATCGGACGCGATGCCAATTTATTTGCTAGTCATGACCACGATTCGAGATCTGTTTAACACTTTTTTTGGTAAAGGTTAGACATGAATAGAGATCAATGCAAGGACAAGGGTTAAGAGTGGGAGAACCCTAGTTTCTTCCAAAAGAACCCTAATCTACATTCATCACTATCGATCTAGTTTTAAACTATTAAAAGATAAAATGAGGCATTTTTAATTAGTCATCCATTACTACTAAGTCATATGAACCCTACAAGCCTCTTCTTTATAAAATCTTACATCTGTATTAAAATAGATCTACAAACAACCAATCAACCATCTTTCATCAACTCGTCTAAAACAAGATACAGGTTCATGTTTCCCTGGGGACGACCCGTCTTGATTGCGGCTAGCTACTAGCAACACCGTCCTGATTGCGGTTACTTTTACGAACAAACAATTTTTAGTAGAATCAATCAAATGGCGCCGTTGCCGGGGAGACGGCTGTAAATTTTTTTCTTATTATTCGGGTTGATTTCTTATAAAATCATGTAAACATATTATAAACGAGAACCAAAACCGCATATTGTGTATTTAACGATTAGTGTGCGAATTTTGCAAGGGAATCTGGAGCCACTGGAGCGAGAGAAAAGAGATTCAGAGACTTTCAAAGAGGACCAGAGGAGAATTAGAGGGCACTGAAGAAAAATCATCAGACGATCGCATCATAGTGCGGCGGAACCGCGGCATAAGCAAGCATTTTGCGGCAGAAGCGCGACAAAGTGGAGGAGTTGCTTCCCCAAAATCCTCTGGTATCTTTCTCTCTCCTTTAAGATCTAATAATTGATTTTTCTGCAAGATTCTTTTCAAAAAGCACCGCTCAAAAATCTTTTTGCGTGTTTTGATGTTGGTTTGTTTGTGCATACCTTAACCGGACTTTAAAGGGCAATAAACTCAAATTCAGATTAGGTGGGGATTTCATCACCGTTCCTAGGACCCACAAATCACAAAACGAGTATACTCTCATCATACATTAATAAAAAAATATCTAGACCAAGTCTCTAAGGACCATCGCGCTCAATTAGGACAGAGGAAGGTCGTGGGTAATGTATCGCTTATCCGCATTTCTCTTATAGTGTCTAGGCAAGTGCGACTAAGAAAAGTGGTTACTTAATTAGGCCCGCTATTTTCATGATTCGTATAGCGGATACTTCCCACTTACCTGGCAACCTGTCCACAAGAGTGATAAAGAGATGGTAGATGATTGATCCTGCGACTTGTCCTTTGGAAGTCTAGGAGCAGTCTAGTGACTTTATTTAGGTGACCCTAGTTCTAGGGATTGATTATGCATTTTTGTGATTTATTGAGTCAAACCTCACGTCCGACACTTTTTTTTAAAAAAAACAAACCTTTTTAAATCGTTCTCACACACGCTGCCACATGCATTAAACAGCTTAGTGCATGATCGGCTGGACACGGAATTCTAGTGCCCGTCTTGTCCGCGTCTTGGCTATCGACTCCGAAATCGGTACTTCTTCATCTTCTATTTCCCCTCCACCCAACACATCTTCCGAAATGGACGGATCTCCATCGAGATTTCATGATACCACCCTGCCACCACCCATAGGTGCGCAGAATCCACCGTGCATCTCTCTGCAAGAAAGATGCTACCCTGTACGTGGACCCCTTCCTACTTGTCTGTTTCTTCCACCGGCCAATGGGGATAATTTCAAATTTAAACCCCACTTCATCAACTTGTTGCCCAAATTTCACGGGCTTGAATCCGAAGACATATACTTTTTTATCACCAAATTCGAAAATGTATGCACAATGATGGGTACAGTCCAACTTTCAGGGGATGCTATGCGATTACGTCTTCTCCCTTTTATCTTGTGCGACCTTATAGAAAAATGGCTTTATAGCACTGCCGCACATTCTATTGCCAAATGGGATGAATTCGTTATAGCATTCCTTAAGAAATTTTATCCCAATCACAAAACTGCCCAACGAACCATTCTGGAAATGCTTTGAGCGGTTTAAGGATCTTCTTCTACAATGCCCCCATCACGGAATTGATAGATGGCAACTTTTCCGAATTATATATGAGGGTGTTAATCCTGCCACGAAACAGATGCTTGAAACCATTTTTCAATGCCATTTCATGTCAAAAGATGATGGCGAAGCTTGGAAATTCTTGGAAGATCTCGCCGAACAAACCTTACAGCGGGAAAGCGTTAGTCCAACTTCATCTTCATCTAGGGCAGGTATTCATCAGCTCGATATTTCCATCACAGTGAAAGCCGAAATGGCCGCGATGCAAAAGAAACTCGACGCTATCGAAAACAAATTCTCGTCTGCCTCCCTAAACCAAGTTACGCTCCCTAAAACCGTGTGTGGTTGCTGTTCTGATCCATCACACTTAACGGAAGAATGTCCTTTGAATCCTTTGTTTCAAGGTCAAGAACAAACTAATGCTGCTTTTCAGCAACGACCTAGAAACGATCCTTATTCTTCCACATACAATCAGGGATGAAGGAATCATCCTAATTTTTCTTGGAACCAAAACCAAACTCAAAATCAAAACCAGTTCCCAAGCAACTATCAAAGGCCTCCCCCACAGCAACAGCAGCCACCACAACAAAATCAGCACACCTCTTAACAGCAATCTTTTCAAAACCAGGCCAACAACTTTGATCCTCATAATAATATTTCAACGCCCGGTACCGATAAAATCTCTGCGCTCGAACGTAACTTAGAATCGTTCATTAAATAATCCACACAAATGACAGCTAATTTAACGTCTTCTATCCACACATTAGTGCAACACACTAATTCCCTGAAAACATAAAATCGATAGAAGCATAACTTGCACAGTTAAATGCCGCGATGAGCGAGAAAGAGAAAAGGAGACTTCTATCTCAACCTCTACCAAATCCCGGCCACTCGCAAAGCGTGAATATCATCCTTCAAAATCATAATGTGAGTGTCGTAACTACGTTGAGATTGGAAAGAGTGCTGAATAACAATGTTAATAAAAAAGTTGCTGAGGATAAATCAGATGAAACCCCAGCTACTATTTCTACTCCTATTTTGTCTAATCCAACATCTTCTTCCGAGCCTATTCTCCGTTTTCCACTAGACTCGAACCCTCATCCCACTTCCTTAAAGGAATTACCATCTACAACCATTCCAAATCCAATTTTGGGATCCATTCCATCCTCACAAACTTCTTCTCAAAAGTTGGACCCAACCCTTATTGATAAAACTCCTTTTTCACATAGGTTGAGGACCAACAGACCAAGTCCCCGAATGGAGAAAATTGTGGACATTTTTAAACAAGTTAACATAAATATTCCTCTCTTATATGCTACCAAACATGTTCCTTCCTATGCGAAAATTTTAAAGGTCTTGTGCACTAGAAAAAGAAAATTTTAAGTGCCTAAAAAAGTTTTCTTAGCGAGTAACATGAGAAATTCTTATACCCAATTGGTGCCCACGAAACGTAAGGACCCCGGTTGTCCTACAATTTCTATAACGATTGCGAGTAAAAATATAAATCGTACTCTACTCGATTTAGGTGCTAGTGTTAACTTGTTGCCGTATTCTGTTTATGAGCAATTAGGGATAGGAGAGTTGAAACCTATGCATTGCACTCTCCAGATGGCCGATCGATCTATCACCTAACCTCGGGGTGAGCTAGAGGACGTGTTAATCAAATTCGGGGGATTTATATTCTCTGTGGACTTTATAGTTATAGATGCACAGCCTGTAGCGAACCCACGGAACCAAATTCCGGTGATTCTAGGTCGACCTTTTCTAGCAACTTCAAACGCGATAATCAATTGTCGTAACGGTTCAATGAACCTGTCCTTTGGGAAGATGAAAGAGCTTAACATCTACAAGCTAGGAAGTCAACCCTCCGAACCCTATGCTCATGTATGTTCAATCGAAAAGATAGCTTCCGACAGTTGCGAATTTGGGGAGCTTCATGATTCTGATCTCGACGCCACTGGTACCTTATGGTTTGGTCCTTCTGTTTATTATACACGTGAAGAACCTTCTGTCGACAAGTCCATACTTAAGTCCGAACCCTTTGACTTGTCGAATGATTTAGTCAAGCTATCCGAGTCTCATAACTTTCTCTCTGATGAGATTATCATTCGAAATATAGATGAAAGTTTTGAAGACACTTTTGCCGAAGAACTCGCATTCCTAGAAGACATGGGAGTTGTGATGAATCAACCCCTATCCAAAGAAGTCGAACCGCCATCCCTTCTTCTTATCAAGAACGAGAATGCGAGTAGTGCACCATCATCGTTTCGTCTCTAACAACCGATACGTAAACCCAATCGATTCCGCCTCATATCTCCCCACTACTTCACATCTATAATCTTTCACCAACCATTGTGTTACATTGACAAAATATTCGAATGGTTGGTGTTGACTTTTGGTTTTTGTAAAGTTTTGCATAGACCAATAATTTTAACCCCCCCCCTTAGAATTTTAAATGCTTAATACTGTTTTACTCAAGTTTGGGGGAGGAGAAAATATTTTGGCTCTTGAAAGAAAATAAATTTTTTAAAAATTGTGACCCAGAAATAAGTTTGGGGGAGGTTTTCATTGTCATTAATTCTTGTCCCCGTTACTAACTTTTCCTCCCAAGTCTACAGGTTTTAAGATTAACATCAGTGATGACACTGCTGCAAATAGGTTTGGGGGATGTTTGTGCTTATTCACGCATCATTTTTTGTATTATACTAAATAAAAGCACAAAAAAATTTTGATAATGAAAGTTAGAAAGTGAAAAATACATATGAAAGATAGGAAGAGGTTTAAGAAAAGCAAGAAAATTAGATATTTTAAAACGAAACTAGTAATAGATAGTCAAGAGCTGTTGTCCCAAGGGTTAGTAAGATAAAGGGAATCACTAATCTGAGGATAGAATTGATTCTGAAAAATAGTTCATATTCTTGAGTCTAAATATCTGAACGTTGATACTCTACTATACGCACTTGCACGCATCTTGAAACTTAGGATAGTAGAGAATACCTTGAAATGCTCTTGTCTAAAAGCCTTAGTATGAAGGAAAATAAATATATAAACAAAAAATATAAATGAAAAAAATGGTGAAGAAAAATGAACACTGGTTTTGTAATTACTTAAAGCAGCATAAAAAAAATATAATGAGAGTGCTTTATCACCTAATGTCTTAGACCAACTGGTTTGGGAGCCACTGCTAAGCCTTGGGTATTACAAGACTAGGATATTGCTAATTACGCCTTAACGAGTGAGCACATTTGGTAATCGGTTGGTTAGTACCTCAAGAAGTATTAACGGTCGCATGAAGAATGTGTGAGCAATTCCATCTATAAAACATTCACCGACTAAAAAGTACTAAGGAAGATAAACAAGAGTATAATAGCTTGAATTGAATTCTCTAAGTGTAGGGATGTCTTTTACACACATGTAGGGGTATATGATCGATATTTGGAAGAAAGGTAGGGAGGAAGACTAAAGGCGATATTTTATTGAGGGATGACGTGATTTCTGATATCTTTTCATGACTATTAAAATATGGCTCATGGCTACTAAAAAACTAGTGTAGTTTGAAACTTTTATTTTCAAGTTCTTTCTTTTATATGTTCTTTATCTTTATATGTAACTTTCATCATCTTTCTTTTATTATGAGATTTTTTAGGTGTAATCCGCTAAAAACCCTCAGAAGACAACACTCCTCCTACTAGGGACATCTAGAGATTTAAAGGCTTGTTGCACGTGCTCAGTGCAATCGTGTTGCCTACGAAAGTGTGCTAGGTTTTTCTTTTTTCTTTTTCTTCTTCTTCTCTTTAATAACTAGTTTGCTCGGGACGATCAAAATTAAGTTTGGCGTATTTGATTAGCCTAAAACATTGCACATTTGAATGGACATTTTCCATATTATTGTTAAATATTAAAAGATGTTTGTTGTAATTATAGAACATATAAGAGTTTATGTGTAAAAAGTTTATTATCATATGTTTCTACATTATAATTAACATAATGAGGGAGAATACATGCATATAATATTTATATAAGATATTAGTAATTAAAATATGCATATCATATCAAATATTTCTAATCAATATTCTTAACATATAATATCATATAAAATGATTAGGATAATATCTCAAAAATACCAAATATTACTAACACCATGACTTGAGATATTGTGCATATATTAGATCAGGACTGGAATCCAAGAGATCCGAGATGTCAGAATTAAATCTGCCGAAATATGGAAGCAAATCATAAGATTTAGCAACGGCAGAGACTCAGTGCATTATTTTCAGAATCCAGACATCGAAGTGATCTTCAAATGTCAACAGAAGAGAGTAGAAAAAATCCTAGAGGATGATCCCACCAAAGCGCTGCGGTTGGGCAGCCAAAGGCAAGGATTTGCAGCGGATTCACGGCTTAGTTGAGGCCGTAGGATTTGAGATTTTGGTGATTTGATATTAACAACATATATTCACTCAGGGCATCTAGGGTTTCTAGTTTATTTGACTATATATAGGACCGAGAGCTTCACATCTAAAATCATCGAAGAGATCAAGAGGTCCAAGCGATCCACGTATCCAAGTGATCGTCGGCTAGTCATCTACCTCCAACAAGAAAGAGATCTAGAGCAACTAGGGTTCTTGTAATTTACTTTCAAAGGATTTGTAGATACAATAGTTGATTAATAAAGGTAGTGTTTTTTATTGTTCTTTTTTAAATTAATTTCCGCACTTACTTTCTGCACTTATTTTCTGCATCTTAATCATGTTTTCACTCTTTTTCATCCTTTCTTCTACTTTAAACATGAGCGAGTAATTCCTAACTTGCTAGGGTTCGTAAAATAGGGTAAAACAATGGATGAGAAAATCTCTTAACTCATTTTATACATTTTAAAGTCTATAAACTTTAGCAAAAAAATGTTAACATCCTAATCGGTCGTGCTACCAATTTATTTGCTAGCCTTGACCACGATTCGAGATCTGTTTAACACTTGTTTTGGTAAAGGCTAGACATGAATAGAGATCAATGCAAGACAAGGGTTAAGAGTGGGGAAACCCTAGTTTCTTCCAAAAGAACCCTAATCCGCATTCATCACTATCGATCTAGTTTTAAACTATTAAAAGATAAAATGAGGCATTTTTAATTAGTCATCCATTACTATTAAGTCATATGAACCCTACAAGCCTCTTCTTTATAAAATCTTACATCCGTATTAAAATAGATCTACAATCAACCAATCAACCATCTTTCATCAACTCGTCTAAAGCACGATAAAGGTTCACGTTTCCCTGCGGACGACCCGTACTCATCATGGTTAGCTACTAGCGACACCGTCCTGATTGCGGTTACTTTTACGAACAAACACTTTTTTAGCTGAATCAATCAGGAAACAAAGAAAATGGAATTAAATTCCAAGGATCCTCAAAGATCAGTGATAGGGTAAAACCCTAAGAGGAGAACTGATTATCCTAGTTGATTCAAGACCTCAGAGTCTACTTAAAAAAAGAGTTTTTTTAGATCTCTAAGAGATCGGTGCAAGGAAAGAGCAAAGCTCTGTTGATGGATTTAAAATCCAAGACACGAACAAAAAGAGTTTCCTAAGAGATGAATTATGTTCATAATTCTTACCGAGAAGAGTTTTTGCAGAGTTTAACTCTGAAGTTCTATGGGAAGAGAGCTAAGCTCTGAAAGGAGAATTAAATTCTCAAGAAAAGAGCTAAGGAAGAAGATGAAGAAATAGTGGTCATCTCAAGGGCCAAAGGCCCCTTTAATAAGACGTGATGGGAAGCGGTTCAGCTTCACATTCCCCTAGGCAATCCAATGGTGATAAAGATGGACAGTGTTGCACTCACGTGAAAGCACCGTGAGAACAACGCTGAGGGGCATTTGTTCCCTAATATAAAAAAAAGAAAAGGGAGAAAATTCCCCACAACTCAAACCCCACGTGTTAAACACGTGAGCGCCTATATGCAAAGCATATAGGCGCTGCAATCAAAACACCTAATAGGCTAAACAAGCCTCATGTGTTAAACACGTGAGCGCCTATATGCAAAGCATATAGGCGCTACAATCAAACCACCTAATAGGCTAAACAAACCTCACATGTTAAACACGTGAGTGCCTATATGAAAAGCATATAGGCGCTACAATCAAACCACCTAATAAGCTAAACAAACCTCACATGTTAAACACGTGAGCACCTATATGCAAAGCATATAGGCACTGCAATCAAACAATTGGAAGGCTAAATAAGCCTCACGTGTTAAACACGTGAGCGCCTATATACAAAGCATATAAGCGCTGCAATCAAACAATTGGTAGGCTAAATAAGCCTCACATGTTAAACACGTGAGCGTCCATATGCAGGGCATATGGGCAACAAATTAAAGGAGCTAAATAAGCCCCCACGTGTTAAACACGTGAGGGCACTTCCTTATGTAGAATTAAATTCTACTCAATGAACCGTTGGATCAAGAATCCAATGGTGGTTAAGCATATAATTAAATTATATTGAGAATGATATTTTCTGTTGAACAGAAAGTTAGTGGATCAAAAATCCAATGAGATGGAAAATATTTCCCATATCTTTCTAAACAAAGAAAGATTGTGCTCTGTTAAACCGAGCACCCTTGGATTAAAAATCTAATGGTGATAAAAATATCACCGTTCAATAGAATTTTATTCTATATATGGGAGAATATTTCCCCAATCTTGTTAAAAATAATAAGAACATATTCTATAAAAACAGAGACACTTGGATCAAAAATCCAACAGTGGGTAAAATGCCCTAAATCAATTTTGAGACCAATTAAATCAATTGGAATTTCTCAATGAGAGATTTTCTCAAAACCAATTAACAATCTGCCTCTACTATATAAAAGACCCAAAACTTCAAGTCTCAGTTAGAAAAAGACCCCTATAAGCTTCAGCCAAAAGAAATACAGTGAGCTCTAAAAAGAGAAGAATGGAGAATTTAATTCTCAAAGAAGAAGACTTTTCTCCTTAAAAAACCCTAGGTAAAAAAAACACAGAGATTAAAATATCTCTTTTCACCGATATAAGGGTTTAACCCTTCTCCAAGAACTTAGTTCTTCTTGTGGATCAGAGATCCTCAAGACAAGTCTCCCACAAGTTGAGAATTTAATTCTCATTGGGAAGATCTTGTTCCTGAGAATCAAAGATTCAGAAAAGAGCTAGGTTAAAAAAAAAGAAGAAAAAGAAAAGAACACATGCTCTGGGAATTTAATTCCAACAAAATTAGGATTTAACCTTACATAAAGAACTTAGTTCTTATATAAAAAAGAAGAAGAACCTAGTTCTCCAATTAAATAAAAAAAAATGATCCAAGGTCTTCAAAACATGAATCTTGATGATCGTCAATAACTAAAATGTCATTAACAGAGATTAACATCTCTAAAAACCAGAAGAACTTGGCGTCTAACGTGAAATACACGTGAGCAAGATTAGTGCTTAGCACTATTATAGTGCCTCATGTGTTTCCCACGTGAGTGCCTAAAACAAACAAAAAAGAGCTGAAACGCCTCACGTGCTTCCCACGTGAGCATCTCATTTGTGTTGATTAGGCAGCGACCAAATAAAGAAGCCAAGCACCCCAGGAATAAAGCGGTCATATGAAATACACGTGAAACACTCTTGGAAACCCAAAATTTGGCGCCTCACGTACTTCATACGTGAGCACCAAAGCTCTAACCAAGTGCTTAGCACTTCCATCTAAAGAAAAAGGGGTGAACAAACAAAACCCGAAATCAATGCTTGGCACTCACGTGCTTCCCACGTGAGTACCATGCAAAGTGCTTAGCACTCTATGTTCAGTCAAAATGACTGAGTGCTTAGTACTGATTGGCAGCGCCCATATCTGAGCTCCCACATATGAGCGCCAGAGAAAATTAGTGCTTAGCACTATAGTAGCGTCTCATATGAAAAACGCGTGGGCGCCAGGAAAAAGTTAGTGCTTAGAACTATTCCAACGCCCCCACATGAAACATATGTGGGCACTATATATATATTAGTGGTTAGCACTGCTGCGTAGTATAGAAACCCAATCTCAGCCCAAATTGGCTAAGTTTTCTGAGGTTAAACCTCTTTAAATTTAAATCAACCGAGCCCATATGCTCGTGATTTCCAAACTAATTTTAGTCTCATACATGACTAAAGATCTCTCATTGATGATATCCAAAATGATATTCATCCTCTATCTCCTAATGTAATCTTAGTCTCAAATATGACTAACGATTCTTAGGACCATCACCCATTTTTCCCTCAAATACGGGATTTGGTTTAAGGGTACATCTATTCACACCTCTGATATATGTCGTTGTAATTCCTCAACGTCTTCAGAGGGGTGGCGGGTCCCGATAACCAACAACTCTTTTCTCGTCCCATCTTGATGTAAAATCTCACCAAGACAGGAAATGATACATCCCACATTGATGCACTTCCAAATTGACGTGCACATCTCAAATCAGATCGCATCCCAAATTGGCCGCATTCTATGTCACCGTCGTTCACTTCGCCACGTAACAAATACACGTGCGCGCAAGATGAATGTTGGACCGAAATGTCCTTAAACTAGCATTCGTCCCCAAAACGGGAATGTTGGACCGAAATGTCCTTAAACTAGCATTCGTCCCCAAAACAGGAATGTTGGACCGAAATGTCCTTAAACAAACATTCGGGAATTGTTGAACCAAAATGTCCCTAAACTAATATTCACCCCAAACATGGCGATAATGGACCATGATGTCCTTAAACTAAAATAAATTGAGTCCAAATGCTCATATATATTTAAGTTGATCTTAATCTCAAATCAGATTAACGGTCCTTAAATAAACCAAAAACCCGAATCTAAAATATACGGATTTGGACATATCCGAGCCCTACGGTCGATGACATAAACTAGTCTCTGTAAACAATCCACGGGCAACCAAAACAAACAAAAACACACACGACACGAAGTGAACTGCTGGAGCAAGAGAAAGCGGCTATCGCAATGCGATAACGTAATTAACTTCACGGGCTTGCGCCTGCAGGAAAGAGCGTCCCCACAATCAAAAACCCCTCATAAAATGAGGGGTAATCTGATAATGTCTGCTACAACTGGCGCGTCTGTCCAAACCTTCGATATATGGTGCCACAAATCAACTTGGTATTTCCGGAGAGGTGGACGGATAAATACAAATAGTATCTGCCCCCAGATTCAGGCAAGACGATCTATCCCGGTTCTTCTCTGTTTCCGACGGTAAACAAAGACAGTTAAAGGTACATGAACGCAACTATCCAACACATGATCTAGAATTGGCAGCCGTCATCTTCACACTCAAGATTTGGCGCCACTATCTATTGGGAGAACGAGTGGATATATAAACTGACCACAAAAGTCTGAAGTATGTATTTATTCAAAAAGAACTCAACATGCGGCAGAGAAGATGGCTAGAACTCATGGCGGATTTCGACATCAACCTACAGTATCATCCTGGAAAGGTGAACGCAATTCCCGATGCTCTTAGTCGTCAGCCATTAGCAATGAACCTCACTGCTCAGTGGAGACTACAACAAGAACTGCATGGATTGGAGATTGAAGTAGTTGTGCCAGGTAATGCTTTATCTTTGATGAACTTACAAGTCCAGTCCACACTTGTAAATCAGATCAAGGTAGCTCAAGTAAATGATGCCAAGCTATAAAAGATCTGAGAACAAGTAGAAAGTGGACTTCGAACTGACTTCATCATCCACGAAGATAGATCCTTACGGTATGGGAGCCATTTATGCATGCCAATCGGACCTATTCGAGAAGAGTTGATGAAAGAAGCTCACAGCTCTCCGTATTCAGTACACCCCAGTGGCACGAAGATGTACAAGGATCTACGGCAACACTACTGGTAGCATGGAATGAAACGCGAAGTGGCAAGGAGCGTAGCCAAGTATTTAGTGTGTCAGCAAGTGAAAGCTGAACATCATAAAACTGCTGGTCTACTTCAGCCGTTACCAATCCCAGAATGGAAATGGCAGCACATTACCATGGACTTCGTGACTGCTCTTCCTCGTAGCACGAAGGTTAATGATGCAATTTGGGTTATTGTGGATCGACTCACCAACTCGGCCCACTTTATTCCATTCAGTGTTGGCCAGTCAACTGAGACGTTGGTAAGGAAGTACATGGAGGTGAGTAAAAATCTAAAATAAGATTTAAACCTTCAAGATGTACCATACTTGATACCCATAAACTCATGCAGGAGATTGTGAGATTACATGGAGTACCTGTTTGCATCGTCTCCGATCGTGATATAAGATTCCGATCACAGTTTTGTTAGAGTCTGCAAGTTAGCCTGGGAACGAGTCTGAATTTCAGCATGGCGTATCATCCACAAACAGACGGACAGTCCGAACGAACAATTCAATTCTAGAAGACATGCTGAGAGCTTGTATGTTAGACTTCGGAGGTTCATAGGAAGATCACCTACACCTTGTGGAGTTTTCATACAACAACAGCTATCAGGCAAGCATTGGGATGGCATAATTCGCAGCACTCTACGGACGAAAATGTCGTTCCCCGTTGAGTTGGGATGACGTTGGAGATCGTGAACTCCTTAAACCAGAGATGATCGTAGCAACTGTGAACGTAGTTCGCATGATCAGGGAAATGATACGAATAGCCCAAGACCGAAAGAAACATTGGGCAGATGCAAAGCGTCAACACTTGGAGTTTCAACCCGGAGAACATGTATTCTTGAAGATCTCTCCAAACAGAGGAGTGATACGTTTTGGCAAAAGGGGTAAGTTAAGTCCAAGATACATAGGACCGTTTGACATACTCGAACGAGTTGGAAAAGTAGCTTACCGTTTGGCACTACCACCCTTATTGGAAGGAGTGCATAATGTGTTCCGCATATCTCAACTATGACGATATGTGAGCGACCCCAGACACATACTTGATCACTCAGAGCTCACAGTACAAACCGACCTAACCTGCGAGCAACAACCAGTTGAGATCTTGGACCGAAAGGCGAAAACATTACGGAACAAGGAAGTAAACTTTGTCCGAGTTGTAACAACTCTAAACTTTCTGTACGAATTTTTTTCAAAATACAGAAAGGAATATCTAAGCCTGAGCACAAGTTATAAATTTGATTTGCTTTTGAACTGCAAGAAAACACTTGTAGCTCATTGGTAAAGCCTTGCACTGCTGTGACGTAACCCCTGTGATCGAATCCCCCCAGCCACATTATCTTTTTATTTATTTTTCTTTTAATCTTTTAGAAGCCCAATGGTTTACACGTGCACTACATGTAAACTGAAGAGACACAGAATAATCAAACAAATGCACTGGGGTATACCAACAGACCATGACACATGGCGAGAATCCCAGCCCCGACCCCACCAACTTGACCGTCTAGATGCTAGTTTAGACCGGCGGCGTCGGTCCAATCCGATGGTAATGCCCCCAAAATTTCACCCTAGCACCTCTTCACCCACCCCACTAACCCCACATTGTTTATTTTCTCTGTATTCATCCATAGAGGATTAAATCACCTCTTTAATCCCATTAATGCATTCTTCCACCCTCTAAACCCTAATCCTACCCTATAAATACCACACCATATTTGATCCCTCCTCACTCAGAAATTCCCTGTCAAAACTCTCCAAAATTCTCAAGTCCCTTTAGTGTGCAAGTGGAGTTAGCGTAGGGCGAAGTTATGGCGACGTTCCAAGGAGTTTCTAGCGATGAAACGATGCCCGGACGATCCCTAAACCTTCTCATACCTCTCCCCTTTCCTTAAAGCCGGTAAGTCCCTTCTCCTCCTTGTTTACCGCCGAAAATAGGAGACGGAACCGCGTAGGTCGTCTTGCCTGAATTTGGGGGCAAATCCTATTTGGTTTTATCCGTCCACCTCTCCGAAGATGCCAAGTTGATTTATGGCACCGTGTCTCGGAGGTTTGGACGGATGCAGCCGTTGTAGCAGATTTCGTCAAATTCCCCCTCGTTGTGAGGGATTTTTGATTGTGGGGACGCTCTTCCCAGCAGGCACAAGCCCTTGTAGTTAATTACATTACTGCGTAGTGATTTGATTCAAAGAATATTTATAACCGCAATCAAGAACGGCGTCGCTTGGTAGCTAGCCGGTGAGTACGGGTCGGTCCACAAGGATTTTTTGTATTCTCGATTTGTTCTAACGAGTTAATTCCGATTGTTGTCGGATTGATTAAATCTAAAAACTAAGTTGATCTAAAATAAAATCTTGCTAGGGTTAGGTTTAGGTTAAGTTTGGAGAGTCAATATTCATCACCGCTTTCTATGCCCTATTTAAGATCTATGAGGTGTTATGTAACAATTAATAAAGTGGATTAGTACCATCGGGAAGAAACGATGTTTCTTCCTCTAGGTTCTTGTCCTTCCTTTCTTAATCCTTACCCTAACCTCCATGGAAAACACGCACAACCGCTCGTTTATACTACGGTATCACCGCTACCTCATGGGATAGGGTGCCGTAGGGAGCGATGTGTGCATGTATGCATGGAGTCCTATAAAAACGTATGATGAGCAAGAAAGGGGTGAGAGATCTTCATCTCTCAAGCCTTCCCCAAATCTAACCCTAACAAGCGAGGAGACTACTCGCTCATTAGGGAATTAAAAAACATTTATAACTATCTAACTAGGGCAGAGAATAAAGATCTATACTAGGGCAAGAAAGAAATTACGTAGAGCATGGAAATAAAATTTAACTAGGGCAAAGAGAAAGAAAACTTACTCCTAATTTTTATTTGATGCTCTCTTCTTTCTTTATAGAAATTTACAGATCTGAATTTAGATAGATGAAATGAGGCACAAGAAGAGACATAACCTAAAAAAGGTTTTAGGGCTTCTATTTATGGATTCATAGAAACCCTAGAGTTACAGTCAAGTCACGTCTGCTATTACAATTTTACCCCCTAAGAAAAAGAACTAGTCAACGCTCGCCAGCCGCCTAAGAAATTTCCTTCGACGCTTGCGACACGTGGCCACGGATCCGCGGCCAAAGCCCACGTTTGGCCGCGGTTCCGCGGCCGTATGTCGGTCTTGTGGGCTCAATTTCTCTGGTTATGTTCTGGTGGCATTTTACTCCTTTTTTCTTCACTTTGTTTCTCAGTTTGGCTTCTAGTTCTCTTCCAGATTTTCACAGTGAATAATTGTAGTGGACGTTTACCGTTGCTTCGTGACGAAATCTTGAACCTGGCGCTGCCTTGTACTTTGTGAACTGATCTTCGTTTATTCTCCAACTGTAGGCTTGATCAAGATTCTTCCATTTGTTGGTCGTAGTCTCACTTTGTATCATCGTTTTCATCAATTTCACTGTTTTTATTCCAAGAACCTGTAAGCTGTAACTAAGTAGCAGACATGGGTCAAAATCACCTGTTTATTTATAAACTGAATAAGAATGGGGAATAAAATAATGCAAAATTATGGTATGAACACGTAGCGATAACCACTTTCTCCGGCTCCAGAAGTTCACTTCGTGTTGTGTGTGTGTGTGTTTTTTTTTGGTTGCCCGTGGATTGTATACGAAAACTAATTTATGTTGTCGCCCGTAGGGCGTGGATTAGTCCAAATCCGTATATTCTTAAATTTGGGTTTGAGTTGATTTAAGGATCGTTAATCTCATTTGAGATTAAGATCGACTTAAATGTTTGTTAAGGATACGTTAGTCCGATCTTGGACTAAGATCTACTTAACGGGGGTTTAAGATCATTTTTGATCCAACAAAAGAGCATTTAGGGCTCTATCGTTTTAGTTTAGGGACGTAACAGTCCGTAGATCACCATTTTTGGGATGAGGGTTTAGTTTAAGGACGTTGCAGTCCACAGCTAGTTTAAGGACATTGCGGTCCATTTGGGATGTGCTCATGGGTTTAGAAGTGCACCAAAGAGCTGTTGGTTGTCAGGACCCTCCACCTTTCTGAAGACGTTGAAGAATTATAACGACATGTATCAGAGGTATGGAGAGATATACCCTTGAACCGAATTCCAAATTGAAGGGAAAGATTATGGTGGAATGAACATCATTTTAGATACCATCTGTTAGAAGATCATTAGCCATCTTTGGAACTAAGATCGATATGGGGAGACCTGAGCATAGGAAGGCTCGGTTGATTGGTGATCAAAAGGGTTTTGGCCTTGGGAGACTTGGCTAATTTAGGCTAAGGTTGGCCTCTCATGGTGTTAAATACTAATATCTGCTCGGCGCTCACGTGCTCCCACGTGAGGCTCTAAAGAAGTGTTAAAAACTGGAATTTAGAGTGCTCACGTGTGGCACGTGAGGCGCCTGAGAATTTGGTACTGCTTCTTTGGGTTTATTCTCTTGTTCTTTTATAAGTGCTAAGCATTATTAGGGGTCATGTGAGATCACGTGAGGCGCCTCAAAAATGGGAACTGTCTTTGATTTATTCCCTTTTTCTTTCATAAGTGCTAAGCACTATTGGAGGGTCACGTGAGATCACGTGATTCAATCTCAGTCGTTCTTTTTTTGTTCATCAGAGGTGCTCACGTGAAAACATGTGATCTGTCATTATAGCGTTGAACGCTAATATGCTTGGAGATCTTGATCTGAGTTTTGAGAATTTCAGGTCCCTTGTTTTTATATGAATTAAATTCTTTTATAGGGTTAAACCCCAGTTTTATCAGAAGAATTAAATTCCCATATCTTTTGGTAAGAATTAAATTCTTTGAACTTAGTTCTTTCCCCTAAGTTTTGAATCTGCATGACAGAATCTCCCTGATGAGAATTAAATTCTCAACTTGTGGGGAGATCTGCTTCTGCAGACCTCAACTAGAGGAAGAACTAAGTTCTTTTTAGAAGAGTTAAACTCTTGAAGTGGCGAAGAAGAGATAAAATAATCTCTATGTCTTTCTCCTTACCTAGGGTTTCTTTTTCTAAAAGAGAGATCTTCTTCTTTTTTTTGGAGAATTGAATTCTCTTTTTCTTTTGTTTTTCAAAACTTACGGGGGGTCTCCTCTGTACAAGACTTGAAGTCTTGGGTCCTTTATATAGTAGAAGCAAGTTTGTTGTTTTAGTTAAAGAAATCTCTCATTGAGATATCTTAATTGATTTGGACATTTTATCCACCGTTGGATCTTTGATCCAAAGACTTCTGTTTTACAGAAGATATCTTTCTTGTTTTTAACAAGATTAGGGAAATATTTCCCATACAGAATTTTTCTGTAGATAGGTGATTTTTTAATCACTATTGGATTTTTTAATCACCATTAGATTTTTTAATCCAACGGTGCTCTATTTTACAGAGAGTGATCTTTCTTGTTTAGAAAGATTTAAGGAAATATTTTCCAAATAGGGTTTTGATCTCTCA
This sequence comes from Agapanthus africanus, assembly GCA_030015575.1. Taxonomy (NCBI): domain Eukaryota; kingdom Viridiplantae; phylum Streptophyta; class Magnoliopsida; order Asparagales; family Amaryllidaceae; genus Agapanthus; species Agapanthus africanus. Next base: position 635,600,751 of record CM057343.1, read on the forward strand.
ATTTAGAATTTAATTCTATCGGCTCAGAAGGTGTTTAGGACCACTCAAGTACAGCACGTGACCCCTACTGAGTTAAACTCGTTTGCTTATGTGCAACTGCCCAAAAAGGTCATCACGTGCTAACACGTGAGCTTTTTTGACCTGTTATTTGTTTTAAAAAAAAGACGCCTATATACTTTGTATATAGATGCTCACGTGCTTGCACGTGAGGCTCAATTTCAGTCTTAATTGTTAAGCGCAATGCCTACAATCTTTGTTCATATGCGCATCACGTATGGGCACGTGATGCTCCATTAGGGGAATTTTTTTCCATCGCTTTTTCTCTCTTTCTTTTCCTTTTTTTTATAAGGGAACACCTCTCTCTTCTCCTATTATAAAAAGTTTTATTTCTAAAACCCGACGGAAGCGGAGTTAATCCGACTTCCGATTCGGTTTTTCTTCAAAATTCTACTTTTATTAATCAATAAAATTCCATACTATCACATAAGGTTTAACAACATAAAAAAACCTATTAAAACAAGTTTTATCTCAAAATATTCTTATATGCAATTTTTATTGTATTTTTACGGTAAAATACCACATGCTTTAGTTACGACATAAAACAACACAAAACTTGTATTACCTTTAGATAACTCACGAGGTAATGACCTACCTCATCACAACACACATCTTTGATATAGCACGATAAAGTTTTGGGAATATTCATGGGATAACACGACTTTACAAATAAATACCATCAACTTACAAAACCATTTCTTTAAAAAGATGTACTAAACAATTCCTTGCAGTTGCGCCTCTACAATCCACTTTTGGGGACTCCGTTCGGGATGGTGCGGGTTATCGCACATTCTCGGGCCTAGTAGAGCGAGATGCAGACCTCCGAAAGGAGCATTCGATCTCGATGAAATTTTAATGCATTTTTCTTTAGAAAATGAGATTTCTATAAGAAAATAAATAAAATTTATTTTTAAATATATATATATATATCTTATCAAAATATTTATTTTGATTATATTATATAAATATTCCAAGTTTTATAAAGGAATCACCATTACATGAAAATACCATCCAAATACAAAACAATTCCAATATTTCAATAAAATACCATAAACTATGAAAACTAGGTTCTACCCACTAGAAATTTCACTTTTATAAAATATACATCTATGAAAACCTTAAAGACGATAATTAAATACTTGAGGTGTATTTTGAATATGTATCAAAACTATTTTTACATAAAACCCCCTCAAGTTATACTAAATTACAATAAGGACCCTAGTAAATATAGGTTTAAGCGGGACCAATTCTCTTGAGCCTCAGGGAGCCGGAGAATATGAGTGCTTGCCTATTTAAGGTAGACAATCTAACAAACGGTGTTATCAATACGGTAATTGTCTTGGAAAAAGACACAAATCCTGCCGTCCATGTGCAGCAATTACCGATAACATCAAAACTAATACAGGATTTCAAGTTCTTTTCAAAAGTGTCTGACTCAGACCGAGTCTCAATCTAATCAATCTGACTTGAATGTGATTCAAGTATAAACTATAATACAACATAAATGTATGAATCCGTCTATTCAATCTATATCAATCTATATTGACTGAATCGAACCATGGATATATTCCGTCTACATGACTCTCCATTTATATCCATTCCATTTACTGATATCATGGTTTCGGCAAGTCTTCCATTTACTACAGACAATACAATACAATCAATGCATTAATACACTACGGGGTTTATAAAGGGGTAGACTGGTACGGAATATGTTGAAGGTTGCACGAAGTGGTTACTTAAGACGTAATTACATCCATGCCGTTGTTCCGTGGTATTTTCGACGGAGCCTTATACTACGGGTTACCAAACTCCACGGTGTAAGTTGGACTTCTCTCGTATACACTGGTATCTTCTGTACCAAGCTACAAACACTAGGTTAACCTAACAATCAAATAATATACTAGATATACTCTCTTTTCTGTCTATTTTACTTCTCTCCTTCTTTGGGACTTACCGAGCGATTGTTCAATGATGACATTCTTATTTCTCTTCTTCTTTGGAATGTTGTCGGGTGGATCGGACGCACTAGAGCTCAAGACTATCCAGGAGCATTTGGAGCAGTACACTGAAGACCCGGAGTATTAGACTTTACTTGTAAATATTTTCATTTCAGTTATGCCATTGTTTAGGCATTGCTTTCCATTCATATGTTTACTTTCCAGTTGTACCTGTAAAAGAATGTTTAATAAATAAAGTTGTTGTTCATTTACATTCCTGTCTCTTTTGTACTTTACTTTATATTTCTTAGTTACGCTTAGCGTGTTTACTTCTGAGTAGGTACGTAGCGACCTCGTCGTGTCCCCTCCCCGTACACCGGGAAGCGGGGTGTGACATGAGTGATGTGGAGAAAGGATTCGCCAGGAGAATTAACTTGGGAAAGAGAAGAAGATATGCGTACACGATACCCTTACCTTTTTGAAAACTAGTCCCTATGTAATTGTAAATTTCGAGGACGATATTTGTATAAAGAAGGTAGAATGTAACGACTATGAAATCACCGTAGAGAAATTTCTTTTTATTTTATAGAAAAGCGTATTACAACCTGTGTAGGAGTTAAAAGTTATTTTTGTTAAGTAAAAACAAGAAACAACTTGTAACTCACTGGTAAAGCCTCTACACTGCTGTGACATAGCCTGTGCGTTCGAATTCCATCAGACCCAATTATTTTTAGATTTTTTTTTTAAATTTTTCGGAAGCCCAAGAGTTGCACGTGCAATACATGGAGAAATGAAAAGTTTCAGAAAAATCAAAAATGCGCAAAAAGGAGTAAACACAGATATACACACGTGGCACGAATCTCGAGGCAAGCCAACGAGATCCGACCGCCCATTTCCTTGATTTGGCCGCCGCCGCCGGTTGGGATGAAACCAAATCCCTCCGTGCTTTGCACACACACCCCTTCAGCTTCCCTTAACTCCCCTACACTGTTTGATTTTCCTACAATCAAACAGAGACTGTTCAATTCACCATTTAAGACCTTTTTAATGCATTTTAATCCAAAAATTTCCTAAACCCTAATTCTCCCCTATAAATACCACCCCATGCCCTAGATCTTCACCATTCTGAAATTTCTAGCAATAATTCTCTCAAACTCTCTAAACACCAAGTGGAGTTAAGCCCCCCAAGTGGAGTAGCAAGCCAAACTCGACGACCGGAGCACCTCCGACGAAACCATGACCCCCAAGGGCATCTTCGATCTCTTAGTAACCATCTAAAATCGTAAGTCCTTTCACCTCTATCCCTTTCCATCTCAAAATAACTTTTTAAAATAAATCGACAAAAGTGGAGTTAGCTCCGATGTACTCTTCTTCTTAACTTTTGTAAGCCATGTGATAAGTAAACAAGATCAAACTAACATCCTATAATAATATTAATCTTATTTCACATCATTTAGTTTTTAGTTTAACCAAAATTTCATCTGAAACAAACATATAACGAACGTTTTCGTTAAAATGCCATGAACTTTAGTATAACACTTCCCGACAATTAGTTTAAATACCTTTAGAAAAACTTCACGGGATAACGACTTACCCTACACGCACACTATGGTTCCATAGCACAGTATTCTAGAGCTATAGTTAATTTAAAGAAGAACTTTTTTATTAAAATACCACCCCGTTTCAAAACGGGTTTCTTTAAATCGGTATTTCGAAATCCTTGGCAATTACGTATCTACAACCCTCGTTAGGGGACCCGCTAATGCATGGTGTGGATTATCGCACATCCTTGGGACAGTAGAGCGAGATGCAGAACACCTCACGGAGTATTCGGTCTCTAAAAGAATAAAAATACGGTTTTTAAGAAACATGGCTTTTCTAAACAAAAATAATTTTTGAAAAATTATATAAAAATCATAAATCTGTATTTTCAATAAAAAAAACAAATTAAGAAACTATATTTTTGAAATGAAAGATTAGAATTTTTAATAAAATACCACCAAGTTTCCAAAAGAGCTAGTTTTCATAAAAATACCATAAACTTTCAAAAAGCTAAGTTTTATCATCAAAACACCACAACAATTAAAATATATGTTCATGAAAACCCTAAATGTTATAAATCACACTCGAGGTTTATTTTTAAACTATATTAAAGTATTTTTCATAAAAACCTATGAGATATACAAACAATATTTAAGGACTCTAGATTAATATAGATTTAAGCGGGATCAACTCTCTTGAGCCCCAGAGAGCCGAAGAACGTGAGTGCTTGCCTATTCAGATTAGACAACTTAACGGAATTATCAATGATAATTGTCTTGAAAAAAGACACAAATCCTACCGTCCATGTGCAGCAGTTGCCGCTTTCTCCCGAACATAAGATTTTAACACTTTACATCAATTCACATGAAAAGATATGAACTCAAATCTAAACTTGAACTCGAACTCAAATACAAACTTGAACTCTTAATCTAACTCGAAACTAAATTCGAATATGTACTCAAATCCAATCTACTCAAACCAACTTGACTCGAATTCAAATTGTAATTGTCATGACTCGCACATTACTCGACTCACTTGAATACAATCTACACCTTTTGCAATCTAGGGTTTCGATCAAGACATGCCAACCAATCAATCAATCAAATCAATTAAGTATATTAACCAGTTATAATATATTATACTCGGGTTGCTTGGAATAGTTTCTTGTGTGAATCTAACGGAGCTTCAGGAGTCCCGTATTAACCTCTCTTTTTTATTTTTCTCGAATATCAGTCGGGTTGACTCATCCACAGCCTAGAGCCCCGATGCTAACACATGAAATGGGCTCGTGTTTCCTTGCTCCTGGGGTCCCACTCTTGAGCTCGTGAATACTTCTACGGCTGCATTGGCATTCACACTTGGAACTTAACGTTAACATGGTGACCATCTACCCATGATCATATACTCTTACTCGTCATATATATATATTCTACACTTGTCATTTTCTTTACTCTTACCTATCTTTGGGACTTACCGAGCGCTAGTTTGCCGATAGGCATTCCACCAACTTTTCTTCTCTTGGAATGTTCGTCAGATACGGTCGAGACAGCGGAGGTTGAAGCCACAGAGGAGGACTACAATCAAATCACTACTCAGGGCTAGCTCAGCTTCACTTTTTCTTCAGTTTATGTATGCCACTTGTTTAGGCGTTTTCCTTATTGTATTTTCTTTCCAGCATAAACTTTTGTATTTGTAAATATTGGAAGTTGAATATAAATAAAGATGTTTGTTGAAAAATTTTACGGTCTCAATTTATTCTTGCATTATGTATTATTGTTTCAATACACTTAGTATATTTATTTAGGGAATGACCTTCTCTGGATAAATATGCTGCGGGCTTACCACGTCACCGTTTCCGTCTATTGGGAAGCAGGGCATGACAGTTCGTGACTGTGTGGGTATGATTGTTGTGGAAGTGTACCATGAGATTTAAGAATGGTTTGCATGGATGAAGAAACATACTCACAAGCATTGTCAGATCGAAAAATTTTAATTCGTTTTTTAAACCGAGTATAAATTATATTTGTAAATTCAGTATAAATGAAAGGAATCTCAGATCTGTCATGCATAAGATAAACCCAAGAATAACAAGAGTAATCATCTATAAAGCTAACATAATATCGATAAATAGACATGAACACAACAGGAGCAGGTCCCCAAATGTCATAATGAATCAAATCAAAAGGATCTAACGAAGTTTTATTATGAGGCACAAATGGTGTTTACCGACGAAAACTGGGAAGAAGGACGTCTTGTATGAATTTGGGGGCATATGCTATATTGTCACGCTCCGCTTCCCAGTGTACGGGTAATGAGACGTGACTGGCCCACTACGTATTTACTCAGAAGTAAACACGCTAAGCGTAACTAAGCAATATAATATAAATATACACAAGAAAACATGAAATGTAAATGAACATCAACTTTTATTTATTAAACATTTCTTTACCATACAACTGAAAAGTAAATACAATGACGAAAGCAATTCCTAAACAATGGCATGAACATGAAAGTAAAGTATATACAAGAGTCTAGAGCTCGGGGTCCTCGCTGAACTGATCCAAGTCCTCTGAACTGGGCTCTATCTCCAATGAGTCGGATCCACCCGACAACATTCCAAAGAAAGAAGAGAGAAGGAATGTCGTCAGCGAACAATCGCTCGGTAAGTTCCAAAGAAAAGTAGGAATATAATAGACGGATAAGTAGACGGATATAAGAATATAACTAATGTATTGTGAGTTTGTTATGTTAACGCGGTTGTTTGTACTTTGGTAAAGAATATGCCAGTGTATAGAGGAGTCCAACTATTCCGTGGACTAAGGTATACGGCGCACAAGGAACCGTTAAGCCACGGAACAACGGCAATGGATATTCAGGTTAGATGTATTAAAGTGACCGTCTCGTTCCACCTCTAACACATTCCATACCTGTATATCCCTTTAAAACCCCGTAATGTATTATGTATTGATGTATATTGTTTTCTTTAATAGATGTATGACTTGCCGAAATCATGATATCAGTAGTTTATGTAAATGGAAAGGATATAGACGGATAGTCATGTAGACCAGTTAATTGTATATCCATGGTTCGGTCAAATCATGTTCATGTTGATATAGATTGATTTCTGGTATAAATGGATTCATATTAAATTGGAGTTATACTTGAATCATATTTAAGGATAGATTGATTTCATATTAGACTGAGACTCTGCCTGAGTCAGATACTTAAACAGAATTGAAGTCCTGAATTAGTTTTAGAGTTATCGGTACATGCTGCACATGGACGGCAAGATTTGTGTCTTTTTCCAAGACAATTACCTTATTGATAACACCGTTTTTAGATTGTTTACCTTAGATAGGCAAGCACCCATATTCTCCAACTCCATGAGGCTCAAGAGAACTGGTCCCGCTTAAACCTATATTTACTAGGGTCCTTATTGTAAATTAATATAACTTGATGGGGTTTTATGAAAAATAGTTTTGATATATTTTCAAAATAAACCTCAAGTATTTATTTATCGTCTTTAGGGTTTTCATAGTTGTAATTTTTATAAAATGAAATATTCTAGTGAATATAAACCTAACTTTGAATAGTATATGGTATTTTCTTGTAATTTGACATGTATTGATTCTTGATGGTATTTTCATGAACTTTTATGACTCTTCTGATTTAGAAAACATGGAATATATATAATATATTTAAAGTAGATGTTTTGATAATATATATATATATACACACAAAAAAAAGAATTTATTTATTAAATAGAAATCACGTTTTTCTTAAAATTGTAATACAAATTTCATCGAGATTGTATGCTCCGTAAGGATGTCTGCATCTCGCCCTACTAGTCCGATGGATGTGCGATAACCCGCACCAACCAAGTCGGATTCCCCAAAATGGGTTGTAAGGACTTAATCGTATGGAATTTAAATAAGACAATTTAAAGAATACGGTTTTGTAATAGTTTAGGGTATTTTATTATAAACTTGTACTTATCCCGCAAACTAAAGTTCTAAAAGCCATCGTGCTAAGTCAAGAATGAGTGTTGTGATGAGGTAGGTCATTACCTCGTGAGTTTTTAAAAGGCAATACAAAGGAATATGATGAAATATGTAGAATGTAAAATTTATGATATTTGTTCGTAAAAGTGTGATAAAAGTTACATGACATGTTATTTTGAGATGAAACTTGTTCTATTGTGTTTGGTTATGATTGCTAAACAATATATGAAGAATTGGTAGGTTTGTTATTAAGAAAATTTGGATTTTTAAAGAAAAGAGAATCGGAAGTCGGAATAACCCCGCTTCCGACAAGTATTGAAATGTGAGTGTTTTAGATTAGAATGAGAGGAGGGGAGAGGGGGCTTACTGATTTGGAGAAGAGAGGGTAGGTAGAGGGAACTTTCGAAGGCGTCGTGGACTCGCGTCGTCGCTGGATTTGTCCCGAATTGTCGCCGAAACTTTGATCTTAGCTAACTCCACTTGTACAACTTTTAGACTTTAGAATTTTAGAGAGTTTTGACAATGGATTTTAGAATGAGGAGAGCCAAAGTGTGGGGTGGTATTTATAGGAGAAATTAGGATTTAGGGTAATGAAGAATGGAATTAATAATATGCATTAAAATGGATTAAAGAGGTGAATTATCACTCTCTGGATAAATGCAGGGAAATCAAACAGTATGAGGGTAGTGGGATAGACCAAAGGGTGCCAGGGTTAAGAGATGGAGGCATTTGGGACTAGTAGGACCGACGGCACCGGCCCCAAGCCGAATCTCGCCGGCCAAATCCGAGGGGTGAGTGCTTGGATCGCTGCCACGTGTCCTAGTCGCTTTATATAGCTCAGTGCACATGTTTGTTTTATGAGACTTTTCAATTTTACGTGTTTTGCACGTGTAAACTTTTGAGCTTCTAAAAGTTTTAAAGAAAAATCATTTAAAATTAATATGTGGCTGAGGGGATTTGAACAGAGGCTATGTCACAGCAGTGCAAGGCTTTACCAATGAGCTATAAGTGCTTTCTTGCTGTTTAAAAGAAAATTAAATACTTATAGCATACACAGGATTGCAAATACTCCATTTGTACATTAACTTTTAAACAAATTTTCTGTACATTAAAACAGAGTCGTTATATTCTACTCTCCTTACAAAAATTTCGTCCTCGAAATTTACAATTATTTTAAGGACTAATTTACAAACAAGTGAGGGTATCTTGCACGCATGTCGTCTTCTCTTTCCACGTTGATTCTTGTGGTGTGTCTTTTCTCCACATCACTCGAACCAAATTTACTTCCTTGTTCCGAAGTGACTTCGCCTTTCTGTCCAGGATTTCAACGGGTTGTTGCTCACAAGATAGATCCGTCTATACAGTGAGCTCGGAGTGATCAAGAATGTGACCGGGGTCACTTACATACCTTCTGAGTTTGGATATGTGGAACATATTGTGCACTCCTTCCAATGAGGGTGGAAGTGCCAAACGATAAGCCACTTCTCCGACTCGTTTAAGTATGTCGAACGGTCCAATGTACCTTGAACTTAGCTTACCCCACCTTCCAAAGCGAATCACTCCACGGTTTGGTGAGATCTTCAAAAAGACATGATCTCCCGGTTGGAATTCCAAGTAACGGCGCTTTGCATCAGCACAGTGCTTCTGTCGGTCTTGGGCTATACGCATTCTTTCCCTGATAGTGCGAACCACATCCACTGTTGCTACTATCATTTCAGGTCCAAGGAGTTCTCTATCTCCGATGTCGTCCCAACTTAATGGTGAACGACACTTCCTTACATATAGAGCTATAAAGGGTGCCATTCCAATACTTGCTTGGTAGATGTTGTTGTATGAAAACTCCACAAGATGTAGGTGATATTCCCATGATCCTCCGAAGTCTAACATACAGGCTCTTAGCATATCTTTAAATATCTGAATCGTTCGCTCAGACTATCCATCTGTTGGTGGATGGTAAGCTGTGTTAAAATTCAGATTTGTTCCCAAGCTAGCTTGCAGACTCTGCCAAAATTGCGATCGGAATCTGGTGTCACGATCGGAGACAATGCAAACCGGTGCCCCATGTAATTTCATGATCTCGTGCATGAGTTCATGGGTATCAGAGATAGTACTTATTGAAGAGTTAAATCTTACTTAGATTCAAACTTACCTCCATGTACTTCTTTGCTAATGTCTCGGTAGATTTGCCAACTCGAAAAGGAATAAAGTGAGCCGACTTTGTGAGTCAATCCACAATAACACATACCGCATCGTTACCTTTCATGTTGTGAGGAAGAGCAGTCACAAAGTCCATGGTGATGTGTTTCCACTTCCATTCTGGAATAGGTAATGGTTGAAGTAAACCAGCAGTCCTGTGATGTTCAGCTTTCACTTGCTGACACACCAAACATTTAGCGACGCTTCTGGCTACTTCACGCTTCATTCCATGCCACTAGTAATGTTACCTCATATATTTATATATCTTTGTACCACCAGGGTGTACTGAATAGGGAGAGCTATGAGCTTCTTTCATTAATTCTTTCCAAACAGAAACGTCACTCCCCGCTTCCCAAAAGAGCGGTAACGACATGTGACAAGCCCGCGACGTATTTATTCCGAGAAGTTCATTTCTCGAAATAAATACGCTAAGCGTATATAAGCAATATAAAATAACAAGAAAAGACATGATAATGAAAATCCAACTTTATATATTTATATTCCCAACTTTCACAAGTTTCAAACTGAATACATGATGTCTGAAAACAAAGATACATAAAAGAAAGTGCCCAAACAAGTGGCATACTGGAAGTAAAAGCTGAAAAGAATGAATTGGTAGTCGGTCTGCTCCGCAAGTTGAAAGTAATTCTTCTGACTCGGCTTGATCTCTTCAATCTCTAGATCATCTGACGAACATTCCAAGGAAACAAAGAAATGGGTGGAATGCCCGTCAGCGAACTTGCGCTCGGTAAGTCCCCAGGAAAGGTGGAATGTGAATGTATATAAATGAATATGCATGGTGGCTTGTGATATAGTATGAATGAAAATAAAACATGAACAAATATAACATGGTAATTTTAATGACAACTATGTAAGCATGGAAATATAATATGAGCATAACAAACAAATATAGCATGGCCGTGAAGTGTAGGTATAGTGAACATAAAGTGAATATAAGTGTCCTAAAAGATCTCTAAAAGGGTAAAATTAACTAACGTGAGTTCAAATGTGAATATCAACCAATCTCAAGAGTATTCTCGAACCCAAGGCTATCATCCAGGGTTAAGGAATCACGGGCCCAAAATAGCGGGACTTCAATTATTATTGAAGTATTCCAAACCCAACAGGCTATCATCCAGGGGCTTGGAAACACGGGCCCTTATTCGTGAATTCATGATTTGTACCGTTTCAGCCCGGTACCACAGCAACATGATTTGTACTGTTTCATCCCGGTACCACAGCAACATGATTTGTATTAATGGGACTCATGAGATTCCGTTGCATTCATACTCAAACTACCCCAACACCCCGTGTTTATTAGTCTATGATTAATATTATGAGTCTTGGTCGAATCCATGAATACAAAATGTGATGTATGATATTAAGTTTTCAAGATTGAGTTCATGTAGTCATGTTAAGTGTAAGTCATGCCAATTGTATTCATGATTCGACTCAAGTTGGTTCAAGTGTATATACTGGGTTCAAGTATTCATGATTGAGCCGTGTCAAGATCAAGTCAGTTCTAACATGTAATAATTTAATCACAAGTCATATAAATAAAAATAAATAAGCAATCATATAACATGATATGAGATAAATATATAAGTAACGTCTAAAAAAATGTTATAAATATGTAATATGTAAGGCTAGTTAATCAAGTCATTTGAAATCAGAATATAAACGAAAACATATACTTAAGTGTTATGCACATGTGAGTTCCAGTCTCACCTAAATATGACTACCGGTTTGGAAGATATACATATTTTCGTATCTTCGCACAAAACAGATCAGAATCTATTCAGCACCGTCACACATTTTTAAAACGCAGTTTGAGTTAATTTTCATCAGGTTTCAGGTTACGAAGATTAATAGAACATTGTAGGTATTTAGATGTACTTATCCAAAAAACCAAGATTCATATGATTTAGATTTCTGAAGCTCTAGTTATGATCATTTTAACATCAGCGTTTAAAACAAAATTTCATATTTCTGGACAGCAACTATATGTTATATTGCAAAGCCTATATCGGTTTTTTTTCATGCGTTTCTAAGTAATCTAATATACATGAAATTATAGTTCTATCAATTTTTCATCTATATATCTAAAGTTTTTCACGAACGGATATCGGGAGTTCGTGTTATGTCCTATTTAAAAACAGTGTGCGAATCGGGACAAATTCTGTCCAGATTCGTCATTTAATATGTAACGCAATTTTCTATATTTTACGTTGATTTTCAGTAAAAACTTAAAACTAAGAAAATATAGATATTTCGATGTATATGTTCAAAACATCTGAAAAAAATTAATTTGGATCAATGATTACAGAGTTATGGTCTCTCGAAGAAGACCCTTATTGGCAGTTTTCTGGTTTTAAAACAGTGGAAAAAAAATTACGCAACTTCTAAACCGTTACTCAGTTTGATATGAAATTTTTACTGTAAACCTGAAATTCTATACATTATTTATCCTAATTTTCCTAGGATTTCCATATGTGAAAATTAATTTTTAAAAATTATTTGAAGGACAAAAGTTATTTATGACCATATTTAAAGGTGACAAAACTACTGGATTTATTTGCAGTTTCGTTTTTCTCTTTTATATAAAAAAAATTAAACAATTATAAAATAAATGGCACATGCAATATAGGATGATATGATTCACATATTTTCATAACTACTAAAACATGAAACAAGATAATCACTACTAATTAAAAATGTATCATATTCATGAAGGTAAATAAGTTTACAAAATAATTATCTATTAGATTATCTATTTATTTTATGTTCGTTTTCTAAGCAAGGAGTTTACATATGATGTTAGCAAGTATGGACATCAGTGGAGATATGACAAGATAAGGATGATTCAACAAGAGAAGGAGAAGAAACGAAGGGGACTTACAGGTTGTGTGAGTCGATATAACAACCGGCTCACCATTTAAATAAAATCTTCAACCGAGTTTTTGAAGCTTGATGGAACCGGTGCTTCTCCAAGCTCAAGGGAAAAGAGATTTTATTTTATTTTTTTAGAATTTATCAAAAGGAAATGGCTAAGGTGTGATGAAGAAGAGATGAAGAGAGAGATAGGAAATGATAGAAATGTGAGATGAAGAAAAGAAAGAAGAGTGACATATAAAAAAGTGTTTATGGATACCATAATTCTAATAAATTATAGCACATAACCATTCTAATTATTTTGGGAGTTAAAAAGAAGATGAAATGAAAGGTCTCATTTGTAGGTTATGAGAAGGATAAAAAGTGATATACAAAAAATAATTGCAAGAATGAGGATTTGAACATATAACATATGGAATAACAATCTAAGAATTTAACCAATGAACTATAAAATTGTTCATGCGCATATTTAATTAGAATTAAATATATGATGTTGCTTGATAAGAAAGTAGGCTTTTGGGCTAATAGTTTTATAAAAGAAAATGAAAATGAGATTGTATTTGGGTTATGGGCTCCGTCAAGTCTTGCATTTAATTTGAAATAGATTAAGATTTAGTTTAAAGAAATGAGTTTGGGAAAAATAAATGGAATAATAAAATAATATATTTAATAGAAAACAAAATATACGGAAAAATACTAAGAATAAATAAATACAATATTTTACTAAAAAAAGAAAACACGAAGGTATAGTAATATTAGGGTCATTACAAGAACCTTGTGATACACATAATCTACTGCCGTATCTCAAATATCCGTCTTCATGGATGATAAAATCTGTTCTAAGTCCACTTTCTACTTGTTCTCTGATCTTTTGCAACTTGGCATCACTTGCTTAAGCTGTTTTGATCTGATTGACAATTGTAGACTGAATTTGTAGGTTCATCAAATTTAAAGCGTTACCTGGCATGACCACTTCTATCTCCATCTGATGCAAATCTTGTTGAAGTTTCCACTATACGGTGAGATTCATTGATAGTGGTTGGCGACTAAGTGCATCAGGTACTACATTCACCTTCCCTGGATGATATTGTAGGTTGATGTCGAAGTCCACCGTGAGTTTTAATTATCTTCTCTACCGCATATTCAACTCTTTCTAAGTAAACACATATTTCAGACTCATGTGGTCTGTGTATATGTCCACTCATTCTCCAAGAAGATAATGGCGCTAAATCTTGAGAGCAAAGATGAAGACTGCCAACTCCAGATCATGCGTCGGATAGTTGCTCTCATGAACTTTTAGCTGTCTTGATGCATAAGCTACAACTTTACCGTGCTGATGTAGAACACATCTCAATCCCTTACCGGATGCATCGCAATGCACTTCGAAACCTCCAGTATTACGAGAATAGGCGCTAATGTCAATCTTGACTTGAGTTCTACGAAAACTTGTTCGCATACTTCTGACCACACGAATTCTTCATCTTTACGCGTGAGCTTGGTCAAGGGTGTTGCAATCTTCAAAAATCCTTCAATGAATCTTCTTTAATATCCTGCTAAACCCAAGAAACTTCGAATGCCTTTCACTGACTTTGGTGTCGGCCATTCGCTTACTGCTGATACCTTAGCTGAATCTACAGAGATTCCATCGCCTGATACAATATGTCCGAGAAAACCGACTTGATCTAGCCAAAACTCGCACTTGCTATATTTGGCATAGAGTTGATGCTGTCATAAAGTCTTCAGGATAATTCGTAGGTGCTCAGCTTGTTCTTTCTGACTCTTAGAATACACCAGGATGTCGTCGATGGAGATGACAACAAACATGTCTAGGTACTCTCGGAAAACTTGATTCATTAGGTCCATGAATATAGCCGGTGCGTTGGTCACTCTAAATGGCATCACAAGAAACTCATAATGACCATAGCGAGTCCTGAATGCCATCTTCGGAATATCAGACTCTTTGACCTTCACCTGATAATATCCTAAACGAAAATCTAACTTGGAGAAAACGCAAGACCCACTTAGCTGATCGAACAGATCGTCGATGCGCGGAAGTGGATACTTGTTCTTTATAGTTATTTCATTCAGAGCTCTATAATCAATGCACATTCGATATGAACCTTCCTTCTTCTTCACAAGCAGAACTGGCGATCCCCAACTTGAAGTGCTGGGACGAATCCATCCTTTTTTTAATATTTCGTCCAACTGAGTTCGGATCTCTTTCAAACCTTCGGGACTCAAGCAATATGGAGCTTTGATCACCGGTTATGCTCCAGGTACTAAATCAATGCTAAATTCAAGAGCTTGATCGGGAGACAAATCCGATATGTCTTCAGGAAATACATCGTCGAACTCTCGAACTACCTCTGGTTTATCTTCTCCCGCCTGTAGAGTTGCAATCACTGCCTTCTTCGATTTTGCTTTGTATATGCTTGGCTCTAGGGTACGGTCTCCACTTTTGAAATAAAAGACTAGATGCTCTGGAATCTCAAACACTACCCTCCTTTGACGACAGTCAATGGTAGCATAGAATGTTCCTAGCCAATCCATATCCAAAACGACATTGAAATTCGGTATGTCCAGTACCTTGAAATCAGCATAGAATTATCTGCTGCAGACGACTAATGGACACAGGTCGTATCCCATTGTTGCCTTTAGAACGTCGTTCCCTGAACTTACATTCTAGTTGGAAACAAGTGGTTTGACTGGAATCGCATGTGTTCGGACGAACCATTACGACATAAAGCAATGAGATGCTTCAGTATCGAAGAGTGCTAGTGCAGAAAGTGAGGCTACTAAAATCGTACTTAAGTTATGTGGGATAGGTTTTAAGTATAAGAAAAAGATATATGGGTATGTATAAAGATTGAAAGAAATCTTGAAAGAAAAGAGTTACCAGTGATGACTTGGCCAGTGGCTTCAGCTTCTTCCACAGTCATTGTGAAAGCCTGTCGCTTCGGTACATTCCTCCTTACTGAAGGAGCATTCCTCTGTCCGTTCCTCTGTACTTGAGGTAATTTCCTTTGTGCTTGATGGAACTGACGAAAAGGAGGTGCAGTCGGTCCACGAGGAGGTGGAGCTGGGAGAGAAAGACGTGGAGCAGGTGCCTGGATAGCTGGCCGCTGCGGATAGGTAATTGCTGGTCTGGGTGCCGCATTTGGATTAGGACAAGACCCAATATCATATGCGGATGAGCCACAGACTAAGCAAAGGCGATTAGCACGCCTACAATCCTTCTCCAGGTGTCCATCCCGCCTGCAGTAGGTGCAAAAGGCTGGACTGGGCCGGTTGAATGGTACTCCCGGTCTCCTGGGTACAAAAGGTGGCCTTGAAGAGGCTCTTCCTGCCATCTGAGTGGCAGGGCGCTTCACTCCGGCAGATTGGGGTCTGCCCTTCATCTTTACTACTGCCTCATATCGACGGGCAGCTTTCAGAGCCAGTTCGTGGGTTGGGAAATCCCCTGTAGCTAAGGCAGCTTGGATCTCCGGATCTAACCCTTGCTAAAATCGTCTGGACCTGATCTCAGCAGTCGGAATGAGGTGTGCCGCGAACCTGTTACGGTCTTGTGTTAGCTGTGTAGTATGTGATCTTAGAAAATAGAATATTTAAGATATATCTTTACCTGCTCAACATAGTGAAATCAGCATCATACTCATCCACCGATTTGGTCCATATAGAGCCTTGTTGTAAGTGGATGAATTGTTGCTCCATGTCGAATCGGGCATTCTCGGGAAAATACTTCGCGTAGAACATGTCGCGAAAAGTTTTCCATTCGATAGGCTGGGCAAGACGGCTTTCTTTCGCCTTCCACCATACTCGAACGTTGTCGGTGAGTTGCAGCTTTGCAACCCATACCCAAGTGATCTCTGACACTTGTGCTACTGCTAGATCGTCCTCAATGCTCTGATCCCATTCTTCAGCTTCCAAAGGGCTCTCTTTCCCAGAAAATAGCTTCGGGTGCAATGCCCGAAATCGCTTCACTCCGGGTGCTTCCACTTCTGGGCGATTCAATAATATAGCATTCTTCTGTTGTTGTCCTTCCAGGAGGCTTCGGATTGCCTAAAGCAATACTGTTTGCTCATTGATCAGAGCTGCAACGGTAGGCGTAAATGGAAGAGGTGGTGGTGTGTTGTTGAAGTTTGTGCTGGTATTGTTTGGAGAATCTATAACCTTGAAAGAAAAAAATAGGGTTAGGATAGATTCAAAGAATATGAAATTATAAGATTCAAGGAATATGAAATGTAAAGAATATTTTTAGTTGCTGATTCTTGTGTTATATTGCTTAGGACTTCATGCAGAATTGACCTGCATGGGCCGCCAACAAAACCTGTCACGTCCCGCTTCCCAGTGTACGGGTAATGAGACGTGACTGGTCCGCTACGTATTTACTCAGAAGTAAGCATGCTAAGCATAACTAAGAAATATAATGTAAATATACACAAGAAGACATGAAATGTAAATGAACAGAAACTTTTATTTATTAAACATTTCTTTACAATACAACTGAAAAGTAAATACAATGATGAAAACAATGCCTAAACAATGACATGAACATGAAAGTAAAGTATATAAAAGAGTCTAGAGCTCGAGGTCCTCGCTGAACTGATCCAAGTCCTCTGAACTGGGCTTTATCTCCAATGAGTCGGATCCACCTGACAACATTTCAAAGAAAGAAGAGAGAAGGAATGTCGTCAGCGAACAATCGCTCGGTAAGTCCCAAAAAAAAAGTAGGAATAGAATAGACAGATGAGTAGACAGATATGAGAATATTACTGATATATTGTGAGTTTGTTATATTAACGCAGTTGTTTGTACCTTTGTAGAATATGCCAGTGTATACAAGAGGAGTCCAACTATTCCGTGGACAAAGCTATACCGAGCACAAGGAACCGTTAAGCCACGGAACAACAACAATGGATATTCAGGTTAGGTGTATTAAACTGACCATCTCATGCCACTTCTAACACATTCCGTACTAGTCTACCCCTTTAAAACCCTGTAATGTATTGTGTATTGATATATATTGTTTTGTTTAATAGATGTACAACTTGCCGAAACCATGATATCAGTAGTTCATATAAATGGAAAGGATATAGACGGATAGTCATGTAAACCAGTCAATTGTAAATCCATGGTTCGGTCAAATCATGTTCATGTTGATATAGATTGATTTCTGGTATAAATGGATTCATGTTGAATTGGAGTTATACTTGAATCATATTCAAGGATAGATTGATTTCAGATTAGACTGAAACTCTGCCTGAGTCAGTCACTTAAACAGAATTGAAGTCCTGAATTAGTTTTGGAGTTATCGGTAACTGCTGCACATGGATGGCAGGATTTGTGTCTTTTTCCAAGACAATTACCGTATTGATAACACCGTTTTTAGGTTGTTTACTTTAGATAGGCAAGCACCCATATTCTCCGGCTCCCTGAGGCTCAAGAGAACTGGTCCCGCTTAAACCTATATTTACTAGGGTCCTTATTGTAAATTAATATAACTTGAGGGGGTTTTATGAAAAATAGTTTTGATATATTTTCAAAATAAACCTCAAGTATTTATTTATCGTCTTTAGGGTTTTCATAGTGTAGGGTGTTTTTCGTCACCCAGTTGAGATGGGAATACGCGCGCGCTTGTCGGGCGCATTACAGATTCCCCCTGCCAAGGTTAGGATGGGGTTTATTGATTGTGGGGATCCGAATCTCCGGCAGCCGCAGACTAAGCTGCCATTAATTACCCCTCACCTTTGGAGCAAGAGAACCTCCGATTGACGGGTCAAATAGGTCATGCGAACTCAATGTGCAGTGTACGTGTGTTGTGTTTTGAAAGGGGTTTTGGATATATCGGGGGGGCCGCAGAGTTTTTACGGGGGTCCCTCCACCCGGATAGCGGGCTGGGGGTCAAAGGGGCTAGCAGCCCCCTTGCGAAGTGCGGGGCAGTACCCCGTTAGAAATTTTTTTCTAACGGGGGATAGTGTTGTAAAGTATGTGTGTGTGTGTATATGTATATATACATATATATATATATAAGGGAAGGGGCATCCAAAGGATGCGTGGGAGAAAGCGCCAGTGCCACACTGCGCGGCACGCGGGCGCTTGGGCGCTCAGGCGCTGGTGCTATCGCCTTGGGCGCTAGCGCCTTGGGCTCCAGGGTGCCAGCGTTTTGAGCGCTCGAGCGCTAGCACCTCACGTGCCAAGCATATGGACACTCAGGCGCTCGTGCTTTGGACGCTTGGGCGCTAGCGCCGCACATGCCAGACACGCGGGCGCTCGAGCGCTAGCACTTTGGGCGCTAGCGCCGCACGTACCAGGCGCTGGTGCTAGCGCCGCACATGGCGCTTTGGGCGCTAGCGCCGCACGTGCCAGGCACGCGGGCGCTCGTACGCTGGCGCTTTGGGCGCTAGTGCCGCACGTGCCAGGCACGTGGGCGCTCTGGCGCTGGCGCTTTGGGTGTGAGCGTCTCACGTGCCAAGCACGTGGGCGCTCCGGCACTCGCTCTTTGGGAGCTTGAGCGACAAAAGGGACTTGGTCCGTGCACTGTGAGTTGTACTCCCAGAAAAAAATACTTATTATTTTTTATGTGTGTGTGTGTGTGTGTGTGTGAGGAGTTAAACTCCTAAGATATTTTGAAGCCGATGAAGGGACTTCTCTCCTTGAGCCCTGGATCTTCCCCAAATTGGGGTATTTGGAGATGGGTCTCCTTCTTCCTCCTTTGTTGGCCGGCTCTTGGATAACAAGAGCGGTGAGATTTTAAAAATCTCTCCTTTTTAAGATCTGATGGAAGATCCAAGCTCCCCTTTATGGGTTTTGTGGTGAAAAACTATTTAGTTTTGGAAAAGGAAGAGTAAAACTCTTGATTTAATTCAAAAGAAAGAAGAAAGTTTTAGAACTTTGAGAAAGGAGAAAGAGCACAGATCTTGATTCTTTTTGGGAAAGAGAAAAAGTTGTTGAGATATTTTTATTATCTTTGTCTTTATAGGCTATACACTTTACATATAGCCCCTTGGGCTTTACAAAAATGGCATTTTGCCCATCTCATGCCTCATGTGCTATTTCTTTTTGCACATAAGCCATGGGCTTTACAAAAATTTGGCTTTATGCCCATTTTTCTTACATTTATTCAAAAAATAAAAAAAGGAAATACACCAAAATTATTTATCACAAAACTTTTATTTTGGCATGGCGGAAGGCCAGACGCTTCGTGTTCGGGCTCGACCCGGGTATTGGCCCACTTGACCTGGGCTTGGGCCCACTTGGCTTGGGGTTGACTTTGATTTTGACTTGGTCAACCGGGGTGTAAATTTCGACCCCAACAAAGTGCCCCCATCAATAAATGCACACAGCATATGTGGGTCGTGTACATGAAATTGATGGATCTTCTTTCACGTGGAGGCGACTTGATTTGGTTCCCGCTTTTTAGGAAGCTGGCACTGTCCTTTTTACGAAATGGACGGTCGATGATTGACGTGTCTCCGAGATGGAGTGTCTGGTTGACTTGATTCCAAGGCGGAGCATAATTCCGACGAGGAGGTCGTTGCTGCCCTTTTAGCGACGTGGACGGTCGGTGCTACCCTTTTAGCGACTTAGACGGTCGGTTCTGCCCTTTTTGCGACTTGGACGGTCGGTGCTGCCATTTTAGCGACGTGGACGGTCGATGGTGCCCTTTTAGTGACTTGGACGGTCGGTGTTGCCCTTTTTGCAACTTGGACGGCCGGTGCTGCCCTTTTTGCGACGTGGACGGTCGGTGTTGCCATTTTAGCGACGTGGACGGTCGATTCTGCCATTTTAGCGACGTGAACGGTCAGTTCTGCCCTTTTTGCGACTTGGACGGTCGATGCTTCCATTTTAGCGACGTGGACGGCCGGTGCTGCCCTTTTTTCTACGTGGACGGTCGACGCTGCCCTTTTAGCGATTTGGATGGTCGATGCTGCCCTTTTTGCAACGTGGACGGTCGGTGCTGCCCTTTTTGCGATGTGGACGGTTAATGGTGCCCTTTTAGTGACTTGGACGGTCGGTGCTGCCCTTTCTGCGACTTGGACGGTTGGTGCTGCCGTTTTTGCGACGTGGACGGTCGGTGCTGCCCTTTTTGCGACGCGGACGGTCGGTTCTGGTTTTGACTTGCTCCACTTCTTGCGGTGTCAGGGATGAAGTTGACTTGTTTCCGAGGTGGAGTTTGATTCTGCCAGGGAGGTCATTGGTTGTTTTGCTGATTTGATGTGATTTGGGTTGACATCAGCACCGCTACACTAGAATATGGTACCAAGAGCGAATCATCATCTGTCATGACAGGATTTGGGGTTTTTTGTCTTGGTTTGGCATCAGCACCGCTACACTAGAATATGGTACCAGAAGCGAATCAT
This sequence comes from Agapanthus africanus, assembly GCA_030015575.1. Taxonomy (NCBI): domain Eukaryota; kingdom Viridiplantae; phylum Streptophyta; class Magnoliopsida; order Asparagales; family Amaryllidaceae; genus Agapanthus; species Agapanthus africanus. The sequence goes on from CM057343.1 coordinate 635,621,739, forward strand.
CATTTGCCGTGAGGGAATTTCCTTCGTTTCCAGTTTAATAACTTAGGGGTCATCTGTTCCCAGTTTAACGACTTTCATCTATTCCCAGTTTAAAGACTTAGGGGTCTACTAGATTGGAGTTTGGAATTTTGGGGTTAGGGTAGGCATCAGCGTTGCTAACACTGAAGCACATGTGCCATGAGCAATTCATCATTTGTCTTTTCCTGTTGGGGAGCAATGGCTTAGGAGACAGGTTTAGGTCCCTATCACCTAAGGCTTTTCAATTTTATGAGCCGTAAGGGTCCCATAAAAGCATTTTCTCCCTATGAGTAGTAAGGATCCCGTGGGTGCATTTTCTCCTTAGGAGTCGTGAGGACCCCCAAGTATGTTTTTCCTTTGTGAGTCGTAACGATCCCACAAAAGCGTTTTTCTTACGAGTCGTAAGGATCTCGCAAGTTTTGTTCTCCTCATGCATCGTAAGGACACGTGAATGGATCTTCCCCAAATAGAGCATAATTCTAAGGGCGGAGACCAGCCGCGTAACTGGTGATTGCGGTGGGGAATGGGTATGGTGAGAATTATTTGAGCCCGTAGATTGTATACGGTAGTCAACTTGGGGATCAACCATAGGGCTGTGATAATTTTGGGAGATTGGATTTTGGTTGGCGTCTGCATCGCAGCACTGGAATGTGATATCAGGAGCGACTCATCATTCGCCGTTTGGAGATTTGGAATTTGGATCTAGTTTGGCATCAGCATTGCTGCACTGGAATAATGCCAGGAGCAACTCATCATTTGCCCCGGGAGGACTTAGGATTTGGGTTTTCGGTCGGCATCATCACCGCTAACACTGAAGCGAAATGCCAGGAGCGACTCATCATTTGTCGTTGCCTGTTGGGGAGCGATGGCTCAAGAGACAGGTTTAGATCCCTATCACCTATGGCTTTTCAATTTTATAAGCCGTAAGGGTCTCATAAAAGCATTTTCTCCCTACGAGTTGAGGGGATCTCGCAGGTGTATGTTCTCCTTAGGAATCGTGAGGATTCCTAAGTGTGTTGCTCTTTTGTGAGTCGTAAGGATCTCACGCAGGGATTTTCTCCTCACAAGGTCGAGAGGACTTTGCGAGCGTATTTTATCTCTTTTCACAAGTTTGCGCCCTTACGGGTTTCACAAACTCGCCGGCAGTCTTGCTATTTTTACTCACGGAGCCCTTTCGGGTTTCCATCCATGTCTGTTTTGCTTGTGGACATGCCGTTTTTTTGTGTTTTTTTTTGTTTTTTTTTTTTGCCGGTGGGACTTTAAATTTAGTCTCGCTGATAGGACTTTGGGAGAGAGGGGTCGTTTATGCCCGTGGATTGTATACGGTTTTGCAGGATGTATAATCCAGACCGTAGGGCCGGTGTGCTCAATTCGCCTGCGACTTGGAGCATTCACGCGTAGTATTTCTTGAGATATCGGCCATTGATGGATGGCATGGGCCTTTCTCCTTCGGCATTTATCAGCTGGTGGGATCCTCCATCAAACACTTTCTCGATGATGTATGGTCCTTCCCAGTTTGGCTCGAATTTTCCCTTGGCATGTCGATTGGGGATGATCGGTCTTTTAAGGACCAACACCAATTCGCCTTTCTTGAAAGCGCGGAGACGGGTTATCTTGTCATAAGCTCGTGACATTTGGGCTCGATATAACTCCAGATTTTTCTGTATCGTGAGCCTCTTTTCTTCGAGGGCATCGAGCTCTTCAAGCCAAAGGAGCACGTTTTCCTCCTCCGTCAACTCATCCTGAATGGCCATTCTTAAGCTTGGAAATTCGAATTCGAAGGGGAGGACCGCCTCCACTCCGAAGAGCAATGAGTATGGAGTGGATTGAGTTGGAGTACGGTGCGTGGTACGATATGCCCACAACGCCTCGTGAAATTTGAGATTCCAGACTCTCTTGTTGGCTGAAGCATTTTTCCTCAGGAGCTTGCATAGAGTCTTATTAAAGGCTTCGGCTAGTCCATTGGCCCTTGGATTATAATTAGAGGAATATCTCCAGTCTATCTTGTGCTGAGTAGCGAACCTTGAGACTTTGAAACTCTTGAAAGAAGGCCCGTTGTTAGAAATGATTCTTCTTGGTGTACCGAAGCGGTATAGAATATTATGCTGGAAGAACGTCAGAACATTTTCTGTCTTGACTTCATTTAGCGGGACAGCTTCAGCCCATCTGGAGAAATAGTCAGTTGCGGCCAATATGAACCAGTGGCCTCTGGATGACGGAGGATCAATTGGGCCAACTATGTCGGTCCCCCAGACTTCGAAGGGCCATGACACCACTGTAGGATGCAATGGATTGGGATGCTTATGAATGAAATCACCGTAAATTTGGAAGATATGACATTTCTTTGCATGCTCTCCGCAATCCCGTATCATAGCAGGCCAGTAATACCCAAGCTGTTTAATTTGAAGTCGCATCTTGGGGCCAGATTAGTTAGCACCGCAAACGCCCGAGTGAACTTCTTTCATGACCTTTTGGGCTTCGGCCAATGACAGACACCTGAGCCAGAGTTGGTCATATGACCTGCGGTATAGCGTATCATTTACAAACACGTATCGGAGAGCTCTCTTCTTCAGCTGAATCCTTGCAGATTTTCCTTCGGGCAGCTTGTCGTATCGGAGGTACTCTATGAAGGGTTCTCTCCAATCGGGCTCGTCTTGAATGATCGAAACTTCTTCGGCAGGACTGCTCTTCTTTTCCGCACTTTCCTCTTCTCGTAGAGAGACTGGGGGTAGAATTTGCCGGCTCCTGAATGTGATCAGAATTTCGTCCATGTCAGGATTAACCAGCTCCTTGGCTAAGCGGGCGAGTACGTCAGCCTTTCCATTCAATGCCCTAGGAACTCTCATCAGCTCAATATAGGTGAACTGTTTCATAAGCTCCGCCATCCGGCTTCTGTACCGAGCTAACTCGGGTTTGTATATCTTATAGTCGCCGCTTACATGGTTGACAACAAGCTGGGAGTCACCGTAAACCCGTAGCCGAAGGATTTCCATTTCTATGGCGAGCTCCAGACCAGCTATCAGAGCTTCATACTCAGCCTCATTGTTTGTGCGAGGCTCGGTGAGAGAAAAAGAACGTCGTAGGTTTCCCATCGATAGCGTGATGAACACCAATCCTATCCCCGCTTTTATCTGTGGGATGCTTGATTTGCCGGAGGTCCTTATTGATGAGGCTCCATCGAAGTAGAGCTCCCAACATGGCTCACCTTCCTCGAGGTGCAGCACTTGTTCGTCGGGTAACTCACAATTGAGCGGTGACCCCTCTAATATGGGATGAGAAGCAAGGAAGTCTGCAAGAGCTTGCCCTTTTAATACTTTCTGAGGAGTATAAACTATGTCAAACTCAAGTAGCATGACAGCCCATCTTGACATTCTACCGGCTAGTCTTGCTTTGGTCATTAATTGTTTGAGCGGGTCGACCTTAGAAATCAGCATAACCCGATGAGTGAGCAGATAATGCCTCAGCTTCTTCACAGCGAACATCAGAGCCAGGCATTGCTTTTCGATCGGGGAATAATTGTGTTCCGCCCCGACTAAAGTTCGACTGAGGTAGTAGAGGGCATTCTCTTTTTCCTCCTCATTGTTCTAGGCAAGAAGAGCACCGAGTGACTCATCTAGCGCGGCAGTGTAAAGAATCAGCGGTTTATTTGGAACGGGAGTGGCCAGCACTGGAGGGTGCAACAAGAACTGTTTGATACTTTCGAACGCTTCTTGACATTCGGCATCCCAGACAAAAGGAGCTCCTTTCTTCATGAGCTTTGAGAAGGGCCTACATCTCTCCGATAAATTTAAGATAAACCTTCGTATATAAGCAAGCTTTCCTTGAAAAGATCTTAGCTGCGTCAGATTCTTCGGAGGGGGCATCTCCATGATGGCCTTTATCTTGGATGGGTCAACTTCAATCCCTCGATGTCGGACTATGAAGCCCAGGAACTTTCCCGATGACACGCCAAAAGCGCACTTCAGAGGATTCATTTTCAGATCGTACTCCCTCAGTCTGGTGAGAACGGTCCTAAGATCTTGGATGTGATCGGCCTTGGCTTTAGTCTTGATGACCAGATCATCAACATCACATTCGACGACTTTATGAATTAGGTCATCAAAGATATTGGTCATTGCCCTTTGATATGTAGCACCTGCGTTCTTCAGTCCGAACGGCATCACTTTGTAGCAGTATATTCCGATCGGGGTTCGAAATGTTGTGTGCTTCTCATCCTCAGGCGACATCTTGATCTGATTATACCCAGACGAGCCATCCATAAAGGTGAACAGCTCGTAATTTGAGGTGTCATCGACCATCATTTCCATGACCGGTAGCGGGAAGTCGTCTTTAGGACATGCCTTGTTTAGGTCCCTGAAATCGACACAAACTCGGATCTGCCCATTTTTCTTCTTCACTGGGACTATGCATGCGATCCAGTCCGCATATTTCTCTTCCCTAATGAAGCCGGCATCGATGAGTTTCTTGGTTTCCTCGATGACCTTTTCTTCCAGTTCCCTTCTCATTCTTCGAGGAGCTTGTTTGACTGGCTTAGCATCAGGAGATATAGCCAGCTTATGCACGGCCAATTCAAGGGAAAGGCCAGGCATTTCTTTGTATGTCCACACGAAGCAGTCGACGAACTCATGCAGCAGGGCAATTATCTGCTCTTTCATTTCCTCTGACAAGAGTAAGCTGATGTAGGTCGGCCTTGAATTATCGGGCATTCCTAAGTCAATCTCGGTTAGCTCGTCAAAGGTTGCTTGTCCGCCATCTTCGAGCTCTTGAGGAGCTTCTCCTGGCTTGGCTAGCTCGTCATCATCATTTGATCTTTCGCTAGCTTCACCAACATGGATCATGTAGCATGCCTTGGAATCAGGCTGGATGAAACCTATGCCCCGTCTATCTGGAATTCGTCCATCGATGAGTGCTCGGACCTGAGGCGGATGCCATAGCCCTTCATAAAACTTTGCTTCGGACTCCGTTTGATATAACCGGCATCCGCACCTTTTGAAATATTCCCGCATCTCAGGCGCATAGTATCTGGGATTGAGGACGGCTCTTATGCCTCTCTCATAGGGAAGGCACGCGACAGAAAAATCGTCCGGGTGCACAACGGGGTTTGACCCATAAAACAGGATGCCCTTCTGTCCACTTTTCCTCCCGGGAACGTAGAAAGTTTTCAGCTGGTCCACGTTAGAGACTGACAATGCATCGAGCTCTTTGCATATCCGTTCCGGCACCCTTGTAATGGCCAGGGACCCTTCTGTAATTTCGAAGGTCTCTCATAGTTTCGCTTGCTGTATGGGGGTCTAATCTGCACAGCTATTGCACGGCAGGTCCTCTTCCTCCGACACTTCAGTGTCGCTGCCAAGATAAGGGCGGACTTTGCTGCTAAATGGGCTTTCAGTATCGGATTCGTCTGTATCGCTACCGAAACCAGGGCAGGTTTTACGGAAGGACGGACTTCCAGTGTCGGACTCATCAGTGTCGCTACCGAAACACGGGCGCACTTGGGCATTTTTGCTTTTGAAAGTGATAGCCGGCTCAGATTTGCTTTTGAGTCTTGAGGCTGCTCTATCCTTAGTCAGTTGTAGCTTAGTATTTTGGTGGTTCATGAAGTACCGAGAATCTTCATATCGGACTTCATGCACACCGAACGGATGGATGTCTCCGTCAATGCATCTTTCTTCGCCATTTTTAGTACACTTCATGCATTGATGAAGAGTTGACGGAATGATGCCGTAATCTTGGAGCCACGACCATCCTAAGAGAATTTTATAATACGTGTCAGCGTCGATCACGTATATCTTAGCTTCAGTTTGCAGATCCCCAAATTGATTGGCAAAGCTATAGACCCTAGAACTTGCTGGCAGTTCTGATTGAAGCCTTGAATGACAATCCTTTCCCTTGACAGGTGTCGAACGTCCATTGACAAACTCTTCAGAGTCCGCAAGTTCATGATGTTCACTGAGGACCCCGGATCAGTCAATATGCGATTAATCCGATTCCCGTCGTTGTACCCGGTCACGTAAAGCGGCCGATTATGCTTAGCCATTCCCAGTAGCAAGTCTTCGTCCTTAAACGTAATTGCGGAGGCATGCAAAGCGTACTGGGCTTCTTTCATATAATTTCCGCAAAGCGAGCCTGATACTACTCAGGGTGTTGTAGAGCGTGAATGACAACATCTCTAAGCTCCTTAGATAGGATCAAGGCATCATAGATGCTCAGGAGAGACGGAAGCTTCCAGAGATGACCCAAGACATTATAGTCCACCGAGAAAGGACTTGAGTTTTCATTAGTCGGTTCTCTACCATCCTCCTCATTAGCTACATGTTTTTCCTTTCCTTTTGGGGCGTTGCCCTGATTTGGCGGCAGAGCCCTGCCGCTTCTGAGCTGGATTTGGTTGGCCCTTATGGCGAGCTCCTCGTCCTCTTCGGGAAAACAGAGCTCCTCCTCAGAGTCGCTGCCAAGATGGATGGCGTAGCAGGTCACTATAGGAAACTCTTCATTGGAGTCTTCCTCTAACTTCTTCAGAATTTCAGCCGTTTCTATAGGAAGGAACTCCTTCAATTGAATCAGAGTTCTTTCCTTCTGTTCATAGTTTTCGAGGGAATCGATATATTTTTCAATGGTCGATCTTCCTGCAGACTCTTTTTCGCTCCGAGCTGCACTTTTCTTCTTCTTGAGCTTTTTGGATTTTGAGCCTGATGGAGCCGCATTGGCAGCTGGAATGGTAAGCCTCTTCTGCCCTTCCCATTCCGTCCTGGGCCCTTTCCGAAGTAGCTTTATCATCTTCTTCATCTTATTAGATATGTGCGTACTCCACGGAGGCCGCGGTGAGTCCGTTTCATTTCTCAGGGCAGCGGGTTCGGCTGTCTACTCCCAGAAGGCTTCAGCTTCTGTCTGTATAAAGTTGGTGGTTGCAACTTGATTGTTCACCAACACACTTTTGGACAGCTCGATCTCTCCAGCCTTGTACTGCTTCTCGACCCAGTCTTTGAAGATATAGCAATCCTCAATCGCATGGCTCACGACTCGGTGGTACGGGCAATACAGGGGATTGTCGGTCATTTTTGCTTCATGAGGTCTTTTCGACTCCGGCAATTGTAGACCGTTGTTCAAGGCATCTTTAAATATCTTGTGGACCTTGTCCCTTCTGAAAGAGTAAATCTTATTCTTTTTCTCCTCTAGGGAAGGCCCTTATCCTCCCAGCAATGGCTTCCGAGACCGGTTGGTTTTGGAATCGCCTGCCCTTCGTTTGTCTTCATTGTTGGACGCATTGAAGACATTGGTACTGCTGGAATTCCCGCTTCTACGGTTGTCGTCCCGCTTGCTTTTTCAAGTCTTGTTTCTCTGAGAGTCCGGGGTAGACTCTTGCTTCGAGCGTTTCAGCATTTGGACTTTCTTGGTTAGCTCTTGAAACGTCTTGAGGCCTGCTGTACACAAGAATGGGACCATCCAATTGCTGAGGTTCCCAATGAGAAGGCTGACGGACTGGTCCTGCTCCAGAGGTGGTTCGCACTTGACTTTGAGATTACGCCATCGGGCGATAAAGTCGGTGTTGCTTTCATTATTCCCCGGCTTGGTCCTCACAAGGTCAGCAATGGAGATTTTATCACTGACACTCATGAACCTTTGCCGAAACAGAGACTCCATATGGGCAAAGGCAATGACAGACCCGTCTGGTATACTCACGTACCAGTCGAAAGCGACACCGGTCAAGCTGTTGACAAACTGACGAAGAAGGAGAGCATCATTGCCTCCTGTATTTCCGCACGATGCTTTAAAGTGGGCGACGTGCTGATTTGCATTTCCCGTCCCGTCAAATCTTCCGAACTTAGGAATGACGTAGTCGCTGAGGAACTCAATCAGATCCTACTATGCGGGATATGGCCGCCCACTACTGCCAATTTCTTTATGAGCTTCGGCTTCGGCCACTAATGTTTTAACCTTGCTGGTGACCAAATTCATTATCCGATCTTGCGTTAGCGGGATAGTGCTATCTGGTGCCAAGGCATCCCCGGAAACGGAATGTGGTCGGCTTTCGTGCGGCTCGACCAATCTTGGACCCAAAGGGACAGGCATCGGCCGCTTCAGATTGTCATCATCTGGCTCATGAGTAGCGACTTGTGCTTGATTGGGAGGCGCTCGAGCAATTTGAGCCGTAAGCTACATCACAACGTTCGTTAGGTCGTCAATTTTCGAATAGAGCTTGGCCATCTCTTTATCCTTGCTCCTGAGCTGTTTTCGAAGATCTTGAAGCAATTCTTACTCCGCGGTCCTGGGGCGGAAAGTCGGCTCTTCCTCGCTGTCCGAGCCAGATTCTATATGGACTGAGGGGTCTTTCTGCCTATCATCCTCATCGAGAGGGTTTTCATCATCCAACGGAGGCGGCTGTTCTTGGGAGGCGGCAACCATATTCAAGCCAGATTGGGCTTAGGATGTGGTAGCCCCATCCTTGCTTTTGCTGCGAAGGTTGTCGCCGGGGCGCCCACCCGCCATATAGACCGTATGGATAACATATCCAGCCATCTTTTTATTATCGGCAACTGATTTCTCGGATCGCTGTCTTGACCCTCCTGTTTTGCTAACGGGCAGTCGACTGAAGGCGGCTGACCGGGCCAGATTCTTGAATGGTGATGACGCTTCCTTTCTGGATTTGCCCCGCTGCTTTCGTGCGGCACAGAGCGCTTGATAGACTCTTGAAGAGACAGTGCCATACTTTTTCTGTCGAGGCCGGGACACGTCTCTTTGTAGCGACGTTCGGACCGCTGTCTTCTTGATTCTGGCGGTCATGGCATTTTTCTGAACCCACTTCAGAGGTTCGAAGGAATTGCTGATTTTTACGGCCGACTCAGCCATCGTCGCGGAGTAACAATGCTCTTGGAACCTCACAAGACTCCACATGGCCGAAGTCCTGGCCCTCTTGTTGGCTCGATACCTGAGCCGCTTCTTCCTTAACTTTTTTGTTTTAAGCACTTGGCAGACTTCGGCTCTTCGGTAAGACGCCGTAGACCGAGTGATAGAGAGGCCAGAGAAGACGCCCGATCATGCATTTGTTGAAGTCATCGCCTGAGCTCGTCCGCAACGTTTGATGTTGCCCTTTGTATCGGAAGTCTTGCCCCCAGCTGGAGCACCAGAGAGTCGTTCAGACACCGTCTTAAGTTTCGGTTGTGGTGCCTTAGCGATCACAACATTCGGCCTCTTGCCCCTTGAGACCAGCTTGGCCACCTGTTTTGCCGGGATTTCTGCCAGATGAGCGCTTCCAGCAGGGTAGATGATGACGGAACCAAACTGGCGGGACAGTTCCTCCCACTGTCGACTGAGACTAGCGGGAGAACCACACGAGTATTGATCTTGACCATGTATGGAATCGGGGTCGCATCAGAAGCTGGATCCATCTTAGGAGACATTGTCGTTGAAAGTTGATTGCTGCACGGGAAAAAAACATTATTTTAGTACAAATATCGGCATATATGTTAAATGAGTTCGCATGAACACTTGACCCGAGATATGGGAGGAGATAAAGGTCCCACTGGGCGTGCCAGAATCTGTAGGGTGTTTTTCGTCCCCCCATTGAGATGGGAACACGCGCGCGCTTGTTGGGCGCATAACAGATTCCCCTACCTAGGGTAGGCTGGGGTTTATTGATTGTGGGGATCCGAATCTCCAGCAGCCGCGGACTAAGCTGCCGTTAATTACCCCTCGCCTTTGGAGCGAGAGAACCTCCGATTGACGGGTCAAACAGGTCATGCGAACTCAATGTGCAGTGTACATGTGTTGTGTTTTGAAAGGGATTTTGGATATATCGGGGGGGCCCGCAGAGTTTTTACGAGGGTCCCTCCACCCGGATAGCGGGCTAGGGGTCAATGGGGCTAGCAGACCCCTTGCGGGGTGCGGGGCAGCACCCTGTTAGAAATTTTTTTATAACGGGGGACAGTGTTGTAGAGTATGTGTGTGTGTGTGTGTGTGTATACATATATATATAAGGGAAGGGGCATCCAAAGGATGCATGGGAGAAAGCACCAACGCCTCACGTACGCGGCACGCGGGCACTCGGGGGGTTGGCGCTATCGCCTTGGGCGCTCGCGTCTGGGGCGCCAGGGTGCTAGCGCTTTGGGCGCTCGGGCGCTAGCGCCTCACGTGCCAGGCACGTGGGCGCTCGGGCGCCAGCGTTTTAGGCGCTCGGGCGCTAGCGCTCGGGCGCTAGCGCCATACGTGCCAGGCATGCGGGCGCTCAGGCGCTAGCGCTGTTTCCCCCAATTAGAGCAAGGCTCTGTTTTAAAATTAAAAATTCAAAAATTGAAGCAGCGCTTCAGATCCAGCGCTAGACGCGCTGCGCGCTACGTGTCAAACACGGGTGCTCTAGCGCAGGCTGCGCTGCGCTCTGCACTGCGCGCCACGTGTCAAACGTAAGTGTACTAGCGCAAAGTGCGTTGCGCTCTGAGCAGCGCACCACATGCAAAGCACGGGTGCGCCAGCGCTGGAATTAAAAATTCCCCACCGTTAGATCAAAAGATCTAATAATGATAAATCATTAATCAGAATTAAAATTCTGTTATGGAAAGATTTTCTCAATCATGTTAAAAACAAGAAGATTGCCTTCTGTAAAACAGAAGCCCTAGGATCAAAGATCCAACGGTGAGAAATATCCCCAAATCAATCAGAGAAAGATCTCTTTAACTGATTTAACAAATCAACTTGCCCTATATAAAGGCCCCAAGACTTCAAGTCTGAGATATAGAGAAACCCCCCTGCAAACTTTGAGAAAAACTCAAAGAGAAAGAAAAGCAAGCTCTTAGAAAAAGAAGATCATTTCTTCAAGGTAAAGAATTAATTCTTGAACAACAGAGATGAAATCATCTCATTAAAAAAGAAGAACTATCTTCTTAAAGGATCACAGATCTACAAAAGACCAAGGTCTTTGATAAAAAGAAAAAGATCAAAAGATCTAATCATAAAAATAAAAGAAGTATTTACTTCATTCACAGATCCTTGATCTACAAAGGCAGAGCCCATTTATAAACAAGAACTTTTGTTCTTGAATCTTGAGGCAAAGCCTCCTTTAAAAGAAGAACATAAACTTGTTCTCTGATCACAAATTTGATCAGATGTGCTTTGTGCTACTGAACAGTGCCTTGCACTCATGAACTGTGCCTTTGCGCTCCTTGGACCGGCGCTCAGCGCCAAGACGTGCCACGTGTCAACCACGGATACAACTTGCGCTATACGCTTCTGAAATAGCGCACTGCGCTCATGGGCTGGCACTCGGCGCCAAGCGCAACACGTGTCATTCACGCATGCGCCAGCGCAATGCGCTCATGGACTAGCGCTCAGCGCTCACAAACTGGCATCTGCGCTTAGCGCAGAGCGCAACACTTACATGCGCACCACGTGGCAGAAGCGCACTGCAATTTTTTTTTATTGGCGCAAAGCGCCTAGCGCACCATATGTTGCGCTCAGTGAACACAAATTGTTCTTTAATGAGCCAAGGCTCTAATGAATGCTATGCATTCAACACAAGACAAAAAATGTCAGGACCTAATGCTTAGCATTATTAAAAGGGCCAAGCCCAAATAAAGGCTCAATAGCCAGAACAATAAAATGTTAAACATTTACTGGACTTAGCTCAACACTGGCCATAAGTCCTCAACTCATATCAATTGAGCCCATATGCTCATAAACCTTTCAACAGACTTTAGTCCCAAATTGGACTATAGATCTCCCAACCAAAATTGGTTCAAGGGTACATCTCTGAACTCCTCTGATATTTGTCGTTGTAATCCTTCAACGTCTTCAGAGAGGCGACGAGTCCCGACAGCCATACATTCCACAGACTACGATATCTTTAAACTGGACTGTGGGGTCCTTAAGCCCATGGACTACGATGTCCTTAACCTGGACTGTGGGGTCCTTAAACCCATGGACTATGATGTCCTTAACCTCGGACTGTGGGGTCCCTTTAAACCCACGGACTATGATGTCCTTAACCTTGGACTGCAGGGTCCCTTTAAACCCACGGACTACGATGTCCTTAACCTGGACCACCATGTCCTTAAACTGGTAATGGACCACCATGTCCTTAAACTGGTAATCGACTGCAATGTCCCTAAACTAAACAATAGAGTCTAAATGCTCTGTTGCTGGATCTAAACGATCCCGTTAAGTTGATCTTAGTCTAAAATTAGACTAATGTATCCTTAACATAAGTTTAAGTTGATCTTAGTCTCAAATGAGGCTAACGTATCCTTAAACCCAACCCCAAACCCAAATCTAAGAAGATACGGATTTGGACTAATCCACGCCCTATGGGCGACAACATAAATTAGTCTCCGTATACAATCCACGGGCAACCGAAAATAAAACAAACACACATGACACGAAATGACCATCTGGAGAAGGAGAAAGTTGTTACCGCGATGCGGTAGCATAATTAACTGCAAGGACTTGCGCCTGCAGGGAAGAGCGTCCCCACAATCAAAAACCCCTCAAACGAGGGGGAATCTGACGAAGTCTGCTATATCGGCCGCATCCGTTTAAACCTTCGATACATGGTGTCATAAATCAACTTGGTATCTTCGGAGAGGTGGACGGATAGCACCAATTAGCATCTGCCCCGAATTCAGGCAAGACGGATCCACACAGTCTCGTCTCCGTGTTCGGCGGGGAACAGATTCTGGCACGCCCGGTGGGACCTTTTCCACTCCACACTTCGTGTGTCGTGTTCGCGAACGAATCGCGGTTTGCTATGGTTGCCTGTGGATTCGAAGTACTTAGATTTGGTGTCTTGCTCCGTGCAGAAAACAGAAAATTAATGGCTTCAAACTGCACTAACTGCGATTGCGACTCTCGCTCCGTCCCGTCTGGAGGAGTGACTTACGAGCCCCGAGCGGCCTCCATCTTCGCTATGCCGGTGGAACAGGTAACTCAAGCCACCACTGGGCTATTCTTCGGAACTATACTCCCACCGATGAGCTTCAATGCCCCGATGTTGTCGCAAGAAGCTCCAAAGAAGTCGGTCTTTGATCGACTTACCACTACTACGATCCCTCTTAACGGGTCGTCCAGCTCCAACGCCTCAGCCTTCGCCAGATTGGGCCAAAGTTCATGTGGGCCCATGATGAAGCCTGCAATTCCAGAAAAGGTTATTCCGAAGAAGATAGCCATCCCTGCTCCCGATGTCGTCAAGGAGGCTTCTCCTGCCAAAGGGTCGGTCTTCACAATACTGACCGTTCCGGCTCCCGCTTTAAGAAAAGTCCTCAAACCTACTTCCTCCGTCCAGAGGTCTGTCTTTGGCAGGTTAGACATTGCTTCTCAACGGACGTCGATCTTCAAGAGGCTGGTACCAGCAGCGCCTCACCAAAACAGGGGGCATGACGAAGTCACCCCTAAAGTTGAAACAATCCCAACGGCTAGACACGCTCGACGTCGCCACTGGCGCCGAGTAAGGAAGGCTAGGGGAAACTCCTCCTCTGGGCTAACTCCACCAGCCCCAACGATGGAAGTCAATGCTGCTGTTCCAACTGGGAACAGCTTCGAGCTGCTTAACAGGGTGCGCAGGAATTCACCCACTGCCATACTGAAAAGATCTTCTCCACCCATGGAGAATGTTATAGAAAAGAAGCCGGAACAACCCCCTCAATGGTTGTCCTCCAAAATTTACAAAGTCTGGCGACGGGTTCAGGACTCGGTAATTGATCAAGATTACTCTCGCCGGTAGAAAAAGGTGAAGGTTCAGCAGAAAGAAAACCGTCTTGTCAAGCCACAAAGGACGACAACTACCTGGGTGCCCGCTGCAACGGCCCCCTCAACGTCAACGGCTCAGAAGAGAAGGAGGCCGGAGAAAGCCCCTGTGACTACGGCAGAACGCAAAGACGCTGAGACCAAATGCCCCAAGTCTAGGGGCATGACGGTGCATACTGTTTACATGGCTTCCGAAAAAGAGGAAAGCCGCACTTCGACGGGCCACCGACCGCTCACCAGATCCGTGACAAAAGCCCAGGAGCAGCAATAGAAGCTTCAGGAAATGCTAACGCAAATGGCTGCACTCACCGGGCCAAAAGAAAGCCCGGAAGCGTTATCAGAGCAGCGTCATGAACAGGAAACCAATGCTGACTTCCTCCGCAGAGTCCTCGAAAGAAGGACAAAGAGGCAGCGGAACAAGCTGCTAATATAAAACGAATGGTGCTTCTCTTCCAAGACATGGTCGGGATGATATTATAACCAGAACCTCCAGCTGAAGACCTTCCTATCATCATTGAAAACGATAGAGGGGAGACATCGAACCCACCTCCGGCTCTTTCAGCAGCCAAAGAGGAAACCATCTCAAAAGCCACGCTCGATGATTATATAGCTCAACAAATACGAGCTCACCGAGCGAATGAAGCGGCCGGCCAAGTTTTTAAAACTGGGCGACCATATCCAGGCTGGTACGACCAAATAAGTTACCCGCCGGGATATACGATCCCTAAATTCCATTGTACAAGGGGACAGGCAATCCCCATCAACATGTCGCTCAGTTTAGGGCTCTATGCGGCAACACTGGAGGCGACGACAAACTGTTGCTTCGCCAATTCGTCGGCAGCTTAGCGGAAACGGCCTTCGAATGGTATTCAGAGCTGCCTAACGACTCTGTTAAAACATTTGCGGAGATGGAGTCGCTATTCACTCAACGGTTCGCAAGCACCAGCGAAGGCACCCCGATCACGGCATTGATCAACGCCAGAGTAAAGCCGGGAAAGACGTGGGTGCAATATGCAATCCGGTGGCGGAACCTATGGTCGAAATGCGAACGGCGCATCGAAGAAGCTCCTGCCGTGGGCATGTTCATGTGGACCCTTGACCCTCAGTCGACTATCTCCCAATTCATGATGTTTTTCAAGCCGACCACGTTCCAAACCTTGATTGACAAGTTGGCCCAAATGGACCAGATGGGCCATAGACCATCTCCTTCAAAGACGGATCCTCGGAAAGAAAAGGGGAAAGGAAAAGCGACTTTCGTCGCCAGTACTCAATAACAGCCGAGCAACTTAAAGTTGTTTGCTTGCCAAAACAATATGCGTCCACGCCCATCCCTCGAGGAAAGACTGGGACGTCCTTACTCATTTCCTCAGAATAAAACGAGGAGACTGTTCGAGCCGGCAGTGCGCAACAGATTCATCAATCTGCCAGATCCAAAACGTCCGTTGCGGCCAAACGACGTCAACGATCCCAATTACTGCCCCTACCACCGAGTATTGGGCCATCCGATCAAAGACTGCTACGTCTTCAAAAACTGGATTGAGGACCAATACCAACAAGGTAAATTTGCATTATCCAAAAACTGGAAGGTGAGCCCGCCACAACCTCACGCCCCTAAAAAAGTGGACATGCCGGGAACATCGTGCTCATTCATAAGGGAAGCCCCATGGGAAGTTGTTCTTTCGGCAAAGACAAAAAGAATGCCGAAGGATCTCCAAACATGTCCGGCGATCAAGTGGAAGAATCCACTGGAACCCGAGATCGTCGAGGGAATGCTGAAGCCGCACCCAACTCCAAAAATTGGTGGTGATAGTCAAAGCGCTCGCACCCAGCCGTCAAAGTCTTCGAAGAAGAAGAAGAAGATTCAAAAGCCCGTGAAGCTTGATAACAAGCGCACAGACCAGCAAAAATAAATTGACGCCCTGAAAGAATACAACCAGAAGGCGCGGACCCCGATCACACTCCAAGAATTTCTCAACAATATCCTTGAAAACGGAGATGACGATAATAACGACAGGGATGACTCGTCAAAAGAATCTAAGGACTATATGGCAAGTTGCCACATGATCTCTCATTCGGCATTAACTAATGAAGAAACGCACTCGGCGATAGAACACAGCACAAAAGAGCTGGGGGCAGGATCGAAGCCGAAACCCTTAGAAGTGTCTGACGAGATGATCGACTTGCTACTGAACGAAGCCCGTCAGAAAAGCAAAGCCAATCGAGAGCGTGAACTGGCTATATTCGAAAAAGCCAAACGCCGACGACTGGAGGAAAAGGTCGAGACACCCCAACTGGAGCAAAGCATCCCTACAGCCAGCAAAAGCAACCTTAAAGTAAGGAAACGATTCGCTAGGGCCTTGGCAATAGGAATGAAGTTGCCCTCTCTCAAAGGAAATTCCCCTGGCAATATACGTCTTGATGAAACGGACGTACATCCTAACTTCTGCCTATACCATCAGAAGATTGCACACCCTACCGAGGAGTGCATAGCCTTTAAAAACTGGTGGCAGGGATATATTGCCCATCGACAACATGTTAAACGAGTAAAGCGCAAGGCTCGTCAGGAACAGAAAAGCACGACGGATGAACGCGAAAGAGCTGCTGGCAACTGTCACATAGCCGACACCAAAGGATCGCAAGTTGTCACCTTTGGAAGCGACTCTGACAAAGAAATCGCCCTCAGCCCTCTCTTCAAGGAGTCCACCTCTGACACAAAACATGCGGAGATTTGCGGCAAAATCTAGCTGCGTAATCGTACGATATGACCGAAACGTCGTTAAACTACTACCAACCCGCAGCACCCTCAGGCTGACGTGGTAAAAAAAAGAAAAAGAAAAAGAAAAAAAAAGAAAAAACGGCATGTCCATAAGCGAAATGGGCACGGATGAAAACCCGAAAGGGCTCCGTGAGTAAAAACAGCAGGGCTACCGGTGAGTTTTTGTGAAAACCCGAAAGGGCACAACCTCGTTAAAAGACACTTGCAGGGTCCTCTCGACCTTGTGAGGAGAAACCATCTGCGTGAGATCCTTACGACTCACAAGGGAGCAACACACTTAAGGATCCCCACGATTCCTAAGGAGAAATTACACTTGCGAGGTCCTCACGACTCGTAAGGAGAACCCTTTATGAGACCCTTACGGCTCATAAAATTCAAAAGCCTTAGTCGACAGGATCCTAATCCTGTTCGCTAAGACACCTTTGTTCGACATCGACGTAGGAAAATGATGATTCGCTCCTGGCAATATCCCAGTTGTAGCGGTGCTGATGCCGAAATCAGTGTCTAATTCCAAGCTTGCACCAAGAAGCTAGCAAGCCACACATGCATACGAAATAGCCGAAATGATGGGGCAACTTGCAACAAAATCAGCAAGTAAAAAAATGTATGCATGGAAAATAGCCAAAATGATTGGGCAACTCGCAATAAAAAGCAGCGAGTAAAAATAAAATAAATAGCCGAAATGATTGGGCACCGCGAAAAATAGCCGAAATGATTGGGCAATCGCGACCTTCGCGATGTAAAAGCTGAAATGACAGAGCATCACGGAAAGAAATAAAAATAATAATAATAATAATAAATGAAACTCCTGCCCTACAGGTGATATCACATCGATCCCTGTATACAATCCAGGGGCGCAAACGAAGAGGGAACCATATCATCCCACCAAGCTCCATCAGAAAGAGAGCCAAGTCTCAACGGTCATATCTGCATCCCAGAAGACCAACGACAGTGTTCCTCCTTATGCCAGCAAGGCAAGGAAGCGACACAACGAAATGGAGCCACGGCATAGTCCCTAGTTCCAAATATCGACGGTTCATAGACAACCTAGAGACAATCTCGACATTCGTCGCAATATTGCAGACGCAATGTCAACAACGGCGTTCCTTCACAGTCCAGCAGGATGCAGACGCAACGTCAATAAAAGACCTCACGGTCGAAACAAAGCGGAGTGATGGCAAAATCCCAGCTCTACCTTAGCATTCGTCTCATTACACTAGACGCAATGTCAACAGTGGCGTTCCTTCGCAGTCCAGCAAGATGCAGATGCAATGTCAACGAAAGACCTCATGGTCGAAACAAAGCGGAGTGATGGCAAAATCCCAACTCCACTCCAGCATTCATCTCGTTACACCAGACGCAATGTCAACAACGGCGTTCCTTCGCAGTCCAGCACAATGCAGATGCAACGTCAACGAAAGATCTCACGGTTGAAACAAAGCGGAGTGATGGCAAAATCCCAGCTCCACCTCAGCATTTCGTCTCGTTACGGCAGACAAAATGTCACTACAGCGTCCTTCCTCCAAATAGGATTCGGACACACCAAAGCAAACGAAGCGAAGGCCAAATTCCTAGCTTCAGGGTCTTGACGGTAACTCATATAAAACCTGAAAGACCACCGGAGATCATCCCACACCAGCGCGGAGTGGTCACCACCTCAACGTTCGTCTCGATACAGCAGATGCGATGTCACCCCAGCGTCCTTCCTCCAAACAGGATTCGGACACACCAAAGCAAACGAAGCGAAGGCCAAATTCCTAGCTTCAGGGTCTTGATGGTAACTCATATAAAACCTGAAAGACAATCGGAGATCATCCCACACCAGCGCGGAATGGTCACCACCTCGACGTTTGTCTCGATACAGAAGATGCGATGTCACCCCAACGTCCTTCCTCTAAACAGGATTCGGACACACCAAAGCAAACGAAGCGAAGGCCAAATTCCTAGCTTCAGGGTCTTGATAGTAACTCATATAAAACCTGAAAGACAATCGGAGATCATCCCACACCAGCGCGGAGTGGTCGCCACCTCGACGTTCGCCTCGATACAGCAGACGACATGTCACTACGGCGTCCTTCCTCTAACAGGATTCGGACACACCAAAGCAAACGAAGCGAATACCAAATTCCTAACTTCAGGGTCTTGACGGTAACTCATATAAAACCTGAAAGACTATCGGAGATCATCCCATATCTGCGCGGAGTGGTCACCACCTCGACGTTCGTCTCGATACAGCAGACGAGATGTCACCACAGCGATCTTCCTCCAGCAGGATTCATACGCGACAATCAAACAAATGGAGCCACGGAAAAATCCCTAATTCCAAACCTCGACGGTTCACCAGCGACATAGAGACAACCGCGACATTCGTCTCGATACAACAGACGCAATGCCAGCAAACGAAGCGAAGGCCAAATTCCTAGCTTCAGGGTCTTGACGGCAGCTTATATAAAACCTGAAAGACTATCGGAGATCATCCCATACCGGCTCGGAGTGGTCACCACCTTGACGTTCGTCTCAAAACAGCAGACGAGATGTCACCACAGCGTTCTTCCTCCAGCAGGATTCAGACGCAACAATCAAACAACGGAGCCACGGCAAAATCTCTAGTTCCAAACCTCGATGGTTCACCAGCAACCTAGAGACAACCGCGACATTCATCTCGATACAGAAGACGCAATGCCAGCAAACGAAGCAAAGGCCAAATTCTTAGCTTCAGGGTCTTGACGGAAACTCATATAAAACTTGAAAGACTATCGGAGATCATCCCATACCAGCGTGGAGTAGTCACCATCTCGACGTTCGTCTCGATACAGCAGACGAGATGTCACTACAGCGTCCTTCCTCCAACTGGATTCGGACACGCCAAAGCAAACTAAGCGAAGGCCAAATTCCTAGTTTCAGGGTCTTGACGGCAACTCATATAAAACCTGAAAGACCATCGGAGATCATCTCACACCAACGTGGAGTGGTCACCACCTCGACATTCGCCTTGATACAGCAGACGAGATGTCACCGCAGCATTCTTCCTCCAGCAGGATTCAGATGCGACAATCAAACAACGGAGCCACGTCAAAATCCCTAGTTCCAAACCTCGACGGTTCACCAGCAACCTAGACACAACCGCGACATTCGTCTCGATACAGCAGAAGCAATGCCAGCAAACGAAGTGAAGGACAAATTCCTACCTTCAGGGTCTTGACAGCAACTTATATAAAACCTGAAAGACTATCGGAGATCATCCCACACCAGCGCGGAGTGGTTATGACTCATCGGGGCTCTCCAAAATGGGCCTAACCTCAAGTAAAAAGCGGCATGGCAAAATTCCTAATGCTTGCTCTTTCGACGGTCAAACTGCCTAGGAGGATTGCTTGAAGACGTCTTGTCCAGCCCCCAAAGGGATCAGAGACACGACAGTCGCGAGGCTACTCGAACAGCAAGATTGCCTATCGAGGAATACATCAGCCAATGCGACGGTACGATGGACAAAACCCTAGTACCACAGACCCTAACGGACCTCTGTCGTAAAGAGAAGAGGTTAACTGCGACGTTAGGATATTCTTGCGGGAAATGCTCAATTCATCTCGACTCGTGAAGAAATTAGTGTCTTTGCGAGAACTTCTCGATTCGTCTTGACTCGTAGGGAAAAGCCTTAGGCAATGGGGATAAGAACCGGTTTCCTAAGCACTGGGGCCCTGCAAGTCGATCCACAATGGACTCTTGCATACTATTCACGGGCCACACTCTCTAAAGTCAAATCTCGACAAGGAGGGAAACAACCGCTTACAGGTCCACTGACTTGTAGAAGGGAAAATTCTCTTATAAGATTCTTATGACTTATAAGGGAAAACGCACCTAGGAATCCTCACGATTCCTAAGGAGAAAATACACCTACGGGATCCTCTCGACTCGTAGGGAGAAAGTCTTTATGAGACCCTCACGGCTCATGAAGTTGAAAAGTCTAAGGTAGCAGATCTGAACCTGCTTCCTAAGCCATTACTACATCTCGAAGAAGACAAAACAAGATGCTTACTCTATCATCGGCCGGCTATGCTTGCTAAAGTGACATGTTGATAACAAAAGAAAGAAGAAAGCAGAGAGATGACACAAGACATTGCGAAAGAAATGCATCTTTTATTCATGAATTCAATTGGGTACAAAATACATCATATGAAAGAATAAAAAAATAAATACATTTTATTCAAAATTACACATAGTACAAAAAAAATTACTATTGAGAGGGAAGCGCTTTCAATAGTCCGATCAGCCGCTCACGCACTTCCCTCATCCCCTCTTCCTGATCAGCCGCCGTGGCCGGCTCCGCTTCGATTCGAGTCCTTTGCTGCAAGCATGATGAAATCTTCTCATCGATTTCCCGTTGAGCAGCTTCGTGACTCTGCATAATCCGCTCGATAAAGTCGAGCTTCTGTCTCAATACAAGCCCGTCCGAAATACACTGCTGCAAGGTGTTAAAGACGGCTCTCAGTTGCGCGGCGTTCGCTTCAACCTGGGCACGCAATTGAACAGACTCAGCGGAAGCCTCCTCGCGTTCCTTCCACCTCAAGGTCGCTTCTTGTTCAAAATGGCGGAGGAAGGACACACTCTGCTCAACCCATGCAGCCCGCTGGGAGTTCAATCTCATGAGCAGGACGCATAAGCTCGAGCTCATGCAAGCAGGCCTCAATCTTTCGGCAGTGGTTAACCCAAGACTCGACGACGCCTTCGTTATGGAAGTTTACAAGCGTCGCCAGCATTAGGTTAACCTCCGCAGCAAAATCCGCGGCAGATGTATGAGTCTCCATGTCGATCTCCTCAATATAGTCGCTCACCATGCGCAGACTATTCGCGGCGCTTTTCGAGGATAGACGTCGGGAAAAGGGTCCGGCCGGCATTATGACGCGAGACTCGAACGGGGCTGGAGTCGATGTGACCGCTGCAGAACAAATCACAATCAGATAACGGCTAAAGAAATAAAGAAAATACACGAAAAATAGAGTCTACTATACCGGTTGCAACAGGGGGCAAGGCTAGGAGTACCAGTGGCGCAACTGTTCTCTCATCTCCTCCTTCAATCTGTAGTACTGCAATCAAAACAAAGAAGAATCAAAAATGATTTGACTGCTGGTAAAATAAGGAACATTAGCTGAAGGCTGTACTTACCAGCGCCACTAGATGAAGCAATCTCCGATGGGAAAGGGAAGTGCGGGTTCAGCACCTGATACAAATGATCAAGAAGAACTCCTGCGAGATCACGATGGTACATGGTTAGTACACGAAAGATGTTGTCCCCGATTTAAATTTATCACAAACCCATAGCTTCCAGCATTTGAGAAGATATAAGAGAAGATGGAGGGGCAGTCACCGTCAAAGCGATAACTGGTGGCGCTTTCTCGAGTGGCACAACCTCAACGCCCACCGCAGCTGCATGCAAAACAAAGTACTGTCAGAAAATTTAGAAAAGGGGTTGCAGAATAGAATAGAAAGCAATAATCTGAAATTTACCTGGTAAGTCACCGGTCGAGACCACGACAAGGGCACCACTGGATGCAGCGACTGCCTCACCCCCCTCCGTGTTCCCGAGCACATCATTAGGGATGTCGGCTGGTATAATAACGCCCGGTGGAGAAGCAGTGACCATCGCTACACGCTCCAATGAAACGATGGTGGCTTTGGCTACCTATCCCACAGTCGCCGGGCCGTTCCTAGAAAGATCTATTGGATCCGCAACCAATGAAGATGCCCCCTCCGGAGGAGCAATCACCTGGAGAGCAGGAATCACCAAGGGAAGCTCCGTCGCAGGAACATCAATGGCGTCAACCCCCTCCACACTGATTAGTGCTTCATCGGGGTTATCTACGAAGTCCATAGTCAGGGCGCAAGTTGGACTCAGCTTCGCTGCCATCGCCGAAGTCCCTACAAAGTTTGTACGAGGATAAGGATATATATATATATATATATATATATATATCAATACAAAATATTACAAAGAGATACATGAACATACCGATGAACAAGGGAGCTTCTAGTATGGCTTGTTCAAGCCGACGCTCCTTCCTAAGGAGGTATGCTCGCCGAGGTTCAAGAGTAGACTCGTGGCCACCGGTCCACAATGAAAGTGCATCCTCGGCATCGGCTGAGACGGCCTGCTTAAGAGCCCTTTCGCCCCATTCTTCCAGAGGGCCTATGAATAATCGCCGTACCCACGGAGGGTCTTCATAAAAGATGACGGCGGGGTAAGGCCTTTTCGGGATCCTCACATTCTCAGATTCGTCCTATGAGCGTCTTATAGCCTTAGCCAATTGTGCGGCTTCCTCGGCAGACGAATCAGGAAAAAGAAGACCGCCTTATGGTGGATTAGTAACAGTCTTCTTCCCCCGCTTTGATCTAGAGCTAATGATTGCAGAAGATCGCTTCTTCGCCCTGGCCGTATGTTTTTTGAGCTGCTTCTCGGTTTTGGCAGGGAGAGGAGACTTCTTCAGGACCTTCGCCAAGGAGATATTATCACTAGGGCTAGGTTTTATCTCCGGAACCGTTACGGTATCCATCATCGTTTGTTCAAGCGAAGCCTCTGTTGGCAATGAGGTGCGAAGCCTTTCCTCCTCTTCAAAGGTTTTAAGCGAAGCAGCAATGGCTTCTTCTGTAGAGGCACCTGTTAAAACAGGAGGCGTCGGTCAAAGTATGATAAAAAAAGGAGTGAAATAAACAGCGGAGAGATAAAGATAAAGTATACCTGACTGCGCAAAGGCGGCCAATTCCTTTTCGAGGGCAGCCGATTGTTTGGAAGCTTCAATGGAAACCTCCAAATCGGTGTCATTAAGCATCCCGAATAAACCCTCGTTGGTCCCATATTCGTTCAAACCATCGCTAAACGAAGCAGGGGGTTGATTAGTGTAGGTTTTTTAACGATCAAAAATATTTTACCGCAATCAGAAACGGCGTCGCTTTGCAGCTAGCCGGTGAATACGGGTCGGTCCACAGGGATGTGTAATTTTCCTAAGTGTTCTTACGAGCTGATTCCAATGATTGTTTGGTCTTTTAATTGAGTCTAAAAACTAAGTTGTACGATGATCAAGAGACTTGCTAGGATTAGGTCTAAGGTGAGTTTGATAAGATTAATATTAACACCTCTTTCAATGCCCTCAATTAAATCTTTTTAGAAGTTATAACAATTATTAGTAAAGGGGATTAGGATGATTGGGAAGAAACGAAGTTTCTTCCTCTAGATCCTTGTCCGTCCTTTCCTACTAATTGCTCTAACCTTCATGGACGTCATGCATGTCCGGTCCTTTATACTACGGTTTCACCGTTACCTCGTGGGTAGGGTGCCGTAGGGAGCGGATCATGCATGCGTGCATGAAGTTCTAGTTATTATAAATTATTGGGCTTGAAAGAGAAGAGAGATATTCATCTCTCAATCCCTCCCTTATTCCTAACCCTAACAAGCGAGGAAATTACTCGCTCATTAGGGGATCTATTAAAATCAACATTTTAAAATTACTTACCTACTGCAGTTTAAGAAATACTACACTAGATTAAACTAGGGCAATGGAAGGATTTATCTAAGGCAAGAATTAAATTAGAAAGGTAGAGCAAGAAATTAATTTTAAACTAAGGCAGAAAATTAAATTAACTTACAAGAAATGATACTCTTCAATCCTCAAAAAAATCTGAATTTTTATTAATTGAAAAGAGGCATCCCTATTACAGTATTTTGATTACATATTTATAAGGAAATAGGAAAATTTAGGGTTACAGGATTCGCACATGTGCGATTACAAAAATACCCCCAAAAAATCCCAACCTTCGCACCGACGCACCGACACAAAAATTCTGCGCCGACACGTGCACTAAATGGCCGCGGAACCGCGGCATTAGTGGGGTTTAGGCCGCGGTTCCGCTGCCCATTGGTAGGATCGTTGACTGAAATTTATTGGGCTTCTTCTTGATGCTTTGGGCTTCCTATTTTTCTAGTTCTTTTCTCCATTTGACTTCTGGGTTTTCTCCAGATCTTCAGTAAAAACTTGTAATGATCTTTTAACCGTTCACTTTGACATTTTGGACCTTGCATTGCCTTGTACAATTGTGAATTGTTCTTCGTCTAGGCTTGACTAGGATCCTTCCATTTGTTGGTCAAAAGTCCCTTTTTGTGTCGTCTTCTGTCTTTTTCACTGTTTTCGCTCCAAGAACCTGTATCCTGTAATATGCAGCAGACATGCGTCAAAAGCACCTGTTTATTTATAAAACGAATAAGAATGGGGAATATAGTAATGCAATATTATGATATGAACAAATACCCCCAAACTTATCTTTTGCTCGTCCTCGAGCAAACTTATTATTTTATTCTCGATAAAACCTAACCGCGCTTTCGCAGGGAAACGCGATTGCACTGAGCTCGTGCAACAAGCCGTTAAACCTCTAGGTGTCCCTAGTAGGAGGAGTGTTGTCTCTTGAAGGTTTTCAGCGGATTACACCCAAAAAATCCTATCAATTTGGATTTTTCACTTTAATTCTCCAATTAGGTTTTCTAACAAGGAATTCTATTACCGTCGACTTGCAAACTATACATCCATATTCTTCACACTTCCTCATTATTTAACTTAAGATTATATATGTTCGATAGACTCATTCAGCCTTCGGCATTTCTTTAATTTTCCTTCTAAGGTTCCATCTCCATTTAGGAATTTTTCTATCAACTCTACCAAAGATACAAGTTCTATTCTTCATTCCCTTCTCTTATCTCAACTCTTAATCATATATCCCCACGTGTGTGTATAAATCACCCCTACACTTGGAAATTCAAATCAAGCAATCATACTCTTGTCCGTTGTCCACAGCACTAATTAACTGGTGAATTCACATCCTTCATGCGACTGTTAATACTTCTTGAGGTACCAACAACCGATTACAAGATATGTTTGCACTTTAAAGCGTAATTCCTAGTCTTGCAACACCCAAGGCTTTTAGCAGTGACTCCCAAACCAGTTGGTCTAAGGCACTAGGTGATGAAGCACCCTCGCTAAATATTTTTGCAGCCTTAAGTAATCACAAAGACCAATGTTCATTTTTTTTCTTTATTCACACTTATATATAAAAAAAATCATTTTCATTGTACTAAGGACTTCAGACAAGAGCATTTCAAGGTCTCCTCTACTATTCCAAGTTTCAAGGTGCGTGATTGTGCAAATTGTAGGGTATACATTTTCAGAATCTAGACTTAAGTTAGGAATTATTTTTCAAACTTATACTCTAATAAGAATATCAATATTTTTCCTTTATTTCAACTTAGCCCCAAAAGTGAACTTAAAATTTGCCTAGTTCTAAATAAACTACAAAGACATATACTTTCTGCCGTTAATCTTTAAAGAAGGTTATTTTTAGGGTTTTCAATTTACTCAGTCTAAGATCTAGTTATTCGTAGCTAGTTAACCTATTTGTCAAACTCAAGTTAGACATGGCCAAAATTGAATAAAATACTTTTTATAATTTTTGAAATTTTTCAATTTTTATGGGTTTTAAAATAATTATGCAAATGCAAAAATATGTACAAATGAATGCGAAGGAAGAAGACGTACCGAGCATACCTCCAAACTTCAACTGGACAGTGTCCTCACTGTCATGCTGCACCAAGCGGGTAGATAATGTCGGCAATGTCCTGCTTATTAATATATTTACAAATGGTACACACCCCCAAACTTATTTGAAATAAAGTTTTGGAAAAAATGATTTGGAAATTCGGGGGTGAAAGTGGAGGAATATCAATTAGTGTAAATCGGCTCCTGCAACAACAGGAGCTCCTCCGAAGGGTCCGCTGTGAAGAACGGTTTCAATCGATGCCCATTCACTTTGAATAAAGTACCGTCTTCCGGATTTTCAAGATCAACAGCACCGTGCGGATAAGCGGTGCGGACTACAAAAGGTCCTCTCCATCTAGAACGGGGCTTGCCGGGGTGATAATGTAACCGAGTATCATAGAGTAAAACCTGTTGACCAGGTTTAAATGTTTTACGCAAAAGGTGTTTATCGTGGAACACCTTAGCTCGGTTTTTAGCAATTACGGCATTATCATATGCCTCATCCCGCAGCTCTTCTAGTTCATTCAATTGCAGCTTTCGATTGCTGCCCGCATCTCTTAAAAATAAATTCAGCTCTTTTATAGCCCAAAATGCCTTATGCTCTATCTCTACTGGGAGGTGGCAAGCCTTCCCGTAAACAAGCCGGTATGGAGACATACCCAGATCGGTCTTATATGCAGTACGGAAAGCCCATAGTGCATCGATTAGTTTAAGTGACCAATCTTTACGGTTTTTAGAAACCGTTTTCTCCAAGATTTGCTTGATTTGCCGATTTGAAATCTCGGCTTGCCCACATGTTTGGGGATGATATGGCGTTGACAGCTTGTGGGTGATAGAGTATTTGCGCATTAAGGACTCGAAAGTCCTATTGCAAAAGTGAGAACCATTATCACTTATTATCACTCGAGGGTGCCCAAATCGAGAAAAGATGTGTTCTTTAAGAAATCGAACGACAACCTTGTTGTCATTCGTTTGGCTAGGCACAGCCTCGACCCACTTTGAAATGTAGTCAACGGCCAAAAGAATATAAACATTTCCAAAAGAATTGGGAAATGGTCCCATGAAGTCTATACCCCAAACATCAAAAATGTCCACAACCAAAATTGGTTGGAGCGGAATTTCGTTTCTCCGCGATATCCGGCCCAAGTGTTGGCACCGGGAGAAAGTTTTGCAGTATTCAAATGCATCCTTGAAGAGTCGTGGCCAATAGAAACCACACTGCAAAACTTTTTCGGCTGTCTTCTTTGGACCAAAGTGCCCGCCACATGCTTGATCGTGGCAAAAAGACAGCACACTCTTAACCTCATTTTCCGGTACACACCGACGAATGATTTGGTCGGAACAATTTTTAAAATGATAAGGTTCATCCCAGTAAAAATGCTTTACTTGGGACAAGAATCGAAGTTTATCCTATTTCGACCAATCTTCAGGTATCAAGCCGGTGGCTAAATAGTTTACAATATCGGCGAACCATGGTTCGCAAGAAATGGTCAAGAGTTGCTCATCGGGAAAAACATCAGTGATTGGAAGTTCAAGCGTAGGCGAAGAAGGAAGTCGTGATAGGTGATCAGCTACTACGTTTTCACATCCTTTTTTGTCCCTTATGACAAGGTCAAACTCTTGTAGTAAAAGGATCCAATGTATTAGCCTCGACTTAGCATCCTTCTTCACAAAAAGGTGGCGAAGAGCTGAATGATCTGTATATACAATGACTGGAGAGCCGATTAAATAAGGCCGAAATTTTTCAAGTGCAAACACAACCGCCAAAAACTCTTTTTCTGTTGTTGTGTAGTTTAGTTGGGCCTCATTTAGTGTTCAGCTAGCATAATAAATCACATGCGGCATTTTATTAATGTGCTGTCCAAGAACAGCACCAATGGCAAAATCTGATGCGTCGCACATGATTTCGAAAGGATGCGTCCAGTCTGGAGATGAAAGAATGGGCGCAGAAATGAAGGAGTGTTTCAAAGACTCGAATGCTTCCATGCAAGTTGAGTCGAAATCAAATGTTGTATCCTTGGCCAATAAGAGAGTCAAGGGTCTAGCAATCTTGCTAAAATCCTTGATGAACCGTCTGTAAAAACCGGCGTGGCCAAGGAAGGCTCGAATGTCTTTGACACATTTAGGAGGAGGAAGATTAGAAATTACTTCAATTTTAGCTCTATCAACCTCGATGCCGTTTTGCGAGATGACATGTCCTAAGACAATGCCTTCTCGTACCATAAAATGGCACTTCTCCTAATTCAAAGTTAGGTTCTTATCCCTACAACGGGTAAGAACTGCGTCAAGATGTCGTAAACACTCGTCGAAGGAGTCACCAAAAATGGAGAAATCATCCATAAAGATCTCCAAGAACTTTTCAACCATGTCTGAAAAGATCCCCATCATACACCGCTGAAATGTAGCGGGTGCATTGCATAACCCAAAGGGCATGCGACGATAAGCAAAAGTGCCAAAGGGACAAGTAAATGTAGTCTTGTCTTGATCCTCTTGGCTATGGGGACTTGGTTATAACCGGAATAACCATCTAGAAAGCAGTAGAACTCATGCCCCGCCAATCGTTCTAGTATTTGGTCAATGAAAGGTAAAGGAAAGTGGTCTTTCCTTGTCGCGGCATTGAGTTTTCTATAGTCTATGCAAACTCGCCACCCAGTTTGGGTGCGAGTGGGAATTAACTCATTTGCCTCATTGGTAATGACCGTGATGCCTGATTTCTTTGGCACAACATGGATTGGGCTAACCCATTGGCTATCCGAAATAGGATAAATGATACCACTATCCAGACACTTAACAATCTCCTTCTTGACAGTCTCTTTCATAATGGGGTTGAGGCGTCTTTGTGGATCCCTTGCCGGCTTGGCATCATCCATCAAGTGTATATGATGTTCGAATATGAGGGGACTAATCCCCTTGATGTCCGCCATAGACCAGCCGAAAGCTTGCCGATTATTATGTAAGACCATTAAAAGGGCCTTCTCTTGCTCAAGAGCTAGAGAGGCCGAAATGATAACGGGTAAGGTCTCATTATCACCTAAATAAGCATATTTAAGGTGCGATGGCAAAAGCTTCAATTCGAGTTTAGGAGGTGAAACAATAGATGGTAACAATGGAGTAACTGTTTCAAACTCAAAGGATTCCATCAAAGGTTCAAATCGAGTGTACGCAACCGAGTCGGATGGTTCAACTAACTCATTCGAAAAAGCAAAAGACTCAAGCTTGGGTGGTGCGTCTTCAGATTCGTCTATAAAGGTGAAGCACTCATAATCGTTGTCCGCAGTGAAAGCTGTGTCGAATTCTAGGAGAAACGCACTAGTGGCGTCAACATTGCTGTGATCGAACATGAAATTTTCGAACTCACAGTCCTCCTCCGTGATCTCATTGATCGAGCAAACATCAAGTACGTTCGCATTAGGCTCGGCAGGCTGACTCCCCAACTTGAAAATATTGAGCTCAATTGTCATATTGCCAAAAGATAGATTCATTGAACCATTACGACAATTGATCACTGCGTTGGAGGTCGCAAGGAATGGTCGACCAAGTATCACCGGAATTTGATTCCGGGGGTTAGCGACAGGTTGTGTATCCATAACAATAAAGTCAACGGGGAAAATGAAATCCCCTACTCTAATTAACACATCCTCCAACTCTCCCCTAGGATGGGTGATTGATCGGTCGGCCATTTGGAGAGTACAGTGAGTGGGCTTAAGCTCTCCAACGCCTAATTGCTCGTACACAGAATAAGGTAGCAAATTGACACTAGCACCAAGATCTAATAGTGCTCTATTGATGTTCTTGTCTCCAATTGTTATCGAAATGGTAGGACAACCGGGGTCCTTTTGCTTTTGGGGTAAAGAATTGATAAGAGCATCGCTAATAGCACTAGCCACAAAAACTTTCTTTGGTACTTGTGACTTCCTCTTTTTGGTGCATAAGTCCTTTAAGATTTTTGCATATGAAGGAACTTGCTGGATTGCATCCAAAAGAGGGATATTTATGCTAACCTGTTTGAACGGCTCAACAATCTTCTCCATTTGTGGAGTTAGTTTATTTGATCTCAACCGATTTGGAAAAGGAACATTTTAAAAGGTTGTTGAGTCCAATTTTTGTGGATCAGATTATTGAGTTGGAACGGAACCCCGTGTAGATGTGCTCGTGTTGTGAGAAGTGGGTCCGTTCGAGCTAGAAGAAGTAGAGCCGTATGAAGGATGGAGAATAGGCTCTAACGAAGAAGAAGTAGAAGAAGAAGGTGAAGAAGATGAAGAAGGGCCACCGGCAGGGGTGTCATTATTAATACCTACATTGTTTTGCAACACTTTTACCGATCTCAACGTGGTCACAGCATTTACATTATGATTCTGCTGTTGATATGCAACATGTGCGTGACCGGGATTGGGCAGTGGTTGAGATGGGAGCTTTCCTTTTTCGCGCTCGCTCAAAGCTGCATTGAGTTGTGCAATTTGTGCTTCAATAGATTTTATGTTTTGATCGTGTGAGGCACTGTTTTGCACCAAAGATTGAATAGAAGTCTCCAATCTAGCTGTAGATTGTGTAGATTGCTTTAGGAACGCCTCTAGACTTCTTTCGAGCAAGCTAACCTTGTCATTATTAGGTTGAACAAAATTGTTTGGCGGGTAAGTAGTGTTAGGCACAAAATTGTTCACTTGATTAGGGTAAGGTTGTTGTTGGAAAGGCTGTTGAAATTGAGTTTGTGGAGGTGCTTGTTGTTGTTGTGGAGGAGGAGGCCTTTGGAAATTGTTATTTCCTTGGAATTGTTGATTTTGGTTCCAAACGAAATTTGGGTGACTCCTCCACCCCGGATTGTATATCGAAGAGTACGGATCGTTTCTTTGTCGTTGCTGAAAGGCAGCATTGACTTGATCCTGTCCTTGAGTAGATGCATTATAAGGACACTCTTCGGTTAGGTGTGATGGATCCGCACAACAAGCACAAACAGTTCATGGAGGCATAACAGGGGCAGGAGAAGGCGATGAGATTTTGGTCTCAATCGCTTCTAGTTTTTTCGTAAGAGCGGCCATCTCGGCCTTCATAGCGATCGACATCTCTACTTGATGTATGCCTACCCTAGATTGACCACTAGAAGAAGATGATGTGGTCTTGGTACTCTCCCACTGAATTGTTTGTTCACTAAGATCCTCAAGAAACTGCCACGCTTCTTCATTAGATTTGGAGAGAAAGTGACATTGACAGATGGTTTCTAGCAACTGCTTCGTTGCCGAGTTCAATCTCTCGTATAATGTTTGGCAAAGTTGCCAACTTTTGATCCCATGATGAGGGCATTGAACGAGTAGGTCTTTAAATCTCTCGAAACACTTCCAAAATGGTTCGGAAGGAAGCTGTGAAAATTGTATAATCTCATTACGGATTCTAGCAGTTTTGTGATGAGGATAGAACTTTTTAAGAAAAGCTTTCACAAACTCGTCCCAATTTCTAATGGAATGTGATGCGGTGCTGTATAGCCACTTCTCGGCTAGGTCACATAAGGTAAAAGGAATGACCCTTAACCTTATAGCGTCATCACTTAATTGGGTCGTTTTCATTATAGCGCAAACATTTTGGAATTTATTGATAAAGATATAAGTATCTTCAGATTCCAAACCATGAAATTTTGGCAGCATATTGATGAAATGTAGTTTTATTTCAAAATTGTCCCCATTTGCCGGTGGGGGTGAAAAACAGGTGGGTAAAGAGGTGCGGATAGGGTAGAAGAGATCCTGGAGCGCGACTCGTGCGGGCGCTTCAACAGGCGGTTGATTCGGGTTATTCGCACCTAACGGAGGTGGAATCATTCCCGTCGGTAAGGTATTATTGGGGTTGAATCCCGACATGCCTTCGGAGAAAGAATTTGAAGGTGGAGGTAAGAAAGTGAACGGAATGTCGACTTCGGTGTCGAAGGGTTCGTCGGTCGGTACCAACGAAACACGGACTAATCGGGCGCTAGTGTCCCTAGTCCAAAGTGACATACACTAAAGGGGTAGTGTAGTCAGAAAAAAAGAAGGACAGAATGTGGAGGTAAGAGAACGTCAATGAAAGGAAGTGGTGTAGGTGAGGTGCAAGTTTTCTTTAGCGACAAGTTGCAAGTTTTGAAAAGATTTTTTTTTTTATTTATGTGAGAGTTTTGCAAAGAGGTTTTTGAAAAGAGACTTTTGACACAAATGCGATCAACCACACATGCACAATCAGGCCTAGATCTAGGGTCACCTAGGTCAGCTAGACAGCTCCTAACTGTTCCAAAGGGCTAGATAGGACCTCAAACCGCCTCTTCACCGTCAATTGCGGCCAGGTAAGTGGGAAGGAACCACAGTAGTGGGCCTAATTAAAAACCACTAGCCTTTGACACACTTGTCTAGGCACCGCAAAGTCAGGTTAGGATAAACGGCTGATGTCTATACTAGTCCTCTATCCTAATGAGCGTGACATCCTTAGGGCTGAGTCTAATATTTTTTAATTTAAGAGTGGTCAATGCAAATGCTTTAAAGTGATTTCTGGGATCCTAGGAAGGGTAATGAAATCCCCACCCAATCTGAATTTAGTCAATAGCCTCTTAAAGTCCAATTAATATATGCAAAACATTAAATTCACTTGCAATCAATTTTTTAGCGCGGCGCAAAGAAACCTGCAGAAAATTTGTTATTGAGAAGGGGGAAGAAGATTTTTAGCGCAAAGAAGTCCTGCAGAAAATTTCGCAAAAGGATATATTGTAGGTTGCAGAGGGGAGAAAGAGAAGACAAACCATGCAAAATTAAGGCGCTGACGTGGCAAGATCACCGCGGTTCCGCGGTTTAGTGCGCACAACGGCCGCGGTTCCGCGGTTGGGTAGAGGGATCAGGGCTCAGTAAAAATTCTGCTGTTCTGTACTTGCAATCCCTCTCTGTTATGATATACCAATTTCTGTTTTACCCTCTGTAAATTTCCAGATCCCAGTTTCTTCACTGTTCCTGCAAGATTCAAACAATAAAACCCTTCAAACAGATAAAAATTGATAAAATATTTTTATACTTTTTCTATTTTCAGATTTTTATGATTTTTAAAATTTATATCAACCCGAAATTACAAAAAGGAAATTTTACGCCATCCCCGGCAACGGCGCCATTTGATTAGTGTAGGTTTTTTAACGATCAAAAATATTTTACCGCAATCAGAAACGGCGTCGCTTTGCATCTAGCCGGTGAATACGGGTCGGTCCACAGGGATGTGTAATTTTCCTAAGTGTTCTTACGAGCTGATTACAATGATTGTTTGGTCTTTTAATTGAGTCTAAAAACTAAGTTGTACGATGATCAAGAGACTTGCTAGGATTAGGTCTAAGGTGAGTTTGATAAGATTAATATTAACACCTTTTTCAATGCCCTCAATTAAATCTTTTTAGAAGTTATAACAATTATTAGTAAAGGGGATTAGGATGATTGGAAAGAAACGAAGTTTCTTCCTCTAGATCCTTATCCGTCATTTCCTACTAATTGCTCTAACCTTCATGGACGTCATGCATGTCCGGTCCTTTATACTACGGTTTCACCATTACCTCGTGGGTAGGGTGCCGTAGGGAGCGGATCATGCATGCGTGCATGAAGTTCTAGTTATTACAAATTATTGGGCTTGAAAGAGATGAGAGATATTCATCTCTCAATCCCTCCC
Source organism: Agapanthus africanus (assembly GCA_030015575.1). Taxonomy (NCBI): domain Eukaryota; kingdom Viridiplantae; phylum Streptophyta; class Magnoliopsida; order Asparagales; family Amaryllidaceae; genus Agapanthus; species Agapanthus africanus. Next base: position 635,655,483 of record CM057343.1, read on the forward strand.
TTATTCCTAACCCTAACAAGCGAGGAAATTACTCGCTCATTAGGGGATCTATTAAAATCAACATTTTAAAATTACTTACCTACTGCAGTTTAAGAAATACTACACTAGATTAAACTAGGGCAATGGATGGATTTATCTAAGGCAAGAATTAAATTAGAAAGGTAGAGCAAGAAATTAATTTTAAACTAAGGCAGAAAATTAAATTAACTTACAAGAAATGATGCTCTTCAATCCTCAAAAGAATCTGAATTTTTATTAATTGAAAAAAGACATCACTATTACAGTATTTTGATTACATATTTATAAGGAAATAGGAAAATTTAGGGTTACAGGATTCGCACATGTGCGATTACAAAAATACCCCCGAAAAATCCCAACCTTCGCACCGACGCACCGACACAAAAATTCTGCGCTGACACGTGCACTAAATGGCCACGGAACCGCGGCATTAGTGGGGTTTGGGCCGCGGTTCCGCGGCCCATTGGTAGGATCGTTGACTGAAATTTAATGGGCTTCTTCTTGATGCTTTGGGCTTCCTATTTTTCTAGTTCTTTTCTCCATTTGACTTCTGGGTTTTCTCCAGATCTTCAGTAAAAACTTGTAATGATCTTTTAACCGTTCACTTTGACATTTTGGACCTTGCATTGCCTTGTACAATTGTGAATTGTTCTTCGTCTAGGCTTGACTAGGATCCTTCCATTTGTTGGTCAAAAGTCCCTTTTTGTGTCGTCTTCTGTCTTTTTCACTGTTTTCGCTCCAAGAACCTGTATCCTGTAATATGCAGCAGACATGCGTCAAAAGCACCTGTTTATTTATAAAACAAATAAGAATGGGGAATATAGTAATGCATTATTATGATATGAACAGGGGTGTCGAGCCTAATATGATGTCCAAAGTAAGTACTTGCTTCTTCTTCTTCTGAGAACGGGCGCCGGTGGCCGACGATACGAGTTTGCGTTTGGTAGACGCCTTTGGACGACGAGTCCCAACTTCTTTTCCTACGTCCGACTCGGGAGACGCGGCAGCCACTTCCTTTTTAGGCACGCTGGATGGGGGCAACCCGCGCGTAGGGCTTAGCACGTGTGGAGGCTCAACTACAGTGACCTCTCTCAAGGGAGGATGAACAATGTTCCGTCGCTTCAGAAGAACATTTCGATCACCAGTCGGCACTGCACCCCTACGATCAAGCAACAATCGTTTCTCCTCCCTGATGATGGCGCCCATTGAATGCTGATACCACGCAACGTATGCATTAAGGGCCGTTAGGACGCAGCTCGGCTCGCTGATGAAGAAGTTGGACCCTGTGTTCAAGCGCATGAAATGATGCAGCGCGCTCCGCATTCCCTCTTCGGTAGCAGCAGGTTCGACCAAAAAAGCCTCAAGTGGGACGCCCTGATTGTAACCTAATTGCCGGGCGAAGCGATGCGGGTTATACCTCATGAATAAAGCCGAGTCATTCATCTTGAATACAAGAAAGCCCGGCCGGATGGAGTACAGGTGCAGAATCTCCCGAGCCTTCAAGACGGAGACCCCATCTTTAAATATGTCCTGTAAGGACAGCACCGTCTTCCCCGACTCCTGGCCGACAGTCAAAACTTTATCAGTAAAAGACATGCCAGCCCCAACCGTGCGCGGGTGAAGAAACAAGCCTCTAGCATCCCGTTGCGTCGGAGTCACAATAGAGGTGCCGACCAGTCGCATGATCCGAGGGAACCTGCACCTGTCATAAAAACCCAGCCTCATATGAATGCCGAAGATGCCTAGCACGTGTAACTCGAGCCATGACGTGAAATAATGCATCGGGAAATTTACCGACTGCGCCCCTGGCTCAGTGGTATCAGCTGCCAAGCTGAGGCCGTGATACATATGGGCTAACCCAGCAATCCCCACAGCTACTGGTATCCCGGCAGCCATTCGATGCGCAGGATAGAAGATGGACGGCCTCATGCGGCGAGGGTGCATGGGAAGCGCGAACCAACTCAGCCACAATCCAAGGAACCCTAGAAAGAACGTTTCTTCATCAATCCCAGGAGCCGCCGGCTCTGTAAAAGGGATGACTGGGGTATCAGGTAGAAATAAGCTTTTCTGATCTACCTCCGCCGCCGGCAGATTACCTAAACCCAAGCCGAAGGGGTCGTCAAGACTGGCAAATTTATCGACTTCTTCCTTCAACATTTCTGGGCAAAGAAAATCAGCAATAAAAGCCATAAAATTAACTCCACGACCTTCGGATGCGAGAGAGAGGTTTTCATACATATTCAATACCTTTATCAAGCTCGGAAATTGATGTTGAATAGCATTCTCGGGAGTAAGACCCATTACCATGGATTTGGTAGCGAAAACATACTCATTCGGGGGAAGCAATTCCTCATAATGTTCCCCCCTAACGGGTAAACCTGAGACCTCTGCAAACTCCTCCAAAGAAATGGAGACTTCTCGATCTGACAGGGGGAAGGTGTGAGTTGGAATGTTCCACTGTTCCAGAAATGCCCTGACCCACCATGTAAGGGGTGTGGAATATTGAAACAAAGAAGCATAAACGGAGGAATACAATCCGAGCTTCATCAACTGTGATTTCCTCGCCGATAAGATATACCGGGCCCACTGCAAATACCCGGCTGGGTGACAGGGAGTTAGTCCTACATTGTACGGCTGTCCCCAAGGACGCGACTCGCCTTGACATATGCGTCGCCCTAGGATTTCCAAAGCTACCGGCGGCTGCACGGGTATTGCGGCGATAGAAGGCTGAAGGAGACCTTCCGATGTCCAGTTGACCTCCTCCACAGTGTAATTTATCGGAGGCGCATCTGCATAAGCAATCGCTGAAATAGGCTCCGAGGGTGTCGCACAGGAAAAGCTCCGTCGGCTCATGATAATTTGGTCATACCATTTACCCCATAAATGAAGGCTCTTATGCTCCGAGTCATGGTCTTTTATCAACGCAAAAACCTCACGGTCAACGGGTGCTTCAGGGAACCCGCCTTCTGAGCGAATGAACGGGAAGGAGGCGTCGGAAGATATAATGCCTGCGCAAAAAGAGTGAATTTTCAGCTGCCCATGTTATAAATTAAATTCTATTACAAAGTACTATAAGTCCGTGCCGCACTGCAATGCGGTTAAAAGGGACAAAAGGGGACCCACAAAATCTAGATGACAGTTCATCATTAATAAAACAGCCTCATCATTAGATGAGGCTGTCATTAAAAGAGGAAATCCTCAAGAGATTCTCATTAAATGAGAAATCTCTCGGGCGGAGGAGTAAAACTCCCATTGAGAGCAGCGCTCTTCACTAGACAGACATCTGTCAAAGTCTAATGATGAAGGAATAAAATTCCTCAAGAAGAGCCTTGCTCTGAGAAGATGATCCATCAAAAATAAAATTTTATTTTTAAGATCCATGAACAAACTCTTAAGAGTTCTTCACAAGAGATTAAAAAATCTACATGTTCAGGAGAGCGAAGCTCTGTTAATGAAACCCTAAATGGGTTTTCTTTGGATCAAAGATCTATGAAGAGCAAGGCTCTGTTAATGGGTAAAACCCTAATTTATTAAAAAATTTAAAAAAAACTTTACCTAAGTTTGGAAAGAGTTTTTACTCTTGAGAAGTTCTTAAACAGAAGAGTTGTGCTCTGAACAAAAATTCTCAAAGAAAGAAGATGATAATCATCTAAGGGACCAAAGGTCCTATTTATAGGCATTGAACTGCCTCTTCAACTTCTGAGTTGATCCAAGGGCTCAGACGATGATACCGCTGCACTCACGTGTGCGCCACGTGAGCGCAACGGTTGGGGGGCATTTGTTTCCTCCAATCAGAGCAAAGCTCTGTTTTAAAATTCAAAATTCAAAAATTGAAGCAGCGCTTCAGATCCAGCGCTAGGCGCGCTGCGCGCCACGTGTCAAACACGGATGCGCTAGCGCAGGCTGTGCTGCGCGCCACGTGTCAAACGTAGGTGCGCTAGTGCAAAGTGCGCTGCGCTCTGAGCAGCGCACCACGTGCAAAGCACAGGTGCGCCAGCGCTGGAATTAAAAATTTCCCACCGTTAGATCAAAAGATCTAATAATGATAAATTATTAATCAGAATTAAAATTCTATTATGGAAAGATTTTCTCAATCTTGTTAAAAACAAGAAGACTGCCTTCTGTAAAACAGAAGCCCTAGGATCAAAAATCCAACGGTGGGAAATATCCACAAATCAATCAGAGAAAAATCTCTTTAACTGATTTAACAAATCAACTTGCCCTATATAAAGGCCCCAAGACTTCAAGTCTGAGATATAGAGAAACCCCCCTGCAAACTTTGAGAAAAACTCAAAGAGAAAGAAGAGCAAGCTCTTAGAAAAAGAAGATCATTTTTTCAAGGTAAAGAATTAATTCTTGAACAACAGAGATGAAATCATCTCATTAAAAAAGAAGAACTATCTTCTTAAAGGATCGCAGATCTACAAAAGACCAAGGTCTTTGAAAAAAGAAAAAGATCAAAAGATCTAATCATAAAAATAAAAGAAGTATTTACTTCATTCGCAGATCCTTGATCTACAAAGGCAGAGCCCTTTTATAAACAAGAACGTTTGTTCTTGAATCTTGAGGCAAAGCCTCCTTTAAAAGAAGAACATAAACTTGTTCTCTGATCACAAATTTGATCAGATGCGCTTTGCGCTACTGAACAGTGCCTTGCACTCATGAACTGTGCCTTTGCGCTCCTTGGACCAGCGCTCAGCGCCAAGACGTGCCACGTGTCAACCACGGATACAACTTGCGCTATACGCTTCTGAAATAGCGCATTGCGCTCATGGGCTGGTGCTCGGCGCCAAGCGCAATTCACACATGCGCCAGCGCAATGCGCTCATGGACTAGCGCTCACGAACTGGCATCTGCGCTTAGCGCAGAGCGCAACACTTACATGCGCGCCACGTGGTAGAAGCGCACTGCATTTTTTTTATTGGCGCAAAGCGCCTAGCGCACCATATGTTGCGCTCAGTGAACACAAATTGTTCTTTAAAGAGCCAAGGCTCTGATGAATGCTATGCATTCAACACAAGACAAAAAATGTCAGGACCTAATGCTTAGCATTATTAAAAGGGCCAAGCCCAAATAAAGGCTCAATAGCCAGAACAATAAAATGTTAAACATTTACTGGACTTAGCCCAACATTGGCCGTAAGTCCTCAACTTATATCAACTGAGCCCATATGCTCATAAACCTTTCAACAGACTTTAGTCCCAAATTGGACTATAGATCTCCCAACCAAAATTGGTTCAAGGGTACATCTCTGAACTCCTCTGATATTTGTCATTGTAATCCTTCAACGTCTTCAGAGAGGTGACAGGTCCCGACAGCCATACATTCCACAGACTACGATGTCTTTAAACTGGACTGTGGGGTCCTTAAGCCCATGGACCACGATGTCCTTAACCAGGACTTTGGGGTCCTTAAACCCATGGACTATGATGTCCTTAACCTCGGACTGTGGGGTCCCTTTAAACCCATGGACTATGATGTCCTTAACCTTGGACTGCATGGTCCCTTTAAACCCACGGACTACGATGTCCTTAACCTGGACCACCATGTCCTTAAACTGGTAATCGACCGCAATGTTCATAAACTAAACAATAGAGTTCAATGCTCTGTTGTTGGATCTAAACGATCATCTTAGTCTAAAATTAGACTAACGTATCCTTAACATAAGTTTAAGTTGATCTTAGTCTCAAATGAGGCTAACGTATCCTTAAACCCAACCCCAAACCCAAATCTAAGAAGATACGGATTTGGACTGATCCACACCCTACGGGCGACAACCTAAATTAGTCTCCGTATACAATCCACGGGCAACCGAAAATAAAACAAACACACACGACACGAAGTAACCATCTGGAGAAGGAGAAAGTTGTTACCGCGATGCGGTAGCGTAATTAACTGCAGGGGCTTGTGCCTGCAGGGAAGAGCGTCCCCACAATCAAAACCCCTCAAACGAGGGGGAATCTGACGAAGTCTGTTATATCGGCCGCATCCGTTTAAACGTTCGATACATGGTGTCATAAATCAACTTGGCATTTTTGGAGAGATGGACGGATAGCACCAATTAGCATCTGCCCCGAATTTCAGGCAAGACGGACCCACGCAGTCTTGTCTCCGTGTTCGGCGGGGAACAAGCGCTTTAGGCGCTCGGGCGCTAGCACCGCACGTGCCAGGCACGTGGGCACTCGCGCTTTGGGCGCTTGGGCGGAAAAAGGGACTTGGTTCCTGCACTGGGAGTTGTACTCCCAGAAAGAATTACTTATTATTTTGTATATATATATGTATGAGGAGTTAAACTCCTAAGATATTTTGAAGCCGATGAAGGGACTTCTCCCCTTGAGCCCTGGATCTTCCCTAAAGTGGGGTCTTTGAAGATAGGTCTCCTTCTTCCTCCTTTGTTGGCTAGCTTTTGGATAACAAGAGGGGTGTGATTTTAAAAATCTCTCCTTTTTAAGATCTGATGGAAGATCCAACCTCCCTTTTATGGATTTTGTGATGAAAAACTATTTAGTTTTGGAAAAGGAAGAGTAAAACTCTTGATTTAATTCAAAAGAAAGAAAAAAGTTTTAGAATCTTGAGGAAAGAGAAAGAGCACAGATCTGATTCTTTTTGGGAGAGAGAAAATTTGTTGAGATATTTTCATTATCTTTGCCTTTATAGGCTATACACTTTACATATAGCCCCTTGGGCTTTACAAAAATGGCATTTTGCCCATCCCATGGCTCATGTGCTATTTCTTTTTGCACATAAACCATGGGCTTTACAAAAATTTGTCTTTATGCCCATTTTTCTTACATTTATTCAAAAAATAATAAAAAGGAAATACACCAAAATTATTTATCACAAAATTTTTATTTTGGCATGGCGGAAAGCCAGACGCTTCGTGTTCGGGCTCGACCTGGACATTGGCCTACTTGATCTGGGTTTGGGCCCACTTGGCTTGGGGTTGACTTTGATTTTGACTTGGTCAACCGGGGTGTAAATTTCGACCCTAACACATAGTTGTAATTTTTATAAAATGAAATATTCTAGTGAATATAAAGCTAACTTTGAATAGTATATGGTATTTTCTTGTAATTTGACTTGTATTGATTCTTGATGGTATTTTCATGAACTTTTGTGACTCTTCTGATTTCGAAAACATGGAATATATATAATATATTTAAAGTAGATATTTTGATAATATTTATATATATATATATAATATATAGAATTTATTTATTAAATAGAAATCACGTTTTTCTTAAAATTGTAATACAAATTCCATCGAGATCGTATGCTCCGTGAGGAGGTCTGCATCTCACCCTACTAGTCCGATGGATGTGCGATAACCCGCACCAACCAAGTCGGATTCCCCAAAATGGGTTATAAGGACTTAATCGTATGGAATTTAAATAAGACAATTTAAAGAATACGGTTTTGTAATAGTTTAGGGTATTTTATTGTAAACTTGTAATTATCCCACAATCTAAAGTTCCAAAAGCCATCGTACTATATCAAGAATAAGTGTTGTGATGAGATAGGTCATTAGCTCATGAGTTTTCTAAAGGTAATACAAAGGAATATGATGAAATATGTAGAATGTAAAGTTTAAGGTATTTGTTCGTAAAAATGTGATAAAAGTTGCATAACATGTTATTTTGAGATGAAACTTGTTCTAAAGTGTTTGGTTATGATTGCTAAACAATAATTGGTAAGTTTATTATTAAGAAAATTTGGGTTTTTAAAGAAAAGAGAATCGGAAGTCCGAATAACTCCGCTTCCGACGAGTTTTGAAATGAGAGTGTTTTATATTAGAATGAGAGGAGGGGAGAGGGGACTTACTGATTTGGAGAAGAGGGGGGAGGTAGAAAGAACTTTCAAAAGCGTCGTGGAGTCACGTCGTCGCCGGATTTGTCCCGAATCGTCGCCGAAACTTTGACCTTGGCTAACTCCACCTGTACAACTTTTAGACTTAGGAATTTTAGAGAGTTTTGACAATGGATTTCAAAATGAGGAGGGCCAAAGTGGAGGGTGGTATTTATAGGAGAAATTAGGGTTTAGGGTAAAAAAGAATGGAATTAAAAATATGCATTAAAATGGATTAAAAAGGTGAATTATCACTCTCTGGATAAATACAGGGAAATCAAACAGTATGAGGGTAGTGGGGTAGACCAAGGGGTGCTAGGGTTAAGAGATGGAGGCATTTGGGACGAGTGGGACCGGCGGCGCTGGCCCCAAGCCAAATCTCGCTTGCCAAATCCGAGGGGTGGGTGCTTGGATCGCTGTCATGTGTCCTAGTCGCTTCATATAGCTCAGTGCACATGTTTGTTTTATGAGACTTTTCATTTTTGCGTGTTTTGCACGTGTAAACTTTTGAGCTTCTAAAAGTTTTCAAGAAAAATCATAGAAAAATAATATGTGGCTGAAGGAATTTGAACACAGGGGCTATGTCACAGTAGTGCAAGGCTTTACCAATGAGCTACAAGTGTTTTCTTGCTGTTCAAAAGCAAATTAAATACTTATAGCATACACAGGATTCCAAATACTCCATTTGTATATTAACTTTTAAACAAATTTTCTGTACATTAAAACAGAGTCGTTACATATATGGAACGCATCCATCCATCTCTTCGAAAATACTAAGTTGATTTATGACATCGTCTATCAGATATTTTGATAGATAAACCCGTTTTAGCAGACTTATCAGATTCCCCCTCATTTGTGAGGGTTTTTTTTTATTGTGGAGACACTTTTTCCTGCAGACGCAAGCCCCTACAGTTAATTACGTTATCGCAAAGTGATAATAACTTTCACATTCTCCATGAATATCACTTCGTGTCGTGTTATATATATTGTTTATTTTGAAGCTGCCCTTGGATTGTATACGGAGACTAATTTTGTCGTCCGTAGGGCGCAGATTAGTCCAAATCTATATATTAGATTTGGAGTGAACTTAGGTAATTTCTGCCATCATTTCAGAGGTTTAAAGATCGTTAATCTTGTTTTAGATTAAGATCGACTTAAAACATGTTTAAGGACCATTAATCTTGTTTTAGACTAAGGTCGACTTAAAACATATAATCATGATTGATTTTCTTTTAAAAAACAGATAAGTTTAAAACTTCAGGGACTTAGTCTATTGTTAGACTAAACATTGGGTTTTGTGTTACCCAACAGTGCTAAGCACTAGGCCATACATCTTATTCTGGGCTTTAGATAACCCAACAGTGCTAAGCACTGGGCCTAAAAGCCCAAGCTTCATCATAGGATATAATATCATTTCCGCTTCAGTGTTCGCATGCTCTTCATGCGAGTGTTTTGTTTCTTGGTGTTCACGTGTCCTTCACATGAGTAGCGCTAAGCACTCATTCATACAGCGCCCACGTGAATATCACGTGAACCATTTCCTTCATGATCGCTCACATGCCTTTCATGTGAGTAGTGCTAACCACTAATTCATTTAGCGCTCACGTGAGTATCACATGAAGCATTGCCTTCATGATCGCTCGCATGTCTTTCATGTGAGTAGTGTTAAGCACTAATTCATCTAGCGCTCACGTGAGTGTCGCATGAAGCACTGCCTTCATGATCGCTCGTGTGTCTTTCACGTGGGTAATGCTAAGCACTAATTTACTAGCGCTCGCATGAGTGTCATATGAAGCACTGCCTTCATGATCGCTCACATTTCTTTCACATGAGACTTTAAGTCTCAGCGGCTTCCTTTTGAGAACTCACGTGGATATCACGTGAGACACTATCTTCATATTTTCTTCAAGTGCTCATGTGAACATCACATGAGACTTTATTTCATGTGGATACTCACGTGAATATCACGTGAGATGCTGTTTCCTTGGGTTTTAATGTGTCTTTCACGTGAGCTTTTATTTTCTTTGCTTTCTTAAAGTGTTCACGTGTCTTTCACATGATCCTTTCCATATTCATGCAGAAATTAACTCTGAAAAATAGAGTTAAACTTTAAAATCTGCAGATCTTGTTTAGGCAAGAACTAAGTTCTTTTATTTTTTTTGTGAGAACTGAGTTCTTATTGGGATATAACCAATGTTTAGGTAAAATCATATCTTTTGGGAGAACTGAGTTCCTGAAATATAAATGCCATCTTTTTCTTTCTTTCTTTTATGTCCTTTTCTTTTTGTTCATGTGGGGGGATAAAACATCATAATTCTCCTCTGGATCTTAAATCTGAAAAACAAGATATTCCCGATGAGAATTAAATTCTCATCTTATGGAAGATTTGTCTTGTGGATCTCAGATCCAGAGGAAGAACTAAGTTATTTTTAAAAGGTTAAACCCTTATATCATATATGAAGGTGGGCAAGAAGGGAGATACTTTTATCTTTATTTTTACCTAGGCTTTGAATAAAAAGATGATCTTCTTCAAAAAGAGAATTAATATCTCGGTTGTTCTTGTGGAAGCTTATGGAGGGTATCGTTTCCCTGAGACTTGAAGTCTCGAGTCCTTTATATAGGGGAGGAAAAACTATCAATTAGTTTGAGAAAATCTCTCATTGAGAGATCTCAATTGATCTAATTACTCTTAAAGATCACTTGGGAAATTTTGTCCACCCTTGGATCAAAGATCCAGTGACTTTCTGTTTAACAGGAAATATTTTCTGCTGGTTTTAACAAAATTAGGAAAATATTTTTCTAACATAGAAGCTAATTCTATTAGATGATCTGATCGGTGATATTATAATCATCGTTGGATTTTAAATCCAAAAACTCTATTCTTTAACAAAGAAATTCTTTCTATATTAGAAAGACCAAAGGAAATATTTCCCAAATAGAATTTAATTCTACCAGAAACTAGCGTTTCAAACTGATGCGCCCACGTGGATATCACATGAGTGTTGCTATATACATATATAGCAGCAGTGCTCACGTGTTTAACACGTGGGTGCTATCATATAATCATGGGCGAGGACTCACGTGCTTTGCACATGAGCGCTCATATTAATATTACGTGAGGCTTATCAAAGGATTTAATCCTAACTGAAGCCGGGACTCGCATGCTTTGCATGTAAGCACTCACGTGGATATCATATGAGGGCTTCCATCTAATTTTTCTTCTTCTCTTTTCTCTTTTCTCTTTTTTTTATAAGGGAACAAAAGGTAGAGTAATTTGTTTTTCCAAACGGCATCCAACACGATTATTTAAAGTACTAACATGAAAGGACCCTATGACTCCAAACTCAGATAAAAATTTAAGACGAGAATTCGAAATATGACCTAAACGACGATGCCACAGATTGGAAGAAGCCAAACCAGCTACATTTTTATTCAAGGTAGGTGAGTGACGATGCTCCAACTGACACAGACCATTTACTCTATGACCCACCTTAATTTTCCGACCGATGCTCGAATTCTGCACAACATAAGAAGTGGATGAAAAAGTAATGGTGCAGCCAAAATCAACAATTTGACTAATAGATAAAATAGTCATTGTTAATTTAGGCACATGTAATACAGATGAAAGAATAAGATTGCCGGGAGAGTGAGTGGTAGATGTAATGTCGCCACATTAATTAACTGCAAGTGACGAGCTATTAGCAGTATGTATGATATAGGAATAGTAGAACAGTTTGTAAGAAAGGATTTATCAAAACTCATATGATGTGAGGCACCTAAGCCAAATATCTAAGAAATAGAAATACCAGAATAAGCAGTTGAGGTGGTGTAGATAGAAGGTGCAGGAGTTCCACTGACACGAAGACTCTGTTGAACAATATTCGCAATCTTCGCTGTCTTACGGGGAGAATGAACATGAAGTTGCAGCAAAGGTTGTTAATGACACAGCAGTAGATGCAGCTGGAGGGCAATTACGATAGCGAGCAGCTGAACAAGTTTGAGTATTTGTCGACTTATTCTTAAGTACCGAGCATTGAGATATATGATATCCATGTTTCTTGCAGTATGCACAAACTTATTCGATAGAAGGAGAAGAAGGCAGTGGTGGAGCTGTGGCAAGTCTGGCTTGTGCATCCAAAATAGTAGCCGATGGTGCCACAGATGAGCCCGTATCATGAATGCTAGTAGATGTAGCTGCAACATTTGGTAGCGGGTCTCCTCATAGATGAACTCGGCTACTGCAACCTCAAGGCTAGGTAAAGGAACACGATTAAGTATCTAACCGCGTAGTCCTTCAAGCTCTGGTCGATGACGCATAACAAAGTAGTACAAATGCTGACGATCATGCTGCTTGTAGTATTCGATAGAGACATCCCCCATTGATACTGTCAGGTGTAAGTCATCCCAATACCCTTATAGAAGAAAGTAAAAGTCCTGAATAGAACGATCTCCCTATCGAGCATCCTGAAGGGCCTGATGCAGTTGATATTCACGAGCGGCACCTTTCTGAATGAACATGCGGTTAAGAGCAATCCACTGTTGACTAGAGATAGTCAGGCGTCCAATAGACAGAAGAATAGGAGTCACCACCGAACGTACAATATATGTCATAATCTGTTGATCGGTTTGCATCCATCGATCACGAGTGAATGTAGAGACCTGAAGTATCGGTGAAAAAACTAGAGTGATCGACTGGAGTCGCAGGCATAGCGGAAGAAGTGGTGGTAGAAGGATAGACGAGTGAGCCATTAATGTAACCCCATAATGCCAAAGCTCGAAAATTATACTGCATAGAAAGAGCTCATTCCATTATAATCTGCGGACTTGATGAGAAGAGTGTTAATTTAGGGAAACGAATAGAGTCCATGTTTATCCATATCACAATAAAAAAAATGAATTCGGCTCGAAAATAGCTCAAAATAGTCTAAAAATCAACCAAAAACATACTAAAAACAAGCTCGGGTCGACTTGACTTGGCTGGAGTCGGCTTAGGCAGCTTGTTTCGGCTCATGGCTCGGTGGCTCGGCTCGGGTTGGTCGGCATGATGCGGCTTGGCTTGGTTGAAGGCTTTGTTGGTGGCTCGGAGACTTCGTGGGTCTTCGTGGAGGCGACAGCTTCGTGGGGAGATGCAGCGACTTTGACGGAGGCAAGTTCGACGGAGACTTGAACGAAGGTGTCTAGATCGGCAAAAACGAGCACCCAACGGCGTTGTCTTCAAAAAATAAATCGGTAGAATCGAGCTGGTCTCGTGACGGCTATAAAGCCCACAAGAAAAAGAAAATCGACGACGATCAGTGGTGAAGATACCATAATAGAAATTGTAGATTGTGAAGAAGAAAAATATTATTGATGATTGATCAAGATATGGCTACCTATATATAGTCTACAAGATTAATTAAATCCCAATACTAAGAGATAAAAAATAAAAAGACATATGAAAGATTTATGAATATCTCAACAATATATTTTTTAAGAGTCCGTTTCAACCTCGATAATTCTTCCTGTATATTTGGGAATACCTTCGGATAAAAGAAAGCTGAACTTGAGAGAGCGTCATCATAAAGACGAGCATTTCTTTACATTGCTAGCTAATATTCTAGAATATGTATATAGTAAGATGGATTTAATAGCATCAACATAAACCACCTCTTAGAACCAAGTTTATTTACTGGAATGTATATACCACTCTATCGAGTACTTCAGCATAACGTCAGATTAAAATGGCAAGAACATAAGACCGTCATGAAGCATACAAAAACTAGCTTGCAATTAACATCAAACCCCTCTAGTTTCACATTTAATGCTTTCTAATCTAGGGTAAGCAAGCATGAATAATTGTGATTAATAAAGATACAATTTGTCAATGGAATAACAACGCTTTAAACTGTGTGAAGATAATAAATTAACTTCATTATTTGAATTAACCAAACAAGCACAACTCCTTCCCTACACCATAAAGGAAAGCAGAGCAATTTTCCAATTAAAATAACTTGGCATTCAAGCCTTATGCAACAGTACATTAAGAAAAAGCATCAAACAGTCCTCAACCCATGGAAAAATCAAACTCGTGCAAAATTAAAAATTAAGCAACACAATCTCCCACTGATTTCTAATTGGTTCCATTTGTCGCGCTCTCTCCATCAACAGCCAAAGGAACGGACTTCGCCTGAAATAAAACATCGAGAACAAATCGTGAATATTTATATCACTGAAAATTGACGCACGGCATAATTTCTAGACACTCACCAGGTTGCGATACTTGAGAGCGTAAAACATCTCAAGGTAACGACGGGTCTCTCTGCGATCAAGGTTGGAGACATATTTCCAGAATCCATAAACACCGGCTAATGTCATCAACCTTTCAGAATACAACTTCCAAGTGTACCTACATATATAATTCAAGCTCACATTATAGCAAAAAACACGAAAAATGTCCACTTATTAAAATGCAATCAATGGGGCTAAGGAAAGGGTTAAACTGTTTTAATTAAGAAAGCACCATTAAAGTATAGATTTAAGGGTATTTTAGTATAAAAGATCCTTTATAACAAAGTGTGATGGGGTTTGCTGCAATACTTACTTTTCTTCGATACGTTTCAATCCCCCGGTGGAAATTGTTTCCCAATGGGTAGGATCTTGTTTGCATTTCTCGAAGAAATTAGCGAGGAGTTCAGAGGCCTTGTCGCCTTGATATGGATCAATGTGAAAGCCGGAAACTCCATGGACTATGATCTCCGCAGGCCCTCCGTGAGAAGTTGCAAATGTGGGCAGGCCACATGTCATAGACTCGACGACCGTGAGTCCAAACGCTTCATAGAATGCGGGCTGAGATAGATAAAAGAATGCATTAAATTCAATTGTAATATATGTGTGTTCGCGTGACAACATTTTGAAAATTGAATCTGCATTAATACAACGATAGTAAGGTTAGTTAAATGTAATTTAGCCGCGGCATTGGTTATGGATATGGTGGTATTTTAGTGAAATTTAGCCACGGCATTGGTGGAGGAGGTGGTGGTGGTAGTCATGATTAAGGGCTCAAAAAGTTTAAGATTGTAAAGGAGACGTAAAAGACTTTATGCATATTACTATCAGAAAAAAAAGACTACCTGCACAAAAGCACCTTTGGTATCACAAATATATCGATACAACTCTCCATTCCGAACCCGATTCATCTGAGCGGAGATCCAACGAATTTGGCCATTCAATTTATACTGCTCGATTAGACTATACATCTTCTTAAGCTCCGCTTGTTCTTCCTTGTCCTTCGATTCCTTCCCATGATCTCCAGCCACCACCACTAGGTTAACCAGCTCCCTTAGCCGGGCATTCTTACCATACAACTCAACCAAACCCGTTATGTTCTTGACTCGATCCAATCGTGCCATTGAAAATATTATCGGCTTGTTCCTATCCTTCAACATAAACCTACAAGAAAGAAATTTCATCGAATTTGCTAACTAGAACATTTCGAAGTAAATTTTAAGGGTAAATTGGCTAAATTCCACTAAATTCCCATATCTGTTATCGGCTTGATCCAATCGTGCATTTTGTAGTTAAATACCATAAACATAATAAGTTGCCAAAACAATAAAATTACCATGTACTTAGTCATCTGCAGATAAATACCATAGATTTCAACATTTTATTTTCCAATCAAGCGCCATACGCTTTTTTTTCTTTATAGCATTTAACATCTTATGGTTGAAAAACAATGTATGATGCCAAATTGAAAAATCTTGAAAAGTTTGTGATATTTATTTACTACCGGCTATGTTCCTGGTATTTTTCTGTTCTTTTTTGGCAAAAGAATACATAGTTCATGAAATTTTAGTAAAATTTAGCCAAAATTTAAACTTTCCGTGCATGTCAGAAAAGTGTAATGAGTGTAATGAGAAGCACGTACTTGTGTTCAATATTCTCAACATCACTGAAAAGAAGCTCTTCAATTTCCGGATGAAGAGACGTGAGTCTCTTGTTCTGTTCAAAGTAAGGGAAATAAATGGACATGTCAGCACCAGGGGACACAATGTTGAACTTTGGATCAAAGACATCGATCCCATGAACCACTCGATAAAGCCCAGGAAGTGTGAAACCGGTGTGAGACTCGTATTGGCCCACCGTGTCCTTACTGCGATAAAGATAATAAGGATGAATATACATTCCTTTAAATTTTAGAGAAATTGTCGTAGGATAGTTTTTAAGATAGATTACATATTAACAATTACCTTCCTGCGATTTCTTGAAATGTGCTGGTAATGATGAAGTCTGTATGATTCATGGCAATGAGATCGGCAGTAAATTGGCAAGAGAAATGATACTGGTTCTCAAACTTTTTCCAGTAAATGTCTGAGTTTGGATACTTGGTTTTCTCCAATGCATGAGCAATAGTGCACTACATGCGGAAAATTAGAGAAAAGATAATTACCGAAAGAAGAATAAATATTCGACATTACTAATGATAAAGGTTCTGCATTTCAAACCTGAGTAACTCCTAGCTTATGAGCCAACAAAGATGCAACCAGATTCCCGTCACTATAGTTTCCGACGATCAAATCTGGGGTAGCCTGTAATTCTCGAGCTAACTCATTTGCGACATCCTAACAGAAAATCATTAACAAGGGTGAGATCACACTATAAAATATTAAATTATATAACTGAAATGGAAGAATAGGATAACTTGTAAATTACCTCCGTATAGGTCTCGAGGTAAGGCCACACTTCAAAACGAGAGATCCACTTGCGAAGAATTCCTTTCTCCGATCTAAATGGAACTCGAAGGATGTGGGTATGCTCAGTTCCAAGGACTTTCTCAAGACGCTGACCGCAAGTGGTCCCAACTGCATCAGGTAGCAATCTCGTCACCTGTAACATTCCGAAACAAGATTATCGACCAGCAAAAGATACTTGTTATATAACACAGAAAAGCTAAATTACAGTAATCTACCCTTGACTATCGTTGTTTCTTATTACAATAAGCTACCAAACTCCCTTAAAGTTTGGTTTTAAGGGAGTTTTTCACTAAAATACCCCTAACCGTACGAAGGTAGTTAACTGGAAGGGAACATAGTTAAAGGTAGTTTGGTGTAATTTAGCCTAATAGAAAAGTTTCAACTCACAATGAGAATTTTAGGGGTGATACTGAGACCCTGGTGCTTAATTCTAAGAAGCATCTCATCTTCCAAGGCGCGGACTTGGTCCAAAATGTAAACAACCTACAAATAATATTTTTGAGAAGTTAGAACAATAGAAAATAATCAAATATTCATGCTTTTAAATTACTTGATTTAGTGTAATAAATAATACCTGGCCTCCCGTGTCAGGGTAGCCCAACACATTAGCTTGAGCAAAGTATCCATGTGGAGAAAGGATGACAACGTTAAACACCATCGGAATCGTGCTAAGAAATTTCTCCAAGGTACAGGGATCGGGAGCTTCCAGAAGATCGAGGAGTAGATGAATGGTTTCATGAACGCGCTGAGCTGTATCACCCCATCCTTTTTCCAAGCCAAGTTCTTGAAATCTAAACAAAATTCATAAGGGTGTTAAAATTTATCATGTTATAACAGAAACTAATGCGATATTTAGGAAATACCTGTGAATGAAATCGGAATATGGGGTCTCTTGAGGAATGGTTAATATATATTTCTCTGCTTTCCTTAGTGTAGATTGGAGAGCACTCAGGCTTTGTATCCTATCATTTAGCATCATCGTCTGCATAATACATTATTAGATAGAGCATCACAATTGTTTGGAAATAACTTAAAATGAATTGATTAAAAATATTGTAAGACCGTCTAATTAGTGTGAGAATGGATATTCAGATCCAAAATTTTCTTTCGCTATTTGCTTCTCTTTAAAATATTCTTTTTTGCATCTCATATAGGTCAATGTCACTTTTTCATTTTTCATTTTTTCTTTCTTCCTTTTCGAGCTTTTCATCATAAGTTACAATTTAAGAAGGATGTGATTCATGGCAATCCAGAGCACCGTAAGAATATTAAACATTGAATTACAATATAATATGAGATTAAAGCAGAAACTCATCTTAATTAAGACCATGTATAATAAAAGCTTGTGCCTTGATTCTTATATGATTTCTTCGCAATTGAGCTTAAGGTCGAGTAAATAATGAAGTAGTAGGTAGTAAAGTACGATCATGAGAAGAAAGGTTTGATATGTAAGAAGAATATATATGCCCTCAAGGTCAAGCAAAATTTTGTTTAAAGAAAAAAAAAATCAGTAAAATCCATTACCCTTTTTCCAAATATTTGTTCAGCATAGTCATTTCGTCATATAGATATAATCTATATTAGGCAGGATCTCATAAAATTTATATAAAAATCATGAAAACTCACAGTGCCATTATAGTGATGTTGTCGAAGGAAATTAAGCAACGGGTACATGCTTTCTTTGTCATGGAACAATTTTGCAGAGAGATGACGGTTAAGGAACTGCACTCCGTTTCCAATGGACTTTGACAGCGAGGGACGAGGAAATGAAGCATTGAAGGGCTCAAAGTCCAATTCCAACACAAAGTTGTTGTTTTGTAAGCTAATTAGGAAGACAGAAGAGTTCACATGATTAGATTTTTTAAATAACAATTATAGTAACTAAACTACACTATAGTAGTATTTAAGGGAGATGAGGATACATACTTTTCTTCGACGAGTTGTTCCTTAAATTGCAAGTATTCAGGCACTGTAAGTTCCTCAACTTTGAGTTCATTAATGTTCAACCGCATGTATTCCCAGACTCCAGGCCTCGGACGAATGGCAAGAGCAACCCATGGAGGTATCACTATGGCTTCCTGCGCCATATCAATTTAATTAAGCCTAATTTTAAATTGTTAAATTACACTAAAATACCCTTAACTATTAGGGTTTTTCACTAGACTACCTTACATTTTTCTTAATCATGGTGAGCTCCCTTCAACTGCTGCATTTAAGGTAACTTGGTGAAATATTCTTTCCTAAAACCAAAGTTAAGGGAGTTTACTGGAATAAAATTAAGGTAGTTTAGTTAAACATGGCAATTCTTAAGATATTTTAGTGGCGTTTAAATAATAGGTTTGATTGGTTCAAAACAATAATAGGGTGTTTGGTTTTCTACAATGGCAAATGTAGCATTTGCCGCATGAAACAATCTCCATCAATACAAAACATTTCACTTGCAACATTTGTTCAAGAAATTGCATTTCCGATGCAAGTCTAATGTTTGGTTAGATGCAAGAGATGCAAGATTATTTCAAATCCTAATTGCAATAAATGTAGCGGCAAATAATATAGCAACATTTTTTTGACAATGAATGTCGCATGCAGATCTAAATTCTAGTGATGAAGTAATCCCTAACATTTGAAACTAGGCAATTCTCACACACTATTTAGAAACCACAAAATGAAGATTTTATTACCTGAGCAGCTCTGATGATATCTTCAAATGCTCCCTCTTTGAGTTTTTTCTTCTCTTCTTCGGAAATCGCGTCTTCGTATTCAGCTAACAGCTGATGAGGTTGGAGCATCCCCTTGCCTTGCTTAACAAGCCTACTCAAGCCAATTACAAGCATTAAAGACATTACTTAGCTATATGCCAGATTTGCAATTTTTGAAAGAATTAGAGATATACATCTATCAAATTATTGACACTCGCTCATATCTAATTTTTTGAGTGGAATACCAAGACGAAAAAAATGTATAACAGAAAAGGTCCAATTGAAACTATGATTAATTCCGCAACCGAAATAGAGTTTCCCAAACCGTAGTATCAACAAACTTCCAGGGGATTAAAACCCCATATTTCTAGACTCCAAAAATAATGGAGACCATTTGTTCCTTTGATCATAAACTCACAAAATTAATGCACAAAGAAAAATTCATCTTAAAAGCTTATGATCGATTCCCGAATAAACTTCAAAAAATTTGAATTTTTTTATTTAAGCCGTTTTATCATCATATATCAAATCGGTAAGGTTGAAATTTTTTTAAAATATCTATATAGGACTTACAGTTCAACCTTAACTAGTGCTTAGCATTCTTAATAGTTTTACATGTTATCTAACCAATCAAGGTTAAACTGTGAGTCGTAAATATGTATCTTTTTAATTTAAATCACACCGATTTGATATATAGTGATAAAATAGCATAAATAAAAAAATTCAAATTTTTTTATTCATCGGGGCCTCGATCATAAGGTTTTAAGATTATTTTTTCTTTATGCATTAATTTTGTGAGTTTATGATCAAGAAACAAATGGCCTTTTTGTACGTAACCTATTTATGTATTGTCAAACATATCTGTAAGGTTAAAATTGAATTTTTATACTCGGATCTTAAAAATTTAGCAGTTCTAATTATTAAATTCAAATAATTATAATAAAAAATTTATGAACAAAAACAAAATTACAACCGTACGGATGCGATCTACGATTTTAACATAGCTTACCAAAAAAATTTGAAAACCATTTGTTTCTTAATCATAAACTCAAAATTAATGCACAAAGAAAAATTCATCTTAAAAGCTTATGATCGAGACCCAGATAAACTTTAAAAAATTTGAATTTGTTTATTTAAGCTATTTTATCATCATATATCAAATCGGTATGGTTGGATATATTTTTTTAAATACCTATACAAGACTCACAGTTCAAGCTTAACCAGTGCATAATAGCCTTAATAGTTTTATATGTTATCTAACCAATTAAAATTGAACTGTAAGTCAAAAATATATTTTTTCTTTTTAATCAAAACCGTACCGATTTAATATATGATGATAAAATAGCCTAAATAAAAATATTCAAATATTTTGAAATTCATCTGGGCCTCGATCGCAAGCTTTTAAGATTATTTTTTCTTTCTGCATTAATTATATGAGTTTATGATCAAGGAACAAATGGTCTTCAAATCAGGTAATTTTTGGTACGCAACTTATTTGTGTATTGTAAACTATATCCATAAAATTGAAATTGAATTTTTGTACTCTGGTCTTGAGAATTTTGCCGTTATAATTATTAAATTCAAATAATTATAATAAAAAATTTACAAACAAAAACAAAATTATCACCGTACGGTTGCGATCTACGATATCAACACAGCTCATATGGAAAAAAATCAAATAATTTGAAGACCATTTGTTCCATGATCATAAACTCAAAAAATTAATGCATAAAGAAAAATTCATCTTAAAAGCTTATGAACGAGACCTAGATAAACTTTAAAAAATTTAAATTTTTTTATTTAAGTCATTTTAACGTCATATATCAAATCAGTACGGTTGAATTTTTTTTTAAATACCTATATATGATGCCCGGTTCAATCTGAACTGGTGCATAGCAACCTTAATAGTTTTACGTGTTATCTAACCAATCAAGGTTGAACTGTGAGTCATAAATATATATTTTTCTTTTTGAATTGAACCGTACTGATTTGATATATAGTGATATAATAGCCTAAATTAAAAAATTCAAATTTTTTTAAGTTCATCTGGGCTTCAATCATAAGCTTTCTAAGATTATTTTTTCTTTATGTATTAATTTTATGAGTTTATGATCAAGAAAGAAATAGTCTTCAAATCAGATAATTTTTAGTACATAACATATTTATGTATTGTCAAACATATCCATAAAGTTGAAATTGAATTTTTGTACTCGGATCTTGAGAATTTAGCCATTATAATTATTAAATTCAAATAATTATAATAAAAAATTTATGAACAAAAACAAAATTACCACCGTATGAACGCGATCTACGATATTAAAACAGCTTACACGAAAAAATCAAATAATTTAAATACCATTTGTTTCTTGATCATAAACTCACAAAATTAATGTACAAAGAAAATGTAATCTTAAAAGTTTATGATCGAGGTCTAGATAAACTTCAAAAAATTTGAATTTTTATTTAAGGTATTTTATCGTCATATATCAAATAGGTACGGTTTTTTTTTAAATACCTATTTAAGACTCATGGTTCAACCTTAACTGGTGCATAGCAGCCTTAATAGTTTTGCATGTTATCTAACTAATCAAGGTTGAACTGTGAGTCATAAATATGTATTTTTCTTTTTAATTTGAACCGTACCGACTTGATATATAGTGATAAAATAGCCTAAATAAATAAATTTAAATTTTTTTGAAGTTTATCTGAGTCTCGATCATAAACTTCTAAGATTATTTTTTCTTTGTGCATTAATTTTCTGAGTTTATGATCAAGAAACAAATGACCTTCAAATCAGGTAATTTTTAGTACGTAACCTGTTTATATATTGTCAAATATATCCGTAAAGTTGAAATTGAATTTTTGTACTTGAATTTTGGGAATTAAACGTTATAATTATTAAATTCAAATAATTATATTAAAAATTTTACGAACAAAAACAAAATTACAACCATACGGATGCGATCTACGATGTTAACATATCAAGTGTATAAGTTAATGGATACTAGTAGTTTGCACGTGCGATGCACATGGAATCTGAGTTTCGACTTTGCAAATTTATTATTTTTATATAGGAATATATATTTAAAATTTAAAAACATAGTTGAAAACATGTTTTATATATGGAGGTAATATTTGGAAAGAGAAGATTTCTCTTGGAAAGATAGAATATTATTTAAAATTTTAAAATATTCAAAAGTTAGCACATGTTTCTAAAATTACAATAAACTCTGAAAAACTTTTCTTATTTTTAATAACTTTTTCTAGAAAAAAGAGACCGTCATCTTAGATACACGGTAGATTGTAAATTTTGTGGGGCGCAAATGAGTTAGTATTATAATATTAGAGATTAAAGATGCCCAATAATGTATTGCCAAAAAAATAATTAATTAGCAAAATACATTATAGTTTCATAGATAGATAACCCCATAATCTTTATTAAAAAATCATAACTAATTAGATAATATTATCAAATTTATTAGAAGTCAAGAATTTTTAGTTGGAAATTAACTACTCATAAGTAACAAACAAAAATGAAAATGTTCGAATATTTCCTTACGGTTTCAAAAAAAGAGACTCTGAATTTTGTAATTTATAATTGTCATTATTTACTTAATCATATAAAAAAATTCAAATAAAAAATGATTTTATGATTATTAATATGAAAATATATGGTAATTTTTACGAGTAACTTAGGAAAATAATACATGGTGCTTAAATTTAAAAAGATATGAAATTACAGTCTATATATTGTCAACATATTCAGATATCAAAAATACCAGAGCAAATGGGATTAAGGAATAATTTTTCGAAAGAGAATTTTATTGAACCAAACATTAGAAAAGAAAAAATAAAGAGATGAGAAAGAAAATAGATCAAATATAAACATGTGCTTCGTCTCTTCTTCTAATATTGGATTGTTTTTCTTTTGCTTTTTTTGTTAAAGAGAAGATGATGAGTTAATTTGCTATGTTCTCTAGTGTCATTGTTTCTCGGAGTAAAATTTAGGTTTTGCTTTAGAAACCAAAAAATTATAGAAGATCCGAGAAGATCATTTGAAATTTGAATTTTGGTCTTTTGAACTTCCTAAAAGAATCATTTGCATAGGGAAATGGGAAGCAAATATATATTTTTATTTATTTATTTATTTAGGGCTGAGGTGGATATACTGGTATCTCAACTTTGCTTCTAGGAATTTTGTTCTTCTTTAAGTTTTTCCTTTCCAAAAAATATCATGTCACATCACAACCCTAGAGTTTGGATTATAATAGTAGAGATTATGGCTTTCTGTTAAAAATACTTAATTTTCTTCGGCAAAATTCCAGTACTTTTAAATTTATGCAATCATATGTTTGGCTTAATTGTTATAACGTTTTCAAGTGGGAGTAAAAAGTTCTTAGGTGGAACTATAAAATCCGCAAGTGGAACTATTGATTTACCAATTTAGAATGAATTTTCATTAAGAATTTCTCCAGATGGTACTATTTGTTTTTCTAAATGGGATTTTTTGTTTACAAAGTAAAATTTTCTGTTTCTGTTGACTAAACGAGACTTCTAAATGAGACTTTTTGATGTGAAATGGATCTAAAATATGTCAAATTGGTGCTCATTTGAAAGAAAATTTCAATACGAATCCAATGAACCAAGTTTGGGTTAATTCTGACACCGTATGTGAAAGTTGTGAGATTTTTAAGTTGGAGATTTGTTTTACCACGAATTGTACCAATCGGAACGCGACACATGTCTCTTTCAACAAGAATGTTTGCAGCTTTACAACCGGTCATTTCCACCTAGAAATACTGACCGTCGGATTTAAGATGAATGGACCACATAATTTATAAATTTTACTTTTAAGCTATTTTGTTCCACTGAATCATGACCAATTAGCTTTTACAAGTAACTATCGGATTTAAAAATTTTGCACCTTGTTTAGGAAAAACAATTCATCTTTACTTAATTTGCAATGCTTGTTGAAGTAAAGAACATAGATCCAATTAAATTATCAACCTTAATGCACTTCTCGCTGCTTATAAAAAACCAATGCACTAAAAGTCCTACAATTTCTATATATTTCAGTATATCTTAACCTCAGTGATCCTACAATTAGCTATTACAATATAAAATAACTATCAAGCATCGATTTGGAATCAAACTTTGTTTAGAAAATACCTTGAGAAAAGGGCAACTAAATCATTGGCATGAGCAGAGAGGTTATCTCCAACGCGCTCCCGAATGCTGTGGCTGCGATTCAAAGCGAGATCACCCATGGCTTCTCTTGCTTTCAGCTTTCAAGCCTTAACAAATGATTACACAATGAAATTAAGACACAATATATGAACATTGCATAGAAAGATGAAGATGGACCTATAAAGACTTGACATCGGCAGAAGATGAAGCATTTGGCCAGTAAAAAGTTAGATCAAACCATTTACATTAGGGAGCTTCTAGATGAGACTGCTTGAATTTTTGATATGAAAGCACTAAATAAAAACTAAGCTCTCACTACAAAAATAAATAAATAAATAAATTACCTTGTTCAACCTTCTCAGTAAAATTTTCTCACTTCACCTGTGAAGATGTTAAGAAAAGAGAATATGAGGGAAATTAATCAAAGCTAATAATAATTTTATATATATAAAAAAATATTACTACATATGCAAAAAGATTGGAAAAAGGAGGCAAAGGTGAACCTTTAAAGAGGGAAGATTGATGTTTTATATAGGGCAAATTACTTGTTGAAAAAGATAATTAATTATGCTAATTAAGTAAAGATGAGTAAATTTCCATGTATAATTGATTATGGCTAACTATGTCATCAATGTCATCAGCAGAAAAATCCAGAATCTTAAGCGTATGTACAAGCATAACCAGTAACCTTGTTTGGCAGATCAAATTAAGAAAAACAAAGAAAAAATATATTCTTGGCAAAATATTGAAGAAATTATGCCCCGTTGCTTTCTACTTTCACACAAGAGTAACACCGTTACAAAATTCTAAAATTTTACATTTTTAACAGATTTTTAGAGGAAATTTACACAAACAAAATAAACCCAGATGCTAGCTTGTGAGAACATTTTCTCAGGACACATAAATCAAAGTTATCTAATTTACAGCTAAAAAAGCCTCCCTTTTCATGTTTATCTTTACTAGGGGCAAGGCAAGCTTCAAAAAAGAATTTTGATTGGTTTCACACTGAGAGTTAACTAAGAAAAAAGAAACCCATATGTTAATTTGCTCAAAAACATCTCTCATTATGATCAAACAAACGCAACAGTCATGTTTTCAACAAAAGGTCAAGTTCTTCTTCCGCTTTCCTTCATAATGAAAGTGACCCATTTACCTAATTCCCTTCCAGAATCACCACATTAATCTCACTCCAAACCCCAGAAAGCAAAATTGCTCAACAGAAGGAAAAGAAATCAAACAGAACCAAAAGAAACAGAACGGGGGCAACAAAAGCAAGAAGAAGCAATGTATGAATGCAATGAGAAATGAGAAGAGAAGAGGTCCCTTTAAATAGCCATTTGAGAGCTAGCTCAAGCTTCTAGAAAATGATTAAATTAGGTGAAACTTTGAGCGTTTTTTTTTGTAGAGAGAGAGAGAGGGGCCATGCCCATTTCTTAGAAGGGCCCCAGTCTCCTCTGTTTCAACGAAACCACATACTACCATGGCTCCTGGTTTTAGCTCTCAGTCCCAGCAACATTATTATTTTATTATGAGAAATTTCTCAAAACCCCCAGGAAGTTCGTCCGGCAGACAAAAAACCCGCTGCCCGAAGTGTTTGTCGAAACCCCGAAAAGATTTTCAATTGTCAAAAAAATACTGTGTGCGGTATCTGTATAGTTGCCTGCTGGATCTAGCTATTATGCGATATTTATGACCTGTTTGGATATCGCTGACAACTATACAGAGACTAGATGAAAATTTTCGGGGGTGAGGGTTGTTACAGCCATTTTGAGGCCAGGGTTTTTTGTCAGGGTTTTTTTGACAATTTACCTTTATTTTTTTATTATTTAGTATAAATAGTTTAAATAATTGATCTCCTGTTGACTGTTCATGATTATTTTTAATGAGTTTTTGGATAAGGATTAAGAGGGGTTTGTTTAGGATTGGTTTATGTTTTTACGTATTCTGATTCGATCACAGGTCATATTAGCAACATATCACTCAATATATATTTCATATCACACTTAACCTGTTTCACTCACCAACCTTCAAAAATCAAACATAGCCCAATCAAAACATTTCTCAAAAGCTCAAAATATTGCCTTTTATATGTCCAGTTTTAATGTCACATATCCGGATCCGGAGTCTCTGCTGTTGAAGGCAAAATAGCACTCATGCTGTTGGATCCTACATTCATCCAAAATCGAAAATCAACGGTCGAGATTTGTGTAAAACAGGAATCATATGTATTGGTGTATCCTATGTGCTTTGCACGTAGGAAGCGTGACCAAGACGAGAGCAGAGCGCCCCCTCATATTTTCCCCCCGATAGCAGGGACTCTTTTTCCCACGTATCCCTGCATAACCCTGCATATCAGCTTTCCCCAAAGGGTTTAATGTCATAAGGCCATATCCTCAGCTTAATTATGTGGACCAATGACACCTAACAACGAAGGAATCAACTTTGGGTAGCTTCATCATTTCAGCAGTCAATTTCATAACCTACTTTAGGTGAGGGAAATAAACTTTGCACAAGGCCTATTTGCTCATCCCACCAAACAAAGAAAGAAAAATGATTTATCTAATATAACTAATTTATCGTATCGGTTCCTTCTAAAGTATCAATCTTTGAATAGATATGTAGGTGCTTATGTTTAAGAGACTGATGGGGTTTTGAACGTTCACATGCAGTTGCGAACTAAAGGGGAAAACATGCTGGATGGATGTGTTTCTGATTTAAATTGAGATGAGACCCATCTAGACCGTGAGTACGGTTCATAGCCAGGCTGGTTGCGACAAAGTACACTCTCTACCAGCCTATGTGCTCTCAAAAACTAATACGGTTCGTGGATGACAACATATTCAGATTTTGATAAACTTGATCATATCGGTCTTCAAAATAACCATGCGAATACATCTTATACTGTATTGATGGAGTGGTCATAAGAGTGATTGTGCACCACGTCGAAAATTTCAACCGTCTCATCCTGCTTCTCAAATTAAATGTTCCGTTATCCGAGCGACGCCCGGATCTGGGTGTTATTCTGAAAAATGACATTTCTTCTTTTACTTTTATTGACATGGGGCCTACATAACATCAAATCAGATCCGAAATCCCAATTGGTGCACCAACCAATTAAATTGGGTACGTTCTTAATTCACAGCTAAAAGTACCTTTCTACAATTTTATCTTTTTTGACGTTGAGTTCAAAATTTCAAATATGAGGGTGTTTTGGATCCGGGTTTGGGACCAATCGGGCCCATGGTACGGAAATTGGAATCCGAGACAAGAGGACCCTGCTGGGCACGTGACGCTGCCCACATGTGGCAATGCTAATGGATAATGGATAATGGATTGGATCTGTTAGTGGGTTATCGGGTCGCACACGGTCCTTTTTTTCATGCTTGGGAAACAAGACTTCTTGAAAACGTGGAGTCCACTATGGATCCCCCCTGCAATCATGTTGCGGTGGGTGGTTTGGTGAGAAAGACAATCCATTGGATAACTTTTAATATCTTACAAAGTTTTTGATGCTAATAATATAATTTGGCTTGTTTATACAATTGTGTTGTATTGTAGATTTTTTCCTTTGCTCGTGCTCAATATTCAAATGAACAATTTGGCAGAATAAAAAAGAATATCTGATGAGCCTCGATATCGGTGACTCTTCAGATACTGACACGTCGCAGATAACATGTCTCAGAACCTACAAGAAAGGATCAAGAACTTCAGTCGGATCACACCTCGGGCCTCCGGCCCGAGGAGTCTCCCGACCTGCGTTGGCCTTCCAGACCACCCCTCGGCTCGCCTCCGAGCTATCACAGAACCAAGATGTCTCGGCCTCTCGCTCGTCCCCGAGCCTCCCGCCGAGCTCGTCTTTCTCGGTCTCATCGACCGACCCACAGCACTGATCACAGACGCCTCCACCACGGCTCCGCGAATTTCGCAACGCGCGAGATATCCGCCGCCCATGATCCCGCATCCCACGCCATCACGATCCCCCATTAACGAGCATGTCTCGTCATTAATGCGGGATCCCGCCTATCACGCAGGCGTGACGCCAGGGACGTAACGGCTGGCGTGAATCTCGCGCCCGCCTGCCCATTGTTGCCGCTGTATATACCCCTCTCCCATACGATCGAAGTAAGCCATTTTTACTCCACTAGGTCGTTACTCTGCCAAAATACCCCGTCTAACTTGATCGTCGGAGGGTCCTCGGTGGCACAACCACCCCGAGATTTCTTTGCAGGTAGCTCGGCCACAACCACACAAAACCCATTGAGATCCACACGCTCCAGGAGTCGACCCTTCAAATCAATCTCAGTCGTCCATCAGCGCTCGCAGCAGATCAATGGAAGATAACATCTGAAGGTGATCCAGAAATCCATAGATCCACACGCTCCAGGAGTCAACCCTCCAAATCAATCTCAGTCGTCCATCAGCGCTCGCAGCGGATCAACGGAAGATAACATCTGAAGGTGATCCAGATCTCCATCAGTTGGCGCCGTCTGTGGGGAATTAGTTCCGCTCAACCAAAAGTTCATCTTCCAATCTCGACTTCATGGCTAGGGGTCACCGCAACGATCCAAGCACCAGCCATCGTTCTCATCACAGTGGAGACGAGGGAGAATCCCCTCCTCCACCGAACGCCATTCATGTCCTATCCGCTCGGATAGATCGATTCACGTTCGTCGTGCATGCGCTCGTCTGTGTCTAAGCTGCCGGGAAAGCTCCCCAGGTCATCGCTCCTCTCCGCGGGACCGGGACCCCTACAGAGGGAAAGAAGACTCTGTCCGCGTTGGCACGACCGATCACTGCCTCGCTGTCTCCGGCGGCCGCAGATCCCCCGGGCCGACGTATTCAATGACCCGGTGGGCGCCGCACAGTCTAACTCCGAGGTCTTACGCCAGAGCGCCTCACCCCCAGCCCCATCGCGCGCCCTGTCTCTCCTGAGGAGGTGTCGGTCAGCTCGCCTGCGCCCAGGCATGACCGGCACCCCCTCCCTCGATGGGGTCGCGCGCATGGGACTCGCCATGGCAGCTCGAAGACGACCTCGCCAGGGGGCCTGAGAAACCTCATCGAGCAGAACCATGGCCGTGGTCAGGCAGAGGTCTCCGGCAGCAGAGGCCGAAAATCAGAATGTGCCGAATCATCAGGGTACCACGGCCGACTCGACGCCATCAAAAAGAAGATTGAAGGTATGCATCGGGAAGGTCGTCATTCAAGCGACGGGGCTAAATACGCCGCCAACTCGCTCACGAAGCTCTTCACAGAAGATCTACTCGCCGTCCACGTCTCCTCCCGGAACAAGCCCCCGAAGGTCTCACTCTTCGAAGGGAAGTCCGACCCAAAGGACCATTTGGACGCGTTCACAGCCGGGATGAGTTTCCAGGACTGTTCCGACGCCGCCCGATGCCGCGCTTTCCCGACCACTCTCATCCGCTCCGGACGAGACTGGTTCCGAGGACTCGCGCCACGCTCAATCTCAACCTTCAGTAAGCTGGCCACCCAATTCCTCGGCCACATCGTCGGGAATAGACGGCAGAAGCGGACCGTCGACCATCTCTTCACAATAAAGAGCGAGGACAAAGAAACCTTCAAAGGGTACGTCACCTGCTTCTACAACACCCTCCTCGAAGTCCCAGAACACCGGGACGAGACTGTCATTACGGCACTTAGGTCGGGTCTTAGGCACAAGGAGTGGTTACGCTCTTTTGCATTAGCGCAACCTAAGACCATGGCCGAGATAAAGGCCTGGACCGAATGTGAGATCCAGCTTAATCCGAGGTGAACGCCAATCTCCCCGGACAGAACAAACTGATCACAAGAAAAGGGCCCGAGAAGAGAAAAAGAAAATTGAGCGGCCGAAGTCCTACTCCCCGAAGTTTCAGGAGTACACCCCGCTCAACGTCTTCCAGACGGTACTGCTGGAGGAGGCTAAAGGCGAGAGGTTCTTCAAGCTCCCCCCAGTCTCGAACAAGGCGGCAAAGCGCACCCGGGGCCCCCACTGCGGCTTCCACCGGTCGCAAGGCCACTCCACGGAGAACTGCAAGCAGCTCTGAGACTACATCGAGGAGCTAATCCGCTCGGGACACCGGGCAGCATACTTGCGGGACAAGCGGAAAGCTGACCGTGAGCAAGAGCAACGTCCCCCTCCCGGTGAATTAACAATTGGCCAAATCATGGTCATGTCAGCGGGGGGTACGTCGAATACCTACGAGGCTCGGCACCCCTCACCAATCGAGGAGACTGACGGCCACCCAAGGAAGAAGGCCAGGGACAACGAGCCTATTGTTTTTAATGACGAGGACCTCCACGGTATATCCCTGCCCTACAACGAACCGCTGGTGATCACAGCTCGGGTCCACCGCTACGAGGTGCAGAGGATACTAGTCGACTCTGGAAGCTCGGAAGACATTCTATTTTATGACTGCTTCCTGCGTATGGGACTCGCCCCGTCGGACCTAAGGCCGACTACCCACGTCCTGTCAGGGTTCACCAACCACTCCATCCCGGCGGAAGGGGTAATCACTCTCCAATTTAACGTCGAGGAAGCGGGAAGTACGCACACCGTGCCTATAGAATTCATCGTAGCGAGAATCCCGTCGGCCTACAACATCCTCCTCGGCCGCCCTACACTGAACTCCCTTAGGGCCCAGATATCGACCTTCCACCTGGCGATGAAATTCCCGCTCGACCAAGGCGGGATAGGTCAGGCCTACGGAGGCCAACGGACTGCAAAGGTTTGTTTCACCACAACATCTTCGTCTGAGCGGCCAAACAACGATGTTGAGGGCGAAGGTGACATCAGGGGTTCTTGGACACTCGAGACGAGCAAAAAGAGGTCCGAGGAACCCCGATGGAGCCACCGACAGAGTTCCCCCTCGTAGAAGGGGACGACGGACGAACCGTTCAGATCGGATCGCTTCTGACGGGGACTCAGCGAGACGACCTAGTTCACTTCCTCAGAAACAACTCTGACGTGCTCGCCTGGGCTCCTGTCGACATGCCGGGGATCAACCCAAAATCATATCTCACAAGCTCGGGGTAGATCCTACGACCCGACCCGTCAGGCGGAAAAAGCGAAGTTTCGCCCCGATCAAGCAGAAGGCGATCGAGGACGAGGTAGACAGGCTCCTCGCCGCCAACTTTATTCGGAATGTGCCTTACTCCGAATGGTTGGCAAATGTGGTCATGGTCAAAAAGTCAAGCGGGAAGTGGCGCGTGTGTGTTGACTTCACCGACCTCAACAAAGCCTGCATGAAAGACAACTATCCCCTCTCTCGGATAGATCAGCTCGTTGAAAGCTCAGCAGGCCATGAGTTACTTAGCTTCATGGATGCTTTTTCCGGCTACAATCAGATCCGTATGAATCCGGCAGACGAGGATCTCACCGCATTCACCACGGACCGGGGGGTATACTGCTATAAGGTGATGCCTTTCGGCCTCAAAAACGCCGGAGCTACGTACCAACCCTTGGTCAATCGCATGTTCAAACCGCAGATCGGCAGGAACATGGAAGTTTATGTCGATGACATGCTCGTCAAGTCGATCTCATTGGTCGACTATGCCAAGGATCTGGACGAGGCCTTCGACGTCCTCCGCAAGTTCAAGATGAAGCTGAACCCCGCCAAGTGCGCATTCGGGGTCATCGGGAAAAGTTCATCGGTTTCATAGTCACTCACCGTGGGATCGAAGCTAACCCGGAGAAAATCAACGCCATCCTCAACATGGCCGCGCCCAAGACTAACATCGAGATCATGCGACTGACAGCGCAGGTAGCCGCTCTTAGCCGTTTCATATCGAGGTCTGGGGAGAAATGCCTCCCGTTCTTCAAAGCTCTAAGGAAGATTCCAAGGTACGAGTAGTCGAAGGAGTGCCAGACCGCCTTTGACCAATTAAAGAAGCACCTTACGACTCCACTGCTGCTCAACCGACCAGTTGAAGGGGAAGAGCTATCGCTATATCTGGCGGTATCCGACCAAGCAGCGGGCTCAGTGCTCGTCCGAGAGGTCGAGAGTGTTCTCCTCCGAACACAGAGACGCAACCGCGTAGGCTCGTCTTGCCTGAAATTCGGGGCAGATGCTAATTGGTGCTATCCGTCCACCTCTCCGAAAATGCCAAGTTGATTTATGGCACCGTGTATCGAAGGTTTAAACGGATGCGGACGATGTAGCAGACTTCGTCAGATTCCCCCTTGTTCGAGGGGTTTTTGATTGTGGGGACGCTCTTCCCTGCAGACGCAAGCCCCTGCAGTTAATTACGCTACCGCATCGCGGTAACCACTTTCTCCTTCTCCAGATGGTCACTTCATGTCGTGGGTGTTTGTTTTGTTTGTGGTTGCCCTTGGATTGTATACGGAGACTAATTTATGTTGTCGCCGGTAGGGCGTGGATTAGTCCAAATCCGTATCTTCTTAGATTTGAGTTTTGGTTTGGGTTTAAGCATACGTTAGTCTCATTTGAGACTAAGATCAACTTAAACGTTAGTTAAGGATACGTTAGTCTAATTTTAGACTAAGATCAACTCAACGTTTGTTAAGGACACGTCAGTCTAATTTTACACTAAGATCAACTTAACGGGATCGTTTAGATCCAACAAAAGAGCATTTGGACTCTATTATTTAGTTTAGGGACATTGCGGTCGATTACCAGTTTAAGGACATGGTGGTCCAATGTTAGTTTAAAGACATCACGAACAAGGTTAAGGACATCATAGTCCGTGAGTTTAAAGACCTCACAGTCAAGGTTAAGGACATCATAGTCCGTGGGTTTAGAGGGACCCCACAGTCCGACGTTAAGGACATCATAGTCCGTGGGTTTAGAGGGACCCCACAGTCCGACGTTAAGGACATCATAGTCCGTGGGTTTAGAGGGACCCCACAGTCCAGTTTAAAGACGTCATAGTCTATGGGTTTAAGGACCCCACAGTCCAGTTTAAAGACATCATAGTCTATGAAATGTATGGCTGTCGGGACCCGTCACCTCTCTGAAGACGTTGAAAGATTACAACGATAAATATCAAAGGAGTGAAGAGATGTACCCTCGAACCAAAATTGATTTGGGGATCTATAGTCCAATTTGGGACTAAAGTCTGTTAAAAGGTTTGTGAGCATATAGGCTCAGTAGATATGAGTTGAGGACTTATGGCCAATATTGGGCTAAGTCCAATTAGATTAAAATGTTTAACATTTTATTGTTCTGGGCTGTTGAGCCTTTACTTGGGCTTAGCCCTTTTAATAATGCTGAGCATTAGATCCTGACAATTTTTGTCTTGTATTGAATGCATAGCATTTATCAGAACAAAGTATGTTCTGACAGTGCGCCACGTGGCGCGTCAGGTGCTTTGCGCCAAGGAAAGAGCGCATTGCGCTTCTGTTGGATAGCGCACACGAGGAGAACACGTGTCGCACTTAGCGCTAAGCGCTAGTTTGTTAGCGCATTGCGCTTTTAATTTATGAACGCGCTGCGCTAGTTTGTGGGTGCGCCAATGAGTGACACGTGGTGCGCTTGGCGCTGAGCGCCAGCCCATAAGTGCAATGCACTATTTTAGGAGCGCAAAGCGCAAGTAGTGTCTATGGTTGACACGTGGCATGTTTTGGCCTGAGCGTCGGTCCAAGAAGGGCAAAAGCGCAATACATGAGTGCGAAGCACTTTTTAATAGCGCAAAGCGCTTCTGATCAATTTTAAGATCAAAGAACAGATTTATGTTCTTCAAAGGAGGTTTTGCCTCAAGATCCAAGAATAAAAGTTCTTGTTTTTATAAAAGGCTCTGTCTTTATAGATCAAAAGATCTGTGAGTGAGTATTTTACTTCTTTTTATTATTTTATGATTAGATCTTTGATCTTTTCTTTTTATTAAAGACCTTGGTCTTTTTCTTAGATCTCTGATCTTTTTAGAAGATGGTTCTTCTTTCTACGAGATGGTTTCATCTCTATTATTTAAGAACATAGTTCTTTTTACCTTGAAGATGAAGAAAAATCTTCTTTTTTCTAAGCGATTGTTCTTCTTTTGCAGAGGGTTTTCTCTCTCTCTTTCTTGTATTCTCTATATCTCTGTGTGTGTCTTAGACTTGAAGTCTAGGGTCCTTTATATAGGGCCAAATGATTTGTTAAATCAGTTTTAAGAGATCTTTCTCTGATTGATTTGGGAATATTTCTCACCGTTGGATTTTTGATCCTAAAGATTCTGTTTTAGAGAAGATAATCTTCTTGTTTTAATAAGATTGAAAAATCTTTCCATAACAGAATTTTAGTTCTGATTAATTAATAATTTATTATTAATAGATGTTTTGATCTGACGGTGGGAAATTTTTTAATCCCAGCGCTGGCGCACCTTGCGCTAGCGCACCTACGCTCGACACGTGGCGCGCAGCGCAGAGCGCAGTGCAACTGCGCTAGCGCACCTGTGTTTGACACGTGGCGCACAGCACAGAGCGCTGGATCTGAAGTGTTGCTTCAATTTAAATTTTGAATTTTAAAACAGAGTTTTACTCTGATTGGGGACGCGCTGCCTAAGGCGCAGCGCTACTGGCGCTGGCGTATCTGCTTTTAACACGTGGCGCGCAACGTGCAGAATCTGAAGCGTTGCTTCAATTTAAATTTTGAATTTTAAAACAGAGCTTTGCTCTGATTGGGTGCGCTGCCTAGGGCGCAGCGCACCTGGCGCTGAATCTGAAGCATTGCTTCACAATGTTTTAACTCTTGGCTTTGAGGCATTTGTTACATTCTTTGCATGTGGAGTTTTTCCCTTCATTTTTTATTTTATTATTTTTTTATAAGGGAGCAGGTTGTGAGCCAAAATTTTGGCGAGAACAAATGCCCCCCACTAGTTTGCCCACGTAAGTATGTACGTGGGTGAAATAGTGCAGAGTTATGCATAGCCACAGAATTAAGGGCTTAGGAGACAAGTTTAGGGTCCTTGTAGCCTAAGACTTTCTTTTTCTTCATGAGCCGTAAGGGTCTCAAGAGGGTTTTACTCCCTACGAGTCGAGAGGGTCTCGTAATGAGTCGAGAGGGTCTCGTAGGTGCAAATTCTCCCTAGAAATCGTGAGGATTTCTAAATGTTCATTACCTCCGTGAGTCGTAAGGATCTCACTCGGGTATTTTTCCTTACGAATCGTGAGGACCGTAAGTAGCTTCTTCACTTCAGCGGCGAATGTGGCTTTGGCAAATGTGGCCCATAGATGGTAGATGGCGTTTCATCCTGAACTCTCCGAGAGGTAGTGATGGCTTAGGGAGCAGGTTCAGATCTGCTATCTAAGACTTTTCAACTTCATAAGCCGTGAGGGTCTCATGACGACTTTTCTCCTTACGAGTCGAGAGGATCCCGTAGGTGTATTTTCTCCTTAGGAATCCTAAGTGCGTTTTCCCTTATAAGTCGTAAGGATCTTATAAGAGAATTTTTCCTCTTACGAGTTGAGAGAACCCGTAAGCGGTTGTTTCCCTCCTTGTCGAGATTCGACTTTAGAGAGTGTGACCCGTGAATAGTATGCAAGAGTTCATTTTGGATCGACTTGCAGGTCCCCAGTGCTTAGGAAACCGGTTCTTATCCCCATTGCCTAAGGCTTTTCCTCACGAGTCAAGACAAATCGAGAAGTTCTCGCAAAGACACTAATTTCCTCGCGAGTCGAGACGAATCAAGCATTTCTCGCAAGAATATCCTAACGTCTCAGTTAACTTCTGCTCTTTACGACAAAGGTCCGTTAGGGTATGTGGTACTAGGGTTTTGTCCGTCATACCGTCGTGTTGGCTGATGTATTTCTCGATAGGCAATTTTGCCGTTCGAGTGGCCTTGCGACTGTCGTGTCTCCGATCCCTTCGGGGGCTGGACAAGACATCTTCAAGCAATCCTCCTAGGCAGTTTGACCGTCGGAAGTGCAAGCGTTAGGAATTTTGCCATGCAGCTTTTTACTTGAGGTTAGGCTCATTTTGGAGAGCCCCGATGAATCATAACCACTCCGCGCTGGTATGGGATGATCTCCGATAGTCTTTCAGGTTTTATATGAGTTGCCGTCAAGACCGTGAAGCTAGGAATTTGCCTTTCGCTTCGTTTGCTGGCATTGCGTCTGCTGTATCGAGACGAATGTCGCGGTTGTCTCTAGGTTGCTAGTGAACCGTCGAGGTTTG
The DNA here is from genome assembly GCA_030015575.1 of Agapanthus africanus. NCBI lineage: Eukaryota > Viridiplantae > Streptophyta > Magnoliopsida > Asparagales > Amaryllidaceae > Agapanthus > Agapanthus africanus. The sequence continues at coordinate 635,692,071 of CM057343.1, forward strand.
GAACTAGGTATTTTGCCGTGGCTCTGTTGTTTGATTGTCACGTCTGAATCTTGCTGGAGGAAGAACGCTGTAGTGACATCTTGTCTGCTGTGTCGAGACGAACGTCGAGGTGGTGATCATTCCGCGCTGGTGTGGGATGATCTCCGATAGTCTTTCAGGTTTTATATGAGTTACCGTCAAGACCCTGAAGCTAGGAATTTGGCCTTCGCTTCGTTTGCTGGCGTGTCCGAATCTTGCTGGAGGAAGAACGCTGTAGTGACATCTCGTCTGTTGTGTCGAGACGAACGTCGAGGTGGTGATCACTCCATGCTGGTGTGAGATGGTCTCCGATGGTCTTTCCGGTTTTATATGAGTTGCCGTCAAGACCCTGAAGCTAGGAATTTGGCCTTCGCTTCGTTTTCTGGCGTGTCTGAATCCTGCTGGAGGAAGAACGCTGTAGTGACATCTCGTCTATTGTGTCGAGACGAACGTCGAGGTGGTGATCACTCCATGCTGGTGTGAGATTATCTCCGATGGTCTTTCCGGCTTTATATGAGTTGCCGTCAAGACCCTGAAGCTAGGAATTTGGCCTTTGCTTCATTTGCTGGCATTGCGTCTGCTGTATCGAGACGAATGTCGCGGTTGTCTCTAGGTTGCTGGTGAACCGTCAAGGTTTGGAACTGTGGATTTTGACGTGGCTCCGTTGTTTGATTGTCGCGTCTGAATCCTGCTGGAGGAAGAACGTTGTAGTGACATCTCGTCTGTTGTATCGAGATGAGTGGAGCTGGGATTTTGCCATCACTCCGCTTTGTTTCGACCATGGGGTCTTTCGTTGACGTTGCATCCGCATCCTGCCGGACTGCGAAAGAACGTCGGTTGTTGACATTGAATCTGATGTGATAAGACGAATGTTAAGGTGGAGTTAGGATTTTGTCGTCGCTCCGCTTTGTTTCGACTATGGGGTCTTTCGTTAACGTCGCATCTGTATCCGGCTGGATTGCGAAGGAACGCCATTGTGGGTCTCCAGGCTGTAGATGTGGCCATCGAGACTTGGCTTTTTTTTATGGAGCCTGGGGGAAAAGTATGGTTCCCTCATTGTTTGTGCCCCTGGATTGCATACAAGGATCGATGTGATCTCTCCTGTAGGGCATAAATTTCATTTTTCTTTATTTCTTTCCGCGATACTCTATCATTTCAGCTTTTACATCGCGAATGTCGAGATTGCCCAATCATTTCGGCGATTTTTTGCAGTGCTCAATCATTTCGGCTATTTATTTTATTTTTACTCGCTGCTTTTTATTGCGAGCTGCCCAATCATTTCGGCTATTTGGCATGTATACATTTTTACTTGCTGATTTTGTTTGCAAGTTGCCCCATCATTTCGGCTGTTTCATACGCATGTGTGGCTCGCTAGCTTCTTACTGCAAGCTTGGGATTAGACACCGATTTCGGTATCAACACCGCTACAACTGGAATATTGCCAGGAGCGAATCATCATTTGCCTCTGCCGATATCGAACAAAGGTGGCTTAGCGAACAGGGTTAGGATCCTGTCGACTAAGGCTTTTGACTTTATGAGCTGTGAGGGTCTCATAAAGGTATTTCTCCCTGCGAGTCGTGAGGATCTCGTAGGTGCGTTTTCTCCTTAGGAATCATGAGGACTCCTAAGTGTATGTTCTCTTATAAGTCGTAAGGATCTTACAAGAGTGTTTTCTCCTTATAAGTCGAGAAGACTCACAAGGGTTGTTCACCGTGCAAACATATCCCTAGTCGCGGATGGGACTTTGTTAGGGAAATGTTTATCCGCGCCCGTGGATTGTATACAAGGGTCAATATTGAGCCGCTTGTAGGGCAAAATCGGGCGGTATAACTACTTAAGAACAGGTTCAGATCCCTGTAACTTAAGGCTTTTGATCTTATGAACCATGAGGGTCTCATAAGAGGGTTCTCCTTACGAGTCGTGAGGATCTCGCAAGTGTAATTTCTCGGCCAGGGATCGTGGGGATCCCTAAGTGTGTTGCTCCCTTGTGAGTCGTAAGGATCTCACGCAGGCGGTTTCTCCTTACAAAGTCGAGAGGACCTTGCAAGTGTCTTTTAACAAGATTGCGCCCTTTCGGGTTTTCACAAAACTCGCCAGTAGCCCTGCTGTTTTTACTCACGGAGCCCTTTCGGGTTTTCATCCGTACCCATTTCGCTTATGGACATACCGTTTTCTTTCTTTTTTTATTTTTTATTTTAACGAGATTGCGCCCTTTCGGGTTTTCACAAAACTCGCCGGTAGCCCTGCTGTTTTTACTCACGGAGCCCTTTCAGGTTTTCATCCGTGCCCATTTTGCTTATGGACATACCATTTTTTTTTACCACATCAGCCTGAGAATGCCGCGGGTTGATAGTAGTTTAACGACATTTCGGTCATAAGTCGATGCATGATTATGCAGCTAGATTTTGCCGCGAATCTTCTTATGTTTTGTGTCAGAGGTGGATTCCTTGAAGATAGAGCTGAGGGCGATTCCTTCGTCAGAGTCGCTTCCAAAGGTGACAACTTGCGATCTCTTGGCGTCGGCTATGTGACAGTTGCCAACAGCTCCTTCGCGCTCATCTGTCGTGCTTTTCTGTTCTCGACAAGCCTTGCACTTCACTCGTTGAACGTGCCGTCGATAGGCAACATATCCCTGCCACCAGTTTTTAAAGGCTATGCACTCCTCGGTAGGGTGTGCAATCTTCTGGTGGTATAGGCAGAAGTTAGGATGTATGTCTGCTTCCTCAAGATGTATATTGCCAGGGGAACTTCCTTTGGGAGAGGGCAACTTCATTCCTATTGCCAGGGCCCTAGCGAATCGTTTCCTTACTTTAATCTTGTTTTTGCTGGCGATATGGATGCTTTGCTCCAGTTGGGGTGATTCGACCTTCTCCTCCAGTCGTCGGCGTTTGGATTTTTCGAATATAGCCAGTTCACGCTATCGATTGGCTTTGCTTTTCTGACGGGCTTCGTTCAGTAGCAAGTCGATCATCTCGTCAGACGGCTCCAAGGATTTTGGCTTCGATCCTGCCCCCAGTTTCTCGGTGCAAGGAGCTTCCTCATTGTCTATTGACGAGTGAGAGATCACATGGCAGCTTGCCACGTAATCTTCAGATTCACTCGACGAGTCTTCTCCATCATCTACGTTCTCAAGGACGTGGCTGAGAAACTCTTGGAGTGTGATTGGAGTCCGCGCCTTCTGGTTATACTCTTCCAGCGCGTCAATCTGCTTTTGCAGGTCCGTACGCTTGTTATCAAGCTTCACGGGCTTTTGGGGTCTTCTTCTTCGAAGACTTTGACGGCTGGGTGGGAGCGCTTTGGCTATCTCCACCAATTTTTGTAGTTGGGCGCGGTTTTAGCATTCCCTCGACGATCTCGGGTTTCAGTGGATTTTTCCACCTGATTGCCGGGCACATTTGGAGATCCTTCAGCATTCTTTTAGTTTTGGCTGAAAGGGCGACTTCCCACGGGGCTTCTTCTACGAAGGAGCACGATGCCCCCGGCGTGTCCACCTTTTTAGGGGCGTGAGGTTGTGGCGGTTTCACCTTCCAATTTTCCGATAATGCGAACTTGCCTTGTTGGTATTGGTCTTCAATCCAGTTTTTGAAGACGTAGCAGTCTTCGATCGGATGGCCCAATACTTGGTGGTAGGGGCAGTAATTGGGATCATTGACGTCGTTTGGCTGCAACAGGCATTTTGGATCCGGCAAATTTATGAGCCTGTTGCGCACTGCCAGCTCGAACAGTCTTCTCGTTTTGTCTTGAGGAAACGAGTAAGGACGTCCTAGTCTTTCCTCGAAGGATGGGCGTGGACGCATATTGCTTTGGCGAACAGCCGGCATTAAGTTGCTCGGCTGTTGTTGAGTATTGGCGACGAAGGTTGCTTTTCCTTTTCCCTTTTCATTTCGAGGTTCGTCTTTGGAGGAGATGGTCTATGAACCATCTGGTCCATTTGGGCTAACTTGTCAATCAAGGCCTGGAAAGTAGTGGGCTTGAAAAACATCATGAACTGGGAAATAGTTGCATGAGGGTCCAGAGTGCCCACGAACATGCTCACCGTCGTCGCTTCTTCGATCCGCTGTTCGCATTTCGACCACAGATTCCGCCATCGTATTGCGTATTGAACCCATGTTTCGTCTGGCCTTACCCTGGCGTTGCTCAATGCGGTGATCGGGGTGCACTCGCTGGCGCTTGCAAATCTTTGTGTAAACAACGGCTCCATCTTCGCAAATGTTTTGACAGAGTCATTAGGCAACTCCGAATACCATTCGAAGGCCGTTTCCGCCAAGCTGCCGACGAACTGACGAAGTAACAACTTGTCGTTACCTCCAGTATTGCCGCAAAGAGCCCTGAATTGAGCGACATGCTGATGTGGATTCCCCGTCCCTTTATACACATGGAACTTAGGGATCGTATATCCCGGCGGGTAACTTATTTGGTCATACCATCCCGGATACGGTCGCCCAGTTTTAACGACTTGGCTGGACGCTTCTTTCGCCTGGTGAGCTCGTATTTGCTGAGCTATATAGTCATACAGAGCGGCCTTGGAAAAGGTTTCCTCCTTGGGTGCTGAAAGAGCCGGAGGAGGGTTAGATGTCTCCCCTCTGTCGTCTTCAATAATGATCGGAGGGTTTTCAGCTGGAGGATCCGGCTGTAATATCATCCCGATCATGTCTTGGAAGAGAAGCGCCATACGTTTTATGTTGGCAGCTTGTTCCGCTGCCTCCTTCTTTTCGAGGACTCTGCGTAGGAAGTCAGCATCGGTTTCTTGTTCGTGACGCTGCTCTGATGACGCCTCTGGGCTTTTTTTTGGCCCGGTGAGTGCGGCCATTTGCGTCAGCATTTCTTGAAGCTTCTGCTGCTGTTCCTGGGCTTTTATCACGGATCGGGTGAGCGGTCGGTGACCTGTCGAAGCGCGGCTTTCCTCTTTTCCGGAAGCCATATAAACAGTATGTACCGTTTTTGGGCTCAGCGTCTTTGCGATCTGTTGTAGTCATAGGGGCTTTCTCTGGCCTCCTTCTCCTTTGAGCAGTTGACATTGAGGGGACCGTTGCGGCGGGCACCCAGGCAGTTGTCGTCCTTTATGGCTTGCTAGGACGATTCTCTTCCTGCTGAACCTTCAGCTTCTTCTGTCGGCAAAGACAGTCTTGATCAATCACTGACTCTTGGACACGTCGCCAAACTTTGTAAACTTTGGAGGACAGCCGCTGAGGGGGCTGTTCCGGCTTTATTTCTGTAACATTCTCCACGGGTGGAGGAGATCTTTTCGATACGGCGGTAGGAGAATTCCTGCGCACCTTGTTCAGCAACTCAAAGCTGTTCCCAGTTGGAACAACAGCATTGACTTCCACCGTTCGGGCCGGTGGAGTTAGCCCAGAGGGGGAGTTGCCCCCAGCCTTCTGTACTCGGCGCCAGTGACGACGGCAAACATGTCGCGCAGATGGTGTTGGTTCGGCTATGGGGATGGCTTTGTCATGCCCCCTGTTTTGAGGAGAGGCTGTTATTGGTGCTAGCCGGTCGAAGACTGACGTCCATTGAGAGGGGATAGTCAGTCTCGCGAAGGCCGGCTTTCGAACAGGGGAAGCAGCCTTCGTGACTTCGCATGGAGTAGGAGCTGAAATGGACAGTCTTGTGAAGATCGACCCTTTAGCACGGGAAGCTGCCTTGACGACTTTAGGAGCAGGAATGGCTATCCGCTTCGGGATAGCCGCTTCAGGTATCGCGGGCTTCTTCATGGGCCCACTTGAGCTTTGGCCCATTTTGCTGAAAACTGAGGCATTGGACTTGGACGACCCGTTGAGAGGGACAGCGGTAGTTGTAAGACGATCAAAAACCGACTTCTTTGGAGCTTCTTGCGACGACATTAGGGCGTTAAAGCACACGGTGGGAGCATAGTCCCGAAGAATATCCCAATGGTAGTCTGAGTCACCTGTTCCACCGGCATAGCGAAGATGGAGGCCGCTTGGGGCCCGTAAGTCACTCCTCCGGACGGGACGGAGTGAGAGTTGCAGTTGCAGTTAGTGCAATTTGAAGCCATTGATCTTCTGTTTTCTGCACGGAGCAAGACACCAAATCTAAGTACCTCGAATCCACAGGCAACCATAGCAAACCGCGATTCGTTTGCGAACACGACACACGAAGTGTGGAGTGGAAAGAGGAAAAGGTCCCACCGGGCGTACCAGAATATGTTCCCCTCCGAACACAGAGACGCGACCGCGTAGGCTCGTCTTGTCTGAAATTCGGGGCATATGCTAATTGGTGCTATATGTCCACCTCTCCGAAGATACCAAGTTGATTTATGGCACCATGTATCAAAGGTTTAAACGGATGCGGCCGATGTAGCAGATTTTATCAGATTCCCCCTCGTTCGAGGGGTTTTTTATTATGGGGACGCTCTTCCCTGCAGGCGCAAGCCCCTGCAGTTAATTACGCTACCGCATCGCAGTAACCACTTTCTCCTTCTCCAGATGGTCACTTCGTGTCGTGGGTGTTTGTTTTGTTTGTGGTTGCCCGTGGATTGTATACGGAGACTAATTTATGTTGTCACCCGTAGGGCGTGAATTAGTCCAAATCCGTATCTTCTTAGATTTGGGTTTTAGTTTGGGTTTAAGGATACGTTAGTCTCATTTGAGACTAAGATCAACTTAAACGTTAGTTAAGGATACGTTAGTCTAATTTTAGACTAAGATCGACTCAACGTTTGTTAAGGACACGTCAGTCTAATTTTAGACTAAGATCAACTTAACGGGATCGTTTAGATCCAACAAAAGAGCATTTGGACTCTATTGTTTAGTTTAGGGACATTGCGGTCGATTACCAGTTTAAGAACTTGGTGGTCCAATGTTAGTTTAAAGACATCACGATCGAGATTAAGGACATCATAGTCCGTGAGTTTAAAGACCTCACAGTCAAGGTTAAGGATATCATAGTCCGTGAGTTTAAAGACCTCATAGTCAATGTTAAGGACATCATAGTCCGTGGGTTTAGAGGGACCCCACAGTCCGAGGTTAAGGACATCATAGTCCGTGGGTTTAGAGAGACCCTACAGTCCAGTTTAAAGACGTCATAGTCTATGGGTTTAAGGACCCCACAGTCCAGTTTAAAGACATCATAGTCTGTGAAATGTATGGCTGTCGGGACCCATCACCTCTCTGAAGACGTTGAAGGATTACAACGACAAATATCAAAGGAGTGAAGAGATGTACCCTCGAACCAAAATTGATTTGGGGATCTATAGTCCAATTTGGGACTAAAGTCTATTAAAAGGATTGTGAGCATATAGGCTTAGTAGATATGAGTTGAGGACTTATTGTTTTCCCCAATCAGAACAAAACTCTGTTTTGAATTTCAAAATTCAAAAATTGAAGCAACGCTTCAGATTCTGCGCGCTGCGCGCCACGTGTCAAAAGCAGACACGCCAGCGCCAGGAGCGCTGCGCCCTAGGTAGCACGCCCCCAATCAGAGCAAAACTCTGTTTTAAAATTCAAAATTTAAATTGAAGCAACGCTTCAGATTCTGCGCGCTGCGCGCCACGTGTCAAAAGCAGACACGCCAGCACCAGGAGCGCTGTGCCCTAGGCAGCGCGCCCCCAATCCGAGCAAAGCTCTGTTTTAAAATTCAAAATTTAAATTGAAGCAACGCTTCAGATTCTGCGCGCTGCGCGCCACGTGTCAAAAGCATACATGCCAGCGCCAGGAGCGCTGCGCCTTAGGCGGCGCGTCCCCAATTAGAGCAAGACTCTGTTTTAAAATTCAAAATTTAAATTAAAGCAACGCTTCAGATCCTACGCCACGTGTCCAACACGGGTGCGCTAGCGCAGTTGTGCTGCGCTCTGCTCTGCGTTGCGCGCCACGTGTCCAACACGGGTGCGCTAGCGCAGTTGCGCTGCGCGCTACGTGTCGAGCGTAGGTGCGCTTGCGCAAGGTGCGCCAGCGCTGGGATTAAAAAAATTCCCCACCGTCAGATCAAAAGATTTATTAATAATAAATTATTAATTAATCAGAACTAAAATTCTGTTATGGAAAGATTTTTCAATTTTATTAAAACAAGAAGATTATCTTCTGTAAAACAGAAGCCTTAGGATCAAAGATCCAACGGTGGGAAATATTCCCAAATCAATCAGAGAAAGATCTCTTAAAACTGATTTAACAAATCATTTGGCCCTATATAAAGGACCCTAGACTTCAAGTCTAACACACACACAGAGACATAAAGAATACAAGAAAAGAGAGAGAAAAACCCTCTGCAAAAGAAGAGCAAGCTCTTAGAAAAAAGAAAATTTTTCTTCATTTTCAAGGTAAAAAGAACTATGTTCTTGAATAATAGAGATGAAACCATCTCGTAAAAAGAAGAACCATCTCCTAAAAAGATCAGAGATCTAGGAAAAAGACCAAGGTCTTTAATTAAAAGAAAAGATCAAAGATCTAATCATAAAATAATAAAAAGAAGTAAAATACTTCACTTGCAGATCTTTTGATATATAAAGACAGAGCCTTTTATAAAAACAAGAACTTTTATTCTTTGATCTTGAGGCAAACCCTCCTTTGAAGAACATAAATCTGTTCTTTGATCTTAAAATTGATCAGAAGAGCTTTGCGCTATTAAAAAGTGCCTCGCACTCATGTATTGCGCTTTTGCGCTTCTTGGACCGGCGCTCAGCGCCAAAACATTCCACGCTCCTGAAACAGCGCACTGCGCTCATGGGCTGGCGCTCAGCGCCAAACGCGCCGCGTGTCACTCACTGGCGCACCCACAAACTAGCGCGCTCATAAATTAAAAGCGCAATGCGCTAACAAACTAGCGCTTAGCTCTAAGCGCGACACGTGTTCTCCTCGTGTGCGCTATCCAACAGAAGCGCAATGCGCTCTTTCCTTGGCCCAAAGTGCCTGACGCGCCATGTGGCGCACTGTCAGAACATACTTTGTTCTGATAAATGCTACGCATTCAATACAAGACAAAAATGTCAGAGCCCAATACTTAGCATTATTAAAAGGGCCAAGCCCAAATAAAGGCTCAATAGCCAGAACAATAAAATGTTCAACTCATATCAACTGGGCCCATATGCTCATAAACTTTTAAACAGACTTTAGTCCCAAATTGGAATATAGATCTCCAAACCAACATTGGTTCAAGGGTACATCTCTGAACTCCTCTGATATTTGTCGTTGTAATCCTTCAACATCTTCAGAGAGGTGACGGGTCCCGACAACCATACATTCCACAGACTATGATGTCTTTAAACTGGACCGTGGGGTCCTTAAACTGACGGACTATGATGTTCTTAACCTTGACTGTGAGGTCTTTAAACTCACGGACTATGATGTCCTTAACCTTGACTATGAGGTCTTTAAACTCAAGGACTATGATGTCCTTAACCTCGACCGTGATGTCTTTAAACTAACATTGGACCACCATGTCCTTAAACTGGTAATCGACCGCAATGTCCCTAAACTAGAGCAATAGAGCCCAAATGCTCTTTTGTTGGATCTAAACGATCCCGTTAAGTTGATCTTATTCTAAAATTAAACTGACGTGTCCTTAACAAACGTTGAGTCGATCTTAGTCTAAAATTAGACTAACGTATCCTTAACAAACGTTTAAGTTGATCTTAGTCTCAAATAAGACTAACGTATCCTTCAACCCAAACCAAAACCCAAATCTAAGAACATACGGATTTGGACTAATCCACGCCTTACGGGCGACAACATAAATTAGTCTCCGTATACAATCCACGGGCAACCAAATACAAAACAGACACCCACGACACGAAGTGACCATATGGAGAAGGAGAAACTTGTTACCGCGATGCGGTAGTGTAATTAACTGCAGGGGCTTGCGCCTACAGGGAAGAGCGTCCCCATAATCAAAAACCCCTCAGGAATCTGACGAATTCTGCTACATCGGCCGCATCCGTTTAAACCTTCGATACATGGTGCCATAAATCAACTTGGCATCTTCGGAGAGGTGGACGGATAGCACCAATTAGCATCTGCCCCGAATTTGAAGCAAGACGGACCTGCGTGGTCGCGTCTCTGTGTTCGGCGGTAAACAGATTCTGGCACGCCCGGTAGGACCTCTTCCTCTTTCCACTCCACATTTCGTGTGTCGTGTTCGCGAACGAATCGCGGTTTGCTATGGTTGCCTGTGGATTCGAGATACTTAGATTTGGTGTCTTGCTCCGTGCAAAAAACAGAAGACCAATGGCTTCAAACTGTACTAACTGCAACCGCAACTCTCGCTCCGTCCCGTCCGGAGGAGTGACTTACGGGCCTCAAGCGGCCTCCATCTTTGCTATGCCGGTGGAACAAGTGACTCAGGCCACCACTGGGCTATTCTTGGGGACTGTACTCCCACCGATGAGCTTCAATGCCCCAATGTCGTCGCAAGAAGCTCCAAAGAAGTCGGTCTTTGATCGGCTTACAACTACCACGGCCCCTCTCAACGGGTCGCCCAAGTCCAATGCCTCAGTTTTCAGAAAACTGGGCCAAAGCTCAAGTGGACCCGTGAAGAAGCCCGCAATACCAGAAGGCATTATCCCGAAGCGGATAGCTAATCCTACTCCTGAAGTCACCAAGGCGGCTTCTCCGGCTAAGGGGTCGGTCTTCACAAGACTGTACGTTTCAGTTCCCACTCCGCGTGAAGTAACCAAGGCCATTTCCCCTGCACGAAAATCGGCCTTCTCAAGATCGGCCGTTCCCTCTCAGCGAGCATCGGTCTTTGACAGACTGACGCCAACAATAGACTCTCATCAGAACAGGGGGCATGGAAAAGCTTATCCTGTTAGTGTATATGCCCTAGAGGCCATTACTGTATCATACTAGTTTGTATATTACTTAATGGAAGCTTGGGATATTCACCTTGTATATACAATCTTGCTCAAAATAGTAGTATGCTACTTGGTTTGTTTCTACTTCAATGTGTACATGTGTTTATTTTAGTATATCGCCTATACACATTAGTGGAGCCCTTAGGATCTTTGCTTGATTACCAGCGTTGTGATGGCAGTCATACTAGTGGGGCTGGGTAATCTATAAGCACATCCTTATGCAGGTCCCTGGTCGCAGGACTATCGAGACAGGGCATCGATACTCCGGAGTAGACTAGCGCATGCGCTTCTCATCCCAGTGTAGGAGACGGTCTGTCCCTCAGCCGTCGGTACGTCGTACTTGAGAGAGTATGCGGGTGCTCGTTGGGTTACGAGTACACTGGACAGGACTCGTCGGGAACTGACTAGTTGGTATTATGCCTATCGTCAGTTATCAGTTCCCAGGTGACATGAGTACAGCTTAGTCCACTGACTTGACACTGTCACTTCGCCTCGAGTGTGTTCCCACTGTACTTTGATTACTACCCTACCACGGCTTAAAGGAGTCGTGCAAACAGGTGGTAGTTGGGTGCAGTCCCGAAGCACTTGGAGGCAGTGACGGTTAGACAGGATTCGTCTCTCCCGGTATTGGGGGTTGACATCGCGCTGTGTTTAGGAGAGCCATTACACGAGTAGTCCCTGGCCAGGGCAAACGAGATATACTGGTAGGCTTCGAGTGTTATCTCAGGGTATTTTGGGCTTCACTCCGACACGACTTGTACCGCTATTGGGGGACTGACGTTTACCGCCCCCTAGGCCCGCCATGCGATGTATCAGACGAACAGACCGGACTGTACGGAGAATGTCACATTCAGGCTCAGTAGGAGTTCAGATGGGTTTCGCCTCGTCAGTCTTCTTGTCGGCATCTACCTGGGGACCGTTACGCACAGCTAGTGCCGCTTGCGGTCTGTGATTAAACCTACTGCCAGCGTAGTGTCGAGTCTTTAGAGTCCTACACAGAAAGCTATTCGCCTTTAGGCAAAAGAGTAGAGGTCGCATGGTTTTGCGGCAGGTCGCATGGTTTTGCGACAGGGTTCGGTCACATCCGTGCACTTATGCACGTACAGTGTCCGGACAGTTATCACTAGCGGGCTTTGGTTTAAGCCAGATCCTAGTGTACGTTTTGGGATTGGATTTATCCTGTATGTATTCGTGTTCCTCGGAACGCGGATGCGGGTGTGTATGCACAGTTGACGGAGAGACAGAGACAGAGGATTCTCATTAGGGTTGTTGACCGTTGACCGTTGACTATTGACTTTTTGCTCAACCCTAATGAGAATATGATATATGATTAACAATAATATTAATTAAGTATTGTGGTGACATGGTTGTTGAGGGGTTGACTTTGTTAACTTTGTTGACTTTTGTTGACTTGTTGACTTTGTTGACCGGTTGACTAGGCTTGACTAGTTGACCATCATGATAACTATAGCTATCATTTCATGGCAAAGACTTTTGCTTGCTTGCTCTTTTGTGCAAAATGAGTGCATGAAATGATATGGCTATGGTTGCTTAAACCATCACATAATACTTGATTGATATGAGGTGTTATGATTGTTTTGGATTATGAGAGCCAAATGAGAAAAGTCTTCTCTCATTCTTTCATGCTCATTCTCTCTCTTGTTCTTGGGCTCTCATCTTCCTCCTCTTGCTCTCCCTCTCTTGACTCTATGGTTCACTTGTCTCATGAGTTGAGAACTAAGAACCATAGATAAAATCCCATACAAACTCTTCTCTACTCACTCTAGTTCACAAGGTTTGGCAAACCGAGTGAACTAGTTTTCTTCAAAGTTCGAAGAAGGAGCCAAAGGTTGAAGCTTTCAGGTGGATCTATCTTCGGCGCAAGGAGACGACGGGGAGAAGCCGATTCGGACGACCATCGAAGCTTGAAGACGAAGGAGTTCGAGAAAAAGAAAGGTATAACCCCCTAACCGAGTAGTTAGCAACTCGCAGTTAGGTTGTTAGTTAGATGTTTAACAAAGATCCGGTTTTGAGTCCATGTTACCACCTCTAAGAAAATTGTTTTTCATCAAATTCCGCATGCCTGAAAGTACCGAGAGAGGTAGCATGGACTTACAGATCCAACAGTGGAGATAATCCCGGCCACACGACATGCTCGATGTCGCCACTGGCGCCGAGTGAGGAAAGCTGGGGGCAATTCCCCTTCTGGACTGACTCCGCCATCTCCAATGGTGGAAGTTGATGCCGCTGTTCCTACTGGGAACAGCTTTGAACCACTAAGGAGGATGCGTAAGAATTCTCCGACTGCTGTGCTGAAAAGATTTCCTCCACCAATGGAGAATATTACAAAAACGAAGTCGGAGCAGTCCCCTCAGCGGCTGTTTTCCAAAATTTACAAAGTCTGGCAACAGGTCCAGGAGTCGGTGATTGATCCAAATTTCTCCCGCCGACAGGAAAAGATAAAGGTTCGGCAAGAAAATGACTACCCTGTCAAGCCACAGAAGGCGACGGTTACTTGGGTGCCCACTGCAACGGCCCCCTCAACTTTGACCGCCCATAAGAGGAGAAGGCCGGAGAAAATCCCCATGTCTGCGACAAATGTCAAAGGCACTGAGCCCAAACGCCCTAACCCTGAGGGCATGGTGGTGCATACCGTCTATATGGCATCCGGAAAAGAGGATAGCCGTATCTCTACGGGTCATCGACCACTCACCAGATCCGTAACAAAAGCCCAGAAACAGCAGCAGAAGCTTCAAGAGATGCTAACTGTAATGGCCACACTCACCGGGACAAAAGAAAGCCCGGAGGCATCATCAGAGCATCGTCACGAACAAGAAACCGATGCTGACTTCCTACGCAGAGTCCTCGAAAAGAAAGACTGAGAAGCAGCAGAACAAGCTGCCAACATAAAACAAATGGCACTTCTCTTCCAAGTCATGGTAGGGATGATGTTACAGCCGGATCCTTCAGCTGAAGACCCTCCGATCATTATTGAAGACGATAGAGGGGAGACATCTAATCCTCCTCCGGCTCTTTCAGCAGCCAAAGAGGAAACTATTTCCAAGGCCGCTCTAGATGACTATATTGCTCATCAAATAAAAGCTCACCAGGCGAACGAAGTGGCTGGCCAAGTTGTAAAAACTGGACGATCCTACCCAGGCTGGTATGACCGAATAAGTTACCCGCCGGGATATACGATCCCTAAGTTTCATGTATATAAAGGGACGGGGAATCCACATCAGCATGTCGCTCAATTCAGGGCCTTATGCAGCAACACTGGAGGCGACGACAAACTATTGCTTCGCCAATTCGTCGGCAGCTTAGCAGAAACGGCCTTCGAATGGTATTCGGAGCTGCCTAACGACTATGTCAAAACATTTGCGGAGATGGAGCTACTGTTTACACAAAGATTTGCAAGCGCCAGCGAGCGCATCCCGATCACCGCATTGATCAACGCCAGGATAAGGCCAGGCGAAACATGGGTTCAATACGCAATACGATGGCGGAATCTGTGGTCGAAATGGGAACAGCGCATTGAAGAAGTGTCGGCGGTGGGCATGTTCGTGGGCACTCTTGACCCTCAAGCGACCATCTCCCAGTTCATGATGTTTTTCAAGCCAACTACTTTCCAGGCCTTGATTGACAAGTTGGCCCAAATGGATCAGATGGGTCATAGACCATCTCCTTCAAAGACGGATCCTTAGAATGAAAAGGGGAAAGGAAAAGCAACTTTCGTCGCCAATACTCAACAATAGTCGAGCAACTTAAAGCCGGTTGTCTGTCAAAACAATATGCGTCCACGCCCATCCCTTGAGGAAAGACTAGGACGTCCTTACTCATTTCTTCAAGACAAAACGAGAAGACTGTTCGAGCTGGCAGTGCACAACATGCTCATAAATTTGCCGGATCCAAAACGTCCGTTGCAGCCAAATGACGTCAATGATCCCAATTACTGCCCCTACCACCGAGTATTGGGCCATCAGATCGAAGACTGCTACGTCTTCAAAAACTGGGTTGAAGACCAATACCAAGAAGGCAAATTCGTATTATTTGAAAACTGGAAGGTGAAACCGCCGCAACCTCACGCCCCTAAAAAGGTGGACATGTCGGGGGCATCGTGCTCCTTCGTAGAAGAAGCTCCGTAGGAGGTCGCCCTTTCAGCCAAAACTAAAAGAATGCTGAAGGATCTCCAAATGTGCCCAGCAATCAGGTGGAAAAATCCACTGGAACCCGAGATCATCGAGGGGATGCTGAAGCCGCGCCCGACTCCAAAAATTGGTGGAGATAGTCAAAGCGCTCCCACCCAGCCGTCAAAGTCTTTGAAGAAAAAGAAGAAGACCCAAAAGCCCGTGAAGCTTGATAACAAGCGCACGGACCTGCAAAAGCAGATTGACGCGCTGGAAGAGTATAACCAGAAGGCGCGGACTCCAATCACACTTCAAGAGTTTCTCAGCCACGTCCTTGAGAACGAAGATGATGGAGAAGACTCGTCGAGTGAATCTGAAGATTACATAGCAAGCTGCCACATGATCTCTCATTCGGCCTTGACTAATGAAGAAACGCACTTGGCGATAGAAGACGGCATAAAAGAGCTGGGGGCAGGATCGAAGCCAAAACCCTTGGAGCCGTCTGACGAGATGATTGAGTTGCTGCTGAACGAAGCCCGTCAAAAGAGCAAAACCAATCGAGAGCGTGAACTGGCTATATTCGAAAAAGCCAAACGCCGACAAACGGAGGAAAAGGTCGAGACGCCCCAACTGGAGCAAAGCATCCCTACCGCTAGCAAAATCAAGCTTAAAGTAAGGAAACGATTCGCTAGGGCCCTGGCAATAGGAATGAAATTACCCTCTTTCAAAGGAAATTCCCCTGGCGATATATGTCTGGATGAAACGGACATACATCCAAACTTCTGCCTATACCATCAGAGGATTGCACACCCTACCGAGGAGTGCATGGCCTTTAAAAACTGGTGGCAGGGATATGTTGCCCATCGATGACACGTTCAACGAGTGAAACGCAAGGCTCGTCGGGAACAGAAAAACACGACAGATGAGCGCGAAAGAGCTGCTGGAAACTGTCACATAGCCGACACCAAGGGATCGCAAGTTATCACCTTTGGAAGCGACTCTAACAAAGAAGACGCCCTCAACCCTCTCTTCAAGGAATCCACCTCTGACACAAAACATGTGAAGATTCCCGGCAAAATCTAGCTGCATAATCGTGCGTCGACTTATGACCGAAACGTCGTTAAACTACTACCAACCTGCGGCATCTTCAGGCTGACATGGTAAAAAAAACGGTATGTCCATAAGCAAAATGGGTACGGATGAAAACCCGAAAGGGCTCCGTGAGTAAAAACGGCAGGTCTACCGGCGAGTTTTGTGAAAACCCGAAAGGGCGCAACCTCGTTAAAAAAAAATAAAAAAGAAAAGAAAACGGTATGTCCATAAGCGAAATAGGCACGGATGAAAACCCGAAAGGGCTCCGTGAGTAAAAACAGCAGGGCTACCGGCGAGTTTTGTGAAAACCCGAAAGAGCGCAACCTCGTTAAAAAACAAAAAAAAATAATACAAAAAAAAACGGTATGTCCATAAGTAAAATGGGCATGGATGAAAACCCGAAAGGGCTCCGTGAGTAAAAACAGCAGGGCTACCGGCGAGTTTTGTGAAAACCCGAAAGGGCGCAATCTCGTTAAAAGACACTTGCAAGGTCCTCTCGACTTTGTAAGGAGAAACCACCTGCGTGAGATACTTACAACTCACAAGGGAGCAACACACTTAGGGATACTCACGATTCCTAAAGAGAAATTACACTTGCGAGATCCTCACGACTCGAAAGGAGAACCCTCTTATGAGACCCTCACAGCTCATAAGGTTTGAAAGTCTTAAGATACGGGGATCTAAACCTATTCTTGAGTAGCCACCACAACCTCCAACAATGCCCTACAAGCGGATCAATATTGACCCTTGCATACAATCCACGGGCGCGAATAAACATTTCCCTAACAAAGTCCCTTTCGTGACTAGGGATATGTCTACACGGTGAATAGCCCTTGTAAGTCCTCTCCACTTATAAGGAGAAAACACTCTTGTAAGATCCTTACAACTTATAAGAGAAGCTATACACTTAGGATTCCTCACGATTCCTAAAGAGAAAACGCACCTACGTGATCCTCACGACTCATAGGGAGAAATACCTTTATGTGACCCTTACGGCTCATGAAGTCAAAAGCCTTAGTCGACAGGATCCTAACCCCGATCGCTAAGCCACCTTTGTTCGACATCGACAGAGGAAAATGATAATTCGCTCCTGGCAATATCCCAGTTGTAGCGGTGCTGATGTCGAAATCGGTGTCTAATTCCAGTCTTGCAGCGAAAAGCCAGCGAGCCACACATGCATACGAAATAGCCGAAATGATAGGGCAACTTACAACAAAATCAGCAAGTAAAAAAAATGTATGCATGAAAAATAACCGAAATGATTGGGCAACTCGCAATAAAAAGCAGCGAGTAAAAATAAAATAAATAGCCGAAATTATTGGGCACCGCGAAAAATAGCCGAAATGATTGGGCAATCACGACCTTCGCGATATAAAAGCTGAAATAATAGAGCATCGCGGAAAGAAATAAAGAAAAATGAAATTCATGCTCTACAGGCGATTCACATCAATCCCTGTATACAATCCAGGGCCACAAACAAAGAAGGAAGCACACCTTCCCTCCCCAGGCTCCACAAGAAAGAGAGCCAAGTCTCGACGGTCACATCTGCCTCCCAGAAAACCAACAACAGCGTTCCTCCTTATTCCAGCAAGGCACGGAAGAGACACAATGAAACGGTGCCACGACATAGTCCCCAGTTCCAAATCTTAACGGCAATATCTGCAGCCTAAAAATCAGCAACGGTGATCCTCCTCATTCCAACAGGACTCGGACGCAACATCACCAAGCGGAGTGACGGAAAAATTCCAGCCCCACCTCAGCATTCGTCTCGTTACAACAGGCGCAATGTCAACAACGGCGTTCCTTCGCAGTCCAACAGGATGCAGATGCAACGTCAACAAAAGACCCCATGGTCGAAACCAAGCGGAGTGACGGCAAAATCCCAGCTCCACCTTAGCATTCGTCTCATCATACCAGATGCAATGTCAACAACCGGCGTTTCTTCGCAGTCCAGCAGGATGCAGATGCAACGTCAACAAAAGACCCCATGGCCGAAACAAAGCGGAGTGATGGAAAAATCCCAGCTCCACCTTAGCATTCATCTCATCACACCAGATGCGATGTCACCCCAGCGTTCTTCCTCCAACAGGATTCGGACGCGCCAAAACAACAAAGCAAAGGCAATATTCCTAGCTCCAGGGTCTTGACGGCAACTCATATAAAACCTGAAAGACTATCGGAGATCATCCCACATCAGCGTGGAGTGTTCACCACCTCGACATTCGTCTCGATACAGCAGACGAAATGTCACTACAACATCCTTCCTCCAACCGGATTCGGACACGCCAAAGCAAACGAAGCGAAGGCCAAATTCCTAGCTTCAGGATCTTGATGGTAACTCATATAAAACCTGAAAGACCGCCAGAGATCGTCCCACACCAGCGCGGAGTGGTCACCACCTCGACGTTCGTCTCGATACAGCAGATGAGATGTCACTACAGCGTCCTTCCTCCAACAGGATTCGGACACGCCAAAGCAAACGAAGCAAAGGCCAAATTCCTAGCTTCAGGGTCTTGACGGCAACTCATATAAAACCTGAAAGACTATCGGAGATCATCCCATACCAGCGCGGAGTGGTCACTACCTCGACGTTCATCTCGATACAGCAGACGAGATGTCACTACAGCGTCCTTCCTCCAACAGGATTCGGACACGCCGGCAAAAGAAGCGAAGGCCAAATTCCTAGCTTCAGGGTCTTGACGGCAACTCATATAAAACCGGAAAGACCATCGGAGATCATCTCACACCAGTATGGAGTGATCACCACCTCGACGTTCATCTCGACACAACAGACGAGATGTCACTACAGCATTCTTCCTCCAGCAGGATTCAGACGCGACAATCAAACAACGGAGCCACGGCAAAATCCCCAGTTCCAAACCTCGACGGTTCACCAGCAACCTAGAGACAACCGCGACATTCGTCTCGATACAGCAGACGCAATGCCAGCAAACGAAGCAAAGGCCAAATTCCTAGTTTCAGGGTCTTGACGGCAACTCATATAAAACTGAAAATACCATCAGAGATCATCTCACACCAGCGCGGAGTGATCACCACCTCGACGTTCGTCTCGACACAACAGACGAGATCTCAATACGGCGTTCTTCCTCCAGCAGGATTCGGACACGCCGGCAAACGAAGCGAAGGCCAAATTCCTAGCTTCAGGGTCTTGACGGCAACTCATATAAAACCGGAAAGACCATCGGAGATCATCTCACACCAGCATAGAGTGATCACCACCTCGACGTTCGTCTCGACACAACGGACGAGATGTCACTGCAGCGTTCTTCCTCCAGCAGGATTCGGACACGCCAGCAAACGAAGCGAAGGCCAAATTCCTAGCTTCAGGGTCTTGACGGTAACTCATATAAAACCGGAAAGACCATCGGAGATCATCTCACACCAGCATAGAGTGATCACCACCTCGACGTTCGTCTCGACACAACAGACGAGATCTCACTACAGCGTTCTTCCTCCAGCAGGATTCGGACACGCCAGCAAACGAAGCGAAGACCAAATTCCTAGCTTCAGGGTCTTGACGGTAACTCATATAAAATCTGAAAGACTATCGGAGATCATCCCACATCAGCGCGGAATGATCACCACCTCGACGTTCGTCTCGACACAGCAGATGAGATGTCACTACAGCATTCTTCCTCCAGCAGGATTCAGACGCGACAATCAAACAACGGAGCCACGGCAAAATCCCTAGTTCCAAACCTCGACGGTTCACTAGCAACCTAGAGACAACCGCGACATTCGTCTCGATACAGCAGACGCAATGCCAGCAAACGAAGCGAAGGCCAAATTCCTAGCTTCAGGGTCTTGACGGCAACTCATATAAAACCTGAAAGACTATCGGAGATCATTCCACACCAGCGCGGAGTGGTTATGACTCATCGGGGATCTCCAAAATGAGCCTAACCTCAAGTAAAAAGCGGCATGGCAAAATTCCTAACGCTTGCTCTTCCGACGGTCAAACTGCCTAGGAGGATTGCTTGAAGACGTCTTGTCCAACCCCCGAAGGGATCGGAAACACGACAGTCGCAAGGCCACTCGAACAGCAAGATTGCCTATCGAGAAATACATCAGCCAACACGACGGTATGATGGACAAAACCCTAGTACCACAGAGCCTAACGGACCTTTGTCGTAAAGAGCAGAGGTTAACTGTGACGTTAGGATATTCTTGCGAGAAATGCTCGATTCGTCTCGATTCGCGAGGAAATTAGTGTCTTTGTGAAAACTTTTCTATTCGTCTCGACTCGTGAGGAAAAGTCTTAGGCAATGGGGATAAGAACCGGTTTCCTAAGCACTGGGGCCCTGCAAGTTGATCCAAAATGAACTCTTGCATACTATTCACGGGTCACACTCTCCAAAGTCGAATCTCGATAAGGAGGGAAACAACCGCTTACAGGTCCTCTCGACTTGTAAGAGGGAAAATTCTCTTATAAGATCCTTACGACTTACAAGGGAAAACGCACTTAGGGATCCTTACGATTCCTAAGGAGAAAATACACCTACGGGATCCTCTCGACTCATAGGGAAAAAGTCTTTATGAGACCCTCACGGCTCATAAAATTGAAAAGTCTTAGATGACAAATCCTAACCCTGTTTCCTAAGCCATCACCATTCTACAAAGAATCCAAGATTGACGGCTATATACTATCTACAGACCGCACTTGCTAAAATCACATGGCAACAATACAGCAAGGAGAAGAAAGCAACGGTATAACAAAAATGTGTCTTTATTCATGAACTCAATTGAATGCGAGATACATCATATAAAAGAAAAAAAAATAGATACATATCATTCAAAAATTACAAGTGTACCATTGATACAAAGGCAGCTACTGAGAAGGAAGCATTTTCAACAAGTCCGTGAGCTGCTCTCGCACTTCTTTCAGTGCCTTCTCATGATCAGCCGCCATGGCCAGCTCTGCTTCAATTTGGGCCCGTTGCTGCAAACAAGATGAGAGTTTCTGATCAGCTTCTTGATGGGCATCCTCCTGACTCTGCCCGACCTGCTCATTGAGATCAAGCTTCTTCCTCAACACCAGCTCGTCAGTGATACACCGTTGAAGGCTTTCAAAAATGGTGTTCAGCTGGGCAGCATTAGCTGCAACCTCAGCACGCAGTTGGGCAAATTCAGCAGCAGTCGCCTCACGTTCTTTTCGCTTAAGAGTTGCCTCTCGTTCGAAATGGTGAAGGAACGGAACACTTTGCTCAACCCACGCGGCCCGCTGGGAGTTCAAAGACTGAGTCTCAGGGGCAGGATGCAGAAGCTCGAGCTCATGCAGACAAGCCTCGATCTTCCTGCAGTGATTAACCCAAGACTCGACGACGCCTTCGTTATGGAAATTTACAAGCGTCGCTAGCATCGGATTAACCTCGGCAACGAAATCTGCAGCAGATGTAGGAGCCTCCGCGTCAAGCTCCTCGACGTATTCGCTCAGCATACACAGACTCGTCACAGCACCCTTTGAGGATGGACGTCTGGAGAAGAGGCCTGCCGGCATCACAATGTGAGACTCGAAAGAGGCCGAAGTCGAAGCGACCGCTGTAAAACAAATCACAATTAGCTGGCGGATCAAGAAATAAAAGAGATTCATGAACAATGGGATTTACTATACCAGCTGCAGCAGGTGGCAGAGCTGGGAGTACTGGTGGCGCAACGACGGCCTCGTCCCCTCCTTCAATTCGTAAGGCTACAACCAATATAAAGAAGAGTTAGCAGTAATGCGACTGCCCGTTAAAGGAAAGGACGTCATTTAGAGAAAACACTCACCGACACCGGCAGATGGACTATTCTCTGACAAGAAGGAGAAGTGTGGGTGCAGCACCTGATACAGGTGGTCAAAAAGAACTCCTGCAAGGATGCAATAGTGCAACGTCAGTACGTGGGTTATACAGCTAAAAAAAATAATAAGACTGATGAGTCATGGATCCGCACCTTCCAACATCTGAGATGGTATGAGAGAGGGTAGAGGAGATGCCACCGTCAAGGCGGTAGCTGAGGGCGCTGCCTCGGGTAGTGCGACATCAGTACTAGCCGCACCTGCATTAGAAACAAGATAAACCTTGTCAGGAAAGATTGCAGACTAAAAAGAAGGGCAGTGACCTAAAATTTACCTGATGAGTCGTCAGCCGGAGCCGTGACGAGGGCGCCACTTGATACAACGGCGGCGTCTCCCTCCTCCATCGGGATGGTATCACCTCCCGTCGTCTCATCCCCTGACTCCACGAGAACCGTCGTCACGCTGGCGACGCCAGGAGACGGCAAAGAACCGTAGGCAGGAAGAGCGATGATCAGGACGGTGCCCGACTCTTGAGAGAGAGCGGCCACCTCAGACCCAGCAATTGTACCCGTTTCACTCGCCACCACCTCGGGCTCAGTATTTATAGCCATCTCATCCACCGCCGCCTTAGGCTCGGCCGTGGTAGCCGTCTCGTCAGCCACTACCTCGAGCCCAGCAATGGCGCCACATCGCCTACCGCCGCCCTGGGTTCGGGAATATCAGCTTCCTCCTCCACCGCTCCCTCAGGCTCAGCGGTCACCGCCACTTCTTCGGTAAGGCTCGGCCATGCAGGACAAGATATATGAGAGCTGATAGTTTAAAACTTTGACAACGAAGCCTCAAGGTACATTACCTGGAGTTGATTTACCGTTCGCTTCCCAAACCGCCCGTCTGTAAGCAGTAGACAAGGCGACCGGAGACTCCTCTGAAGAAGTAGCAGCAGGGGTAACGGCGCTTGAACCTGCTCCCACAGCTGCAGCACTGCGCTCCCTTGCTGTGCGCCTCAGGCGCTTCCTTTCCTCCCAGGCCGTCAAAACAGACCTTCTAGTAGCCTCCTTCAACAGATCGTCGCCATCCGCACCCAGGGTTACCTCTGGAGCCGTCAAGGCTTCCGTCATCGGTCGTTTAAGTAAGGCCTCTTTCGGCAGTGCCGAAGAGGCCGGGACTTCGGTGGCTGGCCCGGGAAGAGTCCCCGCATCACCTTGCGGGGCCGGCATTGTGGTCCCTGCGATAAGATAAAGAAAGGGTTAGGTTGTCCATAAAAAGGAGAATGAAGACTCAATGAGCCGAGACCTACCAATGCCCAATAAAGCGCGATTCCTCACCTCCTCTTCGAAGGTCCTGAGGGAAGCCGCCGGAGCCTCTTCAGTAGTAAAGCCTGTCATAAAAGGAAAAATTTCAGTCAAGACATGATAATAAAAATAAAGATATAACGCGATGACAAAAGTGGGACTGATATTTACTTGATTGCACGAGGGCGGCTATTTTCGCTTGGTGGCTTGCGAGTCGCGCAGAAGCAGCAATAGCGGCATCGAGGTCAGTATCTTCTGGCACTATGAAGAGACCCTCATTGGTTCCATATTCACTTAGACCTTCAGTATAAAGAGCCTGAGGCTCTAGGCCAAGTAGGGCATCAAGGGAGAGGATTGACTTCTTCTTCTTTTGTGCGCGATCTCTGGTCGCAGCCAGCACCAGCTTGTGTTTAGTAGCCACCTTGGGACGGCGAGTCCCGATATCCGAGCCCACGCCAGATTCGGGTGAAGCCACATTTACCGTCTCCACGGGAGCACGGGGCACAGATGTCACGTCCACCGTCTCCACGGGATCACGGGACAATCCACGCGTGGGGCTTAGCACACATGGAAGCTCAACTGCAGCAGCTTCTCTTGGCCGAGGGGGCACAGCGGTCCGTCGCTTCAAAGGGACTTTACGATCACTGGCAGGAGGTGCACTTTTGCGATCAAGCAGCAACCGCCTTTCTTCCTTAATAACAGCACCCGTCGAATGCTGGTACCATGTCGTATACGCATTAAGGGCTCTCGGGAGGCAACTTGGCTCGCTAATGAAGAAGTGGGAACCCGTATTCAAGCGCATAAAGTGATGCAGCGCACCCTGTATCCCCTCTCTGGTGGCAGCAGGTTCTTCCAAAAACGCCTCCAATGGAACCCCCTGGTTATAACTCAGCTGCCGGGCAAAATGATAGGGGTTGTATCTCATAAAAAGCGCCGTATCATTTTGCCTGAATACGAAGAAGCCCGGCCCGATGGAGTATAGATGTAGAATCTCCCTGGCTTTCAACACGAAGGTCCCGTCCTTAAAGTTGTCGCGCGATGCCAGCACCGTCTTGGAGGTTTCCTGGCCGATCGTCAGGACTTTGTCCGTAAAAGACATACCAGCCCCAACCGTGCGCGGACGAAGAAGCAAGCCCCTAGCTTCCCGCTGAGACGGATTCACGATAGATGCGTCAACCAGCCGCATAATTCTCGGGCACTTGCATTTCTCGAAAAACAGGGGCCTTTTATGAATTCCAAATACCCCGAGCACGTGCATTTCCATCCACGAAGTAAAATAGTGCATCGGGAAGTTGGCGGCATGCACCCCCAGTTCAGTTGTATCCGCCGCCACGCTGAGAACATGGTATAGGTGGGCTTGCCCGGCAATCCCGATGGCCACCTGTATTCCGGCCACCATTCGATGCGCTGGGTAGAAGACGGACGACCTTATATAGCGAGGGTGCATACGGAGCGCGAACCAGCACAGCCATAGCCCGAGAAACCCAAGGAAGAAAGTCTCATCGTCAATGCCTGGAGCGGCGATTTCTAATAGAGGGATGACCGCGGCTTCAGGAAGAAAGAAGCCCTTCTGATCGTCTTCCAACACTGGTCGGCGGTCCAAACCAAAGCCGAAGGGGTCGTCGAGCTTGGCAAATTTTTCGCCTCCCTGCAACAAAATCTCCGGGCGAAGAAACCGGGCAATGAAGTCCGCGAAACTGACCCCCCGGCCTCCGGATTCCAAGAAGAGGCTCTCGTACATGTTTAGCACCTTGATCAGGCTGGGAAACTGGTGCTGGATGGCGTTCTCCGGCGTTAGGCCCATCACCACCGGCTTGGTAGCAAAAACGTATTCATCTGGAGGAAGCAGCTCCTCATAGTACTCCCCCCTAACCGGCAGATCGGAAATCTCAGCAAATTCTTCTAAGGAGATGGAGACTTCTCTGTCTAGTAGAAGAAATGTATGGGTTGGGATGTTCCATTACTCCAAGAACGCCTTAATCCACTATGTCGGAGGAGCAGAATATTGGAACAATGAAGCGTAAACCGCGGGATATAGGCCGAGCTTCAGCAAGTGCATTTTCTTCGCCGACAGAATGTACCTGGCCCACTGCAAATACCCGGCCGAATGTCGGGGAGTCAACCCGATGTTGTAAGGTTATCCCCAAGGGCGCAACTCGCCCTGGCATATGCGCCGCCCAAAGTATCCAAAGCCGTCGGCAGCTGCATGGGTATGGCGGCAATCGAAGGTTGAAGAAGACCCTCTGAAGTCCAATTGACAACCTCC
Source organism: Agapanthus africanus (assembly GCA_030015575.1). Taxonomy (NCBI): domain Eukaryota; kingdom Viridiplantae; phylum Streptophyta; class Magnoliopsida; order Asparagales; family Amaryllidaceae; genus Agapanthus; species Agapanthus africanus. Next base: position 635,717,467 of record CM057343.1, read on the forward strand.
ACGGCATAGTTCACCGGGGGTGCATCTGCATACGAAATCGATGAGATCGGGTCCGACGGCATCGCACAAGAGAAGCTTCGACGATCTCTGATTATCTGGTCGTACCACCTACCCCATAAGTGAAGGTTTTTGTGTTCCGGGTCATAGTCTCTGATAAGCGTGAGAACCTCCCGGTCCACAGGTGCCTCAGGGAATCCTCCCTCTGAACGGAAAAATGGGAAAGAAAGATTGGAAGACATGTCTCCTGCGAGAAAGAACGGAATTCAATTATCAGTATTATGATTTTAAAATCCCGACGCTCGTCACTTTAAAATTTGTACCACACTGCAATGCAGTGGAAAGAGGACCAAAGGGGGACCCACAAAATCCAGATGACAATGCATCAATTAATAAGACAGCCTCATCATTGGATGAGACTCTCAATTAATGAGGAAATCCTCAAATATTTTTCTCATTGAATGAGAAATCCCTCGGGAAAAGGAGAAAATCTCCCTTTGAGAGCAAAGCTCTGTAACAGAGTGACACTTGTCAAACTCTGGTCATGAGGGAATAAAATTCCTTAAAGAGCCTGGCTCTGTAATGATGATGGAAAATCCATCAAAGACTAATTAAAATTAATTCTTGAGAATTAAAAATTCTGGGATCTTCAAGATCCATGAAAAAACTCTTAAGAGTTCTTCATCAAAAGAACAAAAGATCTACAAATTATCAAAAGAGCAAAGCTCTAATGCATGGGATAAGAAACCCCAAGAAAAGATCTATTTAGATCTATGGGTTCATTAGAGCAAGGCTCTATTAATGAAACCCTAAAAGGGTTTTCTTTAGATCAAAATATCTATGAAGAGCAAGGCTCTGTTAATGGGTAAAAATCCTAATTTATTAAAATTAATTTAATTTTACCTAAGTTTGGTAGAGTTCTAACTCTTGAAAGTTCTTGAACAGAAGATCAAGGCTCTGAATAAAAATTTTTAAGAAGAAGATGATAATCATCTGAGGACCAAATGTCCTATTTATATGCACTGAACCGCCTCTTCAACTCCTGAGTTGATCCAAGGGTTCAGATGTTGCCACCGCTGCACTCACGTGTGCGCCACATGAGCGCGACGACGGGGGCATTTGTTTCCCCCAATCAGAGCAAAGCTCTGTTTTGAATTTCAAAATTCAAACATTGAAGCAACGCTTCAGATTCTGCGCGCTGCGCGCCACGTGTCAAAAGCAGACACGCCAGCGCCAGGAGCGCTGCGCCCTAGGCAGCGCGCCCCTGTTTCCCCCAATCAGAGCAAAGCTCTGCTGAAAATTCAAAATTCAAAATTTTTAAGCAACGCTTCAAATCTCGGGCGCAACGTGCCACGTGTCAGGCGCTAATACGTCAGCGCAGCGCCCAAGAAGGCGCGCCCAATCAGAGAAAAGCTCTATTAAAGGAAGCAACGCTTCAGTTGCGCTGCGCTGTGCGCTGCGCGACACGTGTCAGCGCAGATGCGCTGCGCTGTGCGCTGCGCGATACGTGTCAGCGCAGATGCGCTAGCGCAGTTGCGCTGCGCGACACGTGTCAGCGCAGATGCGCTAGCGCAGTTGCGCTGCGCTGTGCGCTGCGCGACACGTGTCACGCGCTGGGGCATCTGCGCCAAACAGAATTAAAATTTTAAGAAATCTTTTCTGTTCTTGTTAAAACAAGAAGATTTTCTTCTGCAAAGCAGAAGCCGCTGGATCAAAGATCCAACGGTGGGGAAAATTCCCCAAATCACTCAGAGAAAGATCTCTTTAACAAATTTAACTAATTTATGGGCACTATAAAAAGGACCCTAGGCCTCAATTCAAAGGCATCAACATCTTTCTAAAAAAAAAGAGAGAAGAGAACTCTTAAGAACTCCTCAAGAACAACAGAAGGTAAAAACCTTTAGGAAAAAGAGAAAATTCTCTTATGGACAGACTATTGATCTAAGAACAAGATCAATAATCTTAAGTAAAAAAAAAATAAGTAATAGTAGTGCTTTGCACTTTCTTATGAACCATTGGTTCTTTGAAAACAAAAGAAAACTTGTTTTCTTTGATTTAAAATCAACCAAAATATAAAACAGTGCTTTGCACTTGAAAAATTGCGCTGTTGCGCTCATTTGTTGGCGCAACTCACCAGAGCGCGCCACGTGTCAGCAGCGCACTAGCGCAGCGCACTGCGCACTAGCGCAGCGCACTGCGCTGTTGCGCTTGCGCTCGCCAGAGCATGACACGTGTCCTCACCACAAGCGCTTGCGCTCAGTGATTGGCGCAAAGCGCCTGACAAATGCAATGCATTTCATTTCCTGAAGGGCCAGGCCCAATTAAAAGGCTTAACAGGCCTAATAAATAAAATGCTATGCATTATTTAAAAGGGCAGAGCCCAATTGAAAGGTTCAGTGGACCAAAACAAATGATCTGCATCATAATAAAAAGGGCAGAGCCCAGTCAAAATGGGCATAAATGGCCTGAAGTAATGCAATGCATTATTTAAGTGTGGGCAAAGCCCTAGCACAAGTCTAATTGACCGGAAACAAATAAAGGTGTTGAACATTCTCCACTGGACTTAGCCCAATTTTGGCCGTAAGTCCTTAAATAAAATTGACTGAGCACAACTCTCTCTTAAATCAATTTATATCCGGTTCGAGGGTACATCTCCGAACTCCTCTGACGATTGTCGTTGTAATCCTTTTAACGACGTCAGAGAGGCAACGGGTCCCAACGACCACACTTGGATATTGGACTGCGGGGTCCTTAAACTCGTGGACCGAAACGTCCCTAAACTAATGTTGGACCGAAACGTCCCTAAACTAATGTTGGACCGAAACGTCCTTAAACTAATGGTGGACCACCACGTCCCTAAACTGGAACATGGACCACTATGTCTCTAAACTGGAACAATAGAGCTCCCAAATGCTCTTTTGCCGGATCTAAACGGTCCCGTTTAAGTTGATCTTAGCCCCAAATACGGCTAACGTATCCTTAAACATTTAAATGGACTATAAAACTCCAAATCGACTTTGGTTCAAGGGCACATCTCTGAACTCCTCTGACATTTGCCATTGTAATCCTTCAACGACGTTAGAGAGGTGACGAGTCCCGATAGCCAGAGATTAAATGGATTATCACGTTAAGTTGATCTTAGTCCCAAACAGGACTAACGTATCCTTAACGAACGTTTAAGTTGATCTTAGCCGCAACGCGACTAATGCATCCTTAAACTAAAAACACCAAACCCAAATCTAAGTAAATACGGATTTGGACTAATCCACGTCCTACGGGCGACGGCATTACTCAGTCTCCGTATACAATCCACGGGCAACCACAAACAAAACAAACACCCACGACACGAAGTGAAATTCTGGAGAAGGAGAAAGTTGTTACCGCGATGCGGTAGCGTAATTAACTGCAGGGGCTTGCGCCTGCAGGGAAGAGCGTCCCCACAATCAAAAACCCCTCACCCTGAGGGGGAATCTGACGAAGTCTGCTACATCGGCCGCATCCGTCTAAACCTCCGATACACAGTGCCATAAATCAATTTGGCATCTTTGGAGAAGTGGACGGATAAAACCAAATAGCATCTGCCCCGAATCTCAGCGTCAGGACATCGCGGTCCTGTGCGCCGCTATTCGGAGGGGAACAGATTCTGGCACGCCCGGTGGGACATCTTCCTCTTTCCACTCCACACTTCATGTGTCGTCTTCGCGAACCAATCGCGGTTTGTTAAATGGTTGCCTTCGGATTTCAAGTTACTAAGACTTGGTCTTTTGTCTGGCGTAGAACTCAAGGTTCAATGGCCTCTAATTGCATCAACTGCTCGAAGTGCCAATGCAACAGACGCCCCACCTCACCAGGAGGTGTAGCATATGGGCCCCAAGGGGCTTCCTTCCTCGCTTTGCCGGTAGACCAGGTGACTCAAGCCACCACTGGCCTGTTCTTCGGGACCATGATCCCATCTACAAGCTTCCCTGAGCCAATACCTGCACCGGAAGTGAACAAGAAGTCGGTCTTCGACCGGCTTACTGCTACTACGACCCCTGTCAATGGGTCCCCCACTACCAAACCGACAGCCTCTGTTTTCGCCAGGCTAAACCAGAACTCTAAATTGGCTGTCCCGAGAAAGGCAATAACTGTTGCTCCAGAAGTCGTTAAGGCGGCTTCCCCTGTCAAAGAGTCAGTCTTTTCAAGGCTGACGATTCCTGCTCCTCCCCCTACTCGAGGATCTGTCTTCGACAGGTTGAATATCACCCCTCAAAAGACAACCTCAGTCTTTAAGAGGTTAACACCGGCGGCGCCCCATTCAGACAGGGGGCAAAAAGAAGATGTCTCAATCTCCGAGCCAGTCCCAACGGCTCGTCATGCCCGACGTCGCCATTGGCAACGAGTGAGGAAGACAGGGGGCAACTCTCCCTCAGGGCTGACTCCACCGGCTCCAGTAGTGGAAGTCAACGCTGCTGTCCCAACCGGGAACAGCTTTGAACTGCTGAGGAGGGTACGGAAGAACTCTCCAACCGCTACACTGAAGAGATCTCCTCCACCTGCGGAGAGAGTTTCAGAAACGAAACGAGAACAGCCCCTTCAACGGCTGTCCTCAAGAATTTATAAAGTTTGGCGGAGGGTTCAAGACTCCGTGATTGACCCAGGTCACTCTCATCACCAGAAAAAGGCGAAGGTGGAAAAAGACAAGGACTGCCCTATTAAACAGCAGGGGACAACAGCTGCAAGGCAGCCCCCTTCAACGGTTCCTTCAACCTCAACGGCCCACAAAAGAAGGAGGCCAGAGAAAACTCCCGCGTCAGCGGAAAAAGTTAAAAATAGTGAACCTAAACGCCCCAAGTCAGGGGGCATAACAGTTCATACGGTTTACATGGCATCGGGAAAAGAAGATAGCCGCATATCAACAGGTCATAGACCGCACACGAGGTCAGTGACCAAGGCTCAGGAGCAGCAGCAGAAGCTCCAAGAAATGATGAACGCTATGACCGCGCTTACAGGGCCAAAAGAAACCCCTGAAACATCCTCGGACGAGCGTCAAGAACAAGAAACGGACGCCGAATTCCTTCGGCGCGTACTAGAGAAGAAAGATAAAGAAGCTGCGGAGCAGGCAGCCAACATAAAGAAAATGGCCCGCCTGTTCCAGGATATGGTGGGTATGATGATTCAACAAGATCCACCTGCTGAAGATCCCCCTATCATTCTTGAAGACGATAGGGGAGAGACGTCGAATCCTCCACCAGTTCTGTCCACAGCTAAAGAGGATACAATCTCCAAAGCTGATTTGGATGAATACATTGCCCAGCAAATACGGGTTCATCATGCAACCGAAACAGCCGGCCAGGTCGTGAAAACAGGGAGACCATATCCGAGTTGGTACGATCAAATCAAGTACCCGCCAGGTTATACGATTCCCAAGTTCCATGTCTACAAGGGGACGGGCAATCCTCATCAGCATGTTGCCCAGTTCAGGGCACTCTGCGGCAACACCGGCGGTGACGACAAGCTGTTGCTTCGCCAGTTTGTTGGAAGCTTATCAGATACGGCGTTCGAATGGTACTCTGAGCTCCCGAACGACTCTATTAAAACCTTCGCGGAGATGGAGCTATTGTTTACTCAGCGTTTTGCAAGCGCCAGTGAACGTACCCCGATGACAGCACTGATTAACGCCAGGGTAAAACCCGGCGAGACGTGGGTTCAGTACGCTATACGATGGCGGAACTTATGGTCGAAGTGTGAGCAACGCATTGAAGAAGCTCCCGCGGTGGGTATGTTTGTGGGAACCCTTGATCCGCAAGCAACCATCTCGCAATTTATGATGTTTTTCAAGCCGACTACCTTCCAAGCCTTGATTGACAAACTAGCACAGATGGATCAGATGGGCCATAAACCTCCTCTTCCAAGGCCGGACTCTCGAAATGACAAAGAGAAGGGAAAATCGATTGTCGTCGCTAATGCTCAACAACAACCGAGCGACCCGAAACCGGTTGCTCGTCAAAATAATATGCGCCCGTACGTACCCCTTGAGGATAGGATGGGACGTCCTTATTCCTTTCCCCGTGATAAAACGAGGAGGTTATTCGAGCTGGCGTTGCGCAACAGACTCATAAATCTGCCGGATCCAAAATGTCCGTTGCAACCAAGTGACGTCAACGAGCCCAACTACTGTCCTTATCATCGAGTACTAGGCCATCCGATCGAAGATTGCTACGTTTTCAAGAATTGGCTTGAAAACCAGTACCGACAGGGGAAGTTCGCGTTATCGGACAAATGGAAGGTGAATCCCCCGCAGCCCCACACCTCTAAAGGGACGAATACGCTAGGGGCAACATGCTCCGTCATTGAAGAAGCTCCTTGGGGGGTTGTATTATCAGCCAAGACAAAGAGGATGCTAAATGATCTTCAGACATGTCCAGCAGTCAAGTGGAAGAACCCGTTGGAACCGCAGGTCGTTGAAGGGATGTTGAAGCCACATCCAACCCCAAAGACCGATGGTGGTGGTTCAAGCGCTTGCAGCCAGTCGTCAAAATCTTCAAAAAAGAAGAAGAAGAAATCTAAGAAGCCCGTAAAGCCTGGCGACAAGCGCACGGACCTACAAAAGCAAATTGACGCGCTGGATGAATACAACCAAAAGGCACGGACTCCCATTACGCTCCAAGAGTTCCTCAATCACGTCTTTCAAGAAGAAGATGAGGGAGAAAGTTCATCGGATGAACCCGAGGAATATGTAGCGATCTGTCATATGATCTCCCATTCGATCGCGAACGATGAGAAGACTCCTGGCACTAAAACGCTGGGGGCAGATACCGAATCAAAAATTCCGGAGCTATCAGTTGAAATGATTGACGCGTTCCTTAACGAAGCTCGACTAAAAAGTAAAGCTGATCGAGAATGCGAGATAGCTATATTTGAAAGGGCCAAGCGCCAGCGACTCAATGAAAGAGCTGAGACGATCCCGCTGGAGCAAAACACCTTCGCTACCGACAAAAGTCAATTCAAGATAAAGAAAAGGTTTGCTAAGGCCATATCAATGGGCATGAAGCTACCATCCTCTGAAGAAAAAATTACTGGTGAAATAGAAACGCACCCCTCCTATTTCTTATATCATCAAAAGATCTCGCACCTCACTCAAGAGTGCAAAGCTTTCGATAGATGGTGGCAAGGATACGTTGCTCATCGACAACACTTTAAGCGAGAAAAGCGCAAAACTCGTCGGGAACAAAGAAATACGACCGAAGGGCTTGAAAGAGCTACCGGCGATTGTCGCATGGTTAACACTGGCGGGCCACAAGTGCCTACATTCGGGAGCGATTCTGATAAAGAGCTGGAACTTGCCCCTCTCTTTAAAGAGTCCACTTCGGAAAAAGAAGAAGATCCGAAGGTCTGCGAGAATATTCGGCTGCGGAATCGGACGCTGCCTGAAAAGAACCTCGGACCCTTGAACAAAAAAGATAAAGGGAAAGAAAATGCCACTGAAGATATCGTCTTAGATGACCAAGTGGTGGAAGAGCTAGCTGCCAAAGACCCACCAAAGAAGAATAAGGTGGATTACAACGTCTTAGCGCATCTGAGGAAGCTACCCTCACAGCTCAACATTCTTGACGCCCTTTTGTTATCAAAGGAGGCGAGAGACTCGTTGATTAAGGCACTCCAGGATCCGGAACAATTCCAAGCATGCCTGGCTGAGGAAAAGATGAAGGATGAGTTGGAGGAAGTGCACACGGCCGATGTCACTTTCGGCGATGAAGACCTTCTCCTTGGGACGTGCGAACACAATCGCCCTCTCTATGTCTCAGGATACTGCCACGATATTAAGATAGGCAAAATCCTGATCGACAATGGATCCTCTGTTAATCTCCTCAACATGCGGGTGTTAAAAGAAATCTGCATGAGCGTTCAGCACCTTGCTCGGGACAAGATCACCATCTCCGGGTTCGACTCCCAATCGTCAAAGACTCTTGGATCTGTGATACTGACGCTACGCTTCGGGCTACTCATCACGGACATTAAGTTCCACGTCATAGACGCCAAGACATGCTACAACGCTTTGCTCGGCCGACCATGGTTACACGAGTACAACATCATCCCTTCTACACAACATCAGTGTATGAAGTATTTTAAGGATGGTTTCGAGTATACCGTGACGGGAGAACTGAACCCGTTCTCTGTGAACGAGGTCCACAAATACGAAGATGCCAAATACTTCTTACCGAATCTCAAAGATACGGATAAGTGTCACAAGCCGGAGAATAAAACCAACGCCACCATCCCTGTCTTCGACAGTGATACTGAGGAGGAAGAGGAGATGGTTTATTCGGGTCCGCCCCAACACAACAAGCCAGGACCATCAGCTCCTACGTTGATCTTTGGCAGCGACTCGGAAGATGAAGTCCATGCTGTATTCTCTGCTCGACCTTCCATACGAACGTCCGCTGACGAAGAACAAAGTCTACAAGTCGCCATGGTGCCGCTTAAACACCATAAAGAACTGGATGCACTTAATATTTACAATGTAGAAGAGCTACAAACATTCTACATCCCTCCCAGGCGAGAAAGCGAGAAAGCAATTTTGTTCTACCGCTCTGAAGAAACCAAGGTGGAAAAAGAAACCTGGCATGGCGCGGATCCCACGCTCGACAGGCTTCAGCCTATCCGTCTTCCCAGATATTATACAGAGGGTTTGAGGAAGCTACTGAAACGCCAGGGGATATCCTTCAAGCAGACCGTTCGGAAAGCCAAGTTCTATGACAAAGTCTGGAACATTCCCGGGACTCAACGCAAACTGCCTAATGGGAAAATGGAAACAATTGGGCTTGGATACATCAGGTCAAAGAAACGAAAGTTACTACCCGGCTGCTACGTCGTGTATGACCTTGATGAAGCGACGGATGCTCAATGGGAGGACGCTAATCCTAAGCCAGTGAAAGTTCCAGATGCAAAGGAGCCCAGTCCGTCGTTCGAGGAGCAAATGGACAAACTTATAAAGAAAGCTGGTCAAAAAGTCCGAGACGATCATAACCACGAAATGGTCATCTACGAGAAAGCTAGGACGCAACGCCTTCTCCAACAGGCCGTGAAAGATGAAAAGGCTGCTCCCTGTCAACCTATTATAAACAAGGCTCGGCGCAGAAGCAGAAACAAGTCGAAAAGCGAAAAGGGCGCTCAACGGCAACAAAGCGGGACTAGGAAGCCACGCAGTCGGGAATCGAACGGTCCGGATCTGTCCCTTATAAAGAAGATGGGTCGAGCATACTCTTTTCCTCGGGACAAGACGAAGAAGATACTTGACCGAGCTATAAAATACCAGATGCTTACATTGCCGGAGTCTAAAAACCCTGAACAAGCGGGCGAAGTCTCACACCCGGACTATTGCTCTTACCATCGAGTAATAGGGCATCCTCTTGAAGATTGCTTCACCTTTAAGAATTGGGTCGAAGATCAGTATCAGCTTGGCAAGTTCGCTCTATCCGACAACTGGAGGGTAGCACCGCCACAGAAGCACGGGCCCAAGGCCACGAAAGGAGAACCGATTCCACATTGGGATTGGAAGCGAATTCGCACCTATCACATGATTACAATATTAAAAGAAGAGCCCGAGGACATAGAGGAGCTCCCTTGGTGCTTCGAAAACAGCAGCGACGAGATAATCTCAGAATTCCCACCAGCGCCAAAAGAGCTGGAAGATGGAATCCATACCACTGCAGATAACCTCAAGAAGATTGAGTTGGGGATGGAAAACGATCCACGACCGACATTCATCAGCGAATTACTATCTGAAGAAAGGGTAGCTGCGTTAAAGGATGTGCTTCTGCAGCATAGAGATTGCTTCGCATGGAACTATTCCGAAATGCCGGGACTAGATCCAGAAATTGCTGTACACAAATTGGCGATATCCCCGAACATCAAGCCAGTCAAACAGGCGCCGAGAAGAATGCGACTTGAGCTTGAGATGAGCATCAATGCCGAGGTCAAGAAGCTGATCGACTCTGGCTTCATCCAGGAGGTTCAATACCCTGAATGGATCGCCAACATCGTCCCGGTGATGAAGAAAAACGGGACAGTGCGTATATGCGTAGACTTCCGGGATCTTAATAAAGCTTGTCCGAAGGACGATTTCCCAGTGCCAGTCACCGAGCTGATGATAGACAACACGTCCACTCATGAAGTTTTCTCCTTTATGGACGGCTCATCAGGGTATAATCAAATAAAGATGCATCCCGAAGACCAGAAGCACACCGCCTTTAGGACTCCTTTGGGTATATTCTGCTACAAGGTGATGCCCTTCGGTTTAAAGAACGCCGGTGCTACTTACCAGAGAGCCATGACGCAGATATTTGATGACCTTATACACAAAATCGTCGAATGCTATATCGACGATCTCGTGGTTAAAAGTAAATCATACGAAGAACATCTCGAGCATTTGAAGACCGTATTTCAACGCCTTCGGCAATACAACTTGAAGATGAACCTTCTTAAGTGTGCATTCGGAGTTTCCTCGGGAAAATTTTTAGGATTCATCGTCCGACACCGGGGTATCGAAATAGATCCGTCCAAGATCAAGGCGATCATGGAAATGCCTCCGCCGAGGACTCTTAAACAGTTGCGGTCTCTCCAAGGGAAGCTCGCATACATACGGCGATTTATAGCCAATCTCTCAGGCAAGTGTCGCCCTTACAGTCACCTGATGAGGAAAGGAACTCCATTTGTTTGGGATCACAAGTGCCAAGGCGCACTGGATGAGATCAAGCAGTACCTGCAGAACCCTCCAGTTTTGGCTGCTCCGGTTAAGGGAAAGCCTCTCATTCTTTACACAACCGCCCTTGAAGGTTCTTTAGGCGCGTTATGGGCACAAGAAAACGACCAAGGGAAAGAAAGAGCACTCTACTACTTAAGTCGAGTTCTACTGGGGGCAGAAAGCAACTACTCCCCCATTGAAAAACACTGTCTGGCGTTGATCTTCGCAATAACAAAGCTTAGACATTACACGTTGGCGCATGAAGTCCGTCTTATTTCAAAGGTGGACCCTCTCAAATATCTAATGTCAAAGGCTATATTGACGGGACGACTCGCTAAATGGACCCTGCTTGATGGAGTTCTCGATAATATATCAACCTCTCAAGGCAGTAAAAGGCCAGGCCATCGCCGACTTCCTCGCTGAGCATCCGATACCGGCCGATTCTCCTTTAAACTGCGATCTTCCAGACGAACATGCGTTTGATACCATCAACGGTGATGATACTCGATGGGAGCTTTATTTCGATGGCGCATCTTTCATGAAGAAGCGCAAACAAAGCACCCCTATAATTAAATCGGGCGTAGGGCTCATCTTTGTAACTCCACAAGGAGAGATAATGCGCTTTGCTTTCTCCCTAACAGAACCGAGGACAAACAATGAAGCCGAATACGAAGCTCTGATAGCAGGCCTCGAGATCGCCATTGACATGGGAATTGAAAACCTCCTCATATATGGGGATTCTCAACTGGTCGTTAGTCAAGTAAACGGCGACTACCAAACATGCAAACCAGAATTGGTAAAGTACGGCGAAAAAGTGCAACAACTGTTGACTCAAATTCCCTCCTATACTTTGGAAAACATACCGCGCGCGGAAAACAGCAAAGCAGACGCATTGGCCAAACTTGCTAAAGAACTGGCTGACGAGAACCTCGATGACGTTAGAATCGTGGTGCAAAGCCGTCGGGTGCTTGCCCCAACAGAAATATCTCCGGAATCATCCGAAGAAAAAGGAGCGAGCGAGCAGATGGCTCTACAAATAAAAGACCGGGAAAAGGCCGAGGATTGGAGGGAAGTCTTCATAGACTACTTTAAGTCCCACCGAATGCCCGAAGAAGCGTCCACAAGACATCAGCTCATGAAACGAGCTCTGTCTTTCGCCTTCGTCAATGATACTCTGTACAAGAGGTCATTTGATTCTCTATGGCTGAGATGCTTAGGACCTGACGAAGCGAAAAGGGTCGTCCAGGAAATTCACGACGGACTCTGCGGTTCTCACCAAGCAGGCCTGAAGATGAAGATGAAGATAAAACGGATGGGCTACTACTGGCCCACGATGATTCAGGATTGCCTCGAATATGCGAAGCAGTGCCACTCATGCCAAATTCATGGGGACTTCATCCATCAGCATCCAAACCCATTACATCCAACGGTGGCTAGCTGGCCGTTCGAAATGTGGGGAACTGACATAGTCGGCCCCATCGAACCAGCATCGTCTAGAGGACATCGTTTCATCCTGGCGACGACTGACTACTTCTCCAAATGGGCAGAAGCAGTACCGTTAAGAGAAGTGAAGACGGAAAATATCCTCCACTTCTTCAAGACGCACATCATATATCGGTTTGGAACGCCAAGACGGATCATCTCCGATAACGGGCCAGCCTACAGAAGCCACAAGATTAGTCACTTCGCGCAACAACACAATATAGATTGGAGATATTCCTCGGTTTATAATCTGCGAGCTAACGGTCTAGCTGAGGCCTTCAACAAGACCTTGACGAAGATCATGAAGAAAACAGTGTCGCGAAATAAGAAAGACTGGCACGAAAGACTGCAAGAGGCTCTCTGGGCATATCGAACTACGTTTAAAACGGCCACGAACGCAACACCATATGCGTTAGTATTCGGGACAGAAGTAGTACTCCCCCTCGAGATAGAGTTACCCTCTCTACGAGTGGCAGTCCATTACGAGCTGACGGACGAAGAAAATGCTCACCTTCGGCTTAAGGAGCTTGACGCCCTTGAAGAAACACGACTCATAGCGCAACAAAATCTGGAGGCCTATAAAGCAAAGATGACGCGCTCATATGAAAGACTGACCCGACCGAGGACATTCCGCCAAGGCGAGCTTGTGCTAGTGGTCAAAAGGCCTATGATCCCCAATCGCGCCAAGCGGGGAAAATTCGAGCCAAACTATGAAGGCCCGTACGTCATAGATAAGGTCTACCAGGGCGGGGCCTATCTACTCATAGATATGCACGGTGAAAGGCCTTTCAGGCCGATAAACGGTCGCTTCCTAAAGAAATACTATGCTTGATGAGCCACAGCCTAGGTCAATGATAGATGACGATGACTGCGTCCGCTCGCTATCTTCCTAAGCTCAAGCTTTATAAGCAGTAGCCCGCCTCTCAACGACGGACCGAAATGTCCTTAAACTAATAGCAGACCGAAACGTCTTTAAACTACTACCGCAGCATCTTTAGGCTGATAAGATATAAAAAAAACATATAAAAATAAAATAAAATAAACGGTATGTCCATAAGCAAAAAGGGCACGGATGAAAACCCGAAAGGGCTCCGTGAGTAAAAACAGCAGGGCTATCGGCGAGTGTTCGTGAAAACCCGAAAGGACGCGGCCTCGTAAAAAAAATATAAAATAAAAAGAATAAAAAAATGGTATGTCCATAAGCAAAATGGGCACGGATAAAAACCCGAAAGGGCTCCGTGAGTAAAAACAGCAGGGCTACCGGCGAGTGTTTGTGAAAACCCGAAAGGGCGCAACCTCGTTAAAGAACACTTACAAGATCATCTCGACCTTGTAAGGAGAAACCACCCACGTGAGATCCTTACGACTCACAAGGGAGCAACACACTTAGGGATCCCCACGATTCCAAAGGAGAAAATACACTTGCGAGATCCTCACGACTCGTAAGGAGAACTCTCTTATGGGACCCTCACGGCTCATAAGAGTTGAAAGTCTTAAGTTACAGAGACTTAAACCTGTGCTTAAGCAACCCCCATAACTTTCGATATTGCCCTACAAGTGGTCCAACACGGGCTCTTGTATACAATCCACGAGCGCGAATAAACATTTCCCTGACCAAGTCCCATCCGTGACTGGGGATATGTTCACATGGTGAACAACCCTTGTAAATCCTCTCGATTTATGAGGAGAAAATCCTCTTATAGGATCCTTACGACTTACAGAGGAACAAAACACTTAGGAATCCTCACGATCCCTAAGGAGAAAATTCACCTACAAGATCCTCACGACTTGTAGGGAGAAATAACTTTGTGAGACCCTTACGGCTCGCGAAGTCAAAAGCCTTAGCCGACAGGATCCTAAGCCTGGTCGCTAAGCCCCTTTGTTCGACATCGAAAGAGGCAGATGATGATTCGCTCCTGGTAATATCCCAGTTGTAGCGGTGCTGATGCCGAAATCGGTTTACAGCGAAAAACCAATAGGCCGCACATGCATACGAAATAGCCGAAATGATAGGGCAATTTGCAATAAAAAACAGCAAGTAAAAATGTATGCATGGAAAATAGCCGAAATGATTGGGCAACTCGCAATAAAAAGCAGCGAGTAAAAATAAAATAAATAGCCGAAATGATTTGGCACCGCGAAAAATAGCCGAAATGATTGGGCGATCGCGACCTTCGCGATATAAAAGCTGAAATGATAGAGCATCGCGGAGATAAAACAAAAAAATGATGATAAAACTTTGGCCCTACAGTTAAGATCACATCGATCCCTGTATACAATCCAAGGGCGTAAACAAAGAGGGAACCATACTTTCCCAACAGGCTCCGCCAGAAGACGAAGCCAAATCTCGACGGTTCTGTCCAACTCTGAAGAAACCAGTGTCTTCAGCAAACTCCTCGACTCACGAATACAAACACTCCTTGACGAGAGCCTCCTGATCCGCGTCGACTCGCAGAGCCACCAGTGCCTCCGTGGGAAATCCTCGACTCGTTTCAAACCCCAAGGAAACAAATAATCCTTGACGCTTGGGAAACAAATAATCCTTAGCAAATTCCTCGACTCACGGATACAAACACTTCTGGACGAGAGCCTCCTAATCCGCGTCGACTCGCAGAGCAACCAGTGCCTCCGTGGGAAATTCTCGACTCGTTTCAAACCCCAAGGAAACAAATAATCCTTGGCGCTAGGGAAACAAATAATCCTTAGCAAATTCCTCGACACACGGATACAAACACTCCTTGACGAGAGCCTCCTGATCCGCGTCGACTCGCAGAGCAACCAGTGCCTCCGTGGGAAATTCTCGACTCGTTTCAAACCCCAAGGAAACAAATAATCCTTGGCGCTAGGGAAACAAATAATCCTTAGCAAATTCCTCGACTCACGGATACAAACACTCCTTGACGAGAGCCTCCTGATCCGCGTCGACTCACAGAGCAACCAGTGCCTCCGTGGGAAATTCTCGACTCGTTTCAAACCCCAAGGAAACAAATAATCCTTGGCGCTAGGGAAACAAATAATCCTTAGCAAACTCCTCGACTCACGGATACAAACACTCCTTGACGAGAGCCTCCTGATCCGCGTCGACTCGCAGAGCAACCAGTGCCTCCGTGGGAAATTCTTGACTCGTTTCAAACCTCAAGGAAACAAATAATCCTTGGCGCTAGGGAAACAAATAATCCCTAGAAAACACCTCAACTCAAGGAAACAAACACTCCTTGACGAGAGCCTCCTGATTCGCATCGGCTCGCAGAGAAACTAGTGTCTCCGCAGGAAATTCCCGATTCGTCTCAACATGCAAATGAAGCCTCAGGCAGCAGGGACTAAAAAACTTGCTTCCTGAACAATGGGACCCTGCAAGTCAATCCAAAATGGTCTCTTGCATACTATTCACGGGTCTCACTCTCCAAAGTCGAATTTCAATGAGGAGGGAAACAACCGCTTGTGGGTCCTCTCGACTCAAAAGAAGGAAAAATTCTCTTATAGGATCCTTACGACTTGTAAGAGAAAACCACACTTAGAAATCCTCACGATTCCTAAGGAGAAAACCCACCTACGAGATCTTCTCGATCCGTAGGCAGAAAAGTCTCTATGAGACCCTCACGGCTCATAGAGTTGAAAAGTCTTAGGCAGCAGATCTGAACCTGCGGCCTAAGCCATCGCTATCTCTTGGAAAAAAACTAAGTTATCTGCCAATGATGTTTATCAAAGACAACATGCTGATAATAAGAGAAGGCAGAAAACAAAAGAGCATACAAGACGTTGCAAAAAAAAATATGTATCTTTATTCATTGACTTCAATCAAATACAAGATGAATCGTACAAAAGAATAAAGAATGGATACATATTATTTAAAAGGAAAATTTTACAAATACATTGATACAAAGGCAGCTACTGGGAAGGAAGCGTCTTAAGTAGCTTTATCAGTTGTTCGCACACTTCCTTCCATGCCTTTTCCCGATTGGACACCACTGCCAACTCCGCCTCCACTTGGGCCCGTTGCTGTGCGACAGATGCAAGTTGATCCCTGACGGCCTGATGAGCAGCTTCACGGCCTGGAGTGTCATGCTCGGCGACATCAAGTGCCCGCTTCAGTCTCAGCCCATTTGAGATGCGCTCCAGAAGGCCCTCGAAGACGGCCTTCACCTCAGCGGCGTTTGCCTCAACTTCAGCACGCAGGCGAGCAGTTTCGCTTGAAGATTCTTGGCACTCCTTCAGCCTCAAAGCCGCTTCTTGTTCCAAATGACGGAAATGAGAAGTGCTTTGCTCGAGCCATGCTCCCCGTTGAGTGCTCACGGCCAAAGTCTCTGGGGATGGACGCATCGACTCCAGCTGATGAAGGTGTCACGAGTCGCAAGGTACGGAACGTGACCGGCACTTAAGTTACGAAACGTCTCAAGGCGTCCATAAAATAAGTAAGCCGAAGCCCAGAATACAAAACCCAATTAAGATTTTTAGAGTGAAGGAAAAACCAATTAATTTAAGCTTTTACCTCATTACCTAATCAATTTGCCCTTATTCCAAAATTCCAGCAGAATATAAAAGAAATCAGTGCATGAGGAATAACATGTCGACTCGAGTGAGCTCGACCCAGATACATCATAATTAAATCTTCAAGTCTCACAATCTCACATCTAGGTCAATATACAGTCATCCGAATAAAACAGGTACAACCGAACTAATAGTAGCAACAATAGATAACAGTCACAACAGTAGATACGGTAGATACGGTAGAAATAGTAGATAGCAGTAGATAGCAGTAGAAACAGTAGAAACGGTAGATGGAGTACTCTAGATACAATGAGCATATATAAGGTGGTACAAACTGATAATAACCCACCTACGATCAAAAGCCTCTAATCCAGGCAAGAAGTACAAATGAAGCAAAGGTATCCGCCGCTACAGTGCTGACGGAATGGACCTGCAGAGAAGCTGTGGCACAACGGGGGTGAGTTGCCAGCTCGTGAGTAATAGATAACATTTACTAAGGCTATCGTATGCATGCACACAAGTGTCCTGGCATCCCTAAAACAGGTATAGCTACATGTACTAGCAGGTGTGTATGCATCAACAGTATACTAGCAAGTATATATGTCACATGGAGGTGATAACAGGTATGTATGCCACATGAAAATACAATCAAGTGTGTATGAGAATTATTCTTCCTTTGTTTTGAAACTCCCCTTTTTAAACATCAATAAGAATATCCAGGAAAACAGTAAAAATCCGTGTCTAGCAACGACACCTCAAAACCGTCCAAATCTCATATATCCATATCCAGTATCTCTGGCCTCAGCTATGCGGCTGATCCATGTCAAAATCCATATCTCAATCCAGCGGCCACGATCGGTATCCTCTGGATATCCGCCGTGCCTAATGAAATCACCGGTAGGTAATCCGTCCCCTGCCAGGCTCAACGCCATCATCTGCGATCTTCTTGCCCCGAGGTACCATACCGGGCCCACCATGTACCCGAGACGGTTCATCCACCTCCTTGAAACGGGTCTCAAAACCACAGCAAACTCATGGTGGACGACACTTTACATCACTAGAAAACCACAGCTTTTATATTTAACAAATATCAGTTGAAATCTTGCGGCTTTCCCCCAAAATCCAGAAATATCATAAATCTCACAAAATTATCATAAATGCATATGCCGATGATTATGAATGCTGATGGTATCAATTTAAATATTTATTTCAATGTCACATTTCTAGCAGTTAACATGTTTCAGATTTAAGTTATTTAGTGTCGTGACATGGCAATTACCAGGGTGTGTGTGTCCACATGAATAGTGCTCGTGCAACATATAAAACCTGGTAAGGGTGCAGGTGTCCTATAATGAATCTGCGTATATGGAACATCATATAGATACTAACTACAACAATTATCATGCAAGTTTTATCATTTTTACTCCAATGTTACCAGTAATACCAAGTCTACTAAATCTATCGGGCGACTCGCGCCATCCAAACGATTGTCCCCCGTAGATGTTAAATCTACTCACCAGTGGTCCTGTGCTAAGTGTGTCCGACCACCTGTTTTCCCTTTTCAGCTGCGCTTGAAGTTCCTGCCGGCGAACCTAGAATTCACATGAGTCACCATATAAGAAGAAATTCTGCAAAACGTGATATATCGACAAAAGGGATACGCGTGCGTGAACTAAACGCGTGTGCACATGACGCGACGCGACGCGACACGATACGCACAAACCTACTAGAATCAGAACTGACACGCTGTGTCGTGCAGCGCGCCACAGAATCACGCGTATCACGCGCGTGTCGCACAAGTCTTAAAACATCGAAAACACGTAACTAGTTCCAGATTTTGCCTCAGGCCTAAACTTATCAAATCAACAATGCCAAACTTAGTAAAATACCTACAGACCCCTACCCACACAAACACACACACTCATCTCACACAGGGGGCCGGCGTCGCCGGCCTGGGAAGAAGGGGCCGCCGGCCAAACCCCGGCCAAATGGGTCCGGGTCCCACTCAAAAATCCAGAAAACCCTGCATATTAATCTAGTATTGTTTCCTAATTTAGAACAAATACCTATTAATAGCAGATCTAAAAGAGGTTAAAAGTCACTAAATCTGCTAAAATACGCCAAGTCGGGTAAATCGGGTTTCTACGAGAAATCTGGGGGATTTCTCTGGTTGGCTGGCCTCACTAGCACCTAAGAAGGTTATTCTAGCTAACTCAATTCTCACTTTGCTCAAAAACTTCGTAAAACACCTAATATCACTATTACGCATGATACGGATATCGATTAAGCTAGATTATCGAAATTTTAGCAAATTAGGCTAACCATCCAATTTTAATGATACTACTAGGCTTTAACAGGTTAGTTAACACTAAAGATGGCTCATTAAACTACAAACACTCTAAAATCGCTAAATCTAGCATCACGGCACAATTCTAGCATGAAAATTCTATTTATCGTAACAACTAGCTAATCAAGCATCTAATCTACGTAATATACGAAAAGTTCAAGAGTTATACCCTCTAAGAACCTTGCAACAAGGGAGAAGGAGGAGAAGAAGAGGGTAGGTGCATCAAACGTGGCTGGAACGGAGCTGCTGTGCATCTGCTGAAGCTGATGCTGATGATAAATGTGTTGCTGTTGCTGTTGCTGATCTTGGTGTTGCTGTTGCTGTTGTTGTAGTGGGTATGGTGTGGTATAAGGTGTGATGTGAGGTGGTATGAGATGGTGTGAGTTATGGTATAGAGTCGTGTGTGTGTTGTATGGGTTTTGAGGGTTGAAGTAGCTGTTGCTGCTTGATGTCTGCAGGATTTTGAAGGCTGAAGTGCACAATGATTAAATGGCTGAAGTATGGGCTGAAGTAGCAGCTGGTGTGCTGTTTGGAGCAGCCTAAGTGGACTTCTAGTGTTAGGCTAGCTGATGTAGCTGCATAGGGTTGGGGGGTAGCTAAAAAGCTGATGTTAATGGGCTGATTTTGTGCTGCTGAAGTTTGAAAATTGGTGGCTGATTGGATGCTTTGGCTGATGTGAAATGTGACAGGTGATGAATAAGGTGTTGTGGTGCTGATGTGATAGTTTAGTAGCTGTCGTAGTGTATCCTCAGCTGAATTTGAGCAGCTAATTGTGCTGTGATAATGATGGGAGCTGCTGGTGCTGATTCTGGCTGGCTGAAATCAGCTGTAAATTGCTGGTGTGTGTGTATATAAGATGAGTTTTGAGAGGCAAACGAGATTTTGAAAAGAAGGAAGTGTGAAACAATCAAGGCCCATCATAACCTCCCCTTAAGACAACCCCAATCTTAACCCAAATTAAAACTACAACCCCTCAATCAACACCAAACAAAACAAGGAAGTTTAGACCACCATGGTTAACTTAGCACAACGACTCACAAGCTCAAGATATGGCATACCCTAATCTTACCCCTGGCTATCGTGCACAAGTGTGGGTGGTTGAGATAAAATTCCACAAAATAACCACAAAACCAGATAGTTTATAAGAAACCCATTTTTGGTAAACTTTTTGCCAAAAATCCCACATTAACACTTAATCACTACTAATCCTGACCTCAGGTGTTACAATCTTCCCCCCTTAAGAAAATTCGTCCCCGAATTTTAAAATATGTAACTACGCATACCTTCAAAAAGATGAGGGAATTTCTTCCGCATCTCTCCCTCGGCCTCCCAAGTGATCTCCTCACTGCTCGGGCTGCGCCAAAGAACTTTCACGGACGGCAGGACCTTTGATCGAAGTTTCTTCACTTGCCGATCTAAAATTTCAACTGGCTGCACGGTGAACGAAAGGTCTGGCTCGAGCTGAACTGTCTGATGCTGAATCGCGTGGGAAGGATCATGAAGATAACGGCGTAGCATCGATACGTGGAAAACGGGATGAACATCTGAAAAACTAGGTGGAAGAGCTAAACGATACGCAACAGTGCCGACACGCTCGAGAATCTCGAAGGGACCTACGAATCTAGGGCTAAGCTTCCCCTTTCCCCCAAAACGCATCACACCCTTCATCGGAGAGATTCTCAGAAAAACATGGTCGCCAACTGCGAACTCTAATTTGCGACGGCGCCTGTCTGCATACGATTTCTGCCTGCACTGGGCTGCTTTCATTCGGTCTCGGATCAGCTGCACTTTCTCGGTCGTCTCTTGCACGATCTGTGGCCCGAAGATACTGCTTTCGCTCAACTCGGTCCAACAAACGGGCGATCTACATCTTCTTCCATACAATGCCTCGAAAGGTGCCATCTGAATAGTATCCTGGAAACTGTTGTTATAGAAGAACTCTACTAGAGGTAAATGACGATCCCAGCTACCTCCAAAGTCTAAAACACACGCTCGAAGCATGTCCTCGAGAGTCTGAATGGTCCGCTCTGATTGTCCGTCGGTCTGCGGATGAAATGCTGTGCTAAAACTCAAACGGGTGCCCAATGCCTTCTGAAGTTTCTGCCAAAGTCGGCTGGTGAACTGAGTGCCTCGATCTGACACAATACAAGTCGGTACGCCATGCAATCGTACGATCTCATCGATGTAAAGCTGGGCATACTGAGCGAAGCTAAAAGTTGTCTTCACTGGCAGGAAGTGAGCCGCTTTCGTCAATCGATCCACGATCACCCAAATGGAGTCGTACCCTCGACTGTTCCTGGGTAGACCCACAACGAAATCCATCGAAATCTGCTCCCATTTCCACTCTGGAATGGGTAACGGCTGTAGTTCTCCTGCGGGCCTCTGGTGCTCGGCCTTGACTTGCTGACAAGTCAGGCATCTCGATACGAACTCTGCGATGTCCCTCTTCATTCCGTCCTACCAGTAGGTCTCTCTCAAATCATGGTACATCTTGGTGGAACCTGGGTGGACACTATACGCCGATCGGTGTGCTTCCTCAAGAATATCGCGCCGCAATCCTTCAGCATCTGGTACGCACAGTCTGGATCCAAATCGTAAAATTCCCTGTTCATCAACTACGAACTCGGAAAATCTGCCATGTCCCATCTGTGCTATGATCTCTGAACAACGGTCATCGCTGCGCTGTGCTTCATATATACGGTCAAGCAATTGTGGGCGCGCACGCACATGCGCGAGCTGTCCCCCTGTTGGAGGGAACTCGAACTCAACTCGGCTGTCGCATAAAATCTGCCAATCTGCTGACGACTGCCTCTGCACTGTGCACATATAAGATAGATTACCCCCGGGCCTTCTGCTCAAAGCATCCGCTACTACATTTGCCTTGCCCGGGTGGTATAAGATTTCGCAGTCATAGTCCTTCACCAACTCCATCCAACGACGCTGTATGAGGTTCAGATCTCGCTGCTGAAATATGTATTTTAAGCTTTTGTGGTCTGTGAATATTTGGCACGACTCGCCGTATAGGTAATGTCGCCAAATCTTCAGTGCAAAGACCACTGCAGCCATCTCCAAATCATGAGTAGGGTAGTTCTGTTCATGTTTCTTCAATTGCCGCGAAGCATACGCGATTACCCTGTCATGCTGCATCAATACACATCCTAGCCCTACTCGCGAAGCATCACAGTAAACCACAAATCCGCCTGATCCCGAAGGCAAAGATAATACTGGCGCCGTAGTCAAACACGTCCGCAGCTGCTGAAAACTGCGCTCGCATTCCTCCGTCCAAACGAAAGGAACTCCCTTCCGGGTCAAACCGGTCAAAGGTGCAGCAATACGGGAGAAATCCTGTACAAATCTCCTGTAGTAGCCTGCAAGGCCTAGAAAACTACGGATCTCCGTAACTGATGTCGGTCTGGGCCACTGCTGGACGGCCTCGATCTTCTTCGGGTCCACATATATGCCGTCTCTCGTAATCACATGACCCAAGAATCCGACGCTATCCAACCAGAAGGCACACTTGGAAAATTTTGCGAAAAGCTGGTGTTCCCTCAAGGTCTGTAACGTAATCCGCAAATGCTGCTCGTGCTCCTCTCGGCTCCTGGAATACACCAAAATATCGTCGATGAACACGATGATGAACAAGTCAAGATACGGCCTGAATGTACGGTTCATCAAATCCATGAATGCAGCTGGGGCGTTGGTGAGTCCGAACGACATCACCAGAAATTCATAGTGGCCATAGCGTGTACGAAAAGCTGTCTTCGGTACATCCTCCTGTCGGACTCGCAGCTGGTGATATCCTGATCGTAAGTCGATCCTTGAAAAATATCCCGCACCCTGAAGCTGGTCGAATAAATCATCTATGCGTGGCAACGGATATCTGTTCCGAACGGTCACCTTGTTCAGCTGGCGGTAGTCGATGCATAAGCGTAAACTTCCGTCCTTCTTCTTGACAAACAGGACCGGAGCACCCCATGGTGAAACGCTAGGTCGAATAAGTCCCTTATCTAATAATTCTTGCAGCTGAACCTTCAATTCACTAAGTTCCGCCGGGGCCATTCGATAAGGCGGTATAGAAATAGGTCCCGAGCCAGGAATTAAATCAATACAGAACTCGACATCGCGCTCAGGCGGCAGTCCAGGAAGCTCATCAGGGAAAACATCAGGGAATTCACAAACAACCGGGACCTGGTCCAACGGTACATCTGTAGCTCTAGTATCACTGACATAAGCCAAGAATCCCTGACATCCCTTTCTCAACAGCTGGACAGCACGAAGAGAAGAAATCAACATGTGAGGGGTGGCACCGCGGTCCCCCTTCACAACAAAAACCGACTCGCCGGGAAAACAAAATCTAACTGTCTTCTCACGGCAGTCCACAGACGCATAGCACGTAGCTAACCAATCCATGCCCAAAAGAATGTCGAAGTCCAACATCTCCAGAAGGATCAAGTCGACAGGCAGCTCTCGTTCGCCAATACGAACGGTACAGGATCGGAACACGTGCCTAGCAACAAAGGACTCTCCCATAGGAGTGGTTACAACAAGTGGCTGATCAAGCAAACCGGACTCTCTACCCAAACGCGGTACAAAGTGTGTGGAAACATAAGAGTGCGTGGATCCGGGATCAAATAACACGTGTGCATCAACAGAACAAACTGATAGAGTACCTGTAACGATGGCATTGGATGCCTGCGCATCCTGGGGTGTTAATGCAAAAACTCGGGCCTGACCTCCTCCGATAGCAGGCTGACCTCGGCCTCGGCCTCTGCCTCTTCGTCCTCTCTGGATCGGTGCGCCACGTCCACGGCCTCTGGATACACCCAACTGGCGTGGAGCATTGCCTGTGGCAGGAAGTATGGCTCTCTGAGGAGGGGGCGGTGATGGGAGTAGAGTCACATGCGGAACGGTCGTCGCTCCCTGTCGCCTTGCTGGACAGTCTCTAACACGATGGTGCAGACTCCCGCATCCAAAGCATCCTGGCGACGACTGTTGTCCCTGTGTATACGATCCATATAGATGACCTCGTCCAAATCCTCTGCCGGTCCTATCTCGCGGAAGGAATCTGGCATGATGCCTCTGATCTGACATGCCAGTACGAATTCTCTTTGGCCCGGTAACAGCCGAAGTTGCTGAAATACGTGCCTCCATCCGTAATGCTGTATTCATAGCTGCCGAATAGGTATCGAAATGCTGGGCGCCAATGGCAAGATATAACTGGGCATCCAGTCCTTGTATAAACCTCTTCACTCTCTTCTCTTCGGTATCCACTAGATACGGAGCATATCGGGACAATTGTGTGAACTGAACATCATACTCAGATACCGTCATCCCCGATGTCTTGATCAAGGTCTCAAAACTACGAGCTTTGGCGTCATGAATGCTTTCCGGAAGGAAACGGGCAAGAAAAACGGCTGTGAACTCGGTCCAGGTTATGGGCGATAGACCTGCAGCTCGACCTCTCAGAACGGACTCCCACCATATTTGTGCGAGACCCTCTAATCGGAAACTCGCAAGCTCTACCCAACGATCATCGGAACATCTCAGCGAACGGCAAATCCTGGCCAAGCTGTCAAGGAACGTTTGCGGGTCCTCTGATGCATCAGTACCCGTAAAAACTGGAGGTCTCAGCCTCATGAAATCCTGTAGCGAAACCGAGATGGTCACGGTGGTAGTAGTAGGAGCAGGTATCACAGTAGTCTGGGATGCAGTGGGTACGTCCTCCGGCCTCGGTGCATGACTGGCCGCAACGAAGGATCCTACCATCTGACGTAGCTCCTGCATACTCCCCATCATCTGTCGCAACTCCTCCATACCAGTCTCGAGTCTATCCATACGGCCTGGGGAAGGTAGATCAGTTTGTCCCTGCGGTGTAGGCATACTACCCTGCTCAGTCCTAGTCTCGGATGAGCCAGCTCGAATCTCGTCTCGGGCGGCAGCCCTCTGTGCTCTGGTAGTCTTTGGCGGCATAGTAGCTGGTTTAGGAACATGACAATAAGATCGATGCAATAGAATTGTAGGATACACGGAATTGAAGAAAGAATTTCAAGCAAGTATATCCTAAAGTCACCTAGGCGGAGTACCGCATCGCAAGTATGCCGCGGACATACGTACGCCACGCTACCCTGTTTAAGTCACTTACTCCATCTACTAAGGGTCATCCTACACTCAGAAAGGTGAAACCTATCGCTCTGATACCAACTTTGTCACGACCCGCAAGGTACGGAACGTGACCGGCACTTAAGTTACGAAACGTCTCAAGGCGTCCATAAAATAAGTAAGCCGAAGCCCAGAATACAAAACCCAATTAAGATTTTTAGAGTGAAGGAAAAACCAATTAATTTAAGCTTTTACCTCATTACCTAATCAATTTGCCCTTATTCCAAAATTCCAGCAGAATATAAAAGAAATCAGTGCATGAGGAATAACATGTCGACTCAAGTGAGCTCGACCCAGATGCATCATAATTAAATCTTCAAGCCTCACAATCTCACATCTAGGTCAATATACAGTCATCCGAATAAAACAGGTACAACCGAACTGATAGTAGCAACAATAGATAACAGTCACAACAGTAGATACGGTAGATACGGTAGAAACAGTAGATAGCAGTAGATAGCAGTAGAAACAGTAGAAACGGTAGATGGAGTACTCTAGATACAATGAGCATATATAAGGTGGTACAAACTGATAATAACCCACCTACGAGCAAAAGCCTCTAATCCAGGCAAGAAGTACAAATGAAGCAAAGGTATCCGCCGCTACAGTGCTGACGGAATGGACCTGCAGAGAAGCTGTGGCACAACGGGAGTGAGTTGCCAGCTCGTGAGTAATAGATAACATTTACTAAGGCTATCGTATGCATGCACACAAGTGTCCTGGCATCCCTAAAACAGGTATAGCTACATGTACTAGCAGGTGTGTATGCATCAACAGTATACTAGCAAGTATATATGTCACATGGAGGTGATAACAGGTATGTATGCCACATGAAAATACAATTAAGTGTGTATGAGAATTATTCTTCCTTTTTTTTGAAACTCCCCTTTTTAAACATCAATAAGAATATCCAGGAAAACAGTAAAAATCCGTGTCTAGCAACGACACCTCAAAACCGTCCAAATCTCATATATCCATATCCAGTATCTCTGGCCTCAGCTATGCGGCTGATCCATGTCAAAATCCATATCTCAATCCAGCGGCCACGATCGGTATCCTCTGGATATCCGCCGTGCCTAATGAAATCACCGGTAGGTAATCCGTCCCCTGCCAGGCTCAACGCCATCATCTGCGATCTTCTTGCCCCGAGGTACCATACCGGGCCCACCATGTACCCGAGACGGTTCATCCACCTTCTCGAAACGGGTCTCAAAACCACAGCAAACTCATGGTGGACGACACTTTACATCACTAGAAAACCACAGCTTTTATATTTAACAAATATCAGTTGAAATCTTGCGGCTTTCCCCCAAAATCCAGAAATATCATAAATCTCACAAAATTATCATAAATGCATATGCCGATGATTATGAATGCTGATGGTATCAATTTAAATATTTATTTCAATGTCACATTTCTAGCAGTTAACATGTTTCAGATTTAAGTTATTTAGTGTCGTGACATGGCAATTACCAGGGTGTGTGTGTCCACATGAATAGTGCTCGTGCAACATATAAAACCTGGTAAGGGTGCAGGTGTCCTATAATGAATCTGCGTATATGGAACATCATATAGATACTAACTACAGCAATTATCATGCAAGTTTTATCATTTTTACTCCAATGTTACCAGTAATACCAAGTCTACTAAATCTATCGGGCGACTCGCGCCATCCAAACGATTGTCCCCCGTAAATGTTAAATCTACTCACCAGTGGTCCTGTGCTAAGTGTGTCCGACCACCTGTTTTCCCTTTTCAGCTGCGCTTGAAGTTCCTGCCGGCGAACCTAGAATTCACATGAGTCACCATATAAGAAGAAATTCTGCAAAACGTGATATATCGACAAAAGGGATACGCGTGCGTGAACTAAACGCGTGTGCACATGACGCGACGCGACGCGACACGATACGCACAAACCTACTAGAATCAGAACTGACACGCTGTGTCGCGCAGCGCGCCACAGAATCACGCGTATCACGCGCGTGTCGCACAAGTCTTAAAACATCGAAAACACGTAACTAGTTCCAGATTTTGCCTCAGGCCTAAACTTATCAAATCAACAATGCCAAACTTAGTAAAATACCTACAGACCCCTACCCACACAAACACACACACTCATCTCACACAGGGGGCCGGCGTCGCCGGCCTGGGAAGAAGGGGCCGCCGGCCAAACCCCGGCCAAATGGGTCCGGGTCCCACTCAAAAATCCAGAAAACCCTGCATATTAATCTAGTATTGTTTCCTAATTTAGAACAAGTACCTATTAATAGCAGATCTAAAAGAGGTTAAAAGTCACTAAATCTGCTAAAATACGCCAAGTCGGGTAAATCGGGTTTCTACGAGAAATCTGGGGGATTTCTCTGGTTGGCTGGCCTCACTAGCACCTAAGAAGGTTATTCTAGCTAACTCAATTCTCACTTTGCTCAAAAACTTCGTAAAACACCTAATATCACTATTACGCATGATACGGATATCGATTAAGCTAGATTATCGAAATTTTAGCAAATTAGGCTAACCATCCAATTTTAATGATACTACTAGGCTTTAACAGGTTAGTTAACACTAAAGATGGCTCATTAAACTACAAACACTCTAAAATCGCTAAATCTAGCATCACGGCACAATTCTAGCATGAAAATTCTATTTATCGTAACAACTAGCTAATCAAGCATCTAATCTACGTAATATACGAAAAGTTCAAGAGTTATACCCTCTAAGAACCTTGCAACAAGGGAGAAGGAGGAGAAGAAGAGGGTAGGTGCATCAAACGTGGCTGGAACGGAGCTGCTGTGCATCTGCTGAAGCTGATGCTGATGATAAATGTGTTGCTGTTGCTGTTGCTGATCTTGGTGTTGCTGTTGCTGTTGTTGTAGTGGGTATGGTGTGGTATAAGGTGTGATGTGAGGTGGTATGAGATGGTGTGAGTTATGGTATAGAGTCGTGTGTGTGTTGTATGGGTTTTGAGGGTTGAAGTAGCTGTTGCTGCTTGATGTCTGCAGGATTTTGAAGGCTGAAGTGCACAATGATTAAATGGCTGAAGTATGGGCTGAAGTAGCAGCTGGTGTGCTGTTTGGAGCAGCCTAAGTGGACTTCTAGTGTTAGGCTAGCTGATGTAGCTGCATAGGGTTGGGGGGTAGCTAAAAAGCTGATGTTAATGGGCTGATTTTGTGCTGCTGAAGTTTGAAAATTGGTGGCTGATTGGATGCTTTGGCTGATGTGAAATGTGACAGGTGATGAATAAGGTGTTGTGGTGCTGATGTGATAGTTTAGTAGCTGTCGTAGTGTATCCTCAGCTGAATTTGAGCAGCTAATTGTGCTGTGATAATGATGGGAGCTGCTGGTGCTGATTCTGGCTGGCTGAAATCAGCTGTAAATTGCTGGTGTGTGTGTATATAAGATGAGTTTTGAGAGGCAAACGAGATTTTGAAAAGAAGGAAGTGTGAAACAATCAAGGCCCATCATAACCTCCCCTTAAGACAACCCCAATCTTAACCCAAATTAAAACTACAACCCCTCAATCAACACCAAACAAAACAAGGAAGTTTAGACCACCATGGTTAACTTAGCACAACGACTCACAAGCTCAAGATATGGCATACCCTAATCTTACCCCTGGCTATCGTGCACAAGTGTGGGTGGTTGAGATAAAATTCCACAAAATAACCACAAAACCAGATAGTTTATAAGAAACCCATTTTTGGTAAACTTTTTGCCAAAAATCCCACATTAACACTTAATCACTACTAATCCTGACCTCAGGTGTTACAGAAGGCAAGCCCCAATCTCCCGACAATGGTTAACCCAAGAGGCGACAATACCCTCGTCATGGAAGGTGGCAAATATCACCAACATCGGGTTAACCGTCGTGGCGAAGTCCTCAGCAGATGTAGGAGCCTCAACGTCGAGTTCCTCGATGTAGTCACTCAACATGCGCAGACTATTCGCCACACCTTTTGAGGACGGACGTCTCTGGGAAAGGCCGTCCGGTATTGTAATACGAGACTCAAAAGGCACCGAGACTGGAACGACAGCTGAAAAGGACAAAATGTGATTAGATGATGATTCAATAGATACAGAGAAAGTCATTGATAAGATAGTTTACTATACCGGTTGAAGCAGGTGGCAAGGCCGGAAGGGCCGGTGGCACAATCGATCTTTCTTCTCCCCCTTCTATTTGTAACACTGCGGTCAGGACAAGAGAGAGTTAGAAATAATTCTACCACTGAAAAACAAAGATATCAATCGGGAACGGTACTCCCCAGCGCCACCAGAGGGGGAGGCGAATTCAGATGGGAAGGAGAAGTGTGGGAGCAACACTTGATAAAGGTGGTCAAAAAGCACTCCTGAAAGACACAACAGTATAACTTTAGTACACAAATTATGCGTCTGGAAGATAAGATTAATAAATTACAAACCCATACCTTCCAACATCTTCGAGGGTATGAGAGAGGGTTGAGAGGTGACCACCGCCAAGGCAGTCGTTGAAGGCGCTCCCTCGAGCAGTGGGGCATCGGCACTGGCTGCACCTGCATTACAACAGATGTGAATTTGTCAGAAAGGATTGTAAGATAAAAAAAAGAAGATAGCAACTTGGGATTTACCTGATGAGCTGCCGGCTGAAACGGAGGCGATTCCCTCCTCTATTGACATGAGACCACCGCCCGTGGCCTCATCACCTGACTCAATGGGAACCGTCGTGGTGCTCGCGAAACCTGGAGACGGCGGAGGACCATAGACGGGGAGGGCTATGACTGGAGTATTGCCAGATTCCAGAGAAGGAGCGGTTGACTCGTCCTCGGGAATCATGGCTGCCTCACCCACTACTCTCTCAGGTTCAGTAGTCGCGGTTGTATCGTCCACCATCACCACGAGATCGCCGGCCTCGAGCGCCTCATCCGCCACCACCCTGGGCTTAGTTACAATGATCATATCATCTGCCACCACTTCAGGTTCGGCATCAATGACCTTCTCGGCTACAGGCCCCTCGACCTCCGCCTCAGGCTCCAAAGCCACAACGACGTTGCCCACCGTCGGCTCGAGTTCGGCAGGTACCGCCTCCTCTGTTTCTTTGGGATCAACGGTTTCCGCCTCCCCTTCGATCGGACTTGGCCCTGCAAGATAGGAGATATAAGGACCAATGACATTAAAATCCTTATAACAAAAACTCTGAGAGAAATATTACCTGAAGCAGATTTACCGTTTGCGCTTCGAACTGCACGCGCCACCTCACTGCGGGCAGTGGATAGGGCGACAGGGGCCTCTTCAGATGGAGTATCAGCACGAGGGGCGGTGCTGGGACCCGCTCCCATAGCCAAGGCAGCCCTGCGCGCCTTCGCCTCACGCCTCAGCCGCTTCCTTTCCTCCCGGGCTGTCGCGATGGACCTTTGTGACGCCTCCTTCAAGGCGTCGTCATCCTCGTTCAGGGATGCCTCCAGAGCCTTTAAGGCATCCTTCATCGGCTCTTCAAGACGAACCTCCTGCGGTGGCCCAGAGGAAGCGGGAACATCGGCAGCTGGTAAAACATCTACGTCGCTTGGCGGGAACGGCATTGAGGTTTCTGCAATAAAAAGGGAGAGGTTAGATCGACCATAACACGAGGGAGATGGAGACTTGATGGATTAAAACTTACTAAGGCCCATAGACGCTCTAAGACGTTCCTCCTCCTGGAAAGTCTTCAAAGAAGCGGCGATGGCTTCTTCATCGGTGATGCCTGTTGGAAGAAAGGAAAGAAAAGCGTTAGTCAAAGGCAATGAAGATGATATGTTGCAATAAAGAAAAGGCGACTAGTAGTTACCTGATTGCGCTAGTTTAGCCAGCCACGCGTCACGCCTCGCCAACCACGCTGAAGCTTCGAGAGCAGCCTCCAAGTCTGTATCGTCCGTCGGCGGCATCACTAGTCCTTCGTTAGTCCCGTATTCGATCAGGCCCTCGGCATAGGGGGCATGAGGTTCCTGACTGAACACGACGTCCGCGGCGAAGAGCGACTTCTTTTTCTTTTGCCTTCCGACCCTAGGCTCACGTGGGATCGACTTTCGCTTAGCAGCCACTTTGGGACGACGGGTCCCGATGTCTGCACCTACACCGGACTCCGGCGAGACCACGACCACTGTCTCCACTGGAGCACAAGGCGCTGGGGCTGCATCTGCAATATCGGGAAACGGCAATCCATGTGGAGGACTTTGCGCACATGATGGTCTGCCCCCGGCATCTTTTAGAGGAGGAACCACCGGGGTCCTTGGCATTAAGGGAGCATTACGGTCGGTGCCGGGAGGTGCTTCTTTGCGGTCGATCAACACTCACCTCTCCTCCTTTATAACGGCCCCCGTCGCATGATTGTACCACTCTTTATAAACATTAAGGAGTCATGGAGCGCAGGCCGGCGTGCTGATAAAAAAACGAGAACCCGTGTTCAGGCGCATAAAGTGATGTAACGCGTTCTCCATCCCTTCTTCATTGGCAGCAGGTTCCAGTAAGAAAGCTTCCAAGGGTACCCCTTGATCGTAGCCCAGTTGTTGGGCGAAACGATGCGGGTTATATCTCATGAAGATTGCCGCACCGCCCTGCTTGAAAACTAAGGAGCCCGGTCTAATAGAATACAAGTGGAGGGTCTCCCGGGCCGTCAACACTAAAGCTCCATCCTTAAAGGAATCCTGTAATGGTCGCACCGCAGTGGTGGACGCTTTTCCAATGGTTAATACCTTGTCAATGAAGGACATCCCGACTCCAACGGTGTGAGGGCGAAGCAGTAAACCCCTGGCGTTCCGTGGTGAGGGGGTCACGATTGATGAGCCAATCAACTGTATAATGCGAGGAAAACCGCACTTGTCAAAGAATGAAGGCCTTTTATGCATGCCAAAGACACCCGCCGTGTGTAGCTCGAGCCACGATGCAAAGTAGTGCATCAGGAAGACCACGTGCAGTACCCCGGGCTCATTGGCATCCACTGCTCGGCTGAGGCCATGATATAGGTGCGTCAAGCCAGCGATCCCCACAACCACCTTTACCCCGATGACCATTCGGTGGGCTGGGTAGAAGACGGAAGGCCGCATGCGATGAGAATGCATTGGGATCGCGAACCAACTCAGCCACAGTCCGAGAAATCCTAAGAAGAAGGCCTCCTCATCCATTCCAGGGGCCGTAATTTCTGCAAAAGACATGGTTGGGGAGTTAGGAAGAAAAAAGTCCTTTTGGTCTATGTCTTTTGCTGGCAGGTTATCCAAACCTAAACCGAAAGGGTCATCCAGGGTGGCAAACTTGGCAGATCCTGATGAAATGACGCTTGGACGAAGGAAATGAGCAATGAAGTCCTCAAAGTTAACCCCCCGACTCCCATGTTCAATAAAAAGGGACTCGTAGATGTTCAACACCTTGATCAGGCTCGGGAATTGGTGTTGAACGGCGTTTTCCGGCGTGATCCCCCTTACCATCAGCTTAGCACCGAAGACGTACTCATCTGTCGGGAGCAGTGCTTCATAGTGTTCCCCCATGACTGGTAGGCCGGATACCTCCGCGAATTCCTCCAAAGAGATGGACACTTCCCGATCTATGGCAAGGAAAGTGTGGGTGGGAATGTTCCACTGCTCCAGGAAAGCCTTAAACCACCAGGTGGGGAGCGTGGGATACTGAAAGAGAGAGACGTAGACCGCGGGGTACAATCCTAATCTTATCAACTGCGACTTCTTCGTCGACAGGATGTACCGGGCCCACGGCAGGTAGCCAATCGGATGGCGGGGGATCAAACCTATGTTATATGATTGCCCCCAGGGTCTCGCCTCGCCCTGATAGATACGACGTCCTAGGATATCCAAGACCATAGGACGTTGGACCGGAACCGCATCCATAGCGGGATGAAGAAAGCTGTTTGCGGTCCAATCCACCATCTCCACGGCATACTGCACCGAGGGTGGGGTAGCATAGTGAATCCCCGTGATGGGTTCCGACGGCACCGCGCATGTGAAGCTCCGGCGGCCCATGATGATCTGATTATACCACGACCCCCAAAGGTGGAGACTCTTGTATTCTGGGTCATACTCCTTAATCATGGCCAGGACTTCACGGTCCAAGGACGCCTCGGGAAATCCCTCCTCCGAGCGGACGAACGGGAATGAAGTGTCTAGAGACATGATCGCTGCAAAAAGAACAATTTAGCCTTTAGTATTGTAATTCCAACGTTTGGCGTCTAAAAAAGAAAATGCATTAATTAAATTAAAATTAATTAATTACACCACACAGCAGCGCAGTGAGTGGGAGACCAAAGGGGGACCTACAAAATCCGGATTCTCAATACGTCAGTCAACCTCATCATTGGATGAGATTGTCAGTTGGTCCCCAGGAAAACATTCCCATTTATAAAAAGGGGGGGTGGTGAGAATCCCTAGAGGCAAGGAGAAAATCTCCTCTTTCAGAGCAAAGCTCTGTCACAGAGTGACACTTGTCAAACTCTGGTCCCAGGAAAATAAGATTCCTTAAAAAGAGCACAGCTCTATGGTAATAATGGAAAGGTCCATCAGAAAATGTCTACACCTAAAAGAATTAAAATTTTTGAAATCTTGGAAAATCCACGAAAAAATTGTGAAATTTTTTCATTTATCAGATCTAAAAGATCCACAGATGATCTATGAGCAAAGCTCTGTTCATGGGTTAAAACCTATGAACAAGATCCCTGTAGATCTGCAAGTTTTTGAGAGCGAAGCTCTGTTTATGAAACCCCAATGGGGATCTATTTAGATCAAAAGATCTGTAAGAGCAAAGCTCTTTGGTTAAGGTTAATTTAAGTTAATTTGATTTAATTTTACCTAAAGTTTTTAACTTTGGAAATGAGCAAAGCTCTGAAGTTCTGGAAACGATAGCAAAGCTCTGAAGTTCTAAGCAAGAGCAAAGCTCTGGAATCAAAATCTAGAAAATGGTGAAGTTTTCTAAAGGGCCATAGGTCCTATTTATAAGGCGCTTGCGCCCCTTCAGCTCACCCCTTAATCTAACGGTCAGGGGCTTGCCACCGCTGCACACACGTGCGCGCCACGTGAGCGCAACGGTGGGGGGGGCATTTGTTTCCCTCAATCAGAGCAAAGCTCTGCTGAAAATTCAAAATTCAAAATTTTTAAGCAACGCTTCAAATCTCGGGCGTAACGTGCCACGTATCAGGCGCTAATACGTCAGTGCAGCGCCCAAGAAGGCGCGCCCAATCAGAGCAAAGCTCTATTAAAGGAAGCAACGCTTCAGTTGCGCTGCGCTGTGCGCTGCGCGATACGTGTCAGCGCAGTTGCGCTGCGCTGTGCGCTGCGCGACACGTGTCACGCGCTGGGGCATCTGCGCCAAACAGAATTAAAATTTTAAGAAATCTTTTCTGTTCTTGTTAAAATAAGAAGATTTTCTTCTGCAAAGCAGAAGCCCGTGGATCAAAGATCCAACGGTGGGGAAAATTCCCCAAATCACTCAGAGAAATATCTTTTTAACAAATTTAACTAATTTATGGGCACTATAAAAAGGACCCTAGGCCTCAATTCAAAGGCATCAACATCTTTCTAAAATAAAGAGAGAAGAGAACTCTTAAGAACTCCTCAAGAACAACAGAAGGTAAAAACCTTTAGGAAAAAGAGAAAATTCTCTTATGGACAGACTATTGATCTAAGAACAAGATCAATAATCTTAAGTAAAAAAAAAAATAAGTAATAGCAGTGCTTTGCACTTTCTTATGAACCATTGGTTCTTTAAAAACAAAAGAAAACTTGTTTTCTTTGATTTAAAATCAACCAAAATATAAAACAGTGCTTTGCACTTGAAAAATTGCGCTGTTGCGCTCCTTTGTTGGCGCAACTCACCAGAGCGTGCCACGTGTC
This sequence comes from Agapanthus africanus, assembly GCA_030015575.1. Lineage (NCBI taxonomy): Eukaryota > Viridiplantae > Streptophyta > Magnoliopsida > Asparagales > Amaryllidaceae > Agapanthus > Agapanthus africanus. The sequence goes on from CM057343.1 coordinate 635,752,502, forward strand.
AGCAGCGCACTAGCGCAACGCACTAGCGCAGCGCACTGCGCTGTTGCGCTTGCGCTCGCCAGAGCATGACACGTGTCCTCACCACAAGCGCTTGCGCTCAGTGATTGGCGCAAAGCGCCTGACAAATGCAATGCATTTCATTTTTTGAAGGGCCAGGCCCAATTAAAAGGCTTAACAGGCCTAATAAATAAAATGCTATGCATTATTTAAAAGGGCAGAGCCCAATTGAAAGGTCCAGTGGACCAAAACAAATGATCTGCATCATAATAAAAAGGGCAGAGCCCAGTCAAAATGGGCATAAATGGCCTGAAGTAATGCAATGCATTATTTAAGTGTGGGCAAAGCCCTAGCACAGGTCTAATAGACCGGAAACAAATAAAGGTGTTGAACATTCTCCACTGGACTTAGCCCAATTTTGGCCGTAAGTCCTTAAATAAAATTGACTGAGCACAACTCTCTCTTAAATCAATTTATATCCGGTTCGAGGGTACATCTCCGAACTCCTCTGACGACTGTCGTTGTAATCCTTCAACGACGTCAGAGAGGCAACGGGTCCCAACGACCACACATGGATATTGGACTGCGGGGTCCTTAAACTCGTGGACCGAAACGTCCCTAAACTAATGTTGGACCAAAACGTCCCTAAACTAATGGTGGACCACCACGTCCCTAAACTGGAACATGGACCACTACGTCTCTAAACTGGAACAATAGAGCTCCCAAATGCTCTTTTGCCGGATCTAAACGGTCCCGTTTAAGTTGATCTTAGCCCCAAATACGGCTAACGTATCCTTAAACATTTAAATGGACTATAAAACTCCAAATCGACTTTGGTTCAAGGGCACATCTCTGAACTCCTCTGACATTTGCCGTTGTAATCCTTCAATGACGTTAGAGAGGTGACGAGTCCCGATAGCCAGAGATTAAATGGATTATCACGTTAAGTTGATCTTAGTCCCAAACAGGACTAACGTATCCTTAACGAACGTTTAAGTTGATCTTAGCCGCAACGCGACTAATGCATCCTTAAACTAAAAACACCAAACCCAAATCTAAGTAAATACGGATTTGGACTAATCCACGTCCGACGGACGACGGCATTACTCAGTCTCCGTATACAATCCACGGGCAACCACAAACAAAATAAACACCCACGACACGAAGTGAAATTCTGTAGAAGGAGAAAGTTGTTACCGCGATGCGGTAGCGTAATTAACTGCAGGGGCTTGCGCCTGCAGGGAAGAGCGTCCCCACAATCAAAAACCCCTCACCCTGAGGGGGAATCTGACGAAGTCTGCTACATCGGCCGCATCCGTCTAAACCTCCGATACACAGTGCCATAAATCAATTTGGCATCTTCGGAGAGGTGGACGGATAAAACCAAATAGCATCTGCCTCGAATCTCAGCGTCAGGACATCGCGGTCCTGTGCGCCGCCATTCGGAGGGGAACAGCCCCCAATCAGAGTAAAGCTCTGTTTTAAAATTCAAAATTTAAATTGAAGCAACGCTTCAGATTTTGCGCGCTGCGCGCCACATGTCAAAAGCAGACACGCCAGCGCCAGGAACGCTACGCCCTAGGCAGCGCGCCTCCAATCAGAGCAAAGCTCTGTTTTAAAATTCAAAATTTAAATTGAAGCAACGCTTCAGATTCTGAGCGCTGCGTGCCACGTGTCAAAAGCAGACATGCCAGCGCCAGGAGCGTTGCGCCCTAGGCTGTGCGTCCCTAATCAGAGCAAAACTCTGTTTTAAAATTCAAAATTTAAATTGAAGCAGCGCTTCAGATCCAGCGCTCTGCGCTGTGCGCCAACTGCGCTCTGCGCTGCATGCCACGTGTCAAACACGGGAGCGCTAGCGCAGTTGCGCTGCGCGCCACGTGTCAAACACGGGCGCGCTAGCGCAGTTGCGCTGCGCTCTACGCTGTGCGCTACGTGTCGAGCGTAGGTGCCCTAGCGCAAGGTGCGCAAGCGCTGGGATTAAAAAAATTCCCCACCGTCAGATCAAAAGATCTATTAATAATAAATTATTGATTAATCAGAACTAAAATTCTGTTATGGAAAGATTTTTCAATCTTATTAAAACAAGAAGATTATTTTCTGTAAAACAGAACCCTTAGGATCAAAAATCCAACGGTGGGAAATATTCCAAATCAATCAGAGAAAGATCTCTTAAAACTGATTTAACAAATCATTTGGCCCTATATAAAGGACCCTAGACTTTAAGTCTAACACACACAGAGAGACATAGAGAATACAAGAAAAGAGAGAAAGAAACCCTCTGCAAAAGAAGAGCAAGCTCTTAGAAAAAAGAAGATTTTTCTTCATCTTCAAGGTAAAAAGAACTATGTTCTTGAATAATAGAGATGAAACCATCTCGTAAAAAAAAGAACCATCTTCTAAAATGATCAGAGATCTAAGAAAAAGACTAAGGTCTTTAATAAAAAGAAAAGATCAAAGATCTAATCATAAAATAATAAAAAGAAGTAAAATACTTCACTTACAGATCTTTTGATCTATAAAGGCAGAGCCTTTTATAAAAACAACAACTTTTATTCTTTGATCCTGAGACAAAGCCTCCTTTGAAAAACATAAATCTGTTCTTTGATCTTAAAATTGATCAGAAGAGCTTTGCGCTATTAAAAAGTGCCCCGCACTCATGTATTGCGCTTTTGCGCTTCTTGGACCGACGCTCAGCGCCAAAACATGCCACATGTCAACCATAGACACAATCTTTAAACTCACGGACTATGATGTCCTTAACCTTGACTGTGAGGTCTGTAAACTCACGGAATATGATGTCCTTAGCCTCGACCGTGATGTCTTTAAACTAACATTGGACTACCATGTTCTTAAACTGGTAATCGACCGCAATGTCCCTAAACTAGAGCAATAGAGCCCAAATGCTCTTTTGTTGGTTCTAAACAATCCCATTTAGTTGATCTTAGTCTAAAATTAGACTGACGTGTCCTTAACAAACGTTGAGTCGATCTTAGTCTAAAATTAGACTAACGTATCCTTAACAAACGTTTAAGTTGATCTTAGTCTCAAATAAAACTAACGTATCCATAAACCCAAACCAAAACCCAAATTTAAGAAAATACGGATTTGGACTAATCCACGCCCTACGGGCGACAACATAAATTAGTCTCCGTATACAATCCACGGGCAACCAAATACAAAACAGACACCCACGACACGAAATGACCATCTGGAGAAGGAGAAAGTTGTTACCACGATGCGGTAGCGTAATTAACTGCAGGGGCTTGCGCCTGCAGAGAAGAGCGTCCCCACAATCAAAAACCCCTCAAACGAGGGGGAATCTGACGATGTCTGCTACATCGGCCGCATCCGTTTAAACCTTCGATACATGGTGCCATAAATCAACTTGGCATCTTCGGAGAGGTGGACGGATAGCACCAATTAGCATCTGCCCCGAATTTCAGGCAAGACGGACCTGCGCGGTCGCGTCTCTGTGTTCAGCGGTAAACACTTATGGCCAATATTAGGCTAAGTCCAATTAGATTAAAATGTTTAACATTTTATTGTTCTGGGCTGTTGAGCATTTACTTGGGCTCGGCCCTTTTAATAATGCTGAGTATTAAGATCCTGACAATTTTTGTCTTGTATTGAATGCATAGCATTTATCAAAACAAAGTATGTTCTGACAGTGCGCCATATGGCGCGTCAGGCGTTTTGCGCTAAGGAAAGAGCGCATTGCGCTTCTGTTGGATAGCGCACACGAGGAGTACACGTGTCGCGCTTAGCGCTAAGCGCTAGTTTGTTAGCGCATTGTGCTTTTAGCTTATAAGCGCGCTGCGCTAGTTTGTGGGTGCGCCAGTGAGTGACACGCGACGCGTTTGGCGCTGAGCGCCAGCCCATGAGTGCAATGCACTGTTTTAGGAGCGCAAAGCGCAAGTGGTGTCTATGGTTGACACGTGACATGTTTTGGCGCTGAGCGCCGGTCCAAGAAGCTCAAAAGCGAAATACATGAGTGCGAAGCACTTTTTAATAGCGCAAAACGCTTCTGATCAATTTTAAGATCAAAGAACAGATTTATGTTCTTCAAAGGAGGCTTTGCCAAAAGATCCAAGAATAAAAGTTCTTGTTTTTATAAAAGGCTCTGCCTTTATAGATCAAAAAATCTGTGAGTGAAGTATTTTACTTCTTTTTATTATTTTATGATTAGACCTTTGATCTTTTCTTTTTATTAAAGACCTTGGTCTTTTTCTTAGATCTCTGATCTTTTTAGAAGATGGTTCTTCTTTCTACGAGATGGTTTCATCTCTATTATTCAAGAACATAGTTCTTTTTACCTTGAAGATGAAGAAAAATCTTCTTTTTTCTAAGCGATTGTTCTTCTTTTGCAGAGGGTTTCTCTCTCTCTTTCTTGTATTCTCTATATCTCTGTGTGTGTCTTAGACTTGAAGTCTAGGGTCCTTTATATAGGGCCAAATGATTTGTTAAATCAGTTTTAAGAGATTTTTCTCTGATTGATTTGGGAATATTTCCCACCGTTGGATCTTTGATCCTAAGGGTTCTGTTTTACAGAAGATAATCTTCTTATTTTAATAAGATTGAAAAATCTTTCCATAACAGAATTTTAGTTCTGATTAATTAATAATTTATTATTAATAGATGTTTTGATCTGACGGTGGGGAATTTTTTAATCCCAGCGCTGGCGCACCTTGCGCGAGCGCACCTACGCTCGACACGTGGCGCGCAGCGCAGAGCGCAGCGCAACTGCGCTAGCGCGTCCGTGTTTGACACGTGGCACGCAGCGCAGAGCGCAGCGCAACTGCGCTAGCGCGCCCGTGTTTGACACGTGGCGCACTGCGCAGAGCGCTGGATCTGAAGCGTTGCTTCAATTTAAAATTTGAATTTAAAACAGAGCTTTGCTCTGATTGGGGACGCGCTGCCTAGGGCGCAGCGCTCCTGGCGCTGGCGTGTCTACTTTTGACACGTGGCGCGCAACGCGTAGAATCTGAAGCGTTACTTCAATTTAAATTTTGAATTTTAAAATAGAGCTTTGCTCTGATTTGGTGCGCTGCCTAGAGCGCAGCGCACCTGGCGCTGAATCTGAAGCATTGCTTCACAATATTTTAACTCTTGGCTTTGAGGCATTTGTTACATTATTTGCATGTGGAGTTTTTCCCTTCATTTTTTATTTTATTATTATTTTATTATTTTTTTATAAGGGAGCAGGTTGTGAGCCAAAATTTTGGCGGGAACAGAGAGGGTCCAGAAGCCGGTATACTATGTGAGCCACGTCTTCAAAGTCGCAAAAACGAGGTACCCAGCCATAGAGAAGGTCGTCTTGGAACTCATTATGGCCTCAAGGAAACTACGACACTATTTCCAGGCACAGACCATCCTCGTTCTTACCGAGCGCTCTTTGGGGGCTATCCTCGCCTCCCCCGGGTCCTCTGGCCACTTGGAGAAGTGGAGGTGGGAGTTGTCCCAATTCGACATAAAATACCGCCCGAGGCAGGCCAAAAAAGCACAAGCCCTGATCGATTTTATCGTCGAGTGCACCATCCCCAGCAAGGAGCCGGAGTCGATGCCGGCCCCTGCAGCTCAACCCTCGGCCGATGGGAAGCCCGACTCTGTCCCTTGTTGGATCCTTTACGTGGACGGGTCCTCGACCGAGGAAAGTTGTGGTGCTGGCCTCATCATTCGGGGCCCGAACGAGGCAGAAATGGAGTATTCTCTAAAACTCGAGTTCAAGGCCTCAAACGGCACGGAGGAATACGAAGCCTTGCTGGCCGGACTGCGCATAGCCTCTGGACTGGGGCTGAAGACGATTCGGATCCACAGCGACTCCGCCCTGGTCGTTGGCCAAGTGACCGGCCGATTCGATGCATGGGAGCCTCTGATGGTAAAGTATCTGGCCGAGGTAAGAAGACTGCAGAAGGGCTTCGACGAAGTCCAGGTAGAGCAGATCCCCAGACAGCTCAACGCCCAAGCCGATGCCTTGAGTAAGCTGGCTTCATCCTACTCGGCCAACAACAAGAGGAGCATCCTCTTTGAGGTCTTGCCATGACACATCGTGGAAGACGGAGCAACAATACTTCAAGTGTATACATCCCGGGAAGAAGACCGGGATTGGAGAAAGCCCCTCGTAGAATTCCTGAGGGATGGTACGCTCCCAGAAGATAGAGGAGTAGCCCGCCGTCTCCGAGCCAAAGCTCGCCATTTCGTCTGGAGCAATAGGAACCTCTATAAGAAGTCCTTCACTCAGCCCCTGCTCCGGTGCGTCGACCCCCACAAAGCCGACTACGTCCTCCGTGAGATCCACGAAGGGGTCGGCGGCGCGCACCAAGGGGCCCGCACCTTAATCCAGAATGCATTGCTCCAGGGGTACTACTGGCCGACCATTCATCAGGATGCTCAGAAGCTGGTCAGGAGATGCAAGAGCTGCCAACTCCACGGAAGCATACCATACCTTCCTGCTACTGAGCTTACCACCCTAACCTCCCTATGGCCGCTTGCCCAGCGGGGAATGGACATAATAGGCCAGTTCCCTACCGGTACGGGCGGGTATAAGTATGTCCTTGTCGCGATGGACTACTTCACGAAGTGTATCGAGGCTATTCCCATCAGGAAGCCGGACGCCACCACGACTATTAAGTTCCGGCAGAACAACGTGATACTCCGGTTCGGCATCCCGAGGTGCATCATCACCGACCACAGAACAAATTTCGAAAACGAAAGAGTTAAGGAATTTTGCAGCGAATATCATATCCTCATGAAATTTGCCGTGGTCGCACATCCCCAATGCAATGGGAAAGTCGAGGTCGCTAATCGGGACATCCTCAGAGGTCTTCGGACATGCCTAGAAGGGCGCCAAGGCGGTTGGGTCGAGGAATTACCCCGGGTCTTATGGGCCTTGCGCACGTCGAAGAAAAACCCCATCGGGGAAACCCCTTTCAGCCTCTGCTACGGAACCGAGGCAATAATCCCAGCGGAGATCAGGCTCCCCAGTCACCGGGTCGAGCACTTCGACGACGAAGCAAATACCTCAGCCCTACGAACTAACCTGGACATCTTGTTATAGAAACGAGATCGGGCTCAGATCAGAGCTGCAGCCTATCAACAACAAACCGCCCGCTACTATAATGCGCGAGTCAAGCGTCGCTTCTTCAAGACCGGAGATTTAGTCCTAAGGCAGAACGAGTTCGTCGATCAAGGAAAACTGTATAAGTTTTCCCCAAAATGGGACAGTCCTTTCCTCGTCTCCGAGGTCTTGCCCGGCGGAGCCTACAGCTTGCAAGACGCGGATGGGCGCAAGTTTCCATGGCCTTACAACGCCGAGAAGCTTAAACTGTACCAATGAAAAGAATATCTACGAGTGTGTATTTCTTCTTTCACAAAGACAATGTAAACCTTTCTAAAAAGTTCTTTCTACTTAAATAATAAGAAGGGAACACTAGAACACTGCAAAAAAGAATTTATTCGTTCAAAAGGTACTACGGGCTCCTCAGCCTTACAGAAAAAGGAAAAAGTTACAACAGAGGTGGAACAGGATCGAGGAAATACTCATGGTGATACAAAGAATAGATTTCCGCTAGCCGGGACCTAGCCTCTGCAGCCCGCTCCCGCCGATGCTGCACGCGAACTCGGGACGCCGCAGAAGCACTCGACGCTCTGCCCTCTGAGCCTTGGCTCACGATGTACCTCATTTTGAAGCACTCCAAAAAGACGACCAAGGATCAGTCGTGCCTGGCTTTCGAGATGAGGCCGAGCAAGAAGACCGAACGCACCTTGTCGAGCGCCTCGTCCCGAAGCTCCTCGGTGAAGGGGTTGTCCAACCCCGAGGATCTCCTCCAAATCGCGTACATCAGCAACTGAAGCAGAGACGACCGCCGAGGGAGAAGCCGGCCGACGTGACCCTCGAGGCGCTGAACCACTCCCCGATACCCATCCTTAACCAGGGATTGATCATACAAGGAGACTGTTCCTGCCAAAATTTTCGGCTAAGAGCTACTTGTTCCCTTATAAAAAAGGGGGAGAGTCCTCAAAATTTGGCCTCACGTGTAAAACACGTGAGCGCTCATATGCAAAGCGTATGAGCGCTGAATAAAACAATTAAGGGCCAAACAGGTATCACGTGTTAAACACGTGAGCGCTCATATGCAAAGCATATGAGCGTTGAATAAAATAAACTTAAATGGCCAAACAAGCCTCACGTGTAAAACACGTGAGCGCTCATATGCTTTGCATATGAGCGCTGAACATAAGCGCTGAACATAAACAGGCTAAAACCCACAGCATGGGCCACGTGTTAAACACATGAGTTCTCTTGCCTCTCACATGCAAAGCATGTGAGCGCCCCAATTTAAAATGCTCCTATCAAATTCTAGAATTAAATTTTATTTTGGGAAATATTTTCCTGATCTTTCTCAAACTAAAAAGATTTTCTCTGTTAAACAGAGGACCTTTGGATCAAAGATCTAACGGTGATCATCTGGTAGAATAAAGTTCTATCATAGGAAAATATTTTCCTAATCTTGTTAAATTAACAAGATATTCATATGATCAGAATTCTATGTTAGAATAAACAAAATTCTAATCTTATTAAACTAACAAGATATTCATAATCTTATTAAACAAACAAGAAATCTTCTCTGTTAAACAGAAGGCCTTTGGATTAAAATTCAAACGGTGAATAAAATTCACTGATTGATCTAAAAGATAATGAAATCAATCATGATCTCTCAATGAGGGATTCCCTTAACAAATTGATTCTTTTACTTCTCATATAAATAGGAGCAAGGGGAGGAGGAAAAAAAGACACAGAGGGAGAGGGGAAGAAAAATAAAGAGAGAATTTAATTCTCTAAAGAAGAGGAACCCCTCCCAAAAACTCCCACAAAAAGAGAATTTAATTATCAAACCAAGAGTTTAACTCTTCTCAAAGAACTTAGTTCTTTCTCTAGTTAAGATCTGCAGAAACAGATCTTCCCACAAGTTGAGAATTTAATTCTCATCGGGGAGATTCTGTCATGTAGATTCAAAATCTAGGGGGAAAAACTGAATCCAAAAGAGTTTAACTCTTACAAAACATATAGGAATTTAATTTCTCTGATAAAACTAGGGTTCAACCCTATAAAAGAATTTAATTCTTATAAAAATAAGGGACCTGAAATTCACAAAACTCAGATCAAGAGCTCCATGCATATTAGTGTTCAATGCTACACAATAAAAGCTTACATGTTCCCACGTGAGCACTTTTGAGGAACAAAAAGGAAAGACTGAGATCTAGCCACGTGACCCCACGTGACCCCTGAGAAGTGCTCAGCACTTATAAAAGAGAAAAGAGAATAAACCCTATTTTTTGGGGTGCCTCACATGACCCCACGTGACCCCTGAGAAATGCTCAGCTACAATGGCCGTATCTCTACCGAAGAAGATGAAAGTTCGGTAACCGAAGAAGATGAAAGTTCGGCAAGAGAAGGACCACCATGTTATACCACAGAAGGTGTCATCTACTTGGGTGCCAGCTATAATGGCCCCTTCAACTTCAATCATCCATAAAAAGAGGAGGCCGGAGAAAGTGCCCGTGTCCGCGACAAAGCTCAAAGGCACTGAATCGAAACGCCCCAAGTCTGGGGGCATGATAATGCATACTGTTTATATGGCTTCCGGAAAAGAGGATAGCCGTATCTCTACGGGCTATCGACCACTCACCAGATCCGTAACAAAGGCCCAAGAGCAATAACAGAAGCTCCAGGAAATGTTAACACGGATGGCCGCACTCACTGGGCCAAAAGAAAGCCCGGAGACGTCGTCGGAGCAGCGTCAGGAACAAGAAACCGATGCTGAGTTCCTCCGCAGAATCCTCGAGAAGAATGACAAAGAGGCAGCGGAACAAGCTACCAACATAAAACGAATGGCGCTTTTATTCCAAGACATGGTCGGGATGATGTTACAGCCGGATCCTCCAGCTGAAGACCCTCTGATTATCCTTGAAGACGATAGGGGAGAGACGTTGAACCCTCTTCCGGCTTGTTCAGCAGCTAAAGAGGAGACCATTTATAAAGCCGCCCAGGATGACTATATCGCTCAACAGATACGAGCTCATCAGGCAAAAGAAGCGGCCAGCCAAATTGTTAAGACTGGACGACCCTATACGGGTTGGTACGACCAAATAAAGTACCCGCTAGGATATACGATCTCTAAATTCCACGTATATAAGGGGACGGGAAATCCACACCAACACGTGGCTCAATTCAGGGCTCTGTGCGGCAACACCGAAGGTGACGATATGCTACTGCTTCGCCAGTTTGTTGGCAGCTTGTCGGAGACAGCGTTTGAATGGTACTCTGAGCTCCCGAATGACTCCGTTAAGACAATTGTAGAAATGGAGTTACTGTTTACACAAAGGTTCACAAGCGCTAGCGAACGCACCCCCATCACAGCATTAATCAACGCCAGAGTGAAGCCAGGCGAAACATGGGTCCAGTACGCGATACGATAGCAAAATCTATGGTCGAAGTGCGAACAGCGCATCGAAGAAGTGCCTGCAATAGGCATGTTCGTGGGTACTTTGGATCCGCAAGCGACCATATCCCAGTTCATGATATTTTTTCAAGCCGGCTACCTTTCAGACCTTGATTGATAAGCTGACCCAAATGGACCAGATGGGTCATAAGCCTTCCTTTTCAAAGACAGAACCGCGGAATGAAAAGGGCAAAGGGAAAGCGACCTTTGTCGCCAAAGCTCAACAACAACTGAGTGGCCCAAGACCGGTTGTTCGCCAAAGCAACAAGCGGCAATCCCTTGATGAGAAGTTGAGACGTCCTTACTCGTTTCCCCGGGATAAAACAAGGAGATTGTTCGAACTAGCAGTGCGCAACGGGCTCATCACTCTACCGGAGCCGAGACACCCACTACAATCGAATGATGTCAACGATCCCAATTACTCCCCTTACCACCGAGTATTGGGCCATTCGATTGAAGACTGCTACGTCTTCAAAAATTGGGTTGAAGACCAATAACAGCAATTCAAATTCGCGTTGTCTGAAAACTGGAAAGTGAACCCTCCACAACCACATGCTCCAAAAAAGATGGACATGCCGGGGGCATCGTGCTCATTCATAGAGGAAGCTCCATAGGAAGTTGTTCTTTAGGCAAAAACTAAGAGAATGCTGAAAGATCTTCAAACATATCTGGCGATCAGGTGGAAAAGCCCGCAAGAGCCGGAGATCATCGATGGGATGCTGAAAACCACGCCCAACATCAGGAGTTAGTAGCAATGGGCAAAACACCCAGGCCCCGCCGTCAAAGTCTTCGAAGAAAAAGAAGAAGACCAAAAAGCCCACGCAGTCTGACGACAAGCGCACGGATCTGCAAAAGCATATTGACGTGCTGGAAGAATACAACCAGAAGGCGCGAACCCCGGTCACGCTTCAAGAGTTTCTCAATCACATCCTTGAAAGTGAAGATAACGACAATGATGAGGGAGACGACTCGTCAGAGGAACCCGAAGATTATGTGGCAAGTTGCCACATGATCTCTCATTCGTCGCTAAGTAACAAAAAAGCTCACTCGGCGTTAGAAGATAACGTAGAAGAGCTGGGGGCAGGAGTAGTGCCAAAATCCTTGGATTATGTGATAAGGTCTATCAAGGGGAAACCTACTTGTTCATAGAACATCCGGCGAAACTTCGCCTCAAAGCTACTATGGATCGAAAAGTCCGTAAACTAGAAATTTGCCTCAAATATGGCAACAATGGACCGTAATGTCTTAAAACTAGCGACGGACCGAAACGTCTCTAAAACTACTACAAACCGCAGCATCCTAGGGCTAACAAAAAAAACAAAAAAAAACGGTACGTCCATAAGCAAAATGGGCACGGATGAAAACCCGAAAGGGCTCCATGAGTAAAAACAGCAAGGCTACCGGCAATGTTTGTGAAAACCCGAAAGGGCGCAGACTCGTAAAAAAACAAAAAAAACGGTACGTCCATAAGCAAAATGGGCACGGATGAAAACCCGAAAGGGCTCCGTGAGTAAAAACAGCAGGGCTACCGGCGAGTTTGTGAAAACCCGAAAGGGCGCAATCTCGTTAAAAGACACTTGCAAGGTCCTCTCGACCTTGTAAGGAGAAAACTACCTGCGTGAGATCCTTACGAATCACACACACTTAGGGATTCCCACAATTCTTAAGGAGAAATTACACTTACGAGATCCTCACGACTCGTAAGGAGAACCCTCTTATGAGACCCTCAAGGCTCATAAGATTCAAAAGCCTTAAGCTACAGGGATCTGAACCTGTTCTTAAGCCGTCACCTTTCCCAGATTGCCCTACAAGCGGTTCAATATTGACCCTTGTATACAATCCATGGGCACAAATAAACGTCTCCCCCACCAAGTTCCCGCCAATGGCGCGAAATTTCTCCACTTGGTGAACAACACTTATAAGTCCTCTCGACTTATAAGGAGAAAACACTCTTGTAAGATCCTTACGACTTACAAGAGAAAACGTACTTAGGCGTCCTCACGACCCCTGAGGAGAAAACGCACCTATAAGATCCTCACGACTCGTAGGGAGAAACGTCTTTATGAGACCCTTACGGCTCATGAAGTCAAAAGCCTTAGTCGACAGGATCTTAACCTTGTTTGCTAAGCCACCTTTGTTCGAACCGACAAAGGCAGATGATGATTCGCTCCTGGCAATATCCCAGTTGTAGCAATGCTGATGCCTGAATCGGAATCAAATTCCAAGTCCTTTCAAGGCAAATGATGATTCGCTCCTGGCAATATTCCAGTCACAGCGATGTTGATGCTAAGACTGGCACCAGATTCCAAGTTCCATACTCGCGATAAAAATCAGCGAGCCAAAAATTAATATGAAATAACCGAAATGATGGGGCAACTTGCAACAAAATCAGCAAGTAAGATATATGCATACAAAAAAGCCGAAATGGTTGGGCAACTTGTAATAAAAAAACAGCAAGTAAGAAGAAAAAAATAGCCGAAATGATTGGGCACCACGAAAAATAGCCGAAATGATTGGGCAATCGCGACTTTCGCGATATAAAAAGCTGAAATGATATATCATCGCGGAAAGAAAACAAAAAAAATACATATGAAATGAAACTTTTGCCCTGTAGGTAAGTCCATACCGACCCCTGTATACAATCAATGGGCATAAACGAAAAGGGAACCATATGTCCTAAAAAACTCCATCAAAGGGAGAGTCAGGTCTCAGCGGCAATATCTGCATCCCAGAAGACCAGCAACGACGTTCCTCCTCATGCCAGCAGGATACAGATGCAACATCAACAAATGGAGCCATGGCAGAGTCCCCTAGTTCCAAATCTCGACAGTTCATAGACAACCTAGAGACAACCTCGACATTTGTCGCAATATTACAGACACAATGTCAACAAACGAAGCCAAGGAAAATCCCTCGCTTCAGGGTCTTGACGGCAACTCAAATGAGACCTGAAAAGACTATCGGAGATCATCCCACACCAGCGCGGAATGGTCATGACTCATCGGGCTCCCAAACTGAGCCTAACCTCAAGTAAAAAGCGACATGGAATATCCCTAACGCTTGCTCTTTCGACGGTAATATCACCTAGAAGATTACTTGAAGACGTCTTGTCCAGCCCCCGAAGGGATCAGAGACACGATAGTCGCGGGGTTACCCGAACAACAAGATTGCATATCGGGGAATATATCGGCCAACGCGACGGTGCGACGGGTAAAAAAAACCCTTAGTACCACAGACCCTAACGGACTTCTATTAGCAGGAGTTAACTGTGACGTTAGGAAACCCTTGCGAGAACTTCTCGATTAGTCTCGACTCGTGAGTAAATTAGTGTCCTTGCGAGAACTTTTCGATTCGTCTTGACTCGTAAGGCAAAGCCTTAGGCAATTAGGATAAGGACCTATTTCCTAAGCACTGGGGCCCTGTATGTTGGTCCAAGATGGACTATTGTATACTATTCACGGGCCACACTCTCCAAAGTCGAATCTCAACAAGGAAGGAAACAACCACTTACGAATCCTCTCGACTTGTAAGCGGGAAAAATTCTCTTGTGAGATCCTTACGACTCTTAAGAGAAAACGCACTTAGGAATCCTCACAATTCCTAAGGAGAAAATACACCTGCGGGATCCTCTCGAATCGTAGGGAGAAAACCCTTTATGAGACCCTCACGGCTCGTAAAGTTGGAAAGTCTTAGACGGCAGATCTGAACCTATTTCCTAAGCCATCGCTTCTTACCTCGATTCAGGGAAATCAGCGTCCTTGACGAGATCATCTCGATTCACGTCGACCCGCAGAGAAATCAAAGTCTTTGCAGGAATTTCTCGATTCATCTCAACTCTAAGGAAATCAGTGCCCTTGGCAAAAACCTCGATTCAGGGAAATCAGCGTCCTTGACGAGAGCATCTCGATTCGCGTCAAACCGATAGGAAATCGGTGTCTTTGCAGGAATCTCTCGATTCATCTCAACTCCAAGGAAATCAGTGTCCTTGGCAAAAATCTCGATTCAGGGAAATCAGCGTCCTTGACGAGAGCATCTCGATTCGTGTCGACCCGCAAAAAAATTAGTGTCTTTGCAGGAATCTCTCGATTCGTCTCAACTCCGAGGAAATCAGTGTCCATGGAAAAAATCTCGATTCAGGGAAATCAGCGTCCTTGACGAGAGCATCTCGATTCGCGTTGACCCGTAAGGAAATCAGTGTCTTTGCAGGAATCTCTCGATTCGTCTCAACTACGAAGAAATCAGTGTCTTTGGCAAAAACCTAGATTCAGGGAAATCGGTGTCCTTGACGAGAGTATCTCGATTCGCGTCGACCCGCAAGGAAATCAGTGTCTTTGCAGGAATACCTCGATTCGTCTCAACTTAGAGGAAATCAGTGTCTTTGGCAAAAATCTCGATTCAGGGAAATCATCATCCTTGACGAAAGTATCTTGATTCACGTCGACCCGCAGAGAAATCAGTGTCTTTGCAGGAATACCTCGATTCGTCTCAACTCCGAGGAAATCAGTGTCCTTGGCAAAAACCTCGATTCAGGGAAATCAGCGTCCTTGACGAGAGCATCTCGATTCGCGTCGACCCGCAGAGAAATCAGTATCTTTGCAGGAATACCTCGATTCATCTCAACTCCGAGAAAATCGGTGTCCTTGGCAAAAATCTCGATTCAGGGAAATCTGCGTCCTTGACGAGAGCATCTCGATTCGCGTCGCGCCGCAGAGAAATCAGTGTCTTTGCAGGAATACCTCGATTCGTCTCAACTCCGAGGAAATCAGTGTCTTTGGCAAAAACCTCGATTCAGGGAAATCAGCGTCCTTGACGAGAGCATCTCGATTCGTGTCGACCCGCAAGGAAATCGGTGTCTTTGCAGGAATCTCTCGATTCGTCTCAACTCCGAGGAAATCAGTGTCCTTGGCAAAAATCTCGATTCAGGGAAATCAACGTCCTTGACGAGAGCATCTCGATTCGCGTTGACCTACAGAGAAATCAGTGTCTTTGCACGAATACCTCGATTCGTCTCAACTCCGAGGAAATCAGTGTATTTGGCAAAAACCTTGATTCAGGGAAATCAGCGTTCATGACGAGAGTATCTCGATTCGTGTCGACCCGCAAGGAAATCAGTGTCTTTGCAGGAATCTCTCGATTCGTCTCAACTCCAAGGAAATCAGTGTCCTTGGCAAAAACCTCGATTCAAGGAAATTAGTGTCCTTGAAGAGAGCATCTTGATTCGCGTCGACCCGCAAGGAAATCAGTGTCTTTGGAGGAATCTCTCGATTCGTCTCAACTCCGAGAAAATCGGTGTCCTTGGAAAAAACTTTGATTCAGGGAAATCAGCGTCCTTGACGAGAGCATCTCGATTCGCGTCGACCCGCAAGGAAATCAGTGTCTTTGTAGGAATCTCTCGATTCGTCTTAACTCCGAGGAAATCAGTGTCCTTGGCAAAAACCTCGATTCAGGGAAATCATCGTCCTTAACGAGAGCAGCTCGATTCACGTCAACCTGCAGAGAAATCAGTGTATCTGCATAAATATACGACGTCAGCAAAACGGAGCCATGGCAAAGTCCCTAGTTCCAAGTCTCGACGACAGTATCTACAGCCTGGAGACCAACAACAGCGTTCCTCCTCATTCCAGCAGGATTCGGACGTGACAATCAAGCGGAGCCATCGCAAAGTCCCTAGTTCAAAATCTCTACGGTTCATAGACAACCTAGAGACCACCTCGATATTCGTCTCATTACAGCAGACGCAACGTCAGCAAAGCGGAGCCATGGCAAAGTCCCTAGTTCCAAATCTCGACGGTTCACAGACAACCTAGAGACCAGCTCGATATTCATCTCGTTACAGCGGACGCAACGTCAGCAAAATAGAGCCATGGCAAAGTTCCCAGTTCCATGACTCGGCCGTGCATAGACAACCGAAAGCGAAAGTCAATCCTGACCCCGTATGGCTAAAGTCAATCCTGACCCCATATGGCTAAAGTCAATCCTAACCCCGTATGGCTAAAGTCAATCCTGACCCTGACCCCGTATGGCTAAAGTCAATCCTGACCCCGTATGGCTAAAGTCAATCCTGACCCTGACCCCGTATGGCTAAAGTCAATCCTGACCCCTATGGCTAAAGTCAATCCTGACCCCCTATGGCTAAAGTCGATCCTGACCCCCTATGGCTAAAGTCGATCCTGACCCCGTATGGCTAAAGTTAATCCTGACCCCGTACGGCTAAAGTCAATCCTAACCCCGTGGAAAACGGCCAAAGTCAACCCTCGACCTTCCCGTCAAAGCAATGCTTTGACTCAGGAGCAGGTCAACTCATCAATCACTTACAAATTCTCTCGACCTGTAAGGAAGAAAATTTTCTTGGGAGATCCTTACGACTCTCAAAAGAAAACACACTTAGGAATCCTCACGATTCCTAAGGAGAAAAATGCACCTACGAGACCCTCACGACTCGTAGGGAGAAAAGTCTTTATGAGACCCTCACGGCTCATAAAGTTAGAAAGTCTCAGGCAACAGATCCTAACCCTGTTTCCTAAGCCATCGCTGCCCTATAAAGAGTTCAAGATGGACTGTTATATACCATCTATGGGCCACACTTACCAAAGTTACATGCCACTGAAATGGAGAAGTTACTCATGAGCATATAAACTACTTCACGCCAGAATAAGACATAAAGAAATAGAAGGGTGCGGCTCATGGGTCTGAGGGTTTGGAACTATATCCTTTAAGAGTCGAGATTTGAGTCAATGATAAATGACGACGCTTGTGTCCGCTCGTTATCTTCTCAAATCAAGATTCTGAAAGTTATATACCAACCCTAAACTGGTCATACGCTATGAATTACTCTGCACTAGTTCACCCACGTATATACTTACGTGGGCAAAGTAGTGGGGGCATTTGTTCCCGCCAAAATCTTCGGCCAAGAGCTATTAGTTCCTGTTTATGCCGGCTTAAGTTTCGTTTATAGATATGTGTGAAACCAGGCTCATTCATGTACGCACATGCACACATCAAAGGAAGAACAGGTGTTCAACGACAAAAACAAAGCATTTAATTGAACATTTTGATCTACAGGAAATAGATCACCAAACATGGGATCGAAAGTACATGGATTCACAAAACTATGGATAAAATTATCTAACTCCCTCTCTGCCTTCTCCGCCATGACAAACCGACGATCTTCACGAGAAGTAGCTACCCATCGGTCAGCACCGCACCCATCAGCAAAGGCAGACATGACGACCCGCTGAGCCCGTATCTGGCTTAGCAGCCGGATAGAGCGATCCCTCAAAGCTGTGGTGATCAAAAGTGCCTCGTGGAAGCACTCAATCTTGTCTTCCGTGGCGTCGAGCATTGCCGGAGTCATCTCCACCGAAGGAGGGGGAATATCATTGATCATAGACAAGAAAACCATCCGGAGCCAAATGGACCCGATGGGGAGAGGAGATCCTATACGAGTCAAGAGCTCGTGCAACACCGTGTTGCATTGGTCATCCATAAGAGTAGGGTTCACCAAGCGCGCAGCAAAACAAGGAACAATTTCTTCAATGGGCACCTTCCATGGCTGACGGCGAGCATGTAGGCGATTACAAGCCATGGCTCTTCTCTATTAAAATGATTCTCTGAAAATGAGAGAGAAAAGAAGCATTGCTTCAGATTATGAAGGGAGACATTTAAGTCTAGACACAGAAAATGCTGTGCATGATGGAACTATTTCCAAGCTCTGGGAAAGAGAAGCTTGACTCAGGAAAAGTGGAGAAGGAAGGTAAAAAGACACCTTCACTAATGAGGCAGCGCCTCACGTGCAAAGCACGAGAGCGCTGAGCGCCAGCGCTAAAGAGTCAAAGACTCTGATGCAGCGTCTCACATGCAAAGCACGAGAGCACTGAGCGCCAGCGCCATGAGTTAAAGACTCTGAGGCAGCGCCTCACATGCAAAGCACGAGAGCGCTGAGCGCCAGCGCTAAAGAGTCAAAGACTCTGAGGCAGCACCTCATGTGCAAAGCATGAGAGCGCCAAGCGTCAGAACTAAATGTTCTCCACCATTGGATCAAAGATCCAACGAACAAGATTAAAAATCATCAATTGACCAGAACAAAATTCTGTTAAGGAAACATTCCTCAGAATCTTTCCAAACAGGAAAGATTCTGCTCTGAAAATCAGAACACCGTTGGATCAATGATCCAATGGTGATTAAAAATCACATAAATACAGAATAAATTCTGTATAGAAAAATTTCCCAATCTTGTTAAAAATAAAAAGATTGCCTTCTGTAAATCAGAAGCCCTTGGATCAAAGATCCAACGGGGGAAACATCCCCAAATCAATAAGAGAAAAGATCTCTTTAACTGATTCAACAAATCAGATTTCACTATATAAAGGACCCAAGACTTCAAGTCTTGCATAGAGAGACCTCCCCATAAGCTTTCAAATTGAAAGAGAAAAAGACAGAGGAGACCCCCCCCATAAGCTTTGAGAAATTTAAAAGAGAAGAGCAATCTCTCGGAAAAAGAAGAATTTCTTCAAGGTAAATGTTCCCGCCAAAAATTTCTGCGCAAAAGAGCCCAAGGTATCAAATGGCAGCGATACGCTTAAGAAAATGTGAACCGGTATTTTCCGGGCTGCATTTTGATAAACTCTCGAATGAGAAACACCTAAATTCTGATGTTATCGAAAGTGTCTCGAAAAATCCTTCGATTTGATATATTATGGGCCTCATAATTCATCCGGGATCAAAAGTTATGAGGCATCACGTGCTTACACGTGACCGGGCATCACGTGCAGACACGTGACCATTTAAAGGCAAAGCCTGTAGGCACTTGTTCCCAGATTAAAAATCAGGAAGTACCTCAATGAGATATCACGTGCTCACACGTGACCAATGGTCACGTGTTAATACGTGATGGTTAAAACGGAAGCATAAATAATCGGCTGAGAAAAGGACATAATTGGGGGTCACGTGCTCACACGTGACCAAGCGTCACGTGCCAGCACGTGACAGGCTTTGAGAGCCTTACAGTTTAATAGAATTAAATTCTAAATTCCTCTAAATCTTTCCAAATGGAAAAGGTTAGTGGGGACCGTTGGATTAAAAATCTAAGGGTGATTAAAAATCACCAATTTATAGGAAAATCCTAAAAAAGGAAAGATCTCCCCAAATCTCACCGAAATAACAAACAAAATATCTCTGGATTGAAAATACAATGGTGAATAAAGTTCACTGAATGATCTAAAAGATCATATTAATTATGAAAACAAACGAAATCTTTCAATGAAAGATTTATTAAACAAATTGATTCTTTTCCTTCTCCTATAAATAGGAGCCAAGAGGAAGGATTAAAGGAGAGGATTTTTGGAGAAAAAGAGTTTTGACATCATGAAAATTCAGAGTGAAAAGAAAGGAGAATTTAATTCTCAACAAAAAAAACCCTAGGTGAGGAAAAAGAAAGGGGAATGAAAGCTTCAACAGAGAATTTAATTCTCAAAATCTAAGAGTTTAACTCTTCTACAAAAAAAGAACTTAGTTCTTCCTCTAGTTGAAGATCTGCAGAAGCAAATCTCCCCATAGGTTGAGAATTTAATTCTCATCAGGTTGAGATTTTGCCATGCAGATCCAAGACTTAGAGGGAGGATTGAGTTCAGAGAATTTAATTCTCTCAAATTTATAGGAATTTAATTCCTCTAAGATGAAATTAGGGTTTAACCCTCTCTGAGAATTTAATTCTCCTACAATTATAGGAATTTAATTCCTTCAAGATGGACAAAAACTAGGGTTTAACCCTAATTGAGAATTTAATTCTCTCAGATTAACAGGAATTCAATTCCTCCTAAAATGAAATTAGGGTTTAACCCTACATAAGAATTTAATTCTTTCATAATAGGAATTTAATTCCTCCAGAATCATAACCAGGGTTTAACCCTACAAAGAATTTAATTCTTAAAAGATAAAGAGAATTAAAAGCATGCAAGGAACCAAGGTCACGTATCCCCACGTGACCCCTGAAAAGGTCCACAAAAATAAGAAGGAATCGGCTCTGAGGCAATGCCTCACGTGCTCTCACGTGACCTCCAAAACGCAGAAGATAAAAGCAAAGGAAATGAAAGCCTTGGGCGCTCTCACGTGTTACCACGTGACCCCTTAGCAAATGCTTTAACAGTCAGCGCATGAATCCCCATCACGTGTCATCACGTGATGCTCAAAATAAAAATATAAAAAGTGTTTAACACTTAATTGCAAAACGAAGAAAAGGAATCTGGTCCCACCTTTGGGCGCCCTCACGTGTTCACACGTGACCACCTTTTCTTTAGTGTTTAACACTAATTCGAGAGCCTTATTCCCAGTGTTTAACACTGTTATTTTCTAGTGTTTAACACTAATTTGGGATTTCATATTTCCAGTGTTTAACACTGATTGTCTTTTAGTATTTAACACTAATTTGAGAGTTCTATCTCCAGTGTTTAACATTGTTGTTCTTTAGTGTTTAACACTACTTTTAGCCAAATTGGCTAATTTTCCAGAGGCAAAAGTCTCCCCTTCAACTGAATCTCAAAATTGAGGAAATCAGAGATAAAAATGTTATAAAATCTCTCAAAGTCTCATTTTAGCCCAAGTTGGCCATAAGTCCTCAATTCAGACTTAACTGAGCCCATGTGCTCATAATCTAATTAATTGATCTTAGTTCCATATTGGACTACAGATCCCCAATCCACTTTGGTTCGAGGGTACATCTCTTCACTCCTCTGATATTTGTCGTTGTAATCCTTCAACGTCTTCAGAGAGGTGACAGGTCCCGATAACCACACATTTCACGGACTATGATGTACTTAATCTTGACTGTGAGGTCTTTAAACTCACGGACTATGATGTCCTTAACCTCGACCGTGATGTATTTAAACTAACATTGGACTATGATGTCCTTAACCTTGACTGTGAGGTCTTTAAACTCACGGACTATGATGTCCTTAACCTCGACCGTGATGTCTCTAAACTAACATTGGACCACCATGTCCTTAAACTGGTAATCGACCGAAATGTCCATAAACTAAACAATAGAGTCTAAATGCTCTTTTGTTGGATCTAAACGATCCTGTTAAGTTGATCTTAGTCTAAAATTAGACTAACGTATTCTTAACAAACGTTTAAGTTGATCTTAGTCTCAAATGAGACAAACGTATCCTTAAATCCAACCCGCAAAACCCAAATCTAAGAAAATATGGATTTGGACTAATCCACGCCTTATGGGCGACAATATAAATTAGTCTCTGTATACAATCCACGGGCAACCAAATACAAAAACAAACACCTACGACACGAAGTGACCATCTGGAGAAGGAGAAAGTTGTTACCGTGATGCGGTAGCGTAATTGACTGCAGGGGCTTGCGCCTGCAGGGAAGAGCGTCTCCACAATCAAAAACCCCTCAAACGAGGAGGAATCTGACGAAGTCTGCTACATCGGCCGCATCCGTTTAAACCTTCGATACATGGTGCCATAAATCAACTTGGCATCTTTGGAGAGGTGGACGGATAGCACCAATTTGCATCTGCCCCGAAATTCAGGCAAGACGTCCGCCGCGTCTCTGCCGCGTCTTTCGGAAGGGAACAGATTCTGGCACGCCCGGTGGGACCTCTTCCTCTTTCCACTCCACACTTCGTGTGTCGTGTTCGCGAACGAATCACGGTTTGCTGTAGTTGCCTGTGGATTCGAGGTACTATGATTTGGTGTCTTACTCCGTGCAGAAAATAGAAGATCAATGGCTTCAAACTGCACTAACTGCAACTGCAACTCTCGCTCCGTCCTATCCGGAGGAGTGACTTACGGGCCCCAAGCGGCCTCTCTGTTCAAGATGCCAGTGGAGCAAGTAACTCAGGCCACTACTGGGCTGTTCTTTGGGACCATGATCCCACCGATGAGCTTCAACGCCCCTGTACCATCGCAAGAAGCCCCAAAGAGCTCGGTCTTTAACCGGCTCACAACTACTGCGGCCCCTCTCAACGGGTCGTCCAGCTCCAGCGCCTCAGTCTTTGACAGACTGGGCCAAAGCTCATTTGGGCCTATGAAGAAGCCTGCGATACCAGAAAGGGTTATCCCTAAGCGGATTGCCATTCCTGCTGATGAAGTCATCAAGGCGGCTTCTCCTGCCAAAGGGTCGGTCTTCACAAGACTGACTGTTTCAACTCCTGTTCCAGGTGAAATCGTCAAGGCTACTTCCCCTGCTCAGAAGTCTGCCTTCGATAGGTTGGCTATCCCCACTCAGAGGACATCAGTCTTCAATAGGCTGACGACGACAACTTCTGACCAACACAGGGGGCATGAGGAAGTCACCCCTACAGCTGAGGTAATCCTGGCCGCACGACATGCTCGACGTCGCCATTGGCACCGAATGAGGAAACCTGGGGGCAATTCCCCTTCTGGACTGACTCCGCCAGGTCCAACGCTGGAAGTTGATGCTGCTGTTCCAACCGGGAACAACTTTGAACTATTTAACAAGATGCGCAGGAACTCTCCTACCGCCGTACTGAAAAGATCTCCTCCACCCGTGGAGAATGTTACAGAAACGAAGCCGGAGCAGTCCCCTCAGCGGCTGTTCTCCAAAATTTACAAAGTCTGGCGACAGGTCCAGGAGTCGGTGATTGATCAAGATTACCCTCGCCGACAAAAAAAAGTGAAAGTTCAGCAGGAAGAGAACCGTCATGTCAAGCCACAAAAGGCGACAGCTACCTGGGTGCCCACTGCAACGGCCCCCTCAACCTCGACCGCTCACAAGAGGAGAATGCTGGAGAAAATCCCGGTGTCTGCGATAAATGTCAAGGGCACTGAGCCTAAACGCCCTAAGTCTGGAGGCATGGTGGTACATACCGTCTATATGGCATCCGGAAAAGAGGATAGCCGTATCTCCACAATTCATCGACCGTTTACGCGATCCGTGATAAAAGCCCAAGAGCAGCAACAGAAGCTTCAAGAAATGCTAACAGCTATGGCCGCACTTACGGGACCAAAAACAAGCTCGGAAACATTCTCGGAGCAGCGCCGTGAGAAGAAAACTGATGCTGAATTCCTTCAGAGAATGCTTGAGAAGAAGAACAAAGAAGCCGCGGAACAAGCGGCCAATATAAAGCAAATGGCCCTTCTATTCCAAGATATGGTGGACATGATGATCCAGCCGGACCCTCCAACCGAAGATCCTCCAGTAATAATTGAAGATGATAGAGGAGAGACATCAAATCCTCTGCCGGCTCTGTCAGCAGCCAAGGAGGAGATCATCTCTAAAGCCATGCTCGATGATTATATAGCTCAACAAATACGAGCTCATCAAGCGAATGAAGTGGCTGGCCAAGTCGTTAGAACTGGACGGCCCTATCCGGATTGGTATGATCAAATAAAGTACCCGCCAGGATATACGATCCCTAAATTCCATGTATATAAAGGGACGGGCAATCCCCACCAGCATGTCGCCCAGTTCAGGGCTCTATGTGGCAACACTGGAGGTGACGATAAACTACTGCTTTCCTAATTCGTTGGCAGTTTGGCGGAGACAGCCTTCGAATGGTATTCGGAGCTTCCAAATGACTCCGTCAAAACATTCACGGAGATGGAGTTGTTATTCACCCAGCGTTTCGCAAGCGCCAGCGAACGCACCCCAATCACGGCGTTGATCAATGCCAGGGTGAAACCAGGCGAAACATGGGTTCAGTATTCGATACGGTGGCGCAACTTATGGTCGAAGTGCGAACAGCGGATATAAGAAGCTCCTGCAGTAGGCATGTTTGTAGGAACCCTTGATCCGCAGGCGACCATATCCCAATTCATGATGTTCTTCAAGCCGACCACCTTCCAGGCCTTGATCGACAAGCTGGCCCAAATGGACCAGATGGGCCATAAACCATCCTCCTCAAAGACGAATCCTTGGAATGAGAAGGGGAAAGGAAAAGCAACCTTCGTCGCCAACACTCAACAACAACCGAGTGGCCCGAGACCGGTTGTTCGCCAAAGCAACAAGCGGCAATCCCTTGATGAGAAGTTGAGACGTCCTTACTCGTTTCCCCGGGATAAAACAAGAAAACTGTTTGAGCTGGCAGTGCGCAACGGGCTCATCACTCTACCGGAGTCGAGACACCCACCGCAACCGAACGATGTCAACGATCCCAATTACTGCCCCTATCATCGAGTATTGGGCCACCCACTCGAAGATTGCTACGTCTTCAAAAATTGGGTTGAAAACCAATACCAGCAAGGCAAATTCGCGTTGTCTGAAAATTGGAAGGTAAATCCTCCACAACCTCATGCTCCTAAAAAAGTAGACATGCCAGGGGCATCGTGCTCATTCATAGAGAAAGCCCTATGGACCGAAAAGTCCGTAAACTAGAAATTCGCCTCAAATATGGCAACGGCGGACCGCAATGTCCTAAAACTTGCAACTGACCGAGACTTTTATAAACTACTACGGACCGCGGCATCCCCAGACTGACGTGGTAAAAAAAAGGGTATGTCCACAAGCAAAATGGGCACGGATAAAAACCCGAAAGGGCTCCGTAAGTAAAAACAGCAGGGCTACCGGCGAGTTTTGTGAAAACCCGAAAGGGCGCAACCTCGTTAGAATATAAAAAAAGAGAAAAAAAAGAGAAAACGGTATGTCCATAAGAAAAATGGGCACGGATGAAAACCCAAAAGGGCTCCGTGAGTAAAAATAGCAGGGCTACCGGCGAGTTTTGTGAAAACCCGAAAAGGCGCAACCTCGTTAGAATAAAAAAAAAAAAAAAAAGAAAACGGTATGTCCATAAGCAAAATGGGCACGGATGAAAACCCGAAAGGGCTCCATGAGTAAAAACAGCAGGGCTACCGGCGAGTTTTGTGAAAACCCGAAAGGGCGCAATCTCGTTAAAAGACACTTCCAAGGTCCTCTCGACTTTATAAAGAGAAACCACCTGCGTGAGATCCTTACGACTCACAAGGGAGCAACACACTTAGGGATCCTCACGATTCCTAAGGAGAAAATACACTTGCGAGACCCTCACGGCTCATAAGATTCAAAAGCCTTAAGCTATAGTGATCTAAACCTGTTCTTAAGCCATCACAATCTCCAATGCTGCCCTACAAGCGGCTCAATGCTGACCCTTGTATACAATCCACGGGCGCGAATAAACATTTTCCTAACGAAGTCCCATCCGTGACTAGTGATATGTCTATACGATGAACAACCTTTGTAAGCCCTCTCGACTTATAAGGAGAAAACACTCTTGTAAGATCCTTACGACTTAAAAGAGATCATACACTTAGGAGTCCTCACGACTCCTAAGGACAAAACGCACCTACGAAATCCTCACGACTCGCAGGGAGAAATACCTTTATGAGACCCTTACGGCTCATGAAATCAAAAGCCTTAGTCGACAGGATCTTAACCCCGTTTGCTAAGCCACCTTTGTTCGATATCGACAGAGGCAAATGATGATTCGCTCCTGGCAACATCCCAGTTGTAGCGGTGCTGATGCCGAAAATTGATGTCTAATTCCAAGATTGCAAGCGAAAAGCCAGCAAGCCACACATGCATACGAAAGAGTCGAAATGATGGGCAAATTTGCAAACAAAATCAGCAAGTAAAAATATATGCATACGAAATAGCCGAAATGATTGGGCACCGCGAAAAATAGCCGAAATGATTGAGCAATCGCGACCTTCGCGATATAAAAGCTGAAATGATAGAGCATCGCGGAAATAAATAAAAATATATATAAAAAATTTATGCCCTACAGGTGATATCACATTGATCCCTGTATACAATCCAGGGGCGCAAACAAAGAGAGAACTATATCATCCCACCAGGCTCCATCAGAAGCAGAGCCAAGTCTCGATGGTCACATCTGCATCCCAGAAGACCAACAACAGCGTTCCTCCTTATGCCAGCAAGGTACGAAAGCGACACAACAAAACGGAGCCACGTCATAATCCCTAGTTCCAAATCTTAACGGCAATATCTACAGCCTAAAAGATCAGCAACGGTGATCCTCCTCATTCCAACAGGACTTGGACGCAATATCACCAAGCGGAGTGACGGCAAAATCCCGGCTCCACCTCGGCATTCGTCTTGTTACACCAGACGCAATATCAACGACGGCGTTCCTTCACAGTCCAACAGGATGCACATGCAACGTCAACGAAAGATCTCATGGTCGAAATAAAGCGGAGTGATGGAAAAATCCCAACTCCACCTCGACATTCATCTCGATACAGCAGATAAAATGTCACTACAGCGTCCTTCTGTAAGTGCACGGCGGCGCCCCGGCCGTCGATCCGACGCCGGAAACGCGGAAACGAAAAACTTTGCGGAACTTGCAAACCCGGCACCACCGCGCACTATAAAACCCGGATCGGGCCATTAACCTAACTACTAGCAAACTCCAAGAAGGGAAGAGAGATATACCGAGCGATCCATGTCCTTCGGTCTTCTCGTCGTCGTCCCGATCTCCCGCGGAATCTCCGTCCGTCACCTCCTCGTCGGAAAGGGCACCACGTAGCCGATTTCTTTTACGGGCTCCCACCTCTGGACCGAGGCAACTCGGGCGCGAAGTTGGCAAGCCGACGCGTCCAAGGGTACTGTTGGTGTAGTGTAGAATGCACTTTGTCTCAATGGGGTTTATGTAGTTGCCATGGTGATGGAGGAATGATCAATGAACTTTGGAGAAGGTTTTTGGAATTTTGCAAGCAAGCAAATGAGATATGAATTATTCCCCTCATGAAAAATGAACTCACCCTATCCCCTCCTAAATTGTGGCCGGCCCCTTAACAAAATGGTGGAGGGAAACAAAAAAAGCACAAGGGAGGTGAGTGTAGAAAAAGGCAAAAGGTGACCACATCCAAAAGCAAGCCTCACATCAACTTCTAATCCATTCTAATCTCAATTAATGCAAGAAATGATCACAAGAAAAGAATGGAATCAAAAGATGCTATCATGGAATCAAAAGATGCTATCATAAAGCCACAAAAGCAAGATACCCCCTCCACATAGGTAATTTGCAAAACTGCAAATAACCCCCTCCATCGGAAAGTCCGACCACGAAGGAACAAAGGAAAACCGGCCGGAACGGAATGCAAACTGGCAACTTCAGAAAACTGATCCCGTAATAAATTACAGGAAAACCCCGCTACTGCATATACATGCCCGCATTTGTATTCCCACTGAATACAAATGCAAAGAGACAAAACTACACTGTCTAATACTAGGATCCGGCTTAAACCAAAGCCGGCTAGTAAAATCCGTCCGATCACGATCCGTGCAATACCGTACGTATCTGATCGAACCCTGCCATATCTTCATACGGCCTCTACAGCGTTTCGCTCGAAACTTGAGTAACTGTGTGAGGGGGACTCTAAAGACTCGTCAATACTATGGCTGTGGATTTAACCACTAGCACGTCAGAGGTATCAGCCATACGTAACGAGCTACCAGCTATTGACCAAAAGGGATGTCGATGAGCGAACTCATCTTGACACCCTACTGAGCCTGTCAGTGACAATATCCGTACAGTCCGGTCTGTTCGTCTATGAGCATCGCATGGCGGGCCTAGGGGTTTAGTAAAAGTCAGACCCCCAATAGCGGTACAAGTCGTGTCGGAGTGTAACCCAGAACACCCTGAGATACTACTGGAATACCTACCAGTAAATCTCCTGTCTTGACCAAGGACTTTTCATGTACTGGCTCTCCTAGACACAGCGCGACCTCACCCCCAATACCGGGAGAGACTTACCCCTGCAGATCCGCTCACTGCCTCCATGTGGCTCGGGACTGTACCCAACTAAAACCTGTTTGCACGACTCCTTTGAGCCGTGGTAGGGTAGTAATCAAAGTACAGTGGGAACTCACACGAGACAAATGACGATCTCAGGTCGATGAACTAAGCTGTACACATGTCACCAGGGAACTGCTATCTGACGTCAGGTATAATACCAACTAGCATGTTCCCGGCGAGTCCTGTCCGGTGTACTCATAACCCAATGAGCACCTGTATACATCTTAAGTGAACCAACTGACACCAGTAGCTTGTGAGACCGGCCATCGCCCCTCGTTGGGGTCTCGACTGTATACACTAGTCTACTCTGGAGTATCGATGCCCTGTCTCGAAACTCCCATGACTAGGGACCTTTTAAGGATTTGCTTATAGACCCCAGCTCCCACGTATATGATCGCCCTCATACTGCTGGTAGTCAAGCAAGAATCCTAGGGGCTCTATCAACATACAATAGTGACCTGTAAGGTCACCTAAAGCAGTGCACGATGATAAAGATAAACCAGATAGCATACTATCATCTCGAGTTAGACTGTCCTACCGGCATAGGTCCTCCCTCAATCATTGAAATCACGTGCCTGTGATCCAATAATTGACTCTGAGGGCACCATCTCCAACAATCTCCCACTTGCACTCAAGGCTAATTATTGCGATGTCGCATACTCGCAGCCCGTGTGATACCGAACACCCAACTCCTCTACTAGTCAGTCTCACAAAGCTCGTTTGCGAAACTATTGCGTTCGAGGAATAGCCTCAGTGAGTGGATCCGCTCTAATGTTTCTTTCTATGTCTCTCTATATCTCAAGTTCGCGGAGAAAGCCATCTCCCAAAAAGAGCAATACCTGTCTTAGAATGTGTCTGGATGTCTGATGGGATCTAGTTCATAAATGAACTCCAAATCCAAACTTCTTAGACTGTATCGTCAACTGAACTTAATCAGTATCCTGCGCCATCCTTCCCTCAATATCCTCCTGGACCACCTGTCCAATATACTGCCCCTCGTCAGAGGGAAAACTATGACTCTGACGACCACCATGTCGTCCATGTCACCTTGGAAGCCTGGAATGATAACCGTCTCCAGAATGAGGCTGTCGTTATCATATCCCTAGAACATCCACTTATGTTCTAAAACTGCTTCCTAATGTTTCTCCAGGATTGGATCAATATCAACTTATTGCATCTACTGCAAGAACAACATCTGGTGTGGTACTTGACATCTCATGATTGACTCAATTGCCTAAGCAAGTGATCTGCCAATCATGCACATCCCTCTCTATTTTAGTCTGTAGGACACCTTTAGGGAGGGTGACTCCATCACCTGCAGGTACACTACCGTGTCAGGAGTCGTCCATTCTAAATACTCATAGAATGCTTTCTAAGTACCCAGATTGGGAAACCACCCAAATCTAGATCTATAGATCTAGTAACCAGAATGTCTTGATATTATATCCAAGTCCCATGTGGAGAAAACACTGTGTGACAACCAAAGAATAACCGATCGTAGTATAGGAATTTCACTTCCTACTCTGTGTATGTCATCTAAATACCAGGACATCACACCCTACTACCTTCTTAACAGATCCATCCCCTATTCTGATGAAGTCAAATCTATGACTGTCGCATCAGAAATAGATGATCTATCGCCGTTATATCTGCTTTAGTCTATAAATAGACATAAACCACCTGTCCACCAATGCTTCCGCTGCTCCCACTGACTATGACAACCCTCTGGCAGAGTCATATACACGTACGCTTCTAAAGCCAGTTTAGAACGATGCTATACTCATCCTCCTGCCGGGTCTCACAGTTTGGAACAATAGCAATGGCAAGTCTGGATAAACAAGAACCTCCCTGCCACCGTCCCTGAGCATACCGAGGTACCTCTCGGGTGCCTAAGGTTACCCACCATATCTGCGGAGCGGCTAATGGAATGTCAAAACAGATTGAATTTTTAGGTTCTTTATCAAATCTTCAGTAATCGTTTGCGGTTCTGGAATCACTTCCAGTTCTACCATACTCCCACTACTGTTTTCTGAAAAAATCCATTTCTTTTAAAATTGTGACGAGTCAAGAACAATATCACTATTGATCTTTTAGATGGTAGAAAATCAACCCTCGTCATAGCCCGGGTCAACCCACAAACAGCCATTACAGAAACGTGCCTTGAGTTGTCCAGAGTCTGGTTTTAAGTATAAGCCGGATAACTCCCCGTATCTTAACAATATCAAGATATGAACTGTTCTATATCCAATACAGAAACAGAGGCACTGATTTAATTGAACCAGATTCAAATCATGCAGCTGTCTCCATTGCATGTCAACTAAATGGAAAGAGGCCGATCAGCATTACTCAACTTA
This sequence comes from Agapanthus africanus, assembly GCA_030015575.1. NCBI lineage: Eukaryota > Viridiplantae > Streptophyta > Magnoliopsida > Asparagales > Amaryllidaceae > Agapanthus > Agapanthus africanus. Next base: position 635,783,122 of record CM057343.1, read on the forward strand.
GGAGTACTTCCAATTATGAGTAATCTGAAAGAGAAGCAAGTTCTCTTAATCATTACTATCAACTGAATACCATGCACAAGTATCTACATCTTCGATCACCTTAAAGAATCCCGATACTTGCAACATCTGGTTCTTTACTTTACTCTTATACCTATAACTTCTCAAAACTTGGACCTTGTATTTCTACGAAACACATGTCTAAGAACTAGAGAAGTCACAAGTAAACAGAATATAGTACGAGAACCAACCCCTCTGTCCTAATGGACACTGGACAACATACAATACTCTGTATAAGTCATTTGAGTCTAGTGACTCATTCACTGTGTGTCGTAGGTTGAAAACTGTACTTATGATTATGAAGAATTACACCGCTATTTAATACCCCTTACCTAACCATCCACTGATATAGGTAAATGTCATAGAAATAATTTCAAAAAGTTATATCTCACTCTATGAAAATAGACGTACAGATATATCAATTTGAAATTGGTGCATAACAACGGATATTCAAAACCAAATATTTGCCGACCGGCAAACAACCCAGGTGACTTACTCAAATATCACCAATTACAACGAATTCCGATATAATGAGGATGATCACCCAATTCCCAATAACTTACTCCCACTCATCATCTGTAAAACCATACAGATGTAAGAATCATACTTGGTAAATACATACCCTGGAGCAAGTGTCTAATTGGGAAATCAGTTTTCCTTTAACAGTATACAGTGAAACTGAAACATTGAAATGTTTCGATGGGGTATCCCGGTATTCCTAGTAATGCCTCTTCCATTATTCAGATTCACAACTGTAACCGTATAATTCTTTGTCATCTCTCCAAATCCCTTTATATGTCTTTAGTCATTACCTTCTGCACACCCCTTTAGGCCAAATGGTTTTCTTCCTTCCCTACCGTTCGGCACCAGCCTATGGTTTGGAAAAAGACTATCCAATAAGCATAATGGGTGTACTGCCCTAATCCTAGGAGCACTCGCAATGCGAGAGAAGGTGAAAATAAAAGACAACCGAATAAAGCTTATTCCTATTTCTCCTGAACCAGAATCCATCCCCGAACTGGAACAAGTTCCTTTCGAGTTCGTATATAACCATACGATGGAATATCCAAATAAACTGTGGATCTTCATAGTGATACGGAGTGTTCTGGAGAAATACAAAGGTGAAGTGGGAGTGGTAACGAAATACTTGGTTTGGTCGTGAATATCAGTCGCAATTTACTTTGCCCTCTTTCTAATCCCTTTCTTTGTCTTAACTTAATACCTTCTATACACCGTTTAGGCTAATTGGTTTTCTTCATTCCCTACCGGTCGGCACCTGCCTATGGTTTGGAAGAAGACTATCCAATTTGCGTAATAGGTGTACTATCTCCTAAACCAAGGAGTACTCGCAACCTGAGAGAAGGTAAAAGGAAAAGACAACTGAATAGTCCTATTCGTTTTCTCCAGAACCGGAAACCATCCTCGAATAAATTCCTTCGAGTTCGTATATAACCATACGATACGATGGTTTTGTCCAATGGAAGTGGACGTTCGTAGTAATACGGGGTGTCCTGGAGAAAAGGGTAAAAGTAGGAGTGGCAATGAGGTTTGTAAATCTGACAATCCAAAAGCCAGTGTTTAAGAAGGTTCGGTTAATTTTGGTCACTTAGTCATAGTCTAGGGTCGGGTCTAGGGTCGCTGCCAAAGAGAGAGAGAAAAGAAACACTCAGCGTGCACTCTAACCTAGATCAGAATGGTTATCACTTTATCTAATCAGGAAACCTCCCACTGTACCGTCAAATTCTCCTCCAAACCTGAAAGAAGAATTAGTCGGGATCACCCGAGGAGTAAACCAACTCATCAGTGGGAATCGGGATCCAACCATCATCGCATGATAATGTGACGGAATCCGCTCACGTTATCACACTCCAGAAGGTATGCGCATATCTGGCAAGTTTCAGTTTCTTTAGAAACTCCCGATGTGATTTTTGCCCCATGCTCTTATGACCTTGACTTTGGCCAACATATCATAAGTCACATGTCAAGTTCTACCCGTCATTCTCCAGGTTAATTTGAACCTACCCGTACATACTCTTGACTTTGGCCAAAATAGTAGTACGACTGTCCCAAACCAACGCATCTGTCAATGCAGCATATGAATACCCCAATAGCTACCAATCATTGTGCCTTGACTTTGGCCAACATACACAGCTTGAATACTTATTGACTATTCATATGAAACGACGGAGGGCTACGAATGGTTTCTGGCGAAAACCTTTAACGTAATGAACTTGATATCGTTGAAGGAACCGGATAGCTTTATAAAAATATAGTGACGAAAACCTTTGCTAAAGAGGTCACTCCCGGTGAAGGGATCTCGGCTCTTTCCCCGTGGAATGAGGTGCAGGATATTCCAACTGAATACCACGATGCAAAGCAAAAGTAATCGGCTATAGTGAAGTTATTGCCCTGACGCAAACTTTTGTCCAAGGGGTCTCTCCCGGTGAAGGGATCTCGGCCCTTGCCTCGTCGACTGAGGAGCAGGATATTCCAACTGAATACCACGATGCAAAACAAAAAAGAACGCCCTTGCAATAACAGCTTTTTGAAAAATGTTCCAACAACATCAGAATAGGTTTGTTTAGCTTGCATTGATCCGAATCAATGCAGTCCCATCAATTGATCACACCAATAAAGAACGAAAATAATGATGTACGTATATGCCATCTGCATTCGCCACTGGGTCCCGTCATCACCCATTAGGTTACTTAACTAACGACAGAGCGGGGACTGGACTAGCGCGGATGCAAAACATATACAACATCTACTAGTATATATATCAATATATAATATTCGCTCAAGGCGTGATAAAATGCAACATCACAGAAATGTAACCAGCATCACAGAACAATACAGATATCTGGGATCCCCGGGTTTCACAGAGCCGCTACTGAAACCCGACGTTCCCCTGGTCGTGTGGATAGCCTGTGCAATGAAAAAACCTAGACCCCTACGGGCGCGGCAAGTTACCCGCCAAAACCTGAAGCGAGGCAGCCCCCTTCAGCAACGTGAATGGACCACCCAGCACTTCACGGAATCCGGTAACTTGGGCACCCCTCCTGGGTCAACCTGTACCCCCTACGAGTGCGGTGAATAGCCCGCCAATTCTAGAGTAAAGCCCCCTCCGTCTCAATGCCATGAGATGCGAGCTCGTTGCCCTCTAGAACCCGGCTATTCGTGCACCCCTCCGTGGGGTAATCCTAGTACAGAAAGTAAAATATACATACAACGGGTACATCGACCTCGACCCGGTCGTGCCCCAAAAGAATAATACAAACAGGCAGTGACGGCAGTCCACATGTCGGACGCTCGCCCTGCAATATCAAATGTACATATAAAACAAAACTGTACTACTATTGCATCCAGGCTATCCCCACGACCAATCCGCAACATCACAGCACAACACAGAACATCAACGTGAATGTCACGTTCGCAAATCCGTCTAACCGGGTTATAGCAGTTAGACAGGATTTACCGATCAAGTGACATTCACGGTCGCAGATATAATGTAAATACTGTGAACTAGCATGTTTAAAATATCCGATCGAACAAATTTTACCAAGTGGGCCCCAAGCATTACTGTAGCACTTAAAGAAATTCTGGGCCCAAACAGATTATCCCAAAAACCCCATTTCAAACACAAAAGCCCACTGAAAAAATTCTGTACGGAGTTGACCTATCTTAGCCGCGGAACAGCGGCCAAAGCATGGCTTTGGCCGCGTTTCCGCGGTGGGAACTCACAAGATTTTTACAGTGTGCTTAAAATTGCCTGCACATGTTTCTGCAACAACCTGAAAAATTTTTGGAGCTAAAAATATTTCGACAGAAACTTATGCTTTGGAAAATACGGTTTTGGGGATTTTATTTTTTGTTCGATCGAGTTCTAAACACGTTAGAGAGCTAGACTAGGTTAATGGCGTGGCTCTGATACCAATGTAAGTGCACGGCGGCGCCCCGGCCGTCGATCCGACGCCGGAAACGCGGAAACGAAAAACTTTGCGAAACTTGCGAACCCGGCACCACCGCGCACTATAAAACCCGGATCGGGCCATTAACCTAACTACTAGCAAACTCCAAGAAGGGAAGAGAGATATACCGAGCGATCCGTGTCCTTCGGTCTTCTCGTCGTCGTCCCGATCCCCCGCGGAATCTCCGTCCGTCACCTCCTCGTCGGAAAGGGCACCACGTAGCCGATTTCTTTTACGGGCTCCCACCTCTGGACCGAGGCAACTCGGGCGCGAAGTTGGCAAGCCGACGTGTCCAAGGGTACTGTAGGTGTAGTGTACAATGCACTTTGTCTCAATAGGGTTTATGTAGTTGCCATGGTGATGGAGGAATGATCAATGAACTTTGGAGAAGGTTTTTGGAATTTTGCAAGCAAGCAAATGAGATATGAATTATTCCCCTCATGAAAAATGAACTCACCCTCTCCCCTCCCAAATTGTGGCCGGCCCCTTAACAAAATGGTGGAGGGAAGCAAAAAAAAAAAGCACAAGGGAGGTGAGTGTAGAAAAAGGCAAAAGGTGACCACATCCAAAAGCAAGCCTCACATCAACTTCTAGTCCATTCTAATCTCAATTAATGCAAGAAATGATCACAAGAAAAGAATGGAATCAAAAGATGCTATCATAAAGCCACAAAAGCAAGAAACCCCCTCCACATAGGTAATTTGCAAAACTGCAAATAACCCCCTCCATCGGAAAGTCCGACCACGAAGGAACAAAGGAAAACCGGCCGGAACGGAATGCAAACTGGCAACTTCAGAAAACTGATCCCGTAATAAATTACAGGAAAACCCCGCTACTGCATATACATGCCCGCATTTGTATTCCCACTGAATACAAATGCAAAGAGACAAAACTACACTGTCTAATACTAGGATCCGGCTTAAACCAAAGCCGGCTAGTAAAATCCGTCCGATCACGATCCGTGCAATACCGTACGTATCTGATCGAACCCTGCCATATCTTCATACGGCCTCTACAGCGTTTCGCCCGAAACTTGAGTAACTGTGTGTGGGGGACTCTAAAGACTCGTCAATACTATGGCTGTGGATTTAACCACCAGCACGTCAGAGGTATCAGCCATACGTAACGAGCTACCAGCTATTGACCAAAAGGGATGTCGATAAGCGAACTCATCCTGACACCCTACTGAGCCTGTCAGTGACAATATCCGTACAGTCCGGTCCGTTCGTCTATGAGCATCGCATGGCGCGCCTAGGGGTTTGGTAAAAGTCAGACCCCCAATAGCGGTACAAGTCGTGTTGGAGTGTAGCCCAGAACACCCTGAGATACTACTGGAATACCTACCAGTAAATCTCCTGCCTTGGCCAAGGACTTTTCATGTACTGGCTCTCCTAGACACAGCGCGACCTCACCCCTAATACCGGGAGAGACTTACCCCTGCAGATCCGCTCACTGCCTCCATGTGGCTCGGGACTGTACCCAACTAAAACCTGTTTGCACGACTCCTTTGAGCCGTGGTAGGGTAGTAATCAAAGTACAGTGGGAACTCACACGAGACAAATGACGATCTCAGGTCGATGAACTAAGCTGTACACATGTCACCAGGGAACTGCTATCTGACGTCAGGTATAATACCAACTAGCATGTTCCCGGCGAGTCCTGTCCGGTGTACTCATAACCCAATGAGCACCTGTATACATCTTAGGTGAACCAACTGACACCAGTGGCTTGTGAGACCGGCCACCGCCCCTCGTCGGGGTCTCGACTGTATACACTAGTCTTCTCTGGAGTATCGATGCCCTGTCTCGAAACTCCCACGACTAGGGACCTTTTAAGGATTTGCTTATAGACCCCAGCTCCCACGTATATGATCGCCCTCATACTGCTGGTAGTCAAGCAAGAATCCTAGGGGCTCTATCAACATACAATAGTGACCTGTAAGGTCACCTAAAGCAGTGCACGATGATAAAGATAAACCAGATAGCATACTATCATCTCGAGTAAGACTGTCCTACCGGCATAGGTCCTTCCTCAATCATTGCAATCACGTGCCTGTGATCCAATAATTGACTCTGAGGGCACCATCTCCAACACCTTCCTCCAACCAGATTCGGACACGCCAAAGCAAACGGAGCGAAGACCAAATTCCTAGCTTCAGGGTCTCGACGGCAACTCATATAAAACCTGAAAGACTATCAGAGGTCATCCCACACCAGCGCGGATCGGTCACCACCTCGACATTCGTCTCAATACAGCAGACGAAATGTCACTACAGCGTCCTTTCTCCAACAGGATTCGGACACGCCAAAGCAAATGAAGCTTAGGCCAAATTCCTAGCTTTAGGGTTTTGACGGTAACTCATATAAAACCTGAAAGACTATCGAAGATCATCCCACATCACATGGAGTGGTCACCACCTCGACGTTCGTCTCGATACAACAGACAAAATTTCGCTACAACGTCTTTCCTCCAACAGGATTCGAACACGCCAAAACAAACGAAGCGAAGGCTAAATTCCTAGCTTCAAGGTCTTGATGGCAACTCATATAAAGCCTGAAAGATTACCGGGGATCATCCCACATAGAATGGTCACCACCTCGACGTTCGTCTCGATACAGCAGACGAGATGTCACCACAGCGTTCTTCCTCCGGCAGGATTCGGACGCGATAATCAAACAACGGAGCCATGGCAAAATCCCTAGTTCCAGGCTTTGACGGTTCACACGCAACCTAAAGACAACAGCGACATTCGTCTCGATACAGCAGATGCAATGCCGGCAAATGAAGCAAAGGCAACGTTCCTAGCTTCAAGGGCTTGAGAGCAACGCATATAAAGCCTGAAAGACTACCGGGGATCATCCCACATGGAGTGGTCACCACCCCGACGTTCGTCTCGATACAGCAGACAAGATGTCACCACAGCATTCTTCCTCCAGCAGGATTCATACACGACAAATCAAACAACGGAACCATGGAAAAGTCCCCTAGTTCCAAATCTCGACGGTTCACAGACAGTCTAGAGATCACCAATGGCGTTTCTCCTTACTCCAGCAGGATGAAGATGCGACGTCAACAAACGACCCCAAGGTCAAAACAACGGAACCATGGCAAAGCCCCTAGTTCCAAATCTCGACGGTTCACAGACAGCCTAGAGATCACCAACGGCGTTTCTCCTCACTCCAACCAGATGCAGACGTGACGTCAACAACCGACCTCAAAGTCGCAACGAAGCGGAGCCATGGCAAAGTTCCTAGTTCCAAATCTCAATGGCCACATCTACGGCCCGAAGACCAACAATGGTGTGCCTCCTCATTCCAGCAGGACACGGATGCTACACCATCAATCGGAGCCACGGCAAAGTCCCCAGTTCCAAGACTCTACGGTTCATAGACAACCTGGAGTCATCCAATGACCCCGTCTCGGAATCAAGTCAGCTCAAAAACCTCGATTCAGGGAAATCAGCGTCCTTGACGAGAGCATATTGATTCATGTCGACCCGCAAGGAAATCAGCGTCTTTGCAGGAATACCTCGATTTGTTTCAACTCCGAGGAAATCAGTGTCCTTGGCAAAAACCTCGATTCAGGGAAATCAACGTCCTTGACGAGAGCACCTCGATTCGCGTCGACCCGCAGAGAAATCAGCGTCTTTGTAGGAATACCTCGACTCGTCTCAACCCCAGGGAAATCAGTGTCCTTGGCAACTTCCTCGATTCAGGGAAATCAGCGTTCTTAACGAGAGCACCTCGATTCGCGTCGACCTGCAGAGAAATTAGCGTCTTTACAAGAATACCTCGATTCGTCTCAACCCTAGGGAAATCAGTGTCCTTGGCAAAAACCTCGATTCAGGGAAATTAGCGTCCTTGACGAGAGCATCTCGATTCGCGTCGACCCGCAGAGAAATCAGCGTCTTTGCAGGAATACCTCGATTCGTCTCAACCCCAGGGAAATAAGTGCCCTTGGCAACCTCCTCGATTCAGGGAAATCAGCGTCCTTGACGAGAGCATCTCGATTCGTGTCGACCCGCAGAGAAATCAGCATCCTTGCAGGAATACCTCGATTCATCTCAACCCCAGGGAAATCAGTATCCTTGGCAACCTCCTCGATTCAGGGAAATCAGCGTCCTTGACGAGATCAACTAGATTCGCTTCGACCCGCAGAGCAATCAGCGTCTTTGCAGGAATACCTCGATTCGTCTCAACTCCGAGGAAATCAGTGTCCTTGGCAAAAACCTCAATTCAGGGAAATCAGCGTCCTTGACGAGAGCATCTCGATTCGCGTCGACCCGCAAAGAAATCAGTGTCTTTGCAGGAATATCTCGATTCATTTCAACTCCGAGGAAATCCGTGTCCTTGGCAAATACCTCAATTCAGGGAAATCAGCGTCCTTAACGAGAACATCTCGATTTGCGCCGACCGGCAGAGAAATCAGGGTCTCTGCAGGAATATACAACGTCGGCAAAGCGGAGCCGCGGCAAAGTTTCCAGTTCCATGACTCGGCGGTGCACAGACAACCCAAAGTCAACCCTCGACCTCCCTATTGAAGCAATGCTTTGACTCGGGAGTAGGTCAACTCATCAATCACTTACGAGTCCTCTCGACTTGTAAGGAAGAAAATTCTCTTGTGAGATCCTTACGACTCTCAAGAGAAAACACACTTAGGAATCCTCACGATTCTTAAGGAGAAAATAGACCTACGAGATCCTCTCGACTCGTAGGGAGAAAACACCTTTGTGAGACCCTCACGGCTCATAAAGTTGAAAAGTCTTGGGTGGCAGATCCTAACCCTGTCCCCCAAGCCATCACTGTCCTGCAAAGAGGTCAACATGGACTATCCACGGGCCACACTCTCCAAAGTCGAAAATCGACGAGGAGGGAAACAACCACTTACGAGTCCTCTCGACTTATAAGCGGGAAAATTCTCTTGTGAGATCTTTACGACTCTCAAGAGAAAGCACACTTAGGAATCCTCACAATTCCTAAGGAGAAAATACACCTACGAGATCCTCTCGACCCGTAGGGACAAAAGTCTTTATGAGACGCTCACGGCTCATAAAGTTGAAAAGTCTTAGGCAACAGATCCTAACCCTGTTTCATAAACCATCGCTATCTTATAAAGGGTTCAAGATGAACTGTTATCTACCATCTATGGGCCACACTTGACAAAGCTACATGCCACTGAAATGGAGAAGTTACTCATAAGCATATAAACTACTTCACGCCAGAGTAAAACATAAAGAAATAGAAGGGTGTGGCTCATGGGGCTGAGGGTTTGGAACTATATCCCTTAAGAGTTGAGATGCGGGTCAATGATAAATGACGACGCTTGTGTCCGCTCGTTATCTTCTCAGATCAAGATTCTGGAAGTTATATACCAAGCCGAAACTGGTCATACGCCTTACATAACTCTGCACTACTTCACCCACGTACATACTTATGTGGGCAAAGTAGTGGGGGGCATTTGTTCCAGCCAAAAATTTCTGTGCAAAAGAGCCCAAGGTATCAAATGGCAGCGATACGCTTAAGAAAATGTGAAGCAATATTTTCCGGGCTGCATTTTGACAAACTCTCGAAGGAGAAACACCTAAATTCTAATGTTATCGAAAGTGTCTCGAAAAATCCTTCGATTTGATATATTATGGGCCTCATAATTCATCCAGGATCAAAAGTTATGAGGCATCACGTGCTTACACGTGACCGGGCATCACGTGCAGACACGTGACCATTTACAGGCAAAGCCTGTAGGCACTTGTTCCTAGATTAAAAATCAGGAAGTACCTCAATGAGGTATCACATGCTCACACGTGACCAATGGTCACGTGTTAATACGTGATGGTTAAAACAGAAGCATAAATAAGCGGCTAAGAAAAGAACTTAATTGGGGGTCACGTGCTCACACATGACCAAGGGTCACGTGCCAGCACGTGACAGGCTTTGAAAGCCTTACAGTTTAATAGAATTAAATTCTAAATTCCTCTAAATCTTTCCAAATGGAAAAGGTTAGTGGGGACCGTTGGATTAAAAATCCAAGGGTGATTAAAAATCACCAATTTATGGAAAAATCCTAAAAAAGGAAAGATCTCCCCAAATCTCACCGAAATAACAAACAAAATATCTCTGGATTGAAAATCCAACTGTGAATAAAGTTCACTGAATGATCTAAAGGATCATATTAATTATGAAAACAAACGAAATCTTTCAATGAAAGATTTATTAAACAAATTGATTCTTTTCCTTCTCCTATAAATAGGAGCCAAGAGGAAGGATTAAAGGAGAGGATTTTTGGAGAAAAAGAGTTTTGACATCTTGAAAATTCAGAGAGAAAAAAAATGAGAATTTAATTCTCAACAAAGAAAACCCTAGGCGATGAAAAAGAAAGGGGGATGAAAGCTTCAACAGAGAATTTAATTCTCAAAATCTAAGAGTTTAACTCTTCTACAAAAAAAGAACTTAGTTCTTTCTCTGGTTGAAGATCTGCAGAAGCAAATCTCCCCATAGGTTGAGAATTTAATTCTCATCGGATTGAGATTTTGCCATGCAGATCCAAGACTTAGATGGAGGATTGAGTTCAGAGAATTTAATTCTCTCAAATTTATAGGAATTTAATTCCTCCAAGATGAAATTAGGGTTTAACCCTCTCTGAGAATTTAATTCTCCTACAATTATAGAAATTTAATTCCTTCAAGATGGACAAAAACTAGGGTTTAACCCTAATTGAGAATTTAATTCTCTCAGATTAACAGGAATTTAATTCCTCCTAAAATGAAATTAGGGTTTAACCCTACATAAGAATTTAATTCTTTCATAATAGGAATTTAATTCCTCCAGAATCATAATCAGGGTTTAACTCTACAAAGAATTTAATTCTTAAAAGATAAAGAGAATTAAAAGATCTTCAAGCATGGAAGGAAGCAAGGTCACGTGTCCCCACGTGACCCCTGAAAAGGTCCACAAAAATAAGAAGGAATCGGCTCTGAGGCAATGCCTCACGTGCTCCTACGTGACCTCCAAAACGCAGAAGATAAATGCAAAGGAAATGAAAGCCTTGGGTGCTCTCACGTGTTACCACGTGACCCCTTGGCAAATGCTTTAACAGTCAGCGCATGAATCCCCATCACGTGTCAACATGTGATGCTCAAAATAAAAATATAAAAAGTGTTTAACACTTAATTGCAAAACGAAGAAAAGGAATCTGGTCCCACTTTTGGATGCCCTCACGTGTCCACACGTGGCCCCCTTTTCCTTAGTGTTTAACACTAATTCGAGAACCTTATTCCCAATGTTTAACACTGTTATTTTCTAGTGTTTAACACTAATTTGGGATTTCATATTTCCAGTGTTTAACACTGATTGTCTTTTAGTGTTTAACACTAATTTGAGAGTTCTATCTTCAGTGTTTAACACTGTTGTTCTTTAGTGTTTAATACTACTTTTAGCCAAATTGGCTAATTTTCCAGAGGCAAAAGTCTCCCCTTCAACTGAATCTCAAAATTGAGGAAATCAGAGATAAAAATGTTATAAAAGCTCTCAAAGTCCTATTTTAGCCCAAGTTGGCCATAAGTCCTCAATTCAGACTTAACTGAGCCCATGTGCTCATAATCTAATTAATTGATGTTAGTTCCACATTGGACTACAGATCCCCAATCCACTTTGGTTCGAGGGTACATCTCTTCACTCCTCTGATATTTGTCGTTGTAATCCTTCAATGTCTTTAGAGAGGTGACGGGTCCCGATAACCACACATTTCACGGACTATGATGTCCTTAACCTTGACTGTGAGGTCTTTAAACTCACGGACTATGATATCCTTAACCTCGACCGTGATGTCTTTAAACTAACATTGGACTATGATGTCCTTAACCTTGACTGTGAGGTCTTTAAACTCACGGACTATGATGTCCTTAACCTCGACCGTAATGTCTCTAAACTAACATTGGACCACCATGTCCTTAAACTGGTTATCGACCGAAATGTCCGTAAACTAAACAATAGAGTCTAAATGCTCTTTTGTTGGATCTAAACGATCCTGTTAAGTTGATCTTAATCTAAAATTAGACTAACGTATCCTTAACAAACGTTTAAGTTGATCTTAGTCTCAAATGAGACTAACGTATTCTTAAACCCAACCCCCAAAACCCAAATCTAAGAAAATACGGATTTGGACTAATCCACGCCCTACGGGCGACAACATAAATTAGTCTCCGTATACAATCCACGGGCAACCAAATACAAAAACAAACACCACGACACGAAGTGACCATCTGGAGAAGGAGAAAGTTGTTACCGCGATGCAGTAGCGTAATTAACTGCAGGGGCTTGCGCCTGCAGGGAAGAGCGTTCCCACAATCAAAAACCCATCAAACAAGGGGGAATCTGACAAAGTCTGCTACATCGGCCGCATCCGTTTAAACCTTCGATACATGGTGCCATAAATCAACTTGACATCTTCGGAGAGGTTGACGGATAGCACCAATTAGCATTAGCCCCGAAATTCAGGCAAGACGTCTGCCGCGTCTCTGCCGCGTCTTTCGGAGGGGAACAGTAAATAAACAGAAAGATGAAATCATCTCATAAGAGAAGAAGAATCTATTTCCTTTTCTGAGATCATAGATTTACAAGACCGAGGTCTTTCACAAAAGAGATCATAGTATCTCATCATAAGAAGTGAAGGGAAGAACTTAATTTTCATCAGATCATAGATCCACAAAATAAAGTCAAAGTTTTTCACAAAAATAGTAGAGATTGTAAAATCTCCTATTAAAATAAGAACCGAGTTCTCAGATCTATGAGACAAAGTCTCCAATTAACGAGAATTTAATTCTCAGAGCGCAAAACTGCCTAAAAAAGCCTTAGCGCTCCAATTAAAAGAAGCGCTTTAGCGCTCCAAAACTAACGCACAGCGCTGCAGAGCCTTAGCGCTCCAAATTTAAAGAAGCTCTCCACGCTCATTGTCTGGTGCACAGCGCCAAGTGCGCCACGTGCTCCTCACGTGTGCGCTATTTCACAAGAAACGCTCCACGCTCATCTGGCCCACAGCGCCAAGCGCGCCACGTGCTCCTCACGCGTGCGCTACTTCATAAGAAGCGCCTTAGCGCTCTTTAACTGACGCTCAGCGCCAAGCGCGCCACGTGCTCCTCACGTGTGCGCTACTTAATAGAAACACTTTGTGCTCATTAACTGGCGCTCAGTGCCTAATTAAATGTCCAACATTTTAACCGAATGGGCTAAGCCCAAGTTGGCCACAGATTCATAATTCAGATTAATTGAGCCTATATACTCATAAATCTTTGATCTTAGTCCCAAATTGGACTACAGATCTCCCAACCAATATTGGTTCAAGAGTACATATCTTCACTCCTCTGACATGTGTCGTTGTAATCCTTCAACGTCTTCAGAGAGGTGATGGGTCCCGACAACCAGACATTCCATGGACTGTGGGGTCCTTAAACTCATGGACTATGATGTCCTTAAACTTTACGGACTGTGGGGTCCTTAAACTCATGGACTGTGATGTCCTTAAACTTTACAGACTATAATGTCTCTAAACTACCATAGACTGTGAGGTCCTTAAACTCATAGACTATAATGTCTTTAAACTTTACAGACTATGACGTCTTTAAACTGGACCACAATGTCTCTAAACTAAAACAATCGAGCCCAAACGCTCTTTTGTTGTATCTAAATGATACTGTTAAGTTGATCTTAGTCCAAAATTAGACTAACATATTCTTAACAAACATTAAGTTGATCTTAGTCTAAAATTAGACTAACGTATCCTTAACAAACGTTTAAGTTGATCTTCGTCTCAAATGAGATTAACGATTCTTAAACCCAACCCAACACCCAAATCTAAGAAAATATGGATTTGGACTAATCCACGCCCTACGGGCGACAACATAAATTAGTCTCCGTATACAATCCACGGGCAACCAAAAACAAAACAAACACATACGACACAAAGTGACCATTTGGAAAAGGAGAAAGTGGTTACCGCGATGCGGTGGCGTAATTAACTGCAGGGGCTTGCGCCTGCAAGGAAGAGCGTCCCCACAATCAAAAACCCCTCACAATGAGGGGGAATCTGAAGAAATCTGCTACATCGGCCGCATCCGTTTAAACCTCCGATGCACGGTGTCATAAATCAACTTGGCATTTTCGGAGAGGTGGACGGATAGCACCAAATAGCATATGCCCCTAAAATTCAGGTTCTGACGTCCCAACGTCCCTGTCGCGTCTTTCGGCGGAGAACAACCCTCACCAAGAGGCAAACGGGAAGCGACCCTGCTCGGTTATCCCTGGATGGTAATTCCTTCCCCCACAAAGCCAAGGATCAAAGCCCTCACCAAGAGGCAACCGGACAGTAACCCTGCTTGGTCCATCCTTGACTGGTAATTTCTTAGCCACCGACGTTAAGGATCAAAGCCCTCACCAAGAGGCCACCGGACAGCAACCCTGCTCGGTCTATCCTTAGCAGGCCTCCCAATGTCCTCCCACGCTAAGGATCAAAGCCCTCACCAAGAGTCAACCGGGCAGTAACCCTGCTCGGTCCATCCTTGGCTGGTAATTTCTTACCCACTAACGCCAAGGATCAAAGCCCTCACCAAGAGGCCACCGGGCAGCAACCATGCTCGGTCCATCCTTAGCAGGCCTTTCAATGCCCTCCCGCGCTAAGGATCAAAGCCCTCATCAAGAGGCCACCGAGCAGCTACCCTGCTCGGTCCATCCTTGGCTGGTAATTTCTTACCCACCGACGCCAAGGATCGAATCCCTCACCTAGAGGTAACCAGGCAAAAACCCTGCTCGGTCTTTCCTTGGCTGGTAGTTCACTGCCCACGACGCCAAGGGTCAAAGCCCTCATCAAGAGGCCAGCGAGCAGCTACCCTGCTCGGTCCATCCATGTCTAAGCGATCTCCACCTCGACTTCGGGGCCATGGAGATACCGACCTTTCACCGGTCTTTGCACGCTTGGCAAATGGTCGACTTCAACTCAACGTGCAATCGCTAGACGAAAAACAAGCCTAACATGAAAGCGGTACGACGCAAATAAAAATGTTTACCACGGCAAAATGGATTTTCTATTCATAAAAATCAGAACTTTTTACAGAGATATTTTGGACTCCCCAGCCTTACAAAAATGCCCGGAGGCTTACAAAATTTTAGCGCGAAGAAAATAAGGAGGCGGGGAAGTTCAGGCCTCGGGGCTAGGGAGAACCTCGATGAGCCGCGCGTCCACTACGACGACTGGTGCGGCATTGAAGGTCGGCGTCTATCGCGGGAGCCTCGGCACCTGGAGCCGGGGGAACCGGTTTCTCCCCAACGCTCCCACCGGGGGCCTATTCCCCTGCAGCGTTTCCAGGGGCATTCCCCTGCGTGTCATCCTCGCGAGGGTACTCTTCCCAGAGCTTGCCGTCAGGAAACTCTGGCATCTGAGCTTTGACAGCGTCGAGGGCATCGTGCTAAATAACGCCGGCGGCTCCAGCAAGGTCGGCATAGAACTGGTCCGACTTCTTGTAGCTCTCTACCGCCTTCGACGCCAGAAGCTCAGCCTTCGACGCCCGAAGCTCGGCACGCCTCGTCCCCTCCCTCGCCGCCTCATTCTCCCTTTGGAAGGTGTTCGCCGTCTTCTTCAAGGTGGTGACGAGCACCTGGGAGTCTTCCAACTGGGCCTCGACGGCTCGGACGGCCTCTCGGCACCTGGCGACCTCCCGATTCCCGGCCGCCTCCCGGTCTTCGAGGGCAGCGACCCTCTCCATCGCCGCCTCCAGCTCCAGCCTTGAGCTCTCCTCCCGCGAGGAGAACTCATCTGCGGCCCGCATCGCCGGGGCTATCTTCTCGTCCTCCATGTTGACGACGAGAGCGACGTGCTGGAGAACCTAAAGAAAAAGAAAGAGGGTTAAAAGGGAAAGGGATGCACCCGATCACACGAACAAAAATGCTGAATGAAGAACCAAGTGGGGTGCGGACACTAACCTGCACGGCCTCTTGAGCTATGGCCGCCATTTAGGCCCAGAGGGTCCCTAGAGGGATTCTGCCCCCGGCCGACCTCTCCATCTCCGAGAGCAGGCTGTCGGCGACGGAAAGCCCCGAGGGCACCTCGAAGCGAAGCTCCCCATCGTCCATGAGGATCGGGAAAGCCCGGGAGCGGGGCGCCATCCCGTGAAACCTCTTGAGGAGTGACGCGGGAGAACCAGTCTCGCCTCCCACATCGGGAGCCCGGGGCTTCTTCTCCCGAGCACGCTTTCGAACCGGCGCACGACTGGACTCGGGGGCCCGGGGCTCGCTTGGGCGCCTGGGTGGAGCGGCCGACGGCGGAGCCGGAGCCGACGACGGACGAGAAGGGTCGGCGCCTCTGGCCTTCTTCCCCTTCTTCACGTCAACCATTGCCGCCCAGAACTTGCCCAGGTCCATGGGTCCTGCATAAGACAAAAATACAAGGAGTCAGCAATACCAGGAAAAATGAAAGAATGCACAAGTCCAAACAGGTCGCCTGAAAGCTCTTAACTTACCTGCGTAATAGGCGGGGCTGAGCCCGGCCCAACTGAGGGCCCGCTCAGACAGCAGCACATCAGCCCGAGGGAGGAGCTCCCACATCGACACCGCCATCGCGTCGGGATCATTCGACCGGCTCACCCGCGGACAGCTGGCCCCTTGCCACTGGGTGGGCACCGGCCAATCCTCACCCTTGGATGGCGCAATAAAGAAAAACTTCTTCCTCCATTCGTGAATGGAAGAAGGTACTACGACGATCCCCGACCGGCAGCGTCCCCCCCGTTGTTTTCTAAAAGAGAGGTATACCAGCTCGGCTCGCCCCTACAAGCGCCATGGTGGTTTTTGTAACAAAGAGAAGAAACGAGAAGGCTCGGGCTGAAGGGGATCTGACTCAATCTCAACCGGACCAGAAATCCAAGGAGGATCCTCCAAGAGTTCGACACTAGCTGGCCCGGGGCTAGCCCAAAACAATTCAACGCCGCACTCACCTCGGGAGAGAAGGGCGGACGCATCCCGGCCCAAAAGGATTCCAGATACAAGGCAATCTTCTTGCCCCGTACCTGGTCTGCCCTCTCCCCCTCCTCGGCCAGACGAAGCGAATAGCCGGGAGGAATGAGGAAACGGGTCTTGATGTTGACGAGCTCATCCGCACGACTGGCGTGGATCGCACGCCAAGAACACCTATGACCCGCTCTCTGGGGACCGCCCCCGTCGCACGACCCCGGGGAGTATTACTAACCCTAGCTCCCCGGGGGGACTCCAACTCAGAGGAAGAAGCAGAAGAGGAAGCTTCAGAAGACTCTCTAGACTCTACCCGGACTACATCTACAGACTCCTCGGAAGAAGTCATCTAACCTGATCAAAGAGATGTGCCCTCGGGAGATCAAAAGCAAGGAATTTGACTTGAGGGGAAGAGCGTCGAGCTAACACAACCAGGGACGAGGAAATTATGAAGAGGTATGAGCCCTGATGGGGATCCCACCTCTATTTATAGCTGCCGGCGTACGCATCCTACGGCTCCGATCGCCTCCCGCCAAAACAACGTTTCACAACCAACGGCCGACAACGTTCTACCTGTCGCACTCATATTGGGCGCGTCCCTTCGGGCGCGGGAACTCCTGCGGCACGTCTCGCCTGCCAACCAGCGCCAGACACGTGGGCAGTCGCTTCGACGAACGTACACACAATCCGGCGCTTCCCCTTTAATGAGAGATCTCTCCCCTGATCCGTTGATGTCATCAAGAAAATACTACTCTTTGCCCGGGAATGCGCGCCGACGATATCTTCGAATGAGAGCCCACCTCGGGTGATCGGTCAGACCACTATCGACCTGACCCAGGAGCGGGTTGAGACGAGAGTGGGGGGCTAATGACGAGGCTCAATATCTGTGACTCTCCAGATGCTGACATGTCGCAGATGATGTGTCCCAGAACCTACAAGAAAGGATCAAGAACTTCAGTCGGGATCACACCTCGGGCTTTCGGCCCGAGGAGTCTCCCGACCTTCGGTGGCCTTCCAGACCACCCCCCGGCTCGCTTCCGAGCTATCACAGAACCAAGATGCCTCGGCCTCCCGCCTGTCCCCGAGCCTCCCGCAGAGCTCATCTTCCTCGGTCTCCTCGACCGACCCACAACACCAATCACAGGCTCCTCCGCCACGGCTCCGTGAATTTCTCCACGCGCGAGATATCCGCCGCCCATGATCCCGCGTCCCACGCCATCACGATCCCCCATTAACGAGCTTGTCTCATCATTAATACGGTATCCCGTCTATCACGCGGGCGTGACGCTAGGGGCGTAACGGTCGGCGTGAATCTCACGCCCGTCTGCCCATTACTGCCGCTATATAAACCTCTCTCTCAGACGATCGAGGTAAGCCATTTTTACTCCACTAGGCCGTTACTCTGCCAAAATACCCCGTCTAACTTGATCGTCGGAGGGTCCTCGATGGCACAACCACCCCAGGACTTCTTTGCAGGTAGCTCGGCCACAACCACACAAAAACGATTGAGATCCACACACTCCAGGAGTCAACCTTCCAAATCAATCTCAGTCGTCCATCAGCGCTCGCAGCAGATCAACGGAAGATAACATCTGAAGATGATCCAGATATCCATCAGTATCCCTCAGGCCTCGGTTTACGCCGTAGCTTCGGAGTCGTGATGCAGCACCGAGGATTTTAGAATGGTACAAGAGGGAGCTCGACAGACATGTATTCGTAGTAGATGTGGTAAAAATATCGCTACAGGATATCCAACATGTGGAGCTGTGTTAAAATATAAAAACATTTCGTTTAACTCTCGTTACAAATTTAGAGTTTTGGAGCAGCTTAAGCAAGATTTGACACGGTATCAAAAAACTGAAATTCAATTTCTAATCGTAACGTATTTAAATCAAATTAGTTAAACGAGATCACCCTTGCATCAAAACCCAGGTTTCATCTGATAAAAAGACCATTGAGTTTAGAGAAGCCCAATGGTAAAATATAATATTTTATTTTATGATGTTATAATTATCTCACATCAAAATTTTGTCACATCAAAATTGTGTCGCATTTGTAGCTCGTGCGTTTAATAACGCCGAGCTAGTATAGGATCATAAACGTCTAAGAGTTTTGCCTGTTTATCGATCAAGCCGTGAACGATCCAAAACCGAGCTTCGAGATAGACAAATCAATCATGTGCCTACTGTCTCCTAAATTCAGATTCTTTCGAATAATTAAAAAGAACCTAGCTTGGATACAAACAGTAAAGATTGCAATTCACATGTGGTGAATAGCGAGGCCTTACAGTGGGCCCCCATCCACGTCGGTACTAATTGTCCGGGGTGCAAATACGTGGACAGGCCCAATAAATCCATTTAGATCCGCCAACTGTGCATGAGTCAGAGCCGAGTAATAATGATGGCCCCCCAACTGTCGCCCTCGCATGCCCACTCTACTAAAAGCTGGTCCCTTCTCTACCCAATAGAAGGCAAGTAGTGAGGTGGCAACCAAAAAAAAATGAAAAACAAAATAGGGAGGGACCTACGGCCGTTGCGGTTAAACTTTTTGCATACAAGGAGAGGTAGCTGTTAGATTTTCGAACACATGTATTCTTTTCAGCCAAAAAGAAATAGCCAGCTCACTTAATTGTATAAATTATCCTGATGGAGCACATAAACTAGGGATATAAAAATCCTATTTTTATGGAAGTTGGATAGCGATTTTCATTTCCAATGATTTTTTGTATATGTATCTGCATTCGCCTGCAACCGTCGAATGTGGATATGATAACATTTATACCTTCTCTGACATAAAAAACCAATGATGTCTGGTTTTATCGGTAGTAGATGTAAACCTAAGCTATGTGATTGAACAATTCGGCTTTTAATTCGATTGAAGAGTCAAGGCTTTTACCTGCAGGGAGAATGAAATAATAAAAAACCCAGACGGCCTAATCATAAATGTTCGGAATAAAAGCTTCTTGTCATTGCGAGCCTAAGTTTTTTCAGCCCCCAAAACATTTTTTTGAAATGCTTATTTACACAGAGAGACCTGGCCCATTCCCATGAATACCCGGCCCAAATGCACTCAAGCAGTACCGATATAGATTTCTAAACCGGATCCGGGCTGTACCCGAAATGACCAGACTGGATCCGACCCGATAGCCCATTCTTCCTCTTCATTTGAGTTTTGAGACCTAGGGCTTTTATCACCTTTTCCTTCTATTCGACCACAAGATTCTAGGGTTTCTGTGATCCTAAAAGCCGTGCCTTTTCTCGATTCCAGGGGTTTTTGGATCAGCGACAATGGCGATGGAGGGAGGAGAGTCGAAGCAGAAGCAGTCGGCATACACTGTGGAGCAGCTCGTCGCCGTGAACCCTTACAACCCCGACATCCTCACCGATCTCGAGAACTACGTCAACGAGCAGGTGAAGCACGGAATCCATTCCATGTGCTGATTTTTTTAATTGGTATTTAATTGTTAATTTCGTCTAGAGCTCTTAGTTACTGAAATTGTGGCACTTAGATCGACTCAGATGTAGGATTGTCGTCTGAAATGTGTGTTTAAATTTAAAATTTTGATTTAAACCTCTTAAAGATTCTGCATTCGTTCCATGATTCTTGAAAGCTTCAATTTTCTCCGACCTTTGCAAACTGTCCTTGTATTTACCTGTTAAGTGATACACTAACAGGCTGCACTTGCAACTTTTTTAGTCAATGCAGTTTCTTTACCTTTTTGATGAGCATGTTTTGAACATCCTTATACTCTAATGATGTTCTAAACAGACAAATTCCCACCATCAATGATTATTGATGAGCATGCTGCATTTTCCATAACATACTATTTAGTCTAATACATTAACATTTCAATGTTCTTACGAGCAATTAGTATTTTGAATACATACTTCAGCATTCATTAATTAGTTTCGTGGTTCTACTAAGAACAATGTTGACCTTAAATGGATTGTGTATGGGGCGGATATAGGCATTTCCATATTTAGTCTATTTTTTTAATATGCGAAGTTGATGCAACTAGGAATATGTTTTTACTTCGAATACTAAACTCATATCTATATTTGATGAATTTGGGCTTGAGGCGGATAAGGATGATAACCAGATATTATAGACATAGTCAACGCTGAAAAGAAAATGAGTTAAAATCTTCAATTTAATTCATTTTCACATCTTTTAAAAAACATATGCAAAACCATGTTAACTATAACTAGCTAGAGTTTAATATATATGAACCAGGACACATTCTTGCACATTTGGATGTGTCAAGATGTCCACAAATTAATGCTTTTGGGGAAAATCTGCGGGTCCCCGGTGTGTGTGTGTGTGTGTGCATAGGTGTTGTGTGTGCTTGTATGTGGTGTGCGTGGGTGTAGTGTGTGTTGTGTGCATAGGTCAGGGCTTACGGGAAAGTGCCAAAAAAGGAAGAAAAAAAGGAAGAAAAAAAAGGAAAAAAATGTCAAATAATACAGGCGAGTAATAAGATTATTTGCATCTGTATATGTAATTACTTAAAACTTACCAACGTTAGTGCTAGACAGCTGCTAGTTTAATCTTCACAAGTTTCTGTTTATCCTGGTGAATAGATAATTTCATATGATGCCTTACTAAGTTGCTTTCGTTACATGTAGACATTTTATAAAATACACCAATATATTTTAATATTTGCAGCTCTTCTTGATCATGTATGCTCTAGGTCCCACCCAAAATTTATTGTCTAAATGCTAGCATAGTATTTGATTTATAAGCTTTATAATTAACATATCATTGATGCTCTAAACCTCTTTATAATTATATTACTGTCACACATAATTCTTTGATGTGACTAGCATCTGGAATTGACATGAACATAATCTCCATTCCGGGCATCTGCATAAATTTGCAAATTATATTTTGTTCGATTTCATCATCTTGACATAAATACCTTCAATTCAGTAGTTAGACTTCGACAACCTTGGGATGTTTTATACGACGACGGCGACGACGACAACAAGCCTTTAACAAAATTTTGGGGTCGGCTAGATGAATCCATTTCTTCCATTATGCTCTGTCAAAGGCCGCATCCTCTGTTAAATTAACAATTTACATATTTATTCTTATTTGCCTCTATCCATGTTCGCACCCTTAGTCACGCCATTAGCTACCGTCTCTCTCTCTGTGTGTGCATGAGAGAGAGAGAGAGAGACCGGTCAGTTGGTCAGTCCATAAACAAGTACTAATGAGGAAATGAAATCTACAACTAAATACAAAAATAGAATGTCCATACAAAAATGGAATGTGTTAGGGCTATACGGACTCTAACCCTAGACCTTCTCGGTAGAACAAATCAAACCGATTACTATCGAAATGATTCGAACTGTTTCAAAGACCCAACATGCATTTTGTTGCATAAGGCGCTTTCATCAACTGATTGATGTAAAGATTAGTTAGCGACTTAGTCCAAATGAATTCACGAATTATTCCTAACAGCGAGTTGAATTTTTAGAATACAATCGAATTTCGCGCGCATGTGTGTGTGATGTCGTTCATTTACTTTTCCAGGTTTTGCATGTGAGCATCTTGTTTAGAGGCTTCAATTCTACATTTATATGGTTTCTGCACATATTTCAGCGTTGCATTGCTTATGGATTTTGCAACTTATGATGTAGGTTGCATCTCAAATTTATAGCCTGGATGCAAATCTTTGCCTTCTTCGGCTTTATCAGGTTGGGATCCTCTCTCTTGTGTGCAGGTGTACACATATATTTATACATGCACAATCTCACACATTTCTTGGATGTGGTTATATACTAGCCTTCGCTTCTTCTCCTCTACTAACATCTTTGCCCTACCATTTGAAGTTCGAACCAGAAAGAATGAGCATCCAGATTGTAGCTTGTATTCTAATTAAGGTATGCTAAAAGTATAGATATGGCATATTGCAAAGCCTATAAGAACATAATTATTCCCTCTTATGGCATTTCTACATTAAATGTGATACTTTGGCATATCCCACTTGTTGTAAACAGGCTCTCATGGCGATGCCTGCACCAGATTTCAGCCTATGTCTCTTTTTAATTCCAGAGCAAGTGGTATGGTTTTATATCTTTACCTTCTGAATGAGCATTATCCTGAAACTTGAAATTAAGTTTTTTGAGCATACATCATTCTTCTTAACATTCAGGTCTTGCTTTTGAATTTAGCTTTCATTATGCTGCTTTACCATTCTAACAATCTGCATGCTCTTTCCCCCCTTTCGTATTGTTATCAGCAATTGCAGGAACAGTTCAAGACACTGATTGTTCTCTCCCATTATTTAGAGGTTGGAATCTATCACAGAATTTCAATATTATTCTACTTTAAAAGTTAATGCTCAATCTTAATCTGATTTTTGTTATAATCAAAGACCGCCAGATTTCACCAATTTTGGGAAGAAGCTTCAAAGAATCGCAACATACTTGAAGCTGTTCCAGGTTATTATACAATCTTATTATTACTCCTTTTCTTGCAATATGTGCTATCAGCCGATTTTTGTAATATTTATTTCTTGCAAATCATTATTCTCCTCTTTGAATTTTGTTATAGATATCTGTACTGTTAACATCCTTTTTTGATTAAAAAAACAAATGTTAAAGTCCAACTCAACTAATAAAGTTTTTCTCTTAGATGTTGTTTAACTTAGCTTGGCATAGGAATGTTATAATTTTCTATTAATGTGTCTTTCTGTCCCTACTCTACTCAAACTGCATATCATTTTATTCTAGGATTTACATCCTGTTTTGCAATGCTATATACAAATTGTCTTGCACTAGTGCACTACTGAAAATTTTCTGTATTCCATCATTCTTCTCTGCTTGGTTGATGATGCACAGCTCTTCCATTCACGTGCAAAAGTTTCATTAATGATCATGTGGATAAAGATGATTATTTTGCATGCCTCATTTTGTATAGATAAAATTTGTTCTAGAAGATAGCACATACCTTGAGTTGTCTCAAAATGTTTATTTTGCACACTATAGTGTAAGTAGTTCATTTATAAACATTAAATTTAGTATGTCAATTCTACCTAGATCATTGAGAGAAAGATGTGCTAATAATAAGGATCAGCATCAATATCTTCCTTCTGGAGGAGCTGGTTCTTTATATTCAGGGCGTGGTCTCATCATGTTTGCTGTTAGCCTTTGATATTGCGATATTAAAATAAGATAATGAGACTACATACGTAGTTTTAAAGCAGAAAAAGCGGTTAGAAGTTTGTAAAATAAAAATGGAATACGTAAAGTTCAATTTTGAAAACTATAAGAAGAAATGAAGGTAAAGATTACAGAGAAGGCTAAGAAGTAAGAACCATTCAAAAGTTATCTTTACTTGTCGTTCCATCATGATGAACAAATTGAGGATGTTCGCTGCATCAAGGAAGGATTAGTTGGGGTCCTTGGGGACAAGTTACTCTTAAAGCACTAAAGTCTTGACAGTTACCAATGGTAAGGTTTAAAAAAAATGATGGCTGTGTGACTTTAAATTCTCTGTGGAGTGACATCAAACACAGCTACATATTACAAGAATATGTTTTGATGTGTGAGTGGCAACTTGTGAAAAGATAGGATAAGAAATGGATTCATTTGCTGCAAGTCAAGGGTAGATTCAACCAGGGGGGAGGCAGAAAATTTATTTTGTGAGGGCCGAGTAAGATGTACTCTCTAACATAAAAACATACCCATATATGGTGAAACCTTTTTTAAATCCATAATAGTAAATGCACTTATCTTTTTTAGATTTTTACAATATTCATGCAATTGCAAAGGTTTAAAATTTTAGATTCAAAGAAGAAGCTATGTGTTCTCATCTTACATTTTTAGAAACAAGTGATGCTTTCATAAATAAGCTATTTTATTGGGTCTAAATTATAAACAAGGTTGAAATAATATATTTCTATAGTACCTAATATGTGAACTAAAAAAAATGTTCAAATGAAGTTAATGGGGCTTGATCCAAAGACCTTTAGGTTCTAAGTACAATGCCTCAACCACTAGCAATTATATCAATACATACAGTACTAGCAATTGTGTAGGAATCGAAGGAGGGATACTTATACTTTCCAGGGCCTAGGGTGGGCCCGAGGGGGTGGGGGTGGGGGTGAGGATCCGCCCCTGGATTCAACTGATGATGCAATGGGTTTTGATCATTTGAACACTTGTAGCAAAGGGAAAAAGTAAAACAAAGGCAGGTGATGGGCTAGTTTAATGTGTTCTCACTGGAACTTGAAACCAACTCTCCAGAGGAAACTAAAACTTAGAACTGAATTTTGGCAATTTGCGGGGTTTCGATGTAGCAACTTCTCTAATGCTTTATTTGTCTTTTCCGGTTAGTGTAACTTTGAGTTTTTCTTTCTCTGTGTTAGGTTTCGACCAGGCAATTCAGAAATATGCTATACATGTACTTACCTTGACTTACCAGAAGGTGCCAAGGCCTATTCTTGCTGAGGTAATCCTTTTTCTCTTAGTATATTTCTTGCATACTCGAAATTCAATCCATACAAGCAGTGTATGTGACAGTATGAATGCAGTATGCAGGATTATGAAAAGACATGGTTGAAGTTTATTATTATGTCCTGCGGAACGGTAGTAGAAAATGATTTGGACTACAAGTCTACAAAGGAAACATATGCCTGGAATGCTATCTTTTCTCACAAAATATTGTTATGAACCTTGTTTTCCTGCCTTTTGCCGTTAGCCACCTAGGCGTAAAATGGCATTTGAAAGCTTGTTTGGCCCTAGAGGCTAAATCTCATATTGTTTATATGTTTAATAGCCACTTGTTTTTTTACCCAGGAGGGTTAGACTTTCACTGTATTAGTTCATTTATTTATTTAATTATCTGTCATGCTGTATATTTTGAGGCTTACATGTATTGATTTGAAACTATAGATATGTTTATATTCATCCATTTGTTGATAGTCTCGTGCTCTTATAAAATATTTGGTTTGTGCTTCTTTTGCATAGGCTGTGAACATCGAAGGTGTCGCACTCGACAAGTTCTTGGATTACCAAGTAGCCAACTCAGGGTGGGCCTTAGAGAAGGGCAACGGTGGGTCCCAGTTGGTTGTTCTTCCACGTAACGAGTTCAACCACCCTGAGCTCAAGAAAAATACAGCCGACAGCATCCCATTGGAGCATGTCACCAGGATCTTTCCTGTTCTTGGCTGACCCTGCTCTTGCTATCCTTTCATTTTTATAACATCTATATGTGATGCGAAACGCTACATTTGAAAACTCAAGAGGACCTCTTATTAACATTTACAATATCATAGAACATTTTTCCTGAGTTGGCTGGAGGGATTTTGTATTTGATATATTTACTATGTTTTCTTCGTCCGTTCCAATTTATATAGCATTGAGTTTGTTTGAATAATTTTTACCTTGTGTATGACTGGTCTAAGAATTTTAAAATTTTTTGTTGGATTTAGATCGTGTCATTAAAATTTGATTTCTTAAATAAGAACAGTTGGGGGAGATTGCTTTTTATACTTCTTTTAGGAAAATTTTCGGGCTTACATTATCACGCTTGTCTAAATGTTGCAACTTCCTTCTCCTCACAATCATCGCCGCCATTGTTATTATTATTGTCATTTCCATTGTTAGCTTTAACGTGGTCATCGCCCACCTGCGTGTGGTGATCTTGACTGCCATAGTTGGAGATTGTTTCTCTTTAGCGAGTGATCTATCTTCAGTTAGTGATATCACTGTAACCACCAGTATCTATCTTCAGTTAGTGATATCAAGTTAGTGATATCACTGTAACCACCAGTAGCGGCTCTAGTCTCTGGACCCAAAAAATTTAAATACTGAAACAAAAGAATTTTTGAGTACACGGAGTTTTTGAATGTATTTTTTTGACCTAGGACTAAAAACATATTGCATTTGGGCCATAGGATCTAAACTATTTTTCCAAAAGAAAAAAACCAGCTTAGATTTCACATTTGGAAACTCATGAAAATGTAAAAATTATTTTATCTTCCTTCTATTCCATGAATATTTTATGTCCAGAATTCACTTTCCGCATTAATACCATATCGGGTTCAGATCCGCCGACACACAACCCGTTTCCACTCTATTAAACTAGAGCGTTAAACCGGTCATTTGCCATTTGCGCTGCCGGGTTTTTATTCATTTTATTTAGGGTATATTGTCAAAAAAAAAACCAAGTGAAGTCAAACCCGTTTGGAAAATTTTCTTACGGTATCTACATAATAGGCTTTAACCAATTCATACAAACTATTTAGATATTTCATAAAACAGTATAGATATCACAAGCAACCGCTTAGACATCGCACGAAACTAGATATAGCAGGGAACTATTAGAAATTACAAATGTCTTTTATATCGGGAAAGAAACACCCACTTATATATTTCTAGCATGTATGTCATGGATATTTGGCATATAAGGGTATAGAGGATATGAAACTCCATTGAAAACCTTCACTAGATTTAGTGCAGTTCATGTTGTAATGTACCTAGGCTTGTTGAGAAGAGACGGGCCATCATGTGGTGTCATCTCAAAGATTTGCCTTCCTTTTTTAGAAGGCCATTTGTCACTTCCTTCTGCTGTTTACGCTAAAATTTCAAATGCAAACTAAGACTGCAACTGCGGGGTTTGCAGTGTAATGATAGAGATATATTCCAGGTATGGTTGAAAGCACCGAGCACATGTTTGTTGCATGAAGTATATTATAGATATATCATTATTGCCTTAGAAAATAAGTCATAAATCTTGCTAATTGTTAATAAATTGCATATTTAACAAATTAATTTGTGTTGTAAACAGTTGAGGTTGGCGAGGAAGGATGGGCTGCTGCGGCCCCACCAGTGGGAGCTGCTGCTCCTGTTGTTGATCCCTCAGGTTGGGATGCTGCTCCTCCTACAAAGCCACCCCCTGCTGCCACTGGCTGGGAATAAAATTTATAATTTATGTTTGTCGAGTCCATTGTTTATTGCTATGAATTTTGTCATGCACCTCCACCCAAGCTCTCTCTCTCTCTCTCTCTCTCTCTCTAATGTACTTGTTTTACAGGAGCTCTGGTGTCCATTGTGGCCTTTAGTTTCACTCCTACATTTGCACTTTGATTAACTTTTTGTAGCAATGTTTTTCTTGGGATCAGTATGTTACATATTGAGCATCTTTTATTGTTGCAATGTTATGTTGATTATGCAATGGAGCTTTGTGTGATATAGCCTATTACGTTGGTGCAGGGTTAAAATGATGATTGTGACAATTAGCAGTTCTTATGTGATGTCAGTTTCAAGAGTGAATAGATTTATGAATTTTAATGTAGATCTCTCCATTCAATTACACGCAACAATTAAATTTTACTAATTTATCACCTGAATTTTAGTACAAATGAAAGAAGAAAGTGTGAAAGATGGAGACAGAAAAGTCTCAGTAGCAAGCCACAGATATAATTTGTCATATAAGCTCAAAACAATGGGCTACATGCATAAAAATTAATGAAAAATAAATATCCCAACGGATTTCCTAATCTTTACACAACTGCAACCAGAAAACCAACAAGCCTCAAACTTTACAAGACATGCTGCATACCCAAATTCAAAACTGGGGGCAAAAAAGAGTAGCTATAATCGTTGATAAACTCAAACAATGTGTATATTAAATATTTGCATGGAAAGATCTCGTAAATATCCACAAAGAAGGGAACAATGCTCCGGAAGAAATATACCTTAATCACACCGCAATTACTCAGTTCTATAACTGGAAAAATAGAACCATAAACCATTTTTTTGGGTGGGGGTGGGGGTGGGGGTGGGTGGGGGGCTGGGGGGATTTCTGGCAGAATATTGGAGGGATATCTTACAAACGAAGAACCTGTGCAAGCAAGCATATTTTTCAGACTTGTTAAGCCGCATTTTTGGAAACCTGTGGATACATCAACGAAAAATCTTCGAAATCTGAGTATAAATCGACGAAAAAGTTGTAAGCATTCCAAAATTATTGTTATCAATAGCACAGTGTCTCCCCATTGATGACCCAATGAACAAAGCTATCAGGGAAATCTCCAAGGTTATTTGAATTTTGGCCCGTATCATTATTTGAACTGGCAGTATGCGTTCCCATTGTATTCTTTCCCTGCATATTAAAAATTATGTTATTGCAAAAAAATTCAAGATGCTTTTAAACTAAAACTAAATGATCATTTCATAAGTCATAACAAATGCTTAGATGCAAGTTGAATCAGCTTCATACAGTGGAATAATACATGCTTAGTCAATATGATTTGAGATTCAGTTCAAAATCAATCTTGGTTGATAGTATGGGTTCATATAATTCAGAGTTAAAAAAGCATAGTCAATCATGCCAAAAACATAATATGTTGTAAAAATCTTAGCTAGGCTGATTTATATACCAAAAGAAAATCTTGTTCGCTAATTTCTACAATGAATTCAAGAGGTTATGAAAAGCTCAACATATTTCTCTGTCACACACGCACGCCATGAATGCACACACAAATGCTATTGTTGTGTATTTAAACAATTTTTAGAGATTAGTGCATGTCAGCTGTGAGGCACTGCTACATGAATAAGTTTGTCAACAAAGCGTCGTTAGCAAGTTTTGGTTTCCATTTCAGGCTAAGTCGCAAATTTGAAAGGTTGATTCATTAATCTAGAAATCCAACTGAGCTACTACACTGAATCTTAGAGAACCAAGATCAGTTTGCTTAAAGAGTAAACAAAAAAGTCGGAACGAATTTAACGGAGATTTATTCAAGCTCAACCGGTTAAAAATATGCAACATGGGGAATGCACACGTAACATGCATGATGATATGATCCAACCAAAGGGTAATAGCCCAGCAGTAGTACTTTGTTGTAAGCTTGTAATGATCGATTATCTCGAGAAATTAATTGCAGTAAAGTTGGCCACTTACAGAGATTCGTGAAACCTTTCTCAATTAAAAAGAAATGAATGCTGACCTTTATACCAGATCCATTCTGACTTGCTGCAGGTCTTGTATCAGCAGTCAGACCATTTAAGACATTTTCAGTGGAAAGATTCTCTACCGGAGAATTTGTTATTGTTGACCTGCCACAAAACGGAAAATTAAACTACCTTTCAAACTTTCGAGCGCATTGATCAACTAATCGATAAAATTGACTATATAGAGAAAATGCATATAGCGTAGAGGTAAAAACAAAGGGAACGATTCATGGAATCTATAGCATAGCATGTTTGGTAATTGTAGGGGTGATCTGATTTTGAAGACTGCTTCTAGTTTACCATATGTGCGCACCTATTATAAAATACTAACAAATGAAAAAGTTCACATTGTTAAAAGATTAAAAAATGAGAGTTACCTATCAGATGGTTCATCCTCATACGAAAGCCAGTCAGGATCAAGAAAGTTTGAACGGGCTGATCCATCAGATCCATATTTGCTAAAATAACTATGTGCGCTTTCTCCGAAAAGATGTCGGCCACCCATTGTGGGAGTATACCTAGGAAAGATTGATACTAAACATTTAGCTAATTGATAAGTATGAAGGAACTGGATAAATGATTATGCTTCAGTTAAGGTCTCCCAGTAGTAGTTCAAGTATGATTAAATTTCATCCAAAAACATAAATGAGAGAAACTCTAAGAAGCCTTGACAAAGTTTTCTGACATGTTAACCTGACATCAACCTCTATTTATTAGTGTGGAATGTAGGCCGAGGAAAATGTTGTCGAGAGAAAGGTTTGCCATGATCTTAAATGACCAACTACTGTCCTCCAAATCATCACACTTATGTTCAAGTCAATGGCGGCACTAGTAAAGCCAAGAGTAAATATAACACATTCCCACAGAATTATGGAACCACAACTAGAAGATGAATGATTGACTACCATCAATTTCTAATATTTCTAAGCTTTTCTTCATATTGGTTCACACATAAAACAATTTGGAATACAAAGAGAGACATTCTAAGCTTTTCTTTGTATTGGTTCACCATAGAACAATTTGGAATACAAAGAGAGCTAGCCACATCAGATATTGACAAACTTAAGAAGCTAACCTTGAATAAGATATATCGCTTTCACATGGTGAAATCTCTGGCGCTGATTTAGAAAGATCTTGTGCATCTTCTATTTCATGAATTCCAGCAGATGTTGCTGAGTTTGGAAGTCTACTGTGTCCTCCATTAAATCTGGATATAGGCGTATTATCGCTTTCTCGTAAAAAGTTGCCATCTGAGAGTGATCTCTTCATAAATGATCTATCATAACAGAAACAATGCTTGCTTAAAAAAAATATTAAGTTGTATATAACACAATCCATTTGAACAAAAATAATGCCAAAAAAAAGAGCTCAACTAGGACACTTTTAAAACTTATCCCTGTATGCATGCTAAAAAAATAATATGAATGTAAATCCATCTGTGTGTCAGACATGCAATTGGAGATTTAGAGATAGTTAAAAAGTCAGCGGCCTCCTGGTGTGAAGGATCTACAATTTAAGTCTGAATGCTATTATGTCTACACTAAAATATCTTAAACTGAGTCAAGGCCAATGACCCCCAACCCCCAAAAAAAAAATCCAGTTGGAGCAACTGGTGATAATTTTATAACATATATATAAATACCATAAGGGTGATACTTTTCATACACGAGTATGAAAAGTAATACTCATACCCAGATCATCAGTGCATAAAAGTGCAAAGGAAATACAAAAATACTACGACCTTTTGGTCAATATCATACGGAAACATAGAGAAATCATGGATTGCTTCTGTAACACCAAAAAAGTTAGAAATTATATAGCGTGACTTAATCATGAAGAATAATATGATTCCTGCCCACGTAAGAGTAGTTGTTTCTGACATACAAGAGGTGTCGGACACAATACTCCAAATCATGACAAGCTGACACTAAAAGACAAAGAAATAGAAATTCAAATACTACATGTAGTTGGTTAAAACACGTTTGACGCATTGTTTATTCAAGATTTATTTTCAGTGAAAACTTTGTGGCGGGGATTTATTCTCTACACAATGATTTGTAAGCTTAAAATTGAATTAGAATCATGGATAGTTTTCCTGTTTCATATTTACTTCTTAATTTGATCTCCCCCCTCCCACCCAAAATACTTGGAATACCAAAGCCACAAGCGAAACCTTCACTAACTCTTCTTGGTCCATAATTCATCATCATCATCTCTCTCTCTCTCTCTCTCTCTCTCTCTCTCTCTCTCTCCCCCCACCGCCACCATTCATCACACATGTCCTACAATTTTACTCAACAAGAATTCATGCATGATTTGCTTCGAGGTACAAGTTACAACAGCCAACTACTTACAACCAATTTCCCCGTTCTGCACTAGCAAAGATTGACCAGAATAACTTGGACGTCCATAGTGCCCAAATAAAGAGAACAGAAGCATAAAATCATAAAATGCACAGTCGATCTACTGAAAGCAAACAACTGAAATGCTTGTTTTTACTAACTGTCCCAATGATTAGATTTTTTTTATATTTAAGAAAAGGGTTGAGATGTGTTTTTTTTTCTTTTCTATTTTCTCAGACTAATCATCAAGAAACGTGGAGTTCTAATTAGGCCTGAATAGCTGAACGAAATATGAACTCATTGTTGATGGTGGAGCAGCATGAAAATAAAGCTAAGGAGACCACATATTTCAGTAACATTGTTTGTAATTACTATAGTTACACGCTAACAACAACAACAATAAGCCTACATCCCAAATTACTGTTGTCACACGATGCAAAATAATAATAACATGAATGAACTATATCTTGTACATAATAAGTATATATAGCTAGTTAAATAAAGTTTCAAGTACCTATTAGAAAATTGCATTAAATAATTCCTCTTTGAGCAATAAGCTCACAAGTCACACTTGGTATCGATCGGTTCCTCTAAGATTATGAAGGATGCGTGATTTTTCAAAGATCCATAGTATAAGATTAAAAAAAGAAACGAAAAAGGAATGAAAAAACTGATGATAAGAATACAGCCAACAGAAATTCACTTCATGCCACAATTTACTCATAACAGATCAGATCATCAGACTCATAATAATACCTTGTCTTTTCTACTAAAAATTCATTATCGCACACTGAAGGTTGCAAGTGTCCAAGGAACCTGCAAAAGCAGACATATATATTGCATGGTTATGAATTGGAAGTCAAAAGGAAAGATAATCAACTACACAAGTGACATGATTATTTTGCAAGCAGAAGAGGTAGAACCCACAGATTTATTGCATTTTGCTTTTGCTCGTCCATGTAGACATTGTTGTAGTATCTTTGAAGTGTTCTCAAGAGCTCATGTGATTGAGTTGCTGCCTTCCATTGACCTCTTATCCCAGCAAATATCTATTTAACAACATATCAAGTAATTTAAGTGAAGCAGACTGGTGCTGAAATTTATAGATAAAACGATGAATGATACATGCTCAAATGTATATCAAACTTTTGTAGCTAATGAGAAAGAGCATGCAAAACATTGGTTATAATATCAAGATGTAATGCACAATCCTAATTAGACTTTTCAAATTCCTGTTTCCGCCTAAGAATTCAGCAAAGTTTAGTGTCTTCATTCAAAGTGTTCCACTAGAAAATTGCAAGGTTTTTCCTGCATATCAACCCCACAACTTAGCTATTATATTGCATCCAAAACTTAATATTTTCATTTATCCCCTCCAAAACCTTACCATTATTCAAGTAATCCCATGTCTTTAGTGACATATAATCAAATTTAACTTGCTGTCATGGGTAAACTACTCGTGTTGTTTAAATGTTTAATTCTCTAAACTTTTCGAAAACCAAGACCCATTTCTCCATTTCTATTGATCGAGGAAGTTACAAATTCTTAAATTAAAAATTTGCTCATATACAGCCCATTCAATTTTTAATCACTAGAATACAACTATTGTAAAGCACTATCAAATATTCTTGATTTGTAAAACTACAATGAGAATCTGAACAACTAATAGGTTTAGGATTGATAAATGAAAACATAAAATTTATGGAGGGAAGTATAGAAAATAGCTAAGTTTGGGATGATATATAAGAAAATCTTAATATTATAAAGATTATTCCATACATGTACCTTATTGTGCGCAGCAGAACCACCATACTGTAGTGCAAGTGTATCACCCATCGCCTCATAAAAATCCATCAAGCTGTGAGCAAGAGGGGCATCTACATCGATTTTTGGAGAACTTCTAAAACCCAATGAATGAAGCTGATTCCCGAGTGCAGCTAACCCGTAGGCATATTGAGCAGCATTTGTGCGATCCAAGCAATCTATACAATTTGTTCGCAGGACACCTTTCTGAAACTTTGGCGATTTAACCAAACAACTTTCAGTATTTTCACTTCTTGATAAGCTATTAGAATTAGCTGCACCATCAATGTTATGGCTGTCATTGTGATGATTGCTGTCTGCCAATTCATTAGCATCATCATTCCTATAAAAGTACCATACATCAAATTGTTATGAACAGCTTTATCCAAAAATTTAAGGGTAAAATTTTGCTATAGACCCTTTACTATCACTGTTTTCACTAAGCACCACAGCGTTTTTTTTAAATTATAGTAAGCTCCCTTGAAATGCTAAACTTAAGGGAGTTTTAATTAAGATTCAGAAAATTCCTTAAACCAAAATTTAAGGGAGTTTATCATAATAAACAAACTTCAAGATACTTTAGTGCAAAAAAGATAATTAAGGGTAGTCTAGTGCAATTTACTCAAAAGTTTAAATTGTTACGATGTGGTATAATTATGTATTTCAAACTATGATGACACTTATCTCCCTCCCGTGGGTATTTGCCCAAGCAAACATTTTGCTTATAAAGATTAGAATAAATAACTATATTATTAAAATGAGCATGATGTTTGGCCCTGGAAACATATTGTTTGACCTTATGACCTCTTGCAACCTGGTGATTTCATACCATGTCAAGAACCATTTTACTGAAAAACATAAGTTGTTGGATTATATATATATATATATATATATATAGAGAGAGAGAGAGAGAGAGAGAGAGTAGGAGGGAATTTCCTTTTATGGCGTCGAAAAAATACAACCTCCACCATTTTTTCCGACAATCGGCACCCACCATCATCATCGTTATCATCTAAGATGTGTATACACCAAATTTCATGTAATTCCACCACTTTTTCACCGTTGAATTAGTAATGTAAAAAGTTCTATTGTCGGTAAACCATTAATTTTGCATCAACTAAATCAATGGTGAAAAAATGGTATAATCACATCAAATTTGGTGTATCCACATCTTAGATGATAAAGATGGAGGTGATATATGCCGATCGTCGAGAAAAATCATGAAGGATGCATTTTTCCGACACCATAGGAAGAAATTCCCTCTTATGGCACCTTTTCTCATTAACCTCATATATATATATATATATATATATATATATATATATATATATGAAAAAAAGAAGCCCAACGAGGCGTTTTCGTTAGGGAGCGTCAATAATCTATATCCTCCATGATTTTTTTTTGACGATCAGCACCCATCATCATCATCTTTGTCATGTAAGATGTGGATACACCAAATTTCATGTGATTTCACCATTTTTTCACCGTTGAATTAACAATATAAAAAGTTCTATTGTCAGTAAATCGTTGATTTTTCACCCACTAAATCAACGGTGAAAAAGTAATGGAATCACATGAAATTTGGTATGTCTACATTTTATATGATAAAGATAATGGGTGCCAATCGTCGAAAAAACCCATGAAGAATATATTTTTTCGACACTATACGAGAAAATTCCATCCTATGGCACATTTCCTCTATTATTCCCATATATGTACCAACCACAAAATCTTAATACTTTCCTTATATTTTCCTTTCTTTAAGAAATTCCTCTTTTCTTTGTAACACTTATATATTTATTTATTTCCTTTCAAATAATAAATATGATCCATTCTTGTATATCTTGGTCATCACATTGCATCGCTATTCCACGGGTCACTTGTTCGAACCCCGACTAAATTAATTTAAATTTATTTTAAATCCCTAAGTTTTAAAATCATATCATATTTTTATAGCCAAATATTTATTAATATTTTAAGAGAAGAGAAAAGATTTTCCTTTAATAAAATTTATTTGTTTATTTTAATTAATTTGTTTGTTATTTGGATATATTTGTTTTGACTGTTTTTTTATTATTTTGATTTTGGGGGATTGATAGGATTTTAATAAATCTTAATCCCTTAACTTTTTTCTTTTCTGTCGTAACTCAAAAGGTAAAAAAACACCGTGACTCCAAAAAAATTATTCTCCTCTGTCCTCTCTGTCATTTCTGATCTGAAATTCGACGACGAGAGAATCAAACGAAGGTAGACGAAGACCCATCTCCTCGTCTCGATCTAATTGAGGCATTTTTCGCCTGTTAAGAAACGATCATAAATCGTTTTTTATCGTAAGTCTCCTCTTCCTCCTCATTTTTTCAGTTGCACAAACCCTTGCCATGTCTATTGTATATTAAATTGTTTCATATTCTCATTCAAACAATCATATAATTACTATATTAAACTAGACTATACTAGTAGTTGGTCTGATACACAATATACATTTACCCATCAATATTGTAATATACTCATAATGCTATCTGAACATTAATGACATATTTTAAACAGTAATATAACAACAGTGTCTAATATATGAAACTCTAATATAAATACATATTGTCTTATAATATATCACTCATCAATGAATATTTAATGTTTAAAATATACTTTGTTGTATTAGTATATAAGTGTTTTATTTACACAAGTTAACTATCACAAGAAAGATGTTTCATATTTAATAAATAAGACTTTTTCGTTTTAAATCAGCACACATGATTATATAGTTACTTAATACAAAATATAAATGTACGCAAGATTTTAAGTCTAATATTATGATAGTTTTTACTTAAGATGGAATGTGTAAACAACATTAATACATTATAGATGTATTATAACATATATTTGAACAGTGTTTTTGTTGACTATTTTATTACGAGTCTATTGATTAAGTAGTCAAACATGTTTTTATATAGTTATATAAGTTATATAAAATTATTACGTTTTTAATATATTGCTAAAAGCACAGTTCTAATTCAATTATAAGTTCTTATTTGTGGTCATTATTTATCGTATATCTAAGATTATTTGATACATAATGTCAATTGAAGTGGTGTTATTTAAATTTTAGCTCATTAAATACTTTTATTATACTTGTCATTATTTAATATGTTTACTCTTTTACAAGATCTCGCTATATTAGTATCTAGCGTGTTCAAAATTAATTTTGAGACATAGTTGAGTGCTTTTATTTCATACCTTATGTTTCCACACCCTATATCACGGGCGTGATGCCATGAAATTATTGTTGATTTATTTTTATATGATTGCAACCTTATATTATATATATACATATTATATATATACATATATTTTGCATTTCCTCTTGAATTATACACGACTCCTTGAATACATAAACTCGTGAACCCATGAACCTGAACTATTTTAAGTATTCATAGTCTTGTGCTAGCATTTGCGACAAGCTCTAAAATTCAATAAACAAGTGACATAGGGGTGATGCAGCTCGAAGAATGGGAGTATTTATATGTAACAAGAGATCATACATTATTTTGCATTACATATAAATCTTGAATCTCGTGAATCATGTGTTGCCGTAGTTCTAGACATAGACGGAAGCCAACTTACATGGTCATGTAGCCGTGTTTCGTCGATGTAAAATGAAGAACTTATTGATCAAGACTCCCCCGGTATTCCTGTCGTGTAGCCGTATTTCGTCGGTATAAAACAAAACATTTTGATCAGAAATCTCCTGTCGTGTAGCCGTGATTTCGGACATAAACAGAAGCTAACTTACATTGTCGTGTAGCCGTGATTCCAGACATATGTAGCCATGTTTCGTCGGCATAAAACAAAACACTTGCGGATCAAGAGTCTCCCACTATTCCTATCGTGTAACCGTATTTTGTGGGCATAAAACGTGACACTCTTGTCAGAAGTCCACTATCGTGTAACCGTGATTCCGGGCATTGACGGAAGTTAACCCTCATTCATGTTGTTCCGTGGGACTAACGGAATACTCTTGAAACCTAGTCCAACATCTTTGCTAGACTAATACGAATGTTAGATAGATTATGCCATGCAACTTTACCGCTCTACATGTATAGTTACTCATACTTCATGGACTATTTGTGAAC
This sequence comes from Agapanthus africanus, assembly GCA_030015575.1. Classification (NCBI taxonomy): domain Eukaryota; kingdom Viridiplantae; phylum Streptophyta; class Magnoliopsida; order Asparagales; family Amaryllidaceae; genus Agapanthus; species Agapanthus africanus. The sequence goes on from CM057343.1 coordinate 635,821,370, forward strand.
ACTTCCCTTTCTAGATATCCTTCCTTATTCATGTATCTTCGTCATGTTCGTGTTCTTCATCTTAAATGTCTTTTTGTTTTCAAATTTAAATCCGTTTGGAAGACTTACATGAGCTTTAGCTCTTTGACGGACATTTCTTTCCTTTTTGATTGAAATGTTCCTTAGGTTTAGAGGCAGAACAGGATACAAAGGGAGAGCGGGACATTACCACAGAAGACTTGGTACATTTCTCAAGCCAAGCCGACTTCTAATCTTTACTATTTCTAGATGTTCGTTTTTTAGTCTTGTTTTCCCTTGATTATTAATAAATGCCTTAATTGTTCATAGTTTATTTTTATGTAAACTCTTATTTGCATTATCTGGGATGCAATAACTGTTAGATATTGTTTATTTATTACGAAAATTCTATTGCTCTTATGATATTATAGCTTGCCAGACGCTTAGCGTATCTATATCGAGGGTGCGTGCTTCTCGATATGAATACGTTGCGGGCCTCGTCGCGTCTCCGCCATAGTCTTTTGGGAAGCAGGGCGTGTCAGGTTTTTTGGTGCCCCATGCAGCTCAGTTCTATATGACCACTGAAAGCAGATGATATAAGAATTTAAAAATCCAACAGTATTTAACTTTTCCTTTGAATCTCATACCATCCTTTGAATCCATCTTGAACTTCAATTTCAACTTTCTTGGAGATCATATCTCGAGACATCTTGTAACTTTTGGTTTCTTAAATTTCTGTTGGTTCCTTCCTTCCTTACTTCTTTAAGATCGTCTTTCCTGCATCCTTTCTTTCGAATAGAATATCGACAATCGGGAGCGTGAAGATGACTTGCGATGACGTTATCTTTGGTTTTTCTTGCCCTGTTATAACATACACTTCGATAGAATTTTGGAGACGAAATTCTTTTAAGGAGGATAGACTATTAATGACTGCACCACAGTTTCATTCTTGAATCTTATTCTCTTGAATCCTTCTGCATATTCTCTGACGATCATATCTCGACGAAAAGGAAACGAAAGTGCGAAACTTCATTTCTTGTTTATATGTCTTCCTAGTTCATTGTATCGCGATCCATACCATCTTTGACTATCGTCAAAGAAGGGTAGTGTTTAAGATTTCCAATCGCTCGACATTCGTATTCGGAAATCATTTAAGCTTCTGGTCAAATTACTTTATTGCTTGCAATCCTTGGATCATCCCCTACTTGCTTTCGAAAATCCTCGACTTTCCGTTATTGTATCACATCCTATTAGAGCAATAACTAATGGGGGTGTGAATACAACAAGTGACCGCGTTGTCGTTACTATTTACTTGCCTAGTTGTAGCAGGCCCCTTGTGTAATTTCGAGTACGAAATTATTTTAAGGAGGGTAGAATGCAGCGACTGCAAAATCCAAGTACTTTTCTTGTATTTTCCTTTCTTCAAAAAATACCCATTTTCTTTGAAACACTTGTGTATTTATTTATTTCCTTTTAAATAATAAACATGGTCCATTCTTGCATATCTTGATTATCACATTGCATCGCTGTTCCACAGGTCATGTGTTCAAATCCAACTAAATTAATTTAATTTAATTTTAAAACCCCAAGTTTTAAAATAATATTATATTTTTATAGCCAAATATTTATTAATATTTTAAGAGCAGAGAAGAATTTCCTTTAATAAAAAATAAAGTTTATTTGTTTATTTTAATTAATTTGTTTGTTTTAATTTATTTGTTTATTATTTGGATATATTTGTTTTAACTGTTTTTTTATTGTTTAATTTTGGGGGATTGATAGAATTTTAGTAAATCTTAACTCCTTGACTTTTTTCTTTTCTGTCGTAACTCAAAAGGGAAAAAAAACACCGTGACTCCAAAAAAATTCTTCTCCTCTGCTCTCTCTGTCATCTTCGATCTGAAACCCGACGACGAAAGAATCGAACGAAGGAAGATGAAGACTCACCTCCTCGTCATCGAGACATACTTCTCCTGTTAAGAAACGATCCTAAATCGTCCCTTTATCTTAAATCTCCTCTTTCTCATCTTTTTCGATTGCACAAACCCTTGCCATGTCTCTTGTATATTAAATTACTTCATATTCTCATTCAGACAATCATATAATTACAAGTAGTTGTTATGATACACAATATATATTTACCCTTCGATGTTGTACTATGCTCATAATGCTATCCAGACATTAATGACATTTTAAACAGCTATATAACAGCAGTGTCTAATATATGAAACTCTAATATAAATACATATTGTCTTATATTATATCACTCATCAATGAATATTGTTGTGTTAGTATACAAGTGTTTTGTTTACATAAGTTAACCATCACAAAAAAGATGTTTCATATTTAATAAATAAGACTTCTTCGCTTTAAATCGGCACACGTTATTATACTTAATACAAAATATAAATATACGCTAGATTTTAAGTCTAATATTATGATAGTTTCTACTCAAGATGGAATGTGTATACGATGTTAATACATTATATATGTATTATAACGTATATTTGAATAGTGTTTCTATCGACTATTTTATTACGAGCCTAACGATTAAGTAGTCAAACATGTTTTTATATGGTTATACAAGTTATATAAACTTATTACGATTTTAATATATTGCTAAAAGCACAGTTTGAATTCAATTATAAGTTCTTATTTATGGTCGTTATTATTTTTGCTCATATATCATATATCTAAGATTATTTGATGCATAGTGTTAATTGAAGCGGTGTCATTTAAATTTTAACTCATTAAATACTTGTATTATACCTGCCATTGTTTAATATGTTTACTCTTTTACAAGATCTCACTATATTAATATCTAACGTGTTCTAAATTAGTTTTGAGACATAGTTGAGTGCTTTTATTTCATATCTTATGTTTCCACACCTTATCTGTTGCTTGGTCTACCGCGCAACGGCTTTCGCGCTAGGCACTCACTCCGTTGCTTGGTGTCATTCCATGAAATTGTTGATTTACTTTTATATGATTGCAACCTTATGTTATATAAATACTTATATTTTGCATTTCCTCTTGAACCATACATGACTTCTTAAATACATGACTCCTTAATACATGAACTCGTGAACCTATGAATCTAACATGAACCTGAACTATTTCAATTATTCATAGTCTTGTGCTAGCATTTGTGACAAGCTCTAAAATTCAATAAACAAGTGACATAGGGGTGGGGTAGCTCGAAGAATAGGGGTATTTATGTGTAATAGAGGATCATACATTATTTTGCATTACATATAAATTTTGAATCCCGTGAATCTCATGTTGTCGTGGTTCCGGACATAGACGGGAGCTAACTTACATGGTCGTGTAGCCGTATTTCGTCGGCATAAAATGAAACACTTGCTGATCAAGAGTCTCCCGCTATTTCTGTCGTATACCCGTGTTTTGTCGGTATAAAACGAAACACTCTAATCAGAAGTCCCCTGTCGTGTAGCGGTGATTCCAAGCATAAACGGAAGCTAACTTACATTGTCGTGTAGCCATGTTTCGTTGGCATAAAACGAAATGCTTGTGGATCAAGAATTCCCTGCTATTCCTGCCGTGTAGCCGTGTTTCGTTGGCATAAAACGAGACACTCTTGTCAGAAGTCCCCTGTCGTGTAGCCGTAATTCCGGACATTGACGGAAGTTAACCCTCATTCATGTTGTTCCGTGAGATTAACTGAATACTCTTGAAAGCTAGTCCAACACTTTTGCTAGACTAATACGAATGTTAGATTATGCCATGCAACTTTACTGCTCTACATGTATAGTTACTCATACTTCATGGACTATTTATGAACACCTCACTTTCTAGATATCCTTCCTTATTCATGTATCTTCGTCATGTTCATGTTCATCTTATATGTCTTTTCGCTTTCACATTTAAACCCTTTTGGGAGAGTTACATGAGCTTCAGCTTTCTGAAGGACATTTCTTTCCTTTTTGATTGAAATGTTTGTTAGGTTTAGAGGCAGAGCAGGATACAAAGGGACAACATGACATTACCACAGAAAACTTTGTACATTTCTCAGGCCAACCCGACTACTAATCTTTACTATTTTAGATGTTTGTTTCTTAGTCTTGTTTTCCCTTGATTGTTAATAAATGCCTTAATTGTTCAAGGTTTATTTTTATGTAAACTCTTATTTGAATTATCTGGGATGTAATAACTGTTGGATATTGTTTATTTATTACGAAAATTCTATTGTTCTTGTGATATTATAGCTTTGCCAGACGCTTAGCGTATCCATATCGAGGGGGCGTACTTCTCGATATGGATACATTGCAGGTCTCATCACGTCCCCGCCATAGTCTTTTGGGAAGCGGGGTGTGACAATATATATATCAAGCTGATTAATGTATGGCAACAGTTGAATTAGAAAATAGTAAAATAAAACTTAATTGCCGTGCATATTTGAAAATCACTCACAAGAAAATAGGCCACTTCAGAGGATTCTGAAGCCTTGAAACTGGCATCATTTGACAATAGAAAAAGCCTGTTTGATTCAAAGCACATGCAGCAACTTTGCCCAACATTGCTAGCACCTTTGTAGCATTGCTGAAGAATAAGGATTTCTTCGAAGTTAGAAACTTTGCTTTAGACAGGAATAATCATGGAAATAGAATTCAAGTTAAACGATATGTGCAAACAAGACAGGTCGTAGCAATGTTGGCTTCATACCTTCTAGAATGTTTGTTAAGATCCCAATGTAAGAATTTCAAATGATTTTCCTCTGACAAATCTTTATTTATTGTATCGATTGCATTGGAGAATTCTTCATGAAGTATAGATTCTCGAGGCCTCTTTTCTTGTGTCTGCTTATATTTAATCATCAAAGCAAAAGAAAGAAGAAAGATAGCTACATTAGCTAGCTAATAAAAAACAATGGAATATATAACCTATTATGAGCTGTTTATAGAAAGAAATACCTTAATCAAGTTTACAATAACTATTGGGTTTCCATATCTCTTAACAAGATTATCAAAATGAAGCCGGGTGGCTTCATAATTCCTGTCCTTTCGCTGCACTGAAGAAAGGGAGTGAATGTTATGACGAATATATAAATTAGGCTTAATTTTCATTCAACTACCAAAAACTATATCTTTGTCCACTAAGCCACCAAAATTTTATAAATTACAAGGAACTACCAAAATGTATCATATTAAAAGATATCTGTTTTTCAGTAATTACACCCATTTCCTAAAAAATTAACAGCATTAACAGAATTTATTGAATGCTGTTATCATAGTATAGAGATAATCCGGTATTGTTACCACGAAAGTTTTGGAAGTAATCATTAATTTACAATGTTTTTGGTAGTTTAATGAAAGTAAACCTATATATTACTACGTTCTTACTAGAAAAGGTTTAAAACTTACGGAGAATATCAGGCTTAATATTGAGCGGGGAAGTTTCCTGAGACCAATAAAGGGGGATTGAGCCCCTATTCTGCACTATTGAACTTATTCGTACTGGAATTTCTCCAGGTCTGTCTTCAAAAACTATTTGTTCGGTCTCCACATCATTTGCTACATCTCCCTTCTCATTAACTCCACGTTTTAAATACCTGATTTATAGAAAAGGTGGGTATCTTACAAGGTCGGAGTGACAAAATAAAAAAGAAAGGGCATATATATTTACTATAAATAGTTGTACATTGTAGTTTATGTAAACAAAGCTATCAAACGATAATTTAAAAATAACCTGGTGCCGGCATAATGGCGTGAGCGCCTAGCAATGAGTGCCAAATTAAAATCTTTCCCAGATATTGAAAACTTGGCCTGAATAGAGAGAAATATATCTGTAAGCATAGTACTATGAATTGTGATTCAACGGGAATATAAAAAATAATACCTTTCTTCTCAATGTAAGAAAACCAAATCAAGTTAAATCTACACGTGAAGCAAAACAAACTGCTTTGGAAGCAGAGAGGTCTCTAAGTTTTCAGGTAATTATAGAATGACTTTATAGAGAACCTTGAAACGAAGAACGGAAAATATGTGAATGGTCTGTTACACTAGTTCAAAAAGTAAGGTTTATAATTGGACAGGAACGCTGTCAAAAATATATTAGCAGCAATATGCAACAGAATCATCAAGCTGAGTCAAGAAAAAGAAATATGAGGCAATGGATCACCCTGTATATTGAATAACAGAGACTGATGTACTAAGATGTTTCCATATGCATCATGCCTTGACATGTCATATCCCATTTTGACACACTGCAAGTTGTACAAAGTGTTGCATTAACCTGTATTCTAGTAGCAACAATTGATCAAGTCTACCCAAAAGTTATAATATGCCTTCTTGATCCTCCAATAGGACTTTTCTCATGGTTTATAATAATACAACGTCCCAGTAATGAAAACCCAGAAAATCTACAAGTATGTAATTATGCAAGCAATAGACATAGAATGCGCGCGCGCGCGCGCACTTTACAATATTTGTTTAGATTGATTTCTCAATAGTTTTGGTTATAACTTACAAGGCTTAACGTCCACATTATTCACAACTAACAAGGCTTTTCTATCCACATACTATGTAATACTATTGAACATCCCAAACTTCAGTTCTATAATATTTTCTAGCTCTATAAATTTACTTATCAGTAGAAGCACTACTCAAACTTAATCATTTCTAATGCAGTTGCCTTGTTCTTTATTTTAGTAGTGACATCATTAACAGGATTTATCGTTACGAGTAACAATTCATTTATTTACTTATGATTTCAACCATCTGTCACTAGATAGAGATGGCCCGTTATGTCCTTAACATGTCAATATAATCTGCATCTTCAAGTTCATTAGTATATGCAACCAAACCTTCATCCTACCTTAAAAGAAACGTGTTGTTTATGAAATGCAAATTAGGTTGGGTAATTTTTGTGTGTGCGCTATGATATTGTCGAAAGATTTGCAAAATTAGTCTTTAAGTAGCTCCTTGATTAGAGGGAGGGAGGGAGGGAGACTTCCAAAATGAACCGGTACATTTCACATTGCCATAGGCATATATGGTACTTACCTACATAAAATACCATTCAAATTTCCCATCAAAATATGCAAAAAATTATAAGATCAAAAGGAAGTCATCATGCAAGACTTTTCTATTATTTTGGAAGACTTGGAAAATTAAATCATCTTTCACAACCTTACTTGTTTAAAATAGCCATACACCATAGCTACTGTCCACAAAGTGTTTTTGAGAAGATTTCGTATTCCACGTGTCAAGAACTCATTCCAGACAAACATGGTTTCATAAAGATCTTGTCTTGTCTCACCATCACATAAGGTTTTCTGAAGACTACACATAACATTGTATGAGTAGCTAAAGAAAAAGTCCTTTGTTAGATCAACCGAGCATAGAAGCTTCTTGTACCTATACGGGCAACGATAACAAAATCACAACATGATACTGTAAGAAGATTGAATGACAAAATAAAGGTACTAAAAGTTGAAGATTATAGTTGTCGAGAATGTGGATAACATGGTTCCACATCTAAGCAATATATGAGATGGGCTCTTAGAGCCCAGTTCTTTCTTTATTAAAAAAAATAGAGGGGGGGGGGGGGGATCAAAAGCAAAATGAGTTAATTGCACAAACCCCCATGTAGGTTATCCCATACAGCATGCAAGCACCCCTCTACTCATCAACGTAAACCCTTTTAAACACTCAAATCCAACTCTAAACGACTCAAATGATTGTCTAAATTAACTCTTGAACTTGTTTGTGTTGTTTAAAATAAACTTGGAGTGTATCTCTGCATTTTTGTTCATGAACAAAGGAGGTGTCACGATAATAAAACACTTAATTGGGTATAAGTGCTATACACGGTAACCTACATAAGGGCTTGTGCAATTAACAATCGAAAACTTTTGCAACTTAGGCATATGTACCTGTTTTCATCCTTAGAAACAGACCAAAAAGTAGGATTTCGAAGGGCGACCAATTCACTTTTGGCGACAGCATACACCATATGACCACAAATCGAACCAATTTCCTTTCGCTCTGTAATAAGCAGCATATAGTATGGCCCAAGAAACTTGATAAATCCTGGGTAAATAAAAATGAAATATGAAACATATCATAGAATTTGGTAATAGAAAAGGAATGGGAATTAAGAGACTACATTGAAACATATGAAGGACAATAATAAGGAAGAACATACCAACAATACCATAACAACTGGTAACGAATTTTAGACCCCCGGTTGGCATGTTCTCTTCATGTATATGATTTAAAAGTTCATTGCATTCACTTTCTGAGTAGGTGATGGAGTCCTCGTGGATGTTAAGCTCAGAAGGTTCCGACCTATTAATTGTTAGCACCCGCCAAAATGTTCCACTCTTGTCGCTTCCGACCATATAAAAATTCTGTGAATAAATAGCGCATTATAGAGAAATAAATTTCCCAAAGAGTGTATTAATTAATCAGTATAGCAGATTCTCATGCCGATATGTGACTAAACCTTATGCAGTCCCATTAAACCAATGTTCAATACAAAAATTTAACTTCGGTCTTCAAAATCTACTGACAAATTTATGTACATATGCTCTTTTCAAAAAAGATGTGATATACAAGTATGTCTTCATTTACACCATATGAAAGAGAAGCAATATAACCAGTTCCAGCATTAGTCCCAGCAAGAAGACAAATAATTAATAAATTTAAGTGTAAATTGAATCTCATTTTATTTGTCTGTTTTTATTGCAGAGAACAATTAACAGGTACATGACAAAAATAAAAAGGGAAATATAAAAAAAAATCCAATTTCACAACTAACAGGCATAGTATATGTATGCATTACACAACATATTTAAGAACATTAAAGGTTGATTTAAACATGAAAGCACCAACAGCTATCAAATTAATGCTGTCAAATACCAAATTTTACAAAGGAGATACCAGATATGCACTTTAATGGGCGAAAGTAGGGCGCGCGCGGGGGGGGGGAGCAGCATTTAACATCAAGCATACCCAAATGCAAATGAGTTAACATTCAAAGCTTTTAAAAAAATTCAACTTGAGAACATACAATTATCGAGATTAGTCGAATTACCAAGATTAAATTTTGATGAATTACCAATGAATGAATACAATTCAGAGCAACAACCAATGCCAAATTCAAATCCATAATGGTCCGAACTCAAGTAAATCACGGAAACAAACAACAAAAACAACAGAAAAATGCCAATATAATCAAAATTCAACAGGCTTCAAACAAATCACTCACCGACGCTGTCTCATAGAGACAAAACGTCTCGAGATAATATCTCTCTTCTTCGTGCTCCATTCTCATTGTCGGATCCCGAGCTCTTGGCTCGGGTCAGCTCATTCAAGCATCCGGATCCGAACCGACCCGCTAAAAGACCTCTCCTCCTCTAAAGCGATACCTCTGGAGGCCTCAAATGAAACATCAAATCTCTAAATCCCATTCAACGATGCGCCAAGATTCAAATTTGACGCCGCATATGGAAATAAAACCACTCGAATTGAAATGGGTATGCTATAATTGGAAGAAAATGAGAGCGATCAAGAATTTCCCTTTTTTTTTTAATGGAAGAAAACTTGGGGATTTTTAAGGTTTTTTTTTTGGGGTTAGGAGAAAGGAAGAGGAGAGATCTTGAAAACGAAGGAAAACCACAGCTCGAAGGAGACAACAAAAAATACAGCAAGTTTTAGAAGAAAGCGAAGGAAAATAGAATAAAAAAATAAAAATATAGTTTTTTGTTAAATTAGTATTATTATTATTTTTGCTTAGTTAGAGATGCGTAAAATGTGGCACAAATATAGTTACAAAATCAACAGATTTTTAGTTGAGTGTAACTGTTGCCGTTTGGTTAAATTTTTTGATTTGTAGCCCAATTTTTACCTTGATGTAACTGATTTATCGGTTGTTATTCAACCAATTTTGTCTAAATGTAACTATCGAAATTCAGAAACGCATCATCCATCATTCGCAATGTGATACATAGAGGGACAGTTGAGACAGTAACGAAAAATCAAATCCTATTTCTAAGGCTATTATCTTTTGTATGGGGTTCCATAGAATCATGGCGGAAGATTCATTCTTTTGTTAAGGCTGTAAATTTAGGATTGAATAATTATTGAATTATTATATAGTATTTTATTGATTGGACCAATTTATATCAATCCATTAACGAATATAATTTTGTTTCCCTGCCTAATCTAGATAAACTTGTTAAGAGTTTAACAACACTCAAATATTAGTCTAACATTTCACAATGTTTACTGTAACAAAAGACCAACGAAGGCTAAACCATTAAAGTCAAATAACTCTTGTTTTACACGATTTGTAGATTCTGATAACCCAAGCTGTGATGGATTTCTGGATCTCCTTCAGATGTTACCTTCCGTTGATCTGCTGCGAGCGCTGATGGATGGCTGAGATTGAATTTGGAGGGTTGCCTCCTGGAGCGTGTGGATCTCAATGGGTTTTATATAGTTGAGGCCGAACTACCTGCAAAGAAGTCCCGGGATGGTTGTGCCACTGAGGACCCTCCGACGATCAAGTTAAGCGGGGTATTTTGGCAGAGTAACGGCCTATTAGGGTAAAATTGGCTTACCTGAGTCGTCTGAGAAAGAGGTTTATATAGTGGCAGCTATAGGCAGACGGGCGCGAGATTCACGCAGGCCGTTACGCCCCTGGCGTCCCGCCCTTGTGATAGGCTGGATTCCCCATTAATGATGAGATGTGCTCGTTAATGGGGGATCATGATGGCGTGGAACGCGGGATCATAGGCGGCGGATATCTCGCGTCTGGCGAGATGCGCGGAGCCGTGGCGGAGACGTCTGTGATCGGTGCTATGGGTCGGTCGGTGAGATCGAGGAAGATAAGCTCGGCAGGAGGCTCGGGAACGAGCGGGAGGCCGAGGCATCTTGGTTCTGTGATTGCTCGGAGGCGAGCTGGGGATGGTCTGAAAGGCCACCGAAGGTCGGTAACACCCCCGGTGCGCAGGCCCGGGGTATGCTTCCAACATACCGTTCTTGATCCTTTCTTGTAAGCTCCGGGACATGTCGTCTGCCATGTGTCATGATCTGCGGAGTCACCGATATCGATCATCATCATTAGCCCCCCACTCTCTTCTCGACCTGTTCCTGGGTCGAGTCGAGAGTGGTCTGATGGGTCACCCGGGGTGAGCTCTTATTTGAAGATATCGTCGGTACGTATTCCCGGGCAGTTAGTCGTATTTTCCTGATGACGTCAGCGGATCAGGAAAGAGATCTCGCATTAAAGTGGAAGCGCCGGTTTGCGCGTACGTTCGTCGAAGCGACAGCCCACGTGTCTGGCGCTGGTTGGCTGATGAGAAGGGCCGCAGGTGTTCCCGCGCCCGATGGGACGCGTCCAATATGAGTGCGACAGGTAGAATGTTGTCGGCCGTTGGTTGTGAAGCCATGTTTTGGCGGGAGGCGATCGGAGCCGTAGGATGTGTACGCCGGCAGCTATAAATAGAGGCGTGATTCCAATCAAGGCCCATACCTCACCACAATTTCCTTGTCCCTAGTCATGTTAGCTCGGCGCTCTTCTCCTCAGGTCGGATTCATTGCGTTCTCTCTTCCGAGGACTCATCCCTTTGATCAGGTTAGATGTCTTCTACCGAAGAGTCTGTAGAAATAGTCCGGGAAGAGTCTTGCGAGTCCTCTGTAGCTTCCTCTTCTTCTTCTTCCTCTGCTTCTTCCTCGTCTGAGTCGGAGTCCCCCTGCGAAGTTAGGGTTAGTCATGCTTCCCGGGGTCGTGCGACGGGGCGGTGCCCAGAGCGCAGGTCATGGATGCTCTTGGCGTGTCATCCACGCTGAGACATGTGGATGAGCTCGCCACCATCCAGACTCGTTTCCACATTCCTTCCGGCTACTCGCTTCGTCTGACCGAGGAGGGGGAGAGGGCAGACCAGGTACGGGGTAAGGAGATTGCCTTATACCTAGAAGCCTTTTGGGCTGGGATGCGCCTGCCCTTCTCCCCTGAGGTGAGCGCGGCGTTGAATTATTCTGAGTTAGCCTCGGTCCTGTTAGTGCCGAACTCTTGGAGGATTCTCCTCGGGTTCCTAGTCCGGTTGAAATTATGTCCGATCCCTTTCAGCCGGAGTCTTCTCGTTTCTTCTCTCTGCTACAAAAACCAGCTCGGCACTCGCAGGGCCAAGCCGAGTTGGGTATACATCTCTTTTAGAAAACACCGAGGAGGTGCTGCCGGGTCGGGGGTCGTCATAGTACCTTCTTCCATTCACGAATGGAAAAAGAAGTTTTTGTTTGTTGGGCCGCCCGAGGGTGAGGATTGGCTTGTGCCCGTCCAGTGGTACATGGCCAACTTCCCGCGGGTGGGGCGATCGAATGATCCCGACGCGATGGCGGTGTTGGAGTGGGAGCCCCTCCCCCAGGCTGATGTGTTGCTGTCTGAGCGGGCCCTCGGTTAGGCCGGGCTCAGCCCCGCCCAGTTCGCGGGTAAGTTAGGAGTTTTCAAGTGACCTTTTTAGACTTGTGTGTTCTTTCACTTTTTCTGGCATTGTTGACTCCTTTGTACTTTTGTCTTATGCAGATCCCATGGACCTAGGCAAATTTCGGGCAGATCTGGTCGAACAGAAGAAGAGGAAGAAGGCTGGAGACGCCGGCCCTTCTCGTCCGTCGTCAGCTCCGGCTCCACCGGCAACCGCTCCATCCAGGTGCTCAAGCACGCCCCGAGCCCCGGAGTCCAGCCAAGCGCTGAGCCGAAAACGTGCTCGGGAGCAAGAACCCCGGGCTCCGGAGGTGGGAGGTGATACTGGCTCCTCTGCGTTGCTCCTTAAGAGGTACCATAGGACGGTGCCCCGTACCCCGGCTTCCCCGATCATTGTGGATGAAAGGGAGCTTCGCTTCGAGGCGTCCTCGGGGCTTTGCGTCGCCGACAGCCTGCTCTCGGAGATGGAAAGGTCGACCGGAGGCAGAATCCCTCAGGGGACCCTCCGGGCCCAAATGGCGGTGCAGGTTAGCATTCGCACCATACTCGGGTCTTCATTCAGTATTTTTGTTCGCGAGATTGGGTGCCCCCTTTCCTTTTTAACCCTCTTTGTTTTCTTCAGGTCCTTCAGCACGCCGCCCTCGTCGGCAAGATGGAGGACGAGGAAATTGCCCCGGCAATGCAGGCAGCAGGCGAGTTCTCCTCGTGGGAGGAGAGCTCAACGCTGAAGCTGCAAGTGGTGATAGAGAGGGTCGCTGCCCTCGAAGACCGGATGGCGGCCAGGGATCGGGAGATCGCCAAGCGCTGAGAGGCCACCCGAGCCGCTGAGGCCCAGTTGAAAGATTCTACGGTGCTTGTCGCCACCCTGAAGTAGACGACGAACACCCTCCGGAGGGAGAACATGGCGGCGAAGGAGGGAACGAGGCGTGCCGAGCTTCGAGCGTTGAAGGCGGTGGAGAGCTACAAGAAGTCGGACCAGTACTACACCGACCTCGCTGGAGCCGTTGTCGTAGTTTGGCACGACACCCTCGATGCCGGTCAAGGCCCTGATGCCGGAGTTTCCTGACGGCGAGCTCCGGGGTGAGTACCCCCTCGAGGATGAAGCGCGGGGGAATGCCCCCGGAAGCGTTGTAGGGGGAGAGGCCCCTGGTGGGAGCGTTGGGGAGAAGTCGGTCGCCCCGGCCACCGGCGCCGAGACTCTTGCGGTGGGCGCCGACCTTCAAGATGCCACCTTGGTTGTCGCAGTGGAAGCGCAGCTCATCGAGGTTCTCCCCGGCCCCGAGGGCTGAACTTCCTCACCTCCTTATTTTCTTTGCTCTAAAATTTTGTAAGCCTCCGGGCGTTTTTGTAAGGCTGGGGAGCCTATAGTACCTCTGTAAAGACCTCCTATTTTGGTGAATGAAATCTTTTTGCAGTGTTGTTTGCATGCACATTTTCCCTTTGTTTGGTGGCAAAATTTTTTATTTGCGCGGTACTGCTTTCATGATGCGTTAGGTCGGAGACCGGTTTTTCATATGGCGATCGTGCGTTGAGTTGAACTCAACCATTTGCCAATTCTGCAAAGGCCGGCGCAAGGTCGACATCTCCATGGCCCCGAAGTCGAGATAGAGATCGCTTATTAAAGATGTGCCAGAAGTCGAGCAGTGAAGCTGCTCGGTGGCCTCTTGATGAGGACTTGGATCCTTGGCGTCGGTGGGTAGTGGACTACCAGATATGGATGGACCGAGCAGGGTAGTTACTCGACGGCCTCTTGATGATGGCTTTGATCCTTGGTGTCGGTGGGTAGTAAACTACCATCCATGGATGGACCGAGCAGGGTTGCTGCCCAGTGGCCTCTTGGTGAGGGCTTTGATCCTTGGCGTCGGTGGGTAAGAAATTACCAGCCAAGAATGGACTGAGCAGGGTAGCTGCTCGGCGGCCTCTTGATGAGGGCTTTGATCCTTGGCGTCGGTGGGTAGTGAACTACTAGCCATAGGTGGACCGAGCAGGGTTGCTGCCCGGTGGCCTTTTGGTGAGGGCTTTAATCCTTGGCGTCGGTGGGTTAAAAATTACCAGCCAAGGATGGTCCGAGCAGGGTAGTTGCTCGGTGGCCACTTGATGAGGGCTTTGATCCTTAGCGCGGGAGGGTATGGAGAGGCCTGTTAAGGATGTACCGAGCAAGATAGCTGCTCGGTGGCCTCTTGATGAGGGCTTGGATCCTTAGCGCGGGAGGGCATTGAGAGGCCTGCTAAGGATGGACCGAGCATGATAACTGCTCGGTGGCCTCTTGATGAGGGCTTTGATCATTAGCGTCGGTGGGTAAGAAATTACCAGCCAAGGATGGTCCGAGTAGGGTAGCTGCTCGGTGGCCTCTTGATGAGGGTTTTGATCCTTAGCGCGGGAGGGCATGGAGAGGCCTGTTAGGGATGGACCGAGCAGGTTAGCTGCTCGGTGGCCTCTTGATGAGGGCTTGGATCCTTAGCACGGGAGGGCATTGAGAGGCCTTCTAAAGATGGACCGAGGAGGGTAGCTGCTCGGTGGCCTCTTGATGAGGGCTTTGATCCTTAGCGCGGGAGGGCATGGAGAGGCCTGCTAAGGATGGACCGAGCAGGGTAGCTGCTCGGTAGCCTCTTGATGAGGGCTTTGATCCTTAGCGCGGGAGGGCATGGAGAGGCCTGCTAAGGATGGACCGAGCAGGGTAGCTGCTCGGTTTGTCAAGGTTCTGTCCGATCTATCCTGGTGCGCGAACATCGGGAAGAGTAACCGTCGCGGGCGACATGTGTCATGAATGCATGGGGGGAGGTGAAGCATTTAGAAGAGCCGCGTCGCTCTGACTTCGGATCGCCGAGAAAGACGGGACATTCGCCGCATGGCGGTACAGTAGTGGAAGAAACGAGCGACTGTTGGACTCTTGGGGGCGCTGTGGGGCTGTAAAACGAAGCGCGTGTTGATCACTTATTTCTCCATCCCTAAAATGCAAGAATGGATGAATTCCCTTTCTCCATCCCCGAGATCATAAACTTCGAGGACGTATATCTGTATGACCAGCTGTGCTCCGAGGAGACGGTGCAGGCGGTGATCCGGCAGGTTGAGGATCATATTGGCCGCCTGCTCCACCGGCGGTCACCCCTTCTCCAGCTGCTGATGTACTCGATCTGGAGGGCATCGCCGGGGCTGCACAACCCCTTGTCCGAACAACTGAAGGACGAGGCGGCTGGCAAGCGGAGGTCGTTATGTCGTCTCGGCCTGATCTCGAAGAGTCGGCGGGACCGCTCGGTGGCACTCGTCCTCAAGTGTTACCAATTGAGGCATATCGCCGATAGGTGCCCGCTCGTGGAGCTTCCTGGCCCGTCCGTGGCCACGAGGGTTCGCGGACATCATCAGAGCCAGAGGTCCGAAGCGGCAAGGGCTCGGCCGGCGGAAATTTCCTCAGAGTATCACGATGAATGCTTCTTGCACCCCCTTCCCCCGCTGCTGTAAATTTTTTTTAAGAAATGTACGGTTGAGGAGCCTACAATACCTTTGAATAAATAAAATTCTCCTTTTTGCGATGCCCTATTGTTCCTTTTTTATTATTTAAATAGAAAGAACATTAGAAAGGTTTACACCGCCTTTGTGAAAGAAGAAATATACATGCATAGATATTATTTTCAGAGGTACAGCTTAAGCTTCTCAGCGTTGTAAAGTTGTGGAAATTTACGACCATTCACGTCTTGTAAACGATAGGCTCCGCCAGGCAGGACCTCGGAGACGAGGAAGGGACCGTCCCATTTTGGGGAAAACTTATGCAGCTTGCCTTGATCGATGAACTCGTTCCGCCAAAGGACTAAATCTCCGGTCTTGAAGAAGCGACGCTTAACTTGTGCGTTGTAGTAACGAGCGGTTTGCTGTTGATAGGCGGCAGCTCTGATCTGAGCTCGGTCCCGTTTCTCTAACAAGATGTCCAGGTTAGTTCGGAGGGTTGAGTTGTTTGCTTCGTCATCGAAATGCTCGACTCGGTGACTGGGGAGCCCGATCTCCGCTGGGACCATTGCCTCGATACCGTAGCAGAGGCTGAAAAGGGTCTCCCTGGTGAGGGTTTTCTTCGACATGCGTAGGGCCCATAAGACCTAGGGTAATTTCTCGACCCAACTGCCTTAGTGTCCTTCTAGGCGTGTCCGAAGACCTTGGAGGACGTCTCGGTTAGCGACCTCGGCTTTCCCGTTGCATTGGGGATGTGTGACCGCGATAAACTTCATGAGGATACGATATTCGCTGCAGACTTCCTTAACTTTTTCGTTTTTGAAATTTGTCCCATGGTCGGTGATGATACACAGCGGGATGTCGAACCGGAGTATCACGTTGTTCTGTAGGAACTTGATAGTCATGGTGGCGTCCGGTTTCCTTATGGGAATGGCCTCGATCCACTTCATGAAGTAGTCCGCCGCGACGAGGACATACTTATGCCCGCCCGTACCGTTAGGGAACTGGCCTATCATGTCCATTCCCTACTGGGAAAACGACCATGGGGAGGTTATGGCGGTTAGCTCGATAGCCGGAAGGCGAGATATGCTTCCATGAAGTTGGCAGCTCTTGCATCTCTTGACGAGCTTCTGGGCGTCCTGATGAATCGTCGGCCAGTAGTACCCCTGGAGCAGTGCCTTCTGGATTAAGGTGCGGGCCCCTTGGTGTGCGTCGCCGACCCCTTTGTGGATCTCACGGAGGATGTAGTCGGCTTCATGGGGGTCGACGGACCGAAGCAGGGACTAGGTGAAGGACTTCTTGTACATGTTCCCATTGCTCTAGACGAAATGGCGAGCTTTGGCTCGGAGACGGTGGGCTTCTCCCCGGTCTTCTGAGAGCGTATCTTTCCTCAGGAATTCCATGAGGGGCTTTCTCCAATCCCGGTCTTCTTCCCGGGCTGTGTACACTTAAAGTGGCGTTGCCCCGTCTTCCACGCTGGGCCATGGCAAGACCTCGAAGAGGATGTTCCTCTTGTTGTTGGACGTATAAGATGAAGCCAGCTTACTCAAGGCGTCGGCCTGGGCGTTTAGCTGTCTGGGGATCTGCTCTACCTGGACTTCGTGGAAGTCCTTTCGCAACCTCCTTGCCTCGGCCAGATACTTCACCATCAGAGGCTCCCGTGCCTTGAATCGGCTGGTCACTTGGCCCACGACTAGGGCGGAGTGGCTGCGGACCCGGATCGTTTTCAGCCCCAGTCCGAAGGCTATACGCAGTCCGGCCAGTAAGGCCTCATATTCCACCGCGTTATTTGAGGCTTTGAACCCGAGCTTCAGAGAGTACTCCATTTCTGCCTCGTTCGGGCCCCGAATGATGAGGCCGGCACCACAGCCTTCCTCGGTCGAGGACCCGTCGACTTAAAGGATCCAATCAGGGACGGAGTCGGGCTTCCCATCGACTAAGGGTTGAGCTGCAGGGGCCAGCGTGGATTCCGGCTCTTTGCTGGGGATGGTGTACTCGACGATAAAATCAACCAGGGCCTGTGCCTTGATAGCCTGCCTCGGGCGATATTTTATGTCGAATTGGGACAACTCCCACCTCCATTTCTCCAAGAGGCCAGAGGACTCTGGGGAGGCGAAGATAGCCCTCAAAGGCCACTCGGTAAGAACGAGGACGGTGTGCGCGTGGAAATAGTGCCGTAGTTTCCTTGAGGCCACGATGAGTGCCAAGATGATCTTCTCTATGGCTGGGTACTTCGTTTCCACGTCCTTGAAGACGTGGCTCATATAGTATACCGGCTTCTGGACTCTGTCGACCTCTCGGACGAGCACTGAGCCTGCAGCTTGGTCGGATACCGCTAGATATAGCGATAGCTCGTCCCCTTCAACTGGTCGGGTGAGCAGCGAGGGAGTCGTAAGGTGCCTCTTTAATTGCTCAAAAGCGGTTTGGCACTCCTCCGACCACTCGAAGCTTGGAATCTTCCTTAGAGCTTTGAAGAACGTGAGGCACTTCTCCCCAGACCTCGACATGAAACGACACAGAGCGGCTACCCGTCCTGTCAGCCGCATGATTTCGACGTTAGTCTTGGGCGCGGCCATGTTAAGTATAGCGCTGATTTTCTTCGGGTTAGCCTCGATTCCACGGTGGGTGACCATGAAACCAAGGAATTTTCCGCCGGTGACCCCAAATGCGCACTTGGCGGGGTTTAGTTTCATCTTGTATTTGCTGAGGACGTCGAAGGCCTCGCCCAGATTCTTGGCGTGTTCGTCCGATGAGACCAATTTGACGAGCATGTCGTCGACGTAAACTTCCATGTTCCTGCCGATCTGCTGCTTGAACATGCGATTGACTAAGCGTTGGTACATAGCTCCGGCGTTTTTGAGGCCGAAAGGCATCTCCTTGTAGTAGTATACCCCCCGGT
This sequence comes from Agapanthus africanus, assembly GCA_030015575.1. NCBI lineage: Eukaryota > Viridiplantae > Streptophyta > Magnoliopsida > Asparagales > Amaryllidaceae > Agapanthus > Agapanthus africanus. The sequence goes on from CM057343.1 coordinate 635,840,154, forward strand.
CCGTTGTGAATGCGGTGAGATCCTCGTCTGCCGGATTCATACGGATCTGGTTGTATCCGGAAAAAGCGTCCATAAAGCTAAATAGCTCGTGGCCTGCCAAGCTGTCGACGAGCTAATCTATCCGAGAGAGGGGATAGCTGTCTGTTCTCCGCCGAAAATCGGAAAGACAAACGTCTTGCCTGAATTTGGGGACAGATGCTATTTGGTTTTATCCGTCCACCTCTACGAAAATACCAAGTTGATTTATGGCACCGTATATCGGAGGTTTAGACGGATGCGGCCGTTGTAGCAGACTTCGTCAGATTCTCCCTCATTTGAGGGGTTTTTTATTATGGGGACGCTCTTCCCTGCAGGCACAAGCCCCTGCAGTTAATTACGCTACTGTATCGCGGTAACAATTTTCTCCTTCTCCAGATGGTCACTTTGTGTCGTGTGTGTTTATTTTATTTTTGGTTGCCCGTGGATTGTATACAGAGACTAATTTATGTTGTCGTCCGTATGGCGTGGATTAGTCCAAAATCCGTATTTTCTTAGATTTGGGTTTGGATTGGGTTTAAGGATCATTAATCTCATTGAGATTAATATCAACTTAAACGTTTGTTAAGGATACGTTAGTCTAATTTTAGACTAAGATCTACTTAACGGGGGTTCAGAATCATTTAGATCCGATGACAGAGCATTTGGGCTCTATCATTTTGGTTTAGGGACGTTGCGGTCCTAGAGTTTAAGGACATCACAGTCCGTAGAGTTTAAGGACATCATAGTCCATGGAGTTTAAAGACGACATAGTCTGTAGGGTTTAGTTTAAGGACGTTGCGGTCCATAAGTTTAAGGACATCATAATCCATGGAGTGTCTGGTTGTCGGGACCCGTCACCTTTCTGAAGACGTTGAAGAATTACAACGACACATATAAGAGGAATGAAGAGATGTACCCTTGAACCAATGTTGGTTGGAGGATCTATAGTCAGGTTTGGGACTAAGACTAATTAAAAATATTGGGAGCACATGGGCTCAATTAATCTAAATTGGGGGGTTTATGGCCTACTTATGCTCAGCCTATTTGGTTAAAGTATTTGAACACTTATTTGGACTCAGTCCATTCATTTTTGAACAAAATGTTAGCATTTGTTTGGGCTCAGACCCTTTTTTGTTCAATAATGCAGAGTATTAATTTTGGGTTCTGACACCCCTTCTTCTTTTGTCTTTTATTGAGTGTCGAACACTCTTTGTAGCGCAGAGCGCTTTATGTACAGAGCCTTTATGTATAGAGCACTTGGCGTTGAGCGCCAGACTTGGAGCGCTGATGCGCTTCTTATGAAATAGCGCATACGTGAGGAGCACGTGGCGCGCTTGGCGCTGAGCGCCAGACCTGGAGCGCTAAGGCGCTTCTTATGAAATAGCGCACACGTGAGGAGCACGTGGCGCGCTTGGCGCTGAGTGCCAGACTTGGAGCGCTAAGGCGTTTCTTATAAAAATGGCGCACACATGAGGAGCGTGTGGCGCACTTGGCGCTGAGCGCCAGCCAATGAGTGCAAAGCGCTCTTTATTAAGTGGCGCCCATGTGAGGAACACGTGGCGCGCTTGGCACTGAGCGCTAGCCAATGGGTGAAAAGCGCTCTTGATTAATTCTGTGCTCTGAGAATTAAGTTCTCGTTTATAAGAGACTTTGTCTCGTGGATCTAAGAACTAAGTTCTTATTTTAATAGGAGATGTTATGATCTCTTCTGTTTTTATGAAAGACTTTGTCTTTGTTTTATAGATCTGTGATCTAAAGAGAACTAAGTTCTTCTCCCTTCTTTTTTTATGATGAGATACTCCGATCTCTCCTACTCTTATGAAAGACTTCTGTCTTTGTAGATCTATGATCTAGAAAAAGAACCAAGTTCTTCTTTTTTATGAGATGTTTTGATCTCTCTGTTTTATTTACCTTGAAGAAATTCTTCTTTTCAGAGCTTGCTCTTCTCTTTTTCTTTTTGAAGTTTATGGGGGGGGGGGGTTCCTCTATACAAGACTTGAAGTCTTGGGTCCTTTATATAGTGGAGGCTGATTTATTGAATCAGTTAAGGAAATCCTTCCTCTGATTGATTTGGGGATATTTCCTATCGTTGAATTTTTGATCCAAGGGCTTTTGTTTTACAGAATGCAATTTTCTTGTTTATAACAAGATTGGGAAAATATTTTCCCATACAGAATTTATTCTGTATCTTGGTGATTTTTAATCACCATTGGATCTTTGATCCAACGGTGCTCTGGTTTATAGAGTACAATTTTTCTTGTTTGGAAAGATTTGAGGAGTATTTACTCAACAGAATTTTATTCGGGTAATTTGATGATTTTTAATCATTTTCGTTGGATCTTTGATCCAATGGTGGAGAACATTTAATTCTAGCACTTGGCGTTCTCGTGTCTTGCACGTGAGCGCTGCTTCAGAGTCTTTGACTCTTAGCGCTGGCGCACTTAGCGCGAGCGCTTTCGTGCTTTGCACGTGAGCGCTGCATCAGAGTCTTTGACTCTTGGTGCTAGCGCACTTAGTGCTAGCGTTCTCGTGCTTTGCACGTGAGCGCTGCGTCAGAGTCTTTGACTCTTAGCCCTGGCGCATTTAGCGCCAGCACTTTTATGAAGCGCTGCTTCATTTCAAATTTCAAAATATGAACAGAGCTTTACTTTGATTTGGGGAAACATTGTCTTTCGGGCAGGCTTTGTTGAAGTCGACGCACATGCACCACTTCCCGCTTGACTTTTTGACCATGACTACGTCAGCCCACCATTCCGAGTAAGGCACATTCCGAATGAAGTTGGCGGCGAGAAGCCTGTCTATCTCGTCCTCGATCGCCTTTTTCTTGATCGGGGCGAAGCTTCGTTTTTTCTGCCGGATAGGTCGGACTGTAGGGTCCACCCCGAGCTTGTGAGATATGATTTTGGGGTCGATCCAGGGCATGTCGGCAGGTGCCCAGGCGAACACATAAGAGTTGTTTATGAGGAAGTGAACTAGGTCGTCTCACTGAGTCCCTATCAAAAGTGAACCGATCTGGACGGTTCGTTCGTCGTCCCCTTCTACGAGGGGAACCTCTGTTAGTAGCTCCACCGGGGTCCCTCGGACCGAGAACCCTTGATGTCACCCTCGCCCTCAACATCATTATTTGGTCGCTCAGACGTAGATGTTGCGGTGAAGCAAACCTTTGCGGTTTGTTGGTCTCCGTAGGCCCGACCTATCCGGCCTTGGTCGAGAAGGAATTTCATCGCTGGGTGGTAGGTCGATATCTGAGCCCGGAGGGAGATCAGTGTCGGGTGACCGAGGAGGACGTTGTAGGACAATGGGATTCTCGCGACGATAAATTCCACAGGCACGGTGCACATACGGCCCGCCTCCCCGATGTTAAATTGGAGAGTGATTACCCCTTCCGCCGAGATGAAGTGGTTAGTAAACCCTGACAGGACGTGGGTGGTCGGACGTAGGTCCGACGGGGTGAGTCCCATACGCAGGAAGCAGTCATAAAAGAGAATGTCTGCCGAGCTTCCCGAGTCGATCAGTATCTTCTGCACCTTGTAGCGGTGGACCCAAGCTGTGATTACCAGCGGGTCGTTGTGAGGCAGAGATATACCGTGGAGGTTCTCGTCGGTAAAAACGATCGGCTCGACTGCTTTGGCTTTCTTCCTCGGGTGGCTGCTAGTCCCCTCGATCGATGAGGGACGCTGAGTCTCATCGGTCTTCGCCGTACCCCCCTGATATGGCCATGATTTGGTCGATTGTCAACTCGCCGGGAGGAGGACGTTGCTCTTGCTCATGGTCGACTTGCCGCTTATCTCGCAAGTACGTTGCCAGGTGCCCCTAGTGGATTAGCTCCTCGATGTAGTCTCGGAGCTGTTTGCAGTTCTCAGTGGAGTGGCCCTGCGACTTGTGGAAACCGCGGTAGGGGCCCCGGGTGCACTTTGCCGCCCTATTCGAGACCGAGGGGGGTTTGAAGAACTTCTCGCCCTTAGCCTCCTCCATCAATACCGTCTGGGAGACGTTGAGCGGGGTGTACTCCTGAAACTTCAGGGAGTAGGGCTTTGGCCGCTCAATCTTCTTTTTCTCCTCCCAGGCCTTTTTCTTCTGATCTGCTTGTTCTGTCCGGGGCATATTGGCGTTCACCTCGGACTCAAACTGGATCTCACGTTCGGTCCAGACCTTTACCTCGGCCATGGTTTTAGGTTGCGCTAATGCAAAGGAGCATAGCCACTTCTTGTGCCTAAGACCTGACCTAAGTGCCGTAATGACCGTTTCGTCCCGGTGTTCCGTGACCTCAAAAAGGGCGTTGTAAAAGCGTGACGTAACCTTTGAAGGATTCTTTGTCCCCGCTCTTTTTCGTGAAGAGATGGTCGACGGTCCGCTTCTGCCGTCTGTTCCCAACGAAGTGGCCGAGGAATTGGGTGGCCAGTTCATCGAAGGTAGAGATTGAGCATGGCGCGAGTCCTCGGAACCAGTCTTGTCCAGAGCGGATGAGAGTGGCGGGGAAAGCGCATCATTGAGCAGCGTCGGAACAGTCCTGGAAACTCATCCCAGCTGTGAACGCGTCCAAATGGTCCTTCGGGTCGGACTTCTTGTCGAAGAGTGAGACTTTCGGGGGCTTGTTCCCGGAGGAGACGTGGACGGCGAGTAGCTCTTTGGTGAAGGGCTCCGTGAGCGAGTCGGCGGCATATTTAGCCCCGTCGCTTGAAGGACGATTTTCCCGATGCATGCCTTCGATCTTCTTTTCGAGGGCGTCGGGTAGGCCGCGGTATCCTGATGATTCAGTACATTCTGATTTTTGGCCTCTGCTGCCGGAGAGCTATGTCTGGCCACGGCCCCGGTTCCGTTCGATGAGGTTCCTTAGTTCCCCTAGCGAGGTCGTCTTCGAGCTGCCGCGGCGAGTCCCGTCCGCGCGAACCCGTCGAGGGAGGGGGTGCTGGTCATGCCTGGGCGCAGGCGAGCTGACCGACACCTCCTCGGAAGGGACAGGGGCGCGATGGGGCTCGGGGCGAGGCGCTCTGGCAAAAGACCTCGGTGTTGAGCTGTGCGGCGCCCAGCGGGTCATTGAATACGTCAGCCCCGGGGATCCGCGGCCTCCGGAAACAGCGAGGTGGTGTCCGGTCGTGCCGACATGGGTAGAGTCTTCTCTCCCTCTGTAGGGGTCTTGGTCTCGAGGTGGGGGAACGACAACCTGGGGAGTTTGCCCGGTCGTTTGGACGCGGACAAGTGCATTCACGACGGACGCAAGCCGATCTATTCGAGTGTATAGGGCGTAAATGGCGTCCGGGGGAGGAGGGGATTCTCCCTCGTCTCCACTGCGGGGAGGACGATGGCTGGTGCTTGGATCGTCGCGGTGACCGCTCGCCATGAAGTCGAGATCGGAAGATGAACTTTCGTTGAGTGGAACTAGCTTTCTCACAGACGGTGCCAACTGATGGATTTCTGGATCTCCTTCAGATGTTACCTTTCGTTGATCTGCTGCGAGCGCTGATGGATGGCTGGGATTGGATTTGGAGGGTTGCCTCCTGGAGTGTGTGGATCTCAATAGGTTTTATGTGGTTGAAGCCGAACTACCTGCAAAGAAGTCCCGGGGTGGTTGTGCCACCGAGGACCCTCTGACGATCAAGTTAGGCGGGGTATTTTGGCAGAGTAACGACCTATTGGGGTAAAATTGGTTTACCTGAGTCGTCTGAAAGAGAGGTTTATATAGTGGCAGCCATGGGCAGGCGAGCACGAGATTCACGCCGGCCGTTACGTCCTTGGCGTCACGCCCGCGTGATAGGCGGGATTCCCCATTAATGACGAGATATGCTCGTTAACAGGGGGATCGTGATAACGTGGAACACGGGATCATGGGCGGCGGATATATCGCGTCTGGCGAGATTCGCGGAGCCGTGGCGGAGGTGCCTGTGATCGGTGCTGTGGGTCGGTCGGTGAGACCGAAGAAGATAAGCTCGGCAGGAGGCTCGGGAACGAGCGGGAGGGTGGAGCATTTTGGTTCTGTGATAGCTCGGAGGTGAGCTGGGGTGGTCTGGAAGGCCACCGAAGGTCGGTAACACCCCCGGTGCGCAGGCTCGAGGTATGCTTCCAACGTACCGTTCTTGATCCTTTGTTGTAAGCTCCGGTACAAGTCATCTGCCACATGTCATGATCTACGAAGTCACCAATATCGAGCATCATCAACCTGTTTAAAATACAATTGAAGCCTTGCTGAACAATTGTAAAAGAATAATAACAAGGTGATAATAAATGAATCATTAAGTCACAAAAGTGGTGAGATCATTTAGACGATCCTAAATAAGCCGTTGATTAAACTTCGATTACTTGTCTCGATATATTAAATGTATCGAGTATATATAATAGCATGTTAAATGGGCGGAATTAAGCAGCACTTTAATAAGATTCTAAGAAATAATAATATTAAGGTCCTTGCAAACAAGAAATAGGATTATATTGTTTATTTCTCCATGAGTTTCAGGTTATTACTTGAAAATTGTTTTTTAAAATTTTAGGAGTTGTGTTAGGATAATCCATTGTTCTGCGTGTTTACGTATGGTGATCACAACCCTCAACATCAAATAATAACAAAATATTATTGTATTAATCTAGCCAGCATTTGATGTGACTATTTATTCCTTGTGATACACGCAATGCATAATTCATGTCATTGATATACAAAGATTCATTATTAGAATAGCCACACTATTCAATTTTGGTTCACGCCTACATTTTTAAACACTCGTTCGTTTGAGAGTGAGACAATTCCGAGGGGAGATTACTCATATGAAACTGTATGTTTTTAATACGATGGAAGATGCAAGCTTTTTGCTTTGATTATTCATCATTTTCCTGGTAGGTTGAATGTTCGTTCTGCTTTTTAGAATTTCTGATTTTTGTGTGTTGACCTTTTTGAATTCGTTTATCTGGAATCATAGCGGGAAAAAAGTAAGGCTTTGGTGCCAATGATTTCGATCTAAGACAGAAATATGGTATTTTTATTTTTCACCATCCATATGTACAATAAAAGGATATCCGAAATAAGGTCTATGTAGTTGAAGTCGACGACAACGTAAATAAATTGGTCTACTTAGGGATTCGGTGGGAGGACTTAATTACCTTCCAATATATATAGTAATCCTACGGTCGATCATAGCGGTACTAAGGGGCTGTTTGGTGGATTGGATTTGGAGATTCATGCAACATATGTTGCGAGTTTTTTTTATTTCCCATGTTTAGTTTGCAATAACTTAGGTTGGATTTGGAAACGGAGTTGCAAAAATGAGCCAAATTCTTGCAACATTTCTTGTATTCATTTTGGTTGTAACAAGAGTTGCAACTTTGGGAATGGTGAGTATAATAATTATTATGCGTGCCACGTAAGCTTTGTATATGCCACATGTGCAAATTTGCAACAAGTGTTGCGTTTTTTGTAGTTTATTGTTCAACCAAACATTAAAAAAATGGTTTGGATTTGAAAATCTAATTGCAAAACTTGAAGATAACCAAACGATTGATTTGTACCATTTATTTTTGCAACAAATGCCGTATGCAATATTTTTTTCATGAAATCAAGATGCGCAATTTTTTTCTTTTGGTTAGCTAACCAAAAGTGCCCTAAAATTATCTGAACCTTATAAAGTCACATATGTTGTTTCCTTCTTCATGACCTTCAGTTGTCAAGGTCACAAGGAAAAATAAAAGGTCGGTAATGGTTTTGGATAACTACAAATTCCCACTTTTCCCACTTTTCCGAGACAAAAGATAAGATATAGTCCTGAGTCACATGATCACTGCAGTGAAAGCCGCATAGCCTAAAAAGTACAGGGGGAGAAGTTTTCTTAAAAGAGAGAGATGTCAGTATTAGTATGAGATACACTTTTGCCACATTGAGTGTGGAATCCATATCATATATAAGGTTACTTATGCCTACAAGGGAGATGGATGGTGCAATTTTATATATAGTGGATATCATAATCACTTTTTATTCCTGGCTTACATGGATTCCACCATCTTGATGGGGAAAGTATTTTTCGTATTACTATATTGGAGAGAAGGTCTCTGATGATACTCACAAGTGGTGTTTCCTCAGATTACGACACGTGGCGGATGGCATGTTCCGAAAGCTACGGAGGTGGAATAAATGAGATGCATTAAGGACGTTCAATGGACCTCGTCTTCGAGGGCGCTTCCGTTCTTTCAGGAGACCTCCCTGAGTACTTTCGGCTTTCACCCAGCAAACAATCAACAGCTCGTCTCCGAGCCATCTGACGGGCCGAACTTCCTCCGCCTTCTTGCTCGTCTCTGAGCCATCCATCAGTTGGTGCCGTCTGGAGGAAAGACTCTTCAGAAGCTTCTCCACCCATAAGTTGAACTTCTGCCCTTGACACAAAGACGTGTGACAACCGCGACGATCCAAATACGAGCCGCCACAACGGAGGCGGGAGCGGTTCATCTCCTAACGTCATCAACGTCTTATCTGTTCGGATAGACAGGCTCACATCGCTGGTAGATGCTCTCGTCCACGTTCAAGCAGTAGGCTCTACCCACCAGACCGCAGTTCCCCTTCCCGGGATAACGATGCCCGCAGAAGGACGGATGGGCATGCTGAACCCTCGATCTCACTCATGCTCATCTCAGCGTCACCGAGCGTCGGCGTGCCTACTCCGGCCACTGTGACCCGTATGAGGCGATTGATTCCATGACCCGTTGGGTGCCGGATAGCTCCACGCCCCGATCCCAAGGAAGACTAAGTCGTCGCTCCAATGCCCGCCGCACGTTCTCTCCCCCTTAGGAGGTGTCGGTTAGCTCGTCTGCTTCCAGGCATGACCGACGCCCCCATTCTCATTGGGGCCGCGCGAACGACGAACGTCGAGACTACTCGAGAAGGGCCTCGCCCAAGGACTTGAGAAATTTGATAGAGCGGAACCGAAGCCTCACCATCGCGCAGACCCAGAGCGGGGTAGTCACCACTACGACTGTGCAGAATTCTTAGGGTACCACAACTGAATTGAAGCCCTCGAAAAGAAAATCGAAGGCATACGACGGTGGCTATGCTTCTGGTGAAGGGGCCAGGTACTCCGTCGACTCACTAACAAAGCCCTTTACGGAAGAGCTGCTGTCCGAGCACGTCTCGTCATGGAACAGGCCGTCCAAAGTGGCCTTCTTCGACGGGAAGTCTGACCCGAAGGACCACTTGGACGCATTTACGGTGGGCATGAGCTTCCAAGATAACTCAGACGCAGCTCGATACCGAGCTTTTCCCGCCACCTTGATCCGAGCTGGCCGGGACTGGTTCCGGGGGCTTGCGTCGCGCTCTATCTCTACCTTTGAAGAGCTGGCTATGGAATTCCTCGGTCATTTCGTCGCTAACCGACGACAAAAGAAGACAGTCGACTAGTTATTCACTGTCAAGAGCGGGGGCAAGGAATCCTTCAAAGGGTATGTCACCTGTTCCCTGATTAAAAATCAGGAAAAAGTTTCAGAAGAGGCATCACGTGCTCACACGTGACCAGTGTTCACGTGTTGGCACGTGATGGTTAAGGCAGCGGCAAAGAACAGAGCGCAGAAGAGGAGTCTATTCAGAGGGTCACGTGCTCACACGTGACCAAAGGTCACGTGGCCACACGTGATTGGCTTTAAAAGCCTTACTGTTCAACAAAATTAAATTCTGAAAAAGATCATTTAAATCTTTCCAAAATGGAAAAGAACTTATGGAGAACCGCTGGATTGAGAATCCCAGGGTGATTAAATATCACCAATTTAGGGAAAAATCTTGGACAAGAAAAGATTTCCCTTAAACAAAAGGAATATTTTTGGATTTAAAATCCAACAGTGAATAAAATTCACCTGATAATCTAAAGGCCCGGATTAATTTTGAAAACAAATCAAATCTTTTAATGAAAGATTTACTCAACAGATTGATTCTTTTCCCTCTCTTATAAATAGGAGCCAAAAGAGAGAGTTTTGGATATACAGAGAGATAGAGTCTTGGAATCTTGAAAATTCAGAGAGAAAAGAAAAAAGAATTTGATTCTCTACAAAGAAAAACCCTAAGTAAGAAAAGAAAAGGGGTAAAGACTTCAAAAAGAGAATTTAATTCTCAATCTAAGAGTTTAACTCTTCTATAAAAAGAACTTAGTTCTTTCTCTGTATGAAGATCTGCAAAGTGCACATCTCCCCATAAGTTGAGAATTTAATTCTCATCGGGTCGAGATCCTGCCATGCAGATCTAAAACATAGAGGAGGAATTGAGTTTTGAGAATTTAATTCTCACAAAATTATAGGAATTTAATTCCTCCAAGATAAAATTAGGGTTTAACCCTATGTGAGAATTCAATTCTCCAAAATTATAGGAATTTAATTCCTTCAAGATGGACAGAACTAGGGTTTTACCCTAATTGAGAATTTAATTCTCTCAAACTCACAGGAATTTAATTCCCCTTAAAAAGAAATTAGGGTTTCACCCTATGCCAGGACTTATTTCTTTACATATATGGGAATTTAATTCCTACAGAAAGGAAATTAGGGTTTAACCCTCTCCAAGAATATAATTCTTCAAAAAAAAAATGGGAATTTAATTCCTCTAAGATTATTGCCAGGGTTTAACCCTATTCTTAAAAAGAAAAAGAGATCTTTAAACAGGCAAAGAACCAGGGTCACGTGTTCCCACGTGACCCCTGTAAAGATCTACAGAAAAGAACTTTGAGGCAATGCCTCACGTGCTCCCACGTGACAGAGGAGAAAAAGCAAAGGGAATCCAAGCTCTGGGCGCTCTCACGTGCTACAATGTGACCCCTTGACAAAAACTTTAACAGTCAAATACCCAAATCCATCACGTGTCAGCACGTGATGCTTCAGAATCAAATGTAGAAAGTATTCAATACTTTTGGCAGAACAAAATAAGGGGAATCAGGGCGCTCTCACGTGTCCACACGTGACCCCTCTTTTTTTAGCGTTTGACACTAATTAGAGATCTTTATTTCCAGTGTTTAGCACTGATCTTTCTTAGTGTTTAACACTAATTTGAAAACCTTATTGGCAGTGTTTAACACTGATTATTTCTAGTGTTTGACACTAAATCAAAAACTATATCTCCAGTGTTTAACACTGGTTGTTCTTTTAGTGTTTCACCACTAATTTGAGAATTTTACCTTTAGTGTTTAACACTTTTGAGCTTTAATGTTTAACACTATTCCTAACCAAGTTGGCTGATTTTTCAGAGGCAAAGCCTCCCCTTCAATGGATCAACAGAGAGCCAATATTCCAAACATGATTGGACTTAGCCTAAGAAGGCCATAAGTCCTCAATTCAGACTTAACTGAGCCAATGGGCTTATAATATAATTAATTGGTCTTGGTTCCAAATTGGGCTACAGATCATCTAATCTACCTTGGTTCAAGGGTACATCTCTTCACTCCTTTGATACTTGTCGTTGTAATTCCTCAACGTCTTCAAAGAGGTGATGGGTCCCAACAACCACACATTTCACGGACTGTGGGGTCCTTAAACTCATGGACTATGATGTCCTTAATCTTGACCGTGATGTCTTAAAACTAACAACGGACTGTGGGGTCCTTAAATTCATGGACTATGATATCCTTAACCTTGACCGTGATGTCTTAAAACTAACAACGAACTGTGGGGTCCTTAAACTCATGGACTATGATGTCCTTAACCTTGACCGGGATGTCTTAAAACTAACAACGGACTATGACGTCCTTAACCTTGACCGTGATGTCTTAAAACTAACGATGGACTGTGGAGTCCTTAAATCCACGGACTATGATATCCTTAACGTTGACCGCAACGTCTTAAAACTAACATTGGACCGCAATGTCCTTAAACTACCTATCGACCGCAATGTCACTAAACTAGACAATTGAGCCCCCAATTGCTCTCTCTTGTTGGATCTAAACGATCCCGTTAAGTCGATCTTAGTCTAAATTAGACTAACGTATCCTTAACTAACGTTTAAGTTGATCTTAGTCTCAAATGAGGCTAACGTATCCTTAAACCCAAACCCCAAAACCCAAATCTAAGAAAGATACGGATTTGGATTAGTCCACGCCCTACGGGTGACAACGTAACCTAGTCTCCGTATACAATCCACGGGCAACCAAACACAAAACAAACACCCACGACATGAAGTGACCATTTGGAGAAGGAGAAAGTTGTTACCGCGATGTGGTAGCGTAATTAACTGCAGGGGCTTGCGCCTGCAGGGAAGAGCGTCCCCACAATCAAAAACCCTCAAGCGAGGGGGGATCTGACGAAGTCTGCTATATCGGTCGCATTCGTTTAAACCTTCGATACATGGTGCCATAAATCAACTTGGCATCTTCGGAGAGATGGACGGATAACATTTATTAGCATCCGCCCCGAATCTCAGGCAAGGCGTCCCTGTCTTGGCCGTCATTCGGAGGGGAACAGATTCTGGCACGCCCGGTGGGACCTTTTCCTCTTTCCACTCCACACTTCGTGCGTCGTATTCGCGAACGAATCGCGGTTTGTTAATGGTTGCCCTCAGGTTTCAAGTTACTAAGATTTGGTCTCTTTCTTAGCGCAGAAATCAAATAGCAATGGCGTTCAATGGCTCAAACTGCTCCAACTGCAAGTGCAACCGACGCTCCGCCTCATCTGGAGGTGTAGCCTATGGACCCCAGGCTGGTTCCCTGTTCACTATGCCTGTGGAACAAGTAACTCAGGCTACCACCGGTCTGTTCTTTGGGACCATGCTCCCGCCGGTGAACATTAACATCCCAGCGCCCGTACGAGAAGCTTCAAAGAAGTCGGTCTTCGATCGACTTGCTACTCCTATAGCCCCTCTCAACGGGTCGTCCAATTCTAACTCCTCGGTCTTCACCAGACTGAGCCTGAACTCTGATGGGCCCGCCAAGAAGTCCATAATACCTGAAGTGGCCATCCCAAAAAAGATAGCTGCTCCTGAAGTCGTCAAGGCGGCTTCTCCTCCCAGAGGGTCGGTCTTCGCGAGACTGACTGCTCCCGTTCCCGCTCCCGCTCAGAAATCTGTTTTTGACCGGTTAGACGTAGCTTCTCAACGGACGTCAGTCTTCAAGAGGCTGACATCGGCAGCAGCCCCTCACCTGAACAGGGGGCAAGATGAAGCCTTCGCTGAACCAATCCCAACAACTCGTCACGCCCGACGTCGCCACTGGCGCCGGATAAGGAAGACCGGGGGCAACTCCCTCTCTGGGCTAACTTCACCAGCTCCAACGGTGGAAGTTAATGCTGCTGTTCCAACTGGGAACAGCTTTGAGCTACTGAACAGGGTACGCAGAAATTCGCTAACTGCGGTGCTCAAAAGATCTTCTCCACCGGTAGAGACCGTCGTGGAAGCAAAACCAGAAAAGCCAGAGCAGCCCCCTCAACGGCTGTCCTCCAAAATTTACAAAGTCTGGCGACGGGTTCAAAACTCAGCAGTCATTTAAGATCCCTCTCACCGGCAGAAGAGGGTGAAAGTTCAAGAAGAAAAGAACCGTCCTGTCAAACCGCAAGGGACGACAACCACCTGGGTGCCCGCATCAACGACCCCCTCAACATCAACTGCCCACAAGAGGAGAAGGCCGGAGAAAATCCCCACGCCTGCGGCAAATGTCAAAGACAGTAAGCCTAAACGCCCTAAGTCCGGAGGCGTTGTGGTGCACACCGTCTACATGGCGTACGGGAAAGAGGACAGCCGCATATCCACAGGTCATAGACCGCTTATGCGATCGGTGACTAAAGCTCAGGAGAAACAGCAGAAGCTCCAAGAAATGATGACTGCAATGGCCGCACTCACTGGGCCAAAAGAAAGTCCCGAAGCATCCTCGGATCAACGCCAGGAGCAAGAAACCGACACCGAATTCCTTCGGAGAATACTGGAAAAGAAGGATAAAGAGGCTGCGGAACAAGCAGCCAATATATAACGAATGGCCCTTCTGTTCCGAGATATGGTGGGTATGATGATCCAGCAGGATCCCCCAGCGGAAGATCCTCCAATTGTCCTTGAAGATGACAGGGGGGAAACGTCAAATCCACCTCCGGCTCTTTCAGCAGCCAAAGAGGAAACAATTTCCGAAGCTGCCCTGGATGACTACATTGCACAGCAAATACGAGTCCACCAGGCAACTGAGGCAGCTGGCCAAGTCGTCAAAACAGGACGACCATATCCGAGCTGGTACGATCAGATCAAATACCGGCCGGGCTACACGATCCCGAAATTTCATGTCTACAAGGGGACCGGCAATCCCCATCAACATGTGGCCCAGTTCAGGGCTCTCTGCGGCAATACCGGCGGCGACGACAAGCTCTTGCTTCGCCAATTCATCGGCAGTTTATCGGAAACAGCATTTGAGTAGTATTCCGAACTTCCGAATTGTTGGGGTAAAAATTTACGCCCCGGTTGACCAAGTCAAAATCAAAGTCAACCTCAAGCCAAGTGGGCCCAAGCCCAGATCCAGTGGGCCCATGCCCGGGTCGAGCCAGAACATGAAGCGGCCGGCCTCCCCCCATACCAAGATAAAAATTTTGTAATAAATAATTTTGTTGTATTTCTTTTATTTTATTTTATGGATAAATGTAAGAAAAATAGGCATAAAGCCAAATTTTTGTAAAGCCCATGGCTTATGTGCAAAAAGAAATGGCACATGAGCCATGGGATAGGCAAAATACCATTTTGTGAAGCCCAAGGAGCTATGTGTAAAGTGTATAGCCTATAAAGGCAAGGATAATGAAATATCCCAACAACTTCTTCTCTCTCCAAAAAAAAAGTTTCAGATCTGAGATCTTTCTTCCTTCTTCAAGGTTCCAAGACCTTCTCATTTCTTTTGAATTAAATCAAGAGTTTTACTCTTCCTTTTCAAAAACAAAATAGTTTTTCACCACAAAACCCCTAAAGGGAACTTGGATCTGTCTTTAGATCCTCAAAAGGAGAGATTTTGAGATCTCACATTTATTGATCTTCAAGATCCAGCTAACAGTGGAGGAAGAAGAAGAACCCCTTTCACTAAACCCAAAAAAAAAACACTCAGGAGTCCAACTCCTCTCTGATTTATCTTCCGAGAAATTTCTTTAGGCTAAAAGCCTCTTTTTCTCGCCGGCGCTCAAGCGCAGAGCGCCCGCGTGTCGACACGTGGCGCGCTTGTGCTCGAGCGCAAACACTCGAGCGCAAGTCGCCCCCATGCCGACACGTAGCGCTCTTGCGCTCGAGCGTAAGTCTCCCCGGTGCCGACACGTGGCGCGCTTGCGCTCGAGCGCAAGTCGCCTACGTGCCGACACGTGGCGCTCTTGCGCTCCAGCGCAGGCGCTCGAGCGCAAGTCGCCCACCTACCGACACGTGGCGCTCTTGTGCTCCAGCACAGGCGCTCGAGCGCAAGTCGCCCACGTGCCGACATGTGGCGCGCTTGCGCCCAAGCGCTCAGCGTCCGAGCGCAAAGCGCCCACGTGCCGACACGTGGCGCGTTGCGCTCCAGCACTCTGCACTCGAGCGCAAAGCGCCCACGTGCCGACACGTGGCGCTCTTGCGCTCAAGCGCCTAAGCGCTGGCCCCACGCATCCTTTGGATGTCTTTTTCCCCTTTATTTATATATACATGTATATATATACATATGTATACAAATGTACACATACACATACTCCGCGACACTTTCCCCCTCAAAAATTTTTTTTGGCCGGGGCGCTGCCCCGAACCCCGGAAGGGGGCTGCTAGCCTCCTTGACCCCCAGCCCGCTATCCGGGTAGCGGGACCCCTGTAAAAAACTCTGCGTGGCTCCTGATATATCCAAAACCCCCTTTTAAAACAAAACACACGCACACCGCACATTGAGTTCGCATGACCAGTTTAACCCGTCAATCGGAGGTTCCCTCGTCCCAAAGGCGAGGGGTAATTAACGGCAGCTTAGTCCGCGGCTGCCGGAGATTCGGATCCCCACAATCATTAAACCCCGGCCTACCCTAGGCAGGGGGGATCTGTAGTACGCCTGACAAGCGCACGCGTATTCCCATCTCAATAGGGTGACGAAAAACACCCTACAGATTCTGGCACGCCCGGTGGGACTTTAAATCTCTCCTCCCATATTTCAGGTTAAAACGTTCATGTGAACTCAATCAATATACATATCGATTGCCTATACTGAAATGATGTTTTTTTTTCTTCCGTGCAGCAATCAACCTTCGACGACAATGTCTCCCCAGACGAATTCAGCTTCCAACGTGACCCCGATTCCGTACGTGGTCAAGATCAACGCTCGTGTGGTTCTTCCCGCAAGCCTCAGTCGACAGTGGGAAGAACCGCCCTGCCAATTTGGCTCCGTCATCATCTACCCTGCCGGAAGCGCTCATCTGGCGGAAATCCCAGCGGAACAGGTGGCCAAGCCGGTCCCAAGGGGCAAGAGGCCGAATGTCGTGATCGCCAAGGCACTACAACCGAAACTTAAGACGGTATCTGAACGATTCTCTGGTGCTCCAGCGGGGGGCAAGATCTTCGGTACAGAGGGCAATATCAAATGTTGCGGACGAGCTCAGGCGATGACTCCAACAAATGCACAATCGAGCGTATCTCCAAGGCCCTCCATCCCCCGGTCTGCGGCGTCTTCCTAAAGAGCCGAAGTCTGCCAGGTGCTTAGAACAGAAAAGTTAAGGCAGAAGCGGCTCAGGTATCGAGCCAACAAGAGGGCCAGGGCTTCGGCCAAATGGAATCGTGTGAAGTTCCAAGTGCAGGGTTGCCCCGCGACGACGGCTGAGTCGGACGTAAGAATCAACAATTCCTTCGAGCCTCTGAAGTGGGTTCAGAAAAATGCCATGACCGCCAGAATCAAGAAGACGACGGTCCGAACAGTGCCACAAAGAGACGTGTCCCGGCCCCAACAGAAAAAGTATGACACTGTCTCTTCAAGAGTCTATCAAGTACTCTGTGCCGCACGAAAGCAGCGGGGCAAACCCAGAAAAGAAGCGCCAGCACCATTCAAGAACCTGGTTAGGCCAGCCACTTTCAATCGACTACCAGCTACCAAAACAAGGGGGTCAAGACAGCGATCCGTGAAATCAGAATGATAGAAAGACGGCCGGATATATCATCCATACGGTCTATATGGCGGGCGGACGCCCCGGCGACAACCTTCGCAGCAAAAGTAAGGATGGGGCCACCACATCCCAAGCCCAATCCAGCCTGAATGTGGTTGCCGCTGCCCAAGAGCAGCCGCCCCCGCTGGATGAAGAAAACCCGCTCGATGAGGATGATGGGCAGAAAGACCTCTCGGTCCATGCAGAGTCAAGCTCGGACAACGAGGAAGAGCCGACTTTCCGCCCCAGGACCGCAGAGCAAGAGCTGCTTCAAGAGCTTCGAAAACAGCTCAGGAGCAAGGATAAAGAGATGGCCAAGCTCTATTCGAAAATTGACGACCTAACAAATGTTGTGATGCAGCTTACAGCTCAAATTGCTCGAGCGCCTCCCAATCAAGCACAAGCCGCTACTAATCAGCCGGGTAATGACAATCCGAGGCAGCCAATGCCTGTTCCTTCGGGTCCAAGACTGGTCGAGCCACATGAAAGCCGGCCACACTCTGCTTCTGGGGACACCTTGGCCCCAGATAGCACTATCCCGCTAACACAGGATCGGATAATGGATTTGGTCACCAGCAAGGTTAAAACATTGGTGGCCGAAGCTGAAGCTCAGAAAGAAATCGGCAGTAGTGGGCGACCATATCCCGCGCAGTACGATCTGATTGAGTTCCCAAGCGGCTACGTCATTCCTAAGTTCGGAAGATTTGATGGAACGGGAATGCAAATCAGCATGTCGCCCACTTCAAAGCATCGTGTGGAAATACAGGGGGCAACGACGCGCTCCTTCTTCGTCAGTTTGTCAACAGCCTGACCAATGTCGCTTTCGACTGGTACGCGAGCATACCAGACGGGTCCGTCATTACCTTTGCCTAAATGGAATCTCTGTTTTGGCAAAGGTTCATGAGTGTCAGTGATAAAATCTTCATTGCCGACCTTGTGAGGACCAAGCCGGGGAAGAATGAAAGCAACACCGACTTTATCGCTCGATGGCGTAATCTCACAGTCAAGTGCGAACCGCCGCTGGAGCAGGTCCAGTCCGTCAGCCTTCTCATTGGGAACCTCAGCAATTGGATGGTCCCATTCTTGTGTACGGCGGGCTTCAAGACATTTCAGGAGCTAACCAAAAATGTCCAAATGCTGGAACGCTCAAAGCAAGAGTCCTCGCAGGACTCTCAGAGAGACAAAACTTGGAAAAGCAAGCGGGACGACAACCGTAGATGCGGGAGTTCCAGCAGTACCAATGTCTTCAATGCGTCCGACAATGAAGAAAAGCGAAGGGCGGCCGAATCCAAAACTAACCGGTCTCGAAAGCCATTGCTGGGAGGAGATAGGCCTTCCCTAGAGGAGAAAAAGAACAAGGTTTACTCTTTCAGAAGGGACAAGGTCCGCAAGATATTTAAAGATGCCTTGAACAACGGCCTACAATTGCCGGAGTCGAAAAGACCCCAAGAAGCAAAAATGACCGACAATCCCCTGTATTGCCCGTACCACCGAGTAGTGAGCCATGCGATCGAGGATTGTTATATCTTCAAAGACTGGGTCGTGAAGCAGTACAAGGCTGGAGAGATCGAGCTGTCCAAAAGTGTGTTGGTGAACAATCAAGTTGCAACCACCAACTTTATACAGACAGAAGCTGAAGCCTTCTGGGAGCAAACAGCCGAACCCGCTGCCCTGAGAAATGAGACAGACCCATCGCGGTCTCCATGGAGTACGCACATATCTAACAAGACGAAGAAGATAATAAAGCTACTTCGGAAAGAGCCCAGAACAGAATGGGAAGGGCAGAAGAAGCCTACTAGTCCAGCTGCCAATGCGGCTCCATCACGCTCAGAATCCAAGAAACTCAAGAAGAAGAAAAGTGCAGCTCGGCGCGAAAAGGAGTCTGCAGGGAGATCGACCATTCAAAAATATATTGATTCCCTCGAAGAATATGAATAGAAGGAAAGAACTTTGGTTCAATTGAAAGAGTTCCTCCCTGTACAAGCGGCTGAAATTCTGGAGGAGTTAGAAGAAGACTCCAATGAAGAGATCCCAGTAGTGACCTGCTACGCCATCCATCTTGGCAGCGACTCCGAGGATGAGCTCTGTTTTCCCGAAGAGGACGAGGAGCTCACCACAAAGGCCAATCAAATCCAGCTCAGAAGCGGCAGGGCTCTACCGCCAAATCAGGGCAACGCCCCAAAAGGGAAGGAAAAACAAGTCGCTAATGAAGAAGATGGCAGAGAACCGGCCGATGAAAACATAAGTCCTTTCTCGGTGGACTATAATGTCTTGGCACATCTCCGGAAGCTTCCGTCTCTCCTGAGCATCTACGACGCCTTGGTCTATCTAAGGAGCTTAGAGATGTTCTCATTCACGCTCTACAAAACCCCGAGCGGTATCAGGCTCACTTTGCGGAAATTAATATGAAAGAAGCCCAGCACGCTTTGCATGCCGCCGTAGTCACATTTAAGGATGAAGACTTGCTACTGGGAACGGCTGAGCATAATCGGCCGCTTTACGTGACCGGGTACAACGACGGAGATCGGATTAATCACATATTGATTGATCCGGGGTCTTCAGTGAACATCATGAACTTGCGGACGCTAAAGAGTTTATCAATGGACATCCGACACCTGTCAAGGGAAAGGATTGTCATTCAAGGCTTCAACCAAAATTGCCAGCAAGTTCTGGGGTCCATAACTCTGCCAATCAAATTCGGGGATCTGCAAACTGAAGCTAAGATATACGTGATCGACGCCGACACGTCTTATAAGATTCTCTTGGGACGGCCGTGGCTCCACGATTATGGCATCATTCCGTCAACTCTCCATCAATGCATGAAGTATACTAAAAATGGCAAAGAAAGACGCATTGACGGAGACATCCAGCCGTTCGGTGTGCATGAAGTCCGATATGAAGATTCTCAGTACTTTATGAACCACCAAAATGCTAAGCCACAACTGACTAAGGATAGACCGGCCCCAAGACTCAAAAGCAAATCTGCGCCGGCTGTCACTTTCAAAAGCAAAAATGCCCAAGTACGCCCGCATTTCGGTAGCGACACTGATGAGTCCGACGCAGGAAGTCCGTCCTTCCGTAAAACCCGCCCTCATTTCGGTAGCGATACGGATGAATCTGTCACTGAAGCCCCATCTAGCAGTAAAGTCCGCCCTCATCTTGGCAGCGACACTGAAGAGTCAGAGGAAGAGGACCTGTCGTGCAACAGCGGTACAGATTGGACCCCCATGCAAAAAGCGAAACTACGAGAGACCCTCGAAATTGCAGAAGGGTCCCTAGCCGTCACAAGGGTGCCGGAGCAGATGTGCAAAGAGTTCGATGCATTGTCAGTCTCCACCGTGGACCAGCTGAAAACTTTCTACGTCCCCGGGAGGAAAAATGGACAGAAGGGCATCCTGTTTTATGGGTCAACCCCCGTTGTGCACCCGGACGATCTTTCCATCGCGTGCCTTCCCTATGAGAGAGGCATAAGAGCCGTCCTCAATCCCAGATACTATGCACCCGAGATGAGGGAATACTTTAAGAAGTGCGGATGCCGGTTATATCAAACAGAGTCCGAAGCAAAGTTTTACGAAGGGCTATGATATCCGCCACAGGTTCGAGCACTCATCGATGGACGAATTCCAGATAGACGGGGCATAGGCTACATTCAACCTGATTCCAAAGCGTACTACATGGTCCATGTTGGTGAGGCTAGCGAAAGATCAAATGGTGATGACGAGATGGCCGAGCCAGAAGAAACTCCTCAAGAGCTCGAAGATGGCGGACAAGCAACTTTTGACGAGCTAACCGAGATTGACTTAGGAACGTCCGATAATCCAAGGCCGACCTACATCAGCTCGCTTTTGTCAGAGGAAATGAAAGCACAGCTAATTGCCCTGCTGCATGAGTTTGTCGACTGCTTCGCGTGGACATACAAAGAAATGCCCGGCCTTTCCCCTGAAGTGGCCGTACATAAGTTGGCTATATCTCCTGATGCTAAGCCAGTCAAACAAGCTCCTCGAAGAATGAGAAGGGAACTAGAAGAAAAGGTCATCGAGGAAACTAAGAAGCTCATCGATGCCGGCTTCATCAGGGAAGAGAAATATGCGGATTGGATCGCATGCATAGTCCTAGTGAAGAAGAAAAATGGGCAGATCCGAGTTTGTGTCGATTTCAGGGACCTCAACAAGGCATGTCCTAAAGACGACTTCCCACTACCGGTCATGGAAATGATGGTCGATGACACCTCAAATTACGAGCTGTTCACCTTTATGGATGGCTCATCTGGATACAATCAGATCAAGATGTCGCCTGAGGATGAGAAACACACAGCATTTCGAACCTCGATCGGAAAATACTGCTACAAAGTGATGCCGTTCGGGCTGAAGAACGCGGGCGCTACATATCAAAGGGCAATGACTAATATCTTTGATGACCTAATCCATAAAGTCGTCGAATGCTATGTTGATGATCTGGTCGTCAAAACTAAAGCCAAGGCCGACCACATCCAAGATCTTAAGACCGTTCTCACCAGATTGAGGGAATACGATCTGAAGATGAATCCTCTGAAGTGTGCTTTTGGCGTGTCATCGGGAAAATTCCTGGGCTTTATAGTCCGGCATCGAGGGATCGAAATTGACCCATCAAAGATAAAGGCTATTATGGAGATGCCCCCTCCAAAGAGTCTGACGCAGCTGAGATCTTTCCTAGGCAAGCTTGCTTATATATGGAGGTTTATCTCAAATTTGTCGGGGAGATGTAGGCCCTTCTCAAAGCTCATGAAGAAAGGAGCTCCTTTTATCTGGGATGCCGAATGTCAAGCAGCGTTCGAAAGCATCAAACAATACTTGTTGCACCCTCCAGTGCTGGCCGCTCCCATTCCAAATAAACCGCTGATTCTCTACACTGCCGCGCTGGATGAGTCACTCGGTGCGCTCCTTGCCCAGAATAACGAGGAGGGAAAAGAAAATGCCCTCTACTACCTCAGTCGAATTCTAGTCGGGGCGAAACACAACTACTCCCCAATCGAAAAGCAATGCCTGGCTCTAATATTTGCTGTGAAGAAGCTGAGGCACTATTTGCTCGCTCATCGGGTTATGCTGATCTCCAAGGTCGACATGCTCAAACACTTGATGACCAAAGCAAGCCTAGCCGGCAGAATGGCAAGATGGGCTGTCATGCTACTTGAGTTTGACATAGTTTATACCCCTCAGAAAGCAGTAAAAGGGCAAGCTCTTGCAGACTTTCTCGCTGCTCATCCCATACCAGAAGGGTCGCCGCTAAATTATGAGTTACCCGATGAACAAGTGCTGCACCTCGAGGAAGATGAGCCATGTTGGGAGCTCTACTTCGATGGGGCCTCATCAATAAGGAGCTCCGGCAGATCAAGCGTCCCGGAGGTAAAAGCGGGGATAGGATTGGTGTTCATCACGCCATCAATGGGAACCCTACGACGTTCTTTTGCTCTCACCGAGCCTCGAACGAACAATGAAGCTGAGTATGAAGCTCTGATAGCTGGTTTGGAACTCTCCATAGAAATGGAAATCCTTCGGCTACGGGTTTACGGTGACTCCCAGCTTGTCGTCAACCAAGTAAGCGGCGACTATAAGATATACAAACCCGAGCTAGCTCGGTACAGAGGCCGGGTGGTGGAACTCATGAAACGGTTCACTCACATTGAACTAATAAGAGTCCCTAGAGCGTTGAATGGAAAGGCTGACGTACTCGCTCGCTTAGCCAAGGAGCTGGCTGATCCTGACATGGACGAAATTCTGATCACAGTCAGGAGCCGACAAATTCTACCCCCAGTCTCTCTACGAGAAGAGGAAAGCGCGGAACAGAAGAGCAGTCCTGCCAAAGAAGCTTCGATCATGCAAGACGAGCCCGATTGGAGAGAAACCTTCATAGAGTACCTCCGATACGACAGGCTGCCCGAAGAAAAATCTGCGAGGATTCAGCTGAAGAAGAGAGCTCTCCGATACGTGTTTGTAAATGACACGCTATACCGCAGGTCATATGACCAACTCTGGCTCAGGTGCCTATCATCGGCCGAAGCCCAAAAAGTCATGAAAGAAGTTCACTCAGGCGTTTGCGGTGCTCACCAATCTGGCCCCAAGATGCGACTGCAAATTAAACGGCTTGGGTATTACTGGCCCACCATGATACGGGATTGCGGAAAGCATGCAAAGAAATGTTATATCTGCCAAATTCACGGTGATTTTATTCACAAGCATCCCAATCCATTGCATCCTACGGTGGCGTCGCGGCCCTTCGAAGTCTGGGGCACCGACATCGTTGGCCCAATTGATCCTCCGTCATCCAAAGGCCATCGGTTCATACTGGCCGCGACAGACTACTTCTCCAGATGGGCTGAAGCTATCCCGCTGAAAGAAGTCAAGACAAAAGATATTCTGACATTCTTCCAGCATAATATTCTATACCGCTTCGGTACACCAAGGAGAATCATTTCTGACAAGGGGCCTTCTTTCAAGAGCTTCAATGTCTCAAGGTTCGCTACTCAGCACAAGATAGACTGGAGGTATTCCTCCATATATAATCCAAGAGCCAATGGGCTAGCCGAAGCCTTCAATAAGACTCTATGCAAGCTCCTGAGGAAAAATGCTTCAGCCAACAAGAGAGACTGGAATCTCAAGCTTCACGAGGCATTGTGGGCATATCGTACCACGCACCGTACTCCAACTCAGTCTACTCCATACTCATTGCTCTTCGGAGTGGAGGCGGTCCTCCCCCTCGAAGTCGAAGTTCCAAGCTTAAGAATGGCCGTTCAGTATGAGTTGACGGAGGAGGAAAACGTGCTCCTTCGACTTGAAGAACTCGATGCCCTCGAAGAAAAGAGGCTCGCGGTGCAGCAAAGTCTGGATCTATACCGAGCCCAAATGTCACGGGCCTATGACAAGATAACCCGTCTCCGCGCTTTCAAAAAAGGTGAATTGGTGTTGGTCCTCAAAAGACCGATTATCCCCAATCGACATGCCAAGCGAAAATTCGAGCCAAACTGGGAAGGACCATACGTCATCGAGAAAGTGTTTGACGGAGGATCCTACCAACTAATAAGTGCCGAGGGAGAAAGGCCCATGCCACCCATCAATGGCCGATATCTCAAGAAATACTACACGTGAATGCTCCGAGTCGCAGGCGAATTGAGCACATCAGCCCTACGGTCTGGATCAGACATCCTGCAAAACCGTATACAATCCACGGGCGTAAATGACCCCTATCTCTCCCAAATCCTGCCGGTGAGACTACTTTTAAAGTCCCACCAGCGAAAAAAATAAAATAAAATAAAATAAAATAAATAAAAGAAATAAAAAATAAAAATTAAACGGTGTGTCCACAAGCAAAACGGGCACGGATGAAAACCCGAAAGGGCTCCGTGAGTAAAAACAGCAGGACTACCGGCAAGTCTGCGAAAACCCGAAAGGGCGCAAACTCGTGAAAAGAGATGAAATACACTCGCAAAGTCCTCTCGACCTTGTGAGGAGAAAACCCCTGCGTGAGATCCTTACGACTCACAAGGAGCAACACACTTAGGAATCCTCACGGTTCCTAAGGAGAAAATACACCTGCGGAATCCTTACGACTCGTAGGGAGAAAATGCTTTTATGGGACCCTCACGGCCCATAAAATTGAAAAGCCTTAGGTGATAGGGACCCAAACCTGTCTCCTAAGCCATCGTTCCCCAACGAGCAACGGCAAATGATGAGTCGCTCCTGGCATTTCGTTTCAGTGTTAGCGGTGCTGATGCCGACCAAAAACTCAAATCCCAAGTCCTCCCAAGGCAAATGATGAGTTGCTCCTGGCACTATTCCAGTGCAGCAATACTGATGCCAAACAAGATCCAAATTCCAAGTCCCCAAACGGCGAATGATGAGTCGCTCCTGGTACCACATTCCAGTGCAGCGATGCAGACGCCAACCAAAATCCGATTTCTCAAAATTCTCCTGGCCCTACGGTGGGTCCCCAAGTTGACCATCGTATACAATCCACGGGCTCAAATAATTCTCATCATACCCTTGCCCTACCGTAATCACCAGTTACGCGGCCGGTATCCGCTTTGGGAATGATGCTCCATTGATAAGACCCACTCATGTGTCATCACGATATATGAGGAGAACAAACCTTTGTGGGATCCTTACGACTCATAAAGGAAAAACACACTTAGGAGTCCTCACGACTCCTAAGGAGAAAATACACCTGCGGGATCCTTACGACTCGTAGGAAGAAAATGCTTTTATGGGACCCTCACGGCCCATAAAATTGAAAAGTCTTAGGCGATAGGGATCTAAACCTGTCTCCTAAGCCATCGCTCCCCAATCCACAAATGGCGAATGAGGAGTCGCTCCTGGTACCATATTCCAGTGCAGCGATGCAGACGCTAACCAAATTCCAAATCCCATACCCCAACGTCGAATGATGAGTCGCTCCTGGTACCATATTCCAGTGCAGCGATGCAGACGCCGACAAAATCCCGAAATTTTTCCGGCCCTACGGTCTGGATCATACATCCTGCAAAACCGTATACAATCCACGGGCGTAAAACAATCCCAAAATCCTCTCAATGACAGATGATGATTCGCTCCTGGTACCATATTCCAGTATAGCGATGCTGATGTCAACCCAAATCAAAATCAACAAGTCAACTTCCACTCCGACACCGCAGAAAGAGGAGCAAGTCAGAATCCAATCTCGACACCGCAAGAAGCGGAGCAAGTCAAGTCTATCCCTGACACTGCAAGAAGCAGAGCAAGTTAAATCAAGAATCGACTGTCCAAGTCGCAAAAAGGGCAGAATCGACCGTCCACGTCTCTAAAAGGGCAGCACCGACCGTCTAAGTCACAAAAAGGGCAGAACCGACCGTCCACGTCGTTAAAAGGGCAGCACCGACCGTCCAAGTCGCTAAAAGGGCAGCACCGACCGTCCAAGTCACAAAAAACGCAGCATCGACCGTCCATGTCGCAAAAAGGGCAGAACCGACCGTCCAAGTCGCTAAAATGGCAGCATCGACCGTCCAAGTCGCAAAAAGGGCAGTATCGACCGTCCACGTCGCTAAAATGGCAGCACCGACCGTCCAAGTCACAAAAAGGGCAGTACCGACCGTCCAAGTCGCTAAAATGGCAGCACCGACTGTCCAAGTCGCAAAAAGGGCAGTACCGACCGTCCAAGTCGCTAAAAGGGTAGCACCGACCGTCCAAGCCGCAAAAAGGGCAGCACCGACCGTCCAAGTCGCAAAAAGGGCAGCACCGACCGTCCAAGTCGCAAAAAGGGCAGCGCAGGATTCCTACAAAGCGGTAACCAGATCACTCCGGGCCAGAGAAAACGTCTATCACGGACACTCCGTCTCGGAGATATGTCAAGCAACGACCGTCTATGTCGTAAAAAGGGCAGTGCCAGCTTCCCAAAAAGCGGGAACCAAATCAAGTCGCCTCCACGTAAAAGAAGATCCATCAATTTCATGCACACGACCCACATATGTGGTGTGCATTTATTGATGGGGGGCAATTTGTTGGGGTAAAAATTTACACCCCGGTTGACCAAGTCAAAATCAAAGTCAACCTCAAGCCAAGTGGGCCCAAGCCCAGATCCAGTGGGCCCATGCCCGGGTCGAGCCAGAACATGAAGCGGCCGGCCTCCCCCCATACCAAGATAAAAATTTTGTAATAAATAATTTTGTTGTATTTCTTTTATTTTATTTTATGGATAAATGTAAGAAAAATAGGCATAAAGCCAAATTTTTATAAAGCCCATGGCTTATGTGCAAAAAGAAATGGCACATCAGCCATGGGATAGGCAAAATGTCATTTTGTGAAGCCCAAGGGGCTATGTGTAAAGTGTATAGCCTATAAAGGCAAGGATAATGAAATATCCCAACAACTTCTTCTCTCTCCAAAAAAAAAGTTTCAGATCTGAGATCTTTCTTCCTTCTTCAAGGTTCCAAGACCTTCTCATTTCTTTTGAATTAAATCAAGAGTTTTACTCTTCCTTTTCAAAAACAAAATAGTTTTTCACCACAAAACCCCTAAAGGGGAACTTGGATCTGTCTTTAGATCCCCAAAAGGAGAGATTTTGAGATCTCATATCTATTGATCTTCAAGATCCAGCTAACAGAGGAGGAAGAAGAAGAACCCCTTTCACTAAATCCAAAAATAAAAAAAACACTCAGGAGTCCAACTCCTCTCTGATTTCTCTTCCGAGAAATTTCTTTAGGCTAAAAGCCTCTTTTTCTCGCCGGCGCTCAAGCGCAGAGCGTCCGCGTGCCGACATGTGGCCCGCTTGTGCTCGAGCGCAAGCGCTCGAGCGCAAAGCGCCCACGTGCCGACACGTGGCGCGCTTGCGCTCGAGCGCAAGTCTCCCCGGTGCCGACACGTGGCGCGCTTGCGCTCCAGCGTAAGCGCTCGAGCGCAAGTCACCCCCGTGCCGACACGTGGCGCTCTTACGCTCGAGCGCAGGCGCTCGAGCGCAAGTCGCCCACGTGCCGACACGTGGCGCTCTTGCGCTCCAGCGCAGGCGCTCGAGCGCAAGTCGCCCACGTGCCGACACGTGGCGCGCTTGCGCCCAAGCGCTCACCGTCCGAGCGCAAAGCGCCCACGTGCCGACACGTGGCGTGTTGCGCTCCAGCACTCTGCACTCGAGCGTAAAGCGCCCACGTGCCGACACGTGGCGCTCTTGCGCTCAAGCGCCTAAGCGCTGGCCCCACGCATCCTTTGGATGTCTTTTTCCCCTTTATTTATATATACATGTATATATATACATATGTATACAAATGTACACATACACATACTCCGCGACACTTTCCCCCTCAAAAATTTTTTTTGGCCGGGGCGCTGCCCCGAACCCCGTAAGGGTAGCGGGACCCCCGTAAAAAACTCTGCGTGGCTCCCGATATATCCAAAACCCCCTTTTAAAACAAAACACACGCACACCGCACATTGAGTTCGCATGACCAGTTTAACCCGTCAATCGGAGGTTCCCTCGCCCCAAAGGCGAGGGGTAATTAACGGCAGCTTAGCCCGCGGCTGCCGGAGATTCGGATCCCCACAATCATTAAACCCCGGCCTACCCTAGACAGGGGGGATCTGTAATACGCCTAACAAGCGCGCGCGTATTCCCATCTCAATGGGGTGACGAAAAACACCCTACACGAATGACTCCATCAAAACTTTCGCTGAAATGGAGTTATTATTTACCCAGCGTTTCACGAGCGCCAACGAACGCACACCAATAACAGCTTTGATTAATGCAAGGGTGAAGCCGGGTGAAACTTAAGTCCAATATGCAATCCGGTGGTGGAACTTATGGTCGAAGTGCGAACAGCGCATCGAAGAAGCACCAGCGGTGGGCATGTTTGTGGGCACCCTAGACCCTCATGCAACTATTTCACAGTTCATGATGTTCTTCAAACCGACCACCTTCCAGGCTTTAATCGACAAGCTGGCCCAGATGGACCAGATGGGTCACAGGCCATCTCCCCCGAAACCGGAACCTCGGAATGACAAGGGTAAAGGGAAGGCGACCTTCGTTGCGAACGCTCAACAGCAACCCAGTGCCCCAAAGCTAGCCGATCAACTGGAGGAGAGACGACGCTATTATAATGAAAAAATGAAGCGTCCTTACTCGTTTCGACGGGACAAGATGAAGAGGCTATTCGAGTTGGCCGTGCGCAACAGGCTTATCAACTTGCCGAATCCAAGACGACCGCCACAACCCAGTGAGGTGAATAACCATAATTACTGCCCTTACCATCAAACGGTAAGTCACCCGATCGAGGATTGCTTCGTCTTTAAGGGATGGATCGAGGATCAATACCTATAAGGCAAGTTTGCGCTGTCCGAGAAGTGGAAAATAAACCCACCACAACCGCACACTCCAAAGAAGACGGACACACCGGGGGCAACTTGTTCTTTTGTTGAAGAAGCCCCATGGGAGGTCGTGCTTTCATCCAAAACTAAAAGGATACCGAATGATCTTCATACATGCCCAGCGATCAGGTGGAAGGACCCGCTTGAACCTCAAATCATCGAAGGGATGCTGAAGCCGCGCCCAACTCCAAAGATCGGTGGTGATATCCCCAGCGCTCACACCCAGCCGTCGAAATCTGCGAAAAGAAGAAAAGATCCAGAAAGCCCGTGAGACCTAACGACAAGCTCACGGACTTACAAAAACAGATTGACGCGCTGGAAGAATATAATCAAAAAGCGCGGACCCCCATCACGCTCCAAGAGTTCCTCAGCCACGTCCTTGAGGACGAAGATGATGGGGAAGACTCGTCAGATGGATCTGAGGATTATGTAGCAAGTTGCCATGTGATCTCTTATTCATTGCTAGACAATGAAGAAGCTCCCTGTATAACGAAACTGGGGGCAAAGCCTGAGCCGAAACCTTTATGGCCGTCAGACGAGATGATCGACGCCTTCCTGAATGAGATTCGTCTGAAAAGTAAAGCCGATCGAGAGCGTGAGATGGCCATATTAGAAGGAGCCAAACCCCGGCGACCAGACGAAAGAGTCGAGGCACTCTCGCCAAATCAAAAGACCTCCAATGCGGGTAAAAACAGATTCAAGACGAGGAAAAGGTTTGCCAAATCCATATCAATGGGGATGAAGCTGCCACCCTCGGAAGAAAACGCTCTCAGTGGAGCAAAAATGCATCCTAATTACTGCTCCTATCATCGAAAGATTTCGCACCCTACCGGGGAGTGTGACGCTTTTAAAAGATGGTGGAAGGGATATGTTGCTCACCGGCAACATTTTAAACGGATGAAACGCAAAACTCGTCGGGAGCAGAGAAGTATGACCGAGGAGCACAAAAGAACTACCGGTAGCTGTCGCACGGTCAACGCCGGAGGATCACAGGTTCTCACCTTTGGGAGCGACTCTGACGAAGAAATGGCTCTTGGCCCTCTCTTTAAAGAATCCATCTTAGGGAAAGAGGAAGAACCAGCGGCCTGCGAAAACATTCAGCTGCATAATCGCACGCTTCCAGAAAAGAATCTCGGACTCGCAGCTAGAAAAGATAAGGGAAAAGAAAAGGTTGCTGAGGATATCACCCTGGATGACCAAGTCATGAAAGAGCTGACGGCCAAGGACCCGCCCAAGAAGGGTAAGGTGGACTACAACATCCTAGCGCACCTGAGGAAGCTACCCTCTCAGCTCAGCATTCTCGACGCCCTCTTATTATCAAAAGAAGCGAGAGATTCATTAATCAAGGCGCTGCAAGATCCCGAGCAATTCCAAGCCTTCCTCGCCGAAGAAAGGATGAAGGATAAACTGGAAGAAGTGCATACAGCCGATGTCACGTTCTGTCACGCCCCGCTTCCCAAAATACGGGAAACGAGGGATGACTAGGCCAGCCATACTCCTACGGTCAAGGAATCATCCCGCCGTAGTCACACTTCGGCTTCTAGCATTACATGGTAATCAGTAAATAAAGCACAGTATTAAAGGAATCACATCACTAATTTATTACATTAAAATTCCATTGTTCACAAATTACAGATAACAAGAACAATCACTAACCAAGTTCAATCTCACGATCACTTTATGGAAAGCAGTAAAGATAGGAAGTACACCAGACTATATCTCCGTGAACTCGAAGGGTAGATCCGTCTCCTGTGCTGGTCCTCCCGCGGGATCTGAGCATGCATACTCAGGTCGTCAGAGCGACACAATAACAATATTATTATAATAAGATGAAACAGGTATATGAGATAATACTAGTGTAAAAACAATGCAAGTAATCACTATGTCACTATATGATGCAGAATATGTTCTGTGTCCCTATCGGTCTCTAAGTCGTGTTTGAAATCGCATAGTGGAAGGAGGATCATGTTTAACAGGAGTCTCGTACATACCCGAGACAACGGCCCACATGCTCGGGACATAACCCTGTCAGCCGGATCGCTAGATCCTACCTAATATATATATCACTGCTCGAATGATCATCCTCTAAAACACGGTCCCGCTAAATACGATTCTCTTTCCACTTCGATTTCCCCTTTATCCCCAGGTTTACACTATTTGTGATCTTGGTTCAGTCGTGTACAAGTATACTAATGACACGGTTTTATCACTGCTCACTGTATTAATCACTGTCACGAATATTCACTTCCCATTAGTATACTCGTCACTTCTAAACCAACATCAACCACGCACGATAATGCAATGTCCACTGACTCTAACACGCACTAACACTATGTACATGGCAAATGGGGTATGATATATGTATGTATGTTATCATTAAGCTATGAGTATTATGAATCAATATGCATGTCATTATCTTACAAAAATTGCATAAATTAATATGTTAAGAATTCAGCAAAATGAAGTAAGATAAATAGAACACTCAGTCAGCAATTCATCAAAATTTGTTTTAGTTCAATCGGGATTCCGGTTTTCAAGATATAGCTGTTTCATTTTAAGTGCCCGCGGCTGGAAATTCAGTTTCAGAACTGAACGTCCGTTTCGCGACACGAATTGCACCCAGTTGGGTTCAGATTTTAGTGATGTTATAGTTGAATGAAATCTAGGGTTTTCAATATAGTGTTCAACGCAACATACGGATCCTCAATCGCGTTTGTACGTTGAAAGTTATACACAGTTTAATGTCAGTGTGTCATTTCTGAATCTGTTCTGGACAGTTATACGTTCTGCCCTTTTATTTACAGTTTAAAATAGCAACCGTCAATGAAACGGAATGGAACCGCTTGTTTTGTGTATCTAACAGAATTATATTTAATCTACTGCAGAGTTCCGTAACATACGACTTCAGGAAACACAGTGACACACATTTTGGTACAGCACACGATAAACAGAGTCGCTCTGGACTGCAATCCAGAGTCGCACTCCGATCTAATTTTCATCGCAGTTACAGAACAGAAATCATCAGAATTTTACATAGGGTTAAAGTTCGTCGAGTCGGCTTCGATTTAAGCCCTCGAACGTATCATTCCAATATTTATATAATTTACGGTGATTTTATTCATTTTCATATACGAGAAGAATTCCAGTTTTAACGGCATATTTGGGGGTATCAATTTTTGCCACTAACAATCGTATTTTCCAGCGAGATTCATACACTATATTTATCACCATATGGGCCAACAGAAAACGTCAGTTTCCGTCAAAATAAATAATTATTTCCATGGGAGACTAGCATCGAACACAAAGGTCATAATATATATCGGTAATCGGTAAGTTTAATAACTATATGATTTAGGTTTGTAACACAACTATATTAGCATGAAGCAAGTAAACATTTGCCTGGAAACGTCTCGAGGTCGTACGGCAGCAGCGGCGTCACGAACGCGTGATATACGTCGTGAAACGGATTCTCGCGAGCTTGGATCGAGATGCGGATTTTGCGTCGGAGTTGTCCGGAGTCGTTGCACGGTCCCTGGACGTTGAGGGGTGCTTGATGATCCTCTGTGAGTGTACTGGGGTCGACGACGGTCGACGGCATCGCTCTGGCAATGACCGCAGTGAAATGTTTGGAAAATGGTTTTTTTGAAATTTTGAAGAGAAAGAGAGGTTAAGCAGTGGGGCTAGGGGAATTTTGTGATGGTGATGATGCTGAGGAGGTCGTAGGGAGGTCGGCGATGTGGTGGGGAGTTCGCCGGCGTCGAGGGGTGCAAGGTGGCCGAGCTCAGTTGTAATGGGTTTTTGTGTGCAGGGGATGCTCGGCAGGGGGTGTACTCGGGTTGATGGAGGGTGCAGTCGTAGAGGGAGAAGGTTGGTGGAGGAGGAGCTGTCGTCGTCGTGGGGTCGAGCGGAGTGATGGGTGTTCGCCGGCGGTGGAGTGGGGAACACGGCGGCGTTGGGTGCTCGGTGAGTTTCGAGAGGAAGAGATATGAGGGATTTGGGAAAATGAGGGGAGAAGCGAGTGTGAAGGAGCTAATGGAGACGAGGGGGTGTGCGCGTCGCGGTTGTAACGGCAGGAGCGGGGCGTGAGCGTGGGCGCGAGGCGCGGCGGGGAAATGGGATCGCGCGCGTGAAATGGGGGAGGTTACCGTTAGAGGGAAAGAAAGAGATATACAGTGGCGGGTCGGGTACGAGGAGGCAAGCCGGAGGGAGTGGGCCGGGCCCGCTTAAAAAAATAATTCCCTTTTAAAAAATAGAGTGGGCTGAGAAAAGAACGGGCCGGGGAAATTGAATTTAAGTTCTAAATTTTAAATGGGGAATTCCAATTGGGCTGGGGTTTTAATTGGAAAATAAATCTAGGGTTTTGATTAAGTTAAATCTTGAATCTCGAGTAACCAATTACCAACGAAAATACGAGGAAAAATCAGGAGACAAACGGGATTAGGAAAATACAGGAAAATTTTATAGATGGAGAACGGGGATTTACATCATACCCCCCTAACAAAAATTTCGTCCTCGAAATTTAACAAGGATACAAGAATACAATGTACTAAACAAAGAGATGTGGATAACGATCACGGATGTCTTCCTCCCGCTCCCAGGTGGATTCTCTTGGGGAACGACCGCCCCAAGACACTCGGACTAACGGAATGACCTTATTCTTCAGCACTTTCTCTCTGCGGTCGAGAATGGTAGTGGGCTGCTCCTCATATGACAGATCGGTTCCCAAAACCAGCTCCGAATGGTTCAGGACATGGCTCTCATCCCGAACATAACGCCGTAACTTGGACACGTGGAAGGTATTGTGCACACCAGCTAGCGATGGAGGCAAGGTCAGTCGATAGGCCACCTCTCCCACTCGCTCTAGCACCTCAAAAGGTCCGATAAAACGGGGACTAAGCTTTCCCCGACCTCCGAACCTGATAACTCCACGAGTAGGGGAAATCTTCAAGAATACGTGGTTTCCGATTTCGAATTCTAGCGCCCTCCTGCTGTTATCTTCCCAACTCTTCTGTCGATCCTAAGCCGCCTTGATACGCTGTCTGATCATTTGGACCTTGTCGACTGTCTGAACAATGAGTTCGGGGCCCAGTAATCTTCGTTCTCCCACATCATCCCAACATACTGGAGATCGACACTTCCGCCCGTATAGTGCTTCAAAAGGAGCCATCTGAATACTAGCCTGATAACTATTGTTGTAAGAGAACTCGACTAGATGCAAATGGTCCTCCCAGGAACCCTGAAAGTCCAACATACAGGCTCTCAACATATCTTCGAGCGTCTGAATCGTATGCTCGGATTGTCCATCCGTCTGTGGGTGATAAGCTGTGCTGAATTTAAGGCGGGTTCCCAAACTTTCCTGTAGGCTCTTCCAAAAGTGTGACAAAAATCTGGTGTCCCGGTCTGACACAATGCTGACTGGGACACCGTGAAGTCGTACAATCTCCTGCATATATCTTTCTGCCAGTAATTCTGTCGACTGTCCCACTCGGAAAGGTAGGAAGTGTGCAGCTTTTGTGAGGCGATCGACGATAACCCAAATGGCGTTATTGCCCCTAGGGCTCCGTGGTAAGGCCGTCACAAAATCCATGGTAATGTGCTCCCACTTCCATTCAGGTATCGGCAATGGTTGTAACAATTCTGCTGTCCTCTGATGTTCCGCCTTCACCTGCTGACATACCAAGCACCTGGATATGAACCTCGCAATTTCCCGCTTCATTCCGTTCCACCAAAAGTGCTGCTTTAGGTCCTGATACATTTTTGTACTTCCCGGATGCACAGAATAAGCTGAACTGTGGGCTTCAGCCAATACTTCTTCTCGAACATCTCCCTTAAGTACGTAGAGTCTGCTACCGAATCTCAGAGAGCCATCTTCATGTATAATCAAATCCGTTCTCAGTCCAGCTTCCACTTCCTCTCTGAACTTTTGCAATCGGGGATCATCCGTTTGTGTAGTCTTGATGCGATCCACCAGAGAAGATTGCACCTGTAGCTGCCAAAGTTGATTGAGTGCGTTCGGTGTAACGACTTCAAGTTCAAGTCTCTGAAAATCCTCAATAATGCTCCTCTGATCGGTCAACATCATGACCGCTGGCTTGCGACTGAGCGCATCTGGTACAACATTCACCTTCCCCGGGTGATACTGAAGGTCCAAGTCATAATCTGCCATCAGCTCTAGCCATCGGCGCTGCCTCATGTTTAGTTCCTTCTGAGTGAAAACGTACTTTAAAATTTTGTGATCTGTGTACACTTCCACTTTCTCACCCAAGAGATAGTGCATCCAAATCTTCAATGCAAAGACTACCGCAGCTAACTCCAAGTCATGCGTAGGGTAGTTCTTCTCGTGGTTTCTCAGTTGTCGAGAGGCGTAAGCAACCACTCGGCCGTGCTGCATTAGAACACAACCTAATCCCTTCCCTGAGGCATCACCGTGTATCACCAAACCACCGGAATCATCTGGTACTGTAAGTATAGGTGCCGTGGTTAACTTCTGCTTCAGTGTGTCAAATGCTTGAGTGCACTCCTCTGTCCATGTAAACGGCACGTCCTTCCGTGTCAGCCTCGTCAATGGTTCCGCGATTCTTGAGAAATCTTGGACGAATCTCCGATAATAACCTGCCAATCCTAGAAAACTCCTGATCTCGGCCACTGACTTCGGCGTTGGCCAATCTCTGACAGATTCTATCTTTGCCGGGTCCACCGAGATGCCTTCGCCCGAAACGATATGTCCCAAAAACTGAACCTTGTCGAGCCAGAATTCACACTTGCTTAGCTTCGCATACAGCTTCTCCTCACGAAGAATTTGTAGTACCGTGCGCAAATGTTCAGCGTGCTCTTCTCGGGTCTTCGAGCAGACAAGTATGTCGTCGATAAACACAACGACAAACGTGTCCAAGTACTTTGCGAACACCCTGTTCATCAAGTCCATGAATATTGCTGGGGCATTGGTAACACTGAACGACATCACAAGGAACTCGTAATGTCCGTATCGGGTCCTGAAAGCCGTCTTGAATACATCCTCGGCTGCTACTTTGATTTGATGATATCCAGAACGGAGGTCCAACTTCGAGAATACCTTGGCTCCACTTAGCTGATCGAATAGGTCGTCAATGCGCGGTATTGGGTACTTGTTCTTTATTGTGACCTTGTTCAGCTCCCGATAATCTATACACATTCGCAGCGATCCATCCTTCTTCTTTACTAACAGAACTGGTGCACCCCTCGGTGAAGCACTTGGCCAAATAAATCCCTTCTCCAATAGTTCTTCAACCTGCTTCTTCAATTCCGCCAACTCAACTGGTGCCATTCTGTATGGGGCTCTGGAT
This sequence comes from Agapanthus africanus, assembly GCA_030015575.1. NCBI lineage: Eukaryota > Viridiplantae > Streptophyta > Magnoliopsida > Asparagales > Amaryllidaceae > Agapanthus > Agapanthus africanus. Next base: position 635,876,383 of record CM057343.1, read on the forward strand.
ACTGGGGCTGTACCTGGAGTCAAATCGATTGAGAACTCCAAAATTCGAGGAGGTGGTAGACCTGGTAGATCTTCGGGAAATACGTCCAGAAAGTCCCGAACAATTTCTGGGATTGGGCTCTTATCAATCTCCATAGCTGTCAGCTCCTTAGGCTTTGCTCTGTACTTGGCTGGTTCCAAAGATTTGCTTCCACCCTCGAAAATAAACTCCGGGTGATTGGGAATGCGGAAGATCACATTCCTTGCACGACAATCGATAACTGCATGGAAAGTGCTCATCTAATCCATCCCAAGAATTGCGTCGTAACTGCCTGTCCCAATCAGAAGGAAATTCGCATAGACTTCCCTGCCACACACTACAACCGGGCATAATCTACATTCTCGACTAGATATTATAATACCATTACCCGTATGAATTTCCCATCCCTTGGTTAATGATTCATGTGGTATTGAGTGTGTATCAGTGAAATGCTCAGACAAGAAACAATGCGATGCTCCCGAATCAAATAGTACTCTAGCTGGCAAGGAATGTACGAGTAGAGTACCTGTAACCACGTCTCCTGACGCCTCTGCCTGCTCGGCGGTCAAGGTGAAAGCCCGTCCCTGACCGCGACCTGTAAAGGGTTGCCTCTGCTCCTGCGGCCTCTGTTGTGGCGGTCCAGAACCTCCCTGTATCTCTGCTCGCTCAGGGAAACTGTTAATCTTGTGTTGACTGGATCTGCAAATCAAGCACTGTCCCTTGACACGGCGACAGTCTTTCTGGGTATGCCCACCTCTGCCACAATAGCCGTAAACTACGCCCTGTCTCTGGGGGTGATGCTGTGGTACGAACGAGCGCTTCATTTGTATCATTCCTGCTCTGTGAACCGGTATGGCTCCTCGAGAAGGCGCATGGGTACGTGCTGGAACGACTGGGGGTCTCCTGAACTTGTTAATCAATTGCTCCTGAACTCTCGCCGCGTTAAGTACCTGTGCGAAAGTCTGCAAATCCAACGATGCAATCAACTGCTGCAATTCGAAATCTAACCCCTGAAGGAAACGTCTGGCCCTGGTGGCCTCTGATTTAACCATGTATGGAGCAAAGCGGCTCAGACGGTTGAACTCTGCCACATATACGTCCACTGGGCGTCCATTCTGCTTCAAAAGAATAAACCTTTCCTCCATTTCTGTCTTGGCTGTGGAAGGAAAATAATGATCTAGGAAGCACTCCTTAAACTTGCTCCATTCAATCGGCTCGTCAAGTCTGCTTTCTTCTACCGACCACCATGTACGGGCTTCATCTTCCAATTGTATCTTTATCACGTCCACCCTATCTTCCTCTGGAACCCTGGCGGCTGTCAATAAATTCTCCATGTTCACTAGCCATTGCTCAGCCTCAAGGGGTTCAGCTAGCCCTGTGAATGCGGCTGGGTGTAACCGTTGGAAGTCTGATACGGTACCAGCCCTAGCCTGATAAGCTGGTGGAGTAGCGCCCTCGGGGGCGGTAATGAGTGCGGAGGGTCCTCCTGCGGCGGTAATCGCCCTGAGTCCCTTAGTGAGTAAATCTGTCTTCCTCTCCTGAGCTTCCGCGAGAGTGGTCAGTGCACTAAGTATTCTTTCCGTACGGTCCTGAGAGCTAGAGTCCGAGGAGGGGTCGTTAGGGGACGTCAGATCACTGGAAGATTCAAAAGGATAGGATCAGATTCAAGGATGAAAATCAAGAGTAGTGAAACAAGAATAACGTAATACAGTATAGTTAATGTTATCCCTTGATACTAAACCTGGCTTTGATACCAACTAAACCATGTCACGCCCCGCTTCCCAAAATATGGGAAACGAGGGATGACTAGGCCAGCCATGCTCCTACGGTCAAGGAATCATCCCACCGTATTCACACTTTGGCTTCTAGCATTACATGGTAATCAGTAAATAAAGCACAGTATTAAAGGAATATAAAGCACAGTATTAAAGGAATCACATCACTAATTTATTACATTAAAATTCCATTGTTCACAAATTACAGATAACAAGAACAATCACTAACCAAGTTCAATCTCACGATCACTTTATGGAAAGCAGTAAAGATAGGAAGTACACCAGACTATATCTCCATGAACTCGAAGGGTAGATCCGTCTCCTGTGCTGGTCCTCCCGCGGGATCTGAGCATGCATACTCAGGTCGTCAGAGCGACACAATAACAATATTATTATAATAAGATGAAACAGGTATATGAGATAATACTAGTGTAAAGATAATACTAGTGTAAAAACAATGCAAGTAATCACTATGTCACTATATGATGCAGAATATGTTCTGTGTCCCTATCGGTCTCTAAGTCGTGTTTGAAATCGCATAGTGGAAGGAGGATCATGTTTAACAGGAGTCTCGTACATACCCGAGACAACGGCCCACATGCTCGGGACATAACCCTGTCAGCCGGATCGCTAGATCCTACCTAATATATATATCACTGCTCGAATGATCATTCTCTAAAACACGGTCCCGCTAAATACGATTCTCTTTCCACTTCGATTTCCCCTTTATCCCCAGGTTTACACTATTTGTGATCTTGGTTCAGTCGTGTACAAGTATACTAATGGTACGGTTTTATCACTGCTCACTGTATTAATCACTGTCACGAATATTCACTTCCCATTAGTATACTCATCACTTCTAAACTAATATCAACCACGCACGATAATGCAATGTCCACTGACTCTAACACGCACCAACACAATGTACATGGCAAATGGGGTATGATATATGTATGTATGTCATCATTAAGCTACGAGTATTATGAATCAATATGCATGTCATTATCTTACAAAAATTGCATAAATTAATATGTTAAGAATTCAGCAAAATGATACAAGTAAGATAAATATAACACTCAGTCAGCAATTCATCAAAATTTGTTTTAGTTCAATCGGGATTCTGGTTTTCAAGATATAGCTGTTTCATTTTAAAAGCCCGCGGCTGGAAATTCAGTTTCAGAACTGAACGTCCGTTTCACGACACGAATTGCACCCAGTTGGGTTCAGATTTTAGCGATGTTATAGTTGAATTAAATCTAGGGGTTTAAATAGAGTGTTCAACGCAACAGACGGATCCTCAATCGCGTCTGTATGTTGAAAGTTATACACAGTTTAATGTCAGTGTGTCATTTCTGAATCTGTTCTGGACAGTTATACGTTCTGCCCTTTTATTTACAGTTTAAAATAGCAACCTTCAATGAAACGGAATGGAACCACTTGTTTTGTGTAGCTAACAGAATTATCTTTAATCTACTGCAGAGTTCCGTAACATACGACTTCAGGAAACACAGTGACACATATTTTGGTACAGCACACGATAAACAGAGTCGCTCTGGACTGCAATCCAGAGTCGCACTCCGATCTAATTTTCATCGCAGTTACAGAACAGAAATCATCAGAATTTTACATAGAGTTAAAGTTCGTCGAGTCGGCTTAGATTTAAGCCCTCGAACGTATCATTCCAATATTTATATAATTTACGGTGATTTTATTCATTTTCAGATACGAGAAGAATTCCAGTTTTAACGGCATATTTGGGGGTATCAATTTTTGCCACTAACAATCGTATTTTACAGCGAGATTCATACACTATATTTATCACCATATGGGCCAACAGAAAACTTCAGTTTCCGTCAAAATAAACAATTATTTCCATAGGAGACTAGCATCGAACACATAGGTCATAATATATATCGGTAATCGGTAAGTTTAATAACTATATGATTTAGGTTTGTAACACAACTATATTAGCATGAAGCAAGTAAACACTTGCCTGGAAATGTCTCGAGATCGTACGGCAGCAGCGGCATCACGAACGCGTGATATACGTCGTGAAACGGATTCTCGCGAGCTTGGATCGAGATGCGGATTTTGCGTCGGAGTTGTCCGGAGTCGTTGCACGGTCCCTGGACGTTGAGGGGTGCTTGATGATCCTCTGTGAGTGTACTGAGGTCGACGACGGTCGACGGCGTCGCTCCGGCAATGACCGCAGTGAAATGTTTGGAAAATGGTTTTTTTGAAATTTTGAAGAGAAAGAGAGGTTAAGCAGTGGGGCTAGGGGATTATTGTGATGGTGATGATGCTGAGGAGGTCGTAGGGAGGTCGGCGATGTGGTGGGGAGTTCGCCGGCGTCGAGAGGTGCAAGGTGGCTGAGCTCGGTTGTAATGGGTTTTTGTGTGCAGGGGATGCTCGGCAGGGGGTGTACTCGGGTTGATGGAGGGTGCAGTCGTAGAGGGAGAAGGTTGGTGGAGGAGGAGCTGTCGTCGTCGTGGGGTCGAGCGGAGTGATGGGTGTTCGCCGGCGGTGGAGTGGGGAACACGGCGGCGTTAGGTGCTCGGTGAGTTTCGAGAGGAAGAGATATAAGGGATTTGGGAAAATGAGGGGAGAAGCGAGTGTGAAGGAGCTAATGGAGACGAGGGGGTGTGCGCATCGCGGTTGTAACGGCAGGAGCGGGGCGTGAGCGTGGGTGCGAGGCGCGGCGGGGAAATGGGATCGCGCGCGTGAAATGGGGGAGGTTACCATTAGAGGAAAAGAAAGAGATCTACAGTGGCGGGTCGGGTCGGGTACGAGGAGGCAAGCCGGAGGGAGTAGGCCGGGCCCGCTTAAAAAAATAATTCCCTTTTAAAAAATAGAGTGGGCTGAGAAAGGAACGGGCCGGGGAAATTGAATTTAAGTTCTAAATTTTAAATGGGGAATTCCAATTGGGCTGGGGTTTTAATTGGAAAATAAATCTAGGGTTTTGATTAAGTTAAATCTTGAATCTCGAGTAACCAATTACCAACGAAAATACGAGGAAAAATCAGGAGACAAACGGGATTAGGAAAATACAGGAAAATTTTATAGATGGAGAACGGGGATTTACACGTTCGGTGATGAAGACCTTCTACTTAGGACGTGCGACCACAACCGTCCCCTGTATGTCTCCGGGTACTGCCACGATATCAAGATAGGCAAAATCCTGGTTGATAATGGGTCCTCCGTCAATCTCCTTAACGTTCGGGTGTTGAAAGAAATCTGCATGAGCATTCAGCACCTCGCTCGTGATAAAATTACCATCTCCGGTTTCGATTCTCAGTCATCACGGACTCTCGGATCGATATTACTAACATTACGCTTCGGACTACTCGTCACAGACACTAAGTTTCACGTCATTGACGCCAAGACCTGCTACAACGCCTTGCTCAGTCTCCCCTGGTTACATGAGTACAACATCATCCCTTCTACACAACATCAGTGTATGAAGTATTTCAAGGATGGTCTTGAGTATACCGTAACAGGTGAGCTAAACCCATTTTCCGTGAACGAAGTTCGCAAGTACGAAGATGCAAAATACTTTTTGCCAGATTTCGAGGACACAGAGAGATGTCGCAAGCCGGAGAACAAAGCCGCCGCCACCATTCCTGTTTTCGGGAGTGATACCGAAGAAGAAGAAGAGATAGTTTACGCTGGGCCGTCTCGACGCAACAACCCGGGACCGTCCGCCCCCACATTGGTCTTCGGAAGTGACTCGGAAGATGAGATTAATGCTGTGTTCTCCAGTCGGCCGTCAGTACAAGCATTTCCTGGTGATGATCAGAGTTTGCAAATTACCATAATTCCGCGGAAGCACTACAGAGATCTTGACGCACTTGAAGCTTACAATGTGCAAGACCTGCAGACATTTTACGTCCCTCCTAGGCGAAAAGGTGAAAGGGCGATCCTATTCTATCGGTCCACGGAAACAAGAGTGGAGAAAGAAATCTGGCACGGCGCGGATTCTACGCTTGACAGGCTCCAACCCATCCGTTTGCCCAGATACTACACGAACGGACTAAAAAGGCTATTGAAACGCCAAAGGGTACCTTTAAAACAGACTATTTGACAAGCTCAGTTCTACAATAGGATTTGGGATGTCCCTGGGACCCAGCGCAGGTTGCCCAACGGCAGAATGGAAATGCTCGGGCTTGGATATGTGAAATCCGGGAAACGGGAACGAGTCCATGGTAGCTACGCCATATATAACTTCGATGAAGAAGAGGACGCTCTGTCAGAAATCGCCGACCCCATACCAAAACTAAATCCTGCAATCAAAATGCCGAGTCCGACATTTGAAAAACGAATGGAAAAGCTTATCAGGAAAGTGGGTCAAAAAGCTCGGGACGACCATAATCGTGAAATGGCCATCTACGAGAAAGCCAGGACGCAACGCTTTTTTCAACAGGCTGCGAAAGATGAAAATGCTCCTCCCTGTCGACCTGTTATGCAAAAGGCCCGACGCAAAGGAAGAAATAAGGCAAGGAGCGGAAAAGGCATTCGACAACGACAAAGCGGGACCGGAAAGTCACGTAATCGGGAATTGGGCGGTCCGGATTTGTCCCTTATGAAGAAGATGAGTCGAGCATATTCTTTCCCTCAAGACAAGACAAAGAAGATACTTGATCTCGCTTTAAAACATCAAATGATTACGCTTCCTGAGTCCAAACACCCTGAGCAAGCTAACGAGGTCTCTTATCCGAGTTACTGCGCTTATCACCGAGTAATAGGCCATCCTCTTGAAGATTGCTTCACCTTCAAGAATTGGGTCGAAGATCAGTATCAGCTCGGCAAGTTTGCTCTGTATAACAGCTGGAGGGTAACGCTGCCACAGAAGCACGAACCAAAAGCCGCGCATACAATGAGGATAGACCCAGACCTACATCGGTCCTGGAAGCGTACTCGTACTTGTCATATGATAACGATATCAAAAGAAGAGCCCGAGGATATGGATGACCTCCCCTGGTGCTTCGAAAACAATGATGACGAGGTGATCTCAGAGTTCCCACCGGCACCGAAAGAGCTGGAAGATAGAATCCATACCACTGCAGATGAGCTCAAGAAAATTGAGCTGGGGACGACAAGCGACCCGTGGCCGACATTCGTCAACGAGCTGCTGTCTGAAGAAAGGGTGGCTGCGCTAAAAGACGTGCTTATGCAGCATAGAGATTGCTTCGCATGGAACTATTCCGAGATACCAGGATTAGACCCAGAGATTGCTGTTCACAAACTGGCCATATCCCCGGACGTCAAGCTAATCAAACAGGCGCCGAGAAGAATACGGCTCGAGCTTGAGATGAGCATCAATGCCGAGGTCAAGAAACTAATCGACTCTGGCTTCATCCAAGAGGTTCAGTACCCCGATTGGATCGCCAACATCGTTCCGGTAATGAAGAAAAATGGGACGGTGCGCATATGCGTGGACTTCCGGGATCTAAATAAAGCTTGTCCGAAGGATGAATTCCCAGTACCGGTCACCGAGCTGATGATAGATAACACGTCCACTCATGAGGTTTTCTCCTTCATGGACGGCTCATCAGGATACAATCAAATAAAGATGCATCCCGAGGACCAGAAGCACACCGCTTTCCGGACCCCTTTGGGTATATTCTGCTACAAGGTGATGCCCTTCGGTCTAAAGAACGCCGGTGCCACCTACCAAAGGGCCATGACGAAGATCTTCGATGACCTTATACACGAAATCGTCGAATGCTATATCGACGACCTCGTGGTTAAGAGCAAATCATACGAGGAGCATTTAGAACATCTGAAGACCGTATTTCAACGCCTTCGGCAATACAACCTGAAGATGAACCCTCTCAAATGCGCGTTCGGAATTTCCTCGGGCAAATTCCTAGGATTCATCATCCGACACCGAGGCATTGAGATAGATCCGTCCAAGATCAAGGCGATCATGGAAATGCCCCCGCCAAGGACCCTTAAGCAATTGCGGTCTCTCCAAGGGAAGCTCGCGTACATCCGGTGATTTATAGCCAACCTTTCAGGCAAGCGTCGTCCTTATAGTCACCTGATGAAGAAGGGAACCCCTTTCGTTTGGGATCACAAATTCCAGAGCGAACTAGACGAAATCAAGCAATACTTGCAGAATCCACCAGTGTTGGCTGCTCCGGTCAAGGGAAAGCCTCTCATTCTTTACACAACCGCCCTCGAAGGTTCCTTAGGCGCACTATGGGCACAAGAGAACGACCAGGGAAAGAAAGAGCTCTCTATTACTTAAGTGAGTTCTCCTGGAGGCAGAAAGCAACTACTCCCCCATCGAAAAACACTGCCTGGCGTTGATCTTCGCGATAACAAAGCTCAGGCACTATGCGTTGGCGCATGAAGTCCGTCTTATTTCGAAGGTGGACCCCCTTAAATATTTAATGTCGGAGGCCATATTGACAGGGAGACTCGCTAAATGGGCCTTGCTCTTAATGGAGTTTTCGATAACCTATCAGCCTCTTAAGGCAGTAAAAGGCCAGGCCATCGCTGACTTCCTTACTGAGCATCCGATACCTGCCGATTCCCCTTTGAATTGCGAATTGCCGGACGAACATGCATTTGATGCGATCGACGGTAGTGATACCCGATGGGAGCTCTACTTTGATGGAGCGTCCTCCATGAAGAAGCGCAAACAGAACACCTCTGTAATCAAATCAGGGGTAGGCCTCATCTTCATGACCCTACTGTTCCCCTCCGAATGGACGGCGCACAGGACCGCGATGGCCTGACGCTGAGATTCGGGGCAGATGCTATTTGGTTTTATCCGTCCCCCTCTCCAAAGATGCCAAGTTGATTTATGGCACCGTGTATCGAAGGTTTAGACGGATGCGGCCGATGTAGCAGACTTTGTCATATTCCCCCTCGCTAGAGGGGTTTTTTTGATTGTGGGGATGCTCTTCCCTGCAGGCGCAAGTCCCTGCAGTTAATTACGCTACCGCTTCGCGGTAACAACTTTCTCCTTCTCCAAAATTTCACTTCGTGTCGTGGGTGTTTGTTTTGTTTGTGGTTGCCCGTGGATTGTATACGGAGACTGAGTAATACCGTCGCCCGTAGGACGTGGATTAGTCCAAATCCGTATTTACTTAGATTTGGGTTTGGTGTTTTTAGTTTAAGGATGCCTTAGTCGCGTTGCGGCTAAGATCGACTTAAACGTTCGTCAAGGATACGTTAGTCCTCTTTGAGATTAAGATCAACTTAACGGGATCGTTTAGATCCGACAAAAGAGCATTTGGGCTCTATTGTTCCAGTTTAGGGACATAGTGGTCCATTGCATGTATGGTCGTCGGGACCCGTCACCTCTCTGACGACGTTGAAGAATTACAACGACAAATGTCAGAGAAGTTCAGAGATGTACCCTTGAGCCAAAGTTGATTGGGGGAATTTATAGTCCAATTTGGGACTAAAGTCTGTTTGAAGGTTTAAGGATGCGTTAGCCATATTTGAGGCTAAGATCAACTTAAACGGTTGTTAAGGATACGTTAGTCCAGTTTGGGACTAAGATCGACTTAACGGGATCGTTTAGATCCGACAAAAGAGCATTTGGGCTCTATTGTGCCAGTTTAGGGACATGGTGGTCCAATACCAGTTTAAGGACATAGTGGTCTACCGTTAGTTTAAGGACGTCTCGGTCCGATATTAGTTTAGGGACGTCTCGGTCCGATATTAGTTTAAGGACGTTTCGGTCCACGAGTTTAAGGACCCCGCAGTCCGTATCGATGTGTGGTCGTTGGGACCCGTCACCTCTTTGACGTCGTTGAGGAATTACAACGACGGATGTCAAAGGAGTTCGGAGATGTACCCTCGAACCGGATGTAAATTGATTTAGGAGAACAATTTTGCTCAGTCAATTTAATTTCAGGACTTATGGCCAAAATTGGGCTAAGTCCAGTTTCAATATTATTATTTTTTGTCTTTGGTCTGTTCTAGGGCTTTACCCCTTTTTAGTAATGCACTGCATTATTCTTGTTTTGATTGGGCTCTGCCCTTTGTAATGATGCAGAGCATCTATTTTGTTTGGGCTCTGCCCTTTTTAAAATGCATATCATATTTAATTAAGCCTGTTAGGCCTTTTAATTGGGCTCTGTCCCTTTTCTTTAATAATTCAGGGCATTAAGTACTCTGACAGTGCCCCACGTGGCTTTTCAGGCGCTTGGCGCCAAGTAATGAGCGCAAGCTCATATGGTGGTGACACGTGTCACGCTCTAGTGAGCGCAAGCGCAATAGCGCAGTACGCTGCGCTAATGCGCTGCGCTGTTGCGCTGCTGACACGTGGCGCGCTCTGGTGAGTTGCGCCAATTCCAGAGAGCAAAGCTCTATTTCGAGAACGCGTAGCGCAAGTTGTTTTGTAGCTGACACGTGGCGCTCTCTCAAGAGCGCAACAGCGCAGTTTGGAAGTGCAAAGCACTAAGAATCTTTTAGATTCAAGAACAGGAGTGCAGAGCACTATTTGATTTCTTGATCTAATTTAGATCAAAGAAAATAAAATTTTTTGTTTCAAGAACCAGAGGTTCATAAAAAAAAAGTGCAAAGCACTATTATTACTTATTTTTCTTTTATTTTAAAATTATTGATCTTGTTCTTAGATTAATAATCTGTCCATAAGAGAATTTTCTCTTTTTCCTAAAGGTTTTTACCTTCTGTTGTTCTTGAGGAGTTCTCAAGAGTTCTCTTCTCTCTTTTTTTTTAGAAAGATGTTCCTGATCTTGAATTAAGGTCTGGGGTCCTTTTTATAGTGCTCATAAATTAGTTAAATTTGTTAAAGAGATCTTTCTCTGAGTGATTTGGGGAATTTTCCCCACCGTTGGATCTTTGATCCAAGGGCTTCTGCTTTGCAGAAGAAAATCTTCTTGTTTTAACAAGAACAGAAAAGATTTCTTGGAAATTTAATTCTGTTTGGCGCAGATACCCCAGCGCGTGATACGTGTCGCGCAGCGCACTGTGCAGCGCAACTGTGCTAGCGCAACTGCGCTGACACGTGTCGCGCAGCGCAGAGCGCAGCGCTACTGCGCTAGCGCATCTGCGCTGACACGTGTCGCGCAGCGCAGTGCTTGCGCAGCTGAAGCGTTGCTTCAGAAAAATAGAGCTTTGCTCTGATTGGGCGCGCCTTCTTGGACGCTGCGCTGACGTATCAGCGCCTGACATGTGGCGCGTTGCGCCCGAGATTTGAAGCGTTGCTTCAAAATTTTGAATTTTGAATTTTAACAGAGCTTTGCTCTGATTGGGTGAAACAAATGCCCCTCCACCGTTGCGCTCACGTGGCACACACGTGAGTGCAGCGGTGGCAAACTCTTGATCGTTGGATCAAGGGGTGAGTTCAAGGGGCGCAAGCGCCTTATAAATAGGACCTCTGGTCCTTGAAAATTTTTTTTACCTTTTTTAAGAACTTGAATTTCAGAGCCTTGCTCTTGTCTAAGATTTTTAGAGCCTTGCTCTCATTTCTTTCCAGAGTTCAGATTTTAGAACATCTTAGGTAAAATTTAAATTAAATTAAATTAAATTAAACTTGATTAACAGAGCCTTACTCTTATAGATCTTTGATCTAAAGAAAACCCCTTTGGGGTTTTATTAACAGAGCCTTGCTCTCAGAAATTTATAGATCTACAGAGATCTTGTTCATGGGTTTTAACCCATGAACAGAGCTTTGCTCATAGATCAAATGTAGACCTTTTCTGATCTGAAAGTGGAGAACTCTTAAAAGTTTTTGTGGATCTTTAAGATCCTAAATTTTTAATTTTTAGGAGTTAAAGTTTTCCTTTTTGATGGCTCTTCCATCATTATTAGAGAGCTGGGCTCTTTTCAAGGAATATATATATATATATATATATATATATATATATATATATATATTTTATTCTCTTGAGACCAGAGTTTGACAAATGTCACTCTGTGACGGAGCTTTGCTCTCTAAAAGAGGAGATTTTCTCCTTGTTTCTGGGGATTTCCCATCAATGAGGATATTCTCTTGGGGATCTTCTCATTAACTGACAGTCTCATCCAACGATGGGACTGTCTTATTAAGTGATGCGCAGTCATCCAGATTTTATGGGCCCCCCTTTTGGTCTCCCTATCCACTGCATTGCTGTACGGTATAAAAATTTAAACCTGTTGAGCGTTGGAATTATAATATTGACGGCTAAGGTTTGTTTCTTTGCAGGAAACATGTCTGCCAATTCCTCTTTTCCGTTTGTTCGCTCGGAGGGAGGGTTTCCCCAGGCACCGGTGGACCGCGTGGTGCTTGCTCTAATCAAGGATCATGACCCCGAACACAAAAACCTTCACTTGTGGGGTAGGTGGTACAATGAAATCATCCAGGGTCATCGCAGTTTCAGTTCCGCCACGCCGTCCGAGCCAACATCTTCACTCCCCTACGCAGATGAACCCCCGGTGAAGTATACCGTGGAGGTCAAAAATTGGAATTCGGATGACCTCCTCCAGCCTGCGATTGGTGCTATCCCGTGCAGCCGCCGCCGGCAATAGATATTTTAGGGAGGAGAATTTGTCAGGGTGAAGCGCGCCCTTGGGGACAGGCTTATAACATTGGACTGATCCCACGACTGCCTGCTGGATATTTGCAATGGGCCCGGTACATCCTATCAGCGAGAAGGACCCATCTGATGAGGATTGGTTTGTACTCGGCCATTTACGTCTCTTTTTGAGTATCCTTCTCCTCCAACGTGGTGGGTTAAGGCTTTTATCGAGCAATGGAATATTCCCACACACACCTTCCTGATGACGGACCGGGAAGTCTCTATCTCCTTGGAGGAGTTTGCTGAAATCTCGGGCCTGCCGATGAGGGGAGAACCTTACGAGGAGCTGCTTCCTCCCGATGAATACGTCTTTGCCACCAAGCCGCTGGTGTTTGACCTGACGCCGGAGAACGCTATTCAGCATCAGTACCCGGGCTTAGTGAAGGTATTGGAGATTTATGAAGGACTCTATCTAGAATCGGGTGACAGGGGAGTCAGTTTTGCAAATTTCATTGCTCGCTTCATTCAACCAGAGTTCTTATCAGAGCGGAGCGAGAAGTTCGCCCAGCTTGACGACCCTTTTGGGTTCGGTTTTGATCGCCGACCCACATCGGAGGATGACCACAAAGACTTCTATCTTCCCGGTGCCGCCGTCGTCCCTTTTTCAGAAATTGCCGTCCCCGACATGGATGAAGAGACCTTCTTTGTAGGGTTCTTGGGCTTGTGGTTGTGCAGTTTTGCTCTTCCTATGCATCCACGCCATATGCGGCCGACTGTTTTCTACCCAGCGCATCGGATGGTAGCTGGTTTACAGTTGACAGTAGGAATTGCCGGGCTGGCTTATCTTTATAATGGACTTAGCGTAGCGGCGGACGCTAGTGAGCCTGGGGTGCAACCCGCCAACTTCCCGATGCACTACTTTACCTCCTGGATGGAAATGCACGTGCACGGGGTGTTCGGTGCTCATAAGATCCCTCCCTTTTTTGAGAAGTGCAGGCTCCCGAGGGTCATACGGCTGGTCGGGGCTTCAATCGTAGTTGCTCCTCCGCGGGAGGCTAGGGGGCTGCTCCTTTGACCACACCTGGTCGGGGCGAAGATTTCTTTCTTGGACAAGGTCATAACAATAGGCTCAGAGACTACCAAGTCGGTAGTGTCGCTACGCGATGATTTTAAAGACGGGGCTTCCATACTGAAGGCTCGGGAAATCCTCCATCTCTACTCTATTCGGCCGGGTTACCTGGTGCTCAGGCAGAACGAGACAGCACTCTTCATGAGGTATAATCCTCACCGGTTTGCTCAGCAATCGAGCTACAACCAAGGGATCCCGATGGAAGCCTTCTTGGAAAAGCCCGTGGTTAGCCGAGAGGGGATAAAGAATGCAATGCACCACTTTATGCGGCTCAACACGGGTTCTTATTTCTTCATCAGCGAACCGAGCTGCATCCCCAAAGTCCTCAACGCGTACGTGGCTTGGTATGCGCATGCTATGGGTCCAGTTATCCAAATGGAAAAACGCATGCTGGTTGACCGCAAGGGTGTGCCTCCCGGCGGCGATCGCAAGGCTCCCTTGAAGCCGAGGACCCCGGTTATTTCTCCATTCAAAGGTGCTGGAGTCGGACCTCCGCGCGTGTTGAGCCCTCCGCGCGGATTGCCACTTCGCGATATTGTGGATGCGCCACCAGCCTCCCGTGCTTCAGTGGAGGCGGTAAACGTGGTACCGCCAGAGTCTGGCGCCGACGAGGATATCGGGACCCGCCGCCCCAAGGTGTCTGCTAAGCATAAATCAGTCCCGGGTGCATCCAGAGCTGGCGGGCAAAAGAAGAAGAAGCCGCTCCTTTCCCTTGACGCGATTCTTGGCTTAGAGCCTGAGGCCTCTCTTACCAAAGGAATAAGTGAGTATGGCAGCAATAAGGGCTTCGCGGTAGACCCCGCAGACACCGACTTGGCGGCCGCCATTGCGGCTTCAGAGCGATCAACGAGGCTTGAAGCGTGGTTAAGTAAACTCGCTGAGTCAGGTAATTATTAGCTGCTCTCCTCATCATTTCATCTCATTTTTCACCATTATTCTTGACTAATACTTTTCCCCATTTTCAACAGGTATCTCTACCGAAGAAGCTATCGCTGTCTCTTTGAAAACCTTCCAAAAGGAAGAGGAGAAACGCACTTTAGCGGGCGCCGGTATGTCCCACCCCGCTTTTTTTAAGCAAATTTTGTCGTTCTTTTCGATGATCAACCTAACTCTCCTTCCTTGTTTCCTTCTAGGGGTTATACCAGTCGACGAAGATATTCTTCCGGAACCCGTCACTGGAGTTCCGGTCTCGTCGGGGCTGCTGCAAGGGCTTCGAATTGACAAGTCGACGAGGGATGCCTTAAAAAGTTTGGAGGCATCCCTGTATACGGACGAGGATGCCTCAATGCGAGAGGCTCTGGTTAGGTCCGTTTCAACGGCCCAGGAGGAGAGAAAACGGCTGAGGCGCGAGGCGAAGGCGCGCCGGGCTGCTTTGGTTACAGGAGCGGGCCCAAGCACCGTCCCTTGGGCAGATACTCCTTCCGAAGAGGCCCCTGTCGTCCTATCCACCGCTCGCAGACAAGTGGCACGTGCCGTTCAAAGCGCAAATGATAAGCCCACTTCAGGTAACATTTCTTTCAGAATTTTTATTGTGAAAGTTATAATGCCGACGGTTCTTACATACATTACTTTGCAGGGCCGAGTCCGACCGAGGGTGAGGCGGAGACCGTTGATCCTAGGGGAACAGAGGGGGTGGTACCTGCCGAACTTGAGCCGACGGTGGGCAACGTCGTTGTGTCTTTGGAGCCTGAGGTGGAGGTCGAGGGGCCTGCAGCCGAGAAGGTCATTGATGCCGAACCTGAAGCGGTGGCAGATGATATGATCATTATAACTGAACCGAGGCTGGTGGTGGACGAGGCGCTTGAGGCCGGCGACCTCGTGGTGACAGTGGATGAGCCGATGGAGACAGCGGAGCTCGAAGAAGTTGCGGGTGAGATGGGTACGACTCTTGGGGAAGAGTCAGCCGCTTCCTTCCAAGAATCCGGCAACGCTCCAATCATTGCCCTCCCTGCTTATGATCTCCTGCCGTCTCCTGGTCGCGCTAGCACGACGACGGTCCCCATCGAGTCGGGTGATGAGGCTACGGGCGGTGGCCTCATGTCGATAGAGGGGGGAGTCGCTTCTGTTTCGGCCGGGAGCTCCTCAGGTAAACATTAGGTTACTGTCTTTCTTATTTTACAATCTTTTCTGACAAGTTCACCTTTCTTGTAACGCAGGTGCAGCCAGCGCCGATGCCCCACTGCTTGAAGGAGCGCCTTCAACGACTGCCTTGGCGGTGGTTACCTCCCAACCCTCTCTCATACCGTCTAAGATGTTGGAAGGTATGGGTTTGCAACTTATTAGTCTCATCTTTCAGATGTATAGTGCATGTACTAAAGTCGTGCTGTTGTGTCTTTTCAGGAGTACTTTTTGACCATCTTTACCAGATGTTGCTCCCACACTTCTCCTTCCCATCCGAGCTTGCTTCTTCCTCTGGTGGCGTTGGTGAGTATGATTTCCAATGACATCCTTCTTTCTTCATTGATGGGATTATTTCTAAACCCCCCCTTTTTATCTCGACTGCAGTGTTACAAATCGAAGGAGGGGATGAAAGAAGGGCTGAGTTGCCGACTCTTCTGGCTCTGCCACCTGCCTCAGCTGGTACAGCGACTATCACATTGATAAAGTCTTCCTTCTTTAATTTCAGAACTGTCATCTGATCACATCCTGTTTCTCTTCAGCTGTCGTTCCGGTCTCGGCGCCCTTTGAATCTTGCATCATAATGCCAGCAGGTCCTTACCTGAGACGTCCATCTTCGAAAGGCGCCGCAAACAGCTTACGTATGTTGAGCGATTACATTGAGGAGCTCGACGTCGAGACCCCTACCTCTGCTGCGGATTTTGCTATAGCGGTTAACCCGATGCTGGTGATACTCGTGAACTTTCACGACGAGGGTATCATCGCATCTTGGGTTAACCATTGCAGGGAGATCGAGGCCCGCCTGCATCGGTTGGAGTCGTTGCGTCCCGCTCCCGAGGCCTTGGCTGCCAGTAATCAAAGAACAGCGTGGATTGAGCAGAGCGCTCCTTACTTCCATCACCTCGAACAAGAAGTCATTTCAAGACGTAAGGAGCGAGGTGAGACTTCGAGCAAGTCTGCCCAACTGCATGCTCGGGTGGAGGCCAACGCCGCACGGCTGAAGGTTGTCTTTGAGGGCCTCCTGCAATATCTTTCTGAAGGGTTATCATTGAGACAACACCTTGACGTTGTCGAGCGAGCTGCACCCAGCCAAGAAGCAGCCCAGAAGGCGGCGGAGGAGCAACTTTCAACTTTCCTGCAGCAGCGAGCCCGGGTGGAAGCGGAGGTGGCCGCGGCAGCCGCTCAGGAGGAGGCGCTGAAGGAAGTGCGAGAGCAACTTGTGGATTTACTAAAGACACTTCCTCCTCAGTAGCTATCCTCCTTTGTATCGTTTGTAATTGTAGATAAAAGAATGTATATATATACTTTTTCATTCTTTGACATAATGTATCCTGTACCCAATCAAGTTTATGAATAAAAGATACACCCTTTTTTTTGTAATGTGTCATTTTCTCCGTCTTTTCTTTCTTTCATTATCAGCATGCCACCTTAGTAATCATGGTTGACGGATGATCAGAACGAGTATCCTGACTCTCTTAGGAAATAGTGATGGCTTAGGCCGCGGGTTCAGATCTGCTGCCTAAGACTTTTCAACTCTATAAGCCGTGAGGGTCTCATAGAGACTTTTCTCCCTACGGATCGAGAGGATCTCGTAGGTGGGTTTTCTCCCTAGGAATCGTGGGGATTCCTAAGTGTGGTTTTCTCTTATAAGTCGTAAGGATCCTATAAGAGAATTTTCCCTCTTACGAGTCGAGAGGATTCGTAAGCGGTTGTTTCCCTCCTTGTCGAAAATCGACTTTGGAGAGTGAGACCCGTGAATGGTATGCAAGAGACCATTTTGGATTGACTTGCAGGGCCCCATTGCTCAAGAAGCAAGCTTTTCAATCCTTACTGTCTGAGACTTCTTACAAATTGAGACGAATCGGGGATTTGCTTGCGGAGAGGGTGGTGGCTCTGCGAGTTGACATGAGTTAAGAAGCTCTCGTCACGGAGTGTTTGTATCCGTGAGTCGAGGAGTTTGCTAGGGATTATTTGTTTCCCAAGCGCCAAGGATTATTTGTTTCCTTGGGGTTTGAAACGAGTCGAGAATTCCCACGGGGGCACTGGTGGCTCTGCGGGTCGACGCGGATCAGGAGGCTCTCGTCAAGGAGTGTTTGTATCCGTGAGTCAAGGAGTTTGCCAGGGATTATTTTTTTCCCAAGCGCCAAGGATTATTTGTTTCCTTGGGGTTTGAAACGAGTCGAGAATTCCCACGGGGGCACTGGTGGCTCTGCGGGTCGACGCGGATCAGGAGGCTCTCGTCAAGGAGTGTTTGTATCCGTGAGTTGAGGAGTTTGCTAGGGATTATTTGTTTCCCAAGCACCAAGGATTATTTGTTTCCTTGGGGTTTGAAACGAGTCGAGGATTTCCACGGAGGCGCTGGTGGCTCTGCGGGTCGACGCGGATCAGGAGGCTCTCGTCAAGGAGTGTTTGTATCCGTGAGTCGAGGAGTTTGCTAGGGATTATTTGTTTCCCAAGTGCTAAGGATTATTTGTTTCCTTGGGGTTTGAAACGAGTCGAGGATTTCCACGGAGGCGCTGGTGGCTCTGCGGATCGACGCGGATCAGGAGGCTCTCGTCAAGGAGTGTTTGTATCCGTGAGTCGAGGAGTTTGTTGAACACACTGGCTTCTTCGGTTGAAACGAACCGTCGAGGTTTGGCTTCGTCGTCTGACGGAGTCTGTTGGGAAAGTATGGTTCCCTCTTTGTTTACGCCCTTGGATTGTATACAGGGATCGATGTGATCTTAACTGTAGGGCCAAAGTTTTATCGTCATTTTTTGTTTTATTTCCGCGATGCTCTATCATTTCAGCTTTTATATCGCGAAGGTCGCGATTGCCCAATCATTTCGGCTATTTTTCGCGGTGCCCAATCATTTCGGCTATTTATTTTATCTTTACTCGCTGCTTTTTATTGCGAGTTGCCCCATCATTTCGGCTATTTCGCATGCATACATTTTACTTGCTGCTTTTTTTATTGCAAGTTGTCCCATCATTTCGGCTATTTCGTATGCATGTGCGGCCTAACGGCTTTTTTCCGTAAACCTAAAATTGGACACCGATTTCGGCATCAGCACCGCTACAACTGGGATATCGCCAGGAGCGAATCATCATTTGCCTCTGTCATTGTCGAACAAAGGAGGCTTAGCGACCAGGGTTAGGGTCCTGTCGACTAAGGCTTTTGACTTTATGAGCCGTAAGGGTCTCACAAAGCTATTTCTCCCTACAAGTCGTGAGGATCTTATAGGTGTATTTTCTCCTTAGGAATCGTGAGGGTTCCTAAGTGTTTTGTTCCTCTGTAAGTCGTAAGGATCCTACAGGAGGGTTTTCTCTTTGTAAATCGAGAGGATTTACAAGGCTTATGCGAACATATCCCCAGTTACGGATGGACCTTGGTTAGGGAAATGTTTATTCGCGCCCGTGGATTGTATACAAGGGCCAATACCGGACCACTTGTAGGGCAATGTCGAAAGTTGTGGGGGTTGCTTAAGCACAGGTTTAGGTATCTGTAACTTGAGACTTTCAAATCTTACGAGCCGTGAGGGTCCCGTAAGAGAGTTCTCCTTACAAGTCGTGAGGATCTCGCAAGTGTATTTTCTCCTTAGGAATCGTGAGGATTCCCAAGTGTGTTATTCCCTTGTAAGTCGTAAGGATCTCACGCGGGTGGTTTCTCCTTACAGGGTCGAGAGGACCCTATAAGTGTTTCTTAACGAGGTTATGCCCTTTCAGGTTTTCACAAACACTCGCTGGTAGCCCTGCTGTTTTTACTCACGGAGCCCTTTCGGGTTTTCATCCGTGCCCATTTTGCTTATGGACGTACCGCTTTTATTTTCTTTTTTTATTTTCTTTTTCTCTCTTTTTTTTTTACGAGGTCGCGCCCTTTCGGGTTTTTACGAACACTCGCCGGTAGCCCTGCTGTTTTTACTCACGGAGCCCTTTCGGGTTTTCATCCGTGCCCCTTTTTGCTTATGGACATACCGTTTTTATTTTATTTTATTTTTATATGTTTTTTTTAATATCTCGTCAACCTAAAGATGCTGCGGTAGTAGTTTAAAGACGTTTCGGTCTGCTATTAGTTTAAGGACATTTCGGTCCGCTATTAGTTTAAGGACATTTCGGTCCGACATTGAGAGGTTGGCTACTGTTTATAAAACTTGAGCTTAGGAAGATAGCGAGCGGACATGGTCGTCGTCATCTATCATTGACCTAGGTTGTGGCTCATTAAGCGTAGTATTTCTTCAGGAAGCGACCGTTTATCGGCCTGAAAGGCCTTTCACCGTGTATGTCCATGAGTAGATAGGCCCCACCCTGGTAAACTTTATCTATGATGTATGGGCCTTCATAGTTTGGCTCGAATTTTCCCCGCTTGGCGCGATTGGGGATCATAGGCCTTTTGACCACTAGCACGAGTTCGCATTGGTGGAATGTCGTCGGTCGGGTCAATCTTTCGTATGAGCGCATCATCTTTGCTTTATAAGCTTCCAGATTTTGCTGCGCTATGAGCCGGGTTTCATCAAGAGCATCCAGCTCTTCAAACCGTAGGTGAGCATTTTCTTCATCCGTCAGCTCGTAGTGAATTTCTACTCGCAGAGAGGGTAATTCTATCTCGAGGGGGAGTACTGCTTCCGTACCGAACACCAACGCGTACGGTGTTGTGTTCGTGGCCGTCTTGAATGTAGTTCGATATGCCCAAAGAGCTTCTTGCAGTCTTTCGTGCCAATCTTTCTTATTACGGGACACCGTTTTCTTTATGATTTTTGTCAACGTCTTGTTGAAGGCTTCAGCTAGTCCGTTGGCTCGCGGGTTATAAACCGAGGAATATCTCCAGTCTATATTATGCTGTTGCGCGAAGCGACTGATCTTGTGGCTTCTGTAAGCTGGCCCGTTATCGGAGATGATCCGTCTCGGAGTTCCAAACCGATATATGACGTGCGTTTTGAAGAAGTGGAGGATATTCTCAGTCTTCACTTCTCTCAACGGTACTGCTTCTGCCCACTTAGAGAAGTAGTCAGTCGTCGCTAGGATGAAACGATGTCCTTTAGACGATGCTGGTTCGATGGGGCCGACTATATCAGTCCCCCACATTTCGAATGGCCAGCTAGCCACTGTTGGATGCAGTGGATTGGGATGTTGATGGATGAAGTCCCCATGAATTTGGCATGAGTGGCACTGCTTCGCATATTCGAGACAGTCTTGAATCATTGTGGGCCAGTAGTAGCCCATCCGTTTTATCTTCAACTTCATTTTTGGGCCCGCTTGATGAGAACCACAGAGTCCGTCGTGAACTTCCTGAACGACCCTTTTTGCTTCGTCAGGTCCCAAGCATCTTAACCACAGAGAATCAAACGATCTCTTGTACAGAGTATCGTTGGCGAAGGCGAAAGACAGGGCTCGTTTCATGAGCCGATGTCTTGTGGACGCTTCTTCAGGCCTTCGGTGGGACTTGAAGTAATCTATGAAGACTTCCCTCCAATCTTCGGCCTTTTCCGGCTCTTTTATTTGTAAGGTCGCTTGCTCAGTCACTCCCTTCTCCTCGGGTGATCTCAGAGGTATTTCTGCGGGGGCGAGCACCCGACGACTTTGCACCATGATTCTAACCTCATCGAGGTTCTCGTCAGCCAGTTCTTTAGCAAGCTTAGCTAACGCGTCCGCTTTGCTATTTTCTGCGCGTGGTATACTTTCCAAAGTATAGGAGGGAATTTGGGTCAGCAGTTACTGCACCTTTTCCCTGTATTTTACCAATTCCGGTTTGCTTGTTTGGTAATCGCCGTTTACTTGACTAACGACCAGTTGAGAATCTCCGTATATGAGGAGGTTTTCAATTCCCATGTCAATGGCGATCTCGAGGCCTGCTATCAGAGCTTCGTATTCGGCTTCGTTGTTTGTCCTCGGTTCCGTCAGGGAGAACGCGTAGCGCATTATCCCTCCTTGTGGGGTCACGAAGATAAGGCCTACTCCCGATTTGATCATTGGCGTACTTTGTTTGTGCTTTTTCATGGAAGATGCTCCATCGAAATAAAGCTCCCAACGGGTATCACCACTGTCGACTGTGTCAAACGCATGTTTGTCTGGCAAATCGCACTTTAGGGGAGAATCGGCAGGTATCGGGTGCTTAGCAAGGAAGTCGGCGATGGCCTGGCCTTTCACTGCCTTGAGAGGTCGGTACGTTATCGAGAACTCCATTAAGAGCAGGGCCCATTTAACGAGTCGTCCCGTCAATATGGCCTTTGACATTAGGTATTTAAGAGGGTCCACTTTCGAAATGAGGCGGACCTCATGCGCCAACGCATAGTGCCTGAGCTTTGTTATTGCGAAGATCAACGCTAAGCAGTGTTTTTCAATGGGGGAGTAGTTGCTTTCTGCCCCCAGTAGAACTCGACTTAAGTAGTAGAGTGCTCTTTCTTTCCCTTGATCGTTCTCTTGTGCCCATAATGCGCCTAAAGAACCTTCGAGGGCGGCTGTATAAAGAATGAGAGGCTTTCCCTTAACCAGAGCGGCCAACACTGGAGGGTTTTGCAGGTACTGTTTGATTTCGTCTAGTGCGCTTTGGCACTTTTGATCCCAGATGAATGGGGTTCCCTTCTTCATCAGGTGGCTATAAGGACGACACTTGCCAGAGAGGTTGGCTATAAATCGTCGTATGTATGCGAGCTTCCCTTGGAGAGACCGCAACTGTTTAAGAGTCCTCGGCGGAGGCATTTCTATGATCACCTTGATCTTGGATGGATCTATTTCAATACCTCGATGTCGAACAATGAATCCCAGGAATTTGCCTGAGGAAACTCCGAATGCACACTTAAGCGGGTTCATCTTCAAGTTGTATTGCCGAAGGCGTTGAAATACGGTCTTCAGATGCTCGAGATGTTCCTCATATGATTTGCTTTTAATAACGAGGTCGTCGATATAGCATTCAACGATTTCGTGTATAAGGTCATCGAAGATCTTCGTCATGGTCCTCTGATAGGTGGCACCGGCGTTCTTTAGACTGAAGGGCATCACCTTGTAGCAGAATATACCCAAAGGAGTCCTGAAGGCGGTGTGCTTCTGGTCTTCGGGATGCATCTTTATTTGATTATACCCTGATGAGCCGTCCATAAAGGAGAAAACTTTATGAGTGGACGTGTTGTCTATCATCAGCTCGGTGACTGGCACTGGGAAATCGTCCTTCGGGCAAGCTTTATTAAGATCGCGGAAGTCTACGCATATGCGCACCGTCCTATTTTTCTTCATCACCGGGACGATGTTAGCGATCCATTCGGGGTATTGAACCTCCTGGATAAAGCCAGAGTCGATCAGCTTCTTGACCTCAGCGTTGATACTCATCTCGAGCTCGAGTCGCATTCTCCTCGGTGCCTGTTTGACTGGCTTGACGTCCGGGGATATCGCCAATTTATGCACGGCAATATCTGGATCTAGTCCCGGCATTTCGGAATAATTCCACGCGAAGCAATCTCTATGCCGTAGAAGCACGTCTTTTAACGCAACTACCCTTTCTTCAGATAGCAGCTCGCTGATGATTGTCGGTCGCGGGTCGTCTGCTGATCCCAACTCAATTTTCTTAAGGTTATCTGCAGTGGTATGGATTCCATCTTCCAGTTCTTTCGGCGCTGGTGGGAAATCTGAGATTACCTCATCGTTATTGTTTTTGAAGCACCAGGGAAGGTCATCCATGTTCTCGGGCTCTTCTTTTGATATCGTTATCACGTGACAAGTACGAATTCGCTTCCAATCCCAATGCGGAACTGGCTCTTCTTTCGTGGCCTTGGGCTCGTGCTTCTGTGGCGGCGTTACCTTCCAGTTGTCAGACAGAGCGAACTTGCCGAGCTGGTACTGATCTTCGACCCAATTCTTAAAGGTGAAGCAGTCTTCGAGCGGGTGCCCTATTACTCGATGGTAAGAGCAATAGTTTGGGTCAGAGACTTTGCTTGCTCGTTCGAGGTGTTTGGACTCCGGCAGCGCGAGCATCTGATGTTTTAGAGCAAGCTCAAATATCCTCCTCGTCTTATCCCGAGGAAAAGAGTATGCTCGACTCATTTTCTTCATGAGGGATAGATCAATAACGCTCGCCTCCCGTTTGCGTGACTTATTAGCCCTGCTTTGTTGCTGTTGAGCGCCTTTTTAGCCTTTCGACTTATTTCTGCTTTTGCGCTGAGCCTTCTTTATATCAGGTTGACAAGGAGCGGCATTTTCATCCTTTACGGCCTGTTGGAGAAGGCGTTGCGTCTTGGCTTTCTCGTAGATGACCATTTCGCGGTTATGATCTTCTCGGACTTTTTGACCAGCTTTCTTTATAAGTTCGTCCATTAGTTCCTCGAACGACGGACTGGGCTCCTTTGCATCTGGAACTTTCACTGGCTTAGGATTAGCGTCCTCCTATTGAGCATCCGTCGCTTCATCAAGGTCATACACGACGTAGCAGCCGGGTAGTAACTCTCGTTTCTTTGACCGGATGTATCCAAGCCCTTTTGCTTCCATTCTCCCGTTAGGAAGTTTGCGTTGAGTCCCGGGGACGTTCCAGACCCTGTCATAGAATTTGTCCTTTCTAACGGTCTGTTTGAAGGGTATCCCCTGGCGTTTCAGCAGCTTTTTCAAACCTTCTGTATAATATCTGGGGAGACGGATAGGCTGAAGCCTGTCGAGCATAGAATCCGCGCCATGCCAGATTTCTTTTTCTACCTTGGTTTCTTCAGAGCGGTAAAACAGAATTGCCTTCTCGCTCTCTCGCCTGGGAGGGATATAGAATGTCCGCAACTCTTCTACACTGTAGATATTAAGTGCATCCAGTTCTTTATGGTGTTTAAGCGGCACTATGACGACTTGTAGACTTTGCTCTTCGTCAACGGACGCTTGTATTGAA
Organism: Agapanthus africanus; assembly: GCA_030015575.1. Lineage (NCBI taxonomy): Eukaryota > Viridiplantae > Streptophyta > Magnoliopsida > Asparagales > Amaryllidaceae > Agapanthus > Agapanthus africanus. The sequence continues at coordinate 635,900,737 of CM057343.1, forward strand.
GGTCGAGCAGAGAATACAGCATGGACTTCATCTTCCGAGTCGCTGCCAAAGATCAATATGGGAGCCGATGGTCCCGGCTTGTTATGTTGGGGTGGACCCGGATAAACTATCTCCTCTTCCTCCTCAGTATCACTGTCGAAGACAGGGATGGTAGCGTTAGTTTTATTCTCCGGCTTGCGACACTTCTCTGTGTCTTCGAAATCCGGTAAGAAGTATTTGGCGTCTTCATATTTGCGGACCTCGTTTACAGAGAACGGGTTCATTTCTCCCGTCACGGTATACTCGAAACCATCCTTAAAATATTTCATACACTGATGTTGTGTAGAAGAGATGATGTTGTACTCGTGTAACCATGGTCGGCCGAGCAAAGCATTGTAGCATGTCTTGGCGTCTATGACGTGGAACTTAATGTCCGTGACGAGTAGCCCGAAGCGTAGCGTTAGTATCACAGATCCAAGAGTCTTTGACGATTGGGAATCGAACCCGGAGATGGTGATCTTATCCCGAGCAAGGTGCTGGACGCTCATGCAAATTTCTTTTAACACCCGCACGTTGAGGAGATTAACGGAGGATCCATTGTCGATCAGGATTTTGCCTATCTTAATATCGTGGCAGTATCCTGAGACATAGAGGGGGCGATTGTGTTCGCACGTCCCGAGGAGAAGGTCCTCGTCGCCGAAAGTGACATCGGCTGTGTGCACTTCCTCCAATTCATTCTTCATCTTTTCCTCGGCCAGGCATGCTTGGAATTGTTCTGGATCTTGGAGGGCCTTAATCAACGAATCTCTTGCCTCTTTTGATAGCAAAAGGGCGTCAAGAATGCTGAGCTGTGAGGGCAGCTTCCTCAGATGTGCTAAGACGTTGTAATCCACCTTATTCTTCTTCGGCGGGTCCTTGGCGCTTAGCTCTTCCACCACTTGGTCATCTAAGACAATATCTTCAGAGACCTTTTCTTTCCCTTTATCTTTCATGTTCGAGGGTCCGAGGTTCTTTTCGGGCAGCGTGCGATTACGTAGCCGGATATTTTCGCAAACCTTCGGTTCTTCTTCTTTTCTCGAATCGGACTCTTTAAAGAGAGGGGCAAGTTCTAGCTCTTCATCAGAATCACTCCCAAATATAGGCACTCGTGATTTACCGGTGTTAATCATGCAACAATCGCCAGCAGTTCTTTTAAGCCCTTCGGTCATATTTCTTTGCTCCCGACGAGTTTTACGCTTTTCCCGCTTAAAGCGTTGTCGATGAGCAACATATCCTTGCCACCATCTATCGAAAGCTTTGCACTCTTCAGTGGGGTGCGAAATCTTCCGATGATATAAGCAATAAGACGGGTGCATTTTAGCTTCACCAGTAATTTCTTCTTCGGAGGATGGTAACTTCATACCCATTGATATGGCCTTAGCAAACTTCTTTCTCATCTTGAATTGGCTTTTGTCGGTAGCGGAGGTGTTTAGCTCCAACGGGATCGTCTCAGCTCCTTCATCAAGTCGCTGGCGCTTGGCCCTTTCAAATATAGCCGCCTCGCGCTCCCGATCAGCTTTACCTTTCAACCGAGCTTCATTAAGGAGTGCGTCAATTACTTCATCTGATATCCCCAGAACTTTTGGTTCAGGATCTGCCCCCGGCTTTTCAGTGCAAGGAGTCTCCTCCTCGTTTGTGACCGAATGGGAAATCATATGACAACTCGCCACATATCCCTCGGATTCATCCGATGAACTTCCTTCCTCATCTTCTTCTTGAAAAAAGTGATTGAGGAATTCTTGGAGCGTAATGGGAGTCCTGCCTTTTGGTTGTATTCTTCCAACACGTCAATTTGCCTTTGTAAGTCCGTGTGTTTGCCGCCAGGCTTCACGGGCTTCTTAAATTTCTTCTTCTTCTTTTTCAAAGATTTTGACGGCTGACTGCAAGTGCTTGAACCGCCACCATCGGTTTTTGGAGTTGGACGTGGCTTCAACATCCCTTCAATGACTTGCGGTTCCAACGGGTTCTTCCACTTGATCGCTGGACATGTCTGAAGATCATTTAGCATCCTCTTTGTCTTGGTTGATAATACAACCTCCCAAGGAGCTTCTTCAATGACGGAGCATGTTGCCCCCTGCGTATTCGTCCCCTTAGAGGTGTGGGGCTGCGGGGGATTCACCTTCCATTTGTCAGATAACGCGAACTTGCCCTGTCGGTACTGGTTTTCAAGCCAATTCTTGAAAACGTAGCAATCTTCGATCGGATAGCCTAGTACTCGATGATAAGGACAGTAGTTGGGCTCGTTGACATCACTTGGTTGCAACGGACGTTTTGGATCCGGCAGATTTATGAGTCTGTTGTGCAACGCCAGCTCGAATAACCTCCTCGTTTTGTCGCGGGGAAAGGAATAAGGACGTCCCATCCTATCCTCAAGGGGCATGTAAGGGCGCATATTATTTTGACGAGCAACCGGCTTCGAGTCGCTCGGTTGTTGTTGAGCATTAGCGACAACTATCGCTTTTCCCTTCCCTTTCTCATTTCGGGAGTCCGGCCTTGGAAGAGGGGGTTTATGGCCCATTTGATCCATTTGCGCTAGTTTGTCAATTAAGGCTTGGAAGGTAGTCGGCTTGAAAAACATCATAAACTGCGAGATGGTTGCTTGTGGATCGAGGGTTCCCACAAACATACCTACGGCGGGAGCTTCTTCAATGCGCTGCTCACACTTCGACCATAAGTTCCGCCATCGTATAGCGTACTGAACCCATGTCTCGCCGGGTTTTACCCTGGCGTTAATCAGTGCCGTCATCGGGGTACGTTCACTGGCGCTTGCAAAACGCTGAGTAAACAGTAGCTCCATCTCCGCGAAGGTTTTAATAGAGTCGTTCGGGAGCTCAGAGTACCACTCGAACGCCGTATCTGATAAACTTCCAACAAACTGGCGAAGTAAAAGCTTGTCATCTCCACCGGTATTGCCGCAGAGTGCCCTGAACTGGGCAACATGCTGGTGAGGATTGCCCTTCCCCTTGTAGACATGGAACTTGGGAATCGTATAACCTGGCGGGTATTTGATTTGATCGTACCAACTCGGATATGGTCTCCCCGTTTTCACGACCTGGCCGGCTGTTTCGGTTGCATGATGAACCCGTATTTGCTGGGCGATGTATTCATCCAAATCAGCTTTGGAGATTGTATCCTCTTTAGCTGTGGACAGAACTGGTGGAGGATTCGACGTCTCTCCCCTATCGTCTTCAAGAATGATTGGGGGATCTTCAGCAGGTGGATCTTGTTGAATCATCATACCCACCATATCCTGGAACAGGAGGGCCATTTTCTTTATGTTGGCTGCCTGCTCCGCAGCTTCTTTATCCTTCTTCTCTAGTACGCGACGAAGGAATTCAGCGTCCGTTTCTTGTTCTTGATGCTCGTCCGAGGATGTTTCAGGGGTTTCTTTTGGCCCTGTAAGCGTGGCCATAGCGTTCATCATTTCTTGGAGCTTCTGCTGTTGCTCCTGAGCCTTGCTCACTGACCTCGTGTGCGGTCTATGACCTGTTGATATGCGGCTATCTTCTTTTCCCGATGCCATGTAAACCGTATGAACTGTTATGCCCCATGACTTGGGGCGTTTAGGTTCACTATTTTTAACTTTTGCCGCTGACGCGGGAGTTTTCTCCGGCCTCCTTCTTTTGTGGGCAGTTGAGGTTGAAGGAACCGTTGAAGGGGGCATCCTAGCAGCTGCTGTCCTCCGCTGTTTAATGGGACGGTCCTCGTCTTTTTCCACCTTCGCCTTTTTTCGTTGACGGGAGTGATCCGTGTCGATAACGGAGTCTTGAACCCTCCTCCAAACTTTATAAATTCTTGAGGATAGCCGTTGAGGGGGCTGTTCTTGCCTTGTTTCTGGGACTCTCTCCGCAGGCGGAGGAGATCTTTTCAGTGTAGCGGTTGGAGCGTTCTTCCGTACCCTCCTCAGCAGTTCAAAGCCGTTCCCAGTTGGAACAGCAGCGTTGACTTCCACCAGTGGAGCCGGTGGAGTTAGCCCTGAGGGAGAGTTGCCCCCTGCCTTCCTCACTCGTTGCCAATGGCGACGTCGAGCATGACGAGCCGTTGGGACTGGCTCGGAGATTGAGACATCTTCTTTTTTCCCCCTGTCTGAATGAGGCGCCGCCGGTGTTAACCTCTTAAAGACTGAGGTTGTTTCTGGAGGGGTGATATTTAACCTGTCGAAGACAGATCCTCGGGCAGGGGCAGGAGCAAGAATCGTCAGTCTTGAAAAGACTGACTCTTTGACAGGGGAAGCCGCCTTGACGACTTCTGGAGCAGCAGTTATTGCTTTCCTTGGGACAGCCAATTTAGAGTTCTGATTTAGCCTGGTGAAAACAGAGGCTATCGGTTTGGTAGTGGGCGACCCGTTGACAGGGGTCGTAATAGCAGTAAGCCGGTCGAAGACCGACTTCTTATTCACTTCCGGTGCAGGTATTGACGTAGAGAAGCCCGTAGGTGGGATCATGGTCCCGAAGAACAGGCCAGTGGTGGCTTGGGTCACCTGGTCTACTGGCAGAGCGAGGAAGGAAGCCGCTTGGGGTCCATATGCTGCATCTCCTGGTGAGGTGGAGCATCCGCTGCAGTGGCATTTCGAGCAGTTGGTGCAGTTGAAGGCCATTGAATCTTGAGTTCTGCGCCGAGCAAAAGACCAAATCTTAGTAACTTGAAATCCGAAGGCAACCATTAAACAAACCGCGATTGGTTCGCGAGGACGACACACGAAGTGTGGAGTGGAAAGAGGAAGAGGTCCCACCGGGGGTGCCAGAATCTGTTCCCCTCCGAATGGACGGCGCACAGGACCGCGATGGCCTGACGCTGAGATTCGGGGCAGATGCTATTTGGTTTTATCCGTCCCCCTCTCCGAAGATGCCAAGTTGATTTATGGCACCGTGTATCGAAGGTTTAGACGGATGCGGCCGATGTAGCAGACTTTGTCAGATTCCCCCTCGCTAGAGGGGTTTTTTTTATTGTGGGGACGCTCTTCCCTGCAGGCGCAAGCCCCTGCAGTTAATTACGCTACCGCTTCGCGGTAACAACTTTCTCCTTCTCCAGAATTTCACTTCGTGTCGTGGGTGTTTGTTTTGTTTGTGGTTGCCCGTGGATTGTATACGGAGACTGAGTAATACCGTCGCCCGTAGGACGTGGATTAGTCCAAATCCGTATTTACTTAGATTTGGGTTTGGTGTTTTTAGTTTAAGGATGCCTTAGTCGCGTTGCGGCTAAGATCGACTTAAACGTTCGTCAAGGATACGTTAGTCCTGTTTGAGATTAAGATCAACTTAACGGGATCGTTTAGATCCGACAAAAGAGCATTTGGGCTCTATTGTTCCAGTTTAGGGACATAGTGGTCCATTGCATGTATGGTCGTCGGGACCCGTCACCTCTCTGACGACGTTGAAGAATTACAACGACAAATGTCAGAGGAGTTCAGAGATGTACCCTTGAGCCAAAGTTGATTGGGGGAATTTATAGTCCAATTTGGGACTAAAGTCTGTTTGAAGGTTTAAGGATGCGTTAGCCATATTTGAGGCTAAGATCAACTTAAACGGTTGTTAAGGATACGTTAGTCCAGTTTGGGACTAAGATCGACTTAACGGGATCGTTTAGATCCGACAAAAGAGCATTTGGGCTCTATTGTGCCAGTTTAGGGACATGGTGGTCCAATACCAGTTTAAGGACATAGTGGTCTACCGTTAGTTTAGGGACGTTTCGGTCCGATATTAGTTTAGGGACGTTTCGGTCCGATATTAGTTTAGGGACGTTTCGGTCCGATATTAGTTTAAGGACGTTTCGGTCCACGAGTTTAAGGACCCCGCAGTCCCTATCGATGTGTGGTCGTTGGGACCCATCACCTCTTTGACGTCGTTGAGGAATTACAACGACGGATGTCAAAGGAGTTCAGAGATGTACCCTCGAACCGGATGTAAATTGATTTAGGAGAATAATTTTGCTTAGTCAATTTAATTTAAGGACTTATGGCCAAAATTGGGCTAAGTCCAGTTTCAATATTATTTTTTTTTGTCTTTGGCCTGTTCTAGGGCTTTACCCCTTTTTAGTAATGCACTGCATTATTCTTGTTTTGATTGGGCTCTGCCCTTTCTAAATGATGCAGAGCATCTATTTTGTTTGGGCTCTGCCCTTTTTAAAATGCATAGCATATTTAATTAAGCCTGTTAGGCCTTTTAATTGGGCTCTGTCCCTTTTCTTTAATAATTCAGGGCATTAAGTACTCTGACAGTGCCCCACGTGGCTTGTCAGGCGCTTGGCGCCAAGTAATGAGCGCAAGCTCATATGGTGGTGACACGTGTCACGCTCTAGTGAGCGCAAGCGCAATAGCGCAGTGCGCTGCGCTAATGCGCTGCGCTATTGCGCTGCTGACACGTGGCGCGCTCTGGTGAGTTGCGCCAATTCCAGAGAGCAAAGCTCTATTTCGAGAACGCGTAGCGCAAGTTGTTTTGTAGCTGACACGTGGCGCTCTCTCAAGAGCGCAACAGCGCAGTTTGGAAGTGCAAAGCACTAAGAATCTTTTAGATTCAAGAACAGGAGTGCAGAGCACTATTTGATTTCTTGATCTAATTTAGATCAAAGAAAATAAAAATTTTTGTTTCAAGAACCAGAGGTTCATAAAAAAAAAGTACAAAGCACTATTATTACTTATTTTTCTTTTATTTTAAAATTATTGATCTTGTTCTTAGATTAATAATCTGTCCATAAGAGAATTTTCTCTTTTTCCTAAAGGTTTTTACCTTCTGTTGTTCTTGAGAAGTTCTCAAGAGTTCTCTTCTCTCTTGTTTTTTAGAAAGATGTTCCTGATCTTGAATTAAGGTCTGGGGTCCTTTTTATAGTGCTCATAAATTAGTTAAATTTGTTAAAGAGATCTTTCTCTGATTGATTTAGGGAATTTTCCCCACCGTTGGATCTTTGATCCAAGGGCTTCTGCTTTGCAGAAGAAAATCTTCTTATTTTAACAAGAACAGAAAAGATTTCTTGGAAATTTAATTCTGTTTGGCGTAGATGCCCCAGCGCGTGACACGTGTCGCGCAGCGCAGAGCGCAGCGCTACTGCGCTAGCGCATCTGCGCTGACACGTGTCGCGCAGCGCAGAGCGCAGCGCTACTGCGCTGACACGTGTCGCGCAGCGCAGAGCGCAGCGCTACTGTGCTAGCGCTACTGCGCTAGCGCATCTGCGCTGACACGTGTCGCGCAGCGCAGTGCTTGCACAGCTGAAGCGTTGCTTCAGAAAAATAGAGTTTTGCTCTGATTGGGCGCGCCTTCTTGGGCGCTGCGCTGACGTATCAGTGCCTGACATATGGCGCGTTGCGCCCGAGATTTGAAGCGTTGCTTCAAAATTTTGAATTTTGAATTTTAACAGAGCTTTGCTCTGATTGGGCGAAACACCCACAAGGAGAGATAATGCGCTTTGCTTTCTCCTTAACAGAGCCGAGGACAAACAATGAAGCCGAGTATGAAGCTTTGATAGCAGGCCTCGAGATCGCCATCGATATAGGAATTGAAAACCTCCTTATATACGGAGATTCTCAACTGGTCGTCGGTCAGGTAAACGGCGATTACCAGACGTGCAAGCCAGAGCTGGTGAAGTATGGCGAGAGAGTACAGCAACTGCTGACCCAAATTCCCTCCTACACGCTGGAAAGCATACCGCGTGCGGAAAATAGCAAAGCAGATGCACTAGCTAAGCTCGCTAAAGAACTGGCCGATGAGAACCTCGATGATGTAAAGATCATGGTACAAAGCCGTCGGGTGCTTACCCCCGCAGAAATATCTCCGGAATCATCCGAAGAAAAGGGACTGACTGGGCAGATGGCTCTGCAAATAAAAGACCAAGAAATGGTTAAGGACTGGAGAGAAGTCTTTGTAGACTACTTCAAATCCCGTCGAACGCCTGAAGATGCGTCCTCAAAACATCAGCTCATGAAGCGAGCCCTATCTTTCTCCTTCGTCAATGATACTCTGTACAAGAGGTCGTTTGATTCTCTGTGGTTGAGATGCCTAGGACCTGAAGAGGCGAAAAGAGTCGTCCAAGAAGTTCACGACGGACTCTGCGGTTCTTACCAAGCAGGCCCGAAGATGAAGTTGAAGATCAAACGGATGGGTTATTATTGGCCCACGATGATCCAGGACTTCCTCAAGTATGCAAAGCAATGCCACTCGTGCCAGGTTCATGGGGACTTTATCCATCAGCACCCAAATCCTCTACATCCAACAGTGGCCAGCTGGCCGTTCGAAATGTGGGGGACTGACATAATCGGCCCCATCGAACCAGTATCGTCCAGGGGACATCGATTCATTTTGGCGACGACTGATTACTTCTCCAAATGGGCGGAAGCTGTACCGCTGAGGGAAGTGAAGACGGAGAATATCCTCCATTTCTTCAAGACGCACGTCATTTATCGGTTTGGAACTCCGCGACGGATCATCTCCGATAACGGGCCAGGCTACAGAAGCCACAAGATCTGCCGCTTCGTGCAACAACACAACATAGACTGGAGATATTCCTCAGTTTATAATCCCCGAGCTAACGGTCTAGCTGAGGCTTTCAACAAGACCTTGACGAAGATCGTGAAAAAGACGGTGTCCCGAAATAAGAAGGACTGGCACGAGAGACTCCAAGAAGCTCTCTGGACGTATCGAACTACGTTCAAAACGGCCACGAACACAACGCCGTACGCGTTAGTCTTCGGCACAGAAGCAGTACTCCCTCTCGAAATAGAATTACCTTCTCTACGAGTGGCATTCCACTACGAGCTGACGGACGAAGAAAATGCTCATCTTCGGCTTGAGGAGCTTGATGACCTTGATGAAACCCGGCTCATAGCGCAACAAAATCTGGAGGCTTATAAAGCAAAGATGACGCGCTCATATGAAAGATTGACCAGGCCGAGGACATTCCGCCAAGGCAAACTCGTGCTAGTGGTCAAAAGACCTATGATCCCCAATCGCGCCAAGCGGGGAAAATTCGAGCTGAACTATGAAGGCCCGTACACCATAGACAAGGTCTACCAGGGTGGAGCCTATCTACTCATGGATATGCACGGTGAAAGGCCTTTGAGGCCAATAAACGGTCGCTTCCTAAAGAAATACTACGCTTAATGAGTCACAGCCTAGGTCAATGATAGATGACGACGACTATGTCCGCTCGCTATCTTCCTAAGCTTAAAACTCTATAAGTAGTAGTTGGCCTTCTTCAATGACGGATCGAAACGTCCTTAAACTAATGACGGACCAGTACGTCCTAAAACTAGCTGACGACCGAAACGTCTTTAAACTACTACCGCAGCATCCTCAGGCTGACGAGATAAAAAAAATAAAAAGAATAAAAAAAAAGAAGAAAGACGGTATGTCTATAAGCAAAATGGGCACGGATGAAAACCCGAAAGGGCTCCGTGAGTAAAAACAGCAGGACTACCGGCGAGTGTTTGTGAAAACCCGAAAGGGCACAACCTCGTTAAAAGACACTTATAAGGTCCTCTCGACCTTGTAAGGAGAAACCACCTGCGTGAGATCCTTATGACTCACAGGGAAACAACACACTTAGGGATCCTTATGATTCCTAAGGAGAAATTACACTTGCGAGATCCTCACGACTCGTAAGGAGAACTCTCTTATGGGACCCCCACGGCTCATAAGATTTGAAAGTCTTAAGTTACAGAGACCTGAACCTATTCTTAAGCAACCCCCACAAACTTCAATATTGCCCTACAAGCGGCTCATACTGACCCTTGTATACAATCCACGGGCGCGAATAAACATTTCCCTAACCGAGTCCCATCCGTGACTGGGGATATGTTCGCACGGCGAACAACCCTTACGAGTCCTCTCGACTTATAAGGGGAAAATCCTTTTGTAAGATCCTTACAACTTACAGGGGAACACGCACTTAGGAATCCTCACAATTCCCAAGGAGAAAACACACCTACGAGATCCTCACGACTTGTAGGGAGAAATACCTTTGTAAGACCCTTACGGCTCATGAAGTCAAAAACCTTAGTCGACAGAACCCTAACCCTGTTTACTAAGCCACCTTTGTTCGACATTGACAGAGGCAAACGATGATTCGCTCCTGGCAATATCCCAGTTGTAGCGATGCTGATGCCTAAAACGGTATCAAATCCCGAGTCCTTTCATGACAAATGATGATTCGCTCCTGGCAATATTCCAGTTGTAGCGATGCTGATGCTGAGATTGGCACCAGATTCCAAGTTCTACACTCGCGATAAAAATCAGCGAGCTAAAAATGCATATGAAATAGCTGAAATGATGGGGCAACTTGCAATAAAAAAGCAGCAAGTAAAAATGTATGTATGAAAAATAGCCGAAATGATTGGGCAACTCGCAATAAAAAGCAGCGAGTAAAAATAAAAAAATATAGCCGAAATGATTGGGCACCGCGAAAAATAGCCGAAATGATGGGGCAATCGCGACCTTCGCGATATAAAAGCTGAAATGATAGAGCATCGCCGGAAAAGAAATAAAATAAAAATGAAATTTACGCCCTACAGGTGATGTTACATCAACCCCTGTATACAATCCAGGGGTGCAAACGAAAAAGGGATCATACTCTTCCCCCCAGATTTCATCAGAAGAAGAGGCCAAGTCTCGACGGGCCACAAATAACCTAGAGATCGTCTCAACATTTTTCTCATTACAACAAATACAACATCAAGCAAAGCGGAACAGCGGCAACTCCCAGTTCCATGACTCGGCGGCGTACAGCTGATCGAGAGTTAAATTCCAACTTCGTGAAATACAGACAAAGTCAAAATTCCTGGTCACGTGGAACGCGGATAACGTCACTCTTTGACCCCGTGGAAAACGTCCAGAGCGGAGCCTGGTCCTCGCCGAACACAGCAGTGAACCCGTGGGAATCATCCAGAGCAAAATTCCTGGTCACGTGGAACGCGGATAACGTCACTTTTTGACCCCGTGGAAAACTTCCAGAGCGGAGCCTGATCCTCGCCGAACACGGTAGTGAACCCGTGGGAAGCATCCAGAGCAAAATTCCTGGTCACGTGGAACGTGGATAACGTCACTCTTTGACCCCGTGGAAAATGTCCAGAGCGGAGCCTGGTCCTCGCCAAACACGGCAGTGAACCCGTGGGAAGCATCCAGAGCAAAATTCCTGGTCACGTGGAACGCGGATAACGTCACTCTTTGACCCCGTGGAAAACGTTCAGAGCGGAGCCTAGTCCTCGCCGAACACGGCAGTGAACCCGTGTGAAGCATCTAGTGCAAAATTCCTGGTCACGTGGAACGCGGATAACGTCACTCTTTGACCCCGTGGAAAACTTCCAGAGCGGAGCCTGGTCCTCGCCGAACACGGCAGTGAACCCGTGGGAAGCATCCAGAGCAAAATTCCTGGTCACGTGGAACGCGGATAACGTCACTCTTTGACCCCATGGAAAACGTCCAAAGCTGATCCTGGTCCTCGCAGAGCACGGCAGTGAACCCGTGTGAAGCATCCAGAGCGGAGCCTAGTCCTCGCCGAACACGGCAGTGAACCCGTGTGAAGCATCTAGTGCAAAATTCCTGGTCACGTGGAACGCGGATAACGTCACTCTTTGACCCCGTGGAAAACTTCCAGAGCGGAGCCTGGTCCTCGCCGAACACGGCAGTGAACCCGTGGGAAGTATCCAGAGCAAAATTCCTGGTCACGTGGAACGCAGATAACGTCACTCTTTGACCCCGTGGAAAACGTCCAGAGCGGAGCCTGGTCCTCTCCGAACACAGCAGTGAACCCGTGGGAAGCATCCAGAGCAAAATTCCTGGTCACGTGGAACGCGGATAACGTCACTCTTTGACCCTGTGGGAAACGTCCAGAGCGGAGCCTGGTCCTCGCCGAACATGGCAGTGAACCTGTGGGAAGCATCCAGAGCAAAATTCCTGGTTACATGGAACGCGGATAACGTCACTCTTTGACCCCATGGGAAACGTCCAGAGCGGAGCCTGGTCCTCGCCGAACACGGCAGTGAACCTGTGGGAAGCATCCAGAGCAAAATTCCTGGTCATGTGGAACGCGGATAACGTCACCCTTTGACCCCGTGGAAAACGTCCATAGCAGATCCTGGTCTTCGCAGAGCACGGCAGTGAACCCATGTGAAGCATCCAGAGCGGAGCCTGGTCCTCGCCGAACACGGCAGTGAACCCTTGGGAAGCATCCAGAGCAAAATTCCTGGTCACGTGGAATGCGGATAACGTCACTCTTTGACCCCGCGGAAAACGTCCAGAGCGGAGCCTTGTCCTCGCAGAGCACGGCAGTGAACCCGTGTGAAGCATCCAGAGCAAACATTGGACTGTGGAGTCCTTAAAATCCACAGACTATGATTTCCTTAATCTCGACCGTAATGTCTTAAAACTAACGATCAAACATGATGATTCTAGACTGATTTTACCTTGGTTAAAGGGTACATCTCTTCACTCCTTTGATATCTGTTGTTGTAATTCCTCAACGTCTTCAAAGAGGTGATGGGTCCCAGTAACCACACATCGGACTGTGGAGTCCTTAAATCCGCGAACTATGATGTCCTTAACCTTGACCGTGATGTCTTAAAACTAACATCGGACTGTGGAGTCCTTAAATCCACGGACTATGATGTCCTTAACCTTGACCGTGATGTCTTAAAACTAACATTGGACTGTGGAGTCCTTAAATCCACGGACTACGATGTCCTTAACTTCGACCGCGATATCTTTAAACTACGATACCCTGGAAAATATCCCAAAGCAACCCCTGACCCCGTGAAATACGGATAAGGGCAACCGCACCCAGCACTTGCGGGTCCTCACGACTTGTAGGGAAGAAAACTCTCTTGTGAGATCCTTACGACTCTTAGGGGAAAACCCGCTTAAGAATCCTCACGATTCTTAAGGAGAACTTACACCTATGGGATCCTCTCGACCTGTAGGGAGAAAAACTCTTTATGAGACCCTCACGGATCATAAATCTCAAAAGTCTTAGGAGGCAGACCTTAACCCTGAATCCTAAGCCATCGCTGCCCTGCAAGGAGACCAAGATAAATTGCCCGCAGAACACATTCAATAAAAAGAGACACACCATTGAGAAGAAAAATATGTCTTTTATTCATAAACCAAAATGGATACAAAGTACAATTCATGAAAAAACAAAAAAAATATATACTCTCATTCAGGAGTATGTACAAAAGAAAGAAAGAGATACAAGTCTTCAGGCCGGCGGGCGATTTAGCAACTTCACTAGCTCATCCTTCTTTTGCTGGGTCACGGCTTCGTGATTCAGTATCGCCAGAAGACGGGCCTCCGCCTGAGTCTGCTGGGCCTGATACGAGGCAAGCCGGCCTTCGAGCTCTTTCTCGGTAGCCTTGTGAGCCTCAACCCTTTCGCGAGTGAACACGACAGCTTTATCGAGGGCCACCACCTCTCTGATAGACTCTTGAAGTACTCGCCAGAGTTCATACGCTTTGTTGGTTTTGGCTGTAAGATTAGCCTGGAGCTCGTGCAGCGCCTTAGAGGCCAGCTCCCTCTCCGAGAATTTGCGGCCGAGCCTCTTCTCGCATGATACCATATTCGCCGCGCACTGCTCGATCAAGCCCCGTAAGCTCACCTTCGTAGCCACAGCCTCTGGAGTAGGACATGTACGCTCAAGACTGTATAAACAACATTCGAAGGCAATAGTTGATCTGAAACACGCACACATCACCTGATATGGGAGGCAAAAAGGGAAATTTCCGATGCGGACCCTATCAAGCATGCATTTGAGACTATATGATATTCAAAAAGAACTGATACCCGAAGCTCTGATGTGCATGCAACATAATGATAGTACTCGCAATTAAAGAAAGTTCTCATGGGAGGAATATGAAGCTCATTTACGCAGGCAAAACACACGTACGAGGGCACAACAAACATGAAAATTCAATGTAAAGCATGCAACAACTAATAAAAAAAGGGTACACTAATTTGAATATACTACGCTAGCGGAAAAAGGTCACCAAACAAAGGATCAGTGGCACAAGGGTTAACAAAACAAAGAGCAAAATTCTCCATCTCTCTTTCTGCCTTCTCCAACACATCGAAACGACGGTTTTCGCGAGGAGTCGCTCCCCACCGATTGGCGCCATGTTCGTCCGCAAAAGCAGACATAATAGCCCGCCGGGCTCTTATCTGGCCCAACAGGTGAACCGAGCAATCTTTCAAAGCCTGAGTAATCAGGCACGATTCGTGAAAACACTCGAGCTTGTCTTCAGCTGCGTCAAGCATCGCCAGGGTCATCTCCGCTGGGTGAGGAGGGATGTCAGCAAGCACGGCAGCAAGAATCATCCAAAGCCAAAGGGACCCCATTGGGAGGGAGGACCCCCTGTGGATCAAGAGATCATATATCGCCGAATCACATTCGTCGTCAGTAAGAAGGGGATCCACCAGTCGTGCAGCAAAGCGAGGAATCATCTCCTCGATAGGTACTTCCCATGGCTGTCGACGAGCATGGGGGCGGTTGCAGGCCATGGCACTCAGTTGTTTTATCAGGATAAATCACACTAAAGTGAGAATAGATTTATCTGTGAAGAAACAAAGAAGACCATGACATCAGGTTATAAAGAGGGGCATTAAACGCTGCGCCCGAAGAATATTGCATGGTGGAACTATTTCCAAGGCCCAAAAAAGGGAAGGCATTGGAAATCAAGGAGATGTGACTATTTCCAAGGCTCCTTTTCTGCATCTAATGCTGTGCACAAAAATATGGCATGAAAAATTAAACAGCCCCATCAAAAGGGCCCCACGTGCAGAGCACGTGAGCACCAAACTTGATATGCACTTAAAAGTAAAATGGTGCCTCACACGCCGAACTCGTCAGCAGCAACAATGACAATATAACAAAATCCCAGAAAGAAGGCATGCAAACACAGAAGGGAAGGAAAAACTTATCACTCATACTTTAAAAGTTCATACAAAAATAAGAAGAAACAATTACAATGGCAAGACCTCAGATTCGTGACATGGATTAAGAAACTCAAAAGTGACTTTGTCCAAAATCTTCCAGGCATTTCGAACCATCCTAGTATGTTTTCTCTCGCGATCATAAGCGTCGGGATCCTCACGGATGTTCTCTACCCTCCGATAAGCAGCAAGTATGGCCGACTGCTGAAAAGCCTGATGCAAGAGATCAATGAGATTGTCTCGCCTCCTCTTTAAGATTAGGCTCATCAGATACACCGAATGCACTTTATCCTCGGCGGCATCCAATGCCCCGAGCGGTACGCTGGTGCAAAAGAGAGGGAGCGCCTCCCAGATCGCCAGCACGATGAGTTTCAAAAGAGAAGAGCGACGAGAGAGTAACTGACCGTTGTACTCGTCGAAGCAGCTCATGACCTTAGCACACTGACCGTTGGTGAACTCCTGGTTCTGGCTGCGGCCCAGTGCGCGAATATTTCCGTAAGAAATGATTTCGTCAAGATCATACAAATGGGCATCCATAATACCTGAAATAACGATCATGAAGATTCATTACAAACTTCTTCTTGATTGTGAAGAAGATGATTCAGGGTAAGAAAACCCATGAAGTTCCCTGGGAAGAACTAAGTTCTTCAAAGGAATTAAATTCCTTTTGAAAAGGAGAATTAAATTCCCAGAAACATTTTTTTAGATGGAATTAAATTCAATAGAAAAGACAACCGAATCCATCATCTCCCTAAAAATTAGAGAAACCCTAAGGGATCTACTGTTTAAAGATTAAATGGTTTTCTGCTTGAAGAAAAATGGATTCATGTTAAAAGGGTGAAACCCTTGATGAGGATTTAAAAATCCAGAGAGTTTTTTTAAAAATGGAGGTTCTGCGATCGTTCAACATCATTACCTGAAAGAAAGAGTCTTTCTTGAACAGAGATAAACTCTGGAAAATGTTTGAAGCAGAGAACTAAGCTCTGGAAAAGGAGAATTAAATTCTCAAAAGAAGAAAGTTCTCAAAGGAGATGGATGAGCAAAGTTGAGGCGCTTCTGAAAAGACATTGGCATTTATAGGATGGGATGGAAAACGTTTCATCTACCCTACTTCCAAGGCAGATCCAACGGTCACGAAAGTGACAGCGTTGCACTCACGGGTAGACACGTGAGAGTAACGATGTGGGGGCATCTGTTCCCTGATTAAAAATCAGAAAAAAACTTCAGAAGAGGTATCACGTGCTCACACGTGACCAGTATTCATGTGTTGGCATGTGATGGTTAAGGCAGCGGCAAAGAACAGAGCGCAGAAGAGGAGTCCGTTCAGGGGGTCATGTGCTCACACGTGACCGGGGGTCACGTGGCCACACGTGACCGGGGGTCACATGGCCACACGTGACTGGCTTTAAAAGCCTTACTGTTCAACAAAATTAAATTCTGAAAAAGATCATTTAAATCTTTCCAAAATGGAAAAAAACTTATGGAGAACCGCTGGATTGAGAATCCCAGGGTGATTAAATATCACCACTTTAGGGAAAAATCTTGGACAAGGAAAGATTTCCCTTAAACAAAAGGAATATCTTTGGAGTTAAAATCTAACGGTGAATAAAATTCATCTGATAATCTAAAGGCCCGGATTAATGTTGAAAACAAATCAAATCTTTCAATGAAAGATTTACTAAACAGATTGATTCTTTTCCCTCTCCTATAAATAGGAGCCAAAGGAGAGAGTTTTGGATATACAGAGAGATAGAGCCTTGGAATCTTGAAAATTCAGAGAGAAAAGAAAGAAGAATTTGATTCTCTACAAAGAAAAACCCTAGGTACGAAAAGAAAGGGGGTAAAGGCTTCAAAAAGAGAATTTAATTCTCAATCTAAGAGTTTAACTCTTCTATAAAAAGAACTTAGTTCTTTCTCTGTATGAAGATCTGCAAAGTGCACATCTCCCAATAAGTTGAGAATTTAATTTTCATCGGGTCGAGATCCTGCCATGCAGATCTAAAATATAGAGGAGGAATTGAGTTTTGAGAATTTAATTCTCACAAAGTTATAGGAATTTAATTCCTCCAAGATAAATTTAGGGTTTAACCCTATGTGAGAATTCAATTCTCCAAAATTATAGGAATTTAATTCCTTCAAGATGGACAGAACTAGGGTTTTACCCTAATTGAGAATTTAATTCTCTCAAACTCACAGGAATTTAATTCCCCTTAAAAAGAAATTAGGGTTTCACCCTATGCCATGACTTATTTCTTTACATATATGGGAATTTAATTCCTACAGAAGGGAAATTAGGGTTTAACCCTCTCCAAGAATATAATTCTTCAAAAGAAAATGGGAATTTAATTCCTCTAAGATTATTGCCAGGGTTTAACCCTATTCTTAAAAAGATAAAGAGATCTTTAAACAGGCAAAGAACCAGGGTCACGTGTTCCCACGTGACCCCTGTAAAGATCTACAGAAAAGAACTTTGAGGCAACGCCTCACGTGCTCCCACGTGACAGAGGAGAAAAAGTAAAGGGAATCCAAGCTCTGGGCGCTCTCACGTGCTACCACGTGACCCCTTGACAAAAGCTTTAACAGTCAAATACCCAAATCCATCACGTGTCAGCACGTGATGCTCCAGAATCAAATGTAGAAAGTATTCAATACTTTTGGCAGACCAAAATAAGGGGAATCAGGGCGCTCTCACGTGTCCACACGTGACCCCTCTTTCTTTAGCGTTTGACACTAATTAGAGATCTTTATTCCCAGTGTTTAGCACTGATCTTTCTTAGTGTTTAACACTAATTTGAAAACCTTATTGGCAGTGTTTAACACTGATTATTTCTAGTATTTGACACTAAATCAAAAACTATATCTCCAGTGTTTAACACTGGTTGTTCTTTTAGTGTTTCACCACTAATTTGAGAATTTTACCTTTAGTGTTTAACACTTTTGAGCTTTAGTGTTTAACACTATTCCTAGCCAAGTTGGCTGATTTTTCAGAGGCAATGCCTCCCCTTCAATGGACCAACAGAGGGCCAATATTCCAAACATGATTGGACTTAGCCCAAGAAGGCCATAAGTCCTCAATTCAGACTTAACTGAGCCAATGGGCTCATAATATAATTAATTGGTCTTGGTTCCAAATTAGGCTACAGATCATTTAATCTACCTTGGTTCAAGGGTACATCTCTTCACTCCTTTGATACTTGTCATTGTAATTCCTCAACGTTTTCAAAGAGGTGACGGGTCCCAACAACCACACATTTCACGGACTGTGGGGTCCTTAAACTCATAGACTATGATGTCCTTAACCTTGACCGTGATGTCTTAAAACTAACAACGGACTGTGGGGTCCTTAAACTCATGGACTATGATGTCCTTAACCTTGACCGTGATGTCTTAAAACTAACAACGAACTATGAGGTCCTTAAACTCATGGACTATGATGTCCTTAACCTTGACCGGGATGTCTTAAAACTAACAACAGACTATGACGTTCTTAACCTTGACCGTGATGTCTTAAAACTAACGATGGACTGTGGAGTCCTTAAATCCACGGACTATGATGTCCTTAACCTTGACCGCAACGTCTTAAAACTAACATTGGACTGCAATGTCCTTAAACTACCTATCGACCGCAATGTCACTAAACTAGACAATAGAGCCCCCAATTGCTCTCTCTTGTTGGATCTAAACGATCCCGTTAAGTCGATCTTAGTCTAAATTAGACTAACGTATCCTTAACTAACGTTTAAGTTGATCTTAGTCTCAAATGAGGCTAACGTATCCTTAAACCCAAACCCCAAAACCCAAATCGAAGAAAGATACGGATTTGGACTAGTCCACGCCCTACGGGCAGCAACGTAACCTAGTCTCCGTATACAATCCACGGGCAACCAAACACAAAACAAACACCCACGACATGAAGTGACCATTTGGAGAAGGAGAAAATTGTTACCGCGATGTAGTAGCGTAATTAACTGCAGGGGCTTGCGCCTGTAGGGAAGAGCATTCCCACAATCAAAAACCCCTCAAGCGAGGGGGAATCTGACGAAGTCTGCTACATCGGTCGCATCCGTTTAAACCTTCGATACATGGTGCCATAAATCAACTTGGCATCTTCGGAGAGGTGGACGGATAGCACTTATTAGCATCTGCCCCGAATCTCAGGCAAGGCGTCCCTGTCTTGGCCATCATTCGGAGGGGAACATCACCCGCTTCTACAATGCCCTCCTGGAGGTACCTGAGCACTACGACGAAACGGTCATCACCGCGCTAAGGTCGGGTCTTAGGCACAAAGAGTGACTCCGTTCTTTTGTATTGGTGCAACCTAAGACCATAGCCGAAGTGAAAGCCTGGACCGAGCGAGAAATCCAGCTCGAGTCAGAGGTAAACTCAAACCTGTCCCGAGCCAACCAAGCAAACCGGAAGAAGAGGAACAGGGAACAGAAAAGGAAAGACGATCGTCCGAGACCTTATTCCCCGAGGTTCCAGGAGTACACCCTTCTGAATATTTCCCAAGCCGAGCTGTTGGAGGGAGCTAAGGGCGAGAGGTTCTTCAGGCTCCGCCGGATACCCGAAGCATGGGCAAACGGCTCCGAGGTTCGTATTGTGCCCATCACCGGATGCAAGGACATCCGATCGAGAATTGTAAACAGCTACGTGATTACATCGAAGAGCAGATCCGCTTCGGTCACTTGGCGAAATACCTGCGAGACAAACGTCAGGCGGATAGGGGGTAAGCCGACCAAATTATAGCTGAAGAGCTGACAATAGGGCAGATCGCAGTCGTCACCGACTGACCCAAATCCAAGCAACAAGGACACCCGCCGAATTCGTTCATTTAATACATGCGAGTTTAAATTAAATCATTGAATATGTATTTTCTTTAATCATAAGGATTCTTGCTTCCCTGCAATCTGAACTGCTTCTCTCTATTTCCATGCTATAACTCCCTGCAGGGCGGCCGGGTAGCTTCCTGCCCGGTTTATCCACAGCGGGTAGCTTCCTGCCCAACAAACGCCGTGGATCAAAAGCCCTCATCACGAGACCACCGAGTAGCTTCCTGCTTGGTCCATCCGCATCGGGTAGCTTCCTACCCAAAAACGTTGTGGATCTAAAGCCCTCCTCACGAGGCGACCGAGCAGCTTCTTGCTCGGTTCATCCGCAGTGAGTAGCTTTCTACCTAACAACGCTGTGGATCGAAAAGCCCTCCTTACGAGGCCACCGAGTAGCTTCCTGCTCGGTCCATCCGCAACGGGTAGCTTCCTGCCCAACAAACGCTGTGGATCAAAAGCCCTCATCACGAGGCCACCGAGTGGCTTCCTGCTCGGTCCATCCGCAGCGGGTAGCTTCCTACCCAAAAATGCTGTGGATCCAAAGCCCTCCTCATGAGGTGACCGAGTAGCTTCCTGCTTGGTCCATCCGCAGTGAGTAGCTTCCTCCCTAACAAACGCTGTGGATCTAAATCCCTCATCACGAGGCCACCGAGTAGCTTCCTGCTTGGTCCATCTGCAGCAGATGGCTTCCTGTTCAACAAACGCTGTGGACCTAAAAGCCCTCCTCATAAGGCCACCGAGTAGCATCCTGATCGGTCCATCCGCAGTGGGTAGCTTCCTGCCCAACAAACGCTGTGGACCTAAAAGCCCTCATCACGAGGCCACCGAGTAGCTTCCTGCTCGGTCCATTCGCGGTGGGTAGCTTCCTACCCCACAACGCTGTGGATCTAATGCCCTCATCACGAGAACACCCAGTAGCTTCCTGCTCGGTCCATCCGCGGTGGGTAACTTCCTTCCCAACAAACGCTGTGGATCAAAAGCCCTCCTCACGAGGCCATCGAGTAGCTTCCTGCTCGGTCCATTCGTAGTGGGTAGCTTCCTACCTAACAAACGCTGTGGATCAAAAGCCCTCATCGCGAGGCTACCGAATAGCTTCCTGCTCGGTCCATCCGCAGCAGGTAGCTTCCTGCCCAATAAACGCTGTGGATCCAAAGCTCTCATCACGAGACCACCGAGTAGCTTCCTGCTCGGTCCATCCGCAGTGGATAGCTTCCTGCCCAACAAACGTTGTGGATCTAAAGCCCTCACCACGAGGCAGCCAAGTAGCTACTTGCTAGGTCCATCCGCAGTGGGTAGCTTCCAACCCAACAACGCTGTGGATCCAAAGCTCTCATCATGAGGCCACCGAATAGCTTCCTGCTCGGTCCATCCACAGTGGGTAGCTTCCTACCCAACAACGCTGTGGATCCAAAGCCCTCACCACGAGGCAGCCAGGTAGAATCAATTGACACCGACCTTCCTGCACTTGGCTATCGATCGGTTCATACTCGACGCGCTGCGCGATCGACACCTCGGCTCCGGGGAAAGGGAGGATACCAACCTCCCCACACTTGGCTATCAATCAATTCATACTCGAGACGCGATCGACACCTCGACTCTAGGAAAAGGGAGGATACTGAACTTCCTACACTTGTCTATCGTTCGACTCATGCTCAATGAACGATCATCACCCAGAAAGGGTGGACACCGGCCTTACACTAGCATGATGAAGAGACTTACGAGCTAAAAATACTTGCAGAATAAAGATTTGGATAATGAAAAGTATACGAACTAAAGTACTTGCAGATTGATCAGATATCTGAGTGAAGAAAAAGTACACTTTATTCATGATCAAAATTATGTACAAAGGTATTGTGGGCTCCTCAGCCTTACAAAAATACCCGGAGGCTTACAAAAATCCTAAAAAGAAAAAAGGGGGAGAAGGGGGGATAGCTCAGGCCACCCGCTCGGCCGGGATCTCTCCCTGCTCAACGCCATCGCCGGGGACCAGAATGGTGACCTCAGGGTCAGCGCTCCCGCCGACAGCCTCGCCTCCTACGGCCTGCTCGGCGCCTCCCCCTGCGGCGCTTCCTAGGTGAGGGGGTACTTTATGCGGAGCTCGCGGTCGAAGAACTACGGTATAGACTCCTTGACGGCGTCGAGGGCGCTGTGCCACACGACAGTCGCAGATTCGGTGAGATCAAGGTAAAATTGATCGGACGCCTTGTATTCCTCTACGGCCTTCACCGCCCGGCCCTCAGCAAGCTTCGTCGCGTCTAAGGCCGCCCGAGCATCCTTCTTGGCGGCGTCCCTCGACCTCTTCATCGCGTTGTAGAAGCTGTTCATCTCCTCCAACTTGGCTTGGATAGCCCGGTTGGACTCGTTCAAGAGCTGATGGGACCCCTTTAGCTTGGAGGTCATCAGCCCCTCCGCGACCAATCTCGAGTCGAGGACGGCCGTCTTCTCCTCCGCTTGCTGCAATTGGAGGAAAAGTTCTTCCTCCCGCGAGGAGGATTCGCCCACCTTCTTCATGGCCGGGGCTACCTCCTCGGACTCTATGGCAACGAGTAGAGCGCAGTGGTGAAGGACCTGAGAAAAACAACAAACGTATTAAAAAGCTAAAAACCGAGGAAACAAAACTTAAGTAACTTTTAAGAAATGCTAGATACCGACCTGAACGGCCTCCTGCGCTATTGTAGCCGCCTAGGCCTTCATGGTTCCTCGAGGAATCTTCGTCTCGGCTGCCGCCTCCATGTCCGCCAGCAAGCTGTCGGCTACGGATAGCCCCAAGGGCACCTCAATGCAGAAATCACCCTCCTGAACTGGAATCTAGGTGGGGGGTAACCGAGAGACCACCCGCTTCTGTCTCTTGAGGGGGACCTCGGCGGGCTCCTCCTCCTCCTCCCTCACTGTAACAACCCTAATTTTTCTATACAAATTTTTTCAAATATTTTTTTCAAAATCCATAAAGGGGTATTTTAGCCTAAGCAAAAGATATAAGTAATTATTTTGCTTTTTAATTTCAAGTTAAAAGAATATAACAACTCCATTTTTAGTGTACAAAAATTTGCTTTAAAATTAATGTATACTTGGGATATTTACATTTTCTGTGACTACTTTAAGTAATTAAATAGCTCCATAATTACAAGAAGGAGCTTGTAGCTCATTGGTAATACCTTGCACTGCTGAACCAAGCCACTAGAGTTCAAAACCCATGCCCCGCATTATTTTTAATATTATTTTGTTTTAGAATTTTTAGAAGTCCAATAGTTAACACGTGATAAATTCCAAAATTTCCACTACACATGAAAAACTAAACATACCAATGAGAAGGTGGACAAACAACACCCCCCGACTTCTCGACACGGCTGGCGGACCGACCGACTCGGGCCGGCGCCGCCGGCCGGACTCGGCCGGACCGCCGAGTCGTCAACTTGGGAAAGATGGCTCTTCATCTTTTAAACCCCCCTGCACACTTCATTTTCCCAGATCGGTTCCAGAGAATTCATAAAGCCTCAGTTACTCCATTTTTTTAATACATTTTAATATATTTTTATGTTTTTTCAATTTAAACTCTTCATCTACCCTAACCCTAGCCTAACCCTATAAATACCACCCCTACACTCTATCCCCTCATCCTAAAACTCTGAGCCAACTCTCAAGAAATCACTAGAAACCCTTGTGTGCAATCGAAGGGAGCGAAAGGCGAAGCTCCGGCGAATTCTCCGGCGGAAATTCCGACGACGACTCTAGGAGCTCCCGGCGACGAAACGACGCACCGGCGACTCCTCCCGATCTTTCTCCCTCTCCTGGTTGTCCTAAACCCGTAAGTCCCATTTTCTACCTCTCTTTTCTATTCTCAAAATACGAATTTACAAAACCCGACGGGATCGGAACAAATCTGATTTCTGATTCGGTTTCCTATAAAATTCCACTTCTCACTAATACAATCATACTTAAACTTTCTCATGTTGATTGTTAAATACTAATCAAACAAATTGATCAAGTTTCATTATATAAAATGATGGCTATTTCAATTTATCGTATTTTTCACTTAAATACCACATTGTTTCAATTCTACATTTAACTCCATTAAACTTGCTATACTTTTAGGTAGATCACGAGATAACGACCTACCTCCTCACACACTCATATGCAATATAACACGATACCCTCGAGAACTTAGAATACGGGAAAACAAACATTTTCATTTAAATACCCTTTACTTAATAAAACCATTTCTAAAAGATTTAGTATTGATACATCTTTATAAATAAATACCACTTATTATGAAAATAGGATAAGGTTGTGGGCATCAGTCGTTTATCTAAACCTGACTTTGTGGTGTCTAGGCTAGGCAAGTGAGAAAGGTAACTTTAAAAGGCCCGTCTCACGGTGATTCGTGAGTGCATCTCTCCTTTCTTCACTTGTACTTACCTGGCCACAATTGGCGGTGAAGAGGCGATTTGAGGTAACCCACAACTTGTCACCTTGGACCAGTTAGGAGCAGTCTAGTTCAGTTAGGAGACCCTAGAATATAAAATACGGAAAACGACACTTTTTCATTTAAATACCATAATTAATAAAACCGTTTTCCTTAATGATTAGTATTTATACAAATCTTTGCAAAGTGCCGCTACAACCCATTTTGGGGAACCTGTTCGGGATGGTGCAGATTATCGCACATCCTCGGGCTTAGTAGTGCGAGATTCAGGCCTCCGCAAGGAGCATTCGGTCTCGTAAGATTTAAAATCGACATCTTAAGAAAACGAGATTTCTAGAATATTATAGATATATACAAAAAATTATTTTCATATAAATATATGTATATGTAACATAAACATATCTATTTTTGAAGTATTATAAATATTCCACATTTTCTACAATATCACAAGAATCAATTTTACACTAAAATACCATGAATTCCGTACAATACCAATATTACAAATAAACACATTTTATTATGGAAATTAGGATATTTCCACTAGAAATATCACAATATAAAATCTACAATCATTACAACTCTAAAGACGACTAATAAATACTTGAGATGTATTTTGAAATGTATATAAAAGTATTTTTACATAAAACCCCCTCAAGTTCTATAATTTACCCTAAGGACCCTAGTAAATATAGGTTTAAGCGGGACCAATCTCTTGAGTCTTATTATAATCTGACTTGAATATGATTCAAGTATAATCTATAATCTGTAATCTACAATCTTCAATATTACAATTCAACATGAATCCATAAATCCAATTATCAATCTATACAACTTGACTGAACCGAACCATGGATATACATTCCATTTACATGATCTCCAGTTTACATCCATTTACATGATTCTTCAGTTACATCCGTTTACTAATATTATAGTTCTGGTCAGTCATTCAACTATACCATCTATACAATACAATACAACAATACAATCAAAACACTACGGGGTTTAAGGGGTAGACTGGTACGGAAGATGTTAGAAGTGGCACGAGACGGTAAGAATTAAGACACCTAACATGAATCAATTGCCGTTGTTCCGGGCCTTCTAACGGAACCTTGTACTCTATATTCCATTTGCCCTGCTCTCTAGCATATAGAGACCCCTCTCGTATACACTGACATTCTTCTGTACCAAGGTACAAACAACAGCGTTAACATAACATTACAACAATATAATTCAACATTAAAAGCTACTCTCTCTCTTTTATTCTCTGTCTATTTCTCCCTTATATTTGGGACTTACCGAGCGACCTGTTCGCTGACGACATTTGATTGAAACATTTTCTGACGTGTATATGTAAAAAGTAACGACAATCAAAAAATTATATTGACCGCAATCAAACCACGGTGTCGGATGTAGTTAATGAATGAGTGCGGATCGTCCACAGGGATTGTGCAATTCAATTGTATTATGATACTTTTGAAATGAAATGTTAAACAACAATAAACGAAAACATGATTCAAGATGTGATTTGTATTCGAGTGTCACTATCCTTTACTCAAGAATCAAGAAACTATAAACAATCAAGAATCGGTTGTTTTGATAATACTTCCAATCAACAATCAAGAATATTAGAGAGGCTCGTAGGAATCGATCGGATCTTTAGACGTGATGCAATCTATAGGGTTTCGTGTTCTTGTCCTTCGAAGAATTGATACTAGATCAATGGTGATCGACGAGAGTTAGGGTTTTCTTGATGAAATTAGGGTTTCATCTCTTAACCCTTGTTCTTTCGAGGATACCATTTATATTCTAGCCTCTAGCAATTTCAAGAAACAATCGGAACTCCCCAATCTCGAGCGATGTCGATCAAGAAAGCATCGCAACGAATTGGGTCGTCGATTCTTGAACTTGCTAGGGTTTACAAACTCGTGGGATTCAAGAATCGATTACAAATTTGTTACATCATCATACTAAAGATCGTTTCGACTCCCCGACGAGCGGAGTTTTATTCACACATCACCACAAAGACAATATTCAAGAATAGTAATGATAACATGATGCGGAATTTAAAGAAAACAAGATAAAAGAATATCACCTTTTATTTAATCAACAATTTCAATACATTCTTTCAAGAATCTACAAGAAGAAGAAATCGATCGTTGACTCGGCTTCGCTCGTCTCCGTGGATCGTGGATCTACTTTGATCTCTTGCCCGATTGAAGATCGGCTCGGCTCATAAAAGGGTTGAAGGCATCTTGCTTGGCTTGCACTCAAGATCTTGAATTGTGGTTGGATTTAGGGTTAGGGTTTCCTACAAGCTCTCTCACTAAACTTGAGGAAGAGGGGATGAAGAAAGAGATTGATTTTCTAAACTTCAATCAAGGTTGAATAAGATTTTCTAACATGAGAAATGAGTGAGCCTAGGGTCTTATTTATAGAACTCCCAAACCCTAGGTTAGATTTGAATTAGAACTTTCCCTCCCAAAGTTTGTTGAAGGGTTTCTAGAAGGAGTTTGTTAGGAGTTAGCTTAGGGTTTAAGCTAGGGTTTAGGGAAAGTTCTAGAATGATTAGGCTAGTTTAGGTGTTTGCTGATCTGGAGGAAGTATCTGGCATATTCTGGAAGTTTGTGTGCATTTCTGAGCTGTAGCCACTGAAACAGGAATTTTGGTGCCAAAATTCCTTGATGACGTCACCAGTATGCCGCGCTTCCGCCGCATTTACCCTATATATGCCGCGCTTTCGCGGTCTGTTGGTGGCCTTGGGATCTGTGTCTTCTGCAGTGGTCTTGTACTGCTGTTTTTAGCTTCCTTTGATGTTTATATTTGTACTTCCTCTTCTGTGTTGATACCAGATTTGAGTTAAGTGAATTTACGAGCAATTGTAATGGTCGAGCAATGTAATGATCGAGCAAGCTTCTCTTTTCCTGCATAGACTTCGAAACAGGGGTTGCAAGATATGGAAAATATGCTATGTAATGTAATGCAGTCAATTTCCCTAGAAATGCCGGTTTTAAGGTCGAATACATGTAATCTGATATTTTGCGACCGATTTGCTAATATGTAGAATATGAATACCGTACACTTCTATATGGATGCAAATGATAAGGAAATTGCCGGTTAAAATATGCAATATTTTCGACTGATCAAATACCCCCAAACTTAATTTCGATCGTCTCGAGAGAATGTTTTATTAAAAAGAGAGAAGGAGAAAATAAAGAAAGAGAAAAACTAACTAGCACACTTTCGTAGGCAACACGATTGCACTGAGCATGTGCAACAAGCCTTTAAACCTCTAGGTGTCCCTAGTAGGAGGAGTGTTGTCTCCTGAGGGTTTTCAGCGGATTGCACCCACAAAATCCAATAATAAAAGCAAGATCATGAATATTACATTTAAAGAAGAGAATTGTAAAAGAAAAGCTTTGAAAATTAGGGTTTCCAACTAAGCTAGCTTTTCGGTTGTCATGAGCCCTATCTTAATGGTCATGAAAAAATGTCAGAAATCACGTCCTCCCTCAATAAAACATCGTCTTATTCTTCATTCCTATCTTTATTCCAAACATCGATCATATCACCCTGCGTGTGTGTAAAGACATCCCTACACCCGGAGAATTCAATTCAAGCTATCATACCCTTGCCCATCGGCCTCAGTACTTCTTGGCAAACGAGATTGCTTACACACTTTCATGCGACCGTTAATACTTCTTGAGGTACTAACCGACCGATTACTAATGTGCTTGCATGCTTGGTGTATTTTCCTCGTCTTGCACCACCTCAGGCATAGCAGTGACTCCCAGACCAGTTGACCTTGGGGCACTAGGTGAAGAAGCACCCTTTTGCTATATATTTTTATTGCCCTCGGTGATAACAAAACCAGTATCCATTTTTCTCACCACTTTAGAACACATATTTTTTTTCATACTTTTGGCTTTAAGACAAGAGCATTTCAAGGTATCCTCTACTATCCCAGGCTTCAAGACGTGTGTAAGTGCGAATAGCAGGGTAGCCACGTTCAAAATGTTTGGCTTCCAGAATAGAAACTATTTTTCAGACTTATTTTTATCCTCAGATTAGTGACGTCCTTCATCTTACTAACCCTTAGGACAACGGCTCATAACTACTTATTACTAGTTCGTATAAGAAAACTTCTAATTTTCTTAGTTTTCTAAAAATTTTCTAATCTCATGGATGTAACTTTTCACTATCTAAACTTTCATTATCTTATTTATATACAAAAAAGTGTAAATATTAAAATTATTTTTATATTTGAAAATTTTTAAATTTTTATGGGTTTTGAAAATTTTTCAATTTTTATAGATTTTTAAAAAAAAAAAAAAGTTTTGTGCTTATGCAGATGATATGCAAATGATGCGAAAATAAGCACAAACCTCCCCCAAACTTGTTTTCAACAGTGTCCTCACTGTTGCCGAATGTTATACCTACAAAACTGTAAATCTGGGAGGAATTATTAGTGGAGGCAAAATATATAAGTGAAGAACTTCCCCCAAACTTATCTTTCACTCACCTTCATTCAAAAAATGATGCAATGATATACTGGATATGAAGGTGAGACGGAGGAATTTTAATCCAAATAAACTGGCTCTTGTAAGAACAAGAGCTCCTCCGTGGGGTCAGTGGAAAAATACGGCTTTAGTCTATGTCCATTTACTTTGAAAATTGTGCCGTTTTTAACATTTTCTACTTCTACTGCCCCGTGCGGGAATACAGACCGCACAACAAAAGGTCCCTTCCAACGAGATCGGAGCTTACCCGCATGAAGGTGTAAACGTGAATCATAAAGAAGGACTTGTTGACCAGGTAAAAATGTTTTCCTTAAAATGCTTTTATCGTGAAAAACCTTAGTCCTATTCTTTGTGATTACAGCATTATCATAAGCTTCATCGCGGAGTTCGCTTAGCTCGTTAAGTTGCAGCTTCCGAAAGTTGCAAGCAAGGTTTAGATCAAAATTTATTTCCTTTATAGCCCACAATGCTTTATGTTCTATCTCGACAGGTAAATGACATGCTTTTCCAAACACTATCCTATATGGAGACATTCCTAGGTCGGTCTTATATGCAGTCCTGAATGCCCAAAGAGCATCCGTCAATTTGGTCGACCAGTCTTTTCTATTTTTAGCAACAGTTTTCTCCAGGATAAGTTTGATTTGTCTGTTTGAGATCTCAGCCTGCCCGCTTGTTTGGGGATGATAGGGTGTAGAAAGACGGTGGTTGATTGAGTATTTTCGCATCAGAGTCTCGAAAGACCTGTTGCAGAAGTGTGTCCCATTATCGCTAATGATAGCGCGTGGGTGTCCAAATCGCGAAAAGATATTCTCTTTTAAGAACTTAATGACAACTTTCCTGTCATTAGTGCGACATGGAATGGCTTCTACCCACTTGGAGGCATAATCAACCGCCAGCAAAATGTACAGATTCCCAAAGGAGTTGGGAAAAGGACCCATAAAATCAATGCCCCAAACATCAAACATTTCAACAACCAGAATGGGTTGCTGAGGCATTTCATTCCTCTGGGATATTCTACCCGTATACTGACATTGTGTACAGGTTTTGCAATACTCAAATGCGTCCTTGAATAAGGTCGGCCAATAAAATCCACATTGCAAAACCTTTTCCGCTGTCTTTCTAGGACCAAAGTGACCCCCACAAGCCTGATCATGACAAAATGAAAGAACACTCTTGAACTCTTCATTTGGGACGCACCGGCGAATGATCTGATCAGGACAATATTTAAACAAATAGGGCTCGTCCCAGTAAAAGTGTTTTACTTGGGAAAGAAAACGATATTTGTCCTGTTTTGACCAATCGCTCGGTATAAGTCCCGTGGCATGATAGTTCACAATATCCCTGAACCATGGTTCAGCGGATATGCTCAAGAGTTGTTCATCAGGGAATGAATCATTGATCGGCAGGGTCACAGGGGAAGAAACGATGCGTGAAAGGTGGTCAGCTACTACGTTTTCACATCCTTTCTTATCTTTGATAACAAGATCAAATTCTTGTAACAGTAGGATCCAACGTATTAGTCGACCTTTTGCATCTTTCTTCGCCAGAAGATGTTTCAAAGCGGAATGGTCAGTATATACAACTACAGGTGAGCCGATTAAGTAAGGCCTGAATTTTTCTAATGCAAATACAACCGCTAAAAGCTCTTTCTCGGTGGTTGTATAATTGATTTGCGCATCATTCAGGGTCTTACTGGCATAGTAAATCACGTGTGGCATCTTATCGATGTGCTGTCCTAAGACTGCACCTACTGCAAAATCAGATGCGTCACACATCAGCTCAAAGGGGTAGTCCCAATTTGGTGATGATAAAACGGGGGCTGTGGTGAGTGAGTGTTTAAGTGAGTCGAAAGCTGTCTCGCAATCCGAGTCAAAGTGGAAGGTCGTATCCTTGGCCAGGAGTAGTGTTAAAGGTCTAGCAATTTTGCTAAAGTCCTTTATGAATCTCCTATAAAAGCCTGCATGGCCAAGGAAAGAGCGAATATCTTTGACGCTTTTGGGATGAGGCAGGTTTTGAATGACATCTACTTTAGCTCTGTCAACCTCAATGCCTTTCTGTGAAATGACATGTCCAAGTACTATTCCTTCTTGGACCATAAAATGGCATTTTTCCCAGTTCAAAGTCAAGTTCTTCTCTTTGCAACGAGTAAGAACAGCGTCTAGATTCGCAAGGCAATCAGAGAAAGAGTCTCCAAAAATCGAGAAGTCGTCCATAAAGATCTCCAAAAAATTCTCTACCATATCAGAGAATATCCCCATCATACACCGCTGAAAGGTAGCGGGAGCATTGCATAACCCAAAGGGCATGCGACTGTAAGCAAAGGTACCAAAAGGACAAGTAAAAGTGGTTTTATCTTGATCCTTTTTGGCGATGGGGACCTGATTGTAGCCTGAGTAACCGTCCATAAAACAATAAAACTCTCGTCCCGCTAAGCGTTCCAGCATTTGATCAATAAATGGTAGAGGAAAATGATCTTTCCTCGTAGCAGCGTTGAGTTTTCTATAATCGATGCATACACGCCACCCAGTTTGGGCGCGTGTTTGAATCAACTCTTTCGCTTCATTTGTGATAACTGTGATGCCGGATTTCTTAGGAACGACATGTATAGGACTTACCCACTGGCTATCGGAGATTGGGTATATAATACCACTATCTAAGCATTTGACGATTTCTTTCATGACAGCTTCCTTCATGACGGGATTCAACCGTCTCTGTGGTTCTCGGGTCGGTCTGGCATCATCCATCACATGTATATGATGTTCAACTATCAAGGGACTAATCCCTTTGATGTCCGCCATACTCCAACCAAACGCCTCTTTATTAGATTTCAATACCGATAAAAGGGCATTCTCTTGCTCTGATGCAAGAGAAGCGGAAATGATAACCGGTAATGACTCGTTCTCACCAAGATATGCATATTTCAGGTGAGAAGGTAAAACTTTGAGATCTAACTCAGGCGGAGAAATGATAGAAGGAAGGGTCATAGATTGATTTTTGGATCTACAAAGAAGCTCAGAGCCTGTGAAAGATACAGACTCGGGTGGAGAAAAGTCAGAAGTGCAGGACTCATGTGTAGCTAAAGTGTCCTCACTAAGATCTTGTGCTAAGTCAAACAGAGATGTGCTAGTGTCATCGAGATCAGTAAAGCAAATATCCTCAGCTCCACAACTATCGGGAGCGATCTCATGGACAGAGCACACATCTAAAATATGAGCACTAGGTTCTGATGGCTGACTTCCAACTCTATAGATGTTTAGTTCAATGGTCATATTTCCAAATGATAAATTCATTGAACCATTTCTACAGTTTATAACAGCGTTGGAAGTGGCAAGGAAAGGACGACCTAGAATCACCGGAATTTGGCCCCGGGGGTTTGCTACAGGATGTGTGTCGAGCACAATGAAGTCTACGGGGAAAACAAATTCCCCGACCTTTATTAACACATCCTCTAATTCACCCCTTGGTTTGGTGATAGATCGGTCTGCCATCTGGAGAGTACAATGAGCAGGTTTCAGCTCTCCAATTCCTAGTTGCTCATAGACAGAATAAGGTAACAGGTTAACACTCGCGCCAAGGTCTAACAGAGCACGATTTATGTTTTTACCCCCAATCGAAATCGAAATTGT
This sequence comes from Agapanthus africanus, assembly GCA_030015575.1. Taxonomy (NCBI): domain Eukaryota; kingdom Viridiplantae; phylum Streptophyta; class Magnoliopsida; order Asparagales; family Amaryllidaceae; genus Agapanthus; species Agapanthus africanus. The sequence goes on from CM057343.1 coordinate 635,933,053, forward strand.
AGGACAACCTGGGTCCTTTCTTTTCTTTGGAAGCTGGGGTATAAAAGCAGTGCTAATGTTATTAGACATAAAGACCTTCTTCGGCACTTGGGTCTTCCTCTTCCTAGTGCACAAGTCCTTTAGAATCTTCGCATAAGCGGGGACTTGCTGAATCGCATCTAAGAGAGGGATATTGATGTTAACCTGTTTGAACATCTCTAAAATTTTCTCCATATGAGGACTCGTTCTATTAGCCCTTAGCCGGTTCGGGTAAGGTGCTTTTGCAATAAGCGCGGGGTCCATCACAGGAGAAGGAAAGGGGGGTAGACGAGGTCCCAAAGGAGGTGTGGGGACCGTCTGTGGAGAACTATAAGGGTTGGGTGAAGGTGTTGAGCCTAAAGGGAAATGGAGAATAGGCTCGTGCGAAGGTGGTTTGGTAGAAGAAGAAGGATCAGAAGGTGAAGTGTGTGTATGTGGGAAAGACTCAGCCGGGGTGTTGATATGATTTTCAGCATTATCAATCTCTTCCCCGACATGATTGTTCAGCACTCTTCCCGATCTCAACGTTGTGATGGCATTTACATTGTAATGCCCAGGATTCTGTAGGGGTTGAGAGGGAAGTTTCCCTTTTTCTCTCGCACTCATTTCGGCTTTTAAGCGTGCGATTTCAGCTTCCATCGTGCGAATACTCTCAGCTTGGGACGCTGAGTTTTTCTTTATTTCACTGACGGAAGATCTAACCTCAGTCGAAACATCCATGAAATTTGATAAAAGTGATTTCATGGTTTGAGTGAATTGAGAGAACTCGTCAGAACAGGGCTGCATAGGATTAGACTGTGCAGGAGTGTTGCCCTGATTTTGGAAATTTTGTGACGGGTAGGGGTGCTGAGTGAGTTGTAGGGGTTGCTGTTGTGGTGGAGGAAGAGCCCGTTGAAATTGATTCGTGTTTGGAACCGTGTTTTGAGATTGGTTTTGGTTCCAAGCAAAATTCGGGTGGTTCCTCCAACCCTGATTGTAACTGGAAGAATATGGATCGTTTCGAGGTCGTTGAAATGCGGCATTAGAATGCTCGTGACCTTGAAACGCAGAGTTTAATGGACATTCTTCCGTTAAATGTGACGGATCAGAACAGCACCCACAAACAGTTTTGGGGAGCGACATTGGGTTTAGGGAGGCTGCTGCAAATTTGTGTTCCATAGCGTCGAGCTTCTTTTGCATTGCTGCCATTTCAGCTCGGACACCTATGGACACATCTATTTGGTGTACGCCACCCCTATTCAATGGTTGTGTTCCACTCTCCCAAATTAGTGACTTTTCAGCGAACTCTTCTAAGTATCGCCAGGCTTCCCCGTCATCTTTGGTCATAAATGTACCTTGACACATGTTTTCAAGGCTCTGTTTAGTGCTAGGGTTACTGCCCTCATATATGATTCGGCAAAGCTCCCATCTCGGGATGCCGTGATGAGGACATTGAACCAATAGATCCTTGAAACGTTCAAAGTATTTTGAAAATGGTTCGGCAGGGAGCTGGGCAAATTGGTTCAGTTCGCTACGGATTCGAGCCGTCTTTTGGACTGGGTAAAATTTCTTAAGGAATGCAGCGACGAATTCTTCCCAATTCGTAATAGAGTGTGCGGTGGTGTTATATAGCCACTTCTCGGCTATATCGCACAAAGTAAATGGAAGAAGTCGTAGACGCATCGCATCCACTGAAAGTTGAGACGTACCCATCATTGCGCAAACGTTTTCAAATTTGGTAATGAAAACATAAGCGTCCTCGGTCTCGAGTCCGTGGTATTTGGGTAAAAGATTGATATACTGGGGCTTAATCTCAAAATTATCCCCATTGGCTGGTGGTGTGGATAAGCAGGTCGAAAGTGGACCTCTATATGGATAACATCTTTCCTGGAGAGAAATGTGGGGTGGAGTAGGATTCTGCGCACCAACGGACGGTGGCAGATTAGGGTTAAAGAAGTTTGATGGATTCGGATCCATCGGTGTGGGTGTGGTAGTAGGTAAAGAAAAGGTAAATGGAGAATTACCGACTTCGGAGTCGATAGGAGGTACGCGGACTAAACGGGCACTAGAATCCCGTGTCCAGCCTATCTTGCACTAAAAAGGGTTAGTACAAGTGGCAGCGTTGACTTATAATTAGGGGTAAAATGAATGCGGTGCTTGCTTTAAAAAGGGACGGATTTTGAAAAAATGATGCGACAAAACAAATGCAGCACACAAACCCTAGAATCTAATGGTCACCTAGGTCCGATCTCTAGACCGCTCCTAACTGCCAAAAGACAAGCCGCAGGATAGAATCCTCCACTGCCTCTTTGTCCCCCTGTGGCCGGATAAGTGCCAGGTAAGTGGGAAGGAACCACCACTACAGTGGACCTAATTAATAACCACTAGCCTTAGACACACTCGCCTTAGGCACCACAAGAAAACGCGGATAAGCAATGAATTACCCACGACCTTCTCTTGTCCTATTGAGCGCGACAGTCCTTAGAGTCTTCTCTAGATTTCTTTTAGTTAATGGGGGTAATGCGGATGCAAGTTTGACGATTTTCGGGGCCTAGGAAGGGTAATGAAATCCCCACCTAATTTGGATTTGGCCGTGCCCCTTAAATTTCCGTATTAGAATGCAAACAACCAAGAAATCAAAATCACACACAATTTTATTTTTGCTTTTGCGCGCTGCGATTTATTTGCAAAGAATCCTGCAGCAAAGGGTTAATTGGAGCTAAAAAGGGTGAGAGGAGAGAGAAAGAAAATACCTGCACTGAAAATATTTCAGTGACCCCTCAATACTGCGGCGCTTCCGCCGCAATAAGCATGTATCTGCCGCGGATGAGCGGTCAGTTCTTGGGAACAGTGAACAATTTTTCTTCAGCAAGCTCCTGCTACTATCTCCAGCTCTCTGGTATATTCAAACAAATTTTTCCACAGAACAGAATGCTCCAGATCACCTTGCAATCAAATCACAACATACGTGTAAGAGTTTGTACGAATTTTGATTTCAAGAAGTAAAACGTAATAATTCTTTCACTTCAAACTATAAATGCAAATGAATTAGCGCGATCCCCGGCAACGGCGCCATTTTGATTGAAACATTTTCTGACGTGTATATGTAAAAAGTAACGACAATCAAAAAATTATATTGACCGCAATCAAACCACGGTGTCGGATGTAGTTAATGAATGAGTGCGGATCGTCCACAGGGATTGTGCAATTCAATTGTATTATGATACTTTTGAAATGAAATGTTAAACAACAATAAACGAAAACATGATTCAAGATGTGATTTGTATTCGAGTGTCACTATCCTTTACTCAAGAATCAAGAAACTATAAACAATCAAGAATCGGTTGTTTTGATAATACTTCCAATCAACAATCAAGAATATTAGAGAGGCTCGTAGGAATCGATCGGATCTTTAGACGTGATGCAATCTATAGGGTTTCGTGTTCTTGTCCTTCGAAGAATTGATACTAGATCAATGGTGATCGACGAGAGTTAGGGTTTTCTTGATGAAATTAGGGTTTCATCTCTTAACCCTTGTTCTTTCGAGGATACCATTTATATTCTAGCCTCTAGCAATTTCAAGAAACAATCGGAACTCCCCAATCTCGAGCGATGTCGATCAAGAAAGCATCGCAACGAATTGGGTCGTCGATTCTTGAACTTGCTAGGGTTTACAAACTCGTGGGATTCAAGAATCGATTACAAATTTGTTACATCATCATACTAAAGATCGTTTCGACTCCCCGACGAGCGGAGTTTTATTCACACATCACCACAAAGACAATATTCAAGAATAGTAATGATAACATGATGCGGAATTTAAAGAAAACAAGATAAAAGAATATCACCTTTTATTTAATCAACAATTTCAATACATTCTTTCAAGAATCTACAAGAAGAAGAAATCGATCGTTGACTCGGCTTCGCTCGTCTCCGTGGATCGTGGATCTACTTTGATCTCTTGCCCGATTGAAGATCGGCTCGGCTCATAAAAGGGTTGAAGGCATCTTGCTTGGCTTGCACTCAAGATCTTGAATTGTGGTTGGATTTAGGGTTAGGGTTTCCTACAAGCTCTCTCACTAAACTTGAGGAAGAGGGGATGAAGAAAGAGATTGATTTTCTAAACTTCAATCAAGGTTGAATAAGATTTTCTAACATGAGAAATGAGTGAGCCTAGGGTCTTATTTATAGAACTCCCAAACCCTAGGTTAGATTTGAATTAGAACTTTCCCTCCCAAAGTTTGTTGAAGGGTTTCTAGAAGGAGTTTGTTAGGAGTTAGCTTAGGGTTTAAGCTAGGGTTTAGGGAAAGTTCTAGAATGATTAGGCTAGTTTAGGTGTTTGCTGATCTGGAGGAAGTATCTGGCATATTCTGGAAGTTTGTGTGCATTTCTGAGCTGTAGCCACTGAAACAGGAATTTTGGTGCCAAAATTCCTTGATGACGTCACCAGTATGCCGCGCTTCCGCCGCATTTACCCTATATATGCCGCGCTTTCGCGGTCTGTTGGTGGCCTTGGGATCTGTGTCTTCTGCAGTGGTCTTGTACTGCTGTTTTTAGCTTCCTTTGATGTTTATATTTGTACTTCCTCTTCTGTGTTGATACCAGATTTGAGTTAAGTGAATTTACGAGCAATTGTAATGGTCGAGCAATGTAATGATCGAGCAAGCTTCTCTTTTCCTGCATAGACTTCGAAACAGGGGTTGCAAGATATGGAAAATATGCTATGTAATGTAATGCAGTCAATTTCCCTAGAAATGCCGGTTTTAAGGTCGAATACATGTAATCTGATATTTTGCGACCGATTTGCTAATATGTAGAGTATGAATACCGTACACTTCTATATGGATGCAAATGATAAGGAAATTGCCGGTTAAAATATGCAATATTTTCGACTGATCAACATTCTATTTCTTTCTTCTTTGAATGTCGTCAGGTGTTCTGGACCCGTCAGAGAACAAGCCCACTGCTGAAGACTTGGACCAGTTCAATGAAGACCCCGAGCTCTAGACATTGTACATTTTCCATTCAGTACTTTTCATTTTCTATTATGCCATTGTTTAGGCATTGCTTTTGTTTCAGTTGTATTTACTTTTCATGCATTGTACAAAAGAATGTTAATAAATAAAGTTGCTGTTTTTATTATAGCTTGTCTCTTGTGTATATTTTCTTTTATATTGCTTAGTTACGCTTAGCGTATTTTCTTCTGAGTAAATACGTAGCAGACCAGTCTCGTCCCCTTCGCCGTATACCGGGAAGCGGGGCATGACACTCGCTCGGGGCGCTGGGCCCCGCACGTGCTTCTGACCCCCCCACGGCGCTCCTCCCAGACTGGAGGTGCTGCGGAAGGTTTGGCTGGAGGTGTTTGCCTCGGAGCCGAGCTCGGACCGGGGCAGGACAAGCTTGCGCCCCCAGCCTTCCTTCCTTGGGCCTTGCCGGCCATGGCGGCTAGGATTTTTGATCGGTCCATGGACTCTGCAAAAAAGAACACACAAACAAAAGGGGGTTAGCGACACTGAAACGACAAAGGAAATTTAGCAAAGTCTAAACAGATCGTCGAAAGCCCTAACTTACCCAGAAAACGCGCAGGAATGAGCCCAGCCCAGCTCAGTGCCTTCTCGGAAAGCAGGACATCATCCTACTAGATCGGTTCCTATAGGGACACCACCCTCGCCTCGGGGGAGGTCGACTGCTTTGCCCTCGAGCAGTTGGCCCTGTGCCACTGTGTGGGCACAGGCTAATTTTCGCCCTTCGGTGGCCCGACAAAAATGAACTTCTCCTTCCATTCATGAATGGAAGAAGTGACGACCACTACCCCCGACTTGGCCATCCAACCCCTACGTTTTTTAAACGAAAAATACACCCAGCTCGGCTCTTCCTTGCTGGTGCTGGGGTGATTTTTATAACAAAGAAAAGACACAAGGAGGGTCAAACTGAAAGGGATCCGATCAAGTTTTAACCGAACCAGAAACCCGAGGAGGATTCTCCACGAGTTCGGCGCTAGCTGGCCCGGGCCTAGACGGAAGCAATGAAGCACCTCACAAACCGCAGGTGAGAAGGGCAGACGCATTCCCGCCCGGAATACTTCCAGGTACAGAGCAATCTCCTTACCCTGCACCTGGTCTGCCCGCTCACCCTCTCTGGCTAGACGGAGTGAATAGCTAGAGGAGATATAGAATCAAGCGCGAATGTCGGAAAGCTCGTCTAGACTCTTCAAGATGGAGGGCACATTGCTTGTGTTCCAGATGTGCACCTTAGGAGCCCTTGTCGCCGTCCGACGGCGAGTGACAAGGGCGGCCTTTACTCTAGGGGCGAGCCCGACACAGAAAACGAAGAAGAAGAACCCTCTTGGCTATCTGAAGCCGAAGAGGAGGAAGTCCCATTGGACTCGGCCCCAGTAAATGGAACCTCATCGTCCGACTCTAGCCTTACAACATCTACAGAATTCTCGGAGGAAGACATCTAACCTGATTCAAAAAAAGAGACTCACCGAGAAAAGATCAACAGAAGATCCGATCTAAACGGAGGTACGCCGGGCAATCTTCAACAATGAAGGGAATTGAAGCGAAGTGTTGGCCTTAGGATGGTCCCCTCCTATTTATATACCCCAAAGAGAACATTCTACGGCCCAGATCGATTCCCACCAAAATGAAATGTCGTGCCTAGCGGCAGTCGAAGCTCCATGTGGTAGTCGACCATTGGGAACGTCTCTTCGATCACAGGAGTCAAAGACAGCTTGTCTCGCCCGCTGACCGACGTCCGACACGTGGCATGTACCCTAACTGACGAATCGACTGAAATGGCGCCCCCTCTTTAAGGCGCAATCATTTCACTGACCCGCTGACGCCATCGGGGATACGCGCGAAAATTCAAAAGCACGACGAGACGACACGTGAGCCCAAAGATCGAAACGACACAACCGCCTAACGCCACGTCGTTCCCGGGTGATCCACATTATGATTCTCGGCACCAAACCGAGCAGAGGAAAAACCAAACAGGCCACTCTCGACCCGACCCATGAATAAGTCAGAACGAGAGTGGGGGGCTAATGATGATGCTCACAAGTGGTATTTCCTCAGATTAGGACACGTGGCGGATGGCGTGTCCCAAAGGATACAGAGGTGGAATAAATGAGATGCATTAGGGGCGTTCCTCGGGACTTCGTCTCCGAGGACGCATCCGACCTTTCGGGAGATCTCCATGAGTGCTTTCCGTCTTCACCCGGCAAACAGCCAACAGCTCGTCTCCGAGCCATCTGACGGGCGAGCTTCTTCGGCTTCCCAGCCTGTCTATGAGCCATCTGACGGGCGAGCTTCCTCGGCCTCCTTGCTCGTCTCCGAGCAATCTGACAGGCTGAGCTTCCTCGGCTCCCTCGATCACCCGAGAGTGCGGAACCCAAGCGCCCCCGTAACGGCTCCGCGTATCTCGCCAAGGCGAGATATCCACATCCATACGTTCCGCGTCCCACGCTAGTGTGTCCCTCCATTAATGGTCGTATCCCGCCATTAATGCGAGGATAACGCAAGGGCGTAACTGATGGCGATAATCTCACACCTTCTCGCTCTACGCGACCACTGTATAAACCCCTCTCTCAGACGACTCGGGTAACTCGAACTCATTTCAATACGCCGTTACTCTGCACCTATTCCTCGGCACTAACTTGATCGTCGGAGGGTCCTACGATGATCACCCACCTCGGGACTTCCTTTGCAGATAGCTCGGCGTCAACACCAACCCGAGATCTATACGCTCAACAACTCCCAAACCAAATCTCAACTGTTAAAGACCGCCATCATAGGATCGACGGAAGACAAGCTTCGACTGCCGCTAGGTGCGACGTTTCGTTTTGGTGAGAATCGATCTGGGCCTTAGAATGTTCTCTTTGGGGTATATAAATAGGAGGGGACCATCCTAGGGCCAACACTTTGCTTCAATTCCCTTCATTGTTGAAGATTATCCGGCGTACCTCCGTTTAGATCGGATCTTCTGTTGATCTTTCCTCGGTGAGTCCCTTTCTTTGAATCAGGTTAGATATTTTCCTCCGAGGAGTCTGTAGATGTTTTAAGGCTAGAGTCGGACGATGAGACTCCAGTTGTTGGGGCCGAGTCTAGTGGGACTTCCTCCTCTTCGGCTTCAGATAGCCAAGAGGGCTCTTCTTTTTCTTCGTCTTCTGTGTCGGGTTTGCCCCTAGAGTCAGGGCTGTCCTTGTCACTCGCCGTCGGGCGGAGACAAGGGCTCCTAAGGTGCACATCGGGAACACCCGCAATGTGCCCTCCATCTTGAAGAGTCTGGATGAGAACTCCATCAGTCTCTCTGTCAAAAAGTCAATTATGCACGATATTTTTAGATGATCTACATCATTCATCTCGAAAGTCAAAACATATGTACACCAAAGTCAGTATGATTTTGGTATTAATGGTTGTCATATCATCGGCAAAACCCTTAAATCTATGATTTTTTCAATGCAAGTGCAAGTCTGCAAACAACATTGAAACCATATAAATTTTTGTATGTGTTTGCCAGAATATGTTTTGATTAAATTTACTAGAATATATTAATTGTTATGTCAATCATTAGAAAAGTTGATATATTGTTGATTTTGAGTGAAACATTTTTTTCTTTTACCACCTTGAGAACAAACCAGGTACACCTTAAAAACAAAGCTATCTATTAAAAGAAGTTATTAGATATGTCGGGTGTAATACATTCGGAGAGAAAAAAGAGAAAAATAGAGAATTCTGAGTATCTTATAGACAGCTTGGTGAAGTCTGTGTTTTTATTTCTCTTTCTCTCATGATTGGACAGACACTGTAGAATTTTCATCAATTTGATTTTCTTGGATCCATAAAAAGAAAAGAAAAAAAAAGAAAAAGAAGAAATCTAATTAATGACATTGATTTTGGTAAACACTAGAAAGAACCCCTGCCCAATAGCACTGAAGTTTCCATCCATATATTGAAAACAAAATGATGAATGCATTAATCAACGATTTTCCAATATAACAGCAGTAAAACAGTTGTCGCAAGTTAAAATTTTCCATAAGAAAGTTAAAGTGTATTGTTGGATTTTGTTTACAAATTTTTTTTAACCGTGATGGTATTTTGAAAATGATGGTCTTCCATATAATTTTCGGCTAGATGCAAAAAAAAAGCACGGAATCTATAAATTTGAAAGTAAAATGAATAGTACATTAAATATGATTTTCCAATATAGCTACAGTAAAATGGTTATCGCAAATTAAAAATCTTCCTTGACGAAGAAAAAGTGTAATTTGCCATGACGAAGTTCAGATATATTACTGGAGTTTATTTACGAAATTTTGCAAGAATAAATTTTGAAAAGGAGGGTTTTCTATATAATTATCCGCAAGCTGTCATAAAGAGTATGACAAACCGAAGTTTCCACATGTACATTTGAAAGCAAAATGAATACTGTATTAAGCAACGATTTTCCAATATAACAGCAGTAAGATGGTTGTCGCGAATTAAAAAAAATTCATGACGAAATTAAAATGTATTATTGGAGTTTGTTTGCGAAAGTCTGCAACCATAACAAAATTTTGAAAATGAGGATTTTCCAATAATTATCCGTGTCATGCCCCGCTTCCCAAGAGACGACAGCAGGTACATGACTAGGCCCGCAATGCATTTATACCGAGAAAGAGTCTTTTTCGAAATAAATACGTTAAACGTTATAGTAAGCAATATTTATTATAACAAGAATTTAGTAAGAGAATATAATCCAACTACATTATTACATTTCGAAGTCACAAAATTTAAAATAAAATACAACAAGTCTGGAATTCAAATATAACGAAAATATAACTAAATAAAGCCTGAACAATAGGCATACTGAAAGAAACAAGAACTGGCAGTCGACTAGAAATCTGCTTGAGATGACAACTGAGAGTAATCCTCCTCGATCGGCTCAATCTTCCCTGCCGCTAAGCCACCTGACCAACATTTCCAAAGAAGAAAGAAAACAAAGGAATGTCCGTCAGCGATCTTATACTCGATAAGTCCCCACTAAAGGTGTGATTATAAAATAAGGTGATATAATGAAAAATATATGAGCATGTAAGAAAAATAGCATACTGAGATGAATAAGCATGATACGTCTAGTAGACAGGGAAAACTATATGAGCATGGTAGTATGAGCATGCTAGTTCTATAGTTCTATAAAAGCATGGCAGTCCTACGATTACGTGTTTGTTGTAATGCGATAGTGAAGGTATGCGTGTATACGATAATAGTCCATCAAACCTATGGACCAACAGCAAGTATAGTTAAGTTCTATCAAACCAACAAAACACCGGCACATGAGATTCAGGTTAAGTGATTTTTAGTAGACTCTCGTACCACGACATACATTCATTACCAAATTACCCCTTTCACCCGCGTATATTAGGTTATAAAGAAATGACACAATCTTTACACGAATTCATGAATACGTTAGGGTATTGCAAGTTCAAGTCAAGTTTCATGTCAACTTCAAGTCGAGTTCGTGTCAAGATCGCATCATTATGTATTCACGACTTGAGTCAAGTTCATGTCAAGCATGCAATATATCTAATTAAGTAGTTCATATAGGTACAAACATAATGAGTGAGTCGTGTAAGTGCACGGCAGCGCCCCGGCCGTCAATCCGACGCCGGAATGCGGAAACGAAAGTTTTACAAAACTTGTAAACAGGCACTACCGCGCACTATAAAAACCCGGATCGGGCCATTAACCTAATGCTAGCAAACTAAAGAAGGGTAGAAAGCTATACCGAGCGATCCGTGTCCTTCGGTCTTCGGCCTCCATCCCGATCTCCCCGCGGAATCTCCGGTCTTCATCTCCTCGTCGAAATGGGCACCACATCGCCGGGTTCTTTTACGGGCTCCCATCTCTGGACCGAGACAACTCGGGCACGAAGTTGGCGAGTCGACGTGTCCAAGAATGCTGTAGGCTAGTGTAGAATATCACTTATCTCAAGCGGGTATGAAATTGACATGTATGATGGAGGAGAAGAATGAACAATGGAGATGAACTTGGGAATTTTGGTGTAAGCAAAATAGTATGAGATGAACTAATTTTTTTCCCCACACAAAATCAATCCCCTTCCACCTCAAGAAGTGGCCGCCCCTTATGAAAAATGAGGAGGGAAAAATTAAAGGAATAAAGCAAGAGGAGAAATTGCATGATAACCATAAGAATATGTCACACCAAAGTCTTGTTTAAATCCAATCAACTCTCATCTCATTTAATGCAAGCTATGATCACTAGAAAAAGCAAAGATGCTAAAACCATCATAATCCCTCCAATTGCAAGAAACCCCTCTCCACAATTGCTAATTTGCAAATATGCAAATTAGCCCCTCTCATCACAAAAGTCCGGCCGTGAAGGAACAAAGGAAAACTGGCCGAAACGGAATGCAAACTGGCAACTTCAGAAAACTGATCCCGTAATAAATTACAGGAAAACCCCACGACTGTATATACATACCCGCATTTGTATTCCGACGGAATACAAATGCAAAGAGACAAAATCTACACTGTACAATACTAGGATCCGGCTTAAACCAAAGCCCGCTAGTATTATCCGTCCGATCATGATCCGTGCAATACCGCACGTATCTGATCGAACCCTTCCATATCTCTATACGGCCTCCACAGCGTTTCGCCCGAAACTTGAGAAACAGTCTGTGGGGGACTCTAAAGACTCGTCAATACTTTGGTTGTGGATTTAACCACTAGCACGTCAGAGGTATTAGCCATACGTAACGGGCTACCAGGTATTGACCAAAAGGGACGTCGATGAGCGAACTCATCCTGACACCATACTGAGCCTGTCAGTGACAATATCCGTACAGTCCGGTCCGTTCGTCTATGAGCATCGCATGGCGGCCCTAGGGGGTTGGTAAAAGTCAGACCCCCAAAAGCGGTACAAGTCGTGTCGGAGTGTAGCCCAGAACACCCTGAGATACTACTGGAATACCTACCAGTAAATCTCCTGCCTTGGCCAAGGACTTCGTGTAATGGCTCTCCTAGACACAGCGCGACCTCACCCCCAATACCGTGAGAGACGAACCCCTGAAGATCCGCTCACTACCTCCATGTGGTTCGGGACTGTACCCTACTAAAACCTGTTTGCACGACTCCTTTGAGCATGGTAGGGTAGTAATCAAAGTACAGTGGGAACTCACACGAGACAAATGATGATTTCAGGTCGATGAACTAACCTGTACACATGTCACCAGGGAACTGCTATCTGACGTCAGGTACAAGACCAACTAGCATGTTCCCGGCGAGTCCTGTCCGGTGTACTCATAACCCAATGAGCACCTGTATACATCTTAGGTGAACCAACTGACACCAGTGGCTTGTGAGACCGGCCACCGCCCCTCGTCGGGGTCTCGACTGTATACACTAGTCTACTCTGGAGTATCGATGCCCTGTCTCGAAACTCCCATGACTAGGGACCTTTTAAGGATTTGCTTATAGACCCCAGCTCCCACGTATATGATCGCCCTCATACTGCTGGCAGTCAAGCAAGAATCCTAGGGGCTCTATCAACGTGCAATAATGACTTGTAAGGTCACCTAAAGCAGTGCACGATGTTAAAGATAAACCAGATAGCATACTATCATCTTGAGCAAGACTGTTCTAACGGTATAGGTCCTTTCTCAATCATTGCAATCACGTGCCTGTGATCCAATAATTGACTCTGAGGGCACTATCTCCAACAATCTCCCAGCACTCAAGGCTAATTATTGCGATGTCGCATACTCACAGCCCGTGTGATACCGAACACCCAACTCCTTTACTAATCAGTCTCACAAAACCCGCTTGCGAAACTAATGCGTTCGAGGAATAGCCTCAGTGAGTGGATCCGCTCTAATGTTTCTTTCTATGTCTCTCTTTATCTCAAGTTCGCGGAGAAAGCTATCTCCCGAAATGAGCAATACCTGTCTTAGAATATGTCTGGATATCTGATGGGACCTAGCTCATAAATGAACTCCAAATCCAAACTTCTTAGACTGTATCGTCAACTGAACTTAATCAGTATCCTGCGCCATGCCTCCCTCAGTATCCACCTGGACCACCTGTTCAAAATACTGCCCATCGTCAGAGGGAAAACTATAACTCTGACAGCCACTCTCATCCAGGTCACCTTGGAAGCCTGGAACGATAACCGTCACCTGAATGAGGCTGACGTTATCATATCCCTAGAACATCCACTTATGTTCTAAAACTGCTTCCGAATGTTTCTCCAGGACTGGATTAATATCCTATATAGAGAAACCACTGTGTGACAACCAAAGTATAACCGATCGTAGTATAGGAATTTCACTTCCTACTCTGTTTATGTCATCCAAATACCAGGACATCACACCCTACTACCTTCTTAACTGATCCATCCCCTATTCTGATGAAGTCAAACCTATGACTGTCATATCAGAAATAGATGATCTATCTCCGCTATATCTGCTTTAGTCTATAAATAGACATAATCCACTTGTCCACTATGCTTTCGCTGCTCCCACTGACTATGACAACACGCTGGCAGAGTCATATAGACGTACACTTCTAAAGCTAGTTCAGAACGACGCTATATTCATCCTCCTGCCGGGTCTCACAGCCTGGAAAAACAGCAATGGCAAGTCTGGGTAAACAAGAACCTCCCTGTCACCGTCCTTGAGCATACCGAAGTACCTCTCGAGTGCCTGAGGTTACCCATCATGTCTGCGGAGTGGCCAATGGAATGTCAAATCAGATTGAATCTTTAGGTTCTTATTAAATTTTCAGTAATCGTTTGCGGTTCTGGAATCAATTCCAGTTCTACCATACTCCCACTACTATTTTCTGAAAAAATCCATTTTGTTAAAACTGTGGCGAGTCAAGAACAATATCACTATTGATCTTCCAGATGGTAGAAAGTCAACCCTCGTCATAGCCCGGGTCAACCCACAAACAGCCATTACAGAAACGTGCCTTGAGTTATCTAGAGTCTGGTTTTAAGCATAAGCCGGACAACTCCCCGTACCTAAACATCGTCAAGATACGAACTGTACTATATCCAATACAGAAACAGAGGCACTGATTTAATTGAACCAGATTCAAATCATGCAGCTGTCTCCAGTGCATGTCAAGTAAATGGAGAAAGGCCGATCAGCGTTACTCAACTTAGGAGTGCTTCCAATTATGAGTAACCTGAAAGAGAAGCAAGTTCTCTTAATCATTACTATCAACTGAATACCATACACAAGTATCTACATTTTCGATTACCTTGAAGAATCCTGATACTTGCAACATCTGGTTCTTTACTTTATTCTTATACCTATAACTTCTCAAAACTTAGACCTTGCATTTCTACGAAACACATGTCTAAGAACTAGAGAAGTCACAAGTAAACAGAATATAGTATGAGGACCAACCCCTCTGTCCTAATGGACACTGGACAATATACAATACTCTGTATAAGTCCCCTGAGTTTAATAACTCATTCCCTGCATGCCATAGATTGAAAACTGTACTTATGGTTATGAAGAATTACACCGCTGTTTAATGCTCCTTACCTAACCATCCACTGATATAGGTAATGTCAGAGACATAATTTCAAAAAGGTATATCTCACTCTATAAAAATAGACGTACAGATATATCAATTTGAAATTGGTGCATAACAGCGGATATTCAAAACCAAATATTTGCCGTCCGGCAAACAACCCAGGTGACTTTCTCAAATATCACCAATTATAACGAATTCCGATATAATGAGGATGATCATCTAATTCCCAATAACTTACTCCCACTCATCATCTGTAAAACCATACAGATGTGAGAATCATACCTGGTAAATACATACCCTGGAGCAAGTGTCTAATTAGGAAATCAGTTTTCTTTTAACAGTACACAGTGAAACTGAAACATTGAAATGTTTCGATGGGGTATCCGGGTATTCCTAGTAATGCCTCTTCCATTATCCAGATTCACAACTATAACCGTATATTTCTTTGCCATCTCTCCAAATCCCTTCATATGTCTTTAGTCATTACCTTCTGTACACCCTCTTAGGCTAAATGGTTTTCTTCCTTCCCTACCGTTCGGCACCAGCCTATGGTTTGGAAGAAGACTATCCAATAAGCATAATGGGTGTACTGTCCTAATCCTAGGAGCACTCACAATGCGAGAGAAGGTGAAGATAAAAGACAACCGAATAAACCTTATTCCTATTTCTGCTGAACCATAATCCATCCCCGAACTGGAACGAGTTCCTTTCGAGTTCGTATATAACCATACGATGGAATATCCAATAAACTGTGGATCTTCGTAGTGATACGGAGTGTTCTGAAGAAATACAAAGGTGAAGTGGGAGTGGTAATGAAATACTTGGTTTGGTTGTGAATAACAGTCGCAATTTACTTTGCCCTCCTTTTAATCCCTTTACTTGTCTTTACTTAATACCTTCTGTACACCATCGTTAGGCTAATTGGTTTTTCTCATTCCCCACCGTTCGACACCTGCCTATGGTTTGGAAGAAGACTATCCAATTTGCGTAATAGGTGTACTGTCCTAATCCAAGGAGCACTCGCAACCTGAGAGAAGGTAAAAGAAAAAGACAACTGAATAGTCTTATTCGTTTTCTCCAGAACCGGAAACCAACCTCGAATAAATTCCTTCGAGTTCGTATATAACCATATGATGATTTTATCCAATGGAAGTGGACGTCCGTAGTAATACGGGGTGTCCTGGAGAAAAGGGTAAAAGTAGGAGTGGCAATGAGGTTTGCAACTCTGACAATCCAAAACCCAGTGTTTAAGAAGGTTCGGTTAATTTTGGTCACCGATTCATAGTCAAGGGTCGGGTCATGGTCGCTGCCAAAGAGAGAGAGAAAAGAAACACTCAGTGTGCACTCTAACCTAGATCAGAATGGTTATCACTTTATCTAATCAGAAAACCTCCCACTGTACCGTCAAATTCTCCTCCAAACCTGAATGAAGAATTAGTCGGGATCACCCAAGGAGTAAACCAACTCATCAGTGGGAATCGGGATCCAACTATCATTGCATGATAACGTGACGGAATCCGCTCACGTTATCACACTCCAGAAGGTATGCGCATATCTGGCAAGTTTCAGTTCCTTTAGAAACTCCCGATGTGATTTTTGCCCCATGTTCTTATGACCTTGACGAAGGTCAACAAATCATAAGTCACATGTCAAGTTCTACCCGTCATTGTCCAGGTTAATTTGAACCCATCCGTACAAGCCCTTGACGAAGGTCAACAAGGCTATACGACTGTCCCAAACCAACGCATCTATTTATGCAGCAGAAAGATAACAAGCAGCTACCATACACTATGCCTTGACAAAGGTCAACAAACATAGCATGAATACTACGTGCTACCCGTCTGAAATGACGGAGGGCTACGAATGGTTTCTGGCGAAAAACCTTTAACGTAATGAACTTGATATCGTTGAAGGAACCGGATAGCTTTTATAAAAATATAGTGGCGAAAATCTTTGCTAAAGAGATCACTCCCGGTGAAGGGATCTCGGCTCTTTCCCCGTAGAATGAGGTGTAGGATATTCCAACTGAATACCACGATGCAAAGCAAAAGTAATCGACTATAGTGAAGTTATTGCCCTGACGCAAACTTCTGTCCAAGGGGTCACTCCCGGTGAAGGGATCTCGTCCCTTGCCTCGTCGACCGAGGTGCTGGATATTCATAACCGAATACCACTGTGCAAAACAAAAGAGAACGCCTTTGCAATAACAGCTTTTTGAAAAATGTTCCAACAACATCAGAATAGGTTTGTTTAGCTTGCATTGATCCGAATCAACACAGTCCCATCAATTGATCACACCAATAAAGAACGAAAATAATGATGTACGTATATGCCATCCGCATTCGCCACTGGGTCCCGTCATCACCCGTTAGGTTACTTAACTAACGACAGAGCGGGGACTGGACTAGCGCGGATGCAAAACATATACAATATCTACTAGTATATATATCAATATATAATATTCGCTCAAGGCGTGATAAAATGCAACATCACAGAAATGTAATAAATATCACAGAACAATACAGATATCTGGGATCCCCGGGTTTCATAGAGCCGCTACTGAAACCTGACGTTTCCCTGGTCGTTTGGATAGCCTGTGCAATGAAATCCTAGACCCCTATGGGCGCGGCAAGTTACCCGCCAAAACCTGAAGCGAGGTAGCCCCCTTCAACAACGTGAATGGACTACCCAACACTTCACGGAATCCGGTAACTTGGGCACCCCTCCTGGGTCAACCTATACCCCCTACGAGTGCGGTGAATAGCCCGCCAATTCTAGAGTAAAACCCGTCTCAAAGCCATGAGATGCGGGCCCGTTGCCCTCTAAAACCCGGCTATCCGTGCACCCTTCCGTGGGGTAATCCTAGTACAGAAAGTAAAATATACAACGGGTACATCGACCTCAGCCCGGTTGTTCCCCAAAAGAATAATATACAAACAGACAGTGACGGCAGTCCAGATGTCGGACGCTCGCCCCGCAATATCAAATATACATAATGAACCAAACTGTACTAATATTGCATCCAGGCTATCCACCACGACAAATCCGCAACATCACAGCACAACACAGAATATCAACGTGAATGTCACGTTCGCAAATCCGTCTAAAAGGGCTATAGCAGTTAGACAGGATTTACCGATGAAGTGACATTCACGGTCGCAGATATAATGTAAATACTGTGAACTAACATGTTTAAAATTTTCGATCGACTAAATTTACCGAAGTGGGCCCCAAGCACTACTGTAGTACTCAAAGAAAATCTGGACCCAAACAGAATATACCAAAAACCCCATTTTCAAGTCAGAAGCCCTCTGTAAAATTTTGGTGCATTGAACAGTCAAAACGGCGGCGGAACCGTGGCCCAAGCATGGGTTTGGCCGCGGTTCCGCGGCGGAATAGTAATAACATGCGACCAAATTTTTACAGAATGCATAAAAAACCCTGCATGTATTTTTACAATGCACCAAATAATTTTTAGAGCACTGGAAAAATTCGACAGAAACTGTGCTTGAAAATACGGTTTTTGGAAAATCCGTTCGATCGAAGTTGTAAACATGTTAGAGCAAGCTAGACTAGGTTAATGGCGTGGCTCTGAAACCAGTGTAAGTGCACGGCAGCGCCCCGGCCGTCAATCCGACGCCGGAATGCGGAAACGAAACTTTTACAAAACTTGTAAACCGGCACTACCGCGCACTATAAAAACCCGGATTGGGCCATTAACCTAATACTAGCAAACTAGAGAAGGGTAGAAAGCTATACCGAGCGATCCGTGTCCTTCGGTCTTCGGCCTCCATCCCGATCTCCCCGCGGAATCTCCGGTCTTCATCTCCTCGTCGAAACGGGCACCACATCGCCGGGTTCTTTTACGGGCTCCCACCTCTGGACCGAGGCAACTCGGGCACGAAGTTGGCGAGTCGACGTGTCCAAGAATGCTGTAGGCTAGTATAGAATATCACTTGTCTCAAGCGGGTATGAAGTTGCCATATATGATGGAGGAGAAGAATGAACAATGGAGATGAACTTAGGAATTTTGGTGTAAGCAAAATAGTATGAGATGAACTAATTGTTCTCCCCATACAAAATCAATCCCCTTCCACCTCAAGAAGTGGCCGGCCCCTTATGAAAAATGAGGAGGGAAAA
This sequence comes from Agapanthus africanus, assembly GCA_030015575.1. Classification (NCBI taxonomy): domain Eukaryota; kingdom Viridiplantae; phylum Streptophyta; class Magnoliopsida; order Asparagales; family Amaryllidaceae; genus Agapanthus; species Agapanthus africanus. The sequence continues at coordinate 635,951,738 of CM057343.1, forward strand.
ATTAAAGGAATAAAGCAAGAGGAGAAATTACATGATAACCATAAGAATATGTCACACCAAAGTCTTGTTTAAATCCAATCAACTCTTATCTCATTTAATGCAAGTTATGATCACTAGAAAAAGCAAAGATGCTTAAACCATCATAATCCCTCCAATTACAAGAATCCCCCCTCCACAATTGCTAATTTGCAAATATGCAAATTAGCCCCTCTTATCACAAAAGTCCGGCCGTGAAGGAACAAAGGAAAACTGGCCGAAACGGAATGCAAACTGGCAACTTCAGAAAACTGATCTCGTAATAAATTACAGGAAAACCCCGCGACTGTATATACATACCCGCATTTGTATTCCGACCGAATACAAATGCAAATAGACAAAATCTACACTGTACAATACTAGGATCCGGCTTAAACCAAAGCCCGCTAGTATTATCCGTCCGATCATGATCCGTGCAATACCACACGTATCTGATCGAACCCTGCCATATCTCCATACGGCCTCTACAGCGTTTCGCCCGAAACTTGAGAAACGGTCTGTGGGGGACTCTAAAGACTCGTCAATACTTTGGTTGTGGATTTAACCACTAGCATGTCAGAGGTATTAGCCATACGTAACGAGCTACCAGGTATTGACCAAAAGGGACGTCGATGAGCGAACTCATCCTGACACCCTACTGAGCCTGTCAGTGACAATATCCGTACAGTCCGGTCCGTTCATCTATGAGCATCGCATGGTGGGCCTAGGGGGTTGGTAAAAGTCAGACCCCCAAAAGCGGTACAAGTCGTGTCGGAGTGTAGCCCAGAACACCCTGAGATACTACTGGAATACCTACCAGTAAATCTCCTGCCTTGGCCAAGGACTTCGTGTAATGGCTCTCCTAGACACGGCACGACCTCACCCCCAATACCGGGAGAGACGAATTTCTGAAGATCCGCTCACTGCCTCCATGTGGCTCGGGACTGTACCCAACTAAAACCTGTTTGCACGACTCCTTTGAGCATGGTAGGGTTGTAATCAAAGTACAATGGGAACTCACACGAGACAAATGACGATTTCAGGTCGATGAACTAACCTGTACACATGTCACCAGGGAACTTCTATCTGACGTCAGGTATAAGACCAACTAGCATGTTCCCGGCGAGTCCTGTCCGGTTTACTCATAACCCAATGAGCACCTGTATACATCTTAGGTGAACCAACTGACACCAGTGGCTTGTGAGACCGGCCACCGCCCCTCGTCGGGGTCTCGACTGTATACACTAGTCTACTCTGGAGTATCGATACCCTGTCTCGAAACTCCCAAGACTAGGGACCTTTTAAGGATTTTCTTATAGACCCCAGCTCCCACGTATATGATCGACCTCATACTGCTGGCAGTCAAGCAAGATCCTAGGGGCTCTATCAACGTGCAATAGTGACTTGTAAGGTCATCTAAAGCAGTACACGATGATAAAGATAAACCAGATAGCATACTATCATCTTGAGCAAGACTGTTCTAACGGTATAGGTCCTCTCTCAATCATTGCAATCACGTGCCTGTGATCCAATAATTGACTCTGAGGGAACTATCTCCAACAAGTCGCATGGCAAGAAATGGGTCAAGTATAATATTCAAACACAAACCAGAAACATTGTCTTGAAAAAGTGCTGAAAACTACGGATTATTCAACTCGTATGAATTTAGAAATAAAACAAGAAACGTAGTCCTAGGTGTTATGCAAACATGGGTTCAAGTATCTCCTAATTATGACTAATGGTTCGGGTGATATACGTGTTTTCGTATCGTTGCGTAGAACAGACTAGAATTTATCCAGCACCATCACACATTTTAAAAGTGCAGTTTGTGATACTTTCCGTCGGTTTTCAGGTCTCGAAAAGAATTAAGAACTTGTAGGCCTTTCGGTCTACTTATCTAAACAACTTGGTTTTGCATGATTTGGATTCCTGAATCTCTAATTATGGTTATCTTAACAGAAGGGTTTAAAACGGATTCTTTATTTTCTGGACAACAACTATGGTGTGTCTTGCAGAGCATATATCGGGTTGTTTTACATGTTTCTGAATCCCCAAATATATAGGAAAGTTGTAGGTCTGCAAATTTGGCATCTATACATTTAAGATTTGTCAAAAACGAGTTCTATATCTCGAGTTATGTCATTTTTAAAAACGGTGCGCGAATTAGGACAGATTCTATCCAAATTCGATACATAATTTAAAAAGTCAGAATTGGGTTATTTCTGTCGGTTTTCAGGAAATTATTAAAACTAAAAAAATCTAGATCTTTCGATCTAGTTTTCCAAACACTTGCGTTTTCTCAAATCGGGCCTCAGAAGACAGAGTTATGGATTTTCGAATTAGGCCGTTAAAAACGATTTTCAGATTTCAAAAAAAAAATAGTGACTAATAGTGTCGAAAATCCTAAACCGTTATTCGATTTGACCTGAAAATTTTATAGCACGTATACAAAAATATATTCTATCATAAATAAATTTCTTGAAATTTCCAGAAGTCAAAATCAATTTTTAAAAATTATCTTAAAGATAAAGATATTTACGATCGTATTTGAAATCGACAAAACGAAATTAATTTGCAAATTTATTTTTTTATTTTGACAAACATAATAATAATGAAGATAGAGGAGAACATACATGAGTGAGTTCATAAAAATCGTGTCGCAAATTGAAGTATATCATCGATGTTTCAAGTATGCAATCGGGTTACAAAAAGAAACACACATGAACCTACATTTCATGAAACTACTATAACAATTCTTTCGCATATATAATTTCTTGCAACTCTTATAAGATGCTACTTACAATGTTAATAGCATGCAACGATTACCATAAACAACATACAAATACCACGAGTATTTAAAAAACGTATAGGATGTATGTATAGGATGTATGGACAACCATTCATGCACATAACATTCATAGTTAATTTTTCTTTCTTTTTTTCCTCACAAAACTCAAATAAAGGCTACCGGCATCATGAAAGTCTATATGAAGGGAGAGGAAAGGATAAAGAGGGAGAAAGGAAAAGATGAGGAGATGTGATTTACAAGATGTTGCAATATGGTGTAACAACCGTATCGCCGATGCGATCAAAGTCTCAATCGAGAGGCTTCCGACGACTTGGGATTATCAGGGACCTTCGAATGGCTTATAGGTGGAAGAGGAGGAGGATGGATTTTTGTTGAATTGGAGGAGGAAGAAACAATTAAAGGAGAATGAGACAATAAGTGGTATTAAAAATAAATAAATTAGGTTTAATGGTGATAAAAAAACTCTTTATAATAATTCTAATTTATTATGAATTCATTTTGAGAGTTAAAAGAATTGAAAAGTCTCATCTATAGGATATGAGAAGGTTTAAAAAAGATTTGATAAAAATAGTTACAAGATCAAGGGTTTGATCTAACAATCTCTAAATAACACCACAACATCAATAAGATACCTATGCATGTTCTCTTAAAAGATCAGAAGTAAATAACTTAAAAGGTAAATAGAAAAATCAATTCCTTAAACTAATTTTTTTTAATTAAAAAAATTCTCTTTTCAAAAAATCTAATAAAATAAAACAAAATAATTCTTTTCCTTCTTTTTAAAACCAAGACTATATAATGCAAAATGATTAAAATAAAGATTAGAGATGTTGCGATTTGAACTCAAGACCTATGGGATAAGAATGCAAAGACTTAATTAATGAGATACAAACTTACTATTATATATATTCAACAGGATTTAAATTTATACTAGTGATCGAAAGAAAAGCTGTGTTTTATTAAAAAAGGAAAATATAACGGTACATGGATTTTGGGGTCGTTACAATCCGCTAGATGCTTAAAAAGCACGAAAAACCAAAGTTTCCATTTGTACATATAAAAGCAAAATGAATAGTATATTAAACGACAATTTCCCAATATAGCTACAGTAAGATGATTGTTGCTATCTAAAATTTTTGGATGACGAAGTTAAAGCGTGTTATTGAAATTTATTTACGAAATTTTAAAGCCATAACAAAATTATAGAAACGAGGGTCCTCCACATAATTTTCCGTTAGATGCCTAAAAAGTAAGGGGCTTTCCTACATTTTTTCCGCAAAAAAGGCAAAACTTGAGCTTGAAAATTCCAAACTACATTCATATATAGAAGGTTTTTTTTTTAGGTTAATGTAGCTAAAGTATGACTTAGATAAGTTACTTTAGATATATGGGAGAAAGAAGATGGGCTCATCCAACTAAAATAAGTTATAACTTAAAAATAATGGGGTTCATCCCTATTCTTCTTCTCATATAGCTTAGATAATTTAGCTAAGCCATACCTTAGCTCCATTTTTCCCTTTTTGATTTTGGACCCCCAAAACTTCCATATTTTCAAAAAAAAAACACACTCCAAACTTGGTATTTTCAAAAAGGACACCCCAAACATTTTAGGTTAACTAAAAAAGACTTTCCTATTAATTCTCATCCAAATTCTGTTAAATATAACAGTTTTGGGGGCTGGAAAAGACCGAAATACCCCTGCACGGTTTATAAATTTTCAGGTGAGAAGAAAAGAAAAGGAGGGGTAGTTTTGTCATTATATTTAGAATTCAACCTTTGAATCTAACGGAAAGTGTTTTTTAGTTAACGTTATGTTTGGGGTGTCCCTTTTGAAAATATCAAGTTTAGGGTGACTTTTTTGAAAATATGGAAGTTTGGGGCTCCAAAATAAAAAAATCACACACATACACACACACACACACAGAGAGAGAGAGAGAATAATGTAGGAAAGATGCCATAGGAGAGAATTTCCTCCTATGACGTCAAAAAATACACGCTCCATCATTTTTTCCGACGATCGGCACCCATCATCTTCATCATTATCATCTATGATGTGGGTATACCAAATTTCATGTGATTCTTTAATTTTTTGACCGTTGATTTAGTGGGTTCAGAATTAACGGTTTACTGACAACATAATGTTTTGTTTTGCTAAATCAACGGTGAAAAAGTTATAGAATCACATGAAATTTGATGTACCGACATCTTTGATGATAACGATGAAGATGATGGGTGCCGATCGTCGAACAAAACGAGAGAGGGTGTAATTTTTTGACGCCATAAGAGGAAATTCCCTCCTATGGTCTCTTTCCTCCATTATTCTCATATATATATATATATAAAGCCCTTAAAATCTTGAATCTTGATTCAAGCTTTTGGACTTTTCAAATTTACCCATCATGATTGCTTCAATCATATTTTTGCCATCACTTTCAAATATCCTCACAATTCTTTTCAAACCCTCATTGTGCTTTAACTTTGTATTTGGTCTCCCAACTTAGTTTACCATAAATTTTCTTCACTCCTTTTGGGCTTAAATTTGTATTTGGTCTATCAACTTTTATTTTGAGTTTGCCATAATCTTTCTTCGTTTCTCATTAACGATTAGATGCAAATAGGATTTGATGAGATGTCATAACTTTTATTAGAAATTTGCCTTATTCTATATTTCCATTGATGAATAAATTGAAAATATATTTAATCAAATCTCAAAAATCATAACAGTTTATGTAAACATACGCATCTTATATTTTTTAAAATAAATTTCGCGTGGTTATAGTTGTTCAAAAAAACAATTTTATATGTGTTAGGTTTTTTTTTCCATATTTGATGAAATCTTATAAGTTATAATATTCTATAGGAACTTATATATGTTATGTGGTTTAAGTGTTTTTATTCCAAAACTAACGATGGCTGCAAATAGATTTTAAAAAAATATTGTTTGAATTTTTTTGAAGAGGTAAAAAATAATTGAAATCTCCACCTATAAAATGTTGACCGAACCAGAAATTTTCAAATGTTATTTAGTGTCCATTCAATAAATGCAAAAAATGGATAAAGATATAAAGTCTAAGAGAGTGTTATGAAATTAGTTTTAAAAAACTAAAGAAATTTTTTGATTTTTTTTATAGAGAATTTGGGTCAAGCTTCAAATATCAGCGGGTATGAATTTTAGTTAAAGTTCTGATAATTTCTGTAATAATATATTTCTTGAATTCTTAGGCAACTTTGTGTGTCCGTGCATGGCACGAGGGCACTTGCTAGTAAAGATATATAGATATGTAAAAAAGGGCTAGAGGACAAAAAAACTTGAAATTCAAGCAAGAGAACAAAAAATACTTGAAATTCAAGCAAGAGCTTTCTATATGTATACTTGAAATTTTCCCTATATATATGTGATACAGGAAAAATAACGGGTTTTCCAACAATTTTCCGCAAGAAGACAAAATTGTGCTTGAAAATTCACAGTTAGGGTCCGTAGTTTCTCTATGTATATTTGAAAGAGAAATGAACAGTGCATCGAGCGAAAATTTCCAAAAACAACGGCAATAAGATGGTTGTCCAAATTAAAAAAATTACATGCCAGCAGCCAACTCCGGCGTGTCAGCTTAGTTATCCTCATCAAGCCACAACCTTGAATGTGTATTATTGAAGTTTATTTTAAAATTTTGCAACCATGATAAAATTTTGAAACCGATAGTCTTCCATACGATTTTTCGCTAGATGTCAAAAAAGGGCATGAGAGACCGAAGTTTCCATATGTATATCTGGAAGCAAAATGAAAAGCATCAAGTGACGATTTATCAATATAGCTACAGTGTAATTAAAAATTAAAAAAATTTCATGACAAAGTTGAAGTGCAATTTTCCACGACAGAGTTAAAGTGTATTATTGAAATTTATTTACGAAATTTTGCAACCGTAGCAAAATTATAAAAATGAGGGGCTTCCATATAATTTTCCATGATGAAGTTAAAGTGTAACCATGACGAAGTTGAAGTGTATTATTGGATTTTATTTACAAAATTGTGCAAAGGTGACAAAATTTTGAAAATGAGAGTCTTGGATATACTTTTCCACTAGATACTATAAAACCCGGTTTCCTTGCATCCGTATCTTTTTTTCATAAATAGATATTTCCTAATTAAATCCTATCCCATTTTCATTTCTATTTTTTAATCTCCAAATTATTTTCTAAATCCAAATTCTATTTATCCTAACTATTAAAACCTAAACTAAACCCTATTCTCAAACCAAACCCGACCCGATCCCTTTTCCCTACTCTTTCTCTCTCCTTTTTTTCCTTTCTCCTTCTCTTTCTCTCGATCCTAGCCCCCTTCTTCTTCGCAACCCCTACGACACGCAACATCCACGACCCCGCCCTCGCCGCAACCATCCGAGATCCCCGGCCTCCGAATCCTCCCCTCTCTAACCTCCCCTTCTCTACCTCCATCGCCGCTGGTCTTCTTTCTTCCCATCTCATCTGCCTCCTCTCTCCGAACTCATCCCCCTTCATCCACGTCTTCGCTACCATGGCCACGAGCCCAACCTCTGCAACCGAGCACATCTTCCTCCTTCTACCGCGACCTTCTCCGGCCACCTCGACCTTGCTTCCACTCTCAACTTTCTCCCTCAAGACCCCAACAACCACCGCGTCGCCACCGCTGCACCACCGCCTTAGCCCCTCCATCGCCCAAGCTTCGCATCGCCTTCCTACTCCAGCAACCATCAATCGCCATCGTTGACGACGAACCCCCTCCAACACCGATCACGACCAACACCCCCTCACCCGAGCTCCCTTGCTCCCGCACCACCATTTCCTTCTACCCCATCTCCTTCCACTGCAACCCCCTCTCACCAACGGCGCGTCACCTCTGCCTACTCCGGCCTACCCCAAGCACCTTCGACGAGCTCCTCCCATCGTCAACTCCGTTGCAGCACCAGAGCTCCATTTCAAGCTTGAGTCCAAGCCGAGCCTCTAACATTTCGTCGAACAGTTGCAATCGTCGCAATCGCCGCTGATCCAGTCACCTTCATCACCGTCCAAGCCGTGGCCTCGATCGATCTAACCGTCCTTTCCATCAACGCAATAGTCGTCGCAATGTCAACGCACGTTCGTCGCAGCCCTATTACGTTAGAGACTCACTCACGTTGCGCCGTGCCCGGCTCCGCGTCGTTCACAGCTGTCTCGTGTGTCGAATTGATTTCCGCATCCATGTCGCTTCCAATTCAGCGACCAAGGCAAGTGAACTCCTCACTTTCTTACATGCTAATACTATACAAATCAGATTTAATGCTTAATTAGACTATATACATACATACATACATATATATATATACATACATACATATATATATATATATATATGTATATGTATATATATATGTATATGTATACATCTACTCGTAGTGAATCCTCGTTCGGGTTACTACGATACCCATCATGTTTGGATCCGGTATTAATTGTTTAGAATCGAGTATAGAACCTAAATTCGTGTAGGGAATATAGAGATCATTGTCGCCTTGATATTATCCTGATGTGTTGTGTTCACTGCTCGATGCTATCTTAGGGGGTTTGACGCGAACTGTGAACGTTAACTAAATCAAATATGGCGGAAATTGTTGTGGATAGACCCATTTAATGATAACGAACATCATGTAGGATTTTGGGTTGAAATTAGTGAAGTTGATATCATGTAACGATGCCCCCAAAAGGCGACGTTGAAGCTGGAATTCACCGCATATGCCACGTTCTAAAATCTATATTAAACCGAATGCAACCTGTAACCTAATTTTCTAGGGCTCATATCCAAACCAACAGATAAACCTACGGTATCCCATAGTTGATCTCTGAATTTTAATAAGTTATAGCAACGAAAATTGAGGAGATTCATGGCTCTGGACTGCAGTCCAGAGCAAGAATCTCTGCCTTTACCCGTTTTAGAATGCATAATTTTCACTGTTTAAGCATGCAAGTGTGTGTAACAATATATGGAAGCGTGAATAATTGAATTATCTTTCTAACGGTACTGGTCCCATTGCATTCTAGTACCGTTTGATATTTATAACACCTTTTAAACCGTAGATGTGTACTGCAGTTTCATGCAGAAATAGAATGTATACCTTAACCTTAGGCAGTGCTTATCTCACTGCGTACAGCGGATATTATTGATCTGTCTGATGCGTCGGAAACATAACAGATAAATCTAAATATTACATAGCATGAGCATCACCTAATTTTGCTCCCAATAGAGAGTAAAACGTGTTACAAAACAGACTTCTAGTTCAGAAACTGGATTTCCAGCAGTGAACACTTCAAATGAAATGACCATAACTCGCAAACCTGAAACCCGATTGACTCGAAACTAATTTTACTGTAGATATAATTTAATTCACTGTTTACACCTTTTATATTATTTTGCCAAATTATATACGTGTGATTTTATATGATTTTTCTAATCCAACCGACACCGGATGCTCATATGTATTTAGTAGTGCATTTACTGTATCCCCATCATGTTGCATGACTGTTATACCCTTTGTAAACAGTGTTCATTTGTATCGATATTCTAGTAACTATTTTACATTACCTATAGATAGTGTTAGTGATTGGATTGTGGCAAGTACGTTAGTGTAAAAGCCTGATTGACTAATGGAAGTGACACGCACTTGTACACAATCAGCAGAACCAATTAGTTATTGCATTGTCGACGCCTATGAGACATATATAAGTGTAACTATAACTGGTATGAGACGGGTATGGAAGCACTTATATTAGTGTCATAGGTAAGACATTGAGGACCGACCACTTATCTTGGATACCGGTCAACACATTCTTGAGGGAGACCTTGTCTCCAATTCTCGCGTAAACTTGTCATGGAGCGACTAGTATTTAGATTCATGGTCAGTGTTTGATGTATATCATGGGGTGTGGGATAGTTTGAGTGTTGGTTCGATCAACGGAATCTCAGGAGTCCCACTACCGGCATATTTCATGATTTCATGACTTTGATACTGATCGTGTTACTGATTCTTACTAATCATGATTCGGGCCCATGTTTCCTTGCCCCTGGGGTTTACCCTTAGGTTAGGAATACTCCTGCGGTGGTTGACGCTCACACTTGGACCGACGATAGGTTTAGTGATATGGACATTGCATTGATTACTGATTCGATACACATACTTTATTGTTGGCCTGTACCGGTTACTTCATGCTCACATCATTACTCCATGTTTACTGCTTCATGTTTAGCATCATTGCACGTATTACAAATGTATATATATATATTGCTATTGTGTCACTCTGACGACCTGAGTATGCATGCTCAGAGCGAGAAGTGGACTTAGCTCGGATCAGGATCTGCCTTACTTTGAGAATACTGCGGATATCTAGATCAGCGGTGTCAGCGCTATCCTTTCCTTTGACTCTATCTGGTTAGTTTATATCTGTTTTAATAGAATTAGTGAGTGCATTTCTCATTACTTGTGCTATGATTACTGCTTGCCATGTACTACTAGAAGCCGAAGTGTGACTATGGCGGGATATTTTCTTGACCGTAGGAACATGGCTGGCATTGTCACCTCCCGTATTCCGTATTTTGGGAAACGGGGCATAACATAGTTTTGTTGGTATTAGAGCCAGGTTGGTTTAGAATGAGATTACAGTTTCCGACTAAAGCTTGACAATTTAAGTCGCCCATTCGGTCTAGATTGTAAACTTGTTATCGTTGACTAGAATCTCTATAGTTTGTCAAGCTATATTTTTGACTCCATCCGCTAGAGTTTTGGGTGACTTAGTAGAGTTGTGTGGTTGTAACTATGAACTGCAGTATAGTTACAAGGCAGCATTCTACTTGAGTGACTTGGAGTTCTACAATTGATTTCCACTCGGTTGAGTTTCGCCTCACCACATATTCTTTCTCCGTTGTCGATTTTATATCTTATTCTGATTCTTAAATCTTAAACCGTCGTCCGAAAATTTGTTGTTTCGGAATCATTGCTTCCCACGAATTTCCTTCCACCTCCGCTTTCTAGGATCACCCCACCGAGATTTTGGGCGTACTGCAAGGATTGAGAGAAGCCCAGGAGAGTATGAACGATCTTTTAGCTGAAGGGTTAAGGAGGCAGCTAGTTTGAGCACCAGGAGGAGTCCCGATCGTGAGGGAATCCTTGTTAGTAAAAGAGGAGGTGTATAGATGAAGAGCCCATTTGTCCCTCAACTTGAGGAGCAGCAGAGAACCCAAGTATGCGGTTATTGCAAGAGACCGTGGCACCTTCGGAGAGACCGTCTCCAGGCCAAAGGACAATGTTTGATTTGTGGATCCGATGAACACCGTGTCAATGGTTGCCCTCGAAGGAAAGAGTTACAAAGAGGAGATCCGTCAACGCTTTCCCTATCCTTTGAGTAGATGTTTGTTACTGTTTTCTTTTTTTCGTTCTTTAATTCCGAGGACGAGAGAGTCGGGGTTGCAGCTCCAGGGATCAACATGATCAATGACTCGGACGATGAAGAAGAGGGTCCCGAAGAAGACCCAGTGGAAGAGGACTTAAATGAAGATCCTGAAGAGGAGGATCGTGAGAAAGACCCTGAGGAAGAGGATTTACAAAGGGATCCAGAAGAGGTGGAACATATGGAAGAAGACTCCGATGAGGAAGCTCCCGCCGAAGAAGAAGAACCAGGAGAAGAAACTCCATGGGGGAAGAGTCCGAAAACGAGGCTCTAGCCGAGAAAGAGTCGGGGGATGAACTCTCGAGCGAGGAGGAACTCGAGGGTGAAGAACCTCAAGCAGCAATCCCTGCATGAGAATGGACGCCCCTATCTTAGCGCGAGAGCTTATCGTAACTTATTGAACTTCCACAATCACGACTGACGTGACTTGTTTTTCTTTTCTTCTGGCCAAATAAAAACAATGTATAGCTTAGGGCCATATATAACCCTCAATTGTGCTCTGTCAAAAATTTTCTGGATAATAAAGTTCGGTTTGAGCAAATTTTTCCTTGAATATTGTACTTTTAAGATCCACATGATGCATTGATTATTCCTCCTCCCAATAATTTCTTTCCCTTCTTGAGATTTACTATTACTTCATCCTTGAATCTTGTAGTAACTTGACCCCAGTCTCGTCGACATTCTAGTTGAGCACCACTTTCCCGACTCCATCTTTCGATTAGATCGTATTTTACCGCAATTCTTGCCCTGGCTAGTTTACTATGCGTTACCGATATTATTTTCTATTATTGTAGTTATATATTTAGTGGCGTTTGAAACTTAGTTTTCTCTATTTTGTGCTTTCTAAAAGTGCGCATTATACATTACTTTCGTTATTTCAAATGATCTACTATCTTTCAAATTTTGTAATAGTACAACATTACGCCGTATACTTTATTTCTAGTAAATTGTTTCTACAAATGCTCTTGATGTTATCGTCATTTTAATACTTAATTCTGTTTTTCGTACTTTTATTTAATTCCCTCTGCTTTTAACTACAGGGTGTCGCTTCAGGTTATCTTCTATTATATATTTTCTCTAACGTTATATGTTTTATTTCAGTGTTACCACTTATATTCGTTTCGTCGTTGGTGTCGTCTTGGTTAAATCTCAAATTCATATATTAGGCGGTTTAAATTTTCTTTAAAATGTGTTTCATCTTGACTGTCTACATAGTATTCTCTTTTCTTTGTTCCTAATTATGCGAACCATCCTTTAATTTTGTATTTACGTTTCCTTACGTATATTTGTGCTCCAATTGATTTAAATTTTCTATTTTCTGTAAGATAAATTATAGTTATTTTGTATGCTAATATATCTTATTGACTTGTACTCATATCATCATTATCTCGATATCATCTTAGTTTCTTTTGTATTGTGATATCTCCCAACTTTTACATATATAGTTTAGTCTTGACCTTTACGTTAATTGTTAATATCTAGATTGTTTACTAGCCACCTATGTTTTCATTATATTTTCTCCTATATTTTACCGTATAAGTATTCTCAACTTATTATATAATTGCTTGATTTGTAGCAGTTTGGGTTCTTAAGGCCTGTCAACCAATCCTTCATTATTGTTTATTATTGTCATTCTATTTTTAATTGTATTTATATATATATAGTTTATCACTATTAATAGTTATGTCCTTATATATAACCGTTCCTTTTAACTGCTCTGTTTCTTATATATATAAATATTTGATTTTCATCAAATTGCTTTTGCGTAAATCACTATATAGTAGTATTTGATTTTTGTTGCTTTCGCATGGCATTTTATAACTTATTGTTTATTTTAATTTCAAGAACGAAATTTTATTTAAGGGGGGTATGAAGTAAAACCAGGTTTCCTTGCATCTGTATCTTTTTTTTATAAATAGATATTTCCTAATTAAATTCTATCCCATTTTCATTTCTATTCTTCTATATCCAAATTATTTTCTAAATCCAAATTTCTAAACCCAAATTCTATTTATCCTAACTATTAAAACCTAAACTAAATCCTATTCCCAAACCCGACCCGACCCAATCCATTTTCCCCTCTCTTTCTCTCTCTTCTTTTTCCCTTCTCCTTCTCTCTCCTCTCGATCCCAGCCCCCTTCTTCCTCGCAACACCCACGACACGCAACACCCATGACCCCGCCCTCGCCGCAACCACCCGAGATCCCTGGCCTCTGAATCCTCCCCTCTTTAACCTCCCCCTCTCTACCTCCATCGCCGCTGGTCTTCTCTCTTCCTTTCTCATCTCCCTCCTCTCTTCGAACTCATCCTCCTTCACCCACGTCCTCGCCACCGTCGTCTATGCCGCCACGAGCCCTATCCCTACAACCGAGCCCATCTTCTTCCTTCTACCGCGACCTTCTCCGGCCGCCTCGACCTTGCCTCCACCCTCCACTTTCTCCCTCAAGACCCCACCGCGTCGCCACTGCTGCGCCGCCGCCTTAGCCCCTCCATCGCCCAAGCTCCGCATCGCCTTCCTCATCTAGCGACCATCTCTCGCCATCGTCGCCGACGAACCCCTTCCAACACCGATCACCACAAACACCCCCTCACCCGAGCTCCCTTGCTCCCGCACCACCATTTCCCTCTACCCCAGCTCTTTCCGCTGTAACCTCCTCTCACTGATGACGTGTCACCTCTGCCTACTCCGGCCGACCTCAAGCACCTCCGGCGAGCTCCTCCCATCATCAACTCTGTTGCAACACCAGAGCTCCACTTCAAGCTTGAGCCCAAGCCGAGCCTCTGACATTTCGTCAAACAGTTGCAATCATCGCAATCGCCGCTGATCCAGTCACCTTCATCGCCATCCAAGCCATAGCCTCGATCGATCTAACCATCCTCACCATCAACGAAATATTCATCGCAATTTCAGCGCATGTCCGTTGCAGCCCTATTACATTAGAGACTCACTCATGTCGCGCCGTGCCCGGCCCCGCGTCGTTCACAGCTGTCTCGTGTGTCGAATCGATTTCCGCATCCGTGTCGCTTCCAATTCAGCGACCAAGGCAAGTGAACTCCTCACTTGCTTACATGCTAATACTATACAAATCAGATTTAATGCTTAATAAGAATATATACATCTATATATATACATATATATATGTATGTATACATCTACTCGTAGTGAATCCTCATTCGGGTTACTACGATACCCGTTATGTTTGGATCCGGTATGAATTGTTTGGAATCGAGTATAGAACCTAAATTCTAATCGTGTAAGGAATATAGAGATCAAGGTAGCCTTGAGATTACTTAGATGAGATGAGATCCCGATGTGTTGTGTTCACTGCTCGATGCTATCCTAGGGGGTTTGACGCGAACTGTAAACGCTAACTAAATCAAATATGGCGGAACTTGTTATGGATAAACCCGTTTAATGATAACGAACATCATGTAGGATTTTGGGTTGAAATTAGTGAAGTTGATATCATGTAACGACGCCCCCAAAAGGCGACGTTGAAGCTGGAATTCACCGCACATGCCACGTTCTAAAATCTATATCAAACTGAATGCAACTTGTAACCTAATGTTCTAGGGCTCGTATCAAAGCCAATAGATAAACCTACAGTATCCCATAGGTGATCTCTGAATTTTAATAAGTTATAACAACGAAATCTGAGGTGATTCATGGCTCTGGATTGCAGTACAGAGCAAGAATCTCAGCCTTTACCCATTTTAGAACGCATAATTTTCACTGTTTAAGCGTGCAAGTTGTGCAGAACCATATATGGAAGCATGGAGAATTGAATTATCTTTCTAACGGTACTAATTCCATTGCATTCTGGTACCATTTGATATTTATAACACCTTTTAAACCGTAGATGTGTACTGCAATTTCATGTAGAAACAAAATGTATACCTTAACCTTAGGAAGTGCATATCTCACTACGTACAGCGGATATTATTGATCTGTATGATGCGTTGGAAATATAACAGATAAATATAAATATTACATAGCAGTAGAGTCGCCTAATTATGCTCCCAACAGGGAGTAAAACGTGTTACAAAATGGACTTAATTCTAGTTCAGAAACTGGATTTCCAGCAATGAACACTTAAAATGAAATGATCATAATTCGCAAACCTGAAACCCGATTGACTCAAAACTAATTTTAATGTAGAGATAATTTAATGCACTGTTTACTCTTTTTATATTGTTTTGCCAAATTATGCACATGTGATTTTATATGATTTTTCTAATCCAACCGACACCAGCTGCTCATATGTATTTAGTAGTGCACATACGATATTCCCATCATGTTGCATGACTGTTATACCCTTTGTAAACAGTTTTCATTTGTATCGATATTCTAGTGAATATTTTACATTATCTAGAAATAGTGTTAGTGATTGGATTGTGGCAAGTACGTTAGTGTAAAAACGTGATTGAATAATGGAAGTGACACGTACTTGCACACAATCAGTAGAACCAATTAGTTATTGCATTGTCGATACCTATGAGACATATATAAGTGTAACTATAACTGGTATGGGACGGGTATGGAGGCACTTATATTAGTGTCATAGGTAAGACATCGAGAACTGTCCACTTATCTTGGATACCGGTCAACACATGCTTGAGGGAGACCCTGTCTCCAATTCTCTCGTAGACTTGTCATGGAGTGACTAGTATTTAAATTCATGGTCGGTGTTTGATGTATATCGTGGGCTGTGGGGTAGTTTGAGTATGGGTTCGATCAACGGAATCTCAGGAGTCCCACTGCCGGCATATTTCGTGATTTCATGACTTTGATACTGATCGTGTTACTGATTTTTACTGATTGTGATTCGGGCCCGTGTTTCCTTGCCCTGGGACTTACCATTGGGTTGGGAATATTCCTGCGGTGGTTGAAGCTCACACTTGGACTGATGATAGGTTTAGTGACATGAACATTGCATTGATTACTGATTCGATACACATGCTTTATTGTTGGTCTGTACCGGTTATTTCATGCTCACGTCATTACTCCATGTTTACTGCTTCACGTTTAGCATCATTGCACGTATTACAGATGTGTGTGTGTGTGTGTGTATTTCTATTGTGTCGCTCTGACGACCTAAGTATGCATGCTCAGAACGAGAAGGGGACTTAGCTCGAATCAGGATCTGCTTTACCTCGAGAATACTGCGGACATTTAGATCAGCGACGTCAGTGCTATCCTTTCCTTTAACTCTATCTGGTTAGTTTATATATGTTTTTATAGAATTAGTGAGTGCATTTCTCATTACTTGTGCTATGATTAATTCTTGTCACGTACTACCAGAAGCCAAAGTGTGACTACGGCGAGATAATTTCTTGAGCGTAGGAGCATGGCTGGCCTTGTCACTTCCCGTATTCCGTATTTTGGGAAGCGGGGCGTGATAGATACCAAAAAAAGAACGTGAAAAACCGAAGTTTCTGCTAGATAAAAAGGAGAGAATAGGTAGATAAACAGATAGATAGATGGAGTTTATTTGAAAAATTTTGCAACAATGACAAAGTTTTGGAAATGAGGGTCTTCCTACAATTTTCCACCACATGACAAAAAAGAGCTTGAAAATTTGTTAAATAACTAAAAAGGTGCGTAAAATTTGCCACATAGTTTTTTATATATACTAGTAAGACACCTGCGCATACTGAGACTTGCATATATTGCGCGGATGGAAGTTTAACCACAGATTATCTCAAGCCAAATGTTATATCGTGTAATGATGATTGTAGTTGATAACAGTTTAGCCCGTAAGAAATTGTTGCATGTTAATATTTAAAATTTTCATGCAAGAGTATACCAAATATACTTAAATCACATCCAATTGCAAATACTAGAGCGAAGGGTCCAAATGAAAATTTCAAGTAAAATAAGGTGTGAAATAAATTTTTACCAAAGTACAAAAAATGATCTTAATCAGTTCAAATGGAAGTTTTGTAAGGAAAAGATCATGGCTTTTCACTTCTTATTCTCGATAAAAATTGCATGAAGTGAACAGAAGAATTGTATTCATCCATAAAAATTAGTATACATTAAGTTATATTTAGTTATCGACAATCTTAAAAGAATTGTATAAAGAAACAGGTAGCAATTAAATGTTTTAATTGAAAGCCTGGACATTTAGTCAAGTGGTATCATTAAGATTGGGAGCTACATGAAATTTTCCAAGCTCATGATACACTCACGTGATTGGTTAGAACCATGCAAGAATAAGAAGGGGTTGTTGGAAGATTTGACAATTTCATAACCAATTGGAAACATTTGAGTCGGATCCAGATGGATACATCTAATTTCCAAAGCTAAAATTGCGCTTAAATATTTGAACTGAGGTCTAAATGGAATTACCCAAAAAAAACATGGGGTACAACCAATTTTACGTAGAAAAACACAACCAAACTTTAGCTCAAATATATGAACCAAGGATCTAAGTAGAAATACCAAAGAAAAATGGGGGCTAAAGCTAATTTTACATAGGAAAAGACAAAAACGAGCTTGATTTTGGGGACACCTTACAGCTTTCTATATACATATAACTAGAAAGAACCCCTGCACAAGCGCAGAGGTACCGAAGTTTCCATCCGTATTCTGAAAACAAAATGAACACTACATTAAACGACGAATTCTCAATATAGCTGCAGTAAGACGGTTGTCACAAGTTAAAAAAATTTCATGCGGAAGGTAAAGTGTATTATTGAATTTTGTTTACGAAATTTTGCAATCCTGACGGTATTTTGAAAATGATGCACTTCCATATAATTTTCCGTTAGATGCCAGAAAGAACCTGTATATTTGAAAGTAAAATGAACAGTACATTAAGCAATGATTTTTCAATATAACAATAGTATAATGGTTGCCGCAGATTAAAATTTTCCATGATGAAGGAAAAACGTATTATTAAAGTTTATTTATGAAATTCTGCAACCATGACTAAATTTTGAAAATTAGGGTATTCCATATAAATATCTGCCATATGCCAAAAAGAGCATGAAAAACCGAAATTTCCATCTATACATTTGAAAGCAAAATGAACACCGCTTTAAGCAACGATTTCCCAATATAATTGCAGTAAGATGATTGTCGCAGATTAAATTTTTTTCATGATGTAATTAAAATGTAATTTTTCATGATGTAATTAAAATGTAATTTTTCATGACAAAATTAAAGTGTATTATTGGAGTTTGTTTACGAAAGTGTAACGTCTACGTTTTGTCTATTCTTTAATAAAGTCTTCGCATAATTTTCCTTCGTATCTTTTTGTACTTATTTTCGTATTTTTTATGGAAAAATACTTTAGAAAGATTGTTTATATTTAAAACTAATTTTTAGTAATTTTTAAGAATTTAAATATAATTTTTGGTAATTGCTGGATTTTTCTAAAAGGGGGTTTTCGGAGAAAAAGGAATTATTTTTTAGGTGAAAATGGTTGGATATGAGTAAGTATTGATTTAGAATTTTCTTATAAAATTACCATATTTTAAAGGTAATTAAAAGTATTTTTTAAAAATAATTTTTCTATAAAATTTTTTTTTAAAACAATTTAAATAAAAAGAAAAGGAAAGAAAAAAATAAAAATGTTTTTTAACCAAAACCCAAACTCAAACCGAGCACAAACCCTGGCCCAAACACCCGAGCTCGAGGCCTGACTCGCCACGGGCAGCAGTAGCTGTTGCTGCCTCGTGGGCGGCTCACGCCCATGTGGAGGGATCTGGGCCGCTCAAGAGGTCGATCCTACGGCGAAGAAGACTCAGTGACATGGCGTATGGACGCTAGACATGGGGTGAATGAGAAATGACCCGATTTGGAAAGAGAACTTGTTTTTCATGTCTTGTTGGTTCCGTGTACTAGCTGATAACTAATAACTCAATTTTAAACATATTAATTCGAGATTTAAGATAGTTCGGGGAAGGAAATCGAGATCGCGTGTATCGGGAGTGCTTTCATATTGATTTGTCAACTTATCATGCTTAATGATTGTGTTTAATGATCGTGTTCAATGACCGTATTTAATGACCGTGTCGCTGTGGTTCCAAGCCGGAGTGGAACATTAACTCTTTTGTCATGTTTCCGTGATTCCAGGCGTATACGGAATACTCTCTAATACACGAAGCTCTCTATTGTTACCTGAACTCCTAAACCAAAATATTGCAAAATATCTTAAATGACATGACACACTTGAATAAACTTGCATGCCATAAATACTCATTTACATATGGATGAGTAGTTTGGATAGTAAGGTCGTACGACGTGTCTCGGTAGTGCCTTTGTCGTATTACCGTGATTCCGAGCATATACAGAATACTAACTGTCGTGGATGTGATCGCTGTGGTTTCGAACCAGAACGGAACATTAACTCTCTCGTCGTGTTACCATGATTTCGGGCATATACAGAATACTCTCGAGATGCGTGTACCCTTGCGAAACTAAACTAAAAAAAACTAAAATATGAAAAGTAGTTATTAGGCGACACCTTATCTACATGTTAACACATATGTCTGCGGCACTATTTTTATCTACCCTTTTACCTTGTACATTATAACATTAGTTCATATACCTTTTATTTCACTTTGTTACACTTGAACCTCCTTGAAATATACTACCCGAGTTTAACTCGTTGGCGGATATTTCTCTCTCTATTTCCCCCCGAAATGTCTGTTAAGGCTAAGAGAAGAGCAGGAAGGGGATGACGGAGGTCGAAACTACGGCAGAAGACTACACACATTTCTCAGCTACCCTTTAGGTCTGGATTTATCGTTTAACTTTCTCGCCCACATGTTTAGGGCTTGCTTTATTTTCCTTATTTTCACTTGATGTAATAAAACTTTGGAGTATCATTTGTAATAAATGTTGGTTAATAAAATAAAAATGATTTTCTTTTACTTGCTTTTGTATACTCCTGCATACTTTACGCTTAGTGTAACTATATCGGGTAGAGTGTCTACATGGAATAGTTACGTTGCGGGTCTCTTCGCCTCTCCGCTCTCATATCTTGAGAAATGGGGCGTGACAGAAAGTTTGCGACCATGATAAGATTTTGAAAATGAGGGTCTTCCAATAATTACCCGCTAGATGCCTATAAAAGCATGAAAAACCAAAGTTTCCCTCTGTACATTTGAAAGCAAAATGAATTGTGCATTAAACGACGTTTTCTCAATATATCTGCAATAAGATGATTGTCACAAGCTAAAAATTTTGCATGACGAAATTAAAGTGTGTTGTTAGAGTTTACTTACGAACTTTTATAACCGTAACAAAATTTTGGAAATGAGGGTCCTCCATATAATTTTCAATTATATGTCTAAAAAGTGAGGGCTTTTCTACAATTTTTTCGCAAAAAGACGAAATTGAGCTTGGAATTTCCAAGCTACATCTATATATATATATATATATATATATATATATATATATATATATATGAATAATGAAGAAAGAGACCCTATAATGATTTTTGTTAGGTAGCGTCAAAAATCTATATCTTCCATAATTTTTTCGACAATTGGCATTCACCATCTTCATCTTTACCATCTAGTATATGGATATATCAAATTTCATAGGACTATACTACTTTTTCACCGTTAAATTAGCAACGCAAAAAGTTCTATTTTCGGTTAGCCGTTAATTTTGCATCCACTAAATCAACGGTAAAAGAGTGATAGAACATGTTCCCTTATAAAAATTAAATAATGAACAAAAAGCGATGGAAAAATTTCCCAAATAGAGCATCACGTGACCGCACGTGATGCGTCTTGGAGCAAAAGTTATAGGCATTGCGCTCAACAAATAAGGCTGAAATTGAGCCTCACGTGAAGGCACGTGAGCATCTATATACAAAGTATATAGGCGCCTTCCTAATAACAGGCCAAAAAAGCTCATGTGCCAACACGTGATGCTTTCCTCTGGGACTGCTGCATGTTGGGGTCAAAATTTCCACCCCGGTTGACCAAGTCAAAGTCAAGGTCAACCCCAAGCCAGGTGGGCCCAAGCCCGGGTCAAGTGGGCCCATGCCTAAGTCATGCCCCGCGGCCGGCCTCCCCATGCCAAAATAAAAATCATGTAACAAATAATTTTGATGTAATTTTTTGTGCATGAACGTAAGCAAAATGGGCATAAAGCCAAATTTCTGTAAAGTCTATGGCTTATGTGCAAAAAGAAATAGCACATAAGGTATGGGATGGGCAAAATACCATTTTTAAAGCCCAAGGGGCTATATGTAAATGTGTAAGCCTATATAAGGCAACATGATGATGAATAAAATATACACTTTTTATTTCTCTAAAACTCTAGGATTTGTGCCTCCTTCTTCTCCTTTCTCAAGGTTCCAAACCTTCTCCTTTCTTTTGAATTAAATCAAGAGTTTTACTCTTTTTTTTCAAAAATTAAATAGTTTTTCACCACAAAACCCACAAAGGGAAGCCCAGATCTCCCATTAGATCTCAAAAAGGGGGAGACTTTTAAGTCTCACCCCCTTTTCTCCAAGATCCGGCCGATCAAGAGGAGGAAGAAGGAGTCCCATCTCCAAAAATCCAACTTTGGAAAATATCCCAGTCAAGAGAAGATCCAAGACTCAAGAGAGAAGAAGCTCTGAAGATTTTTAGGGAGTTCAACTCCAAGGCCCAAATCCTCTAAGGAGTTTAACTCCTAATCCAGATCCTTAGAAATTTGACTCCAAATCTAAATCTTTTGGAGTTTAACTCCTCCTCGTTTTGGAGTTTAACTCAAGTTTCCGGGGTAAAATCCCCTCCTTTCGCTAGCGCCCAAAGCACTAGCACCTGAGCGCCCAGAGCGCTAGTGCCCGAGCGCCCACGCGCCGGGCACGTGAGGCGCTAGGGCCCAAAGCGCTAGCGTCCGAGCGCCCACGTGCCGGGCACGTGAGGAGCTAGCGCCCGAAGCGCTAGCGCCCGAGCGCCCACGGGCCGGGCACGTGAGGCGCTAGTGCCCGAGCACCCATGTGCCGGGCACGTGAAGCACTAGCGCCCAAAGCGCTAGCGCCCGAGCGCCCCTGTGCCAGGCACGTGAGGCGCTAGCGCCCAAAAGCGCTAGCGCCCGAGCGCCCATAGCGCTAGCGCCCGAACGCCCCCGTGCCGGGCACGTGAGGCTCTAGCGCCCAAAAGCGCTAGCGCCCGAGCGCCCATAGCGCTCGCGCTCGAGCGCCCACGTGCCCGGCACGTGAGGCGCTAGCGCCAGTGCCCAAGCGCCTAGCGCGGGCGCTCACGCGTCCTTTAGACGCTATTTTCTTCCCATTTTACACACACTTCACACTAGAAATACCTCCCCTGTTAGAAAAAATTTCTAACGGGGCGCTGCCCTGCACCCCGTAAGGGGGCCGCTAGCCCCCTTGACCCCCAGCCCGCTATCCGGATAGCGGGACCCTCATAAAAAACTCTGCGAGCCCCCCGATATATCCAAAACCCTTTCAAAACACAACACTACATATTGAGTTCGCATGACCAATTTAACCGGTTAATCGGAGGTTCTCTCGCTCCAAAAGCGAGGGGTAATTAACGGTAGCTTAGTCCGTGGCTGCCGGAGATTCGGATCCCCACGATCAAAAACCCCCACCTACCCTAGGCAGGGAGAATCTTTAATGCGCCTGACAAGCGCGCGCGTATTCCCATCTCAATGGGGTGACGAAAAACACCCTACACTGCATATAAGCAAACCAGTCTAATGCTATGGGTCACGTCCTACACGTGAGGGTTCCTAATGCCTTCTGAACTGATAGAATTAAATTCTAAATAAGAGGGATCAAAACCCTATTTGGAAAATATTTCCTTGAATCTTTCTAAACAAGAAAGATTACGCTCTGTAAAGCAGAGCACCGTTGGATTAAAGATTCCATGGTGATTAAAAATCACCAAGCTACATAATAAGCTCTGTATGGGAAAATATTTTCCCAATCTTTCTAAACAAGAAAGATTACGCTCTGTAAAGCAGAGCACCGTTGGATTAAAAATTCAATGGTGATTAAAAATCACCAAGCTACAGAATAAGCACTATATGGGAAAATATTTCCCCAATCTTTCTAAACAAGAAAGATTATACTCTGTAAAACAGAGCACCGTTGGATTAAAGATCCAATGGTGATTAAAAATCACCAAACTACAGAATAAACTCTGTATGGGAAAATATTTTCCCAATCTTGTTAAAAACAAGAAAAATGTCTTCTGTAAAACAGAAGCCCCTAGATAAAAAATCCAACGGCGGATAAAATCCCCGAATCAATCAAAAAATCTCTCAATGAGAGATTTCTTTAACTAAATCAACAAACTTTCCTCTACTATAATAAAGGACTATAGACTGAAAAGAGAAACAGAGGAGACCCCCATAAGATTTGAAAAAAAAAAACAAAGAAAAAAAGGAGTTCTCTTTGAAGGAAAGAAACCCTAGGTAAAAAGAAGAAGAAGACCTAAAGATCATTTTATCTCCTCTTACAAGAGTTTAACTCTTCCAAAAAAAAGAACTTAGTTCTTGCTCTGGTTGAGATCTGCAGAAGCAGATCTCTCTACAAATTAAGAATTTAATTCCCATCGGGGAGATTCTGTTATGCAGTCTCAAAACTTAGAGGAAATAACTAAGTTAGAAGAATTTAATTCTTCCAAAAGACATAGGAGTTTAATTCCTCTGATAGAACTAGGGTTTAACCCTGCATAAGAATTCAATTCTTATAAAACAAAGGAATTGAAATTCTCAAGACTTAGATCAAGAGCTCTATGCATATTAGCGTTCAACGCTATAACGACAGATCACGTGTTCCCACGTGAGCACCTCTGAGGACCAAAAAAGAATAATTGAGATCGAGTCACGTGATCCCACGTGACCCCTAATAGTGCTCAGCATTTGTAAAAGGAAAGGGGAATAAATTAAGACAGTTCCCATTTTGGGGCGCCTCACGTGACCCCACGTGACCCCTAATAGTGCTTAGCACTTATAAAAAAGGGCATAAAACCCAAAGACAGTTCCCATTTTGGGGCGCCTCACGTGATCCCACGTGACCCTTGATAGTGCTTAGCACCTAAGAAAGAACGGGAGATAAATCCAAGGGAGGCAGTGCCCAACTTGGGGGGCGCCTCACGTGTCCACACGTGATGGCTACAAGATTTAAGTGTTTAACACTTACATACAAATGAGGAATGGACCCAAGTATACAACGTCAATTCTTGGGGGTCTCACGTGTCACACGTGATCACCCCAGATTTTCAGTGTTTAACACTGCTTTAGAACATCACATGGGAGCACGTGAGCACCAAGCTAATGTTAGTGTTTAAAACTATGAGAAGTCGACCTTAGCCTAAACATAGCCAAGTCTCCCGAGGCCAAAACCCTTTTTCAACTGAGTCTGCCAATGCTTAGGTCTCCCCAAATCGATCTTAGTTCCAAATGATGTCCTAACAGATGGTATCTAAAATGGTGTTCATTCCACCATGATCTTTCTCTTCAATCTGGAGTTCGGTTCAAGGGTATATCTCTCCACACATCTGATGCATGTCGTTGTAATTCTTTAACGATGTCAGAGAGGTGGAGGGTCCCGACAACCAACAGCTCTTGGATGCACTCTCAAACCCATGAGCATACCCCAATAGACCGTAATGTCTTTAAACTAGCTGTGGACCGTAATGTCCTTAAACTAGTTGTGGACCGCAACGTCCTGAAACTAAAATGATAGTGCCGAAATGCTCTTTCGTTGGATCAAAAATGATTCTGAACCCCCGTTAAGTAGATCTTAGTCCAATATTGGATTAACGTATCCTTATCAAATATTTAAGTCGATCTTAATCTCAAACAAGGTTAATGATCCTTAAATCAAACCAAATCCAAATCTAAGAAAATACGGATTTGGACTAATCCACGCCTTACGGGCGACAACACAAATTAGTCTCCATATACAATCCACGGGCAACCAAAAATAAAACAAAAACACACGACACGAAGTGACCTTCTTGAACAGGAGAAAGTGATTATCGCTATGCGGTAATGTATTAATTGTAGGGGTTTGCGCCTGCAGGGAAGAGCGTCCCCACAATAGAAAACCCCTCACAACGAGGGGAAATCTGACGAAGTCTGCTACAACGTCCGCATCCGTTCAGACCTCCGATATACGTGACATAAATCAACTTAGCATCTTCGGAGAGGTGGATGGATAAAACTAAATAGCATCTGCCCCCAGATGCAGGCAAGACGTTTGTCTTTCCCGGCTTTTGGCGGTAAACAGATTCTGGCATGCCCGGTGGGATCTTTTCCTCTTTCCACTCCACACTTCGTGTATCGTGTTTTTCCACGATCAAATAATCGCAGTATATATGTTTGTGGTTGCCCTTGGATGATGGGATACTGAAGCCGGTGTTTCGTCTCTATGAAGAATGGTGTTTGCTTCTACCCTAGCAACTCACGCTCTGTCATATCTGGTGGAGTCAAGTATGGGCCACTTGCAGCCTTAAATCTCTGCAATCCGGCTCTTCAAGAAATCAACGGACTTCTCTTTGGGTCGATACTCTCTCCTCCCACCCTTGGTTCCTCAACACCGATGGAGGAAGCCCAAAGGAAGTTTGTCTTCCACAGGCTGGTTCCCCAAGCTGCAGCTTTGCCGATGGAATCGGTCTTCAAACAACTGGCATCTGCCAAAGACCAAGGTCGATACAGGGGGCAGAATATTCAAGCTCTCAAAAGAAACAGGGGGCAGGCTCGAAAAAATCCTGAGGTTAATCAAATCCCGGCCATAAGAAACGGTCGACGTCGATATCGGCATCGTACAAAATGAGCTGGGGGCAGTTCTCCATATGGTCCCGTTTTAACCCCAGTGGTGAATGTTGTTGTTCCAACCAAGAACAGCTTCAAACTGTTGCGAAGGGTCAGACAAAATTCTTCCACCGCAATATTGAAGAAATCTCCGCAGCCCATGGAGATCCCATGAGATCAAAAACCAGTTCGCTCCCTAAAACAACTTTCCTCATCTATATATAAGGTGTGGAAGCAGGAGATGGTCTTTGTCGTCAACCGCGTTTCTTCCCCTAGACGTCAGCCAGATTCTGAGAAATCCCCTTCCAAATACAAGAAGACTCATCCCAAGAAGGATCCTGATACAGCGGGTCCTTCCAAAACCAAAGCAGCTTCTCACAAAAAAGAGAAAGGCCTAATAAAGCTCAAGTGCCCGAAGCAAACTCCAAAGGCCAAAACTCCAAGCACCCCAAGCCTGAGGGCATGGTAGTTCATATAGTCTATGTGGTGAATTCTAAAGACAAAGTTCGAGCTTTTACTAGTCACCAACCTCAAACTTGGTCCCTGACAAAAGTTCAACTGCAACGTGAGAAGCTGTAGGAGATGCTCGCTCAGGCAGCAGCAAACGCTGATCCATCGCCTAAGGAAAATCCTGATGACGCACCCGAAGAAAGACTAGAGAAAGAGTCGAATATTGATTTCCTAAAGTGTGCTCTGAAAAAAAAAGAGATGAAGAAGCGGCAAAAATGTCCACTAAAATGAACCAGATGGCCCTTCTGATTCAGAATATGGATGGAATTATAGTCCATTCGGAACCACTGGCAGATGAACCACCGGTAGTCGGTCTTAAAGATAAGGATAACATTTCAAATCCTCTGCAAACCTCATCAACGGCTGAGGAGGAAATGATTCCTAAATGAAAAGATGGACACATATATCGCTCAGCAAGTCAAAACTCACTATGTCAGTGAAGCATAAAATAGGCCAATCAAGACTGCCCGACCGTATCCGACATGCTATGATCAAATACAGTACCCGTCAGAATACATACTTCCGACTCCACATATACAAAGGAATCGGGAATCCTCACCGGCACATCGCGCGATTTAAATCCATGTGCGGTAATACTGGAGAGAATGATATACTTCTCCTCTGACAGTTCATCAGCTGTCTGGCGGGCATTGCCTTCGAATGGTATGCGGAACTCCCGAATGACTCCGTGAATATCTTCGACGAGATGGAGATGCTCTTCTGTTAGAGATTCACTAGTGTGAATAAACGCACTACTGTAACGATGTTTGTCAATGAAAGGGTTAGACTGAATGAGACCCGGGTTCAATATGTTACCCGATGGCGAAATCTATGGTCAAAATGCGAACAATGTATCGACGAAGCTGCAGCTGTGGGAATGTTCATAACCACCCTTGACCCAAATTCAAAAGGTGTTCCCATTTACAGCCCTCTTCAAGCCGACGACCTTCCAATAACTCATGGATAAAATGGCTCAATTGGATCAAATGGGTCAAGGCTCTTTCTCATCCAATGATGACGAGTGAAAATCGGAGGCAAGATGGCGTTTGTCGCCTACGCTCAACAAAAATAAGTGGTTTTGAAGCAACCTGTTGCCAAAATAGCGACAGCATAGGTACTCGTTCCCCCCGAGATATACACAGGGGGCATATTTCTCACTGGCGGAAGAATCTCTATGTAGAATGGTCATTTCTTCTCAAAGGACAGGAAGGATATTAAGGGGCCTACAATCAGGTCCTACAATCTTGTGGAATACCCCTCTAAAAAAACGGTACGTCCACAAGCAAAATGAGCACGGATGAAAACCCGAAAGGGTGCTGTGAGTAAAAACAGCAGGACTGCCGGCGAGCTTGTGAAGACCCGGAAGGACGCAACCTCGTTAAAATAAATACACTTACGAGATCCTCACAACTCGTGAGGAGAATCCCCATGTGAGACCCTCACGGCTCATAGGATTCAAAAGCCTTAACTTGCAGGGATCTAGACCTGTTCTTAAGCCGTCGTATCTCTCAAATTGCCCTACAGGCGGTCTATATTGACCCTTGTATACAATTCACAGGGAACGAGTAAATATTTCTTTGCCAAGTTCTACAAATGGCAAGAAATGTCCCCATATGGTGAATAACACTTGTAGGTCCTCTCGACTTGCAAGGAGAAAATATTCTTGTGAGATCTTTACGATTTACAAGAGAAAATATCACTTAAGAATTCTCATGACTCCTAAGGAGAAAATACGCCTACAAGATCCTCACGACGCGTAGGGAGAAAACCCTTTATGAGACCCTTACGGCTTATAAAGTCAAAAGTCTTAGTCGACAGGATGCTAACCCTGTCTACTAAGCCACCTTTGTCCAAATCGACAGGGGCAAATGATGATTTGCTCCTGGCACTATTCTAGTTATAGCAATGCTGATGCCTAAATCGGTATCAAATTCCGAGTCCTCTCAAGGCAAATGAAGATTCGCTCCTGTCAATATTCCAGTTGTAGCGATACTGATGCCTAAACAGGTGTTAAACTCCATGTCAACCTCTCCGGCAAATGCCGTCCCTACAACCATCTAATGAAGAAGGATACCCCGTTCGTCTGGGATCAGAAATGCCAAAGTACACGGGACGAAATCAAGCAATACCTGCAGAATCCGCCGGTACTGACCGCTCTGGTCAAGGGAAAGCCCCTCATCCTGTACACAGCTGCCCTTGAAGGTTCTTTAGGTGCGCTATGGGCACAGGAGAATGATCAGAGGAAGAAGAGAGCTCTTTAGTATTTGAGTCCAGTTCTTCTGGGGGCAGAAAGCAACTACTCGCCTATTGAAAAGCACTGCCTGGCTAATCTTCGCAGTAACGAAGCTTCGGCATTACGCCTTGGCACATGAGGTCCATCTTATATCAAAGGTAGATCCTCTCAAATATTTGATATCAAGAGCTATACTAACGGGAAAGCTTGCCAAATGGATGCTCCTCTTGATGGAATTCTCGATAATCTACCGACCTCTCAAGGTAGTAAAAGGTCAGGCCATCGCTGACTTTCTCGCAGAGCATCCAATACCCGCCGACTCTCCCTTGAACTGCGAATTGCCGGACGAACATGCGTTTGACGCAACCGACTAGGAGAAAGAAGGGAGTTGTTTCCCCAATCAGAGCAAAGCTCTGTTGAAATTCAACAATTTTAAAAGCAACACTTCAAATCTCGGGCGCAACGCGCCACGTATCAGGCGCTGATACGTCAGCGCAGCGCCCAAGAAGGCGCGCCCAATCAGAGCAAAGCTCTATTTAAACTAAAATTAAAAGAAGCAACGCTTCAGTTGCGCAAGCACTGCGCTGCGCGACACGTGTCAGCGCAGATGCGCTGCGCTTTGCGCTGCGCGACACGTGTCAGCGCAGATGCGCTAGTGCGCTTTGCGCTGCGCGATACGTGTCAGCGCAGATGCGCTAGCGCAGTTGCGCTGCGTTTTGCGCTGCGCGACACGTGTCACGCTTTGGAGCATTTGCGCCAAACAGAATTAAAATTCTAAAGAAATCTTTTCTGTTCTTGTTAAAACAAGAAGATTTTCTTCTGTAAAACAGAGGCCTTTGGGTCAAAGATCCAACGGTGGGGAAAATTCCCCAAATCACTCATAGAAAGATCTCTTTAACAAATTTAACTAATTTATGGGCACTATAAAAAGACCCCAGACCTCAATTCAAAGGCATCAATATTTGGTGAGAATAGAGAGAGCTCTGAAGAATTGGAGAGAAATCCTCAAGAACAAAAAAGGTAAAAAGCCTTTAGAAAAAGAGAAAATTCTCTTATGAACAGATCATGGATCTAAAAAACAAGATCAATGATCTTTAATAAAAAACAAAATAAAAATAGTGCTTTGCACTTTTTATGAACCTCTGGTTCCTGAAATAAGAAAAAAAACTTGTTTTTTCTTTGATCTAAATTAGATCAAGAAATCAAGCAGTGCTTTGCACTTTTTTTATGAACCATTGGTTCTTGAATCTAAAAAAAATTCTCAAGTTAACAGTGCTTTGCACTTGAAAAATTGCACTGTTGCGCTCCTGTGTTGGCGCAAACCACCAGGGAGCGCCACGTGTCAGCAGCGCAACAGCGCAGCGCACTGACACAGCGCACTGCGCTCCTCAGAACGTGACACGTGTCAGCAGCGCAGCAGCACAGCGCACTGACGCAGCGCACTGCGCTTGCATGATACGTGTCGTCACCACAAGCGCTTGCGCTCTTTGATTGGCGCAAAGCGCCTGAAAATGCAATGCATTTCTTTTGCTAAAGGGCCAGGCCCAAGTCGAAAAGACCCAGCAGACCAAAATAAATTGCAAAGCAATAAAAAAGGGCAGAGCCCAAGTACAATTGATGATTCGGCATCATTTATAAAAGGGGAAGAGCCCAAGTAAAATTGATGCTCTGCATCATTTATATATGGGCAGAGCCCAAAACAAATTGATGCTCTGCATCCTTTATGGGTAGAGCCCAAATAAAAATAAAAAGAAATGCAATGCAAAAGCAAATAAAATGTTGAACGTTTTCAACTGGACTTAGCCCAATTTTGGCCGTAAGTCCTCAAATTAAATTGACTGAGCAAGATTGCTCTCTTAAATCAATTTACCTCCGATTCGAGGGTACATCTCCGAACTCCTCTGACAGTTCTCGTTGTAATCCTTCAACGACGTCAGAGAGGTGACGGGTCCCAACGACCACACATGAATATGGACTGCGGGGTCTTTAAACTCGTGGACCGAAACGTCCTTAAACTAATATTGGACCGAAACGTCCTTAAACTAATATTGGACCGAAACGTTCTTAAACTAATGATGGACCGAAACGTCCTTAAACTAATGATGGACCACCACGTCCCTAAACTGGCGATGGACCGAAACGTTCTTAAACTAATGATGGACCACCACGTTCTTAAACTGGCGATGGACCACCACGTCCATAAACTGGAACATGGACCACCACGTCCCTAAACTGGAACAATAGAGCTCCCAAATGCTCTTTTGTCGGATCTAAATGATCCCGTTTAAGTTGATCTTAGCCCCAAACACGGCTAACGCATCCTTAAATATTCAAATGGACTATAAAACTCCAAATCGACTTTGGTTCAAGGGTACATCTCTGAACTCCTCTGACACTTGTCGTTGTAATCCTTCAACGTCGTCAGAGAGGGGGCGAGTCCCGACGGCCATATATTAAATGGATCACCACGTTAAGTTGATCTTAGTCTCAAACAGGACTAACGTATCCTTAACGAACGTTTAAGTTGATCTTAGCCTCAATACGGCTAACGTATCCTTAAACTAAAAACACCAAACCCAAATCTAAGTAAATAAGGATTTGGACTAATCCACGTCCTACGAGCGACGGCATTACTCAGTCTCCGTATACAATCCACGGGCAACCACAAACAAAACAAACACACACGACACGAAGTGAAATTCTGGAGAAGGAGAAAGTGGCTACCGCGATGCGGTAGCGTAATTAACTACAAGGGCTTGCGCCTGCAGAGAAGAGCGTCCCCACAATAAAAAACCCCTCTAGCGAGGGGGAATCTGACGAAGTCTGCTATATCGGCCGCATCCGTCTAAACCTCCGATACACGGCGCCATAAATCAACTTGGCATTTTCGGAGAGGTAGACGGATAAAACCATATAGCATCTGCCTCGAATCTCAGGCAAGACGTCCTCACGTCGTCGCCGCTATTCGGAGGGGAACAGATTCTGGCACGCCCGGTGGGACCTTTTCCTCTTTCCACTCCACATTTCGTGTGTCATCTTCGCGAACCAATCGCGGTTTATTAACGGTTGCCTTTGGATTTCAAGTTTACTAAGATTTGGTCTCTTGCTTGGTGCAGAAGAGAAATCAAGCATCGATGGCCTCAACTTGTTCGAAGTGCTCCAACTGCAACTGCAGCTCGCGTCCGGCCTTAACTGGGGGCATAACCTACGGGCCCCAAGCGGCCTCTCTGTTCACCATGCCCGTGGAACAGATTACTCAAGCCACCACGGGGTTGTTTTTCGGAACTATGCTTCCGCCAACAAGCTTCAGCACCCCTGTGCCCGTACAAGAAGCTCCTAAGAAGTCGGTCTTCGATCGACTTTCAGTTACTGAGGCCCCTCTCAACGGGTCGCCCGACACCAGTGCCTCGGTCTTCTCCAGATTGGGCCAAAACTCTCGCGAACCCGCAATGAAGCTTGTAGTCTCAGAAAAGGTTATTCCAAAAGGAATACCCAAACCTTCTCCTGAAGTCGTCAAGGCGACTCCTCCTGCTAAGAGATCAGTCTTTACAAGATTGACCGTCCCAACCCCCACTCCTGCTCATGCCGCTCAAAAGACATCAGTCTTTAATAGGCTGACGCCGGCAACAGCCCTACACCTGAACAGGGGGCAAGAGGAAGATGTTTCTGTCTCTGAAATAATTCCGACAACTCGTCGCGCCCGACGACGCCACTGGCGCCGGATAAGGAGGGACGGGGGCAACTCCCCTTCTGGGATGACTCCGCCAGCTCCGACGGTGGAAGTTAACGCTGCTGTTCCAACCTGAAATAGCTTTGAGCTGTTGAATAGGGTACACAGAAACTCGCCAACTGCGGTTCTTAAAAGATCTCCTCCACCAGTAGAGACCGCCGTGGAAGCAGAAAAGCCGGAGCAGCCTCTTCAATCGCTGTCCTCCAGGATCTATAAGACAGGCGACGAGTCCGAGAATCTGTTATTGATCCTAACTTCTCTCGCAAACAGAAGAAGTCGAAAGGTCGGCAAGAAGAAAATCCCCCGGTCAAGCAACGAAAGGTGACGACCGCTTGGGTGCCCAAAGCAACGGCCCCTTCAACTTCTACGGCCCATAAGAGAAGGAGGCCAGAGAAAGTCCCTACACCTCCAGTAAATACCAAAGGAGGTGAACCCAAACGCCCTAGGTCTGGGGGCATTGTAGTTCATACCGTCTGTATGGCGTCTGGTAAAGAGGACAGCCGCATATCAACAGGTCATAGACCGCTTACGCGATCAGTGACCAAAGCACAGGTGTCACGCCCCGCTTCCCAAAATACGGAATACGAGGGGTAGACAAGGCCAGCCATGCTCCTACGGTCAGGGAAATGTCCCACCGTAGTCACACTTCGGCTTCTAGTTTATCATGGTAAACAGTAAATAATGCGCAGGTAATGAGAAATGCAGTGACTGGAATAAAACAGTAAAATGAACTGACCTGATGGGAAACAAAAGAATGTAACTCGGAATGGCGAGTCAAGAAGTCTTTAATGCACGTCTAGTTCTGGTCCAGGCTAAATCTTCTCCTCTCACTGAGCATGCATACTCAGGTCGTCAGAGCAACACAATAGCAATATATTATATATAAAATCAAGTGACAGTTCTAACGGTGGTAACAGTTATATGAAACAGTAAATCATTGACAGCATGAATATGAATGTGCAGTAATCAATGCAGCGGAGCAGTAAAGCAGTAGAACAATTATGTCACGTATGTCAACACAGTAAATAAAGAATGTAAATGCCAGTATCCCTATCAGTCTCTAAGTCTCACTGTACAGGTCACTAAGCCTATCGTCAGTCCAAGTATGAGAGTCAACCACTCGCGAGTGTCCTCCACCCAAGGGTAGAACCCAAGGGCAAGGGACCACGGGCCCAACATGTAACATGTATATCACGGTGTATATCACATACCCTGTAAATCTCCATATATTTCCCTAAATATATAAGCCGGCATGGGACTCCCGAGATTCTGTTGAACTCACACTTAAACTACCCCACATCCCGTGGTCTACATCAAACGCTAACCATAACCCTAAATACTAATCGATCCGTGACAAGTCTGCGCGAGAACTGGAGGCAGGACCTCCATCAAGCACGTCCCGACTAATACCTAAGATAAATGGCAGTGTCGGATGCCTTATCTGTGATATACGTGCAAGCGCTTCCATAAGTGTCCCATACCACTTATAGTCACACGTATACGCATCCCACAGACGTCGACAATGCAATAGAATAACAGGGTCACTGATTGTGTACAAGTACGTATCACTTTCACTTAATCACGGATACACGAACACTGACGTACTTGCCACAATCATCACTAAAATCTAACACTGGGTAAATGCACGATATCACTAGTTTATCACTACCATGATATGGGTATGATATGATGCGTGATCGGTATATAAGCGTGATTAAGATGTTATGAAACAGTAATTTATCACTTGCACGATTTATCATGGAACGTACGTGTATAGTTTAGTGAAACGATAAACAGGTGATAATTAGTATGTTCAGTTAGCTATCCATCTAATTTGGTTTCAAGGCAATCGGGTTCCAGGATCATTAGTTATAACCATTTCATTTTAAGCGCTCGCGGCTGGAAATCCGGTTTCAGAATCAGAAGTCCGTTTTGCAACGCATTTTAATCCCAGTTGGGATCAGATTTTAGCGACGCTACAGTTGGATGAATTCTAGGGTTTTCAGTAAGGTTTTCAACGCAACAAACGTATCTTCAATCGCGTCTGTACGTCATGAGATATACTCTATTTAACTCTAATATGTCAGTTCTGAATCTGTTGGGACTGTTATGCGTCCCGATCTTCTAAATTAAAGATTAAATATCAAACGGTAACGAAACAGAATGAAACCAATTGTGTTGTCTAGCTAACAGATTTATCTAAAATAAACAGCAGAGTTACACAACCTACGAGTTAAGGAAATCCTGTGGTACCCAATACGGAACAGCAAGTAACGACTGGAGTCGCTCTGGACTGCAGTCCAGAGTCGCACTCCGATCCAAATATCATCATGGTTTGAGTACAGGAATAACTGGAAACTGGTATAGGGTTAAAGTTCGTCGAGTTGGCTTCGATTTGAGCCCTCGAATGTACCATTCTAATGTGTATATGATTTATGGTGAATTTAACGATTTTCAGGTACAATAAAATTTCAGTTTTACGATTAAACTTGGGGGTAGTCGTTTTAATCTTTAATGGTCATAATTTCCAGCGAAACTTGCACAAAGTATTCGTCACAGTAAGGGCCAAAGTAATTAATCCAGTTCCACCAATTTAGAAAAATGTTTCCTTTGGGAACACGCGTCGAGCAGGTTATGGCACATAGTTGGTTAAACTGTAACTTATAATCTATATACTTAGCGATTGTAACTTAGGTAAAATAGCATGTAAGCAAGTAAAGAACTTGCCTGGGGACGTCTCGGGGATGCACGGCAGCGACGCGGTCTATTGTGATGGCCCGACGAGATCACGACAAGGATTGGCCTCGGCTCGATCTTGGCTCGGCCTCGGAGCTTGGACTAGGCTAGGAGCTCGAGCATGGCATCAAAGGCTTGGTTGCTGGGGTCTTGACGGTGAGGGTGGTGGTTGATAGAGCGGGTGTTTTAGAGAGAGAGAGAGAGAGAGAAAGAGAATTGAGAGAGATTTGAGAGAGGGGAAGTGAGAGTGAGTGACAGAGAGTGACTTAGAGATAGAGAGTGAAGGAGAGAAACAGGGAGATAGGAGCAGGGAGAGAGATAGAGACTGCAGCGAGAGAGAGAGAGGGAGAGAAATGAGATAGATAGAGAGAGAGAGAACTGAGAGGGAGAGAGAGAGGTAGTGAGTGAGAGGGGGAGAAGCAGAGGAAGGGACTGCAAGAGAGAGAGAGAGAGAATTTGAGCTCGGTGATGGTGAGGGGGTGATGCTTGGGCAGTGGGGAGCTCGTCGGCAAGGCTAGTAGAGGCTCGTCGGCGATGGATCGTCGACGGTGAGGGGCAGTGGGGAGCTAGGATGGGTGCAGTAAGGAGAGAGAGTGAGGGGAATGACGACGACGACGACGGTGTTGATGATGATGATGCTGCGGGGAAGTCGACGAGATGTAGAGAGGGGCTCGCCGGTGAGAGGCGCAGGGACTCGTGCTCGGGTGTGCAGGGAAGTGGGAGAGAGGAAGTGGGGTGCTCGGGGATTTGGGAAAACGAGAGGGGAGTGAGGTGTGAAGGAGATAAGGTAGATGGGGGAGCGCGTCGCGGTGTAACGTGCGAGAGCGGGGGCGACAAGATCGCGAGCGTGGGCGGGGGAGGCGGCGGAGAAGGGGGATCGCGCGCGAGTAAAGGGGGAAGTTACCGTTGGGGATTTAAGGAGGAGATGAACAGTGGCGGGTCGGGTCTGAAGATGCGTGGGTTTGGGCTGCTGGGGAGACGAGTGGGCCGGGCCAAGAAAAAAAAGGAATTAATTGGGGAAGAAATGGAGCGGGCCGAGGAAAAATAAATGAAAAAAATGGTAAGGGATGTGGGTCGGGCCGGCTTCAGGAAAAAGAGAAAATAAAAAATTAGTGGAGGAATGGGGCCGGGGCTGGGAGGACGGGCTCGGGGTTGGGCTGAGGGA
This sequence comes from Agapanthus africanus, assembly GCA_030015575.1. Lineage (NCBI taxonomy): Eukaryota > Viridiplantae > Streptophyta > Magnoliopsida > Asparagales > Amaryllidaceae > Agapanthus > Agapanthus africanus. Next base: position 635,988,121 of record CM057343.1, read on the forward strand.
AAGTGTATGGTTAATTTGAGAAGAAAAATAAAGAATGGGCCAGGTTTTTGGAGAAGAGTGCTGGGCTATGTTTAATAGGAAGTGAATTTATTTAAAAGGGCTTGGGTTCTATTGAAACAAAAATGAGTTTTAATTTTAAAGGGAAAACTAATTTATTATGTAGGGGAAAGGGAATGGGTTTATATTTAAAAATAAGGGAATGGCAGAGGATAAGGAAAAATAATAGGGTTTGCGTTTCACTGGTAAAAGAGAAAATAGAGTTTTTGAGTAAATAACTTTTTAAATAAAATATTTAAAATTATAATTAAAATGTAATAGAATTCTAAAGTAACAGAATACAAAATTTGGTATAAAAGAGGCTGGGTATTACAACAGGAGCAGCAGCAAAAGCTCCAAGAGATGATGAACGCTATGGCCGCACTTACTGGGCCAAAAGAAAACCCTGAAACGTCCTCGGATGAACGCCAGGAGGAAGAAACCGACGCCGAATTCTTTCGACGAATATTGGAGAAGAAGGATAAAGAGGCTGCTGAACAAGCAGCCAACATAAAGCGTTTGGGCCTCCTGTTCCAAGACATGGTAGGGATGATAATCCAGCAAGATCCTCCGGCCGAAGATCCCTCGATCGTCCTTGAAGACGATAGGGGAGAGACGTCGAATCCTCCACCAGCTCTATCAACAGCTAAAGAGAATACAATCTCCAAAGCTGATTTGGACGAGTACATAGCCCAACAAATACGGGTTCATCATGCGACTGAAGTAGCCGGCCAGGTCGTAAAAACGAGACGGCCGTATCCGAGTTGGTACGACCAGATCAAGTACCCGCCGGGCTACACAATTCCCAAGTTCCATGTCTACAAGGGGACGGGAAATCCCCACCAGCATGTTGCCCAGTTCCGGGCACTCTGCGGCAACACCGGCGGTGACAACAAGCTGTTGCTTCGCCAGTTTGTTGGAAGTTTATCAGATACGGCGTTCGAGTGGTACTCTGAGCTCCCGAACGACTCTATCAAGACCTTCGCGGAGATGGAGCTGTTGTTTACTCAGCGTTTTGCAAGCGCCAGTGAACGTACCCCGATAACGGCATTGATTAATGCCAGGGTGAAGCCGGGCGAGACATGGGTCCAATATGCTATACGGTGGCGGAATTTATGGTCAAAGTGCGAGCAGCGCATAGAAGAAGCTCCTGCAGTGGGTATGTTTGTAGGAACCCTCGATCCGCAAGCAACCATCTCGCAATTTATGATGTTTTTCAAGCCGACCACCTTCCAGGCACTAATCGACAAGCTGGCGCAAATGGATCAAATGGGCCATAAACCTCCTCTTCCAAAGCCGGACTCCCGAAAGGGGAAGGGGAAGGGGAAAGCGATCGTTGTTGCTAATGCTCAGCAACAGCCGAGCAACTCGAAACCAGTCGCTCGTCAAAATAATATGCGCCCGTACGTGGCCCTTGAGGAGAGGATGGGACGTTCTTACTCTTTTCCGCGAGATAAGACGAGAAGGTTATTCGAGCTGGCGTTGCGCAACCGACTCATAAACCTGCCAGACCCAAAACGTCCGTCGCAAACAAGTGATGTTAATGAGCCCAACTACTGTCCTTATCATCGAGTACTAAGTCATCCGATCGAGGACTGCTACGTCTTCAAAAATTGGCTTGAAGACCAGTACCGACAGGGTAAGTTCGCGTTATCTGACAAATGGAAGGTGAATCCCCTGCAGCCCCACACCTCTAAGGGGATGAATACGCCGGGGGCAACATGTTCCGTCGTTGAAGAAGCTCCTTGGGAGGTTGTATTATCAACCAAGACAAAGAGGATGCTAAACGATCTTCAGACATGCCCAGCGATTAGGTGGAAGAACCCGTTGGAGCCGTAAATCATCGAAGGGATGTTGAAGCCTCGTCCAACTAAAAAGATCGATGGAAGTGGCCCAAGCATTCATAACCAGCCGTCGAAATCTTTAAAGAAGAAGAAAAAGAAGTCAAAGAAGCCCGTGAAGCCTGGCGACAGACGCACGAACTTGCAAAAACAAATTGACGCGCTGGAGGAATACAATCAGAAGGCACGGACTCCCATTACATTCCAAGAGTTCCTCAATCACGTCTTTCAAGAGGAAGATGAGGGAGAAAGTTCATCTGATGATTCTGAAGAATGCGTGGCGAGCTGTCATGTGATTTCCCACTCATTCATGGACGATGAGGAGACCCCTTGTACTGAAACGCCGGGGGCAAATCCTGAACCAAAAATTCTGGGGCCATCGGATGAAGTAATTGACGCATTCCTCAATGAAGCTCTCTTAAAAAGTAAAGCTGATCGGGAATGCGAGGCGGTCATATTTGAAAGGGCCAAACGCCAGCGACTTGATGAAAGAGCTGAGACGATCCCGCTGGAGCAAAATGCCTCCAATATCGACAAAAGCCAATTTAAGATGAGGAAAAGGTTTGCTAAGGCCATATCAATAGGCATGAAGCTACCATCCTCCGAGGGAAAAATTACTGGTGAAATAGAAATGCACCCTTCCTATTGCTTATATCATCAGAAGGTTTCGCACCCCACTCAAGAGTGCAAAGCTTTCGATACATAGTGGCAAGGATACGTTGCTCATAGACAACGCTTCAAGCGGGAAAAGCGCAAAACTCGTCGGGAGCGAAGAAATACGACCGAAGGGCTTAAAAGAACTACTGGCGATTGTTGCATGGTTAACACCGGCAGGTCACAAGTGCCTACATTCGGGAGCGATTCTGATGAAGAGCTGGAACTTGCCCCTCTCTTTAAAGAGTCCACTTCGGGAAAAGAAGAAGAGCCAAAGGTTTGCGAAAATATTCGGCTGCGGAATCGGACGCTGTCCGAAAAGAATCTCGGACCCTCAAACAGAAAAGATAAAGGGAAAGAAAAGGTCTCTGAAGATATCGTCTTAGATGACCAAGTGGTGGATGAGTTAAGCGCCAAAGACCCGCCAAAGAAAAATAAGGTGGATTACAACGTCTTAGCGCATCTGAGGAAGCTACCGTCGTAGCTCAGCATTCTTGACGCCCTTTTGCTATCAAAGGAGGCGAGAGATTCATTAATCAAGGCACTACAAGATCCGGAACAATTCCAAGCTTTCTTGGCCGAGGAAAAGATAAAGGATGAACTGGAGGAAGTGCACACGGCCGATGTCGCTTTTGGTGATGAAGACCTTCTCCTTGGGACGTGCGAACACAATCGCCCCCTTTATGTCTCAGGATACTGCCATGATATAAAGATAGGCAAGATCCTGATCGACAATGGATCCTCTGTTAATCTCCTCAATGTGCGGGTGTTAAAAGAAATCTGCATGAACGTCCAGCACCTTGCTCGGGACAAGATCACCATCTCCGGGTTCGACTCCCAATCATCAAAGACTCTTGGATCTGCGATACTGACGCTACGCTTTGGGCTGCTCGTCATGGACATTAAATTCCACGTCATAGATGCCAAGACATGCTACAACGCTCTGCTCGGCCGACCATGGTTACACGAGTACAACATCATTCCTTCTACACAACATCAGTGTATGCATTATTCTAAGGACGGTCTCGAGTATACCGTGGCGGGAGAACTGAACCCGTTCTCCGTGAACGAGGTCCGCAAATATGAAGATGCCAAATACTTCTTACCGGATTTTGAAGACACGGAGAGGTGTCACAAGCCGGAGAATAAAACTAACGCTACCATCCCTGTCTTCGGCAGTGATACCGAAGAGGAAGAGGAGATAGTTTATTCGGGTCCTCCCCAATACACCAAGCCGGGACCATCCGCTCCTACGGTTATCTTTGGTAGTGATTCGGAGGATGAGGTCCATGCTGTATTCCCCGCTCGACCCTTAATACAAGCGTCCGCCGATGAAGAGAAAAGTCTACAAGTTGTTATGGTGCGGCCTAAACACCGTAAAGAACTGGATGCACTTGATATCTACAGTGTAGAAGAGCTGCGAACGTTCTATATCCCTCCCAGGCGAGAAGGCGAAAAAGCAATTCTATTCTACCGCTCCGAAGAAACCAAAGTGGAGAAAGAAATCTGGCATGGCGCAGATCCTAGGCTGGACAGACTTCAACCCATCCGTCTACCCAGATATTATACGGAAGGTTTAAAAAAGCTGCTGAAACGCCAGGGGATATCCTTCAAGCAGACCGTTCGAAAGGCCAAATTCTATGACAGGGTCTGGAACGTTCCCGGAACTCAGCACAAGCTGCCTAGTGGAAGGATGGAGATGATAGGGCTCGGATACATTCGCTCCAAGAAACGAGAGCTGCTCCGTGACTGTTACGTCGTATACGACTTCAATGAAGAAGAAGATGCGCAACGGGAGGACACTAATCCTGAACCAGTAAAAGTTTCTGATGCAAAAGTGTCCACTCCGTCATTTGAAGAACAAATGGACAGGCTTATAAGGGAAGCTGGTCAAAAAGTCCGAGACGATCATAACCGCGAAATGGCCATCTACGAGAAAGCCAAAACGCAACGCCTCCATCAACAGGCCGTCAAAGATGAAAGTGTCTCCCCCTGTCAACCTGTTATAAAAAAGGCTCGACGTAGAGGCAGAAACAAGTCGAAAGTCTAAAAAAGTGCTCAACAGCAACAAAACGGGGTTAAGAAGCCACGCAAACGGGAGTCGAGAATTCTTGAGCTATCCCTCATGAAGAAAATGGGTCGAGTGTACTCGTTTCCTCGGGACAAGATGAAGAAGATACTTGATCTTGCTCTAAAACATCAAATGCTTACACTGCCGGAGTCCAAAAACCCTGAACAAGAAGGCGAAGTCTCTGACCCAAACTATTGCTCTTACCATCGAGTAATAGGGCATCCTCTTGAAGATTGCTTCACCTTCAAGAATTGGGTTGAAAATCAGCATCAGCTTGGCAAATTCGCTCTGTCTGACAACTGTAGGGTAGCGCCGCCACAGAAGCACGAACCCAAAGCCGCAAGAACAGAACCAACTCCACATTGGGATTGGAAGCGGATTCGCACTTGTCACATGATAACAATATTAAAAGAAGGGCCCGAGAACATGGAAAACCTTCCCTGGTGCTTCGAAAACAGCAATGATGAGGTGATCTCAGAATTTCCGCCAGCTCCGAAAGAGCTGGAGGATGGAATCCATACCACTGCAGACAACCTCAAGAAAATTGAGTTGGGAACGGCGAATGACCCACGACCGACATTTGTCAGCGAGCTACTATCTGAAGAAAGGATGGCTGCATTAAAAGACGTCCTTGTACAGCATAAAGATTGCTTCGCATGGAACTATTCCGAGATGCCGGGACTAGATCCAGAAGTTGCTGTGCACAAATTGGCGATATCCCCAGACGTCAAGCCAGTCAAACAGGCACCAAGAAGAATGCAGCTCGAGCTTGAGATGAGTATCAACGCTGAGGTCAAGTTAATCGACTCTGGCTTTATCCAGGAGGTTCAATATCCTGAATGGATCGCTAACATCGTCCCGGTGATGAAGAAAAATGGGACGGTACGCATATGCGTGGACTTTCGGGATCTCAACAAAGCCTGCCCGAAGGATGATTTCCCGGTGCCAGTCACCGAACTGATGATAGACAATACATCCACTCATGAGGTTTTCTCCTTCATGGACGGTTCATCAGGGTATAATCAGATAAAGATGCATCCCGAAGACCATAAGCATACCGCTTTCCGGACCCTTTTGGGAATATTTTGTTACAAGGTAATGCCCTTCGGTCTAAAGAACGCCGGCGCCAATTATCAGAGGGCCATGACGAAGATCTTCGATGACCTTATACATGAAATCGTCGAATGTTATATCGACGACCTCGTGGTTAAGAGCAAATCATACGAGGAACATCTCGAGCACCTAAAAACTATATTTCAATGCCTTCGACAATACAACTTGAAGATGAACCCTCTCAAGTGTGCATTCGGAGTTTCTTCGGGCAAATTCCTGGGATTCATCGTCCGACACTGAGGTATCGAGCTAGATCCATCCAAGATCAAGGCGATTATGGAAATGCCTCCGTCAAGGACTCTTAAGCAGCTGTGATCTCTCCAAGGGAAGCTCGCATATATACGGCGATTTATAGCTAACCTCTCTGGCAAGTGCCGCCCTTACAGTCACCTGATGAAGAAGGGAACTCCATTCGTCTGGGATCAAAAATGCCAAGGCGCGTTGGACGAAATTAAACAGTACCTGCAGAACCCGCTAGTGTTGACTGCTCCGGTTAAGGGAAAGCCTCTCATTCTTTATACAACCGCCCTCGAAGGTTCTTTAGGCGCATTATGGGCGCAAGAGAATGACCAGGGAAAAGAAAGAGCACTCTACTACTTAAGTCGAGTTCTTCTGGGGGCAGAAAGCAACTACTCTCCTATCGAAAAACACTGCCTGGCGTTGATCCTTGTGATAACAAAGCTCAGGCATAATGCATTAGCGCATGAAGTCCGTCTCATTTCGAAGGTTGACCCCCTTAAATATTTGATGTCGAAGGCTATATTGACAGGTCGACTCGCTAAATGGGCTCTGCTCTTGATAGAGTTCTCGATAACGTATCAACCTCTCAAGGCAGTCAAAGGCCAGGCCATCACCGACTTCCTCGCTGAGCATCCGATAGCCGCCGATTCTCTTCTAAATTGTGATCTTCCAGACGAACATGCGTTTGACGCGATCGACGGTGGTGATACCCGGTGGGAGCTTTATTTCGATAGAGCATCTTCCATGAAAAAGCGCAAACAAAGTACCTCTATAATCAAATCGGGGGTAGGCCTCATTTTCATGACTCCACAAGGAGGGATAATGCGCTTCGCTTTCTCCTTAACAGAGCCGAGGACAAATAACGAAGCCGAATACGAAGCTTTGGTAGCAGGCCTCGAGATCGCCATCGACATGAGAATTAAAAACCTCTTCATATACGGAGATTCTCAACTAGTCGTTAGTCAAGTAAACGGCGACTACCAAATGTGCAAACCAGAGTTGGTGAAGTACGGTAAAAAGGTGCAACAACTGTTGACCCAAATTCCCTCCTATACTTTGGAAAGCATACCGCGCGCAGAAAATAGGAAAGCAGACGCGTTGGCCAAACTTACTAAAGAACTGGCTGACGAGAACCTCGATGACATTAGAATCGTGGTGCAAAGCCGTCGGGTGCTTGTCCAAGCAGAAATATCTCCGGAATCATTCGAAGAGAAGGGAACGACTGAGAAGACGATCTTGCAAATAAAAGACCGGTAAAAGGCTGAGGATTGGAGGGAAGTCTTCATAGACTACTTTAAGTCCTACTGAATGCCCGAAGAAGCGTCCACAAGACATCAGCTCATGAAACGAGCTCTGTCTTTCGCCTTCGTCAATGATACTCTGTACAAGAGGTCATTCGATTCTCTGTGGCTGAGATGCCTGGGACCTGACGAAGCGAAAAGAGTCGTTCAGGAAGTTCATGACGGAATCTGTGGTTCTCACCAAGCGGGCCCGAAGATGAAGTTGAAGATCAAGCGGATGGGCTACTACTGGCCCATGATGATTCAGGACTGCCTCGATTATGCGAAGCAGTGCCACTCATGTCAAATTCATGGGGATTTCATCCATCAGCATCCAAATCCACTACACCCGACGGTGGCTAGCTGGCCGTTCAAAATGTGGGGAACTGACATAGTCGGCCCCATCGAACCAGCATCGACTAGAGGACATCGCTTCATCCTGGCGACAACCGATTACTTCTCTAAATGGGCAGAAGCGATACCATTGAGAGAAGTGAAGACGGAGAATATCCTCCATTTCTTCAAGACATACGTCATATATCGGTTTGGAACTCCGCGACGGATCATCTCCGATAACGGGCCAGCTTACAGAAGCCATAAGATCAGTCGCTTCGCGCAACAACACAATATAGACTGGAGATATTCTTCAGTTTACAATCCGCGAGCTAATGGTCTAGCCGAGGCCTTCAACAAGACCCTAACGAAGATCATGAAAAAGACGGTGTCCCAAAATAAGAGAGACTGGCACGAGAGACTGCAAGAAGCTCTCTGGGCGTATCGAACCACATTCAAGACGGCCACGAACACAACGCCATACGCGTTGGTATTTGGGACGGAAGCAGTACTCCCCCTTGAGATAGAGTTACCCTCTCTGCGAGTGGCAGTCCACTACGAGTTGACGAATGAAGAAAATGCTAACCTTCGTCTTGAGGAGCTTGATGCCCTTGAAGAAACACGGCTCATAGCGCAACAAAATCTGGAATCTTATAAAGCAAAGATGACGCGCTCATATGAAAGATTGACCCGACCGAGGACATTCCGCCAAGGCGAACTCGTGCTAGTGGTCAAAAGGCCTATGATCTCCAATCGCGCTAAGCGGGGAAAATTTGAGCCAAACTACGAAGGCCCGTATATCATAAATAAGGTCTATCAGGGTGGGGCCTATCTACTCATGGACATGCACGGTGAAAAGCCTTTCAGGCCAATAAACGGTCGCTTCCTAAAGAAGTACTAAGCTTAATGATCCATAGCCTAGGTCAATGATAGATGACGACGACTATGTCCGCTCGCTATCTTCCTAAGCTCAAGCTTTATAAGCAGTAGCCAGCCTTCTTCATAATGGACCGAAACGTCCTTAAACTAATAGCGGACCGAAACGTCCTTAAAACTATTACCGCAGCATCCTTAGGCTGACGAGATGAATAAAAAAAAAGAGAAAAAGAAAATAAAAAAAATGATGATGATAAAAACAGTATGTCCATAAGCAAAAAGGGCACGGATGAAAACTCGAAAGGGCTCCATGAATAAAAACAGCAGGGCTACCGGCGAGTGTTCGTGAAAACCCGAAAGGGCGCGACCTCATAAAAAAAAAGTAAATAAAAATAAAAAGAATAAAAAAAACGGTAGGTCCATAAGCAAAATGGGCACGGATGAAAACCCGAAAGGGCTCCGTGAGTAAAAACAGCGGGACTACCGGCGAGTGTTTGTGAAAACCGGAAAGGGTGCAACCTCGTTCAAAGACACTTATAGGGTCCTCTCGACCTTGTAAGGAGAAACCACCCGCGTGAGATCCTTACGACTCACAAGGGAGCAACACACTTAGGGATCCTCACGATTCCTAAGGAGAAAATACACTTACGAGATCCTCACGACTCGTAAGGAGAACTCTCTTATGGGACCCTCACGGCTCATAAGATTTGAAAGTCTTAAGTTACAGAGACCTAAACCTGTGCTTAAGCAATCCCCACAACTTCTGATATTGTCCTACAAGTGGTTCAATACTGACCCTTGTATACAATCCACGGGCGCGAATGAACATTCCCCTAACCAAATTTCATCCGTGACTGAGGATATATTCGCATGGTGAACAACCCTTGTAAATCCTCTCGATTTATGAGGAGAAAACCATCCTGTAGGATCCTTACGACGTACAGAGGAAACGAACACTTAGGAATCCTCACGATTCCTAAGGAGAAAATACACCTACAAGATCCTCACGACTTGTAGGGAGAAATAACTTCATGAGACCCTTACGGATCATGAAGTCAAAAGCCTTAGTCGACAGGACCCTAACTCTGGTCGCTAAGCCAACTTTGTTCGACATCGACAGAGGCATATGATGATTCGCTCCTGGTAATATCCCAGTTGTAGCGGTGCTGATGCCGAAATCGGTTTACAGCAAAAAGCCAGTAGGCCGCACAAGCATGCAAAATAGCCGAAATGATGGGGCAACTTGCAATAAAAAGCAGCAAGTAAAAATGTATGCATGCAAAATAGTTGAAATGATTGGGCAACTCGCAATAAAAAGCAGCGAGTAAAACTAAAAAAAATAACCGAAATGATTGGGCAACTCGCAATAAAAAGCAGAGAGTAAAAATAAAATAAACAGCCGAAATGATTGGGCACCGCGAAAAATAGCCGAAATGATTGGGCAATCGCGACCTTCGCGATGTAAAAGCTGAAATGATAGAGCATCGCGGAAATATAAAAAAAAAGAAATTATAAAACTTGGGCCCTACAGTTGAGATCACATCGATCCCTGTATACAATCCAAGGGCGCAAACGAAGTGGGAACCATACTTTACCAACAGGCTCCGCCAAAAAACGAAGCCAGATCTCGACGATTCATCCCAACTCCGAAGAAACCAGTGTCTTCGGTAAATACCTCAACTCAGGGAAACAAACAATCATTGACGAGAGCCTCCTGATGCGCGTCGACTCGCAGAGCAACCAGTGTCTCCATGGGAAATTCGCGACTCGTTTCAACACCAGGGAGACAAATAATCCTCGGCGCTAGGGAAACAAATAATCCTTAGCAAATACCTCAACTCAGGAAAACAAACAATCCTTGATGAGAGCCTCCTGATGCGCATCGACTCGCAGAGCAACCAGTATCTCCGTGGGAAATTCTCGACTCGTTTCAACACCAGGGAGACAAATAATTCTTGGCGCTAGGGAAACAAATAATCCTTAGTAAATACCTCAACTCAGGGAAACAAACAATCCTTGATGAGAGCCTCCTGATGCGCGTCGACTCGCAGAGCAACCAGTATCTCCGTGGGAAATTCTCGACTCGTTTCAACACCAGGGAGACAAATAATTCTTGGCGCTAGGGAAACAAATAATCCTTAGCAAAAACCTCAACTCAGGGAAACAAACAATCCTTGATGAGAGCCTTCTGATCCGCGTCGACTCGCAGAGCAACCAGTGTCTCCGTGGGAAATTCTCGACTCGTTTCAACACCAGGGAAACAAATAATCCTTGGCTCTAGGGAAACAAATAATCCTTAGCAAATATCTCAACTCAGGGAAACAAACAATCCTTGACGAGAGCCTCCCGATCCGCGTCGACTCGCAGAGCAACCAGTGCCTCCGTGGGAAATTCTCGACTCGTTTCAACACCAAAGAAACAAATAATCCTTGGCGCTAGGGAAACAAATAATCCTTAGCAAATACCTCAACTCAGGGAAACAAACAATCCTTGACGAGAGCCTCCTGATTCGCGTCGGCTCGCAGAGAAACCAGTGTCTCCACGGGAAAATTCCCGATCCGTCTCAACTTGCAAGATGAAGCCTCAGATAGCAAGGATTAAAAAACTTGCTTCCTGAACAATAGGACCCTGCAAGTCGATCTAAAACGGTCTCTTGCATACTATTCACGGGTCTCACTCTCCAAAGTTGAGTTTCGACAAGGAGGGAAACAACCGCTTACGGGTCCTCTCGACTTGTAAGAGGGAAAAATTCTCTTATAGGATCCTTATGACTTACAAGAGAAAATACACTTAGGAATCCTCACGATTCCTAAGGAGAAAACCCACCTACGAGATCCTCTCGATCCGTAGGGAGAAAAGTCTCTGTGAGACCCTCACGGCTCATAGAGTTGAAAAGTCTTAGGCGGCAGATCTAAATCTGCAGCCTAAGCCATCATTATCTCATGAAGAAATCAAGGTGCTTACTCTATTATCTGCTAATTGTGACAGCATGCTGATAATAAGAAAAGAAAAAGCAAAGAAATAGCACAAGACATTACAAAAAATGTGTATCTTTTATTCATAAACTTGATTGAGTACAGGATACATTGTGCTAAAGAATAAAAAATATATATATACATTTTTTATTTACAAGTACAAATGATACAAAGAGGGATAGCTACTGAGGAGGAAGTGTCTTTAACAAATCCGCAAGCCGCTCTCGCACTTCCTTCAGCGCCTCCTCCTGAGTGACTGCCGCGGCCACCTCCGCTTCCACCTGGGCCCGCTGCTGTAAAAAAGACGAAAGTTGCTCCTCGGCCGCCTTCTGGGCTGCTTCCTGGCTGGGCGCATCCCGCTCGACAACGTCAAGCTGTTGCTTCAATGATAACCCTTCGGAAAGATATTGTAGAAGGCCCTCAAAGACAATCTTCAGCCGTGCAGCATTGGCCTCCACCCGAGCATGCAGTTGGGCAGACTTGCTCGAAGTCTCACCGCGCTCCTTACGCCTTGAAATGACTTCTTGTTCGAGATGGCGGAAGTAAGAAACGCTCTGCTCAATCCACGCTGCTCTTTGATTACTGGCGGCTAAGGTCTCAGGTGCGGGACGCAGCGACTCCAACTGATGCAGGCGGGCCTCGATTTCCCTGCAATGGTTAACCCAAGATACGATGATACCCTCGTCATGAAAGTTCACGAGTATCACCAGCATCGGGTTAACCGCCGTAGCGAAGTCTGCGGCAGATGTAGGAGTTTCAACATCGAGTTCCTCGACGTAGTCACTCAACATGCGCAGACTATTCGCGGCGCCTTTCGAAGATGGACGTCTCAGATAAGGACCCGCCGGCATTGTAATGCGAGGCTCGAAGGGCGCCGAGACCGGAACGACAGCTGAAAAGAAACAGGATGTGATCAGATAACAGTACAGAAAATAAAAAGGGGGGAGTTATCAATGTGATATTCGCTATACCAGATGAGACAGGTGGCAAGGCCGGAAGGGCCGGTGGCGCAGCCGATCTTTTATCCCCTCCTTCAATCTGTAGCACTGCAGTCGAGATGAGAAAAAAGGGTTTAGAAGTAATTCCATCAATGAAGAAAAAAGGATATCAATGGAAATCATACTCACCAACGCCACCAGAGAAAGAGGCGAGTTCGGATAGGAAGGAGAAGTGTGGGAGTTCCTGAAAGACACAACAGTATGACTTTAGTACACGAATTATACGTCTGAAAAGTGAGATTAATAAGTTGCAAACTCATACCTTCCAACATCTTTGACGGTATGAGAGAGGGCTGAGAGGTGACCACCGTCAAGGCAGTAGTTGAAGGCGCTCCCTCGAGCAATGGGGCATTGGCGCTGGCTACACCTGCGTTACAAACAAATGTGAACTTGTTAGAAAGGATTGTAAGATAAAGAGGACAGTAACTTGGGATTTACCTGGTGAGCTGCCGGCCGAAACGGAGGCGGATCCCTCCTCCATCGACATGAAGTCACTGCCCGTGGCCTCATCACCCGACTCAATGGGAACCGTGGTCGTGCTCGCGAGACCTGGAGACGGCGGAGGACCATAGACAGGGAGGGCTATGACCGGAGCATTGCCAGATTCCTGAGAAGGAGCGGTCGGCTCGTCTTCAGGAATCATGGCCACCTCACCCGTTACTCCCTCGGGTTCAGCAGTCACGGTTACCTCGTCCACCATCACCACAAGATCATCAGCCTCAGGCACTCCGCCCGCTGCTACTTCGGGCTCAACAACAACCGCTTGCTCAGGCATAGCGGACATGACCAGTTTGTCAGCCACTACCTCGGGCCCAACAATCCCAGCTATGTCATCCGCCACCGACTCGGGCTCGACTAATGTCTCTCCCCTCAGCCCCTCAGGTTCGACAGTCTCCGTCTCTCCCTCGGTTGGGCTTGGCCCTGCATGGTAGAATATATAAGAACCGACAGCTTTATGAGGCTTATAACGAAATTCTGAAAGAAGCATTACCTGAGGTAGACTTGTCGTTAGCCTCTCTATTGGCACGGATCGCCTGTCTATGAGCTGTAGACAGGGCGACCGGGGACTCTTCTGACGGAGTGTCGGCTCGAGGAACGGTACTGGGGCCCGCTCCAATGGCCAAAGCAGCCTTGCATGCCTTTGCTTCGCGCCTCGACCGCTTCCTCTCCTCCCGGGCCGTCACGATGGACCTCTTTGACGCTTCCTTTATCGAAGCATCGTCGTCCTCATTTAAAGATGCCTCCAGAGCCTTTAAGGCATCTCTCATCGGCTCTTTAAGACGAACCTCCTGCGGTGGCCCAGAGGAAGCGGGAACATCGGCAACTGGCAGAACCTTTGCGTCGCTTGGCGGGAACGGCATTGAGGTTTCTGCAATAAAAAGGGAGAGATTAGATTGACCATAACACAAGGAAAGTAAAAACTTGATGAATCGAAACTTACTGAGGCCTAAAGACGCTCTAAGGCATTCCTCCTCTTGGAAGGTCTTGAGTGAAGAGGCAATGGCTTCTTCATCAGTGATGCCTGTTGGAAGAAAAGAAAGAAAAACGTTAGTCAAAGGCAATGAGGAGGATATGATACAATAAAGAAAATGCGACTAGTAGTTACCTGATTGCGCAAGCTCAGCTAGCCACGCGTCACGCTTTGCCAACCACGCTGAAGTTTCGAGAGCGGCCTCCAAGTCAGTATCATCTGGCGGCGGCATGACTAATCCCTCGTTAGTCCCATATTCGCTTAGGCCCTCGGCATAAGGAGCATGGGGTTCCTGACCGAACGCGACATCTGCAGCGAAGAGCGACTTCTTTTTCTTCTGCCTTCCGACCTTAGGTGCACGTGGGATTGACTTACGCTTAGCAGCCACCTTGGGACGGCGGGTCCCGATGTCTGCACCCACACCAGACTCCAGCGAGGCTACAACCACTGTCTCCACTGGAGCACAGGGCGCTGGAGGTGCATCTGTAATATCGGGGAGCGGCAATCCATGCGGAGGACTTTGCGCACGCGATGGACGGGTTCTATCCTCTTTTAGAGGGGCAACTACCGGAGTCCTAGGAACCAAAGGAGTGTTGCGGTCACTGCCTGGAGGCGCACCCTTACGGTCGACCAGCAACCGCCTTTCCTCCTTTATGACCGCTCCCGTCGAATGACTGTACCATTCTGTATATACCCTGAGGAGTCATGGGGCGCAAGCCGGCTCACTGATAAAGAAGTGGGAGCCCGTGTTTAGACGCATGAAATGATGCAGCGCTCTCTCCATCCCTTCTTCGGTCGCAGTAGGTTCCGATAAGAAAGCCTCCAGCGGTACCCCTTGATTGTAGCTCAGCTGTTGGGCGAAACGATGCGGGTTATATCTCATGACGATCGCTGCCCCGTTCTGCCTAAACACCAAGAAGCTCGGTCTGATGGAATATAAGTGGAAGGTCTCTCGGGACGTTAAAACTGAAGCTCCATCCTTGAAAGTGTCTTGCAATGGCCGCACTGCAGTGGTAGACGCCTTTCCAATAGTCAACACCTTGTCAACGAAAGACACACCGGCTCCAACGGTGTGGGGGCGAAGGAGTAGACCCCTGGCATTTCGTGGCGATGGACTTACAATTGATGCGCCAATCAGCTGTATGATGCGAGGGAAGCTGCACCTGTCGTAGAACGAGGGCCTTTTATGCATGCCGAAAACACCCGATGTATGTAGCTCGAGCCACGACATGAAATAGTGCATCGGGAAAATCACGTGCAGCACCCCGGGCTCATTAGCATCCGCCGCTCGACTGAGGCCGTGATACAAGTGTGCCAAGCCGGCTATCCCAACGGCTACTTTTACCCCGATGGTCATCCGATGAGCAGGGTAAAAGATGGAGGGCCGCATATGGCGAGAATGCATTGGGAGCGCAAACCAACTCAGCCATAGCCCAAGAAATCCTAAAAAGAAGGCCTCCTCGTCCATCTCGGGGGCTGCAACTTTTGCAAAAGACATGGTCGGGGAATTAGGAAGGAAGAAACCCTTTTAGTCTATTTCCTTCGCCAGCAGGTTATCCAAACCTAAACCGAAAGGGTCCTCAAGGGTGGCAAACTTGGCAGCTTCTGCCGAGAGGACGTTTGGGTGAAGGAACCGAGCAATGAAATCCTCAAAACTAACTCCGCGGCTCCCACGCTCAATGAAAAGGGCCTCGTAGATGTTCAACACCTTGATCAGACTTAGGAATTGGTGTTGAACAGCATTCTCCGGCATGAGGCCCCTTACCGCCAGCTTGGCACCGAAGACATACTCGTCTGTTGGAAGCAACTCCTCATAGTGCTCCCCTATAACCGGTAACCCGGAGACTTCTGTGAACTCTTCCAGAGAAATCGACACTTCCCGATCCATTGCAAGGAAAGTGTGAGTGGGGATGTTCCATTGCTCCAAGAAGGCCTTGAACCACCAGGTGGGAAGCGTGGGATACTGGAAGAGGGAGACGTAGACTGAAGTGTACAATCCTAATCTTATCAACCGCGACTTCTTCGTCGACAGGATATACCGAGCCCATGGCAGGTAGCCGATCGGGTGGCGGGGGATCAGACCTATGTTATATGATTGCCCCCAGGGTCGTGCCTCGCCTTGACAGATACGGCGTCCCAGGATATCCAAAACCATGGGACGCTGAACCGGAATCGCATCTATGGCGGGATGTAGAAAGCCCTTCGATGTCCAATCGACCATCTCCACGGCGTACTGCACCGGGGGTTGGCTGGCGTAATGAATCGCCGTGATGGGTTCTGACGGCACTGAGCATGTGAAGCTGCGTCGACCCATAATGATCTGATTATACCACGACCCCCAAAGGTGGAGACTCTTATGTTCTGCGTCGTGGTCCTTAATCATAGCCAGGACTTCGCGGTCCAAAGGCGCTTCGGGAAATCCCTCCTCCGAATGAACAAACGGGAACGAAGTGTCGAAAGACATGGTCACTGCAAAAGAACAAAATAGCCGTCAGTGCTGCAATTCCAACGCTTGGCGTTTAAATTTTTTTAATTAATTGAATTTAAGATTTGATTAAATTAAAATTAATCACACCACACTGCAGTGCAGTGGGTAGGGGACCAAATGGGGACCCACAAAATCTGGATGAAAATGCCTCATTTAATAAGACAGCCTCACATTGGGTGAGACTGTCAGTTAAAGAAAAGATCCCCAAGAGAATATTATCATCAGTAGGGAATCCCTAGAGACAAGGAGAAAATCTCCTCTTTCAGAGCAAACCTCTGTCACAGAATGACGCTTGTCAAATTCTGGTCTCAAAGGAATAAAATTCCTTAAAAGAGCATAGCTCTGTGATAATAATGGAAAGATCCATCAGAAAATTTTAACACTTAAAAATTTTAAAATTTTTGGGACCTTGAAAAATCTATGAAAATTATAATAAGTTCTTCATTTTGCAGATCTAAAAGATCCACACTTGATCCAAGAGCAAAGCTTTGTTCATGGGTTAGAACCCATGAACAAGATCTCTGCAGATCTATAAGTTTTGAGAGCAAAGCTCTGTTTATGAAATCCCAATGGGGATCTCTTTAGATCAAAAGATCTGTGAGAGCAAAGCTCTTTGGTTAAAATTAATTTAAATTAATTTGATTTAAATTAATTTTTACCTAAAGTTTCTAACTCTGGAAATGAGCAAAGCTCTGAAGTTCTTAAGCAAGAGCAAAGCTCTGTAGAAAATCAAAAATCTTGAAATGGTGAAGATTTCCTAAGGGCCATAGGTCCTATTTATAAGGCGCTTGCGCCCTTTCAGCTCACCCCTTGATCCAACGGTCAAGAGCTTGCCACCGCTGCACTCACGTGCGCGTCACGTGAGCGCAACGGTGGGGGGGCATTTGTTTCCACAATCAAAGTAAAGCTCTGTTGAAATTCAAAATTCAAATTTTAAAAGCAACGCTTCAAATTTCGGGCGCAACGCGCCACGTGTCAGGCGCTGATACGTCAGCGCAGCGCCCAGGAAGGCGCGCCCAATCAGAGCAACGCTCTATTTAAACTAAAATTAAAAGAAACAACGCTTCAGTTGCACAAGCACTGCGCTGCGCGACACGTGTCAGCGCAGATGCGCTAGCGCAGTTGCGCTGCGCTTTGCGCTGCGCGACACATGTCACGCTCTGGAGCATTTGCGCCAAACAGAATTAAAATTCTAAAGAAATCTTTTCTGTTCTTGTTAAAACAAGAAGATTTTCTTCTGTCAAACAGAGGCCTTTGGGTCAAAGATCCAACGGTGGGGAAAATTCCCCAAATCACTCATAGAAAGATCTCTTTAACAAATTTAACTAATTTATGGGCACTATAAAAAGGACCCCAGACCTCAATTCAAAGGCTTCAATATTTGGTGAGAAATTAAAACAGAGAGAGCTCTGAAGAATTGGAGAGAAATCCTCAAGAACAAAAAAGGTAAAAAGCCTTTAGAAAAAGAGAAAATTCTCTTATGAATAGATCATGGATTTAAAAAACAAGATCAATGATCTTTAATAAAAGAACAAAATAAAAATAGTACTTTGCACTTTTTATGAACCTCTGGTTCCTGAAATAAGAAAAAAAAACTTGTTTTTTCTTTGATCTAAATTAGATCAAGAAATCAAGCAGTGCTTTGCACTTCTTTTATGAGCCATTGGTTCTTGAATCTAAAAAAAATTCTCAAGTTAACAGTTCTTTGCACTTGAAAAATTGCACTGTTGCGCTCCTGTGTTGGCGCAAGCCACCAGGGAGCGCCACGTGTCAGCAGCGCAACAGCGCAGCGCACTGCGCTGTTGCGCTTACACTCCTCAGAACGTGACACATGTCAGCAGCGCAGCAGCACAGCGCACTGACGCAGCGCACTGCGCTTGCATGATACGTGTCGTCACCACAAGTGCTTGCACTCTTTGATTGGCGCAAAGCGCCTGAAAATGCAATGCATTTCTTTTGCTAAAGGGCCAGGCCAAGGTCGAAAAGACCCAACAGACCAAAATAAATTGCAAAGCAATAAAAAAGGTCAGAGCCCAAGTACAATTGATGATTCTGCATCATTTATAAAAGGGGAAGAGCCCAAGTAAAATTGATGCTCTGCATCATTTATATATGGGCAGAGCCCAAAACAAATTGATGCTCTGCATCCTTTATGGGTAGAGCCCAAATAAAAATAAAAAGAAATGCAATGCAAAAGCAAATAAAATGTTGAACGTTTTCAACGGGACTTAGCCCAATTTTGGCCGTAAGTCCTCAAATTAAATTGACTGAGCAAGATTGCTCTCTTAAATCAATTTACCTCCGATTCGAGGGTACATCTCCGAAATCCTCTGACAGTTCTCGTTGTAATCCTTCAACGACGTCAGAGAGGTGACGGGTCCCAACGATCACACATGAATATGGACTGCGGGGTCCTTAAACTCGTGGACCGAAATGTCCTTAAACTAATATTGGACCGAAACGTTCTTAAATTAATATTGGACCGAAACGTCCTTAAACTAATGATGGACCGAAACGTCCTTAAACTAATGATGGACCACCACGTCCCTAAACTGGCGATGGACCGAAACGTCCTTAAACTAATGATGGACCACCACGTTCTTAAACTGGCGATGGACCACCACGTCCCTAAACTGGAACATGGACCACCACGTCCCTAAACTGGAACAATAGAGCTCCCAAATGCTCTTTTGTCAGATCTAAACGATTCCGTTTAAGTTGATCTTAGTCCCAAACACGGCTAACGCATCCTTAAATATTCAAATGGACTATAAAACTCCAAATCGACTTTGGTTCAAGGGTACATCTCCGAACTCCTCTGACACTTGTCGTTGTAATCCTTCAACGTCGTCAGAGAGGGGACGAGTCCCGACAGCCATTTATTAAATGGATCGCCACGTTAAGTTGATCTTAGTCTCAAACAGGACTAACGTATCCTTAACGAACGTTTAAGTTGATCTTAGCCTCAATACGGCTAATGTATCCTTAAACTAAAAACACCAAACCCAAATCGAAGTAAATACGAATTTGGACTAATCCACGTCCTACGGGCGACGGCATTACTCAGTCTCCGTATACAATCCACGGGCAACCACAAACAAAACAAACACACACGACATGAAGTAAAATTCTGGAGAAGGAGAAAGTGGCTACCGCGATGCGGTAGCGTAATTAACTGCATGGGCTTGCGCCTGCAGGGAAGAGCGTCCCCACAATCAAAAACCCCTCTAGCGAGGGGGAATCTGACGAAGTCTGCTACATCGGCCGCATCCGTCTAAACCTCCGATACACGGCGCCATAAATCAACTTGGCATCTTCGGAGAGGTAGACGGATAAAACCATATAGCATCTGTCCCGAATCTCAGGCAAGACGTCCTCACGTCGTCGTCGCCATTCGGAGGGGAACAGGAGTGATACCCGATGGGAACTCTACTTCGATGGGGCATTATCTATGAAGAGGCGGAAGCAAAGCACCCCCATAATTAAAGCCGGGATAGGCCTTCTCTTCGTGACTCCATAAGGAGGGATACTGCGTTTTGCCATTTCCTTAACGGAGCCATGAAGAAACAATGAGGCTAAGTATGAAGCTTTGATAGCAGGTCTCGAGATCGCCATTGACACGGGAATCGAGAACCTCCTCATATATAGACACTCCCAGCTGGTCGTTAACCAAGTAAATAGCAACTATCAGATGTGTAAACCAGAATTGGTGAAATATGGCGAAAGAGTGCAGCAACTACTATCTCAAATCTCTCCTATGTCCTCGAAAGCATACCACGAGTGGAAAATAGCAAGGCAGATGCGTTAGCTAAAGTCGCTAAAGAACTGGCTGACGAAAACCTCGATGACGTAAGGATCATTGTGCAAAGCCGCCGGATTCTCAGGACAGCAGAAATATCTCCGAAGTCGTCTAAAAAAAAGAAGTGACTGAACAAGCGGTCTTCCAAATAGAGGAAGAAGAGGCTGAGGATTGGAGAGAAGTCTTATAGACTACTTCAAATCCCATCGAACGCCCGAAAACGCATCATCAAGACATCAGCTCATGAAGCGAGCTCTGTCTTTTGCTTTCGTTAATGATACTCTATATAAGAGATCATTCGATTGTTTATGGCTAAGATGTCTGGGACCAAAAGAAGCGAGGAGAGTCTTCCAAGAAACTCATGACGGACTCTGCCATTCCCATCAAGCTGGGCCAAAGATGAAGCTGAAGCTCAAGAGAATGGGCTACTACTGGCCTATGATGATTTAGGACTGCCTTGAATATGCGAAGCAATATCACTCATGCCAAATTCACAGGAACTTTATCCACCAACATCCGAATCCGCTATACCTAACATTGGCTAGATGGTCGTTTGAAATGTGGGGAACTGACATAATTGGGCTCATCGAACCGGCATCATCTAAGGGACATCGGTTCATACTAAAAATAACCGATTACTTCTCCAAGTGGACAGAAGCAATACCGTTAAGAGAGGTAAAGACGGAGAACATCCTCCATTTCTTCAGGACACATGTCATCTACCGATTCGACACTCCGCGACGAATCATCTCGGATAACGGGCTAGCCTACAGAAGCCATAAAATCAGTCGCTTCGTACAACAGCATAATATAGATTGGAGATATTCTTCAGTCTATAATCCCCGAGCTAACGGTCTAGCTGAGATTTTCAACAAGACCTTAACAAAGATCATAAAGAAAACGGTGTCCAGAAATAAAAAGGACTGGCACGAGAGATTGCATGAAGCTCTCTGGGCCTATCGGACTACGTTCAAGATGGCCACGAACACAACGCCGTTTGCGTTAGTATTCGGCACGGAAGCGGTACTTCCCTTGGAGATAGAGTTACCATCTCTACGAGTGGCGGTTCGGTACGAACTAACGGATGAAGAGAATACCCGTCTTCAGCTTGAGGAGCTAGACGCCCTTGATGAAACTCGTCTCATGGCGCAGCAAAACCTAGAGGCTTACAAAGTAAGGATGACGCGCTCATACGAAAGATTGACTAGACCAAGAACATTCCGCCAAGGCGAACTCATGCTAGTAGTAAAAAGACCTATGATCCCCAATCGTGCTAAACGGGGGAAATTTAAGCCGAACTATGAGGGCCCATATATCATAGACAAGGTCTACCTAGGTGAGGCCTACTTGCTCATGGATATGCACGGCGAAAGACCTTTCCGGCCAATAAACGGCTGGTTCCTTAAGAAATACTACGCTTGACAAGTCACGGCTTAGGTTAATGATGGATGACGACACTCGTGTTCGCTCAATGTCTTCCTGAGTCTAAATTCTATAAGTCGTATCCAGCGAAACCTCGCCTCAAAATCCCCTATGGACCGAGATGTCCTTAAACTAACAACGGACCGCAATGTTCTTAAACTAACATTGGACCGAGATGTCCTTAAACTAACATTGGACCGAGATGTCCCTAAACGAACGATGGACCGAGATGTCCCTAAACTAACAATGGACCGTAATGTCCTTAAACTAAATACGTCGCCAATTTAAATCCCACCGGCAAATAGATGGGTCACATGCGATGAAACTATTCTCGAGAGTTTCATTGTCCAAAAAAAGGTACGCTCATTAGCGAAATGGGCATGGATGAAAACCCGAAAGGGCGCCGTGAGTAAAAACGGCAGGGCTGCCGGCGAGCTTGTGAAAACCCGAAAGGGCGCAATCTCATTAAAATAAAATACCTACAAGGTCCTCTCGACCTTATGAGGAGAAAACGCCTGCGTGAGATCCTAACGACTCATAAGGGAACAGCACACTTAAGGATCCCCACGATTCCTAAGGAGAAATTACACTTACGAGATCCTCACGACTCGTAAGGAGAATTCCCCTTGTAAGACCCTCATGGCTCGTAAGATTCAAAAGCCTTAAGATACAGGGACCTGAACATGTTCTTAAGCCATCACACTCCCTAAGTTGCCTACAAGTGGTCCATATTGACCCTTGTATACAATCTACAGGCACAAATGAACGCTTCCCCCACCAAGTCCTACCAACGACGAGAAATGTCCTTACGTAGTGAACAACACTTGTAAGTCCTCTCGACTTATAAGGAGAAAACACTCTTTTAAGATCCTTACAACTTATAAGAGAACACGCACTTGGGAATCCTCACGACTCGTAAGGAGAGAACACCTACGAGATCCTCACGACTCGTAAGGAGAAACACCTTTATGAGACCCTTACGGCTCGTAAAGTCAAAAAGCCTTAGTAATCAGGATCCTAACCCTGTCTGCTAAGCCACCTTTGTTCAAATCGACAAAGGCAAGTGATGATTCGCTCCAGGCAATATCCCAGTTGTAGCGATACTGATGCCTAAATCGGTATCAAATTCCAAGTCCTTTCACGGTAAATGATGATCTCCTGGCCATATTCCAGTCGCAGCGATGCTGATGCTAAGATTGGTATCAGATCTCAAGTTCCATACTCGCAGCAAAAAATCAGCGAGCCAAAAATGCATATGAAATAGCCGAAGTGATAGGGCAACTCGCAACAAAAATCAGCGAGTAAAATATATGCATAAAAAAATAGTCAAAATGATTGGGCAACTCGTAATAAAAAGCAGCGAGTAAGAATAAAAAACAGCCGAAATGATTGGGCACCGCGAAAAAATAGCCGAAATGATTGGGCGATCGCGACTTTCATGATATAAAAAGCTGAAATGATAGAGCATCGCGGAAAGAAATAAAAAAAATAAAACTTTTGTCCTGCAGGTGAGATCATATTGACCCCTGTATACAATCCATGGGCACAAACGAAAAGGGAACCGTATTGTCCCACCAGGCTTCGTCAAAGGGAAGCCAGATATCGATGGCTACATCTATAGCCTAGAAATCAACAACGGCATTTCTTCTCACTCCAGCAGGATGTAGATGCTACATCAACAAAACGGAGCCATGGCAAAGTCCCTAGTTCCAAATATCGACGGTTCACAGACAATCTAGAGACCACCTCGGAACCATAGCAAAGTCCCTATTTCCAAGTTTCGATGGCAGCATCCACAGCCTAGAGATCAACAACAACGTTCTTCCTCCCTCAAGCAGGATACAGACGCGACATCAACAAACGGAGCCATGTCAAAGTCCCCTAGTTCCAAATCTCGACGGTTCACAGATTACCCAAAGACAACCTCGACATTCATCGCAATATTGTAGACACAATGTCAACCAACGAAGCAAAGGAAGATCCCTAACTTTAGGGTCTTGACGGCAACTCAAATGAGATCTGAAAGACCATCGGAGATCATCCTGCTCCAGCGCAGAGTGGTCATGACTCATCGGGGCTCCCAAACTAAGCCTAATCTTAAGTAAAAAGCGACATGGAATATCCCTAACGCTTGCTCTTTCGACGGTAATATTACCTGGAAGATTATTTGAAGACGTCTTGTCCAGCCCCCGAAGGGATCAGAGACACGACAGTTGCGGGGCTACCCAACCAATAAGATTGCATATCGGGGAATATATCGGCCAACGTGACGGTGCGACGGGTAAAAAACCCTAGTACCACAGACCTTAATGGACTTCTATTAGCAGGAGTTAACTGTGACATTAGGACACCCTTGCGAGAACTTCTCAATTCGTCTCGACTCGTGAGGAAATTAGTGTCCCTGTGAGAACTTCTCGATTCGTCTCGACTCATAGGGAAAAGCCTTAGGCAATAGGAATAAGGACCTATTTCCTAAGCACCGGGGCCCTGCAAGTCGGTCCAAAATGGACTATTGCATACTATTCACGGGCCACACTCTCCAAAGTCGAATATCGACAAGGAGGGAAACAACCACTTACGAGTCCTCTCGACTTGTAGGGGGAAAAAAATTCTCTTGTGAGATCCTTACGACTCTCAAGAGAAAACACACACTTAGGAGTCCTCACGACTCCTAAGGAGAAAATACACCTACGGGATCCTCTCAACTCGTAGGGAGAAAAGTCTTTATGAGACCCTCACGGGTCATAAAGTTGGAAAGTCTTAGGTGGCAGACCTGAACCTGTTTCCTAAACCATCGTTGCCCTGCAAGGAGATTAAGATAGACTATCTACAAGACGCATTTTCTAAAAGGGACACGCCAGTATGAAATAAAATATGTCTTTTATTCAAAAATCAAAATGAATACAAGATACTCTTATTTAGGAGTAAATACAAAAAAGGAGAATATACAAAAAAATATTTAAGCCGTCGGATGGTGCAATAAGTGTTAGTTATATGTATGCCCTAGAGGCCATTACTATACATAGGATGTATATTGTAGTGGATGCTTGGACATATATAGGGAGGACTTTCTTGCTCGACATGATAGTATGCTATCTGGTTACTCTTTACCTTAACGTGTATACTGATTGTCTCTCTGTTACATGTTGGTAAAGCCCTTAGGATGTGTACTTGACTACCTGGACTATGATGCGGATCATACTAGGGGGACAGGGTAGTCCATAAGTACATCCTTCAAGGTCCCTAGTCGTGGGTGTATCGAGACGGGGCATCGATATACCAGAGTAGACTAGCGTATACCTTCTCGACCCATACAGATGGGCGATGGATGATCCTATATCCATCGGTGTTTGACATCAGAGATGATATACGGGTGCTCAGTGGAGACTGGGTATACTGGACGGACTCGCCGAGAACTCCCAGATGGTATTATACCTTACGTCAGATGGCAGTTCTCTGGTGACACTGGTACAGAGTAGTCTGTTGACCCGAGATCGTCATAGAGTCTTGTGTGGTTCCCACTGTGCTTTGATTTCCATCTTACCACGTCCAAGAGGGCGTGCAAAACGGTGGTTTTTGGGTACAGTCCCGAATCACATGGAGGCAATGAGCGATAGGAGGGGATTCGTCTCTCCCGGTATAGGGAGTTGATGTTGCGCTGTGTTCGATTGGCTATAACCGGAAATCCCTGGCCAGGGTTGCTGAGATTTACTGGTAAGTGTTACCTGTAGTTTCTCGAACTGTTATAGACCTCATATCGACACGACTTATCGAGCTATTGGGGTCTGACGTTTACCACCCCTAGGCAAGATATGCGACATATCAGACGATCAGACCGGACTATACGGTAAGTGTTACTGGTTGGATTCACAGGAGTGTGAGCAGGCTTGCTCGTCGATCTTCTGATCGCTCAATACCCGGGTGGCCGTTACGTTTAGCAGACCGCTTGCGGCTTGTGGGTGGTTGATATGATCATCACCTGCTGCCGGCGTATTGACGAGTCTTTAGAGTCCTACACAGAGGTTTCCTGGCTCAAGCGAAACGAAATAGGAGCGCATATGAGATATGTGCGGGACCGAGAATAATGCGTGTATGTGATACCGTATTCTATTCTCGCGATGAATGTATCGATTGGTTGTATGCGATATAACCTAGTTATCGAATCAAGGATTGATTCGATAAGCCGATACATTGGATATTAGTCGGTTATATGCGATATGACCGGATCGTTAAATCAAGTGTTGATTTAATGATTTAATGTATAATTATATATTTGATATATTACTTTGCATTAACTAGTATTGGTTCACTTTAAATGGATTTTCTCACTTGAAGTTCACAAGTTGTATATGTGATATACTTTTATGCACTTGATTGTATCATGTTTGATGATATATGCTTACTTGAGTTTGTGTAAAGATTAAACCATGGTTATTTAAATGGTTAGGGTTTTGTTTTTCATTTTCTTATTCATTTATTTATTTGTTTAGTCATTTTGGAAATGATAAGAAAAGAATGGTGGCTTTATTTGTAGTTTTGTTGAAACTTCATGAAGCTTTGACCTAGTCCACCATTCTTATCTCATCCTTAACCCTAACCATTCCAACTAACCTTGGTTTAATCTCTACACTTGACCATGGTTTACATTATGATAAGTATTCATTTTCTTTCCATTTAAAATAACTTATCATAATATATTATCTTCTTCTTCTTCATCTTCTTCTTGAAGAAAAAGCTTGCCTCATCAATGGCAACTTGATGAAAAGAGTGAGAAATCCAATTCTAAAGTGAACCCACTTCCTATTTCTTCATCCTCTACCTCTTGCCAAGTAGTATAGGGTGTTTCCTTCACAAGTTTTCATGGCTTGGTGAAGGTGGAGCTTGATCTAGCGATGCCTCGACGTAGATCATTTTCGGCATCGTCGTCGATGACCTAGCCCGCTTTTTCTCCGATGAAGCCGATGCAAGAGTCATGGTTCGATTTGGACAGCGGAGAGGACTTCATCATGGAGCTATGGAGGTCGAGAACCGGATCTACAAAGGTTGTATTTCCGTTCTCTTAGTAAAGTAGTTTACTAGTTGCATCTTTCGCCTAGACATCTAGTTAACGATCCGTAGTCTAGGGTTTCTCAGCACCGTAAAAATTGAAATTAAATGGTTGATGCCTTGTGAGACCTCCTTAGTGTGCTTAGGAACCCTACAGTGGTATCAGAGCCAAGTTAGAGCCTTAGGTGAAGCGTAGACGAAGTTTCAAATCCGAACAAACCCTGAAACCCTAAACCGACCCGCTCTCTGGACTTTTTCTAAAAACTGGGTTTTTTCCAGATTAAAAATGCTTAAAAAATTCTGCAGGGAATTCTAAGAATTACGGCGCAAAAATTTTCTCATGATCCCTCTATTGAGCGGCGGAACCGCGGCATAAGCCTACCTTATGCGGCGGTTCCGCGGCTAGGTGATGACGTCACCTTCCCTTTGTTGCACAGTAATTCCTATTTTATTATGCTGGATTTTCTGGGAATTTTTAATATTTATTCAAGAGTTGAATTTTCTGGGTTTTTTTGGGGATTCGATGATTTGATCGGATTATCAGATTTTGTCTATATGGATTCCGGATAATTTTTGAATATGTTAAAAAGTTCGACCGGATATAAATACCCAATTTTTCCCCTGTCGGGAAATTTCCAAGTGTTGGATTTTTCCGAGATTTAAAGACGTTCTAAGTAGTGCAAGTAACGTGATGGTCCCTCTAGAAGACAACAAACCTTAACTCAATTATGTGACCGTCTTGAACTGCCCTTTGAACCTTAAGGTTTGGGGCAGTACGGCGTGCCACATGTGAGGCGTTGGCTTGACCCTTCTACGGCTGGACCGTTGGTACTGAGGCACGAACTGAATGTCTTTAGACTTGTTTCATGTGTTGATCTGTATCGGGAAAACTTGGGTGTTTGATTGTTCGATCGAAAAGTTTGACATTTTCTATTTATCTGGAATGGGATACAATAATTGGAATTCACAAGAAGTTATGAGATAACTGAATGAATGTTATAAATCTAGCAATTTAGTCTCACTTGATCGGTTGCCACGGAATTTTGATGTGATCAAAAGTCCGTCGCAATCACGTAGCGTACGCGGATACTCGCCGGGTAAACTTAATAGACAGCCTCGCTCCATAGCCCCGACCAAGTGACTGTAGGAGAACCCCGTCGCCGAAAGCATCCGTCCGGGTGCTCGCGGTAGCGGTGTTCCGCCTTGGTGCACTTTGTCGACGGTATCGGGAGTGCGGCCGTCTACTGAAGTTTGCGACGAGCATTCGATCAAATTGTCGGGAATCCTGTTGAATTGCCCGACTTGGTATTGAAAAGAGTTTTCGATAATGAGACTAAAATGCGGGGTTTATAATTGTTAGGCATGCGATGTCTAAGGAATTCATTTGATTAGGCATGCGATGTCTATGGAGGTTGCGGATTCCAACTGTTGTAGTTTTACACTTTCTTTTCTGTGACCGTAAGTGTAATATGTGATATCGCCGGTTTCGTTGCTATATGTCAACGACAATTGGGATGCGCATATTTACTTACGTTGATGACATGTGATGTTATGTGTTACTGGATATGTTATATTGGATCGTCGTGTTTGAATAGCCGGGGGTTTTTATGTGAGATGAGCGTTTTTCATTTTCATTCATGTAAAAACTTGTATGTAATATTCTTTTATTTGGGGCACTTCCAGGTTGCGGAAGTTGTCACCGTTGATGTATATTATTTACTTTTCCGCACTAGGATAGACCCAAGGAGGGGAGCACAAGTAACCGGGTTCTGGAGTCCAGTGGGAGACCAACTCGAGGAGTCGAGTCCGGGTCTCCTAACTCTAGAATTGGTAGGGTTGCTTGCCTCTCTCGTAGGGGTCTAGGGGTGTGAGTTTGGCTATTCATCGCGACCGTGGAATCCGTGTTTTATACTGGCTCGTATTGAAAACACGGACGTCCTAGTATATCCAATATTTTATATGATTCTTCTGCTGCGATATCTGTGATGTGATCATGTGATGTTCTGTGATAGATACCGTATATAGTATATATGATATATTATATAGGCGTTACTTATGTTTTACACTCGCGCTAGCCCTGCCCCGCTCTGCCGTTAGTTACCTAACCTAACGGTGCACGAGGGGACATCGAGGCGAATGCGGATGGCATAAGTGTACGTCGTATTTATCTGTGATGTTTAGGTACTTAAATGATGGGACTTCATTAATGTGATTAATGAAATAAAAGAAACCTAAGATGTTGTAGAATCGAATTTCAAAAATAAAACAGGTAGCTACAGTTCTTGCTTTGCATAGCGGTATATATGATATACCCTGCACCTTATTCGATGAGGAAAGGACCGAGATCCCTTCACCGGGAGTGACTCCTTTAGCAATAACTGGCAGATGCTACACACTCGGTTTGTATTTTGATTGCTTTTAAGAGTTCTGCTTTGCACAGTGATATATATGATATATCCCGCACCTCATTCGGAGAGGAAAGGACCGACGATCCCTTCACCGGGAGTGACTCCTTTAGCAAAACTAGAAAAGCCTCAAAAGCACTCCATTTTAAAATCATTTGATTCTACAACGATATCAAGTTCATTACGCAATAGATTTTCAGAAAAACCTGTCGTAGCCCTCCGTCATTTCAGATATGTACTGGTTAGTATTCGTGCTGCGTTTGTTGACCTCTGTCAAGGCGTAGTGTGCGGTAGCTGATTAGTGCTTATCTGTATAAGCATATGATGTGATTGATTTAGGGTAGTCGTGCGACCTTGTTGACCTCTGTCAAGGGTCGTGCGGGTGGGTTTACTTCAATCAGGAAATGACGGGTTGAACTTGACTAGCAGCTTATGGTTTGTTGACCTCTGTCAAGGTCATAGGACGCTAGGGGCAAAATATTATCGGGAATTTCAAGTGTTGAAATTTGCAATGAGATTGCATACCTTCTATGAGATAGTTGGATCCCGATACCCGCTGCGAGTAAGAGTTACTCCTGGGAGAGTTTTACACATTACAATTAGTCGATCAAGTAGGTGTCTAGAAAGGTGTTAACGAGGTTACGCCTCTGGGAAAACGAGGTTTACATTAATTAGGTTCGTGCGAAAGCACGGGGGACCTCCCTCAAAGTATCGACACTGGCCTGGCTGAAAGATTGGCGAACTTGTAGCGTGTAATTAATCCCGGCTAGTCTTTCCTTTTAGGGTTTGAAGGAAGATTTGATAAAAAGCAGTGGGAGCCATCCTGATAGATAAAATAATAACCAATCTATTCTTGAAAGAGCGCACGCTGAGTGTTTTCTTCTCTCTCTCTCTAGGTAGCGACCATATCACGCCTTAATCAAGATAATAATACGGATTATTGACCGAACCCGCTTGTTATACTGAGCTGGGGAACGTTGGTCCAGCTCCAACTTATAATTGTTATAAGACCGAGCAGGAAATTGGGGATTACCAGAATTCTCGTGCCGCCCAAACGAAGAGAGTGCATGCTGATGCATCATCTTCGGGTGTGTTCGTTACAAAGAACTGTTTCTCAGTATCCTCCGCGTCCTGGGTATGTGATACCAGATCAGGATCCCAGATATGTAATCTGTTACATAGGGCTACAGCTAGGTAGAGAACTGAGAACGGGTGATAAGTTTCATGAGACAGAAAACGGGGCAAGTGTTGCAGCCAAGTCTGTTGGTCACTGTCACCCTGTATTACCAATACATTGATTCTGAACGAATGTTATTAGATACCGAACCTGATATACAAAATCATATCAGTCTCTTTATAAGTAAAGAAATGATAAAATTTGGTATTGTTGGATGATGTTTTGAACATTTCCTATATCAAAAGTTGATCGGATCAGGCACGTTATCTAAAAGCGTTGATGTTCTAAATCAAACTACAGTTCTTAGTATACAGAACACACACAGGAGGATGAGTTCAGAAATGAACAAATCCTTCTTGAGGCATTGTAGACTAGGTCATATCAATGGGACCCGACTAGCTGAAGTTACATATAGATGCATATTTAATTCAGTTTGAATCTACATCTTGTGAAACTTGCCAGTCATGTCACAAAGATATAATGACACCAGCTCTGTTTATTGGAAACAGAGAAAGAGTTAGTGAACTCTTGGGATGATACATGTTGATGTATGTAAGGTCCCCTGTCTACACATGCCAAGACCGGTTCCTTGTACTTCATTACATTCTCTGATAATCTCTTTAGATTCAGACATATGTTCTTGTTGAAACACAAGTCCGAACCTTTTGAGATATTCACAGAATATGATTTAGAAGTAGAAAAACCAAAACACGGGTATAAGTATTATGTCCTTTGATGAGATCGAGGAGGAGAATACTTGAGCACGGAAATCCTAGATTATTCTAAAGGAGAATGAGATTCTCTCTCAGCATTACTCCTCCGTATACACCATAGCACGATGGTATATCGGGGCAGAGCAATTGCACCCTATTCGATATGGTGTGCTCTATGATGAGTACTACTGAGTTACCTATTTCCTTTTGGGGAGTTATGCACTTGAGAAGCTGCATACCTATTGAATAGGGTTCAAATCAAATCAGTTACCTACCACTTCATATGTGATATGGAAAGGGAAGAGCCCATATCTTAAGTTAGTTAAGATTTGGGGTTGTCCGGCCTATGTCTAAAAGCAAAATTCGGACAAGCTCGAGGCAAGGTCTGTAATATAGAATTGGAAAGGTTCCAACTATACAAACTACAGCAGATGATTTGATAGAACCAAAGGATTCAGTAGATTCCAACGAACCTCAGCCTCTCCGCCGATCTAGTAGGGTTCCTCATCCACCTGAGAGATACTTTGGTTTCTCTATGACAGTGGGAGCGAGGATTACATCATGAGATGATGACCCAACTAGTTTCGAGCTGGCCATCAGGAGTAGGACTCTGTAAGAATGGCTGGATGCTTAGAGATTTGAGATGGAATCCATGTACACCAACAAAGTATGGACTTTGGTTGCTATATCTGAAGGGTTAAATCCCCATCAGGAGCAAGTATATCTTGAGAAGATTACTTGGTGTAGATGGAAAAGTTGAGACTTTCAAAGCTAGACTTGTTAAAGGTTTTCGTCATCGACCAGGCGTGGATAATGATGAAACCTTTTCCAGGGGCCTATGCTTAAGTCCATCCAGATCCTACTTGCCACGGCTACATACCATGACTACGATATCTGGTGGTTTGGTGTCATGACAACTTTTCTAAATGATGATTTAGAAAAGAGCGTCTATAAGTACACAGCCAGAGGGCTTCGTAGACAGTGGGAGCAGCGGAAACGTGTACAAGATACTTTATAGGATAAAGCAGGTATCGCGGAGTTGGAACATCTGTTTTGATGTGTTAGTCAAAGAGTTTGACATCGTCAAAATGGTAAATGAACCTTGTATAAACAAAAGGTAGTAGGGAGTATGGTGATGATCCTCGTAGAATACGTGGATGACATACTCTTGATAAGAAAGGAGTTTCCTATGCTACGCTCGGTCAATCTCCGCTTATCACAATGATTCTCCATATAGGATCAAAGTGATACCTCCTAAATCCTGGGTTTTGGATCTATGAGATAGATCTAATTGGATGTTAGGATTCTCACTAGTTGTAGTGAGATGGTATCAACCGATCCTGAGGAGAATCACTGGAAGGGTTCCAGGATGATAAGGACGACTGAAAGTCAGTCGCAGGCATTGTCTTTACCCTCAGTAAAGGGACGGTACGTTGGAAGAGTTCCAAGCTAGATACCGTGGCATACTAGACGATAAAGGCTCGATACATCGCTACTTAAGATGCTACCAAAGAGGCAGTCTGGGTGTATATTAGTTCATGAGATGAACTTCCTTCCTCCCATTGTGTGACAATGGAGTTGTGGCTTATGCCAAGGAACACCCGTCCCATCAGTGATCCAGACATATTCTAAGGCAGTGTCACCTATTCATGGAGATGGTTGATCTCCAGGGTGATCGAGGTTAGGAGAGTAGACTCAGAGGACAACACGGCGGATCCACTCACAAAGGCCTTTTCCCAGAGAGAGACTTTTATGGGATGGTTGAGTATGAGATACTACAACCACTGCTATCAGATGGCCCTAGTGCAAGTGGGAGATTGTTAGTTATATGTATGCCCTAGAGGCCATTACTATACATAGGATGTATATTGTAGTGGATGCTTGGACATATATAGGGAGGACTTTCTTGCTCGACATGATACTATGCTATCTGGTTACTCTTTACCTTAACGTGTATACTGATTGTCTCTATGTTACATGTTAGTAAAGCCCTTAGGATGTGTACTTGACTACCTGGACTATGATGCGGATCATACTAGTGGGGACAGGGTAGTCCATAAGTACATCCTTCAAGGTCCCTAGTCGTGGGTGTATCGAGACGGGGCATCGATATACCAGAGTAGACTAGCGTATACCTTCTCGACCCATACAGATGGGCGATGGATGATCCTATATCCATCGGTGTTTGACATCAGAGATGATATACGGGTGCTCAGTGGAGACTGGGTACACTGGACGAACTCGCCGAGAACTCCCAGATGGTATTATACCTTACGTCAGATGACAGTTCTCTGGTGACACTGGTACAGAGTAGTCTGTTGATCCGAGATCGTCATAGAGTCTTGTGTGGTTCCCACTGTGCTTTGATTTCCATCTTACCACGTCCAAGAGGGCGTGCAAAACGGTGGTTTTTGGGTACAGTCCCGAATCACATGGAGGCAATGAGCGATAGGAGGGGATTCGTCTCTCCCGGTATAGGGAGTTGATGTTGCGCTGTGTTCGATTGGCTATAACCGGAAATCCCTGGCCAGGGTTGCTGAGATTTACTGGTAAGTGTTACCTGTAGTTTCTCGAACTGTTATAGACCTCATATCGACACGACTTATCGAGCTATTGGGGTCTGACGTTTACCACCCCTAGGCAAGATATGCGACATATCAGACGATCAGACCGGACTGTACGGTAAGTGTTACTGGTTGGATTCACAGGAGTGTGAGCGGGCTTGCTCGTCGATCTTCTGATCGCTCAATACCCGGGTGGCCGTTACGTTTAGCAGACCGCTTGCGGCTTGTGGGTGGTTGATATGATCATCACCTGCTGCCGGCGTATTGACGAGTCTTTAGAGTCCTACACAGAGGTTTCCTGGCTCAAGCGAAACGAAATAGGAGCGCATATGAGATATGTGCGGGACCGAGAATAATGCGTGTATGTGATACCGTATTCTATTCTCGCGATGAATGCATCGATTGGTTGTATGCAATATAACCTAGTTATCGAATCAAGGATTGATTCGATAAGCCGATACATTGGATATTAGTCGGTTATATGCGATATGACCGGATCGTTAAATCAAGTGTTGATTTAATGATTTAATGTATAATTATATATTTGATATATTACTTTGCATTAACTAGTATTGGTTCACTTTAAATGGATTTTCTCACTTGAAGTTCACAAGTTGTATATGTGATATACTTTTGTGCACTTAATTGTATCATGTTTGATGATACATGCTTACTTGAGTTTGTGTAAAGATTAAACCATGGTTATTTAAATGGTTAGGGTTTTGTTTTTCATTTTCTTATTCATTTATTTATTTGTTTATTCATTTTGGAAATGATAAGAAAAGAATGGTGGCTTTATTTGTAGTTTTGTTGAAACTTCATGAAGCTTTGACCTAGTCCACCATTCTTATCTCATCCTTAACCCTAACCATTCCAACTAACCTTGGTTTAATCTCTACACTTGACCATGGTTTACATTATGATAAGTATTCATTTTCTTTCCATTTAAAATAACTTATCATAATATATTATCTTCTTCTTCTTCTTCATCTTCTTCTTGAAGAAAAAGCTTGCCTCATCAATGGCAACTTGATGAAAAGAGTGAGAAATACAATTCTAAAGTGAACCCACTTCCTATTTCTTCATCCTCTACCTCTTGCCAAGTAGTATAGGGTGTTTCCTTCATAAGTTTTCATGGCTTGGTGAAGGTGGAGCTTGATCTAGCGATGCCTCGACGTAGATCATCTTCGGCATCGTCGTCGATGACCTAGCCCGCTTTTTCTCCGATGAAGCCGATGCAAGAGTCATGGTTCGATTTGGACAGTGGAGAGGACTTCATCATGGAGCTATGGAGGTGGAGAACCGGATCTACAAAGGTTGTATTTCCGTTCTCTTAGTAAAGTAGTTTACTAGTTGCATCTTTCGCCTAGACATCTAGTTAACGATCCGTAGTCTAGGGTTTCTCGGCACCGTAAAAATTGAAATTAAATGGTTGATGCCTTGTGAGACCTCCTTAGTGTGCCTAGGAACCCTACAGAAGTTCATCAGTTCATCATTCTTCCACTAGGCCTCGGCTTCAAGCTTTGTTATTGCCACAAGACGGGTTTCCGCCTGAGACTGTTGAATCTGATACGAAGCAAACCAACTCTCAAGCTCCTTTTCAGCGACTTTATGAGCTTCAACCATCTCGCGGGTAAAGATCACGGCTTTATCAAGAGCTACCACCTCCGTGATAGTTTCTTGAAGCACCCGCCAAATTTCATACGCACGGGTGGACTTAGTAGTAAGTTGAGCCTGGAGTTCCCCCAAAGCATTTGAAGCTTGCTCCCACTCCGAAAATTTCCGGTTGAGGCTCTTCTCGCAAGACTGTAGATTAGCGGTGTACCGCTCAATCCACCCCCGCAGGCTCACCTTTGCAGTTAGGAGCTCGGAAGGAAGGTGTGTGCACTTAAGATTATGTAAGCAAGCCTCCACTCAGCGACAATACTCAACCCAAACATGCGCAAACCATGTACTATGCAAGGCAATAAGGAGAGTCTTTGGTGCACACCCCACTATGCATGCATTCACGACTGTATGCCTGCTTAAATGGAAATGGTGTCCAAAACGCGCTGATTTGTAGGCAACACGACAATAGCGCTCGCACTTAAAAGAAAATTCCTAAGGATAAAGTATAAAGCTCATGTACAGAGGTGGGATACATGTACGAATATATGATGAACAGAAAACATTCAACAGTCAATAATAAGAGAAATACATCAATATAAATATACTGCTCTACAGGGAAAAGATCACCAAATATGGGATCAGAGATACATGGGTTAACAAAACAAAATTCAGAGTTCTCCAATTCCCTCTCTGCCCTCTCCACCATGTCGAAGCAACAGTCTTCGCGAGGAGTTGCTCCCTACCGATTAGCACCGTGCTCATCAGCGAAAATGGACATGATGGCCCGCCGGGCTCTTATTTGACTCGGTAAATGAATCGAACGATCCTTCAGAGCATGGGTAATTAAGTGTGCCTCGTGGAAACACTCAATTTTGTCCTCTGCCATATCAAGAATCGCTGGAGTCATCTCCGCCGGATGAGGGGGAATATCAGAAAGCACGGACAAGAAAATCATCGTGAGCTAAATGGAATCCATAGGAAGAGGAGAGCCCCTACAGGCCAAGAGTTCGTACAGTGCCACGTCACATTGGTCATTAGTAAAAAGAGGATCCGCTAACCGCGCGGCAAAATGAGGAATAATCTCCTCGATAGGCGCCTCCCAGGGTTGCCGACGAGCATGGGGATGGTTGCAAGCCATAACCTTTGGTTTGTTTCTCAAAATGATCACCATAAGGTCTAAATGGTTCTCTCTCTGTAAAGAAAGAGGAAGATGTAGCTTCGGGTTATAAATAGATGCATTCAAAGTTATGCACAGAAAATGTCGTGCATGGTGGAGCTATTCCCAATGCCAAAAAAGGAAGCATGGGAAAAGAGAGGGGTGACTCATTGGAATTAGAGTAGAGAGGTGAAACGACCTCATCAGCGGAGCCTCACATGCATGGCACATGAACGCCCGCGTTGATCATTTTGAAAACTAAAACGGCACCGCAGGTGCATAACACGTGAGCGCCGGCACTAGTTCAGGATTAAACTCCCCAACAGCGCCTCATGCGCAAAATACGTGAATACCAACAACAGTATAACAACACTTCATGTAGAATACATGTGAGCATAAAAAAAAAGGGGAGGAGGAGAGGAAGTTTTGTCATTCATGCTCCAAGAACTTATACATGGTGTAAAAACAAAAGAAAATGTTTACAATGGTAAAACACTTGATCCTGGAAATGGATTGAGGAATTCAGAAGTAAGGCCGAGTAAAAAGCTTCTGACTTCTCTGACCATTTTTGTGTGCATCTTCTCAAGAATGCAAGCGTCAGGATTCTCGCTGAAATCATCCGTCCTCTGATAGGCAGAGATTATTGTCGTCTGTTGGAAAACTTGATGCAAGATATCAACAAGACCATCTCTCCTCCTCTTTGAGATCAAGCCCATCAGATATACTGAGTGCATCTTATCTTCGGCATCATCAAGCGCCTCAAGCGGCATGGTTTCGTTAAATTCAGGAAGTGCTTCCTAAATCGCCCCCACGATGATCTTCAATGGAGCGGAACGACGGGGGAGTAATCGACCGTTGTATTTATCGAAGCGACGCATAATCTCAGCACATTGGGCATTCGTAAACTCCTGGTTTTGACTGCTGCCTTAGATGCGAATGTCTTCATAGGAGATAATTTCGTCAAGATCATACAAATAAACGGCCATAGTATCTGAAAAGAAAAATCAGCAAGAGTTTAGCGATCGAGATGATCAAGAAAATGCTTATTATGAGAATCTAAAAGGATTCTCGTTAAACGGATATAGGAGTTTAAACAACTCTTGATATCCTCATAGAGAAAACAAGTTCTATTAAAATACCCAACAAATTTGAATTTGTGCAAGTAAGGAAAAACCCTATGAAAATATGCTCAAGAACACCAGGAAACGAAATTCCTGAGGGGCCCTCTTAATCTTCAGAGCAAAGCTCTTC
The DNA here is from genome assembly GCA_030015575.1 of Agapanthus africanus. Classification (NCBI taxonomy): domain Eukaryota; kingdom Viridiplantae; phylum Streptophyta; class Magnoliopsida; order Asparagales; family Amaryllidaceae; genus Agapanthus; species Agapanthus africanus. The sequence continues at coordinate 636,025,638 of CM057343.1, forward strand.
GGTGAGGAATTAAATTCCTTTTATGCGGTAGAATTAAATTCCAGAAACTCTCATGATGGGGAAACGAAAAATAAAAATGCCATGAATCCTTAAAGGTCAGAGGAGGAATGCCCAAGACATTGAGGTTTACTACTCAAAGATCATATCTTTAGATCTCTAAGAGATGGGTTTCAAAAGAGAGCAAAGCTCTTATGGTGGATTTAAAATCCAGATTTTTTTTAAGAAAAGGGTTTCTCTGATGTTCAAGATCTTTACCTAAAAAGGGTTTCTTTTTCTGACAGAGTTTAACTCTGGAATTGCAATGGGCAGAGAACTAAGCTCTGAAGAAGAGAATTACATTCTCAAAGAACACAAGGAAGGAAGAAGATGAAAGAACAGTGGCTTCCCAAAGACCAAACCCTTGTATTTATAAGACGTGACAAGGGCGGTTCACCCCCCCTTTCCCCTAGGCAATCGAACGGCTGTAAAGGTGACAACGTTGCACTCACATGCAAGCCACGTGAGAACAACGCTGTGGGGGCATTTGTTCCCTTATAAAAAAATAAATAATGGACAAAAAGCGGTGGAAAAATTCCCCAAATGGAGCATCACGTGCCCGCACGTGATGCGCCATGGGGCAAAGATTATAGGCATTGCGCTCAACAAATAAGGCTGAAATTGAGCCTCACGTGAAGGCACGCGAGCATCAATATACAAGCTATATAGGTGCCTTCATAAAACAAATAACAGGTAAGAAAAGCTCACGTACCAACACGTGATGCTTTTCTCTGGGACTGCTGCATATAAGCAAACCGGTGTAATGCTATGGGTCACGTGTTACACGTGAGGGTTCCTAATGCCTTCTGAGCCGATAGAATTAAATTCTAAATAAGAGAGATCAAAACCCTATTTGGAAAATATTTCCTTGAATCTTTCTAAACAAGAAAGATTACGCTCTGTAAAGCAGAGCACCGTTGGATTAAAGATCCAATAGTGATTAAAAATCACTAAGGTACAAAATAAGCCCTGTATGGGAAAATATTTACCCAATCTTTCTAAACAAGAAAGATTACGCTCTGTAAAGTAGAGCACAGTTGGATTAAAGATCCAATGGTGATTAAAAATCACCAAGCTACAGAATAAGCTCTGTATAGGAAAATATTTCCCCAATCTTTCTAAACAAGAAAAATTACGCTCTGTAAAGTAGAGCACTGTTGGATTAAAGATCCAATGGTGATTAAAAATCACCAAGCTACAGAATAAACTCTGTATGGGAAAATATTTCCCCAATCTTTCTAAACAAGAAAGATTATGCTCTGTAGAACAGAGCACTGTTGGATTAAAGATCCAATGGTGATTAAAAATCACCAAGCTACAGAATAAGCTCTGTATGGGAAATATTTTCCTAATCTTATTAAAAACAAGAAAAATGTCTTCTGTAAAATAGAAGTCCCTGGATCAAAAATCCAACGGCGGATAAAATCCCCGAATCAATCAAAAAATCTCTCAATGAGAGATTTCATTAATTAAATCAACAAACTTTCCTATACTATATAAAGGACTCGAGACTGAAAATAGAAACAGAGGAGACCCCCCATAAGATTTGAAAAAAACAAAGAAGAAGAGGAGTTCTTTTTGAAGAAAAAGAAACCCTAGGTGAAGAAAAAGACCTAGAGATCATTTTATCTCCTTTTACAAGAGTTTAACTCTTCCAAAAAAAAGAACTTAGTTCTTCCTCTGGTTGAGGTCTTCAGAGACAGATCTCCCCACAAGTTGAGAATTTAATTCTCATCGGGGAGATTCTGTTATGCAGTCCCCAAACTTAGAGGAAAGAACTAGGTTTGAAGAATTTAATTCTTCCAAAGACATAGGAATTTAATTCCTCTGGTAAAACTAGGGTTCAACACTGCATAAGAATTTAATTCTTATAAAACAAAGGACTTGAAATTCTCAAGACTAAGATCAAGAGCCCCATGCATATTAGCGTTCAACGCTATAATGACAGATCACGTGTTCCCATGTGAGCACCTCTAAGGACCAGAAAGGAATGACTGAGTTCAAGTTACGTGATCCCACGTGACCCCTAATAGTGCTCAGCACTTGTAAAAGAGGAAGGGAAATAAATTAAGACAATTCTTATTTTGGGGTACCTCACGTGATCCCACGTGACCCCCAATAACGGTTAGCGCCTAGAAAAGAATAGGAAGATAAATCCAACTGAGGCAGTGCCCAACTCTGGAGCACTTCACGTGCCCACACGTGATGGCCACAAGGACTAAGTGTTTAACACTTATATACAGATGGGATTTATACCCAAGTGTATAACGCCCAATTTTTAGGTGCCTCGCATGTCGCACGTGAGCGCTCCAAATTTCAGTGTTTAACACTACTTATGAGCCCCACGTGGGAGCATGTGAGCGCCAAGCAAATGTCAGTGTTTAACACTATGAGAAGTCGACCTTGCCTAAACATAGCCAAGTCTCCCGAGGCCAAAACCCTTTTCCAATTGAGTCTGCCTAAGCTCAGGCCTCCCTAAATCGATCTTAGTTCCAATGATCTCCTGACACATGGCATCTAAAATGGTGTTCATTCTACCATGATCTTTCCCTTCAATCTGGAGTTCGGTTCAAGGGTACATCTCTCCACACCTCTGATGCATGTCGTTGTAATTTTTTAACGATGTCAGAGAGGTGAGGGGTCCTGATAACCAATAGCTCTTAGATGCACTCTCAAACCCATGAGCATACCCCAAAGGACCGTGATGTCCTTAAACTAGCCGTGGGCCGCAACGTCCTGAAACTAATACGATAGTGCCCAAATACTCTTTCGTTGGATCAAAAATGATCCTGAACCCCCATTAAGTAGATCTTAGTCCAATATTGGATTAACGTATCCTTAACAAATATTTAAGTCGATCTTAATCTCAAACAAGGTTAACAATCCTTAAATTAAACTAAACCCAAATCTAAGAAAATACGGATTTGGACCAATCCAAGCCCTACGGGCGACAACAAAAATTAGTCTCCGTATATAATCCACGGGCAACCAAAAATAAAACAAACACACACGACACGAAGTGACCTTCTGGAGCAGGAGAAAGTGGTTATCGCTATGCGGTAACGTAATTAACTGCAGGAGCTTACGCCTGCAGGGAAGAGCGTCCCTACAATAAAAAACCTCTCACAACGAGGGGGAATCTGACGAAGTCTGTTACAACGGCCGCATCCGTCCAGACCTCCAATATACGGTGCCATAAATCAACTTGACATTTTTGGAGAGGTGGAAGGATAAAACCAGATAGTATCTGCCCCCAAATGCAGGCAAGACATTTGTCTTTCCCGGCTTTCGGCGGTAAACAAAACCACATGAATTTTTTTTTATGCAATCTTAAATGATAAAGATGGAGGCGATGAATGCCGATTTTCCAAAAAAAAATATGGAGGACACATTTTTTCCACGCCATAGAAGGAATTCCTTCCTATTGCACCTTTTCTCCATTATCCTCATACAGATATGTAATATAGGGTTGGGGGACAGAAAAAGCTTGAAATTCCAGCTATAGGACAAAAAATAGCTTAAAGCTTGCCACATAGCTTTTTATATAGATATATAGATAGATGTGGATAAACAGATAGATAGATAGATATAAGATAGACAGCGGTAAGAACCTCTGCGCATGCGCAGGGAGATAGCGACATCAAATTAATTAAAATTAACCAAATATTTATCAATTTAATTTGTAACTTATTTGGGTTCCATTCATGGATGAACCGTGTATTGACTATTATCCGCGGTGTATTTTGATTCGATTTTCCATTTAACAGTAGTTGATACACGGCATGGCTCGTGCTTGGTAATGATTGAAATCCATCCAAAGCCTATGGAAAAGAAGAAAATATAGAAAATGGAAGAAGCGCAACAACCAAAATCTTTGTCCAAAATTGATATCCAAGCAAAGTAGAAAATAAATAGTAGAATATTCGACTTTGCGGTTTCGAAAAAATTATTTGTTATATATTTATGATTATTCTTGGAAAACAAGATTTTTCACCGCAAAAGCCATTTCATAAGAACTAAAAGTAAATTGTGACGGAATTATTCTCTTAGACCATATATGTGATCATACAATTTCAATATATATCTTGTTATTCAACGGTATGAAACGTTTTTAGGGCTTTAATGTGGTCATGAAATTGATTCAATTTTCATAATGTACTTGTTACTTGATCGATTACATCCCGTTACCATTATATATCTAAATTCAATCCAAATTACGGGACCATAGATATAAGATAAGTGGATGTTTACCGCCGAAAACGGGAGACGGAACCGCGTGGGTCGTCTTGCCTGAATTTGGGGGCAGATGCTTGTTTCCCCCAATCAGAGCAAAGCTCTGTTCAAATTTTGAAATTTGAAATGAAGCAGCGCTTCATAAAAGCGCCGGCGCCAGGAGCGCCAGCACTAAGAGTCCAAGACACTGAGGCAGCGCTCAAGTGCAAAGCACGAGAGCTCTAGCGCCAAGAGCGCTGGAGCTAAGAGTCAAAGACTCTGAGGCAGCGCTCACGTGCAAAGCACGAGAGCGCTCACGCCAAGAGCGCCAGCGCTGAGAGTCAAAGACTCTGAGACAGCGCTCACGTGCAGAGCACGAGAGCACGAGCATCAAGTGTGCCAGCGCTTAGAGTCAAAGACTCCGATGCAGTGCTCACGTGCAAAATACGAGAGTGCTAGCGCTAAGAGCGCTAACACCAAGTGTCAAAGACTCTGATGCAGCGCTCACGTGCAAGGCACGAGAGCTCCAAGCGTTAGAACTAAATGTTCTCCACCGTTGGATCAAAGATCTAACGAAATTGATTAAAAATCATCAAATTACCAGAATAAAATTCTGTTGAGAAAATACTCCTCAAATCTTTCCAAACAAGAAAGATTGTGCTATGTAAACCAGAGCACCGTTGGATCAAAGATCCAATGGTGATTAAAAATCACCAAGATACAAAATAAGTTCTGTATGGGAAAATATTTTCCCAATCTTGTTAAAAACAAGAAGATTTCCTTCTGTAAAATAGATGCTCTTGGATCAAAAATCCAATGGTGGGGAAACATCCCCAAATCAATCAGAGAAAAATCTTCTTAACTGATTCAACAAATCAGCCTCCCCTATATAAAGGACCCAAGACTTTAAGGCTTGCACAGAGGAACCCCCCATAAACTTTGAGAAATTTCAAAGAGAAGAGCAAGCTCTCGAAAGAAGAATTTCTTCAAGATAAATAAAACAAAGAGATCAAAGTATCTCATCGAAAGAAGAAGAACCTAGTTCCTTTTCTAGATCATAGATCTATAAGACAGAGGTCTTTCATAAAAAGAGATCATAACATCTCATCATAAAAAGGGAGAGAGAAGAACTTAGTTCTCTTTAGATCACAGATTTATAAAACGAAGACAAAGTCTTTCACAAAAACAGAAGAGATTGTAACATCTTCTATTAAAAAAAGAACTTAGTTCTTAGATATATGAGACAAAGTCTCCTATGAACAAGAATTTAATTATCAGAGCACAAAATTGATCAAGAGCGCTCTGCACTCATTGGCTGGCGCTCAGCGCCAAGCGCGCCACGTGCTCCTCACATGTGCGCTATTTCACAAAGAGCGCTCTGCACTCATTGGCTGGCGCTCAGCGCCAAGCGCGCCAGGTGCTCCTCACATGTGCGCTATCTCACAGGAAGCGCTTTACCGCTCTAAGATTGGCGCTCAGTGCCAAGCGCGCCACGTGCTCCTCACGTGGGCACTGAGGGAACATAAACTGTTCTTTAAATAAAGCCCTAGATCCATAATGAGGGCTCAACACTCAATAAAAGACAAAAAGGTTGTCAGAACCCAAACCAATGCTCAGCATTGTTAAATAAAAAGGACTGAGCCTAATTAAATGTTCAACATTTTAACTGAGTGGGCCGAGCCCAAGTTGGTCGCAGATCTCTAATTCAGATTAATTGAGCCCATATGCTCATAAATCTTTTTAACTGATCTTAGTGCCAAACTTGACTACAGATCTTCCAACCAATATTGGTTCAAGGGCATATTTCTTCATTCCTCTGATATGTGTCGTTGTAATTCTTCAACGTTTTCAGAAAGGTGGCGGGTCCCGATAACCAGACATTCCATGGACTATGATGTCCTTAAACTTTATGGACTGTGAGGTCCTTAAACTCATAGACTATGATGTCTTTAAACTTTATAGACTATGATGTCTTTAAACTGTCACGGACTATAATATCCTTAAACCTAATGGACCGCAATGTCCCTAAACTAAAACAATAGAGCCCAAATGCTCTTTTGTTGGATCTAAATGATCCTGTTAAGTAGATCTTAGTTTAAAATTAGACTAGCGTATCCTTAACAAACGTTTAAGTTGATCTTGATCTCAATGAGATTAACGATCCTTAAACCCAAACCAAACCCAAATCTAAGAAAATACGAATTTGGACTAATCCACGCCCTACGGGCGACAACATAAATTAGTCTCCGTATACAATCCATGGACAACCAAAAACAAAACAAATACACACGACAAGAAGTGACCATCTGGAGAAGGAGAAAGTGGTTACCGCGATGCGGTAGCGTAATTAACTGCAGGGGCTTGCGCTTGCAGGGAAGAGCGTCCCCACAATTAAAAACCCCTCACAATGAGGGGAAATCTGACGAAGTCTGCTACATCGGCCGTATCCGTCTAAACCTTCGATATATGGTGCCATAAGTCAACTTGGCATATTCGGAGAGGTGGATGGATAAATCTAAATAGTGTCTGCCCCCAAAAATTCAGGCCGGACTTCCCAACGTCCCGGTCGCGTTTTCGGCGGTAAACAGATTCTGGCACGCCCGGTGGGACCTTTTCCTCTTTCCACTCCACACTTCGTGTGTCGTGTTCGCGAACGATTCGCGGTTTGATATGGTTGCCCTTGGATTTGAGGTACTAAGATTTGTTGTCTTGCTCCGTACAGAAAAAGAAGATCAATGGCTTCTAACTGCTCCAGCTGCAACAATTGCAACAACTCCCACTCCGTCCTGTCTGGAGGAGTAACTTACGGGCCCCAAGCGGCCTCCATCTACGCAATGCCGGTTGAACAAGTGACACAGGCCACAACGGGATTGTTCTTCGGGACCATACTCCCACCAATGAGCTTTAACGCCCCAGTGCCATCGCAAGAAGCTCCGAAGAAGTCGGTCTTTGATTGACTTGCAACTACCGCGGCCCCTCTCAACGGGTCGCCCAAATCCAACGCCTTAGTCTTTAACAGACTGGGCCAAAAATCCAATGGGCCCATGAAGAAGCCCGCGATACCTGAGGGGTTTATCCTGAAAAGGATAGCCATCCCTGTTCCAGTAAATGAAATCGTCGGAGAGGCTTCTCCTGCTAAGGAGTCAGTCTTTGCAAGACTGACCGTTCTGGCTCCCGCTTCAGGCAAAGGCACTAAGGCTGCTTCCCCTGCCCAAAGGTCAGTCTTTGACAGATTGGACGTTTCTTCTCAGCGGACGTCAGTCTTCAATAGGCTAGCACCACCAATAACACATCATCAGAACAGGGGGCATGATAAGGCCACCCCCATAACTGAGCCAGTACCGTCTGCAAGACATGCTCGACGTCGCCACTGGCACCGAGTAAGGAAAGCTAGGGGCAGTTCCCCTTCTGGACTGACTCCACCAGCTTTGATGGTTGAAGTCGATGCTGCTGTTCCAACCGGGAACAGCTTTGAACCACTCAGGAGGGTCTGCAAGAATTCTCCGACCACTGTATTGAAAATATCTTCTCCACCTGTGGAGAATGTTACAAACTCGAAGTCGGAGCAGCCCCCTCAGCGGCTGTCTTCCAAAATCCACAAGGTCTGGCGGAGAGTCCAGGATTCTGTGATCGACAAGGACCATTCCCGTCGACAGAAGAAGTTGAAGACTCAACAGGAAGGGGACCATCCCTCTGCCATGCCACGCAAAGTATCGTCTGCTCAGGTGTCTACTGCAATAGCCCCCTCAACTTCAATCTTCCATAAAAAGAGGAGGGCGGGGAAGATCCCTATGTCTGCGACGAATCTCAAGGGCATTGAACCCAGACGCTCCAAGTTTGGGGGCATGGTGGTGCATACTGTTTATATGGCTTCCGGGAAAGAGGAGAGCCACACTTCCGGGAGTCATCGACCACTCACCCGATCCGTAACAAAGGCTTAAGAGCAACAATAGAAGCTCCAGGAGATACTGACAACCATGGCCGCACTCACCAGGCCAAAAGAAACCCGGAGACATCGTCAGAGCAGCGCCAAGAACAGGAAACCGATACTGAATTCCTCCAAAGAATGCTCGAGAAGAAAGACAAAGAGGCTGCGGAACAAGCGGCCAATATAAAACAAATGGAGCTTTTATTCCAAGATATGGTCAGAATGATGATACAGCCGGATCCTCCAGCCGAAGACCCTCCGATTATCCTTGAAGACGACAGAGGGGAGACATCAAACCCTCTTCCGGCTCTATCAACAGCCAAGGAAGAGACCATCTCTAAAGCCACCCTTGACGACTATATAGCTCAACAGATACGAGCTCATCAGGCGAGCGAAGCGGCCGGTCAAATCGTCAAGACTGGACGACCCTATCCGGGTTGGTACGATCAAATAAAGTACCCGCCATGATATACGATCCCTAAATTCCATGTGTATAAGGGGACGGGTAACCCACACCAGCACGTTGCTCAGTTCAGGGCTCTGTGCAGTAATACTGGGGGTGATGACAAACTGCTGCTTCACCAGTTTGTTGGCAGCTTATCGGAGACAGCATTTGAGTAGTACTCTGAGCTCCCGAATGACTCCATTAAGAAATTTGCAGAAATGGAGCTACTATTTACACAAAGGTTCGCAAGCGCCAGCGAACGCATCCCAATCACGGCGTTGATCAATGCCAGGGTGAAGCCAGGCGAAACATGGGTTCAGTATGCGATACGGTGGCGGAACCTATGGTCGAAGTGCGAATAGCGCATAGAAGAGGCCCCTGCAGTGGGCTTATTTGTGGGAACCCTCAATCTGCAGGCGACCATATCTCAATCCATGATCTTCAAGCCGAGCACCTTTCAGGCCTTGATTGACAAGCTGGCCCAAATGGACCAGATGGGCTATAGGTCTTTCCCTTCAAAGGCGGATTTTCGAAATGAAAAAGGCAAAGGGAAAGCGACCTTTGTTGCCAATACTCAACAACAGCCGAGTGAGCCGAAACCAGCTGCTCGCCAAGGCAACAAGCGGCGACCCCTCGATGAGAAGTTAAGACGTCCTTACTCATTTTCCCAAGATAAAACAAAAAGACTGTTCGAACTGGCAGTGCACAACGGGCTCATCACTCTGCCGGATCCAAGACATCCGTCGCAACCTGGTGACGTTAACCATCCTAACCATTGTCCCTACCATAGAGTAATGGGTCACTCACTTGAAGATTGCTACGTCTTCAAAAACTGGGTTGAAGACCAATACCAGCAAGGCAAATTCACGTTGTCTGAAAACTGGAAGGTGAACCCGCCACAACCACATGCTCCGAAAAAGATAGACATGCCGGGGGCATCGTGCTCATTCATAGAGGAAGCTCTATGGGAAGTTGTTCTTTCGGCAAAAACTAAAAGAATGCTGAAAGATCTTCAAACATGTCCGGCAATCAGGTGGAAAAGCCCGCAAGAGCCGGAGATCATCGATGGGATGTTGAAACCACTCCCAACATCGGATGGGCAAAACACTCAGGCCCAGCCGTCAAAGTCTTCAAAGAAAAAGAAGAAGACCAAAAAGCCCACGCAGTCTGACGACAAGCGCACGGATCTAAAAAAGCATATTGACGCGCTGGAGGAATACAACCAGAAGGCGCGAACCCCAGTCACGCTTCAAAAGTTTCTCAATCACATCCTTGAAAGTGAAGATAACGACAATAATGAGGGAGACGACTCGTCAGAGGAACCCGAAGATTATGTGGCAAGTTGCCACATGATCTCTCATTCATCGCTAAGTAACAAAGAAGCTCACTTGGCATTAGAAGATAACGTAGATGAACTGGGGGCAGGAGCAGTGCCAAAATCCTTGGATTATATGACAAGGTCTATCAAGGGGAAACCTACTTGTTCATAGAGCATCCGGCGAAACTTCGCCTCAAAGCTACTATGGACCGAAAAGTCCGTAAACTAGAAATTTGCTTCAAATACGGCAACAATGGACCGTAATGTCCTAAAACTGGCGATGGACCGAAACGTCTCTAAAAATACTACAAACCGAAGCATCTTAGGGCTGACCCGAAAAAAACGGTACGTCCATAAGTAAAATGGGCACGGATGAAAACCCGAAAAGGCTCCGTAAGTAAAAACAGTAAGGCTACCGGCGAGTTTATGAAAACCCGAAAGGGCGTAATCTCGTTAAAAGACACTTGTAAGGTCCTCTCGACTTTGTAAGGAGAAAACTACCTGCGTGAGATCCATACGACTCACAAAGGAGCAACACACTTAGGGATCCCCACAATTCCTAAGGAGAAATTACACGTACGAGATCCTCATGACTCGTAAGGAGAACACTCTTATGAGACCCTCACGGCTCATAAGATTCAAAAGGCTTAAGTTACAAGGATCTGAACCTGTTCTTAAGCCATCACCTTTCCCAGATTGTCCTACAAGCGGTTTAATACTTACCCTTGTATACAATCCACGGGCACAAATAATCATTTCCTTGCCGAGTCCCACCAACGACGAGGAATGCCCTCATTTGATGAACAAACACTTGTAGGTCCTCCCGATTTACAAGGAGAAAACACTCTTGCAAGATCCTTACGACTTACAAGAGAACATACACTTAGGAATCTTCACGATTCCTAAGGAGAAAAGACACCTACGAGATCCTCACGACTCCTAGGGAGAAACACCTTTATGAGACCCTTACGGCTCATAAAGTCAAAAGCCTTAGTCGACAGGACCTTAACCCTATTTGCTAAGCCACCTTTGTTCGAACCGACAAAGGCAAATGATGATGCGCTTCGGCAATATCCCAGTTGTAGCGATACTAATGCCTAAATCGGTATCAAATTCCAAGTCCTTTCATGGCAAATGATGATTCATTCTTGGCAACATTCCAGTCGCAGCGATACTAATGCAAGATTGGTATCAGATCTTGAGTTCCATACTCGGAAAAAAAATGCATATGAAATAGCCGAAATGTTTGGGCAACTCGCAATAAAAATCAGCGAGTAAAATATATGCATACAAAAATAGCCGAAATGATTGGGCAACTTGCAATAAAAAGCAGCGAGTAAAAAGAAAAAAAAGCTGAAATGATTGGGCACCGCGAAATAGAGCCGAAATGATTGGGAAATCGCGACTTTCACGATATAAAAAGCTGAAATGATAGAGCATCGCGGAAAGAAGTAAAAAAATGAAAGAATGAAACTTTTTCCCTGCAGGTAAGTCCATATTGACCCCTGTATACAATCCATGGGCATAAACGAAAGGGAACCACATGTCCCAACAAACTCTGTTAAAGGGAAAAGTCGGATATCGATAGCAACATCTGCATCTCAGAAGACCAAAAACGGCGTTTCTCCTCGGTCCAGCAGGGCACAGACGCGACACAACAAAACGGTGCCATGGCAAAGTCCCTAGTTCCAAATCTTAACGGCAACATCTATAGCCTAAAAATCAGCATGACGTTCCTTCTCAACCCCAGCAGGATGCAGACGTAACGTCAACAACCGACCTCAGGGTCGCAACCAATCGGAGCCACGGCAAAGTCCCTAGTTCTAAATCTCGACGGCCACGTCTACATCCTAGAGAACAATAACGGCGCTCCTCCTCATTCCAGCAGGATTCGGATGCGACATCACCAATCGGAGCCACGACAAAGTCTTCAGTTCCAAGACTCTACGGTTCACAGACAACCTAGCGTCATCCAATGACCTCGTCATGGAAACACGTCATCAAATGACCCCATCATGGAAACACGTCATCTAGGCTCAGTTTGGGAGCCTCGATGAGTCATGACTACTCCGCGCTGGTGTGAGATGATCTCCGATAGTCTTTTCAGGTCTCATTTGAGTTGCCGTCAAGACCCTGAAGCAAGGGATTTTCCTTGGTTTCATTTGTTGACATTGTGCCCGCAATATTGCGTCAAATGTCGCGGTTGTCTCTGGGTTTTCCGTGAACCGTCGAGATTTGGAACTAGGGAACTTTTCCATGGCTTCGTTTGCCGACGTCGTATATTCTTACAGGGACACTGATTTCTTTGTGGGTCGACGTGAATCTAGATGCTTTCGTTAAGGACGTTGATTTCCCTGAATCGAGGTTTTTGCCAAGGACATTGATTTCCTCGGAGTTAAGACGAATCGAGAGATTCCTGCAAAGACACTGATTTCCTTACGGGTCGACGCGAATCGAGATGCTCTCATCAAGGACGCTGATTTCCCTGAATCGAGGTTTTTGCCAAGGACATTGATTTCCTCGAAGTTGAGACGAATTGAGAGATTCCTGCAAAGACACTGATTTCCTTGTGGGTCAACGCGAATCGAGATGCTATCGTCAAGGACGCTGATTTCCCTGAATCGGGGTTTTTGCCAAGGACACTGATTTCCCTGGGGTTGAGACGAATCGAGAGATTCCTGCAAAGACACTGATTTCCTTGCGGGTCGACGCGAATCGAGATGCTCTCGTCAAGGACTGTTGGAGATAGTGCCCTCATAGTCAATTATTGGATCGCAGGTACGTGATTGCAATGATTGCGGAGGACCTATACCGGTAGGACAGTCTTTCTCGAGATGATAGTATGCTATCTGGTTTATCTTTATCAGTCGTGTACATGTTCAGGTGACTGATTACATGTTACACTTTGATAGAGCCCTTAGGATCTTGCTTTACTACCAACAGTATGATGGCGATCATATACGTGAGAGTTGGGTAGTTTATCAGCATATCCTTAATTGTGGTCCCTAGTCGTGGGAGTTTCGAGACAGGGCATCGATACTCCGGTGTAGACTAGTGTATACAGTCGAGACCCCGACGAGGGGCGGTGGCCGGTCTCACAAGCCACTGGTGTCAGTTGGATCATCTAAGATGTATACAGGTGCTCATTGGGTTATGAGTACACCGGACAGGACTCGCCGGGAACCTGCTAGTTGGTATTATACATATCGTCAGATAGCAGTTCCCTGGTTACATGTGTACAGGTTAGTTCATCGACCTGAGGTCGTCATTTGTCTCGTGTGAGTTCCCACCGTGCTTTGATTTCTACCCTACCACGGCTCAAAGGAGTCGTGCAAACAGGTAGTTTTTGGGTACAGTCCCGAGCCATATGGAGGCACGTGAGCGGATCAGCAGGGGATTCGTCTCTCCCGGTATTGGGGGCGAGATCGTGCTGTGTCTAGGAGAGCCATTACACATAGCCCACGGCCGTGGCAGGAGATTTACTGGTAGGTACTCCAGTAGTATCTCAGGGTGTTATTGGGCTACACTCCGAGACGACTTATACTGCTATTGGGGGTCTGACGTTACTAGCCCCCTAGGCAGATATGCGATACTCATAGACGAACGGACCGGACTGTATATACATTGTCACTGTTAGGCTCAGTAGGGTTTCCGGATGAGTTCGCTCATCGGCCTCCCTTGAGGTCAGTCCATGGGCAGCCGTTACGTATTGCTAGTGCCGCTGACGGTTTGTGGTTAAACCCACTACCAGGGTACTGACGAGTCATTAGAGTCCCCCACAGACAGTTTCCCAAGTTCGGACGAAACGTTGTAGAGGCCGTATGGTTTTATGGCAGGGTTCGGAAAATGCACGTGCGTTTACGCACGTGTCAGTTTTCGGGCAGATGATACTGGTCGGCTTTGGTTTAAGCCGGATCCGAGTATTATATTGAGTAGATATAATATCTTTCTCTCAGTTGCATTTGTATTCAGTCGTAATACAAATGCGGGTATATTTATACAGTTACGGGGTTATCCTGAAAGTCGTTTCAGGATCACTTTTGGAAGTTGCCAGTTTCCAGTTTTCTATCAGCCGTCTTTTAACATTCGGTTAAAGACGGATTTATCTTTTCTTGAGATGAGTGTGGAAATTTCTAGAAGTTTCTAGAAGAGGTGACTAGGTTAAATGGTGTTGGATTTTCATTGGTTGCTTTTGGTGTGTTCACAGTTTGTGTTCACACTTGAGATATTTGTTTGTGTTCACACTTGAGATATTTGTTTTGTGTTCACACATGATATTTTCATATGGTCACCCCCCTTCTCCTACACTCACCCTCCTCCTCCCTATATATGGCCGGCCCTCTCCTCTCTCTCTCTCTCACTTGAGGTTTTCATTTGGTAGAAAAAGATTATTATAGTTTTCGGTGTATGGAATTTCACAGCTCATTTCATTCCATCACCCGATTCCCACGGCAACTTCATTAACCGTTCGTCCATAGCTTTGGACGGAACGAGACAAAGTCTTCTACTCATTCTCTACATCATTCTTGGTCGTCTCTTTTAGCAAACTTGACGACCGAGTTGCCTCGAGTCAGAGGCGGGAGCCCGTTTAAAGAATCGTTGACGTGGTGCCACCTGGACGAGAAGATCGGAGATCGACGAGATCGGAGCAGCCGCAACGGAGCGTGGGATGATGGTTAAAGAACGAAGGACTCGGATCGTTCGGTATAACCTTTCTACACTCTTTACAGTTTGTTAGTTTAGCAATAATGGCAGATCCGGGTTAAAGTATACGATAGCGCCAGTTAAAAAGTTTTTGTTCCGCATTTGGCGTCTGTAGACGGCCGGGGCGCTACCGTAGACTTACAGTGGTATCAGAGCCTCACCATTTTGCTATACTAACTTGTGCTAACGCGTTTAAAACATCGATCGAACCGGATATCGAAAAACACAATTTTCAAGCTTCACAGTTTCTGTCGATTTTAAATGATGTTCTAAAATTATTCTACATATCTCAGAAAACTGTGCAGGGTTTTATTAGAACACCGTCCAAATTTGGGATCATGATTCGACAAGACTGCCGCGGAAACGCGGCCAAACCCATGGTTTGGCCGCGGATCCGCGGCCATTCTGTGTCATCATGCCCCCAAATTTGCTCAGTAGGTTCTTCTCTGGAATTTGTGGTTTTTGGTATATATCTTTTGGGCCCAGATTTTGTTACTGTTCACCAGTTGTTTGTGGGGCCCACTTTGTGATATTTTGTCGATCGAAATTTAAACATGTTAGTTTACAGTGCTTACATTATATCTCCGACCGGGAATGTCATTTGATCGGTAAACCGCGTCCAATTGCTATAGTTCTTTTAGATGGGTTTGCGAACGTGACATTCGCGTTGATGTTCTGTGTTGTACTGTGATGTTGCGGTTTTGTCGTGGTGGATAGCAGTGTGCATGGTAGTACAGTTTGAGTTTATTTGTACATTTGATATTGCGGGGCGAGCGTCCAACATGTGGACTGCCGTCACTGCCTGTTGTATAATATTCTTTTGGGGCACGACCAGGTTGCGGTCGATGTACCTGTTGTACTATTATTTATTACTGTACTAGGTTTTGCCCCGCGACGGGGTGAACGGATAGCCGGGTTCTGAGGGGCAACGGGTCCGCATCTCATGGCTTTGAGAGGCAGAGGGGCCCCACTCTAGAATTGGCAGACTATTCGCCGCACTCGTAGGGGGTACAGGTTGACCCAAGGAGGGGTGCCCAAGATTACCGGATTCCGTGAAGTGCTGGGTGGTCCATTCACTTTGCTGTAGGGGGCTGCCTCGCTTCAGGTTTTGGCGGGTAACTTGCCGCACCCGTAGGGGTCTAGGTTTCATTGCACAGGCTATCCACACGACAGGGGAACGTCGGGTTTCAGCAGCGGCTCTGTGAAACCCGGGGATCCCAGATTATCTGTATTGTTCTGTGATGCTTATTACTTTTCTGTAATGTTGCATAATATCACGCCTGGAGCGATTATTGTATATTGGTTTATATACTATTAGATGTTGTATATGTTTTACACCCGTGCTAGTCCAGTCCTCGCTCTGTCGTTAGTTAAGTAACCTAACGGGTGATGACGGGACCCAGTGACGAATGCGGATGGCATATACGTACATTTTATTTTCGTTCTTTTCTGGTGTGATGATTGATGGGACTGCGTTGATTCTGATCAATGCAAAGTAAAGCAAACCTGTTTTCAGTTGTTGGAACAAATTTAAAAGGTGTTATTGCAAAGACGTTTCCTTTTGTTTTGCATAGCGGTATTCAGTGGAATATCCTGCACCTCATTCGACGGGGCAAGGGCCGATATCCCTTCACCGGGACTGACCCCTTGGGCAGAAGTTTGCGTCGGGGTAATAACTACACTATAGTCGATTACAAGTTGCTTTGCATCGCGGTATTCAGTGGAATATCCTGCACCTCATTCCACGAGGAAAGAGCCGAGATCCCTTCATCGGGAATGACCTCTTTAGCAAAAGGTTTTCGCCACTATATTTTAAAAAGCTATCAGGTTCCTTCAGCGATATCAAGTTCATTACGTTAAAGGTTTTTTCGCCAAAAACCAGCCGTAGCCCTCCGTCACTTCTTTTGGGTATTCAGTAGTATTCAAGCTATGCATTTTAGCTAAAGTTAAGGCATAGTGTTTGGTAGCTGCTGGGTATTCAATTGTTGCATAGATAGATGAGTTAGTTTGGGACAGTCGTTCTGCCGATTGGCCAAAGTCAGGGGCATGTGCGGGTGGGTTCAAATTGACAAGATAGTAACGGGTAGAACTTGGCATGTGACTTATAACATTTTGACCAAAGCCAAGGTTATAAGAGTATGGGGCAAAAATCTTATCGGGAGTTTCTAAAGAAACTGAAACTTGCCAAGTATGCGCATACCTTCTGGAGTATGAGTAACGTGGATGCATTCCATCACGTTATCATGCGATGAGAGTTGGATCCCGATTCCCACTGATGAGTTGGTTTACTCTTCGGGTGATCCCGATTGATTCTTCTTTCAGGTTTGGAGGAGAATTTGACAGGACAGTGGGAGGTTTCCGGATTAGATAAAGTGATAACCATTCTGATCTAGGTTAGAGTGCACGCAGAGTGTTTCTTTTCTCTCTCTCTTTGGCAGCGACCTTTGACCGACCCTAGACTATGACTCAGTGACCAAGTTGACCGAACCTTCTTAAAATACTGGCTTTTGGATTGTCCGAGTTGCATAAGTCATTGCCACTCCTTCTTCTACCCTTTGAATTTCTCAGAACACCCGTATTACTACGGACATCCACTTCCATTGGATAGATCCATCGTATGGTTATATACGAACTCGAAGGGACTTCTTTGAGGATGGATCCAGGTTCAGGAGAAATAGAATTGGTTTATTCAGTTGTCTTTTATTATCACCTTCTCTCAGGTTGCGAGGGCTCCTTGGTTTAGGAGAGTACACCTATTACGCTTATTGGATAGTCTTATTCCAAACCATAGGCTGGTGCCGAAAGGTAGGGAATGAAGAAGACCAATTAGCCTAAGTAGGGTGTGTAGAAGGCAATATATAAAGACAAATTAAAGGGATTAGAAAGAGGGCAAAGTAAATTGCGACTGATATCATTCACGACCAAACCGTGTGCTTCATCGCCACTCCTATTTCACCTTTAATAGAATAAGGTATTATTCAGTTGTCTTTTATCATCACCTTCTCTCAAGATGTGAGTACTCCTTGGTTTAGGAGGGTACACCTATTATGCTTACTGGATAGTCTTCTTCCAAACCATAGGCCGGTGCCGAACGGTAGGGAAGGAAGAAAACCATTTAGCCTAACGAAGGTGCACAGAAGGTAACGACTAAAGACAAATAAAGGGATTTGGAGAGAAGGCAAAGAAATATACGGTTAAAGTCATGAATTGGATTATGGAAGAGGCATTACTAGGAATACCAGGATACCCCTACGAAACATTTTCATGTTTCAGTGCATTGTTAAAGAAAAACTATTTTCCCGATTAGATACTTACTCCAAGGGTATGTATTTACCAGGTTTCATTCTCATATCTGTATGGTTTTACAGATGATGAGTGGGAGTAAGTTATTGGGAATTAGGTAATTATCCTCATTATATCGGAATTCGTTGTAATTGGTGATATTTGAGGAAATCGCCAGGGTACAGTTTTCAACCTACGAAGCACAGGTTTTGAGTTATTCAACTCAGCGGACTTATACAGAGTATTGTATGTTGTCCAGTGTCCATCAGGACAAAGGGGTAGGTCCTCGTACTTTATTCTATTTACTTATGACTTCTCTAGTTTCTTAGACAAGTGTTTCGTAGAAATACAAGGTCTAAGTTTTGAGAAGTTGTGGGTATAAGAATAAAGTAGAGAACCAGATGTCACAAATATCGGGATTCTTCAAAGAGATCGAAGATATAGATTCTTGTGATTGGTATTCAGATGATAGTAATGATTTTGAGAAACTTGTTTCTCTTTCAGGTTACTCATAATTGGAAGGATTCCTAAGTTGAGTAATGCTGATCAGCCTCTCTCCATTAAGATGATATGCACTGGAGACAGCTGCATGATTAGAATATGGTTCCAATTAAATAAGTGCCAAAGTTTCTATATTGGATATAGAATGGATTATACCTTATAAGATATTAAGGTACGTGGAGTTGTCCAGCTTATGCTTAAAACCAGACTCTGGATAACTCAGGGCACGTTTCTGTAATGGCTGCTTGTGGGTTGACCCTGGCTATGACGAGGGTTGATATTCTACCATTTGGAAGATCAATAGTGATATTGTTCTTGACTCGCCACAGTTTTAGTAAAATGGACTTTTTCAGAAAACAGTAGTGGGAGTATGGTAGAACTGGAAGTGATTCCAGAACCGCAAACGATTACGGAAAATTTAATAGGACCTATATATTCAATCAGGTTTGACATTCCATTAGCCACTCCGCAGATACGGTGGGTAACCTCAGACACCCGAGAGGTACTTCGGTAGCCTCAAGGACGGTGACAGGGAAGTTCTTATCTACCCAGACTTGACACTACTGTTGTTCCAGGCTATGAGACCCGGTAGGAGGGTTGTCGTAGTCAGTGGGAGCAGCGGAAGCATAGTGGGCAAGATGCTTATATCTATTTATAGACTTGAGCAGTTATAGCGGAGATAGATCATCTAATTTTGATGTGACAGTCATGGGTTTGACTTCATCAGAATAGGGGATGGATCTGTTAAGAAGGTAGTAGGGTGTGATGTCATGGTATCTGGATGACATACAGAGAGTAGGAAGTAAAATTCCTATACTACGATCGGTTATACTGTGGTCGTTACACAGTTGTTTCTCCAGACAGGATATGGATATAATATTTGACATTCTGGTTTCTGGATCTATGGTTTTAGATCTAGATTTGGGTAGTTTCCCAATGTGGGTACTTTGACAGATATTCTAATAGTTTTTAGAATAGTTGACTCCTAGCATGGTGGTGTACCTGCAGGTGATGGAGTCACCCTCTCTAAAGGTGTCATATAGACTAAAGGGGAGAGGGCTGTGCATGATTGACAGATCACTTGCTTAGGCAATTGAGTCAATCGTGAGGTGTCAAGTACCACACCAGATGTTGTTTTTGCACTAGATGCGATAAGTTTGTATTAATCCAATCCTGGAGAGACATAAGGAAGCAGTTTTAGAACATAAGTGGATGTTATACGGATTTGATGACGGCAGCCTCCTTCGGGAGACGATTATCATTCCAGGCTTCAAAGGTGACGTGGATGACAGAGTGATTGTCAGAGTTTTAGTTTTCCCTCTGACGAGGGACAGTATTATGGACAGGTGGTCCAAGAGGATACTGTGGGTGGCATGGTGCCGGATACTGATTAGGTTCAGTGATCGATACAGTCTAAGAAGTTTGGATTTGGAGTTCATTTATGAACTAGGTCCCATCAGATATCTAGACATATTCTAAGACAGGTATTACTCGATTCGGGAGATGGCTTTCTCCGCGAACTTGAGATTTAGAGAGATATAGAAAGAAACATCTAGGTGGATCCACTCACTGAGGCTATTTCTCGAACACAATAGTTTTACAGACGGGCTTTGTGAAACTGATTAGTAGAGGAGTTGGATGTTCGGTTTCACACGGGCTGTGAGTAGTCGACATCGCAATAATTAGCCTTGAGTGCAAGTGGGAGATTGTTGGAGATAGTGCCCTCATAGTCAATTATTGGATCGCAGGTACGTGATTGCAATGATTGCGGAGGACCTATACCGGCAGGACAGTCTTACTCGAGATGATAGTATGCTATCTGGTTTGTCTTTATCAGTCGTGTACATGTTCAGGTGACTGATTACATGTTACACTTTGATAGAGCCCTTAGGATCTTGCTTTACTACCAACAGTATGATGGCGATCATATACGTGAGAGTTGGGTAGTTTATCAGCATATCCTTAATTGTGGTCCCTAGTCGTGGGAGTTTCGAGACAGGGCATCGATACTCCGGAGTAGACTAGTGTATACAGTCGAGACTCCGACGAGGGGCGGTGGCCGGTCTCATAAGCCACTGGTGTCAGTTGGATCACCTAAGATGTATACAGGTGCTCATTGGGTTATGAGTACACCGGACAGGACTCGCCGGGAACCTGCTAGTTGGTATTATACATATCGTCAGATAGCAGTTCCCTGGTGACATGTGTACAGGTTAGTTCATCGACCTGAGGTCGTCATTTGTCTCGTGTGAGTTCCCACTGTGCTTTGATTTCTACCCTACCACGGCTCAAAGGAGTCGTACAAACAGGTAGTTTTTGGGTACAGTCCCGAGCCATATGGAGGCACGTGAGCGGATCAGCAGGGGATTCGTCTCTCCCGGTATTGGGGGCGAGATCGTGCTGTGTCTAGGAGAGCCATTACACATAGCCCATGGCTGTGGCAGGAGATTTACTGGTAGGTACTCCAGTAGTATCTCAGGGTGTTATTGGGCTACACTCCGACACGACTTATACTGCTATTGGGGGTCTGACGTTACTAGCCCCCTAGGCAGATATGCGATACTCATAGACGAACGGACCGGACTGTATATACATTGTCACTGTTAGGCTCAATAGGGTTTCCGGATGAGTTCGCTCATCGGCCTCCCTTGAGGTTAGTCCATGGGCAGCCGTTACGCATTGCTAGTGCCGCTGACGGTTTGTGGTTAAACCCACTACCAGGGTACTGACGAGTCATTAGAGTCCCCCACAGACAGTTTCCCAAGTTCGGGCGAAACGTTGTAGAGGCCGTATGGTTTTATGGCAGGGTTCGGAAAATGCACGTGCGTTTACACACGTGTCAGTTTTCGGGCAGATGATACTGGTCGGCTTTGGTTTAAGCCGGATCCGAGTATTATATTGAGTAGATATAATATCTTTGTCTCAGTTGCATTTGTATTCGGTCGTATACAAATGTGGGTATATTTATACAGTTACGGGGTTATCCTGAAAGTCGTTTCAGGATCACTTTTGGAAGTTGCCAGTTTCCAGTTTTCTATCAGCCATCTTTTAACATTCGGTTAAAGACGGATTTATCTTTTCTTGAGATGAGTGTGGAAGTTTCTAGAAGTTTCTAGAAGAGGTGACTAGGTTAAATGGTGTTGGATTTTCATTGGTTGCTTTTGGTGTGTTCACAGTTTGTGTTCACACTTGAGATATTTGTTTGTGTTCACACTTGAGATATTTGTTTTGTGTTCACACATGATATTTTCATATGGTCACCCCCCTTCTCCTACACTCACCCTCCTCCTCCCTATATATGGCCGGCCCTCTCCTCTCTCTCTCTCTCACTTGAGGTTTTCATTTGGTAGAAAAAGATTATGATAGTTTTCGGTGTATGGAATTTCACAGCTCATTTCATTCCATCACCCGATTCCCACGGCAACTTCATTAACCGTTCGTCCATAGCTTTGGACGGAACGAGACAAAGTCTTCTACTCATTCTCTACATCATTCTTGGTCGTCTCTTTTAGCAAACTTGACGACCGAGTTGCCTCGAGTCAGAGGCGGGAGCCCGTTTAAAGAATCGTTGACGTGGTGCCACCTGGACGAGAAGATCGGAGATCGACGAGATCGGAGCAGCCGCAACGGAGCGTGGGATGATGGTTAAAGAATGAAGGACTCGGATCGTTCGGTATAACCTTTCTACACTCTTTACAGTTTGTTAGTTTAGCAATAATGGCAGATCCGGGTTAAAGTATACGATAGCACCAGTTAAAAAGTTTTTGTTCCGCATTTGGCGTCTGTAGACGGCCGGGGCGCTACCGTAGACTTACAAGGACGTTGATTTCCCTGAATCGAGGTTTTTGCCAAGGACACTGATTTCCCTTGGGTTGAGACGAATCGAGAGATTCCTGCAAAGACACTGATTTCCTTGCGGGTCCACGTGAATCGAGATGCTCTCGTCAAGGACGCTGATTTCCCTGAATCGAGGTTTTTACCAAGGACACTGATTTCCCTGGGATTGGTTGACTTGTTTCTGAGACAGATTCATTGGATGGCGTATTTTCGAGACGGGGTCATTTGATGACGTGTTTCCGCGATGGGGACATTTGCTGACGTGTATCCGAGACGGGGTCAATCTCAAGTAAAAAGCAACATGGAATATCCCTAACGCTTGCTCTTTCGACGGTAATATCACCTGGAAGATTACTTGAAGACGTCTTTTCTAGCCCCCGAAGGGATCAGAGAAACGACAGTCGCGGAGTTACCCAAACAACAAGATTGCATATCGGGGAATATATCGGCCAACGCGACGGTGCGACGGGTAAAAAAAACCTTAGTACCACAGACCCTAACGGACTTCTATTAGCAGGAGTTAACTATGATGTTAGGAAACCCTTGTGAGAACTTCTCAATTCGTCTCGACTTGTTAGGAAATTAGTGTCCTTGCGAGAACTTTTCGATTCGTCTCGACTCGTAGGTCAAAGCCTTAGGCAATTGGGATAAGGACCTATTTCCTAAGCACTGGGGCCCTGCAAGTTGGTCAAAGATGGACTATTCTATACTATTCAGGGGCCACACTCTCCAAAGTCGAATCTCGACAAGGAGGGAAACAACCACTTACGAATCCTCTCGACTTGTAAGAGGGAAAAATTCTCTTGTTTGATCCTTACGACTCTAAGAGAAAATGCACTTAGGAATCCTCATGATTCCTAAGAAGAAAAGATACCTATGGGATCCTCTCGACTCGTAGGGAGAAAATCCTTTATGAGACCCTCATAGCTCATAAAGTTGGAAAGTCTTAGGCGGCAGATCTGAACTTGTTTCTTAAGCCATTGCTAAATATCTCGATTCAGGGAAATTAGCGTTCTTGACGAGAACATCTCGACTCACATCGACCCGTAGAGAAATCGGTGTTTTTGCAGGAATCTCTCAATTCGTCTCGACCCCAGGGAAATCAGTGTCCTTGGCAGAACCTCTTGATTCAGGGAAATCAGCGTCCTTGGCGAGAACCTCTCGATTCGTTTCGACCCACAAGGAAATCAGTGTCTTTGCGAGAATCTCTCGATTTGTCTCAACTTGTGAGGAAATTAGTGTCCCTACGCATAAAGAAAACTCTCTTATGGGATCCTTACGATTCTCAAGAGAAATCGCATTTAGGAGTCCTCACGACTCCTAAGAAGAAAAGACACCTACGGGATCCTCTTGACTCGTTAGGGAGAAAGGTCTTTATGAGACCCTCATGGCTCATAAAGTTGAAAAGTCTTAGGTGGCAATTCATAGCCCTGTCTCCTAAGCCATCACTGCCCTGCAAAGAGGTCAAGATGGACTATCCACGGGCCACACTCTCCCAAGTCGAATATCGACAAGGGGGAAACAACCACTTACGAATCCTCTCGACTTGTTAGGGAGAAAATTCTCTTGTGAGATCCTTACGACCCTCAAGAGAAAACGCACTTAGGAATCCTCACGATTCCTAAAGAGAAAATACACCTACGAGATCCTCTCGACTCGTAGGGAGAAAAGTCTTTATGAGACCCTCACGGCTCATAAAGTTGGAAAGTCTTAGGCAAAATGTAATACCCTAATTCATTTATACCAGTTCTAGTTCATGTATTTCTTTATTTATGGTATTTTCCTGATTTATTGTGTTTTGGGTGCGAATAGTGTATTTGACATTTGTATTTGCATCCGACCCGACCCGCATGCTTGAAACCATTCTTAATTCATGTTTCTGATTTATCCTGACCTATTACATGGACTCATGCACTTTCATTTTAATTTATACATCTTGAATACTGGTATTTTATCTGGCATTTGCATTTTTACAATATAACATTTTAAGTCACATAAAATATTTTAAAAATACATTGCATGACCTGCATAATACCCCTAGCCCCGTGGTAGCATCCGCGCATCTTGTTCTAGTCCCGTTCAGTGAAACGGATTTGTTTGGATGGCTACGCGCACGTGCGTGCATCCGTTCTTGGGGGTATGCATTTTTCGTTATCCGGACATTCATTTTTTTTATTTTGGTCGACATGTATATTTTTCGTATTTTAAAACTGAATTTTAGACCCGACCCGGACATGTTTTGGACTATGTTTGTATTTACCAGAATATCAAATTTTATTTATATAATATTAATTTTATAAATTGATACAAATTAAAATTTAGTTAACTAATAAAAGATTTTTTAAATTTAAATCTAAACTAATTTTCTAACAAACTAACAACCCCTTTCTCTCTCTCTCCTCTGCATATATATATTTTTATATATTTTATTTATTTAATTTTTTCTTTCCTTATTTAATACACAGCCTCTTCTTCTTACTTCTTCTTCTTCTTCTTTCTTCTTTCTTTTTCTTGATCTTGTTTCTTGATTCCGGTGATCACCGCCGTAGCCGTGCTCGTCGCTGACGATCCGAGTGATCCAGTGAACGTACCTGACTTGCGTGATCCCCCTCGTGCGTTGTTTTCAACCGTTCCGTGTACCATGCGCGCGTCGCGACATTTCGCCGACGAAGGACTTTCCGTACACATCTGTTCTTGTTCCGTCTAAGCAAATTAATCTTGCTATATGCGATATAATTCATTATATACCTATTTAAATAAATATCACACCTGTATTTTAAATCAAGCATCACATGTTTCATATTACAGTCTTTCGACGTTCCGTTTACATTTGTATAGTGCATTTCAGATCTAGGGCATGCAAACCAATCTTAATTACATGCTACATTACTTTAGACGCATCTATTTTAATAATGAAATACCTGTATTTAAAATCATGCACCCCATATTTAGTTTTATAACTTTTCGATGTTCCGTTTGCATCCATTCATATCATTTCAGATCTAGGTCATGAAAACTTATCTTTTTACATACTATACTATCATATACTGTATCAAATTGAATAGTTACATTTCATATTGCTTAGTTATATGTTCTGCACTTGTTAGTTTATCATTTTACGATTATGTGATACCCGTTTGCATCCATATCATTTAAAATATATATCGTCGTAATATTTCTTATTATTATCTTTAATTAGTTTATAATCTGCATTTTATAATGTTATACATTTAAAAATATTATAGTTTACACATGAAACGTCGTTGAAAAGCGGATACGACAAATCTGAAATTTACTGTACACCTTACCTTATAAAATTCATTATAAATCATAAAAAAATCATTAGTATACGTTCTTTAGTTCGTTACGAATCTAACTCAGAATACTATAACTCTATGAAATATTTACTTGCAAAATAAATACTTTAAATAACATAAAATGCAAATGAAAATGTCTCTAAACTGCTGTCCAGGGAAATTCCAGCAGCAAACTTTCAATTTCGAATGTTCATAAATTTTTGTAGGAACAACCTGAGTTACTTCTATTTATAAAAATGAAAACTTTATTGAATTATATTTGTTTTAGTATAAGACACGTCCCTTTTGGAGAACGTTTGTTATTTTTAAGTTATTTTACAAATCAGGGTGACGCTGAATTTCTGAATGGAACTTTCTTGTGCATGGTTAATCCATACCACTTTTATAGTTATTAATCGGTTTGAATTTGTTATCCATGTTAATATTATTATATCAATATCTATTTAATAAATAATATTGCTTGTGTTTTAATATTCAGCAAATTTTACCGATTTACAGTTTTATAGTATCCGTCTATATCCGTACGGTTTATTACATATCTAGTTGCACGCCGAGACCATATTATTTCATGTTACTGTTGTATTAGTGCACCATGCTTGATAATTGTGCATTCTATATAGTCATGATGTAACCCTTGACAAAATATTTATGCATCCATGCTTTACCGTGCATCCGTACTTGCTACAGTTTTAGTATGAGCATCCGCTTGACACATGTGCACTACCTGTCATGACCTGATATACCACTACTTGATGTGACCTGATACACCACTATTTGACATGACCAGATACATGTACACAACCTGACATGACCTGATATATCACTACTTGACTTGATACCTGATCTTGTTACTGATGCCGACAAATCTTGACCTGTTGTCCCTACGGACATTTCCTGTTGTCTATACAGACAAACCTGTATCCGCTTGATCCTGTGTTGGCATTAGCTTCAGATTTATCAATACCTGACTTACACATATAACTTGGGGGTATGGGGAAATCAAGAATGTAGCCGAACGTAACTCAAAGGGCTATTACATCATGTTACGGTGGTCCCGTGGGGAATGAACGGGACATAGACTCACAGTCTATTACATCATTTTACCGTGGTCCCGTGGAGAATGAACGGGACATAGACTCACAGTCTATTACATCATTTTACCGTGGTCCCGTAGGGAATGAACGGGGCATAGACCGATGGGTTACGCTGAGGATTACATTCATTGATTTCGAATAACTTTAGAGTAGATCACACCGTGGGGAATGAACGGGGCATAGACCGATGGGTTACGCTGAGGATTACATTCATTGATTTCAAATAACTTTAGAGTAGATCACCCTATAGCACAATTTAGACTACTCACTGCACTTCACCTGTTTATATCCTGTTCACTGATTTATATTCATGTTACTGTTACTTGTTATTGATGACTTGTTACTGTTCATACTCATGCCTGCATGACTTGTTACCCCCAGATTATATTATTGTTGATATTATGACGCACTGACGTCTGGGTTTTGCATGGCCCAAATCCTCTACCTTTGTCGCAGGCTGATCAAGAGTATTTCCGCCGTCAGGCCGAGCAGTCAGGATCCTGTTAGTATCCAGTTAGTTATTTCTTTACTTTCTAGATGTTATTGTTACTTGGATTTATTGCTTCCGCATATTATTTCTTGACTCATTTATTCTGGCTCATGGACATGTACTAGATAGTTTATTTACTTTCCTGTTCTTGATATCTCTACAGCCGTAATGTGACTGTGGGGGGATTTTTCCTATCCACAGGTAGCATGGTTGGCTCTGTCACGTGCCTATCTTAGCGCATTCTGGGAAGCGGGGCGTGACAGGGTTTTTTTGGTATCAGAGCTATAGGATTTAGGTTAATCGGGTTTGATTCTTTTGTAGTTGGGTATTGGACCCAATACACGAATCAGAAAATCCGTGATTAGGAACATGTCCTGCCATATTGTTATCATGATTCTTGAATCATATCTTTCTCTTGACCCCTGTCCTGATGATATGCAAACAACTTTGCATCTCGAGTTGAAATTCTTTTGGTTCCCTATAGTTTCTTCCATCCTATTCCTTTGATTCTGATACTAGGATTTGGGCGACTTGAACGGAGTTATGTGATTGTTACTATGAACTGCAGTATGGTTACAATGCGGTACTCTATTTAAGTAACTTGGAGTCCTGGTCTTGTTTCATTTCCTTGTTTCATGGTCGTTCTATTACCTTGATTCTCTCCGTTTCATTACTTACCAGTTTATGTTTTGCAGATTTCTTGGTGACCGATACCGGCAGTTATGAAGTTGTCTTGGAAATTGATGGTCTCACTTTCCACGCTCACATTGATTGTAGGACAAAGAAAGTGATTTTCCAGATTCCTGGACATCCGGAGTTTGTTTTGTTGGAGGTAGCAGTTCTGTCGGGCTAGTCGAGTTTAGGGCTAGGCCGACAGGCAATGTTCTTTCGTCAATGGAAGTTGATAAGGAGGAAGCGCCAGCTGTAGTTTGAGAGTTCATAGACGTGTTCGAGGACATCTCGGGTTTACCGCCAAAACGAGATGTGGAATTCACGATCGATCTTGTTCCTGGTGCAGCGCCAATCTCAAGGGCGTACTATCCGATGGCACCAGTGGAGTTAGAAGAAGTCAAGAAGCAGCTTATCGAATTACTTGAGAAGGGTTGGATTCGCAGCAACAATTCACCTTGGGGAGGTCCAGTTCTTCTAGTAAAGAAGAAAGATGGCACAAGGAGGATGTGCATCGATTATCGAGAATTAAACCAGGTGACTATTAAGAACAAGTACCCGATCCCTCGTATTGGCGAATTGTTCGAGCAGCTTAGTGGGGCGAGGGTATTCTCGAAGCTGGATTTGCGGTCTGGATATCATCAGGTCTGAGTTAAATCAGAAGATATTTGCAAGACTGCGTTCCGAACTCGGTATGGACATTACAAGTATTTAGTGATGCCATTCGGAGTCACGAATGCACCGGCGATATTTATGGACTTGATGAACCGAATCTTTTCACCGTTCTTAGAACAGTTTATAGTGGTGTTCATCGATGATATTCTGGTCTACTCGAGGAGCATTGAAGGGCATGCGGAACACTTGAAGATCGCACTGCAGACATTGAGGCAAGAAAGATTATATGCAAAGATGAGCAAGTGCAAGTTTTGGCTTGAAGAAGTGAAGTTTTTGGGGCACGTCGTATCCGGAGATGGAATCGCCGTTGATCCCGAGAAGATTGCAGCAGTTCAAAATTGGCTGATTCCGAAGAACGTAGCAGAGATCAGAAGTTTTCTTGGACTTGCCGGCTATTACAAAAGGTTCGTGGATAATTTTGCCCGTTTGGCTGAGCCTTTAACCTAGCTTACGTGTAAAGAAGTACCGTTCGTATGGACGAATAGGTGTGCGTCAGCTTTTGAGGCGTTGAAGCAAAGATTGATAACCGCTCCTATTTTGACCGTACCATACGGTTCCGGAGGATTGGTGATTCACAGCAACGCATCTGGGAAAGGTTTGGGATGTGTTTTGATGCAGCATGGGAAAGTTATAGCTTACGCATCAAGGTAGTTGAAGACCCATGAGAAGAATTATCCAACTCATGACTTGGAGCTTGCAGCAGTGATTTTCGCTTTGGAGATTTGGAGACACTACTTACTGGGCGAAGGGGTCGAAGTATTCACCGATCACAAAAGCCTAAAGTATGTGTTCACATAGAAAGAGCTTAACATGAGGCAGCGTAGATGGTTGGAGCTGATGGCCGACTATGATCTTGATCTCAAGTACCATCCGGGGAAAGTTAATGTAGTGCCGGATGCGCTTAGTCGGTTGCCAGAAATTCGGATGTTGACTGTACAGAAGGAGCTTATGAAAGACTTTCGGAGATTCGAGTTGGAGATCATGCTACCGCATTCTTCAGGACAGTTGATGCAGCTGCAAGTACAGTCATCATTGATCGAGAGTATTAAAGCAGCGCAGTCGAAGGACCCAAGATTGCAAAGGTTTCGAGAACAGGTTGAAGCTGGACTTCGAACGGACTTGTTAATTCATGAAGATGGTTCATTGCGATATGGTAGCTGTTGGGGTAAAAATTTACACCCCGGTTGACCAAGTCAAAATCAAAGTCAACCCCAAGCCAAGTGGGCCCAAGCCCAGATCCAGTAGGCCCATGCCCGGATCGAGCCCGAACATGAAGCGGCCGGCCTCCCCCCATGCCAAGATAAAAATTTTGTAATAAATAATTTTGTTGTATTTATTTTATTTTATTTTTATGGACGAATGTAAGAAAAATAGGCATAAAGCCAAAATTTTGTAAAGCCCATGGCTTATGTGCAAAAAGAAATGGCACATGAGCCATGGGATAGGCAAAATGCCATTTTGTGAAGCCCAAGGGGCTATGTGTAAAATGTATGGCCTATAAAGGCAAGGATAATGAAATATCCCAATAACTTTTTCTCTCTCCAAAAAAGTTTCAGAGCTGAGCTCTTTCCTCCTTCTTCAAGGTTCCAAAACCTTCTTCTTTCTTTTGAATTAAATCAAGAGTTTTACTCTTCCTTTTTCAAAACTAAATAGTTTTCCACCACAAAACCCACAAAGGGGAACTTGGATCTGTCATCAGATCTTAAAAAGGAGAGATTTTGAGATTTCACATCTCTTGATCTTCAAGATCCAGCAAGCGACAGGAGGAAGAAGAAGAACCGCTTCCATTAAACCCAAAACACATTCAGGAGCCCGACTCCTCTCTGATTTCTCCTTTGAGAAATCCTTTTTTTCAGGCTAAAAGCCTCTTGTGCCTCTCCGGCGCGTAGCGCAAGTGCGCAAGGCGCCAGCGTGCCGACACGTGGCGCGCGCGCTTGCGCACCTGCGCGCTTGCGTAAGTGCGCAAGGCGCCCGCGTGCCGACACGTGGCGCGCGCGCTTGCGCACCTGCGCAAGGCGCCCGCGTGCCGACACGTGGCGCGCGCGCTTGCGCACCTGCGCGCTTGTGCAAGGCGCCCGCGTGCCGACACGTGGCGCGCGCGCGCGCTGAGCGCACAGCACCTAAGCGCACAGCGCCCAAGGTGCTGCCCTACGCATCCCTTGGATGCCTTTTCCCCCTCTTTTTATGTATATACATATACATATACATATGTATACAAATTCACACATATACATACTCCGCCACATTCTCCCTCTCCAAAAAATTTTCGGGCCGGGGCGCTGCCCTGAACCCCGCAAGGGGGCTGCTAGCCCCCTTGACCCCCAGCCCGCTATCCGGATAGCGGGACCCCCGTAAAAACTCTGCGTGGCTCCCAATATATCCAAAACCCCCTTTCAAAACAAAACACACGCACACTGCACATTGAGTTCGCATGAACAATTTAACCCGTTAATCGGAGGTTCCCTCGCCCCAAAGGCGGGGGGGGGAGGTAATTAACGGCAGCTTAGTCCGCGGCTGCCGGAGATTCGGATCCCCACAATCATTAAACCCCGGCCTACCCTAGGCAGGGGGAATCTGTAGTACGCCTGACAAGCGCTCGCGTATTCCCATCTCACTGGGGTGACGAAAAACACCCTACAGTAGCCGTTTGTGTGTGCCAAAAGGAGATATTCGCGAAGAAGTTATGAAGGAGGCATACAGTTCCGCGTATTCTGTACATCTAGGAGGCACGAAGATGTACAGCGATCTAAGACAACATTTCTGGTGGGAAGGCATGAAAAGGGATATTGCTCGCTTTGTAGCAAAGTGCTTGGTGTGTCAGTAAGTTAAGGCTGAACATCAAAGGGTTGCTAGTTTATTGCTACCACTTCCGATTCCTCAATGGAAGTGGGAACATATAACCATGGATTTCGTGACGGCTTTACCGCGGAGTCCAAAGGGCAACAATGCAGTTGGGTGATTGTTGATCGATTGACCAAGCCTGCTCACTTCATACCATTTCGAGTTGGTCAGTCAACGGAAGCGTTAGCAGAATGTTATATGCAGGAGATTGTGAGATTGCATGGAGTACCTGTGAGTATCGTGTCCGACCGTGACACCCGATTCTTCTCGCACTTCTGGAGGAGTTTACAGGAAAGTTTGGGGACGCGATTGAAGTTTAGCACAACTTATCATTCTCAGACAGATGGCCAGTCGGAGAGAATAATCCAAACTCTTGATAATATATTGAGAGCTTGCATGTTGGACTTCAAGGGTTCGTGGGATAATCATCTATACTTGGTGGAGTTTTCGTACAACAACAGCTTTCAGGCGACTATTCAGATGGCTCCATTCGAAGAATTGTATGGTCGCAAGTGTCGCTCACAAGTTTGTTGGGACGATATTGGAGAACGAAGATTGTTGGGCCTAGATTTGATCGTGCAAACCGTGGAGAAAGTTAATACTATCCAGAACTATATGAAGGCAGCACAAGATCGGCAGAAGTGTTGGGCCGATACATCGAGAAGACCTCTAGAGTTTGCTATTGGTGATCTAGTATTCTTGAAGATATCACATATTAGAGGAGTGATTCGTTTTGGGAGTCAAGGCAAGCTTAGTCCTCGATTCATGGGGCCTTTCGAGATTTTGGAGCGTGTTAGAGAAGTGGCTTATCGATTGGCGTTACCATAATTTTTAGCGAATGTTCATGACATGTTTCATATATCTCAACTCTGTAAGTATGTTCGAGATGAAGCACACGTACTAGATCATTCGGAGCTGACTGTAAGAGAGGATTTGACCTTTGAGGAACGACCGATGTCGATTGTTGATCGAAGAGAAAAGGTCTTTAATAGCAAGGTTATCCCTCTCGTACTTGTTTTTTGGAGAAATCGCTCGCATGGAGAATCGACTTGGGAACGAGAAGACGAGATCCGACAGAAGTTTCCACACCTATTCTTATAGTTTCTTGATTGTTTATCTTTCCTTGCTCTTGGAATTTCGAGAACGAAATTCTTTTTATAGTTGGGTATAATGTAATACTCTAGTTCATTTATACCAGTTCTAGTTCATGTATTTCTTTATTTATGGTATTTTCCTGATTTATTATGTTTTGGGTGCGAATAGTGTATTTGACATTTGTATTTGCATCCGACCCGACCCGCATGCTTGAAACCAGTCTTGATTCATGTTTATGATTTATCCTGACTTGTTACATGGACTCGTGCACTTTCATTTTAATTTATACATCTTGAATACTGGCATTTTATCTGGTATTTGCATTTTTACAATATAACATTTTAAGTCACATAAAATATTTTAAAAATACATTGCATGGCCTGCATGATACCTCTAGCTCCGTGGTAGCATCCGCGCATCTTGTTCTCGTCCCGTTCAGTGAAACGGACTTGTTTGGATGGCTACGCGCACGTGCGTGCATCCGTTCTTGGAGGTATGCATTTTTCGTTATCCGGACTTTCATTTTTTTTTATTTTGGTCGACATGTATATTTTTCGTATTTTAAAACTGAATTTTAGACCCGACCCGGGTATGTTTTGGACTATGTTTGTATTACCAGAATATCAAATTTTATTTATATAATATTAATTTTATAAATTGATACAAATTAAAATTTAGTTAACTAATAAAAGATTTTTTAAATTTAAATCTAAACTAATTTCCTAACAAACTAACAACCCCTTTCTCTCTCTCTCTCCTCTGCATATATATATATTTATATATATTTTATTTATTTAATTTTTTCTTTCCTTATTTAATACACAGTCTCTTCTTCTTACTTCTTCTTCTTCTTTCTTTTTCTTGATCTTGTTTCTTGATTCCGGTGATCACCGCCGGAGCCGTGCTCTTCGCTGACGATCCGAGTGATCCAGTGAACGTACCTGACTTGCGTGATCACTCTCGTGCGTTGTTTGGAACCGTTCCGTGTACCGTGCGCGCGTCGCGACATTTCGCCGATGAAGGACATTCCGTACACATCCGTTCTTGTTCCGTCTAGGCAAGTTAATCATGCTTCATGCTATATAACTCATTATATACCTATTTAAATAAATATCACACCTGTATTTTAAATTAAGCATCACATGTTTCATATTACAACCTTTCGATGTTCCGTTTACATTTGTATAGTGCATTTCAGATCTTGGGAAAGCAAACCAATCTTAATTACATGCTACATTACTTTAGACGCATCTATTTTAACAATGGAATACCTGTATTTAAAATCATGCACCCCATATTTAGTTTTATAACTTTTCAATGTTCCGTTTGCATCCAATCATATCATTTCAGATCTAGGTCATGAAAACTTATCTTGTTACATACTATACTATCATATACTGCATCAAATTGAATAGTTACATTTTATATTGCTTAGTTATATGTTCCGCACTTGTTAGTTTATCATTTTACGATTATGTGATACCCGTTTGCATCCATATCATTTAAAATATATATCGTCGTAATATTTCTTATTATTATCTTTAATTAGTTTATAATCTGCATTTTATAATGTTATACATTTAAAAATATTATAGTTTACACATGAAACGTCGTTGAAAAGCGGATACGACAAATCTGAAATTTACTGTACACCTTACCTTATAAAATTCATTATAAATCATAGAGAAATCATTAGTATACGTTCTTTAGTTCGTTACGAAGCTAACTCAGAATACTATAACTCTATGAAATATTTACTTGCAAAATAAACTGTTTAAATAACGTAAAATGCAAATAAAAATGTCTCTAAACTGCTGTCCAGGGAAATTCTAGCAGCAAACTTTCAATTTCGAATATTCATAACTTTTTGTAGGAACAATCTAAGTTACTTATACTTATAAAAATGAAAACTTTATTGAATTATTTTTGTTTTGGTATAAAACACGTCCCTTTTGGAGAACGTTTGTTATTTTTAAGCTATTTTACAAATCAGGGTGACGCTGAATTTCTGAACAGAACTTTCTTGTGCATGGTTAATCAATACCACTTTTATAGTTATTAATCGGTTTGAATTTGTTATCCATGTTAATATTATTATATCAATATCTATTTAATAAATAATAGTGCTTGTGTTTTAATATTCAGCAAATTTTACCGATTTATAGTTTTATAGTATCCGTCTATATCCGTACGGTTTATTACATATCTAGTTGCACGCCGAGACCATATTATTTCATGTTACTGTTGTATTAGCGCACCATGCTTGATAATTGTGCATCCTACATAGTCATGATGTAACCCCTGACAAAATATTTGTGCATCCATACTTTACCGTGCATCCGTACTTGCTACAGTTTTAGTATGAGCATCCGCTTGACACATGTGCACTACCTGTCATGACCTGATATACCATTATTTGATGTGACCTGATACACCACTATTTGACATGACTTGATACATGTACACAACCGACATGACCTGATATATCATTACTTGACTTGATACCTGATCTTGTTACTATTGCCGACAAATCTTGACCTGTTGTCCTTACGGACATTTCCTGTTGTTTGTACAGACAAACCTGTACCCGCTTGATCCTGTGTTGGCATTAGCTTCGGATTTATCAATACCTGACTTACACACATAACTTGGAGGTATGGGGAAATCAAGAATGTAGCCGAACGTAACTCAAAGGGATATTACATCATGTTGCTGTGGTCCCGTGGGGAATGAACGGGATATAGACTCACCGTCTATTACATCATTTTACCGTGGTCCCGTGGGGAATGAACGGGGAATAGGCCGATGGGTTACGCTGAGGATTACAATCATTGATTTCGAATAATTTTAGAGTAGATCACCCTATAGCACAATTTAGACTACTCACTGCACTTCACCTGTTTATATCATGTTCACTGATTTATATTCATGTTACTGTTACTTGTTATTGATGACTTGTTACTGTTCATACTCATGCCTGCATGACTTGTTACCCCCTGATTATATTATTGTTGATATTATGACGCACTGACGTCTGGGTTTTGCATGGCCCAGATCCTCTACTTTTGTCGCAGGCTGATCAAGAGTATTTCCGCCGTCTGGCCGAGCGGTGAGGATCATGTTAGTATCCAGTTAGTTATTTCCTTACTTTCCAGATGTTATTGTTACTTGGATTTATTTCTTCCGCATATTATTTCTTGACTCGTTTATTCTGGCTCATGGACATGTACTAGATACTTTATTTACTTTCCTGTTTTTGATATCTCTACAGCCGTAATGTGACTGTGGAGGGATTTTTCCTATCCATAGGTAGCATGGTTGGCTCTGTCACGTGCCTATCTTAGCGCTCTCTGGGAAGCGGGGCGTGACACAACATATCCTAACCCTGTTTCCTAAGCCATCGCTACCTACAAAGAGTTCAAGATGGAAAGCTATCTACTATCTACAGGCCACATTTGCTAAAATCGCATGCCAACAACACAGCAGAGGAAAGAAAGCGATAGTCGGAGATAAAAAAATGTGTCCTCTATTCATGAATTCAATTGAATACGAAATACATCATATAAAATAAAAAATGGAATGAATACATGTTATTCATGAAGTACAAATTTCCATCAATACAAAAAAATTACAAAGACAGGTACTAAGAAGGAGGCCACTTCAACAAGTCGGCAAGCCGCTCGTGCACTCCTTTCAGCTCCTTCTTACAGTCGGCCACTGCTGCCAGCTCCGCTTCAATTCGAGCCCGTTGCTACAAGCAGGATGAAAGCTTCCTATCGATTTCATGCTTAGCAGCTTCGCAACTTTGTGCAACCCGCTTGGTGGAGTCAAGCTTCTGCCTTAGCGCCAACCCGTCTGAGATACACCATTGGAGACTGTCGAAAATTGCCTTCGGCTGTGTAGCGTTCGCGTTGACCTGGGCACGCAACTAGGCAGACTCGTTAGAAGCCGCCTCATGTTCCTTCTGTCGCAGGGTCGCCTCTTGTTCAAAATGGCAAAGGAAAGGAACACTCTGCTCCATCCACACAACCAGCTGGGAAGTTGAAGCTAACGCCTCAGGAGCGATACGCTTGAGCTTGATCTCGTGCAAGCAAGCCTCAATCTGTCTGCGGTAGTTAACCCAAGACCCGACGACATCCTCGTCATGGAAGTTCACGAGTGTCGCCAGCATTGGATTAAGCTGCATAGCAAAATTTTCAGCGGAAGTGAGGGCTTCAACATCAAGATCCTCGACGAACTCGCTCAAAATTCGTCGGCTGTTCACGGCGCCTCGAGAAGATGTGAGTTTAACAAGAGGCCCTGCCGGCATCGTAATGCGAGACTCGAAGGGAGCTGGAGCCGGTGCGATTGCTACAGAATGAGTCACAGTTAAATTCCAACTCAGGAAATAAAGAAAACGCATAAAGGGTAAAGCCTATCATACCGGCTATAACAGGCGGTGGGACGAGGAGTGCAGGGAGCTCAGTTATTCTCTTGACCCGCGACGCTATATCCAATATGAAGAAGAGTTAGCAACATGGCTATCCGTAAGAGAAAGGAAAAGACGTCGGTTATAGACTATACTCACCGACATCAGCAGGTAGGGCAATCTCTGGCTGGAATGAGAAATACGGGTTCAACATTTGATACAGGTGATCAAAAAGGACTCATGCAAAGTTATGACGACATACTGTCAGTACAAGGAGAGTGATACCCACAATGAAGCCGATGAATCATAAACCTATACCTTCCAGCATTTCAGAAGACATGGGAGAAGGCGAGGGAACAACAGCCGTCATTGCGGCGACCCGAGGTGCTTCAGAGGGCACAATTTCAGTAGCGGAAGCATTACTAGGCCTAGTGACTTCTTCGCTCTCCTTCAGTGGAATGGTTTCGGCGCCCATGGCTTCGTCCCCTGATTCGACAAGGGGTTGATGACTAGGACGGGACTTCCGAGTTTCCTGAAAGGAAACGAATAGGTTCGCCGGGCAAGTACAGGATCTAGGAGATCCTGGCAACTCTGGCATGCTGAGACGGGTTTGGGAACTCCCAGTATCGTTCCCAAATACTGTAGCTGTCGTGACACTCGTGATGCCTGCCGACGCCAGAGAGCCACAAGGGGAGAGAGCAGCGGTTTGGGCTGTCCCAGACTCCCTAGAGAGAGTAGCTACTTCGGGCTCCATGGTCGCCGTCGCCTCGCCCACCATCTCACCGCCAAGACTTGGCCCTGCAGGATATGATATATAAGAATTTGCAGACCAAGTTCTAATAAAAAGTGGGCATTGCGTTACCTTGCGATGGATCCTCAGTTGCCTCCTGAGCCGTGCGCACAACTTGTCTATGGATAGTAGACAAAGCAGCTGGGGTACCCTATGAAGTAATAGCGACAGAAGGAATGGTGCTTGAGCCTGCACCCGCAGCCAAGGTAGCATCACGCTCCCTCGCTGCGCGCTTCCTGCGCTTCTTTTCAGTTTGAGCAGCGAGGACCGACCTTCTCAAGACTTCGGACAAAGGGATGCCTTCGCCGTCATCTGATCCTAGTTCTGCCTCCGGTGCTGCTACAGCGTCCATCATCGGCTATTTCAGCGAAGACTCTCACGCTAGCTTGAGGATAACAGTAGCCGTGATGGCCGGCTCTGACAAGACTACTGCACCATCGCTTGGGATCGGCGCTACACCTGGAACAACTGGATCCAAAGTAGTCCCTGTAACAAGGTGAAATAAAGTGTCAGAGCACAGGTATAAAGCATGAGGGTGTAATCAAATGAAATAAGTTATACCAAAGCCATAAGAAGCGCGAAGCCTCTCTTCCTCCTCAAAAGTCTGGAGGGAAGCCGCCAGAGCCTCTTCAGCAGAGATGCCTGACAAAGAAGGATGTATTGATAAATGCATAATAAGAGAGAAAGAAAAAGATCAAAACGACATGACTAGAGCATACCCGTCTTTGCAAGCGATAGCAAAGCTGCCTCTATGCGAGCCTGTAGCTCGGAAGCCACAAGGGCGGCTTGAAGATCAGTATCATCCACAGGCTCGATAAATAGACCCTCGTTGGTCCCATACTCACTCAAGCCCTTGTTATAGGGAGCATGGGGCTCCTGGACGAGGACGACGTCGACAGAAAATATCGAATTCTTCTTCTTCTGCGAATGAGCCTCGGCGGCCGACGATAGGAGCTTACGCTTCACGGGCATTTTTGGGCGACGGGTCCCAATCTCCGTGCCAACTCTAGAGTCCGGAGATGCTATAGATACCATTTTAGGAACGTTGGGCTGTGGCTTTGAAGTAAAAGTGTGAGGGACCACAACCGTATTAGTCTCCCTTAATGAAGGACAAACGGAAATTCGTCGTTTTAAAGGGACGGACGGGTTACCGGCAGGGACTGCACCCTTGCGATCAAGCAGCCGTCGTTCTTCCCTAATCACGACACCCATCGCGTTCTGGTACCACGCCACATATGCATTCGAGGCGTTAGCTTGGCTCGCTGATAAGGAAGATGGACCCGGCATTCAGGTGCATGAAGTGGTGCAGCGTAGTGCGAACGCCCTCTTTAGTGGCAGTCGGTTCAGCCAGAAAAGCTTCGAGGGGAACACCCTGATTGTAACCCGACCGTTGGGTAAAGCGATGCAGGTTGTACCTCATAAACAACGCCGACTCGTTCTGCCTGAATACTAAGAAGCCCGGCCTGATCGAGTACAAATGCAGGATCTCCCAAGCCTTCAATGTGGAAACCCCATCCTTGAAGGTGTCATGCAGCGGTTGCACCACCTTAGTTGACTCCTTGCCGATAGTCATGACCCTATCAACGAAGGTCATGCTGTCCCCAACCATGCGCGGGCGGAGGATCACTCCCCAAGCTTCTCGCGATGACGGGTCTGAAGCAGAGACGTCGATTAAAGACATCATCCAGGGAAAATTGTAGCTATCATAGAAACGGGGACGTTTGTGGATTCCAAAGGCTCCAAGCACATGCAGCTTGATCCACGAAGTAAAATAGTGCAGCGGTAGATTTACGGGCTCTAAACCCGGCTGAGTAGTGTCCGCCAGTAAGCTCAAGCCGTGATACAAATGAGCCAGCCCGGCAATCCCGACTGCAACCCGCGTTCCTTCAACCATCCGGTGAGCCGGGTAGAAAACGGGCGGCCTCATATGATGAGGGTGCATGGGAAGTACGAACCAACTTAGCCATAGGCCGAGAAACCCCAAAAAGAATGTCTCTTCGTCGACGTCTGAAGCTGCAAGCTCTGTGAAGGGGACGACCGGGGTGTCCGGGAGAAAGAAATTCCTCTGATCTGCTTCCGCTGCAGGCTGTTTGTCCAAACCAAAGCCGAAGGGATTGGCGAGCTTGGCAAATTTCGCAGCTTCCTTTGAATGGACTTCGGGGCGGAGAAAGCGGGCAATAAAATCTGTGAAGCTGATGCCGTGCCCCCCAGATTCCAAGAACATACACTCATAAATATTCAACACTTTGATTAAGCTTGGGAATCGGTGTTGAATGACATTTTTCGGAGTCAGACCCATCACTACTAATTGGGTCGCAAAGACGTATTCGTCAGGGGGAAGTATTTCCTCGTAATGTTCCCCTCTGACAGGTAGGCCTGAGAACTCCGCAAACTCCTCCAGGGAGATTGAAACCTCCCGATCCGATAGGAGAAAGGTGTGTGTTGGGATGTTCCATTGCTCTAAGAAAGCCTTAATCCACCACACCGGAGGCGCCGGATACTGGAAAATCGACGCATAGATAGCATGGTACAGCCCGAGCTTTAATAACGCCGACTTTTTTGCCGATAAGATGTACCGGGCCCACTGCAGGTATCCGGCCGAATGACGAGGAGTCAAGCCAATCATATACACTTGTCCCCATGGGCGCGAGTCGCCCTGGCATATACGTCGCCCCAGAATATCTAAAGCCATCGGCTGCTGCATAGGTATCGCGGCCATAGAGGGTTGAAGGCGCCCAGGTTAACTATGTTGTATAGGAGGTCCAGTGGACCTCCTCTACGACATAGTTAACCTGGAGTGAGTCCGCATAGTGAACAGCGGAGATTGGTTCTGAAGACATCGCACAAGAAAAGCTGCATTGACCCCGGATTATTTGATTGCACCACGTCCCCTATAAATGAAGGTTCTTTTGCTCCGGGTCATGATCCTTGATCAACACGAAGACTTCCCTGTCCACAGGCGCTTCGGGGAATCCGCTTTCCGAACGGACGAACGGGAAAGAAGTGTCGAAAGATATACTACCTGTGCGAAAAAGAACAAGAATTAGATATCAATGCTACAGTTTAAGTTTTGGTACAGGTATTTTAAATTTGTATCTCACTGCAATGCAGTGGAAGGGGACCAAAGGGGACCCACAAAATCTAGATGACGGCTCATCAATGATGAGTCGGTCTCATCATTGATGAGATAGTCATTCATTAAATAGAAAATCCTAAAAGGATTCTTATTTAATGAGGGGCCCCCTCAGGCCAAGGAGTTAATCTCCCTTGAGAGCAGCGCTCTACAACAGAGTGACATCTGTCAACTCTAATGATGAAGGGAATAAAATTCCCCCCAAAAAAAAATCTGAAGAGCTATGCTCCGTGAAGATGATGGAGTAACCCATTAGAAACTCTAAAAGCAAAGCTTTTAATGAATTAAAAATTCAGAGATCTTCAAGATTTATGAACAAACTCTAAGAGTTCTTCATGAAAGATTAACAAATCTATATGATTTGAAAAGAACAAACTCTGTTAATAGGTTAAGAAACCCTGAGAGAGAGATCTTTAGATCTATGATTCAAGAAGAGCAAAGCTCTGTTGAGAAAACCATAAAAATTTCTTTAGATCTATGAAGAGCAAAGCTCCGTTAATGAGTGAAACCCTAGATTATAAAGACTTAATCTTTACCTAAAAATTTTGACAGGGTTCTGTCTCTAAAAAGAGTTCTTAAGACAAAGAGCTATGCTCTGAAGAGAGAATAAAATTCTCAGAAAAACAAGA
This sequence comes from Agapanthus africanus, assembly GCA_030015575.1. Lineage (NCBI taxonomy): Eukaryota > Viridiplantae > Streptophyta > Magnoliopsida > Asparagales > Amaryllidaceae > Agapanthus > Agapanthus africanus. Next base: position 636,067,042 of record CM057343.1, read on the forward strand.
AATCAAGAAGATGAACAGAGGTCATCTCAAGGGCCAAAGGCCCATTTATAGGAAGGGGAAGCCGGTTCAACTTCTAAGATTGATCCAACGGTGGAAAAGCAGCCACCGCTGCACTCACATGTGAGCTACGTGAGCGCATCGGTGGGGGGCATTTGTTTCCCCCAATTAGAGCAAAGCTCTGTTCAAAATTTTGAAATGAAGTAGCGCTTCATAAATGCACTAGCGCCAGGAGCGCCAACACTAAGAGTCAAAGACTCTGAGGCAGCGCTCACGTGCACGTGAGCGCTGGCGCCAAGTGGCCAGCGCTGAGAGTCAAAGACTCTGAGGCAGCGCTCACGTGCAGAGCACGAGAACGCTAGCGTCAAGTGCGCCAGCGCTAAAAGTCAAATACTCTGATGCAGCGCTCATGTGCAAAGCACGAGAGCGCTAGCGCTAAGTGCGCTAACACCAAGAGTCAAAGACTCTGATGCAGCGCTCACGTGTAAGGCACGAGAGCGCCAAGCGCTAGAACTAAATGTTCTCCACCGTTGAATCAAAAATCCAATGAAAATTATTAAAAATCATCAAATTGCCAGAATAAAATTTTGTTGAGGAAATACTCCTCAAATCTTTCCAAACAAGAAAGATTTTGCTCTGTAAACCAGAGCACCGTTGGATCAAAGATCCAATGGTGATTAAAAGTCACCAAGATACAGAATAAATTATGTATGGGAAAATATTTTCCCAATCTTGTTAAAAACAAGAAGATTGCCTTCTATAAAACAGGAGCTCTTGGATCAAAAATCCAATGGTGGGGAAACATCCCCAAATCAATCAGAGAAAGATCTCCTTAACTGATTCAACAAATCAGCCTCCCCTATATAAAGGACCCAAAACTTCAAGTCTTGCACAGATGAACCCCCATAAACTTTGAGAAATTTCAAAAAGAAGAGCAAGCTCCCGAAAGAAGAATTTCTTCAAGGTAAATAAAACAGAGAGATCAAAATATCTCATCAAAAGAAGAAGAACCTAGTTCTTTTTCTAGATCATAGATCTATAAGACATAGGTCTTTCATAAAAAGAGATCATAACATCTCATCATAAAAAGGGAAGGAGAAGAACTTAATTCTCTTTAGATCACAGATCTGTAAAACGAAGACAAGGTCTTTCACAAAAACAGAAGAGATTGTAACATTTTCTATTAAAATAAGAACTTAGTTCTTAGATCTATGAGACAAAGTCTCCTATGAATAAGAATTTAATTCTCAGAGCACAAAATTGATTAAGAGCGCTCTGCACTCATTGGCTGGCGCTCAGCGCCAAGCGCGCCACGTGCTCCTCACGTGTGCGCTATTTCACAAAGAGCGCTCTGCACTCATTGGCTGGTGCTCAGCGCCAAGCGCGCCACATGCTCTTCACGTGTGCACTATTTCACAGGAAGTGCTCTGCACCCAAATCTGGCGATTAGCGCCAGGCGCGCCACGTGTTCCTCACGTGTGCGCTACTTCATAAGAAGTGCATTATCGCTCCAAATCTAGCGCTCAGCGCTCTGCACTCATTGGCTGGCGCTCAGCGCCAAGCGCGCAATGTGCTCCTCACGTGTGCGCTATCTCACAGGAAGCGCTTTAGCGCTCTAAGATTGGCGCTCAGCGCCAAGCGCGCCACGTGCTCCTTACGTGGGCGTTGAGAGAACATAAACTGTTCTTTAAATAAAACCCAGATCCATAATGAGGGCTCAACACTCAATAAAAGACAAAAAAGTTGTTAGAACCTAAACCAATACTCAGCATTGTTAAATAACAAGGACTGAGCCTAATTAAATGTTCAACATTTTAACTAAGTGGGCCGAGCCCAATTTGGCCGCAGATCTCTAATTCGGATTAATTGAGCCCATATGCTCATAAATCTTTTTAACTGATCTTAGTCCCAAACTTGACTACAGATCTCCCAACCAACATTGGTTCAAGAGTACATCTCTTCATTCCTCTGATATGTGTCGTAATTCTTCAACGTCTTCAGACAGGTGGCGGGTCCCGATAACCAGACATTCCATAGACTATGATGTCCTTAAACTTTATGGACTGTGAGGTCCTTAAACTCATAGACTATGATGTCTTTAAACTTATAGACTATGATATCTTTAAACTGTCACGAACTATGATGTCTTTAAACCCAATGGACCGCAATGTCCCTAAACTAAAACAATAGAACCCAAATGCTCTTTTGTTGGATCTAAATGATCCCGTTAAGTAGATCTTAGTCTAAAATTAGACTAACGTATCCTTAACAAATGTTTAAGTTGATCTTGATCTCAATGAGATTAACGATCCTTAAATCCAAACCAAACCCAAATCTAAGAAAATATGGATTTGAACTAATCCACGCCCTACGGGCGACAACATAAATTAGTCTCCGTATACAATCCACGGGCAACCAAAAACAAAACAAACACACACGACATGAAGTGACCATCTAGAGAAGGAGAAAGTGGTTACAGCGATGCAGTAGCGTAATTAACTGCAGGAGCTTGCGCCTGCAGGGAAGAGCGTCCCCACAATCAAATACCCCTCACAATGAGGGGGAATCTGACGAAATCTGCTACATCGGCCGCATCCGTCTGAACCTTCGATACATGGTGCCATAAATCAACTTGGTATCTTCGGAGAGGTGGATGGATAAATCCAAATAGCGTCTGCCCCCCAAAATTCAGACCGGACGTCCCAACGTCCCGGTCGCGTTTTCGGCGGTAAACAATGCTATTTGGGTTTATCCGTCCATCTCTTCGAAGATACCAAGTTGATTTATGGCACCGTGCATCGGAGGTCTGGACGGATGGGCCGTTATAGCAGACTTCATTAGATTCCCCCTCGTTTGCGAGGAGTTTTTATTGTGGGGACGCTCTTCCCTGCAGGCGCAAGTCCCTGCAGTTAATTACGTTACCGCGTAGCGATAACCACTTTCTCCTACTCCAGAAGGTCACTTCATGTCGGTATGTTTGTTTTATTTTTGGGTTGCTTGTGGATTGTATACGGAGACTAATTTGTGTTGTCGCCCGTAGGGCGTGGATTAGTCTAAATCCGTATATTCTTAGATTTGGGTTTGGTTTGGTTTAAGGATCGTTAATCTCGTTTGAGATTAAGATCAACTTAAATGTTTGTTAAGGATACGTTAGTCCAATTTTAGACTAAGATCTACTTAGCAAGATTTTGGGATTATTCAGATCCAACAAAAGAGCATTTTGGACTATATTATTTTAGTTTAAGGACGTTATGGTCTGTAGTTAGTTTAAGGATGTTTCGGTCCATAGCTAGTTTAAGTACGTTGCAGTCCATAGCTCACCATTTTTGGGATGAGAGTTTAGTTTAAGGACATTGCGGTTCACAGCTCACTATTTTTGGGATAAGAGTTTAGTTTAAGAACATTGCGGTCCACAGCTAATTTAAGGACATTGCGGTCCACATGGATGTGCTCATGGGTTTGAGAGTGTGCTAAAGAGCTATTGGTTGTCGGGACGCTCTAACTCTCTGACGACGTTGAAGAATTACACCGATATATATCAGAGGTGTGGAGAGATGTACCCTTAAACCAAATTCCAGATTTGAGAGGAAAGATCATAGTGACCCATCTAAGAATCATTAGTCATTTTTGAGAGACTAAGATTAACTTAAGAAATTGAGGAATCATTAGTTTGGGAAGTCATTGGCATAATGGCTCGGTCTATTTGGAAATCCAAGATGTTTTAACCTCAGGGAGACTTAGCCAATTTGGAGTTGGAGTTGGCTTCCTATAGTTTTAAACACTAATGTATACTCAGTGCTCAAGTGCTCCCACGTGAGACCCCAAGGCAGTGTTAAACACTGAAATTTGAGGAAGGCTCATGCGTGGCACGTGAGACTCTTGAAAGTTGGCTCTGTTCACTTGGGTTTATTCCCTTGTTCTTTTATAAGTGCTAAGCACTATTGGGGGCCACGTGGGAGCACGTGAGGCGCCCCAAAAATGGGAACTGTCTTTGGGTTTATTCCCCCTTTTTTATGTAATTGCTAAGCGCTCGTTTTAAGGGGTTACGTGGGAGCATGTGATTCAGTCTCAATCATTCTTTTGTTCATCAGAGGTGCTCACGTGGGAACACGTGAGCATTGTTATATGGCGTTGAACGCCAATGAATCATCAGTCTGCATGGGGATTTTGATCTGAGCTCTTTAGTATTTCAAGCCCCATGTTTTATAAGAATTAAATTCTTTTGCAGGGTTAAACCCTAGTTTTATTAGAAAAATTAATTCCTGTATATCTTTGGAAGAATTAAATTCTTCAAACTTAGTTCTTTTCTCTAAGTTTTGAGTCTGCATGACAGAATCTTCCCGATGAGAATTAAATTCTCAACTTGTGAGAAGATCTGCTTCTGCAGAGCTCAACCAGAGGGAAAACTAAGTTCTATTTTTTTAAAGAGTTAAACTCTTGGAGCGGTGAAAAAGAGATAAAATGATTTCTGGGTCTTACTTCTTACCTAGGGCTTCTTTTCTTCGAAGAGAACTCCTTTTTCGTTTTTTTAACTCTTCTTGGGGCGTTTTTTCTTTTTTCTTTTTTCAGACTTGAAGTCTTGGGCTCTTTATATAGTCGAGGCACATCTGTTGATTTAGTTGAAGAAATCCCTCATTGAGAGATTCTTAATTGATCTGGGGATTTTATCCACCGTCAGATCTTTGATCCAAGGACTCCTGTTTTACAGAAAATATTTCTTGTTTTAATAAGATTGGGAAAATATTTTCCCACACAGAGCTTATTCAGTAACTTGGTGAATTTTAATCACCATTGGATTTTTAATCCAACGGTGCTCTGCTTTACAGAGAGCAATCTTTCTCGTTTAGAAAGATTGGGGAAATATTTTCCCGTACAGAGCTTATTCTGTAGCTTGGTGAATTTTAATCACTATTGGATTTTTAATCCAACAGTACTTTATTTTACAGAGAGTAATCTTTCTCTTTTAGAAAGATTGGGAAAATATTTTCTTGTACAGAGCTTATTCTGTAGCTTGGTGAATTTTAATCACCGTTGGATTTTTAATCCAACGGTGCTCCGTTTTACAGAGCGTAATCTTTCTTGTTTAGAAATATTTAAGGAAATATTTTCCAAATAGGATTTTGACCCCTTTGATTTAATTCTGTCAGCTTGGAAGGTGATTAGGATCACTTACGTGTAGCACTTGACCCCACAGAGTTAAATTCATTTGCTTTTATGCAACAGCCTAAAAAGGCATCAGGCATGTGAGTCTTTCTGGCCTGTTATTTATTTTAAAAAGGCGCCTATATACTTTGTATATAGATGCTCACGTGGTTGCACGTGAGGCTCAATTTCAGCCTTAATTGTTAAGCGTAATGCCTATAATCTTTACTCCAAGGTGCATCACGTGTGGGCACGTGATGCTCCATTAGGGGAATTTTTCCATCGCTTTTTCTCTCTTTTCTTTTCTTTTCTTCTTTCTTTTTTTATAAGAGAACAAATGCCCCCACAGCACTGTTCTCACGTGGCCTGCACGTGAGTGCAACGCTGTCGCTTTTACAGCCGTTGGATCTGCCTGGGGGAACGGGGAGATGAACCGCTTCCCTTTCCTTATAAATGCAAGGGGTCCTATCTTTGGGAAGGCTATGTTCCTTCATCTTCTTCCTTCCTTATCTTCTTTGAGAATTTAATTCTCTTCTTCAGAGCTTAGTTCTCTGCCCATTGAATTTCCAGAGTTAAACTCTGTCAGAAAAAGAAACCCTTTTTAGGTAAAGATCTTGAACAACAAGGAAACCCTTTTCTTAAAAATTTTCCTGGATTTTAAATCCACCATAAGGGCTTTGCTCTCTTCTGAAACCCATCTCTCAGAGATCCAAAGACGTGATCTTTGAGTAGTAAACCTCAATGTCTTGTGCATTCCTCCTCTGATCTTTAAGGATTCATGGCATTGTAATTTTATTTTTTGTTTCCTCATCATGCGGGTTTCTGGAATTTAATTCCACCGCATAAAAGGAGTTTAACTCCTCACCAAAGTGCTTAGCTCTGAAGATCAAGAGGGCCTCTCGGGAATTTCAATCCCTAGTGTTCTTGAGAATATTTTCATAGGGTTTTTTTTTCTTATTTGCACAAATTTAAATTTGTTGGGTATTTTAACAGAACTTGTTTTCTCTAATGAGGATGTCAAGAGTTGTTTAAACTCCCGTATCCGTTTAATGAGAATCTTTTTTGATTCTCACAATGATTGTCCTGTCTCATCATTGGTGAGTCGCCATATTGATTTTGTGGGATCCATTAGTTTTGCAATCAGTTGTCCCATGGAACAAACTTTCTGTCGTTTCCCTCTACTGTTATATATATATATATATATATATATATATATATATATATATATATATTAGCGGCTTTTCTTTCCCTTTTTTCAGGAACAATGGCTTCTCTTCCCTACTTTCCCTTTACTCGCTCGGACGCCGCTTTCCCGCAATCGCCGTCAGATGAGGAGGCTATGGCGATGATCAGGGCCCATGACAAGGACTGTACTAGTTTGCTCTTGTGGGGAGTTTGGTATGGGCACATCATCCAGGGCCGCCGCAGCTTTACTTATGAGATTCCAACAGAGCCTCTGTGTCCAATATCACTGATGGAGCGCCCGCAGACTGCTTATGCGGTAGAGGTGGCTAATTGGACTCCTAAAGGCCGGCTTGAGCTGTCAACAATCGGGATACCCAACCAGCCCTTGCCAGCTATAGATACTTGGGACGCCGCATCTATCAAGGTGAAGCCCAACCCTGGGGACAGGTTTATAAGGTAGGGCTTATCCCTCGCCACCCAGTCGGCTATCTTCCCTGGGCTCGGTATGTTCTCTCCGCCCACCGTGCACGGTTGCAGAAGGTTGGGTTATATCACGCGGTGTACATGTCTCTTTTTCATTACCCGCCCCCTCACGTCTGATGGGTTAAAACATTCCTGAACCAATGGAATTTTCCCACCAACACCTTCTTGCTAGGGGATTGTGAGGTCTCGATCTCACTGGAAGAGTTCCGCGAGATCTCCGGATTGCCGATCAGGGGAGAGCATTATGAAGAGTTGCTACCTCCCGATGAGTATGTGATCACGACCATGCCTACTACGCTTGATGGCTTGACGGCTGAAAACGTCGTCCGTCATATGTACCCCAGCCTAATCAAGACTCTGGGCATTTTTGAGAAGTTGTTCGCGAAGTCAGAAGGACAGGGCATCAACTTTAAGAGCTTCATCGCCTGTTTTCTCCGTGAAGACGCTTTATCAAAAGAGGCTCCAAAGTTTGCGAACATTGACGACCCTTTTAGGTTTTGGTTGAATAAGTTGCCGGCCAAAGAAGAGGACTTGCCGCAGTTTTATATTCCGGCCTCGTCGGCTATGCCCTTCGATGCAATTGCGGCCTTTGGCATTGTTCCCCTCTGAAAGACGCGGCGGAAACGCGGCGGACGTCTTGCCTAAAATTCAGGGTAGATGCTAATTGTTACTATCCGTCCACCTCTCCGAAGATGCCAAGTTGATTTATGGCACCATGTATCGAAGGTTTAAACGGATGCGGCCGATGTAGCAGACTTCGTCAGATTCCCCCTCGTTTGAGGGGTTTTTGATTGTAGGGACGCTCTTTCCTGCAGGCGCAAGCCCCTGCAGTTAATTATACTACCGCATCGCGGTAACAACTTTCTCCTTCTCCAGATGGTCACTTCGTGTCGTGGGTGTTTGTTTTGTGTTCGGTTGCCCCTGGATTGTATACGGAGAGTAAGTTATGTTGTCACCCGTAGGGCGTGGTCTAGTCCAAATCTGTGTCTTTCTTAGATTTGGGTTTGGGGTTTGGGTTTAAGGATATGTCAGCCTCATTTGAGACTAAGATCAACTTAAACGTCTGTTAAGGATACGTCAGTCTAATTTTAGACTAAGATCAACTTAACGGGATCGTTTAGATCCGACAAGAGAGCAATTGGGCTCAATTGTTTTGTTTAGTGACATTGCGGTCGATAATTAGTTTAAGGACATTACGGTCCATTGTTAGTTTAAGGACATCTCAGTCCGATGTTAATTTAAAGACATCACGGTCGAGGTTAAGGACATCATACTCCATGAGTTTAAGAACCTCACAGTCTGATGTTAGTTTGAAGACATCGCGGTCGAGGTTAAGGACATCATAGTCCGTGAGTTTAAGGACCTCACAGTCTGATGTTAGTTTTAAGACATCATGGTCAAGGTTAAGGACATCATAGTCCATGAGTTTGAGGACCTTATAGTCCATTGTTAGTTTTAAGACATCACGGTCGAGGTTAAGGACATCATAGTCCATGAGTTTAAGGACCTCGCAGTCCATTGTTAGTTTTAAGACATCACGGTCGAGATTAAGGACATCATAGTCCATGAATTTAAAGACCCCACAGTCCATGAAATGTGTGGTTGTCGGGACCCGTCGCCTTTTTGAAGACGTTGAGGAATTACAACGACAAATATCAAAGGAGTGAAGAGATGTACCCTTGAACCAGGGTGAGTTGGTTGAAAGAGCAGATGTGCTCAGTTCAAGATAAGTTGAGAACTTATGGCCAGAATTGGGCTAAGTCCAATTAAAATGTTTTAACATTTTATTTTTGTTCTGACTATTAAGCCTTTATTTGGGCTCGGCCCTTTTAATAATGCTAAGCATTGGGCTCTGACATTTTTGTCTTATATTGAATGCATAGTATTTATCAGAAACAAAGTTTGTTCTGACAGTGCGCCACATGGCGCACCAGGCGCGTTGCGCCAGTCAAAGAGTGCATTGCGCTTCTGTCAGATAGCGCACACGAAGATGACACGTGTCGCGCTTAGCGCTAAGCGCTAGTTTGTTAGCGCATTGCGCTTTTAATTCATGAGCGCGTTGCGCTAGTCTGTTGGCGCACCAGTGAGTGACACATGGCGCGCTTGGCGCTGAGCGCCAGCCCATGAGCGCAGTGCGCTGTTTCAGAAGCGCAAAGCGCAGATTGTGTCTCTGGCTGACACGTGGCAGGTTTTGGCGCTGAGCGCCGGTCCAATGAGCGTAAGGGTGCAATTCATGAGTGTAAGGCACTTTTCAATAGCGCAAAACGCATCTGATCAATTTCAAGATCAAAGAACAAATTTATGTTCTTCAAAGGAGGCTTCTTCCTCAAGATCCAAGAACAAAAGTTCTTGTTTTTATAAAAGGCCCTGCCTTTATAGATCAAAAGATCCGTGAATGAAGTAAAAATACTTCTTTTAGTCTTTTTATGATTAGATTTTTTGATCTTTTCTTTTAAATCAAAGACCTTGGTCTTTTTATAGATCTAAGATCTTTTTGGAAGATGGTTCTTCTTTTTTTACGAGATGGTTTCATCTCTGTTATTCAAGAACATAGTTCTTTTTTTACCTTGAAGATGAAGAAAAAACTTCTTTTTCTTAAGAGCTTGCTCTTCTTTTTCTCCAAGTTTGCAGAGGGTTTTTCTCTCTTTTTTGCTATCTCCCTGACTTGAAGTCTAGGGTCCTTTATATAGGGCCAAATGATTTGTTAAATCAGTTTTGAGAGATCTTTCTCTGATTGATTTGGGAATATTTCCCATCGTTGGATCTTTGATCCAAAGGCTTCTGCTTTGCAGCTGATAATCTTCTTGTTTTAATAAGATTGAAAAATCTTTCCATAACAAATTTTAGTTCTGATTAATTAATAATTTATTATTTATAGATCTTTTGATCTGACGGTGGGGAATTTTTAATTCCAGCGCTGGCGCATCTTGCGCCAGCGCACCTACGTTCGACATGTGGCGCGCAGCGCAACTGCGCTAGCGCACCCGTGTTCGACACGTGGCGCGCAGCGCAACCGCGCTAGCGCACCCGTGTCAGACACGTGGCGCGCAGCGCAGAGCGCCGGATCTGAAGCGTTGCTTCAACTTTTTAAATTTTGAATTTTGAAGCAGAGTTTTTCTTTGATTGGGGTGCGCTGCCTAGGGTGCAGCGCACCTAGCGCTTGCGCGTCTGCGCTTGACACGTGGCACACAGCGCGCAGCGCACAGAATCTGAAGCGTTGCTTCAAATTTTGAATTTTGAAATTCAAAACAGAGCTTTGCTCTGATTGGGGGAAGCAGAAGTGTCGCTCTATATCAAACCTTGGAATTTGAACAGAGTTTTGCTCTGATTGGGGAAACAAATGCCCCCCCACCGTTGTGCTTATATGGTCTACACGTGAGCGCAGCGGTGGCAACATCTGAGCCTTTGGATCAACTCAGAAGTTGAAGAGGCGTCTTAGCGCCTATAAATAGGACCTTTTGTCCTCAGATGATTATCATCTTCTTTCCTGAAAATTTTTATTTAGAGCGCAGCTCTTTTGCTTAAGAACTTCACAAGAGTAAATATTTTTTTTCAAACTTTAGGTAAAAATTTTTAATAAATTTTAATGAGTTAGGGTTTTACCCATTAACAGAGCCTTACACTTAATAGATCTTTGATCTACAGAAAACCCATTAGGGTTTCACTAACAGAGCTTTGCTCCATGGATCTTTGATATAAAGAGAACCCTTTTAGGGTTCCATTAATAGAGCTTCGCTCTCCAAAAGGATTTTACTCATGATTTATTAATTCATTAATGGAGTTTTTCTCCTTTCAAATCATATAGAAGAACTTTTAAGAGTTTTTCATGGATCTTGAAGATTAAAAATGGAATTTTATCTTTAATGAATTATATCATCTTCTCAGAGCAAAGTTCCCAATGTTCTCGGGGGAATTTCTTTAACTCCCCCTCATAATTGATTTTGACAGGTGTCACTCCTGTCTGTAGAGTATTGCTCTCGAGGAGTTTAACTCCCTGTGCCTGTTTTTAATAAGAATTCGCTTAATCAGTCTGTCCGCTCATTTTGTTGATTTTCTTTTTCAGGAGTAATGGACGCTCACATGTATGATCTCGACGAGATTATCTCCTACAGAGACATCCGCTCACTCGGCCGTTCTCAGAATCGAGAATTCACAAACGCCGAGTGTGCCAAAATTATAAGCCGCTTTGACACATACAATGGTCAACTGCTTCCTCGACGCTCCTCTCTCCTGAAGCTTATTGTGAGAGCGATCTGGGAAGCGCTTCCTCTATTCTGTACCGGCATGCCGCTTAGAGCATTGGATGCCGCCGAGGATAAGGTGCATTCGGTGTATCTGATGAGCCTAATCTTGAAGAGAAGGCGAGACAATCTCATCGATCTCCTGCATCAGGCTTTTCAACAGTCGGCCATACTTGCTGCCTATCGGAGAGTGGAGGACATCCGCGGGGATCCCGACGCTTGTGATCGCGAAAGAAAGCATACTAGGATGGTTCGAAATGCCTGGAAGATTCTGGACAAAGTTACTTTTGAGTTCCTCAATCCATGCCCTGGATCTAAGGTTTTGCCATTGTAATTGTTTTGATAATGTTTTTGTTTACTGCTTTTATAATTGTAAGAACTTTTTCACAGTATGAATGGCAAGTTTCTCATTTTAGCGTGTTTTATTTCATGTTTTAAATCTTTTGCACATGCATGGATGGGTATGCCTCGAACGCTTAATTAGATGCAAATCAGATGTTCTCCTTGTCGCTTTCTTCTCCATACTGTGTTGTTGCCATGTGATTTTAGCAAGTGCGGTCTGTAGATAGTATATAGCTGTCAATCCTGTGCTCTTTGTAAGGTAGTGATGGCTTAGAAAACAGGGTTAGGATCTGTCACCTAAGACTTTTCAACTTTATGAGCCGTGAGGGTCTCATAAAGAATTTTCTCCCTGCCGGTCGAGAGGATCCCGTAGGTGTAATTTCTCCTTAAGAATCGTGAGGATTCCTAAGTATGTTTTCTCTTGAAAGTCGTAAGAATCTCACAAGAGAATTTACTCCCTTACGAGTCGTGAGGACCCACAAGTGATGGATGAAGTTGTCCTTATCCGCATTTCACGGAGTCAGGGGTTGCTCTGGATGCTTCCCACGGGTTCACTGCCGTGATCTGTGAGGACCAGGCTCCGCTCTGGACGTTTTCCAGGATACCGTAGTTTAAAGACATCGCGGTCGAGATTAAGGACATCATAGTCCGTGGATTTAAGGACTCCATAGTCCGTTGTTAGTTTTAAGACATCATGGTCGAGGTTAAGGACATCATAGTCTATGAGTTTAAGGACCTCACAGTCCAATGTTAGTTTTAAGACATCACGGTCGAGGTTAAGGACATCATAGTCCATGGGTTTAAGGACCCCACAGTCCGATGTTAGTTTTAAGATATCACAGTCGAGGTTAAGGACATCATAGTCCATGGGTTTAAGGACCCCACAGTCCATCGTTGTTAGTTTTAAGACATCACGGTCAAGGTTAAGGACATCATAGTCCGTGAGTTTAAGGACCTCACAGTCCAATGTTAGTTTTAAAACATCACGGTCGAGGTTAAGGACATCATAGTCCATGAGTTTAAGGACCTCACAGTCCAATGTTATTTTTAAGACATCACGGTCGAGGTTAAGGACATCATAGTCCGTGATTTTAAGGACCTCGCAGTCCAATTTTTGCTCTGGATGCTTCCCACGGGTTCACTGCCGTGTTTGGCGAGGACCAGGCTCCACTCTGGATGTTTCACACGGGTTCACTGCCGTGCTCTGCGAGGACCAGGATCCGCTCTGGACGTTTTCCACGGGGTCAAAGTGACATTATCCGCGTTCCACGTAGCCAGGAATTTTTGCTCTGGATGCTTCCCACGGGTTCACTGTCGTGTTCGGCGGGGACCAGGCTCCGCTGTGGATGCTTCACATGGGTTCACTGCCGTGCTCTGCGAGGACCAGGATCCGCTCTGGACGTTTTCCATGGGGTCAGGAGTGACATAATCCGCGTTCCACGTAGCCAGGAATTTTGCTCTGGATGCTTCCTACGGGTTTATTGCCGTGTTCGGTGAGGACCAGGCTCCGCTCTGGATGCTTCACACGGGGTCGTTGCCGCGCTCTGCGAGGACCAGGATCCACTCTGGACGTTTTCCACGGGGTCAGAAGTGACATAATCCGCGTTCCACGTGACCAGGAATTTTGCTCTGGATGCTTCACACGGGTTCACTGCCATGTTCGGCGAGGACCAGGCTCCACTCTGGATGCTTCACACGGGGTCGTTGCCGCGCTCTGCGAGGACCAGGATTCGCTCTGGACGTTTTCCACGAGGTCAGAAGTGACATAATCCGCGTTCCACGTGACCAGGAATTTTGCTCTGGATGCTTCCCATGGGTTCACTGCCGTGTTCGGCGAGGACCAGGCTCCACTCTGGATGCTTCACACGGGTTCACTGCCGTGCTCTGCGAGGACCAGGATCCGCTCTGGACGTTTTCCACGAGGTCAGGAGTGACATAATCCGCGTTCCACGTAGCCAGGAATTTTGCTCTGGATGCTTCCCACGGGTTCACTGCCGTATTCGGCGAGGACCAGGCTCCGCTTTGGATGCTTCACACGGGGTCATTGCTGTGCTCTGCGAGGACCAGGATCCGCTCTGGACATTTCCCACGGGGTCAGGAGTGACATAATCCGCGTTCCATATAGCCTGGAAGGGTTGACTTTATCCGCATTTCATTGAGTCGGAGTTTGACTCTCGGTCATCTGTACACCGCCGAGTCACGGAACTAGGAGTTGTCGTTATTCCGCTTTGCTTGATGTTGTATCCGTTGTAATAAGACGAATGTTGAGATGATCTGTAGGCTGTCTATGAACCATTGAGATTTAGCCTCTCCTTCTGACGAAGCTTGGGGAGGACGGGTGTGATTCCCTCTTTGTTTGCGCCCCTGGATTGTATACAGGGATTGACATGATATCACCGGTAGGTCATAAATTTCATTCATTTTTTTTATTTCTTTCAGCGATGCTCTATCATTTCAGCTTTTATATCGCGAAGGTCGCGATTGCCCAATCATTTCGGCTATTTTTTTTATTTTTACTCGTTGCTTTTTATTGCGAGTTTCCCAATCATTTCGGCTATTTTGCATGCATATATTTTTACTTGCTGATTTTGTCTGCAAGTTGCCCCATCATTTCGGCTATTTCGTATGCATGTGTGGCTTGCTGGCTTTTCGCTGCAAGCTCGGAATTAGACACCGATTTCAGCATCAGCACCGCTACTACTGGGATATTGCCAGGAGCGAATCATCATTTGCCTCTGTCGATGTCGAACAAAGGTGGCTTAGTAAACAGGGTTAGGATCCTGTCGACTAAGGCTTTTGACTTCATGAGCCGTAAGGGTCTCATGAAGGTATTTCTCCCTACAAGTCGTAAGGATCTCGTAAGTGCGTTTTCTCCTTAGGAGTCGTGAGGACTCCTAAGTGTATATTCTCCTATAAGTCGTAAGGATCTTACAAGAGGGTTTTCTCCTTATAAATCGAGAGGACTTACAAGGGTTGTTCACCATATAGACATATCTCTAGTCACGGATGGGACTTCATTAGGGAAATGTTTATTCGTGCCCGTGGATTGTATACAAGGGTCAGAATTGAGCCGCTTGTAGGGCAGTATTGGAGGTTGTGGGGGCTGCTTAAGAACAGCTTCAGATCCCTGTAGCTTAAGACTTTTGAATCTTATGAGCCGTGAGTGTCCCATAAGAGAATTCTCCTTACGAGTCGTGAGGATCTCGCAAGTGTAATTTCTCCTTAAAAATCGTAGGGATCCCTAAGTGTGTTGCTCCCTTGTGAGTCATAAGGATCTCACGCAGGTGGTTTCTCCTTACAAAGTTGAGAGGACCTTGAAAGTGTCTTTTAACGAGATTGCGCCCTTTCGGGTTTTCACAAAACTCACCGGTAGCCCTGCTGTTTTTACTCACAGAGCCCTTTCGGGTTTTCATCCGTGCCCATTTTGCTTATGGACATACCGTTTTCTTTTTTCTCTTTTTTTTATTCTTTCTTTTTTTATTCTAACGAGATTGCGCCCTTTCGGGTTTTCACAAAACTCGCCGATAGCCCTGCTGTTTTTACTCACGGAGCCCTTTCGGGTTTTCATTCGTGCCCATTTTGCTTATGGACATACCGTTTTCTTTTTTCTCTTTTTTTTGTTCTTTTTTTTATATATATCAGTTTTGGGACGCTGCAATCCACCGTAGTTTATCGACATCTCGGTCAACGGCTAGTTTTAGGACATAGTGGTATGTTGTTAGTTTAAAGACGTTTCGGTCCGTTGTTAGTTTAAGGACGTTTCGGTCCGTTGTTAGTTTAAGGACGTTTCGGTCCGTTGTTAGTTTAAGGACGTTTCGGTCCGTTGTTAGTTTAAGGACGTTTCGGTCCGTTGTTAGTTTAAGGACGTTTCAGTCCGTTGTTAGTTTAAGGACGTTTCGGTCCGTTTTTAAGGAAGCCGGCTACTACCTATAAAGTTTGGGCTTAGGAAGATAGCGAGCGGACATAGGCGTCGTCATCTATCATTGACCTAGGCCGTGACTCGTCAAGCGTAGTACTTCTTCAGGAAGAGACCGTTTATTGGCCTAAAGGGCCTTTCGCCATGCATGTCCATGAGTAGATAGGCTCCACCCTGGTAGACCTTGTCTATGATATATGGGCCTTCATAGTTCGGCTCGAATTTCCCCCAATTAGCACGATTGGGGATCATAGGTCTTTTGACCACTAGCACGAGTTCGCCTTGGCGGAATGTTCTCGGCCTAGCCAATATTTTGTATGAGCGCGTCATCTTTGCTTTGTAAGCTTCCAGATTTTTTTGTGCTATGAGCCGGGTTTCATCAAGGGCGTTGAGCTCCTCAAGCCGAAGGTGAGCATTCTCTCCATCCGTTAGCTCTTAATGAACTGCCACTCGTAGAGAGGGTAGCTCTATCTCGAGGAGGAGTACCGTCTCTGTACCGAATACTAATGCGTAGGGCGTTGTATTCGTGGCCGTTTTGAACGTAGTCCGATATGCCCAGAGAGCTTCATGCAGTCTCTCGTGCCAGTCCTTTTTATTTCGAGACACCATCTTCTTTACAATCTTCGTCAATATCTTGTTAAAAGCCTCAGCCAGACCGTTAGCTCGAAGATTATAGACTGAAGAGTATCTCCAGTCTATGTTATGCTGTTGTGCGAAGCGGCTGATCTTGTGACTTCTGTAGGCTGCTCCGTTATCGGAGATAATCCGTCGCGGAGTGCCAAACCGATAAATGACGTGTGTCTTGAAGAAATGGAGAATATTCTCCGTCTTCACTTCCCTCAGCGGTATTGCTTCTGCCCATTTGGAGAAGTAATCAGTTGTCGCCAAAATGAATCGATGTCCTCTGGACGATACTGGTTCGATAGGGCCGATTATATCAGTTCCCCACATTTTGAATGGCCAGCTAGCCACTGTCGGGTGTAGCGGATTCGGATGCTGATGGATAAAATCCCCGTGAATCTGGCACGAGTGGCATTGCTTCGCATATTCGAGACAGTCTTGGATCACCGTGGGCCAGTAAAAACCCATCCGTTTGATCTTCAGCTTCATCTTCGACCCGGCTTGGTGAGAACCACAGAGTCCGTTGTGAGTTTCTTGAACGACTCTCTTTGCTTATTCAGGTCCCAGGCATCTTAACTACAGAGAATCAAACGACCTCTTGTACAGAGTGTCATTGACGAAGGCGAAAGATAGGGCTCGCTTCATGAGCTGATGTTTTGAGGACGCATCTTTAGGCGTTCTATGGGATTTGAAGTAGTCTATGAAGACTTCTCTCCAATCTTCAACCTTCTTTTGGTCTTTTATTTGTAGAGTCATTTGCTCGATCGCTCCCTTTTCCTTGGACGGCTCCAGAGATATTTCTACCGGTGCAAGAACCCGACGGCTTTGAACAACGATCCTCACGTCATCGAGGTTTTCGTCAGCCAGTTCTTTAGCGAGCTTGGCTAATACATCCGCCTTGCTATTTTCCGCACGTGGTATGCTTTCTAAGGTGTAGGAAGGTATTTGGGTCAGCAGTTGCTGTACCCTCTCGCCGTACTTCACCAGTTCTGGTTAGCACGTTTAATAGTCACTGTTTACTTGACTAACGACCAGTTGGGAATCTCCGTATATGAAGAGGTTTTCAATCCCCATGTCAATGGCGATCTCGAGACCTGCTATCAAAGCTTTGTCCTCGGCTCTGTTAAGGAGAAGGCAAAGCGCATTATCCCTCCTTGTGGAGTTACGAAGATGAGGCCTACCCCTGATTTGATTATGGGGGTGTTTTGTTTACTCTTCTTCATGGAGGATGCTCCATCGAAGTAAAGCTCCCACCGAGTATCACCCCCGTCAATCGTGTCAAACGCATGTTCGTCTGGCAATTCGCAGTTCAAAGGAGAATCGACAGGTATCGGATGCTCAGCGAGGAAGTCGGCGATGGCTTGGCCTTTCACTGCCTTAAGAGGCTGATAGGTTATTGAGAACTCCATCAAGAGCAAGGCCCATTTAGCGAGCCGCCCTGTCAATATGGCCTTTGACATCAAATATTTGAGAGGATCCACCTTCGATATGAGACGGACTTCATGCGCCAACGCATAGTGCCTGAGCTTCGTTATTGCGAAGATCAATACCAGGCAGTGTTTTTCGATGGGAGAATAATTGCTTTCTGCCCCCAGCAGAACTCGACTCAAATAGTAGAGCGCTCTCTCCTTCCCTTGGTCGTTTTCTTGTGCCCATAATGCACTTAAGGAACCTTCAAGGGCCGTTGTATAAAGAATGAGAGGCTTTCCCTTGACCGGAGCGGCCAGTACTGGTGGATTCTGTAGGTACTGCTTGATTTCGTCCAGCGTGCTTTGGCATTTGCGATCCCAGACGGAAGGGGTTCCCTTCTTCATCAGGTGACTGTAAGGATGGCACTTGCCTGAGAGATTGGCTATAAATCGCCGGATGTACGCGAGCTTTCTTTTGAGAGACCGCAATTGTTTGAGAGTCCTTGGCGGATGCATGTCCATGATCGCCTTTATTTTTGACGGGTCTATCTCGATACCTCGGTGTCAACGACGAATCCCAGGAATTTGCCCGAAGAAACTCCGAACGCGCATTTAAGAGGGTTCATCTTCAAGTTGTATTTATGAAGGCGTTGAAATACGGTCTTCAGATACTCTAAATGCTCCTCGTATGATTTGCTTTTCACCACGAGGTCGTTGATATAGCATTCGATGATTTCATGTATGAGGTCATCGAAGATCTTCGTCATGGTCCTCTGATAGGTGGCACCGGCGTTCTTTAGACCGAAGGGCATCACCTTCTAGCAGAATATACCAAAAGGGGTCTGGAAAGCAGTATGCTTCTGATCCTCGGGATGCATCTTTATCTAATTATATCCTGACGAGCCATCCATGAAGGAGAAGACTTCGTGAGTGGATGTATTATCTATCATTAGCTCGGTGACCGGTACTGGAAAGTCGTCTTTCGGGCAGGCTTTATGGAGATCCCGAAAATCCACACATATGCGTACTGTCCCGTTTTTCTTCATCACTGGGACAATGTTGGCGATCCAATCAGGATACTGAACCTCTTGGATGAAACCAGAGTCGATTAGCTTCTTGACCTCGGCGTTAATGCTCATCTCAAGCTCGAGCCGCATTCTTCTCGGTGCTTGTTTGATTGGCTTGACGTTCGGGGATATTGCCAATTTGTGGGCAGCAATCTCTGGATCTAGTCCTGGCATCTCGGAATAGTTCCATGCAAAGCAATCTCTATGCTGCATAAGCACGTCTTTTAGTGTAGCCATCTTTTCTTCAGACAGCAGCTCACTGACGAATGTTGGTCGCGGGTCACTTGTCGTCCCCAAATCAATTTTCTTGAGATCATCTGCAGTGTTATGTATTCCATCTTCTAGCTCTTTTGGTGCCGGTGGAAATTTTGAGATCACCTCGTCATCGTTGTTTTCGAAGCACCAGGGCAGGTCATCCATATCCTTGGGCGCTTCTTTTAACAGCGTTATCACGTGACAGCTACGAGCTCGCTTCCAAGACCAGTGTAGATCTGGTTCTACCCTCGTGGATTTAGGTTCATGCTTCTGTGGCGGGGTTACCTTCCAGCTATTGGATAAAGCGAACCCGCCTTACTGATATTGATCTTCGACCCAGTTCTTGAAGGTGAAGCAGTCTTCGACGGGATGTCCTATTACCCTATGATAGGAGAAATAGTCCGGATGAGAGACTTCGCTAGCTTGCTCGGGGTAATTGGACTCCAGGAGGATAATCATTTGATATTTTATAGCAAGATCAAGTATCTTCTTTGTCTTGTCTTGGGCGAAAGAGTATGCTCGACCCATCTTCTTTATAAGAGATGAATCCTGGCCGCTCGACTCCTGATCGCGTGGCTTCTTGGACCCACTTTGTCGTCGTCGAACACCTTTCCCATTCTCTGGTTTGTTTCTATCTCTGCGTCGTGCCTTTTGAACAACGGGTTGACTAGGAGGAGCATTTTCATCTTTCGCAGCCTGTTGAAGAAGGCGTTGCATCCTGGCTTTCTCGTAGATGGCCATTTCGCGATTATGGTCATTTCGAACCTTTTGACCCTCTTCCCTTATAAGCTTGTCCATTTGTTCTTCAAACGACGGACTGGGCATTTTTACGTCGAGAGCTATTTCTGGTTCAGGGTTAGCATTTTCCCAAAAAGCATCTCCCTCTTCATCAAAGTCATGTATGACGTAGTAGTCATGGAGTAGCTCCCGTTTCTTGGATTGAACATACCCAAGTTCGGTTGTTTCCATTCTTCCGTTGGGCAATTTCCGCTGAGTTCCAGGAACGTTCCAGATCCTGTTATAGAACCGTGCTTGTCGCGCAGTTTGCTTAAGGGGTACACCTTGGCGTCTCAAGAGTCTCCTTAGCCCGTCTGTGTAATATCTCGGCAAATGGATGGGCTGGAGCCAGTCAAGTGTGGAATCCGCGCCATGCCAGATTTCCTTCTCCGCCTTAGTTTCCCCGGATCGGTAAAATAGGATCGCCTTTTCACCTTCTCGCCTGGGAGGGACATAGAATGTCTACAGCTCTTCCACACTGTAGGTATTAAGCGCGTCTAGTTCTTTATGATGTTTGGGCAGAACCATGGCAACTTGCAAACTTTGCTCTTCATCAGCGAATGTTTGCATTGAAGGCCGAGCGGAGAATATAGCATGGACCTCATCTTCCGAGTCGCTGCCAAAGATCAACATAGAAGCGGACGGTCCTGGTTTGTCGCACTGGGGCGGACCTAGGTAAACTATCTCTTCTTCCTCCTCGGTATCACTCCCGAAGACCGGAATGGTAGGGATAGCTTTGTTCTCCGGTTTATGACATCTCTCCGTGTCCTTGAAATCTGGCAAGAAGTATTTTGCATCTTCGTACTTTCGGACTTCGTTCACGGAGAATGGGTTTAGCTCTCCCGTCACAGTGTATTCGAGACCATCCTTGAAGTATTTCATACACTGGTATTGTGTAGAAGGGATGATGTTGTACTCATGTAACCACAGCCGTCCAAGCAAAGCATTATAGCATGTCTTAGCGTCAATGACGTGAAATTTAATATCCGTGACGAGTAGTCCGAAGCGCAACGTCAGTATCACAGACCCGAGAGTCCGTGATGACTGGGAATTGAAGCCAGAGATGGTGATTTTATCACGAGCGAGGTGCTGGACGCTCATGCAGATTTCCTTCAACACTCGCACGTTGAGGAGATTGACGGAAGACCCATTGTCGACCAGGATTTTACCTATCTTGATATCATGACAATATCCGGAGACGTATAGGGGACGGTTGTGCTCGCACGTCCCAAGGAGGAGATCTTCATCGCCGAAGGTAATATCGGCTGTGTGTACTTCTTCCAATTCGTCCTTCATCTTTTCCTCGGCGAGAAAAGCTTGGAATTACTCTGGCTCTTGTAGCACCTTGATCAACGAATCACTTGCTTATTTTGATAGTAAAAGGGCGTCGAGAATGTTGAGCTGCGAGGGTAACTTCCTCAAGTGCGCCAGAATGTTGTAGTCCACCTTACTTTTCTTTGGCGGGTCTTTGGCGGTCAGCTCTTTTACGACTTGGTCATCTAAGGCGATATCCACAGAGACCTTTTCTTTTCCCTTATCTTTTCTGTTTGTGGGTCCGAGATTCTTTTCTGGAAGTGTACGATTGCGCAGCTGGATATTTTCGCAATTTTTCGACTCTTCCTCTTTCCCCGAGGTGGATTCTTTAAAAAGAGGGTCAAGAGTCATTTCCTCGTCAGAGTCACTTCCGAAGGTGAGCACTTGCGATCCCCCGGCGTTGACCATGGAACAGTTGCTGGTAGTTCCTTTATGCTCTTCGGTCGTACTTCTCTGCTCCCGACGAGTTTTGCGTTTCATCCACTTGAAATGCTGCCGGTGAGCAACATATCCCTGCCACCATCTTGTAAAAGTGTTGCACTCTTCGGTGGGGTGTACAATCTTTCGATGGTATAGGCAGTAGCTAGGATGCATCTCTGCTTCACCGACAGTGTTTCCATCGAAGGGTGGTAGCTTCATTCCCATCGATATGGCTTTAGCAAACCTTTTCCTCGTCTTGAACTTGTTTTTATTCGCGACAAATGTCCCTTGATTCGGCGGGAGTGTCTCGACTCTTTCGTCCAGTCGTCGGTGTTTGGCCTTTTCAAATATGGCCATCTCACGCTCCTGATCAGCTTTACTTTTCAATAGAACTTCGTTTAGGAATGCGTCGATCATTTCGTCTGATAGCCCTGGAAGTTCTGGTTCAGGGCCTGTCCCCAGTCTCTCGGTGCAAGGAGCTTCTCCATCACCTGTCGACGAATGAGAGATCGTATGGCAACTTGCTACGTAATCTTCAGATCCATCCGACGAGTCTTCTCCATCATCTCCGTCTTCAAGGACGTGGCTGAGGAACTCTTGGAGCATGATTGGGGTCCGCGCCTTCTGATTATAATCTTCCAGCGTGTCGATCTGTTTCTGTAGGTCCGTGCGCTTGTCACCAAGCTTCACGGGCTTTTTGGATTTCTTTTTCTTTTTCGAAGATTTCGACGGCTGGGTGTGAGCACTTTGGCTATTACCACCAATCTTTGGAGTTGGGCGCGGCTTCAGTATCCCTTCGATGATCTGGGGTTCCAGCGGATTCTTCCACCTGATTGCCGGGCATGTCTGGAGCTCATTGAGCATCCTTTTAGTTTTGGCCGAAAGAGCCACCTCCCATGGGGCTTCTTCAACAAAAAAGCACGTTGCCCCCGGTGTGTCCGTCTTCTTAGGAGTGTGCGGTTGTGGAGGGTTTACTTTCCACTTCTCAGACAGTGCAAACTTGCCTTGTAGGTACTGATCCTCGATCCATCCCTTAAAGACGAAACAATCTTCGATCGGATGGCTTACCGTTTGGTGGTAAGGGCAATAATTGGGATTATTCACTTCGCTGGGTTACGATGGTCGCCTTGGATTCGGCAAATTGATAAGCCTGTTGCGCATCGCCAGCTCGAACAGCCTCTTTGTTTTATCCCGCGGGAATGAATAAGGACGTTTCATCTTCTCATTATAATAGCGTCGTCTCTCTTCCAGTTGATCCGCTACCTTTGGGGCACTGGGCTGCTGTTAGGTGTTCGTAACGAAGATCGACTTCCCTTTACCCTTTTCGGTTCGCAGTTCCGGCTTCGGGGGAGATGGTCTATGACCCATCTGGGCCAGCTTGTCGATTAGAGCCTGGAACATGGTCGGTTTGAAGAACATCATGAACTGTGAAATAGTTGCATGAGGGTCTAGGGTGCCCACGAACATGCCCACCACTGGTGCTTCTTCGATACGCTGTTCGCACTTAGACCACAGATTCCGCCATCGGATTGCGTACTGAACCCAATTCTCGCCCGGTTTCACCCTGGCATTGATCGATGCCGTTATTGGGGTGCGTTCACTAGCACTTGCAAATCGCTTGGTGAACAACAACTCCATTTCCGCGAAAATTTTGACAGAGTCATTTGGAAGTTCGGAGTACCACTCGAACGCCATCTCCGATAAGCTGCGGACGAATTGGCGGAGCAAAAGTTTATCATCGCCACCGGTGTTGCCACAAAGAGCCCTGAACTGGGCGACATGTTGATGGGGATTGCCTGTCCCCTTGTACACATGGAATTTCGGGATCGTGTAGCCCTGCGGGTACTTTATCTGATCATACCAGCCTGGATACGGTCGCCCAGTTCTAACAACTTGGCCGACCACTTCATTTGCCTGGTGAACTCTTATTTGCTGAGCAATATAGTCATCCAGTGCAGCTTTGGAGATGGTTTCTTCCTTGGCTGCTGATAGAGCCGGCAAAGGATTCGATGTTTCTCCTCTGTCATCTTCAATTATTACTAGAGGATCTTCAGCTGGGGGATCCGGCTGGATTATCATGCCCACCATATCTTGGAACAGAAGGGCCATTTGCTTTATATTGGCCACTTGTTATGCAGCCTCCTTATCCTTCTTTTCGAGCATTCTCCGAAGGAATTCAGCGTCAGTCTCGTGTTCGTGACGTTGTTCCGATGACGCCTCCGGGATTTCTTTTGGCCCGGTAAGTGCGGCCATTGCAGTCAGCATCTCTTGAAGCTTCTGCTGTTGTTGTTCCTGAGCTCTTGTGATGGATCGGGTGAGCAGTCGATGACCCGTAGAAGCACGGCTATCCTCTTTCCCGGATGTCATATAGACGGTATGCACCACCATGCCCCCAGACTTAGGGCGTTTAGGCTCAGTGCCTTTGATATTTGTCGCAGGCATGGGGATTTTCTCCGGCCTTCTCCTCTTATGGGCGGTCGAAGTTGAGGGGGCCGTTGCAGTGGGCACCCAAGTAGCCGTCGCCTTTCGTGGCTTAACGAGACGGTTTTCTTCCTGTCGGACCTTCAGCTTCTTCTGCCGGCGAGGATAGTCTTGATCAACCACCGACTCTCGGACTTGTCGCCATATTTTGTAAACTTTAGAAGACAGTCGTTGAGGGGACTGTTCCGGCTTTATTTCTGTGACAGTCTCCACCGGCGGCGGAGATCTTTTTAATACGGCGGTAGGCTAATTTCTGCGCACCTTGTTCTGCAGCTCAAACCTGTTCCCGGTTGGAACAGCAGCATTAATTTCCACCGTTGGAGCCGGTGGAGTTAGCCCAGAGGGGGAGTTGCCCCCGGCTTTCCTTACTCGGCGCCAGTGGCGACATCGAGCGTACCGAGCTGTTGGGGCTAGTTCGGCGATGGGAATGGCTTTGTTTTTCCCCCTGTTCAGATGAGGCGCCGCTGGTGCCAGCCTCTTGAAGATTGACGTCTTTTAAGTAGCGGTATCCAATCTGTCAAAGACAGACCTTCGAGCAGGAACGGGAGCCGGAATAGTCAGTCTTGTAAAGACCGACTCTTTGGCAGGAGAAGCCGTCTTGACGACTTCAGGAGCAGAGACGGCTATCTTCTTTGGGATGGCCACTTCAGGTGTCATGGGCTTCTTGGCAGGCCTATCGGAGTTCAGGCTCAGTCTGGCGAAGACCGAGGAGTTGGAGCTGGACGACCCATTGAGAGGGGCCACAGTAGTAGCAAGCCGATCGAAGACTGACTTCTTGGGAGCTTCCGGTGCTGGTATAGGAGCGTTGAAGCTCATCGGTGGGAGCATGGTCCCGAAAAACAATCCTGTGGTAGCTTGGGTGACCTGTTCCACTGGCATCGTGAATAAGGAAGTCGCTTGGGGTCCGTAAGCTACACCTCCAGGTGAGGCGGAGCGTAGGTTGCAGTTGCAGTTGGAACATCTTGCACAAGTGGACGCCATTGATTCTTTGCTTTCTGCAGCAAGCAAAACGCCAAATCTTAGTATCTCGAAACCCAAGGGCAACCATTAGCAAACCGCGATTGGTTCGCAAACACGACACACGAAGTGTGGAGTGGAAAGAGGAAAAGGTCCCACCGGGCGTGCCAGAATCTGTTCCCCTCTGAAAGACGCGGCGGAGACGCGGTGGACGTCTCGCCTGAAATTCGGGGCAGATGCTAATTGGTGCTATCCGTCCCCCTCTCCGAAGATGCCAAGTTGATTTATGGAACCATGTATCGAAGGTTTAAACGGATGCGGCCGATATAGCAGACTTCGCCAGATTCCCCCTCGTTTGAGGGGTTTTTGATTGTGGGGACTCTCTTCCCTGCTGGCGTAAGCCCCTGCAGTTAATTACGCTACCGCATCGCGATAAAAACTTTCTCCTTCTCCAGATGGTCACTTCGTGTCGTGGGTGTTTGTTTTGTGTTCGGTTGCCCGTGGATTGTATACGGAGACTAAGTTATGTTGTCGCCCGTAGGGCGTGGACTAGTCCAAATCCGTATCTTTCTTAGATTTGGGTTTGGGGGTTTGGGTTTAAGGATACGTTAGCCTCATTTGAGACTAAGATCAAATTAAACGTTTGTTAAGGATACGTCGGTCTAATTTTAGATTAAGATCAACTTAACGGGATCGTTTAGATCCGACAAGAGAGCAATTGGGTTCAATTGTTTAGTTTAGTGACATTGCGGTCGATAATTAGTTTAAGGACATTAAGGTCCATTGTTAGTTTAAGGACATCTCGGTCCGATGTTAGTTTAAAGACATCGCGGTCGAGGTTAAGGACATCATAGTCCATGAGTTTAAGGACCTCATAGTCCGATGTTAGTTTAAAGACATCGCGGTCGAGGTTAAGGACATTATAGTCCGTGAGTTTAAGGACCCCACAGTCCGATGTTAGTTTTAAGACATCACGGTCGAGGTTAAGGAAATCATAGTCCATGAGTTTGAGGACCTCACAGTCCATTGTTAGTTTTAATACATCACGGTCGAGATAAAGGACATCATAGTCCATGAGTTTGAGGACCTCACAGTCCATTGTTAGTTTTAATACATCACGGTCGAGATAAAGGACATCATAGTCCATGAGTTTAAGGACCTCACAGTCCATTGTTAGTTTTAAGACATCACGGTCGAGGTTAAGGACATCATAGTCCATGAGTTTAAGGACCCCACAGTCCATGAAATGTGTGGTTGTCGGGACCCGTCACCTCTTTGAAGACGTTGAGGAATTACAACGACAAATTTCAAAGGAGTGAAGAGATGTACCCTTGAACCAAGGTGAGTTGGTTGAAAGAGCAGATGTTCTCAGTTCAAGATAAGTTGAGAACTTATGGCCAGAATTGGGCTAAGTCCAATTAAAATGTTTTAACATTTATTTTTGTTCTGGCTATTAAGCCTTTATTTAGGCTCGGCCCTTTTAATAATGCTAAGTATTGGGCTCTGACATTTTTGTCTTGTATTGAATGCATAGCATTTATCAGAAATAAAGTTTGTTCTGACAGTGCACCACGTGGAGCGCCAGGCGCGTTGCGCCAGTCAATGAGCGCATTGCGCTTCTGTCAGGTAGCACACACGAAGATGACACGTGTCGCGCTTAGCGCTAAGCGCTAGTTTGTTAGCGCATTGCGATTTTAATTCATGAGCGCGTTGCGCTAGTCTGTTGGCGCACCAGTGAGTGACATGTGGCGCGCTTGGCGCTGAGCGCCAGCCCATGAGCGCAGTGCGCTATTTCAGAAGCGCAAAGCGCAGATTGTGTCTCTGGTTGACACGTGGCAGGTTTTGGCGCTGAGCGCCGGTCCAATGAGCGCAAGGGCGCAATTCATGAGTGCAAGGCACTTTTCAATAGCGCAAAGCGCATCTGATCAATTTCAAGATCAAAGAACAAATTTATGTTCTTCAAAGGAGGTTTCTTCCTCAAGATCCAAGAACAAAAGTTCTTGTTTTTATAAAAGGCTCTGCCTTTATAGATCAAAAGATCTGTGAATGAAGTAAAAATACTTCTTTTAGTCTTTTTATGATTAGATTTTTTGATCTTTTCTTTTAAATCAAAGACCTTGGTCTTTTTATAGATCTAAGATTTTTTTAGAAGATGGTTCTTCTTTTTTTACGAGATAGTTTCATCTCTATTATGCATGAACATGGTTCTTTTTTTACCTTGACGATGAAGAAAAAACTTCTTTTTCTTAAGAGTTTACTCTTCTTTTTCTCCAAGTTTGCAGAGGATTTTTCTTTCTCTTTTTCTATCTCCCTGACTTGAAGTCTAGGGTCCTTTATATAGGGCCAAATGATTTGTTAAATCAGTTTTGAGAGATCTTTCTCTGATTGATTTGGGAATATTTCCCATCGTTGGATCTTTGATCCAAAGGCTTCTGCTTTGCAGAAGATATGTTCTTGTTTTAATAAGATTGAAAAATCTTTCCATAACAGAATTTTAGTTCCGATTAATTAATAATTTATTATTAGTAGATCTTTTGATCTGACGGTGGGGAATTTTTAATTCCAGCGCTGGCGCACCTTGCGCGAGCGCACCTACGTTCGACACGTGGCGCGCAGCACAGAGCGTAGCATAACTGCGCTAGCGCACCCGTGTTCGACACGTGGCGCGCAGCGCAACCGTGCTAGCGCACCCGTGTCTGACATGTGGCGCGCAGCGCAGAGTACAGTGCAACTGCGCTAGCGTACCTGTGTTTGACACGTGACGCGCAGCGCAGAGGGCCGGATCTGAAGCGTTGCTTCAACTTTTTAAATTTTGAATTTTGAAGCAGAGCTTTGCTCTGATTGGGATGCACTGCCTAGGGCACAGCGCACCTGGCGCTAGCGCGTCTGCGCTTGACACGTGGCACACAGCGCGCAGTGCACAGAATCTGAAGCGTTGCTTCAAATTTTGAATTTTGAAATTCAAAACAGAGCTTTGCTCTGATTGGGGGAAGCAGAAGCGTCGCTTTATATCAAACCTTGGAATTTGAGCAGAGCTTTGCTCTGATTGGGGAAACAGGCATGGACGAAGAGACCTTCTTCGTCGGCTTCATCAGTCTTTGGCTCAGTTGGTTCGCCATGCCGACGCATCGACGCTTCATGAGAGCCTCCGTCTTCTACCCCACTCATTGCGTAGCTGAAGGGGCACGGTTGATCGTTGGTATTGCAGGACTGTCGCATGTTTATCATGGATTAAGTGTTGCGGCCAACACTTCGACCCTAAGTAAAAATGTCGTGAATTCCTCCCTCCACTACTTCACGTCGTGGGTCGAGATGGATATACTTGGAGCGTTCGCAGCATATCGGTGGCCAGATTTCTATGACTCCTATACCTTCCCACGGGTTATGAGGTTGGTGGATGCTTCCGCTCCCGATCCGACCCAGCTAGGAGCCCTCCGCGTGCTGCTTAACCCGTATTCCAACGAGGGGGGATGGTTTTTAGCGACCGAGTCCTCTCTTCTCCCGCGGGGCCCATCCAGCAGCTGTTTGATCTGTCGAAAGGTGGAGCGTCATCTTTAAAGCCTAAGGAGATCATGCAGCTATACTCGATTAGGCCGGGCTACTTGGTGTTCCGTCAGAATAACACGACCCTTTTTATGCAGTACAATCCGCACCGCTTTGCCCAGCAATTGGGCTATAATCAGGGTGTCCCTTTCGAGGCGTTCTTAGTTGAGCCCACTCTGTCTCTTGAAGTCACGCCTGACGTCGCCCATCACTTTATGCGGCTAAACACCGACTCCTGTTTCATGATCTCCGAGGCTGACTATATTCCAAGGTGTATGGGGTCTTTTATGGGTTGGTATCGTCATCGAGTCGGTCCCGTCATTGCCGAGGAGAGGCGGGTACTCTTTGAATGTCAATCTTCAGCTCCGGCCCAAGCCACCGACGTTCCGTTGCGGCCGCGGATAGTGGTTCGTCCTCCATTGAAGGATAGCGGTGTGGTACTTATCCCCACGGCCGCAAAATCAGAATCGACTCTCCGCACTGCTGGTATGCCAGTATGCACTAGAGCCCAAGAAAAGGCTTCCAATGCAGCGCCATTGGTAGTACCATCAGTGGCGGCGTCATCAGCGGTGGCGCCATCAATGGTGGTGTCATCAGCGGTGGTATCGCCAAAAGGGGATACTGGAAGCGAGGTTGGCCAACGTCGTGCCAAAGCGTCGAGGGGAAGGAAGCGATCCTCTTCTAGTGTTAGCTCCAGCTTGAAAAGGAGGAAGAAAACAGTTGGTGGCTTGCTTGACCTCATGCTGGAATCTGAGCCTATTGTTCAAGATGAACCCATATCCATGCAAGAGCCGGATGATGGTCTTCTTTTCCCGGGTTCGTCTGTCGAGGAAGCCGCACAATTGGCTGAGGCTATAAGGCGCTCACAAGACGAAATGGAGAACGTGGGGGCCCCGAAAAAAGCTTACCCTCCTGTCATATTCTACGAAGATCCCCCATCGCTATGGAGGGTACATATGGGTCCTCTGCGAAGGGAAGACGAAAGAGCCTTGAAGCAGCCCATCTCGGCCGCTTCTGAAGATGAGCTGGCATTGAAGACTGGTGGTCACGAATCTGCATTTGAAGCCCGGTGAGCAAATTTCCTCAGGAAGGAACAACGGCTCGAAAAAGCCATACTAGAAGCAACCTGGCGTATCAGTATGCGTGTTTTCCATATCTTCCTTTTAGCAAGTAATTTGTATTGCTTTTATATCTTCTTATCTTTGTGAAAACTTTGCAGTGACTTCAACAATGAAAGTGGATTTGAGCCCAGGTTGTGCCCTGATCGTAGATTCTATAGATGTCTCTCATGATGCACCGGCAGGTGCAGAAGAGATCATTATAGCTGTTGTTCCTGTTGTGGAACTTCCGGTGGTGACCCTTGTGCCTTCGGTGTCTATTCCTCCAGCGGAGGTGACCCCATTGGCCGCAGACCCTATGGATGTCTCTAGTGACGCACCAAAGGGTGTAGAAGAGATTGTCGAAGCCATTAGTTCTATCTTGGAGCTCCCGGTGATGACCTCCATTTCTTCAGCATCTGTACTTTCCACAGAGGCGACCTTGCCGGCTGTAAATCCAATGGATCTTTTTGGTGGCGTCCTAGAGATTGTAGGAAGGACTGCCAAGGCCGCTGTTCCCTCTTTGGAGTCTAAAGTGGCGGCTGCTGTTCCGCAACGGGAAGCTGCTACGCCAGCAAATATCTCCGGTGATGTGCCTGAAGGCGCGGAGGAGGCCGCCGAAGCTGCTATCCCTCCAGTTCAAGACGGGCGGAGCATCGAAGGTAATCTTTTACATTTCATTTTAATGATCCCCTCGTTATCTGAACTCTTCTTTCCTTCAGAATTGCGGGAATTGGCGACTTCTATCGTGGATCTATCTCCCAGGAAGTCCATCCAGCATCTACTCGATATGGCTGCCCTACAGGCAATATCCCCGCAAAGCATAGTCCTTTCTTCCGGGCAAGGTCAGTGTCCTTTGACCCTTTTGTTTTATTATCATTTTTTAACGATGCTAATATGCTCTCTGTAGTTCTGGAAGCTGATGACGAAGTTAAGATCCTCGATGGGCCTGGGGATCTTTCAAACCCCCCTTGCATGACTGTGGGTAAGTAAAGCTTCATTCTTGGCCTTGTTTCGTCTATTCCATGTTTGCAAATCTTGTTGACTGTTCATAAATCTTGACAGCTTTGCCAGCCCTGACCCTGTTAGAATCTCGATTCACTATGCCACCGGGCCCATACGCCTGACGTGCGTCTGAAAGGATGGCGAGACAAAGCCTTCACTCCTTATTGGCTCTCATTGAAGACCTTCGTGCTGGTAATTCTGTTACGGCTAAAGAATTTGCTGCCGAAGCCAATACTTCTTTGCTTTTCCTTGCCACTTATCACGATGAAACATTGGTGCATGTTTAGGTTGAATATTGTCGTCGAGTGGAGGCTTGCTTACATGGTCTTGAGTGCATACGCCTTTCTTCCGAGCTCCTAACTGCAAAGGCGAGCCTACGGGGGTGGATTGAGCGGTGTGTCGCTATTCTACAGTCTTGCAAGAAGAAGCTCAACCGGAAATTTTTGGAGAGGGAGCTAGCCTCAAATACTTTGGGGGAACTTTAGATTCAACTCATTACCAAGACTACTCGTGCGTACGAAATTTGGCGGGCGCTTCAAGAAGCTATCACAGAGGTGGTAGCTCTTGATAAAGCCATTATTTTTACCCGTGAGATGGTTGAAGCTCAAAAAGTCGCCGAGAGGGAGCTCAAGGGTCGGTTTGCTTCATATCAGACTCAACAGGCTCAGGCGGGGACCCGTCTTATGGCAATAACAAAGCTTAAAGCCGAGGCCCAGCGGAAGAACGATGAACTCACGAGCTTATTGCACCATCCGCCGGCTTAAAGATTTTTTGTATATTCTCCCCTTTTTTGTATTTACTCCTGAATGAGAGTATCTTGTATTCATTTTGATTCTTTTATGAAATGTATCTTGTATTCATTTGGATTCATGAATAAAAGACATATTTTATTTTATACCGGCGTGTCCTTTTAGCAAATGTGTCTTGTAGATAGTCTATCTTGATCTCCTTGCAGGGCAGCGATGGCTTAGAAAACAGGTTTGGATTTGCCGCCTAAGACTTTTCAACTTTATGAGCCGTGAGGGTCTCATAAAGACTTTTCTCCCTACGAGTCGAGAGGATCCCACAGGTGTATTTTCTCCTTAGGAATCGTGAGGACTCCTAAGTGCGTTTTCTTTGGAGAGTCGAAAGGATCTCACAAGAGAATTTTCCCCCTTTACAAGTCGAGAGGACTCGTATGTGTTTTTTTCCCTCCTTGTCAATATCCGACTTTGGAGAGTTTGGCCCGTGGATAGTATGCAATAGTCCATCTTGGACCGACTTGCAGGGCCCCGGTGCTTAGGAAACAGGTTGATATCCCCGTCGCCTAAGGCTTTTCCCTACGAGTCGAGACGAGTCGAGAAGTTCTCACAGGAAAATTATTTTCCCTACGAGTTGAGATGAATCGAGAAGTTCTTGCAAAGATGTCCTAACGTCATAGTTAACTCCTGCTAATAGAAGTCCGTTAGGGTCTGTGTACTAGGTTTTTTACCCGTCGCACCGTCGCGTTGGCCGATGTATTCCTCGACATGCAATCTTGCTGTTCGAGTAGCCCCGCAACAATTGTGTCTCTGATCCCTTCAGAGGCTGGACAAGACGTCTTCAAGTAATCTTCCAGGTGATATTACCATCGAAAGAGCAAGCGTTAGGGATATTCCATGCCGCTTTTTACTTGAGGTTAAGCTCAGTTTGGGAGCCCCGATGAGTCATGACCACTCCGCACTGGTGTGGGTTGATCTCCGATAGTCTTTTCAGGTCTCATTTGAGTTGCTGTCAAGACCCTGAAGCGAGAGATTTTCCTTGGCTTCGTTTGTTGACATTGTGTCTGCGATATTGCGACGAAAGTCAAGGTTGTCTCTAGGTTGTCTGTGAATCGTCGAGATTTGGAACTAGGGGTCTTTGCCGTGGCTCCGTTTTGTTGATGTCGCGTCTGCACTTCGTTGGAGGGAGGAAGAACGTTGTTGTTGATCTCTAGGCTGCAGATGTTGCCGTCGAGACTTGGAACTAGGGACTCTGCCATGGCTCCGAGGTAGTGTTCAGACCATAATATTGCATTTATCATTCCCCTATTCTTATCCTTTTTATAAATAAACAGGTACTCTTGACGCACGTTTGTTGCATATTACAGGTTACAGGTTTCTGGAGCAAATACAGTGAAAAAGACACAAAACAACAGAAAAAGGGACTTTTGACCAACAAGCAGACCGATACTAGTCACGCCTAGTCAGAGAACAGTGCAAGGTCCAAAATGTCATGTGAACGGTTAAAAGATCGCTACAAGTATTCACTGAAATATCTGGAAGAGAATAAGAAGCCAACAGAGAAACTACATATGGAAACAGAAGCCCAAAGAGCCACTGAACCAAGCCCAAAAAGAACACAGCCCAAGTCTACAGTTTGGCCGCGGATCCGCGGCCAAACCCAGCCTGGCGCCGCGGATCCGCGGCCGTCTAATACACGTGTCGGTGGAGATTTCTTCTGATGCTGCGACGGTTCTGGTGTTGGGATTCTCAGGGGTCAAATCTGTAATTTTGCATGTGCGAGAGTCTGTAGCCCTAGGTTTCCTATTTTCCTATAAATTGTAATCTTAGATCTAAAAATTGTATGCCTCTTTTCAATAAATAAAATTCAGAAATTCTGGAAGTGACATTCAGATCTGTTCTTTATCGCTTGGAGGGAGCCATCACCATTAGTAAGTGATTTTCTTTTATTCTTTTAATGTTATTTCATCCCCTAATGAGCGAGTAGTCTCCTCGCTTGTTAGGGTTAGCCTTAGGGAAAGGGTTGAGAGATGAGATCTCTCACCCCTTTCAATGCCATATTAAACTAACCCATTAAGAACTCCATGCATGCGCGCACAACCGCTCCCTGCGGCACCCTACCCCTCGAGGTAACGGTGAACCGCAGTATAAAGGGCCGGTTGCGCGCGTTTTCCATGGGGGTTAGGGTAATTAACGATAAAGGAAGGATACGAATCTAAAGGAAGAAAACATCTTCCCAAAAGAGTCGTATCCACTTTATCGATAATTACTATAACACCTAATGGATCTAGAATACGGCATTGAAAGCGGTGAGGAAACATCAATCTCCAAAACTTCCTCTAAGCCTAACCCTAGCAAGAATTTAAATTAGATTAATTAAGTTTTAGATCTAGATTTTTATAAAACCAAAACGACAAATAGAATCAACTCGTTAAGACACACTAAAGGAATTTACCCGTCTCTGTGGATCGACCCGCACTCACCGGCTAGCTGCGAAGCGACGCCGTTTCTTGATTGCGGTAATTATATTTTTGATCGTAAAATCCCTACCAATCAAATGGCGCCGTTGCCGGGGACGGCGTAATTTTTCTTTTTGTGAATTTTCGGGTTGATATAAATTTTAAAAATTATAAAAATCTGAAAATATAAAAATAAAAAAAAATTATCAAATTTGATCTGTTTGAAGGGTATATCTTTTGAATCTTGCAGGAACAGCGAAGAATCGAAGATCTGAAAATTTACAGAGGGCAAAATAAAAATTGGTACATAAGAACAGAGAGTTATTGAAAGTACAGATTCACAGAATTTTTCCCAGAGCCTGATCTTAACACTTGGCCGCGCTTCAGCCGCATTAGTAGGCAACTTGCCGCGGATCCGCGCCTTAATTGACACGTCAGCACTTGGAATTTTGTGGGTTTGTTCTCTTTTCCTCCCCTCTGTAACCTCCATATATCCACTGTAAAAAAATCTTTTCTGCAGGGTTCTTTGCGTAAAAAGTCTTTCTCCTCCTTCTAAATAACAGATTTCTGCAGGTTTCTTTGCGTCGCGCTAAAAAATTCTGATTGCAAGTGAAATTTTATTTGTTTTGCATAATTTAACCGGATTCTAAGGGGCTATTTGACCAAACTCAGATTGGGTGGGGATTTCATCACCCTTCCCAGGATCCCAGAAAACACCTAAGCATTTTGCATCGACCACCTTTAATTAAAAAAAAGATTAGACTCAGACCTAAGGACAGCGAGCTCAATAGGAAAAGGACTAGGGTAGGCATCAGCCGTTTATCCTAACCGACATTGCGGTGTCTAGGCTAGTGGTTTTTAATTAGGCCCACTGTAGTGGTGGTTCCTTCCCACTTACCTGGCCGTATTTGTCCGTGAAGAGGCGGTTTGGGGTCTATTTCTAGCCCTAGTTAGGAGCTGTCTAGTAGACCTAGGCGACCCTAGATCTAGGCCTGATTGTGCATGTGTGGTTGATTCAGTTGTGTCACGAGTCCGTTTTTAAAAAACCTCCTTGCAAAACTCACAAATAAAAAAAAAAGAAAAAGAAAAATCTTTTAAAAACTTGCAACTTGCCGCTAAAGAAAACTTGCAAACTCACTTCCACCACTTCTTCTCACTGACGTTATCTTACCCCCACATTCTGTTTTTCTTTTTTTCTTTTTTTCTGACTGCACTACCCTTTAGTGTATGTCATTTTGGACTAGGGATACTAACGCCCGATTAGTCCGTGTTTCGTTGGTACCGTCCAATGAACCCTTCGGCGAACCCTTCGTCGAAATTCCCTCCATTTCCTTACCTCCACCTTTAAATTCTTCTTTCGAAGGTATGTCGGGATTCAACCCCAACGATACCTTACCGACGGGAATGATTCCACCTCCGTCAGGTGCGAATAACCCGAATCTTCCTCCTGTTGTAGCGCCCGCACGAGTTGCGCTCCAGGATCTCTTCTACCCCGTCCGCACTTCTTTACCCACATGTCTTTCACCCCCACCGGCAAATGGGGATAATTTTGAAATAAAACCACACTTCATCAATATGCTGCCTAAGTTTCATGGTTTGGAATCCGAAGATGCATATATTTTCATTAATAAATTCCAAAACGTTTGCGCCATGATGAAGACAACCCAATTAAGTGATGACGCAATAAGGCTAAGGGTCATTCCTTTTACCTTATGTGACCTAGCCGAGAAGTGGCTATACAGCACCGCATCACACTCCATTAGAAATTGGGACGAGTTTGTGAGAGCTTTTCTGAAAAAGTTCTACCCTCATCATAAAACTGCTAGAATCCGAAACGAGATTATACAATTTTCACAGCTTCCGTCCGAACCATTCTGGAAGTGCTTCGAGAGATTTAAAGACCTACTTGTTCAATACCCTCATCATGGGATAGAAAATTGGAAACTTTGCCAAACTTTATACGAGGGATTGAACGCAGCAACGAAGCAGTTGCTAGAAACAATATGTCAAGGTCATTTTCTCTCTAAGTCTAGCGACGAAGCTTGGCAGTTTCTTGAGGACCTAAGTGAGCAAACAATTCAGTGGGAGAGTACCAAGACCACATCATCTTCTTCAGCTGGTCAATCTAGGGCAGGCATACATCAAATAGATATGTCGATAGCTATGAAGGCCGAGATGGCCTCACTTATGAAAAAGCTAGAAGCCATTGAGACCAAAATCTCATCGTCTTCTCCTGCCCCTACTCTACCCACACGAACTGTTTGTGCTTGTTGTTCGAACCCATCGCATTTAACCGAAGAGTGTCCTTATAATGCACCTATTCAAGGACAGGATCAAGTCAATGCTGCATTCCAGCAACGACAAAGAAATGATCCTTACTCTTCGACATACAATCAGGGGTGGAGGAGTCACCCGAATTTCGCTTGGAACCAAAATCAACAAGTCCAAGGGAATAATAATTTTCAAAGACCTCCTCCACAATAACAACAAGCACCCTTACAAACTCAAAACCAGCAACCTTTCCAACAACAACCTTATACAAATCAAACGAACAATTTGGTTCAACCTAATGATGATAAGGTTAGCTCGCTCGAGAAAAGTCTTGAAGCATTTCTCAAGCAAACTACAGAATCCGCAGCAAGATTTGAAAGTTATGTGCAATCTTTAATGAATAACAATGCCTCACACGATCAAAGTATCAAATCTATTGAGGCACAAATTGCACAATTAACTGCTGCGTTGAGTGAGAGAGAAAAGGGAAAGCTTCCATCTCAACCATTGCCTAATCCCGGTCACCCACAAAACGCATATCACAATCACAATGTAAATGCGGTGACCACGTTGAGATCCGGAAGAGAGTTGCAAAATAATGTGGAAACTAATGATGACATCCCCGCCGGTGGTTCTTCTTCCTCTTCTTCATTTTCTTCACTTCCTTCTTCACCTTTTTCTTTAGAGCCTATTCTCCATCCTTCACACGGCTCTACTTCTTCTGACTCGAACGGACCCATTTCTAACAACACGAACACATCCACACTGGGATCCGTTCCTATTCCACATTCTACTCCACAGACTTTTGACTCAACAAATTTTCAGAATGCACCATTTCCAAACAGGTTGAGTCCTAATAAACCAAATACATAAGTGGAGAAGATTGTGGAGATATTTAAGCAGGTTAGCATAAATATACCTCTCTTGGATGCTATCCAACAAGTCCCTTCATACGCGAAAATCTTAAAGGGATTATGCACTTCAAAGAGAAAAGCATCTCAAGTACCCAAGAAAGTGCTAGTGGCTAGTGCAGTGAGCAATGCAATTAACCACCATCAAACCTTACCCCAAAAACGAAAGGACCCCGGCTGTCCTACGATTTCAATTACAATTGGGGATAAGAAAATTAATCAAGCACTTTTAGATCTTGGGGCTAGTGTTAACCTGATTCCCTACTCAGTGTACGAACAATTAGGGGTTGGAGAGTTGAAACCCACTCGTTGCACTCTCCAAATGACTGATCGATCAATCACCTATCCAAGGGGTCAACTAGAGGATGTGTTGATCAAAGTCGGGGAGTTCATATTCCCCGTTGATTTTATCGTTATGGATACACAACCTGTTGCCAACCCAATAAACCAAATTCCGGTGATTCTCGGTCGACCATTTTTGGCCACTTCCAATGCCGTGATAAATTGCCGCAATGGCTCCATGACTCTATCCTTCGGGAAGAGGTCTAGTGAGTTCAATATTTATAAGATGGGAAGTCTGCCCCCCGTGCCTAAAACTAGTACACGAGAAGTTTGCTCTATTCACGAAATCACGCAGGAAGACTGCGAGCTTGAAGGATTTCTATTTGATGAAAACAGTTTTGACGCCACTAGTGCGTCCCTCCTTGAGCCTACTACCGTTGATACAACCGATGTTGATTATGAATGCTTCACTTTTTTGGATGATGATGACTCACAGCCCGAATATGAGTCGTTTGAATTTTTGGATGAGTCAGTCGAACCATCCGAATCGGTTGTTTGCAGTGATTTTGAACCTGTGTTGGAGTCCTTTGAGTTCGAGGTAGATTCCGCAATAATTCTTTCGCCTCCGAAACTCGAACTCACGCCCTTGCCGTCTCACCTTAGATATGCTTACATAGGTGCGAATGAGACCTTTCCCATTATCATATCGGCCTCTCTAGCCCTCGAGCAAGAGAATGCCCTCTTAACGGTCTTACAAGATAGGCGGCAAGTTTTCGGTAGGACTATGGCGGACATCGAGGAGATCAGTTCCCTCATAATTGAATATCATACACAATTGATGGATGATGCCATGTCAATAGAGGACCCACAGGAACATCTTGGGGGTATTGTGGTGAGTCAACTTCCTCCCTTAGAAGTTGAAATACCCCCATTTCTTTTAATAAGGTACGAGAATGCCAACACTCCACTGATTGCTGATCACTTACATTCTCGTTTCGATGCATCACCATCACCTGTATATTTACCTCCACACATCCCATACCACTACTTCTATCTTCCCCAATTCTTTGCGGACCCCCACAACTTATTTTTCCACCACCCAATATTCTTTACTGATAAATTTTTCAACTGGTTGGTGTTGACGTTTGGTCTAGGCAAAGTTTGGCAGTAATGTCTAACATAGTTTAAATGAAGTTTGGAGGAGGGCCTTTTTGTATATATTTTTGTTTTTCTTAACAATAAAAAAAACTATAAATAAATAAACAGGGGAGTATCGGTAATTTGACCCTCTTGGTTTAGCATGACAGTGAGGACACTGTCAAGTTCAAGTTTGGGGGTATGCTCGGTACGTCTTCTTCCTTCGCATTCATTTGTACATATCTTTGCATTTGCATACTTATTGAAAACCCATAAAAATTTGAAAAATTTGAAAAATTATAAATTATCGTATTCAATTTTGGCTTATTTGACTTGAGTTTGACAAATAGGTTAACTGGTTAGGAACAACTAGATCTTAGACTTAGTAAGTTGAAAACCCTAAAAATAACATTTCTTAAAGTTTAACGGTAGAAAGTATATGCCTTGTAGTTTATTTAGAAATAGGCAAATTTTGGGTTCACTTCTTAGGCTAAGTCGAAACAAAGGAAGAGTATTGATGTTCTTATTAGAGTATAAGTTTGAAAAATAGTTCCTAACTTAAGTCTAAATTCTGAAAATGTATACCCTACAATTTGCACAATCACGCACCTTGAAACTTGGAATAGTAGAAGAGACCTTGAAATGTTCTTGTCTAAAGTCCTTAGTACGATGAAATAAAAGAAGAAAAAAAAGTGAATAAAGAATAAAAAAAAAATGGACACTGGTTTTTGTGATTACTTAAGGCTAAAAAAAAAATAGAAAAATATTTAGCGAGGGTGCTTCATCACCTAGTGCCTTAGACCAACTGGTTTGGGAGTCACTGCTAAAGCCTTGGGTGTTGCAAGGACTAGGAAGTACGCTTTAAAGTACAAACGCATTTTGTAATCGGTCGTTGGTACCTCAAGAAGTATTAACGGTCGCATGAAGGATGTGTAAGCAAATTTCATTCACCAACTAATTAGTACTTTGGACAATGGACATGGGCATGATTGCTTGAATTGAATTTCCAAGTGTAGGGGTGATCTATACACACACGTAAGGGTATGTGATTGGAATTTAGATAAGAGAGAGGAATGAAAAATAGAACTTATATCTTTAATAGAGTTGATAGAAATTCCTAAGTGGAGATGAAACCCTAGAAGGAAGACTTAAGAGATGCTGAAAGCTAAGTAGATCTACATAACATATATAATCTTAAGTTAAATAATGAGGAAGCGTGAAGAATATGGGTGGATGATTTACAAGTAGAAGATAATAGAATTCCTTGTTAGAAGACCTAAATGAAAAACAAAAGTCGAAAGGCCAAATTGATAGGATTTTGTGGGTGTAATCCGCTGAAAACCCTCAGGAGACAACACTCCTCCTACTAGGGACACCTAGAGATTTAACGGCTTGTTGCACGTGCTCAGTGCAATCGCGTTTCCCTGCGAAAGTGCGGTTAGGATTTTAGAGAATAAAATAATAAGTTTGCTCGAGGACGAGCAAAAGGTAAGTTTGGGGGTATTTGTTCAGACCATAATATTGCATTTATCATTCCCCTATTCTTATCCTTTTTATAAATAAACAGGTACTCTTGACGCACGTTTGTTGCATATTACAGGTTACAGGTTTCTGGAGCAAATACAGTGAAAAAGACACAAAACAACAGAAAAAGGGACTTTTGACCAACAAGCAGACCGATACTAGTCACGCCTAGTCAGAGAACAGTGCAAGGTCCAAAATGTCATGTGAACGGTTAAAAGATCGCTACAAGTATTCACTGAAATATCTGGAAGAGAATAAGAAGCCAACAGAGAAACTACATATGGAAACAGAAGCCTAAAGAGCCACTGAACCAAGCCCAAAAAGAACACAGCCCAAGTCTACAGTTTGGCCGCGGATCCGCGGCCAAACCCAGCCTGGCGCCGCGGATCCGCGGCCGTCTAATACACGTGTCGGTGGAGATTTCTTCTGTTGCTGCGACGGTTCTGGTGTTGGGATTCTCAGGGGTCAAATCTGTAATTTTGCATGTGCGAGAGTCTGTAGCCCTAGGTTTCCTATTTTCCTATAAATTGTAATCTTAGATCTAAAAATTGTATGCCTCTTTTCAATAAATAAAATTCAGAAATTCTGGAAGTGACATTCAGATCTGTTCTTCATCGCTTGGAGGGAGCCATCACCATTAGTAAGTGATTTTCTTTTATTCTTTTAATGTTATTTCATCCCCTAATGAGCGAGTAGTCTCCTCGCTTGTTAGGGTTAGCCTTAGGGAAAGGGTTGAGAGATGAGATCTCTCACCCCTTTCAATACCATATTAAACTAACCCATTAAGAACTCCATGCATGCGCGCACAACCGCTCCCTGCGGCACCCTACCCCTCGAGGTAACGGTGAACCGCAGTATAAAGGGCCGGTTGCGCGCGTTTTCCATGGGGGTTAGGGTAATTAACGATAAAGGAAGGATACGAATCTAGAGGAAGAAAACATCTTCCCAAAAGAGTCGTATCCACTTTATCGATAATTACTATAACACCTAATGGATCTAGAATACGGCATTGAAAGCGGTGAGGAAACATCAATCTCCAAAACTTCCTCTAAGCCAAACCCTAGCAAGAATTTAAATTAGATTAATTAAGATTTA
Source organism: Agapanthus africanus (assembly GCA_030015575.1). Classification (NCBI taxonomy): domain Eukaryota; kingdom Viridiplantae; phylum Streptophyta; class Magnoliopsida; order Asparagales; family Amaryllidaceae; genus Agapanthus; species Agapanthus africanus. The sequence continues at coordinate 636,107,713 of CM057343.1, forward strand.
GATCTAGATTTTTATAAAACCAAAACGACAAATAGAATCAACTCGTTAAGACACACTAAAGGAATTTACCCGTCTCTGTGGATCGACCCGCACTCACCGGCTAGCTGCGAAGCGACGCCGTTTCTTGATTGCGGTAATTATATTTTTGATCGTAAAATCCCTACCAATCAAATGGCGCCGTTGCCGGGGACGGCGTAATTTTTCTTTTTGTGAATTTTCGGGTTGATATAAATTTTAAAAATTATAAAAATATAAAAATATAAAAATAAAAAAAAATTATCAAATTTGATCTGTTTGAAGGGTATATCTTTTGAATCTTGCAGGAACAGCGAAGAATCGAAGATCTGAAAATTTACAGAGGGCAAAATAAAAATTGGTACATAAGAACAGAGAGTTATTGAAAGTACAGATTCACAGAATTTTTCCCAGAGCCTGATCTTAACACTTGGCCGCGCTTCAGCCGCATTAGTAGGCAACTTGCCGCGGATCCGCGCCTTAATTGACACGTCAGCACTTGGAATTTTGTGGGTTTGTTCTCTTTTCCTCCCCTCTGTAACCTCCATATATCCACTGTAAAAAAATCTTTTCTGCAGGGTTCTTTGCGTAAAAAGTCTTTCTCCTCCTTCTAAATAACAGATTTCTGCAGGTTTCTTTGCGCCGCGCTAAAAAATTCTGATTGCAAGTGAAATTTTATTTGTTTTGCATAATTTAACCGGATTCTAAGGGGCTATTTGACCAAACTCAGATTGGGTGGAGATTTCATCACCCTTCCCAGGACCCCAGAAAACACCTAAGCATTTTGCATCGACCACCTTTAATTAAAAAAAAGATTAGACTCAGACCTAAGGACAGCGAGCTCAATAGGAAAAGGACTAGGGTAGGCATCAGCCGTTTATCCTAACCGACATTGCGGTGTCTAGGCTAGTGGTTTTCAATTAGGCCCACTGTAGTGGTGGTTCCTTCCCACTTACCTGGCCGTATTTGTCCGTGAAGAGGCGGTTTGAGGTCTATTTCTAGCCCTAGTTAGGAGCTGTCTAGTAGACCTAGGCGACCCTAGATCTAGGCCTGATTGTGCATGTGTGGTTGATTCAGTTGTGTCACGAGTCCGTTTTTAAAAAACCTCCTTGCAAAACTCACAAATAAAAAAAAAAGAAAAAGAAAAATCTTTTAAAAACTTGCAACTTGCCGCTAAAGAAAACTTGCAAACTCACTTCCACCACTTCTTCTCACTGACGTTATCTTACCCCCACATTCTGTTTTTCTTTTTTTTTTTTTTCTGACTGCACTACCCTTTAGTGTATGTCATTTTGGACTAGGGATACTAACGCCCGATTAGTCCGTGTTTCGTTGGTACCGTCCAACGAACCCTTCGGCGAACCCTTCGTCGAAATTCCCTCCATTTCCTTACCTCCACCTTTAAATTCTTCTTTCGAAGGTATGTCGGGATTCAACCCCAACGATACCTTACCGACGGGAATGATTCCACCTCCGCCAGGTGCGAATAACCCGAATCTTCCTCCTGTTGTAGCGCCCGCACGAGTTGCGCTCCAGGATCTCTTCTACCCCGTCCGCACTTCTTTACCCACATGTCTTTCACCCCCACCGGCAAATGGGGATAATTTTGAAATAAAACCACACTTCATCAATATGCTGCCTAAGTTTCATGGTTTGGAATCCGAAGATGCATATATTTTCATTAATAAATTCCAAAACGTTTGCGCCATGATGAAGACAACCCAATTAAGTGATGACGCAATAAGGCTAAGGGTCATTCCTTTTACCTTATGTGACCTAGCCGAGAAGTGGCTATACAGCACCGCATCACACTCCATTAGAAATTGGGACGAGTTTGTGAGAGCTTTTCTGAAAAAGTTCTACCCTCATCATAAAACTGCTAGAATCCGAAACGAGATTATACAATTTTCACAGCTTCCGTCCGAACCATTCTGGAAGTGCTTCGAGAGATTTAAAGACCTACTTGTTCAATGCCCTCATCATGGGATAGAAAATTGGCAACTTTGCCAAACTTTATACGAGGGATTGAACGCAGCAACGAAGCAGTTGCTAGAAACAATATGTCAAGGTCATTTTCTCTCTAAGTCTAGCGACGAAGCTTGGCAGTTTCTTGAGGACCTAAGTGAGCAAACAATTCAGTGGGAGAGTACCAAGACCACATCATCTTCTTCAGCTGGTCAATCTAGGGCAGGCATACATCAAATAGATATGTCGATAGCTATGAAGGCCGAGATGGCCTCACTTATGAAAAAGCTAGAAGCCATTGAGACCAAAATCTCATCGTCTTCTCCTGCCCCTACTCTACCCACACGAACTGTTTGTGCTTGTTGTTCGAACCCATCGCATTTAACCGAAGAGTGTCCTTATAATGCACCTATTCAAGGACAGGATCAAGTCAATGCTGCATTCCAGCAACGACAAAGAAATGATCCTTACTCTTCGACATACAATCAGGGGTGGAGGAGTCACCCGAATTTCGCTTGGAACCAAAATCAACAAGTCCAAGGGAATAATAATTTTCAAAGACCTCCTCCACAATAACAACAAGCACCCTTACAAACTCAAAACCAGCAACCTTTCCAACAACAACCTTATACAAATCAAACGAACAATTTGGTTCAACCTAATGATGATAAGGTTAGCTCGCTCGAGAAAAGTCTTGAAGCATTTCTCAAGCAAACTACAGAATCCGCAGCAAGATTTGAAAGTTATGTGCAATCTTTAATGAATAACAATGCCTCACACGATCAAAGTATCAAATCTATTGAGGCACAAATTGCACAATTAACTGCTGCGTTGAGCGAGAGAGAAAAGGGAAAGCTTCCATCTCAACCATTGCCCAATCCCGGTCACCCACAAAACGCATATCACAATCACAATGTAAATGCGGTGACCACGTTGAGATCCGGAAGAGAGTTGCAAAATAATGTGGAAACTAATGATGATATCCCCGCCGGTGGTTCTTCTTCCTCTTCTTCATTTTCTTCACTTCCTTCTTCACCTTTTTCTTTAGAGCCTATTCTCCATCCTTCACACGGCTCTACTTCTTCTGACTCGAACGGACCCATTTCTAACAACACGAACACATCCACACTGGGATCCGTTCCTATTCCACATTCTACTCCACAGACTTTTGACTCAACAAATTTTCAGAATGCACCATTTCCAAACAGGTTGAGTCCTAATAAACCAAATACATAAGTGGAGAAGATTGTGGAGATATTTAAGCAGGTTAGCATAAATATACCTCTCTTGGATGCTATCCAACAAGTCCCTTCATACGCGAAAATCTTAAAGGGATTATGCACTTCAAAGAGAAAAGCATCTCAAGTACCCAAGAAAGTGCTAGTGGCTAGTGCAGTGAGCAATGCAATTAACCACCATCAAACCTTACCCCAAAAACGAAAGGACCCCGGCTGTCCTACGATTTCAATTACAATTGGGGATAAGAAAATTAATCAAGCACTTTTAGATCTTGGGGCTAGTGTTAACCTGATTCCCTACTCAGTGTACGAACAATTAGGGGTTGAAGAGTTGAAACCCACTCGTTGCACTCTCCAAATGACTGATCGATCAATCACCTATCCAAGGGGTCAACTAGAGGATGTGTTGATCAAAGTCGGGGAGTTCATATTCCCCGTTGATTTTATCGTTATGGATACACAACCTGTTGCCAACCCAATAAACCAAATTCCGGTGATTCTCGGTCGACCATTTTTGGCCACTTCCAATGCCGTGATAAATTGCCGCAATGGCTCCATGACTCTATCCTTCGGGAAGAGGTCTAGTGAGTTCAATATTTATAAGATGGGAAGTCTGCCCCCCGTGCCTAAAACTAGTACACGAGAAGTTTGCTCTATTCACGAAATCACGCAGGAAGACTGCGAGCTTGAAGGATTTCTATTTGATGAAAACAGTTTTGACGCCACTAGTGCGTCCCTCCTTGAGCCTACTACCGTTGATACAACCGATGTTGATTATGAATGCTTCACTTTTTTGGATGATGATGACTCACAGCCCGAATATGAGTCGTTTGAATTTTTGGATGAGTCAGTCGAACCATCCGAATCGGTTGTTTGCAGTGATTTTGAACCTGTGTTGGAGTCCTTTGAGTTCGAGGTAGATTCCGCAATAATTCTTTCGCCTCCGAAACTCGAACTCACGCCCTTGCCGTCTCACCTTAGATATGCTTACATAGGTGCGAATGAGACCTTTCCCATTATCATATCAGCCTCTCTAGCCCTCGAGCAAGAGAATGCCCTCTTAACGGTCTTACAAGATAGGCGGCAAGTTTTCGGTAGGACTATGGCGGACATCGAGGAGATCAGTTCCCTCATAATTGAATATCATACACAATTGATGGATGATGCCATGTCAATAGAGGACCCACAGGAACATCTTGGGGGTATTGTGGTGAGTCAACTTCCTCCCTTAGAAGTTGAAATACCCCCATTTCTTTTAATAAGGTACGAGAATGCCAACACTCCACTGATTGCTGATCACTTACATTCTCGTTTCGATGCATCACCATCACCTGTATATTTACCTCCACACATCCCATACCACTACTTCTATCTTCCCCAATTCTTTGCGGACCCCCACAACTTATTTTTCCACCACCCAATATTCTTTACTGATAAATTTTTCAACTGGTTGGTGTTGACGTTTGGTCTAGGCAAAGTTTGGCAGTAATGTCTAACATAGTTTAAATGAAGTTTGGGGGAGGGCCTTTTTGTATATATTTTTGTTTTTCTTAATAATAAAAAAAACTATAAATAAATAAACAGGGGAGTATCGGTAATTTGACCCTCTTGGTTTAGCATGACAGTGAGGACACTGTCAAGTTCAAGTTTGGGGGTATGCTCGGTACGTCTTCTTCCTTCGCATTCATTTGTACATATCTTTGCATTTGCATACTTATTGAAAACCCATAAAAATTTGAAAAATTTGAAAAATTATAAATTATCGTATTCAATTTTGGCTTATTTGACTTGAGTTTGACAAATAGGTTAACTGGTTAGGAACAACTAGATCTTAGACTTAGTAAGTTGAAAACCCTAAAAATAACATTTCTTAAAGTTTAACGGTAGAAAGTATATGCCTTGTAGTTTATTTAGAAATAGGCAAATTTTGGGTTCACTTCTTAGGCTAAGTCGAAACAAAGGAAGAGTATTGATGTTCTTATTAGAGTATAAGTTTGAAAAATAGTTCCTAACTTAAGTCTAAATTCTGAAAATGTATACCCTACAATTTGCACAATCACGCACCTTGAAACTTGGAATAGTAGAAGAGACCTTGAAATGTTCTTGTCTAAAGTCCTTAGTACGATGAAATAAAAGAAGAAAAAAAAGTGAATAAAGAATAAAAAAAAAATGGACACTGGTTTTTGTGATTACTTAAGGCTAAAAAAAAAATAGAAAAATATTTAGCGAGGGTGCTTCATCACCTAGTGCCTTAGACCAACTGGTTTGGGAGTCACTGCTAAAGCCTTGGGTGTTGCAAGGACTAGGAAGTACGCTTTAAAGTACAAACGCATTTTGTAATCGGTCGTTGGTACCTCAAGAAGTATTAACGGTCGCATGAAGGATGTGTAAGCAAATTTCATTCACCAATTAATTAGTACTTTGGACAATGGACATGGGCATGATTGCTTGAATTGAATTTCCAAGTGTAGGGGTGATCTATACACACACGTAGGGGTATGTGATTGGAATTTAGATAAGAGAGAGGAATGAAAAATAGAACTTATATCTTTAATAGAGTTGATAGAAATTCCTAAGTGGAGATGAAACCCTAGAAGGAAGACTTAAGAGATGCTGAAAGCTAAGTAGATCTACATAACATATATAATCTTAAGTTAAATAATGAGGAAGCGTGAAGAATATGGGTGGATGATTTACAAGTAGAAGATAATAGAATTCCTTGTTAGAAGACCTAAATGAAAAACAAAAGTCGAAAGGCCAAATTGATAGGATTTTGTGGGTGTAATCCGCTGAAAACCCTCAGGAGACAACACTCCTCCTACTAGGGACACCTAGAGGTTTAACGGCTTGTTGCACGTGCTCAGTGCAATCGCGTTTCCCTGCGAAAGTGCGGTTAGGATTTTAGAGAATAAAATAATAAGTTTGCTCGAGGACGAGCAAAAGGTAAGTTTGGGGGTATTTGTTCAGACCATAATATTGCATTTATCATTCCCCTATTCTTATCCTTTTTATAAATAAACAGGTACTCTTGACGCACGTTTGTTGCATATTACAGGTTACAGGTTTCTGGAGCAAATACAGTGAAAAAGACACAAAACAACAGAAAAAGGGACTTTTGACCAACAAGCAGACCGATACTAGTCACGCCTAGTCAGAGAACAGTGCAAGGTCCAAAATGTCATGTGAACGATTAAAAGATCGCTACAAGTATTCACTGAAATATCTGGAAGAGAATAAGAAGCCAACAGAGAAACTACATATGGAAACAGAAGCCCAAAGAGCCACTGAACCAAGCCCAAAAAGAACACAGCCCAAGTCTACAGTTTGGCCGCGGATCCGCGGCCAAACCCAGCCTGGCGCCGCGGATCCGCGGCCGTCTAATACACGTGTCGGTGGAGATTTCTTCTGTTGCTGCGACGGTTCTGGTGTTGGGATTCTCAGGGGTCAAATCTGTAATTTTGCATGTGCGAGAGTCTGTAGCCCTAGGTTTCCTATTTTCCTATAAATTGTAATCTTAGATCTAAAAATTGTATGCCTCTTTTCAATAAATAAAATTCAGAAATTCTGGAAGTGACATTCAGATCTGTTCTTTATCGCTTGGAGGGAGCCATCACCATTAGTAAGTGATTTTCTTTTATTCTTTTAATGTTATTTCATCCCCTAATGAGCGAGTAGTCTCCTCGCTTGTTAGGGTTAGCCTTAGGGAAAGGGTTGAGAGATGAGATCTCTCACCCCTTTCAATGCCATATTAAACTAACCCATTAAGAACTCCATGCATGCGCGCACAACCGCTCCCTGCGGCACCCTACCCCTCGAGGTAACGGTGAACCGCAGTATAAAGGGCCGGTTGCGCGCGTTTTCCATGGGGGTTAGGGTAATTAACGATAAAGGAAGGATACGAATCTAGAGGAAGAAAACATCTTCCCAAAAGAGTCGTATCCACTTTATCGATAATTACTATAACACCTAATGGATCTAGAATACGGCATTGAAAGCGGTGAGGAAACATCAATCTCCAAAACTTCCTCTAAGCCTAACCCTAGCAAGAATTTAAATTAGATTAATTAAGTTTTAGATCTAGATTTTTATAAAACCAAAACGACAAATAGAATCAACTCGTTAAGACACACTAAAGGAATTTACCCGTCTCTGTGGATCGACCCGCACTCACCGGCTAGCTGCGAAGCGACGCCGTTTCTTGATTGCGGTAATTATATTTTTGATCGTAAAATCCCTACCAATCAGGTAGTTTCTAGGTTGTCTGTGAACCGTCGAGATTTGGAACTAGGGGACTTTGCCATGGCTCCGTTTGTTGATGTCACGTCTGCACCCCACTGAAGGGAGGAAGAACGCTATTGTTGATCTCTAGACTGTAGATGTAGCCATCGAGATTTGGAACTAGGGACTCTGCATGGCTCCGTTTTGCTGACGTCGTATCTGCCTCTGGTTGGAACGAGAAGGAACACCGTTATTGATCTCTAGTCTGTAGATGCAGCCATCGAGATCTGGCTTCCCTTTGATGAAGCCCAGTTGGGCAATATGGTTCCCTTTTCGTTTGTGCCCCTGGATTGTATACAGGGGTCAATGTGTTCTCACATGCAGGGCAAAAGTTTCATTTCAATTTTTTTATTTCTTTCCGCGATACTTTATCATTTCAGCTTTTTATATCGGGAAAGTCGCGATTGCCCAATCATTTCGACTATTTTTCGCGTGCCCAGTCATTTCGGCTATTTTTCTTTTTTTTTACTCGCTGCTTTTTATTGCGAGTTTCCCAATAATTTTGGCTATTTTTATATGCATATATTTTGCTCGCTAATTTTTATTGCGAGTTGTCTCAACATTTCGGCTATTTCTATATACATTTTTGGCACGCTGATTTTGTTGCGAGTATGGAACTTGAAATCTGACACCAATCTTAGTATCAGTATCGCTACGACTGGAATATGACCAGGAGCGAATCATCATTTGTCGTGGAAGGACTTAGAATTTGATACCAATTTAGGTATCAGCATCGCTATCACTGGAATGTTGCCAGGAGCGAATCATCATTTGCCTTTGCTGATTTGAACAAAAGTGGTTTAGCAATCAGGGTTAGGATCCTGCCGACTAAGGCTTTTGACTTCATGAGCCGTAAGGGTCTCATAAAAGTATTTCTCTCTACAAGTCATGAGGATCTCATAGGTGTATTTTCTTATTAGGAGTCATGAGGATTCCTAAGTGATATTTTCTCTGGTAAGTTGTAAGGATCTCACAAGAGTATTTTCCCCTTGCAAGTCGAGAGGACTTATAAGTGTTGTTCACCAAGCGGGGAAATTTCGCGCTATTGGTGGGACTTGACGGGGAGATCGTTTATTTGTGCCCGTGGATTTTATACAAGGGATCGATGTTGACCGTCTATAGGGCAAATTGGGGAATGTGATGGCTTAAGAACGGGTTCAGATCCCTGTAGCTTAAGGCTTTTTGGATACTACGAGCCATGAGGGTCTTATAAAGGTATTCTCCTTACGAGTCGTGAGGATCCAGTAAGTGCAATTTCTCCTTAGGAATTGTGGGGATCCCTAAATGTGTTGCTCCTTTTTGTGAGTCGTAAGGATCTCAAGCAGGAATTTTCTCCTTACAAGGTCAAGAGGACCTTGCAAGTGCGCATGAATTTTTTTACGTGTCCACGCCCATTCGGGTTTTCACAAACTCGCCGGCATTCCTGCTGTTTTCACTCACGGAGCCCTTTCGGGTTTTCATCTGTGCCCTTTTCGCTTGTGGACGTATCTTTTTTTTTCGAGATTGCGCCCTTTTGGGTTTTCACAAACTCGTCGGCAATCCTGCTGTTTTTACACACGGCTCCCTTTCGGGTTTTCGTCCGTGCCCATTTCGCTTGTGGATATACCGTTTTTTTTGTTTTTTCTTTGAACGAGATTGCGCTCTTCCGGGTTTTCACAAACTCGTCGGGAATCCTGTTGTTTTTACTCACAGCGCCCTTTTGAGTTTTCGTCCGTGCCCATTTCGCTTGTGGGTATACCGTTTTTTTTGCATGACTGAAACTCTCGAAGATAGTTTCGTCGCATGTGACCCATCTGTTTGCCGGTGGGATTTGAGTTGCAGTCCTCACCGCTGGGACTCGCGGACTTGAATTCCACTGTCGCCGTGTTTGAGGCGATGTACTTAGTTTAAGGACATTACGGCCCATTGCTAGTTTAGGGACATCTCGGTCCATTGTTAGTTTAGGGACGTTGCGGTCTGTTGTCGGTTTCAAGGAGAAGTTTTGCCGGATACTACTTGCAGAGTCTTGACTCAGAAAGATAGCGAGCGGACACGAGCATCGTCATGTATCGTTAATCTGAGTTATGACTTGTCAGGGGTAGTATTTCTTAAGGAACCGGCCGTTTATTGGCCGGAAAGGTCTTTCGCCATGCATATCCATAAGCAAGTAGGTACCACCTTGATAGACCTGTCTATGACGTAGGTGCTCTCATAGTTCGACTCGAATTTCCTCCGTTTGGCACAGTTGGGGATCATAGGTCTTTTGACAACTACCACGAGTTCGCCTTGGCGGAATGCTCTCGGCCTAGTTAGTCTTTCGTATGAGTGCGTCATCCTTGCTTTGTAAGCTTCTAAGTTTTGCTGAGCCATGAGACGAGTTTCATTAAGGGCATCGAGCTCCTCAAGCCGAAGGTGGGCATTTTCTTCATCTGTCAGCTCATGTCGGACCGCCACTCGTAAAGAGGGCAGTTCTATTTCCAAGGGGAGAACCGCTTCCGTTCTGAATACCAATGCGAATGGCGTTGTATTCGTGGCCATCTTGAACGTGGTCCGATAAACCCAGAGAGCTTCATGCAATCTCTCGTGTCAGTCCTTTTTGTTTCTGGACACCGTCTTCTTTATGATCTTCGTCAAGGTCTTGTTGAAAACCTCAGCTAGAACGTTAGCTCGGGGGTTATAGACCGAAGAGTATCTCCAGTCTATATTATATTGTTGCGCGAAGCGGCTGATCTTATGGTTTCTGTAGGCCGGCCCATTATCCGAGATGATCCGTCGCGGAGTGCCGAACTGGTAGATGACTTGTGTCTTGAAGAAATGGAGGATATTCTCCGTTTTCACATCCCTTAGTGGTACTGTCTCTGCCCACTTAGAGAAGTAATCGGTTGTTGCCAATATGAACCGATGTCCCCTGGATGATACTGGTTCGATAGGCCCGATTATATCGGTTCCCCACATCTCGAACGGCCAGCTAGCCAGTGTTGGGTGTAGCGGATTCGGATGCTGGTGGATGAATTCCCCGTGAATTTGGCACGAGTGATACTGCTTTTCATATTCAAGGCAGTCCTGGATCATTGTGGGCCAATAGTAACCCATTCTCTTGATCTTTAACTCCATCCTTGGCCCAGCTTGATGGGAACCACAGAGTCCGTCATGAGTTTCTTGGACGACTCTTCTTACTTCTTCTGGTCCCAGGCATCTTAACCATAAATAGTCGAATGATCTCTTATATAGAGTATCATTGACGAAGGCGAAAGACAGAGCTCGTTTCATGAGCTGATGTCTTGAAGATGCGTTTTCGGGCATTCGATGGGATTTGAAGTAGTCTATGAAGACTTCTCATAGACTCTTCTTAGACGGGTCCTTGGCTGTGAGCTCTTCGACGACTCTATCATCGAGGGCAACCTCCTCAGACTTTTTCCTTTCCCTTGTCTTTCTTGCCCGAACCTTTGTTTGAGGATCCGAAATTCTTTTCAGGCAACGTACGGTTGCGCAGCTGAATGTTCTCACAGTTCTTCGCCTCTTCCTCTTTTTCAGAGGTGGATTCCTTAAAGAGGGGGCCGAGGGCTATTTCTTCATCAGAATCGCTCCTGAAGGTAAGAACTTGAGATTTCCCTTTTGTCAAAATGGCATCAACCATATGACAGTTGCCAGCAGCCCCTTCACGCTCATCTGTCGTGCTTCTCTGTTCCCAACGTGCTTTGCGCTTCATCCGCTTGAAGTGTTGTCGGTGGGCAACATATCCCTACTACCACTTCTTGAAGGCATTACACCCTTCGGTAGGGTGTGTGACCCTCCGATGGTATAAGCAGTAGTTCGAATGTACATTCGCTTCGTCAAGGTACGTACTCCCAGGAGTATTTCCTTCGAAAGGTGGCAGCTTCATTCCCATTGACAGAGCTTTGGCGAACTGCTTCCCTATCTTGATTCTGCTCTTGTTGGTAGTAGGGACGCTTCGATCCGGTTGAGATACTTTATGGCTTCTCATTATCGGAGCTTCTTCAGCCTAACGCCGATGCTTGGCCTTTTCGTATATGGCCGCTTCACGTTTTTGGTCAGCTTTGCTCTTTTGAAGAACTTCGCTCAGCAGTCTGTCAATCATGTCGTCTGATAGTCCCAGGGATTTTGGTTTCGGTTCTGCCCCAGTTTCTCTACATCAGGAGCTTCTTTTCCATTTATCGGCGAGTGAGAGATCTTGTGACAACTTACCACATAATCCTCGGGTTCTTCCGACGAATCGTCTCCTTCATCACTGTATTGTTTCCGTTCTCAAGAACATGCTTGAAGAATTCTTCAAGTGTGACCGGGGTCCGTGCATTTTAGTTGTATTCCTCCAGTGCATCAATGTATTTTTGCAGACCCTTACGATTGTCGTCGAGCTGCACGGGCTTATTGGTCTTCTTCTTTTTCTTTAAAGACTTCAAAGGCTTGGCCTGGAGGTTTTCCCCATCGTTACCGACTTTCAGCGTTGGACGCGGTTTTAGCACCCCGTCAATAATCTCAGGCTCCAGCGGGCTTTTCCACCTAATCGCCGGACATGCTTGAAGATCCCTCAGCATTCTTTTAGTTTTAGCCGAAAGGACAACTTCCCACGGAGCTTCCTCTACAAATGAGTATGATGCCCTCGGTGTATCCACCTTTTTAGGAGCGTGCTGCTGTGCCGGGTTTAGCTTCCAGTTTTCGGACAGTGTGAACTTGCCCTGTTGGTATTGGTCTTCAACCCAGTTTTTGAAGACGTAGCAATCTTCGATTGGGTGGCCCACTATTCTATGGTAGGGACAGTAATTGGGATTGTTGACGTCGCCAGGCTGCAGTGGACGTCTCGGATCCGATAGAGTGATGAGCTTGTTGCGCACCGCCAGTTCGAATAATCTCCTTATTTTATCCCGGAGGAACGATAAGTACGTCTTAACTTTTCTTCGAGGGATCTTGGTTTGTTTTTTTGGTGAGCCACCGGTTTCGGGTCACTCGGTTGTTATTGAGCGTTGGCGACGAAGGTAGCTTTCCCTTTGCCCTTTTCATTCCGAAGATCTGTCTTTGAAGAGGACGGCCTATGGCCCATCTGGTCCATCTGGGCCAGTTTGTTAATCAAGGACTGTAAGGTGGTCGGTTTGAAGAACATCATAAATTGGGATAGTTTCCTGAGGATCAAGAGTTCCTATGAACATGCCCACGGCAGGAACTTCTTCTATGTGTTGTTCGCATTTTGACCATAAGTTCCGCCACCGAATTGCGTATTGAACCCAGATTTCTCCCGGCTTCATCCTAGCATTGATTAACGCCGTGATCGGGGTGCGCTCGTTTACGCTGGCGAAACACTGCGTGAACAGTAACTCCATTTCTGTAAATGTTTTGATGGAGTCGTTCAGAACCTCGGAATACCATTCAAATACTATCTCCGACAAGCTACCGACGAATTGGCGGAGCAACAGTTTGTCATCGCCTCCGGTATTACCGCACAAAGCTCTAAATTGAGCAACGTGCTGGTGTGGATTGCCCGTCCTCTTATACACGTGGAATTTGGGGATCGTATATCCTGGAGGGTACTTGATTTGATCGTACCAGCCTGGATAAGGTCGCCCAGTTCTGACGACTTGGCTAGCCGCTTCACTTGCTTAATGAGCTCATATCTGTTGAGGTATGTAGTCATCAAGGGCAGTTTTGGAGATCGTCTCCTCCCTGGCTGCTGATAGAGCTGGAAAAAGGTTTGATGTCTCCCCTCTGTCATCTTCAATGATTATCGGTGGATCTTCAGTTGGAGGGTCCGGCTGGATCATCATCCCGATCATGTCTTGGAACAAAAGCGTCATCTGCTTCATATTAGTAGCTTGTTCCGCAGCCTCCTTATCCTTTCTCTCCAGCACCCTACGCAGGAATTCCGTATCGGTCTGCTGATCTTGGCGCTGTTCTGACGATACTTCCGGGCTTTCTTTCTACCCCGTGAGTGCGGCCATCTTTGTTAGTATTTCCTGGAGCTTTTGTTGTTGCTCCTGAGCTTTCGCCACAGACCGTGTAAGTGGTCGATGACCCATGGAAGTATGACTTTCCTCTTTCCCGGAAAACATGTATACCGTGTGTACTACGATTCCCCTAGACTTGGGGCGTTTGGGTCCACTGCCTTTGATATTTGCCGCCGGTGGTGGTTGATTCTCTGGCCTTCTCTTTTTGTGGGAGGCCGAAATTGAGGGAGCCATTGCAGCGAGCACCCTTGTAGACGATACTTTCCGTGGCATGACAGTAAGATAGTCCTCCCCTTGCCAAACCTTTGTTTTCTTCAGTCGGCGAGAGTAGTCTTTGTCAATTATAGAGTCTTGGACTTTCCGCCAGATTTTGTGGATCTTGAAGGACAACCGCTGAGGAGGCTGTTCTGGCTTCACCTGTGTCATGCTTTCAACAGGTGGCGGAGACTTCTTCAGTACAGCGGTCGGAGAGTTCTTTCGCACTCTCCTGAGCGGTTCAAAGTTGTTCCCATTTGGAACAATAGCGTCAATTTCCACTATTGGAGCTGGTGGAATCAGTCCGGAGGGAGAGTTGCCCCCAGCTTTCTTTACTCGACGCCAGTGGCGACGTCGAGCATGCCTTGTAGATGGGACTGGCTTAGTTACAGGAGTGGCTTTATCATGACCTCTGCTCTGGTTAGGGGCTGGTACCGGGGCCAGCCTATTGAAGACTGACGTCCGTTGAGTGGGGGCAGTCAATCTATCGAAGGCCGACTTCTTGGTAGGGGAAGCAATCTTGATAACTTCACCGGAAGCAGGAGTTGGAATGGTCAATCTAGCGAAGACCGAGCCTTTAGTAGGAGACACCCCTTTGCTGACTTCTCTCGCTGGAGCTGGAACGGCTATCCGCTTTGGGATAACCCCTTCAGGTATCGCGAGCTTCTTTGAGGGCCCACTTGAGCTGCGGCTCAGCCTGTTAAAAACTGAGGCATTAGAATTGGATGACCGTTGAGGGGGGCCGTGGAGATTGCAAGTCGATCGAAGACCGACTTCTTAGGAGTTTCTTGTGATGGCACTGGGGCACTGAAGCTTGCTGGCGGGATCATAGTCCCAAAGAACAGTCCAGTAGTGGCCTGAATCACCTGTTCCACTGGCATTGGAAAGATGGAGACCGCTTGGGGCCCATAAGTCATTCCTCCGGCGGGGACGGAGTGGGAGTTGCTGTTACAGGTGCAGTTGGAAGCCATCGATTTCTCTTCTCTTCTACATAGGAGCAAGACACCAAATCGTAGTATCTCGAATTCAAGGGCAGCCATATTAAACCGCGATTCGTTCGCGAACACAACACACAAAGTGTGGAGTGGAAAGAGAAAGAAATCCCACCGGGCATGCCAGAATCTGTTTACCGCCGAAAACGAGACACGGAACCGCGTAGGTCATCTTGCCTGAATTTGGGGGCAGATGCTATTTGGGTTTATCCGTCCATCTCTCTGAAGATACCAAGTTGATTTATGGCACCGTGCATCGGAGGTCTGGACGAATGCGGTCGTTGTAGCAGACTTCGTCAGATTCCCCTTCGTTTGCGAGGGGTTTTTGATTGTGGAGACGCTCTTCCCTGCAGGCGCAAGCCCCTGCAGTTAATTACGTTACCACGTAGCGATAACCACTTTCTCCTGCTCCAGAAGGTCACTTCGTGTCGTGTGTGTTTGTTTTATTTTTGGGTTGCCTGTGGATTGTATACAGAGACCAATTTGTGTTGTCGCCCATAGGGCGTGGATTAGTCCAAATCCGTATATTCTTCGATTTGGGTTTGGTTTGGTTTAAGGATCGTTAATCTCGTTTGAGATTAAGATCAACTTAAATATTTGTTAAGAATATATTAGTCCAATTTTAGACTAAGATCTACTTAACAGGATTTTGGGATCATTCAGATCTAACAAAAGAACATTTGGGGCTCTATTATTTTAGTTTAAGAACGTTACGGTCCGTTATTAGTTTAAGAACGTTTCGGTCCATAGCTAGTTTAAGGACGTTGCGGTCCATAGCTCACCATTTTTGGAATGAGAGTTTAGTTTAAGGACATTGCGGTACACAGCTAGTTTTAAGGATATTGCGGTCCACAACTCACCATTTTTGGGATGAGAGTTTAGTTTAAGGACATTGCGGACCATGGGGATGTGCTCATGGGTTTGAGAGTGCGCCAAAGAGCTGTTGGTTGTCGGGACCCTGCGCCTCTCTGACGACGTTGAAGAATTACAACGACATATATCAGAGATGTGGAGAGATGTACACTTAAACCAAATTCTAGATTTGAGGGGAAAGATCATAGTGGCCCATCTAAGAATCATTAGTCATTTTTGAGAGACTAAGATTAATTTAGGAAATTGAGGAATCATTAGTTTGGGAAGTCATGAGCATAGTGGCTCAGTCTATTTGGAAATCCAAGATGTTTTAACCTCAGGGAGACTTAGCCAATTTGGAGTTGGAGTTGGTTTCCTATAGTGTTAAACACTAATGTATACTCAGTGTTCACGTGCTCCCACATGAGACTCCAAGCCGGTGTTAAATATTGAAATTTAGGGGAGGCTCACGTGTGCACGTGAGGCTCTTGAAAGTTGGCGCTGTTCACTTAGGTTTATTCCCTTGTTCTTTTATAAGTGCTAAGCACTATTGGGGGTTATGTGGGAGCACGTGAGGTGCCCCAAAAATAGGAACTATTTTTGGGTTTATTCCCTTTTTTTTATGTAATTGCTAAGCGCTCGTTTTAAGGGGTCACGTGAGAGCACGTAATTCTGTCTCAATCATTTTTTTGTTCATTAGAGGTGCCCACGTGGGAACACGTGAGCTTTGTTATATGGCGTTGAACGCCAATGAATCATCAGTCTGTATGGGGATTTTGATCTGAGTTTTTTAGCATTTCAGGCCTCTTATTTTATAAGAATTAAATTCTTTTGCAGGGTTAAACGCTAGTTTTATCAGAGAAATTAAATTCCCGTATATCTTTGAAAAAATTAAATTCTTCAAATTTAGTTCTTTTCTCTAAATTTTGAGTCTGCATGACAGAATCTCACCGATGAGAATTAAATTCTCAACTTGTGGGGAGGTCTGCTTTTGCAGACCTCAACCAGAAGGAGAACTAGGTTCTTTTTTTTAAAGAGTTAAAACTCTGGGAGCGGTGAAAAAGAGATAAAGTGATCTCTAGGTCTTTCTTCTTACGTAGGGCTTCTTTTCTTCAAAGAGAATTCCTCTTCCTCTTTTTTTAACTCTTTGGGGGCGTTTTTTCTTTTTTCCAGACTTGAAGTCTTGGGCTTTTTATATAGTCGAGACACATCTGTTGATTTAGTTGAAGAAATCCCTCATTGAGAGATCTTTAATTGATCTGGGGATTTTATCCACCGTTGGATCTTTTGATCCAAGGACTCATATTTTACAGAAGTTATTTCTTATTTTAATAAAATTGGGAAAATATTTTCCTGCACAGAGCTTATTCTGTTGCTTGATGAAATTTAATCACCATTGGATTTTTAATCCAACGGTGCTCTGTTTTACAGAGAGTAATCTTTCTCGTTTAGAAAGATTGGGGAAACATTTTTCTGTACAGAGTTTATTCTGTAGCTTGGTGAATTTTAATCACCATTGGATTTTTTATCCAACGGTGCTCTGTTTTACAGAGAGTAATTTTTCTCGTTTAGAAAGATTAGGGAAATATTTCCCATACAGAGCTTATTCTGTAGCTTGGTGGATTTTAATCACCATTGGATTTTTTAATCCAACGGTGCTCCGTTTTACAGAGCGTAATCTTTCTTATTTAGAAAGATTTAAGGAAATATTTTTCAAATAGGTTTTGATCCCTTTCATTTAATTCTGTCTGCTTTTGTGCAACAACCTAACAAGGCATCACGAGCTGACATGTGGGTCTTTCTGGCATGTTATTTATTTTAAAAGGGCGCATATATATTTTGTATATAGATACTCATGTGTTTGCATGTAAGCCTCAATTTCAGTCTTAATTGTTAAGCGTAATGCCTATAATTTTTGCCCAAAGACACATCATGTATGGGCATGTGATGCTCCATTAGAGAAATTTTATCGCCTTTCCTTTCTTTTCTTTTCTTTTCTTCTTCTTCTTTTTTTTATAAGGAAACAGTGGAGATTTTACTATTTTTAAGTATACAAAATATCAAGCTATAGTGAACCGTAGCCTCTATGAAGAGCCGAGGGAAAAAAATCCTAATCCGTATTAAAGGGGCTAAATGGAATTTCAAGCTAAATGTGAGCACTTAATTAATTTTTCCAAGCCATATATGATCGAATCAAAGAGAGGCAAAGATGAATTGAATATTAAATGAGGGGCCTGGAGAAAATTTTGCACCCCAAAACCCATCTTCGGCACAGGCTAAGCGGGCGGAAGAGGACAAATTCGAGCTCATTTTTGGCCTCTTCGGCATCACTTTTTAAATATATAATAATAATAATAATAATAATAATAATAATAATATAAAATATAATATCGGGACGGAACATTATACAATATTAGATAAATTAATTTATCCAACAAATCTGAGCCGTTTATTTTAACCGCTACTTTAAAGCACGGTTATAATAAACGATTCAATTTTAACCGCTACTTATATGATATGTTAAAATATTTAACTGCTACTTAAAATGGCTATTCATATTATATAGAAGAGAGAACCGTTCCAACAAGAGATCGAAATTGGACGATTTTTGCTATGATTTGAATTGCGATTCTTGCTGGATATGCTCTTGATTCTTGGATCGATTTCATAAGATAAATTAATTACTTTAATTACTATAGGTTTTGTTGTTTATTTAGGGTTTTTTGTTGGGGTTTTCAGACATAAATTGGATGTTTTTTCATATGATTTAAATTGTGATTGTTGCTATGTATTCTATTGTTTTTTAGATCGATTTTATTACATAAATCAACTAGCTATATTGTTTCTTCGTCTGTTTCCACTAATATTCATTCTTCTTCTAATTCAACGATGGTTCACTCATATGCTAGATTAATAGACATGATAGCGCATGTAAACGTAGAAATAAAAAATATACTATAACCACTTCGAAAAGCCTTGTTGAGGAATGTGTAGACGTCCAAATAGGGTTCGAAAGTCGAGAGATGATATAATCAGTAATCGCTTGGAAAAAAAAATTACTCAACCCATAGTTAACTTTTGATTTTAACAACCACTTTAAGTAGAGGTTAAATAACAACTGTTAAATTTTACCGCTATCTTGAGTAGCGGTTACTTTGAACAATTCTGATTTGTTGAATAAATCAACTTTTGATTTTAACCGCTACTTTAAGTATAGGTTAAATAAAAAACGTTAAATTTAACCGCTACTTAAACCAGCGGTTACCTATAAACGGTTCCGATTTGCTGTATAATTTTTTATCCAATGTTGATGTATAAGTTAACTATAAACCGATGCTTTAACTATACGTTAAATAAAAACCGTTAGAGTTAACCGCTGTTTTAAAGTAACGGTTAACTATAAACGGTTCTGATTTGTTGTATAATTTTTTATCCAACGTTGATGTTAACCGTCATTTTAAGTAGTGGTTAAATAATAACCGGTAGATTTTAACCGCCATTTTATCCAACGTTAATTTTGAATGGTAGTGATTTGTTGGATAATTTATTTTATCAAAATTATACCCGGGGCTGAACCCATATAATATATAGTTGGACGGACTTTCTTAGCACTTGGGTCTGGCTCAACCAATTTCTTAGCATTTGGGTCTCGCTCAGCCAATTTAAGCCCGCTTGTGATAAAACGGATATAAAAGAGATGAATTAGAGTTGCACAACATTTCTTCCAATGATTTTATATCTTCACTCGCTTTATAGGCACTAAATTGTCAAGAACCTATAAGATTAATTTGAATAAAAACGGATTATAAAAATAAATATTTTCGCTATTCAAACTCCGATACAACTAGAATAGGTTTATTTGTCTCGGAATAAAGCACATGAAATTGCTTTTGCTGGATGACAAAACGCCAATCTCGTACAGTAAGCCAATACAAGATTGTCATATACATGTCTAGCAATTTGTTAGGCGGAAGAACAACAAAAATAAAACAACAGAAGAGTGAATCTCGGTATGAACAAAGAAGATGTTAATACCGAGTTATTTGAACACCAGATACTTAGAATTTCCTAAAAAGTGTCAATCTCAATTAATTTATAGCCGGTATTTCAAAATAGAGCATTAACTGTAATGTTTAACCAAAATGCTATAATTTGTTTTTTTAAGAGCTTTTTCATACAAAATTAATAATAGAAACACGAGTAAAATTGAATCGACAGCCCAAGCCATCTCAAACTCCAAAACTGGACGTGGGTTATGGATTTAAGGAAGCAGAACCCGACCCGATACCCAAGCTCGAAACCACACCCGAACTCGCGGCAAAACCATCGACTCCCGAAAAACGAGAGCCATGGCTGCTTCTTCGTCTGCCGTCACTCTCCATTCTTCTTCGCCTCGTCTCCTCTCTCCTCCACCTCCTTCTCGGATCCGAATCCTCACCGGAACCCGAACCCGAAGGACCAATTCAACCCGCTTCCCTCGAATGGTGCTCAACGGAGCGCCGGCGAGACCCGCGAGGACCGCCGGAAAGGCGTACAGGAGGATGTACACGTGTCTCGTTGTTCCGCCGCCGATTGGGCGAAAGCCCCTCTCCATCGTCAAGTTTCTTGGCGGCGTCTTTGTCGGCGCTTTCCTGAAGTCACTTACAGTTCGATTTCGATGTTTATTTTTTTTAATGTATAAATTTCGAATTTTTTCCCCTCTTCGAAATGGGTTTTAAAAGTTTAGAGTGGTTTTAGTGGAAAGGTCCCATTATGATGTGGGTTTTTATTGCTATTTTTCTTCAATTTTGGCATACAATTGTGGTTTAATAGAGACCCTTACTATTTGCTGTTGCATGAGAATAATTAGATGGCTGAGTGGAATTAACAGAAGAGATAGGAGAATTAAAAGTAGCTAATATGAAGGATAAAAATGAAAGGGAACAGATTGAGATTGTTTGCATTCTACAATAATAATATATCATTCCTCCACTGCATCAAAACCTCGAAGTTACGACGAGGGTCGAGAGATGTATTTTTATACATTGTTAAATATGTGCTTGGACATGTGTTGTTGTTGTTGTTGTTATATCCCTAACAGTGTAGCTGCTACTTCGAATCTTGATCGGAACTTATGCAGGGCAGGACGAAACACAAACGACAGATCCAATTAGTTATTCTTACCGTTCGCCTGTTTTTTGGAAAGCGGAATTGTAGATATCAACCTCTTTATCGATGGGTTCTTGTTTTAATCAATGGCTATTTCTGATCACGTTATCAGAAGCTTATAATTTTGATTACTATCTAATGTATCGTTTTGTGTGTTTTTTCGTGTTTTTCCAATGGCGATCTTTTTGGCCAAATTGTTCCTAGACCGTTTTTACTGCCTGTGCCTGACTTGATGGTCATGCGGTCATTTGATAGAGCTTTTGGCCAAGGAAGGGTTTCTAATTGTATCGGTGCCATATAACGTGACATTTGATCATACTGGAGCTACGAGGGAAGTCTTCAAGAGATTCCACTATTTCATGGAGGTGTTATTGAGTACTGGAATTCCCGATGCAGATATATCGGCTTCTGATCTTTCTAGCCTCCCTCTGTACTCTGTTGGCCATAGGTAGTTTTATATCCATGCATCAAAGTAAACTTCTTCAATTTTACTTGGAGTTTTAGACGATCTATATCAGTTATAATTTGTAGTTTGTTTAACGTTTTCTTTTATGGTTATTGTAGTAATGGGGCACTGCTTCAGTTACTTATAGGGAGCTCTTACTCAGAAAAGATACCAGAGGTCTGATCTTCTTTTGATTTTGTTCAGAATAATTTCTATTTGGCATGCATTATGAAAATAACAATCTATTTATGAAAATAGCAATCAATTTTTCATGTGATTTCTGATTAATGTTATACAATAAACTGCTTATGTGCCTATTTTGAAAGGCCAATGCTGTTGTTTCTTTCAACAATAGGCCGGCTTCAGAGGCTGTCCCATATTTTGAACAGGTAGTTCTATCTCACGTTTCTGAAATATAATGTTTTAATGTTTTCAACTCCATACGAGCTTAATTTATTTGTTCGAAAGACTCATCATGATATTTTGTATTTCCGATAGTTGTAATGGATTATGAATTTGCTCTAATATCTTTATTATACAATATATGGAACATGTAATTGCTATAATTTTTTATTTATTATAACTCAATGTTGTTTATTAGTTTTAAACTTGAATTGGCATCAGGTTTACATAGTACAATGATACTGTATGGTATATCAACTGAGATTAAGTCATGTTCTACAAAACAACGTATTAATTAATATTTATATAATATATTATTTTAATAAATCATGTAAGATCCGTTGTAGTCTAGTTGGTTAGGATACTCGGCTCTCACCCGAGAGACCCAGGTTCAAGTCCCACTGGGTTCAAGTCTCACCAATGAGCAGTAGCTCAGTTGGTATGGGCACTTCTCCTCCTGAGGAAGTGGCCACAAATTATATATATATATATATATATATATATATATATATATATATATATATATATAGAGAGAGAGAGAGAGAGAGAGAGAGAGAGAGATTCCTCCTACAGGTTAATATATTATTTTAACACTTTTATCTTTATCATCTAAGATGTAGATACACCAAATTTCATGTGATTCTACCATTTTTTCAATGTTGATTTAGTGGGTGCAAAATTAACGGTTTACCGACAATAGAACTTTGCTAATTCAACGGTGAAAAAATGATATAATCGCATTAAATTTGGTGTATCCACATCTTAGATGATAAAGATGGAAGTGATGGGTGCCGATCGTCGGAAAAAATGGTGGAGGTTGTATTTTTTCGACGTCATAGGAGGAAATTCTCTCCGGTTCTTTCCTTCATTATATATATATCATGTTGCCAAATCATTTCTTTGGCTACCATACTTATCGTCAGTGTTATAATTTTTAGTGTGGGGGAAATGTCGTATTTGTTACTATATATTACACTTTTCAAAGTTGCTTTACTATGTTGTATGTGATGATAGGAAGTCATGTACAAATATTTTAGTTTGTTGTATGCAATGTGTAGGGTTGCCCGTCATATTCTTGTAGTAGACTAATATGATTTTCAATTTTGGATCCATTTTATTATAACTTGTTTATTTTGAAGCAATTGGGCTTATCAATTAAATTTCATTCTTGCTTTAATAAATCACTAGATCCAATATCTTCCCATACCGGGAAAAATGTGTTACTCCTGCAATTGTATTTTCTATTTAAATTTCACATGTTGATTTTCTGCTGTAGCTTTTGTGCAGTTTGGTCCTGTGGTCAGCCAAGTGATGCCTATCATGGAAGCAAACCCTGTGTATTGCTTGGCTAGAAATGCCTCAGGTATTCATTTTTTAAATGGCTAAATTACACTAGACCACCCTTGATCATTGCTGTTTCTCACTAAAGTACCTTTTAAATTTATTACAAGAAAATCCTAATAAACTTTAGTTTTGATAGAACTTTCTCACTAAAATACTGTTAAGCTGAGCACTTAAAAAGATTTTACTAATAAAAACTTCGAATGTATTTAAGCTAAAAAGACTCATAATAAAGTGTTGTTTATATTTGCATTTTGGGTGTCAAAGACCATATATAATTATGCCTTGCTCCTTTTCTTACAAAAATAAATAAATCCAGTATTTCATTGTTTAATGATATATGTTTGATGTTCTACAGTTTATATTTCAAGTTAGCGATGATCATGAGTGATGACCGTGTTGAATGTTATTGAACTTTTCAACAGCAGCACCAATTCTTGTATATGGCTAAATTACATTAAACTCCCTTTAAATATGAGTGTTTCAGTTAACTACCGTAATTTTTTTTTTTTGACAAAAATATAAAATTAAAATAAGCTCCCTTAAGCTGCTATATTGAATGGTACTCTAGTGAAATTCTCCCTGAAAGCTAATGTTTACGGGAGTTTATTGTAATAAAAAAGCTTAAAATAGTTCGGTGAAAAATGTAACAGATAAAGGTAGTTTTGGGTAATTTACCCTTTAATATATGATTCAAAAGCAATATATCCTTAAAAGTGACAATATGTTGACAATAAGTTGTTCTTGTGCCTATCTAGAGCTTGGAGATTAACTCTAGTACCGACAAACCGAATTCTAATAAAGCACAATGTGCAAAATCTTGATTTTGTGCTGCATTGGCTTCAGTGTCATCATGTTGTAAAGTAATATGCACGCGCACATGTGTGAATTTAAAGTGTGATCCCTAGAGGCATGTCGTATTTATGTCCGTCTTTGCTGTATATAGTTTGTATAACTGAAATATGAACTGCTTGTGTGTTCTATGTTTGGGAATTTGTTGCAAAGCATAAAATTGACTACATTCCAATTAAAATAAACTATCATTTTTTATTCAAGTACAACATATTTATTCACAAAGAATGATATGGACTGACTTCTTAGGCGATGCATGGAAGGCCTTGCTCGATACAGCTGGAACATTGATCAAGGAGTACGATCAAGAAGCTATGATGTCTCTCAACAAATTTGTTGATCAACTACTATCAGTAATGAATCAGGTCTATATAAATCATTATGTAATCGAGATTTTTTTGGGGGGGAAGAAATATGTATTTGAGGTAGTTATTATAGGTCATTTTTGTAAAACCACCTCGTAGTAAAGGTCATACTTCCTCAAAAAAAGAAAAAGAAAAAATAAAGGCCTTACTTCAATAACCATGGTATACAGAAGTCTTTAGTCCAGACCCCCCTACAGGCTCAGTCTGTTAGACATGACCTCCCCTGCCGTTAGTTTTTTGACTGGAAACAACTTAAAATAATCTGGTGCCCAGTCACACGACATTTATTTGACATTTCCCCCAAAATGCCATTTTTCTCCATTATAATAGTAGCGTAGGGTTAAATTAGGGTTTGATTGGGACCATATTAAGGGTAAACTATGGCTAAAATATAGCCTATATCATCGGGGTGTTCAAACATGCCAAAAATTCCAAATTTTCATTTTGCCTTGGTTTGAAATTTTATTTAATATTCAGTACCTGTTTAGCCACTTTGATCTATCACAAAGAACTTCATAACCCTCGCGAGAACGACTCTAGCAACTTACACAGGTTTGCACGAATTTTGGTTTGAGGAGGCTGAATTATGGATGGCTTAGATCAAATCTGGGTTCTCTAAATGGGAGCTGTGGATAGTGTGGGCGTAGTTAGGTTTTGAGCGAGGAAGAAGGGCAGTATGGTCATATAATGCATATATTAATGGCATGGAGGTATCGGCTAATGGAATGTAACTATAGAGGGGTCTCGGCTAATGATTTTTGTATAGGGCGGTTCCCAAGATATAACCCTACTGTTATTTTAAGTCTCGCTATTTTTCTGTTTCCAGGTCACTCAAGGTACATCGGAGTTCAAGCCAGCACCTTTGGGAAACCGCGAGTTCTTCAAGAAATTATACAGTGTTCCTCACACATTACTGGTAGCTTTTTTACTATTCAATTCAAATTATTGCAACAAGACCAAATTGATGGAAGTGTGTGCTTTGATTTATGATTATGTTCAGGTGAAATTTAACTCGGATGCCATTGATGAGACTGATCTATTAGAAGATATCTTACGACCTCGTGTCGAGTCTATAGGTGGCACTTTAGAGAAATTAAAGTTATCGGGAAATCATCTTACGCCATGTATACAGGTAAGGGATTTAGTGACCAGGATCATGATATATGCATATTTTCGTTTGTCTTTATGTTCAAGTCATTAAATTTTAGTGGCATATGGACACCATTTCTTTCATTAGATCTTTCATCACTTTGTATTAAGTTCTTACCTTTTATTGTGTCATTGTAAGAAAATGATCAGTTCTCACACAAGGTTCTCAAAGAAAAATTCGGTATCTGATGAAAAAATACATCTGATTGCTTGATATTTTTTGATGGTTAGGACTTGAATGGCAAGTGGGATATTACTATACTCCAGCCGATGCTATTGCTCAGGGTTTGAAAGCTTTATCGCTCAATGACACTAGAATTCTTGCAAGAAACATTGCCAACTGGTTCAAAGGGCTTGACAAGCAGTGATTTTGTAATGATTTGGTCACACAATCATATAAACCCTGTATAGAAGTATCAGTTTGAAAATTCTTCAACTAAATGTTGCGTATTTATCGATCAAACATTTTAACTCTGTATATAATAATTTTGTTTTACGGTTATTTATATTATCCATGCATTTACAATTATTTCATATATGTGACCAGAATATGATGACACTGATCCAAATTTTCTTTTTGTCGATGAATTTATAAATGTATTAATGCAGCTTGATTTCCTCTGTTAATTTATATGTTCAGGGCTGGAAATACCAAACGGGATATCGCTATATATACTGCTCAAGTGTCAACTCATGTAACTACTGCTCAGTTACACTAGAGATATTGCAGGAACCATTCAAGTATTGATTTGTGATGATTTCGTCGAAGGCAAGTATATCATCGAGCTTGTAAATAAAGAAATTCTTGCTAGGAAAATTCTTCAACCCGATGTTAAGCAAATATATCATTAACCATGTGTATGATAGCTTGGGCAAATTACACTAAAATACCCATAACTATCACGGCTTTCCACTAAACTAGCCTAAAGTTTTAATTAAGGTAAAATACCTTGAACTTCGGTTTTGAAGGGATTTTTTCACTAAAATACCCTCAAAAGCAGTACTTGAGGTATTTTTCTGTAATAAAGAAGATTTAAGGTAGTTTAGCTAAAAACCATGAGAGTTAGCGGTATATTGTTCATATATTTTAAATATTTTCCTTTCACCCACCTATATAATGTTACGAACACTAAGTCTCGTAATTTTTTGCCAAGATCAACATATAGCTTCATTAATCATTTTTTCACGGTGACATAAATATACGACGAAAATTCATTGAATAGATCATAATATTCATGATTTTATTTTTTTTCTCCTTCGATACTAAACTATATATAGTTTTATATGTTAAATTATTTCTTGTGACCGCAGACACCGGGCGTTCTCCACAAATCTAAGCCACAATAGTTTGGCCTTTCATGTACATCTCCTCAAATTAATTTTGAAATTAACTTGATACAGAGACAGAAAGAAATCCAAGAAGGTTGCAAACCCATTCAAAATAGAAAGTACTTGTTAATCTCATGTGAATCTCAAGAGAAACATGCCTTTTCTTTGCCTTTATATATAGGACCAGAAAAATAAAATCTTATAAAGCTTCTTGATGCATTGAACAAGACATATCCATTTGAAGCATATGAAAACATCTCACATGCAATATGAGAAATATTTAACTAATTCATGCATTTAGTCCTAATTCTTGTGCTACAAGAGTTTGTACTGTTTATACTTAAACATCGACTCAATGCCTATGCATGCTACATAGATTTAGCATTTGTGATTGAAACATAAGCATGATTTTAAACTTCTCACTTTAGTCAATAGTGTCTAGCAAATTCTGCCGGTATTATGCTTAAACGTCTTATCCTTTCACAACCTACGTTCGTCAATTCCAAATATTTGAAATAATTAAAGAACTTCAGCTCATTGCTACAATGAGGGGTTGCCCCTACGGATTGAGGAATTCGTAGGGGAACTTTTTATTGCCCCTGCAGTTTACTCCATAGGGACATTGTTTGTCCCTACGGTGCCCACCGTAGGGACATAAATAAATTAAAAAATATTAAAATGCAATCTCTTTATTTGGTTCTACAGTGCCGCAAAAAAAAGCCTTACGGATTAATCCGTAGGGACAGAAAAGGGTTATTTTTAAAAAAAAAGCTTAAGTAATTTTCCACCATCCTCTAAAACCCAAAATTTCCCATCAACCCACGCCACCCCAAAATTCCTCATCCCTCGTCGCCACCCCACTCTTGTCGCCGACTTCCTCATCGCCACCCTACTCTTGTCGTCGACTTCCTCCTCCAGCGCCGTCGATCGAGCTTGTCGTGGAGTTCCTCGTCGCCACCAATCGACCTCATCGCCGCCTCCACCTCTTCGAGCTCCATCTTCCCGGCCTTCTCCACCTCGTCGAGCTCTTGCTCTCCACCTCCTCAAGATACATTACTCGTTGGCCGGTCTTTGGCAGAGGTGAATTAATTTGGAATTTAATTTATAATTTTGTTGTTTTTATTTTTATTGTTGTTGATTTTAGGGTTAGGATTAGGGTTATAGGGGTAGGTTAATTTGGGTTAGGGTTAGGGTTTGGGTGATGATTAGGCTTAGGGTTAGGATTAATTAGGTAAAATAGGGTTAGGGTTAGGGTTTGGATGATAATTAGGGCTAGGGTTAATTAGGTAAAATAGGGTTGGTGATGATTAGGGTTAGGGTTAATTAGATTAATTAGGGTTAATTTTGGTTTGGGCTAGGGTTGATTTGGATTAGGGTTTGAACGATGATTAGGGTTAGGGTTAATTAGGTAAAATAGGGTTAATTTGGGTTAGGGTGTTGATTAGGGTTAATTTGATTTAATTAGCTTAATTTTGGGTTAATTAGGGATAATTTGAGTTATGGTGATGATTAGTGTTTATTTGGGTTAATTAGGTTAATTTGGGTTATTAGGGTTAGGCTTTAGGATGCACTAGTTCCTTCAGTAGCATACTCGATGATAACGTAAACGTAACAAAACTTTACCCTAAACTAAAAACTCCAAACCCTTAAAAACGAAATGTAAACGTAAAATCTATTCAAATTAAATGTTCAAGTTAAAACCAATATATGATACTCGATGATAATATGAAACTTTCATATTCTCATCGATACTCATATGTGAAAATCAAAGCGCGACTTAGTCTCCGTCTATCGGTTAACATACTTTCGATGTTCGCCGTGACATAGAACTGTATGAAAGTTGTTAAATATCGGACGGTATAGTTCGATGATAACAACCGTCATATAGTTTATGTGACGAGAAGATTCAATCGTATGATAACCGATAGATTTGTTCAGTGTGGACAAGTTAGGAATGTATAAAGTAAACACGTGCATTCACTTGTATTTTCATTCGTTTCGAGTTATTTCGTCGGTACTTTTCCGCTGGTTCTTCGTGTACAAAAATAAATTAGATGTTCATTTCAACATTGTTTCACAGCATTGAAATGATTATCTATTCTATTACAGTGTACTCGGAGAATAGCGGGGAGGTGCAGCCGAAATTTACTTGAAACGGATGAAGCACAAGCGAATGGGTGTCTGCTCTATACATTCTTAATGGGATAGAAGTCTTACCCCCGACAGCCGAAACACATACATACAACAAGAATACATAACAAACGTACACACAAAGCACATACAGACTAACAACCCTACACCTAAGCGAAATCATAAATTGAAATACACATACATAAAATACAACTCATATTTGGGTATCTTCAAATCTAACTTTGTTAATCGATAATTTATTCTTTTTAACGACAAACTTGCCTGTACAGATTTTCTTTTTTGTTAGTAGCCATCTCGTTCTTAGATTTCTCAATATAGTCACTATAAGCTACAATTTATATATTATACAGTCTAATATAGCCCTTGAGTACATCAGAGTTAAGGACTAGATGTACGTGGATTGGCAACAATGCATGCAATCTAAGTTTATCGCAGGAGTTGCTGTTTTCATTGAATTTGCATGCGCACATAATAAGATCATGTTAGAGAAGATTCTCTGTCCGTACGATAGATGTGGGAATAAGTTCTGGCAGAAGATAGAAATCGTAGAGCTTCACATCGTTAAACATGGTTTTACTAGATTTTATACAACTTGGCTATATCACGGGGAAGGACAAGAAGAAGACGATAATGAGGCAGAGGAAGTAGAAGAAGACGGTAATACGGCAGAAGAAGAAGAAGACGATAACTTATTTTCAGGAGAAGAAACGGAGGATATGGTAGAGGTTACCCTCGGTGATAGTATTCCTACCGAAGATGACATTCCTTCCGGTCAAGGACCGCGTGCGGATAAGTATAAAAAGTTCATGAATGATCCTAGAAGACCAATTTATGAGAATGCAAACTATTCCACCCTATCATGGTTCGTCCAACTTTTCCAGATTAAGTGCCTAAATGGATGGAGCAACAAGTCATTCACGATGATTCTGAAGTTCCTGAAAAATTCTATACCCCCAGGAAATAACGTGCCTGACAGCTGGTATGAAACCCAGAAGATGATGTTTGATTTGGGTCTAAAGTGTGAGAAGATTCATGCATGTCCCAAAGATTGCGTGTTGTACCGGAAAGAGAATTCAGATTTAAAAGAGTGTCCAACATGCGGAGAGGCTAGGTATAAGCCGAAAGAATTTGATAAGAAACCCGATATACCTGTCAAGATACCACGATACTTTTCCATAATACAGAGGCTGCAGAGGCTATTCAGGTGCAAGAAAACAGCTGAGGCAATGATTTGGCATCACCGTGCTGCTTCAAGCGAAGATGGAAAAATGAGTCATCCAAGAGATTCACCGGCATGGAAGGATTTCGATAGGAGGTACGAAATATTCAGTAGTGATCCTCGCAATGCAAGGCTCGGACTCGCTAGTGATGGCTTCTGCCCATTCAATTATATGGCTGGAAGCCACAGTACATGGCCCGTTGTAATAATAGTTTATAATCTGTCGTCTTGGTTGGCTATGGATCAATCTTACTTTATGATGTCTCTTCTTATTGACGGACCAAACTCGCCGGGAAACAATATCAACGTCTGTCTCCGACCTCTGATCGATGAGTTAAAATCTTTATTCACTGATGGTGTAGAGACTTACGATGCAAACACATATACAACCTTCACAATACGTGCGGTTTTAATGTGGACAATTAATGACTTTCCTGCGTATGGAATGCTATTAGGTTGGTTTGTACATGGTCACAAAGCATGCCCTTATTGCCATCAATATACAACATCGAAATGGTTGAATTTTAGCAGAAATGTTTGTTATTGCGGTCATCGGCGTTTTCTGCCACTAAACCATCCCTATAGGTTAGACGATACTCACTTTAATGGCCATCAGAAGCTTCTTAGGCCTCCGGCGTCATTGTCCGGAGAGGACGTAATTGCTCAGTGGGATGGTTACAATAATGTGACCTTCGGGATAGATCCGGCAAAACAGGTCAAACCACAATATTGGAACAAATTAAGCATTTTCTACGAGCTTCCGTACCGGTCAACAAATTTAGCGCGTCATTGTCTGGACGTCATGCACATAGAAAAGGGAGTATCCGAGCACGTATTCAACTTGCTTCTTTGTAAAGACGGAAAATCAAAAGACAACCTTCGTGCTCGGATGGATCTTCAGGACTGGGAAATTAGAAGTGAATTGCATCCTAAACCGATAGCGGGTAAATCAGACAAGTTTGTACTTCCCAATGCCGCGTATCATATGTCACAACCGGAGAAGAAAATGTTCCTGCAGGTGTTGCATGATTTGAAAGTTCCCACAAGTTTCTCAGGGTCGTTTACAAAGAAGATAAAAATTGTGAAAGGCAAGATCGATGGGCTGAAAAGTCATGATCACCATGTTATTATGAAGCACCTTCTCCCATTATCCTTCAAGACTTCCCTTCCCGAATCGGTTGTCTAGTAATCAATGACCTTTATTGCTTTTTTAGAGAATTGTGTGCTAAAACCTTGGATGTTGTGACGCTAGAGAATCTAGAAAATTCTATTTCATTGATACTTTGCAAGTTTGAGCGTATTTTCCCACCGTCATTCTTCGATATCATAATACACCTGACGGTTCATTTTGCAACCGAGGCTAAGTTTGCCGGACCGGTACAATATCGATGGATGTATCCCGTCAAAAGGTACATGGAATTTTTCGTTTCACGCAATTTGTAAAATTATTGTTGTCCTATATGCCCGTATTTATTTATTTAACATATTTTTCTTTAGGTATCTCTACACTCTAAAAAATTATATACACAATAGAAATCGACCAGAGCGTTCTATCATGCAAGGTTATCTTCTAGATGAAGTAACCACATTTTGTTCCCGCTATCTGGACGAGAATATTGAGACGAAGCTTAACCGGGCTCGGAGAATTCAGGACGGGCCATATGGTAAAGCTGATTATAAGATATTAGACACTATGTTTATTAACAAGATATATCGGTTTATCCTCCTCAACAGCGTATGTCTTGAAGAAATTAGAGAGTAAGTTTTTTTAGATTAATTGTTATATTTGTGTTTGTGTGTATATGAAATGATATAATATTAATGTCATAATTTATTGTTGAGAACAAAATTCATATTGATGAGGTACGTGAGGGGCATCCTGATTGGAATGATGAACGATTGGAAAAATATCATCAGGATAATTTTTGCGATTGGGTTGCAAATCATGTAAGTTGTTCGAATAATATGTTATTTCTACCAGTCTTAATCTAAACTTATATCGTTATGTATTTGCTGTAAAATTCGTTTTTTCAGATCCACGATCCGAATTTGTTTGCATCATTAGAGAGAAATTCAATATGTTTAGCTCAGTTTCCTAGCATGGAGGTTGCATATTATAAAGGATTCGGTGTCCTTGGATACAAATTTGAAGTTAAAGACATAGAAACATTTCGAACCACTCAGAATAGTGGGATTGCGACGGTAGAATCGGATGGTGTGATTTATTATGGATACTTAAATGGCATACTTGGCATCCAATATCCCGGACGATTAGAACCGTTTTATATATTTCAGTGTATTTGGTACGATACACGAACCGATACAGATAAGTGGAGAAACAATTTCGGGACTTGGAAAGATGAATATGGATTGACTAGTATGAACACACTTCGATTTTATGGTCAGGACGATCCATTTATCTTTCCGAACCAAACGTTCAAAGTATACTACCCACAGTGCTTGAAATATCCAGGATGGAGTGTCGTATGCCGTTGAAAACTCAGGGATGTTTACGATGTCCCAGAATTCGAGGATCGTATGGAGGACAGCGATGAGGTTGAAGAAGAGAGAATACTTAGAGTGCTCCGACCGCCTGTTTCAAAAGACGGGTTGTCTTCGGATGATCGTGAAGTTACATGGGTTAGAAATGATATCGATGATGAAATCCAAGTAGATATGTCTAATGCATCTACGAAACGAAAAAGGCTATCAGTAATGTTATATTGTTATTTCACATTTCTACGATCTATACATATATTGCAAGCATTTGTGATGATTGTACTCTTATCTAGGTCTGATGACGACGCTCGGAGCAGCGAGGGGCAGCAGGAGTACTAGCCGTGGCAGCGCGGTTCTACTGCCCGGAGAGCTGCGTAGGGAGCTCCAGAGGGCTGGCTTTGCACCCCGATCGGTATCCCCTTCGGATGACTCCTTCCGTGTGGACTTTGCCACATCTCCAGGTATATTTCATGCATATTCATTTTGAATGTAATATTATAGATATACACGCATATTTATTTCAAAATTACTTATATAGTCAAGGTTTAATTGTCTAGCTATTGGTGGTGCGTCCACATCAGAGACAGATACCACTACCGCACCTGCATGTATGTTTATATATCATATAGTGCATGCATATTGATTTAGAATGTTATAACATAAATATACACATATTCTTTTTACTCTTACTTAGATAATCATGTCTAGCTGTAGGTGGTGCCTCCACATCTTGGGCAGGGGCTACCACTGCACTTGCGGGTATGTTTATATATCCTATATTGCATGCACATTGATTTAGAATGTTATATTATAGATATACACATTCTTTTTGCAATTACTTATATAATCTATTTTTAATTGTCTAATTATAGGTGATGCATCCATATCTGGCGCGGAGGCCACTCCTGCCACTTCCGTACCCTCCGTTCAGTCTGCAGGTTAGTATGAATAAATATAAAATATTTATTCATTTTACATATCCTCTAAGAATAAACATGAACTTCATGTAATTTTATCGTCAATGTTTATTTCTAGTTGGAGGGGATATGTCCATGTCCGGGTCACTGGCCGTTCCTCACCGGAGGAACTATCGTCTCGCCCGTGCTACTGCCCGGGCCCAGGCTTGTGCTGCTGTCACCGGTGGTATATATCGCACTTCAATTTTTGTTAATCCTTGATTTCTTAATACCGTTTTGTCTTAATATTGCTTGTCTTGATATTTCTTGTAGATGCAGGGCGGCCCTATCCCGAGAGGGGGACTCGAGGCCCGATAGAGCGAGGAGCCACCATTCCCCCTCTTCTTTACCCCTGATTATCGCTATACTGGCGATTATGCCGAGCGGTTCGGCCGGTATATGGGGGATGAGAGCCGCATCTAAAAGAAGTATCCACTTCACGTTGAGTGGGGTGATCAGTACCGGCGCTCATTTGCTCTCTTCTGGGATCAGGCTCGGGTATTAATATATATTTTCATTTGACTTATCCAATAAATTTATTATTATTTAACACTTGTAATTTAAATACATTATTTTTCTGTATTTGCAGTTGGATTACGACTTTCAGCCTGTGCCCGACCCTGATCACCCTGAGAGAGTGCTTGATCTTCACGCTCTGTATCTGGGCCTGATGAAGAATATGCAATCTTAGGTCCGATACAATAGAAACGAGCTGATGATCGATTGCTATTTGGTATGACTGGCGACCTCCGAGACAGAGAGAGCGGCTCTCCTACATACTCCGGCCTTTGCCAGAGTCGACGTAGATACATGGCCTCTCTTGTGCCATTATTACGACTCTGAGCGCAAACAGGTGTAACGACTCCAATTTTATTGTACAAATTTTTCAAATTAATGTACAGATTAGAGTTTCAAGCATGAGCACAAGTTATAAATTAAAATTGTTTAAGAACAGCAAAAAATAACTTGTAGCTCATTGGTAAAGCCTTGCACTGCTGTGAGGTAGCTCCTGTGTTCGAATCCCATCAGCCACATATTATTTTTAATGATTTTTTTAAAAACTTTTTGGAATCCCAAGAGTTTACACGTGCAATACACGTAAAATGAAAAGTCTGAGAAAATCAAACATGTGCTGAATATTATATGAACCGACCTAAACACGTGGCACAAATCCAGAACCCAACCCCCACCCAACGACCGGCGAGATCGACCTTATAGCCGGCGCTGCCGGGCCCCCCGTAGGTAAAACTCCCATTCTCTGCACACTGAAACTCTTGGTCTACCCTACTACCCCCATGCTGTTTGAATTCTCCGCAATTATCCAGAGAGTGTTAATTCACTTATAAATCCTATTTTAATACATCTTTAATTCTCCCTTCACTCTCAAAACCCTAATTTTACCCTATAAATGCAACATCATACCCTATCCCTCCTCATTCTGAAATCTGTTGTAAAAAATCCTCAAAAAATTTCCAAGTCAAAGAAGAGTATAAGTGGAGTTAGCCCAAGTTCCTTTCCGGTGAGGATTCGAAGCACTTCCGGCGACCCCACGACTACAAGAAGGCCATCATTCCTCTCCTCAACCTCCCTTCTATCTTTTTAACCTGTAAGTCCCACTTCTCTCCTCCTCTTCTTAACTTAAAATGTTCTCTTTTCAAATCACGTCGGTAAGTCGAGTTATACCGACCATTAATTCTATTCTCTTTTAAATTTCAATTTTCTCTTAAGAACCACTTAACCATATCATTACATCTTGCTTGTTAAACACTAACTAAATTTTAGAAACAAGTTTCATTCTAAAACTCCAAGTAAAACAACTTTTATTAAGTTTTTACACTTAAATACCATGAAATTACATATGATATCGTTTAATTATTCTTGCTTATATTACCTTTAGAAAACCTCATGAGGTAATGACCTACCTTTTACAAACACGCATCTTGATATAGCACGATTCTATTGAATAACAATTTTGTGGCAAATACGACTTTTACATCAAAATACCATAAACTATTAAAAACCGTATTTTTAAAAATTGTGTGATTACATTCCTTGCAATTATACCTCTACAACCCATTTTGAGGAACCCGATCCGGATGGTGTGGGTTATCGCACATTCTTGGGACTAGTAGAGCGAGATGTAGACCTCCTCACGGAGCATACGATCTCGATGGAATTTTTAATGCCATTTTTAAGAAAAACGTGATTTTCTATTAAATAAATAAATTTTATTTTTAATAGTTATATATAAATATTATCAAACCATCTATTTTAAATATATAATAAATTCCATGTTTTTCTAAACAAAGGAAAAGAATTACAAGTTTCATGAAAATACCATCAAGAATTCATACAAGTCAACTTTACACTAAAATACCTTGTATTATTCAAGCTAGGTATTTATTCACTAGAATACCTCACTTTTAAAAAAATTTACTTCCATGAAAACCCTAAAGAATATAAATAAATACTTGAGGATTATTTTGGATGTATAAGTAAAATATTTTTCATAAAACCCCCTCAAGTTATATTAATTTATATTAAGGACCCTAGTAAATATAGGTTTAAACGGGACCAATTCTCTCGAGCCTCAGAGAGCCGGAGAAAGTGGGTGCTTACCTATTTAAGGTAGAAAACTAAAACGGGGTTATCAATAGTAATTGGTTTGGAAAAAGTCACAAATCCTGTCGTCCATATGCAACAGTTACCGATAACTCCTAAACCTAATTCAGGACTCAAATCTGTTTAAGCGTCTGACTCAATCTGAGTCTCAGTCTAATCTGAATACAATCCAAACATGAATCCAACAATATATCTAATGCAACATGAATCCAATGTATCAAGCATGAACACTTGAACTCGAACAATACAAACATGCAACATGACTTGACTGGACCGAACCATGGGTATATTTTGAACTTAACTATATGACTATCCGTTTACATCCGAACCGTTTACATGAACAACTTATACCATAGTTTTGACAAGTCTTATACAACAAATCAGTACAATCAATACAATATGTATTACGGGGTTTAACGGGGTAGATTGATACGGAATGTATTAGAAGTGGCACGAGACGGTCACTATAATACACTTAACCTGAATATCCGTGCCGTTGTCCCGTGGCTTGACGGGGCCTTGTACTCCATATACCTTAGTCTACGGATAGTTGGACTCCTCTCGTATACACTGATGCATTCTGTACCAAGTTACAAACAACTACGTTAGTATAACAAAAATAGATAAATTACTAGACCTATTCCATTTACTTGATCTATTCATATCTCTCTCTTGGGACTTACCGAGCGATTGTTCACTGAAGACATTTCTATTTCTTCTTTCTTTGGAATGTTGTCAGGAGGACCCGACTCTCAGAAGATCGAGCCCAGCCAAGACGACTTGGAGCATTTCATAGAGAAATCAAAGTTCTAGTTTCTACTTGTACTTACTTTACTTTCAGTTCACATGTCATTGTTTAGGTATCGCTTTCCATTATTGTACTTTACTTTCCAGTTGTATGTAAAGAATGGATATAAACAAAAAGTTGTTGTTTCATTACATCTCTTGCTATTCTTGTGCTTTACTTTTATATTGCTTATTTACGCTTAACGTGTTTACTTCTGAGTAAATACGTTGCGGCCTCGCCACGTCTACTTCCCTGTACATTGGGAAGTAGGGCATGCCAGGTTTTGTTGGTGGCCCATGCAGGTCAGTTCTGCATGGAAACCTAAGCAATATATCACAAGAATTATAAGAATCAGCAACTAAACATTCTTTACTTTTCATATTCCTTGAATCTATCCTAACCCTATTTTTCTTTCAAAGGTTATGGATTCTCCCAACAATACGAGCACGAACGTCAATGACAACACCCCACCACCACCTCTACCACTTACACCTACCGAAGCTGCTCCTATCAATGAGCAGATGGTATTGCTTGAGGCAATCAAGAGCCTCTTGGAGGGACAACAACGGCAGACAACCATCCCCCTACACCGCCCATAAGCTGAGGCACCCGGTGTGAAATAATTCCAGGCACTGCACCCTAAACAATTCTCTGGAAAAGAGAGTCCTTTGGAAGCAGAGGAATAGGCTCAGTCGATCGAAGACGACCTGGCAGCAGCACAAGTGCCAGAGATTCTTGGGTAAGAGTTGCGAAACTGCAACTCACTAACAACGCCAGAGTATGGTGGAAGGCGGAATAAAGCCGTCTTACCCAGCCGATTGAATGGAGGATTTTTCGCGGATGTTCGACGCGAAATATTTTCCCGAGACTGCCCGTTTTGATATGGAGCAGCAATTCATTCACCTGCAACAAGGTTCGATGTGGACCAAATCTGTGGATGAGTATGAAGCTGAATTCACCATGCTGAGTAGGTAAAATATGTCTCAAATATTCAATTTTCTAATATCACATACTACACATCTAACACAAGACCGTAACAGGTTTGCGGCCCATCTCATACCGACTGCTGAGATTAGAGCACGACGATTTCAGCAGGGGTTGGACCCGGAGATCCAAGCTATATTAGCTACAGGGGATTTCCCAACCCACGGCCCTGCTTTGAAGGCTGCCCGAAGATATGAGGCAGCGGTGAAGAAGAAGGGCAGACCTCAATCTGCCGGTATGAAACGTCCGCTTTGAAGGCTGCCCGAAGATATGAGGCAGCGGTGAAGAAGAAGGGCAGACCTCAATCTGCCGGTATGAAGCGTCCTGCTACTCAGATGGCAGGAGGAGTTTCTTCCAGGCCACCGTTTATACCAAGGACATCGGGAGTAACTTTTAACCGGCCTAGTCCAGACTTTTGCACCTACTGCAGGAGAAATGGACACCTGGCGAAGGACTGTAGGCGTGCAAACGGCCTGTGCTTAGTCTGCGGCTCATCCACTCACAACATTGGTGCATGTCCTCATAGACTCAATCCGAACCTAGCTCACAGACTAGCCATCATTTATCCGCAGCGGCCAGCTATTCAAGCACCTGCTCCTCGACTTGTTCTCCCAGCTCTACCTCTTCGTGGACCTACTGCATCTCCTCCTCGTCAGTTCCATCAAGCATAAAGGAACCTACCTCAAGGACAGAGAAACGAACAGAGAAATGCTCCCCCAGTAAGGAGAAATGTACCAAGGCGTCAGGCTTTCACAATGACCGTGGAAGAAGCTGAAGCCACTGGCCAAGTCATCACTGGTAACTTCCCATCTTTCAAATCCGTTCAATACTTGTTTACATCCATATATATTTTTCTATACCTAAACATATTCCACACGACTTAGGTACAATCTTAGTAGCCTCACTTCCTGCCCTAGCACTCTTCGATACTGGAGCATCACATTTCTTTATGTCGCAACGGTTCGTCCGAACTCATGCGATTCCAGTAAAGCCGCTCGTATCCAGTTGGAATGTCAGTTCAGGGAACAACATTCTAAAGGAAACTCTGGGATACGACCTGTGTCCAGTGGTCATCTGCAGCAGAGAATTTTATGCCGACTTCAAGGTGATGGACATAACGAACTTTGATGTAGCCTTGGGAATGGACTGGCTGGGAACTTTCTACGCTACCATCGACTGTCGTCAAAAGAGGGTAGTGTTCGAGATTCCAGATCATCTGGTCTTTTATTTCAAGAGCGAAGACCGTACACTAGAGCCTAGCACCTACAAAGCTAAACCAAAGAAGGCAGTGGTTGCTACACTTTAGGCGGAAGAAGACAAGCCAGAGGTTGTTCGAGAGTTCGAAAATGTATTTCCTGAAGATATCTCAGGTCTGCCTCCCGATCGAGCTCTTGAATTCGGTATTGATTTAGTACTTGGTGCACAACCGGTGATCAAAACACCATATCGCTTAAGTCCTGAAGGATTGAAGGAGATCCGTACTCAACTGGACGAACTTTTGAAGAAAGGATGGATTCGTCCCAGTACTTCAAGTTGGGGATCTCCAGCTTTGCTTGTGAAGAAGAAGGAAGGTTCATACAGAATGTGCATTGACTACTGATTGATCTGTATTTAAAGAAGTGTTTGTAGAATAACCGCAATCAATAACGGTGTCGCGTGTAGCTAGACCGAGATGAGTACGGGTCGTCCTCAGGGATATATGGAATTTTTCAATCTTACTTTAGACGTGTTGAAAAAGAGGAAGAATAGAGCAATAAAGAATAGTGGAAATAGTTTCTAGATCTACGTCAAAATACGGATGTAGAATACATATCTAGTTTGAATATGGATATACATTTTATAAGAAGAATGCTTGTAGAGTTTGTTCGGATTTAGTAGTCATGGATGACTAATAAAGATTACTCTTTTTATATATTGATAGATTTAATACTAGATAGATAGTGATGAATGGTAATTAGGGTTCTTGGAATAAACTAAGGTTTCCCCACTATTGACCTTTGTCCTTTCATTGATCTGTATTCATGTCTAGCCCTTAACAAAATAATTGTTAATCTGATCTCAAATCGCAGTCGAGACTAGCAATAAATTGGTAGCGCGCCCGATAAGGATGTTAACATTTATTTTGCTAAAGTTTATAAACTTCATAAGACTTGAAAAAAGTTAAAACATTTTTTCATCCATTGATCTACCCTAATCATACGAACCCTATCAAGCGGAGAATTACTCACGCATGATGGAGATAGAAGAAGAACAGATAGAGAAAGAATTCATAATGTAAATGCAGAAAATAAATGCTAAATAATGATCTACCTTTATTAATCAACTTCATAATTACAAAGCCTTCAAGTTTAGATTACAAGATGAAAAAGAAGTTGCTCTCGATCTCTGCCTTGTAGGAAATAGATGCTCCGTCGAATCTCACGTCGCTCTATCATGTTGAATCGTGGACCTGTCATGGATCTCACGTTCTTTGACGGTGATTTGCTTCATGTAAAAGGTGATGAATTCTAACTAGCCCTCGGTCCTTTATATAGCCCTCAAAGATGAAAACCTAGTTACCATATATGGTGACTTTCCATATATGGTGACTT
Organism: Agapanthus africanus; assembly: GCA_030015575.1. Taxonomy (NCBI): domain Eukaryota; kingdom Viridiplantae; phylum Streptophyta; class Magnoliopsida; order Asparagales; family Amaryllidaceae; genus Agapanthus; species Agapanthus africanus. The sequence continues at coordinate 636,148,084 of CM057343.1, forward strand.
CCTAATATGGTGACTTTCCATATATGGTGATTTTCCATATATGGTGACTTGTCTTTAGGATCCTACCCAAAAAATCTAGAACCCCAATTTCCTATAACGGCCGCGGATCTGCCGCATATGGCTTGTTTTGGCCGTGGAACCGCGGCCGTTTGGTGTGATCATTGCTTCAAAATTCTTGGGCTGCTTCATAGTAACACATGAAGATTTATTTGATGTCTGGAATCTTCATATCTTTTCTGAGTCTCTGGCAGTATTGATTCTTCAATTTATTTAACTTCATCGGTAGATTTTTGATTCCCGACACTCGATATCTCGATCTCCTGACCTGAGCTAAAACTTGCACAATATCTCAATGAATAATGTTAGTAATATTTGGTATTTTTGAGATATTATCCTAACCATTGGATATGATATTATATTTTAAGAATATTGGTTAAGCATATTTGATATGATATGCATATTTAAATTATCAAAATATTATATAAATATTATATGCATACATTTTCCTTCATAATATTAATTATAATATATAAACATATGAAAATAGTATTTTTACAGATAAACCCTCATATGTGTCATATTTATAATAAACACCTTTAGATATTTAAGAATAGTAAGGAAAATATCATATCAAATGTGCACTTTGATCGACTGAACAACTACCGAGCTCTGAACGAAGTCACGATAAAGAACAAGTATCCACTACCGCGAATCGACGATCTGTTCGATCGGCTAAATGGGTCTTGCATTTTCTCAAAGTTAGATCTTCGTTCGGGTTATCATCAGGTGAAGGTCAAAGAGTCTGATATTCCGAAGACGGCATTCGTGACTCGCTATGGTCATTATGAGTTTCTCGTGATGCCATTTGGAGTGACCAATGCACCAGCTATATTTATGAATCTAATGAACCAAGTTTTTCGAGAGTACCTAGATAGGTTCGTTGTCATTTTCATCGACGACATCCTGGTATATTCAAAGAATCGGAAAGAGCACGCTGAACATTTGAGGATTGTCCCGGAGACTTTGCGACAGCATCAACTCTATGCCAAGTACAGCAAGTGCGAATTTTGGCTAGATCAAGTCGGATTTCTCGGATATATCGTTTCAGGCGAAGGAATCTCTGTGGATCCAGCTAAAATATCAGCAGTAAGCGAATGGACGACACCAAAGACAGTGAAGGACATTCAAAGTTTCTTGGGTTTAGCAGGATACGACCGAAGATTCATAGAAGGCTTTTCGAAGATTGCAACACCCCTGACCAAGCTCACACATAAAGATGAAGCATTCGTGTGGTCAGAAGCATGTGAACAAGATTTTGTAGAACTTAAGTCAAGATTGACATCAACTCCTATCCTTGTAATACCGGACCAATCTGGAGGTTTCGTTGTGCATTGCGATGCATCTGGTAAGGGATTAGGATGTGTTCTACACCAGCAGGGAAAAGTTGTAGCCTATGCATAAAGACAGCGAAGATTCATGAACGCAATTATCCAACACATGATTTGGAGTTAGTGGCCGTTATATTTGCACTGAAGATTTGGCGTCATTATCTGCTTGGAGAACAAGTAGATATATACACAGACCACAAAAGTCTGAAATATGTGTTTACTCAGAAAGAGTTGAATATGCGGCAGAGAAGATGGCTAGAACTTATGGCGGACTTCAACATCAACCTACAATATCATCCAGGGAAGGTGAATATAGTTCCTGATGCACTTAGTCGCCAGCCATTATCTATGAATCTCACCGCATAGTAGAAGCTTCAACAAGAATTACACAAGATGGAGATGGAAGTGGTTATGCCAGGTAATACTTCAAAGTTGATGAACTTACAAGTTCAGTATACTATTGGCAATTAGATCAAAACAGCTCAAGCAAGTGATGCCAAGTTGCAAAAGATCAGAGAACAAGTAGAAAGTGGACTTAGAACAGACTTCCTCATCCATGAAGATGGATTTTTGAGATACGGAAGCAGATTGTGTGTACCACAAGGTCCTATTCGGAAAGAGTTAATGAAAGAAGCTCACAGCTCTCCGTACTCAGTACACCCTGATGTACAAAGATCTACGTCAACATTACTGGCGGTATGGAATGAAGCGTGAAGTAGCCAGAAGCGTAGCCAAATGCTTAGTGTGTCAGCAAGTAAAAGCTGAACATCACAGGACTGCTGGTTTACTTCAACCGTTACCTATTCCAGAATGGAAATGGCAACACATCACCATGGACTTCGTGACCGCACTTCCTCGTAGCACGAAAGGTAACGATGCGGTATCACGAAAGGTAATGATGCGGTATGGGTTATTATGGATCAACTCACAAAGTCGGCTCACTTCATCCCATTTTGACTTGGCCAATCTACCGAGACACCAGCAAAGAAGTACATGGAAATAAGTCTGAATCTAAGTAAGATTTAACTCTTTATAGTGTACTATTTCTGATACCCATGAACTCATGCAGGAGATCGTGAGATTACATGGAGTACCGGTTTGCATTGTCTCCGATCGTGACACCAGATTCCGATCCCAGTTTTGGTAGAGTCTGCAAGCCAGCCTGGGAATGGGTCTGAACTTCAGCACAACATATCATCCATAAATAGATGGTCAGTCTGAGCGAACGATTCAGATTCTTGAAGATATGCTAAGAGCGTGTATGTTAGACTTCGGAGGATCGTGGGAAGATCACCTACACCTTGTGGAGTTTTCATACAACAACAGCTACCAGGCGAGTATTGGAATGGCACCCTTTGCAGCTCTCTATGAAAGGAAGTGTCGTTCACCATTAAGTTGGGACAGCATCGGAGATAGGGAACTCCTTGGACCAGAGATGATCGTGGCGACTGTGGACTAGTTCGCACGATCAGGGAAAGAATGCGCATATCCCATGACAGTCAGAAGCATTGGGCTGATGCAAAGCGCCGACATTTGGAGTTCCAGCCGGGAGATCATGTGTTCTTAAAGATTCTCCGAACCGTGGAGTAATTCTCTTTGGCAAGAGGGGTAAGCTCAGTCCCAGACATATTGGACCATTCGACATACTCGAATGAGTCGGAGAAGTGGCATATCGTTTGGCACTTCCACCCTCATTGGAAGGAGTGCACAACGTATTCCACATATCCTATCTTCGAAGATATGTGAGAGACCTCAGCCACATCTTTGATCACTCTGAGCTCACTGTACAGACGGATCTATCTTGTGAGCAGCAACCCGTTGAAAGCCTGGACAGAAAAGTAAAGTCACTTAGGAATAAGGAAGTAAACTTGGTCCGAGTGATGTGGAGAAAAGATTCACCAGGAGAATCAACGTGGGAACGCGAGGACGACATGCGTGCAAGATACCTTTACTTGTTTGTAAACTAATCCTCAAATAATTGTAAATTTCGAGGACGAAATTTTTGTAAGGAGGATAGAATGTAACGACTCCAATTTCATTGTACAAAAATTTTCAAATTAATGTACAGACTAGGGTTTCAAGCCCGAGCAAAAGTTATAAATTAAAATTGTTTAAGAACATCAAGAAATAACTTGTATCTCATTGGTAAAGTCTTGCACTGCTATGACGTAGCCCCTGTGTTTGAATCCCATTGTTTACCGCCAGAAACCGGGAAGACAAACGTCTTGCCTGAATTTGGGGGCAAATGCTATTTGGGTTTATCCGTCCACCTCTCCGAAGACGCCAAGTTGATTTATGGCATCGTGCATCGGAGGTTTGAACGGATGCGGCCGTTGCAGCAGATTTCGTCAGATTCCTCCTCATTATGAGGGGTTTTTTTTATTGTGGGACGCTCTTCCCTGCAGGCGCAAGCCCCTATAGTTAATTACGTTATCGCATTGCGGTAACCACTTTTTCGTGCTCCATAAGTTCACTTCGTGTCGTGTGTGTTTGTTTTATTTTTGGTTGCCCGTGGATTGTATACGGAGACTAATTTATGTTGTCGCCCGTAGGGCGTGGATTAGTCCAAATCCGTATATTCTTAGATTTGGGTTTGGGTTGATTTAAGGATCGTTAATCTCGTTTGAGATTAAGATCAGTTTAAATGTTTGTTATGGATACGTTAGTCCAATCTTGGACTAAGATCTACTTAACGGGGGTTTAGGATCATTTTTGATCCAACAAAAGAGTATTTGGGTTCTATCGTTTTAGTTTAGGGACGTTACGGTCCGTAGATCACCATTTTTGGGATGCAGGTTTAGTTTAAGGACGTTACGGTCCACAGCTAGTTTAAGGACGTTGCGGTCCATATCTTAGTTTAAGGACGTTGCGGTCTGTAGTTAGATGTGCGCATCGGTTTGGAAGTGCACCAAAAGTTGTTGGTTATTGGGACCCACTACCTCTTTGAAAACGCTGAAGAATTACTACGACATGTATCAGAGGTGTGAGGAGATGTACCCTTGAACCAATATCCGTTGGAAGATCAGTGGTCATGTTTGGGACTAAGACCGATTTGGAAAAAAGATGAGCACATGGGCTCGGCTGATCTGAATTAGGGATTTTTGGTCAACTTGGGCTCAGCCCACTCAGTCTTGGAATAAAATGTTAAAACACTTTCTTGGGCTCAGTTCCTTTTCTATGCAAACAATGCTAGGCATTGGTATGGGTTCTGACGCTCACCCTTTACTTTACCCTCTTTTTTGTTTTTTATGGAGTGTTAAACATCTTTATGGCGCCCACGTGCGGAGCACGTGAGGCGCTTGGCGCCGAACGCCAGCCACTGAGTGCCAAACACTCTTTATTGAGTAGCACCCACGTGAGGGACACGTGAGGCGCTTGGCGCTGAACGCCAACCATTGAGTGCTAAGCATTCTTTATTGAACAGCGCCCACGTGAGGGGCACGTGAGGCGCTTGGCGCTGAACGCCAACCATTGAGTGCTAAGCACTCTTTATTGAGCAGCTCCCACGTGTGGGATACGTGAGGCGCTTGGCGCTGAGCGCCAACCATTGAGTGCTAAGTACTCTTTATTAAACAGCGCCCACGTGATGAACACGTGAGGCGCTTGGCGCTGAGCGCCAACCATTGAGTGCTAAGCACTCTTTATTGAGCAATGCCCACGTGAGGGACACGTGAGGCGCTTGGAGCTAGGTTTTCTTTTCTGAAGAGTTCAATTCTCTGTTCTTTTCTAGATCTTTGATCCCCAAGAACAAGTTCATCCCCATGAGAATTAAATTCTCATTTGTGGGAGACTTGTCTCATGGACCTCAGATCCAGAAAAAGAACTATGTTCTTTGAGAAGAGTTAAACTCTTGGATATGCAGATGAGATGCTCTGATCTCTATTTTTTATTCACCTCGAAGAAAGGTATTCTTCTTTCTTCCTTCTTAAAGCTTTCTTCTTTCTTTTTCTCAAAGCTTGGGGGGGTGTTTCTTTCTGTCAGACTTGAAGTCTTGGGTCCTTTATATAGTGGAGGAAAATTTGTTGATTTGGTTAAAGAAATCTCTTATTGAGAGATCTTTAATTGATTTGGGGATTTTATCCACCGTTGGATCTTTGATCTAAGGACTTCTGTTTTACAGAAAATATCTTTCTTGTTTTTAACAAGATTGGGAAATATTTTCCCGTACAGAGCTTATTCTGTAGCTTGGTGATTTTTTAATCACCGTTGGATTTTTAATCTAACGGTGCTCTGTTTTACAGAAAGTAATGTTTCTTTTTTAGAAAGATTTGAGGAATATTTCCTCAACAGAATTTAATTTTGTACTCTGATGATTTATCATCTCCGTTGGATCTTTGATCCAAGGACTTTGTTTAATGGAGAGATTTGGTTTTGGCGCTGGCGCCCTCGTGCGAGGCACGTGAGGCGCTGCCTTATAGATTTTAACTCTTGGCGCTGGCGCTCTCGTGCAAGGCACATGAGGCGCTGCCTCAGAGTTTTTTTAACTCTTGGCGCCGGCGCTCTCGTGTAAGGCACGTGAAGCGCTGCCTCAGAGTTTTTTTAACTCTTGGTGCCGGCGCCCTCGTGTAAGGGACGTGAGGCGCTGCCTCAGAGTTTTTAACTCTTGGCGCCGGCGCCCTCGTGCAAGGCACGTGAGGCGCTGCCTCTTTACTGAAGGTGTCTTTACGCCTTCTTTCTTTGCTTTTCCTGAGTCAAACTTTTCTTTTCCAATGCTTGGAAATAGTTCCATCATGCATAACATTTTCTGTACCTAGATTTAAATGTCTCCCTTCATAATCTGAAGCAATGCTTCTCTTCTCTTTCACTTTCAGAGAATTATTTTAACAGAGAAGAACTATGGCTTGTAATCGTCCACATGCTCGCCGGCAGCCATGGAAGGTGCCTATTAAGGAAATTGTTCCTCGTTTTGCTGCCCGCTTGGTGAACCCTGCTCTTACAGATGACCAATGCGACACGGTGCTGCACGAGCTCTTGACTCGTAGAGGATCTTCTCTCCCAATTGGCTCTATTTGGCTCCGGATGGTCTTCTTGTCCGTACTCGATGATATTCCCCCTCATCCAGCGGAGATGACTCCGGCGATACTCGACACAGCGGAGGACAAGATCGAGTGCTTTCATGAGGCACTTTTGATTACCACGGCTCTGAGGGATCGCCCTGTTCAGCTGCTAAGCCAGATACGGGCCCAGCGGACCATCATGTCTGCCTTCGCTGATGGGCACGGTGCTGACCGATGGGGAGCGACTCTTCGTGAAGATGGCCGCTTTACCATGGTGGAGAAGGCAGAGAGAGAGAGTTAGAGAATTTTATCCATAGTTTTGTGAATCCCTATACTTTCGATCCCATGTATGGTGATCTATTTCCTATAGAATAAAATTTTCAATTAAATACTTTCTTTCTTTTGTTGACCACCAAGTGCTCCCTTTCTAACACCTATTCTTCCTCTGATGAGTGTATGTGCGTATGTGAATGAGCCCGATTTCACACATATCTGTAAACGAAATTTAAACCGGTGTAAACAGGAACAAATAGCTCTTGGTTGAAAATTTTGGCGGGAACACCCATCAGCCACATATTATTTTTAATGATTTTTCTTTTAAACATTTTGGAAGCCCAAGAGTTTACACGTGCAATACACATAAAATGAAAAGTCTGAGAAAATCAAACATGTGCTGAATATTATATGAACTGACCTAGAAACGTGGTACAAATCCAGAGCCCAACCCCCACCCAACGACCGGAGAGATCGGCCTTATAGCCGGCGCTGCCGATCCCCCCGTGGGTAAAATTCCCATTCTCTGCACACTGAAACTCTTGGTCTACCCCACTATCCCCATGCTGTTTGAATTCTCTGCAATTATCCAGAGAGTGTTAATTCACTCATAAATCCTATTTTTATTACATTTTTAATTCTCCCTTCACTCTCAAAACCCTAATTTTACCCTATAAATACAACATCATACCCTAGCCCTTTTCATTCTGAAATCTATTGTCAAAAATCCTCAAAAAATTTCCAAGTCAAAGAAGAGTACAAGTGGAGTTAGCCTAAGTTCCTTTTCCGGTGAGAATTCGAAGCACTTCCGGTGACCCCACGACTACAAGAAAGCCATCATTCCTCTCCTCAACCTCCATTCTATCTTTTTAAGTTATAAGTCCCACTTCTCTCTTCCTCTTCTTAAGTTAAAATGTTCTCTTTTCAAATCACGTCGGTAAGTGGAGTTATACCGACCCTTAATTCTATTCTCTTTTAAATTTTAATTTTCTCTTAAGAACCACTTAACCATATCATTACATCTTGCGTGTTAAACACTAACTAATTTTTAGAAACAAGTTTCATTTTAAAACTTCAAGTAAAACAACTTTTATTAAGCTTTTACGCTTAAATACCATGAAATTACATATGACATCGTTTAATCATTCTTGCTTATCCTACCTCTCACAAACACACATCTTGACATAGCACGATTCCCTTGAATAATAATTTTGTGGCAAATACGAATTTTACATCAAAATACCATAAACTATTAAAAAGCGTATTTCTTTAAATTGTGTGATTACATTCCTTGCAATTATACCTCTACAACCCATTTTAGGGAACCCGATCGGGATGTTGCGGGTTATCGCACATCCCCGGGACTGGTAGAGCGAGATGCAGACTTTCTCACGGAGCATACGATCTTGATGGAATTTTTAATGCAATTTTTAAGAAAAACGTGATTTTCTATTTAATAAATAAATTTTATTTTTAATAATTATATATAAATATTATCAAACCATCTATTTTAAATATATAATAAATTCCATGTTTTTCTAAACAAAGGAAAAGAATTACAAGTTTCATGAAAATACCATCAAGAATCCATACAAGTCAACTTTACACTAAAATACTTTGTATTATTCAAGCTAGGTATTTATACACTAGAATACCTCACTTTTAAAAAAAATTACATCCATGAAAACCCTAAAGAATATAAATAAATACTTGAGGATTATTTTGGAAAAATATGTAAAATATTTTTCATAAAACCCCCTCAAGTTATATTAATTTACATTAAGGACCCTAATTTATATAGGTTTAAGCAGGACCAATTTTCTTGAGCCTCAGGGAGCCGGAGAAAGTGGATGCTTGCCTATTTAAGGTAAAAAACTAAAACGGGATTATCAATGGTAATTGGCTTGGAAAAAGGCACAAATCCTGTTGTTCCCTTATGAAAAATGAATAATAAATATAAAAATCAATGTGAAAAGCCCCAAATGGAGCATCACGTGCCCACACGTGATAGGCACTGCGCTTGACAAAACATGGCTGAAACTGAGCCTCACGTGCATACACGTGACCTCTATATACAAAATATATAGGCGCCTTCTTAAAACAAACAATTGGCCAGAAGAATTCACGTGATAGCACGTGACGCTATTTGGTGGACTTAACTTTGTGGGGTCACGTGCTACACGTGATGGGCTCCTATGCCTTCTAAACCGATAGAATTAAATTCTAAACAAAAGGGATCAAAACCTTATTTGGAAAATATTTCCTTAGATCTTTCTAAACAAGAAAGACTGCGCTATGTAAAGCAGAGCGCCGTTGGATTAAAAATCCAATGGTGATTAAAAATCACCAATTTACAGAAGAAGATTCTGTATAGGGAAATATTTTCCTAATTTTGTGAGAAATATCTTCTATAAAACAGAAGTCCTTGGATTAAAAATCCAACGGTGAATTTTAGAATAAAATTCACCGATTGATCTAAAAGATCATTTTGGTTGATTATAAAATCAATCAAAATCTCTTAATGAGAGATTTTCTGAATAAATTGATTCTTTCTTTCTCATATAAATAGGAGCCAAGAGCAAAAAAAATGGGATATACAGAAAGAAACAGAAGAACCCTCCCGTAAACTTCAGAGTTAAAAGCGAGAACTACTTCTCTTCAAGGTAAAGAAAAACAAAGAGATCATAAATCTCTTCATAAAAGAAGAACTTAGTTCTTAGATCCATGAGACAAAGTCTCTCATAAAACAAAAGCAATCATAGCATCTCCTCATAAACGAGAATTTAATTCTCAGAGTACAGAACTGATCAGAACTGCCAAAGAAGCGCTTTAGCGCTCAGCGCCAAGCGCTCCACGTGCTCCTCACGTGGGCGCTATTTTAAAAGAAGCGCTTTAGCGCTCCAAGTCTGGCCTCAGCGCCAAGCGCTCCACTTGCTCCTCACGTGGGCGCTATTTTAAAAGAAGTGCTTTAGCGCTCCAAGTCTGACACTCAGCGCTAAGCGCTCCACGTGCTCCTCGCGAGGGCGCTATTTGATAAGAAGCGCCTTAGCACTCCAAGTCTGGCACTCAGCGCCAACCGCTCCGCGTGCTCCTCATGTGGGCGCTGAGGAAACACAAAGTGCTCTGTGAATAAAGCCCCAGCGCCATAAAGAGTGTTCAACACTCAATAAAAAACAAAAAAAGAAAAGGGGGGTGTCAGAACCCAAATCAATGCTCAGCATTGTTGAACAAAAAGGGACCGAGCCCAAAAAAATGTTCAACATTTTATTCAAAATTGAGTGGACTGAGCCCAAGTTGGCCACAAGTCTTTAATTCAGATCAACCAAGCCTATGTGCTCACAATTTCTCTAATTGGTCTTAGTCCCAAACATGACTATAGATCACCCAACCAATATTGGTTCAAGGGTATATCTCTTCACACCTATGATACATGTCGTTGTAATTCTTCAACGTCTTCAGGGAGATAGCGGGTCCCGACAACCAGAAACCCAACAGACTATGATGTCTTTAAACCCTACAGACTATGATGTCTTTAAACCCAACAGGCTATGATGTCTTTAAACCCTAGAGACTATGATGTCTTTAAACCCAACAGACTATGATGTCTTTAAACCCTACAGACTATGTTTTCTTTAAACCCTACAGACTATGGTGTCTTTAAACTTTACAGACTATGATGTCTTTAAACTTACATGGACTATGATGTCCTTAAACCCAATAGACCGCAACGTCCCTAAACTAAGACGATATGGCCCAAATACTGTTTCGTTGGATCTAAACGATCCCAAAATACCGTTGAGTAGATCTTAGTCTAAAATTAGACTAACGTATCCTCAACAAACATTTAAGTTGATCTTAATCTCAAACGAGGTTAACAATCCTTAAATCAAACCAATCCCAAATCTAAGAAAATACGGATTTGGACTAATTCCCGCCCTACGGGCGGCAACATAAATTAGTCTCCGTATACAATTCACGGGCAACCTAAAACAAAACAAACACACACGACACGAAGTGAACATCTGGAGAAGGAGAAAGTGGTTATCGTTACGCGGTAACGTAATTAACTGCAGGGGCTTGCGCCTGCAGGGAAGAGCGCCCCCATAATAAAAAACCCCTCACAATGAGGGGGAATCTGACGAAGTCTGCTACAATGGCCGCATCCGTCCAAACCTTCGATACACGGTGCCATAAATCAACTTGGCATCTTCGAAGAGGTGGACGGATAAAACCAAATAGCATCTGCCCCCAAATTCAGGCAAGACGACCTACGCGGTTTCGTATCTGTTTTTGGCGGTAAACAGATTTTGGCACGCCCGGTGGGACCTTTTCCTCTTTCTACTCCACACTTTGCGTGTCGTGTTTTGCGAACAAATCGCGGTCTTCTATGGTTGCCTGTGGATTCGAGGTACTAAGATTATTGTCTTGTTCCACACAGAAAAGGAGAAGATCAATGGCTTCCAGCTGCACCAACTGCAACAACAACTTCCGCTCCATCCCGTCTGGAGGAGTGACCTATGGGCCCCAAGCGGCCTCCATCTTCACCATGCCAGTGGAACAGGTGACTCAGGACACCACTGGACTGTTCTTTAGGACCATGATCCCACCAGCAAGCTTCAGCGCCCCGGTGCCATCACCGGAAGCTCCAAAGAAGTCGGTCTTCGATCGTCTTGCAACTACCGTGGCCCCTCTCAACGGGTCGTCCAAGTCTACTGCCTCAGTCTTCGACAGGCTGAGCCCAAGATCGAATGGGCCCGCAAAGAGGCTCGCAATACCGGAGAAGGCTATCCCAACTCCTGCTGTGGGTGAGGTCATTACAAGTGCTTCCCCTATCCGGAAGCTAGTCTTCGACAGGTTGGACGTTTCTTATCAGTGAACGTCAGTCTTCGATAGGCTGGCACCAACAGCAACCCTTCACCAGAACAGGGGGCATGATGAAACCACCCCCATAACTGAGCCAGTCCCTTCTGCAAGACATGCTCGACATCGCCACTGGTGCCGAGTAAGGAAAACTGGGGGCAACTCTCTCTCTGGGCTGACTCCACCGGCTCCAATGGTGGAAATTGACGTTGCTGTTCCAACTGGGAAAAACTTTGAGCCGCTCAGGAGGGTGCGCAAGAACTATCTGACTGCCGTGTTGAAAAAGTATCCTCCACCAGTGGAGAACGTTACAAAGGCGAACCCGGAGCATCCCCCTCAGCGGCTGTCTTCCAAAATCCACAGGGTCTGGCAAAGAGTCCAAGACTTTGTAATCGACAAAGATTACTCCCGTTGACAGAAGAAAATGAAGGTTCGGCAAGAGGAGGACCATCCTGCAGCCATACCGCATAAGGTATCATGGATGCCTGTTGCAACGACCCCCTCAATCTCAACCGTTCATAAGAAAAGAAGGCCAGAGAAGATCCCCATGCCTACAACAAATCTCAAGGGCACCGAACCTAAACGCCCCAAGTCTGGGGGCATGGTAGTGCACACTGTCTACATGGCTGCCGGAAAAGAGGAAAGTCGTACTTCTACGGGTCATCGACCACTAACATGGTCTGTGACGAAAACTCAGGAGCATCAGCAAAAGCTCCAGGAAATGCTGACAAAGATGGCCACACTCACTGGGCAGAAGGAAAGCCCGGAAGTATCGTCGGATCAACGACAGGAGCAGGAAACCGATGCCGAGTTCCTCCGAAGAATGCTCGAGAAAAAAGATAAAGAGGCCGCGGAACAAGCGGCTAATATAAAACAAATGGCGCTCCTGTTTCAAGATATGGCGGGGATGATGATCTGGCCAGACACTCTAGCCGAAGATCCCCCAATAATCATTGAGGACGACAGAGGAGGGACATGAAACCCTCCTCCGGCTTTATCAGCAGCCAGGGAAGAGACGATCTCGAAAGCTGCTCTTGATGACTACATAGCTCAACAAATACGAGCTCATCAGGCAAATGAAGCAACTGGCCAAGTCGTCAGAACTGGGTGACCCTATCCAGGCTGGTACGATCAAATTAAATACCCGCCAGGATACACGATCTCTAAATTTCACGTGTATAAGGGGACAGGCAATCCCCATCATCATGTCGCTTAGTTCAGGGCTCTCTGAGGCAATACCGGAGGTGAGGAAAAATTGCTACTTCGCCAGTTCATCGGCAGCTTGGCGGAGACGGCCTTTGAATGGTACTCGGAGCTGCCGAATGACTCCGTCAAAACGTTTACAGAGATGGAGTTGCTATTCACTCAGCGTTTAACAAGCACCAGCGAACGCACCCCGATCACAGCATTGATCAATGCCAGGGTGAAGCCAGGAGAGACATGGGTGCAGTATGCAATCCGGTGGCGGAATCTATGGTCGAGATGCGAACAACGCATAGAAGAAGCTCCTGCCGTGGGCATGTTCGTAGGGACACTCGATCCACAGACGACTATATCCCAGTTTATGATGTTTTTCAAGCCGACCATTTTCCAAGCCTTGATCGACAAGCTGGCCCAAATGGACCAGATGGGCCATAGACCGTCCTCCTAAAAAACGGAGCTTCGAAATGAAAAGGGCAAAGGGAAAGCGACCTTCGTCGCCAACGCTCAACAACAGCTGAGTGATCCGAAACCAGCTGCTCGCCAAGGCAACAAATCGCGATTCCTCAACTGGAAGTTAAGACGTCCTTAGTCGTTTTGCCGGGATAAAACGAGAAGACTATTCGAACTAGCGGTTCCTAACAGGCTCATCATCCTGCCGGATCCGAAGCGTCCACTACAGCCTGGTGACGTCAACAATCCCAACTATTGCCCCTACTATCGAATGTTGGGCCATCCAATCGAAGATTGCTTCGTCTTCAAAAGCTGGATTGAGGACCAGTACCAGCAAGGCAAATTCATGTTGTCTGAAAACTGGAGGGTAAACCCGCCACAACCACATGCTCTGAAAAAGATGGACACGGCGGGGGCATCATGCTCATTCATAGAGGAAGCTCCATGGAAAGTAGTTCTTTCGGAGAAAACTAAAAGAATGCTGAAAGATTTTCAAGCATGCCCGACAATCAGGTGGAAAAGCCCGCTGGAGCCAGAAATTATTGAGGGGATGCTGGAACCGCAACCAACATCGAGAGTTTGTAGCGAGGGGCAAAACACCCAGGCCCAGCCGTCAAAGTCTTCGAAGAAAAAGAAGAAGACCAAGAAGCCCGCGCAGTCTGACGACAAACGTACGGATCTGCAAAAGCATATTGACACGCTGGAGGAATACAACCAGAAGGCGCGAACCCTAGTCACGCTCCAAGAGTTTCTCAACTATATCCTTGAAAGTGGAGATAACGACAATGATGGGGGAGAAGAATTGTCAGAGGAACCAGAAGATTATGTGGCAAGTTGCCACATGATCTCTCATTCATCGCTAAATAATGAAGAAGCTCATTCGGCGTTAAAAGATAACAAAGAGGAGATGGGGGCAGGATCGGTGCCAAAATCCTTGGGACCATCAGACGAGATAATTGACATGCTGTTGAACGAAGCCTGTCAGAAGAGAAAAGCTGATCGAGAGTGTGAAATGACCATATTTGAAAGGGCCAGGCATCAACATCAAGAAGTCATGGTAGGGATGAGTCGCAAAGCGCTCCAACCAGACCGAAGCACGCCTGCAGCGGACAAAAACACGCTTAAGACAAGGAAACGGTTCGCTAAAGCCCCGCCAATGGGAATGAAGCCGCCATCTCCCAAAAGAAATACTCCTGGCGGTATACGCCTTGACGAAGCAGATGTACATCCTAGCTACTCTTTATACTATCAAAGGATTGTACACCCTATAGAAGAATGCATGGCCTTTAAAAACTGGCGGCAGGGATATGTTGCCCACTGACAACACTTCTAGTGATTGAAGCGCAAGGCTCGTCGGGAGCAGAGAAGCATGACAGATGAGCACAAAAGAACTCCCGGCAACTGTCACATGGTTGATTCTGGGGGATCGCAAGTTCTTACCTTTGGAAGCGATTCTGATGAAGAAATAGCTCTCGGCCCTCTCTTCAAAGCATCCACCTCAAGAAAAGAGGAGGAGATAAAGAACTGTGAAAACATTCAGCTGCGTTGTCGTACGTTGCACGAAAAGAATCTCGGACCTACAAACAAGGGATCGAACAAAAAAGATAAGGGGAAGGAAAAAGTCCCTGAGGATATCGCCCTCGATGATCGAGTCGTCGAAGAGCTGACAACCAAGGACCCGACCAAGAAAAACAAAATAGATTACAATGTCTTAGCGCACCTGAGGAAGATACCCTCACAGCTAAGCGTTTTGGACGCCCTTCTGTTGTCTAAAAAGACGTGAGATTATCTGATCAAGGCACTACAAGAGCCCGACCAATTTCAAGCTTTCCTTTCCGAAGAAAAGATGAAGGACGAGCTGGAAGAAGTGCACACAGCTGACATCACTTTCGGCGATGAAGATCTCCTCTTCGGAACGTGCGAGCATAACTGTCCCCTCTATGTCACCGGGTACTGCCATGACATCAAGATAGGGAAAATCTTATTTGATAACGGGTCCTCTGTCAACCTCCTAAATGTGAGGGTGTTAAAAGAAATCTGCATGAGCGTTCAGCACCTCGCTCGGGATAAAATCACCATCTCCGGGTTCGACTCCCAGTCATCACGGATGCTCGGGTCTGTAATATTGACGTTACGCTTTGGGCTGCTCATCAGTGACATCAAGTTTCATGTCATTGATGCCAAGACCTGCTACAACGCTTTGCTCGGCAGGCCTTGGTTACACGAATACAACATCATCCCATCTACACAATATCAGTGTATGAAGTATTTCAAAGAGGGTCTCGAGTATACCGTGACAGGGGAACTGAACCCATTTTCCGTAAATGAAGTCCGAAAGTACGAGGATGAAAAGTATTTCCTGCCAGACTTTGAAGACACGGAAAGATGCCATAAACCGGAGAATAAGCAAAAAGCTATCACCACTATTCCGGTCTTCAGGAGCGATACCGAGGAGGAAGAAGAGATAGTCTATTCGGGGCTGCCCCAATGCAATCGTCCGGGACCATCTACCCCTATTCTGGTCTTTGGCAGTGAGTCTGAAGATGAAGTCAACGCAGTGTTCTCGGTCCGACCATCAATGCAGGCCTTCACTGGAGATGATCAGAGTTTGCAAATTGCCATGGTTCCGCGGCAGCACTACAGAGAGCTTGATACGCTTGAGACATATAGTGTGCAAGAGCTGCAGACATTCTACGTCCCTCCTAGACGAAGAGGTGAAAAGGCGATCCTATTCTACCGATCCACAGAAACCAAAGTTGAGAGAGAAATCTGGCGTGGTGCCGAACCTGCGCTTGACAGGCTCCAACCAATCCGTCTGCCCAGATACTACGCAGAGGGGTTAAAAAGGTTATTGAGATGCCAAGGCATGCCCTTTAAGCAGACCGCGCGACATGCCCAATTCTACAACAGGATCTGGAACGTCCCCGGAACTCAGCGAAAATTGCCCAACGGAAAAATGGAAACGATCGGGCTTGGATATGTCCAGTCCAAGAAACGGGAGCAGTTCCATGGCTGCCATGTCATAAAGGACCTTGATGAACAAGAGGATGCTCTTTTAAAAGACGCTGACGCTGAACCAGAACGCGGTCCTGCTATAAAAATGCCGAGTCCGTCGTTTGAAGAAAAGATGGACAAGCTAGTACGGGAAGCGAGTCAAAAGGTTCGGAACGACCACAGCCGCGAAATGGCCATTTACGAGAAAGCCAAGACACAACGTCTCCTTCAACAGGCTACGGAGGAAGACAATGCCCTTTGCCGTCAGCCCGCCATGCATTCCCAAGACAAGAAAAAGGCCTGACGCGGAGGCAAAAACAAGTAAGAACGGAAAAAACGTTCGGCAACGGCGAAGCGGGTCCAAGAAGCCTCGCAATCGAGAAAAGGTCAGCCGGAATCCATCACTGAGGAAGAAGATGGATCGGAAATATTCCTTCCCTCAAGACAAGACATAGAGAATCTTTGAGGTCATCATGAAACATCAAATGATGACACTCCCGGAGTCTCGGCACCCTGATCAAGCAAACGAGGTTCATCACCCGGATTATTGCTCCTATCATCGAGTGATCAGACATCCTCTTGAAGACCGCTTCACCTTCAAAAATTGGGTCGAAGACCAATATCAACTCGGCAGGTTCGCTCTATCCAACAGTTGGAGGGTAGTCCCACCGCAAAAGTATGTGCCAAAAGCAACGTATATGGCGAAAGTAGAACCAGATCAACATCGGTCTTGGAAACAATCTTGTACGTGTCACGTGATAACGTTGTCGGAAGAAGGAGTTCACGAGAATATGGACGACCTCTCCTGGTGCTTCAAAAGTGAGGATGAAGATGAGTTGATCTCAGAATTTCCACCGGCGCAAAAAGAGTTGGAAGATGGAATACATTCTACTGCGGACAACCTAAGGAAAATCGACTTGGGGACGACAAACGACCCGAGGTCAATGTTCATCGGTGAGCTGCTGTCTAAAGAATTGGTGGCTACGCTAAAAGACGTGCTCATGCAGTATGAAGACTGCTTCACATGGAACTATTCCGAGATGCCGGAGCTAGATCCAGAAATAGCTGTGCATAAATTGGCGATATCTCCGGACGTCAAGCCAGTCAAACAAGCACCATGAAGAATGCGGCTCGAACTTGAAATGAGCATTAACGCCGAAGTTAAGAAGCTAATGCGCTTTGCCTTTTCCTTATCGGAGCCAAGGACAAACAATGAAGCGGAATATAAGGCTTTGATAGCAGGTCTTGAGATCACTGTCGACATGGGAATCGAAAATCTCCTAATATACGGAGATTCCCAGCTAGTCGTTAGTTAAGCAAACAGCGACTATCAAACGTGCAAACCAGAGTTGGTAAAGTACGGTGAAAGAGTGCAACAATTGCTGACTCAAATCCCTTCCTACGCCTTGGAAAGCATACCGCGTGCGGAAAATAGCAAGGCAGATGCATTAGCCAAACTTGCTAAAGAACTGGCTGACGAAAACCTTGATGACGTAAGGATCGTTGTGCAAAGCCGTCGGGTTCGTGCACCAGCAGAAATATCTTCGAAGTCGTCTGAAGAAAAGGAAGCAACTAAGCAAACATCCCTGCAAATAGAGGACTAAGGAAGGGTTAAGGATTGGAGAGAAGTCTTTATAGACTACTTCAAATCCCGTCGAACACCTGAAGATGCATCCTCAAGGCACCAGCTCATGAAACGAGCTCTGTCTTTTGCCTTTGTCAATGATACTCTGTATAAGAGATCGTTCGACTCTCTGTGGTTAAGATGCCTGGGACCGGAAGAGGAAAGGAAACTCGTCCAAGAAACTCACGACGGACTCCGCGGTTCTCATCAAGCTGGCCCAAAGATGAAGCTGAAGATCAAATGGATGGGCTATTACTAGCCCATGTTGATTCAGGACTGCCTTGAATACGCGAAGCAATGCCATTCGTGCCAAATTCATGGAGACTTCATCCACCAGCATCCAAACCCGCTACACCCAACAGTGGCTAGCTGGCCGTTCGAAATGTGGGGAACCGACATAATTGGGCCTATCGAACCGGCGTCACCCAAAGGACATCGGTTCATATTGGCGACAACTGATTACTTCTCTAAGTGGGCAGAAGCCATACCGCTAAGAGAAGTGAAGAAGAAGAACATCCTCCATTTCTTCAAGACACACGTCATCCATCGGTTCGTCACTCCGCGATGGATTATCTCCGATAACGTGCCGGCCTACAGAAGTCACAAAATCAGCCGCTTTGCATAGCAGCATAATATAGACTGGAGATACTTTTCGGTCTACAATCCTTGAGCTAACGGTCTAGCTGAGGATTTCAACAAAACCTTGACAAAGATCATAAAGAAGACGGTGTCCAAAAATAAAAAAAGACTGGCATGAGAGACTGCATGAAGCTCTCTGGGCATATCGTACCACGTTCAAAACGGCCACAAATACAACGCCGTATGCATTGGTATTTGGCGCGGAAGCAGTACCCCCTTGGAGATAGAGCTACCCTCTCTACGAGTGGCGGTTCACTAACAGACGAAGAGAATGCTCATCTTCGGTTTGAGGAGCTCGACGCCCTCGATGAAACTCATCTCATGGCGCAACAAAACTTGGAGGCTTACAAAGCAAAGATGACGCGCTCATACGAAAGATTAATTAGGCCGAGAACATTTCGCCAAGGTGAACTCGTGCTAGTGGTTAAGAGACCTATGATCCCCAATCGTGACAAACGGGGGAAATTCGAGCCGAACTATGAAGGCCCGTACATCATAGACAAAGTCTAGCAAGGTGGGGCTTACTTTCTCTTGGATATGCATGGCGAAAGACCCTTCAGGCCAATAAATGGCCGGTTCCTGAAAAAATACTATGCCTGACGAGTCACGGCACAGGTCAATGATAGATGACGACGTCTATGTCCGCTCGCTATCTTCCTAAGCCCACACTCTATAAGTAGTATCCGGCGAAACTTCGCCTTGAAGCTACTATGGACCGTAATGTCCTTAAACTAACAATGGACCGTAATGTCTTTAAACTAACTACGGACCGAAACGTCCCTAAACTAGTAATGGACCGCAATGTCCTGAAACTAGCTATGGACCGAAACGTCTTTAAACTACTACAAACCGCAACATCCTTGGGCTGATGCAAAAAAAAAACGGTATGTCCATAAGCAAGATGGGCATGGATGAAAACCCAAAAGGGCTCCGTGAGTAAAAACAGCAAGGCTACCGGCGATGTTTGTGAAAACCCAAAAGGACGCAGACTCATAAAAAAAAATCATGCATACCTGCGTGAGATCCTTACGACTCACAAGGGAGCAACACACTTAGGGATCCCCACGATTCCTCAGGAGAAATTACACTTACGAGATCCTCACGACTCGTAAGGAGAACCCTCTTATAAGACCCTCACGGCTCATAAGATTCAAAAGCCTTAAGCTACAGGGATCTGAACCTATTCTTAAGCCATCACATTTCCCAGACAGCCCTACAAATGGTTCAATGTTGACCCTTGTATACAATCCACGGGCACAAATAAACGTCTCCCTCACCAAGTTCCACCGATGGCGCGAAATGTCCTCATGTGGTGAACGACACTTGTAAGTCCTCTCGACTTATAAGGAGAAAACACTCTTGTAATATCCTTACGACTTATAAGAGAACATGCAATTAAGAATCCTCATGATTCCTAAGGAGAAATCGCACCTATGAGATCCTCACAACTCGTAGGGAGAAACACCTTTATGAGACCCTTACGGCTCATGAAGTCAAAAGCCTTAGTCGACAGGATCCTAACCCTGTTTGCTAAGCCACCTTTGTTCGAATCGACATAGGCAAATGATGATTCGCTCCTGGCAATGCCCCAGTGGTAGCAATGCTGATGCCTAAATCGTTATCAAATTCCAAGTCCTTTCACGGAAAATGATGATTCGCTCCTGGCAATATTCCAGTCGCAGCGATGCTGATGCTAAGATTAGTATCAGAACCCAAGTTCCGCCCTCCCAGCAAAAAGTCAGCGAGCCATAAATGCATATGAAATAACCAAAATGATATGGCAACTTACAAAAAAATCAGCAAGTAAAAGATATGCATACAAAAATAGCCGAAATGATTGGGCAACTCGCAATAAAAAGCAGCGAGTGAAAAGAAAAATAGCCGAAATGATTGGGCACCGCGAAAAATAGACGAAATGATTGGGCAATCGCGACTTTCGCGATATAAAAAACTGAAATGATAGAGCATCGCGGAAAGAAATAAAAAAATGAAATGAAACTTCTGCCCTACAGGTGAGTCCATACTAACCCCTGTATACAATCCATGGGCATAAACGAAAAGGGAACCGCATTTCCCCACCAGACTTTGTCAAAGGGAAAGTCAGATCTCAACAGCAACATCTACAGCCTGGAGACCAACGACGGCGTTCCTCCTCATTCCAGCAGGATACGGAAACGACATCACGGATCGGAGCCACGACAAAGTCCCTAGTTCTGAGACTCCATGGTTCACAGACAACCTAAAGTCAAACCCGACACCGCAGAAAGCGGAACAAGTCAGCCAATGACCTCCGTCTCGGAAACAAGTCAGCCAATGTCCTCCATCTCGGAAACAATTCAACCAACCTCCAGGGAAATTAGTGTCCTTGGCAAAACCTCTCGATTCAGGGAAATCAGCGTCCCTGGCGAGAATCTCGATTCGCGTCGACCCGCAAGGAAATCAATGACTTTGCAGGAATCTATCGATTCGTCTCGACCCCAGGGAAATCAGTGTCCTTGTCAAAACCTCTCGATTCAGGTAAATCAGTGTCAATGGCGAGTACCTCGATTCGCGTCGACCCACAAGAAAATCAGCGTCTTTGCAGGAATCTCTCGATTCGTTTCGACCCCAGGGAAATCAGTGTCCTTGGTAAAACCTCTCAATTCAGGTAAATCGGCGTCCTTGGAAAGAACCTCGATTCGCATCGACCCGCAAGTAAATCAGTGTCTTTGCAGGAATCTCTCGATTCGTTTCGACCCCAGGGAAATCAGTGTCCTTGGCAAAACCTCTCGATTCAGGGAAATCGGCCTCCTTGGCGAGAACCTCGACTCGCGTCGACCCGCAAGGAAATCAGTTTCTTTGCGGGAACCTCTCGATTCGTCTCGACCCTAGGGAAATCAGTGTCCTTGGTAAAACCTCTCGATTCAGGGAAATCAGCGTCCTTGGCAAAACCTCTCGATTCAGGGAAATCAGCGTCCTTGGTGAGAACCTCGATTCGCGTCGACCCGCAAGGAAATCAGTGTCTTTGCAGGAATCTCTCGATTCGTCTCGACCCCAGGGAAATCAGTGTCCTTGGAAAAACCTCTCGATTCAGGGAAATCAGCGTCCTTGGCGAGAACCTCGATTCACGTCGACCCACAAGGAAATCAGTGTCTTTGCAGGAATCTCTCGATTCGTTTCGACCCCTGGGAAATCAATGTCCTTGGCTAACCCCTCGATTCAGAGAAATCATCGTCCTTGGTGAGAACCTCGATTCGTGTCGACCCGCAAGGAAATCAATGTCTTTGAAGGATTCTCTCGATTAATTTCGACCCCAGGGAAATCAGTGTCCTTGGCTAAACCCCTCGATTCAGGGAAATAAGCGTCCTTGGCGAGAACCTCGATTCGCGTCGACACGCATGGAAATCCGTGTCTTTGCAGGAATTTCTCGATTTGTTTCGACCCTAGGGAAATCAGTGTCCTTGGCAAAACCTCTCGATTCAGGGAAATCAGCGTCCATGGCGAGAACCTCGATTCGCATCGACCCGTAAGGAAATCAGTGTCTTTGCAGGAATCTCTCGATTCGTTTCAACCCCAGGGAAATCAGTGTCCTAGGCAAAACTTCTCGATTCAGGGAAATCGCGTCCTTGGCGAGAACCTCGATTCGCGTCGACCCGTAAAGAAATCAGTGTCTTTGCGGGAACCTCTCGATTCGTCTTGACCCCAGGGAAATTAGTGTCCTTGGCAAAACCTCTCAATTCGGGGAAATCAGCGTCCTTGGCGAGAACCTCGATTCGCGTCGACCCGCAAGGAAATCGGTGTCTTTGCAGGAATCTCTCGATTCGTCTCGACCCCAGGGAAATCAGTGTCCTAGGCAAAACCTTTCGATTCAGGAAAATTAGCGTCCTTGGCGAGAACCTCGATTCGCATCGACCCACAAGGAAATCAGTGTCTTTACAGGAATCCCTCGATTTGTTTCGACCCCAGGAAAATCAGTGTCCTTGGCTAAACCCCTTGATTTAGGGAAATCAGCGTCCTTGGCGAGAACCTCGATTCGCGTCGACCCGCAAGGAAATCAGTGTCTTCGCAGGAATCTCTCGATTCCTTTCGACCCCAGGGAAATCAGTGTCCTTGGCTAAATCCCTCAATTCAGGGAAATCAGCGTCCTTGGAGAGAACCTCGATTCGCGTCAACCTGCAAGGAAATTAGGGTCTTTGCAGGAATCTCTCGATTCGTTTCGACCCTAGGGAAATCCGTGTACTTGGCAAAACCTCTCGATTCAGGGAAATCAGCGTCCTTGGCGAGAACCTTGATTCGAGTCGACCCGCAAGGAAATCAGTTTCTTTGCAGAAATCTCTCGATTCATTTTGACCCCAGGCAAATCAGTGTCCTTGGCTAAACCCCTCGATTCAGGGAAATCAGCGTCCTTAGCGAGAACCTCGATTCGCGTCGACCCGCAAGGAAATCAGTGTCTTTGCAGGAATCTCTCGATTCGTTTCGACCCCAGGGAAATCCGTGTCCTTGGCAAAACCTCTCGATTCTGGGAAATCAGCGTCCTTGGCGAGAACCTCGATTCGCATCGACCCGCAAGGAAATCAATGTCTTTGCAGGAATCTTTCGATTTGTTTCGACCCCAGGGAAATCCGTGTCCTTGGAAAAACCTCTCGATTAAAGGAAATCGGCGTCCTTAGCGAGAACCTCGATTCGCGTCGACCCGCAAGAAAATCAGTGTCTTTGTGGGAACCTCTCGATTCGTCTCGACCCCAGGGAAATCAGTGTCCTTGGCAAAACCTCTCGATTCAGGGAAATCAGCGTCCTTGGCGAGAACCTCGATTCGCGTCGACCCGCAAGGAAATCAGTGTCTTTGCAGAAATCTCTCGATTCATCTCGACCCCAGGGAAATCGGCGTCCTTGGCAAAACCTCTCGATTCAGGGAAATCAGCGTTCTTGGCGAGAACCTCGATTTGCATCGACCCGTAAGGAAATCAGTGTCTTTGCAGGAATCTCTCGATTCGTTTCGACCCCAGGGAAATCAGTGTCCTTGGCTAAACCCCTCGATTCAGGGAAATTAGCGTCCTTAGCGAGAACCTCGATTCGCGTCGACCCGCAAGGAAATCAGTGTCTTTGCAGGAATCTCTCGATTCATTTCGACCCCCAGAGAAATCAGCGTCCTTGGCTAAACTACTCGATTATGGGAAATCAGCGTCCTTGGCGAGAATCTCGATTCACGTCGACCCGTAAGGAAATCGGTGTCTTTGCAGGAATCTCTCGATTTGTCTCGACCCAAGGGAAATCATTGTCCATTGCTAAACCCCTCGATTCAGGGAAATCGGCGTCCTTGGCGAGAACCTCGATTCGCTTCGACCCGCAAGGAAATCAATATCTTTCAGGAATCTTTTGATTCATTTCGACCCCAGGGAAATCAGTGTCTTTGGCTAAACCCCTCGATTCAGGGAAATCAGCGTCCTTGGCGAGAACCTCAATTCGCGTCGACCTGCAAGGAAATCAATGCTTTAAAGGAATCTCTCGATTCGTTTCGACCCTAGGGAAATCAGTTTCCTTGGCAAAACCTCTCGATTCAAGGAAATCAGCGTCCTTGGCGAGAACCTCGATTCGCATTGACCCGCAAGGAAATCAGTGTCTTTGTAGGAATCTCTCGATTCGTTTCGACCCCAGGGAAATCAGTGTCCTTGGTAAAACCTCTCGATTCAGGGAAATCAGCGTCCTTGGCGAGAACCTCGATTCGCGTCGACTCGCAAGTAAATCAGTGTTTTTGCGGGAAACTCTCGATTCGTCTCAACCCCAGGGAAATCAGTGTCCTTGGCAAAACCTCTCGATTCAGGGAAATCAGCGTCCTTGGTTAAAACCTCGATTTTCGTCGACCCGCAAGGAAATCGGTGTCTTTGCAGGAATCTCTCGATTCGTCTCGACCCCAGGGAATCAGTGTCCTTGGCAAAACCTCTCGATTCAGGGAAATCAGCGTCCTTGGCGAGAACCTCGATTCGCGTCGACCCACAAAGAAATCAGTGTCTTTACAGGAATCCCTCGATTCGTTTCAACCCCAGGGAAATCGGTGTCCATGTCTAAACCCCTCGATTAAGGGAAATCAGCGTCCTTGGCGAGAACCTCGATTAGCGTCGACCCGTAAGGAAATCGATGTCTTTGCAGGAATCTCTCGATTCATTTCGTCCCCAGGGAAATCAGTGTCCTTGGCTAAACCCCTCGATTCAGTGAAATCAACGTCCTGGGCGAGAACCTCAATTCGCGTCGACCCGCAAGGAAATCGGTGTCTTTGCATGAATCTCTCGATTCGTTTCGACCCTAGGGAAATCAGTGTCTTTGGCAAAACCTCTCGATTCAGGGAAATTAGCGTCCTTGGTGAGAACCTTGATTCGCGTCGACCCGTAAGGAAATCAGTGTCTTTGCAGGAATCTCTCGATTCGTCTCGACCCCAGGGAAATCAATGTCCTTGGCAAAACCTCTCGATTCAAGGAAATCAACGTCCTTGGCGAGAACCTCGATTCGCGTCGACCAGCAAGGAAATCGGTGTCTTTGCATCTCTCGATTCATCTCGACCTGGGGGAAATTAGTGTCCTTGGAAAAACCTCTCGATTCAGGGAAATCGGCGTCCTTGGTGAGAACCTCGATTCGCGTCGACCCGTAAGGAAATCAGTGTCTTTGCAGGAATCTCTCGATTCGTTTCGACCCCAGGGAAATCAATGTCCTTAGCTAAACCCCTTGATTCAGGGAAATCAGCATCCTTGGCGAGAATCTCGATTCGCGTCGACCCGCAAGGAAATCAGTGTCTTTGCAGGAATCTTTCGATTCGTTTCGACCCCAGGGAAATCAGTGTCCTTGGCTAAACTCCTTGATTCAGGGAAATCAGCGTCCTTGGCGAGAACCTCGATTTGCGTCGACTCGCAAGGAAATCAGTGTCTTTACAGGAATCTCTCGATTCGTCTCGACACCAGGAAATCAGTGTCCTTTGCAAAACCTCTCGATTCTGGGAAATCGGCGTCCTTGGCGAGAACCTCGATTCGCGTCGACCCGCAAGGAAATCAGTGTTTTTG
The DNA here is from genome assembly GCA_030015575.1 of Agapanthus africanus. Taxonomy (NCBI): domain Eukaryota; kingdom Viridiplantae; phylum Streptophyta; class Magnoliopsida; order Asparagales; family Amaryllidaceae; genus Agapanthus; species Agapanthus africanus. Next base: position 636,173,540 of record CM057343.1, read on the forward strand.
CAGGAATCTCTCGATTCGTTTCGACCCCATGGAAATCAGTGCCCTTGGCTAAACCCCTCGATTCAGGAAAATCAGCGTCCTTGGCGATGTTTCTCTCAATCAGAGCAAAGCTCTATTCAAAATTTGAATCTTGAACCGAGGCAGCGCCTCACGTGCAAAGCACGAGAGCGCTCGCGCCAAGTGCGCCAGCGCTAAGAGTCAAAGACACTGAGGCAGCACCTCACGTGCAAGGTACGAGAGCGCCAGCGCTAAGAGTCAATGACTCTAAGGCAGCGCCTCACGTGCAGAGCACGAGAGCGCCGGCGCCAAAAGCGCCCGCGCCAAGAGTTAAAGACTCTGAGGTAGCGCCTCACGTGCATAGCACGAGAGCGCCAGCGCTCGAACTAAATGTTCTCCACCCTTGGATCAAAGATCCAACAGAGATGATAAAATCATTAAATTACAAAATTAAATTCTGTTGAGAAAATACTCCTCAAATATTTCCAAACAAGAAAGACTGTGCTCTGTAAATCAGAGCACCGTTGGATCAAAGATCCAATGGTGATTAAAAATCACCAAGATACAGAATAATCTCTGTATGGGAAAATATCTTTCCAATCTTGTTAATCACAAGAGGAAAATCTCCTGTAAAACAGAAGGCCTAGGATCAAAGATCCAACGGTGGAAAAAATTCCCAAATCAATCTGAGATCTCACAATGAGAGATTTTCTTAACTGATTCAACAAATTAGCCTCCCCTATATAAAGGACCCAAGACTTCAAGTCCTGTAGAAATAGAGAAGGAAAAACCTCTCTATAAGTTTCAAGTTCTCAGAAAAGAAAAGAGAGAAGAGCAAACTCTAAGAAGAAGAATTTTCTTCATGGTAAATAAAAATAGAGATCAGAGCATCTTAAGGGTTTAACCCTCATAAGAAGAACATAGTTCTTTCCTTGGATCTGAGATCCATGAGATAAGTTTCCCATAAATAAGAATTTAATTCTTACGGGGGTGAATTTGTTTTTCTTTTAGGGATCAAAGATCCGGGGAAGAACAAAGAATTCAACTTTGCAGAATATAATACATAAAGGGAAACCTAGCGCCAAGCGCTACTAAATAAAGAGCGCTCTGCACTCATTGATTGGCGCCAAGCGCTCCACGTGCTCCTCGCGTGGGCGCTGTTTTTATAAAGAGCGCTCTGCACTCATTGGTTGGCGCCAAGCGCGCCACGTGCTCCTCACGTGGGCGCTGTTTTTATAAAGAGCGCTCTGCACTCATTGGTTAGCGCCAAGCGCACCACGTGCTCCTCACGTGGGCGCTGTTTTTATAAAGAGCGCTCTGCACGCATTGGTCAGCGCCAAGCGCCAAGCGCTCCACGTGACCCTCACGTCGGCGCTCTTTGACATAGAGTGCTCTACACTCATTACACAGAACCCAGTGCAATCAAGAGTGTTCAACACTCATAAAAAACAAAAAGAGTGTGAGTGTCAGAACCCACATAAATACTTAGCATTGTGTGCACAGAGAAGGGACTGTACCCTAGCGAGTGTCTAACACTTTATTCAAAAGAAAAGAGAAATGACAAAGACTAAATGGGCTAAGATCAAGCTGGCCAAATTCATAATCAACCGAGCCCATGTGCTCTTTATTAGACTTGGTCCTAAACAAAATCATCAAGTCTTTGATGAACATTCATTGGTTCAAGAGTACATCTCTTCATACCTCTGATACATGTCGTTGTAATTCTTCAACGTCTTCAGAGAGATGGAGGGTCCCAATAACCAATAACTTTTGGTGCATCCCCAAACGGTTAAACCAAAACCTTACAGACTACGATGTCTTTAAACCATGCAGACTACGTGTCTTTAAACCTTACAGACAATGATGTCTTTAAACCTGACTATGATGTCTTTAAACCTTACATACTATGATGTCTTTAAACCATACCGACTACGATGTCTTTAAACCTTACAAATTACGATGTCTTTAAACCATACAGACTACGATGCCTTTAAACCAGACTATGATGTCTTTAAACCATACAGACTACGATGTCTTTAAACCAGACTACGATGTCTTTAAACCTTACAGACTACGATGTCTTTAAACCATACAGACTACGATGTCTTTAAACCTTATGGACTATGAGGTCCTTAAACTCACGGACTACGATGTCCTTAAACCCAATGGACCGCAATGTCCTTAAACTAAAACGATTGAGTCCAAATACTCTTTCGTTGGATCTAAATGATCCCAAAATCCTGTTGAGTAGATCTTAGTTTAAAACTAGACTAACGTATCCTCAATAAACGTTTGAGTTGATCTTAGTCTAAAACAAGACTAACGGTCCTTAAACCAACCCAAACCCAAATCTAAGAAAATATGGATTTGGACTAATCCACGCCCTACGGGTGACAACATAAATTAGTCCCCGTATACAATCCACGGGCAAACAAAAATAAAACAAACACATATGACACGAAGTGACCTTCTGGAGCAGGAGAAAGTGGTTATCGCTACGCGGTAGCATAATTAACTGCAGGGGCTTGCGCCTACAGGGAAGAGCGTCCCAACAATCAAAAACCCCTCGCAAGTGAGGGGGAATCTGACGAAGTCTGCTACAGCGGCCGCATCCGTCTAAACCTTCGATACACGGTGCCATAAATCAACTTGGCATCTTCAGAGAGGTGGACGGATAAAACCAAATAGCATCTGCCCCCAAATTCAGGTAAGACGTTTTTCTTCTAGGTATTCGGTGGTAAACAGATTCTGGCACGCCCGGTGGGACCTTTTCCTCTTTCCACTCCACACTTCGTGTATCGTGTTCGCGAATGAATCTCGGTTTAATATGGTTGCCCCTGGATTCGAGGTATTAAGATTTGGTGTCTTGCTCCCGTGCAGAGAAAATGGCTTCCAACTGCACCAGCTGCAACAATAACTCCCACCCCGTCATCATCGGAAGAGTGACCTATAGGCCCCAAGCGGCCTCCATCTTCGCCATGCCGGTGGAACAGGTGACTAAGGCCACCACTGGATTGTTCTTTGGGACCATGATCCCACCGGCAAGCTTCAGCGTCCCAATGCCGTCATAGGAAGCTTCGAAGAAGTCGGTCTTTGATCGGCTCACCACTACCACGACCCCTCACAACGGGTCGTCCAATTCCAAGTCCAACGCCTCAGTCTTTAGCAGACTAGGCCAAAGCTCAAGCGGGCCCGTGAAGAAGCATGCAATACCCGAGGGAGTTATCCCGAAGCGGATAGCCATTCCAACTCCAATAGACGAAGTCGCCAAAGGGGCTTCTCCTGCTAAAGAATCGGTCTTCACACGACTGTCCGTTCCAACTACCACTTCAGGCGAAGTCACCAAAGCTGCTTCCCCTACTCAAGGGTCAGTCTTCGACAGGTTGGACGTTTCTTCTCGGCGGACGTTAGTTTTCAATAGGCTGGCACCAACAGCAAACCTTCACCAGAACATGGGGCATAATGAAGCCACCCCCGTAACTGAGACAATACCATCCGCAAGACACGCTCGACGTCGCCACTGGTGCCGAGTGAGGAAAACTGGGGGCAGCTCTCCCTCCGGACTGATTCCACCAGCTCCGATGGTGGAAATTGACGCTGCTGTTCCAACCGTCCAACCGGGAACAGCTTCGAGCCGCTCAGGAGGGTGCGCAAGAACTCTCCAACCGCTACATTGAAGAAGACTCCTCCACCTGTGGAGAATGTTACAAAGCCGAAGTCAGAACAGCCTCTTCAGCGTTTGTCCTCCAAAATCCATAAGGTCTGGTGAAGAGTCCAAGACTTTGTGATTGACAAATATTATTCTCGCCGGCTGAAGAAGACGAAGGCTCGGCAAGAGGATGACCATTCTTCTGCCATAACACGGAAGGTGTCGTCTGCATGGGTGCCTATCGCAACGGCCCCCTCAACTTCGACCTCCTATAAAAAGAGAAGGCCAGAGAATCAACCACCACCGCGGAGAAATTCTGAGCGTGAGGGATCCAAATGCCCCAAGTCTGGGGGCATGGTTGTGCACACCGTCTACATGGCTTCCGAAAAAGAGAAAAGCCGTGCTTCCAAGGGTCATCGACCACTCACCCGATCAGTAACTAAGGCTCAAGAGCAACAACAGCAAAAGCTCCAGGAGATGCTGACAAAGATGGCCGCACTCACTGGGCCAAAAGAAAACCTGGAGACATCGTCGGAGCAACGCCAGGAGCAGAAAACCGATGCTGAATTCCTCCGAAGAATGCTCGAAAAGAAAGACAAAGAGGCCGCGGAACAAGCGGCTAACATAAAGAAAATGGCGCTTCTATTCCAAGATATGGCCGGGATGATGATACAGCCGGATCCCCCAGCTGAAAACCCTCCGATTATCCTTGAAGACGACAGAGGAGAGACATCAAACTCTCTTCCGGCTCTATCAGCAGCCAGGGAAGAGACCATCTACAAAGCCGCCCTTGATGACTATATAGCTCAACAGATATGAGCTCATCAGGCGAGCAAAGCGGCTGGCCAAATCATCAAGACTGGACGACCCTATTCGGGTTGGTACGATCAAATAAAGTACCTGCCAGGATATTCGATCTCTAAATTCCATTTGTATAAGGGGACGGGTAATCCACACCAGCACGCTACTCAATTCAGAGCCTTGTGCGGTAATATTGGGGGTGACGACAAACTGCTGCTTTGCCAGTTTGTTGGCAGCTTGTCGGAGACATCATTCGAATGGTACTCCGAGCTCCCGAATGACTTTGTCAAGACATTTGCAGAAATGGAGCTACTGTTTACACAAAGATTCACAAGCGCTAGCGAGCGCACCCAGATCACCGCACTAATTAACGCTAGAGTGAAGCCGGGAGAAACCTGGGTTCAATACGCCATTCGGTAGCGGAATCTGTGGTCAAAGTGTGAACAATGCATAGAGGAAGCTCCAGCTGTGGGCTTGTTCATGGGGACCCTTGACCCTCAGGCAACCATTTCCCAATTCATGACGTTCTTCAAGCCGACCATATATGCCCTGATCGACAAGCTGGCCCAAATGGACCAGATGGGCCATAGACTGTCCTCTTCGAAAATAGATTTTCGGAATGAAAAGGAGAAAGGGAAAGCGACCTTCGTCGCCAACGCTCAGCAACAACCGAGTGGCCCGAAGCCGGTTGCTAACCAAAACGATAAACAGCGGCCATTCGGAGAAAAGATAAGACGGCCTTACTCGTTCCCTCGTGATAAGACCAGGAGATTATTCGAGCTAGCGCTGCGCAACAGGCTTATCACTCTGCCAGAGCCAAGACGTCCAACGCAATCAGGCGATGTTAACAGCCCCAATTACTGTCCCTACCATCGAATATTGGGTCACCCAATCTAAGATTGTTACATCTTCAAAGGTTGGATTGAAGACCAGTACCAACATGGCAAGTTCGCGCTGTCCGAAAACTGGAGGGTGAACCCGCCACAACTGCACACTCCTAAAAAGGTGGACACGCCGGGGGCATCATGCTCACTTATAGAGAGGTAGCCCTTTCAGCTAAGACTAAAAGAATGCTGAAGGACCTTCAAGAATGTCCGGCGATTAGGTGGAAGAGCCCATTGGAGTCTGAGATCATTGAGGGGATGCTGAAGCCGTGCCCAACGCTGAAAGCTGGTGATGGTGAACAGAACCTTTAGGCCAAGGCTCCTAAATCTTTAAAGAAGAAGAAGAAGACCAAGAAGCCCGTTCAACCCGACGACAACCGTGCAGGTTTGCAGAAATACATCGATGCACTGGAAGAATATAACCAGAAGGCACGGACCCCAATTATATTGGACGAATTCTTCAAGCATGTTCTTGAGAATGAAGACGATAATGCTGATGAAGGAGACAATTCTTCAGATGAGCCCGAGGATTATGTGGCGAGCTGCCACGTGGTCTCTCACTCGTCAATAAATGGTAAAGAAGCTCCTGATGCAGAGAAACTGGGGGCAGATCCAGAACCGGAACTGCTGGAACCATCAGACGAGATGATTGACATATTTATGAACGAAGCCCGTCAGAGGAGCAAAGCTGATCGAGACCGCGAAAAGGCCATATTCGAAAAAGCCAAACGTCGGCGACAGGATGAAAAGCTTGAAGCACTCCAACCAGATCAAAGCATGCCCGCGGCAGACAGAAGCATGCTTAAAACGAGGAAACGGTTCGCTAAAGCCCTGTCAATGGGAATGAAGCTGCCATCTCCCAAAGGAAATACTCCTGGCAGTGTACACCCTGACGAAGCGGATGTACATCCTAGCTACTGCTTATACCATCTGAGGACTACACATCCTACTGAAGAGTGCAATGCTTTTAAAAACTGGTGGCAGGGATATGTTGCCCACCGACAACACTTCAAGCGATCGAAGCGCAAGGCTTGTTGAGAAAAGAGAAGCACGACCGATGAGCACAAAAGAATTGCCGGTAACTATCACATGGTTGATGCTGGGGGATCGCAAGTTCTCACCTTTGGAAGCGATTCTGATGAAGAGATAGCCCTCGGCCCTCTCTTCAAAGAATCCACCTCCGGAAAAGAAGAAGAGATGAAGAAATATAAGAATATTCAGCCGCGCAACCGTACGTTGCCTGAAAAGAATCTCGGACCCATAAACAAGGGGACGAACAAAAAAGATAAAGGGAAGGAAAAAGTCCCTGAGGATATCGCCCTCGAAGAGCGAGTCGTCGAAGAGCTGGCAGCCAAGGACCTGGCCAAGAAAAACAAGGTAGATTACAACGTTTTGGCACACCTGAGGAAGATACCCTCGCAGCTAAGCATTTTGGATGCCCTTCTGCTATCTAAAGAGGCGCAAGATTCTCTGATCAAGGCACTACAAGAATCTGACCAGTTCCAAGCTTTCCTTGCCGAAGAAAAGATGAAGGACAAGCTGGAAGAAGTGCACACAGCTGACATCACTTTCGGCGATGAAGATCTCCTCCTCGGAACGTGCGAACACAACTGCCCCCTATATGTCACCGGTATTGCCATGACATCAAGATAGGGAAAATCTTAGTTGACAACAGGTCCTCTGTCAACCTACTAAATGTGAGGGTGTTAAAAGAAATCTGCATGAGCGTTCAGCACCTCGCTCGGGATAAAATCACTATCTCCGGGTTTGACTCCCAGTCATCACGGACGCTCTGGTCTGTGATTCTGACGTTACGCTTTGGGCTGCTCGTCACTGACATCAAGTTTCATGTCATTGACGCCAAGACCTGCTACAACGCTTTGCTTGGCAGGCCTTGGTTACACGAATACAACATCATCCCTTCTACACAACATCAGTGTATAAAGTATTTTAAAGACGGTCTCGAGTATACCGTGATGGGGGAACTAAACCCATTCTCCATGAATGAAGTTCACAAATATGAGGATGCAAAGTATTTCCTACCGGAATTTGAAGACACGGAAAGATGCCATAAGCCGGAGAATAAGCAAAAAGCTATCACCACTATTCCGGTCTTCGGGAGCGATACCGAGGAGGAAGAAGAGACAGTTTATTCGGGGTCGCCCCAATGCAACAGGCCGGGACCATCTACCCCTATTCTGGTCTTTGGAAGTGACTCTGAAGACGAAGTCAACGCAGTGTTCTCGGTCCGACCATCAATGCAGGCCTTCACTGGAGATGATCAGAGTTTGCAAATCGCCATGGTGCCGCGACAACACTACATAGAACTTGATGCGCTTGAAACATATAGCGTACAAGAGCCGTAGACATTCTACGTCCCTCCCAGGCGAAAAGGTGAAAATGCGATCCTATTCTATCGATCCACGGAGACTAAAGTCGAAAGAGAAGTCTGGCGTGGTGCCGAACCTATGCTTGACAGGCACCAACCCATCCGTCTGCCCAGATACTACGCAGAGGGATTGAAAAGGTTATTGAGATGCCAAGGCGTACCCTTTGAACAAACCGCGCGACATGCCCAATTCTACAACATGATCTGGAACGTCCCCGGAATGCAGCGAAGATTGCCTAATGTAAGAATGGAAGCGAGCGGGCTTGGATATATCCAGTCCAAAAAACAGGAGCAGTTCCATGGCTGCCATGTCAGCAAGGACCTCGATGAAGAAGAAGATGCCCTTTTAAAAGACGTTGACGCTGAACCAGAACGCGGTCCTGCCATAAAAATGCCGAGTCCATTGTTTGAAGAACAGATGGACAAGCTAGTACGGGAAGCGAGTCGAAAGGTTCGGAACGATCACAGCCGCGAAATGGCCATTTACGAGAAAGCCAGGATGCGACGTATCCTTCAGCAGGCCACACAGGATTGTTGGGGTAAAAATTTACACCCCGGTTGATCAAGTCAAAATCAAAGTCAACCCCAAGCCAAGTGGGCCCAAGCCCAGATCCAGTAGGCCCATGCCCGGGTCGAGCCCGAACATGAAGCGGTCGGCCTCACCCCATGCTGAGATAAAAATTTTGTAATAAATAATTTTGTTGCATTTCTTTTATTTTGTTTTATGGATAAATGTAAGAAAAATAGGCATAAAGCCAAATTTTTGTAAAGCCCATGGCTTATGTGCAAAAAGAAATGGCTCATGAGCCATGGGATAGGCAAAATGCCATTTTGTGAAGCCCAAGGGGCTATGTGTAAAGTGTATAGCCTATAAAGGCAAAGATAATGAAAATATCTCACAACTTTTCTCTCTCTCAAAATTTTTTCAGATCTGAGAACTTTCCTCCCTCTTCAAGGTTCCAAAACTTTCTTTTTCTCTTGAATTAAATCAAGAGTTTTACTCTTCTTTTTATAAAACAAATTAGTTTTTCACCACAAAACCCATAAAGGGGAACTCAGATCTTCCATTAGATCTCAAAAAGAAGAGATTTTTAAAAATCCCATATCTCTTGATCTTCAAGATCCAGCTAACAGAGAAGGAAAAAGAAGAACATCGTTCACTAAACCCAAAAAAAAACAAAAAAAAAACAAACACATACACTCAGGAGTTCAACTCCTCTTTGATTTCTCTTCTGAGAAATTTTTTTAGGCTAAAAGCCTCTTTTTCTGGTCGGCGCTCAAGCGCAGAGCGCCCGTGTGCCGACACGTGGCGCTCCTGCGCTCAAGCGCTCAGCGCTCGAGCGCAAGTCGCCCCGGTGCCGACACGTGGCGCACTTGTGCTCAAGCGCAAGTTGCCCCGGTGCCGACACGTGGCGCGCTTGCGCTCCAGCGCAAGCGCTCGAGCGCAAGTCGCCCCCGTGCCGACACGTGGCGTCCTTGCGCTCCAGCACCAAGCGCTCAAGCGCAGAGCGCCTACGTGCCGACACGTGGCACTCTAGCGCCTGAGCGCACAGCACCTAGGCGCACAACGCCCAAGGTGCTGCCCCACGCATCCTTTGGATGTATTTTCCACTTTATTTATATATACATGTATATATATACATATGTATACATATGTACACATACACATACTCCACGATATATCCAAACCCCCCCTCCAAAACAAAACACACGTACACTGCACATTGAGTTCGCATGACCAGTTTAACCCGTTAATCGGAGGTTCCCTCGCCCCAAAGGCGGGGGGTAATTAACGGCAGCTTAGTCCGTGGCTGTCGGAGATTCGGATCCCCATAATCATTAGACCCCGGCCTACCCTAGGCAGGGAGAATCTGTAGTACGCCTGACAAGCGCACGCGCATTCCCATCTCAATGGGGTGACGAAAAACACCCTACAGATTTTGGCACGCCCGGTGGGACCAATCTCTCCTCCCATATTTCGGGTTAAACGTTCATGCGAACTCAATCAATAAACATATCGATTGCCTATACTGAAATGATGTTCTTTTTTCCATGCAGCAATCAACCTTCGACGACAATGTCTCCCCAGACGAATTCAGCTTCCAACGTGACCCCGATTCCGTACGTGGTCAAGATCAACGCTCGTGTGGTTCTCCCCGCGAGCCTCAGTCGACAGTGGGAGGAACCGCCCCGCCAGTTTGGCTCCGTCATCATCTACCCTGCCGGAAGCGCTCATCTGGCGGAGATCCCGGCGGAACAGGTGGCTAAGCCGGTCTCAAAGGGTAAGAGGCCGAATGTCGTGATCGCCAAGGCACCACAACCGAAACTTAAGACGGTATCTGAACGATTCTCTGGTGCTCCAGCGGGGTGCAAGAACTTCGGTACAAAGGGCAAAATCAAATGTTGCGGACGAGCTCAGGTGATGACTCCAACAAATGCACAATCGAGCGTATTTCCAAGGCCGTCCATCGCCCGGTCTGCGGCGTCTTCCCAAAGAGCTGAAGTCTGCCAGGCGCTTAGAACAGAAAAGTTAAGGCAGAAGCGGCTCAGGTATCGAGTCAACAAGAGGGCCAAAGCTTCGGCCAAATGGAATCATGTGAAGTTCCAAGTGCAGGGTTGCCCCGCGACGACGGCTGAGTCGGACGTAAGAATCAACAATTCCTTCGAGCCTCTGAAGTGGGTTCAGAAAAACGCCATGACCGCCAGAATCAAGAAGACAGCGGTCCGAACAGTGCCACAAAGAGACGTGTCCTGGCCCCAACAGAAAAAGTATGACACTGTCTCTTCAAGAGTCTATCAAGCACTCTGTGCCGCACGAAAGCAGTAGGGCAAACCCAGAAAAGAAGCGCCAGCACCATTCAAGAACCTGGTTAGGCCAGCCGACTTCAATCGACTACCAGCTACCGAAGCAAGGGGGTCAAGACAACGATCCGTGAAATCAGCCGCCAATGATAGAAAGACGGCCGGATATATCATCCATACGGTCTATATGGCTGGCGGGCGCCCCAGCGACAACCTTCGCAGCAAAAGCAAGGATGGGGCCACCACATCCCAAGCCCAATCTAGCCTGAATGTGGTTGCCGCCGCCCGAGAACAGCCGCTCCCGCTGGATGAAGAAAACCCTCTCGATGAGGATGATAGGCAGAAAGACCCCTCGGTCCATGCAGAGTCAAGCTCGGACAACGAGGAAGAGCCAACTTTCCGCCCCAGGACTGCGGAGCAAGAGCTGGTTCAAGAGCTTCGAAAACAGCTCAGGAGCAAAGATAAAGAGATGGCCAAGTGGTATCTGGCAACATACGGATGAAGAGTGGAGACCGTGTTTTCTCAGTGGTTGGCAGGAACCCGGATTTTGTTGTGTTTTCCATGAATTTCACCGTTTTAGAACCGAGAACCTGTATCCTGCAATTGACTAGCAAACACGGCTCAAGAGTATCTACCGATAAGCAATGTGATAAAAATTGGGCGGTATAAAAATGCAAAAATCTGATATGAACACCAAGCTCTATTCGAAAATTGACGACTTAACGAACGTGGTGATGCAGCTTACGGCTCAAATTGCTCGAGCGCCTCCCAATCAGGCACAAGCCGCTACTAATCAGCCAGGTGATGACAATCCGAGGCAGCCAATGTCTGTTCCTTTGGGACCAAGACTGGTCGAGCCGCATGAAAGCCGGCCACATTCCGCTTCTGGGGACGCTTTGGCCCCAGATAGCACTATCCCGCTAACACAGGATCGGATAATGGATTTGGTCACCAACAAGGTTAAAACATTGGTGGCCGAAGCTGAAGCTCAGAAAGAAATCGGCGGTAGTGGGCGGCCATATCCCGCTCAGTACGATCTGATTGAGTTCCCAAGCGGCTACGTTATTCCTAAGTTCGGAAGATTTGATGGAACGGGGAATGCAAATCAGCACGTCGCCCACTTCAAAGCATCGCGCGGAAATACAAGGGGCAATGACGCACTCCTTCTTCGTCAGTTTGTCAACAGCCTGACCGGCGTTGCCTTCGACTGGTATGCGAGTATACCGGACGGGTCCGTCATTACCTTTGCCCAAATGGAGTCCCTGTTTCGGCAAAGGTTCATGAGTGTCAGTGATAAAATCTCCATTGCCGACCTTATGAGGACCAAGCCGGGGAAGAATGAAAGCAACACCGACTTTATCGCTCGATGGCGTAATCTCACAGTCAAGTGCGAACCGCCGCTGGAGCAGGACCAGTCCGTCAGCCTTCTCATTGGGAACCTCAGCAATTGGATGGTCCCATTCTTGTGTACGGCGGGCCTCAAGACATTTCAGGAGCTAACCAAGAAAGTCCAAATGCTGGAACGCTCAAAGCAAGAGTCCCCGGAGGACTCTCAGAGAGACAAAACTTGGAAAAGCAAGCGGGACGACAACCGTAGAAGCGGGAGTTCCAGCAGTACCAATGTCTTCAATGCGTCCGACAATGAAGAAAAGCGAAGGGCGGCCGAATCCAGAACTAACCGGTCTCGAAAGCCATTGTTGGGAGGAGATGGGCCTTCCCTAGAGGAGAAAAAGAACAAGGTTTACTCTTTCAGAAGGGACAAAGTCCGCAAGATATTTAAAGATGCCTTGAACAACGGCCTCCAATTGCCGGAGTCGAAAAGACCCCAAGAAGCAAAAATGACCGACAATCCTCTGTATTGCCCGTACCACCGAGTAGTGAGCCATGCGATCGAGGATTGCTATATCTTCAAAGATTGGGTCGAGAAGCAGTACAAGGTTGGAGAGATCGAACTGTCCAAAAGTGTGTTGGTGAACAATCAAGTTGCAACCACCAACTTTATACAGACAGAAACTGAAGCCTTCTGGGAGCAGACAGCCGAACCCGCTGCCCTGAGAAATGAAACGGACTCATCGCGGCCTCCGTGGAGTACGCACATATCTAATAAGACGAAGAAGATGATAAAGCTACTTCGGAAGGAACCCAGGACGGAATGGGAAGGGCAGAAGAAGCCTACCAGTCCAGCTGCCAACGCGGCTCCATCAGGCTCAAAATCCAAGAAGCTCAAGAAGAAGAAAAGTGCAGCTCGGCGCGAAAAAGAGTCTGCAGGGAGATCGACCATTCAAAAATATATCGATTCCCTCGAAGAATATGAACAAAGGGAAAGAACATTGATTCAATTGAAGGAGTTCTTCCCTGTACAAGCGGCTGAAATTCTGGAGGAGTTAGAAGAAGACTCTAATGAAGAGATCCCAGTAGTGACCTGCTACGCCATCCATCTTGGCAGCGACTCCGAGGATGAGCTCTGTTTTCCCGAAGAGGACGAGGAGCTCACCACAAAGGCCAATCAAATCCAGCTCAGAAGCGGCAGGGCTCTACTGCCAAATCAGGGCAACGCCCCAAAAGGGAAGGAAAAACAAGTCGCTAATGAAGAAGATGGCACAGAACCGGCTGATGAAAACATAAGTCCTTACTCGGTGGACTATAATGTCTTGGCACATCTCCGGAAGCTTCCGTCTCTCCTGAGCATCTACGACGCCTTGGTCCTATCTAAGGAGCTTAGAGATGTTCTCATTCACGCTCTACAAAACCCCGAGCAGTATCAGGCTCACTTTGCGGAAATTAATATGAAAGAAGCCCAGCACGCTTTGCATGCCGCCGCAGTCACATTTAAGGATGAAGACTTGCTACTGGGAACGGCTGAGCATAATCGGCCGCTTTACGTGACCGGGTACAGCGATGGAGATCGGATTAATCGCATATTGATTGATCCGGGGTCTTCAGTGAACATCATGAACTTGCGAACGCTGAAGAGTTTGTCAATGGACGTCCAACACCTGTCAAGGGAGAGGATTGTCATTCAAGGCTTCAACCAAAATTGCCAGCAAGTTCTGGGGTCCATAGCTCTGCCATTCAAATTCGGGGATCTGCAGACCGAAGCTAAGATATATGTGATCGACGCCGACACGTCTTATAAGATTCTCTTGGGGTGGCCGTGGCTCCACGATTATGGCATCATTCCGTCAACTCTCCATCAATGCATGAAGTATACTAAAAATGGCGAAGAAAGACGCATTGACGGAGACATCCAGCCGTTCGGTGTGCATGAAGTCCGATATGAAGATTCTCGGTATTTTATGAACCACAAAATGCTAAGCCACAACTAACTGAAGATAAAGTGGCCCCAAGACTCAAAGGCAAATCTAAGCCGGCTCTCACTTTCAAAAGCAAAAACGTCCAAGTACGCCCGCATTTCGGTAGTGACACTGATGAGTCCGACGCTGGAAGTCCGTCTTTCCGTAAAACTCGCCCTCGTTTCGGTAGCGATACGGACGAATCTGATGCTGAAGGCCCATCTAGCAGCAAAGTCCGCCCTCATCTTGGCAGTGACACTGAAGAGTCAGAAGAAGAGGACCTGCCGTGCAACAGCTGTGCAGATTGGCCCCCCATGCAGCAAGCGAAACTATGAGAGACCTTCGAAGTCGCAGAAGGGTCCCTGGCCATCACAAGGGTGCCGGAACGGATGTGCAAAGAGCTCGACGCATTGTCAGTCTCTACCGTGGACCAGCTGAAAACTTTCTACGTGCTCGGGAGGAAAAATGGACAGAAGGGCATCCTGTTTTACAGGTCAAACCTCGTTGTGCACCCGGACGATCTTTCTGTCACGTGCCTCCCCTATGAGAGAGGAATAAGAGCCGTCCTCAATCCCAGATACTATGCGCCCGAGATGCGGGAATACTTTAAGAAGTGCGGATGCCGGTTATATCAAACGGAGTCCGAAGCAAAGTTTTACGAAGGGCTATGGTATCCACCCCAGGTCCGAGCACTCATTGATGGACGAATTCCAGATAGACGGGGCATAGGCTACATTCAACCTGATTCCAAAGCGTGCTACATGATCCATGTTGGTGAGGCCAGCGAAAGATCAAATGATGACGACGAGATAGCTGAGCCAGAAGAAGCTCCTCAAGAGCTCGAAGATGGCGGACAAGCAACCTTTGACGAGCTAACCGAGATTGACTTAGGAACGCCCGATAATCCAAGGCCGACCTACATCAGCTCGCTCTTGTCAGAGAAAATGAAAGCGCAGATAATTACCCTGCTGCATGAGTTCGTCGACTGCTTCGCGTGGACATACAAAGAAATGCCTGGCCTTTCCCCTGAAGTGGCCGTACATAAGTTGGCTATATCTCCCGATGCTAAGCCAGTCAAACAAGCTCCTCGAAGAATGAGAAGGGAGTTGGAAGAAAAGGTCATCGAGGAAACCAAGAAACTCATCGATGCCGGCTTCATCAGGGAAGAGAAATATACGGACTGGATCGCATGCATAGTCCCAGTGAAGAAGAAAAATGGGCAGATCCGAGTTTGTGTCGATTTCAGGAACCTCAACAAGGCATGTCCAAAGGACGACTTCCCGCTACCGGTCATGGAAATGATGGTCGATGACACCTCAAATTACGAGTTGTTCACCTTTATGGATGGCTCGTCTGGATATAATCAGATCAAGATGTCGCCTGAGGATGAGAAGCACACAGCATTTCGAACTCCGATCGGAATATATTGCTACAAGGTGATGCCGTTCGGACTGAAGAACGCAGGTGCTACGTATCAAAGGGCAATGATCAATATCTTCGATGACCTAATTCATAAAGTCGTCGAATGTTACGTTGATGATTTGGTCGTTAAGACAGAAACCAAGGCCGATCATATCCAGGATCTTAGGACCGTTCTCACCAGACTGAGGGAATTTGACCTGAAGATGAATCCTCTGAAATGCGCTTTTGGCGTGTCATCGGGAAAATTCCTGGGCTTCATAGTTCAACATCGAGGGATTGAAGTTGACCCATCAAAGATAAATGCCATCATGGAGATGCCTCCTCCGAAGAGTCTGACGCAGCTAAGATCTTTTCAAGGCAAGCTTGCTTATATACGGAGGTTTATCTCAAATTTATCGGGGAGATGTAGGCCCTTCTCAAAGCTCATGAAGAAAGGAGCTCCTTTTATCTGGGATGCCGAATGTCAAGCAGCGTTCGAAAGTATCAAACAATACTTGTTGCACCCTCCAGTGCTGGCCGCTCCCATTCCAAATAAACCGCTGATTCTCTACACTACCCCGCTGGATGAGTCACTCGGTGCGCTCCTTGCCCAGAATAACGAGGAGGGAAAAGAAAATGCCCTCTACTACCTCAGTCGAACTCTAGTCGGGGCGGAACACAACTATTCCCCAATCGAAAAGCAATGCCTGGCTCTGATATTTGCAGTGAAGAAGCTGAGGCACTATCTGCTTGCTCATCAGGTTATGCTGATCTCCAAGGTCGACCCGCTCAAACACTTGATGACCAGAGCGAGCCTAGCCAGCAGAATGGCAAGATGGGCTGTTATGTTACTTGAGTTTGACATAGTTTATACTCCTCAGAAAGCAGTGAAAAGGCAAGCTCTCGCAGACTTCCTCGCCGCTCATCCTATACCAGAAGGGTCGCCGCTAAATTGTGAGTTACCCGATGAACAAGTGCTGCACCTCGAGGGAGATGAGCCATGTTGGGAGCTCTACTTCGATGGGGCCTCATCGATAAGGACATCCAGTAAATCAAGCGTCCCGGAGATAAAAGCAGGGATAGGATTGGTGTTCATTACACCATCAATGGGAACACTACGGCGTTATTTCGCTCTCACCGAGCCTCGGACAAACAATGAAGCTGAGTATGAAGCTCTGATAGCTGGTTTGGAGCTCGCCATAGAAATGGAAATCCGCCGGCTACAAGTTTACGGTGACTCCCAGCTCGTCGTCAACCAAGTAAGCGGTGATTATAAAATATACAAACCCGAGTTAGCTCGGTACAGAGGCCGAGTGGTGGAACTCATGAAACGGTTCACTCACATTGAACTAATGAGAGTCCCTAGAGCGTTGAATGGAAAGGCTGACGTACTCGCTCGCTTAGCCAATGAGCTGGCCGATCCTGACATGGACGAAATTCTGATCACAGTCAGGAGCCGACAAATTCTACCCCCAGTCTCTCTACGAGAAGAGGAAAGCGCGGAACAGAAGAGCAGTCCTGCCGAAGAAGCTTCGATCATCCAAGACGAGCCCGATTGGAGAGAACCCTTCATAGAGTACCTCCGATACGACAAGCTGCCCGAAGAAAAATCTGCGAGGATCCATCTGAAGAAAAGAGCTCTCCGATACGTGTTTGTAAATGACACGTTATACCGCAGGTCATATGACCAACTCTGGCTCAGGTGTCTGTCATTGGACGAAGCCCAAAAGGTCATGAAAGATGTTCACTCGGGCGTTTGCGGTGCCAACCAATCTGGCCCCAAGATGCGACTTCAAATTAAACGGCTTGGGTATTATTGGCCCACCATGATACGGGATTGCGGAGAGCACGCAAAGAAATGTCAGATCTGCCAAATCCATGGTGATTTCATTCACAAGCATCCCAACCCATTGCATCCTACGGTGGCGTCGTGGCCCTTCGAAGTTTGGGGCACCGACATTGTTGGCCCAATTGATCCTCCGTCATCTAAAGGCCACCGGTTCATACTGGCCGTGACAGACTACTTCTCCAGATGGGCTGAAACTGTCCCGCTAAAAGAAGTCAAGACAAAAGATATTCTGACATTCTTCCAGCATAATATTCTATACCGCTTCGGGACACCAAGAAGAATCATTTCTGACAACGGGCCTTCTTTCAAGAGCTTCAATGTCTCAAGGTTCGCTACTCAGCACAAGATAGACTGGAGATATTCCTCCATCTATAATCTAAGAGCCAAGGGGCTAGCAGAAGCCTTCAATAAGACTCTGTGCAAGCTCCTGAGGAAAAATGCTTCAGCCAACAAGAGAGACTAGAATCTCAAACTTCACGAGACGTTGTGGGCATATCGTACCACACACCGTACTCCAACTCAGTCCACTCCATACTCATTGCTCTTCGGAGTGGAGGCGGTCCTCCCCCTCGAAGTCGAAGTTCCAAGCTTAAGAATGGCCGTTCAGCACGAGTTGACGGAGGAGGAAAACGTGCTCCTTCGACTTGAAGAGCTCGATGCCCTCGAAGAAAAGAGGCTCGCGGTGCAGCAAAATCTGGAGTTATACCGAGCCCAAATGTCACGGGCCTATGACAAGATAACCCGTCTCCGCGCTTTCAAGAAAGGTGAATTGGTGTTGGTCCTCAAAAGACCGATCATCCTCAATCGACATGCCAAGGGAAAATTCGAGCCAAACTAGGAAGGACCATACGTCATCGAGAAAGTGTTCGACGGAGGATCCTACCAACTAATAAGTGCCGAGGGAGAAAGGCCCATGCCACCCATCAACGGCCGATATCTCAAGAAATACTACACGTGAATGCTGCAAGTCGCAGGCGAATTGAGCACATCAGCCCTACGGTCTGGATCATACATCCTGCAAAACCGTATACAATCCACGGGCGTAAATGACCCCTATCTCTCCCAAATCCTGCCGGTAAGACTACTTTTAAAGTCCCACCAGCGGCAAAAAAAAAAGAAAAAAAAAGAAGAAGAAAGAAGAAGAAAGAAATAAAAAAAAATAAACGGTATGTCCACAAGCAAAACGGGCACGGATGAAAACCCGAAAGGGCTCCGTGAGTAAAACCAGCAGGACTACCGGCGAGTCTGTGAAAACCCGAAAGGGCGCAAACTCGTGAAAAGAAATGAAATACACTCACAAAGTCCTCTCGACCTTGTGAGGAGAAAACCCCTGCGTGAGATCCTTACGACTCACAAAGGAGCGACACACTTAGGAATCCTCACGATTCCTAAGGAGAAAATACACCTGCGGGATCCTTACGACTCGTAGGGAGAAAATGCTTTTATGGGACCCTCACGGCCCATAAAATTGAAAAGCCTTAGGTGATAGGGACCCAAACCTATCTCCTAAGCCATCGTTCCCCAACGGACAACGGAAAATGATGAGTCGCTCCTGGCATTTCGCTTCAGTGTTAGCGGTGCTGGTGCCGACCAAAAACCCAAATCCCAAGTCCTCCCAAGACAAATGATGAGTTGCTCCTGGCATTATTCCAGTGCAGCAATGCTGATGCCAAACAAGATCCAAATTCCAAGTCCCCAAACGATGAATGATGAGTCTCTCCTGGTACCACATTCCAGTGCAGCGATGCAGACGCCAACCAAAATCCGATTTCTCAAAATTCTCCCGGCCCTACGGTGGGTTCCCAAGTTGACCATCGTATACAATCCACGGGCTCAAATAATTCTCATCATACCCATGCCCCACCGTAATCACCAGTTACGCGGCCGGTCTCCGCTTTGGGAATGATGCTCCATTGATAAGACCCACTCATGTGTCTTCACGATATATGAGGAGAACAAACCTTTGTGGGATCCTTACGACTCATAAAGAAAAACACACTTAGGAGTCCTCACGACTCCTAAGGAGAAAATACACCTGCGGGATCCTTACGACTCGTAGGGAGAAAATGCTTTTATGGGACCCTCACGGCCCATAAAATTGAACAGCCTTAGGCGATAGGGATCTAAACCTGTCTCCTAAGCCATCGCTCCCCAATCCCTAAATGGCGAATGATGAGTCGCTCCTGGTACCATATTCCAGTGCAGCGATGCAGACGCCAAATTCTAAATCCCATACCCCAACGACGAATGATGAGTCGCTCCTGGTACCATATTCCAGTGCAGCGATGCAGACGCCAAATTCTAAATTCCATACCCCAACGACGAATGATGAGTCGCTCCTGGTACCATATTCCAGTGCAGCGATGCAGACGCCGACAAAGTCCCGAAATTTTTCCAGCCCTACGGTCTAGATCATATATCCTGCAAAACCGTATACAATCCACGGGCGTAAAACAATCCCAACCTCTCCCAAGTCCTACCGGTGAGACCACATTCAAAGTCCTACCAAAAAAATAAAAAAATAATAATAAAAAAAACCAATTCCAAAATTCTCCCGGGGCAAATGATGAGTTGCTCCTGGCATTATTCCAGTGCAGCAATGCAGATGCCAAATAAAAACCAAAATCCCAAAATCCTCTCAATGACAGATGATGATTCACTCCTGGTACCATATTCCAGTATAGCGATGCTGATGTCAACCCAAATCAAAATCAACAAGTCAACTTCCACTCCGACACCGCAGAAAGCGGAGCAAGTCAGAATCCAATCTCGACACCGCAAGAAGCGGAGCAAGTCAAGTCTACCTCTGACACTGCAAGAAGCAGAGTAAGTCAAATCAAGAACCGACCGTCCACGTCGCTAAAAGGGTAGCACCGACCGTCCATGTCGCAAAAAGGGCAGAACCGACCGTCCACGTCGCAAAAAGGACAGAACCGACCGTCCAAGTCGCTAAAAGGGCAGCACCGACCGTCCACGTCGCTAAAAGGGCAGCACCGACCGTCCAAGTCGCAAAAAGGGCAGAATCGACCGTCCAAGTAGCAAAAAGGGCAGGACCGACCGTCCACGTAGCTAAAAGGGCAGAACCGACCGTCCACGTCGCTAAAAGGGCAGAGTCGACCATCCAAGTCGCAAGAAAGGCAGAACCGACCGTCCACGTCGCAAAAAGGGCAGAACCGACCGTCCACGTCGCTAAGATGGCAGCACCGATTGTCCACGTCGTTAAAAGGGCACACCGACCGTCCAAGTCGCAAAAGGGCCCGCATCGACCGTCCATGTCGTAAAAAGGGCAGTGTTAGCTTCCCAAAAGGTGGGAACCGAATCAAGTCGCCTCCACGAGAAAGAAGATCCATCAATTTCATGCACACGACCCACATATGTGGTGTGCATTTATTGATGGGGGGCAATTTGTTGGGGTAAAAATTTACACCCCGGTTGATCAAGTCAAAATCAAAGTCAACCCCAAGCCAAGTGGGCCCAAGCCCAGATCCAGTGGGCCCATGCCCGGGTCGAACCCGAACATGAAGCGGTCGGCCTCCCCCCATGCTGAGATAAAAATTTTGTAATAAATAATTTTGTTGCATTTCTTTTATTTTGTTTTATGGATAAATGTAAGAAAAATAGGCATAAAGCCAAATTTTTGTAAAGCCCATGGCTTATGTGCAAAAAGAAATGGCTCATGAGCCATGAGATAGGCAAAATGCCATTTTGTGAAGCCCAAGGGGCTATGTGCAAAGTGTATAGCCTATAAAGGCAAAGATAATGAAAACATCTCACAACTTTTCTCTCTCTCAAAATTTTTTCAGATCTGAGAACTTTCCTCCCACTTCAAGGTTCTAAAACCTTCTTTTTCTCTTGAATTAAATCAAGAGTTTTACTCTTCTTTTTATAAAACAAATTAGTTTTTCACCACAAAACCCATAAAGGGGAACTCAGATCTTCCATTAGATCTCAAAAAGAAGAGATTTTTAAAAATCCCATATCTCTTGATCTTCAAGATCCAGCTAACAGAGGAGGAAAAAGAAGAACATCGTTCACTAAACCCCAAAAAAAAAAAAAACAAACACACACACTCAGGAGTTCAACTCCTCTTTGATTTCTCTTCTGAGAAATTTTTTTAGGCTAAAAGCCTCTTTTTCTGGTCGGCGCTCAAGCGCAGAGCGCCCGCGTGCCGACACGTGGTGCGCCTGCGCTCAAGCGCTCAGTGCTCGAGCGCAAGTCGCCTCGGTGCCGACACGTGGCGCGCTTGCGCTCAAGCGCAAGCGCTCGAGCGCAAGTCATCCCCGTGCCGACACGTGGCGCGCTTGCGCTCCAGCGCAAGCGCTCGAGCGCAAGTCGCCCCCGTGCAGACACGTGGCGTCCTTGCGCTCCAGCGCCCAGCGCTCAAGCGCAGAGCGCCTACGTGCCGACACGTGGCACTCTAGCGCCTGAGCGCACAGCACCTAGGCGCACAACGCCCAAGGTGCTTCCCCACGCATCCTTTGGATGTATTTTCTACTTTATTTATATATACATGTATATATATACATATGTATACATATGTACACATACACATACTCCACGACACTGCTCAAGCGAGACCCCCGTAAAAACTCTGCGTGGCTCCCGATATATCCAAACCCCCCTCCAAAACAAAACACACGTACACTGCACATTGAGTTCGCATGACCAGTTTAACCCGTTAATCGGAGGTTCCCTCGCCCCAAAGGCGGGGGGTAATTAACGGCAGCTTAGTCCGCGGCTGTCGGAGATTCGGATCCCCATAATCATTAAACCCCGGCCTACCCTAGGCAGGGGGAATCTGTAGTACGCCTGACAAGCGCACGCGCATTCCCATCTCAATGGGGTGACGAAAAACACCCTACAAGGATGACGATGACTTTCACCGTCAGCCCGCCATGCATTCCCAAGACAAGAAAAAGGCCCGACGCGGAGGCAGAAGCAAGTTGAAGAACGCAAAAAACGTTCGACAATGGCAAAACGGGTCCAAAAGGCCATGCGATCGAGAAAAGGTCAGCCGGAATCCGTTTCTTATGAAAAAGATGGATCGAGCATATTCTTTCCCTCGATACAAGACAAGGAGAATCTTCGACCTCGTCGTGAAACATCAAATGATTACACCCCCGGAGTCCAAGCAGCCCGAACAAGCAAACGAGGTCTGTCGGCCAGATTATTGCTCCTATCATCGAGTAATCGGACATCCTCTTGAAGACTGCTTCACCTTCAAGAACTGGGTCAAAAACCATTATCAACTTGGCAGGTTCGCTCTATCCAACAGTTGTAGGGTAGCCCCACCACAAAGGCATGCGCCAAAAGCAACATATATGGCGAGAGTAGAACCAGACCAACGTCTGTCCTAGAAACGATCTCGCACCTGTCACGTGATAACGCTGTCAGAAGAAGGAGTGCCCGAGAACATGGATGACCTCTCCTGGTGCTTCGAGAACGAGGATGAAGAGGAATTAATCTCAGAACTTCCATCGGCGCCAAAAGAGTTGGAAGATGGAATACATACTATTGCGGACAACCTAAGGAAAATCAACTTGGGGACGGCAAACGACCTGCAATCTACGTTCGTTAGCGAGCTGCTGTCTAAAGAACAGGTAGCTACGCTAAAAGACATGCTCATGCAGTATAAAGATTGCTTCGCATGGAACTATTCCGAGATGCCGGGACTAGACCCAGAAATAGCTGTGCATAAATTGGTGGTATCTCCGGACGTCAAGCCAGTCAAACAAGCACCAAGAAGGATGCGGCTCGAACTTGAAATGAGCATCAACGCCGAAGTCAAGAAGCTAATCGACTTCGGTTTCGTCCAAGAAGTTCAATACCCCGACTGGATTGCCAACATTGTCCCAGTGATGAAGAAGAATAGGCGGTGCGCATCTGCGTAGACTTTCGGGACCTCAACAAAGTCTGTCCGAAGGATGACTTTCCCGTACTGGTCACCGAGCCAATGATAGACAACACGTCCACTCACGAAGTCTTCTCCTTCATGGACGGCTCATCAGGGTACAATCAAATAAAGATGCATCCCGAAGACCAAAAGCATACCGCTTTCCGGACTCCTCTGGGCATATTTTGCTACAAAGTGATGCCTTTCGGTCTGAAGAACGCCGACGTTACCTATCAGTGGGCCATGACGAAGATTTTCGTTAACCTCATACATGAAATTGTCGAATGCTATATTGACGACCTCGTGGTGAAAAGCAAATCGTACGAGGAGCATTGGGAGCATCTGAAGATTGTGTTCTAATGTCTTCAGAAATACAAATTGAAGATGAACCCTTTCAAATGCGCGTTTGGAGTTTCCTCGGGAAAATTCCTGGGATTCATCGTACGATACCGAGACATCGAAATAGACCCGTCAAAGATCAAGACGATTATGGAAATGCCCCGCCAAGAACTCTCAAGCAACTTCGATCTCTCCAAGGAAAGCTCCCGTATATCCGGAGGTTCATAGCCAACCTCTTAGGAAAATGCCGCCCCTACAGTCATTTAATGAAGAAGGGGACCCCATTCGTCTGGGATCGCAAATGCCAGAGCGCACTGGACGAAATCAAGCAATACCTGTAGAATCCATCGGTACTGACCGCTCCGGTCAAGGGAAAGCCCCTCATCCTGTACATAACAGCCCTTGAAGGTTCTTTAGGCGTGCTATGGCCACAGGAAAATGACCAAGGGAAAGAGAGACCCCTCTACTATTTGAGTCGAGTTCTCCTGGGGGAAGAAAACAACTACCCCTATCGAAAAACACTGCCTGGCGTTAATCTTCGCGATAACGAAGCTTCGGCACTATGCTTTGGCGCATGAGGTCCATCTTATATCAAAAGTGGATCCTCTCCAATATTTGATGTCAAGAGCCATACTAACGAGACGGCTCGCTAAATGGGCCATACTCTTAATGGAATTCTCGATAAAATACCGGCCTCTCAAGGCAGTGAAATGCCAGGCCATCGCCGACTTCCTCCCTGAGCATCCGATACCTGTTGATTCACCTTAAATTGCGAACTGCCGGACAAGCACGCGTTTGACACGATCGACGGGGAGAGAGGAGGGAGTGATACCCGATGGGAACTCTACTTCGACGGGGCATCTTCCATGAAGAAGCGAAAGCACAACTCTCCCATAATCAAGTCCGGGGTAGGCCTCATCTTCATGACTCCACAAGGAGGGATAATACGCTTTGCCTTTTCTCTGACAGAGCCGAGGACAAACAATGAAGCAGAATATGAAGCTTTGATAGCAGGTCTTGAGATCGCTGTCGACATGGGAATCGAAAACCTCCTCATATACGGAGATTCCTAGCTGGTCGTTAGTCAAGTGAACGGCGACTATCAAACGTACAAACCAGAGTTGGTGAAGTACGGAGAGAGAGTGCAACAATTGCTGACTCAAATCCCTTCCTACGCCCTAGAGAGCATACCGCGTGCGGAGAATAGTAAGATGGATGCGTTAGCCAAACTCGCTAAAGAACTGGCTGACGAAAACCTTGATGACGCAAGGATCGTTGTCCAAAGCCGTCGGGTTCTTACACCCGCGGAAATATCTTCGGAGTCGTCTGAAGAAAAGAAAGCGACCAAGTAAACAGCCCTACAAATAGAGGACCAAGGAGGGATTAAGGATTGGAGAGAAGTCTTTGCAGACTACTTCAAATCCCGTCGAGCATCTGAAGATGCATCCTCAAGGCACCAGCTCATGAAACGAGCTCCGTCCTTCGCCTTCGTCAATGATACTCTATATAAGAGATTGTTCGACTCTCTGTGGCTAAGATGCCTGGGACCAGAAGAAGCAAGAAAAGTCGTCCAAGAAACTCAAGACGGACTCTGTGGTTCTCATCAAGCCGGCCCGAGGATGAAGCTGAATGTCAAAAGAATGGGTTACTACTGGCCCACGATGATTCAGGACTGCCTTGAATACGCGAAGCAATGCTATTCATGCCAGATTCATGGAGACTTCATTCACCAGCATCCAAATCCGCTACACCCAACAGTGGCTAGCTGGCCGTTCGAGATGTGGGGAACCGACATAATTGGGCCCATCGAACCAGCGTCATCCAGAGGACATCGGTTCATATTGGCGATAACTGATTACTTCTCCAAGTGGGCAGAAGCAGTACTGCTAAGAGAAGTGAAGACGGCGAATATTCTCCATTTCTTCAAGACACACGTCATCTATCGGTTCGGCACTCCGCGATGGATTATCTATGATAACGGGCCGGCCTACAGAAGTCACAAAATCAGCCGCTTCGCACATCAGCATAATATAGACTGGAGATACTCTTCGGTTTATAATCTCCGAGCTAAGGTCCAGCTAAGGCTTTCAACAAGACCTTGATGAAGATCATAAAGAAAACGGTGTCCAAAAATAAAAAGGACTGGCATGAGAGACTGCATGAAGCTCTCTGGGCTTACCGCACCACGTTCAAAACAGCCACAAATACAACGCCATTTGCGTTGGTATTCGGCACGGAAGTAGTACTCCCTTTGGAGATAGAGCTACCCTCTCTACGAGTGGCAGTTCATTACGAGCTAACAGACGAAGAGAATGCTCATCTTCGGCTTGAAGAGATAGACGCCCTCGATGAAACCCGCCTCATGGCGCAACAAAACTTGGAAGCTTACAAAGCAATGATGACGCGCTCATATGAGAGATTGACTAGGCCGAGAACATTTCGCCAAGGCGAACTCGTGCTAGTGGTCAAGAGACCTATGATCCCCAATCGTGCCAAACAGGGGAAATTCGAGCCGAACTATGAAGGCCCGTACATCATAGACAAGGTCTACCAAGGTAGGGCCTATCTACTCATGGATATGCATGGCGAAAGACCTTTCAGGCCAATAAACGGCCGGTTTTTGAAAAAATACTACGCCTGACGAGTCACAGCCTAGGTCAACGATAGATGACGATGCCTATGTCCGCTCGCTATCTTCCTAAGCCCAAACTCTATAAGTAGTATCCGGCGAAAGCTCGCCTAAAAAACGTGCGATGGACCGAAACGTCCCTAAACTAACAGTGGACCGTAATGTCCTTAAACTAGCTACGGACGAAACGTCCCTAAACTAATGACGGACCGAAACGTCTTCAAACTACTACAAACCGCAGCATTCTTGGGCTGATGCAAAAAAAAAAAAAAAAGGGGGTACGTCTATAAGCAAGATGGGCACGGATGAAAACTCGAAAGGGCCCTGTGAGTAAAAACAGTAGGGCTACCAGCGAGTTTGTGAAAACCCGAAGGGGTACAGACTCGTTAAAAAAAATCATGCACACTTGCAAGGTCCTCTCGACCTTGTAAGGAGAAAATACCTGCGTGAGATCCTTACGACTCACAAGGGAGCAACACACTTAGGGATCCCTACGATTCCTGAGGAGAAATTACACTTACGAGATCCTCACGACTCGTAAGGAGAACCTTCTTATGAGACCCTCACGGCTCGTAAGATTCAAAAGCCTTAAACTACAGGGATCTGAACCTGTTCATAAGCCATCACATCTCCCAGACTGCCCTACAAACGGTTCAATATTGACCCTTGTATACAATCCATGAGGACAAATAAACGTCTCCCCTACCAAGTACCGCCAATGGAGTGAAATCCCCCTATTTGGTGAACAACATTTGTAAGTCCTCTTGATTTATAAGGAGAGAACACTCTTGCAAGATTCTTACGACTTATAAGAGAGAACGCCACTTAGGAGTCCTCACGACTTCTAAGGAGAACATACACCTATGAGATCCTCACGACTCGTAGGGAGAAACACCTTTATGAGACCCTTACGGCTCATGAAGTCAAAAGCCTTAGTCGACAGGATCCTAAACCTGTTTGCTAAGCCACCTTTGTTCGAATCGACAAAGGCAAATGATGATTCGCTCCTGGCCACGTTCCAGTAGTAGCGATGCTGATGCATAAATCGGTAACAAATTCCAAGTCTTTTCACGGCAAATGATGATTCGCTCCTGGCAATATTCCAGTCGCAGCGATGCTGATGCTAAGATTGGTATCAGATCCCAAGTTCCATACTCGCGGCGAAAAGTCAGCGAGCCATAAATGCATATGAAATAGACAAAATGATAGGGCAATTTGCAACAAAATCAGAAAGTAAAAGATGCATACAAAAATAGTCGAAATGATTGGGCAACTCGCAATAAAAAGCAATGAGTAAAAAAAAAATAGCCGAAATGATTGGGCACCGCGAAAAACAGCCGAAATGATTGGGCAATCGCGACTTTCGCGATATAAAAAGCTGAAATGATAGAGCATCGCGGAAAGAAATAAAAATAATAAAATGAAACTTTTCACCC
The DNA here is from genome assembly GCA_030015575.1 of Agapanthus africanus. Taxonomy (NCBI): domain Eukaryota; kingdom Viridiplantae; phylum Streptophyta; class Magnoliopsida; order Asparagales; family Amaryllidaceae; genus Agapanthus; species Agapanthus africanus. The sequence continues at coordinate 636,200,902 of CM057343.1, forward strand.
TGCAGGTAAGTCCATAGTGACCTTTGTATACAATCCATGGGCATAAACAAAAAATGAACCACATTTCCCGACAAGACTTTGTCAAAGAGAGAGTCAGGTCTCAATGGCAACATCTACAACCTGGAGACCAACAACGACGTTACTCCTCATTCCAGCAGGATACAGACGTGACATCACCAGTCGGAGCCACGGAAAAGCCCTCAGTTCTAAGACTCTACAACCTAGAGTCAACCCTAACACCGCAGAAAGCGGAGTACGTCAATCCTGACACCGCAAAAAGCGGAGTACGTCAACTAATGACCCCGTCGCAGAAATACGTCAACCAATGACCCCGTCTCGGAAACACGTCAGCCAATGACCCCATCTCGGAAATACGTCAGCCAATGACCCCGTCGTGGAAATACGTCATCCAATGACCCCGTCTCAAAAATACGTCAGCCAATGACCCCATCACGGAAACACGTCAACCAATGACCCCATCTCGGAAACACGTCAGCCAGTGACCTCCGTCTCGGAAATACGTTAGCAAATGACCCCGTCTCGAAAATATGTCAGCCAGTGACCTCTGTCTCGGAAATACATCATTAAATGACCCCGTCGTGGAAATAAGTCAACCAATGACTCCGTTTAAGAAACATGTCAGCCAGTGACCTCCGTCTCGGAAATACGTCGTCCAATGACCCCGTCTCGGAAATACGTCATCCAATGACCCCGTCTCGGAAATACGTCATCCAGTGACCCCATCGCGGAAATACATCAACCAATGGCCCTGTTCCGGAAACACGTCAGCAATGTCCCCGTCGCGGAAATACGTCATCCAATGACCCCGTCGCGGAAATACGTCAGCAAATGACTCCGTCTCAGAAATACGTCATCCAATGACCCCGTCTCGGAAATATGTCATCCAATGACCCCGTCGTGGAAATACGTCAGCAAATGACCCTATCTCGGAAACACGTCAGGAAATGACCCCGTCTCGGAAACACGTCATCCCATGACCCCATCTCGGAAACACGTCATCCAATGACCCCGTCGCGGAAATACGTCATCCAATGACCCCGTCTCAGAAATACGTCGTCCAATGACCCCATCGCGGAAATACGTCAGCTAATGACCCCATTTCGGAACCATGTCATCCAATGACCCCGTCACGGAAAAACGTCAGAAAATGACCTCCGTCTCGGAAACACGTCAGCAAATGACCTACGTCTCGGAAACGAATCAGCCAACGACCTCCCCGTCGGAGCAAGGCTTCGACTCGGGAACAAGTCAACTCACCAACCACTTACGAGTCCTCTCGACTTGTAAGGGAGAAAATTCTCTTGTGAGATCCTTACGATTCTCAAGAGAAAATCATCACAAACCTCTTTTCTATTTCAATTTCTCAAAACGCACTTAGGAATTCTCACGATTCCTAAGGAGAAATTACACCTACGAGATCCTCTCGACTCGTAGGGAGAAAAATCTTTATGAGACCCTCACGGCTCATAAAGTTGAAAAGTCTTAGGCAGCAGACCTGAACCTGTTTCCTAAGCCATCGCTACCCTACAAAGAGTTCAAGATGGACTGTTATCTATCATCTACAGGCTACACTTACTAGAGTAACATGATAACAACACAGTAGAGAAAAGAAAGCGATAATAGGAGATAAAAAACGTGTCTTTTATTCATGAATTCAATTGAATACAAGATACATCATATAAAAGAATAAAAAATGAATGAATACATGTTATTCATAGATTACAAATTTTAAGTCGATACAAAGGCGGCTACTAAGAAGGAGGCGTCTTCAATAAGTCAGCAAGCCGCTCTCGCACTCCTCTCAATTCCTTTTCATGATCAGCCGCCGCGGTCAATTCCGCTTCAATTCGAGCCCGTTGCTGCAAACATGATGAAACCTTCTCATCGCTTGCCTGCTAAGCAGCTTCATGACTCTGCGTAACCCGCTCAGTGAAGTAAAGCTTCTTCCTCGGCACCAGCCCATCGGAAATACATCGTTGGAGACCTTCAAAAATAACGTTCAGCTGTGCAGCGTTCGCTTTGACCTGGGCACGCGATTGGACAAACTCTGTGGAAGCCGCCTCACGTTCCTTTCGCCTAAGGATCGCCTCTTATTCAAAATGGCGAAGGAAAGGAACACTCTGCTCAACCCATGCAGCTCGCTGGGAGTTCAAAGTCGATACTTCCGGAGCGAGACGCTTGAGCTCATCTCATGCAAGCAAGCCTCGATCTTTCTGCAGTGATTAACCCAAGACTCGACGACGCCTTCGCCATGGAAGCTCACGAGCGTCGCCAACATAGGATTAACCTCAGCAACAAAGTCTGCAGCAAATGCGAGGGCCTCGACGTCAAGATCCTCGACGAACTCGATCAACATTCGCAAGCTGTTCGCTGCACCCCTGGAAGACGGGCGTTTAGCAAAGGGCCCTGCCGGCATTGGGATTCGAGACTCGAAGGGAGCTGGAGACGGTGCGATTGCTGCAAAACAAATTATGGTCAGATGTCGACTCGAAAGGTAAAGAGGAATACATGAGCAATGGAGTCTATATACCGGTTGTGGCGGATGGAAAAATTGGGAGTACCGGAGGTGCGGCTACCCTCTCGTCTCCTCCTCCGATCCACGATGCTGCGATCATTATAAAGAGGACTTATCAACAGTACGGCCATTCATAAAAGAAAGAAAAAAAAATAGCTAAAGGATATACTAACCAATACCAACGGGCGGAGCGACTTCCGACTGGAAGGAGAAATGCGGGTTCAGCACCTGATACAGATGGTCAAAAAGGACTCCTGCAAAGTTGCGACAATACATGGTTAGTACAAAGAAGGCGGTGTTCATAGTTCAACTAAATCGCGAATCTATACCTTCCAGCATTTCGGAGGACATATAAGAAGGCGAGGGAAAAACAACTGTCATGGCGGCAACCGGAAGTGCTTCAGATGGAATAATTTCTACGTTCACTGCACCTACAAACAAAAATCATCAGAAGAAGCTAAATGAGATTGTAAAATAAAAGGAGAACGATGACTCAAGATATACCTGGTGGGTCATCATCCAAAACCGCGACGGAAGCATCACCAGGCGCAACAGCTTCTTTGCTCTCTTTCAGTGGAATAGTTTTGGTGCCCGTGGCTTCGTCCCCTGATTCAACGAGGGCCGTCATGACACTCGCGATGCCCTCCGATAGCAGGGAACCACAAGGGGAAAGAGTGGTGGTTTGGCAAGTCCCGGACTCTCTTGAGAGAGTAACCGTTTCGGGCTCTGTGGTCGCCGTTGTCCCACCTGCCATCTCATCGCCGAGACTTGGCCCCGCAAGATATGGTATATAAGAATTTTAAGATCAAGTTCTAATAAAAGACTCAGCGTTACGTTACCTTCGGGTAGCTTTTCGGTCTCTTCCCGAGCCACGCGCGCAACCTTTCTATGGGCGGTAGACAGGGCAGCTGGAGCATCCTCTGCAGGAATAGCGACAGATGGAGTGGTGCTTGAGCCTGCACCTACAGCCAAAGTAGAATCGCGTTCCCTCGCTGCACGCTTCCTACGCTTCTTTTCGGCCTTAGCAGTGAGAAGCGATCTCCTCAAGACCTCCATCAAAGGGACGTCATCGTCCGAACCAGGCTATGCCTCTAGAGCCATTACGGTGTCTGTCATTGGCTGCTTGAGCAAAGCCTCTTGCGGTAGTACTGGGAGAGCTGGTGCCACAATAGCCGGCTCTGTAAGCGTCGCTGCATCGCCGCTCGAGATCAGCACCGCGCTCGGGATAACCGGGGTCAAGGTAGTCCCTGCAATAAGACAAAAGAGAGGGTCAAACCATGAATAAAGAAAAAAGGGATGATGGCACAATGAGCCGAAGTATACCAAGACCCAAAGAAGCACGGAGTCTCTCTTCCTCTTCAAATGTTTTGAGGGAAGCCGCGAGAGCCTCTTCAGCAGAAATGCCTGTTGAAGAAAAGGGCATTAGTAAAGCATAATAAAAAAAATAACTGCGGAAAGATAAAACTGAAGTCTACCTGACTGTACGATAGTGATCGGTGCTGCTTCATCGCGAGCCAGTCGCTCGGAAGATACAAGGGCAGCTTGAAGATCAGTATCATCCACTGGCATGTCAAACAAGCCCTCATTAGTGCCATACTCACACAGGCCCTCGCTGTAGGGAGCATGAGGCTCCTGTACGAGTATGATGTCGACAGAAAACAACGACTTCTTCTTCTTTTGCGAGCGAGCGCCGGCAGCCGGCAACAAGAGATTGCGCTTGGTGGGCAATTTTGGGCGACGAGTCCCGATCTCCATACCCACGCCAGACTCAGGAGACACTGCAGCCATCGCTTCCACAGGCACACAAGGTAGAGGCTTATACGGAAAGGCGCGCGGGACCACAACCACAGCAACTTCTCTCAAGGAAGGACGAATGATGGTGCGTCGCTTCAAAGGAACGGCTGGATTACCAGCTGGGACAACACCCTTACGATCAAGCAATAATCGCTTTTCTTCCCTAATAACAGCACCCATCGCATGCTGGTACCACGCCATATATACGTTCAAGGCTTTTAGAACGCAGCTCGGCTCACTGATCAAAAAGTTGGACCCGATGTTTAGGCGCATGAAGTGGTGCAACACGCTCCGGATACCCACTTCAGTAGCAACCGGTTCTGCCAAGAAGGCCTCGAGGGGAACACCCTGATTGTAACCCGACTGCTGGGCAAAATGGTGCGGGTTGTACTTCATGAAAAGCGCCGAGTCATTTTGCCTAAACACCAAGTAGCTCGGCCTGATCGAATATAAATGAAGAATCTCCCGAGCTTTCAAGGTAGAAACCCCATCTTTGAAGGTGTCGCGCAGCGGCTGCACCGTTTTCGTGGATTCTTTGCCGATGGTTAAGACCTTATCGACGAAGGTCATGCCATCCCCGACCGTACGCGGGCGAAGAACCAGACCCTGAGCCTCTCGCTGAGTCGGTTCCAAGGCGGATGCGTCAACTAGCAGCATAACCCGAGGAAAGTTATAACTATCGTAGAAGCGGGGCCGCTTGTTGACTCCGAAAGCGCCGAGCATATGAAGTTGGATCCACGACGTAAAATAATGCATCGGGAGGTTTACGGGCTGTACCCTTGGCTAAGTGGTGTCCGCCGCCAAGCTAAGGCCATGATACAAATGAGCCAGCCCAGCAATCCCGACGGCAACCCGTGTCCCTTCAACCATCCGGTGAGCCGGGTAGAAAACGGACGGCCTCATGTGGCGAGGGTGCATGGGGAGCACAAACCAGCTTAACCAAAGGCCAAGGAACCCTAAAAAGAACGTCTCTTTGTCGACGTCGGAAGCTGCGAGCTCTACGAAAGAGATGACCGGGGTGTCCGAGAGAAAGAAATTCCTCTGATCCGCCTCCGCTGCCGGCTGGTTGTCCGAACCAAAGCTAAAGGGATCGTTGAGTTTGGCGAATTTCGCGGCTTCCTTCGACAGGACTTCTGGGCGGAGAAAGCGGGCAATAAAATCTATGAAGCTAACGCCGTGCCTTCCGGACTCCAGGAACAGACTTTCATAAATGTTTAACACTTTGATTAAGCTTGGGAATCGGTGCTGAATGGCATTCTCTGGGGTCAGACCCATCATTACTGATCGAGTGGCGAAAATGTACTCGTCAGGGGGCAATATCTCCTCGTAATGTTTCCCTCTGATTGGCAAGCCGGAGATCTCCGCGAATTCCTCCAAAGAGATTGAGACTTCCCGATCTGATAGAAGAAAGGTATGAATCGGAACGTTCCATTGTTCCAAGAAAGTTTTGACCCACCATACAGGGGGTGTAGAATACTGGAAGAGAGACGCATAAATCGCGGGGTACAACCCGAGCTTCAGCAGCTACGATTTCTTGGCCGACAAGATGTACCGGGCCCACTGCAGATATCCGACAGAATGGTGAGGAGTCAAGCCGATCATGTACGCTTGTCCCCAAGGGAGCGACTCGCCTTGACATATGCGCCGTCCCAAGATATCCAAAGCTATTGGAGGCTGTACGGGTATTGTGGCCATAGAAGGCTGGAGATGACCTTCCAAGGTCCAGTTAACCTTCTCTACAGTGTAGTTCACTTGGGGTGAGTTGGCGTAATGAATGGCGAAGATCGCCTCTGAAGGCGTCGCATAAGAGAAGCTGCGTCGACCTTGAATGATTTGGTTGTACCACAACCCCCATAAATGAAGAGACTTCCGCTCCGGGTCGTGATCTTTAATGAGCGCGAATACTTCCCTATCCACGGGCGCGTCAGCAAATGCGCTCTCCGGATGAACAAACGGGAAAGAAGTGTCAAAAGACATAGTACCTGTGCGAAAAAGAACAAGGATTAGCTGTCAATGCTACAATCAAAATTCTGACACTTGGTACTTTAAATTTGTACCACACTGCAATGTAGTGGAAAGGTCCAAAGGGGACTCACAAAATTGAGGTGACGACTCATCATTGATGAGACAGTCACTCATTAAAGAGAAAATCCTAAAAGGATTCTCATTTAATGAGAGGCTCCTCGGGCCAAGGAGTTAAAATCCATTGAGAGCAGCGCTTTGCGACAAAAATGACATCTGTCAAAATTAATAATGAAGGGAATAAAAATTCCCCCAAAAATTCTGAAAAGCTATGCACTGTGAAAACGATGGAATAATCCATCAAAACCCTAAAAAGCAAAGCTTTTACTGAGTTAAAAACTCCGAGATCTTTAAAATGAACTCTAAGTGTTCTTCATTAATGGGTTGAGAAACCCTAAGAAAGATCTCTTTAGATCTATGATCTGAGAAGAGCAAGGCTCTGTTATGTAAGTGCACGGCGGCGCCCCGGCCGTCGATCCGACGCCGGAAAAACGCGGAAACAAAAAACTTTACGAAACTTGCAAACCGGCACCACCGCGCACTTTTAACCCGGATCGGGCCATTAACCTAGCTACTAGCAAACTACAAGATGGGTAGAGAAGCTATACCAAGCGATCCGTGTCCTTCGGTCTTCGTCTCCACTCCGATCTCCTCGCGGAATCTCCGGTCGTCGCCTCCTCTTCGAAACGGGCACCACAACGCCGGGTTCTTTTACGGGCTCCCACCTCTGGACCGAGGCAACTCGGGCGCGAAGTTGGCACGACTACGCGTCCAAAGGTACTGTAGGTGTAGTGTAGAATATGTTGTCTCATGGGGTTTATGAAGTTGCCATGGATGTGGAGGTGGAGAAAGAAAATGTTCTTTGGAAAAAATGGAGCTATCATTTTCTTGCAAAGAATGGGATGAAGGAAAAATGCCACACACTAAAATCAATCTCTCTCACCCTCCCCTTCCTTGAAGTGGCCGGCCCCTCATACTCAAAAATGGTGGAGGGAATCAATAATGTAACAAGAGAATAAGGTGTGATAATTAGGAAAAAGAAAATGGTCACACCAAAGTCAAATACTCATCCAATCCCATAAATGCAAAGGAAGTGACTAAAAAAAGATCTCATGATGCCAAGAACCATCATGAAGCCATCACATATGCAAGAAACTCCTCCACAAATGTAATTTGCATAATTACAAATTACCCCTCCATCGGAAAAGTCCGGCCGGGAAGGAACAAATGAAAACTGGCCGAAACGGAATACAAACTGGCAACTTCAGAAAACAGATCCCGTAATAAATTACAGGAAAACCCCGTGACTGCATATACATGCCCGCATTTGTATTCCCACTGAACACAAATGCAAAGAGACAAAACTACACTGTCTAATACTAGGATCCGGCTTAAACCAAAGCCCGCTAGTAAAATCCGTCCGATCACGATCCGTGCAATACCGCACGTATCTGATCGAACCCTGCCATATCTCCATACGGCCTCTACAGTGTTTCGCCCGAAACTTGAGTAACTGTGTGTGGGGGACTCTAAAGACTCGTCAATACTATGGCCGTGGATTTAACCACTAGCACATCAGAGATATCAGCCATATGTAACGAGCTACCAGCTATTGACCAAAAGGGACGTCGATGAGCGAACTCATCCTGACACCCTACTGAGCCTGTCAGTGACAATATCCGTACAGTCCGGTCCGTTCGTCTATGAGTATCGCATGGTGGGCCTAGGGGGTTGGTAAAAGTCAGACCCCCCAAAGCGGTACAAGTCGTGTCGGAGTGAAGCCCAGAACACCGTGAGATACTACTGGAATACCTACCAGTAAATCTCCTGCCTCGGCCGAGGGCTTTGTGTAATGGCTCTCCTAGACACAGCGCGACCTCACCCCCAATACCGGGAGAGACGAACCCCTGCAGATTCGCTCACTGCCTCCATGTGGCTCGGGACTGTATCCAACTAAAACCTGTTTGCACGTCTCCTTTGAGCGTGGTAGGGTAGTAATCAAAGCACAGTGGGAACTCACATGAGACAAATGATGATCTCAGGTCGATGAACTAACCTGTACACATGTCACCAGGGAACTGCTATCTGACGTCTGGTATAATCCCAACTAGCAGGTTCCCGGCGAGTCCTGTCCGGTGTACTCATAACCCAATGAGCACCTGTGTACATCTTAGGTGAACCAACTGACACCAGTGTCTTGTGAAACCGGCCACCGCCCCTCGTCGGGGACTCGACTGTATACACTAGTCTACTCTGGAGAATCGTTGCCCTGTCTCGAAACTCCCACGACTAGGGACCTTTTAAGGATTTGCTTATAGACCCCAGCTCCCACGTATATGATCGCCCTCATACTCCTGGTAGTCAAGAAAGAATCCTAGGGGCTCTATCAACGTGCAATAGCGACTCGTAAGGTCACCTAAAGCAGCACACGATGATAAAGATAAACCAGATAGCATACTATCATCTCGAGTAAGACTGTCCTACCGGTATAGGTCCTCTCTCAACCATTGCAATCACGTGCCTGTGATCCAATAATTGACTCTGAGGGCACTATATCCAACATGTTAATGGGTGAAACCCTAGATTATGAAATAATTCATTCAAATATTTGATCTTTACCTAAATTTTTGACAGGGTTCCGACTCTAAGAGAGTTCTTAAGACAGAGAGCTTAGCTCTGAAGAGAGAATGAGATTCTCAGAAAACAGGAAAGCAAGAAGATGAATGGCGGTCATCTCAAAGGGCCAAAGGCCCTATTTATTGGCAGGGGAAGACGATCCAACTTCCAAGTTGATCTAACGGTAGAAAGGCTGCCCCCGCTGCACTCACGTGTAAACAACGTGAGCGCAATGGTGGGGGGGGAGGAATTTGTTTTCCCCAATCAGAGCAAAGCTCTGTTCAAAATTTGAATCTTGAACTGAGGTAGCGCCTCACGTGCAAAGCACGAGAGCGCCAGCGCCAAGAGTCAAAGACGCTGAGGCAGTGCCTCACGTACAAAGTACGAGAGCGCCAGCACCAAGAGTCAAAGACTCTGAGGCAGCGCCTCACGTGCAGAGCACGAGAGCACCAGCGCCAAGAGCGCCAGTGCCAAGAGTCAAAGACTCTTAGGCAGCGCCTCACGTGTAGAGCACGAGAGCGCTCGCTCCAAGAGCGCCAGCGCTAAGAGTCAAAGACTCTGAGGCAGCAACTCACGTGCACAGCACGAGAGCGCCAGCGCTAGAACTAAATGTTCTCCACCCTTGGATCAAAAATCCAACAGATATGATAAAATCATCAAATTACAGAATTAAATTCTGTTGAGAAAATACTCCTCAAATCTTTCCAAACAAGAAAGATTGTGCTCTGTAAATCAGAGCACCGTTGGATCAAAGATCCAATGGTGATTAAAAATCACCAAGATACAGAACAATCTCTGTATGGGAAAACATCTTCCTAATCTTTTTAATCACAAGAGGAAAATCTCCTGTAAAACAGAAGGCCTAGGATCAAAGATCCAACGTTGGGAAAAATCCCCAAATCAATCTGAGATCTCTCAATGAGAGATTTCCTTAACTGATTCAACAAATCAGCCTCTCCTATATAAAGGACCCAAGACTTCAAGTCTTGTAGAACGAGAGAAGGAAAAACCTCCCTATAAGTTTCAAGTTCTCAGAAAAGAAAAGAGAGAAGAGCAAGCTCTAAGAAGAAGAATTTTCTTCAAGATAAATAAAAATAGAGATCAGAGCATCTTAAGGGTTTAACCCTCATAAGAAGAACATAGTTCTTTTCTCGGATCTGAGATCCATGAGACAATTCTCTCACAAATAAGAATTTAATTCTTACGGGGGTGAATTTGTTTTTCTTTTAGGGATCAAAGATCCGGGGAAGAACAAAGAATTGAACTTTGCAGAATATATGTCACGACCCGAAATAGCACGTGACTGGCCCTTGAGTCAGGTGAAGTCTATAGGATCACACCTAATTCAAGTAAGCCAAAAGCCCAGAAATATAAACCATTTTAAATAAGAAGTGGAGGAAAACATGTTTAAAGCATGTGGTTTAAATAAAATAAAAGGCCTTAAACATTTAAAAGCAACATCACATTTTCCCGAAAATTTCGGCAGAGTCTCCTTTGTAAAAACTGGCCCCAAACGGGTACAAACATGAATAATATACATAATGAATAAAAGCATCCCCAAGCGGGAGCTAGCTCTTCGCCAATCGGCGGACACAACCATGCAAGCAATATAATATACAACGCCGAAGGGCGAGTATCAAAACTCAGAATGAAATCCAATATCCTCAAGAAAACCAGAAAAGAATCATAAATACAAGCGCGCGACTCTAAGGTCGAAAGAATATGCATACTGGTCTTCTAAGTCTAACAATATACAAGTCTGGTTGATGGAGTTTACTAGATACAACTGAATAAATAAAAGTACTGCGGTGGTCATGATGCAAGTGAACCCACCTAACAAAGCAATCACCCAGAAAGAAACAATATGCCAGCAAAGCCGCCAAGAAAACCTGTACGGCAAAAACCTGCAAGAAACTGTGGCACAACGGGGGTGAGTTTCCAACTCGTGAGTAGAAAACATCACCGAGCAGAAATCGCATGTATGACTCTATCCTAGGTCATACAATAAAAGTCCTCATAATATATAATCCAAAGCATCTAATAATAGCAAGGGTAAACATCTAAACATGAGTGTAATACCATGTGCTCGTGTCAGTGCCTCAGATAGCAACATATCACATAAATGATTCATGAATGCATGAAAACCGAATACATCTTGAATAAGAAAACTGTTTTCTTTTATCTTAGTGAGATTTATGTATATAAATCAAAGTATCATCAATGAAATCCATAGAGAATCCGTGTCAAGCATCGACACAAAATGTATGTCCCAAAGTCTCAATATCTCGGGCTCCGGCAATCCGGACTGGCCCATATAATCAAATCTCTATATCTCAGGCTCCGGCAATCCGGACTGGCCTATAATCAAATCTCAGACTACGTCGGTATCCTCCGGATATCCGCCGCGTCACAAATAACCGGTTGGTAGTGCTCCCCTGCCGAGCTCAACGCCATCATCTGCGACCATCTTGCCCCGGGGTACCGCACCGGGTCCACCATGCACCCACAGACGGTTCCTCCTCCTCCTCAAATTGGGCGTATGATACCGCTCAAGAGCCGAGAAAACTCATGGTGGACACCTCTCACATCATATCACGAGAAAACCGCAAATTTCTATCTTTTAAATGATAATGAGTTTATAAAATCCTTGCAGTTTCTCCAAATCCAGAAATCTCATGGAAAAATCGAAATCCCAATATGTCGCGAGTCAATAAACATAATATCGCAGGACAAATGAATACATATATGTGCATGGTATTTAAGCAAGAATGCAATATTTAAACTAGCATAGTAATTATATGTCGGAACTATCTACTAGCAGTTACATCCATGAAGTAATATTCTCTAAGTGTCCGTGATATGGAAATTACCGATGATGATGTGTGTGAGCCTACAAGCAAGTGTACGTGGATCATACGCATCATCGGTAATGGTGCTGGTGTCCTGACAACATGGTTTTATAATGACCAACAAAAAGCACATTTAAGCATGCAATGCGATGCAAACAGCGATAATATATGGAAAATGAATAATAAACGCAACATTAACGAGTATACATTTATAAGTACGAGTCATACAATTTTGGCATTTGAAATAGCATGAATTGTGTTTTTAGAAAATAGGGGCTACGATGCTTTTTAAGAAAAGGTGCGTCCTTTGGAAAATCCGTAGTATCTCCCGGCCTGTCTTTAAAATACTCACGATTCGTTAGTTTGAAAATAGGTATGACTCGAGCCCAGTATAACATCTACCTGATAAACTACAGGACTAAACTAACAGACAAATCGAAAGAGTAAGGAAGTCCACCTAAAGTTCGATTCGATATATCTAGTAGTCGATGATCCCGCCTCAATAGCGTCACGTACGATAAAATATATAATATGACATCCTCAATCAAGAGTTCGGATCAATCATCATATTTATACTTCGTACGGTAAAATCCATCATACGACATCCCAAATCGGGGTACGGGTCAAATATCACATTTGTCTCATTGTTCATGTGGTATCATTATCATAATATCATAAACTAGGGGTACTGATATAAGTCTAGTACACTCTGATACCATCAACATATATCCGCATGTATATGAATACACATTGCCCAACAATCTTCTATAATATCATATCGTATATCATAACATGACCCGATTTACATCACCGACCTCACGACATCATGCCCAATCATATCGACTCACCTTTAAGTATCATATACTATCCTCAACATCCGTGTGTGTGTGTGTGTATGCACCAACGCATCCACACACACACACACACACACATACATATAACCATATACACCCCAAACATATCACGTGTGTTCATGTGTGTGTGTGTAACAACTATACTCTAGGGTTTCACGACTAAAAACTAAACTAAACCATTAACCTCCAAATACACCAACACTAACCCAAAGTCACCTAAAGCATTTCTTGCTAAGTATACACGTCTCAAAAACACATAGGTGTGTGTGTAACGTGTAACATCCTACAAAATTGCGGGGGTGCTATACTCCATCCACCCGACTTCCCCCGTAGATATATATCTATTCACCTCGATCCTCGCATTGCCTAAGTCGATGACGCCTTGTCCTCCCTTGTCTTCCCGAAAATCCATGTGAAGGTACCTATAATTCAACGCATATCGTAACGACATCAAAATCAATTCCGGAAACCGATAAGGCAAAGAAAACATACATAGGTTAGAACCTATGGTCCATGCATGCAAGAACAACCAAACAACTCCCGACGTTGACGTACAAACGTCAAACGACCGAGTCAAAACTAAAATACCCAAAAACCAAGTTTCAGAAGTCGCAAAACATCGCCAGAAATCAAGTAAAATGACTATAGATTTTTATTAATGTAAAATTAAGATTTTTTGCATACAGGATAGGTCTAATTATCTAAAAAGTGAGCTACAGACCAAGTTTCATACCCTAACTCAAAAATTGGGCCGTTGCGGCCAAATCAAATAAAACGGCGGCCAAAATATAAAGGCTTGGGCTTGGGTTTCTAGAGTAGCTTCCAAGTGGTTTGCACATCTCACTATATCTGTAAAATAATTTTCAGAGTCTCCGGGTCATAGCAGATCTCTAGAAGTCATCACAATTCCTACAAAAACCCGATATCGGAAATTCTAAAGTTCAAGTCTTGGGGTTTAGTCTCTGGTTTAGCCCATAATATTAACTCTAAAGGGTTTGTGGACACTAATACATCTCAATTTCACCTTATCAACTCATAAAATCACCTGAACCTCCTCAACTTGGAATTTTCAAAGCTCACAAAATCTCACAAAATCGATTCTAAAATTAAATAGAGGCTAAAGGAAATGGATTACTATTCTACCGGTGAAAGAATTACCTCATTTGCCAACTCAAGAATTTTCTTGAGTTGCCCATAGTGCTCAAAATCTAAATTTTCTTGGTCTCCCATGCTTGTAGTGAGCTTGTGTACATTTTTAAAGAAGGGAATGAAGTGTTTTGCTGTGGGATTGAGGTTGTGGTGAGGAGGCAGAGGAGGTGGAGGGAAGAGGGCAGCCATGAAGAGAAAAGGAGAAGGAAATGATGAAGGTGATGAAGTGAACACAAAATGAGCCTTGGTCAATTGACCCCTCACCCTCTCTCTCATGCCCATACCTCCATGCCATGCCCCATTCTTTATTCTTCTCTCTTTTCTTTTCTTTTCTATTCTTTATCTTTTTACAAAAACATAAAATAAAACCACATATATGTTAAAATTGTGAAGTTTAAGCCATGGTTCATTTCAACAAAAAGTAACAAGTGTATGAAACATGCTATGTTGCATGACATGCACATAAACACTATTAGTACATGATTAGCAAATATTTATCAAGTTTTAGCATAATTTGCAAATAATTAATTTATATAATAATTCATAAAATGTCCAAATCTCCTAATTCCATTAAAAATCAACATTCAAGGTAATTTTCCAATATTTTCCAATTTATCGGTATTTAATTATACCATCACATTAAAACTAATCTCCATACACTAAAATATTCATAATATTTATTATTTTAATTATTTAATTTTCCAAAAATAATATTTTATTTTTCCGAAATGTTACAGTCTTCCCCCCTTAAATAAATTCGGTCCCCGAATTTAAATTTAAACCCCTCAAATACTAAAACATTTCAGTAAAATGATCAAGTCGTCGGGGCTCCGATATCATAAACACATAAAACACATTGTAGCGCAATGTATGCATATGAAAAACGAGTATATAACTCAAAATCAAAACTCCGTCAAGAATCCTGCAATCATCGGAGTTATGGTGAAGATACCAATGTCAAAGTCCAATACGAAAACCAACATTATATACTCAAAACTATAACATGTACGCATCGTTGTAAATTCGTGAAACATCTGAAAGAAATGTATGCCAAACCTTTTCAAATCACTGTGCAATGCGCGTATCACGGCACAAGTAGCGGACGTTTATTGTAAGAAAATAACTATATATATATATATATATCTTTTGTTTAACATACACGTCCTGCCGTTTTTGAAAATAACTTTAGAAGGGTTTCCTTTATAAAATGTTCCGTGTCATCTCAGACACATAGGAAAAATATTGAGACTATAGCTCCTTTTTGGAAATCTCTTCGGTAACTATCGATGCATGCAAAACCACCTAGGTACCCAGAACAGTCCTGCTCAACTACTAGACCAAATAGTAAATATCATAATACATCCCGCTCCAAAAGAAATCAATCCAAAAGGTGAATAAGAATGTCACGTGCGTCTGGTGCGTACGGAAATCGAAATCCATGAATGTGCCATACATGTGCACATAAACAAAATCTAAGTGCAACGGGTGTGCACGAAAACACCTGTCAAGGGCAACGGGTGTGCCTGGCAACAAAATCAGGTGCATTTGATATGCACGAAGAATCCCGATTTAGTGTATCTGGTGTGCATTAAAATCGCATCATGCGCGTCAAGTATGCGCAAAATACAACTCAAGTGCACAAGGTGCACGAAAACAAATATCGAATACCACAATCGAAATTGACGGTATATAATAAACCTCAATGCAAATCAGGTATACCGTGGTATATAATCTCACCACCCGTGCATCTGCGTGCATAAAATCGAATCAAAGTACAAAAGTGCATGAAAACTACACCGAAGGCACAAGTTAGATCATATACATACCAAGGGTATGAAATCAAAATCAAACATCTCGAACGACATCAAATCGAAGTCGAGTGCAACTGCGGTGCACAAATCTCAATCATGCAAATAAATTGTCCATAATACCGAAATCCAAAATAACGGACACGTGATATTCGAATCACCAAGTCGAAAATTGTAAGCACTGTCGTCGATATGTCCTTCCTTCAAAATCGAGAAGGTGTCGGTGCATCCAAAGCTAGCAGAGCAAGATATCTACTTGCCTCCTTTTTATGGTCTGGCGCCTTGTGCCCTTAGGCTCTCGTCTTTCACTGCGAATTGCTAGTTACATAGCTCCTCGGCTCAACGGCCCAATATGGAAATGATGACGGAAATAGTTCTGCTCTTGCACGTCCTCTAACGATCTCTGGACAACTATCATGGTCACTCATAACATGTCGTCGACGATGCCGAACTCTGGCCTACTGGGTGTGCGTAATACGACCGATCCTGGATCCAAATCTTTTCGTGTAGTATTCCAGAAAGATCTTGTCGGGGTCTTTCCCAAATCTCGTTCCTGCTGAACTGCCCGGAAGTTATCATCCTTTACTAAATCTATTTCTTGTTCTGGAACGGCTGTATACTTATTACGACTTCTTCTGGAAGATATATCCATATTCAACGCCTCTTCCTGCGTATCACATTTCTGATGTCAACGGAGTGGAACGTCATCTCATCAAAATCCCGTACAAACCTCCTACTCCACTCTTCTCTAATGTCGACTGATTCAGACTCGTCTCTTCGTAGCTGTATAAACTGCGCTACAAACGGATATACTCATATCTAGAGTCTCCCAAGTAATGTATCCCATCACATGATATCCGGACGACGTCGAACTTTTCGATCGATTCATCAAAGTCCCATAATTCCCCGAGAGCTCAACACTTGAGCATAGTTAAATAGTATCCAGTACATGCCACAGTATCTATGGACCAACCGTAGAAGGGCAAACCCAAGCCTCATTAATGGCACCGCAGAACTGCCGCAAACCCTAAGGTTCAAAAGCGTTCCCATGGTCATTATGTAGAGTTAGGGTTTCATTCTTCTAGAGGGTCCACAGAGTTACTTGCATATTTTTCCGAATATCTTAAACTTGGAAAAATGGGTTTCTGACATTCGTTTGATTTCTATCGACTCTCAACGTGCCTGTATGAAGTCTTCTCTAACTGGAATCAATCAATCTGATAACCTTGCATCGGGGTGTCAAAACGAACCACATGTCCTAGTCATTCATCCATGGGTGACTAGCGATCTTCTATCACACCTCTAAGTACAACTCTTGATGCAATAGCTTCAACCATCTGGGGCGATATCTTGTCAATCACAACAACAACTGGCTCATTTGTCCGCACGCTGAACAGTGCCTCAATCCTCAAGAATAGACGATACATTAACGGTCATCACATTCTAGCCGGCCTCTAGCAGTGGCTCAATCCTCTGGTGCTGATCTGCACGTTCGAGAAATTTCAGTAAAAGCAATCCATCAAATGCTCATGGCACGAAAAACACGATAAAACGACACATCTATGCAATCGTGTGTCACCGGAATTACGCCCTGGTCAGTCCTCGTCCAAGACGAGCTCACGCTGACCGCAACACTAGCCGCAACTCTCTCTGCCCATGCAACCGTGGTAACAAAACCATAAACCGATATCGATGAGGATAGATCATAGGAATGAATATAATACTGTGCAAAAAAAATGTACATCCTAAGGCTTCTTAAGCGGAGTAGCGTATCGTAAGTATGCAGCGGAACATACACACATTACGTCACTCTACTTAAGTCACATACTCCATCAACCAAGGTCAACCAATGCGACGAAAGTTCGGGTCTAATACCCCCTTGACCAAGTCTAAGTTCCGTAAGGTCAAGCCTAGATTCCGAATACAAATATACGCCCTAGATTCCGCATAGTCAAACATAAACTCGAACCAAGGTTAAACCTAGCGATCTGATACCAACTTTGTCACGACCCGAAATAGCACGTGACTGGCTCTTGAGTCAGGTGAAGTCTATAGGACCACACCTAATTCAAGTAAGCCGAAAGCCCAGAAATCCAAACCATTTTAAATAAGAAGTGAAGGAAAACATGTTTAAAGCAAGCGGTTTAAATAAAATAAATAGCCTTAAACATTTAGAAGCAACATCATATTTTCCCGAAAATTTCGGCAGAGTCTCCTTTGTAAAAACTGGCCCCAAACGGGTACAAACATGAATAATATACATAATGAATAAAGGCATCCCAAAGCGAGAGCTAGCTCTTTGCCAATTGGCGGACACAACCACGCAAGCAATATAATATACAACGCCGAAGGGCGAGGATCAAAACTCATAATGAAATCCAATATCCTCAAGAAAACTAGAAAAGAATCATAAATACAAGCGCGCGATTCTAAGGTCGAAAGAATATACATACTGGTCTTTTAAGTCTAACAATATACAAGTCTGGTTGATGGAGTTTACTAGATACAACTGAATAAATAAAAGTACTATAGTGGTCATGATGCAAGTGAACCCACCTACCAAAGCAATCACCCGGAAAGAAACAGTGTGCCAACAAAGCCGCCAAGGAAACCTGTACGGCAAAAACCTGCAAGAAACTGTGGCACAACGGGGTTGAGTTGCCAATTCGTGAGTAGAAAACATCACCGAGCAGAAATCGCATGTATGACTCTATCCTAGGTCATACAATAAAAGTCCTCATAATATATAATCCAAAGCATCTAATAATAGCAAGGGTAAACATCTAAACATGAGTGTAATACCATGTGCTCGTGTCAGTACCTCAGATAGCAACATATCACATAAATGATTCATGAATGCATGAAAAACGAATACATCTTGAATAAGAAAACTGTTTTCTTTTATCTTAGTGAGATTTCTGTATATAAATCAAAGTATCATCAATGAAATCCATAGAGAATCTGTGTCAAGTATCGACACAAAATGTATGTCCCAAAGTCTCAATATCTCGGGCTCCGGCAATTCGGACTGGCCCATATAATCAAATCTCTATATCTCGGGCTCCGGCAATCCGTACAGGCCCATAATCAAATCTCAGACTACGTCGATATCCTCCGGATATCTGCCGCGTCACAAATAACCGGTTGGTAGTGCTCCCCTGCCGAGCTCAACGCTATCATCTGCGACCATCTTGCCCCGGGGTACCGCACCGGGTCCACCATGCACCCGCAGACGGTTCCTCCCCCTCCTCGAATCGGGTGTATGATACCGCTCAAGAGCCGAGAAAACTCATGGTAGACACCTCTCATATCATATCACGAGAAAACCGTAAATTTCTATCTTTTAAATGATAATGAGTTTATAAAATCCTTGCGGTTTCTCCAAATCCAGAAATCTCATCGAAAAATCGAAATCCCAATATGTCGCGAGTCAATAAACATAATATCGCAGGACAAATGAATACATATACGTGCATGGTATTTAAGCAAGAATGCAATATATAAACTAGCATAGTAATTATATGTCAGAACTATCTACTAGCAGTTACATCCATGAAGTAATATTCTTTAAGTGTCCGTGACATGGAAATTACCGATGATGATGTGTGTGAGCCGGCAAGCAAGTGTACGTGGATCATACGCATCATCGGTAATGGTGCTGGTGTCCTGACAACATAGTTTTATAATGACTAACGAAAAGCACATTTAAGCATGCGATGCGATGCAAACAACGAGAATATATGGAAAATGCATAATAAACGCAACATTAACGAGTATACATTTATAAGTACGAGTCATACAATTTTGGCATTTGAAATAGCACGAATCGTGGTTTTTAGAAAATAGGGGCTACGATGCTTTTTAAGAAAAGGTGCGTCCTTTGGAAAATCCGTAGTATCCATCGGCCTGTCTTTAAAATACTCACGATTCGTTAGTTTGAAAATAGGTATGACTCGAGCCCAGTCTAACATCTACCTGATAAACTACAGGACTAAACTAACAGACAAATCGAAAGAGTAAGGAAGTCCACCTAAAGTCCGAGTCGATATATCTAGTAGTCGGTGATCCCGCCTCAATAGCGTTACGTACGATAAAATATATAATACGACATCCTCAATCAAGAGTGCGGATCAATCATCATATTTATACTTCGTACGGTAAAATCTATCGTACGGCATCCCAAATCGGGCTACGGGTCAAATATCACATTTGTCTCATTGTTCATGTGGTATCATTATCATAATATCATAAACTAGGGGTACTGATCTAAGTCCATTACACTCCGATACCATCAATATATATCCGCGTGTGTATGAATACACATCGCCCAACAATCCGCTATATCGTATATCATAACACGACCCGATTTACATACCGACCTCACGGCATCATGCCCAATCACATCGACTCACCTCCAAGTATCATATATTATCCTCAACATCCGTGTGTGTGTGCGCGCGCGCGCACCAACGCATCCATACACACACACACACATATAACCATATACACCGCCAAACATATCACGTGTGTGCATGTGTGTGCGTGTAACAACTATACTCTAGGGTTTTGCGACTAAAAACTAAACTAAAGCATTAACTTCCAAATACGCCAACACTAACCCAAAGTCACCTAAAGCATTTCTTGCTAAGTATACACGTCTCAAAAACACATAGGGGTGTGTGTGTGTGTGTGTGTATATATCATAACGCGTAAAATCCTACGAAATTGCGGGGGTGCTATACTCCATCCACCCGACTTTCCTCGTAGATATATATCTACCCACATCGATTCTCGCATTGCCTAAGTCGATGACGTCTTGTCCTTCCTTGTCTTCCCGAAAATCCATGTGAAGGTACCTATAATTCAACGTATATCGTAACGACATCAAAATCAATTCCGGAAACCGATAAGGCAAACAAAACATACATAGGTTAGAACCTATGGTCCATGCATGCAAGAACAACCAAACAACTCCCGACGTTGACGTACAAACGTCAAACGACCGAGTCAAAACTAAAATACCCTAAAACCAAGTTTCAGAAGTGGTAAAACATCGCCAGAAATCAAGCAAAACGACTATAGATTTTTATTAATGTAAAATTAGACTTTTTTGCATACAGGGTAGGTCTAATTATCTAAACAGTGGGCTACAGACCAAGTTTCATACCCTAACTCAAAAATTGGGCCGCAAATTGCGGCCAAATCGAATAAAACGGTGGCCAAAATATAAAGGCTTGGGCTTGGGTTTCTAGAGTAGCTTCCCAGTTGTCTGCACATCTCACTATATCTGCAAAATATTTTTTAGAGTCTCCGGGTCATAGCAGATCTCTAGAAGTCATCGCAATTCCCACAAAAACCCGATATCGGAAATTCTAAAGTTCAAGTCTTGGGGTTTAGTCTCTGGTTTAGCCCATAATATTAACTCTACAGAGTTTGTGGACACTAATACATCTCAATTTCACCTTGTCAACTCATAAAATCACCTAAACCTCAACTTGGAAATTTCAAAGCTCACAAAACCTTACTAAATTGATTCTAAACTTAAATAGAGGCTATAGGAATTGGATTACTACTCTAATGGTGAAAGAATTACCTCATTCGGCAACTCAAGAATTTTCTTGAGTTGCCCCTAGTGCTCAAAATCCAATCTTTTTTGGTCTCTCATGCTTGTAGTGAGTTTGTGTACATTTTTAAAGAAGGGAATGAGGTGTTTTGATGCGGGATTGAGGTTGTGGTGAGGAGGTAGAGGAGGTGGAGGGAAGAGGGCAGCCATGGAGAGAAAAGGAGAAGGAAATGATGAAGGTGATGAAGTGAACACAAAATGAGCCTTGGTCAAATGACCCCTCACCCTCTTTCTCTCTCTCATGCCCATACCTCCAGGCCATGCCCTATTCTTTATTCTTCTCTCTTTTCTTTTCTATTCTTTATCCTTTTACAAAAACATAAAACAAAACCACATATATGTTAAAATTGTGGAGTTTAAGCTATTGTTCATTTCAACAAAAGTAACAAGTGTATGAAACATGCTATGTTGCATGACATGCACATAAACACGATTAGTACATGATTAGCAAATATTTATCAAGTTTTAGCATAATTTGCAAATAATTAATTTATATAATAATTCATAAAATGTCTAAATCTCCTAATTCCATTAAAAATCAATATTCAAGGTAATTTTCCAATATTTTCCAATTTATTGGTATTTAATTATACCATCACATTAAAACTAATCTCCATACACTAAAATATTCATGATATTTTTTATTTTAATTATTTAATTTCCCAAAAATAATATTTTATTTTTCTGAAATGTTACAATATAATACACAAAGGGAAACCCAGCGCCAAGCGCTACTAAATAAAGAGCGCTCTGCATTCATTGGTCGACGCCAAGCACTAAGTACTCCACATGACCCTCACGTGGGCGCTCCTTGACATAGAGTGCTCTACACTCATTACACAGAACCCAGCGCAATCAAGAGTGTTCAACACTCATAAAAAACAAAAAGAGTATGAGTGTCAGAACCCACATAAATGCTAAGTATTGTGTGCACAGAGAAGGGACTGTACCCTAGCGAGTGTCTAACACTTTATTCAAAAGAAAAGAGAAATAACAAAGACTGAATGAGCTAAGCCTAAGCTGGACAAATTCATAATCAACCGAGCCCATATGCTCTTTATTAGACTTGGTCCCAAACAAAATCATCAAATCTTTGATGAACATTCATTGATTCAAGTGTACATCTCTTCATACCTCTGATATATGTCGTTGTAATTCTTCAACGTCTTCAGAGAGATGGAGGGTCCCAATAACCAATAACTTTTAGTACATCCCCAAACGGTTAAACCAAAACCTTACAGACTATGATGTCTTTAAACCATGCAGACTACGATGTCTTTAAACCTCACAGACTACGATGTCTTTAAACCTCACAGACTACGATGTCTTTAAACCAGACTATGATGTCTTTAAACCAGACAATGATGTCTTTAAACCATACAGACTACGATGTCTTTAAACCATACAGATTACGATGTCTTTAAACCTTACAGACTACGATGTCTTTACACCATACATACTACGATGTCTTTAAACCATACAGACTACGATGTCTTTAAACCAGACCACGATGTCTTTAAACCTTACAGACTATGATGTCTTTAAACCATACAGACTACGATGTCTTTAAACCATACAAACACGATGTCTCTAATCCTTACGGACTATGAGGTCCTTAAACTTACGGACTACGATGTCTTTAAACCCAATAGACCGCAATGTCCCTAAACTAAAACGATAGAGTCCAAATACTCTTTCGTTGGATCTAAATGATCCCAAAATCCTGTTGAGCAGATCTTAGTCTAAAATTAGACTAACGTATCCTTAACAAACGTTTGAGTTGATCTAAAATAAGACTAACGGTCTTTAAACCAACCCAAACCCAAATCTAAGAAAATACGGATTTTGACTAATCCACGCCCTACGGGCGACAACATAAATTAGTCCCCGTATACAATCCACAGGCAACCAAAAATAAAATAAACACACACGACACGAAGTGACCTTCTGGAGCAGGAGAAAGTGGTTATCGCTACGCGGTAGCGTAATTAACTGCAGGGGCTTGCGCCTGCAGGGAAGAGCGTCCCCACAATCAAAAACCCCTTGCAAGTGAGGGGGAATCTGACGAAACCTGCTTCAACGGCCGCATCTGTCTAAACCTCCGATACATGGTGTCATAAATTAACTTGGCATCTTCTGAGAGGTGGACGGGAAAAACCAAATAGCATCTGCCCCCAAATTCAGGAAAGACGTTTGTCTTCCCGGTATTCGGCGGTAAACAAGCGAGGACCTCGATTCGCGTCGACCCGTAAGGAAATCAGTGTCCTTAGCTAAACCCCTCAATTCAGGGAAATCAGCGTCCTTGGCGAGAACCTCGATTCACGTCAACTTGCAAGGAAATCAGTGTCTTTGCAGGAATCTCTCGATTCGTTTTGACCCCAGGGAAATCAGTGTCCTTGGCAAAACCTCTCGATTCAGGGAAATTAACGTCCTTGGAGAGAACCTCATTTCACGCCGACCCGCAAGGAAATCGGTGTCTTTGCAGGAATCTCTCGATTCGTCTCGACCCCAGGGAAATCAGTGTCCTTGGCAAAACCTCTCGATTCAGGGAAATCAGCGTTCTTGGAGAGAACCTTGATTCGCGTCGACTCGCAAGAAAATTAGTGTCTTTGCAAGAATCTCTCGATTCATCTCGACCCCAGAGAAATCAGTGTCCTTGGAAAAACCTTTCGATTCAGGGAAATCGGCGTCCTTGGAGAGAACCTCAATTCGCGTCGACCCGCAAGGAAATCAGTGTCTTTGCAGGAATCTCTCGATTAGTTTCAACCCCAGGGAAATTAGTGTCCTTGGCTAAACCCCTCGATTCAGGGAAATCAGCGTCCTTGGCGAGAACCTCGATTCGCGTCGACCCGCAAGGAAATCAGTGTCTTTGCAGGAATCTCGCGATTCGTTTCGACCCCAGGGAAATCAGTGTCCTTGGCAAAACTTCTCGATTCAGGGAAATCAGCGTCCTTGGCGAGAACCTCGATTCGTGTCGACCCACAAAGAAATCGGTGTCTTTGCAGGAATCTCTCAATTCGTCTCGACCCCAGGGAAATCAGTGTCCTTGGCAAAACCTCTCGATTCAGGGAAATCAGCGTCCTTGGCGAGAACCTCGATCCGTGTCAACCCACAAGGAAATCAGTGTCTTTGCAAGAATCTCTCGATTCGTCTCGACCCCGGGGAAATCAGTGTCCTTGGCAAAACCTCTCGATTCAGGGAAATTAGCGTCCTTGGAGAGAACCTCGATTCGCGTCGACTCGCAAGGATATCAGTGTCTTTGCAGGAATCTCTCGATTTGTTTCGACCCTAGGGAAATCAGTGTCCTTGGCTAAACCCCTCGATTTAGGGAAATCAGCGTCCTTGGCGAGAATCTCAATTCGCGTCGACCCGCAAGAAAATCCGTGTATTTGCAGGAATCTCTCGATTCGTTTCGACCCCATGGAAATCAGTGTCCTTGGCTAAACCCCTCGATTCAGGGAAATCAGCGTCCTTGGCGAGAACCTCGATTCGCGTCGACCCGCAAGGAAATCAGTGTCTTTACAGGAATCTCTCGATTCGTCTCGACCCCCGGGAAATCAGTGTCCTTGGCTAAACCCCTCGATTCAGGGAAATCAGCATCCTTGGCGATAATCTTGATTCGTTTCGACCCGCAAGGAAATCAGTATCTTTGCGAGAATCTCTCGATTCATCTCTACTGGTGGGGAAATTAGTATCCCTGCGCATAAAAGAAAATTTTCCTGTGAGATCCTTACGACTCTCAAGAGAAAACGCATTTAGGAGTCCTCACGACCCCTAAGGAGAAATTACACCTACAAGATCCTCTCGACTCGTAGGGAGAAAAGTCTTTATGAGACCCTCACGGCTCATAAAGTTGAAAAGTCTTAGGCAGCAGACCTGAACCTATTTCCTAAGCCATCGCTACCCTATAAGGAGTTCAAGATGGACCGTTGTCTACCATCTATGAGCCACACTTGCTAAAGTAACATGCCAACAACACAGTAAAGAAAAAGAAGCGCTAATATGAGATAAAAATATGTTCTTTATTCATGAATCAAAATGAATACAAAATATTCCTATTATAAATGAATAAAAAAAAGAATACAACAACAAAACATATATATCTTCAAGCTGGCGGACGATGCAATAAGTTCGTCAATTCGTCATTCTTCCGCTGGGCCTCGGCTTCATGCTTTGTTATGGCCACAAGACGGGTCTCCGCCTGAAAGTGTTGAACCTGATATGAGGTGAACCGACTCTCAAGCTCCCTTTCAACAACTTTGTGAGCTTCAACCATCTTGCGGGTAAAGATAACGGCTTTATCAAGAGCTACCACCTCCGTGATAGCTTCTTGAAGCACCCGCCAAATTTTGTACGCACGAGTGGTCTTAGTAGTGAGTTGAGCTTGAAGTCCCCCCAAAGCATTCGAAGCTAACTCCCTCTCCGAAAACTTCCGATTGATTCTCTTCTCACACGACTACAGATTGGCCGCGCACCGTTCGATCCATCCCCACAGACTCGATTTCACGGTTAAGATGTCGGAGGGAAGGCAGATGCATTTAAGCCCGTGTAGGCAGGCTTCCACTCAGCGACAATACTCAACCCAGACGCGTACCAATGCTTCATCATGATAGGTGGTGAGAACGGACAAGGAAGAATTGGCTTCGATAGCAAATTCTTAGGCCGGGACAAAGGTACCAGCACGAAGGTCTTCAATGAGAGCCGTCAGAGAGTAGATGCTTTGTCTCGCCATCCTTTCGGACGCACGCCGGGCATAAGGACCCGGTGGCATGAAGATCCGAGATTCCAACGGAGTTAGGGTTGGCTGAGCTGTCAAGATTTGTGAACAGCCAGTGAAAGTCACAAACATGGAATAGGCAAATCAATGCCAAAGATAAAACCTTTACTTACCCGCGGTCATGCAAGGAGGGTTTGAGATATCCCTAGGCCCATCGAGGATCTCGACCTCGTCATCGGCTTCCAGAACTGTGGAGCGCATATCAATGTCATTATAAAGAATAATAATAAAATGAAAGGGGTCAAAGAACACCAATCTTGCCCGGAAGAAAGAACTATGCTTTGCGGGGGTATCGCCTGTGGGGCAGCCATATCAAGCAAATGCTGGAAGGTTTTCCTGGGAGATAGATCCATAATGGAGGCTGCCAATTCTTGCAATTCTGAAGGAAAGAAGGGTTCAGATAATAGAAGGATCGTTAAAGCAAAAGATAGGGTATTACCTTCGATACTTCGCCCTCCTTGAACTGGAAGGATGGCAGCTTCGGCATGCTCCTCCACACCCTCGGGTACATCGCTGAGGATGTAGGCCAGTGAGGCAGCTTCCAATTGAGGAACAACAGTCGCCACCGGGAGCTCCAAGACAGGACTAACGGCTCCGACAACCTCTTCTACACCCTTCGGTATGTCACTAAAGATGTCCATGGAAGCTGAGGTCGATGAAGTCACCTCTGCTGGAAGAATAGACACTGGAGGAACGAAGGCTACCAGTGGAAGCTCCACAGCAGAAATAGCAGCTGTAACGACCTCCTCCTCACCTACTAGTGACTCATCGGAGACATTTACAGTGTCCACAGTCAGGACGCGACTTGAGCTCAAATTCGCTGTCATTTCTGAAGTCCCTGCAAAGTTTTCGCAAAGATAAGGAGATATAAAAAGCGATACAAATTATTTGCCGAAAGAAAAAAATACGGAAAGCACACATACCAATGCGCCAAGATGCTTCTAGTATGGATTTTTCAAGCCGTCGTTCCTTCCTGAGAAAGTGTGCTCGCCGGGGTTCAAATGCAGATTCATAGCCACCGGTCTTCAATGCCAGCTCATCTTCGGAAGCGGCTGAGATAGGCTGCTTGAGGGCTATCTCGTCTTCCTGTCCCAGGGGACCCATATGTACCCTCCGTAGTGATGAGGGATCTTCGTAGAATATGACAGGAGGATAAGGTTGCTTCGGGACACCCACATCCTCAGTTTCGTCTTGTGAGCGCCTTATAGCCTCAGCCAATTGTGCGGCTTCCTCGGCAGACGAACCCGGAAAGAGAAGACCATCATCCGGCTCTTATATGGATATGGGTTCGTCTTGGGCAATAGCCTCAGATTCGAGCAAAAGGTCGAGCAGACCGGTAACCGTTTTCTTCCTCCATTTTGAGCTGGAGCTAACGCTAGATGGAGATCGCTTCCTGCCTCTCGGCTCTTTGGTGCGACGTTGGCCGATTTCGCCTCCAGTATCCTCTTTTGGCGGTACTACCAATGATGTCACTGCCATTGAGAACGCCGCAACTGATGAAACCACTGCTGGCGCCTTATTGGAAGCCTTTGCCTGGGCTCTAGTGCGCATTGGCATACTAATTGTGGGAGGAGTCGATTCCGCATCCGCCGCCTCAGGGATAAGTAAAGCACCGTTATCCCTCAATGGAGGGCCAACCACTGTCCGCGGTCATGGCAGAACACCCGTGGCCTGGATTGGGGTGGGAGATCTATATCCGAAGAGTATCCGCTTCTCCCCGGCAATGATGGGACCAACTCGATGGCGGTACCAACCCGTAAAAGACCCCACACACCTTGGTATATAGTCGGCATCGGGGATCACGAAACGAGACCCAGTATTCAGCCGCATGAAGTGATGGGTGATGTCACGAACAACTCCCAGAGACGAGCTAGGCTCCACCAATAATGCCTCGAAGGGAACACCCTGGTTATAACCCAATTGCCGAGCAAAGCGGTGCGGATTATACCGCATGAAAAGAACCGTATCATTTCGACGGAACACCAAATAATCCGGCCTAATCGAATAGAAGTGCATAATTTCCTTATGCTTTAAGGATGGTGCTCCCCCTTTCGATAAATCGAATAGCTGTTGAATATGTCCCGAAGGAGCAGAGAGGACTCGGTCGTTGAATACCATCCCACCTTTGTTAGCATACGGGTTAAGCAACACACGAAGGGCCCCTAGCTGAGTTGGATCAGGAGCAGAAGCATCCACCAACCTCATGAGCCGCGGGAAGGTGTAGGCATCATAGAAATCCGGCCTCTGATGCGCTGCGAGCGCCCCCAATACATGCATCTCGATCCACGACGTAAAGTAATGGAGGGAGAAACTCATAATATCTACATCCGGGGTTGAAGTGTTGGCAGCAGTGCTCAACCCATGGTATAAGTGCGATAACCCTGTAATACCCACGGCCATTCGTGTCCCTTCAGCTACGCGATGAGCAGGATAGATGACCGAAGCCCTCATGAAACGACGATGCGTTGGAATGGCAAACCAGCTAAGCCAATGGCTGATAAAACCGACAAAGAAGGTCTCTTCATCCATGCCGGGAGCCACAATCGAATCAAAGGACTCGGCCGACAAGATCGGGATGTAAAACTGAGGTAAATTTTCTTCTTTGGCTGGCAGCTTATTCAGCCCAAACCCGAAGGGGTCGTTAATATTCGCAAATTTTGGAGCCTCCTTTGATAAGACGTCTTTACGGAGGAAGCAGGCGATGAAGCTCTTAAAGGTGACGCCATGTCCCTCTGATTCCGCGAACAGATTCTCGAAAATACCCAGAGTCTTGATTAAGCTAGGGTGCTTATGGCGGACGGCGTTTTCAGTCTTCAAGCCGTCATGCGAAGCCGGCATCGTCTCAAACACATACTCATCGGGAGGCAGCAACTCTTCTTAGTGCTCTCCCCTGATCGGCAATCCAGAAATCTCGCGGAACACTTCCAGAGAAATTGAGACCTCAAGATCCCCTAGCAAGAAAGTATTGGTGGAAAGATTCCATTAATTCAGGAAAGATTTAACCCACCAGACATGAGGGGAATGATAATGAAAGATGGACGCATACACTTCCTGATAAAGCCCGACCTTCTGCAATTGTGCACGATGAGCGGACAGAACATATCGAGCCCAGGGAAGATAGCCCGTTGGGTGGTGAGGGGTAAGCCCTATCTTGTAAATTTGTCCCCATGGCTGAGCTTCACCATGGAAAATGCGACGCCCCAAGATGTCTATGGCCGACAAAGGATGGTTGGGTATCCCAGCTGTCGACGGCTCAAGCCGGCCTATATGAGTCCAATCAGCCGCCTCCACCGCAAAAGCAGTCTGCGGGCGCTCCATCGGCAAAATTAGGCGAAGAGGATCTGTTGGTACTTCACAAATAAAGCTGCGGCGGCCCCGGATGATATGTCCATACCAAGTTCCCCACAAGAGCAAACTGGTGCAGTCCATGTCATGGGCCCTGATCATCGCCATAGCCTCCTCATCCGACGGCGATTGTGGAAAAGCGGCGTCCGAGCGGGTATAAGGGAAATAAGGAAGAGAAGCCATTGTTCCTGAAACAAGAGAAAGAAAAACCATTAGTGAAGCCAATATATATATATATATATATGTATATATATATAATAACAAAAGAAAACGACAAAGTGTCCGTTTTACAGGACCACTGCCTACAAGACACATGGACCCCACAAAATCAATATGGCGGCTCGCCAATGATGAGACAGGGCAATCATTATGAGAATCAAGAAGATCCACATTAAACAGACATTGGAATTCAAACAAATTCTTAGGAAAACAAGTCCTGTTAAGCACACAACAAATTTAAATTTGTGCGAATAAGGTTAAAACCCTATGAAAAGATTTTCAAGAACACCAAGGAATAAAATTCCCGAAGGGTCCTCTTGATCTTTCAGAGCTAAGCTCTTCGTCAGAGGAATTAAATTCCTTTTATTTGATGGAATTAAATTCCAGAAACTCATAAAAAATTATATGAGAAACAAAATCCCATGAATCCTCAAAATTCAGAGGAGAATGCCCGAGGTATGGAGGTTTATTGCTCAAAGATCACATCTTTGGATCCCTAAGCGGATGGGTTTCAGAGGAGAGCAAAGCTCTCATAATGGATTTAAAATACAGAAATTTTGTTCAAAAATAAAAGTTTTTTCTGATGTGCAAGATCTTTACCTAAAAAGGGTTTCTTTTTGATAGAGTTTAACTCTGGAATTACAATGGCAGAGAACTAAGCTCTGAGGAGGAGAATTAAATTCTCAAAGAAAATGAAGAGGGAAGAAGATGAAAGAAACAGTGGCTTCCTAAGAAACCAAACCCTTTCATTTATAAGACGTGACAAGGGCGGTTCATCTCCCCGTTCCCCTAGGCAATCCAACGGCTGTAAAGGTGACAGCGTTGTACTCACGTGTAAGCCACGTGAGAACAACGCTGTTGGGGCATTTGTTCCCTTATGAAAAATGAATAATAAATATAAAAAGCAATGGGAAAATTCCCAAATGGAGCATCACGTGCCCACACGTGATAGGTACCGCGCTTGACAAAACAAGGCTGAAACTGAGCCTCACGTGCAGACACGTGACCTCTATATACAAAATATATAGACACCTTTTTAAAACAAACAATTGGCCAGAAGAATTCACGTGATAGCACGTGACGCTTTTTGGCGGGCTTAACTTTATGGGGTCACGTGCTACACGTGATGGGCTCCTATGCCTTCTGAACCGATAGAATTAAATTCTAAATGAAAGGGATCAAAGCCCTATTTGAAAAATATTTCCTTAGATTTTTCTAAATAAAAAAGATTGCGCTCTGTAAAGCAGAGCGCCGTTGGATTAAAAATCTAATGGTGATTAAAAATCATCAATTTACTGTTTCCCCCAATCAGAGCAAAGCTCTGTTTTAAAATTCAAAATTCAAAAATTGAAGCAACGCTTCAGATTCAGCGCTAGGCGCGCTGCGCGCCACGTGTTAAACACGGATGCGCTAGCGCCAGGTGTGTTGCGCCCAAGGCAGTGCACCATGTGTGCGCTAGCGCTAGGTGCACTGCGCGCCATGTGTCAAACACAGGTGCGCTAGCGCAGGCTGCGTTACGCTGCGCGCCACGTGTCAAACATAGGTGCGCTAGCGCAAAGTGCACTGCGCACTGAGCAGCGCAACACGTGCAAAGCACGGGTGCGCGAGCGCTGGAATTATAAAATTCCCCACTGTTAGATCAAAAGATCTAATAATGAAAAATCATTAATCTGAATTAAAATTCTGTTATGGAAAGATCTTTCCAATCTTGTTAAAAACAAGAAGATTGCCTTCTGTAAAACAGAAACCCTAGGATCAAAGATCAAACGGTAGGGAAACATCCCCAAATCAATCAGAGAAAAATCTCTTTAACCGATTTAACAAATCAATTCGCCCTATATAAAGGCCCAAGACTTCAAGTCTGATATGGAGAGACCCCCCTACAAACTTTGGGAAAACTAAAAAAAAAAGAAAGAAAAGCAAGCTTTTAGCAAAGGAAGATCATTTCTTCAAGGTAAAGAACATGATTCTTGAACACATAAATGAAATCATATCATGAAAAGAAGAACTATCTTCTAAAAAAAAGATCATAGATCTATAAAAGACCAAGGTCTTTTATAAAAAAAGAGAGATCAAAAGATCTCATCATAAAAACAAAAGAAGTATTTACTTCATTCACAGATCATTGATCTACAAAGGCAAAGAACTGTCGTTCTTGAATCTTGAGGAAAAGCCTCCTTTAAAAGAACATAAATTTGTTTTCTGATCATAAATTTGATCAAATGCGCTTTGCGTTACTGAAAAGTGCCTTGCACTCATGAACTGCGCTTCGGCGCTCTTTGGACTGGCGCTCAGCGCCAAAATACGCCACGTGTCAACCACGTATGCAGCTTGCGCTTTGCGCTTCTAAAATAGCGCACTGCGCTCATGGGCTGGCGCTCAGCGCTAAATGCGCCACGTGTCACTCTCGTTTGCGCCTCTAAATTGATAGCGCAATGCGCTCATAAATCAGCGCTCAGCGCTCATACACTGGCGCAATGTGCCCATCATCTGGCACTTAGCGCTAAGCGCAACACGTGTCCTTCTCGTGTGCGCTACTTGGCAGAAGCGCAATGCGCTCTTTAATTGGCCCAAAGCGTCTGGCGCACCACGTGGCGCGCTGTCAGAACATATATTTTTCTGATGAATGCTATGCATTCAATACAAGACAAAAAATATCAGGATCTAATGCTCAGCATTATTAAAAGGGCCAAGCCCAAATAAAGGCTCAACTGCCCAGAAAGAAATGTTAAACATTTTAATTGACTGGACTTAGCCCAAATTGGCCATAAGTCCTCAATTCAGATTAATTAAGCCCATATGCTCATAAATCCCAGATCTTAGTCTCAAATTGGACTACAGATTTCCCAATCAAAATTGGTTCAAGGGTACATCTCTGAACCCCTCTGATATATGTCGTTGTAATCCTTCAACGTTTTCAAAGAGGTGACAGGTCCCGACAACCACACATTTCACGGACAGTGGGGTCCTTAAACTCATAGACTATGATGTCCTTAACCTCGGACTATGGGGTCCTTATAAACCCACGGACTATGATATCCTTAACCTTGACTGTGAGGTCTTAAAACTCATGGACTATGATGTCCTTAACCTTGACTGTGAGGTCATAAAACTCACGGACTATGATGTCCTTAACCTTGACCGAGATGTCTTTAAACTAACATTCGACCGTGATGTCTTTAAACTAACAATGGACCGTAATGTCCTTAAACTAACGATGGACTGTAATGTCCTTAAACTAATCGACCGCAATGTCCCTAAACTAAACAATAGAGTTCAAATGCTCTCTTGTTGGATCTAAATGATCCCGTTAAGTTGATCTTAGTCTGAAATAAGACTAACGTATCATTAACAAACGTTTAAGTTGATCTTAGTCTCAAATGAGACTAACGTATCCTTAAACCAACCCCCAAACCCAAATCTAAGAAAATACGGATTTGGACTAATCCACGTCCTACGGGCGACAACATAAATTAGTCTCCGTATACAATCCACGGGCAACTAAACACAAAAAAACACCTACGACACGAAGTGACCATCTGGAGAAGGAGAAAGGTGTTACCGCGATGCGGTAGCGTAATTAACTGCAGGGGTTTGCGCCTGCAGGGAAGAGCATCCCCACAATCAAAAACCCCTCAAACGAGGGGGAATCTGATGAAGTCTGCTACATCGGCCGCATCCGTTTAAACCTTCGATACGTGGTGCTATAAATCATCTTGGCATCTTCGGAGAGGTGGACGGATAGCACCAATTAGCATCTGCCCTCGGAATTCAGGCCCGGAAGTCCTAACGTCCCGGTCGCGTCTTTCGGCGGGGAACAGATTCTGGCACGCCCGGTGGGAACTTTTCCTCTTTCCACTCCACACTTCGTGTGTCATGTTCGCGAACGAATCGCGGTTTGCTAATGGTTGCCCTTGGGTTCGAGATACTAAGATTCGGCGTCTTGCTTGGTGCAGAAAGCGTAGGATCAATGGCGTCTACTTGCACGAAGTGTTCTAACTGCAACTGCAATTCACGCTCCGCCTCATCTGGAGGCATAGCTTACGGGCCCCAAGCGGCTTCTCTGTTCACAATGCCGGTGGACCAGGTGACTCAGGCCACCACTGGATTATTTTTCGAGGCCATGCTCCCACCGGTGAGCTTCGGGGCTCCTATACCATCGCAGGAAGCTCCCAAAAAGTCGGTCTTTAATCGGCTCGCAACTACAGCGGCCCCCTTCGATGGGTCGTCCAGCTCCAGCGCCTTAGTCTTCGTCAGATTGGGCCAAAGTTCATATGGGCCCATGATGAAGCCGGAAATTCCAGAACAGGTTATTCCGAAGAGGATAGCCATCCCTGCTCCCGAAGTCGTCAAGACGGCTTCTCCTGCCAAAGGGTCGGTCTTCACAAGACTGACTGTTCCGGCTCCCGTTCCTGCTCAGAGGTCTGTCTTTGACAGACTGGATACTACTGCTCAACGGACGTCGGTCTTTAAGAGGCTGATGCCACCAGCGCCTCACCAGAACAGGGGGCATGAAAAAACCATCCCCATCACCGAACCAACACCATCGGCTCGACACGCTTGACGTCGCCACTGGCGCCGAGTAAGGAAGGCTGGAGGCAACTCCCCCTCTGGGCTAACTCCACCAGCCCCAATGGTGGAAGTCAATGCTGTTGTTCCAACTGGGAACAGCTTCGAGCTGCTTAATAGGGTACGTAGGAATTCACCCACCGCCGTACTGAAAAGATCTCCCCCACCCATGGAGAATGTTACAGAAACAAAGCCAGAACAGTCCCCTCAGCGGCTGTCCTCCAAAATCTATAAAGTCTTGCGACGGGTCCAGGAGTCGGCGATTGATCAAGATTACCCTCGCCGACAGAAAAAGGCGAAAGTTCAGCAGGAAGAGAACTGTCATGTCAAGCCACAAAGGACGACAACCACCTGGGTGCCCGCTGCAACGCCCCCCTCGACTTCAACTGCTCAAAAGGGAAGGAGGCCAAAGAAATCCCCTGTGACTGCGGCAAATCGTAAAGACGTTGAGCCCAAACGCCCCAAGTATGGGGGCATGATGGTACATACCGTTTATATAGCTTCCGGAAAAGAGGAGAGCCGTGCTTCTACGGGCCATCGACCGCTTACCCGATCGATAACGAAGGCTTAGAAGCAACAGCAGTAGAAACTTCAGGAGATGCTGACTGCAATGGCCGCACTCACTGGGCCGAAAGAAAGTCCAGAGACCTCAGAGCAGCGTCGGGAACAAGAAACTGATACCGAGTTCCTATGAAGAATGCTCGAGAGGAAAGAAAAAGAGGCTGCGGAACAGGTGGCCAACATCAAACGAATGACTCTCTTGTTCCAAGACATGGCTGGCATGATGTTACAACCAGAAGCTCCAGCTGAAGATCCCCCGATCATCGTTGAAAACGACAGAGGGGAGACATCGAATCCTCCTCAGGATCTTTCAGCAACCAAAGACGAGACCATTTCCAAGGCCGCTCTGGATGATTACATTTCCCAGCAAATATGAGCTCACTAAGCGAATGAGGTGGCCGGGCAGATCGTTAAAACGGGACGACCATATCCAGGCTGGTATGACCAGATAAAGTACCCGCCGGGATATAGGATCCCTAAATTTCATGTATACAAAGGGACGGGTAATCCCCACCAGCATGTCGCCTAGTTCAGGGCTCTATGTGGCAACACCGGAGGTGATGATAAATTGCTACTTTGCCAATTTGTCGGCAGCTTGTCAGAGACGGCGTTCGAATGGTACTCTGAACTATCGAACGACTCGGTCAAGACATTTGCAGAGATGGAGCTGCTGTTTACCCAACGTTTCGCAAGCGCTAGTGAATGCACCCCGATCACCGCATTAATTAACGCCAGAGTAAAGCCAGGCAAAACTTGGGTACAATACGCAATACGGTGGCGAAATTTATGGTCAAAATGTAAGCAGCGTATCGAGGGCGCCGGCAGTGGGTATGTTCATGGGCACTCTGGACCCTCAGGCAACTATTTCCCAATTCAT
Organism: Agapanthus africanus; assembly: GCA_030015575.1. Classification (NCBI taxonomy): domain Eukaryota; kingdom Viridiplantae; phylum Streptophyta; class Magnoliopsida; order Asparagales; family Amaryllidaceae; genus Agapanthus; species Agapanthus africanus. The sequence continues at coordinate 636,236,501 of CM057343.1, forward strand.
GATGTTCTTCAAGACGACCACATTCCAAGCCTTGATCGAAAAGCTAGCCCAGATGGACCAGATGGGTCATAGACCGTCTCCTCCGAAGCCGGAGCCGCGAAACGAAAAGGGTAAAGGGAAGGCGACATTCGTTGCTAATACTCAACAGCAGCCCAGTGCCCCAAAACTAACGGATCAACTGGAAGAGAGACGACACTACTATAATGAGAAAATGAAGCATCCTTACTCGTTCCCTCGGGACAAAATGAAGAGACTATTCGAACTGGCGATGCGCAACAGGCTCATCAATCTGCCAAATCCTAAGAGACCACTGCAACCAGATGAGACTAATAGTCCTAATTATTGCCCTTACCACCAAACAGTAAGCCATCCAATCGAAGATTGCTTCGTCTTTAAAGGATGGATCGAGGATCGGTACCAATAAGGCAAGTTTGCGCTGTCTGAGAATTGGAAGGTGAGCCCACCACAGCCACACGCTTCCAAGAAGACAAACACAACGGAGGCATTGTGCTCTTTTGTTGAAGAAGCTCCATGGGAGGTCGTTCTTTCAGCCAAGACTAAAAGAATGCTGAAGGATCTCCACACATGCCCGGCAATCAAATGGAAGAATCCACTGGAACCCGAGATCATCGAGGGAATGCTGAAGCCGCGCCTAACTCCAAAAATGGGTGGTGATATTCAAAGTGCTCACACCCAGCCGTCAAAATCTTCGAAGAAAAAGAAGAAATCTAAGAAGCTCGTGAAGCTTGGTGACAGGCGCACGGACCTGCAAAAGCAGATTGACGCGCTGGAAGAGTATAACCAAAAGACGTGGACTCCGGTCACACTCCAAGAATTTCTCAGTCACGTCCTTGAGGACGAAGATGATGAAGAAGACTCGTCGGATGAACCTGAGGATTATGTGGCAAGCTGCCATGTGATCTCTCACTCGTTAATAAACGGTGAAGAAGCTCCCGACGCAAGAAAATTGGGGGCATATCCTGAACCGGAACTTCTAGAACCATCAGACGAAATAATTGGCGCATTCCTGAACGAATCTCTTCTAAAAAGCAAAGCTGATCGGGAGTGCGAGATGGCCATATTTGAAAAAGCCAAACGCCGACGACTGGATGAAAAGATCGAGGCACCCCAACCGGAGCAAAGCATCCCTATTGCCAGCAAAAGCAAGCTTAAAATAAAGAAACGATTCGCTAGGGCCCTGTCGATAGGAATGAAATTGCCCTCTTTCAGAGGAAATTCTCCTGACAGTATACATCCTGATGAAGCAGACATACATCCTAACTTCTGCTTATATCATCAAAAGATCGCACACCCTACTGAAGAATGCAACGCTTTTAAAAATTGGTGGCAAAGGTATGTCGCTCACAGGCAACGCTTCAAGAGGACAAAGCGTGAAGCTCGTCGACAGCGAAAAAATGCGACAGATGAGCGTAAAAGAATTGCCGGCAACTGTCACAGGGTTGAACCCGGGGGATCGCGAGTTCTCACCTTAGGGAGCAACTCCGATGAAGAAATAGCCCTCGACCCTCTCTTCAAGGAATCCATCTCTGAAACGAAAGAACCGAGGAGTTGCGAGAACATTCAGCTGCGCAATCGCACGCTACCCGAAATGAATCTCAGACCCGCAAACAAGGGATCGAACAAAAAGGATAAGGGGAAAGGGAAAGCGACCTTTGTTGCCAACGCTCGGCATCAGCCGAGTAACCCGAGACCGTTTGTTCGTCAAAGCAACAAGCCGCGATCCCTCGATGAAAAGTTGAAACGTCCTTACTCATTTTCCAGGGATAAAACAAGGAGACTGTTCGAACTGGCAGTGCGCAACGGGCTCATCACTCTGCCAGATCCAAAACTTCCGTCGCAACCAGGTGACGTTAACAATCCTAACTATTGTCCCTACCACAGAGTAATGGGTCACCCACTCGAAGATTGCTACGTCTTCAAAGGCTGGATTGAGGATGAATACCAACAGGGCAAATTCGCGTTGTCTGGCAACTGGAAGGTGAACCCGCCACAACCACATGCTCCGAAAAAGATGGACATGCCGGGGGCATCATGCTCATTCATAGAGAAAGCCCCATGGACTACTATGTCCTAAAACTAGCTGTAGACCGAAACGTCATTAAACTAACAATAGACCACTATGTCCTAAAACTGGCTACGGACCGAAACGTCCTTAAACTAATGATGGACCACTATGTCCTAAAACTGGCTATTGACCGAAACGTCTTTAAACTACTATAAACCCGCGGTATCCCCAGGTTGATGTGGTAAAAAAAAAGGTACGTCCATAAGCGAAATCGGCACGGATGAAAACCCAAAAGGGCTCCGTGAGTAAAAACAGCGGGACTACCGGCGAGTTTTGTGAAAACCCGAAAGGGCGCAATCTCTTCAAAAGACACTTGCAAGGTCCTCTCGACCCTGTAAGGAGAAACCACCTGTGTGAGATCCTTACGACTCATAAGGGAGCAACACACTTAGGGATCCCTACGATTCCTAAGAAGAAATTACACTTGCGAGATCCTCACGACTCGTAAGGAGAACCCTCCTATGAGACCCTCACGGCTCATAGGATTCAAAAGAATTAAGCTACAAGGATCTGAACCTGTTCTTAAGCAGCCATCACAATCTCCAATGCTGCCCTACTAGCGGTTTAGTATTGACCCTTGTATACAATTCACGGGCACGAATAAACATTTCCTTAACAAAGTCCTATCCGCGACTGAGGATATGTTGACACGGTGAATAACCCTTGTAAGTCCTCTCGACTTATAAAGAGAAATCACTCTTGTAAGATCCTTACGACTTATAAGAGACCATACACTTAAGACTCATCACGATTCTTAAGGAGAAAACGCACTTACGAGATCCTCACGACTCGTAGGGAGAAATACTTTCATGAGACCCTTACGGCTCATGAAGTTAAAAGCCTTAGTCAACAGGATCTTAACCCTGTTTTCTAAGCCACCTTTGTTCGGCATCGACAGAGGCAAATGATGATTCGCTCTTAGCAATATCCCAGTTGTAGCGATGCTGATGCCGAGAACGGCGTCAAAAACTCGCAGCGGAAAGTCAGCGAGCTACAAATGCATATGAGATAGCCGAAATGATGGGAAACTTGCAACAAAATCAGCAAGTAAAAATATATGCATACAAAATAGCCGAAATGATTGGGCAACTCGCAATAAAAAGCAGCGAGTGAATAAAACAAATAGTCGAAATGATTGGGCAACTCGCAATAAAAAGCAGCGAGTAAATAAAACAAATAGCCGAAATGATTGGACACTGCGAAAAATAGTTGAAATGATTGGGCAATCGTGACTTTCGCGATATAAAAACTGAAATGATAGAGTATCGCGGAAAGAAAAATATATAAAATGAAACTTTTTGCCCTACAGATGAGATTACATCGATCCCTGTATACAATCCAGGGGCACAAACAATGAGGGAATCATACCTTCCCCCCAGGCTCCATCCGAAAAAGAGCCAAGTCTCGACGGTTCACAGACAGCCTGGAGATCATTCGTTTCGATACAGCAGACGCAATGCCAAAGCAAACGAAGCGAAGGCCAAATTCCTAGCTTCAGGGTCTTGACGGTAACTCATATAAACCTGAAAGACAATCGGAGATCATCCCACACCAGCGCGGAGTGGTCACCACCTCGACGTTCGTCTAAATACAGCAGACGAGATGTCACTACAGCGTCCTTCATTCAACAGGATTCAGACACGCCAAAGCAACGAAGCAAAGGCTAAATTCCTAGCTTCAGGGTCTTGACGGTAACTCATATAAAACCTGAAAGACTACCGGAGATCATCCCACATGGAATGGTCACCACCTCGACGTTTGTCTAGATACAGCAGAAGAGATGTCACTACAGCGTCCTTCATCCAACAGGATTCGGACACGCTAAAGCAAACGAAGAAAAGGCTAAATTCCTAGTGATCAGTCGAAAATATTGTATATTTTAGCCGGCAATTTCCCTAACATTTGCATACATTTAGAAGTGTTCGGCATTCATATTCTACATATTAGCAAATCTGTTACATATTAGCAAATCTGTCATAAAATATGAGATTTCATGTATTAGACTTTTAAACCGACACTTTAAGGGAAATTAACCGCATTTCATGGCATCGCATCATTTCTGTATTTGCGCAACACTTGTCTTGAGTCTGTGCAGGAAATACGGAAGAAAAACCAAAGAACTGATCAAAAATACGCCAACTAAATCATTTCAGACCTGGTAGCAATTCAGAGGGAGAAATACAAATCTATATATCAAACAAAGGCCCATACAACAGCCCAAGACAACTGCAGAAAATACAAGCTTCAACTCCCACAAGTAGCCGCGGAAGCGCGGCGGGAACAGGCTTGCGCCGCGGATCCGCCGCGCTTCTGCCACGTCAGCATTGCAGTTTTAGAGCAGAATTCTTTTCTCTGGGCCCACATTACTTTCTGATATGTAAAGTTCCAGAATACCCTCGAAGATACTGCCAGATCAGCAAAGAAAATTAAGGAAGGCTAATCCTAATTAAGCTCCTAATTAATCCTCTTCTAGAAGCTCCTCCTAACTAATCACATCTAGAAGCTTCTCCCCTAACTAACTTTTGGAGGGAAATTTGAATTTCTTCAACAAACTTTAGGAGGGAAACTTAGAATTTGAAATCCTAGATCTAGGGTTAGTTATCTATAAATAGGAGCCTAGATCTAAGGGTTGAGGTTAATCTTTATTAGTTAAAAAAATCCCTCTTTCATCATCTTCTTCCACAAGTCTCGTGACAAGGCTTGTGCGAAACCCTAACCCTAATTCCACTCTAAATCCAAGATCTTGAGTACCAAATCAAGTGAGAAGCCTTCAACCTTTTAGGAGCCGAGCCGATCTTCAATCGGGCAAGTGATCCAAGCCGATCCGCGATCCACGGAGACGAGCGAAGCCAAGTCGACGATCAAATTCTTTCTCTTGTAGTTCTTGAGCGAATGTAATGAAATTGTTGATATAAATAAAAGGTGAAATTCTTTAATCTTGCTTTCTTTTAATTCTTGCATCATGATTAGATCTCAATTTGTAATTGTTGTTCTTGTTGTGATGTTTGAGTAAAACTCCGCTCGTAAAGGAGTCGAGACGATTGTAGAATGATGATGTAACAAATCTTAATACGATTTTTAAGTCCTACGAGTTTTGTAAACCCTAGCAAGTTCAAGAATCGATGACCTAGTTTCGTTGCGATGCTTTCTTGATTGTGATCGCTCGAAATTAGGGATCTACGATCGTTTCTTGAATTTACTAGAGGCTAGAATATGAATGATATCGATGAATGAACAAGGGATAAGATGAAACCCTAGTTTCACAAGAAATCCCTAATTCTCGTCGATCATCATCGATCTAGTATCAATTCATCGAAGGATAAGAATACGTAATTGTAAGATTACATCACATCTATAGATCCGATCGATTCCTACGAGCCTCATTTCGATTCTTGAGATTTGGTTTGGAAAAATCATCAAACTATCAATTCTTGATTCTATCTTTTAATGCTTTCTTAGATCTAGTATTTTCTAATTCTTGAACTTCAAATATAAAATCATGAATTGTTTGTTTTCTTTTCTTTAAAGTTTCAACTCATCTAAATTCGAAAGAAGAACTATTACACTGTCCCTGTGGACGATCCGCACTCACTTACAATCTACATCCGACACCGTAGTTGATTGCGGTCAAATATTTTTGATTGTGATTTCTATTCTATTTTCTACATACACAATCGGAAAATCGTATCAATCAAAATGGCGCCGTTGCCGGGGATAGTGCGCTAATAGTTCGTATTTTCAAATTTGAGTTGAGCAATTTATTCCATTATAATTTTTAGATCAAAAATTCGTGCAAACACTAATACGTGTGTTGTGATTTGATTGCGAGAAAATCTGGAATCATTGGAGCTGGAGAAAAAATTTTCTGAAAATTCCAGTGGACTCAGCAGCTGAACAGAAGCTCTCTGTAAAAAGCTTGTGCAGTGATCTCACCACTTAAGCGCGTTTCAGCGGCAAGAACCCCTCATACGCGGCGGATCCGCGCCTCTGTAGAATCTTCTCTGCACCAATTTTGCTCTGTAAGTCTCTATCTTTCTTATCTTCTCCTCTGTCTGCTCCAATTAACACTTTGCTGCAGGTTTCTTTGCAAATAAATCGCTGCGCCGCAAAAGAACAATAAAATTTGTGCGTGTTTTTGATTTTTGGTTGTTTGCATATTAATACGGAAATTTAAGGGGCGCGACCAAATTCAAATTAGGTGGGGATTTCATTACCCTTCCTAGGCCCCGAAAATCGCAAAACTTGCATCCGCATTGACCCACATTAACTAAAAAATATCTAGAGATGACTCTAAGGACCGTCGCGCTCAATTAGGACAAGAGAAGGCCGTGGGTAATTCATTGCTTATCCGAGTTTTCTTGTGGTGCCTAAGGCGAGTGTGTCTAAGGCTAGTGGTTTTTAATTAGGCCCACTACTTACGTAGTGGAGTACCTTCCCACTTACCTGGCACTTATCCGGCCACAGGGGGACAAAGAGGCAGTGGAGAATTCTATCCTGCGACTTGTCTTTTGGCAGTTAGGAGCGGTCTAGAGTTTGACCTAGGTGACCACTAGATTCTAGGGTTTGTGTGTTGCATTTGTTTTGTTGCATCATATTTTTTCAAAAATCCGTATCTTTTCAAAACAAACACCGCATACATCATTTCCTCTAATTATACCAACGCTGCCACTTGTGCTACAACCATTTAGCACAATGTTAGGCTGGACACGGGATTCCATTTCCCGTCTTGTCCGCGTTTCTTTTATCGACCCCAGAGTCGGTAATTCTTCATCTTCTCCCCCACCACCCACCACACCCGCGATGGACCCAAATCCATCAAACTTTAACACTACTCTGCCACCGCCCGCAGGTGCGCAGAATCTTCCACGCATTTCTCTCCAAGAGAGATGCTATCCTACACGTGTTACCCTCCCCACCTGTCTTTCTATACCACCTGCCATCGGGGAAAATTTTGAAATCAACCCCCAATTCATCAAACTGTTACCCAAATTTCATGGTCTTGATTCTGAAAACGCATACATGTTTATTTCCAAATTTGAAAATGTATGTGCTTTGATGGGGAATTCACAACTGTCTTTGGATGCTTTGCGTTTACGTCTTCTCCTATTCACTTTGTGCGATTTAGCCGAGAAGTGGCTTTACATCACACCCGCACATTCTATTTCAACATGGGACGAATTCGTTGCAGCATTCCTTAAGAAATTTTATCCCAATCACAAGACCGCCCGTGTTCGGAGCGAAATCTCTAAATTTACCCAACTTCCCAATGAACCATTTTGGAAATGCTTTGAACGATTCAAGGATCTTCTTATCCAATGCCCTCATCACGGAATCCCCAGATGGGATTTGTGTCGAATTATCTATGAGGGTGTTGATCTCACTACTAGACAGATGCTTGAAACCATGTGTCATTGCCAATTCCTATCTAAAGATGATGGTGAAGCTTGGAAATACTTAGAAGATTTAGCTCAAAACACATCACAATGGGAAAGTGTTAGACCACCACCATCTAGGGAAGATGTCAATCAGCTCGATGTTTCCGTCACCTTGAAAGCCGAAATGGACGCAATACAAAGGAAACTCGACGCTATAGAAAAAAAAATCTCTTCAGCCTCCCTAAACCAATCCACATTTCCCAAAACCGTGTGTGGCTGCTGTTCAAACCCTTCACATTTGACGGAAGAATGTCCTTTGAATGTACCGTTTCAAGGTCACACTAATGCTGCACTTCAGCAAAGACCTGAAAACTATTCCTCTTCTTCCTCATATAATCAAGATTGGAGGAATTACCCGAACTTTGCTTGGAACCAATCACAATCTCAAAATACGGTTCCAATCCTAAACAATTTTCAAAGGGTCCCTCCACCACAACAGCAACTACCACTTCAATTGAGTCAGCACCCCTTCCAACCGCAAAATTTTCAAAATCCTGCCAACACTTTTGCACTACATGAAAACTCTTTGCAATTGGCCGGTACTGATAATATCTCTGCACTGGTGCAAACCTTGGTTACTTTCATGAAACAATCCACCCAAGAGTCGGCAAGTTTTCAATCTTCCATTGATAATATGATAAAGATCATTCTCACTCAAAATGAGAATATCAAATCAATGGAAGCACAAATTGAACAAATAACAGCCGAAATAAGTGCTAGAGAAGAAGGGAATCTTCCATCTCAACCCGTACCTGATCCTAGACCTTCACATTACACTAATGTGGACGCTTTTACAACGTTGAGATCTGGAAGAGTGCTAGACAATCATTCGGGTGAACAAATTGATAATGATGAATTGATCATTAACACCCCGGCTTCCACTTCCACTTCCACTCACACTTCTATTTCTTACCCTATTTCGTCTAACTTACCTTCTTCTTCCGAGCCTCTTCTCCGTATTCCCAAAGGCTCGAACCCTCCACCCACATCATCTTTTCCACCCCCACAAACTTCTCCACAAATGTTGGACCCAACACTTATTAATAGAGCTCCATTTCCAAATAGGTTGAGGCCCAAGAAACATGATGCCCAAATGGAGAAGATTGTGGACATGTTTAAGGAAGTTAACATCAACATCCCTCTCCTAGATGCTATTCAACAAGTTCCGTCCTATGCAAAAACTCTTAAGAACTTGTGCACTAGGAAGAGGAAAACTCAAGTGCCTAAAAAAATCTTCATGTCGAGTACTGTAGACACGGCATTTCCCCAACAATTACCACGGAAACGTAAGGACCCTGGCTGTCCTACTATTTCCATTTTTATTGGGGAGAAACACATCAACCGTGCGTTACTTGACCTTGGCGCTAGTGTTAACTTGCTTCCTTACTCGGTTTATGAGCAACTAGGTATCGGAGTGTTAAAGCCCTCGAGCATAACTCTCCAGATGGCTGACCGATCAATCACTAAACCTAGGGGTAAACTGGAGGATGTGTTAATAAAAATCGGGGAATTTGTATTTCCTGTGGATTTTATTGTACTTGATACACAGCCTGTAGCGAACCCACGGAATCAAATTCCGGTGATTTTAGGTCGCCCCTTTTTGGCCACTTCCAATGCAATTATCAACTGTCGTAATGGTTCTATGACTCTATCTTTCGGGAATAGGTCAATAGAACTGAACATTTACAAGTTGGGAAGTGTACCCTCCGAACCTACTGCTCAGGTCTGTTCTGTCGACTTAATGGATGTCGACAGCAGCGAATTTGATGATCCTCCTGATACCGATCTTGACTCTTTTCATATGTTATTGTTTGACCCAACTATGTATCATACACATACGGACTCTTCCACCGAGATGTCCGGGTCTGCAATTAACACCGATTATGAAATGCTTTTAGAGTCTGAAGATCACCTCGCACCTTGTGATGACATTATTCATCGGGGTATTGATGAAACTTTTGAGGAGATCTTCGCTGATGAACTCGCATTTCTGAATAACACGGGTGTTGAGATGAATCATGTCCCAATCATTGAAATTGAACCTCCACCCCCTCTTCTGAACTGTAAAAAGAATGCGAGTTATCCATCACATTCACTGCTTCGTCTCTCCAAAATGAGACGCACACACACTCTCTTCCACCCCTTATTCTTTCCCCACTTCTTCTTCCACCAACCCGAGCACTGCATTGATAAAATTTTTGAATGGTTGGTGTTAACATTCGGTCTTTGCAAAGCTTGGCATCGACCACGGATTTTTGACCCCATCATATGATTTTCAAAGATTAACATTGCATAACTCAAGTTTGGGGGGGGGGTATAATCGGGCTCTTGAAAAGAAAATTTTTACAAAATTTTGAGCCAAAAATAAGTTTGGGGGAGGTTCTTCACTTAAATATTTTGCCCCCTATAATAAATTCCTCCCAAGCTTACAGGTTTTTCGAGATTTAGCAGATGGCAACAGTGAGGACACTGTTGAAAACAAGTTTGGGGGAGGTTTGTGCTTATTTTTGCATCATTTGCATATCATTTGCATAAGCACAAAACATGTTTTTTGAAAAACCTATAAAAATTTAAAAAATTTCAAAAATATAAAAAGATTTTTGTACATAAATAAGATAATAAAAGATTAGATAGTGAAAAATTACATCCATGAGATTAGAAAAATTTTAGAAAACTAAGAAAATTAGAAGTTTTCTTATACGAACTAGTAATAAGTAGTTATGAGCCGTTGTCCCAAGGGTTAGTAAGATGAAAGACGTCACTAATCTGAGGATAAAAATAAGTCTGAAAAATAGTTTCTATTCTGGAAGCCAAACATTTTGAACGTTGCTACCCTGCTATTCGCACTTACACACATCTTAAAGTCTGGGATAGTAGAGGATACCTTGAAATGCTCTTGTCTTAAAGCCGATGTATAAAAAAAATATGGTGAGAAAAATGGACACTGGTTTTGTTATCACCGAGGGAAATAAAAAAAATATATAGCGAGGGTGCCTCTTCATCTAGTGCCCTAAGGCCAACTGGTCTGGGAGTCACTGCTATACCTAAGGTGGTGCAAGATTAGGAAAATACACCAAATAAGCAAGCACATGAGTAATCGGTCGGTTAGTACCTCAAGAAGTATTAACGGTCGCATGAAAGTGTGTGAGCTCATCGAAAAAAAAAAAAAAATAAGTACTGAGGCTGATGGGCAAGAGTATGATAGCTTGAATTGAATTCTCCGGGTGTAGGGATGTCTTTACACACACGCAGGGTTATATGATCGATGTTTGGAAGAAAGATAGGAATGAAGAATAAGACGATGTTTTATTGAGGGAGGACGTGATTTCTGACATCTTTTCATGACCATTAAGATAGGGCTCATGACAACCGAAAAGCTAGCTTAGTTGGAAACCCTAATTTTCAAGGCTTTTCTTTTACAATTCTTGTCTTTAAATGTAATATTCATGATCTTTCTTTTATTATTGGATTTTGTGGGTGCAATCCGCTGAAAACCCTCAGGAGACAACACTCGTCCTACTAGGGACACCTAGAGGTTTAAAGGCTTGTTGCACGTGCTCAGTGCAATCGTGTTGCCTACGAAAGTGTGCTAGTTAGTTTTTTCTCTTTATTTTCTCCTTCTCTTTTTAATAAAACATTCGCTCGAGACGATCGAAATTAAGTTTGGGGGTATTTGATCAGTCGAAAATATTGTATATTTTAGCCGGCAATTTCCCTAACATTTGCATACATTTAGAAGTGTTCGGCATTCATATTCTACATATTAGCAAATCTGTCACAAAATATGAGATTGCATGTATTAGACTTTTAAACCGACACTTTAAGGGAAATTAACCGCATTTCATGGCATCGCATCATTTCTGTATTTGCGCAACACTTGTCTTGAGTCTGTGCAGGAAATACGGAAGAAAAACCAAAGAACTGATCAAAAATACGCCAACTAAATCATTTCAGACCTGGTAGCAATTCAGAGGGAGAAATACAAATCTATATATCAAACAAAGGCCCATACAACAGCCCAAGACAACTGCAGAAAATACAAGCTTCAACTCCCACAAGTAGCCGCGGAAGCGCGGCGGGAACAGGCTTGCGCCGTGGATCCGCCGTGCTTCTGCCACGTCAGCATTGCAGTTTTAGAGCAGAAGTCTTTTCTCTGGGCCCACATTACTTTCTGATATGTAAAGTTCCAGAATACCCTCGAAGATACTGCCAGATCAGCAAAGAAAATTAAGGAAGGCTAATCCTAATTAAGCTCCTAATTAATCCTCTTCTAGAAGCTCCTCCTAACTAATCACATCTAGAAGCTTCTTCCCTAACTAACTTTTGGAGGGAAATTTGAATTTCTTCAACAAACTTTAGGAGGGAAACTTAGAATTTGAAATCCTAGATCTAGGGTTAGTTATCTATAAATAGGAGCCTAGATCTAAGGGTTGAGGTTAATCTTCATTAGTTAAAAAAATCCCTCTTTCATCATCTTCTTCCACAAGTCTCGTGACAAGGCTTGTGCGAAACCCTAACCCTAATTCCACTCCAAATCCAAGATCTTGAGTACCAAATCAAGTGAGAAGCCTTCAACCTTTTAGGAGCCGAGCCGATCTTCAATCGGGCAAGTGATCCAAGCCGATCCGCGATCCACGGAGACGAGCGAAGCCAAGTCGACGATCAAATTCTTCCTCTTGTAGTTCTTGAGCGAATGTAATGAAATTGTTGATATAAATAAAAGGTGAAATTCTTTAATCTTGCTTTCTTTTAATTCTTGCATCATGATTAGATCTCAATTTGTAATTGTTGTTCTTGTTGTGATGTTTGAGTAAAACTCCGCTCGTAAAGGAGTCGAGACGATTGTAGAATGATGATGTAACAAATCTTAATACGATTTTTAAGTCCTACGAGTTTTGTAAACCCTAGCAAGTTCAAGAATCGATGACCTAGTTTCGTTGCGATGCTTTCTTGATTGTGATCGCTCGAAATTAGGGATCTACGATCGTTTCTTGAATTTACTAGAGGCTAGAATATGAATGATATCGATGAATGAACAAGGGATAAGATGAAACCCTAGTTTCACAAGAAATCCCTAATTCTCGTCGATCATCATCGATCTAGTATCAATTCATCGAAGGATAAGAATACGTAATTGTAAGATTGTCACATCTATAGATCCGATCGATTCCTACGAGCCTCATTTCGATTCTTGAGATTTGGTTTGGAAAAATCATCAAACTATCAATTCTTGATTCTATCTTTTAATGCTTTCTTAGATCTAGTATTTTCTAATTCTTGAACTTCAAATATAAAATCATGAATTGTTTGTTTTCTTTTCTTTAAAGTTTCAACTCATCTAAATTCGAAAGAAGAACTATTACACTGTCCCTGTGGACGATCCGCACTCACTTACAATCTACATCCGACACCGTAGTTGATTGCGGTCAAATAATTTTTGGTTGTGATTTCTTTACAATTTTCTCAAATATACACAACGAGAAATTCTTTACAATCACCTAGCTTCAGGGTCTTGACGGTAACTCATATAAAACCTGAAAGACTACCGGAGATCAACCCACATGGAATGGTCATTACCACGACGTTCGTCTCGATACAGCAGACGAGATGTCACTACAGTGTCCTTCATCCAACAGGATTCGGACACGCCAAAGCAAACGAAGCAAAGGCCAAATTCCTAGCTTCAGGGTCTTGACGGTAACTCATATAAAACCTGAAAGACTACCGGAGATCATCTCACATGGAGTGGTTACCACCTCGACGTTTGTCTCGATATAGCAGACGTAATGCAAGCAAACGAAGCGAAGGCCAAATTCCTAGCTTTAGGTCTTGACGGTAACTCATATAAAACCTGAAAGACTACCGGGGATCATCCCACATAGAATGGTCACCACCTCGACGTTCGTCTCGATACAGCTGATGAGATGTCACCACAGCGTTCTTCTTCCAGCAGGATTCAGACGCGACAATCAAACAACGGAGCCACGGCAAAATCCCTAGTTCCAAACCTCGACGGTTCACCAACAACCTAGAGACAACCGCGACATTTGTCTCGTTACAGCAGACGCGATGCCAGCAAACGAAGCAAAGGCCAAATTCCTAGCTTCAGGGTCTTGATGGCAACTCATATAAAACCTGAAAGACTATCAGAGATCATCCCACACCAGTGTGGAGTAGTTATGACTCATCGGGGCTCTCCAAAATGAGCCTAACCGCAAGTAAAAAAGTGGCATGGCAAAATTCCTAACGCTTGCTCTTCCGACGGTCAAACTGTCTAGGAAGATTGCTTGAAGACATCTTGTCTAGCCCCCGAAGGGATCAGAGACACGATAGTCGCAAGGCTGCTCGAACAGCAAGATTGCCTATCGAGGAATACATCAGCCAACGCGATGGTACAACAGGCAAAACCCTAGTACCACAGACCCTAACGGACCTCTGTCGTAAAGCGCAAAGGTTAACTGTAACGTTAGGACATCCTTGCGAGAACTTCTCGATTTGTCTCGACTCGTAGGGAAAAGCCTTAGGCAGCGGGAATTAAAAAACCTGTTTCCTAAGCACTGGGGCCCTGCAAGTCGGTCCAAAATGGACTCTTGCATACTATTCATGGACCACACTCTCCAAAGTCGAATCTCGACAAGGAGGGAAATAACCATTTACAAGTCCTCTCAACTTGTAAGAGGGAAAATTCTCTTATGAGATCCTTACGACTCTCAAGAGAAAACACACTTAGGAATCCTCACGATTCTTAAGGAGAAAATACACCTACGAGATCCTCTCGACTCGTAGGGAGAAAAGTCTTTATGAGACCCCCATGGCTCATGAAGTTGAAAAGTCTTAGGCAGCAGATCTGAATCTGCTTTCTAAGCCATCATGCTTTCTATCATCTACAGGCTACGCTTACTAAGGTAACATGCCGGCAAAACAAAAAAGGGAGAAGCAAGAAATAACACAAGACGGTACGAAATAAATGTATCTTTTATTTATAAGTTCAATTGAGTACTAGTTATATCATTTGAAAGGATAAAGAAAATGGTTACATTTTATTCAAAAATTGCAAATAAAAACAACTATTAGGAGGGAAGCGTTTTCAACAAGCCAATCAATTGCTCTCGCACTCCCCTTAGTCCCTCTTCACGGTCAGCCGCCACGGCCAACTCCGTTTCAACCTGAGCCCGTTGCTGCAAGTAAGATGAAAGTCGCTCATCGACGACCTGCCGAGCTGCCTTACGACTCTGCGCATCCTGCTCGATGAGGTCGAGCTTCCGCTTCAGCGTTAACCCATCGGAAATGCATCGTAGAAGGCCTTCAAAGATAGTTTTCAACTGCACAGCATTGGCACCAACCTGAGCATGCAGTCGAGCATATTTGCTTGAAGTCTCTTCACATTCCTTATGCTTTAGGGCCGCTTCTTGTTCAAGATGGCGGAAGTAGGGAGTGCTCTACTCGACCCACGCAGCCCGCTGGGAATTCAAAGCCTGAGTCTCAGGAGCAGGACGCATAAGCTCAAGCTCATGCAGGCAAACCTCAATCTTCCAGCAGTGGTTAACCCAAGACTCAACGACGCCTTCGTTATAGAAGTTCACAAGCATCGCTAGTATTAGATTAACTTTGGCGGAAAAATCTACAGCAAACGTAGGGGCCTCCGCGTCAAGCTCTTCAACGTAATCGCTCAATATACGTAGACTGGTCACAGCACCTTTTGAGGATGGACGTCTGGAAAAGGGCCCTGCCGGCATCATGACGTGAGACTCGAACAGGGCTGGAGTCGATGTGGCCGCTACAAAACAAATCACAATCAGATGTCGGCTTAAGAAATAAAAAAAGAAATACATGAACAAGAGAGTCTATTATATCGGCTGCAACATGGGCAGAGCTGGGAGTTCCGGTGGCGTGGCGATACTCTTGACCCCCCTTCAATTTGTAAGGCTATGAGCAACGCAAAGAAGAATTAGCAATAACATGACCGCCCATTAAAGAAAAGAAAGGACGTCGGTTAGAAAAGATACTCACCGACACCAGCGGGCGGACTAATCTCCGACGGGAAAGAGAAGTGCGGGTTTAGCACCTGATACAAATGATCAAAAAGAACTCCTGCGAGATCACGATCATACATGGTCAGTATACGAAAGATGCTGTCCCCAATTTAAATTTATCACAAACCCATACCTTCCAGCATTTGAGAAGTTATAAGAGAAGACGGAGGGGCAACCATCGTCAAAGCAACAACTGGAGATACTTCCTCGGATGGCACAACCCCAATGCTCATCACACCTGCATTGGAAATAAGAGAAACTCTGTGAAAAAGAAATTGAAGGGGATTGCAGAATAAAGGGAACGCGATGACCCAAAATCTACCTGGTGAGTCGTCGGTCGAGACCGCGACAGGGGTATCATCGGATGCAGCAACTGCCTCACCCTCCTCCAACGGAATGGTCTCTCCTTCCGTCGCCTCATCCCCTGACTCTACAAGAGCTGTCATAACGCTCGCGAGGCCAGGAGATGGCAGAAAACCGCAGGCGGAAAGAGTGACGATGGGAGCAGTGCCCAACTCTTGAGAAAGAGTGTCTACCTCGGGCTCAGCGATGGTAGCTATCTCACCTACCGCTGCCTCGGGCTCGGAGGTTGTAGCCGTCTCACCTACCGCTACCTCGGGCTCGGTAGTTGCTACCACGTCACCCATCGTTTCTTCGACAAGACTCGGCCCTGCAAGATAGGATATATGAGAACCTGAAAATTAAAACTTTGACGAAAAGAAACCAATGTCACGTTACCTTGGGTCGATTTTTTGATTGCTTCCCGAGCCGCACGTGCCGCTCGTCTGTGGGCGGTAGACAAGGCGGCTGAAGCATCCCCTAAAGGAGTAGGGGAAAAGGCAGCAGCGCTTGAACCTGCACCCGCGGCCAAGGCGGCCTTACGCTCCTTGCTGTGCGCATTCTACGCTTCCTTTCCGCCCGGGCCGTGAGAGCGGATCTTCTCAAGACCTCCGTCAACGGGACATCATCGTCCGCTCCAAGGGTTACCTCTGGAGCCGTTATGGCATCCGTCATCGGTTGCTTAAGTGAAGCTTCTTTCAGCAACGCCGGCGGAACTGAAACTTCGATAGCCGACCTTAGGGGCATCTCCGCACCACCCTGCGAAGTTGGTACCACACCTGGAATAACTTGAGTAGAGGTGGTTCCTGTAATAAGATAAAAAGGAGGGGTCAGATTACCCATAAGAAACGGGAGTGGAGACGCGTTGAACCGAAATGTACCGATGCCTAAGGATGCTCAAAGTCTTTCCTCTTCCTCGAAAGTCTTGAGAGAAGCTGCGATAGCTTCTTCGGTGGAAATGCCTGTTAAAGAAGGAAAAGTGTCAGTTAAAACGTGATGATAAAATATAATGCAATGACGAAAGATACAACTGATGGTTACCTGATTGTGCGAGGATGGCCAGTCCCGCTTTGTGGCTTGCCAATTGCGCAGAAGCTGCAATGGCAGCCGCCAGATCAGTATCATCTGGCGACATGAATAGACCCTCATTTGTCCCATACTCGCTCAGGCCCTCGCCATAAGGAGCATGAGGCTCCTGGCCGAGTACAACGTCTATAGAAAGGATCGACTTCTTCTTCCTCTTCTGCGAGCGAGCTCTGGTCGCAGCTAACACCAGCTTACGCTTGGTAGGCACCTTGGGATGATGAGTCCCGATGTCTGAACCCACGCCAGACTCAGGGAAAGCTACATTTACTGTCTCCATGGGAGCACGGGGCACCGAAGGTACATCCACCGTCTCCACGGGAGCACGAGGCACCGGTAGCTCAGGCCTATTGCGAGGGACTTCAATCACGGTAGCTTCTTTTAGCGGAGGGAGGACAATGGTCCGTCGCTTCAAGGGGACGTTTCGATCACCAGCAGGGGGTGCACCCTTGCGATCGAGCAGCAATCGCTTCTCCTCCTTGATGACGGCGCCCATTGAATGCCGATACCACGCCGCGTACACATTAAGGGCCTTCGGGACACAGCTCAGTTCGCTGATACAGAAGCTGGACCCTGTGTTCAAGCGCATGAAATAATGCAGTGCGCTCCACATTCCTTCTTCGGTAGCAGCAGGTTCTGCCAGGAAAGCCTCAAGTGGGACGCCCTGATTGTAGCTCAGCTGCTGGGCAAAACGGTGTGGGTTGTATCTCATAAATAACGCCGCATCATTTTGCCTAAACAATAGAAATCCCGGTCTGATGGAATATAAATGAAGGATTTCCTGAGCTTTCAAAACAGAGGCTCCATCCATGAAAATGTCCCGCAATGGCTGCACCGCGGTTACGGACTCTTTGCCAATGGTTAGAATCTTGTCAGTAAAAGTCATGCCATCCCCAACCATATGGGGGCGAAGGAGCAAACCTTTAGCATCCCGTGGTGACGGATTTATAGATCCGCCGACTAATCGCATAATCCGGGGAAAGCTGCACCTGTCATAGAAAGAAGGCCCTTTATGGATACCGAAAATGCCAAGTGCATGTAGCTCAAGCCATGACATGAAGTAATGCATCGAGAAGTTCACATGCTGCATTCCGGGTTCAGTAGTATCTACCGCTTGACTAAGGCCGTAATATAAATGAGCTAACCCGGCAACCCCGACAGCCACTTTCACCCTAATAACCATTCGGTGAGCTGGGTAGAAGACGGATGGCCTCATACGGCGAAGATGCATCGGGAGTGCAAACCAGCTCAGCCAGAACCCAAGAAACCCCATAAAGAACGTTTCCTCATCAATCCCAGGGACTGCAACCTCCGCAAAAGAAACGACTGGGTGTTGGGAAGGAAGAAACCCTTTTGATCTGCTTCCGCCATTCGCAGGTTGTTCAAACCTAAACCGAAAGGGTCGTCAAGCGTAGCGAATTTAGCAGCCTCCTTCGAGAGGACTTCCGGATGAAGAAAACGAGCGATGAAATCCTCAAAATTAACTCAGCGGCTCCCAGATTCGAGAAATAGGCCCTCATAAATATTCAACACGTTGATCAGACTAGGAAATTGGTGTTGAACGGCGTTCTCCGGGGTAAGGCCTGTCATCACTGGCTTGGCACCAAAAACGTATTCATCTGTAGGAAGCAGTTCCTCATAATGCTCCCCAATGACCGGTAAGCCAGAAACTTCTGCAAATTCCTCTAGGGAGATTGATACTTCTCGGTACAGCGAAAGGAAGGTGTGGGTAGGAATATTCCACTGCTCCAGAAAGGCTTTAACCCACCAGGCGGGAAGCGTAGGATACTGGAAGAGAGAAGCATAAATGGCGGGATACAACCCAAGCCTCAACAACTGCGACTTCTTCGCTGACAGAATGTAGCGAGCCCATTGCAGATAGCCAGCTGGATGACGAGGAATTAGCCCAATCATATATGGTTGTCCCCACGTTCGCACCTCGCCATGACAAATACGTCGCCCCAAGGTGTCCAAAGCCATTGGAGGCTGAACGGGTATCGAAGCTATAGCAGGCTGAAGAAGACCTTCTAAAGTCCAATTAACCATCTCCACGGCATAGTTCACCGGGGGTGGGTCGGCGTAATGGATCGCCATGATGGGCACTGAGGGTACAACGCACGAAAAGATCTGCCGACCCTTAATAATATGGTTGTACCATGTCCCCCAGAGGTGAAGATTCTTATGTTCCGGATCATGATCTTTGATCAGTGCTAAGACTTGCCGGTCCACAGGCGCTCCAGGGAATCCTCCTTCTGAACGAACAAACGGGAAAAAGGGATCGAAAGACATGTCGCCTGCGCGAAAAGGGACAAAAGTCAACTGTCAGTGCGATAATTCAATTTAAACTCTGACACTTGGTACTTGAAAATTTGTACCACACTACAATGCAGTGGAAAGGGGACCAACAGGGGACCCACGAAATCTAGATGACAATGCATCAATTAATAAAACAGCCTCATCATTGAATGAAACTGTTAATTAAATGAGGAAATTCTCAAGAAAATTCTCATTGAATGAGAGATCTCTCGGGAAAAGGAGAAAATCTCCCTTTGAGAGCAAAACTCTATAACAGAGTGACACTTGTCAAACTCTGATCATGAAGGAATAAAATTCCTTAAAGAGCCTGGCTCTGTAATGATGATGGAAAAACCCATCAGAAAAGAAAATTAAAATCAATTAATTTTTATGAATAAAATTCCTGGGATCTTCAATATCCATAAAAAAAAACGCTTAAGAGTTCTTCATCAAAGATTAAAAAATCTACATGTTATTCAAAAGAGCAAGGCTCTGTTTATGGGCTAAGAAACCCCAAAAGATCTCTTTAGATCTATGGATTCATGAGAGCAAAGCTCTGCTAATGAAACCCTAAATGGGTTTTCTGTAGATCAAAAATCTATAAAAGAGCAAGGCTCTGTTAATGGGTAAAACCCTAATTCATTAAAATTTATTAATTTTTTTTAAAAAAAACTTTACATCAGTTTGGAAAGAGTTTTACTCTTGAGAAGTTCTTAAACAGAAGAGCTGTGCTCTGAACAAAAATTCTCAAAGAAAGAAGATGATAATCATCTAAGAGACCAAAGGTCCTATTTATAGGCATTGAATCGCCTCTTCAACTTCTGAGTTGATCCAAGGGCTCAGATGCTGCCACTGCTGCACTCACGTGTGCGCCACGTGAGCGCAACGGTAGGGGGCATTTGTTTCCCCCAATTAGAGCAAAGCTCTGTTTTAAAATTCAAAATTCAAAAATTGAAGCAACGCTTCAGATTCAGCGCTAGGCGCGCTGCGCGCCACGTGTTAAACACGGATGCGCTAGCGTCAGGTGCGCTGCGCTCTAGGCAGTGCACTATGTGTGCGCTAGCGCTAGGTGCGCTGCGCGCCACGTGTCAAACACGGGTGTGCTAGCGCAGGCTGCGTTGCGCTCTACGCTGTGTGTCACATGTCAAACGTAGGTGCGCTAGCACAATGTGCACTGCGCTCTGAGCAGCACACCACGTGCAAAGCATAGGTGCGCCAGCGCTGGAATTATAAAATTCCCCAACGTTAGATCAAAAGATCTAATAATCATAAATCATTAATCAGAATTAAAATTCTATTATGAAAAGACATTTCCAATCTTGTTAAAAACAAGAAAATTGCCTTCTGTAAAACAGAAACCGTAGGATCAAAGATCCAACGGTGGGGAAACATCCCCAAATCAATCAGAGAAAGATCTCTTTAACTGATTTAACAAATCAATTCGCCCTATATAAAGGCTCCAAGACTTCAAATCTGATATGGAGAGACCCCCCTACAAACTTTGGGAAAACTAAAGAAAAAAAAGCAAGCTTTTAGCAAGAGAAGATCATTTCTTCAAGGTAAAGAACATGATTCTTGAACACAGAGATGAAATCATCTCATGAAAAGAAGAACTATCTTCTAAAAAAAGATCATAGATCTACAAAAGACCAAGGTCTTTTATAAAAAAAGAGAGATCAAAAGATCTCATCATAAAAACAAAAGAAGTATTTACTTCATTCACAGATCATTGATCTACAAAGGCAAAGAACTGTCGTTCTTGAATCTTGAGGCAAAACCTCCTTTAAAAGAACATAAATTTGTTCTCTGATCATAAATTTGATCAAATGCGCTTTGCGCTACTGAAAAGTGCCTTGCATTCATGAACTGTGCTTCTGTGCTCCTTAGACTGGCGCTCAGCGCCAAAATGCGCCACGTGTCAACCACGTATGCAGCTTGCGTTTTGCGCTTCTGAAACAGCGCACTGCGCTCATGGGCTGGCGCTCAGTGCCAAATGTGCCACGTGTCACTCACGTGTGCGCCTCTAAATTGATAGCGCGATGCGCTCATAAATCAGCGCTCAGCGCTCATACACTGGCGCAATGCGCCCATCATCTGGCGCTTAGCGCTAAGCGCGACACTTGTCTTTCTCGTGTGCGCTACTAGGCAGAAGCGCAATGCGCTCTTTAATTGGCGCAAAGCGCCTGGCGCACCACGTGGGGCGCTGTCAGAACATACATTGTTCTGATGAATGCTATGCATTCAATACAAGATAAAAAATGTCAGGATCTAATGCTCAGCATTATTAAAAGGCCCAAACCCAAATAAAGGCTCAACAGCCCAGAAAGAAATGTTAAACATTTTAATTGACTGGACTTAGCCCAAATTGGCCATAAGTCCTCAATTCAGATTAATTGAGCCCATATGCTCATAAATCCCAGATCTTAGTCTTAAATTGGACTAGAGATTTCCCAATCAAAATTGGTTCAAGGGTACATCTCTGAACCCCTCTGATATATGTCGTTGTAATCTTTCAACGTCTTCAAAGAGGTGACGGGTCCCGACAACCACACATTTCACGGACTGTGGGGTCCTTAAACTCATGGACTATGATGTCCTTAATCTCGGACTGTGGGGTCCTTATAAACCCACGGACTATGATGTCCTTAACCTTGACTGTGAGGTCTTAAAACTCACGGACTATGATGTCCTTAACCTTGACTGTGAGGTCTTAAAACTCACGGACTATGATGTCCTTAACCTTGACCGAGATGTCTTTAAACTAACATTCGACCGTAATGTCCTTAAACTAACGATGGACTGTAATGTCCTTAAACTAATCGACCGCAATATCCCTAAACTAAACAATAGAGTTCAAATGCTCTCTTGTTGGATCTAAACGATCCCGTTAAGTTGATCTTAGTCTGAAATAAGACTAACGTATCATTAACAAACGTTTAAGTTGATCTTAGTCTCAAATGAGACTAACGTATCCTTAAACCAACCCCCAAACCCAAATCTAAGAAAATACGGATTTGTACTAATCCACGCCCTACGGACGACAACATAAATTAGTCTCCGTATACAATCCACGGGCAACCAAACACAAAACAAACACCCACGACACGAAGTGACCATCTGGAGAAGGAGAAAGTTGTTACCGCGATACGGTAGCGTAATTAACTGCAGGGGCTTGCGCCTGTAGGGAAGAGCGTCCCCACAATCAAAAACCCCTCAAACGAGGAGGAATCTGACGAAGTATGCTACATCGGCCGCATCCGTTTAAACATTCGATACGTGGTGCCATAAATCAACTTGGCATCTTCGAAGAGGTGGACGGATAGCACCAATTAGCATCTGCCCTCAGAATTCAGGCCCGGACGTCTTAACGTCCCGGTCGCGTCTTCCGGCGGGGAACATTTACAGAAGAAGATTCTGTATAAGGAAATATTTTCCTAATCTTGTGAGAAATATCATCTGTAAAATAGAAGTCCTTGGATTAAAAATCCAACGGTGAATAAAATTCACCGATTGATCTAAAAAATCATTTTGGTGGATTATAAAATCAAATAAAATCTCTCAATGAGAGATTTTCTGAACAAATTGATTCTTTTCTTTCTCCTATAAATAGGAGCCAAGAGCAAAATAAAAGGGATATACAGAAAGAAACAGAAGAACCCCCCCTAAACTTCATAGTTAAAGGCGAGAACTACCTCTCTTCAAGGTAAAGAAAAACAAAAGAGATCATAGCATCTCTTCATAAAAGAGGAACTTAGTTCTTAGATCCATGAGACAAAGTCTCTCATAAAAGAAAAGAGATTATAGCATCTCCTCATAAAGAAGAACTTAGTTCTTAGATTCATGAGACAAAGTCTTTTATTAACGAGAATTTAATTCTCAGAGCACAGAACTGATCCGAACTGCCAAAGAAGCGCTTTAGCGCTCCAAGTCTAGCGCTCAGCGCCAAGTGCTCCACGTGCTCCTCACGTGGGCCCTATTTTAAAAGAAGCGCTTTAGCGCTCCAAATCTGGTGCTCAGCGCCAAGCGCTCCACGTGCTCCTCACGAGAGCGCTATTTGATAAGAAGCGCCTTAGCGCTCCACGTGCTTCTCACGTGGGCGCTGAGGAAACACAAAGTGCTCTATGAATAAATCCCCAGCGCCGTAAAGAGTGTTCAACACTCAATAAAAAACAAAAAAAGAAAGGAGGGTGTCAGAACTCAAATCAATGCTCAACATTGTTGAACAAAAAAAGACTAAGCCCAAACAAATGTTCAACATTTTATTCAAAACTGAGTGGACTGAGCCCAAGTTGGCCACCAGTCCTTAATTCAGATCAACCAAGCCCATGTGCTCACAATTTCTCTAATTGGTCTTAGTCCCAAACCTGACTATAGATCTCCCAAATAACATTGGTTCAAGGGTACATCTCTTCACACCTATGATACATGTCGTTGTAATTCTTCAACGTCTTCAGGGAGGTGGCGGGTCCCGACAACCAGAAAGTCAACAGACTATGATGTCTTTAAACCCTACAGACTATGATGCCTTTAAACCCTACAGACTATGATGTCTTTAAACCTTACAGACACCCTACAGACTATGATGTCTTTAAACCCTACAGACTATGGCGTCTTTAAACCCTACAGACTATGGTATTTTTAAACTTACATGGACTATGATGTCCTTAAATCCAATGGACCGCAACGTCCCTAAACTAAGACGATAGGGCCCAGATACTCTTTCGTTGGATCTAAATGATCCCAAAATCCCATTGAGTAGATATTAGTCTAAAATTAGACTAACGTATCCTCAACAAATATTTAAGTTGATCTTAATCTCAAACGAGATTAACGATCCTTAAATCAAATCAAATCCAAATCTAAGAAAATATGGATTTGGACTAATCCCTGCCCTACGGGCGACAACATAAATTAGTCTCCGTATACAATTCATGTGCAACCTAAAACAAAACAAACACACACGACACGAAGTGAACATCTGGAGAAGGAGAAAGTGGTTATCGCTATGCGGTAACGTAATTATCTGCAGGGGCATACGCCTGCAGGGAAGAGCGTCCCAACAATCAAAAACCCTTCACAATGAGGGGGAATCTGACGAAATCTGCTACAACGGCCGCATCCGTCCAAACCTTCGATATACGGTGTCATAAATCAACTTGGCATCTTCGGAGAGGTGGACAGATAAAACCAAATAGTATCTGCCTCCAAATTCAGGCAAGACGACCTACGCGGTTTCGTCTCTGTTTTCGGACGTAAACACCTGTCGTCCATGTGCAACAGTTACCGATAACTCCTAAACCTAATTCAGGACTCAAATCTGTTTAAGTGTCTGACTCAATCTGAGTCTCAGTCTAATCTGAATACAATCCAAACATGAATCCAACCATATATCTAATGCAACATGAATCCAATGTATCAAGCATGAACACTTGAACTTGAACATGAATACCTAACAATACAAACATGCAACATGACTTGACTGGACCGAACCATGGATATATTTTGAACTTAACTACACGACTATCCATTTACATCCGAACCGTTTACATGAACAACTTATACCATGATTTCGGCAAGTCTTATACAACAAATCAATACAATCAATACAATATGCATTACGGGGTTTAACAGGGTAGATTGGTACGGAATGTATTAGAAGTGGCACAAGATGGTTACTATAATACACGTAACCTGAATATCTGTGCCGTTTTCCCGTGGCTTGATGGGGCCTTGTACTCCGTATATCTTAGTCCACGGATAGTTGGACTCCTCTCGTATACATTGATGTATTCTGTTCCAAGATACAAACAACTACATGAGTATAACAAAAACAGATAAATTTCCAGACCTATTCCATTTACTTGATCTATTCATATCTCTCTCTTGGGACTTACCGAGCGATTGTTCGCTGACGACATTCATATTTCTTCTTTCTTTGGAATGTTGTCAGGAGGACCCGACTTTCAGGAGATCGAGCCCAGCCAAGACGATTTGGAGCATTTCACAGAGGAGTCAGAGTTCGAGTTTCTACTTGTACTTACTTTACTTTCAGTTCATATGCCATTGTGTAGGCATCGCTTTCCATTATTGTACTTTACTTTCCAGTTGTATGAGAAAAATGAATATAAATAAAAAGTTGTTGTTTCATTACATCTCTTGTTATTCTTGTGCTTTACTTTTATATTATTTATTTATGCTTAATGTGTTTACTTCTGAGTAAATACGTCGCGGTCCCGCCACGTCTACTTCCCCGTACATTGGGAATCGGGGCGTGACAACAGGTTTGTAATTTAAATGTAATTCATTATTTAGTATATAATTTATTTTTTTGTGTTGCTTAATTAGAAAACTAAATCTGATTGTGTTGTGTAGAACTATGCCGATCAAAATAAGGAGAATAGGAAGTCGGTGAAGAGGGGTCGCCCTACTTATACAGATGGCTCGAGGAACATTACTCGTGCCATGGAGATATCGGTAAATTACAATAAATCTATTTTGATATAATGCAATATTAAGAGTTATTTTATAATATATGTAAATTGTAACAACCCTAATTTTACTATACAATTTTTTTTCAAATAGTTTTTTTAAAAAATCCATAAAGGGGTATTTTAGCCTGAGCACAAGATATAAGTAATTATTTTTCTTTTTAATTTCAAGTTACAAGAATGTAACAACTCCATTTTTAGTGTACAAAAATTTGCTTTAAAATTAATGTATACTTGGAGTATTTACATTTTCTGTAACTATTTTAAATAATTAAATAGCACCATAATTACAAGAAAGAGCTTGTAGCTCATTGGTAATACCTTACACTGCTGAACCAAGCCACCAGAGTTCAAATCTCATGCCCCACATTATTTTTAATATTATTTTGTTTTAAATCCTTTGGAAGCCCAACAGTCCACACACCATAACTCTCAAAACCTAAACTAAACATGAAAAACTAAATATACCAGAGGCTACACCAGACGACCCCCACCTCCCTGACCTCCGACTCAGTCCGACTCGGCCGACTCGGACGGCGGACCGGTGACTCTGTATGGCGCCGCCGGCCGGACTCGGCCGAGTCGTCAATACAAAAAGTGTGTCTTTTCCTCTCCCCTACCCCCCTGTATACTCTAATTTATTGGATCGGTTACAGAATGCCCATTAACACCCAATTTTTAATGAATTTTCTATATTTTTACAATTTTTTTTATTAAAAACCCTTCATCTACCCTAACCCTAGCCTACCCTATAAATACACCCCCTATCCTCTACCCTCTCATCCCAAATTTCCGAGCCCACTCTCTCAAAATTCCAAGAAGACTTGTGTACTTTGAAAACAAGTTCGAGGCGAAACTCCGACGAAATTCCGGCGGAACTTCCGACGAACGTTTTAGGAACTACCGGCGACGACACAACACCTCGGCGATCTCTTTAGTTCCCTCTCACTCTCTAGTGTAATCTAAAACCCGTAAGTCCCTTTTCTATCTCTCTTTTCCATTCTCAAAATACGAAATTACAAAACCCGACGGAATCGAAACAAATCCGATTTCCGATTCGGTTTTCTATAAAATTTCACTCTTCACTAATACAATCATTCTTAAACTTTCTCATGTTGACTATTAAACACTAATCAAACAATTTGAATAAGTTTCATCACATGAAATGATAGCTATTTCAATTTATCGTATTTTTTTCGCTTAAATACCACATTGTTTCAACTTTACATTTAACTCCATTGAACTTGCTATACTTTTAAAGTAGATCACGAGGTAACGACCTACCTCCTCACACACTCACATGCAACATAACACGATAACCTAGAATACGAGAAAACAAACATTTCATTTAAATACCCTTTACTTAATAAAATCATTTCTAAAAGATTTAGTATTGATACACTTTTAAATAAATACCTCTTATTATGAAAATACAATAAGTTGTGAACATCAGTCGTTTATCTAAACCTGACTTTGTGGTGTCTATGTTAGTTATATGTATGCCCTAGAGGCCATTACTGTACATAGGATGTATATTGTAGTGGATGTTGGGACGTATATAGGGAGGACTTTCTTGCTCGACATGATAGTATGCTATCTGGTTGATCTTTACCTTAACGTGTATACTGATTGTCTCTCTGTTACATGTTGGTAAAGCCCTTAGGATCTGTACTTGACTACCTGGACTATGATGCGGATCATACTAGTGGGGACATGGTAGTCCATAAGTACATCCTTCAAAGTCCCTAGTCGTGGGTGTATCGAGACGGGGCATCGATATACCAGAGTAGACTAGCGTATACCTTCTCGACCCATACAGATGGGCGATGGATGATCCCATATCCATTGGTGTTTGACATCAGAGATGATATACGGGTGCTCAGTAGAGACTGGGTACACTGGACGGACTCGCCGAGAACTCCCAGATGGTATTATACCTCACGTCAGATGGCAGTTCTCTGGTGACACTGGTACAGAGTAGTCTGTTGACCCGAGATCGTCATAGAGTCTTGTGTGGTTCCCACTGTGCTTTGATTTCCATCTTACCACGTCCAAGAGGGCGTGCAAAACGGTGGTTTTTGGGTACAGTCCCGAGTCATATGGAGGCAATGAGCGATAGGAGGGGATTCGTCTCTCCCGGTATAGGGAGTTGATGTTGTGCTGTGTTCGATTGGCTATAACAGGAAATCCCTGGCCAGGGTTGCTGAGATTTACTGGTAAGTGTTACCAGTAGTTTCTCGAACAGTTATAGACCTCATATCGACACGACTTATCGAGCTATTGGGGTCTGACGTTTACCAACCCTAGGCGGGATATGCGATATATCAGACGATCAGACCGGACTGTACGGTAGTGTTACTGGTCGGATTCACTGGAGTATGAGCGGGCTTGCTCGTCGATCTTCAGATCGTTCAATACCCGGGTGGCCGTTACGTTTAGCAGACCGCTTGCGGCTTGTGGGTGTTTGATATGATCATCATCTGCTGCCGGCGTATTGACGAGTCTTTAGAGTCCTACACAGAGGTTTCCTGGCTCAAGCGAAACGAAATAGGAGCGCATATGAGATATGTGCGGGACCGAGAATAATGCGTGTATGTGATACCGTATTCCATTCTCGTGATGAATGTGTCGAATGGTTGTATGCGATATAACCTAGTTATCGAATCAAGGATTGATTCGATAAGCCGATACATTTTATACTAGTCGGTTGTGTGCGACATGACCGGATCATTGAATCAAGTATTGATTTAATGATTTAATGTATAATTATATATTTGATATATTACTTTGCATTAACTAGTATTGGTTCACTTTAAATGGATTTTCTCACTCGGGTGTGCGCATTACATATGCGATATGATTTTGTGCACTTGCTTGTATCATGTTTGATGATACATCCTTTTTGGTTAAGTGTAAAGTATTAAACCTTGGTTAATGAAATGGTTAGGGTTTCTTATTTTTTATTCATTTATCTTATTTAATTATCCTTTTTATTTTTGATAAATGAATAAAAGAAAAGAGAAAAGAATGGTGGCTAATTTTGTTCTTTAGTTGAAGCTTCATGAAGCTTTGTTCAAGTCAACCATTCTTATCTCATCCTTAACCCTAACCATTCCCACTAACCATGATTCATTCTCTACACTTGATTCTAGTTAAAATTATGATAAGAATTCATTTTTCTTTTCTTTTACATTCAACTTATCATAACATTTCTTCTTCTTCTTCCTTGCTTCAAGTGAAGAAAGCTTACCTCATCAATGGTGATTGATGAATTAGAGTGAGAAATCCAATTCTAAAGTTAACCCAACTCCTATTTCTTCATCCTCTACCTCTTGCCAAGTAGTAGAGTGTGTTTTCTTCACAAGTTTCATGACTTGGTGAAGTTGTGAGCTTGATCTAGCGATGCCTCGACGTAGATCATCTTCGGCATGGACATCGACGACCTAGCTTGCCCATTCTCCGACGAAGCCGACTCTAGAGCCCGGATTTGACTTGGACAGCGGAGAGGACCTCGTTGCGGAGCTATGGAGGTGGAGCACCGGATCTACAAAGGTTGTATTTCCGTTTTCTCATTAGTTAAGTGTTAACTAGTTCATTGTTCGCCTAGACATCTAGCAAACGATCCGTAGTTTAGGGTTTGTAGGCACCATATTTTTTGAAATTGCCATGGTTGATGGCTTGGGAGACCTCACTAGAGTGCCTAGAAACCCTACAGTGGTATCAGAGCCTAGCTAGAGCCTTAGGCGATGCGTAGACGGAGTTTGAAGTCCGATCGAACCGAAACCCAAACCTTAGAATGCTCTCTGTACTTTTTTGAAATTCGTGGATTTTTGAGAATTAAAAATATGCAGAAAAACAAGCAGGTAAATATAAGAATTACGATGCAAAAATTACCTAATGATCTTTCTAAAGTGCGGCGGAACCGCGGTATTAGCGTGATAATGCGGCCCTTCCGCCGCACTTTTGTCTTATCTGCCATTGAATTTTGCACAGTAACTCCTATTTTTCAGTGCTGGTTTTCCTGGGAATTTTTAATCTGAAATAAAGAGTTGAGCATTTTTGGGTTGTATTGGGAATCAAAGATTCGATCGGGGTTTCAAATTTTGTCTGTGTGGCTTTCCGGATAAATTTTATAATATGTTAAAAAGTTCGACCGGATATAAATACCCAATTTTTTCCCTGTCGGGAAATTTCCAAGTGTTGGATTTTTCCGTAGTTTAACGACGTTCTAAGTAGTGCAAGTAACGCGATGGTCCCTCTAGAAGACAACAAACCTTAACTCGATTATGTGACCGTCTTGAACTGCCCTTTGAACCTTCGGGTTTGGGGCAGTACGGCGTGCCACATGTGAGGCGTTGGCTTGACCCTTCTACGGCTGGACCGTTGCTACTGAGGCACGAACTGAATGTTGTTAGACTTATTTCATGTGTTGATCTGTATCGGGAAAACTTGGGTGTTCGATTGTTCGATCGGAAAGTTTGACATTTTCCATTTATCCGGAATGGGATACAATAATTGGAATTCACAAGTAGTTATGAGATAACTAAATGAATGTTATAAACGTAGCAATTTAGTCTCACATGATCGGTTGCCACGGAATTTTGATGTGATCAAAAGTCCGTCGCAATCACGTAGCGTACGCGGATACTCGCCGGGTAAACTTAATAGACAGTCTCACTCCATAGCCCCGACCAAGTGACTGTAGGAGAACCCCGTCGCCGAAAGCATCCGTTCGGGTGCTCGCGGTAGCGGTGTTCCGCCTTGGTGCACTTCGTCGACGGTATCGGGGGTGCGGCCGCCTACTGAAGTTTGCGACGAGTATTCGATCAGGATGTCGGGAATCTTGTTGAATTGCCCGACTTGATATTGAAAAGTGTTTTCGATAATGAGACTAAAATGCGGGGTTTATAATTGTTAGGCATGTGATGTCTAAGGTATTCATTTGATTAGGCATGCGATGTCTATGCAGATTGCGGATTCCAACTGTTGTAGTTTTACACTTTCTTTTCTGTGACCGTAAGTGTAATATGTGATGTCGCCGGTTTCGTTGCTATATGTCAACGACAATTGGGATGCGCATATTTACTTACGTTGATGACATGTGATGTTATGTGTTGCTGGATATGTTATATTGGATCGTCGTGTTTGAATAGCCGGGGGTTTTTATGTGAGATGAGTGTTTTTCATTTTCATTCATGTAAAAACTTGTATGTAATATTCTTTTATTGGGACGCTTCCAGGTTGCGGAAGATGTCACCCTTTGTATATTATTTACTTTTCCGCACTAGGATAGACCCAAGGAGGGGAGCACAAGTAACCGGGTTCTGGAGTCCAGTGGGAGACCAACTCGAGGAGCCGAGTCCGGGTCTCCTAACTCTAGAATTGGCAGGGTTGCTTGCCGCTCTCGTAGGGGTCTAGGGGTGTGGGTTTGGCTATTCATCACGACCGTGGAATCCGTGTTTTGTACTGGCTCGTATTGAAAACACGGACGTCCTAGTATATCCAATATTTCATATGTTTCTTCTGCTGCGATATCTGTGATGTGATCATGTGATGTTCTGTGATAGATACAGTATATAGCATATATGATATATTATATAGACGTTACTTATGTTTTACACTCGCGCTAGCCCTGCCCCGCTCTGCCGTTAGTTACCTAACCTAACGGTGCACGAGGGGACATCGAGGCGAATGCGGATGGCATAAGTGTACGTCGTATTTATCTGTGATGTTTAGGTATATAATTGATGGGACTTCATTAATGTGATTAATGAAATAAAAGAAACCTAAGATGTTGTAGAATCGAATTTCAAATTAAAACAGGTAGCTACAGTTCTTGCTTTGCACAGCGGTATATGTGATATATCCTGCACCTTATTCGATGAGGAAAGGACCGAGATCCCTTCACCGGGAGTGACTCCTTTAGCAATAACTGGAAGATGCTACACACTCAGTTTGTCTTTTGATTGCTTTTAAGTGTTTTTGCTTTGCACAGCGATATATATGATATATCCCGCACCTCATTCGACGAGGAAAGGACCGACGATCCCTTCACCGGGAGTGACTCCTTTAGCAAAACTAGAAAAGCCTAAAAAACACTCCATTTCAAAATTCATTCGATCCTACAACGATATCAAGTTCATTACGCAATAGGTTTTCAGAAAAACCTGTCGTAGCCCTCCGTCATTTCAGATAAGTAGTAGTTAGTATTCGTGCTGCGTTTGTTGGCCTTTGTCAAGGCACAGTGTGCGGTAGCTAACTGGTGCTTACCTGCTTATGCATATGATGCAGATTGAGTTAGGGTAGTCGTGCGACCTTGTTGGCCTTTGTCAAGGGCCGTGCGGGTGGGTTTAATTCAATCAGGAAATGACGGGTTGAACTTGACTAGCATCCTATGGTTTGTTGGCCTTTGTCAAGGTCATAGGAGGTTAGGGGAAAAATATTATCGGGAATTTCAAGTGTTGAAATTTGCAATGAGATTGCATACCTTCTATGAGATAGTTGGATCCCGATACCCGCTGCGAGTAAGAGTTACTCCTGGGAGAGTTTTATACATTACAATTAGCCGATCAAGTAGGTGTCTAGAAAGGTGTCAACGGGGTTACGCTTCTGGGAAAACGAGGTTTACTGTAATTAGGTTCGTGCGAAAGCACGGGGGACCTCCCTCAAAGTACCGACACTGGCCTGGCTGAAAGATTGGCGAACTTGTAGTGTGTAATTAATCCCGGCTAGTCTTTCCTTTTAGGGTTTGAAGGAAGATTTGATAAAAAGCAGTGGGAGCCATCCTGATTAGATAAAATAATAACCAATCTATTCTTGACAGAGCGCACGCTGAGTGTTTTCTTCTCTCTCTCTCCAGGTAGCGACCATATCACGCCTTAATCAAGATAATAATACGGATATTTGACCGAACCCGCTTGTTATACTGAGCTGGGGAACGTTGGTCCCGCTCCAACTTATAAATGTTATAAGACAGAGCAGGAATTTGGGGATTACCAGAATTCCCGTGCCGCCCAAACGAAGAGAGTGCATACTGATGCATCATCTTCGGGTGTGTTCGTTACAAAGAACTGATTCTCTGTATCCTCTACGTCCTGGGTATGCGATACCAGATCAGGATCCCATATATGTAATCTGTTACATAGGGCTACAGATAGGTAGAGAACTGAGAACGGGTGATAAGTTTCATGAGGCAGAAAACGGGGCAAGTGTTGCAGCCAAGTCTGTCGGTAACTGTCACCCTGTATTCCAAATACATTGATTCTGAACGAATGTTATTAGATACCGAACCTGATATACAAAATCGTATCTGTCTCTTTATTAGTAAAGAAACGATATAATTTTGTATTGCTGGATAATGTTTTGAACATTTCCTATATCAAAAGTTGATCGGTTCAGGCACGTTATCTAAAAGCGTTGATGTTCTAAATCAAATTACAGTTCTTAGTATACGGAACACACACAAGAGGAAGAGTTCAGAAATGAACGAATCCTTCTTGAGGTATTGTAGACTAGGTCAGATCAATGCGACCCGACTGGCTAGAGTTACATATAGATGTATATTTAAATCAGTTTGAATTTACATCTTGTGAAACTCGCCAGTCATGTCACAAAGATAAGATGACCATAGCTCTGTTTATTGGAAACAGAGAAAGAGTTGGTAAACTCTTGGGATGATACATGTTGATGTATGTAGGTCCCCTGTCTACACATACCAGGACTGGTTCTTTATACTTCATTACGTTCTCTGATAATCTCTCAAGATTCAGTCATATGTTCCTGCTGAAACATGAGTCCGAACCTTTTGAGATATTCACAGAATATAAGACAGAAGTAGAGAACCAAAATACGGGTATAAGTATTATGTCCTATGATAAGATCAAGGAGGAGAATACTTGAGCACGGAATTCCTGGACCATTCTAAAGGGGAATGAGATTCTCTCTCAGCATTTACTCCTCCGTATACACCATAGCACGATGGTATATCGGGGCGGAGCAGATACACCCTATTTGATATGGTGTGCTCTATGATAAGTATTACCGAGTTTCCTATTTCCTTTTGGGAGTTATGCACTTGAGAAGCTGCATACCTATTGAATAGGGTTCGAATCGAATCAGTTGCCTACCACTTCATATATGATATGGAAAGGGAAGAGCCCATGTCTTAAGCCAGTTAAGATTTGGGGTTGTCCGGCCTATGTCTAAAAAGCAAAATCCGGACAAGCTCGAGGCAAAGACTGTAATGTAGAACTGGAAATGTTCCAGCTATACGAACTACAGCAGATGATTTGATAGAACCAAAGGATTCAGTAGATTCCAACGAACCTCAGCCTCTCCGCCGATCTAGTAGGGTTCCTCACCCACCTGAGAGATACTTCGGTTTCTCTATGACAGTGCGAGCGAGGATTGCATCATGAGATGATGACCCAACTAGTTTCGAGCTGGCCATCAGGAGTATGACTCTGTAAGAATGGCTGGATGCTTAGTGATCTGAGATGGAATCCATGTACACCAACAAAGTATGGACTTTAGTTGCTATATCTGAAGGGTTAAATCCCCATCAGGAGCAAGTATATCTTGAGAAGATTACTTGGTGTAGATGGAAAAGTTGAGACTTTCAAAGCTAGACTTGTTAAAGCTTTTTCGTCATCGACCAGGCGTGGATCATGATGAAACCTTTTCAAGTAGCTATGCTTAAGTCCATCCAGATCCTACTTACCACGGCTACATACCATGACTACGATATCTGGCGGTTGGGTGCCATGACTGCTTTTCTAAATGATGATTTAGAAGAGTGCGTCTGTAAGTACACAGCCAGAGGGCTTCGTAAACAGTGGGAGCAGCGAAAACGTGTGCAAGATGTTTTATCTGATAAAGCAGGCATCGCGGAGTTGGAACATCTGTTTTGATGAAGCAGTCAAAGAGTTTGACATCATCAAAATGGTAGGTGAACCTTGTATATACAAAAAAGGTAGTAGGGAGTATGGTGACGATCCTCGTAGAGTACATGGATGACATACTCTTGATAAGAAAGGAGTTTCTTATGCTACGCTCGATCAATCTCCGCTTATCACAAAGATTCTCCATATAGGATTAAAGTGATACCTACTAAATCCTGGATTTTGGATCTATGAGATAGATCTAAATGGAAGTTAGGATACTCACTAGATGTAGTGAGATGGTATCAATCGATCCTGGGAAGAATCGCTGGAAGGGTTCCAGTGTGATAAAGACGACTGAATGTCAGTCGCAGGCATTGCCTTTACCCTCAGTAAAGGGACGGTATGTTGGAAGAGTTCCAAGCTAGATACCGTGGCATACTAGACGATAAAGGCTGGATACATCGCTACTTAAGGTGCTACCAAAGAGGCAGTCTGGGTGTATATTGGTTCATGAGATGAACTATGTTCCTACCATTGTGAGACAATGGAGTTGTGGCTTATGCCAAGGAACGTCCGTCCCATCAGTGATCCAGACATATTCTAAGGCAGCATCGCCTGATCATGGAGATGGTTAATCTCCAGGGTGATCGAGGTTAGGAGAGTAGACTCAGAGGACAACACAGCGGATCCACTCACAAAGGCCTGTTCCCAGAGAGAGACTTTTATGGGATGGTTGAGTATGAGATACTGCAACCACTGCTACAGATGGCCCTAGTGCAAGTGGGAGATTGTTAGTTATATGTATGCCCTAGAGGCCATTACTGTACATAGGATGTATATTGTAGTGGATGCTGGGATGTATATAGGGAGGACTTTCTTGCTCGACATGATAGTATGCTATCTGGTTGATCTTTACCTTAACGTGTATACTGATTGTCTCTCTGTTACATGTTGGTAAAGCCCTTAGGATCTGTACTTGACTACCTGGACTATGATGCGGATCATACTAGTGGGGACATGGTAGTCCATAAGTACATCCTTCAAAGTCCCTAGTCGTGGGTGTATCGAGACGGGGCATCGATATACCAGAGTAGACTAGCGTATACCTTCTCGACCCATACAGATGGGCGATGGATGATCCCATATCCATTGGTGTTTGACATCAGAGATGATATACGGGTGCTCAGTAGAGACTGGGTACACTGGACGGACTTGCCGAGAACTCCCAGATGGTATTATACCTCACGTCAGATGGCAGTTCTCTGGTGACACTGGTACAGAGTAGTCTGTTGACCCGAGATCGTCATAGAGTCTTGTGTAGTTCCCACTGTGCTTTGATTTCCATCTTACCACGTCCAAGAGGGCGTGCAAAACGGTGGTTTTTGGGTACAGTCCCGAGTCACATGGAGGCAATGAGCGATAGGAGGGGATTCGTCTCTCCCGGTATAGGGAGTTGAAGTTGTGCTGTGTTCGATTGGCTATAACAGGAAATCCCTGGCCAGGGTTGCTGAGATTTACTGGTAAGTGTTACCAGTAGTTTCTCGAACAGTTATAGACCTCATATCGACACGACTTATCGAGCTATTGGGGTCTGACGTTTACCACCCCTAGGTGGGATATGCGACATATCAGACGATCAGACCGGACTGTACGGTAGTGTTACTGGTCGGATTTACTGGAGTATGAGCGGGCTTGCTCGTCGATCTTCAGATCGCTCAATACCCGGCTGGCCGTTACGTTTAGCAGACCGCTTGCGGCTTGTGGGTGTTTGATATGATCATCATCTGCTGCCGGCGTATTGACGAGTCTTTAGAGTCCTACACAGAGGTTTCCTGGCTCAAGCGAAACGAAATAGGAGCGCATATGAGATATGTGCGGGACCGAGAATAATGCGTGTATGTGATACCGTATTCCATTCTCGCGATGAATGTGTCGAATGGTTGTATGCGATATAACCTAGTTATCGAATCAAGGATTGATTCGATAAGCCGATACATTTTATACTAGTCGGTTGTGTGCGACATGACCGGATCATTGAATCAAGTATTGATTTAATGATTTAATGTATAATTATATATTTGATATATTACTTTGCATTAACTAGTATTGGTTCACTTTAAATGGATTTTCTCACTCGGGTGTGCGCATTACATATGCGATATGATTTTGTGCACTTGCTTGTATCATGTTTGATGATACATCCTTTTTGGTTAAGTGTAAAGTATTAAACCTTGGTTAATGAAATGGTTAGGGTTTCTTATTTGTTATTCATTTATCTTATTTAATTATCCTTTTTATTTTTGATAAATGAATAAAAGAAAAGAGAAAAGAATGGCCGCTAATTTTGTTCTTTAGTTGAAGCTTCATGAAGCTTTGTTCAAGTCAACTATTCTTATCTCATCCTTAACCCTAACCATTCCCACTAACCATGATTCATTCTCTACACTTGACTCTAGTTAAAATTATGATAAGAATTCATTTTTCTTTTCTTTTACATTCAACTTATCATAACATTTCTTCTTCTTCTTCCTTGCTTCAAGTGAAGAAAGCTTACCTCATCAATGGTGATTGATGAATTAGAGTGAGAAATCCAATTCTAAAGTTAACCCAACTCCTATTTCTTCATCCTCTACCTCTTGCCAAGTAGTAGAGTGTGTTTTCTTCACAAGTTTCATGACTTGGTGAAGTTGTGAGCTTGATCTAGCGATGCCTCGACGTAGATCATCTTCGGCATGGACATCAACGACCTAGCTTGCCCATTCTCCGACGAAGCCGACTCTAGAGCCCGGATTTGACTTGGACAGCGGAGAGGACCTCGTTGCGGAGCTATGGAGGTGGAGCACCGGATCTACAAAGGTTGTATTTCCGTTTTCTCATTAGTTAAGTGTTAACTAGTTCATTGTTCGCCTAGACATCTAGCAAACGATCCGTAGTTTAGGGTTTGTAGGCACCATATTTTTTGAAATTGCCATGGTTGATGGCTTGGGAGACCTCACTAGAGTGCATAGGAACCCTACAGTCTAGGCTAGGCAAGTGAGAAAGGTAACTTTAAAAGGCTCGTCTCACGGTGATTCGTGAGCGGATCCCTCCTTTCTTCACTTGTACTTACCTGGCCACAATTGGCGGTGAAGAGGCGATTTGAGGCATCTCATAATTTGTCTTTTGGACCAGTTAGGGATAGTCTAGTTAACTTAGGAGACCCTAGAACATAGAATACGGAAAATTGATATCTTTACAAATAAATACCAATTACTTCATAAAACCGTTTTCTAAAGGATTTAGTATTTTACAATCTTTGCAAAGCGCCGCTACAACCCATTTTGGGGAACCCGTTCGGGATGATGCGGATTATCACACATCCTCGGACTTAGTAGTGTGAGATTCAGACCTCCGCAAGGAGCATTCGGTCTCGAAAGATTTAAAGTACGACATCTTAAGAAAATGAGATTTTTAGAATATAATAAATATATTAAAATTATTTTTGTATAAATATATGTATATTTATCATTAAAATACCTATTTTTTTATGATATAAAATATTCCACCTTTTCCTAAAAATCACAAGAATCAAATTTTACACTAAAATACTATGAATTCCAAATAAATCAATATTACAGATAAATACCTTTATTTATGAAACTAGGATATTTTCACTAGAAATATCATAATATAAAATCCACATTCATTACAACCCTAAAAACGAATAATAAATACTTGAGGTATATCTTGAAAACTATATAAAAGTATTTTTACATAAAATCCCCTCAAGTTTATAAATTACCCTAAGGACCCTAGTAAATATAGGTTTAAGAAATAATCAAGACTTGATTTACCTTTCTAATTATCTGACTCGGGTTTGAGTCTGATTATATCTGATTTGAATATGATTCAAGTA
Organism: Agapanthus africanus; assembly: GCA_030015575.1. Lineage (NCBI taxonomy): Eukaryota > Viridiplantae > Streptophyta > Magnoliopsida > Asparagales > Amaryllidaceae > Agapanthus > Agapanthus africanus. The sequence continues at coordinate 636,275,037 of CM057343.1, forward strand.
CAAACTACAATTTACAATATTCCAATTCAATATGAACACATGAATTCATGAATCCAATTATCAATCTATACAACTCGGCTGAACCGAACCATGGATATATATATATATATATATATATATATATATATATATATATATATATATATATATATATTCCATTTACATGATTCTCCAGATATTCTATTTACATGATTCCACGGATACATCCGTTTACTGATATCATGGTTTCGGTCAGTCATCCAATTATACAATCAATTCGGTTTACAATACAATACAATCAAGATAACACTACCGGGTTTAAGGGGTAGACTGGTACGGAATATGTTAAAGGTGGCACGATGTGGTCACTTAAGACGTAATTATATCCATACCGTTGTTCCGTGGTATTATCGACGGAGCCTTATACTACAGGTTACCAAAGTCCCCGGTGTAAGTGGGACTCCTCTCGTATACACTGGCATCTTCAGTACCAAGCTACAAACAACAACGTTAACACTAAATACAACAATATAACAATATAATACAACTGTAAAAACTACTCTCTCTCACTCTCTCCCTTACTCCCTGTCTATTCTATTTCTCCTCTTATCTTTGGGACTTACCGAGCGATCTGTTCGCTGACGACATTCTATTTCTTTCTTCTTTGAATATCGTCAGGTGGTTTGGACCCGGCAAAGATCGAGCCATCTGCAGAAGACTTGGAGCAGTTTGCTGACGAACCAAAGCTCTAGTTTCATTGTACATTTCCATTCAGTACTTTTCATTTCCTGTTATGCATTTGTTTAGGTATCTTTTTATTTCAGTTGTATTTCCTTTTCATGTATTGTACAAAAGAATGTTAATAAATAAAATTTGCTGTTTTTACTATATCTTGTCTCTTGTGTATTTATTTTCATATTGCTTAAATACGCTTAGCATATGTACTTTTGAGTATATACGTAGCGGACCAGTCGCGTCCTCTTCGCCGTATACTGGGAAGCGGGACGTGACATAAATTTTTGGCGAATTGTAGAGAGCTCAGACTCTGGCGCAGGGTGGTACACCGAGCGTGTTGACCGCGTATTTTGTCGTCCACGGCACCTCGACAGATCCCGCCACGGGCGAGCTTCGATTCCCCGACACCGCTACCCAGGAGTATTGCGTAAGTATTAATATTTATTCTAATTCGAATGAAATTTTTGTTTTGATAAGTTTATATTTAAATGATATATTTTTATTTTAATGGTTAATGTGGGTGTAGAAGCGGGTGGTGGAGCAGACGGAGGTATCGGGGATCGATTTTAGTGGACATACCGATCCGATGCTACTGACCCCAGTCCTAGACGCCGCACACGGAGGGCACCATGGAGGTTGGGAGAGAGGCCGAGGACTGGGTCCTAGCAGGGCCCATATGAGGTTGGTCTCCACTCCGGCGGTTACTTCCCCTACCCCCCGTGAGTGAGACATTTGGAGCATGATGTTGCCGTCTTGAAAACCACCGTCGAGCAGTTGAAAGAGATATTGGTACATATATTACTTAATAGTAAAATATTATATCACATCATAGATAGTAACATATGCAATATTAGCAGCCTGAGCTTATTTGGTTGTAGACTTAGTTTTGATTAATCATACTTACATAAAACTATCTAATTAAAATAAACTACGGTTTTCCAAACTAGATATCCAAAGTAGGCTTAAGTCCCTAAGTATTCTTAGATTGGGGTTTCGCAATAATCTGATAATGATACGAATTCGACTAAAATCTAATACACCGTTCTTACTCATTTATTACACCTAAAAATTTACAGATTCAGCAGGCTACTTCGGCTGCGGCTTCACATGCATCTTCTTCGGCTGCGGCTCCGCAAGCCACTACTTCGGTTTCGGTTGCGCAGACCACTCCTACTGCTCTCTTTCATTAGTTGAGTTTTGACGACTCAGGGTTGCACCGAGGAGCAGATACTCCAGATTACGGCGAATATCAAAGGTGGAGGGGTTGGACCGAGCAAGGGTAGCTTTATTTATATTTTTGAGGGTGTATGTACTTATCTGGTACATATTGTATATATTTTGGACGATATTGGTGGTTGTTTGCTTGTTCACGATAATTTAGATTGATATCGTAGTCTGTTTGTTTATTTCTTTTATATATTATGCGTGAGATATTGATTTTCTGTATTTGGTTATATAATGTATATATTATTGTGCACGGGACGGGGAAAAAACGGGAAGCTCCTTTTAAAAAAAAACTAGATATTTTTTCCCTACGGATTAATCCGTAGGTGCAAGGTTTTCCCCTACATATTTCGCCGTAGGGACAAAATATCAGTATATCTGATATTTTGTCCATATGGACTCAGTAACAGGTGTAAAACTTGCCCCTACGAATTAATCCGTAGGGTTATTTATCTGATATCATAGTTTGTTTGTTTATTTCTTTTATATATTATGCGTGAGATGTTGATTATGAATATTTCTGTATTTGGTTATATAATGTATACATTATTGTGCACGGGACGGGGGAAAAATGGAAAGGCCCTCTTTAAAAAAAGTTGATATTTTTTCCTTACGGATTAATCCGTAGGTGAAAGATTTGCCGCTACACATTTCGCCGTAGGGACAAAATATCTGAATATCTGATATTTTGTCCCTATGGACTCAGCAACAGGGGCAAAACTTGCCCCTACGAATTAATCCGTAGAGTTATTTATCTGGACCTACGGATAAATCCATAGGGGTATTTATCAGGCCCTACAGATAATTCCGTAGGTACACATATTTTATTTTATAAACCAAAAAATTAAATAAAGATTATGTCCCTACGGTGTAATCCATAGTGATAAATGTACTTACGGAGTAAGACGTATGGGCAATTATTACTCCGTAGGGATATGTTCAGGACGAAAACTTGCACCTACGGCCTTTGGACCTACGGAGGAATTTTATGTCCCTATGGATATATCCGTAGGGGAGTGGTTTGCCACTACGGCTAAAACCGTAGGGGTAAGCAATTACTGTAGTAGTGGCTGTAGGCAACAGTGTCATGCACATGATGGGTCTCTTCAACTTGAAACATTGGATGAATGAGTAGGCATGCTACAAATAGTTATCGTTTGGGTTAACATTGAACCATACCGCATGTCATCTCTTTTTCATACTGTTGTCTATACTCTTGAGCACATGAAAAGGATAGAGCCTAGCTAGAAAGAGAAGCTATAGTGAAGCACATCCATGCATGCACTAGATTCTCAAAATCTTAACAGGGATATAATGATCTTTTAGCACTTCAAAAATATTGCTTTAAAATATATTTATAAGTATTTTTTTCATTCAACTTAATCAAGATTTCATTCTATGAATTTGAACAAGAATTGTCAGCAAAGGAATATCAACAGTACCCAAATTCTTGGACCACATGCATTTCCTGATGGCACTGAGTATTATGGATGTGAGTAGAACACAAGTTGCAAATTGAAACATAAAGAACAAAGGACCACACAAGACACATAATGTACAGCTTGAATTTTTATTTTATTTTATTTTATTTTACTTTTCGAGACAAATTAGATGATCCATACCAGCAGATTGAGTCCGGTTTATATGATATATCTTTATTGGTTGACTCACCAAAGGCTGCGGTGAGCATGGGCATGGGAGCATGGTTCATGTAATTATCGTAGATTTAAGAGATATTTACATGTGAACAAAAATTGATATAGTATTTAATTTGCCCATGGTTTTGTGAAAAGAAAAATAGAAGGTGCTGCTGTCTTCCACTAGTTGGCTAGCTAGCTTGTATCCCCAAAGACAAACCCAACAAGAATTTGGTTTTAGAAATGTCTCTACTGGCTTTGCTTCAAACCTCACCCCTTTACAACTGTATTCTTTTGTACTCATCATTAAAATCAAGAAAAACCCACCAAATTAAATTAGTACTCCTAATGCAACAACCAATGCATTATATATATATATATATATATCTATATATATATATATATATATCCTGTTTCATAGCATATATACTACGCTATATATCTGGCTATGTTCGCACAATCAGCCAAACATGACTCAAACAGTATAAGGATAGATCCAATCCAAGTTTGATAACTAATATGGGCAAGCATGTAGCTACCACGACAGCTAGACATTATAGCATCAGACCCTACCTACAGATCATACCGCTACTTTGTACATTGTTACAGTTTGTTTTCAGCCGCGACCCATAAATGTGTCATCAGTCACACAAATTATCGAACCAAATCCCTTGTCTAAGGTCCTTGTTAGAATTATGAGAACTTCAACGATCGGAATGTTTACAGAGAACACATAAGAATGCACACAAAGTCCATGAACTCAACTCTTATATTAGTCATTTTGGCTATTGGTTGGCGGCTTTTCTGATTTGTTTATTCAATCTCATGTATAATCTAAACCGGATTCAATTTATTTTCCATTTTCCAGTGGAAACACAAACAATTTTTAACTTCCAACGTTTCTGATGGATCTCTAGATCTCCTTCAGATGTTATCTTCCATTGATCTGCTGCGAGCTCTGATGGATGGCTGAGATTGAGTTGGAGGGTTACCTTCTGGAGCGTGTGGATCTCAATGGGTTTTATATGGTTGAGGCCGAGCTATCTGCAAAGAAGTCCCGGGGTGGTTGTGCCACCGAGGACTCTCCGACGATCAAATTAGATGGGGTATTTTGGCAGAGTAACGGCCTATTGGGGTCAAATTGGCTTATCCGAGTCGTCTGAGAGAGGGGTTTATATAGTGGCTGTCAGAGGCAGGCGGGCGTGAGATTCACACCGGCCGTTACACCCCTGACGTTACGCCTGCGTGATAGACGGGATTCCCCATTGTTTCTCCCAATCAGAGCAAAGCTCTGCTGGAAATTCAAAAATTCAAATTTTGAAGCAACACTTCAAATTCCGGGCGCAACGCGCCACGTGTCAGACGCAGATGCATCAGCGCAGCGCCCAAGGCAGCGCACCCAATCAGAGCAAAGCTCTGAGTTAAACAAAGCAACGCTTCAGTTGCGCAAACACTGCGCTGCGCGACACGTGTCAGCGCAGATGCGCTAGCGCAGTTGTGCTGCGCTGTGCACTGCACGACACGTGTCAGCACAGATGCGCTTGCGCAGTTGCGCTGCGCTGTGCGCTGCGTGACACGTGTCACGCGCTGGGGCATCTGCGCCAAATAAAATTAAAATTCTAAAGAAATCTTTTCTGTTCTTGTTAAAACAAGAAGATTTTCTTCTGTAAAACAGAAGCCCTTGGATCAAAGATCCACGGTAGGGAAAATTCCCCAAATCACTCAGAAAAAGATCTTTTTAACAAATCTAACTAATTTATGGGCACTATAAAAAGGACCCCAAGCCTCAATTCAAAGGAGGAGGAACATTTTTTCGTGAAAAAAGTCAAGAGCTTCAAACAGAAAGAGAACTCTGAGAAAATTCCAAAGGAAAAGGTAAAAAACCTTCATGAGAGAGAAGAAATCTTTTTTAATAAAATATTGATCTAAAAACCAGATAAATGATCTTCACATAATAAACAGTGCTTTGCACTTTTATGAATCTCTGGTTCTTGAAATGAAAAGAAAAACTTGTTTTTCTTTGATCTAAACAAGATCAAGAAATCAAATAGTGCTTTGCACTTCTGTTCTTGAATCTAAAAGATTCTTAGTGCTTTGCACTTGTAAACTGCGCTGTTGCGCTCTAGGGAGAGCGCCACATGTTAGCATCTGAACCACTTGCGCCATGCGCTTTAAGATAGAGCTTTGCTCTCTGTGATTGGCGCAACTCACCAGAGAGCGCCACGTATCAGCAGCGCAAGCGCAGCGCAAGCGCAGCGCACTAGCGCAGCGCACTGCGCTTGCATGACACGTGTCGTCATCACAAGCGCTTGCGCTCTCTGATTGGTGCAAAGCGCCTGAAAATGCAATGCATTTGCTAAAGGGCCAGGCCCAAGTCAAAAAGACCTAACAGGCCAAATTAAATTACAAAGCAATAAAAGACAGAGCCCAAACAAATTGATGCTCTGCATCTTTTATGGGCAGAGCCCAAATAAAAATGCAATGCAAAAGCAAATAAAATGTTGAACATTTTCAACTAGACTTAGTCCAATTTTGGCCGGAAGTTCTCAAATTAAATTGACTGAGCAAGATTGCTCCTTTAAATCAATTTATATCCGGTTCGAGGGTACATCTCCGAGCTCTTCTGACACCTGTCGTTGTAATCCTTCAACGACGTCAGAGAGGCGACGGGTCCCAACGACCACACATGAATATGGACTGCGGGGTCCTTAAACTCGTGGACCGAAACGTTCCTAAACTAATATTGGACCGAAACGTCCCTAAACTAATATTGGACCACCACGTCCCTAAACTGGAACATGGACCACCACGTCCATAAACTGGAGCATGGACCGCAACGTCCCTAAGCTACCTATGGACCACTACGTCCCTAAACTGGAACAATAGAGCCTCCAAATGCTCTTTTGTCGGATCTAAACGATCCCGTTTAAGTTGATCTTAGCCCCCAAACACGGCTAACGTATCCTGAAACATTCAAATGGACTATAAAACTCCAAATCAATCTTGGTTCAAGAGTACATCTCTGAACTCCTCTGACATCTGCCGTTGTAATCCTTCAACGACGTTAGAGAGGTGACGGGTCCCGATAGCTAGATATTAAATGAATTATCATGTTAAGTTGATCTCAGTCTCAAACAAGACTGACGTATCCTTAACGAACGTTTAAGTTGATCTTAGCCGCAATACGGTTAACGTATCCTTAAACTAAAAACACCAAACCCAAATCTAAGTGAATACGGATTTGGACTAATCCACGTCCTACGGGCGACGGCATTACTCAGTCTCCGTATACAATCTACAGGCAACCACAGACAAAACAAACACACACGACACAAAGTGAAATTCTGGAGAAGGAGAAAGTGGCTACCGCGACGCGGTAGCGTAATTAACTGCAGGAGCTTGCGCCTGCAGGGAAGAGCGTCCCCACAATCAAAAACCCCTCTAGCGAGGGGGAATCTGACGAAATCTGCTATATCGGTCGCATCCGTCTAAACCTCCGATACACGGTGCCATAAATCAACTTGGCATCTTCGGAGAGGTAGACGGATAAAACCATATAGTATCTGCCCCGAATCTCAGGCTTAGACGCCCTCGCGTCGTCGGCCGCCGTTCGGAGGGAAACAGATTCTGGCACGCCCGGTGGGACCTTTTCCTCTTTCCACTCCACACTTCGTGTGTCGTCTTCGCGAACCAATCGCGGTTTGTTAATGGTTGCCTTCGGATTTCAAGTTACTAAGATTTGGTCTTTTGCCTGGCGCAGAACTCAAGATTCAATGGCTTTTAACTGCACCAACTGCTCGAAATGCCACTGGAACGGACGCTCCACCTCACCGGGAGGTGTAGCATATGGGCCCCAAGCGGCTTCCTTCCTCACTCTGCCAGTAGACCGGGTGACCCAAGCCACCACTGGCCTGTTCTTCGGGACCATGATCCCACCTACAAGCTTATCTGCGCCAATACCTGCACCGGAAGTGAACAAGAAGTCGGTCTTCGACTGGCTCGCTGCTACGACGACCCTTGTCAACGGGTCGCCCACTACCAAACCGACAGCCTCTGTTTTCACCAGGCTAAGTCAGAACTCTAAATTGGCTGTCCCAAGGAAGGCAATAACTGCTGCTCCAGAAGTCGTCAAGGCGGCTTCCCCTGTCAAAGAGTCAGTCTTTTCAAGACTGACGATTCCTGCTCCTGCCCCTGCCCGAGGATCCGTATTCGACAGGTTGAATATCACCCCTCAAAAGACAACTTCAGTCTTTAAGAGGTTAACACCGGTGGCGCCTCATTCAGACAGGAGGCAAAAAGAAGCTATCTCTATCTCTGAGCCAGTCCCAATGGCTCGTCGTGCTCGACGTCGCCATTGGCGACGAGTGAGGAAGGCAGGGGGCAACTCCCCCTCAGGGCTAACTCCACCGGCTCCAGTAGTGGAAGTCAACGCTGCTGTTCCAACTGGGAACAACTTTGAATTGCTGAGGGGGGTACGGAAGAACTCTCCAACCGCTACATTGAAAAGATCTCCTCCACCTGCAGAGAGTGTTCCGGAAACGAAGCAGGAACAACCCCCTCAACGGCTATCCTAAAAAATATACAAGGTTTGGCGGAGGGTTCAAGACTCCTTGATTGACCCAGATCACTCTCGTCAACAGAAAAAGGTGAAGGTGCAAAAAGAAAAGGACCGCCCTATTAAACAGCAGAGGACAACAATCGCTGGGGTGCCCACTGCAACGGCCCCCTCTACTTTAACGGCCTACAAAAGAGGAAGGCCGGAGAAAACCCCCGCGTCGGCGACAGATATCAGAGGTGATGAACTCAAACGCCCTAAGTCAGGAGGCATGATAGTTCACACCGTCTATGTTGCGTCTGGTAAAGAGGACAGTCGCATATCTACGGGTCATCGACCGCTTACGCGATCAGTGACCAAAGCGCAGGAGCAGCAACAGAAGCTCCAAGAAATGATGAACGCTATGGCCGCGCTTATAGGGCCGAAAGAAAGCCCTGAAATGTCCTCGGACGAACGTCAGGAGGAAGAAACCGACGCTGAATTCCTTCGTCGGATATTGGAGAAGAAGGACAAAGAGGCTGCTGAACAAGCAGCCAACATACAGCGTATGGGCCTCTTCTTCCAAGACATGATAGGGATGATGATACAACAAGATCCTCCGGCTGAAGAGCCCTCGATCGTCCTTGGAGACGATAGGGGAGAGACATCAAATCCTCCGCCAGCCCTATAAACGGCTAAAGAGGATGCAATCTCCAAATCTGATTTGGACGAGTACATCGCCCAACAAATACGGGTTCATCATGCGACAGAAGCAGCCGGCCAGGTCGTAAAAACGGGGCGGCCATATCCAAGTTGGTACGATCAAATAAAGTACCCGCCAGGTTATACAATTCCCAAGTTCCATGTCTACAAGGAGACGGGCAATCCTCATCAGCATGTTGCCCAGTTCAGGGCACTTTGTGGCAACACCGGCGGTGACGACAAGCTGTTGCTTCGCCAGTTTGTTGGAAGCTTATCAGATACGGCGTTCGAGTGGTACTCTGAACTCCCGAACGACTCTATCAAAACCTTCGCGGAGATGGAGCTGCTGTTTACTCAACGTTTTGCAAGTGCCAGTGAACGTACCCCGATGACGGCATTGATTAACGCCAGGGTAAAACCCGGCGAGACGTGGGTTCAGTACGCTATACGATGGCGGAACTTATGGTCAAAGTGTGAGCAGCGCATTGAAGAAGCTCCCGCGGTGGGTATGTTTGTGGGAACCCTTGATCCGCAAGCAACCATCTCACAATTTATGATGTTTTTCAAGCCAACTACCTTCTAGGCCTTGATTGACAAACTAGCGCAAATGGATCAAATGGGCCATAAACCCCCTCTTCCAAGGCCGGACTCCCGAAATGACAAAGGGAAGGGAAAAGCGATCGTCGTCGCTAATGCTCAACAACAACCGAGCGACTCGAAGCCGGTTGCTCGTCAAAATAATATGCGCCCGTACGTACCCCTCGAGGATAGGATGGGACGTCCTTATTCCTTTCCCCACGATAAAATGAGGAGGTTATTCGAGCTGGCGTTGCGCAACAGACTCATAAATCTGCCGGATCCAAAACGTCCGTTGCAACCAAGTGACGTCAACGAGCCCAACTACTGTCCTTATCATCGAGTAGTAGGCCATCGGATTGAAGATTGCTACGTTTTCAAGAATTAGCTTAAAAACCGGTACCGACAGGGCAATTTCGCGTTATCTGACAAATGGAAGGTGAATCCCCCACAGCCCCACACCTCTAAGGGGACGAATACGCCGGGGGCAACATGCTCCGTCATTGAAGAAGCTCCTTGGGAGGTTGTATTATCAGCCAAGACAAAGAGGATGCTAAACGATCTTCAGACATGTCCAGCAATCAAGTGAAAGAACCCGTTGGAACCGCAGGTCATTGAGGGGATGTTGAAGCCACGTACAACTCCAAAGACCGATGGCGGTGGCTCAAACACTCGCAACCAACCGTCAAAATCTTCGAAAAAGAAGAAGAAGAAATCGAAGAAGCCCGTGAAGCCTGGCGACAAACGCACGGACTTACAAAAGCAAATTGACGCGCTGGATGAATACAACCAAAAGACACGGACTCCTATTACGCTCCAAGAGTTCCTCAATCACGTCTTTCAAGAAGAAGATGAGGGAGAAAGTTCATCGGATGAATCCGAGGAATATGTGGCGAGCTGTCACATGATTTCCCATTCGATCACGAACGATGAGGAGACTCCTTGCACCGAAGCGCTGGGGGAAGATCTTGAACCAAAATTTCCGGAGCTATCAGATGAAATGATTGACGCGTTCCTTAATGAAGCTCGGTTGAAAAGTAAAGCTGATCGGGAGCGCGAATCGGCTATATTTGAAAGGACCAAGCGCCAGCAACTTGATAAAGGAGCTGAGACGATCCCATTGGAGCTAAACACCTCCGCTGCCGACAAAAGCCAATTCAAGATAAGGAAAAAGTTTGCTAAAGCCATATCAATGGGCATGAAGCTACCATCCTCTGAAGGGAACATCACTGGTGAAATGGAAACGCACCCCTCCTATTGCTTATATCATCAAAAGATTTCTCACCCCACTCAAGAGTGCAAAGCTTTCGATAGATGGTGGCAAAGATATGTTGCTCATCGACAACGCTTTAAGCGGGAAAAGCGTAAAACTCGTCGGGAGCGAAGAAATACGACCGAAGGGCTTGAAAGAACTACCGGCGATTGTCGCATGGTTAACACCAATGGGTCACAAGTGCCTACATTCGGGAGCGATTCTGATGAGGAGCTGGAACTTGCCCCTCTCTTTAAAGAGTCCACTTCGGGAAAAGAAGAAGAGCCGAAGGTCTGCGAAAATATCCGGCTGCGGAATCGGACGCTGCCTGAAAAGAACCTCGGACCCTTAAACAAAAAAGATAAAGGGAAAGAGAAGGTCTCTGAAGATATCGTCTTAGATGACCAAGTGGTGGAAGAGCTAGCTGCCAAAGACCCGCCAAAGAAGAATAAGGTGGATTACAACGTCTCAGCACATCTGAGAAAGCTGCCCTCACAACTCAGCATTCTTGACACTCTTTTGCTATCAAAAGAGGCGAGAGATTCGTTAATTAAGGCACTCCAAGAGCCGAAACAATTCCAAGCATGCCTGGCCGAGGAAAAGATGAAGGATGAATTGGAGGAAGTGCACACGGCCGATGTCACTTTCGGCGACGGGGACCTTCTCCTTGGGACGTGCGAGCATAATCGCCCCCTTTATGTCTCAGGATATTGCCACGATATAAAGATAGGCAAAATCCTGATCGACAATGGATCCTCAGTTAACCTCCTCAATGTTCGGGTGTTAAAAGAAATCTGCATGAGCGTCTAGCACCTTGCTCGTGACAAGATCACCATCTCCGGGTTTGACTCCCAGTCATCAAGAACTCTTGGGTCTGTGATACTGACGCTACGCTTCGGGCTACTCGTCACGGACATTAAGTTCTACGTCATAGATGCCAAGACATGCTACAACGCTTTGCTCGGCCGACCATGGTTACACGAGTACAACATCATACCTTCTACAAAACATCAGTGTATGAAGTATTTTAAGGATGGTTTCGAGTATATCGTGACGGGAGAACTGAACCTATTCTTTGTGAACGAGGTCCGCAAATACGAAGATGCCAAATACTTCTTACCGGATTTCAAAGATACGGAGAAGTGTCTGCCACCATCCCTGTCTTCGGCAGTGATACCGAGGAGGAAGAGAAGATAGTGTATTCGGGTCCGCCCCAACACAACAAGCTAGAACCGTCCGCCCCTACGTTGATCTTTGGTAGCGACTCGGAAGATGAGATCCATGTTGTATTCTCTGCTCGACCTTCAATACAAATGTTCGCTGATGAAGAGCAAAGTCTGCAAATCGCCATGGTGCCGCTTGAACACCATAAAGAACTGGATGCGCTTAATATTTACAATGTAGAAGAGCTGCAAACGTTCTATATTCCTCCCAGGCGAGAAAGCGAGAAAGCAATTATGTTCTACCGCTTTGAAGAAACCAAGGTGGAAAAAGAAATCTGGCATGGCGCGGATCCTACGCTCGACAGGCTTCAGCCTATCCGTCTTCCCAGATATTATATAGAGAGTTTGAAGAAGCTGCTGAAACGCCAGGGGATATCCTTCAAACAGACCGTTCGAAAAGCCAAGTTTTATGACAAAGTTTGGAACGTTCCCGGGACTCAACGCAAACTGTCCAATGGGAGAATGGAGACAAAATGACTTGGATACATCCTGTCAAAGAAACGAGAGCTACTAAACAGCTGCTATGTCATGTATGACTTCGATGAAGAAGCGGATGCTCAATGGGAGGACGCTAATCCTAAGCCAGGGAAAGTTCCAAATGCAAAGGAGCCCAGTCCGTCGTTCGAAGAACAAATGGACAAACTTATAAGGGAAGCGGGTCAAAAAGTCCGAGAGGATCACAACCGCGAGACGGCTATCTACGAGAAAGCCAAGACGCAACGCCTCCTCCAACAGGCCATGAAGGATGAAAATGCCGCTCCTTGTCAACCTGTTATAAAGAAGGCTCGGTGCAAAAACAGAAATAAGTCGAAAGGCCAAAAAGGCGCTCAACAACAACAAAGCAGGGCTAAGAGGCCGCGCAAACGGGCGTCGAGCATTATTGATCTATCCCTCATGAAGAAAATGGGTCGAGCATACTCGTTTCCTCGGGACAAGACGAAGAAGATACTTGATTTTGCTCTAAAGTATCAAATGCTTACACTGCCGGAGTCCAAAAACCCCGAACGAGCAGGCGAAATCTCACACCCAGACTATTACTCTTATCACCGAGTGATAGGGCACCCTCTCGAAGACTGCTTCACCTTTAAGAATTGGGTCGAAGATCAGTATCAGCTTGGCAAGTTCGCTCTGTCCGACAACTGGAGGGTAGCACCGCCACAAAGGCACGAGCCCAAGGCCATGAAAGAAGAACCAGTTCCACATTGGGATTGGAAGCGAATCCGCACTTGTCACGTGATAACGTGACAAAAGAAGAGCCCGAGAACATGGATGACCTTCCCTGGTGCTTCGAAAACGGCAGCGATGAGATAATCTCAGAATTCCCACCAGCGCCAAAAGAGCTGGAAGATGGAATCCATACTACTGTAGATAACCTTAAGAAAATTGAGTTGGGAACGGCAAATGACCCGCGACCGACATTCATCAGCGAGTTACTATCTGAAGAAAGGGTAGCCGCGTTAAAGGATGTGCTTCTACAGCATAGAGATTGCTTCGCATGGAACTACTCCGAAATGCCGGGATTAGATCCAGAAATTGCTGTGCACAGATTGGCGATATCTCCGGACGTCAAGCCAGTCAAACAAGCGCCGAGAAGAATGCGGCTCGAGCTAGAGATGAGCATCAACGCCGAAGTCAAGAAGCTGATCGACTCTGGCTTCATCCAAGAAGTTCAATGCCCTGAATGGATCGCCAACATCGTCCCGGTAATGAAGAAAAATGGGACAGTGCGCATATGCGTGGATTTTCGGGATCTCAATAAAGCCTGCCCAAAGGACGATTTCCCGGTGCCAGTCACCGAACTGATGATAGACAATACATCCACTCATGAGGTTTTCTCCTTCATGGATGGCTCATCAGGGTATAATCAGATAAAAATGCATCCAGAAGACCAGAAGCACACAGCCTTCAGGACCCTTTTGGGAATATTTTGTTACAAGGTGATGCCCTTCGGTTTAAAGAATGCCGGTGCCACTTATCAAAGGGCCATAACAAAGATCTTCGATGGCCTTATACACGAAATCGTCGAATGCTATATCGACGATCTCGTGGTTAAAAGCAAATCATACGAGGAACATCTCGAACATTTGAAGACCGTATTTCAACGCCTTCGGCAATACAACTTGAAGATGAACCCGCTCAAGTGTGCATTCGGAGTTTCCTCAGGCAAATTCCTGGGATTCATTGTTCGACACCGAGGTATTGAAATAGACCCGTCAAAGATCAAAGCGATCATGGAAATGCCTCCGCCGAGAACTCTCAAACAGTTGCGATCTCTCCAAGGGAAGCTCGCATACATACGGCGATTTATAGCCAATCTTTCAGGCAAGTGCCGTCCCTACAACCACCTGATGAAGAAGGGAACCCCATTTGTCTGGGATCACAAATGCCAAGGCGCACTGGACGAGATCAAGCAGTACCTGCAGAACCCTCCAGTATTGGCTGCTCCAGTTAAGGGAAAGCCTCTCATTCTTTACACGACCGTCCTCGAAGGTTCCTTAGACGCATTATGGGCACAAGAGAACGATCAAGGGAAGGAAAGAGCACTCTACTACTTAAGTCGAGTTCTACTGGGGGCAGAAAGCAACTACTCCCCCATTGAAAAACACTGCCTGGCGTTGATCTTCGCGATAACAAAGCTCAAGCACTATGCGTTGGCGCATAAGGTCCGTCTCATTTCGAAGGTGGACCCTCTCAAATATCTAATGTCAAAGGCCATATTGACAGGTCGACTCGCTAAACGAGCTCTGCTCTTGATGGAGTTCTCGATAACATATCAACCTCTCAAGGCAGTGAAAGGCCAGGCCATCGCCGACTTCCTCGCTGAGCATCCCATACCCGCCGATTCTCCTCTAAATTGCGATCTTCCAGACGAACATGCGTTTGATGCGATCGACAGTGGTGATACCCGATGGGAACTTTATTTCGATGGAGCATCTTCCATGAAAAAGCGCAAACAAAGTATCCCTATAATCAAATCGGGGGTAGGCCTCATCTTCGTGACTCCACAAGGAGGGATAATGCGCTTCGCTTTCTCCTTAACAGAGCCGAAGACAAACAATGAAGCCGAATACGAAGCTCTGATAGCAGGCCTCGAGATCGCCATCGACATGGGAATTGAAAATCTCCTCATATACGGGGATTCTCAACTGGTCGTTAGTCAAGTAAACGACGACTACCAAACGTGCAAACCGGAGTTGGTGAAATACGGTGAAAAAGTGCAACAGCTGTTGACCCAAATCCCCTCATACACTTTGGAGAACATACCGCGTGCGTAAAATAGCAAAGCAGACGCGTTGGCCAAGCTTGCTAAAGAACTGACGAGAACCTCGATGACGTTAGAATCGTGGTACAAAGCCGTCGAGTGCTTGCCCCAGCAGAAATATCTCCGGAATTTTCCGAAGAAAAGGGAGTGAACGAGCAGACAACCCTGCAAGTAAAAGATTGGGAAAATACTGAGGATTAGAGGAAAGTCTTCATAGATTACTTTAAATCCCACTGAATGCCCGAAGAAGCGTCCGCAAGGCATCAGCTCATGAAACGAGCTTTGTCTTTTGCCTTCGTCAACGATACTCTGTACAAGAGGTCATTTGATTCTCTGTGGCTGAGATGCTTAGGACCTGATGAAGCGAAAAGGGTCGTCCAGGAAGTTCACGACGGACACTGCGGTTCTCACCAAGCAGGCCCGAAGATGTAGTTGAAGATAAAACAGATGGGCTACTACTGGCCCACGATGATTCAGGACTGCCTCGAATATGCGAAGCAATGCCACTCATGCCAAATTCATGGGGACTTCATCCACCAGCATCCAAACCCACTACATCCAACAGTGGCTAGCTGGCCATTCGAAATGTGGGGGACTGACATAGTCGGCCCCATTGAACCAGCATCGTCTAGGGGACATCGTTTCATCCTGGCAACGACTGACTACTTCTCCAAATAGGCAGAGGCAGTACCGCTGAGGGAAGTAAAGACGGAAAATATCCTCCACTTCTTCAAGACGCACGCCATATATCGGTTTGGAACGCCGTGACGGATCATCTCCGATAACGGGCCAGCTTACAGAATCCACAAGATCAGTCGCTTTGCACAACATCACAATATAGACTGGAGATATTCCTCGGTTTATAATCCGCGAGCTAACGGTCTAGCCGAGGCCTTCAACAAGACCTTGACGAAAATCATGAAAAAGACGGTGTCTCGAAATAAGAAAGACTGGTATGAGAGACTGCAAGAGGCCCTTTGGGCGTATCGAACTACATTTAAAACGGCCACAAACACGACGCCGTACGCGTTGGTATTTGGGACGGAAGCAGTACTCCCCCTCGAGATAGAGTTATCCTCTCTACGAGTCGCAGTCCACTACGAGCTGACGGACTAAAAAAATGCTCACCTTCGGCTTGAGGAGCTTGACGCCCTTGAGGAAACCCGGCTCACAGCACAGCAAAATCTGGAAGCTTATAAAGTAAAGATGACGCGCTCATATGAGAGATTGACCCGACCGAGGATATTCCGCTAAGGCGAACTTGTGCTAGTGGTCAAAAGGCCTATGATTCCCAATCGCGCCAAGCGAGGAAAATTCGAGCCGAACTATGAAGGCCCATACATCATAGATAAGGTCTACCAGGGTGGGGCCTATCTACTCATGGACATGCACGGTGAAAGGCCTTTCAGGCCAATAAACGGTCGCTTCCTAAAGAAATACTATGCTTAATGAGCCACAGCCTAGGTCAATGGTAGATGACGACGACTATGTCCGCTCGCTATCTTCCTAAGCTCAAACTCTATCAGCAGTAGCCAGTCTTCTCAAAGTCGGACCGAAATGTCCTTAAACTAATAGCAGACCGAAACGTCTATAAACTAATACCGCAGCATCCTTAGGCTGACAAGACAAAAAAAAAATAAATAAAAATATAATAAATAAAAACGGTATGTCCATAAGCAAAAAGGGCACGGATGAAAACCCGAAAGGGCTCCGTGAGTAAAAACAGCAGGGCTACCGGCGAGTGTTCGTGAAAACCCGAAAGGGCGCGACCTCATAAAAAAAAAGAGAAAGAAAATAAAAAAAAACGGTATGTCCATAAGCAAAATGGGCACGGATGAAAATCCGAAAGGGCTCCGTGAGTAAAAATAGCAGGGCTACCGGTGAGTGTTCGTGAAAACCCGAAAGGGCGCGACCTCGTAAAAAAAAAGAGAAAAAGAGAATAAAAAGAATTAAAAAAAAATCGGTATGTCCATAAGTAAAATGGGCACGGATGAAAACCCGAAAGGGCTCCGTGAGTAAAAACAGCAAGACTACCGGCGAGTGTTTGTGAAAACCTGAAAGGACGCAACCTCGTTAAAGGACACTTATAGGGTCCTCTCGACCTTGTAAGGAGAAACCATCTGCGTGAGATCCTTACGACTCACAAAGGTGCAACACACTTAGGGATCCCCACGATTCCTAAGGAGAAAATACACTTAAGAGATCCTCACGACTCGTAAGGAGAACTCTCTAATGGGACCCTCACGGCTCTTAAGAGTTGAAAGTCTTAAGTTACAGAGACCTAAACCTGTGCTTAAGCAACCCCCACAACCTTCGATATTGCCCTATAAATGGCTCAATATTGACCCTTGTATACAATCCACGGGCGCGAATAAACATTTCCCCAACCAAGATCCATCCGTGACTGGGGATATGTTTGCACGACCCTTGTAAGTCCTCTCGACTTGCAAGAAGAAAACCCTACTGTAGGATCCTTACGACTTACAGATGAACATACACTTAGGAATCCTTACGATTCTTAAGGAGAAAATACACCTACAAGATCCTCACGACTTGTAGGGAAAAATAACTTCGTGAAACCCTTATGGCTCATGAAGTCAAAAGCCTTAGTCGACAGGACCTTAACCCTGTTCACTAAGCCACCTTTGTTCGACATCGACGGAGGCAGATGATGATTCGCTCCTGGTAATATCCCAGTTGTAGCGGTGCTGATGCTGAAATCGGATTACAGCGAAAAGCCAATAGGCCGCACATGCATACGAAATAGCCGAAATGATAGGGCAACTTGCAATAAAAAGCAGCAAGTGAAAATGTATGGATGCAAAATAGCCGAAATGATTGGGCAACTCGCAATAAAAAGCAGCGAGTAAAAGTTAAAAAATAAAATAAAATAGCCGAAATGATTGGGCAACTCGCAGCGGGTAAAAATAAAATAAATAGCCGAAATGATTGGGCACCGCAAAAAATAACCGAAATGATTGGGCAATCGCGACCTTCGCGATATAAAAGTTGAAATGATAGAGCATCGCGGAGATAAAACAAAAAAAATGATGATAAAACTTTGGCCCTACAGTTAAGATCACATCGATCCCTGTATACAATCAAAGGGCGTAAACAAAGAGGGAACCATACTTTCCCAACAGGCTCCGCCAGAAGACGAAGCCAAATCTCGACGGTCCAGTTCAACTCCGAAGAAACCAGTATCTTCAGCAAACTCCTCGACTCACGGATACAAACACTCCTTAACGAGAGCCTCCTGATCCGCGTCGACTCGCAGAGCCACCAGTGCCTCCGTGGGAAATCCTCGACTAGTTTCAAACCCCAAGGAAACAAATAATCCTTGGCGCTTGGGAAATAAATAATCCCTAGCAAATTCCTCGACTCACTGATACAAACACTCCTTGACGAAAGCCTCCTGATCCGCGTCGACTCGCAGAGCCACCAGTGCCTCCGTGGGAAATTCTCGACTCGTTTCAAACCCCAAGGAAACAAATAATTCTTGGCGCTTGGGAAACAAATAATCCCTAGCAAACTCCTCGATTCACGGACACAAACACTCCTTGACGAGAGCCTCCTGATCTGCGTCGACTCACAGAGCCACCAGTGCCTCCGTAGGAAATCCTCGACTCGTTTCAAACCCCATGGAAACAAATAATCCTTGACGCTTGGGAAACAAATAATCCCTAGCAAATTTCTCGACTCACGGATACAAACACTCCTTGACGAGAGCCTCCTGATCTGCGTCGACTCGCAGAACCACCAGTGCCTCCATGGGAAATTCTCGACTCGTTTCAAACCCCAAGGAAACAAATAATCCTTGGCGCTTGGGAAACAAATAATCCTTAGCAAATTCCTCAACTCACGGATACAAACACTCCTTGACGAGAGCCTCCTGATCCGCGTCGACTCGCAGAGCCACCAGTGCCTCCGTGGGAAATCCTCGACTCGTTTCAAACCCCAAGGAAACAAATAATCCTTGGTGCTTGGGAAACAAATAATCCTTAGCAAACTCCTCGACTCACGGATACAAACACTCCTTGACGAGAGCCTCCTGATCCGCGTCGACTCGCAGAGCCACCAGTGCCTCCGTGGGAAATTCTCGACTCGTTTCAAACCCCAAGGAAACAAATAATCCTTGGCGCTTGGGAAACAAATAATCCCTAGCAAATTCCTTGACTCACGGATACAAACACTCCTTGACGAGAGCTTCCTGATCCGCGTCGACTCGCAGAGCCACCAGTGCCTCCGTGGGAAATTCTCGACTCGTTTCAAACCCCAAGGAAACAAATAATCCTTGGCGCTTGGGAAACAAATAATCCCTAGCAAATTCCTCGACTCACGGATACAAACACTCCTTGACGAGAGCCTCCTGATCCGCGTCGACTCGCAGAGCCACCAGTGCCTCCGTGGGAAATCCTCGACTCGTTTCAAACCCCAAGGAAACAAATAATCCTTGGCGCTTGGGAAACAAATTATCCCTACCAAATTCCTCGACTCACAGATACAAACACTCCTTGACGAGAGCCTCCTGATCCGCGTCGACTCGCAGAGCCACCAGTGCCTCCGTGGGAAATTCTCGACTCGTTTCAAACCCCAAGGTAACAAATAATCCTTGGCGCTTGGGAAACAAATAATCCTTAGCAAATTCCTCAACTCACGGATACAAACACTCCTTGACGAGAGCCTCCTGATCCGCGTCGACTCGCAGAGCCACCAGTGCCTCCGTGGGAAATCCTCGACTCGTTTCAAACCCCAAGGAAACAAATAATCCTTGGCGCTTGGGAAAAAAATAATCCCTAGCAATCTCCTCGACTCACGGATACAAACACTCCTTGACGAGAGCCTCCTGATCCGCGTCGACTCGCAGAGCCACCAGTGCCTCCGTGGGAAATTCTCGACTCGTTTCAAGCCCCAAGGAAACAAATAATCCTTGGTGCTTGGAAAACAAATAATCCCTAGCAATTTCCTCGACTCACGGATACAAACACTCTTTGACGAGAGCCTCCTGATTCGCGTCGGCTCGCTGAGAGACCAGCGTCTCCGCGAGAAAATTCCCGATTCGTCTCAACTTGCAAGATGAAGCCTCAGGCAGCAGGGACTAAAAAAAAACTTGCTTCCTGAACAATGGGACCCTGCAAGTCAATCCAAAATGGTCTCTTGCATACTATTCACGGGTCTCACTCTCCAAAGTCGAGTTTCGACAAGGAGGGAAACAACCGCTTACGAATCCTCTCGACTCGTAAGAGGGAAAATTCTCTTATAGGATCCTTACGACTTATAAGAGAAAACCACACTTAGGAATCCTCACGATTCCTAAAGAGAAAACCCACCAATGAGATCCTCTCGATCCATAGGGAGAAGAATCTCTATGAGACCCTCACGGCTTATAGTGTTGAAAAGTCTTAGGCAGTAGATCTGAACCTGCGGCCTAAGCCATCGCTATTTCTTAAGAAAGTCAAGATGCCTACTCTATTATCTGTCAACCATGTTTACTAAGATAGCATGCCGATAATAAGAGAAAGAAGAAAACTACAGTAGGAGCATCCGATTTACGTTTGATCAAGTGTTCGAAACACACTCATTCATACACAAGCAAAAGACTCAGAACGAAAAATAAAGACAAGTTGGGATAAAAATTTTCCATTAATATGGCCAATAGTTCTTACAATCATAGAAGAAATAAACGAAAAACATTATCACAAAGGAATAACCTCGAACCCAGGACATGGATTGAGGAACTTGAAAGCAACCCTATCTATGACTTTCCAGGCCTCGCGGACCATCCTAGTATGCTTTCTTTCGCGAGCACAAGCGTCAGGGTCCCCCCGATGTCTTCCACCCTCCGATAAGCGGCAAGTATGGCGGACTGTTGAAAGACCTCATGCAAGAGATCGATAAGACTGTCTCGCCGTCTCTTCGAGATAAAATTCAACAGGTACACCGAGTGCACCTTGTCCTCAGCAGCATCCAACGCCCTAAGCGGCACGCCGGAACAGAAGAGGGGAAGCGCTTCCCAGATGGCTCCCACAATAAGCTTAAGAAGGGAGGAACGTCGGGGGAGCAGTGGACCATTATACGCGTCGAAGCGACTCATTATTTCAGCCCACCCCTTGATCCAACGGTCAGGGGCTTTCCTCCGCTGCACTCACGTGCGCGCCACGTGAGCGCAACGGTGGGGGGGCATTTGTTTCCCCCAATCAGAGCAAAGCTCTGCTGGAAATTCAAAAATTCAAGTTTTGAAGCAACGCTTCAAATCCCGGGCGCAACGCGTCACGTGTCAGGCGCAGACGCATCAGCGCAGCGCCCAAGGCAGCGCACCCAATCAGAGCAAAGCTCTGTGTTAAACAAAGCAACGCTTCAGTTGCGCAAACACTGCGCTGCGCGACACGTGTCAGCGCAGATGCGCTAGCGCAGTTGCGCTGCGCTGTGCGCTGCACGACACGTGTCAGCGCAGATGCACTTGTGCAGATGCGCTGCGCTGTGCGCTGCGTGACACGTGTCATGCGCTGGGGCATCTGCGCCAAACAGAATTAAAATTCTAAAGAAATCTTTTCTGTTCTTGTTAAAATAAGAAGATTTTCTTCTGTAAAACAGAAGCCCTTGGATCAAAGATCCAACGGTGGGGAAAATTCCCCAAATCACTCAGAGAAAGATCTCTTTAACAAATCTAACTAATTTATGGGCACTATAAAAAGGACCCCAAGCCTCAATTCAAAGGAGGAGGAACTTTTTTTCGTGAAAAAAGTCAAGAGCTTCAAACAGAGAGAGAACTCTGAGAAAATTCCAAAGGAAAAGGTAAAAAAACTTCAGGAGAGAGAAGAAATCTTTTTTAATAAAACATTGATCTAAAAACCAGATCAATGATCTTCACATAATAAACAGTGCTTTGCACTTTTATGAACCTCCGGTTCTTGAAATGAAAAGAAAAACTTGTTTTTTTTATATAAACCAGATCAAGAAATCAAATAGTGCTTTGCACTTCTGTTCTTAAATCTAAAAGATTCTTAGTGTTTTGCACTTGTAAACTGCGTTGTTGTGCTCTAGGGAGAGCGCCACATGTCAGCATCTGAACCACTTGCGCCATGCGCTTTAAGATAGAGTTTTGCTCTCTGTGATTGGCGCAACTCACCAGAGCGCGCCACGTGTCAGCAGCGCAAGCGCAGCGCACTAGCACAGCGCACTAGCGCAGCGCACTGCGCTTGCATGACACGTGTCGTCATCACAAGCGCTTGCGCTCTCTGATTGGCGCAATGCGCCTGAAAATGCAATGCATTTGCTAAAGGGCCAGGCCCAAGTCAAAAAGAACATGCCAAATTAAATTACAACGCAATAAAAGACAGAGCCCAAACAAATTGATGCTCTGCATCCTTTATGGGCAGAGCCCAAATAAAAATGCAATGCAAAAGCAAATAAAATGTTGAACATTTTCAACTAGACTTAGTCCAATTTTGGCCGTAAGTCCTCAAATTAAATTGACTGAGCAAGATTGCTTCTTTAAATCAATTTATATCCGGCTCGAGGGTACATCTCCGAGCTCCTCTGACACCTGTCGTTGTAATCCTTCAACGACGTCAGAGAGGCGGCGGGTCCCAACGACCACACATGAATATGGACTGCGGGGTCCTTAAACTCGTGGACCGAAACGTCCCTAAACTAATATTGGACCACCACGTCCCTAAACTAATATTGGACCGAAACGTCCCTAAACTATATTGGACCACCACGTCCCTAAACTGGAACATGGACCACCACGTCCCTAAACTGGAATATGGACCACCACGTCCCTAAACTACCTATGGACCACTACGTCCCTAAACTGGAACAATAGAGCATCCAAATGCTCTTTTGCCGGATCTAAACGATCCCGTTTAAGTTGATCTTAGCCCCCAAACACGGCTAACGTATCCTTAAACATTCAATGGACTATAAAACTCCAAATCAACCTTAGTTCAAGGGTACATCTCTGAACTCCTCTGACATCTGCCGTTGTAATCCTTCAACGACGTTAGAGAGGTGACGAGTCCCGATGGTCAGATATTAAATGAATTATCACGTTAAGTTGATCTCAGTCTCAAACAAGACTGACGTATCCTTAACGAACGTTTAAGTTGATCTTAGCCGCAATACGGTTAACGTATCCTTAAACTAAAAACACCAAACCCAAATCTAAGTGAATAAAGATTTGGACTAATCCACGTCCTACGGGCGACGGCATTACTCAGTCTCCGTAAACAATCCACAGGCAACCACAGACAAAACAAACACACACGACACGAAGTGAAATTCTGGAGAAGGAGAAAGTGGCTACCGCGATGCGGTAGCGTAATTAACTGTAGGGGCTTGCGCCTGCAGGGAAGAGCGTCCCCACAATCAAAAACCCCTCTAGCGAGGGGGAATCTGACGAAGTCTGCTACATCGGCCGCATCCGTCTAAACCTCCGATACACGGTGCCATAAATCAACTTGGCATCTTCGGAGAGGTAGATGGATAAAACCATATAGCATCTGCCCCGAATCTCAGGCTTAGACGCCCTCGCGTCGTCGGCCGCCGTTCGGAGGGGAACACCAATTAATGACGAGATATGCTCGTTAATAGGGGATCGTGATGGCGTGGAACGCGGGATTATGGGCGGCGGATATCTCGCGCCTGGCGAGATTCGCGGAGCCGTGGCGGAGGCGCCTGTGATCGGTGTTGTGGGTCGGTCGGTGAGACCGAGGAAGATAAGCTCGGTGGGAGGCTTGGGAACGAGCGGGAGGCCGAGGCATCTTGGTTCTGTGATAGCTCAGAGGCAAGCTGGGAGGTGGTTTGGAAGACCACCGAAGGTAGAGAACATCATCGAGACGGAGGCCCGGGGTGTGCTTCCAACATGACGTTCTTGATCCTTTCTTGTAAGCTCTGGGACACATCATCTGCTACGCGTCATTACGTGGGGAGTCACCGATATCAAGCATTCGTCTTGACCCATTCTTGGGTCGGGTCGAGAGTGGTCTGACCGGTCAACCGGGGTGAGCTCTCACTTGAAGATATCGTCGGTGCGTATTCTCGGGCAAAAAGTCGTATTTTCTTGATGACGTCAGCGGATCAGGGGAGAGATCTCGCATTAAAGAGGAAGCGCCGGTTTGTGCGTACGTTCGTCGAAACGACAGCCCACGTGTCTGGCGCTGGTTGGCTGACGAGATGGGCCGCAGGTGTTCCCACGCCCGATGGGACCGCCCAATGTGAGTGCGACAGGTGGAATGTTATCGGCCGTTGGTTGCGAAGCGTTATTTTGGCGGGAGGCGATCGGAGCCGTAGGATGTGTACGCCGGCAGCTATAAATAGAGGTGGGATCCCTATCAAGGCTTATACCTCACCATAATTTCCTCATCCCTAGTCATGTTAGCTCGGCGCTCTTCTCCTCAGGTCGGATTCCCTGCGTTTTCTCTTCCGAGGACTCGTCCTTTTGATCAGGTTAGATGTCTTCTACCGAGGAGTCTGTAGAAGTAGTCCGGGTAGAGTCTATGGAGTCTTATGCAGCTTCCTCTTCTTCTTCCTCTGCTTCTTCCTCGTCTGAGTCGGAGTCCCCCCAGAAATTTAGGGTTAGTCATGCTCCCCGGGGTCGCACGACGGGGGCGGTCCCTACAACGTAGGTCATGGATGCTCTTGGTGCATCATCCACGCTGAGGCACGCGGATGGGCTCGCCACCATCCGGACTCGTTTCCACATTCCTCCCGGCTACTTGTTTCGTCTGGCCGAGGAGGGGGAGAGGGAAGACCAAGTACGGGGCAAGGAGATTGCCTTGTACTTGGAAGCCTTTTGGGCCGGGATGTGCCTGCCCTTCTCCCCCGAGGTGAGTGCAGCGTTGAATGGTTTTGGGTTAGCCCCGGGCCAGTTAGTGCCGAATTCTTAGAGGATTCTCCTTGGGTTCCTGGTCCGGTTGAAATTACGTCTGATCCCTTTCAGCCGGAGCCATCTCGTTTCTTCTCTTTGATACAAAAACCACCCCGGCACTCGCAGGGGCAAGCCGAGCTGGGTGTACATCTCTTTTAGAAAACACCGGGGAGGTGTTGCCGGGTCGGGGGTCGTTGCAGTACCTTCTTCCATTCATGAATGGAAGAAGAAGTTTTTGTTTGTTGGGCCGCCCGCGGGTGAGGATTGGCCTGTCCTCATCCAGTGGCACGGGGCCAGTTTCCCGTGGGTGAGTCGGTCGAATGATCCCGACGCAGTGGCGGTGTCGGAGTGGGAGCCCCTCCCCCGGGCTGATGTGTTGTATTACCGCCAAAATTTTGGCTCAAAACTTGCTCCCTTATAATATAATAACAGTAAAATGAACAAATAAAGGGAAAAACTCCACGTGCAAAGAATGTAACAAATGCCTCAAAGCCAAGAGTCAATACATATTGAAGCAACGTTTCAGATTCTGCGCGCTGCGCGCCACGTCAAACACAGGTGCACTAGCGCAGTTGCGCTGCGTGCCACGTGTCAAACACGGGTGCGCTAGCGCAGTTGCGCTGCGCGCCACGTGTCGAGTGTAGGTGCGCTAGCGCAAGGTGCGCCAGCGCTGGAATTAAAAATTCCCCACCGTTAGATCAAAAGATCTACTAATAATAAATTATTAATTAATCAGAACTAAAATTCTATTATGAAAAGATCTTTCTAATCTTATTAAAACAAGAAGATTATCTCCTGTAAAACAGAAGCCTTAGGATCAAAGATCCAAAGGTGGGAAATATTCCCAAATCAATCAGAGAAATATCTCTTAAAACTGATTTAACAAATCAATTGGCCCTATATAAAGGCCCCTAGACTTCAAGTCTAAAATATAGAGAAGAGGAGAGAGAAAAACACTCTGCAAAACTTTGGGGAAAACAAGAAGAGCAAGCTCTTAGAAAAAAGAAGATTTTTCTTCATTTTCAAGGTAAAGAACTATGTTCTTGAATAACTGAGATGAAACCATCTCGTAAAAAGAAGAACCATCTTCTAAAAAAGATCATAGATCTGAAAAAACACCATGGTTTTTTATAAAAAGAAAAAGATCAAAAGATCTAATCATAAAATAATAAAAGAAGTATTTTACTTCATTCACAGATCTTTGATCTATAAAGGCAGAGCCCTTTTATAAAACAAGAACTTTTGTTCTTGAATCTTGAGGCAAAGCCTCCATTAAGAAAAACATAAATTTGTTTTTTGATCTTAAATCTGATCAAATGCGTTTTGCGCTATTTAGAAAGTGCTTTGCACTCATGAACTGCGCTTTTGCGCTCCTTTGACCGGCGCTTAGCGCCAAAACGTGCCACGTGTCAGCCACGTATGAAGCTTGCGCTTTGCGCTTCTGAAACAGCGCACCGCGCTCTTGGGCTGGCGCTGAGCGCCAAGCGCACCATGTGTCATTCATGTGTGCGCCTATAAATTGATAGCGCTATGTGCTCATAAATCAGCGCTCAGCGCTCATACACTGGCGCAATGCGCCCATCATCTGGCGCTTAGTGCTAAGCGCGACACGTGTCCTTTTCGTGTGTGCTACTTGGCAGAAGCGCAATGCGCTCTCTAATTGGTGCAAATTGCCTGGTCGCCACGTGGCGCGCTGTCAAAACACACATTGTTCTGATGAATTCTATGCATTCAGTACAAGACAAAAATTGTCAGGATCTAACGCTCAGCATTATTAAAAGGGCCAAACCCAAATAAAGGCTCAACAACCCAAAATAAAATATTAAACATTTTAATTGATTGGACTTAGCCCAAGACTGGCCATAAGTCCTCAATTTATATTAATTGAGCCCATATGCTCATAAATATTTTAATAGATCTCAGTCCCAAACTGGACTACTGATCTTTTAACTAACTTACATCGGTTCGAGGGTACATCTCTTTACTCCTCTGATATCTGTCGTTGTAATCCTTCAACGTCTTCAGAGAGGTAACGGGTCCTGACAACCACACATTTCTATGGACTGTGGGGTCCTTAAACTCATAGACTATGATGTCCTTAACCTTGACTGTGAGGTCTTAAAACTCATGGACTATGACGTCCTTAACCTTGACTGTGAGGTCTTAAAACTCAGGGACTATGATGTCCTTAACCTTGACTGTGAGGTCTTAAAACTCACGGACTATGATGTCCTTAATCTTGACTGTAAGGTCTTTAAACTCATGGACTATGATGTCCTTAACCTTGACCGAGATGTCTTTAAACTAACAATGGACCACCATGGCCTTAAACTGGTATTGGACCACCATGTCCTTAAACTGGTAATCGACCGCAATATCCCTTAACTAAACAATAGAGTTCAAATGCACTCTTGTTGGATCTAAACGATCCCGTTAAGTTGATTTTAGTCTAAAATTAGACTAACGTATCCTTAACAAACGTTTAAGTTGATCTTAGTCTCAAATGAGACTAACGTATCCTTAAACCAACCCCTAAACCTAAATCTAAGAAAATACGGATTTGGACTAATCCACTTCCTACGGGCGACAACATAAATTAGTCTCCGTATACAATCCACGAGCAACCAAAAACAAAACAAACACCCACGACACGAAGTGACCATCTGGAGAAGGAGAAAGTGGTTACCGCGATGCGGTAGCGTAATTAACTGCAGGGGCTTGCGCCTGGACGGAAGAGTGTCCCCACAATCAAAAACCCCTCAACGAGGGTGAATCTGACGAAGTCTGCTACATCGGCCGCATCCGTTTAAACCTTCGATATACGGTGCCATAAATCAACTTGGCATATTCGGAGAGGTGGACGGATATCACCAATTAGCATCTGCCCCTGGAATTCAGGCCCTGACGTCCCGACGTTCCGGTCGCGCCTTCCGGCGGGGAATAGATTCTGGCATGCCCGGTGGGACCTTTTTCTCTTTCCACTCTACACTTCGTGTGTCGTGTTCAGGAACGAATCGCAGTTTGCTATGGTTGCCCCTGGATTCGAGATACTAAGATTTGGTGTCTTGCCCCATGCAGAAAATAGAAGATCTATGGCTTCAACCTGCACTAACTGCAACTACAACTCCCACTCCGTCCCGTCCGGAGGAGGACATACGGTCCCCAAGCGGCCTCCCTTTTCACAATGCCGGTAGAGCAGGTAACACAGGCCACCACTGGGCTATTCTTCGGGACCATGATCCCGCCAACGAGCTTAAGCGCCCCTGTACTATCGCAAGAAGCTCAGAAGAAGTCGGTCTTTGATCGGCTTACCACTACTGCGGCCCCTCTCAACGGGACGCCCAAACCAAGCGCCTCAGTTTTCAGCAGACTGGGCCAAAGCTCCAACGGGCCCATGAAGAAGCCTACAATACCAGAAGGGGTTATCCCGAAAAGGATAGCTATTCCTGGTTCTAAAGTCGTCAAAGCGGCTTCTCCTGCCAAAGGGTCGGTCTTCACAAGACTGGCCGTTACAACTCCCCATCCAAGCGAAGGCGCTAAGGCTGCTTCCCCCGCTCGAAAGTATGCCTTCGACAGGCTGGTCATTCCCTCTCAACGGATGTCAGTCTTCAAGAGGCTCGCACCGGCAATAACCTTCGCCCAAACAGGGGGCATGATGAAGCCACCCTCATAACTGAGCCGGTCCCGTCAGCACGACATGCGCGCCGTCGTCACTGGCGCCGAGTAAGGAAGACTGGGGGCGGCTTTCTTTTCTAGACTGTCTCCGCCAGCTCCAACGGTGGAAGTTGATGCTTCTGTTCCAACTAGGAACAGCTTTGAGCTGATTAACAGGGTACGCAGGAATTCACCCACCGTCATACTGAAAAGATCTCCTCCACCAGTGGAGAATGTTACAGAAACGAAGCCGGAGCAGCCCCCTCAGCGAATGTCCTCCAAAATTTATAAAGTCTGGCGACAAGTCCAAGAATCGGTGATTAACCATGACTACGTTCGCCGGCCAAAGAAGCTTAAAGCTCAACAAGAAAAGAGCCATCTCGCAGTACCACAGAAGATGTCATCCGTCTGGGTGCCCGCCGCAACGGCCCCCTCAACTTCGACCGCCCACAAAAGGAGGAGGCCGGAGAAAATCCCCGTGTCTGCGACAAATGTCAAGGGCACTAGGCCTAAACGCCCCAAGTCCGGGGGCATGGTGGTGCACACCGTCTACATGGCGTCCGGGAAAGAGGACAGTCGAATTTCCACAGGTCATCGACCGCTTACGCGATCAGTAACTAAAGCTCGGGAGCAACAACAACAAAAGCTCCAGAAAATGCTAACAGCTATGGCCGCACTTACGGGACCAAAAGCAAGCCCGGAGACATCCTCAGAGCAGCGCCAGGAACAAGAAACTGATGCTGAATTCTTCCGCAGAATCCTCGAAAAGAAGGACAAAGAGGCTGCGGAACAGGCAACCAACATAAAACGAATGGCTCTCTTGTTCCAAGACATGGCTGGGATGATGTTACAGCTGGAACCTCCAGCTGAAGACCCCCCTATCATCATTGAAGACGACAAAGGGGAGACATCGAACCCTCCTCTGGCTCTTTCGGCAGCCAAAGAGAAAACCATCTCCAAGGCCGCTCTAGATGACTACATTGCTCAGCAAATACAGGTTCACCAGGCGAATGAAGCGGCTGGGCAGATCGTTAAAACTAGATGACCCTATCCGGGATGGTACGATCAAATAAGGTACCCGCCGGGATATACGATCCCTAAGTTTCACATATACAAGGGGACAAGCAATCCCCATCAACATGTCGCTCAATTCAGAGCTCTTTGCGGAAATACCGAAGGTGACGACAAATTGTTACTTCGTCAGTTTGTCGGCAGCTTGTCGGAGACGGCGTTCGAATGGTATTTGGAGCTTCCCAACGACTCCGTCAAAACTTTTGCAGAGATGGAGCTGCTATTCACCCAGCGTTTCGTGAGTGCTAGTGAACGTACCCCGATCACGGCACTAATCAATGCCAGGGTGAATCCAGGTGAAACATGGGTTCAATATGCAATACGGTGGCGAAATTTATGGTCGAAGTGCGAGCAGCGCATCGAAGAAATGCCTGCGGTAGGCATGTTCGTGGGAACTCTCGACCCTCAAGCGACCATCTCCCAATTTACGATGTTTTTCAAGCCGACCACTTTCCAGGCCTTGATTGACAAGCTGGCCCAAATGGACCAGATGGGACACATGCCTTCCTTTACAAAGACGGATCCTCGAAATGAAAGTGGAAAAGAAAAAGCAACCTTCGTCGCCAATGGTCAACAACAGCCGAGCAACTCAAAGCCGGTTGTTCGCCAAAACAACGTGCGTCCATGCCCATCCCTCGAGGAGAGACTGGGACGTCCTTACTCGTTTCCCCAGGATAAAACGAGGAGACTGTTCGAGCTGACAGTGCGCAACAGACTCATCAATCTGCCGGACCCAAAATGTCCGTTGCAGCCAGGCGATGTCAACAATCCTAATTACCGCCCTTACCACCAAGTAGTAAGCCATCCAATCGAAAATTGCTTCGTCTTCAAAGGCTGGATTGAAGACCAATACCAATAAGGCAAGTTCGTATTATCCGAAAATTGGAAGGTGAACCCACCACAACCTCACGCCCCTAAAAAGGTAGACATGCCGGGGGCATCATGCTCATTCATAGAGAAAGTCCCTTGGACCGAAAAGTCCGTAAACTAGAAACTCGCCTCAAATATGGCAATATCGGACCGAAACGTCGTTAAACTAATAACGGACCGAAACGTCCTTAAACTAACAGCGGACCGAAACGTCCTTAAACTAACGACGGACCCCAATGTCCTAAAACTTGCAACGGACCGAAATGTCCTAAAACTAACGATGAACCCCAATGTCCTAAAACTTGCAACGGACCGAAATGTCCTAAAACTAACGATGGACCACTATGTCCTAAAACTGGCTACGGACCGAAACGTCGTTGAACTAACAATGGACCATTATGTCCTAAAACTGGTTGTTGACCGAGACATCGATAAACTACTACCAACCCGCGGCATCCTCAGGCTGACGCGGTTAAAAAAACGGTATGTCCATAAGCAAAATGGGTACGGATGAAAACCCGAAAGGGCTCCGTGAGTAAAAATAACAGGGCTACCGGCGAGTCTTATGAAAACCCGAAAAGGGCGCAATCTCGTTAAAAAGACACTTGCAAGGTCCTCTCGACCCTGTAAGGAGAAACCATCTGCGTGAGCTCCTTACGACTCACAAAGGATAAATACACTTAGAGATCCCCACGATTCCTAAGGAGAAATTATACTTGCGAGATCCTCATGACTCGTAAGGAGAACCCTCTTATGAAACCCTCACGGCTCATAAGATTCAAAAGCCTTAAGCCACAGGGATCTGAACCTGTTCTTAAGCAGTCATACCCCCCGACATTGCCCTACAAACGGTTCAATATTAACCCTTGTATACAATCCACGGGCACGAATAAATATTTCCCTAATAAGTCCCACCAGCGACTAGAGATATGCTCACATGTTGAACGATCCTTGTAAGTCCTCTCGACTTATAAGGAGAAAACACTCTTGTAAGATCCTTATGACTTATAAGAGAACACACACTTAAGAATCCTCACGATTCTTAAGGAGAAAACGCACTTACAAGATCCTCACGACTCGTAGGGAGAAATACTTTCATGAGACCCTTACGGCTCATGAAGTTAAAAGCCTTAGTCAACAGGATCTTAACCCTGTTGGCTAAGCCACCTTTGTTCGGCATCGACAGAGGCAAATGATGATTCGCTCCTGGCAATATCCCAGTTGTAGCTATGCTGATGCCTAAATCGGTATTAAATACCAAACTCGCAGCGAAAAGTCAGCGAGCCACAAATGCATATGAAATAGCCGAAATGATTGGGCAACTTGTAAATCAGCAAGTAAAAATGTATGCATGCAAAATAGCCGAAATGATTGGGCAACTTGCAATAAAAAGCAGGGAGTAAATAAAACAAATAGCCGAAAGGATTGGGCACCGCGAAAAATAGCCGAAATGATTGGGCAATCGCAACTTTCACGATATAAAAGCTGAAATGATAGAGCATCGCGGAAAGAAATAAAAAAAATGAAATGAAACTCTTGCCCTACAGGTGAGATCACATCGATCCCTGTATACAATCTAGGGGCATAAACAAAGAGGGAACCATACCTCCCCACCAGGTTCCATCAGAAAGCGAAGCCAAATCTCGACGGATCATAGACAACCTAAAGAAAACCTCGACATTTGTCGTAATATTGCAGACACAATGTCAACAAACGAAGCAAAGGAAGATCCCTAGCTTCAGGGTCTCAACGTCAACATCGACAACTTAGAGATCACCAACGGCGTTTTTCCTCACTCCAATTAGATGCAGACACAATGTCAACAAAAGACCTCACGGTTAAAACAAAGCGGAGTGACGGAAAAATCCCAGCTCCATCTCATCATTCGTCTCATTACACCAGACATAATGTCAACAACGGCATTCCTTCGCAGTCCAGCAGGATGCAGACGCAACGTCAACAAAAGACCTCACGGTTAAAATAAAGAGGAGTGACGGCATAATCCCAGCTCCACCTCAGCATTCGTCTTGTTACACCAGACGCAATGTCAACAACGACGTTCTTTCGCAGTCCAGCAGGATGCAGATGCAATGTCAACAAAAGACCTCACGGTTAAAACAAAGCGGAGTGACGGCAAAATCCCAGCTCCACCTCAGCATTCGTCTTGTTACACAAAACGCAATGTCAACAACGGCGTTCCTTCACAGTCTGGTAGGATGCAGACGCAACGTCAACAAAAGACCTCACGGTCGAAACAAAGTGGAGTGACGGAAAAATCCCAGCTCCACCTCGACGTTCGTCTCGATACAGCAGACGAGATGTCACTACAGCATCCTTCCTCTAACAGGATTCGGACACGCCAAAACAAACGAAGCGAAGGCCAAATTCCTAGCTTCAGGGTCT
The DNA here is from genome assembly GCA_030015575.1 of Agapanthus africanus. Lineage (NCBI taxonomy): Eukaryota > Viridiplantae > Streptophyta > Magnoliopsida > Asparagales > Amaryllidaceae > Agapanthus > Agapanthus africanus. The sequence goes on from CM057343.1 coordinate 636,308,030, forward strand.
TGACGGTAACTCATATAAAACCTGAAAGAATATCGGAGATCATCCCACATAGAGTGGTCACCACCTCGACGTTCGTCTCGATATAGCAGACGAGATGTTACTATAGCGTCCTTCCTCCAACAGGATTCGGACACGCCAAAACAAACGAAGCGAAGGCCAAATTCCTAGCTTCAAGGTCTTGACGGTAACTCATATAAAACCTGAAAGACTATCGGAGATCATCCCACATGGAGTGGTCACCACCTCGACGTTCGTCTAGATACAGCAGATGAGATTTCACTACAGCGTCCTTCTTCCAACAGGATTCGGACACGCCAAAACAAACGAAGCGAAGGCCAAATTCCTAGCTTCAGGGTCTTGACGGAAACTCATATAAAATCTGAAAGACTATCGGAGATCATCCCACACCAGCGCGGAGTGGTCACTACCTCGACGTTCGTCTCAATACAGCAGACGAGAAGTCACTACAGCGTCCTTCTTCTAACAGGATTCGGACACGCCAAAGCAAACGAAGAGAAGGCCAAATTCCTAGCTTCAGGGTCTTGACGGTAACTCATATAAAACCTGAAAGACTATCGGAGATCATCCTACATAGAGTGGTCACCACCTCGATGTTCGTCTCGATACAGCAGACGAGATGTCACCGCAGCGTTCTTCCTCCAACTGGATTCAGACACGACAATCAAACAACGGAGCCACGGAAAAATCCCTAGTTCCAAACCTCGACGGTTCACCAACAACCTAGAGACAACCGCGACATTCGTCTCGATGCAGCAGACGCAATGCCAGCAAACGAAGCAAAGGCCAAATTCCTAGCTCCAGGATCTTGACGGCAACTCAAATAAAACCCGAAAGACTATCGAAGATCATCCCACACCAGCGCAGAGTGGTTATGACTCATCGGGGCTCTCTAAAATGTGCCTAACCTCAAGTAAAAAGCGGCACGGCAAATTCCTAATGCTTGCTCTTCCGACGGTCAAACTGCCTAGGAAGATTGCTTGAAGACGTCTTGTCCATCCTCCAAAACGGTCAAACTGCCTAGGAAGATTGCTTGAAGACATCTTGTCCAGCCCCCGAAGGGATCAGAGACATGACAGTCGCAAGGCTACTCGAACAGCAAGATTGCCTATCGAGAGATACATCAGCCAACGCGATGGTACGATGGGCAAAATCCTAGTACCACAGACCCTAACGGACCTCTGTCGTAAAGAGCAGAGGTTAACTGTGACGTTAGGACATTCTTGCGAGAACTTCTCGATTCATCTCGACTCGTAAGGCAAAGCCTTAGGCAATGGGGATTTTTATATAAAAAAAACTGTTTCCTAAACACTGGGGCCCTGCAGGTCGGTCCCAAATGGACTCTTGCATGCAATTCACGGACCACACTCTCCAAAGTCAAATCTCGACAAGGAGGGAAACAACCACTTACGAGTTCTCTCGACTTGCAAGCAGGAAAATTCTCTTGTGAGATCCTTACGTCTCTCAAGAGAAAACACACACTTAGGAGTCCTCATGACTCCTAAGGAGAAAACACACCTACGGGATCCTCTTGATTCGTAGGGAGAACAATCTTTATGAGATCCTCAGGGCTGGTAAAGTTGGAAAGCCTTAGGTGACAGATCCTAACCTTGTCTACTAAACCATCGCCACTCTACAAGGAGGTCAACATGTACTATCTGCGGGCTACATTTACCAAAGCCACATTTGCCAATGAAATAAAGAAGCTACTTATGGGTCCTCACGACTCGTAAGGAAAAACACCCGAATGAGATCCTTACGACTAACGGAGGTAATGAACACTTAGAAATCCTCACAATTTCTAGGGAGAATTTGCACCTACGAGATCCTCTCGACTCGTAGGGAGAAAAACCTTCTTGAGACCCTTACGGCTCATGAAGATGAAGAAAGTCTTAGGCTACAAAAACCCTAAACTTGTCTCCTAAGCCCTCAATTCTGTGGCCATGCATAACTCTGCACTACTTCACCCACGTAAATACTTACGTGGGCAAAGTAGTGGGGGGCATTTGTTCCCGCTAAAATTTTGGCTCAAAACTTGCTCCCTTATAATATAATAACAGTAAAATGAACAAATAAAGGGAAAAACTCCACGTGCAAAGAATGTAACAAATGCCTCAAAGCCAAGAGTCAAAACATATTGAAGCAACGCTTCAGATTCTGCGCGCTGCACGCTACGTGTCAAACACAGGTGAGCTAGTGCAGTTGCGCTGCGCTCTGCGCTGCGTGCCTCGTGTCAAACACGGGTGCGCTAGCGCAGTTGCGCTGCGCTCTGCACGCCACGTGTCGAACGTAGGTGCGCTATCGCAAGGTGCGCCAGCGCTGGAATAAAAAATTCCCCACCGTTAGATCAAAAGATCTACTAATAATAAATTATTAATTAATCAGAACTAAAATTCTGTTATGTAAAGATCTTTCCAATCTTATTAAAACAAGAAGATTATCTCCTGTAAAACAGAAGCATTAGGATCAAAGATCCAACGGTGGAAAATATTCCCAAATCAATCAGAGAAATATCCCTTAAAACTGATTTAAAAAATCAATTGGCCCTATATAAAGGCCCCTAGACTTCAAGTCTAAAATATAGAGAAGAGGAGGGAGAAAAACCCTGTGCAAAACTTTTGGAAAAAAAAGAAGAGTAAACTGTTAGAAAAAAGAAGATTTTTCTTCATTTTCAAGGTAAACAACTATGTTCTTGAATAACAGAGATGAAACCATCTCGTAAAAAGAAGAACCATCTTCTAAAAAAGATCATAGATCTGAAAAACACCAAGCTTTTTGATAAAAAGAAAAGATCAAAAGATCTAATCATAAAATAATAAAAGAAGTATTTTACTTCATTCACAGATCTTTGATCTATAAAGGCAGAGCCCTTTTATAAAACAAGAACTTTTGTTCTTGAATCTTGAGGCAAAGCCTCCCTTAAGAAAAACATAAATTTGTTCTTTGATCTTAAATCTGATCAAATGCACTTTGCGCTATTTAGAAAGTGCCTTGCACTTATGAACTACGCTTTTGCGCTTCTTGGGCTGGCGCTCAGCGCCAAAACGTGCCACGTGTCAGCCACGTATGAAGCTTGCGCTTTGCGCTTCTGAAACAGCGCACTGCGCTCATGGGCTGGCGCTCAGCGCCAAGCGCGTCACGTGTCACTCACATGTGCGCCTCTAAATTAATAGCGCTATGCGCTCATAAATCAGCGCTCATACACTGGCGCAATACACCCATCATCTGGCGCTTAGCGCTAAGCGCGACACGTGTCTTTTTCGTGTACGCTACTTGGCAGAAGCGCAATGCGCTCTTTAATTGGCGCTAAGCGCCTGGTGCGCCAAGTGGCGTGCTGTTAGAACACACATTGTTCTGATGAATGCTATGCATTCAGCACAAGACAAAAATTGTCAGCATCTAATGCTCAGCATTATTAAAAGGGCCAAGCCCAAATAAAGGCTCAACAGCCCAAAATAAAATGTTAAACATTTTAATTGATTGGACTTAGCCCAAGACTGGCCATAAGTCCTCAACTTATATTAATTGAGCCCATCTGCTCATAAATATTTTAATAGATCTCAGTCCCAAACTGGACTACTGATCTTTAAACCAACTTACATCGGTTCGAGGGTACATCTCTTTACTCCTCTGATATCTGTCGTTGTCATCCTTCAACGTCTTCAGAGAGGGAACAGGTCCCGACAACCACACATTTCTATGGACTGTGGGGTCCTTAAACTTATGGACTATGACGTCCTTAACCTTGACTGTGAGGTCTTAAAACTCAAGGACTATGATGTCCTTAACCTTGACTGCGAAGTCTTAAAACTCACGGACTATGATGTCCTTAACCTAGACTGTGAGGTCTTTAAACTCACGGACTATGATGTCCTTAACCTTGACCGAGATGTCTTTAAACTAACAATGGACCACCATGTCCTTAAACTGGTATTGGACCACCATGTCCTTAAACTGGTAATCGACCGCAATGTCCCTAAACTAAACAATAGAGTTCAAATGCTCTCTTGTTGGATCTAAATGATTCCGTTAAGTTGATCTTAGTCTAAAATTAAACTAACGTATCCTTAACAAACGTTTAAGTTGATCTTAGTCTCAAATGAGACTAACGTATCCTTAAACCAACCCCCAAACCCAAATCTAAGAAAATACGGATTTGGACTAATCCACGTCCTACGGGCGACAACATAAATTAGTCTCCGTATATAATCCACGGGCAACCAAAAACAAAACAAACACCCACGACACGAAGTGACCATCTGGAGAAGGAGAAAGTGGTTACCGCGATGCGGTAGCGTAATTAACTGCAGGGGCTTGCGCCTGCAGGGAAGAGTGTCTCCACAATCAAAAACCCCTCAACGAGGAGGAATCTGACGAAGTCTGCTATATCGGCTGCATCCGTTTAAACCTTCGATATACGGTGCCATAAATCAACTTGGCATCTTCGGAGAGGTGGACGGATAGCACCAATTAGCATCTGCCCCCGGAATTCAGGACCTGACGTCCCAACGTCCCGGTCGCGTCTTCCGGCGGGGAACATGTTGCTGTTTGAGCGGGCCCTCAGTTGGGCCGGGCTGAGCCCCGCCCAGTTCGCGGGTAAGTTAGGTGTTTTCAGGCAACCTATTTAGACTTATGTATGCTTTCACCTTTTCTGGCATTGCTAACTTCTTTGTACTTTTGTCTTTTGCAGAACCCATGGACCTAGGCAAATTTCGGTCACTCCTGGTTGAATAGAAGAAGGGGAAGAAGGCCGGAGGCACCGGCCCTTCTCGTCCGTCTTCTGCTTCGGCGCCACCGGCAACCGCTCTATCCAGGCGTTCAAGCGTGCCCCGGGCCCCGGAGTCTAGCCAAGCACCGAGCTGAAAACGTGTTCGGGAGCAAGAGCCCCAGGCTCCAGAGGTGGAAGGTGAGACTGGTTCTCCCGCGTCGCTCCTCAAGAGGTTTTATAGGACGACGCCCCAGTCCCCAGCTTCTCCGATCATCGTGGACGATGGGGAGATTCGCTTCGAGGTGCCCTCAGGGCTTTCCGTCACCGACAGACTGTTCTCGGGGATGGAGAGGTCGGCCTGGGGAAGAATCTCTCGGGGACCCTTCGGGCCCAAATGGCGGCGATAGCTCAAGTGGCCATGCAGGTTAGTGTTCGCACCTCACTCGGTTCTTCATTCGGTATTTTTGTTCGCGAGTTTGGGTGCCCCCTTTTCTTTCTAACCCTTCTTTGTTTTCTTCAGGTCCTCTAGCACGTCGCCTCCATCATCAACATGGAGGACGAGGAAATTTCCCCGGCGATGCGGGCCGCGGGCGAGTTCTCTTCGCGGGAGGAGAGCTCAAGGCTGGAGCTGGAGGCGGCGATGGAGAGGGTCGCTGCTCTCGAAGACCGAGTGGCGGCAGGGATCGGGAGAGCTCCAAGTATCGGGAGTCCGTCCGAGCCGCCGAGGCCAAGTTAGAAGACTCCAGGGTGCTTGTCTCCGCCCTGAAGAAAACGGTGAACCCCCTCCGGAGGGAGAATGAGGCGGCGAAGAAGGGGACGAGGCGTGCCGAGCTTCGAGCTTCGAAGGAGGTGGAGAGCTACAAGAAGTCGGATCAGTACTACATCGACCTCGCTGGAGCCGCTACCATCGTTTGGCACGACGCCCTCGACGCTGTCAAGGCCCAGATGCCGGAATTCCCTGACTGCGAGCTCTGGGGTGAGTACCTGTTGATATCAGAATTTTGCATTATTATATCGCCCATTCTTAATCACATTACATATAAATATGTGCTTTTGATCCATGTCTGCTAAATAGTTGCATGTTATAGGTTCTCAGAACGTTACAGTGAAATTCATGAAAAGTCGCTACAAATGTGAGATTACGACCAACAATAGATGAATCCGTATGATGCCGCCTATCAGTTCAAGGAACAAATGAAAATCAGTAGACAGTTCAATGCACAAAGCACAAGGGCAGCACAAGATTCAAGACTTCAACACGAAGCTCACGGCAAAAGTCCACATCATCCTGCACTGTTGGAAATCTGGAAGATAATAGAAGAGATTCTGTGGAACCAAGTGAAGAAAACAGAAGGAAAAAGCAACATGAAGCAACCCTGAAAGATGGAGACCAAGATCCCACAATACGGCCGCGGAACCGCGGCCAAACATGCCTTTCTGCCGCGGAACCGAGGACGTATGGTGCACGTGTCGGTGCAAGTGTCGGTGGGTGTCGGTGCTTTGACCCGGCTTTCTTAGGGTAGTCTTGTAAATTCAAGTGTGGATCAGATTGTAACCTAGGGTTTTTTCTATCTATAAATAGGAAAGCCAGAAGCCTAATTAGGCATGCCTCTATTTATTTTTTATGCCGCTTTTTAATTCTTAGATTTAAAATTTTAATTCAGTTGTAATGCACTGCTAAGAGGTCATCAATAAAAGTGAGTTTTATTTTTATCTTGCATCCTTTTTATCTGAAGTTAATTCCTGCAATTTTTTCTGTTCTTTATTTATCTGCAATTTAGTTTGTCTAATACAAAAAATATAAAAATGAATTTTATTGTCACTTTCCTAATGAGTGAGTAATTCCTTACTTGTTAGGGATAGGATAGTGAAGGTTTGAGAGAAGGAAATCTCTCTCACTCCTTCCTTTGCCCATATAATTTTAATTAAAAGGACTCAATTTTAAATCAACCGCACACCGCTCACTACGACATCCTATCCTACATGATAGCGGTGATTCCCTAGTTAGACCGGTTGTGGTTGAATTAACTGGATGTTAGGGCTAAGAGTTAAGAACAGAAGGACAAGGACCAAAAGAAAGAAACTAAGTTTCTTCCTAATCGTGCTAATCCCCGTTGTTGACTATTACCCTAACACCTATATTCTTAACTAGGGTATTGATAGAAGTGAGAAGAATCCTTATTTCGAACTAACCTAATCCTAACCCTTGCAAGCCTTTATTTCAATTTATTCTCATTCTTAGATCGTAAAACAAAACCTACCAAAGTTAGGACTTAACTCGTTAGAACATAAAGAAAGGAACACCATTTCCCTGTGGATCGACCCGTACTCAACCGGATAGCTACCAAGCGACACCGTCTTGATTGCGGTATTCTTAAATTTAAAACGCTTACAAAACAGCAACCAATCAAATGGCGCCGTTGTCGGGGAAAACGGTAGTTTATTTCTTTTTGTAATTTCGGGTTAATAAAAAAAATTAAAAATGATAAAAATTGAAAAATTTTAAAAACAAAAAAAATAAAAAAATAAAAATCATCTTGTTATTTTTGAAAGGTTTTTGTGCGAATTGTGCAGGAAAGGAAGACGGATTGATTCAGATCTGGAGCAAGCTCAGTGAATAAATCCAGAAACAGAGGATCTGAACAGATAAAGGAGAACCAAATCAGCACAGAGAAAAGTTTTGAAGATCTTAACCTACTGATTCACCGCGGAACCGCGGCAGAAGTAGGCATTTGACCACGGAACCGCGGTCAAAAGGTGATGTCAGCAACTGAAAATCTCTGTAAGTATCTTTTTTCTTCTCTTCCACCCCCTAAGCTCCACTGAAAAATTTTTCTTGCAGGTTTCTTTACACAGATACTCTTTCTCCTATCCAATAAATTGTTTTTGTGCAGGATTCTTTGTGCTGCCAAATAAAAAAAAAATTGAAAGTGTTTTAGATTTTTTTTTGGTTGTTCCTGCTTTGCATAATTAATGCGGAATTGAAGGGGCTATAACACCAGCTCAGATTGGGTGGGGATTTCATCACCGTTCCTAAGACCCTAAAAATCACTAAAAGCATACGCATTACCCTTGAGCTTAAAAAAATATCTAGACTCGGCCAACTAAGGACTGTCGTGCTCATTAGGACAAGGAAAGATTGTGGACATTCAATCGTTTATCTAAACTTGACTTTATGGTGCCTAGGCTAGACAAGTGAGAGAGGTAACTTTAAAAGGCCCGTCTCACGGTGATTCGTGGGCAGAACCCTCCTTTCTTCATTTGTGCTTATCTGGCCACAATTGGCAGTGAAGAAGCGATTTGAGGGATATCTCACAACTTGTCACTTTGGAACAGTTAGGAGCAGTCTAGTGGACTTTGAGGACCATAGCTCTAGGTATGATTATGCATGTTTTAACTGTGATTGCTTGAAATTTTGCCGTACACATTCTTGCAAAAACTCTTTCTAAAAAAAAACATTCAAAAATTTCAAAACTCCGAAAACAAACAATTTTTTTTTTGTAAAAATAAAAAAAATAAAAAAAATCACATTCTTTTTCTTCTCCTTTCTTTCATCACATCATGGGTACCCCACCTCGCAAAACTCTTGCCGAACTTTGGTACCCACAACCAGACATTACTTCCTACGGTTCTTGTTTTGGTCGAATTTCGAACAACCCCTCCATGCCCAAAATTTCTTTGAACGATCGAATAGACACGTCTAGGAAAACCAATTGGAATCCGCAATCCACCTTGTATCAACCATTTCAACCTTCACCGCCTTCTTACGTTGATACTCCTTTTGAGAGTCCAGTTGTAACCCCAAAACCTATGTCTATTGCTGAACATATTGAACAATCTCGTAACCGATTTTTCACTCCTTTCAACACTGCGAATTCTTTGGATCAACAATTCCATTCATCTTCTTATCCAAATGTTGATCCTACTCATGATCAACCATTCAATTCCTACCAGTCCTACCCGACTTCGCATCTTCCCTAGACATTGCTTCTACACAGCCATTTGGGAGTTTCCAGTATTTAAACAACTTTGAATCTATTACTGAAACTCCTTCACAACCCATGTCTAGTTTGGAACAGGCATTGGAAGACTTTAGGGTAGCGTCATGCCAACAGATGATGGATTTGAATGCGTCCATGGCCGCCCTAATACAACCTAGTAACCCGGTAGCTAGTTTCCAACTAGCTCCACATTTCCCAATGTATGATAAGGCGATTGGACAGATTGAGAATTTGAGTGGTGAGAGTGAGCTGTACACCTTTCTAAATCAAACCTACCCATCCCTAATTGAATCCCATAACTCCGGTTTTGAATGCCTATCAAGTGTTCCAAGTGATTCACCAGTTGAAGATAAAACGTTTAATGAGTTGTGCGACTTTGTAGTGTTTGATTTACCTGATTGCGAAAGGTTTCTTTCGAGTGAAACCATCACCAATCTTTTTGACCTCTACACCTCCACTCTAGAATCTAAATTGATTGATACCTATGTTTTTGTTGAGGTGTCTGAGAAAATTAATTTTCACTTGATTAAGGATATTGACGCTGAGAATATTTTGGATGATGAACCCGCAGATTTGACTGAATTTTTATCTCCACTTCATCATTCCGGGTTATTAAATGTTTCTCCCGAACTTCATATGCGTCTTGATTTTGATAAAAACTGCATGGATAAGCTAAATTTTGAGGAGAGTATTGAGGAAATTATTGAGAATGAAGCAGTTTTACTTGAATAGTCGGATTTTCCAATTCATTCTATCCTTTCATTGACTGCGCACACCCTCCTGAATCTTTAACCGATACCCTTCCCTCCATCCTCGTTCCGACCTTGCAAGAAACCGTTACACTTTCATTTTCAATGTCTGGTTTACCAAGTTCGACGTACCCATATTTTCTTACGAATCTTGAGAGATTTGGCCACATTTCTCGACGGGTTGATAGATTAGCACAATCTCTTTTTACACATTGGTCATCATAATTTGTGCTAATTGATTCACTCAATTTACACCCTCAAGTTCGCACTACACTTCTTTCTCTCTTCCGCCATTCTTCTCCTAATATACCGAGACCGTATTCCACATTTCTTCCCAAACGGTCTCGCGTATTTCCTATTTCTTTTCTCTCCGCATTCTTTCACCAACCAACACACTACAGAGATAGAATATTTGAATGGTTGGTGCTCACTTTTGGCCTGTGTAAGGCCTTGTATAGATTGATACTGTTTTCTTTTCCCACCTAATTCTGAACTTCACCGCTTAAACAGTGGAAACATTGTTTCAAATAAGTTTGGGGGTATGTCACACTTGTAATTTTATAAAAAAATGAAAATAAAAAAAATAATAAATTTTTTTTCCAATTTTTTGGGGGTGTTTTTGAAAAATTTCAGTTTTAATAAATAATAAAAAAAAAATATTTACAAATAAATTCCTCTTTTTAAGAGGACCTTTTTGCAAATAACCAATAAACCCCTATAAAAAAACCCGACCCCTCTACTGTTTTTACCAAACCCTAAATTATTCCTCTTTGAAAACCCTAGCCGCCGCAACAGCCGGAGCAAGGAGATCCCCTCCCGCCGCCGCGTTTCCGCCGCTAGTACCCTATTCGGCCGCGCTTCCGCCGCTCATTGGTGTCTTCTCCCTCTGAAAACTTCAGAGGAGGTTTGCATTCTCTGATCTTCTCTATTACAATTTTTAAAAATAATCTGCATTCTCTGTGATAGCACCCACTTTACAATTTGAAAGAGATTTTTCACAAATGTTTGTACACACGGTCTAAGGTAGCTATTTCGGTGACGAGATCCGAAGGCGTGGATGTAACTTTTTACTTTTCAACCATCCAAATTCCTTCGCGCTTCCAGATCTTGTCACCCGATTTTACGAATGCATGGAGGATGGTTGCCTCTCACAACACGGTTATATTAGGTTAATTTGGGGGGATAAGGAAATAATAATCGATAGGGTCTTCATCCATGAAGTCACCTTAATACCTAGACTACCTATTCATGAGCAACCCCTCCAATTCGAGGACTACCTGCCCTTGATGGATAATGATTGTTTGAGGGAGCCACGCAAAGGCATCCAGGCTAGAACCCTTTTTGTGAACGTGTTAACTGTGTGCCATTGGGCACAAAATAATATTTTTGGTAGTTCGCACAATACTATATTTTTCACACCATCCCTTCATATAGTGCACACTTTGATGACTGGAAACCCCAGCTATGATATGTGCACTGTATTACTTAATTCAATTGGTGTGCGCAAGAGAGCTACCAACTATCCATGCCCTATGTTGGTGACACAACTGTGTCGCTATTTCCTCCCTGTAGAGGAGTTCGAATTTTATTTGCATGGAGGGATCCCCAGTAGACTTCTTCTTGAGGGTATATCCACGTCTTACACGCTTACATGATGTATGGTAGCGCACCGAGCCGGCCAAGGACGTACCCGCCAAGACACCCAGCTCCAGCTCGACCACGAGTGATGAAGAGCTTATCCCTGCTGCACAAGCGCGCTTGATGCGAAGAACAAATAGGGGGGTAGAAAGGTTGATAGGGATGGTGACCAACCTTGGTCAGCGAGTGACAGGTTTGGAGCAGGGTATGACCACCCTGCTGGCAAGAGAGGAACGTTCACGATCGAGGGGACGGCGAGGCCATGAGCAGTGAGAACACTGCTTTTGATAAGTTCGGAGGTGGAGGTAGATTGTAAATAGTTATCTTTGCATTGCATTTGCATATTTTTATTTTTGTACATATTTGTTTTTCTTTTTTTCTTTGCATATTTAATTCCGCATTGCATCTTTATAAAAAAATATAAAAAAATAAAAAAATAAAAAATATATAAAAATAAAATCAATAAAAAATTTTAAAAATTTTAAAAATTGAAAAGTTCAATTTTGGCCATATTTGACTTAAGTTCAACATAACGGTTGACTACTTAGGAAAAACTAGATCCTAAACTTGGTAAATTAAAAACCCTAAAAATAACCTTTCTTAAAGTTTAATTATAGAAAATATATGTCCTTGCAATTTATTTAGAAATAGGCAAATTTTGAGTTCAGTTCTTGGGCTAAGTCAAAATAAGGGAAGAGTATTGAAATTTTTATTTGAAGTGTAAGTCTGAAAAATAATTCTGAACCTTAAGTCTAAATTCTGAAAATATACACCCTACAACTTGCACTCACACATATCTTGAAACTTGGGATAGTAGAGAATACCTTGAAATGCTCTTGTCTAAAATCCTTAGTATGAAGGAAAATAAAATAAAAAGTAGAAGTGGTGAATAAAGAGACATAAAAAAATGAACACTGATTTTGTAATTGCTTAAGGCAGCATAAATAAAAAAATATAGCGAGAGTGCTTTATCACCTAGTGCCTTAGACCAACTGGTTTGGGAGTCACTGCTAAGCCTTAGGTATTACAAGACGAGGAATTACGCCTAAATGCGCATGCACATTTTGTAATCGGTCGTTTAGTACCTCAATAAGTATTAACGGTCGCATGAAGAATGTGTGAGCAAATTCATCTAAAATTCACCAACTAAAAAAATATTTTGGACAAGGACAAGAGTATGATAGCTTGAATTAAATTTCCAAGTGTAGGGGTGATAATTACACACACGTAGGGGTATATAATTGGATTTTGGATAAGAGATAGGAATGAAAGACAGGGCTTATACTTTCAGTAAAGCTGATAAAAATTCCTGAGTTGAGACTGCACCTTAGAAGGAAAATTCAAAAGATGCTGAAAGCTTTATAAATTAACATAACGTATTGTTTCCCCCAATCAAAGCAAGGCTCTGTTTGAATTTAAAAAATTCAAAATCTTGAAGCAACGCTTCAGATCCTCTGCGCTGAGCGTAAGGCGCTACGTGTCTGGCGTAGACGCATCAGCGCAGCGCCCGAGGCAGCGCAACCAATCAGAGCAAAGCTCTGTTTAAAACAAAAAAAGTAAAGGAAGCAACGTTTCAGTTGCGCAAGCGCTATACTGCGCGACACGTGTCGGCGCAATTGCGCAAACACAACTGCGCAAGCATAGTTGCGCAAGCGCTGCACTGCACGACACGTGTCTGCGCAGTTGCGCACACACAGCTGTGCAAGCGCTGCGCTGCGCGACACGTGTCAAGCGCTGGGGAGTTGCGCAAAACAGAATGGAGATTTAAAGAAATCTTTCTGTTCTTGTTAAAACAAGAAAATTTTCTTCTGTAAAACAGAAGCTCTTGGATCAAAGATCCAACGGTGGGGAAAATTCCCCAAATCATTCAGAGAGAGATCTCTTTAATAAATTTAACTAATTTATGAGCACTATAAAAAGGACCCCAGACCTCAATTCAAAAGGAGGGAAGATCTTTCTAAAAAAAGAGAGAGAAGAGAACTCTCGAGAACTCCCCAAGAACAACAGAAGGTAAAAACCTTTGAAAGAAGAGAAAATTCTCTTATGAACAGATCAGTGATCTAAAAACAAGATCATTGATCTTTAAACATAACTAAATAAAGGAATAAATAATAAAATAAAAATAGTGCTTCGCACTTTTTCATGAACCTTTGGTTCTTTAAGATAGGAAAAAAAACTTATCTTTTTCTTTGATCTAAATTAGATCAACAAATCTAACAGTGCTTTGCACTTCTATTCATTGAATCTAAAAGATTCCTAAATTATAGTGCCTTGCACTTGCAATACTGCACTGTTGCGCTCTTGGATTGACGCAAGCCACCAGAGAGCGCCACGTGTCAGCGTCTGAACCGTTTGCGCTACGCGCTTTTGAATAGAGCTTTGCTCTCTGAAATTGGCTCAACTCACCGGAGCACACCACGTGTCAGCAGCGCAAGTGCGCTGCATGACACGTGTCATCACCATGAGCGCTTGCGCTCTCTTATTGGCGCAAAGCGCTTGATAAATGCAATGCATTTCCTAAAAAGGCCAGGCCCAAATCAAAAAGACTAAGCAGGCCAAAATAAATTGCAAAGCAATAAAAGGGTAAAGCCCAAATGAAATTGATGCTCTGCATCATTTATAAAGGGCAGAGCCCAAAACAAATTGATGATCTGCATCCTTTCTGGGCAAAGTCCAAATAAAAATAAAAAGAAATGCAACGCAAAAGCAAATAAAATGTTGAACACTTTCAACTGGACTAAGCCCAATTTTGGCCGTAAGTCCTTAAATTAAATTGACTGAGCATGATTGCTCTCTTAAATCAATTTATATCCGGTTCGAGGGTACATCTCCGAACCCCTCTGACGACTGTCGTTGTAATCCTTCAACGACGTCAGAGAGGTGACGGGTCCCAACGACCACACATCGATATGGACTGCGGGGTCCCTAAACTCGTGGACCGAAACGTCCTTAAACTAATATTGGACCGAAACGTCCTTAAACTAATGTCGGACCACCACGTCTCTAAACTGGAACATGGACCGCTACGTCCCTAAAACTTGAACAATAGAGCCTCCAAATGCTCTTTTGCCGGATCTAAACGATCCTGTTTAAGTTGATCTCAGCCCTAAACACGGCTAACGTATCCTTAAACATTCAAATGGACTATAAAACTCCAAATCAAATTTGGTTCAAGGGTACATCTCTGAACTCCTCTGACATCTGCCGTTGTAATCCTTCAACAATGTCAGAGAGGCGATGAGTCCCGATGGACATATATTAATCAACCATCACGTCAAGTCGATCTTACTCCAAAATAGGACTAACGTATCCTTGATGAATGTTTAAGTTGATCTTAGCCGCAACGCGACTAATGCATCCTTAAACTAAAAACACCAAACCCAAATCTAAGTAAATACGGATTTGGACTAATCCACGTCCTACGGGCGACGTCATTACTCAGTCTCCGTATACAATCCACGGGCAACCACAAACAAAACAAACACACACGACACGAAGTGAAATTCTGGAGAAGGAGAAAGTTGTTACCGCGATGCGGTAGCGTAATTAACTGCAGGGGCTTGCGCCTGCAGGGAAGTGTGTCCCCACAATAAAAAAAACCCTCAAGCGAGGGGGAATCTGACGAAGTCTGCTACATCGGCCGCATCCGTCTAAACCTCCGATACACGGTGTCATAAATCAACTTGGCATCTTCGGAGAGGTGGACGGATAGCACCAAATAGCATCTGCCCCGAATCTCAGCGTCAGGACACCGCGGTCCTGTGCGCCGCCTTTCGGAGGGGAACAGATTTCTGGCACGCCCGGTGGGACCTCTTCCTCTTTCCACTCCACACTTCGTGTGTCGTCCTCGCGAACCAATCGTGGTTTGTTAAATGGTTGCCTTCAGATTTCAAGTTACTAAGATTTGGTCTTTTGCCTGGCATAGAAGAACTCAAGATTCAATGGCCTTTAACTGCACCAACTGCTCGAAATGCCACTGCAACGGACGCTCCACCTCCCCCGGAGGTGTAGCATACGGGCCCCAAGCGGCTTCCTTCCTCGCTCTGCCGGTAGACCAGGTGACCCAAGCCACCACTGGCCTGTTTTTCGGGACCATGATCCCGCCTACAAGCTTCTCTACGCCAATACCTGCACCGGAAGTGAACAAGAAGTCGGTCTTCGACCGACTCACTGCCACGACGGCCCCTGTCAACGGGTCGCCTACTACCAAACCAACAGCCTCTGTTTTCGCCAGGATGGATCAGAACTCTAAATTGGCTGTCCCAAGGAAGGCAATAACTGCTGCTCCAGAAGTCGTCAAGACGGCTTTCCCTGTCAAAGAGTCAGTCTTTTCAAGACTGACGATTCCTGCTCCTGCCCCTGCTCAAGGATCCGTCTTTGACAGGTTGAATATCACCCCTCAAAAGACAACCTCAGTCTTTAAGAGGTTAACACCGGCAGCGCCTCATTCAGACAGGAGGCAAAAAGAAGATGTCTCAATCTCCGAGCCAGTCCCAACGGCTCGTCATGCTCGACGTCGCCATTGGCAACGAGTGAGGAAGGCAGGGGGCAACTCCTCCTCAGGGCTAACTCCACCGGCTCCAGTGGTGGAAGTCAACGCTGCTGTTCCAACTGGGAACAGCTTTGAACTACTGAGGAGGGTACGTAATCTCCTCCGCCCGCGAAGAGAGTTCCAGAAACGAAGCAAGAACAGCCCCCTCAACGGCTGTCCTAAAAAATTTATAAAGTTTGGCGGAGAGTTCAAGACTCCATAATTGACCCAGATCGCTCGCGTCAACAGAAAAAGGCGAAGGTACAAGAAGAAAAAAATCGTCCTATTAAACAGAAGGGGACAGCAGCTGCTAGGATGCCCACTTCAACGGTTCCTTCAACCTCAACGGTCCACAAAAGAAGGAGGCCAGAGAAAACTCCCGCGTCAGCGGCAAAAGTTAAAAATGGTGAACCTAAACGCCCCAAGTCAGGGGGCACAACAGTTCATACGGTTTACATGGCATCGGGAAAAGAAGATAGCCGCATATCAACAGGTCATAGACCACATACGAGGTCAGTGACCAAGGCTCAGGAGCAGCAGCAGAAGCTCCAAGAAATGATGAACGCTATGGTCGCACTTACAGGGACAAAAGAAAACCTCGAAACGTCCTCGGATGAACGCCAAGAGGAAGAAACCGACGCCGAATTCCTTCGTCGGATATTGGAGAAGAAGGACAAAGAGGCTGTTGAACAAGCAGCTAACATACAGCGTATGGGCCTCCTCTTCCAAGACATGATAGGGATGATGATACAACAAAATCCCCCGGCTGAAGAGCCCCCGATCGTCCTTAGAGACGACAGGGGAGAAATATCAAATCCTCCACCAGCTCTGTCGATGGCTAAGGAGGATACAATCTCAAAAGCTTATTTGGATGAATATATCGCCCAACAAATACGGGTTCATCATGCGACCGAAGCAGCCGGCCAGGTCGTAAAAACGGGACGGCCATATCCGAGTTGGTACGATCAAATCAAGTACCCGCCAGGTTATACAATTCCCAAGTTCCATGTCTACAAGGGGACGGGCAATCCTCATCAGCATGTTGCCCAGTTCAGGGCACTCTGCGGCAACACCGGTGGTGACGACAAGCTGTTGCTTCGCCAGTTTGTTGGAAGCTTATTAGATACGGCGTTCGAGTGGTACTCTGAGCTCCCGAACGACTCTATTAAAACCTTCGCGGAGATGGAGCTGCTGTTTACTCAACGTTTTGCAAGTGCCAGTGAACGTACCCCGATGACGGCACTGATTATCGCCAGGGTAAAACCCGGCGAGACGTGGGTTACGTGGGTTCAGTACGCTATACGATGGCGGAACTTATGGTCGAAGTACGCACAGCGCATTGAAGAAGCTCCCGCAGTGGGTATGTTTGTGGGAACTCCTGATCCACAAGCAACCATCTCACAATTTATGATGTTTTTCAAGCCAACTACCTTCCAGGCCTTGATTGACAAACTAACGCAAATGGATCAAATGGGCCATAAACCCCCTCTTCCAAGGCCGGACTCCCAAAATGACAAAGGGAAGGGAAAAGCGATCGTCGTCGCTAATGCTCAACAACAACCGAGCGACTCGAAGCCGGTTGCTCATCAAAATAATATGCGCCCGTACGTACCCCTTGAGGATAGGATGGGACGTCCTTATTCCTTTCCCCGCGATAAAACGAGGAGGTTATTCGAGCTGGCGTTGCGCAACAGACTCATAAATCTGCCGGATCCAAAACGTCCGTTGCAACCGAGTGATATCAACGAGCCCAACTACTGTCCTTATCATCGAGTACTAGGCCATCCGATCGAAGATTGCTACGTTTTCAAGAATTGGCTTGAAAACCAGTAACGACAGGGCAAGTTCGCGTTATCTGACAAATGGAAGGTGAATCCCCGTAGCCCCACACCTCTAAGGGGATGAATATGTCGGGGGCAACATGCTCCGTCGTTGAAGAAGCTCCTTGGGAGGTTGTATCATCAGCCAAGACAAAGAGGATGCTAAACGATCTTCAGACATGTCCAGCGATCAAGTGGAAGAACCCGTTGGAACCGCAGGTCATTGAAAGGATGTTGAAGCCATGTCCAACTCCAAAGACCGATGGTGGTGGTTCAAGCACTTGCAGCCAGCCGTCAAAATCTTTGAAAAAGAAGAAGAAGAAATCTAAGAAACCCGTGAAGCCTAGCGACAAGCGCACGGACTTACAAAAGCAAATTGACGCGTTGGATGAATACAACCAAAAGGCACGGACTCCCATTACGCTCTAAGAGTTCCTCGATCACGTCTTTCAAGAAGAAGATGAGGGAGAAAGTTCATCGGATGAATCCGAGGAATATGTGGTGAGCTGTCATATGATTTCCCATTCGATCACGAACGATGAGGAGACTCCTTGCACCGAAAAGCAGGGGGCAGATCCTGAACCAAAAGTTCTGGGGCCATCAGATGAAGTAATTGGCGCATTCCTTAATGAAGCTCGGTTGAAAAGTAAAGCTGATCGGGAGCGCGAGGCGGCTATATTTGAAAGGGCCAAGCGCCGGCGACTTGATGAAGGAGCTGAGACGATCCCGTTGGAGCTGAACACCTCCGCTACCGACAAAAGCCAATTCAAGATGAAAAAAATTTTGCTAAGGCCATATCAATGGGTATGAAGCTACCATCCTCTGAAGGAAGCATCACCAATGAAATAGAAGTGCACCCGTCCTATTGCTTATATCATCAGAAGGTTTCGCACCCCACCCAAGAGTGCAAAGCTTTCGATAGAATGTGGCAAGGATACGTTGCTCATCGACAATGCTTTAAGCGGGAAAAGCGTAAAACTCGTCGGGAGCAAAGAAATACGACCGGAGAGCTTGAAAGAACTACTGGCGATTGTCGCATGGTTAACACTGGCGGGTCACCAGTGCCAACATTCGGAAGCGATTCTGATGAGGAGCTAGAAGTTGCCCCTCTCTTTAAAGAATCCACTTCGGGAAAAGAAGAAGAGCTGAAGGTCTGTGAAAATATTCGGCTGCGGAATCGGACGCTGCCTGAAAAGAACCTCGGACCCTCAAGCAGAAAAGATAAAGGGAAAGAAAAGGTCTCTGAAGATATCATCTTAGATGACCAAGTTCTGGAAGAGCTAAACGCCAACAACCCGCCGAAGAAGAATAAGGTGGATTACAACGTCTTGGCACATCTGAGAAAGCTGCCCTCACAACTCAGCATTTTTGACGCCCTTTTGCTATCAAAAGAGGCGAGAGATTCGTTGATTAAGGCGCTCCAAGACCCAGAACAATTCCAAGCATGCCTGGCCGAGGAAAAGATGAACGATGAATTGGAGGAAGTGCACACGGCCGACGTTACTTTTGGCAATGAAGACCTTCTACTTGGGACGTGCGAACACAATCGCCCTCTCTATGTCTCGGGATACTGCCATGATATAAAGATAGGCAAAATCCTGATCGATAACGGGTCATCTGTTAACCTACTCAACGTGCGGGTGTTGAAGGAAATCTGCATGAGAGTACAGCACCTTGCTCGGGACAAGATCACCATCTCCGGGTTCGACTCCCAATCGTCAAAGACTCTTGGATCTGTGATACTGACGCTACGCTTCGGGCTACTCGTCACGGACATTAAGTTCCACGTCATAGACGCCAAGACATGCTACAACGCTTTGCTCGGCCGGCCATGGTTACACGAGTACAACATCATCCCTTCTACACAACATCAGTGTATGAAGTATTTTAAGGATGGTTTCGAGTATACCGTGATGGGAGAACTGAACCCGTTCTCTGTGAACGAGGTCCGTAAATATGAAGACGCCAAATACTTCTTACCGGATTTCGAGGACACAGAGAAGTGTCACAAGTCGGAGAATAAAACTAACGCTACCATCCCTGTCTTCGGCAGTGATACTGAGGAGGAAGAGGAGATAGTTTATTCAGATCCGCCCCAACACAACAAGCCGGGACCATCGGCTCCTACATTGATCTTTGGCAGCGACTCGGAATATGAAGTCCATGCCGTATTCTCTGCTCGACCTTTAATACAAACGTCCGCTGACGAAGAGCAAAGTCTACAAGTCGCCATGGTGCCGCCTGAACATCATAAAGAACTGGATGCACTTATTATCTACAGTGTAGAAGAGCTGCGGACATTCTATATCCCTCCCAAACGAGAAAGCGAAAAAGCAATTCTATTTTACCGCTCTGAAGAAAACAAAGCGGAGAAAGAAGTCTGGCACGGGGCGGATCCTACGTTGGACAGGCTTCAGCCTATCCGTCTCCCCAGGTATTATGCGGAAGGTTTGAAAAAGCTGCTAAAACGCCAGGGGATGCCCTTCAAACAGACCGTTAGAAAGGCCAAATTCTATGACAGGGTCTGGAACGTCCCCGGGACTCAACGCAAACTGCCTAACGGGAGAATGGAGACAATCGGGCTCGGATACATTCGCTCCAAGAAACGAGAGCTGCTCCGCGACTGTTACGTCGTGCACAACTTTAATGAAGAGGCAGGTGCTCGATGGGAGGACGCTAATCCTGAGAAAGTGAAAGTTCCAGATGCAAAAGAGTCCGGTTCGTCGTTCGAAGAACAAATGGACAAGCTTATAAGGGAAGCGGGTCAAAAAGTCCGAGACGACCATAACCGCGAAATGGTCATCTATGAGAAAGCCAAGACGCAACGCCTTCTCCAACAGGCCGTGAAGGATGAAAATGCCGCTTCTTATCAACCTGTTATAAAGAAGGCTCGACGTAAAAGCAGAAATAAGTCGAAATGCCAGAAAGGCGCTCAACAGCAACAAAGCAGGGCTAAGAAGCCACGCAAACGGGAGTCGAGCGTTATTGATCTATCCCTCATGAAGAAAATGAGTCAAGTATACTCTTTTCCTCGGGATAAGATGAAGAGGATACTTGAGCTTGCTCTAAAACATCAGATGCTCACACTGCCGGAGTCCAAGCACCCCAAACAAGCAAGCGAAGTCTCTGGCCCAAACTATTGCTCTTACTATCAAGTAATAGGGCACCCGCTTGAAGACTGCTTCACCTTCAAGAATTGGGTCGAAGATCAATATCAGCTTGGCAAGTTCGCTCTGTCCGACAACTGGAGGGTAACGCCGCCACAGAAGCACGAGCCCAAGGCTACGAAAGAAGAACCGGTTCCACATTGGGATTGGAAGCGAATTCGCACCTGTCACATGATTACAATATTAAAAGAAGAGCCTGAAGACATAGATGAGCTCCCTTGGTGCTTCGAAAACAGCAGCGACGAGATAATCTCAGAATTCCTACCAGCGCCAAAAGAGCTGGAAGATGGAATCCATACCACTGCAGATAACCTCAAGAAGATTGAGCTGGGGACGACAGACGATCCACGACCAACATTCATCAGCGAGCTGCTATCTGAAGAAAGGGTGGCTGCGTTAAAAGATGTGCTTCTACAGCATAGAAATTGCTTCGCGTAGAATTATTCCGAAATGCCGGGATTAGATCTAGAAATCGCTGTGCATAGATTGGCGATATCCCCGGACATCAAGCCAGTCAAACAGGCGCCGAGGAGAATGCGGCTCGAGCTTGAGATGAGCATCAATGCTGAGGTCAAGAAGCTGATCGACTCTGACTTCATCCAGGAAGTTCAATACCCTGAATGGATCGCCAACATCGTCCCGGTGATGAAGCAAAATGGGACGGTGCGCATATGTGTGGACTTTTGGGATCTCAATAAAGCTTGCCCGAAGGATGATTTTCCAGTGCCAGTCACCGAACTGATGATAGACAATACGTCCACTCATGAGGTTTTCTCCTTCATGGACGGCTCATCAGGGTATAACCAGATAAAGATGCATCCAGAAGACCAGAAGCAGACCGCCTTCAGGACTCCTTTAGGTATATTCTGCTACAAGGTGATGCCCTTCGGTTTAAAGAATGCCGGTGCCACTTATCAAAGGGCGATGACAAAGATCTTCGATGACCATATACACGAAATCGTCGAATGTTATATCGACGATCTCGTGGTTAAAAGCAAATCATACGAGGAACACCTCGAGCATTTGAAGATCGTATTTCAACGCCTTCGGTAATACAACTTGAAAATGAACCCGCTCAAGTGTGCATTCGGAGTTTCCTCGGGAAAATTCCTGGGATTCATCGTCCAACACCATGGTATCGAAATAGATCTGTCCAAGATCAAGGCGATCATGGAAATGCCTCCGCAGAGAACTCTCAAACAGTTGTGGTCTCTCCAAGGAAAGCTCGCATATATTTGGCGATTTATATCCAACCTTTCAGGAAAGTGCCGTCCTTACAGCCACCTGATGAAGAAGGGAACCCCGTTCGTCTGGGATCAAAAATGCCAAAGCGCACTGGACGAAATTAAACAATACCTACAGAACCCGCCGGTGTTGGCTACTCCGGTCAAAGGAAAGCCCCTCATTCTTTACACAACCGCCTTCAAAGGTTCTTTAGGCGCGTTATGGGCACAAGAGAACGACCAAGTGAAAGAAAGAGCACTCTACTACTTAAGTCGAGTTCTGCAGGGGGCAGAAAGCAACTACTCTCCCATTGAAAAACACTGCCTGGCGTTGGTCTTCGCGATAACAAAGCTCAGGCACTATGCATTGGCGCACGAAGTCCGTCTCATTTCAAAGGTGGACCCCCTTAAATACTTGATGTCGAAGGCCATGTTGACGGGACGACTCGCTAAATGGGCCCTGCTCTTTATGGAGTTCTCGATAACGTATCAACCTCTCAAGGCAGTGAAAGGCCAGGCCATCGCCGATTTCCTCGCTGAGCACCCGATACCGGCCGACTGTCCTTTAAACTGCGATCTTCCAGACGAACATGCATTTGATGCGATCGACGGTGATAATACCCGATGGGAGCTTTATTTCGACGGAGCATCTTCCATGAAGAAGCGCAAACAAAGTACCCCTATAATCAAATAGGGGGTAGGACTCATCTTTGTAACTCCATAAGGTGGGATAATGCGCTTCGCTTTCTCCTTAACAGAGCCGAGGACGAATAACGAAGCCGAATATGAAGCCTTGATAGCAGGTCTTGAGATCGCCATCGACATGGGAGTTGAAAACCTCCTCATATACGGAGATTCTCAACTGGTCGTTAGTCAAGTAAACGGCGACTACCAAACGTGCAAACCGGAGTTGGTGAAGTACGGGGAAAAGGTGCAACAACTGTTGACCCAAATTCCCTCCTATACTTTGGAGAACATACCGCGCGCGGAAAATAGCAAAGCAGACGCGTTGGCCAAGCTTGCTAAAGAACTGGCCGGCGAGAACCTCGATGACGTCAGAATCATGGTACAAAGCCGTCGGGTGCTTGCCCCAGCAGAAATATCTCCGGAATCATCCGAAGAAAAAGGAGCGAACGAGCAGACTACCCTGCAAGTAAGAGACCGGGAAAAGGCTGAGGACTGGAGAGAAGTCTTCATAGACTACTTTAAGTCCCACCGAATGCCTGAAGAAGCGTCCACAAGATATCAGCTCATGAAACGAGCTCTGTCTTTCGCCTTCGTCAACGATACTCTGTACAAGAGGTCATTCGATTCTCTGTGGTTGAGATGCTTAGGACCTGACGAAGCGAAAAGAGTCGTCCAAGAAGTTCACGACGGACTCTGCGGTTCTCACCAAGCAGGTCCAAAGATGAAGTTGAAGATCAAACGGATGGGCTACTACTGGCCCACGATGATTCAGGACTGCCTCGAATATACGAAGCAATTCCACTCATGCCAAATTCATGGGGACTTCATCCACCAGCATCCAAACCCACTACATCCAACGGTGGCTAGCTGGCCATTCGAAATGTGGGGGACTGATATAGTCGGCCCCATTGAACCAGCATCGTCTAGGGGACATCGTTTTATCCTGGCAACGACTGACTACTTCTCCAAATGGGCAGAGGCAGTACCGCTGAGGGAAGTAAAGACGGAGAATATCCTCCACTTCTTCAAAACGCACGTCATATATCGGTTTGGAACTCCACGACGGATCATCTCCGATAACGGGCCAGCCTACAGAAGCCACAAGATCAGTCGCTTCGCGCAACAGTACAATATAGACTGGAGATATTCCTCAGTTTATAATCCACGAGCTAATGGTCTAGCCGAGGCCTTCAACAAGACCTTGACGAAGATCATAAAGAAAACGGTGTCCCGAAATAAGAAAGACTGGCACGAGAGACTGCAAGAAGCTCCCTGGGGGTATCGAACTACGTTCAAGACGGCCACGAACACAACGCCGTACGCGTTGGTATTTGGGACGGAAGCAGTGCTCCCCCTCGAGATAGAGTTACCCTCTCTACGAGTGGCAGTCCACTACGAGATGACGGATGAAGAAAATGCTCACCTTCGGCTTGAGGAGCTTAACGCCCCTGATGAAACCCGGCTCATAGCACAAGAAAATTTGGAGGCCTATAAAGCAAAGATGACGCGCTTATATGAAAGGCTGACCCGACCGAGGACATTTCTCCAAGGCGAACTCGTGCTAGTGGTCAAAAGGCCTATGATCCCCAATCGCGTCAAGCGAGGAAAATTCGAGCCAAACTATGAAGGCCCGTACATCATAGATAAGGTCTACCAGGGTGGGGCCTATCTACTCATGGACATGCACGGTGAAAGGCCTTTCAGGCCAATAAACGGTTGCTTCCTAAAGAGATACTACGCTTAATGAGCCACAGCCTAGGACAATGATAGGTGACGACGACCATGCCCGCTCGCTATCTTCCTAAGCTCAAGTTTTATAAACAGTAGCTAGCCTCTCAATGTCGAACCGAAATGTCCTTAAACTAATAGCGGACCGAAACGACCTTAAACTAATACCGCAGCATCCTTAGGCTGACGAGATGAATAAAAAAAATAATAAATATATATAATAAATAAAAACGGTATGTCCATAAAGCAAAAAGGGCACGGATGAAAACCCGAAAGGGCTCCGTGAGTAAAGACAGCAGGGCTACCGGCGAGTGTTCATGAAAACCCGAAAGGGCGCGACCTCGTAAAAAAAAGAGAAGAGAGAAAAAGAAAATAAAAAGAATATAAAAAACGGTATGTCCATAAGCAAAATGGGCACGGATGAAAACCCGAAAGGGCTCCGTGAGTAAAAACAGCAGGACTACCGGCGAGTGTTTGTCAAAACCTGAAAGGGCGCAACCTCGTTAAAAGACACTTATAGGGTCCTCTCGACCTTGTAAGGAGAAACCACCTGAGTGAGATCCTTACGACTCACAAAGGTGCAACACACTTAGGGATCCCCACGATTCCTAAGGAGAAAATACACTTGCGAGATCCTCACGACTCGTAAGGAGAACTCTCTTATGGGACCCTCACGGCTCATAAGAGTTGAAAGTCTTAAGTTACAGAGACCTAAACCTGTGCTTAAGCAACCCCCACAACCTTCGATATTGCCCTACAAGTGGCTCAATACTGACCCATGTATACAATCCACGGGCGCGAATAAACATTTCCCTAACCAAGATCCATCCGTGACTGGGGATATGTTCGCACGACCCTTGTAAGTTCACTCCATTTACAAGGAGAAAACCCTCCTGTAGGATCCTTACGACTTACTGAGGAAACAAACACTTAGGAATCCTCACGATTCCTAAGAAGAAAATACACCTACAAGATCCTCACGACTTGTAGGGAGAAATAACTTTGTCAGACCCTTACGGCTCATGAAGTCAAAGCCTTAGTCGACAGGACCCTAACCCTATTTGCTAAGCCACCTTTGTTCGACATCGACAGAGGCAGATGATGATTCGCTCCTGGTAATATCCCAGTTGCAGCGGTGCTGATGCCGAAGTTGGTTTACAGCGAAAAGCCAATAGGTCGCACATGCATACGAAATAGCCGAAATGATAGGGCAGCTTGCAATAAAAAGCAGCAAGTAAAAATGTATGCATGCAAAATAGCCGAAATGATTGGGCAACTCGCAATAAAAAGCAGCGAGTAAAAATAAAATAAATAGCCGAAGTGATTGGGCACCGCGAAAAATAGCCGAAATGATTGGGCAATCGCGACCTTCGCGATATAAAAGCTGAAATGATAGAGCATCGCGGGGATAAAACAAAAAATGATGATAAAACTTTGGCCCTACAGTTAAGATCACATCGATCCCTGTATACAATCCAAGGGCGTAAACAAAGAGGGAACCATACTTTCCCAACAGGCTCCGCCAGAAGATGAAGCCAAATCTCGACGGTTCGGTCCAACTCCGAAGAAACCAATGTCTTCAGTAAATTCCTCGACTCACGGATACAAACACTCCTTGACGAGAGCCTCCTGATCCGCGTCGACTCGCAGAGCCACCAGTGCCTCCGTAGGAAATTTTCGACTCGTTTCAAACCCCAAGGAAACAAATAATCCTTGGCGCTTGGGAAACAAATAATCCCTAGCAAACTCCTCGACTCACGGATACAAACACTCCTTGACGAGAGCCTCCTGATCCGCGTTGACTCGCAGAGCCACCAGTGCCTCCGTGGGAAATTCTCGACTCGTTTCAAACCCCAAGGAAACAAATAATCCTTGGCGCTTGGGAAACAAATAATTCTTAGCAAACTCCTCGACTCACGGATACAAACACTCCTTGACGAGAGCCTCCTGATCCGCGTCGACTCGCAGAGCCACCAATGCCTCCGTGGGAAATGCTCGACTCGTTTCAAACCCCAAGGAAACAAATAATTCTTGGCGCTTGGAAAACAAATAATCCCTAGCAAACTCCTCGGCTCACGGATACAAACACTCCTTGACGAGAGCCTCCTGATCCGCGTCGACTCGCAGAGCCACCAGTGCCTCCGTGGGAAATTCTCGACTCGTTTCAAACCCTAAGGAAAAAAATAATCCTTGGCGCTTGGGAAACAAATAATCCCTAGCAAATTCCTCGACTCACGGATACAAACACTCCTTGACGAGAGCTTCCTGATCCGCGTCGACTTGCAGAGCCACCAGTGCCTCCGTGGGAAATCCTCGACTCGTTTCAAACCCCAAGGAAACAAATAATCCTTGGCGCTTGGGAAACAAATAATCCCTAGCAAATTTCTCGACTCACGGATACAAACACTCCTTGACGAGAGCCTCCTGATCCGCGTCGACTCGCAGAGCCACCAGTGCCTCCGTGGGAAATTCTCGACTCGTTTCAAACCCCAAGGAAACAAATAATCCTTGGCGCTTGGGAAACAAATAATCCCTGGCAAATTCCTCGACTCACGGATACAAACACTCCTTGACGAGAGCCTCCTGATCCGCGTCGACTTGCAGAGCCACCAGTGCCTCCGTGGGAAATCCTCAACTCGTTTCAAACACCAAGGAAACAAATAATCCTTGGCGCTTGGGAAACAAATAATCCCTAGCAAATTCCTCGACTCACGGATACAAACACTCCTTGACGAGAGCCTCCTGATCCGCGTCGACTCGCAGAGCCACCAGTGCCTCCATGGGAAATTCTCGACTCGTTTCAAACCCCAAGGAAACAAATAATCCTTGGCGCTTGGGAAACAAATAATCCCTAGCGAATTCCTCGACTCACGGATACAAACACTCCTTGACGAGAGCCTCCTGATTCGCGTCGGCTCGCAGAGAAACCAGTGCCTCCGCGGGAAATTCATGATTCGTCTCAACTTGCAAATGAAGCCTCAGGCAGCAGAGACTAAAAAACTTGCTTCCTGAACAATGGGACCCTGCAAGTCAATCCAAAATGGTCTCTTG
Source organism: Agapanthus africanus (assembly GCA_030015575.1). Lineage (NCBI taxonomy): Eukaryota > Viridiplantae > Streptophyta > Magnoliopsida > Asparagales > Amaryllidaceae > Agapanthus > Agapanthus africanus. The sequence goes on from CM057343.1 coordinate 636,335,351, forward strand.
CATACTATTCACGGGTCTCACTCTCCAAGGTCGAGTTTCGACAAGGAGGGAAACAACCGCTTACGAGTCCTCTCGACTCGTAAGAGGGAAAATTCTCTTATAGGATCCTTACGACTTATAAGAGAAAACCACACTTAGGAATCCTCACGATTCCTAAGGAGAAAAACCCACCTACGAGATCCTCTCGATCCGTAGGGAGAAAAGTCTCTATGAGACCCTCACGGCTCATGGAGTTGAAAAGTCTTAGACAGCAGATCTGAACCTGCGGCCTAAGCCATCGCTATTTCTTAAGAAAGTCAAGATGCGTGCTCTATTATCCGTCAACCATGGTTACTAAGGTGGCATGCTGATAACAAAAGGAAGAAAAGGGCGGAGAAATGACACAAGACGTTACAAAAAAAAATGTGTATCTTTTATTCATAGACTTGATTGAGTACAAGATACATTGTGCTAAAGAATAAAAAATATACATATACATTTTTTAGTACAAACAATACAAGGAGAGTTACTGAGAAGGAAGCCTCTTGAATAGCTCTATCAATTGCTCGCGTACTTCCTTCCACGCCTTCTCTTGATCAGCCGCCACCGCCAGTTCGGCATCTACTTGAGCCCGCTGCTGCATGAAGGAGGCAAGCTGTTCCCTAACGACCTGCTGAGCTGCTTCACGGCCTGGGGCATCACGCTCGGCGGCATTAAGTTTCCGCTTCAGTGCTAGCCCATTAGAAATACGCTCCAGAAGGCCTTCAAAGACAGCTTTCACCTCGGCAGCATTCGTCCTAACTTCAGCGTGCAGGCGAGCAGTTACGCTTGAAGATTCCTGACGTTCCTTCAACCGTAAAGCTGCTTCTTGCTCCAAATGGAGGAAGTAAGAAGTGCTTTGCTCGAGCCAAGCTGTCCGTTGGGTGCTTATGGCCAAAACTTCAGGAGAAGGACGCGTCGACTCCAGCCGATGTAGGCAGGCCTCGATCTCCCTGCAGTGGTTAACCCAAGATTCGACGACGCCTTCGTTGTGAAAGTTTACGAGTGCCGCCAACATTGGATTAACCTCCACGACGAAATCTGCAGCAGAGGGGAGAGCGTCAGCGTTAAGCTCTTCGATATACCCGCTCAGCATGCCCAAACTCATCACGGCACCCTTTGAAGATGGACATTTCAAGAAAGGGCCTGTCGGTGAAAGGACACGAGACTCAAGAGGGACCAGAGCCGGAACGATAGCTGAAAAACAAAACATAGTTAAACGATGGTTCAAGAGATGTTGAAGAGTCGTCACAAAGGAAATTTACTATACCAGCTGCAACATATGGCAAAGCCGGAAGGGCCGGTGGCGTGGTAGGTCTTGCGTCCCCTCCTTCGATTTGTAGCACTACAATAGGGAAGAGGAAAAGTCAGAAATCATCCCATTGCTAAAAGAAAAGGGGAAATAAATACATCGAAGTGAAAGTATACTCACCGGCACCACTAGAGGGAGAAGCGAGTTCGGATGGGAAGGAGAAGTGGGGGAGCAACACTTGATATAGATGATCAAAGAGCACTCCTGAAAAGACACAGTGGTACGGCGTTAGTACATAAGTTATGCGATTAAAAGATAAACTAGTGGGTCAAAAATCCGTACCTTCCAACATCCGCGATGGCACAAGGGAAGGCTGGGAGGTGACCACCGCCAAGGCAGTAATTGACGGTGCTCCTTCGAGCAATGGAGCATCGGCGTTGGCCGCACCTGCGTTAAAAATAAAGACAAACTTGTTAGAAAAGATCGCAAGATATAAAAAGAGAATGATAATAACCCGAAATTTACCCGACGAGCTGCCGGCCGAAACTGAGGCAATCCCCTCCTCTATCGACATGAGGCCACCGCCTGTAGCCTCATCACCCGACTCAATAGGAACCGTTGTCGTGCTTGCAAGCCCTATAGACGGTGGGGGACCACAGGCGGGGAGGGCTATGACTGGAGCATTGCCAGATTCCTGAGAAGGAGCAGTTGGCTCGTCCTCAGGAATCATGGCCACTTCACTCGCTACTCCCTTGGGTTCGGCGGTCACGGTTGTCCCGTCCACCATCACCACGAGGTCTCCAGCCTCAAGCGCCTCGCCCACCATTGCCCTCAGCTCGATTATAACGATCATTTCATCTGCCGCCACTTCAGGTTCGGTATCAATGACCCTCTCGGCTGCAGATCCCCCAACCTCTGTTTCAGGCCCCGTAGCCCCGACGACGTTGCTCACCGTCAGCTCGGGTTTGGCAGGCACCGCCTCCTCTGTTTCCTTGGGTTCAACGGTCTCCGCCTCCCCCTCGGTCGGACTTGGCCCTGCAAGATGGGATACATAAGAACCGATAGCTTTATAATTCTTACAACAAGGTTCTGAAAGAAATGCTACCTGAAGAGGATTTATCATTTGCACTTCGAACCGCGCGCGCTACTCGCCTGCGAGCAGTAGATAGGGCGACAGGGGCCTCTTCGGAGGGAGTATCAGCGCGAGGGATGGTGCTAGGGCCCGCTTCCATGGCTAAAGCAGCTCGGAGCGCCTTTACTTCACGTCTCAACCGCTTCCTCTCCTCCCAAGCTGTTGAGACGGATGCCACTAAAGCCTCTTTGATTGAGGCGTCTTCGTCCGTAAATAGGGATGCCTCCAAATTTTTCAAGGCATCCCTCGTCGACTTGTCAAGTCGAGGCTCTTGCAGCAGCCCCGACAAGACCGGAACTCCTGTGACGGGTTCCGGAAGGATCTCTTCGTCGACTTGTATAACCCCTAGAAAGAAACAAGGGAAGAAAGTCAGGTTGATCATCGAAAAGAATAACAAATTCTTCTTATAAAAGAAAAGGGGGTGGGACGTACCAACGCCCGCTAGAGCGCGTTTCTCCTCCTCTTCTTGGAAGGTTTTCAAAGAGGCAGCAATAGCTTCTTCGGTAGAGACACCTGTTGAAAATGAGGGAAAGTATTAGTTAAAAATAATGATAAAAAGTGCGATAAAGTGACGAGGAAAACAGCTAATGGTTACCCGACTCGGCGAGTTTGCCTAACATCGCTTCGAGCCTTGCTGATCGCTCAGAAGCTGCAATAGCGGCTGCCAAATTGGTGTCTGCAGGGTTTACCAAGAAGCCCTTATTGCTGCCATATTCACTTATTCCTTCGGTGAGAGGGGCTTCAGGCTCTAAATTAAGGATTGTGTCGAGCGAAAGGATCGACTTCTTCTTCTTTTGCCCGCCAGCTCTAGATGCACCTGGAATTGATTTGCACTTGGCAGTCACCTTGGGGCGGCGGGTCCCGATATCCGCTCCTACACCGGACTCTGGCGATACCATATTGACCGTCTTCGTGGGAGCACGGGGCGCCGGTGGTGCGTTCACAATAGCAGGCGGCGGCAATCCACGCGGGGGGCTCAACACGCGTGGTCGATCGATTCCGGCATCTTTTAGTGGAAGAATGACCGGAATCCTTGGCTTCAGGGGGGCCCTGCTATCACTGCCAGGAGGCGCACCCCTATGCTCAACCAACATGCGTTTTTCCGTTAAGATAACTGGGCCCATCGCATGCGCATACCAAGCCGCGTACGTGTTGAGCATCTTAGGGACACAGCTAGGTTCGCTGATAAAGAAATAGGAACCCGTGTTAAGCCGTGTGAAATGGTGCATTGCATTCTTTATCCCCTCTCGGCTGACCACGGGCTTTTCCAAGAAAGCTTCCATCGGGATCCCTTGGTTGTAGCTCGATTGCTGAGCAAACCGATGCGGGTTATACCTCATAAAGAGTGCAGTCTCACTCTGCCTGAACACCAAGTAGCCCGGCCGAATGGAATAGAGATGGAGGATTTCCCGAGCCTTCAATATGGAAGCCCCGTCTTTAAAATCATCGCGTAGCGACACTACTGACTTGGCAGTCTCTGAGCCTATTGTTATGACCTTATCCACAAAGGAAACCTTCGCTCCCACCAGATGTGGACGAAGGAGCAGCTCCCTGGACTCCCGTAGGGGTGCAGCCACAATTGAAGCGCCAACCAACTGCATGACTCTCGGGAGTCTGCATTTCTCAAAGAACGGAGGAATCTTATAGGCGCCGAACACCCCTTGCACGTGCATCTCCATCCAGGAGGTGAAATAGTGCATCGAAAAGTTAGCGGGCTGCACCCCAGGCTCACTAGCGTCCGCCGCTACGCTAAGTCCATTATAAAGGTGAGCCAGCCCAGCGATTCCTACCGATAACTGCAGTCCAACCACCATCCGATGCGCCGGGTAAAAGACGAAGGGCAGCATGTGGCGCGGGTGCATAGGGAGCGCAAAGCTGCACAGCCACAAGCCCAAGAATCCTATAAAAAAAAGTCTCCTCATCCAAGCCCGGGACGGCAATTTCTGAGAAAGGGACGACAGCGACACCGGGAAGGTAAAAGTCTTGGTGCTTATCCTCCGATGTGGGTCGGCGATCCAAACCGAGTCCAAAAGGGTCGTCGAGCCGGGCGAACTTCTCGCCCTGCTCCGATAAGAACTCCGGGCGAACAAAGCGAGCAATAAAATCTGCAAAACTGACGCCCCGGTCGCCCAATTCCAGATGGAGTCCTTCATAGATCTCCAATACCTTCACCAAGCCTGGATACTGATGCTGAACGGCGTTCTCCGGAGTCAGGTCGAACACCAGCGGCTTGGTAGCAAAGATGTATTCGTCAGGAGGGAGCAACTCCTCAAAATGCTCCCCCCTCATCGGCAGACCTGAGAGTTCGGCAAACTCCTCCAAAGAAATAGAGACCTCCCTATCCGTCGTCAAGAAAGTGTGGGTGGGGATATTCCATTGCTCGATAAAAGTTTTAATCCACCACGTTGGAGGGGAAGGATATTCGAAGAGCGAAACGTAGATGGCCGAATACAAACCGATCTTCATCAAATGAGTCCTTTTAGCCGATAAGATGTATCGGGCCCACTGCAAATATCCGGCGGGCGGTCGCGGGTTTAGTCCAATATTGTAAGCCTGTCCCCAAGGGCGTGCTTCACCCTGACAGATTCGCCTCCCTAAAATATCTATCGCCGGCGGCGGCTGCACGGGAATAGCACCAATTGCGGGTTGGAGGAGGTCATCCGAGTTCCAATTTTTAACCTCCACGGCATACTTCACCGGGGGTTCGTCCGCATAGGGGATTGGAGCTATGGGCTCAGACGGCGTGGCAAAACTGAAACTGCGGCGACCCTGGATGATCTGGCTGTACCACCTTCCCCACAAGTAGAATTTTTTGCGCTCGGGGTCATGATCTTTAATAAGAGCGTACGCCACCCGGTCCACTGGCGCATGAGGGAACCCTCCTTCTGAGCGAACGAAGGGGAAAGACAAGTCGTTAGACATGTTTCCTGTAGAAAGACGAAAATAACCATTAGTGTTCTAACACTTGGCATTTTAAAATCTTACTCCACACTGGGATGCAGTGGGTAGAGGACCAAAGGGGGACCCACAAAATCTGGATGACGGTGCATCATTTAATAAGACAATCCCATCATTATATGAGACTGTCAATTCATGAAAAGATCCCCAAGAGAATATCCTCATTGATGGGAAATCCCTAGAGACAAAGAGAGAATCTCCTCTTTTAGAGCAAAGCTCTGTCACAGAGTGACATTTGTCAAACTCTGGTCTCAGGAGAACAAGATTCCTCAAAAGAACATAGCTCTGTGGTAATAATGGAAAGATCCATCAAATTTTTTTTAACACTTAAAAGAATTAAAATTTTGGAATCTTGAAAAATCCATGAAAACTTATGAAGAATTCTTCATTTTTCAGATCTAAAAAGATCTACATTTGATCCAAGAGCAAAGCTTCGTTCATGGGTTAAAACCCATGAACAAGATCTCTGTAGATCTGTAAGTTTTTTGAGAGCAAGGCTCTGTTGATGAAACCCTAAAGGGGTTTTCTTTAGATTAAAGATCTATAAGAGCAAGGCTCTGTTAATTAAATTTAATTTAATTTAAATTACCTAGAGTGATTCTAAGTTCTGAACTTTGAAGTTCTTAAGCAAGAGCGGGGCTCTGAGAATCAAAATTCTTGAAAGTTGTAAGAATTTTCTGAGGACCAAGGGTCCTATTTATAGGTGCCTGCGCCCCTTCAACTTATCAGTTGATCCAAAGGCTGGGATCTTCCCACCGCTGCACTCATATGCGCGCCACGTGAGCGCAATGGTGGGGGGGCATTTGTTTTCCCCAATCAAAGCAAGGCTCTGTTTGAATTTAAAAAATTCAAAATCTTGAAGCAACGCTTCAGATCCTCTGCGCTGAGCGCAAGGCGCCGCGTGTCTGGCGCAGACGCATCAGCGCAGCGTCCGAGGCAGCGCAACCAATCAGAGCAAAGCTCTGTTTAAAACAAAAAAGTAAAGGAAGCAACGTTTCAGTTGCGCAAGCGCTACACTGCGCGACACGTGTCGGCGCAATTGCGCAAACACAACTGCGCAAGCATAGTTGCGCAAGCGCTGCACTGCACGACATGTGTCTGCGCAGTTGCGCACACACAGCTGCGCAAGCGCTGCGCTGCGCGACACGTGTCAAGCGCTAGGGAGTTGCGCAAAACAGAATGAAGATTTAAAGAAATCTTTCTGTTCTTGTTAAAACAAGAAGATTTTCTTCTGTAAAACAGAAGCCCTTGGATCAAAGATCCAACGGTGGGGAAAATTCCCCAAATCATTCAGAGAGAGATCTCTTTAACAAATTTAACTAATTTATGAGCACTATAAAAAGGACCCCAGACCTCAATTCAAAAGGAGGGAAGATCTTTCTAAAAAAAAGAGAGAGAAGAGAACTCTCGAGAACTCCCCAAGAACAACAGAAGGTAAAAACCTTTGAAAGAAGAGAAAATTCTCTTATGAACAGATCAGTGATCTAAAAACAAGATCATTGATCTTTAAACATAACTAAATAAAGGAATAAATAATAAAATAAAAATAGTGCTTCGCACTTTTTCATGAACCTTTGGTTCTTTAAGATAAGGAAAAAAAACTTATCTTTTTATTGATCTAAATTAGATCAACAAATCTAACAGTGCTTTGCACTTCTATTCATTGAATCTAAAAGATTCCTAAATTATAGTGTCTTGCACTTGCAATACTGCACTGTTGCGCTCTTGGATTGGCGCAAGCCACCAGAGAGCGCCACGTGTCAGCGTCTGAACCGTTTGCGCTACGCGCTTTTGAATAGAGCTTTGCTCTCTGAAATTGGCGCAACTCACCGGAGCACACCACGTGTCAGCAGCGCAAGCGCAACGCACTAGCGCAGCGCACTGCGCTGCATGACACGTGTCATCACCATGAGCGCTTGCGCTCTCTGATTGGCGCAAAGCGCCTGATAAATGCAATGCATTTCCTAAAAAGGCCAGGCCCAAATCAAAAAGACTAAGCAGGCCAAAATAAATTGCAAAGCAATAAAAGGGTAGAGCCCAAATGAAATTGATGCTCTGCATCATTTATAAAGGGTAGAGCCCAAAACAAATTGATGCTCTGCATCCTTTCTGGACAAAGTCCAAATAAAAATAAAAAGAAATGCAACGCAAAAGCAAATAAAATGTTGAACACTTTCAACTGGACTAAGCCCAATTTTGGCCGTAAGTCCTTAAATTAAATTGACTGAGCAAGATTGCTCTCTTAAATCAATTTATATCCGGTTTGATGGTACATCTCCGAACCCCTCTGACGACTGTCATTGTAATCCTTCAACGACGTCAGAGAGGTGACGGGTCCCAACGACCACACATCGATATGGACTGTGGGGTCCCTAAGCTCGTGGATCGAAACGTCCTTAAACTAATATTGGACCGAAACGTCCTTAAACTAATGTCGGACCACCACGTTTCTAAACTAGAACATGGACCGCTACGTCCCTAAAACTGGAACAATAGAGCCTCTAAATGCTCTTTTGCCGGATGTAAACGATCCCGTTTAAGTTGATCTTAGCCCTAAACACGGCTAACGTATCCTTAAACATTCAAACGGACTATAAAACTCCAAATCAAATTTGGTTCAAGGGTACATCTCTGAACTCCTCTGACATCTGCCGTTGTAATCCTTCAACGACGTCAGAGAGGCGATGAGTCCCGATGGACATATATTAATCGACCATCACGTCAAGTCGATCTTACTCCAAAATAGGACTAACGTATCCTTGACGAATGTTTAAGTTGATCTTAGCCGCAACGCGACTAATGCATCCTTAAACTAAAAACACAAAACCCAAATCTAAGTAAATACGGATTTGGACTAATCCACGTCCTACGGGCGACGGCATTACTCAGTCTCCGTATACAATCCATGGGCAACCACAAACAAAACAAACACACACGACACGAAGTGAAATTCTGGAGAAGGAGAAAGTTGTTACCGCGATGTGGTAGCGTAATTAACTGCAGGGGCTTGCGCCTGTAGGGAAGAGTGTCCCCACAATAAAAAAACCCCTCAAGCGAGGGGGAATCTGACGAAGTCTGCTACATCGGCCGCATCCGTCTAAACCTCCGATACACGGTGTCATAAATCAACTTGGCATCTTCGGAGAGGTGGACGGATAGCACCAAATAGCATCTGCCCCGAATCTCAGCGTCAGGACACCGCGGTCCTGTGCGCCGCCTTTCGGAGGGGAACACGTATATAATCTTAAGTTAAATGAAAAAGAAGCATGAAAAATATGGGTTGATGATTTCTAAATTGAAGACAATAGAATTTTTTGCTAGAATACTGAATTGAAGAATGAGAGTTAACATGCCAAATTGATCGGATTTTGTAGGTAGTATCCGCTGAAAACTCTCAGGAGACAACACTCCATCTACTAGGAACACCTAGAGATTTAATGGCTTGTTGCATGAGCTCAGTGCAATCGCGTTCCCTGCGAAAGTGAGGTTAGGATTTTACGAGAATAAAAATTGGTTTTGCTCGGGACGAGCAAAAGATAAGTTTGGGGGTATTTGTTCATATCAGAATTTTGCATTATTATATCACTCATTCTTAATCACATTACATATAAATAGGTGCTTTTGGTCCATGTCTGCTAAATAGTTGCAAGTTACAGGTTCTCAGATCGTTACAGTGAAATTCATGAAAAGTCGTTACAAATGTGAGACTACGACCAACAATAGATGAATCCGTATGATGCCACCTATTAGTTCAAGGAACAAATGAAAATCAGTAGACAGTTCAATGCACAAAGTACAAGGGCAGCACAAGATTCAAGACTTCAACACGAAGCTCACGACAAAAGTCCACATCATTCTGTACTGTTGGAAATCTGGAAGACAATAGAAGAGATTCTGTGGAACCAAGTGAAGAAAACAGAAGGAAAAAGCAACATGAAGCAACCCTGAAAGATGGAGACCAAGATCCCACAATACGACCGCGGAACCGCAGCCAAAAATGCCTTTCTGCCGCGGAACCGCGGCCGTATGGTGCACATGTCGGTGCATGTGTTGGTGGGTGTCGGTGCTTTGACCCGGCTTTCTTAGGGTAGTCTTGTAAATTCAAGTGTGGATCAGATTGTAACCTATGGGTTTTTCTATCTATAAATAGGAAAGCCAGAAGCCTAATTAGGCATGCCTCTCTTTATTTTTTATGCCTCTTTTTAATTCTTAGATTTAAAATTTTAATTCAGTTGTAATGCACTGCTAAGAGGTCATCAATAAAAGTGAGTTTTATTTTTATCTTGCATTCTTTTTATCTGAAGTTAATTCCTGCAATTTTTTCTGTTCTTTATTTATCTGCAATTTAGTTTGTCTAATACAAAAAATATAAAAATGGATTTTATTGTCACTTTCCTAATGAGTGGGTAATTCCTCACTTGTTAGGAATAGGATAGAGAAGGTTTGAGAGAAGGAAATCTTTCTCACTCTTTTCTTTGCCCATATAATTTTAATTAAAAGGACTATTTTAAATCAACCGCACACCGCTCACTATGGCATCCTATCCTACATGATAGCGGTGATTCCCTAGTTAGACCAGTTGTGGTTGAATTAACCGGAGGTTATGGTTAAGAGTTAAAAACGGACGGATAAGGACCAAAAGAAAGAAACTAAGTTTCTTCATAGTCGTGCTAATCCCCGTTGTTGACTATTACCCTAACACCTATATTCTTAACTAGGGCATTGATAGAAGTAAGAAGAATCCTTATTTCGAACTAACCTAATCCTAACCCTGTTCTCCTCCGAACGGCGGCCGACGACGCGAGAGCGTCTAAGCCTGAGATTCGGGGCAGATGCTATATGGTTTTATCCGTATACCTCTCCGAAGATACCAAGTTGATTTATGGCACCGTGTATCGGAGGTTTAGACGGATGCGGCCGATGTAGCAGACTTCGTCAGATTCTCCCTCGCTAGAGGGGTTTTTGATTGTGGGGACGCTCTTCCCTGCAGGCGCAAGACCCTGCAGTTAATTACGCTACCGCGTCGCGGTAGCCACTTTCTCCTTCTCCAGAATTTCACTTCGTGTCGTATGTGTTTGTTTTGTCTGTGGTTGCCCGTGGATTGTATACGGAGACTGAGTAATGCCGTCGCCCGTAGAACGTGAATTAGTCCAAATCCGTATTCACTTAGATTTGGGTTTGGTGTTTTTAGTTTAAGGATACGTTAACCGTATTGCGGCTAAGATCAACTTAAATGTTCGTTAAGGATACGTCAGTCTTGTTTGAGACTGAGATCAACTTAACGTGATAATTCATTTAATATCTGGCCATCGGGACTCGTCACCTCTCTAACGTCGTTGAAGGATTACAACGGCAGATGTCATAGGAGTTCAGAGATGTACCCTTGAACCAAGATTGATTTGGAGTTTTATAGTCCATTTGAATGTTTAAGGATACGTTAGCCGTGTTTGGGGGCTAAGATCAACTTAAACGGTATCGTTTAGATCCGGCAAAAGAGCATTTGGAGGCTCTATTGTTCCAGTTTAGGGACGTAGTGGTCCATAGGTAGTTTAGGGACGTTGCGTTCCATGCTCCAGTTTAGGGACGTGGTGGTCCATATTTCAGTTTAGGGACGTTTCGGTCCATGTTCCAGTTTAGGGATGTTTCGGTCCAATATTAGTTTAGGGACGTTTAGGTCCAATATTAGTTTAGGGACGTTTCGGTCCACGAGTTTAAGGACCCCGCAGTCCATATTCATGTGTGGTCGTTGGGACCCGTCGCCTCTCTGACGTCATTGAAGGATTACAACGACAGGTGTCAGAGGAGCTCGGAGATGTACCCTCGAGCTGGATATAAATTGATTTAAAGGAGCAATCTTGCTCAGTCAATTTAATTTGAGGACTTACGGCCAAAATTGGACTAAGTCTAGTTGAAAATGTTCAACATTTTATTTGCTTTTGCATTGCATTTTTATTTGTGCTATGCCCATAAAGGATGCAGAGCATCAATTTGTTTGGGCTCTGTCTTTTATTGCTTTGTAATTTAATTTGGCCTGTTAGGTCTTTTTGACTTGGGCCTGGCCCTTTAGCAAATGCATTGCATTTTCATGCGCTTTGCGCCAATCAGAGAGCGCAAGCGCTTGTGATGACGACACGTGTCATGCAAGCGCAGTGCGCTGCGCTAGTGCGCTGTGCTAGTGCGCTGCGCTTGCGCTGCTGACACGTGGCGCCCTCTGGTGAGTTGCGCCAATCACATAGAGCAAAGCTCTATCTTAAAGCGCATGGCACAAGTGGTTCAGATGCTGACATGTGGCGCTCTCCCTAGAGCGCAACAGCGCAGTTTATAAGTGCAAAGCACTAAGAATCTTTTAGATTCAAGAACAGAAGTGCAAAGCAGTATTTGATTTCTTGATCTGGTTTAGATCAAAGAAAAACAAGTTTTTCTTTTCATTTCAAGAACCAGAGGTTCATAAAAGTGCAAAGCACTGTTTATTATGTGAAGATCATTGATCTGGTTTTTAGATCAATGTTTTATTAAAAAAGATTTCTTCTCTCTCGTGAAGGTTTTTTACCTTTTCCTTTGGAATTTTCTCAGAGTTCTCTCTCTGTTTGAAGCTCTTGACTTTTTTCACGAAAAAATATTCCTCCTCTTTGAATTGAGGCTTGGGGTCCTTTTTATAGTGCCCATAAATTAGTTAGATTTATTAAAAAGATATTTCTCTGAGTGATTTGGGGAATTTTCCCCACCGTTGGATCTTTGATCCAAGGGCTTCTGTTTTACAGAAGAAAATCTTCTTGTTTTAACAAGAACAGAAAAGATTTCTTTAGAATTTTAATTCTGTTTGGCGCAGATGCCCCAGCGCTTGACACGTGTCACGCAGCGCACAGCGTAGCGCAACTGCGCCAGCGCATCTGCGCTGACACGTGTCGTGCAGCGCACAGCGCAGCGTAACAGCGCCAGCGCATCTGCGCTGACACGTGTCGCGCAGCGCACAGCGCAGCGCAACTGAAGCGTTGCTTCCTTTAATTTTACTTAAAATAGAGCTTTGCTCTGATTGGGTGCGCTGTTTTGGGCGCTGCGCTGATTCATCTGCGCCAGATACGTGGCGCGTTGCGCACAGCGCAAAGAATCTGAAGCGTTGCTTCATTTATTAAATTTTAAATTTTCAAAGCAAAGCTTTGCTCTGATTGGAGAAAGATAAAGCGTTGCTTCATCTCCCACCTTAGAATTTGAACAGAGCTTTGCTCTGATTGGGGTAAACAAATGCCCCCCCACCGTTGCGCTTACGTGGCCTCCAAACGCAAGCGCAACGGTGGCAGAATCCCAACCGTTGCGGCAGCTTTTGGAAGTTGAAGAGGCATTTGATGCCTATAAATAGGACCTTTGGTCCCTCACAGATGATCATCATCTCCAAAAATTTTATTTTCAGAACCTTAGAGCCCTGCTTTTGTTTTTTAAGAACTCTTAGATTTTCTTTAAAAGGAACTATTTAGGTAAGAATTAGTCCTGAATTAAATCAATTTTAATTAATAGAGCTTTGCTCTCATAGACCTTTGATCTAAAGAAACCCTTCTGGGGTTTCACCAAATAGAGCTTTGCTCTCAGGAATCTGTTTTAGGGTTTCTCAACCCATGAACAGAAACTTGCATCTTTGGCAAAACATAGATCCCTTTGATCTAAAAGAACTCTTAAGAGTGTTTCATTGATCATAGAGTTTGAAGATAGCATTTTATTCTTCAGTGCATTATATCGTTTTTCTTAATCAGTCTTTCTGATAATTCTGTTGATCCTTTTTCACAGGACCAATGAACGCCCACATGTATGCCCTTAACGAGATCATCTCGTATGGGGACATCCGCCGACTTGGCCGCTCTCAAAATCGGGAGTTCACAAACGAGGAGTGCGCTGAAATAATGAGTCGCTTCGACGCGTATGATGGTCCACTGCTCCCCCCGACGTTCCTCCCTCCTTAAGCTTATCGTGGGAGCCATCTAGGAAGCGCTTCCCCTCTTCTGTTCCGGCGTGCCGCTTAGGACGTTGGATGCTGCTGAGGACAAGGTGCACTCGGTGTACCTGTTGAACTTTATCTCGAAGAGACGGCGAGACAGTCTTATCGATCTCTTGCACGAGGTCTTTCAACAGTCCGCCATACTTGCCGCTTATCGGAGGGTGGAAGACATCAGGGGGGACCCTGACGCTTGTGCTCGCGAAAGAAAGCATACTAGGATGGTCCTCGAGGCCTGGAAAGTCATAGATAGGGTTGCTTTCGAGTTCCTCAATACATGTCCTGGGTTCGAGGTTATTCCTTTGTGATAATGTTTTTCGTTTATTGCTTCTATGATTGTAAGAACTATTGGCCATATTAATGGAAAAAATTTATCCCAACTTGTCTTTATTTTTCATTCTGAGTCTTTTGCTTGTGTATGAATGAGTGTGTCTCGAACGCTTGATCAAACGTAAATCGGATGCTCCTTCTGTAGTTTTCTTCTTTCTCTTATTATCGGCATGCTATCTTGGTAAACATGGTTGACAGATAATAGAGTAGGCATCTTGACTTTCTTAAGAAATAGCGATGGCTTAGGCCGCAGGTTTAGATCTGCTGCCTAAGACTTTTCAACTCTATAAACCGTGAGGGTCTCATAGAGATTCTTCTCCCTACGGATCGAGAGGATCTCGTAGGTGGGTTTTCTCCTTAGGAATCGTGAGGATTCCTAAGTGTGGTTTTCTCTTATAAGTCGTAAGGATCCTATAAGAGAATTTTCCCTCTTACGAGTCGAGAGGATTCGTAAGCGGTTGTTTCCCTCCTTGTCGAAACTCGACTTTGGAGAGTGAGACCCATGAATAGTATGCAAGAAACCATTTTGGATTGACTTGCAGGGTCCCATTGTTCAGGAAGAAAGTTTTTTTTGTAGTCCCTGCTGCCTGAGGCTTCATCTTGCAAGTTGAGACGAATCGGGAATTTTCTCGCGGAGACGCTGGTCTCTCTGCGAGCCGACGCGAATCAGGAGGCTCTCGTCAAGGAGTGTTTGTATCCGTGAGTCGAGGAATTTGCTAGGGATTATTTGTTTCCCAAGCGCCAAGGATTATTTGTTTCCTTGGGGTTTGAAACGAGTCGAGAATTTCCCACGGAGGCACTGGTGGCTCTGCGAGTCGACGCGGATCAGGAGGCTCTCATCAAGGAGTGTTTGTATCCGTGAGTCGAGGAGTTTGCTAGGGATTATTTGTTTCCCAAGCGCCAAGGATTATTTGTTTCCTTGGGGTTTGAAACGAGTCGAGGATTTCCCACGGAGGCACTGGTGGCTCTGCGAGTCGACGCGGATCAGGAGGCTCTCGTCAAGGAGTGTTTGTATCCGTGAGTCGAGGAGTTTGCTAGGGATTATTTGTTTCCCAAGCGCCAAGGATTATTTGTTTCCTTGAGGTTTGAAACGAGTCGAGGATTTCCTACGGAGGCACTGGTGGCTCTGTGAGTCGACGCGGATCGGAGGCTCTCGTCAAGGAGTGTTTGTATCCGTGAGTTGAGGAATTTGCTAAGGATTATTTGTTTCCCAAGCGCCAAGAATTGTTTGTTTCCTTGGGGTTTGAAACGAGTCGAGAATTTCCCACGGAGGCACTGGTGGCTCTGCGAGTCGACGCGGATCAGGAGGCTCTCGTCAAGGAGTGTTTGTATCCATGAGTCGAGGAATTTGCTAGGGATTATTTGTTTCCCAAGCGCCAAGGATTATTTGTTTCCTTGGGGTTTGAAACGAGTCGAGGATTTCCCACGGAGGCATTGGTGGCTCTGCGAGTCGACGTGGATCAGGAGGCTCTCGTCAAGGAGTGTTTGTATCCGTGAGTCGAGGAGTTTGCTAGGGATTATTTGTTTCCCAAGTGCCAAGGATTATTTGTTTCCTTGGGGTTTGAAACGAGTCAAGAATTTCCTACGGAGGCATTGGTGGCTCTGCGAGTGGACGCGGATCAGGAGGCTCTCGTCAAGGAGTGTTTGTATCCATGAGTCGAGGAGTTTGCTAGGGATTATTTGTTTCCCAAGCGCCAAGGATTATTTATTTCCTTGGGGTTTGAAACGAGTCGAGAATTTCCCACGGAGGCACTGGTGGCTCTGCGAGTCGACGCGAATCAGGAGGCTCTCGTCATGGAGTGTTTGTATCTGTGAGTCGAGGAATTTGCTAGGGATTATTTGTTTCCCAAGTGCCATGGATTATTTGTTTCCTTGGGGTTTGAAACGAGTCGAGGATTTCCCACGGAGGCACTGGTGGCTCTGCGAGTCGACGCGGATCAGGAGGCTCTCGTCAAGGAGTGTTTGTATCCATGAGTCGAGGAATTTGCTAGGGATTATTTGTTTCCCAAGCGCCAAGGATTATTTGTTTCCTTGGGGTTTGAAACGAGTCGAGAATTTCCCACGGAGGCACTGGTGGCTCTGCGAGTCGACGCGGATCAGGAGGCTCTCATAAAGGAGTGTTTGTATCCGTGAGTCGAGGAGTTTGCTAGGGATTATTTGTTTCCCAAGCGCCAAGGATTATTTGTTTCCTTGGGGTTTGAAACGAGTCAAGGATTTCCCACGGAGGCACTGGTGGCTCTGCGAGTCGACGCGGATCAGGAGGCTCTCGTCAAGGAGTGTTTGTATCCGTGAGTCGAGGAGTTTGCTGAAGATACTGGTTTCTTCGGAGTTGAACTGGACCGTCGAGATTTGGCTTCGTCTTCTGGCAGAGCCTGTTGGGAAAGTATGGTTCCCTCTTTGTTTACGCCCTTGGATTGTATACAGGGATCGATGTGATCTTAACTGTAGGGCCAAAGTTTTATCATCATTTTTTTTTGTTTTATCTCCGCGATGCTCTATCATTTCAGCTTTTATATCGCGAAGGTCGCGATTGCCCAATCATTTCGGCTATTTTATTTTTTTTATTTTTACTCGCTACTTTTTATTGCGAGTTGCCCAATCATTTCGGCTATTTTGCATGCATACATTTTCACTTGCTGCTTTTTATTGCAAGTTGCCCTATCATTTCGGCTATTTCGTATGCATGTGCGGCCTATTGGCTTTTCGCTGTAATCCGATTTCGGCATCAGCATCGTTACAACTGGGATATTATCAGGAGCGAATCATCATCTGCCTCCGTCGATGTCGAACAAAGGTGCCTTGTGAACAGGGTTAAGGTCCTGTCGACTAAGGCTTTTGACTTCATGAGCCGTAAGGGTTTCACGAAGTTATTTCTCCCTACAAGTCGTGAGGATCTTGTAGGTGTATTTTCTCCTTAAGAATTGTGAGGATTCCTAAGTGTATGTTCATCTGTAAGTCGTAAGGATCCTACAGTATGGTTTTCTTCTAGCAAGTCGAGAGGACTTACAAGGGTCGTGCAAACATATCCCCAGTCACGGATGGATCTTGGTTGGGAAAATGTTTATTCGCGCCCGTGGATTGTATACAAGGGTCAGTATTGAGCCATTTGTAGGGCAGTATTGAAGGTTGTAGGGGTTGCTTAAGCACAGGTTTAGGTCTCTGTAACTTAAGACTTTCAACTCTTAAGAGCCGTGAAGGTCCCATTAGAGAGTTCTCCTTACGAGTCGTGAGGATCTCGCAAGTGTATTTTCTCCTTAGGAATCGTGGGGATCCCTAAGTGTATTGCACCCTTGTGAGTCGTAAGAATCTCACGCAGGTGGTTTCTCCTTACAAGGTCGAGAGGACCCTATAAGTGTCCTTTAACGAGGTTGCGCCCTTTCAGGTTTTCACAAACACTCGCCGGTAGTCTTACTGTTTTTACTCACGGAGCCTTTTCGGGTTTTCATCCGTGCCCATTTTGCTTATGGACATACCGTTTTTTTTATTCTTTTTATTCTCTTTTTCTCTTTTTTTTTACGAGGTCGCGCCCTTTCGGGTTTTCACGAACACTCGCCGGTAGCCCTGCTGTTTTTATTCACGGAGCCCTTTCGGGTTTTCATCCGTGCCCATTTTGCTTATGGACATACCGTTTTTTTTATTTTCTTTTTCTCTTTTTTTTATTTACGAGGTCGCGCCCTTTCGGGTTTTCACGAACACTCGCCGGTAGCCCTGCTGTTTTTACTCACGGAGCCCTTTCGGGTTTTCATCCGTGCCCTTTTTGCTTATGGACATACCGTTTTTATTTATTATATATATATATATTTTTTTTGTCTTGTCAGCCTAAGGATGCTGCGATATTAGTTTATAGACGTTTCGGTCTGCTATTAGTTTAAGGACATTTCGGTCCGACTTTGAGAAGACTGGCTACTGCTGATAGAGTTTGAGCTTAGGAAGATAGCGAGCGGACATAGTCGTCGTCATCTACCATTGACCTAGGCTGTGGCTCATTAAGCATAGTATTTCTTTAGGAAGCGACCGTTTATTGGCCTGAAAGGCCTTTCACCGTGTATGTCCATGAGTAGATAGGCCCCACCCTGGTAGACCTTATCTATGATGTATGGGCCTTCATAGTTCGGCTCGAATTTTCCTAGCTTGGCGCGATTAGGAATCATAGGCCTTTTGACCACTAGCACAAGTTCGCCTTGGCGGAATATCCTCGGTCGGGTCAATCTCTCATATGAGCGCGTCATCTTTGCTTTATAAGCTTCCAGATTTTGCTGTGCTGTGAGCTGGGTTTCGTCAAGGGCGTCAAGCTCCTCAAGCCGAAGGTGAGTATTTTCTTCGTCCGTCAGCTCGTAGTGGACTGCCACTCGTAGAGAGGGTAACTCTATCTCGAGGGGGAGTACTGCTTCCGTCCCAAATACCAACGCGTACGGCGTCGTGTTTGTGGCCGTTTTAAATGTAGTTCGATACGCCCAAAGGGCCTCTTGCAGTTTCTCATGCCAGTCTTTCTTATTTTGAGACACCGTCTTTTTCATGATTTTCGTCAAGGTCTTGTTGAAGGCCTCGGCTAGACCGTTAGCTCGCGGATTATAAACCGAGGAATATCTCCAGTCTATATTGTGCTGTTGTGCAAAGCGACTGATCTTGTGGCTTCTGTAAGCTGGCCCGTTATCGGAGATGATCCGTCGCGGCGTTCCAAACCGACATATGACGTGCGTCTTGAAGAAGTAGAGGATATTTTCCGTCTTTACTTCCCTCAGCGGTACTGCCTCTGCCCATTTGGAGAAGTAGTCAGTCGTTACCAGGATGAAACGATGTCCCCTAGACGATGCTGGTTCAATGGGGCCGACTATGTCAGTCCCCCACATTTCGAATGTCCAGCTAGCCACCGTTGGATGTAGTGGGTTTGGATGCTGGTGGATGAAGTCCCCATGAATTTGGCATGAGTGGCATTGCTTCGCATATTCGAGGCAGTCCTGAATCATCGTGGGCCAGTAGTATCCCATCCGTTTTATCTTCAACTTCATCTTCGGGACTGCTTAGTGAGAACCGCAGAGTCCGTCGTGAACTTCCTGGACGACCCTTTTCGCTTCGTCAGGTCCTAAGCATCTCAGCCACAGAGAATCAAATGACCTCTTGTACAGAGTATCGTTGACGAAGGCGAAAGACAGAGCTCGTTTCATGAGCTGATGTCTTGCGGACGCTTCTTCGGACATTCGGTGGGATTTAAAGTAATCTATGAAGACTTCCCTCCAATCCTCGGTATTTTCCCAATCTTTTACTTGCACGGTTGTCTGCTCGTTCACTCCCTTTTCTTCAGATAATTCCGGAGATATTTCTGCTGGGGCAAGCACTCGACGGCTTTGTACCACGATTCTAACGTCATCGAGGTTCTCGTCAGCCAGTTCTTTAGCAAGCTTGGCCAACACGTCTGCTTTGCTATTTTCCGCACGCAGTATGTTCTCCAAAGTGTATGAGGGGATTTGGGTCAACAGCTGTTGCACTTTTTCACCGTATTTCACCAACTCCGGTTTGCACGTTTGGTAGTCGCCGTTTACTTAACTAACGACCAGTTGAGAATCCCCGTATATGAGGAGATTTTCAATTCCCATGTTGATGGCGATCTCGAGGCCTGCTATCAGAGCTTCGTATTCGGCTTCATTGTTTGTCCTCGGCTCTGTTAAGGAGAAAGCGAAGCGCATTATCCCTCCTTGTGGAGTCACGAAGATGAGGCCTACCCCCGATTTGATTATAGGGGTACTTTGTTTGCGCTTTTTCATAGAAGATGCTCCATCGAAATAAAGTTCCCATCGGGTATCACCACCGTCGATCGCATAAAACGCATGTTCGTCTGGAAGATAGCAATTTAGAGGAGAATCGGCGGGTATGGGATGCTCAGCGAAGAAGTCGGCGATGGCCTGGCCTTTCACTGCCTTGAGAGGTTGATATGTTATCGAGAACTCCATCAAGAGCAGAGCCCATTTAGTGAGTCGACCTGTCAATATGGCCTTTGACATTAGATATTTGAGAGGGTCCACCTTCGAAATGAGACGGACCTTATGCGCCAACGCATAGTGCCTGAGCTTTGTTATCGCGAAGATCAACGCCAGGCAGTGTTTTTCAATGGGGGAGTAGTTGCTTTCTGCCCCCAGTAGAACTCGACTTAAGTAGTAGAGTGCTCTTTCCTTCCCTTGATCGTTCTCTTGTGCCCATAATGCGCCTAAGGAACCTTCGAGGGCGGTCGTGTAAAGAATGAGAGGCTTTCCCTTAACTGGAGCAGCCAATACTGGAGGGTTCTGCAGGTACTGCTTGATCTCGTCCAGTGCGCCTTGGCATTTGTGATCCCAGACAAATGGGATTCCCTTCTTCATCAGGTGGTTGTAGGGACGACACTTGCCTGAAAGATTGGCTGTAAATCGCCGTATGTATGCGAGCTTCCCTTGGAGAGATCGCAACTGTTTGAGAGTTCTCGGCGGAGGCATTTCCATGATCGCTTTGATCTTTGACGGATCTATTTCAATACCTCGGTGTCGAACAATGAATCCCGGGAATTTGCCTGAGGAAACTCCGAATGCACACTTGAGCGGGTTCATCTTCAAGTTGTATTGCCGAAGGCGTTGAAATACGTTCTTCAAATGTTCGAGATGTTCCTCGTATGATTTGCTTTTAACCACGAGATCGTCGATATAGCATTCGACGATTTCGTGTATAAGGTCATCGAAGATCTTTGTCATGGCCCTTTGATAAGTGGCACCGGCATTCTTTAAACCGAAGGGCATCACCTTGTAACAAAATATTCCCAAAGGGGTCCTGAAGGCTGTGTGCTTCTGGTCTTCTGGATGCATTTTTATCTGATTATACCCTGATAAGCCATCCATGAAGGAGAAAACCTCATGAGTGGATGTATTGTCTATCATCAGTTCGGTGACTGGCACCGGGAAATCGTCCTTTGGGCAGGCTTTATTGAGATCCCGAAAATCCACGCATATGCGCACTGTCCCATTTTTCTTCATTACCGGGATGATGTTGGCGATCCATTCAGGGTATTGAACTTCTTGGATGAAGCCAGAGTCGATCAGCTTCTTGACTTCGGCGTTGATGCTTATCTCAAGCTCGAGACGCATTCTTCTCGGCGCTTGTTTGACTGGCTTGACGTCCGGAGATATCGCCAATCTGTGCACAGCAATTTCTGGATCTAATCCCGGCATTTCGGAGTAGTTCCATGCGAAGCAATCTCTATGCTGTAGAAGCACATCCTTTAACGCGGCTACCCTTTCTTCAGATAGTAACTCGCTGATGAATGTCGGTCGCGGGTCATTTGCCGTTCCCAACTCAATTTTCTTAAGGTTATCTACAGTGGTATGGATTCCATCTTCCAGCTCTTTTGGCGCTGGTGGGAATTCTGAGATTATCTCGTCGCTGCCGTTTTCGAAGCACCAGAGAAGGTCATCCATGTTCTCGGGCTCTTCTTTTGACATCGTTATCACGTGACAAGTGCGGATTCGCTTCCAATCCCAATGTGGAACTGGTTCTTCTTTCATGGCCTTGGGTTCGTGCTTTTGTGGCGGTGCTACCCTCCAGTTGTCGGACAGAGCGAACTTGCCAAGCTGATACTGATCTTCGACCCAATTCTTAAAGGTGAAGCAGTCTTCGAGAGGGTGCCCTATCACTCGGTGATAAGAGCAATAGTCTGGGTGTGAGATTTCGCCTGCTCGTTCGGGGTTTTTGGACTCCGGCAGTGTAAGCATTTGATACTTTAGAGCAAGATCAAGTATCTTCTTCGTCCTGTCCCGAGGAAACGAGTATGCTCAACCCATTTTCTTCATGAGGGATAGATCAATAATGCTCGACGCCCGTTTGCACGGCCTCTTAGCCCTGCTTTGTTGTTGTTGAGCGCCTTTTTGGCCTTTCGACTTATTTCTGTTTTTGTGCCGAGCCTTCTTTATAACAGGTTGACAAGGAGCGGCATTTTCATCCTTCATGGCCTGTTGGAGGAGGCGTTGCGTCTTGGCCTTCTCGTAGATAGCCATCTCGCGGTTGTGATCCTCTCGGACTTTTTGACCCGCTTCCCTTATAAGTTTGTCCATTTGTTCTTCGAACGACGGACTGGGCTCCTTTGCATTTGGAACTTTCACTGGCTTAGGATTAGCGTCCTCCCATTGAGCATCCGCTTCTTCATCGAAGTCATACATGACATAGCAGCTGTTTAGTAGCTCTCGTTTCTTTGACAGGATGTATCCAAGTCCTTTTGTCTCCATTCTCCCATTAGACAGTTTGCGTTGTATCCCGGAAACGTTCCAGACTTTGTCATAAAACTTGGCTTTTCGAACGGTCTGTTTGAAGATATCCCCTGGCGTTTCAGCAGCTTCTTCAAACCCTCTGTATAATATCTGGGAAGACGGATAGGCTGAAGCCTGTCAAGCGTATGATCCGCGCCATGCCAGATTTCTTTTTCCACCTTAGTTTCTTCAGAGCGGTAGAACAGAATTGCTTTCTCGCTTTCTCGCCTGGGAGGAATATAGAACGTTTGCAGCTCTTCTACATTGTAAATATTAAGCGCATCCAGTTCTTTATGGTGTTCAAGCGGCACCATGGCGACTTGCAGACTTTGCTCTTCATCAGCGAACATTTGTATTGAAGGTCGAGCAGAGAATACAGTATGGATCTCATCTTCCGAGTCGCTACCAAAGATCAACGTAGGGGCGGATGGTCCTGGCTTGTTGTGTTGGGGCAGACCCGAATACACTATCTCCTCTTCCTCCTCGGTATCACTGCCGAAGACAGGGATGGTGGCATTAGCTTTATTCTCCGGCTTGTGACACTTCTCCGTATCTTCGAAATCTGGTAAGAAGTATTTGGCATCTTCGTATTTGCGGACCTCATTCACAGAGAACGAGTTCAGTTCTCCCGTCACGGTATACTCGAAACCATCCTTAAAATACTTCATACACTGATGTTGTGTAGAAGGGATGATGTTGTACTCGTGTAACCATGGTCGGCCGAGCAAAACGTTGTAGCATGTCTTAGCGTCTATGACGTGGAACTTAATGTCCGTGACGAGCTGCCCGAAGCGTAGCGTCAGTATCACAGACCCAAGAGTTCTTGATGACTGGGAGTCAAACCCGGAGATGGTGATCTTGTCATGAGCAAGGTGCTGGACGCTCATGCAGATTTCTTTTAACACCCGAACATTGAGGAGGTTAACTGAGGATCCATTGTCGATCAGGATTTTGCCTATCTTTATATCGTGGCAGTATCCTGAGACATAAAGGGGGCGATTATGCTCGCACGTCCCAAGGAGAAGGTCCTCGTCGCCGAAAGTGACATCGGCCGTGTGCACTTCCTCCAATTCATCCTTCATCTTTTCCTCGGCCAGGCATGCTTGGAATTGTTCCGGCTATTGGAGTGCCTTAATTAACGAATCTCTCGCCTCCTTTGATAGCAAAAGAGTGTCAAGAATGCTGAGCTGTGAGGGCAGCTTCCTCAGATGTGCTAAGACGTTTTAATCCACCTTATTCTTCTTTGGCGGGTCTTTGGCAGCTAGCTCTTCCACCACTTGGTCATCTAAGATGATATCTTCAGAGACAATCTCTTTCCCTTTATCTTTTTTGTTTAAGGGTCCGAGGTTCTTTTCAGGCAGCGTCCGATTCCGCAGCCGGATATTTTCGCAGAACTTCGGCTCTTCTTCTTTTCCCGAAGTGGACTCTTTAAAGAGAGGGGCAAGTTCCAGCTCCTCATCAGAATCGCTCCTGAATGTAGGCACTTGTGACCCGCTGGTGTTAACCATGCGACAATCGCCGGTAGTTCTTTCAAGCCCTTCGGTCTTATTTCTTCGCTCCCGACGAGTTTTACGCTTTTCCCGCTTAAAGCGTTGTCGATGAGAAACATATCTTTGCCACCATCTATCGAAAGCTTTGCACTCTTGAGTGGGGTGCGAAATCTTTTGATGATATAAGCAATAGGATGGGTGCGTTTCCATTTCACCAGTGATGTTCCCTTCAGAGGATGGTAGCTTCATGCCCATTGATATAGCTTTAGCAAACTTTTTCCTTATCTTGAATGGGCTTTTGTCGGTAGCGGAGGTGTTTAGCTCCAATGGGATCGTCTCAGCTCCTTTATCAAGTCGCTGGCGCTTGGCCCTTTCAAATATAGCCGCTTCGCGCTCCCGATCTGCTTTACTTTTCAACCAAGCTTCATTAAGGAACGCGTCAATCATTTCATCTGATAGCTCCGGAAATTTTGGTTCAAGATCTTCCCCCAGCGCTTCGGTGCAAGGAGTCTCCTCATCGTTCATGATCGAATGGGAAATCATATGACAGCTCGCCACATATTCCTCGGATTCATCCGATGAACTTTCTCCCTCATCTTCTTCTTGAAAGACGTGATTGAGGAACTCTTGGAGCGTAATAGGAGTCCATGCCTTTTGGTTGTATTCATCCAGCGCGTCAATTTGCTTTTGTAAGTCCGTGCGTTTGTCGCCAGGCTTCACGGGCTTCTTAGATTTCTTCTTCTTCTTTTTCAAAGATTTTGACGGTTGGTTGCGAGTGTTTGAGCCACCGCCATCGGTCTTTGGAGTTGTACGTGGCTTCAACATCCCCTCAACGACCTGCGGTTCCAACGGGTTCTTCCACTTGATTGCTGGACATGTCTGAAGATCGTTTAGCATCCTCTTTGTCTTGGCTGATAATACAACCTCCCAAGGAGCTTCTTCAATGACGGAGCATGTTGCCCCCGGCGTATTCGTCCCCTTAGAGGTGTGGGGCTGCGGGGGATTCACCTTCCATTTGTCAGATAACGCGAACTTGCCCTGTCGGTACTGGTTTTCAAGTCAATTCTTGAAAACGTAGCAATCTTCGATCGGATGGCCTAGTACTCGATGATAAGGACAGTAGTTGGGCTCGTTGACGTCACTTGGTTGCAACGGACGTTTTGGATCCGGCAGATTTATCAGTCTGTTGCGCAGCGCCAGCTCGAATAACCTCCTCGTTTTATCGCGGGGAAAGGAATAAGGACGTCCCATCCTATCCTTAAGGGGTACGTACGGACGCATATTATTTTGACGAGCAACCGGCTTCGAGTCGCTCGGTTGTTGTTGAGCATTAGCGACGACGATCGCTTTTCCCTTCCCTTTGTCATTTTGGGAGTCCGGCCTTGGAAGAGGGGGTTTATGGCCCATTTGATCCATTTGCGCTAGTTTGTCAATCAAGACCTGGAAGGTAATTGGCTTGAAAAACATCATAAATTGTGAGATGGTTGCTTGCGGATCAAGGGTTCCCACAAACATACCCACCGCGGGAGCTTCTTCAATGCGCTGCTCACACTTTGACCATAAGTTCCGCCATCGTATAGCGTACTGAACCCACGTCTCGCCGGGTTTTACCCTGGCGTTAATCAATGCCGTCATCGGGGTACGTTCACTGGCACTTGCAAAACGTTGAGTAAACAGCAGCTCTATCTCCGTGAAGGTTTTAATAGAGTCGTTCGGAAGTTCAGAGTACCACTCGAACGCCGTATCTGATAAGCTTCCAACAAACTGGCAAAGCAACAGCTTGTCGTCACCGCCGGTGTTGCCACAAAGTGCCCTGAACTGGGCAACATGCTGATGAGGATTGCCCGTCCCCTTGTAGACATGGAACTTGGGAATTGTATAACCTGGCGGGTACTTGATTTGATCGTACCAACTTGGATATGGCCGTCCCGTTTTTACGACCTGGCCGGCTGCTTCGGTCGCATGATGAACCCGTATTTGTTGGGCGATGTACTCGTCCAAATCAGCTTTGGAGATTGCATCCTCTTTAGCTGTTGATAGGGCTGGCGGAGGATTTGATGTCTCTCCCCTATCGTCTCCAAGGACGATCGGGGGCTCTTCAGCCGGAGGATCTTGTTGTATCATCATCCCTATCATGTCTTGGAGGAGGAGGCCCATACGCTGTATGTTGGCTGCTTGTTCAGCAGCCTCTTTGTCCTTCTTCTCCAATATCCGACGAAGGAATTCAGCGTCGGTTTCTTCCTCCTGACGTTCGTCCGAGGACGTTTCAGGGCTTTCTTTCGGCCCTGTAAGTGCGGCCATAGCGTTCATCATTTCTTGGAGCTTCTGTTGCTACTCCTGCGCCTTGGTCACTGATCGCGTAAGCGGTCGATGACCCGTAGATATGCGACTGTCCTCTTTACCAGACGCAACATAGACGGTGTGAACTATCATGCCCCCTGACTTAGGGCGTTTGAGTTCATCATCTCTGATATCTGTCGCCGACGCGGGGGTTTTCTCCGGCCTTCCTCTTTTGTAGGCCGTTAAAGTAGAGGGGGCCGTTGCAGTGGGCACCCCAGCGATTGTTGTCCTCTGCTGTTTAATAGGGCGGTCTTTTTCTTTTTGCACCTTCACATTTTTCTGTTGACGAGAGTGATCTGGGTCAATCACGGAGTCTTGAACCCTCCGCCAAACCTTGTTTATTTTTTAGGATAGCCGTTGAGGGGGCTGTTCCTGCTTCGTTTCCAGAACTCTCTCTGCAGGTGGAGGAGATCTTTTCAATGTAGCGGTTGGAGAGTTCTTCCGTACCCCCCTCAGCAATTCAAAACTGTTCCCAGTTGGAACAGCAGTGTTGACTTCCACTACTGGAGCCGGTGGAGTTAGCCCTGAGGGGGAGTTGCCCCCTGCCTTCCTCACTCGTCGCCAATGGCGACGTCGAGCATGATGAGCCATTGGGACTGGCTCAGAGATAGAGATAGCTTCTTTTTGCCCCCTGTCTGAATGAGGCGCCGCCGGTGTTAACCTCTTAAAGACTGAAGTTGTCTTTTGAGGGGTGATATTCAACCTGTTGAAGACGGATCCTCGGGCAGGGGCAGGGGCAGGAATCGTCAGTTTTGAAAAGACTGACTCTTTGACAGGGGAAGCCGCCTTGACGACTTCTGGAGCAGCAGTTATTGCCTTCCTTGGGACAGCTAATTTAGAGTTCTGATTTAGCCTGGTGAAAACAGAGGTTGTCGGTTTGGTAGTGGGCGACCTGTTGACAGGGGTCGTCGTAGCAGCGAGCCGGTCGAAGACCGACTTCTTGTTCACTTCCGGTGCAGGTATTGGCGGAGATAAGCTTGTAGGTAGGATCATGGTCCCGAAGAACAGGCCAGTGGTGGCTTGGGTCACCCGGTCTACTGGCAGAGTGAGGAAGGAAGCCGCTTGGGGCCCATATGCTACACCTCCCGGTGAGGTGGAGCGTCCGTTGCAGTGGCATTTCGAGCAGTTGGTGCAGTTAAAAGCCATTGAATCTTGAGTTCTGCGCCAGGAAAAAGAACAAATCTTAGTAACTTGAAATCCGAAGGCAACCATTAACAAACCGCGATTGGTTCGCGAAGACGACACATGAAGTGTGGAGTGGAAAGAGGAAAAGGTCCCACCGGGCATGCCAGAATCTGTTTTCCCTACGAACGGCGACCGACGACGTGAGGGCGTCTAAGCCTGAGATTCGGGGCAGATGCTATATGGTTTTATCCGTCTACCTCTCCGAAGATGCCAAGTTGATTTATGGCACCATGTATCGGAGGTTTAGACGGATGCGGCCAATGTAGCAGACTTCGTCAGATTCTCCCTCGCTAGAGGGGTTTTTGATTGTGGGGACGCTCTTCCCTGCAGGCGTAAGCCCCTATAGTTAATTACGCTACCGCATCGCGGTAGCCACTTTCTCCTTCTCCAGAATTTCACTTCGTGTCGTGTGTGTTTGTTTTGTCTGTGGTTGCCCGTGGATTGTATACGGAGACTGAGTAATGCCGTCGTCCGTAGGACGTGGATTAGTCCAAATCCGTATTCACTTAGATTTGGGTTTGGTGTTTTTAGTTTAAGGATACGTTAACCGTATTGCGGCTAAGATCAACTTAAATGTTCGTTAAGGATACGTCAGTCTTATTTGAGACTGAGATCAACTTAACGTGATAATTCATTTAATATCTGGCCATCGGGACTCGTCACCTCTCTAACGTCGTTGAAGGATTACAACGGCAGATGTCAGAGGAGTTCAGAGATGTACCCTTGAACCAAGGTTGATTTGGAGTTTTATAGTCCATTTGAATGTTTAAGGATACGTTAGCCGTGTTTGAGGGCTAAGATCAACTTAAACGGGATCGTTTAGATCCGGCAAAAGAGCATTTGGAGGCTCTATTGTTCCAGTTTAGGGACGTAGTAGTCCATAGGTAGTTTAGGGACATTGCGTTCCATGCTCCAGTTTAGGGACGTGGTGGTCCATATTTCAGTTTAGGGACGTTTCGGTCCATGTTCCAGTTTAGGGACGTTTCGGTCCAATATTAGTTTAGGGACGTTTAGGTCCAATATTAGTTTAGGGACGTTTCGGTCCACGAGTTTAAGGACCCCGCAGTCCATATTCATGTGTGGTCGTTGGGACACGTCGCCTCTCTGACGTCGTTGAAGGATTACAACGACAGGTGTCAGAGGAGCTCGGAGATGTACCCTCGAGCCGGATATAAATTGATTTAAAGGAGCAATCTTGCTCAGTCAATTTAATTTGAGGACTTACGGCCAAAATTGGACTAAATCTAGTTGAAAATGTTCGACATTTTATTTGCTTTTGCATTGCATTTTTATTTGGGCTCTGCCCATAAAGGATGCAGAGCATCAATTTGTTTGGGCTCTGTCTTTTATTGCTTTGTAATTTAATTTGGCCTGTTAGGTCTTTTTGACTTGGGCCTGGCCCTTTAGCAAATGCATTGCATTTTCATGCGCTTTGCGCCAATCAGAGAGCGCAAGCGCTTGTGATGACGACACGTGTCATGCAAGCGCAGTGCGCTGCGCTAGTGCGCTGCGCTTGCGCTGCTGACACGTGGCGCCCTCTGGTGAGTTGCGCCAATCACAGAGAGCAAAGCTCTATCTTAAAGCGCATGGCATAAGTGGTTCAGATGCTGACATGTGGCGCTCTCCCTAGAGCGCAACAGCACGGTTTACAAGTGCAAAGCACTAAGAATCTTTTAGATTCAAGAATAGAAGTGCAAAGCACTATTTGATTTCTTGATCTGGTTTAGATCAAAGAAAAACAAGTTTTTCTTTTCATTTCAAGAACCAGAGGTTCATAAAAGTGCAAAGCACTGTTTATTATATGAAGATCATTGATCTGGTTTTTAGATCAAGGTTTTATTAAAAAAAGATTTCTTCTCTCTCGTGAAAGTTTTTTACCTTTTCCTTTGGAATTTTCTCAGAGTTCTCTCTCTGTTTGAAGCTCTTGACTTTTTTCACGAAAAAAATGTTCCTCCTCTTTGAATTGAGGCTTGGGGTCCTTTTTATAGTGCGCATAAATTAGTTAGATTTGTTAAAGAGATCTTTCTCTGAGTGATTTGGGGAATTTTCCCCACCGTTGGATCTTTGATCCAAGAACTTCTGTTTTACAGAAGAAAATCTTCTTGTTTTAAAAAGAACAGAAAAGATTTCTTTAGAATTTTAATTCTGTTTGGCGCAGATGCCCCAGCGCGTGACACGTGTCACGCAGCGCACAGCGCAGCGCATCTGCGCTGACACGTGTCGTGCAACGCACAGCGCAGCGGAACTGCGCAAGCATATCTGCGCTGACACGTGTCGTGCAGCGCAACTGCGCTAGCGCATCTGCGCTGACATGTGTCGCGCAGCGCACAGCGCAGCGCAACTGCGCTAGCGCAACTGCGCTGACACGTGTCTCGCAGCGCACAGCGCAGCGCAACTGAAGCGTTGCTTCCTTTAATTTTACTTAAAATAGAGCTTTGCTCTGATTGGGTGCGCTGTTTTGGGCGCTGCGCTGATGCATCTGCGCCAGACACGTGGCGCGTTGCGCACAGCGTAAAGAATCTGAAGCGTTGCTTCATTTATTAAAGTTTAAATTTTCAAAGCAAAGCTTTGCTCTGATTGGGGGAAGATGAAGCGTTGCTTCATCTCCCGCCTTGGAATTTGAACAGAGCTTTGCTCTGATTGGGGTAAACAAACCCTAGCAAGCCTTTATTTCAATTTAATCTCATTCTTAGATTGTAAAACAAAACCTACCAAAGTTAGGACTTAACTCGTTAGAACATAAAGAAAGGAACACCATTTCCCTGTGGATCGACCCGTACTCAACCGGCTAGCTACCAAGCGACACCGTCTTGATTGCGGTATTCTTAAATTTAGAACGCTTACAAAACAGCAACCAATCAGTACCCCCTTAGGGATGAGGCACAGGAGGATGCCCCTGGAAGTGCTGCAAGGGAAGAGGCCCCTGGTGGGAGCGTTGGGGATAAGTCAGCCGTCCCGGCCACCGGCGGCGAGGCTCCCGCTGTGGGCGCCGACCTTAAAGATGCTACCCCAGTTGTCACAGTGGAAGTGCAGCTCATTGATGTCCTCCCCGGCCTCGAGGCATGAACTTCCTCGCCTTCTTATTTTCTTTGCACTAAAATTTTGTAAGTCTTCGGGCGTTTTTGTAAGGCTGGGGAGCCCATAATACCTCTGTAAAGACTTCCGACTTTTATGAATAAAAAATCTTTTTGCACTGTTCTTTACGTGCGCGTTTTCCCTTTGTTTGTGGTAAACATTTTATTTGCGCAGTACTGCTTTTATGTTAGATCGGTTTTTCGTCTAGCGATCGCACGTCGAGTTGAATTCGACCATTTGCCAAGTGTGCAAAGATCGGTGAAAGGTCGGTATCTCCATGACCCCGAAGTCGAGGTAGAGATCGCTTAGTAAGACGTGGAGGAAGTTGAGCAGTGAAGCTGCTTGGTGGCTTCTTGACGAGGGCTTTAATCCTTAGCGTCGGTGGGTAGTGAACTGCCAGCCATGGATAGACCGAGCATGGTAGATGCTCGGTGGCCTCTTGATGAGGGCTTTGATCCTTCGCATCGTGGGGTAAGAAATTACCAGCCAAGGATGGACCGAGCAGTGAAGCTGCTCGGTGGCCTCTTGATGAGGGCTTTGATCCTTGGCATCGGTGGGTAGTGAACTACCAGCCATGAATGGACCGAGCAGGGTTGCTGCTCGGTGGCCTCTTGATGAGGGATTTGATCTTTGGCGTCGGTGGGTAGTGAACTACCAACCATGGATGGACCGAGCAGGGTTGTTGCTCGGTGGCCTCTTGATGATGGCTTTGATCCATGGCGTCAGTGGGCAGTGAACTACCAGCCATGGATGGACCGAGCAGGGTTGCTGCTCGGTGGCCTCTTGATGAGGGCTTTGATCCGTGGCGTCGGTGGGTAGTGAACTACCAGCTTTGGATGGACCGAGCAGGGTAGCCGCCCGGTAGCCTCTTGATGAGGGTTTTGATCCTTGGCGTTGGTGGGTAGTGAACTACTAGCCATGGATGGACCGAGCAGTGTTGCTGCTCGGTGGTCTCTTGATGAGGGCTTTAATCCTTAGCGCGAGAGGGCATTAGGAGACCAGCTAAGGATGGACCGAGCAGGGTTGCTTCCCGGTTGCCTCTTGGTGAGGGATTTGATCCTTAGCGTGGGAGGGCATTGGGAGACCTGCTAAGGACGGACCGAGCAGGGTTGCTGCCCAGTTGCCTCTTGGTGAGGGCTTTGATCCTTGGCGTCGTGGGGTAAGACGTTACCAACTAAGGATGGACCGAGCAGGGTAGCTGCTCGGTTGCCTCTTGATGAGGGCTTTGATCCTTGGCATCGTGGGGTAAGAGATTACCAGCCAAGGATGGACCGAGCAGGGTAGCTGCTCGGTGGCCTCTTGATGAGGGATTTGATCTTTGGCGTCGTGGGGTAAGAGATTACCAGCCAAGGATGGAACGAGCATGGTAGCTGCTCGGTTTTGTGAGGTTCTGTCGGACCTTCCTTGGTTCGTGAACATTGGGAAGGGCGACCGTCGCGGGTGACACGTGGGGGGAGGCGAAGCGTAAGAGCCACGTTGTTCTAATTTCGGTTTGCCGAGAAAGACGGGATATCCGCCGCGTGGCGGTACAGTAGTGGAAGAAACGAGCGACCGTTGGACTTTTGGGGTCGCTGTGGGGCTATAAAACAGGGAGGTATGTTGATCATTCCTTTCTCTATCTTTAAAACGTCAGAATTGATCTATTCCCTTTCTCCATCCTCGAGATCATCTCCTTCGAGGACGTATACTTGTACGACCAGCTGTGCTCCGAGGAGACGCGGAAGGCGGTGATCGGCCGTGTTGAGGACCATTTCGTCCGTCTGCTTCCCCGGCGATCTCTCCTGCTTCAGCTGCTGATGTACTAGATCTGGATGGCGTCGCCGGAGCTGCACAACCCCTTGTCCGAGCAACTGAAGGACGAGGCAGTTGGTAAGCTGAGATCGCTATGCCGCTTCGGCCTAATCTCGATGAGTCGGCGGGATTGCTCGGTGGCACTCATTCTCGAGTGTTACCAATTGAGGCATCTTGCCGATGGGTGCCCGCCCGTGGAGCTTTCTGGCCCGTCTGTAGCCACGAGGGTTCGCGGACAGCATCAGAGGTTGAGGTCCGAGGCGGCAAGGGCTCGGCTAGCGGAAATATCCTCGGAGTACCACGAGCAATGTTTCCTGCAAGCCCTTCCCCCGCTTGTGTAATTTAATTTTATTTTTTTTTATTTTTTTATGTAATGTACGGCTGAGGAGCCTACAATACCTTAGAATGAATAAAATTCTCCCTTTTGCAATGCTCTATTGTCTCCTCCTTATTATTTAAGTAAAAAGAACTTAGAAGAATTTACATTGCTTTGTTAAAGAACCCAAGTAGTGGCCTGCCAAGGACGGCCCAAGCAGGGTAGCTGCTCGGTGGCCTCTTAATGAGGGCTTTGATCCTCGGCGTCGTGGGGTAAGAGATTACCAGCCAAGGACGGACCGGGCAGGGTAGCTGCTCGGTTTTGCGAGGAGCAACCGTTGCAGGTGGCACGCGTCAGGAATGCTTGGAGGCAGGCGTAACAATTCGGGAAGCCGCGTTAGTTCTGCCACGTGGCGGCGCGGTATTGGAGTAATCTTTGTGGATCCCAGGATTCGCGCCCATGCGCGCGTGAATCCGAGTCTTTAAGGATTCTGTTTGATGTTATAAATAGAGAAGGAGACAGCAACTTCTTCGGCATCGCTTTTTGAGATGAATGGGCGCATGCATTCGATCGAAGAGATCATCACCTTCGACGACGTCTCCGTGTATGACCAATCCCCGGCTGAGGATGGGTACCAGGGAGTGGTTCAGCGCCTCGAGGGTCACGTCGGCCGGCTTCTCCCTCGGCGGTCGTCCCTCCTACAGTTGTTGATGTACGAAATTTGGAGGAGTTCCCCGGGATTGTACAACCCATTCTCCGAGGAATTGCTGGACGAAGCGCTCGACAAGGTGCACTTGATCTTCCTTCTCGGCCTCATCTCGATATCTAGGCACGACCGATCCTTGGCCCTCATTTTGGAGTGCTTCAAAAATAGGTACGTCGTGAGCCAAGGAGCGGAGGGCGGAGCGCCGGGTGCTTCCGTGGCATCCCGTGTTCGCGTGCAGCATCGGCGGGAGCGGGCTGCAGAGGCTAGGACCCGGCTAGCGGAAATCTACTCTGAGTATCACCAGGAGTACTTCCTCGATCCCGTTCCCCCTCTGTTGTGAATTTTTCCTTTTATTTTTCTGTAAGGCTGAGGAGCCCATAACACCTTTTGAATAAATGAAACTTTCCTTTTTGCGATGCCCCATTGTTCCCTTCTTATTATTTAAATAGAAAGAATTTTAGGAAGGTTTACATCGCCTTTGTGAAAGAAGAAATATACATGCGTGGATATTCTTTTCAGAGGTACAGCTTGAGCTTCTCAGCGTTGTAAGGCCGTTAATACTTGCGACCATCCGCGTCTTGTAAGCAGGCTCCGCCGGGCAGGACCTCGGAGATGAGGAAGGGACCGTTCCATTTTGGAGAAAACTTATGCAGCTTGCCTTGATCGACGAACTCGTTCCGCCTTAGGGCTAAATCTCCGGTCTTGAAGAAACGACGCTTGACTCGCACATTATAGTAGCGAGCGGTTTGCTGTTGATAGGTGGCAGCCCTGATCTGAGCCCGGTCTCGTTTCTCTAACAAGATGTCCAGGTTAGTTCGGAGGGCTGAGGTGTTCGCTTCATCATCGAAATGCTCGACCCGGTGACTGGAGAGCCTGATCTCCGCTGGGACCATTGCCTCGGTACCGTAGCAGAGGCTAAACGGGGTCTCCCCGGTGGGGAGTTTCTTCGACGTGCGCAGGGCCCATAAGACCCGAGGTAATTCCTCGACCCAACTGCCTTGGCGTCATCCTAGGCGTGTCCGAAGACCTCGGAGGACGTCTCGATTAGCGACCTCGGCTTGCCCATTGCATTGGCCTATCATGTCCATTCCCTACTAAGCAAACGGCCATGAGGAGGTTAGGGTGGTTAGCTCGGTAGCCGGACGGCGAGGTATGCTTCCATGGAGTTGACAGCTCTTGCATCTCCTGACGAGCTTCTGGGTGTCCTGGTGAATTGTTGGCCGGTAGTACCCCTGAAGCAATGCCTTCTGGATTAAGGTGCGGGCCCCTTGGTTCGCACCACTGACCCCTTCGTGGATCTCACGGAGGACATAGTCGGGTTTGTAGGGGTCGACGCACCAGAGCAGGGGCTGAGTGAAGGACTTCTTGTAGAGGTTCCTATTGCTCCAGACCAAATGGCGAGCTTTGGCTCGAAGACGGCGGGCTTCTCCCCGATCTTCCGGGAGCGTACCTTCCCTCAGGAATTCCACGAGGGGCCCTATCCAATCCCGGTCTTCTTCCCGGGCTGTGTCACGCCCCGCTTCCCAAAATACGGAATACGAGGGGTTAACAAGGCCAGCCATGCTCCTACGGTCAAGGAATATTCTGCCGTAGTCACACTTCGGCTTCTAGCTTTATGTGGTGATCAGTGAACAATGCATAGGTAATGAGAAATGCAGTAACTGAAGCAAAACAAATACAAAGAATGAACCTGATGGAGATCAAAAGAGTATAGCTCTGGATAGCTGATCAAGATGTCCGCGATGTACGTCAGGTCCTCGTCCAAGCTAAACCTACCTCTCACTCTGAGCATGCATACTCAGGTCGTCGGAGCGACGCGACGGCAATATATATATATAGGTGCAAGTGGTAACTCGTACAATAATAATGAATATATAACAGTAAATCAAGATAGTAATGATATGAACATGAAGTAGCCAATACGGGTGTCTAAAAGAGTAGTGAACAGTAAAGCAGTAAAGTAGCATGTCAGGTGTGTCGATTCAGTAAGCAATGCATGTCAATGTCACCATCCCTATCAGTCTCTAAGTCTCACTGTACAGGTCACTAAGCCTATCGTCAGTTCAAGTGTGAGAATCAACTACTCGTGAGTATCCCTCACCCAATGGTAGGACCCAAGGGCAAGGGACCACTGGCCCAAATAAAACGCACGGTAATAATCAGTGATAACCCTGTAAATCTCCATATATCTCCATATATATATATGTCGGCATGGGACTCCCGAGATTCT
The DNA here is from genome assembly GCA_030015575.1 of Agapanthus africanus. Lineage (NCBI taxonomy): Eukaryota > Viridiplantae > Streptophyta > Magnoliopsida > Asparagales > Amaryllidaceae > Agapanthus > Agapanthus africanus. The sequence continues at coordinate 636,370,419 of CM057343.1, forward strand.
GTTGAACTCACATTCAAACAATCCTACACCCCGTGGTCTACATCAAACGCCAACCATAAACTCAAACACCAGTCGATCCATGACGAGTCTACGCGAGAACTGAAGACAGGGTCTCCATCAAGCATGTCTCGACTGATACCCAAGCTAAATGGACAGTATTTGGTTCCTTACCTGTGACACCCATACAAGTACTTCCATAAGTATCCCATACCACTTATAGTCACACTTATACGCGTCCCACAGACATCGACAATGCAATAAATCGATAGGGTCCACTGATTGTGTACAAGTACGTGTCACTTTCACTTATCCATTCATGCTCAACACTAACGTACTTGCCACAATCACCACTAAAACCTAACACTGGGTAATGCACATGATCACTAGGTTACCGATGCAATGGCATATATATAAGGTGATGAGAATACGATAATTCAGGCATGATTAAGAAGTCATAAGTAGGTGTCCTATCACTTGCATAATTCATCATAAATCCTACGTGCAAAATTTAGCAAAACAATGAAAGGGGATAAGTAGTACGTTTGATTATCTATCCAGCAAATTTGATTTCAGATCAATCGGGTTTCGGGATCACTAGATATGGCCATTTCATTTTAAGCATTCACTGCTGAAAATCCGGTTTCAGAATCGGAAGTCCTTTTCGTAACGCAATTTAATCCCAGTTGGGATCAGAATTAGGCGACGCTACAGTTGAACTATATTTATGATTTCTAGTCAGATTTCCACCGCAATTGGCGGATCAGCATTTTATTACTCCAACAGAGTGTTACGGCCAGATTAAGTTTGGGGTACAAAATCTGCTTCTGCAGAATTCAGCAAGACATGTCAACAAGGTAAAATGAATTAAAAATATCAAACGGTTGAGGAAACCAGTGAGGCCAGTCGAGTAAGAAAGACACTCCAATTTCCTATGTAACGGTATAGGATTCCGCACATTCTCTTACATGAGCAGTGATAAACAGAGGTTTAACAACAGGGGTTAACCTGGATTTCCATTCTGGACTGCAGTCCAGAATCATAATCCGCCGCAGTTATCTCTATCATAATGCACTACAATTCAGTGATCAACAATATTTTACAGTAGGTTACCCAGTTAGATTCATTACGACCCATCAAACGCTAAAATCCGGTTTATACACAATTTAATATAAATTTTATAGTTTGGGGTGTACGAAGGTTTTCAGGTTTCACGACAAACATTGGGGCGCCATTTTATGTGAGCAAACGATCTTATTTTGCAACCAAACTCTTAAGGGGTATTCACTATAATTCGGGCCATCCAAAGTCATCTAGTGCCGTCAATTTAATTGGGTTTGTAAGTCATGATTCACATCGAACACTCACTTATAACAATTTACATGAAAAGTACGTGTGGGAATTTTGGTAACTAGAAATGTAATATAAGAAATAGCATGAGGCAAGTATTAAACTTGCCTGGTGACGAGTCGACAATAATACTGCAGTGGCAACAGCACGATCGCGTCACGAACGCAGCACCGGTTCAGCCTTTGGAATCAGGTAAAGTAGTCAAACCCAGGTAACTACTGTGCACTCGTTTTCGTCAGCTCCGAGCTTTGGACATACCTTGATTTGATGTAAAGGAGGCAGAGGCGCTGTGAGAGAGAGAGAGAGATTTAAAGAGACAGAGAGAGATTTAGAGAGAAAGAGATAGAGAGACTTAGAGGGAGACAGAGAGATTGAGAGAGAGAGAGAGAGAGAGATTGAGAGAGTGAATTAGAGAGATGGAGAGAGAGGCTCAGAGAGAGACAGAGAGATTGAGAGAGAGAATTAGAGAGATGGAGAGAGAGGTTTACCCGGTGACGACGGGGGTCGACGGAGGCGCCGGCGAGGGCTCGGCGTCGGGAGCTGGAGAAGAGAGAGACGATGACGAGGAGCGAGATGGGCGCGGGTGATGGGTGCGGCGTGGGTTCTTCGTAGGGGAGAGTCGGGAAGAGGTGTTCGACGAGGTGTAAATGCAAGGGGAGGCCTACGGCGGTGAGACGGGATCCGGCGAGGTAGGTTGCAGGGGTTCGAGTTGGGTGCAGGGGTGTTGGTGAGGAGGGGAGACCAACGAGGGTGGTCGGGGAGGAAGGTGAGGGTGGTGATGAAGCGTGGGTAAGGTCAGTTGGGCGGGCTCGCCGGCGTCGAGTGTAAGGGAGCGGCCGAGATGGGTGCAGGCGCTCGAGCTCGGTTAAGGGGTGCTTGGTCGAGGGGGTGAGTCAGGGGGCTCTGTTGATGGAGAGGAGAAAGCGAGGGAGGAAGGACGGGGAGAGTCGTCGGCGTCGTCGGCGTCGGGGGTGAGGGATGATGGCTGTGGTTTTCTGTGGAGAGAGAGAAGAGGCGGAGTTGAGATCGGGAGTGTGAGGGAGCGAGGAGTTTGAGGAACGGGGGTGAGTTTGAGAAGAGTACGCGGTCGTGGGAACGTGGCGACGAAGGCGAGGCGTCGGCGACGTGGGGTCGAGCGCGGGGAACGTGGGGTCGAGCAACGTGGGTACGCGCTGGAAAGAGCGGGAAGATTTTGGACATGAGGAAGAAGGATTAAAAGTGGCCCTGGTCGGGTAGTGCGGGCATGGGCTGCTGGGCTAGGCTGGGAATTTTTTTGTGTTTTAATTTATTGAATTTCCCTTGGGCTGGGGGAAAAATAAATAGGAGTGGGCTGGGCCGGCCAAGAACAAAATAAGAACAATAAAGGAAATAGAACATGACCGGGCTGGGTTTGGAAGGAAAATGGAGAGGGAGTAAAGGAAGAGGGCTGGGTTGCTTGGGCCGGCTTGGAGGAGTAAAGGATTTTAGTTAGGAATATTTGATAAATTGGGATTTTGCTTGGGTTAGTGAAAATGAAAATGAGGGAGGAGAATTTGGGCAGGCTAAAAATATAAAAGGGGGAAAAGGGTTTAGATAAATTAGGGTTAGGGATTTAAAATAAAACAAATACTTATAAATATAAATACAAAAATTTCGTAAATAGCATTTTATAAAATACCAATATTGACGCGCAAACGAACTGGGTATTACAGGCTGTGTATACTTGAAGTGGCATTGCCCCGTCTTCCACGCTGAGCCGTGGCAAGACCTCGAAGAGGATGTTCCTCTTGTTGTTGACCGTATAAGATGAAGCCAGCTTACTCAAGGCGTCGGCCTGGGCATTTAGCTGTCTGGGGATCTGCTCCACCTAGACTTCGTGGAAGTCCTATCGCAGTCTTCTTACCTCGGCCAGATACTTCACCATTAGAGGCTCTCGTGCCTAGAATCGGCCGGTCACTTAGCCAACAACTAGGACAGAGTCGCAACGGATCCGAATTGTTTTCAGCCCCAGTCCGAAGGCTATGTGCAGTCCGGCCAACAAGGCCTCGTATTCCGTCGCGTTATTTGAGGCCTTGAACCCGAGCTTCAGAGAATACTCCATTTCTGCCTCGTTCGGGCACTGAATGATGGGGCCGGCACCACAGCCTTCCTCGGTCGAGGACCCATCGACGTAGAGGATCCAATCAGGGACGGAGTCGGGCTTCCCATCGACTGAGGGTTGAGCTGCGGGGGCCGGCGTGGACTCCGGATCTTTGCTGGGGATGGTGCACTCGACGATAAAATCAACCAGGGCTTGTGCTTTGATAGCTTGTCTTGGACGGTATTTTATGTCAAACTGGGAAAACTCCGACCTCTATTTCTCCAAGCGGCCAGAGGACTCGGGGGAGGCAAGCATAACCCCTAAAGGCCGCTCGGTAAGAACGAGGATGGCGTGCGCTTGGAAATAGTGCCGTAGTTTCCTTGAGGCCATGATGAGTGCCAGGACGATCTTCTTTATGGATGGGTACCTCGTTTCTGCATTCTTGAAGACGTGGCTCACATAGTATACCGGCTTCTGGACTCTCTCGACCTCTCGGACGAGCACCGAGCCTGCAGCTTGGTCGGATACCGCCAGATATAGCGGTAGCTCGTCCCCTTCAACTGGACGGGTGAGCAGCGGGGGAGTCGCAAGGTGCCTCTTTAATTGCTCAAAGGCGGTCTGGCACTCCTCCGACCACTCGAATCTTGGTATCTTCCTTAGAGCTTTGAAGAACGGGAGGCACTTCTCTCCAGACCTCGACATGAAACGACTCAGAGCGGCTACCCGTCCTGTCAGCCGCATGATTTCGACGTTAGTCTTGGGCACGGCCATGTTGAGGATGGCGTTGATTTTCTCCGGATTAGCTTCGATCCCATGGTGGGTGACCATGAAACCGAGGAACTTTCCACCGGTGACCCCGAATGCGCACTTGGCGGGGTTCAGCTTCAACTTGTATTTGCGTAGTACGTCGAAGGCCTCGCCCAGATCCTTGGAGTGATTGTCCGATAAGACCGATTTGACGAGCATGTCATCGACGTAAACTTCCATGTTCCTGCCGATCTGCGGATTGAACATGCGATTGACCAAGCGTTGGTACGTAGCTCCGGCGTTTTTGAGACCAAAAGGCATCACCTTGTAGCAGTATACCCCCTGTCCGTTGTGAATGCGGTTAGATCCTCGTCTCCAGGATTCATACGGATCTGGTTATAGCCAGAGAAAGCATCCATGAAGCTCAGTAGCTTGTGGCCTGCCGAGTTGTCGACGAGCTGATCTATCCGAGGGAGGGGATAGTTGTCCTTCGGGCAGGCCTTGTTGAGGTTGGTGAAGTCGACGCACATGCGCCACTTCCCAGTTAATTTCTTAACCATGACTACGTTTGCCAACCATTCCGAGTATGAGACGTTCCGAATGAAGTTGGCGGCGAGAAGCCCGTCTACCTCGTCCTCGATCGCCTTTTGCTTGATCGGGGCGGACCTTCGTTTTTTCTACCGGACGGGTCGGACCGTAGGGTCCACCCTGAGCTTGTGAGATATGATTTTGGGGTCGATCCCGGGCATGTCGGCAGGCGCCCAGGCGAACACGTCAGAGTTGTTTCTAAGGAAGTGAACCAGGTCGTCTCGCTGAGTCCTCACCAAAAGAGACCCGATCTGGACGGTTCGTTCATCGTCCCCTTCCACGAGGGGGACCTCTGTTAGTGGCTCCACCGGGGTCCCCCGGACCTCTTTTTGCTCGTCTCGAGTGTCCAGAGAACCCCTGATGTTACCCTCGCCCTCAACATCGTTGTTTGGCCGCTCAGAGGTAGATGTTGCGGTGAAGCAAATCTTTGTTGTTCGTTGGTCCCCGTAGGGCCGACCTATCCCACCTTAGTCGAGCGGGAATTTCATCGCTAGGTGGTATGTGGATATCTGGGCCCAGAGGGAGTTCAGTGTCGGGCGACCGAGGAGGACGTTGTAGGCCGATGGGATTCTCGCAACGATAAACTCTACAGGCATGGTGCACGTACGGCCCGCCTCCCCGATGTTAAATTGGAGAGTGATTACTCCTTCCGCCAGGATGAAGTGGTTAGTGAACCTGACAGGATGTGGGCGGTTGGCCTTAGGTCCGACGGGGTGAGCCCCATACACAGAAAGCAGTCATAAAAGAGAATGTCTGACGAGCTTCCCGAGTCGACCAATATCCTCTGCACTTCGTAGCGGTGGACCCGAGAGGTGATCACCAGCGGGTCGTTGTGAGGCAGAGATATACCATGGAGGTCCTCGTCGGTAAATATGATCGGCTCGGCTGCTTTGGCCTTCTTCCTCGGGTGGCTGCTCGTCCCCTTGATCGGTGAGGGACGCTGAGTCTCGTCGGTCTCCGTCGTACCCCCCGCTGATATGGCCATGATTTGTCCGATTGTCAATTCGCCGGGAGGGGGACGTTGCTCCTTCTCACGGTCGGCTTGCCACTTGTCTCGCAAGTACGTTGCCAGGTGCCCCGAGCGGATTAGCTCCTCGATGTAGTCTCGGAGCTTCTTGCAGTTCTCAGTGGAGTGGCCCTGCGACCTATGGAAACCGCAGCAGGGGTCTCTGGTGCGCTTCGCCACCCTATACGAGACTGGGAGGAGTTTGAAGAACCTCTCGCCCTTAGCCTCCTTCAACAGTACCGTCTGGGAGACGTTGAGCGGGGTGTACTCCTGAAACTTCGGGGAGTAGGGCTTTGGCCGCTCAATCTTCTTTTTCTCCTCCCGGGCTCTTTTCTTTTGATCATCTTGTTCTGTCCGGGGCAAGTTGACATTCACCTCGGACTCAAGCTGGATCTCACGTTCGGTCCAGGCCTTTACCTCGGCCATGGTCTTAGGTTGCGCTAATGCAAAAGAGTGTAGCCACTCCTTGTGCCTAGGACCCGACCTAAGGGCCGTAATGACCGTCTCGTCCCGGTGTTCTGGGATCTCAAGGAGGACGTTGTAGAAGCGAGTGATGTATCCTTTGAAGGATTCTTTGTCCCTGCTCTTTATGGTGAAGAGATGGTCGACGGTCCGCTTCTGCCGTCTATTCCCGACGAAGTGGCCGAAGAATTGGGTGGCCAGCTCATCGAAGGTAGAGATCGAGCGTGGCGCGAGTCCTCGGAACCAGTCTCGTCCGGAGCGGATGAGAGTGGCAGGGAAGGCGCGGCATTGTGCGGCGTCGGAACAGTCCTGGAAACACATCCCGCCCGTGAAAGTGTCCAAGTGGTCCTTCGGGTCGGACTTACCGTCGAAGAGTGAGACTTTCGGGGGCTTGTTCCGGGAGGGGACATGGACGGCGAGTAGCTCTTTGGTGAAGGGCTTCGTGAGCGAGTCGGCGGCATATTTAGCCCTGTCGCTCGACGGACAATTTTCTCGATGCATGCCTTCGATCTTCTTTTCGAGGGCGTCGAGTCGGCCGTGGTACCCTGATGATTCGACGTATTCTGATTTTTGGCCTCTGCTACAGGAAACCTCTCCCTGGCCACGGCCCCGGTTCCGTTCGATAAGGTTCCTCAGGTCCTCTGGCGAGGTCGTTTTTGAGCTGCCGTGGCGAGTCACGTCCCCGCGGCCCTGCGAGGGAGGGAGCGCCGGTCATGTCTGGGTGCAGGCAAGCTGACCGACACCTCCTCGGGAGGGACGGGTGCGCGATGGGGGTCGGGGCTAGGCGTTCTGGCAAAAGACCTCGGTGTTGAGCTGTGCGGTGCCCGCGGATCATTGAATATGTTGGCCCGGGGGATCTGCGGCCGCCGGATACAGCGGGGCGGTGTTCGGTCTTGCCAATGCGGGCAGAGTCTTCTCTCCCTCTGTAGGGGTCCCGGTCCCGAGGTGGGGGAGCGGTGACCTGGGGAGCTTGCCCGTCCATTTGGACACGGACGAGTGCATCCACGACGGACGCGAGTCGATCTATCCGTGCGAACAGGGTGTAAATGACGTTTGGGGGAGGAGGGGATTCTCCCTCGTCTCCACTGCGGGGAGGCCGACGGCTGGTGCTTGGATCGTCACGGTGACCGCTCTCCATGAAGTCGAGATCGGAAGATGAACTTTCGTTGAGTGATGGAACTAGGTTCCCACAGACGACGCCAACTGATGGATCTCTGGATCTCCTTCAGATGTTATCTTCCGTTGATTTGCTACGAGCTCTGATGGATGGCTGAGATTGAGTTGGAGGGTTACCTCTTGGAGCATGTGGATCTCAATGGGTTTTATGTGGTTGAGGCCGAGCTACCTGCAAAGAAGTCCCAGGGTGGTTGTGCCACCGAGAACCCTCCGACGATCAAGTTAGACGGGGTATTTTGGCAGAGTAACGACCTATTGCGGTCAAATTGGCTTACCTGAGTCATCTGAGAGAGGGGTTTATATAGTGGCTGCCAGGGGCAGGCGGGCGTGAGACTTACGCCGGCCGTTACGCTCCTGGCGTTACGCCTGCATGATAGGCGGGATTCCCTATTAATGACGTGATATGCTCGTTAATGGGGGATCGTGATGGCATGGAACGCGGGATCATGGGTGGTGGATATCTCGCGCCTGGCGAGATTCGCGGAGCCATGGTGGAGGCGCCTGTGATCGGTGTTGTGAGTCGGTCGGTGAGACCGAGGAAGATAAGCTTGGCGGGAGGCTTGGGAACGAGCGGGAGGCCGAGACATCTTGGTTCTGTGATAGCTCAGAGGCGAGCTGGGGGTGGTTTGGAAGACCACCGAAGGTCGGGAATCTCCTCGGGTCGGAGGCCCGGGGTGTGCTTCCAACGTGACGTTCTTGATCCTTTTTTGTAAGCTCTGGGACACGTCATCTACCACGCGTCATTACGTGGAGAGTCACCAATATCGAGCATCATCAATTTTTGAATCAAGTATCTTTTATTAGCAACAACAACAACGACTACTAATAACTTTGTGTGAATGCCGCGAGATCTCGTCCACAACTCACAAAAAGAACAAATATAAACTATGGCATAAAATAGAAGCTGATCATTAATTATTTTATGCTAATCACTTGAAATTAAGTATCCATTGTATTTGGATGCCAAAGTCTCATACTTACCTAACAATGTTCACCATTTCTAGATGCTTGTTTGTTCATTAACAAGCTCTTCGATATTCCCCTGTCATCCATTGGGAGTGGGGAGAGAAGGAACACACGTAACTATGTTAAACTGCCGACCACACAAAATGTAATAAACAACGAAAGATAAAACAATACAAGAACAAGAGAATCAAACCAGAAAGAGACATAGTATTTGTTTACGAGGTTCACCCACTGTATGGCTAGTCCCGACAAAGCGAAATCCGCAAAACTTCTACTAATTAATCTTTAGTTAAGTTACACCAAGAGCAAACCATAGAAGATTTTTTTTTCAAATCTCTCAAATCTCTTCTAGCTGTCACCCTCTCTCTCTACAATTTAATAGCCTTTTTATTTTTCCATATGAGAGACGCTATTTATAGCCTAATCCTAATTCCATTTAAATTAGGATTCAACATAATATGGTAAATAGTCGGTTCACACTGCAAACCCGTATGCAGACGTTTGATGATATTTCATCATATGTATGACGACGCTCTGTGTTGGCTTCTGCTCTTTGGGCAGACGTCTGCCACTCCTTGGTCAGTCGTTTGCCAACGCTCTGGATTTGGCTTCCGAGCTTGAGCAGACATCTGCCACTCCTTGGTCAGACGTCTGGTTTCGCTCTGAAGACGGCTCAGACCCTTCGACAGACGTCTGCCACTTTGGCCTTCAGACGTCTGGGTTTGCTCGTTGCTTCGTGCATGGCCAGATGTCTAAACCTCCTTATTCAGACGTCTGAGAAAGATTCTACATAATTCTAACACTATCATTGGTTATGTTGATATGTCCCTTTGAGGAATCAAATTTCTCCTCTCTGATCAAGAGCTCCCCATTTCATTCATTTTGACAAACGAAACTTCAACACCTAATTTTTTTTAAAAGGCAAATTTGGAATTAATTAGGTGGTTGAGAAAGAATCTTAACCTTCTTTTTAAGTAAATTAGATGGTTGGATTATTAAATTAATGGCACCTTTTGTTATAATTTGTTTATAGCTAGGCGAACATTATTAAACTAATGACACCTTTATTTTTGCAAATGATTGGCAAAATTTGGAGAAAAGGTTCAAAGTCGAGCATATAACCAACCAAAAAGAGAATATTAAACAATCCTCTCAATGTCTTGCCAATTTATAAATATTCTACCAAACACTTAAAAGTTGGTTCTATTATATATATTTATTATTTGTATAATCACACATAAAATATTATTAATAAAAAATTCTCATTCTTCTTTCTCTATGTTGGGGTAAGTTCAAATTTCAGTTTTGAAGCACAAAATCTTATATGACTTAGGTTGGACGACAAAATTAAAGCATAATGCACAATCTGGAATATGTTCCATTTTACTTTTGGTTATATTTGTGCGGATTTTCTTTTATAAAAATATTTATGCTTTATAATTGATTATCATTTCAAATGGCAAACATTATTATCTTATCGCCTTCCTTTAGACTTTGATATAGTCTATGAGAATTTGGAGCATGCTATAGATCATTTAATTAGGCTATAACACGCTCTATCTTAATTGTCACAATTTTCTAAACCATTAATTTTGCACTCCTGACGAAAAGGGTTGACGTGAAGTAAACAACCGTTACTAAAACTTAAAAATAAATTGTACTACACCTCCCAACTTGCACCTAGATAATTGTACAGGTGTCACTCTCTTAGCGTAGATCATCGTACCATTTGTTTATACAGCCTTGTACACATATAATAACCAATTACTTGGGCTATTGATCTAGGTGCCCTCGCCCACGGTTACAAAACAACAAACCGCCTAGTGGCTCGCACGTTATGCTCACCCACATTTGGACCCACTCTCTCCAAGTGGGTCCCACACCCTCACCCCCTTTAAATACCCACAAGCCCCCCATTGGTCACCACTAAAACCAGACCCCAACCCAAATCCAAACCTCCCTCTCTCTCTTTAGAATAGATAGATCCTGTCGTCATCGAACTGATCACTATAATGGCAAAGAGCGGCGTTGGAAAGCTAAGCAAGCTCAAGTGCATGTTCAGACGCTGGCATTCGTCCAGCCGCATCACACAATCATCTGTAAGCCGGTCGGAAGACGACGACAAGTGTCATTCGGCGTCGTTCCACGGGGACGAGGTCCTGTCCGGGTATCGCCCGGTGTACGTAGGTAAGTCGTTGCGACGGTATCTGGTAAGTTCTGAAACGATAGAGCATCCGATACTGCGGAACCTTCTAGAAAGATCCGCAGGCGCGGGCGCCGAGCCGATGGTCGTTGAATGTGAGGTGGTGCTTTTCGAGCACCTCCTTTGGATGCTGGAGAACGCGGACCCGAAACCCGAGTCGTTGGATGAGATCGTGGAGTTTTATGCTTGCTGAGGAGCCAGTGGTACCCTGGAGGAGAGGATAGGAACGTACGTGGCAGTTATTACCGTCGGTAAACTCGCAATTGTAACCTTCCATTGGTTTACAGTTTTATTTTAATCCCTTAGTCTAGGGTTTGCTAAGCACGCAGTAAAAGACAAGTGCATGCTTAATTTTCTTTTTCTTTTTTCTTTTTTTTGCTTTTGACTCCTGTATTTGTTTAGCTATGATGAGTTAATGAAATAAAGCTGAAATAATATGAAAATAATAAAAGTATTGAAATGTATTCTTTGTAAAGTTTAGAAAGGAATTGTCATGGAAGAATACAAGTTCATTTGGCATCCATAATGACCCAACCAAATAACTTTGTATGCTAATAATTAATATATAATTAATAAAAGATTATATCTCATGACTCACATGCATAATTAATTAAAAAAGAAGTTATCGTTTCTTTTCTGCTCAAGGGAGGAGAGAACAGACAAAATCGAGGAAAAGAACATGCAAGTGAATTGACAAAATCGAGGAAAAGAAAACAAGTCACGCCCTCTATTGTGATTACTTTTTCCTTTTATGATTACAACATTTCTATATAATTTCTTCATAAAGCAAATAGCAAGCTTAGCTTTGTGTCCAACTCGACACAAACATATTAAGAACTGAACGGAATCAAGTACCAAAATTAATTAGATGGCATATGCATGCAAATATTCGGACGCATAGCTGTTCATCTTACACGATGTGGATTGCAATGTGGCAATTTGTTATTTTTTCAAGACAAATCTAGAAAAAATAATGTTGAAATTTTTATAACTTTTCTCTAAATTATAAAGCATCCATATCAATTGTAAATCGATTCCTTTGACTTCTCATATTTACATATAATATAGCTATATAATATAGCTATCTGAGACGGGCTTTGCCCCTGCTCTTTATTTGTCAACAAAATATATATATTTACAAATTCTATGTCAGCGCCGAACAAATAATGATAATAGAATTATATGTTGATTAGCTAGTGTGAGAAGAAAGAAAATTTGAGAGAAAATTATGATTTAAATCTACTTATTAAGGAGAATAGTCGTACAAAAGAGATAAGTGATGGGTATCTGGAGAAAAATAACAAACTATATAACAGGAAAGTAACGGTGTTAAAGTCAGGATGCAAACTGCAGCTTATAATATTCATACGGCTGTATCCTGCTAATCAGGTAAACTTGAAGGGTTTTCTTGCAATTTAGCTATTAGAATTTTCGTTCAGATATAGTAATATCTTAAACTATGTTTAAAATCTTTTCAGAAATGATTTATATAAATCTTGCAATTCAGCCTTTAGAATGGCATCTATCTTGTTATGGAAATATTTTCTGGGGGGGAAAAAGAAAAGTTGGACTCCTGCTTAATTCAAGATTTTCTAATTCTAAATATATAAATTATAGTCTTAATTTTTAAGTCATGGTTGCATATAAATAAAGAGGATTCAAAGCAGCCTCTCTTCTTCTTCTTCTTCAAGACTTCGACAATACTTGGGTATGTCATATTTCTCCTCCTTTTTCTCCAATATTGATCTCTGTTATAGATTAACATTGATGGAATTTCTTGGGTATGTGTTGCTTGTTTCTATTTGCGTCCTATTCCTAGAATTTTATAAACAGGTATATGTTTCTCTTCAACAAAATAATACCCATCATCTAACTTTAATTATCCCAAGTGTTTTGTTTGTTTATATAAGGCTGATTTCACGGCAGACCTTTGAAAGTTTGGGATAATATCCAGAAACCACCATGTAGTTTTGCCGTTAGTTGAAAATCTCATAAGATTTACAATCGTTACTCAGCACCCCCTGTGTTAAATCGATTATGAAATGATCTTATTATCTTCATCTTTCTCAAAACAAAAACCAAGTCTCGTTAGGAAAAGAGAAAACCCAAATTTCCAGTAGTGATTTGGTTGGGATTCACAGTTTCATAGAGAAATTCTTCGAGGAACGAAGATCTTCACTCAGTGCGGCACGAAACCGACGGGACGACAACCGCGAGAGGAAATGGACAGGACGGCAGCTCAGATTCGGCGAAGAATTGAGGTAATTTCTCTAATTTCGTACCCAAATCTAGGGTATTTCCCAAATTTCAAACCTTGGATCACACTTTCTTACGGATGTACTTTGTTTGTATGTTGAGAATCTATACATGAATTAAGCTCTTATATGTTTTTTGAAGTAAATTACATGGAATTTCATAAGCATCCATATTAATGTTTGATTTTTTCTCACTTTGTAACTAAATGTGGAATGTTACAGAGGTAGTATTTGCCTCTAGCGCGGTGTCACACCTTAAGCATTGAGTAACCCACTTACAGAATACACAATTTCTTTATTTTTGATAGATTTCTGATGGAATGGTGGCCATAATTTATATCATTGTAGTGCATTTGATCCAAGTGATTATGTATACAAAGGAGGCATTATAGATAATGTTGCTATTTGTCATGCCCCGCTTCCGAGTAGACGGAAACAATGACGTGGTAGGCCCCACGTATTTACTAAGAAATAAATATGTTAAGCGTAATTAAGCAATATATAAAATGAACAAGAATGACAAGAGTATTAAAATAAAATGACAACTTTATTTACATTCATCTTTATATACAACTGTTTGAAAATAAAAGATACAATGAGTAAAGCAGTGCCTAAATAATGGCATACAGGAAAGCAAGTGCAATGGAACTAGAAATTAGGCTGAGCGGTAAACTGATCCAAGTCCTCCTGGCTCGGTTCAATCTCCTCAGAGTCTGGTCCTCCTGACATACATTCCAAAGAAAAAATAGAAAGAAATGTAGTCAGCGAACTAACGCTCGATAAATCCCAAAAGAAAAAAGAGAAGATAATATATAAAATGAAATGAATAGGTAAATTGTATATGACTGATTACTGGTATATGATGGTTATTCTAATGTGGTTATTTGTAGTTTGGTAAGAAAGATATTCAGGTATACGAGAGAAGTCCATCTTATCCCGTGGACTATGGTAACATGTAGTACAAAGTCCCGTCATAACCCACGAGACAACAATACGAGAATTCATGTAGACGTTTTTTAAGTGACCTCTCATGCCACGATATATATCCCGTACCAATTTACTCCTTTATCCCGGCGTAATGTATTGTATAATTTATATTTACAAGTCTTGCCGAAACCATGGATATAAAATGTTCAGGTATTCATGTTCAGGATGTAATCAAGTAGTCATGTCAAGTTCAAGTCAAATTATAATCATGGTTCCGTCAAGTCCAGTCAAGTATACATGTTGATATTGATATTGAATTCAAGTATTCATGTTCATGATCAAGTATTCGTGTTTGAATTTGGATTTAGATTTGAATTGGACTTAGACCGAGTCAGACACTTGTATTGATTTAACCCTGGAATTCTTAGGTTCGGGAGTCATCAGCAACTGCTGCACATGGACGGAAGGATTTGTGTTTTTTTCCAAGACAATTGCCATTGATAACACCGTTAAGTTGTCTACCTTAAATAGGCAAGAACTCACTTTCTCCGGCTTCCTGGGGCTCAAGAGAATTGATCCCGCTTAAACCCATATTTACTAAAGTCCTTAAAATAGTGTTTTATATATCTCGAGTGGGTTTTATGAAAAATATATTAATATAGATTAAAAATAAAACCTCGAGGTTTTTTTTTATTACTTAGGGTTTTTATGAGCATGTGTTTTAAGTATTGAGGTATTTTAATAATGAAAATCTAGCTTTTGAAAGTTTATGGTTTTTTATTGAAAACTAGTCTTTTTTAGTAGCTTGATGGTATTTTATTGACATTTGTTAATCTTTCATTTTTTATATAAAAAATATAGATTTATTATATTTTGAAAATATGGATTTATAATTTTATATAATTTTAAAAATTAGTTTTATTTAGAAATTCGTTTTTCTTAACAACCGTATTTATATCATTTCGAGATCGAATACTTCGTGAGGAGGTCTGCATTTTGCTCTACTAGCCCCAGGATGAGCGATAATTCGCGTATTTAGAAATTTCAAGGAGAGGTTGCAGAAGAGGGGATGAGTTTCGTGGCATCACGGGAGCTCCGGAATTGGTTTCGATCTTTGTCGGAACTAACTTGCTCACTAACTCCCCTTTACTCCACTTGCACTTAGGAACTTTTTACAGAGTTTTGGCTAGAATTTTCAGAATGGTGCTGAACCAAACTGTGGAGTGGTATTTATAGTGGATACTTATGGTTTGAGAATTAAAATTTTGGATTAAAAAACATTAAAATGGTTTTAAATCGTGAAATGAAAGGTCTCTATTTGATTGCAGAGAAATCAAATAGTGCAGAGGAGTTAATAGGAGCTGAAGAGATGTGTGTGCAAAGCACGGGGCAATGTGGCCTTGATCTGATCATTGGCGTCGGCCCTAGGGCTCATTTGGCCGATCGATCTTGAGGCATTTGCCTCAAGATCCGTGCCATCTGATCAACCCTCTGTTTACTCCATTTTCTATATATTTGATTTTTCTGAACTTTTCATTTCTCCGTGTATTGCACGGGCAATCTTTTGGGCTTCCAAAAAGTTAAAAAGGAAAATGAGAAAAAATAATTGTGTCTGATGGAAATCGAACACAGGGGCTACGTCACAGCAGTGCAGAGACTTTACCGGTGAGCTACAAGTTGTTTATTACTGTTATTTCACAAAAGTGGCTTATAACTCAAACTCAGGCTGTAAAACTCATTTCTTGTATATTAATAGAAAAAATTTCTGTACAAAGATTTTTGAGTTGTTACATTCTTCCTCCTTATAAAAATTTCGTCCTTGAAATTTACATTTACATATCGACTAACTTTCAAATAGATAAGGGTATCTAGCATGCATGTCTTCTTCTCATTTCCATGTTGATTCTCCTGACGAATTCTTTCTCCACATCACTCGGACCAAATTTACTTCCTTATTTCGTAATGTCTTCACTTTTCGGTCCAGGATCTCAACTGGTTGTTACTCGCAGGTTAGATCAGTCTGTACTGTAAGCTTTGAGTGATCAAGTATGTGGCTGGGGCCGCTCACATATCGTCGTAGCTGGGATATGTGGAACACGTTGTGTACATCTTCCAATGAAGGTGGTAGTGCTAAACGGAATGCCATTTTTCCAACTCGTTCGAGTATGTCGAACGGTCTTATGTATCTTAGACTTAGCTTACCCCTCTTGCCAAAACGGATCACTCCTCTATTTGGAGAGATCTTCAGGAATACATGGTTTCCAGGTTAGAACTCTAGGTGTCGCCACTTTGCATCTGCCTAATATTTCTGTCGGTCTTGGGCCATGCGCATTCTTTCCCTGATCGTGTAAACTACGTCCACAGTTGCACGATCATTTCTGTTCCAAGGAGTTCACGATCTTCAATGTCGTCCCAACTTAGCGGTGAACGACACTTTCGTTCGTAGAGTGTTGTGAATGGTGCCATTCCAATACTTTCCTGATAGCTGTTGTTGTATGAAAACTTCACAAGGTGTAGGTGATCTTTCCACAAACCTTCGAAGTCTAACATACAAGCTCTTAGCATGTCCTCCAGAATCTGAATTGTTTGCTCGGACTGTCCGTCTATTTGTGGATGATAAGCCGTGCTGAAATTCAGACTCATTACTAGGCTAGCTTGCAGACTCTACCAAAACTGTGATCGGAATCTGGTATCACGATCGGAGACGATACAAACAGGTACTCTATGTAATCTCACGATCTCTTGCATGAGTTCATGGGTATCAAATATAGTACATCTTGAAGGTTTAAATATTACTTTAGATTTATGTTTACCTTCATGTACTTCTTTACTAACGTCTCGGTTGATTGGCCAACTCGCAATGGAATAAAGTGAGTCGACTTGGCGAGTCGATCCAAAATAACTCATATTGTGTCGTTACCCTTCGTGCTGCGAGGAAGGGCAGTCACGAAGTCTATGGAATGTGCTGCCATTTCCATTCTAGGATTGGTAACGGTTGAAGTAGACCAGCAGTTCTGTGATATTCAGTCTTCACTTGCTGACACACCAAACACTTGGCTACGCTCCTTGCTATTTCGTGCTTCATTCTATGCCACCAGTAGTGTTGCCGTAATCCTTGTATATCTTTGTACCACCGGGGTATACCGAATACAGAGAGCTATGAGCTTCTTTCATTAACTCTTCTCGAACAGGGCTAATTGACACACATAATCGACTTCTATATCTCAAGGATCCATCTTCGTGGATGATGAAGTCAGTTCGAACTCCACTTTCTACTTGTTCTCAGATCTTTTGTACCTTGGCATCATTTGCTTGAGCTACATTGATCTGATTGACAAGTGTGGACTGGACTTGTAAGTTCATCAAATATAAAGCGTTACCTGGCATAACTACTTCGATCTCCAATCCATGCAATTCTTGCTGTAGCTTCCACTGAGCGGTGAGATTCATTACTAATGGCTGGCGGCTAAGTGCATCAGGAACTACGTTCACCTTCTCAGGATGATACTGTAGGTTGATGTCGAAGTCCGCCATGAGTTATAACCATCTTCTCTTCCGCATGTTTAGTTCCTTCTGAGTAAATACATACTTTAGACTTTTGTGGTCAGTGTATATATCCACTCATTCTCCTAAGAAGTAGTGGCGCCAAATCTTATGTGCGAAGATGACGGCTGCCAATACCAGATCATGTGTTGGATAGTTACGCTCATGTTCCATGCTGGTGTAGAACACATCCTAATCCTTTACCGGACACATCACACTGCACAACAAATCCTCCAGATTGATCCATTATTACGAGGATAGGAGCAAAGGTTAATCTTGACTTGAGTTCTACAAAAGCTTTTTCACATGCTTCTGACCACATAAATGCTTCATCTTTACGTATAAGCTTGGTCTGGGGTGCTGCAATCTTTGAGAAGCTTTCAATGAATCATCGGTAGTATCTTGCAAGAAACTTCGTATATCTTTCACCGTCTTTGGTGTCGGCCACTCGATGACAGCTGACACCTTAGCCTGATCTACTGAAATTCCTTCACCTGAAACGATATGTGCGAAAAATCCGACTTGATCTAGCCAAAATTCACACTTGCTGTACCTTGGCATAGAGCTAATGTTGTCGCAATGTCTCCAGGACAATCCGTAAGGGCTCGGCGTGTTCTTTCCGATTCTTTGAATACACCAGGATGTCGTCGATGAAGATGACAACGAACCTATCTAAGTACTCTCGAAAAACTTGATTCATTAGATTCATAAAAATGGAAGGTGCATTGGTCACTCCAAATGGCATTACTAGATATTCATAATGACCATAGCGAGTCCTAAACACCGTCTTTGGAATGTCGGACTCTTTGACCTTCACCTGATGATAACTCGAACGAAGATCTAGCTTCGAAAATACACAAGACCCACTTAGCTGATCGAAAAGATCATCGATGCGCGGTAGTGGATACTTGTTCTTAATCGTCACTTCATTCAGAGCTTGATAATCCACACACATCCTGTAAGAACCTTCTTTCTTCTTCACTAGTAATACTAGAGATTCTCAGCTTGAAGTACTAGGACAAATCCAACCTTTCTTCAGGAGTTCGTCCAACTGAATGCGGATCTCCTTCAATCCTTCTGGACTTAACCGGTATGGAGATTTGATTATAGGTTGCGCACCAGGCTGTTAATCGATGTTGAATTCAAGAGCTCGATTGGACGGCAAACCTGATATATTTTCCGGGAATACATCCTTGAACTCTCAAACTATCTCTGGCTTCGATTCTTCCGCTTGCAATACTGCAACCACTGCCTTCTTCGGTTTTGCTTTGTAGACGCTAGGTTTCAAGGTACGGTCTCTACTCTTGAAATAGAACACTGGATGATCTGGTATTTCGAATACTACTTTCCTTTGGTGACATTCGATGGTAGCGAAGAAAGTTCCCAGCCAGTCCATTCCCAAGACTACGTCGAAGTTTGGTATGTCCAACACCTTGAAGTCCGCATAAAATTCTCTACTGCAGACGACCACTGGACACAGATCGTATCCTAAGGTTGCTTTTAGAACGTCATTTCCTGAACTGACATTCCAGCTGGATACGAGCGGTTAACTAGAATCGCATGAGTTCGGACGAACCGTTGCGACATAAAGCAATATGATGCTCCAGTGTCGAAGAGTGCTAGAGTAGGTAGGGAGGCTACTAGTATAGTACCTAAGTTGTGTGAGGTTAGGTTTAGATATAGGAAAGGTTATAGTGATACACAAAGATTGAAAAATTGAAAGGATTGGGAAGTTACCAGTGATGACTTGCCATGTGGCTTCGGCCTCCTCGACCGTCATTGTAAGAGCCTGACGTCGTGGTACATTCTTCCTTGATGGAGGCACATTCCTCTGCCCTTGGGGCATATTTCTCTGCCCTTGAGGCATGTTTCTCTGTGCCTGATGGAATTGACGTCGAGGCTGTGCAGGAGGTCCACGTGGAGCTGGTGCAGGGAGGGCTTGGAGAGGTGCAGGAGCCTGAATGGCTGGCCGCTGCGGTACTGTGATTGTGGGTTTGGGTGCTGGTGCTGTGTCGAAACAGTATGAACATGCTCCTATGGTGTGAGTAAATGCGCCACAAACCAAATATAGGCCATTTGCACGCCTGCAGTCCTTCGCCATGTGTCCAGTTCTCTTGCAGTAGAAACAAAAGACTGGATTGTACCGGTTAAATGATCCTCCCGGTCTCCTAGGTGCAAAGGTCGGCCTAGAAGAGGCTCCGCCTGTCATCTGTGTGGCAGGGTGTTTCACACAGGCAGTCTGCTGTCTGCCCTTCTTCTTGAAAACTTCTTCATAGCGTTGGGCAGCCTTCAAAGCAAGTTCATGGGTTGGGAAATTCCCTGTAGCGAGTGCAGCTTGGATTTCCGGGTCTAACCCTTGCTGAAATCGTTGTGCCCATATCTCAGTAGCAGGAATAAAGTGTGCAGCGAATCTGTTACGACTTTGTGTTAGCAGTTGTCACGCCCCGCTTCCTAAGATACGGAATACCGGAGGCGACTGGGCCAGCCATACTCCTACGGTCAGGGAACAATCCCGCCATAGTCGTATTTCGGCTTCTAGCATTATATGGTAATCAGTAAACACAACACAGGAGTAAAGGAAACACATCACTAGTTTATTAAACCAACTTTCATTGTTCACAGATTACAATAGCTCGAAAGAAAAAGGAAGTTACTAACCAAGTGCGAATACAAGTTGAGTTATGAAAAGCGGTAAAAGCACCGTAGGTACGGCCGTCTAGATCTCTGCGAGCTCGAATGGTAGGTCTGACTCCTGAACCGGGTCCTCTCCAATCTCTGAGCATATATACTCAGGTTGTCAGGGCGACGCAATAGTAATATTATGATAATAAGAATGAGGCAAGAAAATAAAGTAATAACGGTGGAGACAATAAATGCAGGTAATCGATATGTCAATAAACAATGCAATGTATGATCTGTGTCCCTATCGGTCTCTAAGTCACTTTTGAAATCGAGTTGCAGAAAGGAATGATCATGTTTAACGAGGGTACCGTACGTATCCGAGACTACGACCCTCTGTTGCCCGGGACATAACTCTGTCAGCCAGACCGCTGGGTCCAAACCTAATATATATAGAAGAGTCGCTGTTCGAATGATCATCCTATAAATCGCTAACCTCGCTAATACAACTTCCTTCTCACTTTGATTTTCCTTTTTTCCCCAGGTTTCACTATCTATAAGTATGGGCTAGTTGTGTACAAGTACGTACCAATAACATTGCTTTATTCACGATTCACTGTGTTGTTCACTAACATGAATCATTCACTTTTTTGACTAACGTAGTTGACACATCTAAACCGATGTTAGGGTCAAAATTTGCACCCCGGTTGACCAAGTTACAATCAAGGTCAACCCCGAGCCAGGTGGACCCAATCCCAGGTCAAGCGGGCCCATGCCCAAGTCGAGCCCATGCCCAAGTCGAGCCCACGGCCAGCCTCCCCATGCCAACATAAAAATCATGTAACAAATAATTTTGATGTAATTTTTTGTGCATGAATGTAAGTAAAATGGGCATAAAGCCAAATTTTTGTAAAAGTCCATGGTTTATGTGCAAAAGAAAAGAGCATATGAGGCATGGGATGGGAAAAATGCCATTTTGTAATGCCCAAGGGGTTATATGTAAAGTGTATAGCCTATAAAGGCAAAGATAATGAAAATATCTCAGGATCATTTTTTCTCTCTCTCTAAAAAAATTAAGGTATGTGCCTCCTTCTCCTTCCTCAAGGTTCTAAACCTTTTTCTTTCTTTTAAATTAAATCAAGAATTGTGCTCTTTCTTTTCCAAAACTAAATAGTTTTTCACCACAAAACCCACAAATGGGAGCTCAGATCTTTTATTAGAACTCAAAAGGGGAGATTTTTAAAATCTCACCCCTCTTGTTCTCCAAGATCCGGCCAACAAAGAGGAGGAAGAAGGAGACACATATCCGAAAATCCCACTTTGGAAAAGATCCAAGACTCAAGAGAAGATCCCAGACTTAATAGAGAAGAACCTCTGAAGATTTTTAGGGAGTTCAACTCCAAGACCCAAATCCTCAAAGGAGTTTAACTCATAATCCAGATCTTTTGGAGTTCAACTCCACTCAAAACCCTCTTTTGGAGTTTAACTCCTATTTCTGGGGGTAAAAACCCCTTCCTTTCGCTAGCACCCAGAGCTCAAGCACCCATGTGTCGGGCACGTGAGGCGCTAGCGCCTAAGCGCCCACGTGCCGGGCACGTGAGGCACTAGCGCCCAAAGCGCTAGCGCTCGAGTGCCCACGTGCTGGGCACGTGAGGCGCCAGCGCCCAAATCGCTAGCGCCAGCGCCCAAGCGCTGGCACTAACGCGTCCTTTGGACGCCATTTCCCCCTCATTTTACATGTACTCTACACTAAAAATACCTTCACCGTTAGAAAAAATTTCTAACGGGGCGCTGCCCCGCTCCCCGCAAGGGGGCTGCTAGCCCCCTTGATCCCCAATCAGCTATCCGGGTAGCGGGACCCCCGTAAAAACTCTGCGGGGCTGCCGATATATCCCAAATCCCTTCAAAACACAACACTGCACATTGAGTTCGCATGACCATATTTGACCCGTCAATCGGAGGTTCTCTCGCTCAAAAGGAGATGGGTAATTAATGGCAGCTTAGTCCGCGTCTGCCGGAGATTCAAATCCCCATAATCAATAAACCCCCGCCTACCCTAGGCAGGAGGATCTGTAATGCACCTGACAAGCGCGCACGTATTCCCATCACAATGGGGTGACGAAAAACACCCTACAACCGATACCATTTCATGTTCGAAAATGCATTATATACTGAGAATTAATAAGAACGTTCACTATCGCTAGAGGTATCGCAGTTGGGTAAATATGTGAATTATGCCGCTAAACAAATCATATGCAATACAAGTCATTACGCGTTTTAAGAACTTAGAAAAATCACATTAACTCGTACGATTAGAATTAAGCAAAATGATACAAAAGGGGTAAAAATTAAACTTAATCAGAAATTCAAAGAAATTAGTTTCAAGTCAATCCGGTTTTGGGTTCGCAAATTACGGTCATTTCTTTTTAAGTGTTCTCTGCTGGAAATTTAGTTCCTGAACTGAAATTCCATTTCGTAACACAGTTTTCACCCTGTTGGGATCATAATTAGACGATGCTACAGTTGGATAATATTTAGGTTTATCGGTTAGGTTTCCAACACGCTATACGGATTGACAATATCTGCTGTGTGCTGGGAGTTATGCATTATTTAAGATCGGGATATACGTTCTGTCCCTACTTGGGACTGCAGTATGTATTGATGATTTAAAATATGATTAAAATAGCAAACGATGGTGAAAACGAATGAAACTACCTCCAATAGTTATCTAATAGATTAACCTTCACAACGGTATAGGGTTACGCATAATACCATTTTCACACAGAGTTGTAAAAGCATTTTATTTTAAGTGTCGAAAAGCAGTGCTGCTCTGGACTGCAGTCCAGATCCGCAATTCTCCTCAATTTTCTTTATCATGACTTATTAAAATGCAGTGGACAAAAATATATTACTGTAGGTTATTCTATCAGATTCGATATGAGTCCTGAAACGCCTCAATACGATATATACATAATTAACTACGAATTTAACATGGTAAGTTATGTGAGGATGTGCGATAATCTGCACCATCCCGAACGAGGTTGATGGTATTTATTTGTAATGTAGAGGCGTAATTGTAAGGAATCGATTACCACACTTTTTAAAGAAATGGTTTTGCAAGTTTGATAGTATTTATTTGTAATGTCGTATTATCCCATAACTATATTCCCTAAATTTCATCGTACTATGTCAAAGATGTGTGTTGTGATGAGGTAGGTCATTACCTCGTGAGTTATTTAAAGGTAATACAAGTATTATTGTGATTTGTGTCGAAAATAAATTATGTGGTATTTTACCGTAAAAATACGATAAAAGTTGCATAAAAGATTCTTTTGAGATGAAACTTGTTTTAATGTATTTGTTAATGTTTGTTAAACATTATATGAGAATATAGTATTTTATTCTTTAAGAAAAATAGAATTTTTAAAGAAAAACCGAATCGGAAGTCGGATTAACTCCGCTTCCGTCGGGTTTTAGAAATGAGACGTTTTGGAATAGGAGAAGAGAGGGGGAGGGGAATTACTGGCTACAAGTTTAGAGGGGAGAAGAGGGAAGCTAGGGAAAGTGTCGAAGTGTCGTTTCGTCGCCGGAATCTCCTTGGAACTTCGCCGGAACTTCTCCCTTCGCTAACTCCACTTGCACAACTTGAGACTTGAGAATTTTTGAGAGTTTTTGTAATGAAATTCTGAGTGAGGAGAGGTGAAATGGAGTGTGGTATTTATAGGGAAAATTATGGTTTAGAAGGTTAAAGAATGCATTAATAATTTGCATTAAAATTTGGATTAAAGGTGATTCAATGTTCTCTGGAAAAACTTAGAAAAAACAAACAGCATGAGGGAAGTGGGGTAGGTCAACAGGTGCAAGGGAAAAAATAGGATCCATCCCTTACGGGGGGCCCGGCGGTGCTGGTTGAGATAGAGATCTCGCCGGTCGAGAAGTGGGGTTGAGGTATGGGATGCTCGCCACGTGTTGGTGTCTGTTGGTATAACCTAGTGCACATGTTTGTTTATTCTGTGTCTCTTCATTTTACGTGTAGTGCACGTGTAAACCGTTGGGCTTCTAAAAAATTAAAAGAAAAAATAAATAAAAGCTAATGTGGCTGAGGGAATTCGATCACATGGGATACGTCATAGTAGTGCAGGGCTCTACCAATGAGCTACAAGTGCTTTCTTGCTGTTCAAAAGCAAATCAAATTTATAACTTGTGTTCAGGCTAAGGTATTCTTTTCTGTATTTAAAAAAAATTATGTACAGAAAGTTTAGAGTTGTTACAGTCTATCCTCCTTATAAAAATTTCATCCTCGAAATTTGTAGAAAGAAAGTGTAACAGATTCAAAGCAATTTGGTGATAGAACTATTGATAGTGCATGAGAAATATTTGGAAGAACGAAAGAATGCGAAAGTTTTGGTAAGATGTGAGGGAATTACTGGGGTTACTTTGGTCTATAGTCTCGGCTTCTACTGCTGCTAATGTGAAAGCCTGACGCCAGGGTATATTCCTCTTAGCTGGGGACACATTCCTCTGTCCTTAGGCATGTTTCTCTGCTCTCGAGTCATGTTCCTCAGTGTCTGATGGAATTGGCGATTAGGCTGTGCAGGAGATCCACGTAGAGGTGGAGCTGGAAGAGCAAGATGAGGTGTAGGAGCCTGGATAGCTGGCCGTTGCGGGTAAGTGTTGTGAGTTGAAATTGGGTTGCGTCTGTAAGGACATGTTCCAATTCCATGATTGGATGTGCCACAAACTAAGCACATGCCTTTTGTGCGCCGACAGTCCTTCCACAAGTGTCCACCCCTCTTGCAGTAGAAGCAAAATTCTGGACTTGGCTGGTTATCTGTTACTTCCGGTCTCCTCGGTTCAACAGTTGGCCTTGAAGAGGCTCCTTATGTCATCTGAGTGGCAGGGCGTTTCACTCCGGTAGATTGAGATCTGCCTTTCCTCTTCACTACTGCCTCGTATGTTCGGGCAGCCTTCAAAGCTAAATCATGGGTTGAGAAATCCCCTGTAGCTAAAGCATCTTGGATTTCCGGATCTAACCATTGCTGAAATCGTCTGGACCCGATTTCAGCTGTTGGTATCAAATGTGCCGCGAACCTACTGAGCATGGTAAACTCAGCGTCATATTCATCCACGGATTTGGTCCACATAGAACCCTGTTGTAGGTGGATGAACTGTTGCTCTATGTCAAATCGGGCAGTTTTTTGGAAGTATTTCGCATCGAACATGTCGCGAAAAGTCCTCTATTCGATAGGTTGGTCAAGTCGGCTTTCTTCCGCCTTCCACCAGACTCGTGCATTATCAGTGAGTTGCTGCTTTGCAGCTCGAACCCAAGCGATCTCTCGCACTTGTGTCGCTGCCAGATCATCCTCAATGCTTTGAGCCCATTCCTCAGCTTCCAGAGGGATCTTTTTTCCCGAAAATTGCTTGGGGTGCAAAGACCGGAATTGCTTTACCCCAGGTGCTTCCGCTTCTGGACGGTTCATCAAAATAGCAGTCTGCTGCTGCTGTCCCTCCAGGAGGCTGCGGATTGCCTCAAGCAGTACTGTCTGCTCATTGATTGGAGTAGCGACGGTAGGCGTAAGCGGCAGAGGTGGTGGTGTGTTGTTGAAGTTGGTACTGGTGTTGTTTGGGGAATCCATAACCTTGAAATAAAAATTTGGGTTAGGATAGATTCAAAATATATGAAATTGTAAGATTCAAGAAATATGAAATGTAAAGAATGTTTTTAGTTGCTGATTCTTGTGTTATATTGCTTAGGATTTCATGCAGAATTGACCCGCATGTCCATGCAGAACTGACCTGCATGTCCATACAGAACTGACCTGCATGGGCTGCCAACAAAACCTGTCACGCCCCGCTTCCCGGTGTACGGAGAGGGGATGCAACGAGGCCCGCTACGTATTTACTAAGAAGTAAACACGCTAAGCGTATCTAAGAAATATAAAGTAAAATGTACACAAGAGACAAGAATATAAATGAACAACAACTTTATTTATTAAACATTCTTTTACAGGTACAACTGGAAATGTAAATACAAGTCTGGAATGCAATGCCTAAACAATAGCATAACTGAAATGAAAAGTATATATAAGTGACTATAGTTCGGGGTCTTCAGTGTGCTGCTCCAAATGCTCCTAACTGATCTCGAACTCTTCAGAGTCGGGTCCTACTGACAACATTCCAAAGAAGAAGAGAAATATGAGTGTCGTCAGCAAACAATCGCTCGGTAAGTCCCAAAGGAGGAGAGAATTAGATTAGACAGAAAAGAGAGTATATCTAGTATAATATTTGATTGTTATGTTAACGTAATGTTTGTAGTTTGGTACAGAATATATCAGTGTATACGAGAGGAGTCCAACTTACACCGTGGACTTTGGTAACCCGTAGTACAAGGCTCTGTCGAAAATACCACAGAACAACGGCATGAATGCAATTACGTCTTTAGTGACCACCTTGTGCCACCTTTAACATGTTCCGTACCAGTCTATCCCTTTATAAATCCCGTAATGTTTATTGTATTGATTGTATTGGTGTACTGGTGGTATTGTATTGTCTTGTAGTAAATGGAAGACTTTATAGAAACCATGATATCAGTAAATGCAATGGATGTAAATGGATAGTCATGTAAACGGAGTATATCCATGGTTCGGTTCGATCAATATAGATTGCATAGATGGATTCATGGATTCATGTTGTATTGTAGTTTATACTTGAATCATATTCAAGTCAGGTTGATTAGATTGAGACTCAGTCTGAGTCAGACACTTTGAAAAGAACTTGAAGTCCTGAATTAGTTTTGATGTTATCGGTAACTGTACACATGGACTACAGATTTGTGTCTTTTTTCAAGACAGTTACCGTATTGATAACACCGTTTGTTAGATTTACTACCTTAGATAGGCAAGCACCCACATTCTCCGGCTCGCTGAGGCTCAAGAGAATTGGTCCCGCTTAAACCTATATTTACTAGGATCCTTATTGTAATTTAGTACATCTTGAGGGGGGTTTATGTAAAAATAGTTTTGATATAATTTCAAAATACACCTCAAGCATTTAATTATCGTTTTTAGGGTTTTCATAGATATATATTTTATAAAAGTGAAATTTCTAGTAAGTAAAACCTAGTTTTCATAGTATATGGTATTTTAATGAAATATTGGATTTGCATTGAATTGTAATGGTATTTTCCTGTAATGGTGATTCCTTTGATTTAGAAAACTTGGAATATTTATACAATATAAGTAAAATAGATATTTTGATAATAGTTATATATATATATTTAATAAAAGTAAATTTTATTTATTTTTGTAGAAATCTCATTTTCTAAAGAAAAATGCATTAATAATTCCATTGAGATCGAATGCTCCTTTTGGAGGTCTGCATCCCGCTCTATTAGGTCTGAGCATGCGCGATGATCCACACCATCCTGAACGGGGTCTTCAAAAGTGGGTTGTAGAGGCGCAATTGCAATGAATCGATTAACACACTTTTTAAAGAAATGGTTTTGCAAGTTTGATAGTATTTATTTGTAATGTCGTATTATCCCATAACTATATTTCCAAAATTTCATCGTGCTATGTCAAAGATTACCTCGTTAGTTATCTAAAGGTAATACAAGTATTATATTGATTTGTGTCGAAAATAAAGTATATGGTATTTTACCGTAAAAATACGATAAAAGTTACATAAAAGATTCTGTTGAGATGAAACTTGTTTTAATGTATTTGTTAATATTTGTTAAATATTATATGAGAGTATGGTATTTTATTGCTTAAGAAAAATAGAATTTTTAAAGAAAAACCGAATCGGAAGTCGGATTAACTTCGCTTCCGTCGGGTTTTAGAAATGAGACTTTTTAGAATAGGAGAAGAGAGGGGGAGAGGGGCCTTACTGGCTACAAGTTTATAGGGGAGAAGAGGGAATCTAGGGAAAGTGTCGGAGTGTCATTTCGTCGCTGGAATCTCCTTAGAATTTCGCCGGAACTTCGCCCTTCGCTAGCTCCACTTGCACAACTTGAGACTTGAGAATTTTTGAGAGTTTTTGTAATGAAATTTTGAGTGAGGAGAGGTGAAATAGAGTGTGGTATTTATAGGGAAAATTAGGGTTTAGAGGGTTCAAGAATGCATTAAAAATTTGCATTAAAAATTGGATTAATGGTGATTCAATATTCTCGGGAAAAATTCAGAGAAAACAAACAGCATGAGAGAAGTGGGGTAGACCAACAGGTGCAAGGGGAAAAAATGGGGGCCATCTCCTATGGGGGGCCCGGCGGTGCCGGTCGAGATGGAGATCTCGCCGGTCGAGAAGTGGGGTCGGGGTATGGGATGCTCGCCACGTGTTCGTGTATGTTGGTATAACCTAGTGCATATGTTTGTTTATTCTGTGTCTCTTCATTTTACATGTAGTGAACGTGTAAGCCCTTGGGCTTCTAAAAGATTAAAAGAAAAAATAAATAAAAAGATAATATGGCTAGGGGGATTCGATCATAGGGGATACGTTACAGCAGTGCACGGTTTTACCAATGAGCTACAAGTGCTTTCTTGCTGTTCAAAAGCAAATTAAATTTATAATTTGTGCTCAGGCTAAGGTATCCCTTTCTGTATTTTAAAAAAAATTCTGTACAGAAAGTTTAGGATTGTTACAGTTGAGGAAGGAGAGGGAAGTTCGCCGATGACTTCAGGGAGGTCGGAGATCGGCGTCGGATTATAGGCGACATGGCCGGCAAGGAAGAGGTAAGGGCTGAGCCGGGTGAGAGAAGAAGAGGGTGGTGATGAACACTGAAGCTTTCAGGGGCGATGGCGTCTGTTGGTGGCAGCGGGATGATTGCTGGGGTGTTGTGGGTTGCTGGCCGGGGTTCGCCGTCGACGGTGTTGATGGCTCGGACGTCAATGGTGAGGCAGGGGTGGTGACGACGATGGTTCTCGGTGGTGATGGAGGTAGTAGGGTGATGGGTTAGGAGGAGACTCGTGTGAGGGTGATGGAGGCGCAGTAGTTAGCTGTTGGCAGTCGACGGTGGTGTGAGAAACTCCGACGAGGTTGCTGATGGTGGTCGTCGGCGTGGGGACTGGGTGGTCGCAGTTGAGAGGAGGAAGAGAGTGATTGTGAGAGAGAGGGAGAGGGAGTGTGGGAGTGTTTTGTGCTGTTTTTTTTTATTTCAAAGAGAGGAAGAGAGACAGAGGGTGGACAGGAGAGGGAAAGGTGAGAGAGAGATAATAAATTTTATAATTTTTAGGATTTATTTAGGGATTTAATGAAATTGATTGGGGTAGGATTTGGGTTTTAAATGAGAATAATTTTTGAATTTGAAAAGGGAGAAAGAAACTGTTGGGTAAAAAAAAGTGGAGGGTTTGGGTTATTGGGCTTGGGCCTTAGGTCAGGTTGTAGGAAACAACAATAATTGGAATATGTTTGTATAGGAAAGAAATAAAATATAAATAGGATAAGAATAAAATGGGTAAACTATTTAGACTAACACTTTATTTAAATATTGGTATTCGCGTACAAAAGAGGACTGGGTTAAATCATACCGCCCTTACAAAAATTTCGTCCATGAAATTAAAAAAAGACGAAACAAGAAAGTAACGATACAAACGACTACTCGAAAAGATATGGGAACCGCGAACGGATATCCTCCTCACGTTCCCAGGTAGATTCCCTAGATGAACGACCGTCCCAAGGCATTCGGACTAACGGAATGATTTTATTCTTCAGCATTTTCTCTCTACAGTCGAGTATAGTAGTAGGCTGCTCCACATAAGTTAAATCGGTACCCAAAGTCAATTCAGAATGATCGAGAACGTAGCGCCGCAACTGTGACACATGAAACGTGTTGTGTATGCCAGCTAACGATAGGGGTAAGGCAAGACGGTAAGCCACATCCCCTACTCGCTCCAATATCACGAATGGTCCGATGAATCGGGGACTGAGTTTCCCACGACTCCCAAACCTGATAACACCGCGGGTAGGTGAAATCTTCAGAAACACATGATCACTGACTTCGAATTCTAGCGATCTCCTGCTGGCATCCGCCCAACTCTTCCGTCAGTCCTGAGCCGTCTTAATGCGCTGTCTGATCATCTGGACCTTGTCTACCGTCTGAACTATAAGTTCGGGGCCCAGTAATCTTCGCTCACTAATGTCATCCCAACAAACAGGGGATCGACATTTCCGTCCATAAAGTGCTTCGAATGGAGCCATTTGGATGCTAGCTTGGAAACTGTTGTTATAAGAAAAATCCACTAGATGGAGGTGATCCTCCCAAGAGCCTTGAAAATCTAGCATGCACGCCCTTAACATGTCCTCGAGCGTCTGAATAGTACGCTCAGACTGTCCGTCCGTCTGTGGATGGTAACCCATGCTGAACTCAAGACGTGTACCCAGACTCTCCTGTAAGCTCTTCCAAAAGTGCGAAACAAATCTGGTATCTCGATCTGACACTTTACTAACCGGAACTTCGTGAAGTCGCACTACTTCTTGCATGTATTTCTCCGCAAGCGACTCTGTCGACTGTCCCACTCGGAAGGGTATAAAGTGTGCTGCTGTCGTAAGACGATCGACAATAACCTAAACGACGTTGTTTCCTCTTGGACTCCATGGTAAAGCAGTCACAAAATCCATAGTGATGTGCTCCCATTTCCATTCGGGTATCGGAAGCGGTTGCAACAGTCCAGCTGTTATCTGGTGTTCTGCATTTACTTGCTGACATACTAAGCACTTGTATACAAACCGTGCAATCTCTCACTTCATCCCGTTCCACCAATAGTGCTGACTCAGATCTCGATACATTTTCGTGCCTCCCGGATGCACAGAATAAACTGAACTATGAGCTTCAGCTAGTACTTCTTCTCGAACATCCCTCTTGGGAACGCAGAGTCTGCTACCGAATCTCAAAGAACCGTCTCGATGTATGAGCAAGTCTGTCCTTAGTCTGGCTTCCACCTGCTCTCTGAACTTCTGCAATCAAGGATCATCAGCCTGTGTAGCCTTAATGTGATTTACAAGTGAAGACTGCACCTGTAACTGCCAAAACTGCCAGTTGCACTCGTTGTAACAACCTCTAGTTCGAGCTTCTGAAAGTCTTCAATGATGCTCCTCTGACTGGTCAACATCATGACCGTTGGCTTGCGACTGAGAGTGTCGGATACGACATTTACTTTCCCCGAATGGTACTGTAAGTCTAAGTCGTAGTCCGCCATTAGTTCTAGCCATCGGCGTTGTCTCATATTCAATTCTTTCTGAATGAACACGTATTTCAGACTCTTGTGATCCGTGTACACTTCTACCTTTTTGCCTAATACGTAATGTCTCTACATCTTCAATGCAAAAACCACTGCAGCTAACTCCAAGTCGTGTGTTGGGTAGTTCCTCTCGTGATTCTTCAGCTGCCGTGAGGCATAAGCAACTACCCGACCGTGCTGCATCAGAACGCAGCCTAAACCTTTCCTTGAAGCATCGCTGTGTATCACCAAACCACCTGAATTATGTGGCACTGTAAGAATAGGGG
This sequence comes from Agapanthus africanus, assembly GCA_030015575.1. Taxonomy (NCBI): domain Eukaryota; kingdom Viridiplantae; phylum Streptophyta; class Magnoliopsida; order Asparagales; family Amaryllidaceae; genus Agapanthus; species Agapanthus africanus. The sequence continues at coordinate 636,401,817 of CM057343.1, forward strand.
CCGTGGTCAACTTTTGTTTTAGTATCTCAAAAGCCTGGGTACATTCCTTTGTCCATACGTAAGGCACTTCCTTCCGTGTCAGCTTTGTTAAAGGTTCAGCGACTCGCGTAAAGTATTGAACAAAACGCCGATAATATCCTGCCAATCCCAGGAAGCTTCTGATTTCCGCCACTAACTTCGGTGTTGACCAATCCCTAACAGATTCTATCTTTGCTGGTTTTACTGAGATGCCTTCGCCCGAAACAATGTGTCCCAAGAACTGCACTTTGTCGAGCCAAAACTCACACTTGCTCAATTTGCGTATAGCTTCTCTTCCCGAAGAATTTGTAGTACATTTCGCAAGTGTTCGGCATGCTTCTCTCGAGTCTTAGATTAGACTAGTATGTCGTCGATGAATACAACGACAAACGTGTCCAAGTATTTTGCAAATACTCTGTTCATCAGATCCATAAATATAGCTGGAGCATTGGTATCACCGAACGGCATCACAAGAAACTCGTAATGCCCGTATCGGGTCCGGAAAGCCGTCTTGCATATATCTTCGGCCGTTACTCTGATCTGGTGATAACACGAACTAAGATCCATCTTCAAAAATACCTCGGCACCACCCAATAAGATCAAATAAGTTGTCGATACGCGGAATGGGGTATTTGTTCTTTATCATTACTCTATTCAGCTTACGGTAGTCTATGGACATCCGTAGCGATCCATCCTTTTTCTTCACCAACAAGACTGGTGCACCCCACGGCGAAGCGCTTGGGCGAATAAATACCTTCTCCAGAAGCTCTCCAATTTGCTTCTTCAATTCTGCCAACTCAACTGGTGCCATTCTGTACGGTGTCTTAAAAACTAGTGATGTACCTGGAATCAAATTTATCGAGAATCCCAAGACGTGTAGAGGTGGTAGACCTTGTAAATCTTCAGGGAACACGTCAAGAAAATCCCAAACGATTTCTGGTGCGGGGTTTTCATCAACCTCCATAGCCGTCAATACTTTCGGTTTGACTCTATACTTGGCCGGCTCCAAAGACTCGCTTCTGCCTTCAAAAACAAACTCAGGGTGATTGGGGATGCGGAAAGTCACATTCCTAGTTTGGCAATCAATAATCGCATGGAATGTACTCATCCAATCCATCTCAAGAATTGCGTCATAGCTGCCTGTTCCGATTAAAAGTATATTCGCATAGAATTCCCTGCCACACACTATAACTGGACAAGATCTACATTCTCGACTAGATACTATAATACCATTACCCATATGTATTTCCCATCCCTTAGTCAATGGTTCATGTGGTATGGAGTGTGTATCGACAAAATGTGCAGACATGAAACAATGTGATGCTCTAGAATCAAACAGTACTCTGGCTGGCATAGAATGAACGAGTAAAATACCTGTAACAACTTCACCTGAGGCTTCTGCTTACTCGGCAGTCAGGGTGAAAGCCCACCCTTGACCGCGGCCAGTGTTGGTTTGCCTCTGTTCTAGTGTCCTTTGTTGCTTCGGTCCAGACCCTCCCTGTAACTCTATTCGCTGAAGGCAACCACTAACCCGGTGCTGATTGGATCCACAAATCAAACACTATCCCTTAGCACGGCGACAATCCTTCTGGATGTGCCCGTCCCTATGACAGCAGCCGCAGACTAAAGCTTTCCTCTGTGGGTGCTGCTGGGGTACGAAGGGACGCTTTATCTGCGTTATCCCTGGCCTGTGAACTGGTATGACCCCTCAGGAAGATATGTGAGTACGCGTCAGGACAATCGGGGGCCTCCTGTCACTCGAGCTAGGGCCCCTGAATTTATTGATTAGCTTCTCCTGAATTCGTACAGCGTTGAGCACCTGCGCGAAAGTCTGCAACTTGAGTGACGTAATCAACCGTTGCAGCTCGAAGTCAAGTCCCTGTAATAAACGTCTGGTCCTGGTGGCCTCTGAAGCGATCATATATGAAGCGAATTGGCTCAGATGGTTGAATTCTACCGCATAAACGTCAACGGGACGGCCGTTTTGCTTCAGTAAGATAAATCTTTCTTCCATCTCTACTTTGGCGATGGGGGGAAATAGTGGTCCAAGAAACATTCTTTGGACCTGCTCCACTCGATCGGCCCATCAATTCTGCTCTCTTAGATGGACCACCAAGTACGGGCTTCGTCCTCCAGCTGGATCTTTATCACATTCACCTTCTCTTCATTGGGAACCCGTGCGACCGTCAGAAGATTCTCCACATTAACCAGCCATTGTTCAGCCTCGAGTGGTTCGGCTAGTCCCGTAAACACAGCTGGGTGTAACCTCCGGAAATCCGACACAGTGCCAGTCCTGGCAGGTGTAGCTGGTGCAGCGGTGCCCTCGGGGGCAGTAATGAGAGCGGAGGGTCCTCCTAATGCGGTAATTGCCCTGAGTCTCTCGGTAAGTAGGCCCGTCTTTCTCTCTTGGGCTTCCGCGAGGGTCGTAAGTGCATTTAGAATCCTCTCTGTGCGATCCCGAGGACTAGAGTCCGAGGAGAGGTCGTTCGGGAAAGTCATGTCGCTGGAAAATAGATGAACGGATAGGATTAGCTACAAGAATCAAAGTGAAAGATAATGAAGTGAAAATAGTATAATAAAGCGTAGCTAATGTTATCCCTTAATACTAAAACCTTTCTCTGATACTAACAAAACCATGTCACGCCCTGCTTCCCAAAATACGGAATACGGGAGGTGACTAGGCCAACCATGCTCCTACGGTCAGAGAACAATCCTGCCGTAGCCGTACTTCGGCTTCTAGCATTACATGGTAATCAGTAAACACAGCACAGGAGTAAAGGAAACACATCACTAGTTTATTAAACCAACTTTCATTGTTTACAGTTTACAATAGTTCGAAAGAAAAAAGAAGCTACTAACCAAGTTCGAATAAAAGTTGAGTTATGAAAAGGGGTAAAAATACTGTAGGTACGGTCGTCTAGATCTCTGCGAGCTCGAATGGTAGGTCTGACTCCTGAACCGGGTCCAGTGTAGTGAGTGAGTTCAGGAATTTGAATATTAAGACAATATCTTACCTGCTGAGCATGGTAAACTCAGCTTTGTATTCATCCACAGACTTGACCCACATCAAGCCTTATTGTAGATAGATGAATTGCTGTAATGATCCCAATATTACTATACCATCGTGTTTTCTTTCTTTAGTAAAATATTATATTTATTTATTCTTATTATTTTTCCGTATATTTTGTTTTTTATTAAATATATTATTTTATTATTCCATCTATTTTTTCCCCAAACCCATTTCTTTAAACTAAATCTTAACCTATTCAAAATTAAATGCAAGACCTGACCCAGCCCATAACCTAAATCCAATATCATTTTCATTTTCTTTTATAAAACTATAAGCCCAAAAGCCCACTTTCTTTTCAAGAAACAACATATATTTAATTCTAATTAAATTTGTGCATGAACAATCTTGTAGCTCATTGGTTAAGTATTTGCATTATTATTCCATAGATCACATGTTCAAATCCCCATTTTTGCAATTATTTTTTTTTATCAATTTTTTTCATCAATTTTTTTCTTCTCATAACTTATAAATGAGACCTTTCATTTCCAAAATAAATGGTGATATTTCATTTCTCTTTTAATTCCCATGTTGAATGCATATATTATTATAGATAATTCATCATTACACCATCTTTATTTGTCCTCCTCTTTGTTTTTCTTCCTCATATTTTTCTATCTCTCCCTTCTACCTCTTCACCTAGAGTCCTATAAGAACACAAAGAATTTTCCAAGAAGGTCTCGCTAGTAACGCGAGGTTATCGGCGGATAGACAAGCCCGGTGACAATACCGGCTTGTGTATGTAAGTCTCTTCTCTCTCTCCTCCTCCATCTCTTTATTCTGCTCTTGTCATATCTCGTGAACCCGCTATTCTATTCATATCATAATCCATAAGAGAAGATAAACATAAACATATACATATATATAAATTTAGATATATATGGTTCTATATGGTTTAATAATACTTTATTATCTCTTGTTCAAATTAAAGTGTTTTCAATTTTTTGTTCATGACTATGAATGTTTATTATGAGTTATGAGAACATAAATTTCATGCAACAATATATCTACGATATCTCATGGAATCGGTTTGCTTATTAAAAGAAAATGAGAAGCTTGCATAAAAAAAATACTAGTTAATCTTTTTGCCGATTTTAGCATACATATTAATATCTTTATCTTTAAAATAAATTTTAGAAATTAATATTTACTTATGGAAATTTCAGGAAATTTACATATGATATAATATATTTTCTGTACACGCTGTAAAATGCTTAGATCAAATCGCTTAACGGTTTAGAAATTATATCGTTTTTATTCACTGTTCGTAAAACATAAAACTGCAGTTTATTGGTCAATTTCTAGGACACATAACTTGGTATAAAAGTATCCAAATTGAGTAAACTTAGGTGTTTTTGATATCTACATCAAAAGATCTATATTTTTTTAGTTTTAAGTTTTTACTGAAAACCAACATAATATAAAGAAAACTGCGTTACAATATTAAGCGACGGATCTGGACAGAATATGTCCTGATTTGCACACTGTTTTTAAATTAGACATAACTCAAACTCCCGATATCTGTTCGTGACAAACTTTAGATGTGTAGATGCAAAATTGATAGAAATATAATTTTATGTATACTAGATTACTTAGAAATGCATGAAACAACCCGATATAGGCTTTGCAATATAACATATAGTTGCTGTCCAGAAATCTAAATTTCGGTTTTAAATGCTGATATTAAAACGATCATAACTAGAGCTTCAGAAATCCAAATCGCGTGAATCTTGGTGTTTTGGATAAGTACATAGAAACACCTACAATTTTTGAATAATCTTTGTAACCTGAAACCTGATGAAAATTAACTCAAACTGCGTTTTAAAAATATATGACGGTGCTTAACAGATTCTGATCTGTTTTGCGCGACAATACGAAAACAGATACACCTCCGAAACCGGTAGTCGTATTTATGTGAAACTGGAACTCACGCATGAAAAACACTCAGAGCAATATTTTTGTTTATATTTCCGCATTCGTTCGACTTGATTAATTAGTCGTACATAATATTTCTTTACAGCATTGTTTATGGTAGTTACTTGAATAATATATTTTACTCATTTCATGCAATTCGAACATGTATACATATTTATCTTGATCATTAAATTGTTTTATGTACATAAAGACGATAATTAAATACTTGAGTTGTATTTTGAAAACTATACAAAATTATTTTTACATAAAACCCCCTCAAGTTATATAAATTACAATAAGGACCCTAGTAAATATAGGTTTAAGCGGAACCAGTCTCTTGACCCTCAGGGAGCCGGAGATATGGGTGCTTGCCTATCTAAAGTAGACAATCTAACAAACGGTGTTATCAGTACGGTAATTGTCTTTGCAAAAGACACAAATCCTGTCGTCCATGTGCAGCGGTTACCGATAACACCAAAACCTAATTCAGGACTTCAATTTCTTTTCTAATTGTCTGACTCAGACTGAGTCTCATTATAATCAATCTGACTTGAATATGATTCAAGTACAAACTACAATTCAACATGAATCCATGAATCCATATATTCAATCTATTCAATCTATACAACTTGACTGAACCGAACCATGGATATACTCCATTTACATGTTCATCCATTATATCCGTTCCATTACTGATATCATGGTTTCGGTAAGTCATCCATCTATATACAATATTCAATTTAAACAATACAAACAACACAATCAAGACATCGCGGGATTTAAGGGGTAGATTGGTACGGAAGGTATTAGAAGTGGCACGAGACTGCAAGAATTAAGATACCTAACCTGTATTCCATTGCTGTTGTACTGTGGCATAAACGGTACCTTGTACTTTCCGTTCATCTTAGTCTCTGGTCTACTGAGACTCCTCTCATATACACTGGTATTCTTCTGTACCAAGCTACAAACAACAGCGTTAACATTAAATACAACATTATAACAATATAATACAACTTTAAAAGCTACACACTCTCTCTTTGTCTATTCTATTTCTCCCTTATCTTTGAGACTTAACGAGCAATTGTTCGCTGACGACATTCTTTCTCTTTCTTCTTTGGAATGTTGTCAGGTGATTCGGATCTTCAGGAGATCGAGCCCACCTGCGAGGATTTGGACCAGCTAGCTTACGGCCCAGAGTTTTAGATTCCTTGTACACATTTACTTTCAGTACTTTTCATTTCTGTTATGCCACTGTTTAGGCATTGCTTTTTATTCCATGCATTTACTTTTTCATGTACTGTAAAACAATGTTAATAAATAAAGTTGTTGTTCATTACATTTGTCTCTTGTTTATATTTGTTTTATATCACTTAGTTACTCTTAGCGTATTTACTTATGAGTAAATACGTGGCGGCCAGTCGCGCCCTCTGCCCGTACCCTGGGAAGCGGGGCGTGACAACTGCCGCTCCATGTCAAAACGGGCAGTATCAGGGAAGTATTTCGCATCGAACAAATCACGAAACGTCTTCCAGTCAATAAGTTGGGTGAGACGGCTTTCTTCAGCCTTCCACTAGATTCTGACATTATCTGTCAGTTGCAGCTTAGTAACTTGTAACGACTCTAAAATCTCTGTACGGAATTCTTCTGTTAAAATACAGAAAAGAGTATTATAGTCTGAATTTGAGTTATAAGTTACTTTTATTAAATAAAAGCAAGAAGTAACTTGTAGCTCACTGGTAAAGCCCTTGCACTGCTGTGACGTAGCCCCTGTGTTCGATTCCCATCAGACATAATTATTTTTCTGATTTTTCTTTTAAAATTTTTGGAAGCCCAAAAGATTGCACGTGCAATACACAGGGAAATGAAAAGTTAAGAAAAATCAAACATGTGGAAAATGGTGTAAACACAGAGAAATACACGTGGCACAAATCTCGAGACCCATCACCCAAAAACGACCGGCGGATCTCCCATTTGGGCCGGCGAGGACGGTCGAGATTGCTCCAAAATGCCCCATGCTTTTCACACTCGTCTCTTCAACTCCCTTCAACCCTCTGTACTATTTAATTTCCCTGCAATCAAACAGAGACCCTTCATTTCATAATTTAACACTATTTTAATACTTTTTAATCCACAATTTTAATTCCCAAACCCTAATTCTCCACTATAAATACCACCCCACAATTTGGATCCGCATCATTCTGAAAATTCTAGCCAAAACTCTCTCAAAAGTTCCTAGGTGCAAGTAGAGTAAAGTGGAGTTAGCGAGCAAGTTTGTTCCGGCGAAAATCGAAGCCAATTTCAGAGCTCCCGCGACGCCCGAAGCATCCCTCCTCTTCCTTAACACCTTCTTGACATATTCAAACAGTAAGTCCCTCCCCAAACTCTCTTTCTCTTCATTGAATTTCATTTTAATCAAAATCCATAAAAGTGGAGTTAATACCGATATCATCTTTTCTAAAACCTATAACTCCATTTTCCTTTATCATTTGGTCAAACCAATTTTACCACTTCACTTGTAATTTTAATACCAATATTTAGAATAAATTTTAACCACGAATTTCATATGAAACAAGCTTAATTTAATTTTTTTCATTAAAATACCTTGAACTTTGTTATCACATCTTTACGACGAAATTGTTTAACAATACTTTTAGGAAAACTTCATGGGGTAACGACCTACCCCACACGCACACTTGGGTTCATAACATGATACCTATTCGTATGTATTTTTGGTTCGAAAATAGTATTTACAATAAAATACCATATAATTCTAAAACCGGATTTCTTTTAAAGCGGTATTTCATTTCCTTTGCGATTATGCATCTACAACCTTCTTTAGGGTACCCGCTAATGGATGGTGTGGATTATTGCACATCCTGGGGATAGTAGAGTAAGATGCAGAGCTCTTCATGAAGCATTCGATCTCGAAAGGATTTAAATACGTTTTTAAGAAATACGAATTTTTCTAAATAAAATAAAATTAATTTTTAGAAAAATTATATAAAATTATAAATCCATATTTTCAAAATATAATAAAACTATGTTTTTTAAAAAATGAAAAATTAACAAATATCAATAAAATACCATCAAAATACCAAAAGGACAAGTTTTTCAATAAAATACCATGAACTTTCCAGCTAAGTAATTATCACTAAAATACCCAATACTTAAAATCCATGCTCATGAAAACCCTAATTAATACTAATCACCCTCGAGATTTAATTTTTAACTATATTAAAAATATTTTTCATAAAACCCCCTCGAGATATATATAAACAATATTTAAATACTTTAGTTAATATAGGTTTAAGCGGGATCAATTCTCTTGAGTCCCAGAGATCCGGAGAAAGTGAGTGCTTGCCTATTTAAGTTAGATAACTTAACGGAGTTATCAATCGCAATTGTCTTGGAAAAAGACAAAAATCTTGCTGTCCATGTGCAGCAGTTGCTGATGACTCCCGAACTTAAGAAATTCAAGAGTTAAATCCGTTTACAAATATCTGACTCAAGCTGAGTCCAAATTCAAACTTGAATCCAAAATCAAACAAGAAATTGAACCGGAACACTTGAACGTGAATATACAAAAACTTGAATATTAGAATAATATGACTTGACATGAACGTAACATGAATACCAGAACATAATGGCTGCTATTGAAACTGAATTGACTCGAACCATGAATACAACTTGACATGGATACATGAACACTTGATATGAATCTTTGATATTGATATGAACTCAATCTTGCCACTTGATGTATTCATGGATTCGAGCAAGGCTAGTAATTTTAACTGTAACGTTGAATACACAGGGTGTTGGAGTAGTTCATGTGTGAATCCAACGAAATCTCAGGAGTTTCTCTAGATCGTGAATCTACGTCTACTAACCCAAGAAAGCTATCATGAGGGCCCGTGTTTCCTTACTTCTGGATTGCAGACTGTTGAGTTTGGAATACTTCAACACTAGATTGAAGTCCCGTTACTAACACTTGATTCGGGCCCGTGGTTCCTTACCCCTATATTACAGTCTGTTGGGTTCAAGAACACTCTTAAGATTGGTCGAAATTCACCCTTGAACTTACGTTAAATTAGTTAACCGATGTAAAGACCATTTAGGACACTTACATTCACTTCATGTTCACTGTACCTATACTACACGGCCATGCTATACTATGCTCATATTATTTTGCCATGATATAACTAGAATTGCATGTTAAATATAATTGCCATGCTTATATTAAATAGCATGCTTAAACAACATCCTAGTCCATTGCTTCATGATATACATTTTATTTATCATTATACTTTTATACTTCACACCCATTACTTGGGGACCTACCGAGCGAAAGTTCGCTGACGGGCATTTCACCCATCTTTGTTTCTTAGAATGTTCGTCAGATACTGTAGAGACTGAGGAGATGGATACCACCGAGGAGGAGCACGATCAGATCATGACTCAGGACTAGGCTAGCTATTTCATTCGTTTATGTATGCCACCTGTTTAGACATTTCTCTTCTTATATTGTATTTTCTTTCAGTTGAACTCATGTATTGTAAATATTTCAAGTCGAATGTAAATAAAGATGTTGAAGTTTAAATCTCATGTTTATTTCTTATCATTTTATATTTCTTATTTTACGCTTAGCATATTTATTCCGGGAAATGACCTTCTCGAAATAAATACGCCGCGGGCTTTCCACGTCACCGTTTCCATCTATTGGAAAGCGGGGCGTGACACAACTCTCACCCAGGTAATATCTGGCACTTGAGCAGCTGCCAGATCATATTCGATCGATTGTGCCCATTCTTCTGTCTCTAGTAGGCTCTCTTTTTCCGAGAAGTGTTTTGGATACAATGCCCGAAATTGTTTAAGTCCGGGTGTCTCGGTTTCAGGGCGGTGCATGAGGACAGCAATCTGCTGCTGCTGACCTTCCAATAGGCTTTTGATAGCCTCAAACAGTACCGTTTGCTCATTGATAGGAGCTGCAACGGTAGGTGGTGGTAGAGTAGGCGGTGAGGTATTGCCATTGACGTTCGTGCTGGTGTTGTTGGGAGAATCCATTACCTTGATAAAAAAGGAATGGTTAGGATAGATTTAAGAAATTAAAAATGTAAGGAATGTATAGTTGCTGATTTTTATAATTCTTGTTATATATTGCCTAAGACTTCATGCAGAACAGATTTGCATGGGCCGCCAATAAAACCATGTCATGCCCCGCTTCCCAGTAGACGGAAACAGTGATGTGGCAGGCCGCAACGTATTTACTAAGAAATAAATACGTTGAGCGTAATTAAGTAATATATAAAATGAACAAGATTGACAAGAGTATTAAAATAAAACAACAACTTTATTTACATTCATCTTTACATACAACTGTTTGAAAATAAAAGATACAATGAGTAATGCAGTGCCTAAATAATGGCATACAGTAATGTAAGTGCAATGGAACTAAAAGTCAGGTTGAGCGGTAAGCTAGTCCAAGTCCTCCTGGCTCGGCTCGATCTTCTCAGAGTCTGGTCCTCCTGACGAACATTTCAAAGAAAGAAATAGAAATGAATGTAATCAGCGAACTAACGCTTGGTAAGTCCCAAAAAAAGAAAGAGAAGATAATATATAAAGTGAAATGAACAGGTAAATTATATATGACTGATTACTGGTATATGATAATTATTCTACCGTGGTTCTTTATAGTTTGGCAAGGAAGGTATTCATGTATACGTGAGGAGTCCATCTTACCCCGTGGACTATGGTAACATGTAGTACAAGGCCCCGTCATAACCCATGGGACAAAGACGCGATAATTCATGTGGGTATCTTTTAAGTGACCTCTCGTGCCACGATATACGTTCCGTACCAATCTACCCCTTTATCCCCGTGTAATTTATTGTATAGATTATATTTAAAAGTTTTGCCGAAACCATGGATACAAAATGTTCAGATATTCATGTTCAGGATGTAATCAAGTAGTCATGTCAAGTTCAAGTCAAGTTATAACCATGGTTCGGTCAAGTCCAGTCAAGTACACATATTGATATTGATGTTTGAATTCAAGTATTCATGTTCATGATCAAATATTCGTGTTTGAATTTGGATTTAGGTTTGAATTAGACTCAGACTGAGTCAGACACTTGTACTGATTTAACTTTGGAATTCTTAGGTTCGGGAGTCATCGGCAACTGCTGCACATGGACTACAGGATTTGTGTCTTTTTTCAAGACAATTGCCATTGATAACACCGTTAAGTTTTATATCTCAAATAGGCAAGCATTCACTTTATCCTGTTCTCTGGGGCTCAAGAGAATTGATCCCGCTTAAACCCATATTTACTAAAGTCTTTAAAATAGTGTTTTATATATCTCGAGGGGTTTTTATGAAAAATATATTAATATAGATTAGAAATAAAACCTCGAGGGGATTTTATATTAATTAGGGTTTTCATGAGAATGTGTTTTAAGTATTGAGGTATTTTAATGATGAAGACCTAGCTTTTGAAAGTTTATGGTATTTTATTGAAAACTAGTCTTTTTTAGTAACTTGATGGTATTTTATTGACATTTTTTAATCTTTCATTTTTTAAAGAAAAAATATAGGTTTATTATATTCTGAAAATATGGATTTATAATTTTATATAATTTTAAAAATTATTTTTATTTAGAAATTCGTTTTTCTTAACAACCGTATTTATATCCTTTCGAGATCGAATACTCCGTGAGGAGGTCTGCATTTCGCTCTACTATCCCCAGGATGTGCGATAATCCACACCATCTATTAGCGGGTCTCCTAAAAAGAATTGTAGATGCATAATTGCAAAGGAGTATGAAATACTGTTTTAAAAGAAACCCGGTTTTAAATTATGTGGTATTTTATTGTAAATACTATCTTCAAACAAAAAATGCATATAATTAGGTATCATGCTATGAAACCAAGTGTGCGCATGGGGTAGGTCGTTACCCCGTGAAGTTTTTCCTAAAGGTGTTGTTTAAACGATTAGTCGAAAAGGTGTGATAACAAAATTGAATGTATTTTAATGTAAAATTTCAATTATGGTTGTTTCACATGAGATTCTTGGTTAAACTTAATTCGAAACATTAGTATTAAGATTACAAGTGAAGTGGTAAAATTGGTTTGACCAAATAATAAAAAAATGAAGTTATAGGTTTTAGAATAAATGATATCGGTAATAACTCCATTTTTACCGATATTTGATTTAAAATGAGTATTAATAAAAAGGAGGAGAATTGGGAGGGACTTACAGTTTAGAAATTTCAAGAAGAGGTTGAAAAGGAGGGGATGAGATTTGTGGCGTCGCGAGATGTCACGCCGCGCTTCCCAGAGTACGGGTAAGTAGACGTGGCAGGGACGTGACGTATTTACTTAGAAGTAAACACTTAAGCGTAAAGAAGCAATATAATAAATGTACACAAGAAATGATAAGAGATATAAATAAACAACAACCTTTTTATTGATTAAATATTCTTTACATACAACTGAAAAGTAAATACAAGCCTGGAAAGTAATGCCTAAACAATGGTATGAACTGAAAGTAAAAGTATATACAAGTGAACTAGAGCTCTGGGTCCTCAATGAACTGCTCCAAATCGTCCTGGATGGGCTCGGTCTCAAGAGAGTCGGGTCCTCCTGACAACATTCCAAGAAAGAAGAGAAAATGAATGTTGTCAGCGAACAATCGCTCGGTAAATCCCAAAAGAGAGAGAGAAAATAGAATGGACAATTAAAGAGAATATAACTGTATAATGTATGTTTGTTATGCTAACGTAGTTGTTTGTAAATTGGTACAGAATGTACCAGTGTATACGAGAGGAGTCCAACATGGTCCATGGACTAAGGTATATGGAGTACAAGGCCCTGTCAAAATCCACGGGACAGCGGCAATGGATGTTCAGGTTAGGTGTATTATGGTGACCATCATCGTGCCACTATTAACACATTCCGTATCAGTCTACCCCTTACAAACCTCATAAATGAATATTGTATTGATTGTAATGATTTGTTGTATAATACTTTCCGAAATCATGGTATAAATTGTTCATGGAAATGGATAAGGATATAAAAGGATAGTCATGTAGTCAAGTCAATATATATCCATAGTTCTGTCAAATCAAGTCATGTTGATATTTGATAGTATTCTGGTATTCATATTCAAGTTCCAGTATATATGGATTCATGTTGTATTGGAAATATATTTGAATTGTATTCATGTATGGATTGTATTCAATTTAGACAGAGACTTAGATTGAGTTAGACACTTAAACAGAATTTAATTCCTGAAATAGGTTTTGGAGTTGTCGGTAATGCTGCATATGGACGACTGGATTTATGACTTTTTCCAAATCAATTACCATTGATAACCCCGTTTGTTTTCTATCTTAAATAGGCAAGCACACATTTTCTCCGGATCCCTGAGGCTCAAGAGAATTGGTCCCGCTTAAGCTTATATTTACTAGGGTGATTAATGTAAATTAATATAACTTGTGGGGGTTTTATGAAAAATAGTTTTAGTATACTTTCAAAATAAATCTCAAGTATTTATTTATCGTATTTAAGGTTTTCATAAACGTAACTTTTAAAAGTGTGGTATTCTAGTGAATAAATATCTAATTTGAATAATATATGGTATTTTTTTGTAAATTTGACTTGTATAGATTCTTGATTGTATTTTTATGAAACTTGTGATTCTTTTCTTTTGTTTGGAAAAACATGGAATTTATTATAGATTTAAAATAGATGATTTGATAATATTTATATATAATTATTAAAAATAAAATTTATTTATTAAATAGTAAATCACATTTTTCTTGAAAATTGCATTAAAAATTCTATCGAGATCGGATGCTCCGTGAGGAGGTCTGCATCTCGTTCTACTAGTCCCGAGGATGTGCGATAATCCGCACCATCCTGATCGGTTTCCCCAAAATGGGTTGTAGAGGATTAATTGTAAGGAATGTAAATAATACAAATTTAAAGAATACGGTTTTTAATAGTTTATGGTATTTTAATATAAAAGTCGTATTTGTCCCAAAAAAATATTGTTAAAAGAAAATCGTGCTATGTCAAGTTGCGTGTTGTGAGAGATAGGTCATTATCTCGTGAGATTTTCTTAAAGGTATTACAAGCAAATATGATAAAAGATGTCGTATGTAAAGTTTGTGGTATTTAAACGTAAAAGTGCAATAAAAGAGGTTTTATATGGAGTTTTGAATTGAAACTTGTTTCTAATTATTTTTTAATGTTTAACAAACAAAGGACAATGATTTAGATAAATAGTTCTTAAGAAAAATTGTTAGTTTAAGAAGTTTTAGAAATGAATGTCGGTATAACTCCACTTACCGGTATCATTGAAAAGAAGAAGTTTTGAGAGGTGAAAAGAAGAGAGTAGAGGGGACTTACAAGATGAAATGAGAGAGGGGAGATTGAAGAACAAGTTGAGAGCTTCGTAGAGTCACGGGGTCGCCGGAATCTTCTTGATTTGTCGCCGGAACTTGACCTTAGGCTAACTCCACTTGTACACTTCTTTGACTTAGAAAAATTTGAGAATTTTTGATAATGGATTTCAGAATGGAGATGGCTAGGGAGTGGGGTTATATTTATAGGAGAAATTAGGGTTTTGAGGATTGAAGAATGGTATTTAAAATGCATTAAAATTTGGATTAATGCTGAATTTTAATTCTCTGGATAATTGCAGAGAAAAAAAAACAGTATTGGGGTTAAGGGGGGAGGCTAAAGGACTAGGGTTCAAAATTTTGGAGCATTCCCGATGGGGGAGCCCGGCGGCGCCTGCCCAGAGACGATTCTCACCGGTCTATCTGGGGGTGTGGGGTCTTGGATGAATGCCACGTGTTCTACTCTGTTTCCACTTGTTTGTTTTCAGTGACTTTTCATTTTTATGTGTATTGCACGTGTAAACTTTTGGGCTTCCAAAAAGTTTAAATGAAAAATCAGTAAAAATATATGTGGCTGATGGGATTCGAATACAGGGGCTACGTCACAGCAGTGCAAGGCTTTACCAATGAGTTACAAGTTATTTCTTGTTATTTTTCAAACAAAATATTACTTAAAGTATACTTGGGCTTGCAAATACTCCATTCAGTATATTAACTTTAAGAAAATTTTGTACATTAAAACGGAGTCGTTACATTCTACTCTCCTTATAAAAATTTCATTCTCGAAATTTACAATTATTTAAGGACTAATTTACAAACAAGTAAGGGTATCTTGCACATATGTCGTCTTCTCTTTCCCATGTTGATTCTTCTGGCTAATCCTTTCTCCACATCACTCGGACCAAGTTTACTTTCTTGTTCCTAAGTGACTTTACTTTTCTGTCCAGAATTTCAACGGGTTGCTGCTCACAAGATAAGTCTGTCTGTTCAGTGAGCTCGAAGTGATCGAGAATGTGACTGGGGTCACTCACATACTATCGGAGCTGGGATATGTGGAACACATTGTGCACTCCTTTCAATAAGGGTGGAAGGGCCAAACGATATGCCACTTCTCCGACTCGTTCGAGTATGTCCAGCGGTCCAATAAATCTCGGACTAAGCTTACCCTTCTTTCCAAAGAGAATCACTCTACGGTTTGGAGAGATCTTTAAGAACACATGATCTCCCGGTTGGAACTCCAAGTGTCAGTGTTTTGCATCAGCCCAGTGCTTCTGTCAGTCTTGGACTATGCGCATGCTTTCTCTGATCGTATGAATTACATCCACAGTCGCCATGGTCATCTCAGGTATAAGGAGTTCCCTATCTCCGATGTCGTCCCAACTTAATGGTGAACAACACTTCCTTCCATAAAGAGCTGCAAATGGTGTCATACCAATACTTGCTTGGTAGTTGTTGTTGTATGAAAATTCCACAAGATGTAGGTGATCTTCCCACAATCCTTGAAGTCTAACATACACGCTCTTAGCATATTTTAAAGAATTTGAATCGTTCACTCAGACTGACCATCTGTTTGTGGATGATAAGCTGTGCTGACGTTCAGACTCGTTCCCAAGCTAGCTTGCAAACTCTGCCAAATCTGTGATCGGAATCTGGTATCACGATCGGAAACAATTCAAACCGGTGCTCCATGTAATCTCACGATCTCCCGCATTAGTTCATGGGTATCAGAAATAGTACACTATGAAGAGTTAAATCTTAGTTAGATTCGGACTTACTTTCATGTACTTCTTTGCTAGTGTCTCAGTAGATTGGCCAACTCGAAATGGGATGAAGTGAGCCGATTTTGTGAGTCGGTCCACAATAACCCATACTGCATCGTTACTTTTTGTGCTACGAGTAAGTGCAGCCATAAAGTCCATGGTGATGTGTTGCCACTTCCATTCTGGAATAGGTAACGGTTGAAGTTAACCAGCAGTCCTGTAATGTTCAGCTTTTACTTGTTGACACACCAAGCATTTGGCTACGCTTCTGGCTACTTCATGCTTCATTCCATACCACCAGTAATGTTGACATAGATCTTTGTACCACCAGGGTGTACTGAATATGGAGAGCTGTGAGCTTCTTTCATCAACTCTTCCTGAACAGGGCCTTGTGATACACACAATCTGCTTCTGTATCTTAAAGATCCATCTTCGTGGATGATGAAGTCTGTTCTAAGTCCACTTTCTACTTGTTCTCTGATCTTTTGAAACTTGGCATCACTTGCTTGAGCTGCTTGCTCTGATTGATAATAGTAGACTGAACTTGTAAGTTCATCAACTTTGAAGTATTACCTAGCATAACCACTTCAATCTCCATCTTATGCAAATCTTGCTGTAGCTTCCACTGTGCGGTGAGATTCATTGATAATGGCTGGTGACTAAGTGCATCAGGAACTACATTCACTTTCCCTGGATGATATTCTAGGTTGATGTCGAAGTCCGCCATAAGTTCTAGCCATCTTCTCTACTGCATATTCAGCTCATTCTGAGTTAACATATACTTCAGACTATTGTGGTCTGTGTATATATCTACCCGTTCTCCAAGAAGATAATGACGCCAAATCTTCAGTGCAAATATAACGGCCGCCAACTCTAAGTCATGCGATGGATAATTGCGCTAATAAATCTTCAACTGTCTTGATGCATAAGTTACAACTTTTCCATGCTGGTGTAGAACACATCCTAACCTCTTACCGGATGTATCAAAATGTACAATAAAACCTCTTGATTGGTCCGGTATTACGAGAATAGGCGCTGATGTCAATCTTAACTTGAGTTCTACAATAGTTTGTTCATATGCTTCTGACCACACAAATGCTTCATCTTTACGTGTGACCTGGGTCAGAGGTGTTGCAATCTTCCAAAAGCCTTCTATGAATCTTCGATAATATCCCGCTAATTCCAAGAAACTTTGAATGTCCTTCACTGTCTTTGGTGTCGGCCACTCGTTTACTGCTGATATTTTAGCTGGATCCACAGAGATTCATTCACCTGAAACGATATGTCCGAGAAATCTGACTTGATCCAATCAAAACTCACACTTGATGTACTTGGCATAGAGTTGATGATGTCGAAAAGTCTCCAGGACAATTCTCAAATGTTCAGCATGCTCTTTCCTATTCTTCAAATATACTAGGATGTTGTCGATGAATATGACAAAGAACCTGTCTAGGTACTCTCAGAAAACTTGGTTCATCAGATTCATGAATATGGCTGGTGCATTGGTCACTCCAAATGGTATCACGAGAAACTTATAATGACCATAGCGAGTCCTGAATGCCGTCTTTGGAATATCAGACACTTTGACCTTCACCTGATGATAACCCGAACGGAGATCTAATTTTGAGAAAACGCAAGACCCACTTAGCTGATCGGACAGATCGTCGATTCACGGTAGTGGATACTTGTTCTTTTGACTTCATTCAGAGCTCGGTAGTCAATGCACATTCTGTATGAACCTTCCTTCTTTTTCACAAGCAAAACTGGAGATCCCCACCTGTGCATGGGTACCAGTTGTACACCAGGTACTAATTCAATACTGAATTCAAGAGCTCGATCCGGAGGCAAAACTGATATATCTTCAGGACATACATCGTCGAACTCTCGAACTACCTCTGGCTTCGATTCTTCCTCTGCTTGTAGTGTTGCAACCATGGCCTTCTTTGGTTTATCTTTGTATGTGCTAGGCTGCAGTGTACGGTCTCCACTTTTGAAATAAAAGACCAGATGCTCCGGAATCTCGAACACTACCCTTCTTTGACAACAGTCGATGGTAGCGTAGAAAGTTCCTAGCCAGTCCATACCAAAGACTACATCGAAGTTCAGTATGTCCAGCACCTTGAAGTCAGCATAAAATTCTCTGCTGCAGACGACCACTGGACACAGGTCGTATCCCAAAGTTGCCTTTCGAACGCCGTTCTCTGAACTGACATTCCAGCTGGATACGAGCGGTTTAACTGGAATCGCATGAGTTCGGACGAACCGTTGCGACATAAAACATTGTGATGCTCCGGTATCGAAGAGTGCTAGTGCAGGAAGTGAGGCTACTAAGATTGTACCTAAATTGTGTAGAATATGTTTAGGTATAGGAAAAGATATATATGGATGTAAACAAATATTGAGCAGATTTGAAAGATGGAAGGTTACCAGTGATGACTTGGCTAGTGGCTTCAGTTTCTTCCACGGTCATTGTGAAAGCCTGATGCCTGGGTACATTCCTTCTTGCTGGAGGCGCATTCCTCTGTCCGTTCCTCTGTCCTTGAGGTAGGTTCCTTTGTGCATGATGGAATTGACAAGAAGGAGGTGCAGTAGGTGGTCTATGAGAAAGTGGAGATGGAGAGCGAGTCGAGGAGCAAGTGTTTGGATAGCTGGCCGCTGTGTATAGGTGATTGCTAGTCTGGGGACAGGGTTTGGATTGAATCTATGTGGACAAGATCCAATATCGTGTGTAGATGAGCCATAGACTAAGTAAAGGCGATTAGCATGCCTGCAATTCTTCGCCAGATGTCCATTTCTTTTGCAATAGAAACAGAAATCTAGACTTGGCCGGTTAAAAGGTACTCCCGGTCTCCTGGGTACAAACGGTGGCCTGGAAAAAGCTCCTCCTGCTATCTGAGTAGCAGGGCGCTTCACACCGGCAGATTGAGCTCTGCCCTTCTTCTTTACTACTGCCTCGTATCGACGGGCAGCCTTTAGAGCTAGGTCATGGATTGGGAAATCCCCTGTAGCTAGAGCAGCTTGGATCTTCTGGTTCAACGCTTGCTAAAATCGTTTAGCCCTGATCTCAGCAGTCGATATGAGATGTGCCGCGAACTTGCTCAACATGGTGAACTCAGTATCATACCCATCCACAGATTTGCTCCACATAGAGCCTTGTTGTAGATGGATGAATTGCTGCTCCATGTCAAATCGGGCAGTCTCGGGAAAATATTTCGCGTCTAACATCTCGCGAAAAATTCTCCATTCGATCGGCTAGGTAAGTCGGCTTTCTTCCGCCTTCCACCATACTCCGGCGTTATCTGTGGGTTGCAGCTTCGCAACCCTTACCCAAGTAATGTCTGGCATTTATGCTGCTGCCAGATCGTCTTCGATCAACTGATCCCATTCCTCTGCTTCCAAAGGGCTCTCTTTCCCAGAGAATTGTTTAGGGTGCAGTGCCCAGAATTGTTTCACTCCAGGTGCCTCAGCTTCTGGGCGGTTCAGGAGTATAACAGTCTGCTGTTGCTGTCCCTCCAAGGGGCTCTTAATTACCTCAAGCAATACCGTCTGCTCGTTGATAGGAGCTGCTACGGTAGATGTAAGTGGTAGAGAAGGTGGTGGGGTGTTTCCGTTGACGTTCGTGCTCGTAATGTTTAGTGAATTCATAACCTTGAAAGAAAAATAGGGTTAGGATAGATTCAAGAAATATGAAATGTAAAGAATGTTTAGTTGCTGATTCTTATAATTCTTATGACTTATATTGCTTAGGATTCTATGCAGAACTGATCCTGCATGGTATGACTTTATACAGAACTTACCTGCATGGACCGCCAACAAAACCTGTCACGCCCCTCTTCCCAGAGTACGGGTAAGGAGACGTGGCAGGGACGCGACGTATTTACTCAGAAGTAAACACGTTAAGCGTAAATAAGTAATATAATAAATGTACACAAGAAATGACAAGGGATATAAATAAACAACAACATTTTTATTGATTAAACATTCTTTACATACAACTGGAAAGTAAATACAAGGCTGGAAAGCAATGCCTAAGCAATGGCATGAACTGAAAATTAAAATTTATACAAGTGAACTACAGCTCTGGGTCCTCAATGAACTGCTCCAAATCGTCCTGGCTAGCTCGGTCTCCAGAGAGTCGGGTCCTTCTGACAACATTCAAAGAAAGAAGAAAAAATGAATGTTATCAGCGAACAATCGCTCGGTAAGTCCCAAAAGAGAGAGAGAGAGAAAATAGAATGGACAATTAAAGAGAATATAACTGTATAATGTATGTTTTTTTATACTAATGTAGTTGTTTGTAGCTTGGTACAAAATGTGCCAGTAGATACGAGAGGAGTCCAACTTGCTCCATGGACTAAGGTATATGGAGTACAAGGCCCCGTCAAAACCCACGGGACAACGACAATGGATCTTCAGGTCAGGTGTATTATAGTGACCATCATCGTGCCACTTTTAACATATTCCGTACTAGTCTACCCCTTAAAAACCCCGTAAATGAATTGTATTGATAGTAATGATTTGTTGTATAATACTTGCCGAAACCATGGTATAAATTGTTCATGCAAACGAATAAGGATATAAAAAGATAGTCATGTAGTCAAGTCAATATATATCCATGGTTCGTTCAAATCAAGTCATGATGATATTTGATAGTATTCCGGTATTCTTGTTCAAGTTTCAATATATATGGATTCATGTTGTATTGGAGTTATATTTGAATTGTATTCATGTATGGATTGTATTCAATTTAGACTGAGACTCAGATTGAGTTAGACACATAAACAGAATTTGATTCCTGAAATAGGTTTTGGAGTTGTCGGTAACTGCTGCATATGGACGGCAGGATTTGTGACTTTTTCCAAGTCAATTACCATTGATAACCCCGTTTTAGTTTTCTACCTTAAATAGGTAAGCACCCACTTTCTCCGGCTCCCTGAGGCTCAAGAGAATTGGTCCCACTTAAACCTATATTTACTAGGGTCCTTAATGTAAATTAATATAACTTGAGCGGGTTTTATGAAAAATATTTTTAGTATACTTTCAAAATAAATATCAAGTATTTATTTATCGTATTTAAGGTTTTCATGAATGTAACTTTTAAAAGTGAGGTATTCTAGTGAATAAATACCTAGTTTGAATAATATATGGTATTTTTGTGTAAATTTGACTTGTATGGATTCTTGATGGTATTTTCATGAAACTTGTGATTCTTTTCTTTTGTTTGAAAAAATATGGAATTTATTATATATTTAAAATAGATGATTTGATAATATTTATATATAATTATTAAAAATAAAATTCATTTATTAAATAGAAAATCACGTTTTTCTTAAAATTGCATTAAAAATTCCATCAAGATCGGATGCTCTGTGAGGAGGTCTGCATCGCACTCTACTAGTCCCGAGGATGTATGATAATCCGCACCATCCTGATCGGTTTCCCAAAATGGGTTGTAGAGACTTAATTGTAAGGAATGTAAATAATACTAATTTAAAGAATACGGTTTTTAATAGTTTATGGTATTTTAATGTAAAAGTCGTATTTTTCCCAAAAAAATATTGTTCAAAGGAAATCGCGCTATGTCAAGTTGCGTGTTGTGAGTTGTAGGTCATTACCTCGTGAGATTTTCCTAAAGGTAGTACAAGCAAATATGATAAAAGATGTCGTATGTAAAGTTTGTGGTATTTAAACGTAAAAGTGCAATAAAAGAGGTTTTATATGGAGTTTTGAATTGAAATTTGTTTCTAATTATTTAATGTTTAAAAAACGAAGTACAATGATTTAGATAAATAGTTCTTAAGAAAAATTGTTAGTTTAAGAAGTTTTAAAAATGAATATTGGTATAACTCTACTTACTGATATCATTGAAAAGAAGAAGTTTTGAGATGTGAAAAGAAGAGAGTCGGGGGAACTTACAAGATGAAATGAGAGAGGGGAGGTTGATGAACAAGTTGAGAGCTTCGTGGAGTCGCGGGGTTGTCGGAATCTTTTTGAATTGTTGTCGGAACTTGACCTTTGACTAACTCCACTTATACACTTCTTTGACTTGGAAAAATTTAAGAATTTTTGATAATGGATTTCAGAATGGAGAGGGCTAGGGTGTGGAATTGTATTTATAGAAGAAATTAGGGTTTTGAGGATTGAAGAAGAGAATTAAAAATACATTAAAATTTGGATTAATGCTGAATTTTAATTCTCTGGATAATTGCAGAGAAAACAAACAGTACTGGGGTTAAGGGGGGAGGCCATAGGACTACGGTTCAAAATTTTGGAGCATTCCAGACGGGGGAGCCCGGCTGCGCCGGCCCAGAGGCGATTCTCACCGGTCGATCTGGGGGTGTGGGGTCTTGGATGAATGCCACGTGTTCTACTCCGTTCATATAAAATTTTCCACATGTTTGTTTTCCGTGACTTTTCATTTTTACTTGTATTGTACGTGTAAACTTTTTAGCTTCCAAAAAGTTTAAAAGAAAAATCAGTAAAAATATATGTGGCTGATAGGATTCGAACACAGAGGCTACGTCACAGCAGTGTAAGACTTTACCAATGAGCTACAGGTTATTTCTTGTTGTTTTTCAAACAAAATATTACTTAAAGTATACTTCGACTTGCAAATACTCCATTTAGTACATTAACTTTAAGAAAATTTTGTACATTAAAACAGAGTCATTACACGGGAGCTCCGGAATTGGCTTTGATCTTCGTCGGAACTAACTTGCTTGCTAACTCCTTTTTACTCCACAAGCACTTAGGAACTTTTTAGAGAGTTTTGGCTAGAATTTTCAAAATGGTGCTGAGCCAAAGTGTGGAGTGGTATTTATAATGAAGAATTAGGGTTTGGAAATTAAAATTGTGAATTAAAAAGCATTAAAATGGTGTTAAATTATGAAATGAAAGGTCTCTATTTGATTGGAAAGAAATCAAACAATGCAGAGGAGTTAATAGGAGCTGAAGAGACGTGTGTGTAAAGCACGGGGTAATTTGGCCTTGATTTGACCGTTGGCACTGGCCCTAGGGCTCATTTGGTCGGTCGATCTTGAGGCATTTGCCTCGAGATTCATTCCATCCGATCAACTCTCTGTTTACTCCATTTTCCATATATTTGATTTTTCTGAACTTTTCATTTTCCCGTATATTGCACGTGCAATCTTTTGGGCTTCCAAAAAGTTAAAAAGAAAAATCAGAAAAATAATCGTGTCTGATGGGAATCGAATACATGGGTTACATCATAGCAGTGCAGAAGCTTTACCAGTGAGCTACAAGTTGTTTCTTGCTGTTATTTCACAAAAGTGACTTATAACTCAAACTCAGGCTGTAAAACTCATTTCTTGTATATTAACAGAAAAAATTTCTGTACAAAGATTTTTGAGTTGTTACACTATTGATGTGGATAAGTTATGCTTCTCTGAGAATGTTGGGCATATCGATAGTCTTAGTTATGAGAAAGATACTTACAGTATTGTGTGGTATTCAAAAAGTTAACAATTGTTTGAGCTCAAAGAGAGCATGGACTTGAGATTAATGGTGGAAGTATTAGATGTTCTTGATTATATGCATCTATATTTAGTGGAAAAAGTGCTTGAAGGTCATATAAATGAAGAAGCCGTGCATCTGGAAAAAATGGCTATCATTTTGGTTCCAGTAGAGTTCATTCCAAAAACAACATTCCTTATAGAAACACCAAAGTATTATCATGTATATTTAATAAGTATGTATTGTTATAAGTTGAATACCATTTTATCCTAAATAATAAATAATAATTCTATATTTTTAATTTGTGCTAGAAAATCTGCTGGCATGACACCACCATCTGAAGAAAAACAAAAGTAAGTATTATGTTGTGTGATTAATTAATGTCTTAATTGAAATTCAATAATGTTGGCCTATCTTTCAATTTAAAACTTGTGTTAGGAAATATGCTTTCATGACACCACCCTTTAAAGAAAAAACAAAAGTAAGTATTATGTTGTGTGATTAATTAGTATGTCTTAATTGAAATTTAGTAATGTTGGCATATCCTTCAATTTTAAACTTGTGCTAGGAAATCTGCTGTCATGACACCATCCTCTAAAGAAAAACAAAAGTAAGTATTATATTGTGTGATTAATTAATTTGTAAATGTTGAAATTCAATAATGTTGGCCTATTCTTCAATTTTAAACTTGTGCTAAGAAATCTGCTGCCATGACACCACACTCTAAATAAAAACAAAAGTAAGTATTATGTTGTATGATTAATTAGTATGTTTTAATTGAAATTCAGTAATGCTGGCCAATTATATATTTCAAATTTATGCTAGAAAATCTAAAGGTATCATACCAGCACCGGTAGTGACAACCAAGGATGCATCATATGATGCAGAGGCAACAAAGTCTACACAAAATGAAGCTCATACAACTAGATCTACACCACCTGTAATTTCAGACAGAATGTAAGTATTCATTATGTTTAGTTATGGTAAATGCTGTGCACTTGTGCTAAATTTTAATTTTGAATTTGTCTTTCTGATCTATAACTTAAAATTTTGATCTTATGTTGGTAAATCAACCACAACTATTATGAGGAGATCATTTAGGATTCACAAATTAAAGAAACTAATTGATGATCCACTATTTGTAAATCTTGGTAATGATGAGGTAATATATGAGCCTGAGACACCACAAATTCCTTAGACATATCAAGAGCTTGAGACTATACAGATGCCTGAGACATCAAAAATGCGTGAGGCTACACAGCAACATCAGACATCTATTGCAAGACATGGCAAAAGTAAAAACCCAGCTCCAATTGAAGAAAGTAATGAAGAAATTCTAGATGCTACAATTTGATTTAGATTTTGGTGGCTATCCTGAGTTGAAGTTGAGTCAGAATACGGAGACTGATGATCTCATGTCATTGCCTGATGATGACATCAATTCTAAGGCTAGATTTAGAGAATTTGATATGGAAGAGCATACATAACACATAGAATTGGCAGAAGGGGATCAGTTTGCAAATGCAGCTGAGCTTAAATTGGCACTTCAGAAAGATGCACTTTTCAGAGGTTATACAGTGAATTATCAAAAGAATAAAGATGATAGAGTAACATGTATTTGTTCAAGGAGAGAAGAAGAAAAATGTATGTGAAGAATACATGCTTCCTGGGCTTCAGAGGGGGAATCATTCCAAGTGAAGAAGTTGGTCAAAGAGCACACATATGCAAGAATATGGAAGAATAAGCATGCATCAACTGAGTGGATATCTTAGGAATATGAGGATGAATTAAGAGAGAATTCAAATTGGGATGTAAAGGTCATGCAAAAAAATTGAAGAGAGATTACATGTTGAAGGTGAATATGGGGCAACTTTATAAAATTAAGAAACTTGTGAAGAGAAGACTTTAGGGTTGTCACCGGGAACAATATTGGAAGATTAGGGATTATGCAAATATGATACTTGTTAAGAAACCACGAAGCTATGTCAAGATTCAGGTTGATTATCCTTTACCAAATTCTCTTCTTGTGTTTATGTAACACCCTAGAATGATCGTAAGGTATTTAATTTAATAAATTGAATTGACTGATATGCTGGTTATATTGAAGATTTGACTAAAGGGCTTGTGAGCCGGCTAAAGGTTGGATTGAGCCGTCTCTTGTACCCAGAGAAGAATTGATTTCTAGGAAAGACTCGTGAGCCGGCTCAAGAATTTATGAGCCGTCTCAAAACTGACATTGCGACATAATACCGTTTATTGACGTGATTTTGGTTTATTGTTTCATTTGGTTTCAAGTATTTTGGTAACTTATTGGTTTTGGTAATGAGGAGATATTAATTAAGCATATGAATCATAATTTTATCTTATCTAAATACCTAATCCTAATTGATATAAGATTCATATAATACCCGGCTCATATCCATGCTAAACTATTTAAACTCTTTTAATTATCATGCAACTAATAACACAAACCTTAGCAGCTGATCCTCTATTCCTCAACATCACTGATCTTCATCAACTTCATAAACATCGTCTTCTTCATCTCGATTCTTCAAGAAACCAAACCGAGCATCAAGGCAGGAGTGGATCTTGCATGGGTTCATATTGGCTATAGTGCCATCAAGACAATTATTGTAATTGCAGGCAGACGATTATAATTATTTGGGGAGGACTTATACAAGTAGAACTTACTCGAGATGATAGTATGCTATCGGTTCATCTTTATCATTATGAACATGTATTATGTGGTATTATAGATCACTATTACATGTTGATAGAGCCTATAGGATTTATACTTGACAACTAGGGTTATAGTGGCGATCACACTTGTGAGAACTGGGCAGTCTATAAGCATATCCTTAAATGTCCATAATCATGGGAATATCGAGACCAGGTATCGATATTCCAGAGTAGACTAGTGTATACGTTTCTTGACCTCGATGAGGGGCGATGGCCGGTCTCACAGCCATTGGTGTTCGTTAGTCACCAAAGATTGTATACATGTGCTTATTGGGTTATGAGTTATATTGGACGGACTCGCTGGGAACATGCTAGATGGTATTATACCTATAGTCAGGTAGCAGTTCTCCGGTGACATGAGTACATGTTAGTATGTTGACTAGATATCGTCATTTGTCTCGTGTGAGTTTCCACCGTGCTTTGATTACTATCCCACCATGGCTCTACTGAGTCATGCAAACAGGTTTTAGTTAGGCACAATCCCGAACCACATGGAGGCAGTGAGCGGATCATCAGAGATTCGTCTCTTCCGGTATTGGGGATAGATGTCGCGCTGTGAACGGGTAGCCATCATCACTTTGTCCAAGGTGAACGAGATTTACAGGTTTGGATCAGTAGTTTATCAGTGGGTGATGCGCTTCACACCGACACAACTTATCGCGTTATTATGGGTCTGACTTTATACACTCCCTAGACCTAATATGCGATATTCTTAGACAAACAGACCGGACTGTACAGAGACTGTCACTTTCAGGCTCAGTAGGGATACGGACGAGTTTTCTTGTCGACCTTCCTTTCGTTCAATATCTGGATAGCCGTTATGTACAGCTAATGCCGCTGACGTGCTTGTGGTTGAACCCACTGCCAGCATATTATCGAATCTTTAGAGTCTCACACAGAGAGTTTCCCAGCTCAGGTGATGTAGTGTACATATTTTGATACGTACTTATGTTCGATTAAAACACGTGTTTTTGTATACGCATTTTTAATCGGACATTTTGTTAATACTAGCCGGTTTGAAAGATAGTCAGATTATCACATTTGGATGAAATGTGAGCTAGTATTAAATCTCTATTTTCGGTATTCGTATTTTGACAGAATTCGGTATTTATACGAATACTGGTATTTGTATAAATACGTGTATTTATGTCTTGATATAAATACGGGTATTTGTATCTTAATACAAATAAGAGTATTTTTATTTTATACGAATACAGATGTATATATTTTGATACGAATATGGATGTATGTATTTGTAGCATATGCTTGTATTTGTATGTGTGTGTGTGTGTATGTGTACAATGAGGTGGTATCTCTTCTTTTCTCTTTTCATTGTGTGAGAATGGTGTAGACTTGTGACTCACCATGGTGAGTCACAAGTCCACCCATTCATCACATTAAAATGAAAATAGAAAAGAAAAGAGAGATGAGATTATTCTTTGGCCATGCTTGATTTCTTCACATCACCCTTGAATTTCTTCTTCTCTTGAAAATCTCTTAGATAAGAAATAAGAAAAGAGATGAGAGAACGATTAGAGATTAGACACTACTATATCCTAATGATTAATTCTTAGTAAGTTTTGATCACTAGTTACTTCACTTTGCTTTTAGTATGGAGCGAGAGCCTAAACTAGGGATATTTCAGGTGGATCATCTTCGACAAGAAAGACCGACTCTCAAGCTTCTTCCCGACGACCTAGGAGCTAAAGAAGTGGCATAGAAGATGAAGGACATGACTATAAAGGTTGTAATTATTAACCGAGTAGTCTAACTCCTTCTAATGTTACTAGTTTAGTGTTTGGATTCGATTCTAGGTCGTAGAGTTTGTGCCCTTGTTTTGAAAATTTTTGTTTTGTATTTCGCCTTGACCGCAAATTAGCGACACGAGCACGAGCGTCTACCAACATAGTATCAGAGCCACCCAAACACTAGAACTAGTATTAGACGATATTTACGTTTCGAAACTAAAAATTTCCGTTTTTCGAAACTCGAAAATCAAGTTTCTGTCGTTTTTTTATGATCTCTAATAGTTTTTAAACAAGTGCAGAGGTCTTCACATGAGATATAAAAATTTGGGGAGAAAAACCAGGATCTAACTATAATGAAAAATCACCCAAATTGGAGTTTTGACCGACCTGGTCAGTTTTTCTGTAGCCTATGGTCCATAATTTTTTCCAGGTGATTATACTCATGAAAACTTGATTTTTGGTTATGTTTGATTTGACCCAGATTTCATTTACTGTTATTTTGCATTCGGGCAACACAGAAAGTTTTAAAATCGAAACTTTTGTATCGTTTATATTTTTGTGTTTGTATACGTCGTCTAATTGTTATAGATCGATGTTTAACGCCGAAAACGGAGATGAACTGGGATAGATCTTCTTTCCTGAATTTGGGGGCAGATGCTATTTGGATTTATCCGTCCATCTCTCCGAAAATACCAAGTTGATTTATGACACCGTATATCAGATGTTTGGACAGATGCGACCGTTGTAGCAGATTTTATCAGATCCCCCCTCATTTTATGAGGTTTTTTTTTACTGTGGGGACGCTCTTCCCTGCAAGCGCAAGCCTCTGCAGTTAATTACGTTACCGCATTGCAATAACCAGTTTCTCCTGTTCCGGAAGTTCACTTCGTGTCGTGTGTGTTTTGTTTGTTTTAGTTGTCCGTGGATTGTATAGGAAGAATAGTTTATGTAGTCGCCCATAGGGCGCGGATTAGTCCAAATCTGTATATTTTAGATTTGGGCTTAGGTTTATTTAAGGACCGTTAATCTAGTTTGAGATTAAGATCAACTTAAATGTATGAGTATTTGGGCTCAATTTGTTCTTGCTAAGGATGCATTAGTCTAATTTGAGATTAAGACCAACTTAGCAAAATTTCAAGAATCATTTTTATTTAAGATCCAGCAAAAGAGCATTTGGGCTCAGCTGCAAGAAAATTTCAGAGGCTTAGCTAATTTGGGCTAAATCTACTTAGCCTTTTGTTTTATTCAAAAATTCTAAGCAATTATTTGGGCTCTGTTTGTTCAGCCCTTTTATTTTCATGTAAAACTGCTAAACACTTATTTAAGCTCTGACGCTCATATGTATGTCATGTGAAGCATCAAGTCATGGGTGTTGCCCAATAAATATTGAACGTTTTTAGTCATTTTGGCTAAATGTGAAGTGCTAAGCACTTTTTATGGCGTCCACGTGAGGTGCAAGTGCGGCGCTGGGCGCTGCCTAATCAGTGCTAAGCGCTCAGCCGTTTTGGCTGCATATGAAGTATTAAGCACTTTTATTCAGCGCCCACGTATATTTCACGTGAGGCGATGACCTTCTGTTTTGGACGCCCGCGTGTTTTTCACGTGAGGCGCTAGGCGCTGTTAAAAGGGGTGCCCGCGTGAGGAGTACGTGAGGCGCACGTGAGGCGCTAGTTTTTTTTTTCCTTTTTTAGAGATTAAATCCCTGTTAATGGTATTTTGACCATTAATGATCACCAAGATCTTCGATTTTTGAAGATCTGGGATCCGTTTTTTTTCCTTTAAGAACTGAGTTCTTTTATAGGTTCCTTTCTCCTTTTGTTTTTTCTTTTGAACCTAGTTCTTTTATGAATCTTTGATTTTCAAGAACAAGATCTTCCCGATGAAATTAAATTCTCAACTTATGGGATATTTGTCTTGTGGATCTCAGATCCAGAGGAAGAACTAAGTTCTTTAAAAAGGGTTAAACCCTTAAATGTGATAGAGATATTTAGAGCTCCCTGTTTTTTTTCTGTCCCCCTCCTGAGACTTGAAGTCTCGGAGCCTTTATATAGCGGAGGAAAATTATTAACTAGTTTTAAGAAAAGCTCTCATTGAGAGATTCCAATTGATTTAATTGGACTCAAAATTGAATTGGGAAATTTTACCCACCGTTGGATCTTTGAACCGAGGACTTCTGTTTTATAGAATATGATTGGGGAAATATTTCCCCTATATAGAATATATTCTGTAAAACGGTGATTTTTTAATCACCATTGGATACTTAATTCAAGGGTTCTCTGTTTTACAGAGAGCAATCATTCTTGTTTAGAAAAATTAAGGGAATATATTCCAAAATAAAATTTTATTCTATAATTAGATTTTTGATTCTACCGAGAGTATCTTTCTTATTTTAGAAAGATTTGGGAAATGCTTTCTCCCAACAGAATTTAATTCTGTATTTTGATAATTTATCATCTCCGTTGGATGTTTGATCCAACGGCTCTGTTTAACAAGGAGCATTGTAGAATTTTAATTCTACCTGGGCGCCGGCGCCCACGTGTTTTGCACATGGGCTCTACTTAAGAATTTAATTCTTATAATGGGTATTTATGTGCTTTGCACATTGGCGCCCGTATGAGGAGCACGTGCGGCGCCATCTAAGAGTTTAACTTTTATGCAATGAACTCTTCTGTGCTTTGCACATTGGCGCCCGCGTAAGGAGCACGTGCGGCACCATCTAAGTGTTCAACTCTTATGAACTCTTCTGTGCTTTGCACATTGGCACCTGTGTAAGGAGCACGTGAGGCGCCACCTTAGGATTTAATCCTATAAGATTGGCTCTGGCGCCGGCGCCCTCATGGAGAGCATGTGAGGCGCTGCCTCATTAAATTCAACAAAGATTTGCTCTTTTATTAGGTTAAATATTAGGGAAACAGTCGATTAGACGGGGTTGCAAATTCTTGCTTCCGCTGTGATGATGTATATCTTGTGATGGTGTAGTCAGATAGTCATTGTGGATAGACCCTCATCTTAGAATGTTTGTATATTTGATTATTCGGGATTGCAGCCCGATTGTGGCCATCATTACCTTTTATTATATATTGTTTTACTGGAACATAACCGGGTTGAAGTCAATATTTCCATTGTATATTCATTCATTCTTGTATAAGGTTACCCACGGAGCAGTGCTTGAATAGCCAGGTTCTAGAGTGTGCTAGGTAATCGTCTTGCAGTGGTGAGTTCGAGCTGCCTCGCTCTAGAATTGGCGGGCTATTCATCGCACTTGTAGAGGTTTAGGATAGACCCACGGTGGAGTGTTCAAGTTATAGGTTTCTATGAAGTGGCGGGTGGCCTACTCATATCATTGAGTGAAGGTTGCCTCACTTCTATAATTGACGGGTAGCTTGTCGTGCTCGTAGCGGTCTTTGGTTCAGGTGATATTCGAGCAATTCACATGACCAGGGAACGTTTGTTTTCGTTTGCGGCACAAATGAAACACGGGGCTTCTACTTTATCCGCTATTCCATCTTATTTATCTCATGCCAGTGATGTTTATTATCTGCATGTGATGATATATATATATATATATATTGTATATATTTAAGTAACTTTACGGTGAAGTCTCCGGACCCCGTGGCGAATGCAGATAGAATATACATACATTTTATTTTGGTTTTTTTTGCGATACATAAGAACTTAATTAATGGGATTACATTATAGGTTTAATGTAAGGAAAAAAAATCTAAATGATATTGTCAGAACCAATTTTTAAAACTACACGGTTTTCTTCATAATCACTTGTTTTAAAAGCGGAGCCTAAACCACTCTTTTTCAAAACCACACGAATTTCTCCAACGATATCAAGTTCATTACGTTAAAGGATTTTTGCCAAAAACCAGTCATAACCCTCCGTCATTTCAGATTATGTCACGTCCCGCTTCCCAAAAGAGCGGTAGTGACATGTGACAAGCCCGCGACGTATTTATTCCGAAAAGGTCATTTCTTGAAACAAATATGCTAAGCATATATAAGCAATAATAAATGACAAGAAAAGACATGATAATGAAAATCCAACTTTATATATTTAAATTCCCAACTCACAAGTTTCAAACTGAATACATGATGTCTGAAAACAAAGATGTATAAAAGAAAGTGCCTAAACAGGTAGCATACATGAAGTAAAAACTGAAAAGAAAGAACTGGTTGTCGGTCTGCTCCGTAAGCTAAGAGTAATCGTCCTGACTCGGCTCGATCTCTTCAATCTCTAGATTATTTGACGAACATTCCAAGGGAAAAAAATGGGTGGAATGCCCGTCAGCAAACTTGCGCTCGGTAAGTCCCGAAGAAAGGTGGGATGTGAAAGTATATAAATGAATATGTAATGTGACATGTGATATAGTATGAGTAGAAATAAAATATGAATAAGTATAACATAGTAATGTTAATAACAACTATATAAATATGGCAATATAACATGAGCATAGTAAACAAGTATAGCATTACCGTAGAATGTAGGTATAGTGAACATGAAGTGAATGTAAGTGTCCTAAAAGTTCTCTAAAAGGGTAAAATCAACTAACGTGAGTTTAAATGTGAATGTCAACCAATCTCAAAAGTATTTTCGAACCCAAGGCTATCGTCCAGGGACAAAGAATCACGGGCCTAAAATAGCGACACTTCAATTGCTATTGAAATATTCTAAACCCAACAGGGTATCATCCAGGGGCTTGGAAACACGGGCCCTCATTCGTGAATTCTTGATTTGTACTGTTTCAATCCGGTACCACAGCAACATGATTTGTACCGTTTCAACCCAGTACCACAGCAACATGATTTGTATTAATGGGACTCATGAGATTCCGTTGGATTCATACTCAAACCATCCCAACATCCCGTGTTTATTAGTTTATAATTAATGTTATGAGTCTTGATCGAATCCATGAATACAAAAGGTGATATATGATATCAAGTTTTTAATATTGAGTACATGTAGTCATATCAAGTGCAACCCATGCCAATTGTATTCATGGTTCGAGTCAAGTTGGTTCAAGTGTACATACCGGGTTCAAGTATTCATGATTGAGTCGTGTCAAGATCAAGTCAATTCTAACATGTAATGATTTAATCACAAGTCATATAAATAAAAATAAATAAGCAATCACATAACATGATATGAGATAAGTATACAAGTAACGTCCAAAACAATGTTGTAAATATGTGATATGTACGACTAGTTAATCAAGTCATTTGAAATCAGAATATAAACAAAAATATAGCCTTAAGTGTTATGCACAAGTGAGTTCCAGTCTCACCTAAATACGACTACCGGTTTAGGAGATATATATGTTTTCGTATCGTCGCGCAAAACAGATCAGAATCTATTCAGCACCGTCACACATTTTTAAAACGCAGTTTGAGTTAAGTTCTATCGGATTTCAGGTTACAAAATTTATTATAAAATTGTATTTATTTCGGAATACTTATCCAAAACACTAAGATTTGCGCAATTTAGATTTCTGAAGCTCTAGTTATGATCGTTTTAATATCAGCGTTTAAAACATAAATTCAGATTTCTGGACAGCAACTATATGTTATATTGCAAAGCCTATATCGAGTTGTTTCATGCATTTCTAGGTAATATAATATACAAGAAATTATATATCTATCAATTATCCATCTATACATCTAAAGTTTGTCACGAACGGATATCGGGAGTTCGAGTTATGTCCTATTTAAAAACAGTGTGCGAATCAGGACAAATTTTGTTCAGATTCGTCGCTTAATATTGTAATGCGGTTTTCTATATTTTACGTCAATTTTCAGTAAAAACTTAAAACTATGAATATCTAGATCATTCAATGTAGATATTTAAAATATCTGAAAACACTTAATTTGGATCAAGATTACAAAGTTATGGTCTCTCGAAGAAGACCCTTATTACCAGTTTTCTGGTTTTAAAAACAGTGTAAAAAAACCACGTAACTTCTAAACCGTTATTCGGTTTGATATGAAATTTTTAATGTAAACCTGAAATTCTATCTATTATTTATCCTAATTTTCCTCGGATTTCCAGATGTGAAAATTAAATTTTAAAAATTAAAGTTATCTAGGACCGTATTTGAAGGTGACAAAATTACTGGATTTGTTTGCAGCTTTGTTTTTCTCTTTTATATAAAAAAATTAAACAATTATAAAATAAATGGCACATGCAATATATACTTCAAATTGGATCCCCTATTGTCAATATATGGATCATGAATTTCGACAACAAGCTGTACCAGGAAAGTCCTAATTTCAAGAGAGCTTATGTAAAGTTGTGTTATCGCGCATCATTTATTTATATTCAATCCATAATATTTCTAATTAACGTAAAAGTAAATCTATGACATGGAGGCATTTTTATTCTATAAGAAAACAATGAATAAACATGAAGATTAACTATAATCAAACAATATTTTAAAAATATATATATGTAACTATATTCATTTATGTGTGTGTATGTGTGTGTTTATGCACTCGATTAGGTACCACGGTCAAGAAAATAAAAGCATAGAGAAAACACAATAACCGAGTGAAAGAGATGGAGAGAGAGAAAAGAGACTTACAGGTTGTGTGAGTTGGTATAACAACCGGCTCACCGTTTTAATAAAATCCTCAACCGAGTCTTTGAAGCTTGATGGAACTGGCGCTTATCCAAACTCAAAGGAAAAGAGATTTTATTTTATTTTATTTTATTTTTAGAATTGATCAAAAGAAAATGGTTAAGGTGAGATGAATAAAGAGATGAGAAATGATAGAAATGTGAGATGAAGAAAAGAAAGAAGAGTGACATATAAAAAAAGTTTATGGCCAGCATAATTCTAATAAATTATAGCTCATAATCATTCTGGGAGTTAAAAAGAAAATGAAATGAAAGATCTCATTTGTAGATTATGAGAAGAATAAAAATTGATTAAAAAAAATAATTGCAAGAATGGGGATTTGAACATGTGATCTATGGAATAACAATGCAAGGATATAACCAATGAGCTACAAGGTTGTTATGTATATATTTAATAAGAATTAAATATATGTCGTACTTTGAAAAGAAAGTGGGCTTAGAAAAAGAAAAGAGAGAAATCAAATGGATTTGTCTTGGCTTAGCTTTGGGCTTTGAAAAAAATTATAAATAGACAAAATAAAAGAGTGAGAAACTAATATATTTAATAGAGAAAAATATACGGGGATACCAAAAAACAAATAAATATAATATTTTTATGAAAAGAAAAATTATATGAAGGTATATGAATTTTGAGAAAGGGTGAGGGTTGTGGTAGGCTTGTGACAGCCAACGTAAAACTTTGTCACATTCTATGACATGAACCATAATAAGAATATCGTTGGGGCATCCCCTACTCAGTGACGCGCTACATCAGATCCCGGGTGTAGTGTTCAGTATGTAAGGGCTTCTAGGTCGTCGTCCAGAAACGGCGCGCTATATCGGACTACGGGTGTAGTGACAAATAAGTAAGGATCGTCGTCCAGAAACGGCGCGCTACATCGGACCCCGAGTGTAGTGATAAATAAGCAAGGGTCGTTGTCCATAAACGGCGCGTTATATCGGACCCCGGGTGTAGTGACAAATAAGCAAGGGTTTCATAGGATCCGTCTAGCTTCCTGGAACATAGGTTCCCTTACGGGTAGACTAATAGAATTAGTGAAAGTGATGATTAGGAGGAGAGTTGGTATTATGTGTTTGCAAGAAACTAAGTGGGTAGGTGAAAAGAGTAGAGTTATAGAGCCTTGGGGTTATAAGTTTTGGTATACGGATAGAGATAAAAATCGTAATGGGGTAGGCATAATCATAGATTGACGGTTGTTTGAGAATGTAGTTGAGATTAGAGAAAAGGTGATAGAATTTTACTGGTTAAGCTTATTCTAGGTGGAGAGATCCTTAATGTTATTAGTGCTTATGCACCACAGATAGGTCTTGATGACGCTAGTAAGCGTTTATTCTGGGAGGATTTAGACGAGATGGTGCAAAGTATACCTAGTGGAGAGAAGTTATTTATTGGTGGTGATCTTAATGGACATGTAGGTACTAGTCGTAGTGGGTTTGATACTATCCATGGAGGTTTTGGTTTTGGACACAGGAATGAAGTAGGTGACTCAATTCTATATTTTGCCTTATCTTATGACTTGATCTTAGCAAACACCTGGTTTAGGAAAAGAGAGTCCCACCTTATCACTTTTAGGAGCGGATCAAGTGCTAGTCAAATAGAATTTTTTCTGACGAGAAGAATAGATAGAGGTTGTTGTATCGACTGTAAGATAGTGCCAGGTGAGAGTGTAACCACTCAACATAGACTTTTAGTTCTAGACTTTCGATTTAGAAGAGGACTTAGGAAGATAAGACGTAAGGTAGAGCCTAAAATTAAATGGTGGCGATTGAAATAAGGTAACCAAAAGGCTTTTATAGATTGTGTAGTCCAAGAAGCGGATTGGCAGTCGGAAGATAATTCAGACAGAATACGAAACAAAATGGCTAGTTGCATCAAGAAGGTGGCTAGAGATCTACTTGGTGAGTCGAGAAGTGGTGCTCCACCATCTAAGGACACATCATGAAGAAGTAAAGGCTGCTATTAAAATTAAAAGGGATTTTTATAAAGATTTGAAGAAAAGTAGAGATGTGGAGAGATTTGAGAAGTATAAAATGGCTAAAAAGGAAGTTAAGAAAATTGTTCGGGAAGCTAAATCTAAGGTCTACAATGAGGTGTACGAGAAATTAGATACTAAAGAGGCTGAAAATTATATATACCGGATTGCTCGGATGCGGGAAAGAAAGACTAGAGATTTATGTGCGGTGAAGTGTGTCAAAAATGAAAATCAGAAGGTTTTAGTTCGAGATGAGGATATCAAGGAAAGATGGAGAGATTATTTTGACAAATTGTTCAATGAGAGCTTTACTAAGAATTGGGACGGACTTGTCATTCAATCTCAAGATATAAACCGTGATTTCATGCGTAAAATAAGACTACCTGAGGTTAAAGAAGTTTTGAACATAACGAGTTTAAGAAAAGCGGTTGGTCCTGACGGGATTCCTATCGAGATTTGGAGATACTTAGAAGAAATAGGCGTTAAATGGCTGACAGATCTTTTTAATAAGATTTGGCAGAAAAAAAAGATGCCAAATGAATGGAGGAAAAGTATCTTTATACCTATCTACAAGAACAAGGGTGATTGAACACATGATGTCTGAAAAGAAAGATGTTTAAAAGAAAGTGCCTAAACATCTTGTATCCTTATGCCTAAACATGATGGCTGACAGATCTTTTTAAACATCTTTCTTTTCAGACATCATGCTCAAACTACCATGGAATAAAACTTACGTGTCACACCATGAAACTTTGGGAAAGAGTGATTGAACACAGGCTAAGGAAGGATATTAAGATAACAGAGAACCAGTTTGGGTTTATGCCTGGACGATCGACGACAGAGGCTATTCATTTGCTTCGTCAATTTGTCGAGCGTTTTCGAGAGAGGAGAAAAGATTTGCATATGATATTTATTGATTTAGAAAAAGCGTACGACAAGGTACCTAAAGAGGTATTATGGGGGACAATGATGAAGAAGGGGGTCCCCGTTAAGTATATTGACATAATCAAGGATATGTACGATAGAGTAGTGGCAAATGTCAGAACCTGCGGCGGCTTAACGAGTGATTTTCCGATTACAATTGGTTTACATCAAGGATTTGCATTAAGTCCATTCCTGTTTACCATCGTGATGGATGAACTTACTAGAACTATCTAAGATGAGGTACCTTGGTGTATGCTATGTAGGGTTCCTAGGAACTCCCAAGAGGTCTCACAAGGCGTCAACCATGCCAATTTCAAAAATTACGGTGCCGAGAAACCCTAATACGGATCGTTGGCTAGAAGTTTAGGCGAAAAAGAAACTAGTTAACTACTTTAACTAAGTGAACGGAAATACAACCTTTGTAGATCCGGTCCTCCACCTCCACGGCTCCGTGATGAAGTCCTCTCCGCTGTCCAAATGCAATCCCGGGCTCTAGCGTCGGCTTCATCGGAGAAATGGGCGGGCAAGGTCGTCGGCTTCGTGCCGAAGATGATCTACGTCGAGGCATCACTAGATCAAGCTCCCACTTCACCAAGTCATGAAACTTGTGAAGAAAACACACTCTACTACTTGGCAAGAGGTAGAGGATGAAGAAATAGGAAGTGGGTTCACTTTAGAATTGGATTTATCACTCATTTCATCAATTCACCATTGATGAAGTTAAGCTTTCTTCATTGAAGAAGATGAAGAAGAAGAAAAAAGAATATCATAAGTATTATATAAAAAGGATAAATAATATGAATACTTATCATATCCTAACCCTAGTTAAGTGTAGAGAATAGACCATGGTTTGTTTAAATGGTTAGGGTTAAGCATGAAGACAAAATGGTTACAAAGTCAAACCTTCATGAAGATTCAACTACAAACAAAGAAAGCCACCATTTTCTCTTTATTCTTTCCAAAATAAATAAATAAATAAATAAATAAGAAAGAAAAACAAAACCCTAATCATTAACTTAACCATGGTTTAATCTTTACACTTAACCAAGTTAACATGTATCATCAAACATGATACAAACAAGTGCACAAAAGTATATCACATATACAACTTATGCAAAGCATGCGAGAAAATCCATTTAAAGTGAACCAATACTAGTTAATGCAAAGTAATATATCAAATATATAATTATGCATTAAATCATTAAATCAACACTTGATTTAACGATCCGGTCACATCGCATATAACCGACTAATATCCAATGTATCGACTTATCGAATCAATCCTTGATTCGATAACTAGGTTATATCGCATACAACCATATCGATACATTCATCGCGAGAATAGAATACGGTATCACATACACGCATTATTCTCGGTCCCGCACATATCTCATATGCGCTCCTATTTCGTTTCGCTTGAGCCAGGAAACCTCTGTGTAGGACTCTAAAGACTCGTCAATACGCCGGCAGCAGATGATGATCATATCAAGCACCAACAAGCCGCAAGCGGTCTGCTAAACGTAACGGACACCCGGGTATTGAGCGATCAGAAGATCGACGAGCAAGCCCGCTCACACTCCTGTGAATCCAACCAGTAACACTACCGTACAGTCCGGTCTCGTCGTCTGATATGTCGCATATCTTGCCTAGGGGTGGTAAACGTCAGACCCCAATAGCTCGATAAGTCGTGTCGATATGAGGTCTATAACAGTTCGAGAAACTACTGGTAACACTTACCAGTAAATCTCAGCAACCCTGGCCAGGGATTTCCGGTTATAGCCAATCGAACACAGCGCAACATCAACTCCCTATACCGGGAGAGACGAATCCCCTCCTATCGCTTATTGCCTCCATGTGATTCGGGACTGTACCCAAAAGCCACCGTTTTGCACGCCCTCTTGGACGTGGTAAGGTGGAAATCAAAGCACAGTGGGAACCACACAAGACTCTATGACGATCTCGGGTCAACAAACTACTCTGTACCAGTGTCACCAGAGAACTGCCATCTGACGTAAGGTATAATACCATCTGGGAGTTCTCGGCGAGTCCGTCTAGTGTACCCAGTCTCCATTGAGCACCCGTATATCATCTCTGATATCAAACACCAATGGATATGGGATCATCCATCGCCCATCCGTATGGGTCGAGAAGGTATACGCTAGTCTACTCTGGTATATCGATGCCCCGTCTCGATATACCCACGACTAGGGACTTTGAAGGATATACTTTTGGACTACCATGTCCCCACTAGTATGATCCGCATCATAGTCCAGGTAGTCAAGTACACATCCTAAGGGCTTTACCAACATGTAACAGAGAGACAATCAGTGTACACGTTAAGGTAAAGAGTAACCAGATAGCATACTATCATGTCGAGCGAGAAAGTCCTCCCTATATATGTCCAAGCATCCACTACAATATACATCCAATGTACAGTAATGGCCTCTAGGGCATACATATAACTAACAATCTCCCACTTGCACTAGGGCCATCTGATAGCAGTGGTTGTAGTATCTCATACTCAACCATCCCATAAAAGTCTCTCTCTGGGATAAGGCCTTTGTGAGTGGATCCGCCGTGTTGTCCTCTGAGTCTGCTCTCCTAACCTCGATCACCCTGGAGATCAACTATCTCCATGATCAGGTGATACTGCCTTAGAATATATTTGGATCACTGATGGGACGGACGTTCCTTGGCATAAGCCACAACTCCATTGTCACACAATGGGAGGACCTAAGTTCGTCTCATGAACAAATATACACCCAGACTGCCTCTTTGGTAGCATCTTAAGTAGCGATGTATCCAGCCTTAATCGTCTAGTATGCCACGGTATCTAGCTTGGAACTCATCCAACATATCGTCCCTTTACCAAGGGTAAAGACAATGCCTGTGACTGACATTCAGTCATTCTTATCACTCTGGAACCCTTCCAGTGATTCTCCCCAGGATCAGTTGATACCATCTCACTACAACTAGTGAGAATCCTAACATCCAATTAGATCTATCTCATAGATCCAAAACCCAGGATTTAGGAGGTATCACTTTGATCCTATATGGAGAATCATTGTGATAAGCGGAGATTGACCGAGCGTAGCATAGGAAACTCCTTCCCAATCAAGAGCATGTCATCCACGTACTCTACGAGGATCGTCACTATACTCCCTACTACCTTTTTGTTTATATAAGGTTCATCTACCATTTTGATGATGTCAAACTCTTTGACTAACACATCAAAACAGATGTTCCAACTCTGCGATACCTGCTTTATCCTATAAAGTATCTTGTACACGTTTCCGCTGCTCCCACTGTCTACGAAGCCCTCTGGCTGTGTACTTATAGACGTTCTCTTCTAAAACATCATTTAGAAAAGCAGTCATGACATCCAACCACCAGATATCGTAGTCATGGTATATAGCCGTGGTAAGTAGGATCTGGATGGACTTAAGCATAGCCACTTGAAAAGGTTTCATCATTATCCACACCTGGTCGATGACGAAAAGCTTTAACAAGTCTAGCTTTGAAAGTCTCAACTTTTCCATCTACACCAAGTAATCTTCTCAAGATATACTTGCTCCTGATGGGGATTTAACCCTTCAGATATAGCAACCAAAGTCCATACTTTGTTGGTGTACATGGATTCCATCTCAGATCACTAAGCATCCAGCCATTCTTATAGAGTCTCACTCCTGATGGCCAGTTCGAAACTAGTTGGGTTATCATCTCATGATGCAATCCTCGCTCCCACTGTCATAGAGAAACAGAAGTATCTCTCAGGTGGGTGAGAAAACCTACTAGATCGGCGGAGAGGCTGAGGTTCGTTGGTAACTATTGAATCCTTTGGTTTTATCAAATCATCTGCTGTAGTTTGTATAGCTGGAACATTTCCAGTTCTACATAACTGACCTTGCCTCGAGCTTGTCCCGATTTTGCTTTTAGACATAGGCCGGACAACCCCAAATCTTAACTGACTTAAGACATGGACTCTTCCCTTTCCATATCACATATGAAGTGGTAGGCAACTGATTTGATTCGAACCCTATTCAATAGGTATGCATCTTCTCAAGTGCATAACTCCCAAAAAGGAAATAGGTAACTCAGTAGTACTCATCATAGAGCACACCTTATCATATAGGGTGTGATTGCTCCGTCCCGATATACCATCGTGCCATGGTGTATACGGAGGAGTAATGCTGAGAGAGAATCTCATTCTCCTTTAGAATAGTCCAAGAATTTCGTGCTCAAGTATTCTCCTCCTTGATCACATCAAAGGACATAATACTTATACCTGTTTTGGTTCTCTACTTCTAACTTATATTCTGTGAATATCTCAAAAGGTTCTGACTTGTGTTTCAACAGGAACATAGGTCTGAATCTCGAAAGATCATCAGAGAATGTAATGAAGTATAAAGAACCGGTCTTGGCATGTGTAGACAGGGGACCTTACATACATCAACATGTATCATCCCAAGAGTTCATCAACTCTTTCTCTGTTTCCAGTAAACAGAGCTATGGTCATTGTATCTTTGTGACATGACTGGCAAGTTTCACAAGATGTAAATTCAAACTAATTTAAATATGCATCTATATGTAACTTCAGCTAGTCGGGTCGGATTGATATGACCTAGTCTACAATGCCTCAAGTAGGATTCGTTCATTTCTGAACTTTTCCTTTTGTGTGTGTTCCGTATACTAAGAACTGTAGTTTGATTTAGAACATCAATGCTTTTAGATAACATGCCTGAACCGATCAACTTTTGATATAGGAAATGTTCAAAACATTATCCAACAATACAAAATTTTATCATTTCTTTACTGATAAAGAGACTGATATGATTTTGTATATCAGGTTCGGTATCTAATAATATTCGTTCAGAATCAATGTATTGGTAATACAGGGTGACAGTGACAAACAGACTTGGCTGCAACTCTTGCCCCGTTTTCTGCCTCATGAAACTTATCACCCGTTCTCAGTTCTCTACCTATCTGTAGCCCTGTGTAACAGATTACATATCTGGGATCCTGATCCGGTATCATATACCCAGGATGCGGAGGATACTGAGAAGCAGTTCTTTGTAACGAACACACCCGAAGATGATGCATCAGCATGCACTCTCTTCGTTTGGGCGGCACGGGAATTCTGGTAATCCCCAATTTCCTGCTCTGTCTTATAACAATTATAAGTTGGAGCGGGACCAACGTTCCCCAGCTCAGTATAACAAGCGGGTTCGGTCAATATTCCGTATTATTATCTTGATTAAGGCGTGATATGGTCGCTACCTGGAGAGAGAGAGAAGAAAACACTCAGCGTGCGCTCTTGCAAGAATAGATTGGTTATTATTTTATCTAATCAGGATGGCTCCCACTGCTTTTTATCAAATCTTCCTTCAAACCCTAAAAGGAAAGACTAGCCGGGATTAATTACACACTACAAGTTCGCCAATCTTTCAGCCAGGCCTTTGTCG
This sequence comes from Agapanthus africanus, assembly GCA_030015575.1. Classification (NCBI taxonomy): domain Eukaryota; kingdom Viridiplantae; phylum Streptophyta; class Magnoliopsida; order Asparagales; family Amaryllidaceae; genus Agapanthus; species Agapanthus africanus. The sequence continues at coordinate 636,444,936 of CM057343.1, forward strand.
GTACTTTGAGGGAGGTCCCCCGTGCTTTCGTACGAACCTAATTAATGTAAACCTCGTTTTCCCAGAGGCGTAACCTCGTTAACACCTTTCTAAACACCTACTTGATCGGCTAATTGTAATGTATAAAACTCTCCCAGGAGTAACTCTTACTCGCAGCGGGTATCGGGATCCAACTATCTCATAGAAGGTATGCAATCTCATTGCAAATTTCAACACTTGAAATTCCCGATAATTTTGCCCCTAACGTGCTATGACCTTGACGAAAGCCAACAAAGCATAGCCCGCTAGTCAAGTTCAACCCATACATTTCTTGATTGAATTAAACCCACCCGCACGACCCTTGACGAAAGCCAACAAAGCTGCACGACTACCCTAATCCAATCGCATCGTATGCAGCAGATAAGCAGCATATAGCTACCGCACACTGCACCTTGACGAAAGCCAACAAATGCAGCACGAATACTATATACAACTTATTTGAAATGACGGAGGGCTACGACAGGTTTTTCTGAAAACCTATTGCGTAATGAACTTGATATCGTTGTAGGATCGAATGAATTTTGAAATGGAGTGTTTTTGAGGCTTTTCTAGTTTTGCTAAAGGAGTCACTCCCGGTGAAGGGATCGTCGGTCCTTTCCTCGTCGAATGAGGTGCTAGATATATCATATATATCACTGTGCAAAGCAAAAACTCTTAAAAGCAATCAAAAGACAAACCGAGTGTGTAGCATCTGCCAGTTATTGCTAAAGGAGTCACTCCCGGTGAAGGGATCTCGGTCCTTTCCTCATCGAATAAGGTGCAGGATATATCACATATACCGCTGTGCAAAGCAAGAACTGTAGCTACCTGTTTTATTTTTGAAATTCGATTCTACAACATCTTAGGTTTCTTTTATTTCATTAATCACATTAATGAAGTCCCATCATTAAGTTGCCTAAACATCACAGATAAATACGACGTACACTTATGCCATCCGCATTCGCCTCGATGTCCCCTCGTGCACCGTTAGGTTAGGTAACTAACGGCAGAGCGGGGCAGGGCTAGCGTGGGTGTAAAACATAAGTAACATCTATATAATATATCATATATACTATATACAGTATCTATCACAGAACATCACATGATCACATCACAGATATCACAGCAGAAGAATCATATGAAATATTGGATATACTAGGACGTCCGTGTTTTCAATACGAGCCAGTATAAAACACGGATTCCACGGTCGTGATGAATAGCCAATCCCACATCCCTAGACCCCTACGAGAGCGGAAAGCAACCCTGCCAATTCTAGGGTTAGGAGACCCGGACTCGACTCCTCGAGTTGGTCTCCCTCTGGACCCCAGAACCCGGTTACTTGTGCTCCCCTCCTTGGGTCTATTCTAATGCGGAAAAGAAAATAATATACAAAAGGTGACAACTTCCGCAACCTGGAAGTGCCCCAAATAAAAAGAATATTACATACAAATTTTTACATGAATGAAAATGAAAAACACTCATCTCACATAAAAACCCCCGGCTATTTAAACACGATGATCCAATATAACATATCCAGCAACACATAACATCACATGTCATCAACGTAAGTAAGTATGCATACCCCAATTGTCGTTGACGTATAGCAACGAAACCGGCGATATGAACATACTACACTTACGGTCACAGAAAAGAAAGTGTAAAACTACAACAGTTGGAATCCGCAACTTCTTTAGACATCGCATGCCTAATCAAATGAAATACTTAGACATCACATGCCTAACAGATATAAATCCCGCATTTTAGTCTCATTATCGAAAACTCTTTTCAATATCATGTGGGACTAAATTGCTAGATTTATAACATTCATTCAGTTATCTCATAACTGTTTGTGAATTCCAATTATTGTATCACATTCCAGATAAACAGAAAATGTTAAACTTTCCGATCGAACAGTCGAATACCCAAGTTTTCCCGATACAGCTCAACACATGAAATAAGTCTAACAACATTCAGTTCGTGCCTCAGTACCAACGGTCCAGCCGTAGAAGGGTCAAGCCAACGCCTCACATGTGGCACGCCGTACTGCCCCAAACCCGAAGGTTCAAAGGGCAGTTCAAGACGGTCACATAATCGAGTTAAGGTTTGTTGTCTTCTAGAGGATCCATCGCGTTACTTGCACTACTTAGAACGTCGTTAAACTACGGAAAAATCCAACACTTGGAAATTTCCCGACAGGGGAAAAGTTGGGTATTTATATCCGGTCGAACTTTTTAACATATTCTAAAGTCATCCAGAAATACACAAAGACGAAATTTGATAATCCGGTCGAAACACCAAAACCCCAAAACACCCCAGAAAATAAAACTCTGGAATAAATATTAAAAATACCCATAAAACTCAGCTTCTGAAATAATTAATTACTGCGCAAAGTAGAAGTGCTGACGTCATCATACTGCCGCGGAACCGCCGCCTAAGGAGGCTTATGCCGCGGTTCCGCCGCAGTTTGCACTGTTCATGACTCAAATTTTGTGCCGTAATTCTTATAATTTCTTGCTATGTTTTTTGCATATTTTTAATTTGGAAAAATCCCAGTATTTAGAAAATGTACAGAGAGCCGTTTTCGGGTTAGGGTTTTGGTTCGATCGGACTTTAAACGACGTCTGGACTTCGCCTAAGGCTCTAGCTAGGCTCTGATACCACTGTAGGTCAGGCAGCCACCCCATCCAATGGGGTCGCCGTGGCACCAACGGGTCCCTCAGCCGCTACTTTTTACGCATGCCCCCTCCTATCGCTCATTGCCTCCATGTGATTCGGGACTGTATCCAAAAGCCACCGTTTTGCACGCCCTCTTGGACGCGGTAAGGTGGAAATCAAAGCACAGTGGGAACCACACAAGACTCTATGACGATCTCGGGTCAACAGACTACTCTGTACCAGTGTCACCAGAGAACTGCCATCTGACGTAAGGTATAATACCATCTGGGAGTTCTCGGCGAGTCCGTCCAGTGTACCCAGTCTCCATTGAGCACCAGTATATCATCTCTGATGTCAAACACCAATGGATATGGGATCATCCATCGCCCATCCGTATGGGTCGAGAAGGTATACGCTAGTCTACTCTGGTATATCGATGCCCCGTCTCGATATACCCACGACTAGGGACTTTGAAGGATGTACTTTTGGACTACCATGTCCCTACTAGTATGATCCGCATCATAGTCCAGGTAGTCAAGTACACATCCTAAGGGCTTTACCAACATGTAACAGAGAGACAATCAGTGTACACGTTAAGGTAAAGAGTAACCAGATAGTATACTATCATGTCGAGCGAGAAAGTCCTCCCTATATATGTCCAAGCATCCACTACAATATACATCCAATGTACAGTAATGGCCTCTAGGGCATACATATAACTAACATGCTAGTCGCTGATGATATTGTTCTAGTAAATGAGACGAAAGTAGGGGTTAATGCCAAATTGGAATTATGGAGGCAAACATTGGAATCTCGGGGATTCAGATTGAGCAGGTCCAAGACAACATATATGCATTGCAAATTTAGTAACCAGAGAATTCAAAACCATATTGGTATAACATTGGAAGGGCAAGAGATATCACCGAGCGACCAGTTTAGATATCTAGGTTCCATCATCCAAAAGAATGGGGAGATCGATAGTGATGTTAATCAAAGGATCCAAGCTGGTTGGTTGAAATGGAGGAGTGCAACAGGAATTTTGGGTGATCGTAACTTTCCGTTAAAATTGAAAGGGAAGTTTTATCGGAGCGCTATTCGGCCTGCCTTGTTATATGGTACAGAATGCTGGGCTCCTAAGAAGCATCATACACAGAAGATGCACGTAGCGGAGATGCGCATGCTTCGTTGGATGTGCGGTAACACTAGAAAAGATAAGGTGCGAAATGAGGATATTCGAGCAAAAGTTGGTGTAGCACCTGTGGAGAAGAAGATGCAAGAAAACCGGCTAAGAAGGTTTGGTCATGTGCGACGCAGACCTATGGAAGCACCAGTTCGACGGATAGATACTCTAGATATGGGCAATGGCAAAAAGGCAAAAGGAAGACCGAACAAAATATAGATGGAGGTGATACGAAATGATACGGGTGCCAAAGGACTTGATGAAAGTATATTGTTCGATAGGAGTGAGTGGAGGCGGAGGATTCATATGCTGGACCCGGTGTGATTCTCATGTTGGTTCATGTAGCCTACCCCATATGCTTGGGATAAAAGGCTTAGTTGTTGTTGTACATCCTACCCTACTTAAAATAATTTTGTTCTCGAAATTACTAAAGAAAGATGTTGTAACAGAGTAAGGAATCAAGATTAGGATGATGTCATCGCATTTCGTCATTGTGCTCTATTAGTCGGTACTCTAAGTAATTCGATATAAGACAATCAGGAAGATGAGGAAATGCTGTTAGGATATTTTAAGAGTAGTTTACAAGAAAACCGCAAGCAAGCACTCGAATAGAAGAAAAGTAATTAGGGATTGAATTCAAGAATGGTACAAAAATAATTATGCAAAATCAAATTTAAAAATCAGGGAAGGATATAACTTAACAAAGAAAATATGATTCGATAATCAAGAATAAAGATACGCGGTAGAACATAACTAAATCAATGGCAGAACTCCAAGCCACTCAAGTAGAATACCGCATTATAACTATGCTGCAGTTCATAATTACAATCACATAATTCCATTTAAGTCACTCAAATCCTACTATCAGATTCAATGGAAGAAAATAATAAGGAATTAAGAAGATTAACAAAATAAGATCAACCGGAGATGAATGCCTCACAGTTTCATTTCCTTTACGTTGAGACATGATTATCGGGAAAATAAAAAAAGGATTCAAATGGATGAAATCATGGTGCAGTCGTTATAGTCCACCCCCCTTAAAAGAATTTCGTCCCCGGAATTTCTATATGAAGTACGTCGTAATAAGGTACTGGAAAGCTCAGGATGATGTCGTCTTCGAGCTCCGTCGATCGATACTCTAATCAATTGAGCTAATAGGCTACGAGATATGAGTAGAAAAGGTGAACAAGAGTTAAGGATTTAAAAGTCGAGAGATGGTCTTCAAGAAAGACGAAGGTGGAATTCAAGATGGATTCAAGGAATAGGGTAGGATTCAAAAGAAAAATCAAATGTAATAATTGGATTTTATAATTCTTGTATTATATTGCTTACGATGTGCATGAAGAATTGACCTGCATTGGCCACCAATAAAACCTGTCATGCCCCGCTTCCCAAACGAGTGGTAACGGCATGTGACAAGCCCGCAACATATTTATTCTGAGAATGTCATTTCTCGAAACAAATACGCTAAGCATATATAAGCAATATAAAATGACAAGAAAAGACATGATAATAAAAATCCAACTTTATATATTTACATTTCCAACTTTCATATGTTTCAAACTGAATACATGATGTCTGAAAAGAAAGATGTTTAAAAGAAAGTGCCTAAATAGGTAGCATACAAGAAGTAAAAGCTGAAAAGAAAGAACTAGTAGTCGGTCTGCTCCGTAAGCTAAGAGTAATCAACCTGACTCGGCTCGACCTCCTCAATCTCTAGATTATCTGATGAATATTCCAAGAAAAAAAATGGGTGGAATGCCCGTCAGCGAACTTGCGCTCGGTAAATCCCTAAGAAAGGTGGGATGCGAAAATATATAAATGAATATGTAAGGTGACATGTGATATAGTATGAATGGAAATAAAATATGAATAAGTATAACATGGTAATATTAATGACAACTATATAAGTATGGCAATATAACACGAGCATAGTAAACAAGTATTGCATGACCGTGGAGTGTAGGTATAATGAACATGAAGTGAATGTATGTGTCCTAGAAGGTCTCTAAAAGGGTAAAAACAACTAACGTGAGTTTAAGTGAATGTCAACCAATCTCAAAAGTATTCTCGAACCCAATGCTATCGTCCAGGGGTAAGGAATCACGGGCCCAAAATAGTGGGGCTTCAATCGTTATTAAAATATTCCAAACCCAACAGGCTATTATCCAGGGGCTTGGAAATACGAGCCCTCATTTGTGAATTCGTGATTTGTACCATTTTAGTCCGGTACCACGGCAACATGATTTGTATCATTCAGCCCGATACCACATCAATATGATTTGTATTAATGGGACTCATGAGATTCCATTGGATTCATACTCAAACTATCCCAACACTCCGTGTTTATTAGTTTATGATTAATGTTATGAGTCTTGATTGAATCCATGAATACAAAAGGTGATACATGATATCAAGTTTTCAAGATTGAGTTCATGTAGTCATGTCAAGTGCAAGTCATGCCAATTGTATTCATAGTTCGATTCAAATTGGTTCAAGTGTACATACTGAGTTCAAGTATTCATGATTGAGTCGTGTCAAGATCAAGTCAATTTTAACATGTAATGATTTAATCACAAGTCATATAAATAAAAATAAATAAGTAATCACATAACATGATACGGGATAAGTATACAAGTAACATCCAAAACAATGTTGTAAATATGTGATATGTACGACTAGTTAATCAAGTCATTTGAAATCAGAATATAAACGAAAACCCAGCCTAAAGTGTTATGTACACGTGAGTTCTAGTCTCGCCTAAATACGACGATGGGTTTGGGAGATATACATGTTTTCGTATCGTCGCAGAAAACAGATCAAAATCGGTTAAGCACCATCACACATTTTTAAAACGCAGTTTGAGTTAATTTTTATCGGGTTTCAGATTAAAAAAATTATTAGAAAATTATAGGTCTTTCGGAGTATTTATCCAAAACACTAAGATTCGCGCGATTTGGATTTCTGAAGTTCTAGTTATGATCGTTTTAATATTAGCATTTAAAACAGAAATTCAGATTTCTAGACAACAACTATATATTATATTGCAAAACCTATATCGAGTTGTTTCATGCGTTTCTAAGTAATATAATATACAGGAAATTATATATCTATCAATTATCCATCTACACATCTAAAGTTTGTCACGAACGGACATCGGGAGTTCGAGTTATGTCCTATTTAAAAATAGTGTGCGAATCAGAACAGATTCTGTCCAGATTCGTCGCTTAATATTTTAACGCAATTTTCTAGATTTTACGTCAATTTTCAGTTAAAACTTAAAACTAAGAAAATCTATATCTTTCGATCTACATATTCAAAACATCTGAAAACACTTAATTTGGATCAACAATTACAAATTTATGCTCTCTCGAAGAAAACCCTTATTTGCAGTTTTCTAGTTTTAAAAACAGTGAAAAAAAACTACTCAACTTCTAAACCATTATTCGGTTTGATATGAAATTTTTACTATAAACCTGAAATTTTACCTATTATTTATCATAATTTTCCTAGGATTTTTAGATATGAAAATTAAATTTTAAAAATTATTTTAAGGACAAAAGTTATCTAGGACCATATTTAAAGGTGACAAAACTACTGAATTTATTTACAGCTTCGTTTTTCTTTTTTACATAAAAATTAAACAATTGTAAAATAAATGGCACATGCAATATATAATTCAAATTGGATCTCCTAATTTCAATATATGGATCATGAATTTCGACAACGTGCTGTACCAGGAAAGTCCTAATTTCAAGAGAGCCTATGTAAAGTTGTGTCATCGCGCATCGTTTATTTATATTCAGTCCATGATATTCATAGTTAACGTAAAAGTAAATCTATGACATGGAGGCATTTTTATTTTATAAGAAAATAATGAATAAATATGAAGATTAAGTATAATCAAACAATATTTTAAAAAATATATATGTAACTATATTCATTTATATGTGTGTGTGCGCGCGCGCGCGCGATTAGGTATCACGGTCAAGAAATGAAATCATGGAGAAGACACAATAACCGAGTGAAAGAGATGGAGAGAGAGAAAATGGACTTACATGTTGTGTGAGTTGGTATAACAACCGGCTCACCGTTTAGATAAAATGCTCAATCGAGTTTTTGAAACTTGAAGGAACCAGTGCTTCTCCAAGCTCAAGGGAAAAGATATTTTATTTTATTTTATTTTTAGAATTGATCAAAAGAAAATGGTTAAGGTGAGATGAAGAAGAGATGAAGAAAGAGATGAGAAATGATAGAAATGTGAGATGAAGAAAAGAACAAAGAGTGACATATAAAAAAAGTTTATGGCAACCATAATTCTAATAAATTATAACTCATAACCATTCTAATTATTTTGGGAGTTAAAAAGGGGATGAAATGAAAGGTCTCATTTATAGATTATGAGAAGAATAAAAATTGATTAAAAAAAATAATTGCAAGAATGGGGATTGGAACACGTGACCTATGGAATAACAATGTAAGGATATAACCAATGAGCTACAAGCTTGTTCATACATATATTTAATAAGAATTAAATATATGTCGTACTTTGAAAAGAAAGTAGGATTAGAAAAAGAAAAGAAAGAAATCAAATGGATTTGTCTTGGCTTAGGTTTGGGCTTTAAAAAAATTATAAAATAGACAAAATAGATGGAGTGATAAATTAATATATTTAATAGAGAAAAATATACGGGGATACCCAAAAACAAATAAATATAGTATTTTTATAACAAGAAAAATTATATGAAAGTATAGGAATTTTGGGGCCGTTACAGATTAGTATTGCTTAGTATTCATGCAGCGTATGTTGACCTAGTCAAGACGTAGTGTTCGGTAGCTCCATAGTGCTTTTCTGTTGCATAGCGATGCGATTGATTATGACAGTCGTACGGTCATTTTGACCTAGTCAAGGGCACGTGTGGGTGGGTCTAATTAATCCAGGATAATGATGGGTTGAACTTGACTTACGACTTTTGATATATTGACCTAGTCAAGGTCATAAGTCGTTAGGGGAAAAATCATATCAGGAGTTTCATATATACAGGAAACTTGCTAAGTATGCACATATCTTTTGGAGTGTGGTGGTTTTAGTCTGCTTCCGTCAAAATTATCACGCGATGATAGTTGGATCCCGATTCCCACTGATGAGTAAGTATTATTCCTCGGAAAATTTTCGCTTTACAATTAGTTAACCTATTAGGTGTCTAGAAAGTGTTAACGAGGTTATGCCTCTGCGGAAACGAGATTATTTAATTAGGTCCGTGCAAAAGCATGGGGAGCCTCTCTCGAAGTACCAACACCGGCATAGCTGAACGGTTAGCGAACCTTTAAGGTGTAAATGATCCCGACAAGTTCTCCTTTTAGGGTTTGAAGGAGAATTCGAGGAAACTGTGGGAGCCACCTCGATTAGATAAAATGCTTAACCAATCTAATTTAGGTTTGAGTTTACGTTGAGTATTTCTTTTCTCTTTCTCTATCGCAGCGACCATGAACTGCCTTAAACTAAAACTCGTAAACCAAGTTAACCGAACCTTTTTTACAAACCTGGTTTTATTTTGTCACGATTCACGACAAAGTCACATATATCCATGCCACTCATATTTTATCCTTTGCTTTCTCCAGAACATTCTGTATCATTATGGAGATCAATATAGAATTGATAAAACCATTTCGTATAGTTACATACGAACTCATAAAAATTTATTTCAGTTCGAGGATAGATTCCGGTTCTAGGAAAATTGAATAGGATTATTCGGTTGACTTTTCTCTTTAGTTTCTCTCAGGTTGTGAGGGGTCCTAGTATTAGGAGAGTACACCTATTACGTTTATTGGATAGTGTTCTTCCGAAGCTTAGGCAAGTGTTGAAAGATAGGGAAAGAAGAAAACCAATTACCCTAAATATGGTGTAGAGAAGGTAAAAAGTAAAGGCATATAAAAGGATGGAGTGAGGGCAATGGAAATTTTAACTAATGTCATAAGTTTGGTATTGGAAGAGGCATTACTAGGAATATCCAGCCAACCCCTCGAAACCTTTTCACGTTTCAGTTTTACTGTGCGGTGTTAATTGAAAACTGCTTTCCCAATTAGATTCTAACTCCATGGTATCTATTTACCAGACTTTATTCTCACATCTGTGTAACAACCCTAATTTTCTTATAAACTTTTTCTATACAAATTTTTAAATTGTTTTTTTCAAAATCCTTAAAGGGGTATTTATTGCCTGAGCACAAGACTTAAGTAATTAATTAGCAATTTAATTACAAGAAGGGGCTTGTAGCTCATTGGTAATACCTTGCACTGCTGAACCAAGCCACCAGAGTTCAAATCCTATACCCCACATTATTTTTAATATTGATTTTTTTAAAAACCTTTAGAATACCAAGAGTTTACACGTGCATATCTCATAAAAACCCCACTAAACCCAAAAATGTAACATTGCCAGAGGTTAGATGAACCGTCGGGGGGGTCCCGGCCGCCTGACTCGGCAGGGAATCGGCCAAATCGGCCTTGACTCGGCCGACTCAGTCGTCAGACCGAGTCACGGCCGAGTCAAGGCCGAGTCGGCCGATTCCGGCGACAACCCCAACATGAAAGTTGTGTCTTTTCATATTCCCTATGCACCTGCAAAATTTCAGCCTCAGATCATTTCCAGAACTCTTTTAAAACCCTAATTACTCCACATTTAATACATTTTTAATACATTTTATCACATTTTTCATTTTAACCTTTCACCTACTCTAACCCTAGCCTAACCCTATAAATACCACCCCAAATCTCTACCCTCTCACCCCAAAATTCTGAGCCCACTCTCTAAAATTCTCAAGAACTCTTGTGTGCAACCGAATTGAGCGAAAGGCGAAACTCCGACGAATTCTCGGCGGAACTTCCGGCGATCGTTTTAGGAACTACCGGCGACGACGCAACACATCGGCGATTTCACTACTTCTCTTTCACTCTCTTGTGTGATCTAAAACCCGTAAGTCCCAATTTCTACTTATCTTTTCTATTCTAAAAATACGGATTTACAAAATCCGACGGAATCAGAATAAATCCGATTTCCGATTCGGTTTCTTATAAAATTCCACTTCTCACTAATACAATCATACTTAAATTTTCTCATGTTGACTATTAAACACTAATCAACCAAATTGATCAAGTTTCATCACATGAAATAATGGCTATTTCAAATTATCGTATTTTTTCACTTAAATACCACATTGTTTCAATTCTACATTTAACTCCATTAAACTTGCTATACCTTTAAAGTAGATCACGAGGTAACGACCTACCTCCTCACACATACATATACAACCTAACACAATACCATCGAAAACTTAGAATACAAGAAAACGAACATTTTCATTTAATTACCTTTTACTTAATAAAACCATTTCTAAAAGATTTAGTATTGATACACCTTTTAAATAAATACCATATAATATGAAAATAGGATAAGTTGTGGATATCAGTCGTTTATCTAAACCTGACTTTGTGGTGTCTAGGCTAGGCAAGTGAGAAAGATAACTTTAAAAGACTCGTCTCACGGTGATTTATGAGCGGATCTCTCCTTTCTTCATTTGTACTTACCTGGCCACAATTGGCGGTGAACAGGCGATTTGAGGTATCTCACAACTTATCGTTTGGACCAGTTAGGAATAGTCTAGTTGACTTAGGAGACTCTAGAATATAGAATACGGAAAATTTAAATCTTTACAAATAAATACCATTTACTTAATAAAACCATTTTCTAAAGGATTTAGTATTTATACAAATCTTTGCAAAGCGCCGCTACAACCCATTTTGGGGAACCCGTCCGGGATGGTGCGGATTATCGCACATCCTCAGGCTTAGTAGTGTGAAATTCAGACCTCCGCAAGGAGCATTCGGTCTCGAAAGATTTAAAATACGACATCTTAAGAAAATGAGATTTTTAGAATATAAAAAATATATTAAAATTATTTTTGTTTAAATATATGCATATTTATCATTAAAATACCTATTTTGTTATGATATAAATATTCCACCTTTTTCTAAAAATCACAAGAATCAATTTTATACTAAAATACCACGGATTCCATATAAATCAATATTACAAATAAATACCTTTATTTCTGAATTTAGGATATTTTCATTAGAAATATCACCATATAAAATCCACATTCAACCCTAAAGACGAATAATAAATACTTGGGGTATATTTTGAAAAAGTATATAAAAGTATTTTTACATAAAACCCCCTCAAGTTCTATAAATTACCCTAAGGACCCTAGTAAACATAGGTTTAAGCGGAACCAATCTCTTGAGCCTCAGCGAGCCAGAGAAGTGGGTGCTTGCCAATCTAAGGTAGACAAATTAATAAAAACAATCAGGACTTCAAGTTACTTTGCTGATTGTCTGACTCAGTTTGAGTCTCAGTATAATCTGACTTGAATATGATTCAAGTACAATCTACAATCTACAATATTCAATATTACAATTCAACCTGGATCCATGAATCCAATTATCAATCTATACAACTTGACTGAACCGAACCATGGATATACATTCCATTTACATGGTTCTACAGTTATTCCATTTACATGATTCTACGGTTACATCCGTTTACTGATATCATGGTATTGGTCAGTCAACCAATTATACAATCAATACAATTTACAAGACAAACAATACAAATAAGACACTATGGAGTTTAAGGGGTAGATTGGTATGGAAGGTGTTAAAAGTGGCACGAGACGGTAAGATTAAGACACCCAACATGAATCCAGTTGCTGTTGTACCGTGGCATAAGCGGTTTCTTGAGTTCCTAATACCTTAGTCTCCGGGGCAAGTGAGACTCCTCTCGTATACATTGGCATCCTTCTGTACCAAGCTACAAACAACAGCGTTAACACTAAATACAACAATATAACAATATAATACAACTGTAAAAGCTACTCTCTCTCTCTCTTACTCTCTGTCTATTCTATTTCTCCTCTTATCTTTGGGACTTACCGAGCGACTTGTTCGCTGACGTTCTATTTCTTTCTTCTTTGAATGTCGTCAGGTGATTTGGACACGTCAGAGATCGAGCCTGCTGCTGAAGACTTGGATCAGTTTGCTGAAGACCCAGAGTTTTAGTTTTATTGTACACATTTCCTTTTAGTACTTTACATTCCTGTTATGCCATTGTTTAGGCATCGCTTTTATTTCAGTTGTATTTACTTTTCATGCATTGTACAAAAGAATGTTAATAAATAAAGTTGTTGTTCAGTTTATATATCTTGTCTCTTGTGTATTTACTTTTATATTGCTTAGATAAGCTTAGCGTATTTACTTCAGAGTAAATACGTAGCGGACCAGTCGCGTCTCCTTCGCCGTATACCGGGAAGCGGGGCGTGACATGTTTTGTTGGCGGCCCATGCAGGTCAGAGCTGTATGGAACCCTAAGTAATATAAAACACAAGAACCAGCAACTAAAACATTCTTTATAATTCATGTTCCTTAAATCTTACAATTTCATATTCCTTGAATCTTATCATTACATATTCTTTGAATCATATACTTTGAATCTGTCCTAACCCGAAATTCCCTCACCTCTTTTACAGTCTTACCAAAACCTTCGCATTCTTTCATTCCTTCACACATTTTTCACATTTTTTTTAAAACCCTTGCACCATCTTGTTATACACTATCTATACAGTCACCAAACTTTTCTTGAATTTGTTATACTTTCCTTTTACAAATTTCGAGGACGAAATTTTTATGAGGGTAGAATGTAACAACCCTAATTTTCTTATACACTTTTTCTATACAAAATTTTAAATTGTTTTTTTCAAAATCCTTAAAGGGGTATTTATTGCCTGAGCACACGACTTAAGTAATTAATTAGCAATTTAATTATAAGAAGGAGCTTGTAGCTCATTGGTAATATCTTGAACTACTGAACCAAGCCACCAGAGTTCAAATCTCATACCCCACATTATTTTTAATATTGATTTCTTTTAAACCGTTAGAATACCAAGGGTTTACACGTGCATATCTCACAAAAACCCCCACTACACCCAAAAATGTAACATTGCCAGAGATTAGATGAACCGTCGGGGGGATCCCGGCCGCCTGACTTGGCCGGGAATCGGCCAAATCGGCCTTGACTCGGCCGACTCCGTCCTTAGACCGAGTCACGGCCGAGTCGGCCGATTCCGGCGACGACCCCAACATGAAAATTGTGTCTTTTCATATTCGTTATGCACCTGCAAAATTTTAGCCTCAGACCATTTCTAGAACGCTTTTAAAACCCCAATTACTCCACTTTTAATACATTTTAAATATATTTTATCACATTTTTCATTTTAACCTTTCACCTACCCTAATCCTAGCCTAACCTTATAAATACCATCCCTACCCTCTACCCTTTCACCCCAAAATTCTGAGCCCACTCTCTAAAATTCTCAATAACTCTTGTGTGCAATCGAATTGAGCGAAAGGCGAAACTCCGACGAATTCCCGGCGGAACTTCCGGCGATCATTTTAGGAACTACCGGTGACGACACAACACATCGGCGATTCCACTACTTCCCTTTCACTCTCTTGTGTGATCTAAAACCCGTAAGTCCCAATTTCTACCTATCTTTTCTATTCTAAAAATACGGATTTACAAAACCCGACGGAATCGGAACAAATCCGATTTCCGATTCGGTTTCTTATAAAATTCCACTTCTCACTAATAAAATCATATTTAAACTTCTTTATGTTGACTATTAAAAACTAATCAACCAAATTGATCAAGTTTCATCACATGAAACGATGGCTACTTCAAGTTTTCGTATTTGTCACTTAAATACCACATTATTTCAATTCTACATTTAACTCCATTAAACTTGCTATATCTTTAAAGTATATCACGAGGTAACGACCTACCTCCTCACACACACATATACAACCTAACACAATACCATCGAAAACTTAGAATACGGGAAAATGAACATTTTCATTTAAATACCCTTTACATAATAAAACCATTTCTAAAAGATTTAGTATTGATACACCTTTTAAATAAATACCATATAATATGAAAATAGGATAAGTTGTGGACATCAGTCGTTTATCTAAACCTGACTTTGTGGTGTCTAGGCTAGGCAAGTGACAAAGGTAATTTTAAAAGGCCTGTCTCACGGTGATTCGTGAGCGGATCTCTCCTTTCTTCCCTTGTACTTACCTGGTCACAATTGGCGGTGAACACGAGATTTGAGACATCTCACAACTTGTCGTTTGGACCAGTTAGGAATAGTCTAGTTGACTTAGGAGACCCTAGAACATAGAATACGGAAAATTTACATCTTTACAAATAAATACCATTTACTTAATAAAACCGTTTTCTAAAGGATTTAGTATTTATACAAATCTTTGTAAAACACCGCTACAACCCATTTTAGGGAACCCGTCCGGGATGGTGCGGATTATCGCACATCCTCGGGTTTAGTAGTGCGAAATTCAGACCTCCGCAAGGAGCATTCGGTCTCGAAAGATTAAAATACGACATCTTAAGAAAATGAGATTTTTAGAATATAAAAAATATATTAAAATTATTTTTGTATAAATATATGTATATTTATCATTAAAATACCTATTTTGTTATGATATAAATATTCCACCTTTTTCTAAAAATCACAAGAATCAATTTTACACTAAAATACCACGAATTCCATATAAATCAATATTACAAATAAATACCATTATTTCTGAATTTAGGATATTTTCATTAGAAATATCACCGTATAAAATCCACATTCATTACAACCCTAAATACGAATAATAAATGCCTGGGGTATATTTTGAAAAAGTATATAAAAGTATTTTTACATAAAACCCCCTCAAGTTCTATAAATTACCCTAAGGACCCCAGTAAACATAGGTTTAAGCGGAACCAATCTCTTTAGCCTCAGAGAGCCGGAGAAGTGGGTGCTTGCCTATCTAAAGTAGACAAATTAATAAAAACAATCAGGACTTCAAGTTACTTTGCTAATTGTCTGACTCAGTTTGAGTCTCGGTATAATCTAACTTGAATATGATTTAAGTACAATCTACAATTTTCAATATTACAATTCAACCTGAATCCATGAATCCAATTATCAATCTATACAACTTGACTGAACCGAACCATGGATATACATTCCATTTACATGGTTCTCCAGTTATTCCATTTACATGATTCTACGGTTACATCCGTTTACTGATATCATGGTATCGGTCAGTCAACCAATTATACAATCAATACAATTTACAAGACAAACAATACAAATAAGACACTACGGGGTTTAAGGGGTAGATTGGTACGGAAGATATTAAAAGTGGCACGAGACGGTAAGATTAAGACACCTAACATGAATCCAGTTGCTGTTGTACCGTGGCATAAACGGTTCCTTGAGTTCCTGATACCTTAGTCTCCGGGGCAAGTGACACTCCTCTCGTATACACCGACATCCTTCTGTACCAAGGTACAAACAACAGCGTTAATACTAAATACAACAATATAACAATATAATACAACTGTAAAACCTACTCCCTCTCTCTCTCTTACTCTCTGTCTATTCTATTTCTCCTCTTATCTTTGGGACTTACCGAGCGACTTGTTCGCTGACGACATTCTATTTCTTTCTTGTTTGAATGTCTTCAGGTGATTTGGACACGTCAGAGATCGAGCCTACTGCTGAAGACTTGGATCAGTTTGCTGAAGACTCAGAGCTTTAGTTTCATTGTACACATTTCTTTCAGTACTTTACATTTCTGTTATTCCATTGTTTAGGCATCGCTTTTATTTCAGTTGTATTTATTTTTCATGCATTGTACAAAAGAATGTTAATAAATAAAATTGCTGTTCAGTTTATATATCTTGTCTCTTGTGTATTTACTTTTATATTGCTTAGATACGCTTAGCGTATTTACTTCAGAGTAAATACGTAGCAGACCAGTCGCGTCCCCTTCGCCGTATACCGGGAAGCGGGGCATGACAATCTGTATGGCATTATAGATGCTGAGTGGGAATAAAATATTTGGAATTGGGTGATTAGATCCTCAAAATCAGAATTCTTTGTAATCGGTAATTTTTGAGGAAATCACCTGGGTTTTGCCTAACGACAAATATTTGGTTTTGAATATCCGTTGTTATGCACCATTTTCAAACCGATATATCTATACGTTTATTTTAGATAGTGAGATATAACCTTTTGAAATTATGGTTATAATATTTAGCTTTATTGGTTGATGATTAGATAAGATGCATTCAATAACGATATAACTTTTCTTAACCATTATACAGTTTTCAACCTACGACATACAATGTCTGAGTTATTAAACTCAGAGGACTTATTCAAAATATTGTATGTTATCCGATATCCATTAAGACAAGAGGTTGGTACTCGTACTATATTTCGTTTACTTATGACTTCTCTGGTTTTAAACACGCATTTCGTTAAAATATAAAGTCCAAATTTCATGAAGTTATAGCTATAAGAATAAAGTAGAAAACCATATGTTGGAAGTATCATGATTTTTCGAGATGGTCGAAACTATAGATACTTATGTTAGGTATTCCGTCGTAAGTAATATATTTGAGAACTTGCTTCTTTCTCAGGTTAATCATCCGTGGGTGCGCTCCTTGATGAGTAATATTGCATAACTTTCTTCCATTTAGACTGTATGCATGGGAAATAGCTGCACAATTTTTGAATTTGGTTCCTATTAAATTAGTGCATTTGTTTCTATATTGGATATAGAATGGATTCATATTTTAACGATGTTAAGATATATGGAGTTGTCTGGCTCATGCTTAAAACCAGAATCCGGATAAACTCAAGGCACGTTTCAGTAATGGTAGTTTGTGGGTCATCCCGGGCTTTGACGAGGGATAACATTCTACCATTTGCAGGATCAAAGTTATATTGTTCTTGACTCGCCACCTTTTTAGTAAAATGAATTCTTTTCAGAAAACATTAGTGGAAGTATGGTAGAATTGGAAGTGCTTCCAGAACCACAAATGGTTATTAAATATTTAGTAGAACCTAAGAATTCAATTAGATTCAGCAATCCAATAGCCACTCCGTAGATTTGGAGGGTAATCTCAGCCATCGGAGAGATACTTCGGTCTCCTCAAAGACGGTGACATGGAGGTTTTAATGACCCAAGCCTATCACTAATGCTATTTTAGATTATGAGATTTGGCAGGTGGATGACTATAACGTCATTCTAAATTGAATTTAGAAATGCACGTATATATGACTCTGCCACAGGGTTGTTGTGGTCAGTGGGAGCAGCGGAAGCGTGGTGGGTAAGATGCTTATGTCTATTTATAGACTAAAATAAGGAGAGCGGAGATGGGTCTTCTATTCTTGACGTTACATTCATAGTGATTGGTTTCATCAAAAATGACAGATAGATCTGGTAAAAAGGTTGAGTGAGGAGTACTGTCCTGATTATCGGATGACATACTCCTGATAGGAAGTGTTGTTCCTGTACTATTGTGACACTTTAGAATGCAGTTAGTGTTAATTAAGCGATATTACGGGTTTTAATGAAATTTAACTAATAATTATTTTCTTCACATTTTATTTAATTAACTAATATTTTATTTAATTGCTTTTACACTTGCACACATGTGTGCATGTTGAATTAGGATTAAAGAGGTGTTAACCATGCTTGTATAGCCATGGCATACTTAATCCTCTCTCTAAACAAGCATACTACATCTTAACTTGTCTATCTATTTTAATTATTCAAACAAAAGTTTATTTTTTTAAAAAAAAGAAAAATGAATTGAAGAGAAGAGAAGAGAAAGAAGGTTTGAATTCTTGAGGGTTAGGGGGGATGGCTGCCATTATGGGCATTTATGAGAGGGAGAGTGAGTGTAACACTCACATACACTCACCTCATATACTCATACTCACATACACTCACTTCACAACACTTATACACTCACTTCCTTCACAATATCTCTCATTCTCATATCACTCTCTCAATTATTATTCCTAACTCAGTTGCTCTTTCCTCCTTCACTACACTTCAAGTTCTCCACTTGATTTATATGATTGCATCACAAACCAAAGCCAAAACCTTGATCCAACCTCACTAAACCCTTCACAATTCATGCTAAAGCCCTTGTGATGACTTGGAGCTTGAAAAGCTAGGGTTTTCCCCAAGTTTTAGTGAGGTAGTGATCTTTATACCCTTATTAGGCTCTAATAAAGTTGTATGCTTATTAGTTTCAGTTTTAAAACAATAAAACTATGGTTTTGTGTGTCTCTGAGATCTGCTATCACTAAGTTAGTCTACGGTAAAATCTAGCAATACAGTAGTATAATATTAGAAACCCTGAGTATACACCTGAAACCCGGACCCCACCCCTCCTAGTCGAACCGATGAGACTAAGGTAATGTTCGGCGCCGCCGAATTTTTGGGCACCTGGAGAGTTGTATTTTTGAGGGTATGTGTCTGTAGGTTATTCTTGGTATTTGGTACTGCTTGATTTTCCTATATTGACTGTAGGCAAAATCTGGAACCACTTTACTAGTTTCTAGTTTTTGGGTAATGCGCGATACGGATATCCGACACGGTTTGTGTACTTCGTATAGCTTGCTGCACTTGGGTTAATTTAAGGTGTCACTAGACACGTTCCCCACTAAGCTAACACTTGATAGCTTGTGGAAGTCGGTACGTTGATTTAAGCATTGTTTGTGTGTGTTATCGGGAAGTTTCTAATATGCTCTTATGATGTTTTTGATGCGATATTAGGATCGATTGCAGGGACTTCGGACGCTATAAGGAAAAGGAAAGAGGTGGTTGGACTCACCTAGCTCGAGATCATCGGTGAGTAGATTTAACATCTACGGGGGAATCGTCCGTATGGCGCTAAGCGTCGAGGGATGGATTCAGTGATATAAACTTATGTTGTTATTATATACATTGATTGTGCATAAACATCATCTTGCACATCCCATTACTTGTTGTACATTGACACTGTATTGATTGGACACTACACCATTACTAACGGTTCATGTTGCATGAGTACTGAATTGTATGCCACACACACACCTTTAGTAATTGCCATGACACGCACACTATAGAAATTACCATGGATAACATATATTGCATCACTTTCTTTACCATTCACAGTTAGATATTAATTGTCATCCTATTGTGCATGTGAATTGCATCATACTTACATACATACATTGCTAGCCATATATTTACTCTTATATGATGTTGCTTTTCGACTTCGGTGATTTGGGAAATCGCAAGATACCTTTGAAAACTTAATATACTTAAAAGAGCAGTTTTCCCTTGAAATGCTTACATTATTGTTCCGTATTTGCATATCTCGTATTTCATGGACATATGCATTGATTTATTGATTTCATGCGATTTCTGGATTGAGAACCGCGATTATATTTAAAAAGAGAAATTATAATATATTTCTTTAAAAGTGCGGTTTCTCTTGATATGATATTTCGAGGCGTCCACCATGAGTTTCCTCGATTCTGAGATGTGAGTATACCCGATTCGATGAGCGGTAGGCACCGTCTGTGGGTATATAGTGGACCCGGTAAGGTACCCCGGGGCAAGAAGCTCGAGATGTAGGCGATGAGCCTGGCATGGGGAGCACTACCTACCGGTGATAGTTTGGGCTCGGCGGTTATCCGGAGGATACCGACCGGAATCGTGAGATAGATATGGGCCGATCCGGACTGATAGAGCCGTAGACCGATTCGGACTGACTGAGTCCTAGAGAGAAAGATGTGGACTTATGTGTCGATGTTAGACATGGGTTTCGTGATGTGTTCGAGTGTCGATATTGGACACTCAAGTTTCATAATGTGACGGATATGAGGGCCAATCAGTGTGACGGCGCCTGAGATATTGGGGTTTGGGGTGTCATTGATGGACAACGGTTTTCCATGATGATGATTCAGACACGAGACTTTATATATTATCCCGTACTCAGGATTTATTAGACATGCATTGTTTCATTTAGTTGTTGTACCCTGGTGATGTACCTTGATCATAATTTTACTGCATATCCGTATCGTTATATTTATGCCATCAGATTGCATATTTCAGATCATCGCTTTTCACGCATACTTGCGATTATCTGTATGATATTATTTACTATTCACGAGTTGGCAACCCACCCCCGTTGTGCCACAGTGTTTCGTAGGATTTACCCTCAGTATAGTCGCGGCAGGGCTTCTCATTTCATCTATTTCTGCGGATACCGCTGTTTTTGGTCGTGATTTTTGGATAGGTGGGTGGTTTTGCGGTTATCCGTATGATCTCATTGTGTATCTTATTGTATCTAGTACTCTCCATCCACCACTTTCATATATATTGACTTAGAGACGAGTTTGTGAGGACCGGTATTGTATTATTTGAGACTTTGGGCGTCGAGCTCGTTTGAGCCGGCTATTTTATTTATGTTGTGATGTGGTTTCACTTCTTTACTGCTTATTCCTTCGCTACGGTGTCGTATATATATTATATAAACTTGTTGTGGTTTGTTTACCCCAATCAGAGCAAAGCACTGTTCAAATTCCAAGGCGGGAGATGAAGCAACACTTCCAATTCCGCCCAATCAGAGCAAAGCTCTACTTTGAAAATTTAAATTTTAATAAATGAAGCAACGCTTCAAATTTTTTGCGCTACGCGCAACGCGCCACGTGTCAGAAACTGATACGTCAGCGCAGCGTCCAAAGCAGTGCGCCCAATCAGAGCAAAACTCTATTAAAAAACAAAATTAAAGAAGCAAAACTTCAGTTGCGCAAGCGCTGCGCTGCGCGATACGTGTCGGCGCAGTTGCGCAAGCGCAGTTGCGCTGCGCTGTGCGCTGCGCGACACGTGTCAGCGCAGTTGCGCTGCGCTGTGCGCTGCGTGACACGTGTCACACGCTGGGGCATTTGCGCCAAACAGAATCATGATTTTAAAGAAATCTTTCTGTTCTTGTTAAAACAAGAAGATTTTCTTCTGTAAAATAGAAACCCTTGGATCAAAGATCCAACGGTGGGGAAAATTCCCCAAATCACTCAGAGAAAGATCTCTTTAACAAATTTAACTAATTTATGGACACTATATAAAGGACCCTAGAGCTCAATTTAAGATCATCAACATCATCATTGAGAACTCTAAAGAATTGGAGGGAATTCCTCAAGAACAAAAAAGGTAAAAACCTTTAGAAAAAAGAGAAAATTCTCTTATAAACAGATCATTGATCTGAGAAAAAGATCAATGATCTCCATTAAAAAAAATATAATGATAATAGTGCTTTGCACTTTCTTATGAACCATTGGTTCTTTGAAAATAAGAAAAACTTGTTTTCTTTGATTTAAAATCGATCAAAACATAAAACAGTGCTTTGCACTTGAAAAATTGCGCTGTTGCGCTCCTGTGTTGGCGCAAGCCACCAGGGCACGCTACGTGTCAGCAGCGCAACAGCGCAGTGCACTGACACAGCGCACTGCGCTGTTACGCTTGCGCTCCTCAAATCTTGACACGTGTCACCACCATATGAGTTTGCGCCTTGCGCTCCTCAATTGGCGCAAAGCGTCTGACAAGCCACGTGGGGGCACTGTTAGAGTATTAAATGTAATGCATTATTAAACGGGCAGAGCCCAATTAAAAATTCTAAACAGACCGAAAATAATGTTATGCATTATTTGAAGGGCAGAGCCCAATTGAGAGGTCCAATGGACCAAAACAAATGCTCTGCATTATAATAAAAAGGGCAGAGCCCAGTCAAAAAAAGGCATAAATGGCCTGGAATAATGCTATGCACTATTTTAAAAAGGGGAAAGCCCAAACAAAGGCCTAACAGGCCAAATGCAAACAAAATGTTGAACATTTTGAACTGGACTTAGCCCAGTCATGGCCGTAAGTCCTCAAACTAAATTGACCAAGCAAGATTACTCTCCTAAAATCAATTTACCTCCGGTTTGAGGGTACATCTCCGAACTCCTCTGATTCCTATCGTTGTAATCCTTCAACGACATCAGAGAGGTGACGGGTCCCGATGACCACACATCAATATGGACTGCGGGGTCCTTAAACTCGTGGACCGAAACATCCTTAAACTAATATCGGACCGAAACGTCCTTAAACTAATATCGGACCGAAACGTCCTTAAACTAATAATGGACCACCACGTCCCTAAACTGGCGATGGACCACCACGTCCCTAAAGTGGAACAATAGAGCCTCCAAATGCTCTTTTGCCGGATCTAAACGATCCCGTTTAAGTTGATCTTAGCCCCAAACACGGCTAACGCATCCTTAAACATTCAAATGGACTATAAAACTCCAAATCAACTTTGGTTCAAGGGTACATCTCCTAACTCCTCTGACACCTATCGTTGTAATCCTTCAACGACATCAGAGAGGTGACGAGTCCCGACGATCATATATTAAATGGATCACCACGTTAAGTTGATCTTAGTCTCAAAACAGGACTAACGTATCCTTAACGAATGTTTAAGTTGATCTTAGTCTCAATACGGCTAACATATCCTTAAACTAAAAACACCAAACCCAAATCTAAGTAAATACAGATTTGGACTAATCCACGTCCTACGGGCGACGGCATTACTCAGTCTCCGTATACAATCCACGGGCAACCACAAACAAAACAAACACACACGAAGTGAAATTCTGGAGAAGGAGAAAGTGGCTGCCGCGATGCGGTAGCGTAATTAACTGTAGGGGCTTGCGCCTGCAGGGAAGAGCGTCCCCACAATAAAAAAACCCCTCTAGCGAGGGGGAATCTGACGAAGTCTGCTACATCGGCCGCATCTGTCTAAATCTTCGATACACGGTGCCATAAATCAACTTGGCATCTTCGGAGAGGTAGAAGGATAAAACCATATAACATCTGCCCCGAATCTCAGGCAAGGTGTCTTCACGTCGTCTCCACCGCCATTCGGAGGGGAACAGATTCTGGTACGCCCGGTGGGACCTTTTTCTCTTTCCACTCCACACTTCGTGTATCGTCTTCGCGAACCAATCGCGGTTTGTTAACGGTTGCCTTTGGATTTCAAGTTGCTAAGATTTGGTCTTTTGCCTGGCGCAGAACTCAAGCATCAATGGCCTCTAACTGCACGAACTGCTCGAAGTGCCACTGCAACGGACGCTCCACCTCACCTGGAGGTGTAGTATATGGGCCTCAAGCGGCCTCCTTCCTCGCTCTGCCGGTAGAACAGGTGACCCAGGCCACCACCGGCCTATTTTTCGGGACCATGATCCTACCTGCAAGCTTCTCTATGCCAATACCTGCACCAGAAGCGAACAAGAAGTCGGTCTTCGACCGGCTCACTGCTACGACGGCCCCTATCAACGGGTCGTCCACTACCAAACCAACAGCCTCTGTCTTCGCCAGGCTGGATCAGAACTCTGAGGGGCCTGCTAAGAAGCCCATGAACTCTAAAATGGCTGTCCCAAGGAGGGCAACAGCCGCTGCTCCGGAAGTCGTTAAGGCGGCTTCTCCCGTCAAAGAGTCTGTCTTTTCAAGGCTGACTATTCCTGCTTCGGCCCCTGCACGAGGATCTGTCTTTGACAGATTGGATATCTCCCCTCAAAGCAACCTCAATCTTTAAGAGGTTAACACCAGCAGCGCCTCATTTAGACAAGAGGCAAAAAGAAGTTGTCTCTATCTTCGAGCCAGTCCTAACGGCTCGTCATGCTCGACGTCGCCATTGGCGACGAGTAAGGAAGGCAGGGGGCAACTCCCCCTCAGGGCTAACACCACCTGCTCCAGTGGTGGAGGTCAACGCTACTGTTCCAACTGGGAACAGCTTTGAACTGCTAAGGAGGGTACGTAAGAACTCTCCAACTGCGACACTAAAAAGATCTCCTCCACCTACGGAGAGAGTTCCGGAAACAAAGCAGGAGCAACGGCTGTCCTCAAAAATTTATAAAGTTTGGCGGAGAGTTCAAGATTCCGTAATTGACCCAGATCGCTCTCGTCAACAGAAAAAGGCGAAGGTGCAAGAAGGAAAAGACCGTCCCATTAAACAGCAGAGAACAACAATCGCTAGGGTGCCCACTTCAACGGCCCCCTCCACTTCAACGGCCCACAAAAGAAGAAGGCCGGAGAAAACCCCCACGCCCGCAGCAAATGCCAAAGGTGGTGAACCTAAACGCCCTAAGTCCGGGGGTATAACGGTTCATACAGTATATATGGCGTCGGGAAAGGAGGACAGCCGTGCATCCACGGGTCATAGACCGCTTACACGGTCAGTGACCAAGGCTCAGGAGCAACAGCAAAAGCTCCAGGAGATGATGACCACGATGGCCGCACTCACTGGGCCAAAAGAAAGCCCTGAAACGTCCTCGGACGAACGTCAGGAACAAGAAACTGACGTTGAATTCCTTCGTCGCATATTGGAGAAGAAGGATAAAGAAGCTGCGGAACAGGCAGCCAGCATAAAGAAAATGGCCCTCCTGTTCCAGGACATGGTGGGCATGATGATTCAACAAGACCCACCTGCTGAAGATCCCCCGATCATCCTTGAAGATGATAGGGAAGAAACGTCGAATCCTCCTCCGGCTCTGTCAACAGCTAAGGAGGAGGCAATCTCTAAAGCTGACCTGGACGAATATATAGCTCAGCAGATCCGGGTCCATCAAGCGACGGAAGCAGCCGGTCAGGTCGTAAAAACGGGGCGGCCATATCCGGGCTGGTACGACCAGATCAGGTACCCGCCAGGTTATACGATACCAAAATTCCATGTGTATAAGGGGACTGGCAATCCCCACCAGCATGTTGCCCAGTTCCGGGCGCTTTGTGGCAACACTGACGGTGATGATAAATTGTTGCTTCGCCAGTTCGTTGGCAGCTTGTCAGATACGGCGTTCGAGTGGTATTCCGAACTCCCGAATGACTCTATCAAGACCTTTGCTAAAATGGAATTGCTGTTTACCCAACGTTTCGCGAGTGCCAGCGAGCGTACCCCGATAACGGCATTGATTAATGCCAGGGTGAAGCCGGGCGAGACATGGGTCCAATATGCTATACGGTGGCGGAATTTATGGTCAAAATGCGAGCAGTGCATAGAAGAAGCTCCTGCAGTGTGGTATGTTTGTGGGAACCCTCGATCCGCAAGCAACCATCTCGAAATTTATGATGTTCTTCAAGCCGACCACCTTGCAGGCATTAATCGACAAGCTGGCGCAAATGGATCAAATGGGCCATAAACCTCCTCTTCCGAAGCCGGACTCCTGAAATGAGAAGGGAAAGGGGAAAGCGATCGTTGTCGCTAATGCTCAACAACAGCCGAACAACTTGAAGCCGGTCGTTCGTCAAACTAATATGCGCCCGTACGTAGCCCTTGAGGAGAGGATGGGACGTCCTTACTCGTTTCCCCGAGATAAAACGAGAAGGTTATTCGAGCTGGCGTTGCGCAACCGACTCATAAATCTGCCGGATCCAAAACGTACGTCGCAACCAAGTGATGTCAATGAGCCCAACTACTGTCCTTATCATCGAGTACTGGGTCATCCGATCGAAGATTACTACGTCTTCAAAAATTGGCTTGAAGACCAGTACCAACAGGGCAAGTTCGCGTTATCTGACAAATGGAAGGTGAATCCCCCGCAGCCCCATACCTCTAAGAGGATGAATACGCTGGGGGCAACATGCTCTGTCGTTGAAGAAGCTCCTTAAGAGGTTGTATTATCAGCCAAGACAAAGAGGACGCTAAATGATCTTCAAACATATCCAGCGATCAAGTGGAAGAACCCGTTGGAGCCGCAGATCATTGAAGGGATGTTGAAGCCTCGTCCAACTCAAAAGATCGATGGAGGTGGCCCAAGCATTCATAACCAGCCGTTAAAATCTTCGAAGAAGAAGAAGAAGAAATCTAAGAAGTCTGTAAAGCCTGGAAACAAGCGCACAGACTTACAGAAACAAATTGACGCGCTGGAGGAATACAACCAGAAGGCACGGACTCCCATTACATTCCAAGAGTTCCTCAATCACGTCTTTCAAGAGGAAGATGAGGGAGAAATTTCATCTGATGAATCTGAAGAATACGTGGCGAGCTGTCATGTGATTTCCCATTCGTTCATGGACGATGAGGAGACTCCTTGTACTGAAACGCTGGGGGCAGATCCTGAACCAAAAATTTCGGGGCCGTCGGATGAAGTAATTGACGCATTCCTTAATGAAGCTCTCTTAAAAAGTAAGGTTGATCGGGAGCGCGAAGCGGTCATATTCGAAAAGGCCAAACGCCAACGCCTTGACGAAAAAATTGAGATACTCCCGCTGGAGCAAAGCACACCCACTGCGGATAAAATCAAATTCAAGATGAGGAAAAGGTTTGCTAAAGCCGTGTCAATGGGTATGAAACTACCATCCTCTGAGGGAAGCATTATTGGTGAAGCGGAAATGCACCCCTCCTATTGCTTGTATCATCGGAAGATTTCGCACCCCACTGAAGAGTGCAAAGCTTTCGATAGATGGTGGCAAGGATATGTTGCTCACCGGCAGCATTTTAAGCGGGAAAAGCGCAAGACTCGCCGAGAACGGAACGATACGACCGAAGGGCTTAACAGAACTACCGACAATTGTCGCATGGTCAACGCCGGGGGATCACAAGTGCTCACGTTCGGGAGCGATTCTGATGAGGAACTGGAACTTGGCCCCCTCTTTAAAGAGTCCACTTCGTGAAAAGAAGAAGAGCCGAAGATTTGTGAAAATATCCGGCTGCGTAATCGCACGCTGCCCGAAAAGAATCTCGGACCCTCGAACATTTGAAGAACAAATGGACAGGCTTATAAGGGAAGCTGGTCAAAATGTCTGAGATGATCACAACCGCGAAATGGCCATCTACGAGAAAGCCAAAACGCAACGTCTCCTTCAACAGACCGTGAAAGATGAAAGTGCCGCCCCCTGTCAACCTGTTATAAAAAAGGCTCGACGCAGAGGCAGAAATAAGTCGAAAAGCCAAAAAAGTGCTCAACGCCAACAAAGCGGGGCTAAGAAGCCACGCAAACGGGAGTCGAGCGTTATTGATCTATCCCTCATGAAGAAAATGGGTCGAGCGTACTCGTTTCCTCGAGACAAGACGAAGAAGATACTTGATCTCGCTCTAAAACATCAAATGCTTACGCTGCCGGAGTCTAAACACCCCGAACAAGCAGGCGAAGTCTCGCACCCAGACTATTGCCTTTATCACCGAGTGATAGGGCACCCTCTCGACGACTGCTTCACCTTCAAAAATTGGGTCGAAGATCAGTATCAGCTTGGCAAGTTCGCTCTGTCTGACAAATGGAGGGTAGCACCGCCACAGAAGCACGAACCCAAGGCCATGAAAGAAGAACCAGTTCCACATTGGGATTGGAAGAGAATTCGTACTTGTCACGTGATAACGATATCAGAAGAAGAGCCCGAGAACATGGATGACCTTCCTTGGTGCTTTGAAAACAGCAACGACGAGATGATCTCAGAATTCCCACCGGCGCCAAAAGAGCTGGAAGATGGAATCCATACTACTGCAGATAACCTCAAGAAAATTGAGTTGGGAACGGCGAACGATCCGCGACCGACATTCATTAGTGAGCTGCTGTCTGAAGAGAAGGTGGCTTCATTAAAAGACATGCTTATGCAGCATAAAGATTGCTTCGCATGGAACTATTCCGAAATGCCGGGACTAGATCCAGAAATTGCTGTGCACAAATTGGCAATATCCCCGGACGTCAAGCCAGTCAAGCAGGCACCAAAGAGAATGTGGCTCGAGCTTGAGATGAGCATCAACGCCGAGGTTAAGAAGCTGATCGACTCTGGCTTCATCCAGGAAGTCCAGTATCCCGAGTGGATCGCCAACATCGTCCCTGTGATGAAGAAAAATGGGACAGTGCGCATATGCGTGGACTTTCGGGATCTCAATAAAGCTTGCCCGAAGGAAGACTTCCCAGTACCGGTTACCGAACTGATGATAGACAATACGTCCACTCATGAGGTTTTCTTCTTCATGGATGGTTCATCAGGATATAATCAGATAAAGATGCATCCCGAAGACCAGAAACACACCGCCTTCAGGACTCCTTTGGGTTTATTCTGCTACAAGGTGATGCCCTTCGGTTTAAAGAATGCCGGTGCCACCTACCAGAGAGCCATGACGAAGATCTTCGATGACCTTATACACGAAATCGTCGAATGCTATATCGTCGATCTCGTGGTTAAAAGCAAATCATACGAGGAACATCTCGAGCATCTGAAGACCGTATTTCAACGCCTTCGGTAATACAACTTGAAGATGAACCCTCTCAAGTGTGCATTCGGAGTTTCCTCGGGCAAATTCCTGAGATTCAACGTCCGACACCGAGGTATTGAGATAGATCCGTCGAAGATCAAGGCGATCATGGAAATGCCTCCGCCGAGAACTCTCAAACAGTTGCGGTCTCTCCAAGGAAAGCTCGCATATATTCGGCGATTTATAGCCAACCTCTCTGGCAAGTGACGCTCTTACAGTCACCTGATGAAGAAGGGAACTCCAATCGTCTGGGATCAAAAATACCAGGGCGTGCGGGACGAGATTAAACAGTACCTGCAGAACCCGCCAGTGTTGGCTGCTCCGGTTAAGGGAAAGCCTCTCATTCTTCACACAACCGCCCTTGAAGGTTCTTTAGGCACATTATAGGCGCAAGAGAATGACCAGGGGAAAGAAAGAGCACTCTACTATTTAAGTCGAGTTCTTCTGGGGGCAGAAAGCAACTACTCTCCTATCGAAAAACATTGCCTGGAGTTGATCTTTGCGATAACAAAGCTCAAGCACTATGCATTGGCACATGAAGTCCGTCTCATCTCGAAGGTGGACCCACTTAAATATTTAATGTCGAAGGCCATATTGACGGGACGAATCGCTAAATGGGCCCTGCTCTTGATGGAGTTTTCGATAACCTATCAACCTCTCAAGGCAGTGAAAGGCCAGGCCATTGCCGACTTCCTCGCTGAGCACCCGATACCCGCCGATTCTCCTTTGAATTGCGATCTTCTAGACAAACATGTGTTTGATGCGATCGACGGTGGTGATACCCGATGGGAACTTTATTTCGATGGAGCATCTTCCCTGAAGAAGCGCAGACAAAACGCCCCTATAATCAAGTCGGGGGTAGGCCTCATCTTCGTGACCCCATAAGGAGGAATAATGCGCTTCGCTTTCTCCTTAACAGAGCCGAGGACGAATAATGAAGCCGAATACAAAGTTTTGATAGCAGGCCTCGAGATCGCCATCGACATGGGAATTGAAAACCTCCTCATATATGGAGACTCCCAACTGGTTGTTAGTCAAGTAAACGGCGACTACCAAACGTGCAAACCGGAGCTGGTGAAGTACGGTGAAAAGGTGCAACAACTGTTGACCCAAATTCCCTCCTATACTTTGGAAAGCATACCGCGCACGGAAAACAGCAAAGCAGACGCGCTGGCCAAGCTTGCTAAAGAACTGGCTGATGAGAACCTTGATGACGTAAGAATCGTGGTACAAAGCCGTCGGGTGCTTGCCCCAGCAGAAATATCTCCGGAATCATCCGAAGAAAAAGGAGCGAGTGAGCAGACGACCCTGCAAATAAAAGATCGGGAAAATACCGAGGATTGGAGAGAAGTCTTTATAGACTACTTCAAATACCGTCGAACGCTCGAAAATGCGTCCTTAAGACATCAACTTATGAAACGAGCGCTGTCTTTCGCCTTCGCCAATGATACCCTATACAAGAGGTGATTTGATTCTCTGTGGTGGAGATGTCTGGGACTTGACGAAGCGAAAAGAGTCGTCCAGGAAGTTCATGATGGAATCCGTGGTTCTCACCAAGCAGGTCCAAAGATGAAACTGAAGATCAAGCGGATGGGCTACTACTGGCCCATGATGATTTAGGACTGCCTCGAATACGCGAAGCAATGCCACTCGTGCCAAATCCATGGGGATTTCATCCACCAGCATCCAAATCCATTACATCCAACGGTGGCTAGCTGGCCGTTCGAGATGTGGGGAACTGACATAGTCGGCCCCATCTAACCAGCATCGTCTAGGGGACATCATTTCATCCTAGCGACGACTGATTACTTCTCCAAATGGGCAGAAGCAGTACCGTTGAGGGAAGTGAAGACGAAGAATATCCTCCATTTCTTCAAGACGCACGTCATATATCGGTTTGGAACTCCGCGACGGATCATCTCCGATAACGGGCCAGCCTATAGAAGCCACAAGATCAGTCGCTTCGTGCAACAACATAATATAGACTGGAGATATTCCTCGGTTTATAATCCACGAGCTAATGGTCTAGCCGAGGCCTTCAGTAAGACTTTGACAAAGATCATGAAGAAAACGGTGTCCCGAAATAAGAAGGACTGGCATGAGAGGCTGCAAGAAGCTCTTTGGGCGTATCGAACTACGTTCAAGACAGCCACGAACGCAACGCCATATGCGTTGGTATTCAGTATAGAAGCAGTACTCCCCCTCGAGATAGAGTTACCCTCTCTGCGAGTGGCAGTCCACTACGAGTTGACGGACGAAGAAAATGCTCACCTTCGGCTTGAGGAGCTTGATGCCCTTGATGAAACCCGGCTCATAGCACAATAAAATCTGGAAGCTTATAAAGCAAAGATGACGCGCTTATATGAAAGATTGACCCGACCGAGGACATTCCGCCAAGGCAAACTCGTGCTAGTGGTCAAAAGGCCTATGATCCCCAATCGCACCAAGCGGGGAAAATTCGAGCCAAACTACGAAGACCCGTACATCATAGATAAGGTCTACCAGGGTGGGGCCTATCTACTCATGGACATGCACGGTGAAACGCCTTTCAGGCCAATAAATGGTCGCTTCCTAAAGAAATACTATGCTTAATGAGCCATAGCCTAGGTTAATGATAGATGACGACGGCTATGTCCGCTCGCTATCTTCCTAAGCTCAAGCTTTATAAGCAGTAGCCAGCCTTCTCAATAGCGGACCGAAACGTTCTTAAACTAATACCGCAGCCTCCGTAAGCTGACGAGATAAAAAAAAGAAGAAAAATATAATAAATAAAAACGGTATGTCCATAAGCAAAAGAGGGCACGGATGAAAACCCGAAAGGGCTCCGTGAGTAAAAACAGCAGGGCTACCGGCGAGTGTTCGTGAAACCCCGAAAGGGCGCAACCTCGTAAAAAAAAGAGAGAAGAAAATAAAAAGAATAAAAAAAACGGTATGTCCATAAGCAAAATGGGCACGGATGAAAACCCGAAAGGGCTCCGTGAGTAAAAACAGCAGGACTACCGGCGAGTGTTTGTGAAAACCCGAAAGGGCGCAACCTCGTTAAAAGACACTTATAGGGTCCTCTCGACCTTGTAAGGAGAAACCACCCGCGTGAGATCCTTACGACTCACAAGGCACACTTAGGGATCCCCACGATTCCTAAGGAGAAAATACACTTGCGAGATCCTCACGACTCGTAAGGAGAACTCTCTTATGAGACCTTCACGGCTCATAAGATTTGAAAGTCTTAAGTTACAGAGACCTAAACCTGTGCTTAAGCAACCCCCACAACTTCCGATATTGCTCTACAAGTGGCTCAATACTGGCCCTTGTATACAATTCACGGGCCTGAATAAACATTTCCCTAATCAAGTCCCATCCGAGACTGGGAATATGTTTGCATGACGAACAACCCTTATAAGTCATCTCGACTTACAAGGAGAAAATCCTCTTGTAGGATCCTTACGACTTACAGAGGAACAAACACTTAGGAATCCTCACGACTCCTAAAAAGAAAATACACCTATAAGATCCTCACGACTTATAGGGAGAAATACCTTTGTGAGACCCTTACGGCTCATGAAGTCAAAAGCCTTAGTCGACAGGACCTTAACCCTGTTCGCTAAGCCACCCTTGTTCGACGCCGACAGAGGCAGATGATGATTAGCTCCTGGCAATATCCCAGTTGTAGCGGTGCTGATGCCGAAATCGGTGTCTAATTTCAGGTTTACGGCGAAAAGCCAGTAGGCCGCACATGCATATGAAATAGCCGAAATGATGGGGCAACTTGCAAGTAAAATGTATGCATGCAAAATAGCCGAAATGATTGGGCAACTCGCAATAAAAAGCAGCGAGTAAAAATAAAATAAATAGCCGAAATGATTGGGCAACTCGCAATAAAAAGCAGCGAGTAAAAATAAAATAAATAGCCGAAATGATTGGGCACCGCGAAAAATAGCCGAAATGATTGGAAGGAGCAGAGCTCCATTAATGAAATGAGAGAATACAAAGAAAATCTTTTAGAGAGCAGAGCTCTATTAATGGAACTCTAATAGGGTTCCCTTTACTTCTCTTTAGACCCCCTTAGAGCAAAGCTCTGTTAGGTGAAACCCTAAATGGGTTTTCTTTAGATCAGAGATCTATTGAGAGCAAGGCTCTGTTGATTAAAATTAATTTGATCTAATTTAATTTGAATTAAAATTTTTACCTAAAAAGTTTTAAGAAATTCTAACTCTTGGAGTTCTTAAAAGCAAGAGCAAAGTTCTGAAGTTTTGAAAGTAAAAATTTTTGAAGATGATGATCATCTGTGAAGGACCAAAGGTCCTATTTATAGGCATCAAATGCCCTTTCAACTTCAAAAAGCTGCCGCAACGATTGGAATTCTGCCACCGTTGCGCTCGCGTTTGGGGCCACGTAAGCGCAACGGTGGGGGGGCATTTGTTTACCCCAATCAGAGCAAAGCTCTGTTCAAATTCCAAGGCGGGAGATGAAGCAACGCTTCCAATTTCGCCCAATCAGAGCAAAACTCTACTTTGAAAATTTAAATTTTAATAAATGAAGCAACGCTTCAAATTCTTTGCGCTGCGCACAACGCGCCACGTATCAGAAGCTGATACGTCAGCGCAGCGCCCAAAGCAGTGCGCCCAATCAGAGCAAAGCTCTACTAAAAAACAAAATTAAAGAAGCAAAGCTTCAGTTACGCTGCGCTGTGCGCTGCGCGACACGTGTCGGCGCATTTGTGCAAGCGCAGTTGCGCTGCGCTGTGCGCTGCGTGACACGTGTCACGCGCTGGGGCATTTGCGCCAAACAGAATCAAGATTTTAAAGAAATCTTTCTGTTCTTGTTAAAACAAGAAGATTTTCTTCTGTAAAACAGAAGCCCTTGGATCAAAGATCCAACGGTGGGGAAATTCCCCAAATCACTCAGAGAAAAATCTCTTTAACAAATTTAACTAATTTATGGGCACTATATAAAGGACCCTAAACCTCAATTTAAGATCATCAACATCATCATTGAGAACTCTGAAGAATTGGAGGGAATTCCTCAAGACCAAAAAAGGTAAAAACCTTTAGAAAAAAGAGAAAATTCTCTTATAAACAGATCATTGATCTGAGAAAAAGATCAATGATCTCCATTAAAAAAAATATAATGATAATAGTGCTTTGCACTTTCTTATGAACCATTGGTTCTTTGAAAACAAGAAAAACTTGTTTTCTTTGATTTAAAATCGATCAAAACATAAAACAGTGCTTTGCACTTGAAAAATTGCGCTGTTGCGCTCCTGTGTTGGCGCAAGCCACCAGGGCACGCCACGTGTCAGCAGCGCAACAGCACAGCGCACTGACACAGCGCACTGCGCTGTTGCGCTTGCGCTCCTTAAATCTTGACACGTGTCACTACCATATGAGTTTGCGCCTTGCGCTCCTCAATTGGCGCAAAGCGCCTGACAAGCCAAGTGGGGGCACTGTTAGAGTATTAAATGCAATGCATTATTGAAGGGCAGAGCTCAATTAAAAAGTCTAAACAGACCAAAAATAATGCTATGCATTATTTGAAGGGCAGAGCCCAATTGAGAGGTCCAATGGACCAAAACAAATGCTCTGCATTATAATAAAAAGGGCAGAGCCCAGTCAAAAAAAGGCATAAATGGCCTGGAATAATGCTATGCACTATTTTAAAAAGGGGAAAGCCCAAACAAAGGCCTAAGAGGCCAAATGCAAACAAAATGTTGAACATTTTGAACTGGACTTAGCCCAGTCATGGTCGTAAGTCCTCAAACTAAATTGACCAAGCAAGATCGCTCTCCTAAAATCAATTTACCTCCGGTTCGAGGGTACATCTCCGAACTCCTCTGACTCCTATCGTTGTAATCCTTCAACGACGTCAGAGAGGTGACCGGTCCCGATGACCACACATCAATATGGACTGAGGGGTCCTTAAACTCGTGGACCGAAACGTCCTTAAACTAATATCGGACCGAAACGTCCTTAAACTAATATCAGACCGAAACGTTCTTAAACTAATATCGGACCGAAACGTCCTTAAACTAATAATGGACCACCACGTCCCTAAACTGGCGATGGACCACCACGTCCCTAAAGTGGAACAATAGAGCCTCCAAATGCTCTTTTGCCGGATCTAAACGATCCCATTTAAGTTGATCTTAGCCCCAAACACGGCTAACGTATCCTTAAACATTCAAATGGACTATAAAACTCCAAATCAACTTTAGTTCAAGGGTACATCTCCTAACTCCTCTGACACCTATCGTTGTAATCCTTCAACGACGTCAGAGAGGTGACGAGTCCCGATGGCCATATATTAAATGGATCACCACGTTAAGTTGATCTTAGTTTCAAAACAGGACTAACATATCCTTAACGAATGTTTAGTTGATCTTAGCCTCAATACGGATAACGTATCCTTAAACTGAAAACACCAAACCCAAATCTAAGTAAATATGGATTTGGACTAATCCACGTCCTACGGGCGACGGCATTACTCAGTCTCCGTATACAATCCACGGGCAACCACAAACAAAACAAACACACATGAAGTGAAATTCTGGAGAAGGAGAAAGTGGCTGCCGCGATGCGGTAGCGTAATTAACTGCAGGGGCTTGCGCCTGCAGGGAAGAGCGTCCCCACAATCAAAAACCCCTCTAGCGAGGGGGAATCTGACGAAGTCTGCTACATCGGCCGCATCCATCTAAACCTCCGATACGCGGTGCCATAAATCAACTTGGCATCTTCAGAGAGGTAGAAGGATAAAACCATATTGCATCTGCCCCGAATCTCAGGCAAGACGTCTTCACGTCGTCTCCGCCGCCATTCGGAGGGGAACATGGTTGTGTTCCTTCTATTGGCGTGAGTTGCTCCCGTTTTGGATGCTTTATATTTATTCTATGCTTGTACCCGTTTGGGGATAGTTTTTATAAAGGAGATGCTGCCGAAATTTTTTAAGAAAATAAATTAAGTTAAGATTTTATAACTTAAGAATTTCAAATGTTCTAGCAATTGTTTTAAATGTTTTATCTTTCTATCTTTTTATGGTTTAGATTTCTAGGTTGTCGGCTTACTTGAATTACGTTACGTCTTTATACGTTGTGAGATTTCAGTGCCGGTCACGTTCCTAATTTGGGTCGGGACAAAGTTGGTATCAGAGCGCTAGGTTTTACATTTCGGAATGTAGGATGACCTTGGTATGATGGAGTAGATAGTTTAAGCAGAGTGACGTAGCGTGTGAATGTTCCGCGGCATACTTACGACACGGAACTCCGCCTAAGTGACCTTAGGACATATTGCTTGAGTTCCTTCCTTGATTATATATATATATATATCCTTATGATTCGATTTCCATGTTCTTATCGAATCCTATTTCCTTATTCCAGCCGCTATGCCGCCGAAGACTATGAGGCCGTAGAGAGCTGCCGTGAGAGCTGCCGCGATCAGGGCAGGCTCGTCTGAGACGAGGACTGACCGGGGCGGTATGCCTATTTTACCGGAGCAGTTTGATCCACCTTCTCCGGATCGTATTACTAGGTTAGAGGCTGGTATGTAGGATTTGTGCTAGATGATGGGGTCGTTAGTTGAGGCCAGTCGAGCACAGAGATCGGAGGTTGTCCCACCTGTTACAGGGACCGTGATGGTGCCTACTGTTCCGGCAGTCGTACCTGCAACTACGGAGGTTATCATCGTATCCTTATCTGAGTTCATGAGGCTGAAGCCTCCGGTTTTCACAGGCACCGACGCAGCTGACGATCCACAGTCGTTCATCGATCGGATGGTTAGGATTCGTCGTTCGTTGAGATGCTCTGACACGAGACGGGTGGAGTTTGCTAGTTTCCGTCTGGAGGGTCTTGCCCAGACTTGGTGCGAGTCTTTAGAGAAAGGTCGAGCCGTAGGTCTTCCTCCTATGGCCTCGGTTGAGTTTGCGACGGTGTTTTTTACTGGATTCCTCCCTCAGAGCGTTAGAGATGCTCGAGCTCGCAAATTTGAGTCGTTGTGCCAGACTCCGGTTATGATAGCGGTGGAGTATGATGTTCAGTTTACCCAGCTATCCGTATATGCTCCGTATTTAGTAGATACTGAGGAGAGGCGTATCAAGAGATTTGTACGAGGCCTGATTACCCAGTTGTTCCTCTCCATCGACGCCCAGTATTTTTATACATATGCAGCCGCAGTGGACGCAACCCTATTGGTAGAGGAGCGTATTTCTGAGACTTCGATCATTCCGGAACCGAAGAGGGTTTGTACTGATTTATTAGTGCGGAGGCAGCTTGGTAGACGCCGCGATAGATTCTTTCCAGGTGATGGTGCTAGCAGAGGATTGAGGAGAGGCCAGCTATATGGCTCTTACCCACAGGGACAGCAGCAGTCGCCAGGATGTTATAGGTGTGGGAGTCCACATCACCTCGTCAGGGATTGTACTGAGGTACGCCAGAGCGAGGCAGCGGTCCACATGTTACCTTACCAGCTTCTCCACCTCAGAGAGTTTTGCCTTTTATTCTCAGAGAGGTCGTGGTCGCGGAGGTTTTGTTCAGACAGGATGGGGTGGCAGAGGCGGATGCCAGCCGGTTGCCGGTAGAGGGCAGGCTCGGGTATTTGCTTTGACCCATCAGGATGCGCAGGCGTCGAATGCAGTCGTGTCAGGTACTCTTTCTGTATGTTCTTTTGATGCACATGTTTTATTTGATCTGGGTTTACTCACTCGTATGTTTCCACACATTTCGTGCCGAGGTTGGGCCGAGAGTCGTCTTTGCTAGATCAGCCGCTTGTCGTGACTACTCCTGTTGGAGAGTTTTTTGTTGCGCGTTATGTGTTTCGGTCGTGTGCCGTTCGTATTGGAGATAGAGTTTTGTCTGTCGACTTGATCCTTCTTGATATGTTTGATTTCGACGTTCTCCTTGGAATGGACTGGCTAGCTACTTGCTATGCGTCTGTGGACTGCCGTGAGAAGGCAGTTAGGTTTTGTTTTCCGGGTGATTCAGTTCTTGTTGTGTAGGGGGACCATAGTGCCGCCCCTCACAGTTTGATTTCTGCCCTTTACACTAGTCGGCTTTTGAGGAGAGGATGTCGGGGATTCTTAGCTTTTATTCGTGATGCTGGTGCCACAGTAGATTCGTTGGACCAGATTCCTATTGTGAGAGAGTTTCCCGACGTATTTCCCGATGAGTTACCTGGATTGCCGCCGGTGCGCGATATTAAGTTTTGCATTGATTTGATCCCCGGCACTGTGCCTATTTCTATACTGCCTTATCGAATGGCCCCGGCGGAGCTGAAAGAGCTTAAGAATCAATTGCAAGGGTTGCTTGATAAGGGACTTATGCGTCCGAGTGTTTCGCCGTGGGGAGCTCCTGTTCTGTTCGTCAAGAAGAAGGACATCAGTTTAAGGTTGTGCATTGATTATCGTCAATTGAACCGAGTTACGGTTCGGAATAGGTATCCATTACCTCGCATTGACGATTTGTTTGATCAGCTCCAGGGTGTGGGGCATTTTTCCAAGATTGATTTGAGGTTAGGTTATCATCAGTTCCGAGTTCGGAATGACATTCCGAAGACTGCTTTTAATACGCGCTACGGGCATTATGAGTTTTTGGCGATGTCGTTCGGACTCACCAATGCCCCAGCAGCGTTCATGGATTTGATGAACCGGATTTTCAGGCCGTTCTTTGACCAGTTCATTATTTTGTTTATTGATGACATTCTGGTCTATTCCAGAAGTCGAGAGGAGCATGAGTAGCACTTGAGGATTGCTTTGCAGACATTGAGAGAGCACCAGCTGTTTGCGAATTTCTCGAAGTGTGCATTCTGGCTTGATAATATTTACTT
Organism: Agapanthus africanus; assembly: GCA_030015575.1. NCBI lineage: Eukaryota > Viridiplantae > Streptophyta > Magnoliopsida > Asparagales > Amaryllidaceae > Agapanthus > Agapanthus africanus. The sequence continues at coordinate 636,483,862 of CM057343.1, forward strand.
CTTGGGTCATATAGTAATGGAAGACAGTATTCATATGGACCCGAAGAAGATCGAGGCTGTACAGCTTTGGCCCAGACCTGTATCGGTGACTGAGGTCCACAGCTTTTTGGGCTTAGCTGGTTATTACCGTCGTTTGGTGCAGGATTTCTCGAGTATCGCTGCACCGCTGACCGGACTGACCCGGAAGGGGGTCAATTTTCTTTAGACTGGGGCATGCGAGTAGAGTTTTCAGCAGATGAGAACTCGGTTGACGATTGCACCAGTTTTATCTTTACCTTCTGGATCGGGCGGCTATGTCGTTTACTGTGATACTTCGCGAGTGGGGCTCGGTTGTGTATTGATGCAGCATGATAGAGTTATCGCTTACGCTTCTCGACAGCTGAAGAAGCATGAGCAAAACTATCCCACTCATGATCTTGAGATGGACGCTGTGGTCTTTGCGCTTAAGATTTGGTGACACTACCTGTACGGAGAGTCGTGTCAGATCATCACGGACCACAAGAGCTTGAAGTACATCTTCCAGCAGCGGGATCTGAATTTGAGGCAACGTCGTTGGATGGAGCTCATGAAGGATTATGATTGTGAGATCCTTTATCACCCGGGCAAGACGAATATAGTAGTTGATACTTTGAGTTATAGGCCCGGAGGTAGCTTGTCCCTGTTGAGCACAGTTCAGAGACAGTCTTCTGTAGATTGGCAGATCCTGTGCGACAGTAGAGTGCAGTTTGAGTTTACCTCGACTGGGGGAAAGCTTGCTCATGTCCGTGTCCGTCCACTTCTACTTGATCGTATCCGTAAGGCACAGCTCGACGATACCCGTTTGTCTGAGATTTTTAAGCATGTTCGGCAGAGTAGAGAGTCGGGGTTCTTGATTGATGACCAAGGTGTGCTACGTTTTGGGACTCGTCTGTGCATACCAGATACCGAGGGGCTGAGATGCGAGATCTTAGAGCAGGCACATCAGTCAGCTTACAGTGTTCATCCCGGTTCCACCAAGATGTATCATGACTTGAGAGATATCTACTGGTGGGCAGGGATGAAGAGCGATGTTTCGGATTTTGTTTCGAGGTGCCTGAATTGTCAGCAAGTCAAGGCTGAGCATCAAAGACCGGCAGGAGAGTCGCGGCCTTTACCCGTTCCGGAGTGGAAATGGGAGCAGATCTCCATGGATTTCGTTGTGGGTCTACCCAGGTCCAGTCGAGGGTATGACTCCATTTGGATGATTGTTGACCGGTTGACGAAAGCGGCTCATTTTCTTCCAGTGAAGACCACTTTTGGATTTGCTCGATATGCTCAGTTATACATTGATGAGATTGTGCATTTGCACGACGTTCCTACATGCATCGTATCCGACAGGAGCACCCAGTTTACCAGCTGTCTTTGGCAGAAACTTCAAGAACCTTTGGGTACTCGGTTGAGCTTTAACACCACTTTCCATCCGTAGAACGATGGTTAGTCAGAGCGGACTATACAGACTCTTGAGGATATGCTTTATGCGTGCGTCCTCAATTTTAGTGGCAATTGGGACCGACACTTGCCTTTGATAGAGTTCTCCTACAACAACAGCTTTCAGGAGACGATTCACATGGCACCTTTTGAGGCCTTATATGGTAGGAAGTGTTGATCGCCATTCTGTTGGACCGAACTCAATGAGAGCAGGATTTTGGGATCACAGCTAGTTCAGGAGACTACGGCGAAAATCCAGTTGATCCAGGACAGGATGAGAGCAACCCAGTGCAGGCAGAAGTCTTATGCCGACCGTCGTCGTCGCAGACTTGAGTTCGTAGTGGGTGATCATGTATTCCTATGGATTTCTCCGATGAAGGGTGTGATGAGATTTGGGAAGAAGGGGAAGCTTAGTCCCAGATTTGTGAATCCTTTTGAGATCCTTGAGCGAGTTGGTACTGTTGCTTATCGTTTGGCACTTCCGTCCAGTTTTCCGGATGTTCATCCCGTATTTCATATTTCGATGCTTCACAAGTACCTTCATGACCCTTCCCATATGATTCAGCACCAGACTGTTCAGCTTGAGCGTGATCTTTCATTCACCGAGCAGCCGGTGGTCCTTCTGGATCGGCAGGTGAAGAAACTGAGGTCAAAGGTCATACCGTCTGTCAAGGTTCTTTGGCCTGGCCCGAATAGCGAAGAGGTCACGTGGGAAGCCGAGAGAGAGATGTGGAAGAAATTCTCTCATCTCTTTGAAGGTATGCATAGTAAGATTTTTAAATTCACGGACCGAATTTCTTTAAGGGGGGAAGATTGTAACACTTTAGAATGCGGTTAGTGTTAATTAAGCGATATTATGGGTTTTAATGAAATTTAACTAATAATTATTTTCTTCACATTTTATTTAATTAATTAATATTTTATTTAAATGTTTTTACACTTGCACATGTGTGTGCATGTTGAATTAGGGTTAAAGAGGTGTTAACATGCTTGTATAGCCAAGGCACACTTAACCCTCTTTCTATACAAGCATACTACATCTTAACTTGTCTATCTATTTTAATTATTCAAACAAAGGTTTATTTTTTTTTAAAAGAAAAGAAAAGGGAATTGAAGAGAAGAGAAGAGAAAGAAGGTTTGAATTCTTAACAGTTAGGAGGGATGGCTGCCATTATGGGCATTTATGAGAGGGAGAGTGAGTGTAACACTCACATACACTCACCTCATACACTCAAACTCACATACACTCACTTCAAAACGCTTATACACTCACTTCCTTCACAATATCTCTCATTCTCACCTTACTCTCTCAATTATTATTCCTAACTCAGTTGCTCTTTCCTCTTTCACTACACTTCAAGTTCTCCACTTGATTTATATGATTGCATCATAAACCAAAGCCAAAACCTTGATCCAACCTCACTAAACCCTTCACAATTCATACTAAAACCCTTGTGATGACTTGGAGCTTGGAAAGCTAAGGTTTTCTAAAGTTTTGGTGAGAAAGTAATCTTTATACCCTTATTAGACTCTAATGAAGTTGTATGCTTATTAGTTTCAGTTTTAAAACACTAAGTTATGGTTTTGTGCAAATATCGTATTTTTGTGTATGTTTTGGTGTCTCTGGGATCTGCTATCACCAAGTTAGTTTACGGTAAAATCTAGCAATACAGTAGTATAGTTTAGAAGTCCTGAGTGTGCACCTGAAACCCGGACCCCACCCCTCCTAGTCGAACCGATGAGACTAAGGTAATGTTCGGCGCCGCCGGATTTTTGGGCACCTGGGGAGTTGTGTTTTTGAGGGTATGTGTCTGTAGGTTATTCTTGGTATTTGGTACTGCTTGATTTTCCTATATTGACTGTAGGCAAAATCTGGAACCACTTTACTAGTTTCTAGTTTTTCGGTAATGCGCGATACGGATATCCGACACGGTTTGTGTACTTCGTATAGCTTGCTGCACTTGGGTTAATTTAAGGTGTCACTAGACACGTTCCCCACTAAGCTAACACTTGATACCTTGTGGAAGTCGGTACGTTGATTTAAGCGTTGTTTGCGTGTGTTATCGGGAAGTTTCTAATATGCTCTTGTGATGTTTTTGATGCGATATTAGGATCGATTGCGGGGACTTCAGGCGCTACAAGGAAAGGGAAAGATGTGGTTGGATTCACCTAGCTAGAGATCATCAGTGAGTAGATTTAACATCTACGCGGGAATCACCCGTATGGCGTTAAGCGTCGAGGACTGGATTCAGTGATATAAACCTATGTTGTTAGTATATACATTGATTGTGCATAAACATCATTTTGCACATCTGTCATGCCCCGCTTCCTCCAGTGATATAAACCTATGTTGTTAGTATATACATTGATTGTGCATAAACATCATTTTGCACATCTGTCACGCCCCGCTTCCCAGTAGATGGAAACGGTGATGTGGCAAGCCCACGGCGTATTTATTCCGAGAAGGTCATTTCTCGAAATAAATACGCTAAGTGTCTATAAGCAATATAAATTAATAAGACGCCCCACTTCCTAGTAGATGGAAACGGTGACGTGGCAAACCCGCGACGTATTTATTCCGAGAAGGCCATTTCTTGAAATAAATACGCTAAGTGTCCATAAGCAACATAAATTAATAAGAATAAACAAAAGAATGGAATCCAATTTTAATTTATTACATTCAAGATTCACAGTAGGCAAAATATCTGTATACAAGATACGATAATACCATAAGTCTTAATAAGGAAGTATACATAAATAAGCTGAAATGAAATGAGAAGCTAAACAAAACTAGATGTCCGGTTGTGATGCGAACTGATTGTACTCCTCTTCGATCGCTTCTATCTCGTTTGTCTCAATACCACCTGACGAACATTCCAAGAAAAAAAGAAAGAAAGATGGGTGGAATGCCTGTCAACGAACTAACGCTCGGTAAGTCCCCAAAAGGATGGTGTGATGTATATAAATGAAATGCGGGGTGTAATATGATATATGGTATAGCATTGATATAAATCATGAACATGTAAACAAGTATAATAGCGTACATGGTAATGTGTATGTCAACTATAACTGCATGAAAATGTAGTATGAGCATAGCAAACAAGTATAGCATGGTCGTGGAGTATAGGTATAGTGAACATGAAGTGAATGTAAGTGTCCTAAAAGATCTCTAAAAGGGTAAAATTAACTAACGTGAGTTCAAGTGTGAATGTCAACCAATTTTAAGAGTATTCTCGAACCTAAGGCTATCGTCCAGGACTAAGGAATCACGGGCCCAAAATAGCGGGACTTCAATTGTTATCGAAGTGTTCCAAACCCAACAGGCTATCATCCAGGGGTTTAGAAATACGAGCCCTCATTCATGAATTCGTGATGTACCGTTTCAGCCTGGTACCACAGCAACGTTATTTATAATAATGGCACTCATGAGATTCCGTTGGATTCATACTCAAACTACCCCAACACCCCGCGTATATTAGTCTGTGATTAAAGCTACAAGTCTTTCCTAAATCCATGAATACATAAGAGAGTGCAATTCAAGTATCGAGTCAAGTTCAAGTATTCAAGTCAATGGTTCAAGTATTCATGTCAAGCGTTCATGTCAAGTCATTACGTATTCATGGTTCAGGTCATGTCGAGTCAAGTGTACCTATTGGGTTCAGGTATTCATGATTGAGTCGTGTCAAGATCAATTCAATTATAGCATGTAATGGTTTAATCACAAGTCATATAGATAAAAGTACATAAGCAATCATAGAACATGATATGGGATAAGTATACAAGAAACATCCATAAACAATATTGTAAATATATGATATGTACGACTAGTTAATAAAGTCATTTAAAGTCATAATATAAACAAAAACATAGACTTAAGTGTTATGCACACGTGAGTTCCGGTCTCGCCTAAATACGACTACCGGTTTCGGAGATATACTCGTTTTCGTATCGTCGAGCAAAACAGATCAGAATCTGTTCAGCATCGTCACACATTTTTAAAACGCGGTTTGAGTTAATTTCTATCGGGTTTCAGCTTACAAAAATTATTAGAAAATTGTAGGCCTTTCGGATTAATTATCCAAAACACTAATATTCGCATGATTTGGATTTCTGAAGCTCTAGTTATGATCGTTTTAATATCAGCGTTTAAAACAGAAATTCAGATTTCTGGACAGCAACTATATGTTATATTGCAAAACCTATATCGGGTTGTTTCATTCGTTTATAAGTAATCTAATATATAGAAAATTATAGTTCTATCAATTGTGAATCTACACATCTAAAGTTTGTCACGAACGGATATCGGGAGTTTGAGTTATGTCTAATTTAAAAATAGTGTGCGAATTAGGACAGATTCTGTCCAGATTCGTCGCTTAATATTTTAACGCGGTTTTCTATATTTTACGTCAATTTTCAGTAAAAACTTAAAACTAAGAAAATCTAGATCTTTCGATTTATATACCAAAAAAACCTGATTTTGCTCAATTTAGATACCGGAAGACTAAGTTATGTGTCTTAGAAGTCGACCGATAAATGCAGTTTTCTGTTTTACGAACAGTGAATAAAAATGATATAATTCCTAAACCGTTATGTGGTTCGATCTAAAATTTTTACAGCATGTGCAAAATAATATATCCTGTCATAGATAAATTTCTTGAAATTTCCAGAAGTAAAAATTGATTTCTAAAAATTATTTTAAATATAAAAGTATTGATATATCATATGTGAGAATGAGGAAATCACGGTATTTATTCGTAACTTCATTTTTTTTTACAAAATTTAAATAAATTAATTTAAAATACAAAAACGAACGATGCAATCCTAATTGGTCACCATGAAATCTTAACATATGGATTGAGAATAATGAAAAAGACTTTACAAACTATATATGTGTGTGTTTGTGTGCGTTCATTATTTATATATGTATCCATTTAATTAATTATTTAGGGACTATGAAATCTTGGTCACTATGAAATCTTAACATATGTATTGAGAATAATGAAAATGACATTACAAACTATATATGTGTGTATATTTATGTGCGTTCATTATTTATATATGTATCCATTTAATTAATTATTTAGGGACTATGATATGAAAAGAGAAGTTTTTTCATGGCAATATAAAAAAAGAAAAAGAGAAAGACATGGAGAGAGGGCAAGAGGGAAGAGACTTACATACACAAGTCGGTATTGTCACCGGGCTTATCTATCCGCCGATAGCCTCGCGTTTCTAGCGAGACTTCCTTGAGAATTTCCTCATGTTCTTCTTCGGGGAATTTAGATGAAGAGAAATATGTGAAATGATAGAAAGGTGTGATGATGAAAAGAAAGAGGAGTGAGATATAAAAATGTTTATGGCCACCATAATTCTAATAAATTATGGCTCATAACCATTCTAATTATTTTGGGAGTTAAAAGAAAAATAAAATGAAAGATCACATTTGTAGGTTATGAGAAGAATAAAAATTGATAAAAAAAATAATTACAAGAATAGAGATTTGAATATGTGATCTATGGATTAACGATGTAAGTACTTAACCAATAAGCTATAAGATTATTCATGCACATATTTAATTAGAATAAAATATATGTTGTTGCTTAAAAAGAAAGTGGGCTTTTGGGCTCATAGTTTTATAAAAGAAAATGAAAATGAGATTGGATTTGGGTTATAGATTGGGTTAGGTATTGCGTTTAATTTGAAATATGTTAAGATTTAGTTTTAAAAAATGGATTTGGGATAAATAGATAGAATAATAAAATAATATATTTAATAGAAAATAAAATTTATGGAAAAATACTACGAATAAATAAATACAATATTTTACTAAAGAAAGAAAACATGAAGGTATAATAATACTAGGGTCGTTACAACATCCCATTACCTGTTGTACATTGACACTGTATTGATTGGACACTACACCATTACTAACGGTTTATATTGCACGAGTACTGAATTGTATGCCACATACACACCGTTAGTAATTGCCATGACACGCACACTATAGAAATTATCATGGATAACATATATTGCATCGCTTTCTTTATCATTCACAGCTAGATATTAATTGTCGTTCTATTGTGCATGTGAATTGCATCATACTTACATACATAGCTAGCCATATATTTACTCTTATATGATGTTGCTTTTCGACTTCGGTGATTTGGAAAACCACAAGATACCTTTGAAAACTTGATATACTTAAAAGAGCGGTTTTCCCTTGAAATGCTTACATTACTGTTCCGTATTTACATATCTCGTATTTCATGAACATATGTATTGATTTACTGATTTCATGCGATTTCTGGATTTGAGAACCACGATTATATTTAAAAAGGGAAATTATAATATATTGCTTTAAAAGTGCGGTTTCTCTTGATATGATATTTCAAGGCGTCCACCATGAGTTTCCTCGGTTCTGAGATGTGAGTATACCCGATTCGAGGAGCGGTAGGCACCGTCTGTGGGTACATGGTGGACCCGGTAAGGTACCCCGGGGCAAGAAGCTCGAGAGGTAGACGATGAGCCTGGCAGGGGGAGCATTACCTACCGGTGATAGTTTGGGTTCGGCGGTTATCCGGAGGATACCGACCGGAGTCGTGAGATAGATATGGGCTGATCCGGACTGATGGAGCCGTAGGCCGATTCGGATTGACTGAGTCCGAGAGAGAAAGATGTGGATTTATGTGTCGATGTTGGACACAGGTTTCGTGATGTGTTCGAGTTTCGATGTTGGACACTCAGGTTTCATGATGTGACGGATATGAGGGTCGATCAGTATGACAGCGCCTGAGATATTGGGATTTGGGGTGTCGTTGATGGACATCGGTTTTCCATGATGATGATTCATACACGAGATTTTATATGTTATCCCGTACTCAGCATTTATTAAACATGCATTGTTTCATGTAGTTGTTGTACCCCGATGATGTACTTTGATCATGATTTTACTGCATATCCGTATTGTTATATTTATGCCATCAGATTGTATATTTCAGATCATCGCTTTTCATGCATACTTGCGATTATCTGTATGATATTATTTACTATTCACGAGTTGGCAACCCACCCCCGTTGTGCCACAGTATTTTGCAGGATTTACCCTCAGTGTAGTCGCGGCAGGGCTTCTCATTTCATCTATTTCTGCGGATACCGCTGCTGTTGGTCGTGATTTTTGGATAGGTGGGTGGTTTTGCAGTTATCCGTATGATCTCATTGTATATCTTATTGTATTTAGTACTCTCCATCTACCACTTTCATGTATATTGACTTAGAGACGAGTTTGTGAGGACCGGTATTGTATTATTTGTGACTTTGGGTGTCGAGCTTGTTTGAGCCGGCTATTTTATTTATATTGTGATGTGGTTTCACTTCTTTACTGCTTATTCCTTTGCTACGGCGTCGTATATATATTATATAAACTTGTTGTGGTTGTGTTCCTCCTGTTGGCGTGAGTTGCTCCCGTTTGGGATGCTTTATATTTTTTCTAATGCTTGTACCCGTTTGGGGCTAGTTTTTACAAAGGAGATACTGCCAAAATTTTTTAAGAAAATAAATTAAGTTAAGATTTTATAACTTAAGAATTGCAAATGTTCTGGCAATTGTTTTAAATGTTTTAACTTTCTATCTTATTATGGTTTAGATTTTTGGGTTGTCGGTTTACTTGAATTACGTTACGCCTTTAGACGTTGCGAAATTTAAGTGACGGTCACGTTCCTAATTTGGGTCATGACAACTATGATCGGTTAAACTGTGGTTGTCACAGATATTTCTTCACAATGAATCTGGATAAAATATTAGATATTCTAATGTTTAGATCTATGGTTTTAGATCTAGATTTGAGAAGTGTCCCAATTCGGATACTTTGATACTATTCTAAAGCATTTTAGAATGGATGACTCCTGGCGTGGTGGAATACCCGCAGGTGATGGAGCCACTCTCTCTAAAGAGATGACCTTTAGACTAATAAGGAAAGAGATTTGCATGATTGATATATCACTTGTTTAAGCAATTGAGTCAATCATGAGATGCCAAGTACCACACCAGATTTGTTTTTGTACTAGCTGAAATAAACAGATATTATTCCAATCCTGGAGAAATATTGGGAAGCAGTTATGAACATGAGAGAATGTATTTGGTATATGGTAATGGAAGCCTCTTTCAGGAGGCGGTTATCATTTCAGGCTTCCAAAGTGACTTGGATGACATAGTGACTGTCAGAATTAAAGTTTACCCTCTTCTGAGGGGCAGTATGTTGGACAGGGGTCCAAGTGGATACTAAGGAAGGTATAGCAGATTAAAATCAGTGGAAGATAAAATCTATGACGTTTATTGGATTTGGAGTTCATTTATGAACTTGGTCCCATCAGATATCCAGACAAGTTTTAAGACAGGTTTCGCTCATTTCAGGAGATGGCCGTTCTGCATGAAATTGAGATATAGAGAGATAAAAATAGAAACATTGGAGAGGATCCACTCAATGAGGCTATTTCTTGAACACGAATGTTTCGCAAATATACTTTGCGAGATTGATTAGTAGAGAAGTTGGGTGTTCGGTAGCATACGGGTTATGAGTATGCGACACCGCAATAATTAATCTTAAGTGCAAGTGGGAGATTGTTGGCTATAGTGCCCTCAAGGCAATTATTGTAATCGCAGGCAGGCGATTATGATAATTGAGGGAGAACCTATACGTAAAACAGTCTTACTCAAGATGATAGTATGCTATCTGGTTCATCTCTATCATCATATATATGTATTATGTGGTATTACGGATCACTATTACATGTTGATAGAGCCTATAAGATTCATGCTTGACTACCAGGGTTATTGTCGCGATCACACTTTTGAGAACTGGGTAGTCTATAAGCATATCCTTAAATGTCTCTAGTCGTGGGAATATCGAGACTGGGCATCGATATTCCAGAATAGAATAATGTTTACGTTTCTTGACCCCGACGAAGGGCAATAACCGGTCTCAAAGCCATTGGTGTTAGTTAGTCACTAAAGATTGTATACAGGTGCTCATTGGCTTATGAGTTACACTGAACGGACTCGCCGGGAACATGCTAAATTCTATTATATCTATAGTCAAGTAGAAATTCTCCGGTGACATAAGTACAGGTTAGTCTGTCGACCTGAGATCGTCATTTGTCTCGTGTTAGTTCCTTCTGTATTTTGATTACTACCCTACCATGGCTCTACTGAGTCGTGCAAACAGGTTTTAGTTGGGTACAGTCCCAAGCCACATGGAGGCAGTGACCGGATCATCAGAGATTCGTCTTTCCCGGTATTGGGGGTAGATATCATGCTGTGCACGGGTAGCCATCATCAGAAATCCTTGGCCAAGATTGACGAGATTTATTGATTTGGATCAGTAGTTTTTCAGTGGGTGATGAGCTTCACACCGACACGACTTATCGCGTTATTAGGGGTCTGACTTTATCCACCCATAGATCCGATATGGGATACTTTTATATGAACAGACCGGACTGTAACACCCTAGTTCATTTATACCAGTTCTATTTCGAGTATTTCTTTATTTGTGGTATTTTCTTGATTTACCGTGTTTTGGGTGCGAATAGTGTATTTGACATCTGTATTTTCATCCTACCCGACCCGCTTGCTGGAAACCCGTCTTGATTCCTGTTTATGATTTATCCTGGCTTGTTATATGGATCCGTGCAATTTCATTATACATACAGCATACTGGCATTATATCTGGCATCTGTATTTTTTAATATAACATTTAAAGTCACATAAAATATTTTAAAAATATATTGCATGGCCTGCATGATACCCCTAACCCTGTCGTAGCATCCGCGCATCTTGTTCTCGTCCCTTTCAGTGAAACAGACTCGTTTGGATGGCTACGTGCACGCTACGTGTATCCGTTCTTGGGGGTATGCATTTTCGTTACCCAGATATCCTGTTTTGTTTTTGGTTGACATGTATATTAACCGTATTTTCAAACCATAATTTTAGACCCGACCCGGGCGTGATTTGGACTATTTTTGTATTAACCAAAATTTTTAATATAATCAATATTATATTCTAGTTTATATATAACTATTATATTTTTATACGAATATATAATTTTAACAAAATATAAGATTTTTAATATTAAATCTTACTGACCTTTCTCTCTCTCTGCATAATTCTATATATTTTAATTCTTTATTTTTTTTAAACCTATTCTCTCTCCTCTCTCTCTCTCTCTCTCTCTCTCTCTCTCTCCCCCCCTCTTTCACACTCCTCTCGCGTTTCCTATTCACCCGCGTTCCCGTCACCTCCCTCACACATTATAGTCACCTCCCTTCTTCGTTCTTTCTTCTTCTTTTCATATTTCTTCTTCCCGCCTCGTTCTCGCTCGAACCCATGCCTGCGCCGCTCGCTCGCCTCCACCATCGTATACAACACTTCCGCTCACCTCATCTCTCCAAAACCCGACCAACACCCCGAGCACTTCTCCTTCCAAACACCAAGAACCTCATTTGCACCCAACCTCAACTTTACAGACCCAAACTCCTGCAACCCTAGCCCCGACGACCTAACCCTAACTTGCCCTTCCATCACCACCGATCTCCACACCTACCTCACCTCGTCACAACCACCTTCTCCTTTTCTATTCCCTGCAGAACCCGACACAAGAGCCCTGCATTTCTCCTGCAACCCACTGCTATCGCCGGCATCCTCGGCTTCAACGACCCATCGTCGACATACAATCGCCTTCGTCTCTGACTCCAGAGCACTCACACCCTTCAAACAACAGCCTTTTCTTCTTCCTCCTCCTCTTCTTCTTTTCTCTTCTCTTTCTCTTTCTTGATCTTGGTTTTTCTAGTCACCGCCGGAGCCGTGCTCGTCGCTGCCGATCCGAGTAATCCAGTGGAAGTTCCCAGCCTGCGCGGTTACCTTCTTACTTTACCTGGTCCTGTTCTGTCAGCGCGCGTGTACATTGCGACGTTTAACCGACGTCGGACGCTGCGTATACACCCCGTCGTGAGATCCAATCGAGGCAAGTTTATCTTGCTACATGGTATGTAAATTATTATGCATCCATATGAATAAAATGTTACATGTTAATCGCATTATACGTCCATATTAAAGTTTTACCGTTTTCGAATACCCGTATGCATCCATATCATTTAATATACATATAGCTGCATCTACATATCATATTAACTCATGTTATTATTGTAGTAACATCCCATGCTTAATAATGTGCATCCCACTTAGTCTTGGAACTGTAAATGTAACCCTAATCGATGTTTGTGCATCCATACCATTAATTATATATCAATTTGCATGCCATGTCACATTGTTTCATATTATTGTTATATTAGTACTCCATGCTTGATAATGTGCATCCTACATAGTCATGATGTAACCCCTGATAAATATTTATGCATCCATGCTTTTATTTGTGCACCCGTACCTGCTACAGTTTTATTTTGAGCATTCGCTTGATATCTGTGCACTACCTGACTTGACTTGATGCACCACTACTTGACTTGATATCTGATCTTGTTACTAATGCCGACAATCTTAACCTATTGTCCCTACGGACATATCCTGTTGTCTATTTAGACAAACTTGTATCTGCTTGATCCTGTGTTGGCATTAACTCCAGATTTTCAATACCTGACTTGAACACATAACCTTGGGAGTATGGGGAAATCAAAAGTGTAAACTAAAGTGTAACTTAAAAGGGTATTACTTGATCCGTGGTCCCAGGGGGTAATGGGACAGAGCCATTCGTGACTCTTACATCTTAATCCGTGGTCCCGGGGGGTAACGGGACAAAACCACTCTTGGTTCACATATTCCTGATCCGTGGTCCCGGAGGGTAATGGGACATATTCTTTGAGTTACATGGAGGATTACATTAATTGATTTCAAACAAACTTTAGAATAGATAACCCAGTAGCACAGCTTCGATTGAGCACTGCACGTCATATATACTGATATACTTCATTGTTATATATTCATGTTGACTTGTTACTATTTATGATTCCTGCGTGCATATCTCATTACATCCTGATTGCTTATATTATTGTTTGATATCATGACGCACTGACATCTGGGTTTTGCATAGCCCAGATCCGCTACCCTTGTCGCAGGCCGAGCAGGAGTATTTCAGCCGACAGGCCGAGCAGTGAGGACCCTATTAGTATTCTAGTTTAATTTCCTTTCAGCATTTTATTTCCTGATGTGAGATCGTATTGGGACGTACCTTTCAGATTGTTATTGTTAATTGGATTTATTGCTTCCGCATATTATTTCTTGACTCGTTTATTCTGGCATATGGACATGTACTAGATAGTTTATTTTTATTTTACTGTTCTTGATCTTATAGACAGCCGTAATGTGACTGTGAGAGGATGTTTCCTAAGCATAGGTAGCATGGTTGGCTCTGTCACATGCCGATTTTAGCGCACTCTGGGAAGCGGGGAGTGACATCCCCAAACAGATGGTCATTCGGAGAGAACGATCCAAACTCTTGAAGACTTGTTGAGAGCTTGCATGTTAGACTTCAAGGGTTCATGGGAGGATCATCTACATTTGGTGGAGTTTTCGTACAATAACAGCTTTCAGGCGACTATTCAGATGGCTCCATTCGAAGTATTGTATGGTCGTAAGTGTCGCTCACCCGTTTGTTGGGTCGATGTTGGAGAACGAAGATTTTTGGGACCAGATTTGATTGTGCAAACAGTACAGAAGGTTAATACTATCCGGAATCACATAAAGGCAGCGCAGGATTGGCAGAAGAGTTGGGCCGACACATCGAGAAGACCTCTAGAGTTCGTTGTTGGTGATCTGGTATTCTTGAAAATATCACCTACTAGAGGAGTGATTCGTTTTAGGAGTCGAGGCAAGCTTAGTCCTCGATTCGTAGGGCCTTTCGAGATTTTGGAGCGTGTCGGAGAAGTGGTTTATCGATTGGCGTTACCACAATCTTTGGCGAATGTTCATGACGTGTTTCATGTATCTCAACTCCGTAAGTATGTTCGAGATGGGACGCACTTGCTAGATCATTCAGAGCTGACTGTAAGGGAGGATTTGACCTACGAAGAACGACCGATGTCGATTGTTGATCGAAGAGAAAAGGTCCTCAAGAACAAGGTTATTCCTCTCGTACTTGTTTCTTGGGGAAATCGCTCGCATGGAGAATCGATTTGGGAACGAGAAGACGAGATTCGACAGAAGTTTCCACACCTATTCTTTTAGATTCATGTTTGTTTATCTTTTCTTGTTTTGAGAATTTCGAGGACGAAATTCTTTTTGTAGTTGGGTATAATGTAACACCCTAGTTCATTTATACCAGTTCTATTTCGAGTATTTCTTTATTTGTGGTATTTTCCTGATTTACCGTGATTTAGGTGCGAATAGTGTATTTGACATCTGTATTTGCATCCTATCCGACCCGCTTACTGGAAACCCGTCTTGATTCCTATTTATGATTTATCCTGGCTTGTTATATGGATCCGTGCAATTTCATTATACATATTACATACTGGCATTATATCTGACATCTGCATTTTTTAATATGACATTTAAAGTCACATAAAATATTTTAAAAATATATTGCACGGCCTGCATGATAGCCCTAACCCTGTCGTAGCATCCGCGCATCTTATTCTCATCCGGTTCAGTGAAACAGACTCGTTTGGATGGCTACGTGCACGCTACGTGTATCCGTTCTTGGGGGTATGCATTTTCGTTACCCGGATATCCTGTTTTGTTTTTGGTTGACACGTATATTAACCGTATTTTCAAACCATAATTTTAGATCCGACCCGGGCGTGTTTTAGACTATTTTTTAATTAACCAAATCTTTAATATAATCAATATTATATTCTAGTTTATATATAACTGTTATATTTTTATACGAATATATAATTTTAACAAAATAAAATAATTTTAATATTAGATCTTACTGACCTTTCTCTCTCTCTGCAT
This sequence comes from Agapanthus africanus, assembly GCA_030015575.1. Lineage (NCBI taxonomy): Eukaryota > Viridiplantae > Streptophyta > Magnoliopsida > Asparagales > Amaryllidaceae > Agapanthus > Agapanthus africanus. The sequence goes on from CM057343.1 coordinate 636,499,267, forward strand.
AATTCTATATATTTTAATTCTTTATTTTTTAAACCCATTCTCTCTCCTCTCTCTTTCTCTCTCTCCTCCTCTTTCTCACTCCTCTCGCGTTTCCTATTCACCCGCGTTCCCGTCACCTCCCTCACACATTATAGTCACCTCCCTTCTTTGTTCTTTCTTCTTCTTTTCATATTTCTTTTTCTCGTCTCGTTCTCGCTCGCCTCCACCATCGTATACAACACCTCCGCTCACCTCATCTCTCCAAAACCCGACAAACACCCCGAGCTCTTCTCCTTCCCGACACCAAGAACCTCATCTGCACCCAACCTCAACTTCACCGACCCAAACTCCTGCAACCCTAGCCCCGACGACCTAATCCTAACTTGCCCTTCCATCACCACTGATCTCCCCACCTACCTCACCTCGTCACAACCACCTTCTCATTTTCTATTCCCTGCAGAACCCGACGCAAGAGCCCTGGATTTCTCCCGCAACCCACTGCTATCGCCGGCATCCTCGGCATCGACGACCCATCGTCGACATACTCTCGCCTTCGTCTCTGACTCCAGAGCACTCACACCTTTCAAACCACAGCCTTCTCTTCTTCTTCTTCTTCCTCTTCTTCTTCTTCTTTTCCCTTCTTTTTCTCTTTCTTGATCTTGGTTTTTCCGGTCACCGCCGGAGCCGTGCTCGTCGCTGCCGATCTGAGTAATCCAGTGGAAGTTCCCAGCATGCGTGGTTACCTTCTTGCTTTACCTGGTCATATTCTGTGTGCGCGCGTGTACATTGCGACGTTTAACCGACGTCGGACGCTGCGTATACACCCCGTCGTGAGATCCAATCGAGGCAAGTTCATCTTGCTACATGCTATGTATATTATTGTGCATCCATATGAATAAAATGTTACATGTTTATCACATTATACGTCCACATTAAAGTTTTACCGTTTTCGGATACCCGTATGCATCCATATCATTTAATATACATATAGCTGCATCTACATATCATATTAACTCTTGTTATTATTGTAGTAACACCCCATGCTTAATAATGTGCATCCCACATAGTCTTAGAACTGTAAATGTAACCCTAATCGATGTTTGTGCATCCATACCATTAATTATATATCAATTTGCATGTCATGTCATATTGTTTCATATTATTGTTATATTAGTACTCCATACTTGATAATGTGCATCTTATATAGTCATGATATAACCCCTGATAAATATTTGTTCATCCATACTTTTATTTGTGCACCAGTACCTGCTACAGTTTTATTTTGAGCATCCGCTTGATATCTGTACACTACCTGACTTAACTTGATGCACCACTGCTTGAATTGATACCTGATCTTGTTACTAATACCGACAATCTTGACATGTTGTCCCTACGGACATATCATGTTGTCTATTTAGACAAACCTGTACCGGCTTGATCCTGTGTTGGCATTAGCTCCAGTTTTCAATACCTGACTTGAACACATAACCTTGGGAGTATGGGGAATTCAAAGTGTAAATTAAAGTGTAACTTAAAAGGTTATTACTTGATCCGTGGTCTCGAGGGGTAACGGGACAGAGCCATTCATGAGTCTTACATCTTGATCCGTGGTCCCGGGGGATAACGGGACAGAACCACTCTTGGTTCACATATTCCTGATCCGTGGTCCCGGGGGGTAACGGGACATATTCTTTAAGTTACATGGAGGATTATATTAATTGATTTCAAACAAACTTTAGAATAGATAACCCAGTAGCACAGCTTCGATTGAGCACTACACGTCACATATACTAATATACTTCACTGTTATACATTCCTGTTGACTTGTTACTATTTATGATTCCTGCCTGCATATCTCGTTACATCCTAATTGCTTATATTATTGTTTGATATCATGACGCACTGACGTCTGGGTTTTGCATGGCCCAGATCCGCTACCCTTGTCGCAGGCCGAGTAGGAGTATTTCAGCCGACAGGCCGAGCAGTGAGGACCCTGTTAGTATTCTAGTTTAGTTTCATTTCAGCATTTTATTTCCTGTTGTGAGCCCGTATTGGGATGTACCTTCCAGATTTTTATTGTTACTTGGATTTATTGCTTCCGCATATTATTTCTTGACTCATTTATTCTGGCATATGGACATGTACTAGATAGTTTATTTTGATTTTACTATTCTTGATATCTTATAGACAGCCGTAATGTGACTGTGGGAGGATATTTCCTAGCCACAGGTAGCATGGTTGGCTCTGTTACGTGCCGATTTTAGCGCACTCTGGGAAGCGGGGCGTGACACGAACTGTACGGAGATTGTCACTTTCAGACTCAATAGAGATACGGACGAGTTTGCTTGTCGGCCTTCCATTCGTTCAATACCTGGGTAGCCGTTATGTATAGCTAGTACCACTGACGTACTTGTGGTTGAACCCACTGCCAGCGTATTGTCGAGCCTTCAGAGTCCCACACAGAGCGTTTTCCAGCTCAGGCGAAACGATATAGTGTACATATTTTGATATGTATTTAGGTTCGATTAAAACACGTATTTTTGCACACGTACTTTTAGTCGAGCATTTTGTTAATACTAGCCGGTTTGAAAGATAGCTATATTATCACATTTGGATGAAATGTGAGTTAGTATTAAATATCTTTTTTAGTATATCTCTTTTCGGTATTCGTATTTTGACAGATTACGGTATTTATATAAGTACGAGTATTTGTATAAATATGTGTATTTGTGTCTTGATATAAATACGGGTATTTGTATCTTGACGGGCGTATGCATTTTGATACGAATACGGGTGTATGTATTTGTAGCATATACTTGTATTACTGTATTTGTGTGTGTACACGCTCGTGCGCACACACATACGTATATATGTGGCATCTCTTCTCTTCTCTTCTCTTCTTCGTTGTGTGAGAATGGTGTAGACTTGTAACTCACCATGGTGAGTCACAAGTCCACCCATTCATCACATTAAAATGAAAAGGGAAAAGAAAAGAGAGATGAGATTATTCTTTGGCCATGCTTGTTTCTTCACGTCACCTTTGAGCAGCTTCTTCTTCTTCTCTTAGAAAATTTCTTAGATAAGAAAGAAGAAAAGAAATGAGAGAACAATTAGAAATTAGCCACTGCTACATCCTAGTGATCAATTCTTAGCAAGTTTTAATCACTAGTTACTTCACTTTGCTTTTAGTGTGAAACTAGATCCTAAACTAGGGTTTCTTCAGGTGGATCATCTTCGACGAGAAAGACCGACTCCCAATCTCGTTTCGAAGACCTAGGAGCTAAAGAAGTGGTATAGAAGACGAAGGACACGACCACAAAGGTTGTAATTACTAACTGAGTAGTCTAACTCATTCTAGTGTTACTAGTTTAGTATTTGGATTCGATTCTATGTCATAGAGTTCGTGCTCTTGTTCGAAAATTTTTGTTTTGTATTCCGCTTTGGCCGCAAGTTAGCGGCACGAGCACGAGCGTCTGTCAACAGTTCAAGCATCATCTTGTCGTCATCGTTGTTATTGTGTGATCATACGGATCGAGGCAAGTATTAAATACTTATTACATACTAAAACAAGATCCGATCTTGCTTAATATTATAATAGAATAGATTGATAGAATTTCAATACGTATAATGAACAAGACATGATCTTTACTTGATTTTGTTGTTATTATTGTATCGTAGTATAGTCATTATTCGTTAAATATATCGTTAATAACCTAATCGACGACGCATCGAGATTTGAATAGCAATGTGTTGATAACTCTGATCTATATGAATATGCATTGAAATCTAGGTTGAATACGATATGCATTGTTAAACCCTAAAGATATTGCTTTTATAATGACCTGGATATATACAACGTAATCTAGAGAACTTGACACGTTATGGTTATATACACTGCATGTTGAATTTAAAAGATTGAAACTTAAGATATCTAATCGTCTTAGAAAAGAGTCGACGAGCCGGCTCAACATAACCCTGAGCCGTCTCATGTAAACAGAGAAGAAAATAATGTTTCAGGTATATTTCGAGCCTATCAAAACATATTGAGCAGTCTCAAGATATGATCGAACCGGCTCAAGATCATCCTGAACCGTCTTTTACAACCAGATAACATATAATGATTTGAAACAACTTGTGAGCCGGCTCAAGCACCCATCTCAAACTGAAATTTAAACCTGACATGTACATGTTAAGTTAAATTGTTTCACGATTGCATGATATATTGCCTAACCATGTTACCTGACCTGATTATGATACTCATGACTTTCCAGTTATTGATTGCATACATGTATTCATGATTGGTGACATTTATCATTGTTATCCTGTTATTGATTGTCTTGTTATTGTTATCATGTCCACCGTACTTGAAATATAATGTTTACCCGAATGCCAACAATTCATGATATTGACTTGATTAACCAGATTATTTTGATTGGCACAACTTGTACATGTACTTGATTGTTCCTGTGTTGATATTAGGTAAATATTAAATCGATACCTAATATGAAACATGAAACCTGAGGAAAAGGGGAAATCAAGAATGAAACTGAATTGTAACTCAAGGGTTTATTGATTGCTAAAGACTGATCGGTCGCCACGAACCCTTGTGCTCCGGATTGATGACGCTGACATTTTTCGTCCAGGCTTGACCTTGTTTTACTGTCTTGTGGCACGTTTCAGATTCAGCCCTAAGAGTCATGACACCGTGGTCCCGGGTACGTACATGATATTATTGAGTTACGAGGAGGATCGCATTAATTGGTTTCAAATACATGTTGGATAGATGACATAGAGACATAGACCCATAGGTTTTACATGACATGAATGCTTTGATTATATCCAGATTGTTATATTACTTGTATTGCTCTCGTGTTATTGATGCTTACATGACATCGGTTTCCTGTAAATAATATATACTATCCCATTCCGGTTATATCCATGATTATGTTATCTGTGACGCTCTGACGTCTGGGTTTTGCATGGTCCAGATAATTTTTGTCACGCCCCGCCTCCCAAAATATGGAATACAAGGGGTGATAAGGCCAGCCATGCTCCTACGGTCAAGGAAATATCCTGCCGTGGTCACACATCGGTTTCTAGCTTTACGTGGTAATCAGTAATCAATGCATAGGTAATGGGAAATGCAGTCACGAATCTATCAAAAGGGATATAAGAGATACCAGATAGGGATCAAGAGAAAGACAGTGCTGGAGTGGCTGATCTGGATGTCCGCGATATCCTCGAGGTACGTCGGGTCCTGATCTGAGTTAAGTCCACTACTCACTCTGAGCATGCATACTCAGGTTGTCAGAGTGACACAATAGCAATAAATAGAAATGCATATGTAAACACGTGCAATAATGATGAATATGAAACAGTAAGTATGGAGTGATGACATAAGCATGAAGTAACCAGTACAGGTAAACAGTAAAGCAGGTATATCGAATCAGTATCAATGCATGTCCATGTCACTAAATCTATCAGTCTCTAAGTCTCACTGTCCAGGTCGCTAAACCTATCGTCAGTCCAAGTGTGAGAGTCAACCACGCAGGAGTATCCCAAACCCAAGGGTAGGGCCCCAGGGGCAAGGGAACACGGGCCCGAATCACGCACGATAATAATCAGTAACACCATCCATACAACTCCTAAAATAACATTATATGCCGGCAATGGGACTCCCGAGATTCCGTTGAACTCACACTCAAACTACCCCACACCCACGGTCTGCATCAAATACCGACCATAAACCCAAATACTAGTCGGTCCATGACAAGTCTACGCGAGAACAGGAGACATGATCTCCATCAAGCATGTCTCGACTAGTATCCAAGATACATGGACAGTGTTTGACGCCTTACCTATGACACTAATATAAGTGCTCCATAACCGTCCCATTTCAGTTATAGCTACACTTATACATGTCCCACAGATGTCGACAATGCAATAAATTAACTAGATCCACCGATTGTGTACAAGTACGTGTCACTTCACTTATTCATTCACGTTTTAACACTAACGTACTTGCCACAATCTAAATCACTAATATTTATCACTGGGTAATGCAACACAGTCATTAGGTTATCAATGTATATGACTGATTGATAATCGATTTCGATGTCGTGTTTAGAAAAGTGTAAAGATCACAACCAAAGAAATTTGTAAACCGCAATCAATAACGGTGTCAATTGTAGGTTCGTTAGCGAGTGAGGATCGTCCACAGGGAAAATGTGATTTGATCGTAATCGTTTTAGTTGAATTGAAAATTAAAGGAGAAAAGAAAATGATTCAAGAATTTTGAAATTTAGTTTCAAAAATTATAAAATACTAGATCTAATATCAAGAAATACTATAGATCAAGAATCAAGAATTGTCCAAATCAAATGAATTATCAAGATTTGTAAAGAGGCTCGTAGGAATTGATCTAATCGATAGTGATGATGAAGAATGTTGATTACAAATTCTTATATATTGATGATTTGTTGCTAGATCGATGACGATCAACGAGAATTAGGGATCTCTTGAAGAAACTAGGGTTTCTTCATCATCATCCCTTGTCCTTTCGTTGATTAGCATTCAATTTCTAGCCTCTAGGAAATTTAATCATCGATCGTTGATCTCTAATTAAGAGCGAAAATATTCAAGAAAGCATCTCGCTCGAAACTAGCTTGTCGATGATTCAATTTCCTAAAGTTTACAAAACTCATAAGACTTAAGAATCGTTCAAGAATTTAATCATCATCATCTATCTATTTCTCGATTTCTCCACGAGCGGAGTTTTCACTCAAACATCATGAAAAAGAAAACAATCAAGAATTGAGAACTATTCATAATGCTCAAATGTAAAGAAAAGCAAGATCAAAAAATTTCACCTTTTATTATTCAACGTTTCGTTACAATTCACTCAAAGACTACAAGAATTGAGGAGAGAACTCGATCGTCGAACTAGCTTCGCATCGTCTTCGTGAGTCGCGGATCGTCTTGGATCACTTGCTTGGATGAAGATCGGCGTTGCTTCAAAAAGGCTCGATGGATTTTTGCTTGATTTTGTACTCGATGAACTTTGAATTGGCTTTTGGAATTGGATTCGGGCTAGGGTTTTGAGTTGCAAGTTGTGTCACTCAACTTGCGGAATTTTGGCTCAATTTTCAACAACCTTCGAATGATGTTCTTGGGTCCTTTTATATAGTCTTCTCCTTTAGCTTCCCCTAGAAGCTTGATCTAGCTTCCTTTAGAAACTAAGCTAGGTTTAGCTTCTCTTGCAAGCTTGGTAGTTATGAAGAAAACTTCTAGATTAAGGTGGTTAGCTAGCTTGCTTGAGAAGCTTGGTTGTTGAGGAGAACCTTCTAGATTTAGCTAACTTGCTTGAGAAGCTTGGAGGTATTAGGCTTGTACAAGAAGCTTGGCTGTTAGGAAAGAAGCTTCTGGAGATATCTGGAGACCGAAGTGTATTGAAGAAGTTTTGATCTTGGAAGCAGAAGCCTGAAATAATAATCTGCCGATGACGTGTCATCCTGGCCGCGGATCTGCCCATTCGGCCGCGGATCCGCGGCCGTTTGGTGACATTGATGTATGGAAATTCCTGTGCTGCTTTGTGTTGGCCTTATTGTATTTTTATGATGTCTGGAATATTTTTATGCTTTCTTGTTCACTGTCAGATCACAAGTCTTGGACTTGACGTATTTTTATCAGCACTTTTATGATTCCGGCTCTTTTACCTGGAATTTCCTGCACACATTCTCGAGACAAGTGTTGCGATATACAAAAGATCATGCGTGCAATAATAAACACTCAATTTCCCCCAAAATGCCGATTATAATGTATAACACATGTTATTTGCTATTTTATAGACAATTTGCTAATATATGCTATATTCATACCGAACACGTTTAGATGGATGCAAATAGTAGGGAAATTGATGTGTTAAAAATGCAATATTTTCGACTGATCAAATTCCCCCAAACTTATTTTTGGTCGTCTCGCGCAAACTTGTTTTATTAAAAAGAGAAGGAGAAAATAAAGAAAAAGAAAAAAACTAACTAGCACACTTTCGTAGGCAACAAGATTGCACTGAGCACGTGCAACAAGCCTTTAAACCTCTAGGTGTCCCTAGTAGGAGGAGTGTTGTCTCCTGAGGGTTTTTAGCGGATTGCGCCCACAAAATCCCATAATAAAAGGAAGACCGTGAAAGTTACATATAAAGATAAGAATTGTAAAAGAAAAACTTTGAAAATTAGAGTTTTCAACTATACTAGCTTTTCGGTTGTCATGAGCCCTATCTTAATAGTCATGAAAAGCTGTTAGAAATCACATCATCCCTCAATAAAACATTGTCTTTATTCTTCATTCCTATCTTTCTTCCAAACATCGATCATATAACCCTACGTGTGTGTAAAGACATCCCTACACTCGTAGAATTCAATTCAAGCTATCATACTCTTGTCCATCTACCTGAGTACTTTTTAATTTGAATATTTAGATGGATTTGCTCACACATTTTTCATGCGACCGTTAATACTTCTTGAGGTACTAACCGACCAATTACTCATGTGCTTGCTGATTAGGTGTTTTAGTATTTTTCCTCGTCTTGCACCACCTAAGGCTTAGCAATGACTCCCAGACCAGTTGGTCTAAGGCACTAGGTGATGAAGCACCCTCGCTATATTTTTTTATTGCTGCCTTGGCGATAACAAAACCAGTGTTCATTTTTTTTCTTCACCATTTTTATATTTTATTCATTTTTTATTTCCTTCATACTTTGGCTTTTAGACAAGAGCATTTCAAGGTATTCTCTACTATCCCGAGTTTCAAGACGTGTGTAAGTGCGTATAGTAGGGTATCAACGTTCAAATGTTTGGTTTCCAGAATAGAAACTATTTTTCAGACTTATTTTTATCCTCAGATTAGTGATTTCCTTCATCTTACTAACCCTTGGGACAACGGCTCATAACTACTTATTACTAGTTCGTTTAAGAAAATTTATAATTATCTAGGTTTTCTTAAATTTTTCTAATCTTTTGGATGTAATTTTTCACTATCTAATCTTTTATTATCAAATTAAATATTAAATATTTTTATCTTTTGAATTTTTTTAAATTTTTTTTATATGTTTTAAATGTTTTGTGCTTATGCAAAATATGATGCAAATGATGCGTAAATAAGAACAAACCTCCCCCAAACTTGTTTTCAACAGTGTCCTCACTGTTGCCATCCGCTAAATCACAAATACCTGTAACCTTGGGAGGAAATTTATTAATGGGGGCAATAAATATGATCGTGAAAAATCCTTCCCCAAACTTATTCTTTTCACTCACCTCCATTCTAAAGATGATACAATATTTTACAAGATATGAAGGTGAGACGGAGGAATTTTAATCAAGATAAAGTGGCTCCTGTAAAAACAGGAGCTCCTCCGTGGGGTCAGTGGAAAAATACGTTTTTAATCTATATCCATTTACTTTGAAAAAAAATACCGTTTTCAACATTTTCAACCTCAACTGTCCCGTGCGGGTATACAGACCGCACAACAAAAGGTCCTTTCCACCGAGATCGTAGCTTACCTGCATGAAGATGGAGTCGTGAATCATAAAGAATGACTTGTTGACCAGGTGTAAAAGTTTTTCTCAAAATGTTTTTATCGTGAAACACCTAAGTCCGGTTCTTTACAATTACAGCATTATCATAAGCTTCATCGCGGAATTCGCTTAGCTCGTTTAATTGCAGCTTCCAAAAGTTGCAGGCTTGATTTAAGTCAAAGTTGATTTCTCTAATGGCTCACATTGCTTTGTGCTCAATCTCGACCGGAAAGTGACAAGCCTTACCAAACACTAATCTGTAAGGAGACATCCTAGATCGATTTTATATGCAGTTCGGAATGTCCAAAGAGCATCCGTCAATTTGGTTGACCAATCTTTTCGATTCTTAGAAACTATTTTCTCCAAAATTTGTTTGATCTGTCTGTTAGAAACATCAGCCTGCTCGCTCGTTTGGGGATGATAGGGTGTGGAAAGTTTGTGGTTGATTGCATATTTCCGCATCAAAGTCTCGAAAGACCGATAACAGAAATGCGTCCCATTATCGCTGATGATAGCGCGTGGGTGTCCAAATCGCGAAAAGATATTTTCTTTTAAGAACTTAATAACAACCTTTTTGTCATTAGTGCGACAAGGAATAGCTTCAACCCACTTCGAGACATAATCAACCGCAAGCAATATGTACAGATTCCCAAAGGAGTTGGGAAAAGGACCCATAAAGTCAATACCCCAAACGTCGAAAATTTCAACCACTAAAATGGGTTACTGTGGCATCTCATTTCTTCGGGAAATCCTACCCGTGTGTTGACACTGTGCACAAGTTTTGCAATGATCAAATGCATCTTTGAACAAAGTCGGCCAATAAAAACTGCATTGCAAAACCTTCTCCGCCGTCTTTCGAGGACCGAAATGACCCCCACATGCCTGATCATGACAAAAAGATAGAACACACTTGAATTCATCATTAGGGACACACCTACGAATGATCTGGTCAGAACAATACATAAACAGATATGGTTCATCCCAGTAAAAGTGTTTTACTTGGGATAGAAAGCGATATTTGTCCTGTTTTGACCATTCGCGGGGACTAAGTCCTGTGGCAAGATAATTCACAATATCCCTAAACCAAGGTTCATCGGATACATTCAAGAGTTGTTCGTCCGGAAAAGAATCATTGATCGGCAGGGTTACAGGTGAAGAAGAGATGCGCGAAAGATGGTCGGCTACAACGTTTTCACATCCTTTCTTATCTTTAATAACAAGATCAAATTCTTGTAATAGAAGGATCCAACGTATTATCCTACCTTTAGCATCCTTTTTCGCCAAAAGATGTTTCAAGGCGGAGTGGTCAGTGTACACAACAATAGGTTAGTCAATCAAGTAAGGCCTGAATTTTTCTAATGCAAATACAACCGCCAAAAGTTCTTTTTCGGTAGTTGTATAATTAATTTGAGCATCGTTCAGGGTCTTGCTTGCATAATAGATCACGTGTGGCATCTTTTCAATGTAATGTCCTAAGACTGCACCAACTGCAAAATCTGATGCATTACACATAAGCTCAAAATGGTGGTTCCAATCTGGAGATGATAGAACGGGGCTGTAGTGAGAGAGTGTTAGAGTGAGTTGAATGCTGCCTCATAATCCGAGTCAAAGTGAAAGGTTGTGTCCTTAGCCAAGAGAAGAGTTAAGGGTCTAGCAATTTTGCTAAAATCCTTAATGAATCTCCTGTAAAAGCCTGCATGGCCAAGAAAAGATCGGATATTCTTGACGCATTTGGGATGAGGAAGGTTTTGAATGACATCTATTTTAGCTTTGTCAACCTCAATGCCTTTTCGTGAAATAACGTGTCCAAGCACAATTCCCTCTTGGACCATGAAATGGAATTTTTCCCAATTCAAAGTTAAGTTCTTCTCTTTGCAACGAGTAAGAACAGCATCAAGATGAGATAGGCAGTCAGAAAAAGAATCTCTGAATATCTAGAAATCGTCCATGAAAATCTCCAGAAAATTCTCGACCATGTCCGAGAATATCCCCATCATACACCGCTGAAATGTAGCGGGAGCACTGCATAACCCAAAGGGCATGCGTTTATAAGCAAAGGTACCAAAAGGACAAGTAAATGTGGTTTCGTCTTGATCCTTTTTGGCAATAGGGACCTGATTATAGCCAGAGTATCCGTCCATGAAGCAATAGTATTCTCGTCCAGCTAAGCGTTCTAGCATCTGGTCAATGAAAGGTAGAGGAAAGTGGTCTTTCCTCGTTGCGGCATTGAGTTTTTTATAATCAATACATACACGCCACCCAGTTTGAGCGCGTATCTGGATTAACTCATTAGCCTCATTGATAATGACTGTGATGCCAGATTTCTTAGGGACGACATGAATTGGACTCACCCATTGGCTATCGTAGATTGGGTAAATGATACCATTGTCAAGGCATATGACGATTTCTTTCTTCACCGCATCCTTCATGACGGGGTTCAACCATCTCTGTGGTTTTCGGGTTGGCTTGGCTTCATCCATCAAATGTATATGATGTTCAACAATTAAGAGACTAATCCCTTTGATGTCAGCCATAGTCCAACCAAATGCCCGTCTATTAGATCTCAATATCGTCAAAAGCGCATTCTCTTGCTCTGATGCTAGAGAAGCGGATATGATCATAGGTAAAGACTCATTCTCACCTAAATATACATATTTAAGATGAGAAGGTAAAAGTTTGAGATCTAATGCTGGCGGAGAAACTATAGAAGGTGGGATCATCGACTGATTTTCAGAGTCACAAAGAAGCTCGTAGCCTGCAAAAGATACAGACTCGGAAGGTGATGAGTCAAGAGTTTCGGACTCAAGCGTGGAAAGTGTGTCCTCACTAAGATGTAAAAGATCAAACATTGATGTGCTAGTGTCGTTGAGATCTTCAAAGCCAAGTTCATCAACTTCGCAACTTTCGGGAGCAATCTCATGGACAGAACAAACATCAAGTATGTGAGCAGAGGGTTCAGATGGCTGACTTCCAATTTTGTAGATGTTCAGTTCAATTATCATTTTTCCAAAAGATAGGTTCATTGAATCATTTCGACAGTTAATGACAGCATTGGAAGTGGCAAGGAATGGTCGACCCAAAATCACTAGAATTTGGTTCCGTGGGTTTGCTACAGATTGTGTATCGAGAACAATAAAGTCCACAGGGAACACAAATTCCCCAACTTTTATCAACACATCCTCCAGTTCACCCCTAAGTTTGGTGATTGAACGGTCTGCCATTTGGAGAGTGTAATGAGTAGGTTTCAACTCTGCAATCCCTAACCGCTCGTAAACAGAGTATGGAAGCAGGTTAACACTTGCGCCAAGGTCAAGTAAAGCACGGTTGATGTTTTTACCCCCAATAGAAATCGAGATTGTAGGACATCCTGGGTCCTTACGTTTTTTTGGTAGCTGTGGGGTAAAAGCAGTGCTAACATTATTAGTCATGAAGATCTTTTTGGGCACTTGAGTCTTCCTCTTCCTAGTGCATAAGTCTTTGAGAATTTTCGCATAAGCGGGGACTTGTTGGATAGCATCTAGGAGAGGGATGTTGATATTAACATGTTTGAACAATTCCATAATCTTCTCCATATGTGGACTCGATTTGTTACCCCTTAACCGATTAGGATAAAGAGCTTTAGCAATAAGAGCTGGTTCCATCATTGGAGAAGGTGATGTGTGTGGAAGTGATCCCAGAATAGGAGTGGGGATCGTCTTTGGTGGACTAGAAGAGATTTGCTGAGGTGTCGAGCATTGGGGGAAATGAAGAATGAGCTCGCAAGAAGGTGGTGGGGTAGAAGAACAAGGATCAGAAGTAGAAGTGTGTGTGGAAGGAAAGGTTTCAGCCAGGGTATTATTGATAGATTTTTCATTTTCATCAATCTCTTCCCCAACGTGATTATTCAGCACTCTTCCTGATCTCAACGTTGTGATGGCATTCATATTGTAATGCCCAGGATTCGGTAGGGGTTGAGACGGAAGTTTCCCTTTCTCTCTAGCACTCCTCTCGGCTTTTTAATTCTGCAATTTCTGCTTCCATCGATTTTATACTCTTAGCTTGGGAGGTGGAGTTTTTCTTTATATCATCGACAGAAGACTGAATCTCAGCCGACACTTGCATGAAATTTTTCAGAATCAAATTCATGGTTTGTACGAGTGAAGAGGATTCATCAAAACCGGTCAACTGCAAAGGATTATACGGTGCAGGTGTGTTGACCTGGTTTTGAAAGTTTTGTGATTGGTAGGGGTGCTGACTCAGTTGAAGTGGTTGCTGTTGTGGTGGAGGAGCCCTTTGAAAATTGTTTTGATTTGGAACCGTGTTTTGATTTTGTTGTTGGTTCCAAGCAAAGTTAGGGTGATTCCTCCAACCCTGATTATAAGTGGAAGAATACGGGTCGTTTCTAGGTCTTTGTTGGAAAGCAGCATTGGTATACTCTTGACCTTGAAACGGAGAATTCAATGGACATTCTTCCGTAAGATGTGATGGATCAGAACAGCATCCACAGACAGTTTTGGAGAGTGATATCTGATTTAGGGAGGCTGCTAAAAATTTATGTTCCATAGCTTCGAGCTTCTTTTGCATTGCTGCTGTTGGGGATAGTGCCCTCAGAGTCAATTATTGGATCACAGGCATGTGATTGCAATGATTGAGGGAGGACCTGTCCCAGTAGGACAGTCTTACTCAAGATGATAGTATGCTATCTGGTTTATCTTTATCATCGTGTACTGCTTTAGGTGACCCTACAGGTCACTATTGCACGTTGATAGAGCCCCTAGCATTTTTGCTTGACTACCAGCAGTATGGGGACGATCATATACGTGGGAGCTGGAGTCTATAAGCACATCCTTAAAAGGTCCCTAGTCGTGGGAGTTTCGAGACAGGGCATCGATACTCCAGAGTAGACTAGTGTATACAGTCGAGACCCCGACGAGGGGCGGTGGCTGGTCTCACAAGCCACTGGTGTCAGTTGGTTCGCCTAAGATGTATACAGGTGCTCATTGGGTTATGAGTACACCGGACAGGACTCGCCGGGAACATGCTGGTTGGCATTATACCTGATGTCAGATAGCAGTTCCCTGGTGACATGTGTACAGGTTAGTTCATCGACCTGAGATCGTCATTTGTCTCGTGTGAGTTCCCACTGTGCTTTGATTACTACCATACCACGGCTCAAAGGAGTCGTGCAAACAGGTTTTAGTTGGGTACAGTCCCGAGCCACATGGAGGCAGCGAGCGGATCTGCAGGGGTTCGTCTCTCCCGATATTGGGGGTGAGGTCGCGCTGTGTCTAGGAGAGCCAGTACATGAAAAGTCCTTGGCCAAGGCAGGAGATTTACTGGTAGGTATTCCAGTAGTATCTCAGGGTGTTCTGGGCTGATCTCCGACACGACTTGTACTGCTTTTGGGGGTCTGACTTTTACCAACCCCCTAGGCCCGCCATGCGATGCTCATAGACGAACGGACCGGACTGTACGGATATTGTCACTGACAGGCTCAGTAGGGTGTCAGGATGGGTTCGCTCACAAACGTCCCTTTTGGTCAATACCTGGTAGCCCATCACGTATAGGCTAATACCTCTGACGTGCTAGTGGTTAAATCCACAACCAAGATATTAAAGAGTCTTTAGAGTCCCCTACAGACCAGTTTCTCAAGTTTCGGGGGAAACGTTGTAGAGGCCGTATGGAGATATGGCAGGGTTCGATCAGATACGTGCGGTATTGCACGGATCGTGATCGGACGAATTTTACTAGCGGGCTTTGGTTTAAACCGGATGCTAGTATTAGACAGTGTAGATTTTGTCTCTTTGCATCTGTATTCAGTGGGAATACAAATGCGGGTATGTATATACAGTCGCGGGGTTTTCCTATAATTTATTACGGGATCAGTTTTCTGAAGTTGCCAATTTGCATTCTGTTCCGGCCAGTTTTCCTTTGTTCCTTCACGGCCGGACTTTTTGATGGAGGGGGTTATTTGCAATTGTGCAAATAAGTTATTGTGGAGGAGTTTCTTGCATTTGTGGTATTATGATAGATTTAGCATCATGAGATTCCATTTTATTCTTATCCTTTGCGTTAATGAGATAAGAAAAGATTTGAAATGGTGTGACTTTTATTCCTAGTTTTCTTCACATCTCTTATGGTCACCTTGAGCTATCCTACACTCACCTCCCTTCTTGTTTTTTCTCCACCATTTTTCCTAGAAGGGGCCGGCCACTTTGGGAGAGGAAAAGGGGGTTCATTTTTGATGAGGGAAAATTTGTTCATCTCATTTTCTTGCTACACAAATTCAAGCTCCACTTAAAAGTTCATAGTTAATTCTATTCTTCCATCAAGGCAACTTCACCCCATTGAGACAAAAGTTTTCTACACTAGTCTACAACAAACCTTGGACGCGTCGGTTAGCCAACTTCGCGTCCGAGTTGCCTCGGTCCAGAGGTGGGAGCCCGTAAAAGAACCCGGCGATGTGGTGCACGTTTCGACGAGGAGGCGACAACCGGAGATTCCGCGAGGAAATCGGAGTGGAGGCGAAGACCGAAGGACACGGATCGCTTGATATAGCATTCTACCCCTTTCTCATGTTTGCTAGAGTTAGGTTAATGGCCCGATCCGGGTTAATAGTGCGTGGTGGTGCCGGTTTGCAAGTTTCGCAAAGTTTTTCGTTTCCGGCGTCGGATTGACGGCCGGGACGCCGCCGTGCACTTACATTGGTATCAGAGCCACACCATTAACCTAGTCTAGCATGGTCTAGTATGTTTAAAACTCGATCGAACAAAAATCCGAAAATCCGTGTTTTATAGTGCATCTGTTCTCTGTCGAAATATTTTAGCTCCAAAAATTTTTCAGGTTGTTGCAGAAACACGTGCAGGGAATTATAAGTATACTGTAAAAATTTTGTGAGGCGATGCTACAGTTCCACAGCGGAAACGCGGCCAAACCCACGTTTGAGCCGCGGTTCCGCGGCGGAATTAAGTCAACGCGACACCAAATTTTTCCAGTGGGCTTTTGGGTTGAAAATAGGGCTTTTGGGATATTCTTTTTGGGCCCAGATTTCCTGTGAGTGCTACAGTAGTGCTTGGGGCCCACTTGGGTATATTTGATCGATCGAAAATGTTAAACATGTTAGTTCACAGTATTTACATTATATCTGCGACCGTGAATGTCATTTGATCGGTAAATCCTGTCTAACTGCTATAGCCCTTTTAGACGGATTTGCGAACGTAACATTCACGTTGATGTTCTGTGTTGTGCTGTGATGTTGCGGATTGGTCGTGGAGGATAGCCTGGATGCAATGTTAGTACAGTTTTGTTTTATATGTACATTTGATATTGCGGGGCGAGCGTCCGACATGTGGACTGCCGTCACTGCTTGTTTGTATATTATTCTTTTGGGGCACGACCGGGTCGAGGTCGATGTACCCGTTGTATGTATATTTTACTTTCTGTATTAGGATTACCCCGCGGAGGGGTGCACGGATAGTCGGATTCTAGAGGGCAACGGGCCCGCATCTCATGGTATTGAGACGGAGGGTGCTTCACTCTAGAATTGGCGGGCTATTCGCCGCACTCGTAGGGGGTACAGGTTGACCCAGGAGGGGTGCCCAAGTTACCGGATTCCGTGAAGTGCTGGGTGGTCCATTCACGTTGCTGAAGGGGGCTGCCTCGCTTCAGGTTTTGGCGGGTAACTGGCCGCGCCCGTAGGGGTTTAGGATTTCATTGCACAGGCTATCCACATGACCAGGGGAACGTCGGGTTTCAGCAGCGGCTCTGTGAAACCCGGGGATTCTAGATATCTGTATTGTTCTGTGATGCTGATTACATTTCTGTGATGTTGTATTTTATCACGCCTTGAGCGAATATTATATATTGATATATATACTAGTAGATGTTGTATATGTTTTGCATCCGCGCTAGTCCAGTCCCCGCTCTGTCGTTAGTTAAGTAACCTAACGGGTGATGACGGGACCCAGTGGCGAATGCGGATGGCATATACGTACATCATTATTTTTCGTTCTTTATTGGTGTGATCAATTGATGGGACTGCGTTGATTCGGATCAATGCAAGCTAAACAAACCTATTCTGATGTTGTTGGAACACTTTTCAAAAAGCTGCTATTGCAAGGGCGTTCTCTTTTGTTTTGCACAGTGGTATTCAGTTTGAATATCCTGCTCCTCAGTCGACGAGGCAAGGGCCGAGATCCCTTCACCGGGAGTGACCCCTTGGACAAAAGTTTGCGTCAGGGCAATAACTTCACTATACTCGTTTACTTTTTCTTTGCATTGTGGTATTCAGTTGGAATATCCTGCACCTCATTCTACGGGGAAAGAGCCGAGATCCCTTCACCGGGAGTAACCTCTTTAGCAAAGGTTTTCGTCACTATATTTTTAAAAAGGCTATGCAGTTCCTTCAACAATATCATGTTCATCACGTTAAAGGTTTTTCGCCAAAAACCAGCCGTAGCCCTCCGTCATTTCTTACGGGTATTGTTTAGTATTTATGCTGCGTTTGTTGACTCCGTCAAGACGTAGTGTACGGTAGCTAAGTGGTGCTTGTTTTTTGCATAAATGGAATTAGTTAGGACAGTCGTGCGGCCTTGTTGACTCCGTCAAGGGCACGTACGGGTGGGTTTAATGCAATCCAGATAATGACAGGTTGAACTTGACTAGGACTCTTTGATTTGTTGACTCCGTCAAGGTCACTTGGGTCTTAGGGGTAAAAACACACATCGGGAGTTTCTAAAGAAATTGAAACTTGCCAGGCATGCGCATACCTTCTGGAGTGTGGTGACGTGAGTGGATTCCGTCACGTTATCATGCGATGATAGTTGGATCCCGATTCCCACTGATGAGTTGGTTTACTCCTCGGCTGATCCCGACTAATTCTTCTTTCAGGTTTGGAGGAGAATCAGACGTTACAGTGGGAGGTTTCCAGATTAGATAAAGTGATAACCATTCTGATCTAGGTTAGAGTGCACGCTGAGTGTTTCTTTTCTCTCTCTCTTTGGCAGCGACCATTGACCCGACCCTAGACTATGACTCAGTGACCAAGTTGACCGAATCTTCTTATAAGACTGGCTTTTGGATTGTCAGAGTTGCAAACCTCATTGCCACTCCTATTTTTACCCTTTTCTCCAGGACACCCCGTATTACTACGAACGTCCACTTCCATTGGACAAAACCATCGTATGGTTATATACGAACTCGAAGGAATTTATTCGAGGATGGTTTCCGGTTCTGGAGAAAACGAATAGGACTATTCAGTTGTCTTTTCCTTTTACCTTCTCTCAGGTTGCGAGTACTCCTTGGTTTAGGAGATAGTACACCTATTATGCAAATTGGATAGTCTTCTTCCAAACCATAGGCAGGTGCCGACCGGTAGGGAATGAAGAAAACCAATTAGCCTAAACGGTGTATAGAAGGTATTAAGTTAAGACAAAGAAAGCGATTAGAAGGAGGGCAAAGTAAATTGCGACTGCTATTCACGACCAAACCGAGTATTTCATTACCACTCTCACTTCACCTTTGTATTTCTCCAGGACACTCCGTATCACTACGAAGATCCACAGTATATTGGATATTCTATCGTATGGTTATATACGAACTCGAAAGGAACTTGTTCCAGTTCGGGGATGGATTCTGGTTCAGGAGAAATAGAAATAAGGTTTATTCGGTTGTGTAACACCCGAGCCCAATGCTACTATTTTCAGTTACTGTTTGAGCATAGTATGGTACTCATTTCATTTAGCTTGCTTGTTTATTGCTTACTGTAAATTTTTACCCGGTAAAGTCATTTCTGCATATAACAAATTTTGGCATCTAAAATAAAATTAAAAATAGTCATCTTGGCCTACTTGACACCCCTAACCCCGTGGTGGCGTCTGTGCATCGTGTGCTCGTCCCGTTCAGTGAAATGGGCGAGTTTGGATGGCTACGTGCGCGTACGTGTGTCCGTTTTGGGGGTATGCTTTTTAATCACAAAACACTTTATTTTAAAATTTGGAACCCGCTTAAAATCCTATTATTTCAATTTCAAATTTTTGGACCCAACCCGGGCGCGATTTGGAAATGTTTTGTTTTGCGCCAAAATCCCAATTTTAATATTTTTTTTAAACAGTGATATATATTCCTTAAACTTACACTATATTTTCTTATCCTTTAAATATTTTATCAGTTTCTACTAACCCACGAATCTGTCTTTCCCCAACCAATCACATTCCCTCATTTCCGTGGGCCCCACTCGTACCTCTCTCTCTCCCCCTTTCTCTCTCCCCCCGATATCTCTCCCTCTCCCTTTCTCTCTCTCCCCGATATCTCTCTCTCTCTCTCCTCTCTATTCAAATCTTTTCCCCTCCTTTTCTTTTTCCCTCACAACATAAACCCATCACCTTGCAACCCCGGCCACCTCTCCCCTCACCGCTGCCGCATCAACGCCGACGCGAACGACGCCAGCATCCTTGCCTCCTCGCCCTCATCGCAGCCTCAACCACCTCCTTCCTCTATTTTTCCCCACGCTCTCGAGCGCCTGCACATCGGATGAGGCCACCCGTGCTTTCCCCAGCAAGCCCAACCTCGCCGGTGACTCGCCGTCGTCTCCCTCGTCTCCTCCTCGCATCCCTCTCCACATCCCGGCCTTCCAAACCGCTTCCATCTCCCTCTACAGACCCCCCCACGGCCGCGGCTGCACACCATAACCTACTGCCTTCGCCGGAGTATCACCACGCCGGCAACCTTCATCGATGTCGCCCCATGCCGACTCCTATGAAATCTCAGAAACCCTACCAGTAAGACCTTCTTCTCCCCTCCTTCTTTGTTTCTTTCTTTTCTTGATTGCAATTCTTGATCTTTACTGCTCCCATTCTCGCCAGAATCCGGCCGTGCCGACGACGTGACCCGACTTTCCAGCGAGGTACCCCGACTCGTGTGGTTCCATTGTTCGTTGTTTGGGTTTAATCCGTGAACCGTGCGCCCGTCGCGAGTTTCCCCGCCGACGTTACGTTCCGTTTTTCCCGGTTCGCGACCCGTCGAGGCAAGTACCCCTTGCTACCTGCTATACAATATTTACATATATATATTGACACCCTAAACCTGTAAATTTAACTGGGTACGATCGTTTCTCATTTTCGGGTACAATATTGCATTATATCATTTTACCGTTAAACTTGGAACCTACAGTTGCAAATTGAACCTAATAACCATATTTACCTGTTTAATCACATTTTTAATGTTAACGTAGCTTATGGCAGTAATCCCTGTAGTTCTGTTCCATTCGGACACTCGTATGCATTTAACTTGAAATAGCTGTACTGAACCGTTACATAAATCATTGCATCTCTAAGGGTTCTTAAAACCGATAACATGACTAAACGGCTATACTTGTCTTACTGCACTCTTGTAACCACCTCTGTGACAAATTTGATAATTGTATTGCAAATTGAATGAAACTGCCTATTACTTAATTCATTGCTTATCTCATGTTGTTAATACCCATGTTTGATTTTATATCTGATTGTGAGCACACCCACGATATTGTTTACATCTTGACCTGACTTGCTATATATATATATATATTGATATACCTGACATGGTACCGTACACTGTTGACCTGACCTGATGTACCATGACCTGACCCGTTACCTGATCTTGTGTCTAATGCCAACAAACCTGACATGTAGTCCTCATGGACCGTTCCTGTTGTCTATCCAGACAAACCTGCTTTTACCTGATCCTGTGTTGGTATTAGTTCTTGATTACTGAATACCTGACTTGACATACATAACTTGGGGGTATGGGGAAATCAAAGGTGAAACCTGACTTGTAACTCAACAGTTCACTACCTGTTCTGATCAGTCTTACGGGCTAGGCCAGCCCCGGAGTGATGATGCTGACATCACTCGCCCATCCTGCTACCTGTTACTGCCTAGCGGCACCTCTCGGATTCAGCCTCGAGAGTCTTGACCGTGGTCCCGGGCATGCACGGGATACTATTGAGTTATATCGATGATTCATCAATTTGGTTTCAAAGACTTTAGAATAGAAAACCTGATAGAACAGTTTAGTTACCCACTGCACACTACCCTGTACTGCTTGATTCACATTATTGCTACTCTCGTTTTATTCATGTTTATTTTACATTGCCTGCTACACTGTTCATATTATATTGCTTGATGACATGACGCGCTGACGTCTGGATTTTACATGGCCCAGATTCTGTATCGCTGTCGCAGTCCGAGCAGGAGTACTTCAGCCAGCAGGCTGAGCTGTGAGTTCAGTAGTAGTTAGTTTTATTTCCTGCATTTATTTCCTGATGTGAGCCCGCATTATGGGACATACTTCTCAGTTATTTGTATTGGATCATTTGCTTCCGCATTTATTTATTATTGACTCCTGTTACTCTGGATTATGGACATATTTTAGATAGTTTTATTTAGTTCTTGATATCTCTACAGCCATAATGTGACTGTGGATGGATACTTCCTACCCACAGGTAGCATGGTTGGCTATGTCGCGTACCCATTTTAGCGTACTCTGGGAAGCGGGGCGTGGCATGGTTCTTTTGGTATCAGAGCCATAGGTTAGTTGGGTTGATTCTTTTGTAGTTGGGTATTGTACCCAATACACGAATCAGAATACCCGTGTTTAGGAAACATATCCTGCCACTTTGCCGTTTACCATTCTTGAATCACATTCTTCCTGATTATATCTGTTACGATGTGCAAACTTCCTTTGCATATCGATTCGAAAACTTGATTCCTTGTTATCTCTAGGACTTAGGCGACTTGGATGGAGTTATGTAATTGTGGCTATGATACCGCGGCATAGTTACAATGCGGCACTCTATTTAAGTATCTTGGAGTTCTAGCCTTGATCTATATTCAGAATCTATCATCATGCTAATGCTGGGTGTTTTGAGTTCAGGAATATGGCCGGTAAGAATTTGAAGGCGTACCAAGGCGTGTGGACGAAGCCGCCATACTTGGAGTGATAAGGGGAATGCTGGAGAATCAAAAGGGACAGACCGAGCTGATCCAGCAGCAAGCAGAATCATTCCAGGAAGGTTTGCGGACCGTTCAGCAGTCCGTAGACAAGGTTGAAGCTAAACCAGTCGACCGAGTAGGGACCGTGGCAGATTTCAGGCGATTGGGTCCGTCTACATTTACTGGTTTGGAGGAGCCGTTGCCAGCCGAGCAGTGGCTAGTTGATACGGAGAATTTGCTGATTGCGGTACAGATTCCAGATGACAAAAGAGTTGATGTGGTACGCATTCAGTTAGTGGATTACGTCCGAGAATGGTGGCTTGTAGAAGAGAACCGTTTGCCCAAGCCGATCAAGTGGGCGGATTTTTCGAAGAGTTTCCTGGAGAAGTTCTTCCCGCGGACTGCACGGGAGGAAATGGAAGAGAAGTTCATCAGACTAAAGCAGAAGGGAGCACCCGCAGATGTGCATGCAGCAGAATGGACGAGACTCAGTAGTTTCGCTGGACCTTTAGTTGCCAACGATGCAGACAGGGAACGGAGGTTCATGCGCAGCCTGGACGTGGACATCCAGAGGCAGATTGTCTCCCTGGGTTTGACCACTTTCTCACAAGTACTTGCGGCAGCCGAGAGCAGCAGAGTTTATCTGGGATGAAGGGGAGTTTTTCTGTCGGGCCAGTCGAGTTTAGGGCTAGGCCGACAAATATTATTCTTGCATCAATGGAAGTGATGAAAGTGAAGAGCCGGCTGTTGTTCGTGATTTTATGGACGTGTTTGAAGATATATCGGGTTTACCGCCAAAGCGAGACGTGGAGTTCGCAATTGATCTTATTCCTGGGGCAGCGCCAGTATCCAAAGCATATTATCCAATGGCGCCAGTAGAGTTGGAAGAAGTTAAGAAACAGGTTGCTGAATTGCTTGAGAAGGGTTGGATTCGAAGCAGTAACTCGCCTTGGGGAGCTCCAGTTCTTCTAGTAAAGAAGAAGGATGACACAAGAAGGATGTGCATCGACTATCGAGAATTAAACCGGATGACTATCAAGAACAAGTACCCTATCCCTCGCATTGGAGAACTCTTTGAGCAGCTTAGTGGCGCGAGGGTATTCTCGAAGCTGGATTTGCGATCCGGATATCATTAGGTCCGAGTGAAAGCAGAAGATATTTGCAAGACGGCGTTCCAAACTCGGTATGGACATTACGAGTACTTAGTGATGCCCTTCGGAGTAACGAATGCGCCGGCAGTATTCATGGACTTAATGAACCGAATCTTTTCACCGTGCTTGGACCAGTTCATTGTGGTATTCATTGACGATATTCTGGTTTACTCGAAGAGTTTTGAAGAGCATGCTGAACATTTGAAGATCGCACTGCAGACGTTGAGACAGGAGAAATTGTATGCGAAGATGAGTAAGTGCGAGTTTTGGCTGGAGGAAGTGAAGTTTTTGGGGCATGTTGTGTCTGGCGATGGCATTGCTGTCGATCCAGAAAAGATTGCAGCAGTTCGAGATTGGCCTATTCCAAAGAATGTTGCTGAGATAAGAAGTTTCCTTGGATTAGCCGGATACTACAGGAGTTTTGTGGAGAACTTTGCTCGTCTGGCAGAGCCGTTGACCAAGCTTACGCGCAAGGAGGTACCTTTTGTATGGACGGATAAGTGTGCGTTAGCTTTCGCGACGTTGAAGCAGAAGTTGATAACCGCCCCTATTCTGATCATGCCAGACAATTCCGGAGGATTGGTGATTCACAGCGACGCATCTGGGAAAGGATTGGGATGTGTTTTGATGCAGCATGGGAAGGTTGTAGCGTACGCATCGAGACAATTGAAGACCCATGAGAAGAATTATCCAACTCATGACTTGGAGCTTGCGGCTGTGATTTTCGCTTTGAAAATTTAGAGACACTACCTTTTAGGCGAAAGGATCGAAGTTTTTACAGATCATAAGAGCTTGAAGTATGTGTTCACATAGAAGGAGCTGAATATGAGGCAACGTAGATGGTTGGAGCTGATGGCTGACTACGATCTTGATCTTAAGTACCATCCGGGGAAGGTTAATGTTGTGCCGGATGTGCTTAGTCGGCTACCAGCAATTCAAGTGTTAACTACGCAGAAGGAGCTCGTTGAAGATTTTCCAAGATTTGACTTGGAGGTTGTGCTACCACATTCTACGGGACAGTTGATGCAGCTACAAGCACAGTCATCATTGATCGATAATATTAAAGCAGCACAATCGCAGGATCCTAGACTGCAAAAGTTTCGAGAGCAGGTTGAAGCCGGACTACGAACAGATTTATTAATCCACGAAGATGGTTCGTTGAGGTATGGTAACCGTTTGTGTGTGCCAAAGGGGGATATTCGTGAAGAGCTTATGAAGGAGGCACACGGTTTAGCTTATTCTGTACATCCAGGAGGCACAAAGATGTACCGAGATATTCGACAGCATTTCTGGTGGGAAGGCATGAAACGGGAGATTGCTCGCTTTGTGGCAAAGTGCTTGGTGTGTCAGTAAGTTAAGGCTGAACATCAAAGGGTTGCTGCTTTATTGCAACCACTTCCGATTCCTCAGTGGAAGTGGGAACATATAACCATGGATTTCGTGACGGCTTTACCGCGAAGTCCAAAAGGCAACCATGCTATATGGGTGATTGTTGACCGATTGACCAAGGCAGCTCATTTTATTCCTTTTCGGGTTGGTCAATCAACAGAGACTTTGGCAGAGAGGTACATGCAAGAGATTGTAAGATTGCAAGGAGTACCGGTGAGCATCGTGTCCGATCGGGACACGAGGTTCTTATCACACTTTTGGCGGAGTCTACAGGAAAGTTTGGGGACTCGATTGAAGTTTAGCATAGCTTATCATCCTCAAACTGATGGTCAGTCGGAGAGAACGATCCAAACTCTTGAGGGTACGTTGAGAGCATGCAGGTTGGACTTCAAGGGGTCTTGGGAGGATCATCTACTTTTGGTGGAGTTGTCTTACAACAACAGTTTTCAGGTAACTATTCAGATGGCTCCATTTGAAGTTTTGTATGGTCGTAAATGCCGTTCACCTGTTTGTTGGGACGATGTCGGTGAACGAAGATTATTGGGACCAGATTTGGTTGTGCAGACAGTTGAGAAGGTTAACCCTATCAGAAATCATATGAAGGCAGCACAGGACCGACAGAAGAGTTGGGCAGATACGTCAAGAAGACCTCTAGAGTTCGCCATGGGTGATTTGGTATTCTTGAAGATATCACCGACTAGAGGGGTGATTCGTTTTGGGAGTCGAAGAAAGCTTAGTCCTCGATTCGTTCGACCCTTTGAGATCTTGGAGCGGGTTGGTGAGGTAGCGTACCGTTTGGCGTTACCACAGTCCTTGGCAAATGTGCATGATGTGTTTCACGTATCTCAACTACGAAGATATGTTCGAGATGAAACGCACGTATTGGATCATTCGGAGTTAACAGTACGAGAAGACTTGACTTTTGAGGAGCGACCGATTGAAATTGTGGATCGAAAGGAAAAGGTTCTTAAGAACAAGGTTATCCCTCTCGTACTGGTTTCTTGGGGAAATCGCTCGCATGGAGAGTCCACTTGGGAACGAGAAGATGAAATCCGGCAGAAGTTTCCTCACCTTTTCCTGTAGTTTTCTATATTTGTATTCTTGGAATTTCGAGGACGAAATTCTTTTTGTAGTTGGGTATAATGTAACACCCGAGCCCAATACTACTATTTTCAGTTACTGTTTGAGCATAGTATGGTACTCATTTCATTTAGCTTGCTTGTTTGTTGCTTACTGTAAATTTTTACCCGGTAAGTCATTTCTGCATATAACAAATTTTGGAATCTAAAATAAAATTAAAAATAGTCATCTTGGCCTACTTGACACCCCTAACCCCGTGGTGGCGTCCGTGCATCGTGTGCTCGTCCCGTTCAGTGAAACGGGCGAGTTTGGATGGCTACGTGCGCGTACGTGTGTCCGTTTTGGGGGTATGCTTTTTAATCACAAAACACTTTATTTTAAAATTTGGAACTCGCTTAAAATCCTATTATTTCAATTTCAAATTTTTGGACCCGACCCGGGCGCGATTTGGAAATGTTTTGTTTTGCGCCAAAATCCCAATTTTAATATTTTTTTAAACCGTAATATATATTCCTTAAACTTACACTATATTTTCTTATCCTTTAAATATTTTATCAGTTTCTACTAACCCACGAATCTTTCTTTCCCCAACCAATCACATTCCCTCATTTCCGTGGGCCCCACTCGTACCTCTCTCTCTCTCCCTTTCTCTCTCTCCCCGATATCTCTCTCTCCCCCCCTTTCTCTCTCTCCCCGATATCTCTCCCTATCTCTCTCCCCTCTATTCAAATCTTTTCCCCTCCTTTTCTTTTTCTCTCACAACGTAAACCCATCACCTTGCAACCCCGGCCACCTCTCCCCTCGCCGCTGCCGCACCAACGCCGACGCGAACGACGCCAGCATCCTTGCCTCCTCGCCCTCATCGCAGCCTCAACCACCTCCTTCCTCCATTTTTCCCCACGCTCTCGAGCGCCTGCACACCCGACGAGGCCACCCGTGCTTTCCCCGGTGAGCCCAACCTCACCGGTGACTCGCCGTCGTCGCCCTCGTCTCCTCCTCGCATCCCTCTCCACATCCCGGCCTTCCAAACCGCTTCTATCTCCCTCTACAGACCCCCCCCCACGGCCGCGGCTATACACCATAACCCACTGCCTTCGCCGGAGTATCACCACGCCGGCAACCTTCATCGCCATCGCCCCGTGCCGACTTCCCTGAAATCTCAGAAACCCTACCAGTAAGACCTTCTTCTCCCCTCCTTCTTTGTTTCTTTCTTTTCTTGATTGCAATTCTTGATCTTTACTGTTCCTATTCTCGCCGGAATCCGGACGTGCCGACGACGTGACCCAACTTTCCAGCGAGGTACCCCGACTCGTGTGGTTCCATTGTTCGTTGTTTGGGTTCAATCCGTGAACCGTGCGCTCGTCGCGAGTTTCCCCGCCGACGTTACGTTCCGTTTTTCCCGGTTCGCGACCCGTCGAGGCAAGTACCCCTTGCTACATGCTATACAATATTTACATATATATATTGACACCCTAAACCTGTAAATTTAACTGGGTACGATCGTTTCTCATTTTCGGGTACAATATTGCATTATATCATTTTGGCGTTAAACTTGGAACCTACAGTTGCAAATTGAACCTAATAACCATATTTACCTGTTTAATCACATTTTTAATGTTAACGTAGCTTATGGCAGTTATCCCTGTAGTTCTATTTCATTCGGACACTCGTATGCATTTAACCTGAAATAGCTGTACTGAACCGTTACATAAATCATTGCACCTCTAAGGGTTCTTAAAACCGATAACATGACTAAACGGCTATACTTGTCTTACTGCACTCTTGTAACCACCTCTGTGACAAATTTGATAACTCTATTGCAAATTGAATGAAACTGCCTATTACTTAATTCATTGCTTATCTCATGTTGTTAATACCCATGTTTGATTTTATATCTGATTGTGAGCACACCCACGATATTGTTTACATCTTGACCTGACTTGCTATATATATATATATTGATATACCTGACATGGTACCGTACACTGTTGACCTGACCTGATGTACCATGACCTGACCCGTTACCTGATCTTGTGTCTAATGCCAATAAACCTGACATGTAGTCCTCATGGACCGTTCCTGTTGTCTATCCAGACAAACCTGCTTTTACCTGATCCTGTGTTGGCATTAGTTCTTGATTACTGAATACCTGACTTGACATACATAACTTGGGGGTATGGGGAAATCAAAGGTGAAACCTGACTTATAACTCAACAGTTCACTACCTGTTCTGATCAGTCTTACAGGCTAGGCCAGCCCCGGAGTGATGATGCTGACATCACTCGCCCATCCTGCTACCTGTTACTGCCTAGCGGCACCTCTCGGATTCAGCCCCGAGAGTCTTGACCGTGGTCCCGGGCATGCACGGGATACTATTGAGTTACATCGATGATTCATCAATTTGGTTTCAAAGACTTTAGAATAGAAAACCTGATAGAACAGTTTAGTTACCCACTGCACACTACCCTGTACTGCTTGATTCATATTATTGCTACTCTCGTTTTATTCATGTTTATTTTACATTGCCTGCTACACTGTTCATATTATATTCCTTGATGACATGACGCGCTGACGTCTGGGTTTTGCATGGCCCAGATTCTGTATCACTGTCGCAGTCCGAGTAGGAGTACTTCAGCTAGCAGGCTGAGCTGTGAGTTCAGTAGTAGTTAGTTTTATTTCCTGCATTTATTTCCTGATGTGAGCCCGCATTATGGGACATACTTCTCAGTTATTTATATTGGACATTTTCTTCCGCATTTATTTATTATTGACTCCTGTTATTCTGGATTATGGACATGTTTTAGATAGTTTTATTTAGTTCTTGATATCTCTACAGCCGTAATGTGACTGTGGATGGATACTTCCTACCTACAGGTAGAATGGTTGGCTATATCACGTACCCATTTTAGCGTACTCTGGGAAGCGGGGCGTGACAGGTTGTCTTTTATCTTCACCATCTCTCGAATTGCGAGTGCCCCTAAGATTAGGACAGTACACCCATTATGCTTATTGGATAGTCTTCTTCCAAACCATAGGCTGGTGCCAAACGGTAGGGAAGGAAGGAAACCATTTGGCCTAAACGGGTGTGCAGAAAATAATGACTAAAGACATATAAAGGGATTTGGAGAGGTAATAAAGAAATATACGGTTACAGTTGTGAATCTGGATGATGGAAGAGGCATTACTAAGAATACCAGGATACCCCATCGAAACATTTCAATGTTTCAGTTTTACTGTGTACTGTTAATAGAAAACTGATTTCCCAATTGGACACTTGCTCCAGGGTATGTATTTACCAGGTATGATTCTCACATCTGTATGGTTTTACAGATGATGAGTGGGAGTAAGTTATTGGGAATTAGGTGATCGTCCTCATTATATCGGAATTCGTTGTAATTGGCGATATTTGAGGAAGTCACCTGGGTTGTTTGCCGGACGGAAAATGTTTGGTTTTGAATATCCGTTGTTATGCACCAATTTCAAATTGATATATCTGTACGTCTATTTTTATAGAGTGAGATATACCTTTTTGAGATTATGTCCATGACATTTACCTATATCAGTGGATGGTTAGGTAAGGAGCATTAAACAGCGGTGTAATTCTTCTTAACCATAAGTACAGTTTTCAACCTACGACACACAGTGAATGAGTCACTAGACCCAAAGGACTTATACAGAGTATTGTATGTTGTCCAGTGTCCATTAGGACAGAGGGGTTGGTTCTCGTAATATATTCTGTTTACTTGTGACTTCTCTAGTTCTTAGACATGTGTTTCGTAGAAATACAAGGTCCAAGTTTTGAGAAGTTATAGGTATAAGAGTAAAGTAGAGAACCAGATGTTGCAAGTGTCAGGATTCTTCAAGGTGATCGAAGATGTAGATACTTGTGCATGGTATTCAGTTGATAGTAATAATTAAGAGAACTTGCTTCTCTTTCAGGTTACTCATAATTGGAAGTATTCCTAAGTTGAGTAATGCTGATCGGCCTCTTTACATTTAGTTGACATGCACTGGAGACAGCTGCATGATTTGAATCTGGTCCAATTAAATTAGTGCCTCTGTTTCTATATTGGATATAGAACAGTTCATATCTTAACGATGTTAAGGTACGGGGAGTTGTCCGGCATATGCTTAAAACTAGACTCTGGATAACTCAAGGCACGTTTCTGTAATGGCTGTTTGTGGGTTGACCCAGGCTATGACGAGGGTTGACTTTCCACCATCTGGAAGATTAATAGTGATATTGTTCTTGACTCGCCACAGTTTTAACAAAAATGGATTTTTTCAGAAAACAGTAGTGGGAGTATGGTAGAACTGGAAGTGATTCCAGAACCACAAACGATTACTGAAGATTTGATAAGAACCTAAAGATTCAATCTGATTTGACATTCCATTAGCCACTCCGCAAATAAAGTGGGTAACCTCAGTGTCATGCCCCGCTTCCCAGTGTACGGCTAAGTGGACGCGACAAGGTCCGCTACGTATATACTCAGAAGTACATACGCTAAGCGTAGCTAAGCAATATAAAATAAATCACAAGAGACGAGAGATATAAACATAACATCAACTTTTATTAATAACATTCTTTGTACAATGCATGAAAGGAAAATACAACTGAAATGAAAAACAATGCCTAAACAGTGGCATAACAGAAAATGAAAATACTGGAAAGAACAAGGTACAATATATAGAGCTCTGGGTCTCCGTGGAACTGCTCCAAATCTTCACAGGTGGGCTCGATCTCAGCTTGGTCCAACGCACCTGACGACATTCAAAGAAGAAAGAAATAGAATGTCGTCAGCGAACAGGTCGCTCGGTAAGTCCCAAAGAATAAGAAGAATGAGAATGGCAGAGTAACAGTATTTTCTAAAGTATTTCATTGTTGAATATTATGGAACATTGTTTAACGCTGTTATTTGTAGCTTGGTACAGAAAGATGCCAGTGTATACGAAGGGGATCTCTATATGCTAGAGATCAGGGCAAAAGGAAAGTACAAGAAACCGTTATGCCACGGTACAACAGCAATAAGATTCAGGTTAGGTGTCTTAATCTGACCACCTCGTGCCCCCTTTAACACTTTCCGTACTAATCTACCCCTTAAACCCCGTAGTGTTTTAACAGTATTGTAGTATTGGAATATGTAAGTTGAGTGACTGACTAAAACCATGATATCAGTAAATATGTTGTAACTGTATAATCAGGTAAATGGAATATCAGGATAATGGATGAATATCCATGGTTTGATTCAGTCAAAATGAATATTTTGTTAATTGGATCCAGGGATTCATGTATTCAAATTGTGTTGGAATATAAAAGAATATAGATTGACTTGAATCATATTCAAGTCAGAAATAGTCAGACTCTAACCCAAGTCAGACTAAAAGAAAGAAAATTTGAAGTTCAAAATTAGTTAGGGGCCTTATTGTAATTTGTAAAACTTGAGGAGGTTTTATGTAAAAAGTACTTTTGTATAGTTTTCAAAATACACCTCAAGTATTTAATAATCGTCTTTATTGTTATAATGAATGCGAATTTTATTTGTGTTATTCTAGTGAATATATCCTAATAAAAGTATTAATTGTTTTATCTGAAATTCATGGTATTTTAATGTAACTTTTAATCTTGGAATTTTAGGAAAAAGTGGAAACTTCATATTATAATAAAATAGGTGTTTAAATGATAATTATATGTATATTAACACATGAATAATTTTTAAATGAATATTTTATTTTCAAAAATCTCATTTTTCCTTAAATATCGTATTTTAAACCTTTCGAGACCGAATGCTCCTTACGGAGGTCTGAATCTCGCACTACTAGCCTGCGGGTGCACGATGAACCGTACTATCCCTAACAGGTTCCCCAAAAGTGGGTTGTAGCGGCACTTTGCTTAGGTTTTATAAACACTTCTCATTTAGGAAAACGGTTTTATAAATGTAAGGTATTTATTTGCAAAAGAGTATAGTTTTCCGTATTTTAGTTGTTAGGGTTTCCTAAGCCAACTAGCATATTTCTAAGGTCTAAACGATGAGTCATTAGAAGCCTCAAATCGTCTCTTCACCGTCAATTGCGGCCAGGTAAGTGCCAGGTAAGTGGGAAGGAACCACAGTTGTGGGCCTAATTAAAAACCACTAGCCTTAGACACACTTGCCTAGACACCACAAAACAGTTTAGATAAACGATTGATGTCCATGACCAATCGTGCTTTCATTTTATAAAATATTTTATTTAGAAAAGTTTACAACTTAAAGCTTTAAATAAAGGTTATAAAGATTATGGTATTTTAGTGAAAAGTCCTGTAATGTCGTATTCTATGTTTTGACATTTATCAGTTAGGGTTATATTTGTGTGTGTGTAGAGGTAGGTCATTACCTTGTGACTTGTTTTAAGTTTTAATGAAGTTTAGAGGTAAAACATGATATATTAAACTTGAAGGTATTAAAGCGCAAGAATACGGTATTTGAAAACGTTATCATTTCATGTGTGAAGATTCATTCAAATTGGTTTCTACAAGTTTAGTGATCAAGATAAACCTATTTAGGAGTGAGGGAATTAATTAAACTAAGAAAAATGAACTTCATGGTATTTTTATGAAAAGAATACGGTTTTGCAAAGAAGCTATCATTTCATGTGAGAAAGTTTGTTTAAATTGATTTATGGGTGATTAATAGTCAACATGAATATAGGTAGGTGTTATGTATTAGATGACAAGTGGAAATTTATAGAAAAATGAATCGGAAATCGGTTTGTCCGATTTCCGTCTGGTTCCAAAAAGTCGTATTTTTACATTAAGGAAAAGAGAGATAGAAGAGATGGGACTTACGGGTTTGGACAAGCTAAGGGGGCTAAAGAAGGTGGTGATTGTCGATGCGTCGAAAACGTCGCGAAGGTTCTAATCCGGTCGCCGGAATCCGTCGTTGGTTTCGGCAGCGCTTCGCTTCTCGCTCTTTGCACCGAGTTCTCGAGAATTTGGGAGAGTGGACTTAGAGTTGTGAGGTGAAAAGGTAGAGGATAGGGGTCTTTATATAGGGCTAGGCTAGGGTTAGGGTTAGGATTAAAAAATATTTTAAAAAATCTAAAAATTCATTAAAATATCATTAATTTTTGGATTAAAAGAGGTTTAATGAGAATTTTGTAACAGTACAGAGAAAATGGAGTATGCAGGGATGAAGACCAAGTCAACATGAAGATTTTTCGTGTTGACGACTCGGCCGACCGGCCGAGTCCGGCCGGCGGTGCCGGCCGATTCGGCCGAGTCGCCGGCCGACTCGGCCGAGTCAGGGCCGAGTCGGGTGTCGTCGGGTGGGGAATAGTCTGGGGGGAATTTTGGTATACTTTATTTTTTATAATTTGCAATAAATTGTGAGTTATGGCTGTTTGACCGTTTGACTTCACAAAAATTTAAAGCAAAAAGATAATAAAAAATATGTGGGGCATGGGATTCGAACTCTGGTGGCTTGGTTCAGCAGTGCAAGGTATTACCAATGAGCTACAAGCTCCTTCTTGTAATTATTGTAAGGAATTAGATACTTAAATTGTTTCCAGCAACATCAATACTCCATGTATACACTATATTTAAAACAAATTTTTGGTATACAAAATTGGAGTTGTTACACTCAGGCACCCGAGATGTACTTCGGTATGCTCAAGGACGGTGGCAGGGAGGTTCTTGTTTACCCAGACTTGCCATTACTGTTGTTCCAGACTGTGAGACTCGGCAGGAGGATGAGTATAGCGTCGTTCTAAACTAGCTTTAGAAGTGCACGTGTATATGACTCTGCCAGAGGGTTGTCGTAGTTAGTGGGAGCAGCGGAAGTATGGTGGACAGGTGGCTTATGTCTACTTATAGACTAAAGCGGATATAGCGGAGATAGATCATCTATTTCTGATGTGACAGTCATAGGTTTGACTTCATCAGAATAGGGGATGGATCTGTTAAGAAGGTAGTAGGGTGTAATGTCCTGGTATTTGGATGACATACACAGAGTAGGAAGTGAGATTCCTATACTACGATCGGTTATACTTTGGTCGTCACACAGTGGTTTCTCCACACAGGACTTGGTTATTATATCAGACATTCTGGTTACTAGATCTATGGTTTTAGA
The DNA here is from genome assembly GCA_030015575.1 of Agapanthus africanus. NCBI lineage: Eukaryota > Viridiplantae > Streptophyta > Magnoliopsida > Asparagales > Amaryllidaceae > Agapanthus > Agapanthus africanus. Next base: position 636,533,493 of record CM057343.1, read on the forward strand.
TCTAGATTTGGGTAGTTTCCCAATCTAGGTACTTAGATAGCATTCTATGAGTATTTAGAATGGACGACTCCTGGCACGGTAATATACCTGCAGGTGATAGAGTCACCCTCTCTAAAGGTGTCTTACAGACTAAAGGGGAGAGGGATGTGCATGATTGGCAGATCACTTGCTTAGGCAATTGAGTCAATCATGAGATGTCAAGTACCACACCAGATGTTGTTCTTGCAGTAGGTGCAATAAGGTGATATTGATCCAATCCTAGAGAAACGTTCGGAAGCAGTTTTAGAACATAAGTGGATGTTCTAGGGAAATGATAACGGCAGCCTCCTTCGGGAGACAGTTATCTTTCCAGGCTTCCAAGGTGACCTGCATGACAGAGTGACTGTCAGAGTTATAGTTTTCCCTCTGACGAGGGGCAGTATTTTGGACAGGTGGTCCAGGTGGATACTGAGGGAAAGATGGCGCAGGATACTGATTAAGTTCAGTTGACGATACAGTCTAAGAAGTTTGGATTTGGAGTTCATTTATGAGCTAGGTCCCATCAGACATCCAATCATATTCTAAGACAAATATTGCTCATTTCGGGAGATGGTTTTCTCCGCGAATTTGAGATATAGAGAGACATAGAAAGAAACACCACAGCGGATCCACTCACTGAGGCTATTCCTCGAACGCAATAGTTTCGCAAACGAGCTTTGTGAGACTGACTAGTAGAAGAGTTGGGTGTTCGGTATCACACGGGCTGTGAGTATGCGACATCGCAATAATTAGCCTTGAGTGCAAGTGGGAGATTGTTGGGGATAGTGCCATCAGAGTCAATTATTGGATCACAGGCATGTGATTGCAATGATTGAGGGAGGACCTGTCCCAGTAGGACAGTCTTACTCAAGATGATAGTATGCTATCTGGTTTATCTTTATCATCGTGTACTGCTTTAGGTGACCCTACAGGTCACTATTGCACGTTGATAGAGCCCCTAGGATTCTCGCTTGACTACCAGCAGTATGAGGGCGATCATATACGTGGGAGCTGGAGTCTATAAGCACATCCTTAAAAGGTCCTTAGTCGTGGGAGTTTCAAGACAGGGCATCGATACTCCAGAGTAGACTAGTGTATACAGTCGAAACCCCGACGAGGGGCGGTGGCCGGTCTCACAAGCCACTGGTGTCAGTTGGTTCACCTAAGATGTATACAGGTGCTCATTGGGTTATGAGTACACCGGACAGGACTCGCCGGGAACATGCTAGTTGGTATTATACCTGATGTCAGATAGCAGTTCCCTGGTGACATGTGTACAGGTTAGTTCATCGACCTGAGATCGTCAATTTTCTCGTGTGAGTTCCCACTGTGCTTTGATTACTACCCTACCACGACTCAAAGGAGTCATGCAAACAGGTTTTAGTTGGGTACAGTTCCGAGCCACATGGAGGCAGTAAGCGGATCTACAGGGGTTCGTCTTTCCCGGTATTGGGGGTGAGGTCGCGCTGTGTCTAGGAAAGCCGGTACATGAAAAGTCCTTTGCCAAGGCAGGATATTTACTGGTAGGTATTCCAGTAGTATCTCAGGGTGTTCTGGGATGATCTCCGACACGACTTGTACCGCTTTTGGGGGTCTGACTTTTACCAACCCCCTGGGCCCGCCATGCGATACTTATAGACGAACGGACCGGACTGTACGGATATTATCACTGACAGGCTCAGTAGGGTGTCAGGATGGGTTCGCTCACAGACGTCCCTTTTGGTCAATACCTGGTAGCCCGTCACGTATAGGCTAATACCTCTGACGTGCTAGTGGTTAAATCCACAACCAAGGTATTGACGAGTCTTTAGAGTTCCCCACAGACCAGTTTCTCAAGTTTCGGGCGAAACGCTGTAGAGGCCGTATGGAGATATGGCAGGGTTCGATCAGATACGTGCGGTATTTTACGGATCGTGATCGGACGGATTTTACTAGCGGGCTTTGGTTTAAGCCGGATCCTAGTATTAGACAGTGTAGATTTTATCTCTTTGCATCTGTATTCAGTGGGAATACAAATGCGGGTATGTATATACAGTCGCGGGGTTTTCCTGTAATTTATTACGGGATCAGTTTTCTGAAGTTGCCAGTTTGCATTCCGTTCCGACCAGTTTTTCTTTGTTCCTTCACGGCCGGACTTTTTGATGGAGGGGGTTATTTGCAATTGTGCAAATAAGTTATTGTGGAGGAGTTTCTTGCATTTGTGGTATTATGATAGATTTAGCATCATGAGATTCCATTTTATTCTTATCCTTTGCGTTAATGAGATAAGAAAAGATTTGAAATGGTGTGACTTTTATTCCTAGTTTTCTTCACATCTCTTATGGTCACCTTGAGCTATCCTACACTCACCTCCCTTCTTGTTTTTTCTCCACCATTTTTCCTAGAAGGGGCCGGCCACTTTGGGAGAGGAAAAGGGGGTTCATTTTTGATGAGGGAAAATTTGTTCATCTCATTTTCTTGCTACACAAATTCAAGCTCCACTTAAAAGTTCATAGTTCATTCTATTCCTCCATCAAGGCAACTTCATCCCATTGAGACAAAGGTTTTCTACACTAGTCTACAGCAAACCTTGGACGCGTCGGCTAGCCAACTTCGCGCCCGAGTTGCCTCGGTCCAGAGGTGGGAGCCCGTACAAGAACTCGGCGATGTGGTGCACGTTTCGACGAGGAGGCGACGACCGGAGATTCCGCGAGGAGATCGGAGTGGAGGCGAAGACCGAAGGACACAGATCGCTTGGTACAGCATTCTACCCCTTTCTCATGTTTGCTAGAGTTAGGTTAATGGCCCGATCCGGGTTAATAGTGCGTGGTGGTGCCGGTTTGCAAGTTTCGCAAAGTTTTTCGTTTCCGCGTTTCCGACGTCGGATTGACGGCCGGGGCGCCGCCGTGCACTTACAGCTGCCATTTCTGCTCTAACTCCTATGAAAATATCAATTTGGTGAATGCCATCCCTAGACGATGACTGGTTTACATTCTCCCACTGTAAAAAATTTTCAGCGAAATTTTCTATGAATCTCCAGGCTTCACCATCATTTTTAGTCATGAACGTGCCTTGACACATGGATTCAAGATTCTGTTTTGTTGTAGGATTAATGCCCTCATATATGATTCTGCACAGATCCCATCTAGGAATTCCGTGATGTGGACATTGAACTAACAGATCCTTGAAGCGTTCAAAACACTTCGAGAATGGTTCATTTGGAAGCTGGGTAAATTGATTTATTTCGCTACGGACTCGAGCTGTTTTATGATTGGGGTAGAATTTCTTTAGGAAAGCTGCGACGAATTCATCCCAGTTTGAAATAGAATGTGCGGCTGTGTTATAAAGCCACTTCTCGGCTATATCGTACAAAGTAAATGGGAGAAGACGTAGACACATAGCATCCACAGAAAGCTGTGAAGTACCCATCATTGCACATACATTTTCAAATTTGGTAATAAAGACATATGCGTCTTCAGACTCGAGACCGTGATATTTTGGTAGAAGATTGATGTATTGGGGCTTGATTTCAAAATTGTCCCCATTAGCTGGTGGAATGGTAAGACAGGTCGAAAGAGGACCCGCATAGGGTAACATCTCTCTTGAAGAGAGATGCGGGGTGGATTCTGCGCACCTGTGGACGGTGGTAGAGTAGTGTTAAAGAAGTTCGATGGAGAATTGTCCATCAAAGTGGGTGTGGTGGTGGGTAAAGAAAAAATAGACGTAGAAATACCGACTTCGGAGTCGATAGGAGGAACGCGGACAAGACGGGCAATAGAATCCCGTGTCCAGCCGAGTATGCACTAAATGGTTTAGCACAAGTGGCAGCGTTATGATAATTAAGGAAAAGATGAGTTGGTGTTTGTTTTGAAAAAGGTACGGATTTTTGAAAATGCAATCACAAACAATGCACAAGCAACCCTAAATCTAGTGGTCACCTAGGTCAAGTCTCTAGACCGCTCCTAGACTTCCAGAAGACAAGTCGCAAGATAGATGCTCTACTGTTTCTTTGTCCCTCCTGTGGCCAGGTAAGTACCAGGTAAGTGGGAGGTTCTCCACTACGTAAGTAGTGGGCCTAATTAAGTAACAACTTGCCTTAGACACACTTGCCTTAGACACCACAAAAAAAACGCGGATAAGCAATAGATTACTCACGACCTCTTTCTGTCCTAAGTGAGCGTGACGGTCCTTAGAGTCATGTCTAGATATTTTTTAGTTAATGAGGGTAATGCGGATGCAGTTTTGTGATTTTTGGGGCTTACGAAGGGTAATGAACTCCCCACCTAATCAGAATTTAGTCTTTGCCCCTTAATTTCCATATTAAAAATGCAAACAACCAAGATCAAACAAGCACAATTTTTCTTTTTGCGGCGCTGCGAATTTTTTGCAAAGAATCCTGCAGAAATTGGTTAATGGAGCAGAGCAGGGAGGAGATAAGAAAGTTCAAAATATACCAGAGAAGTTTGGTACAGTGAAGTCCTAGTAATGCCGTGGAACCGCCGCACTATAGCTATATTCGCCGCGGAAGCGCGGTCCTTTGTTGAGATCTCTGCACAAAAATTGCTGCAGATGCTCCTGTTCACTCACTGAACTCTCTGGAATGTTCAGAAAATTTTTCCTTTTGCTCCACAGATTCCATATTTCCTTGCAACAAATCACAACAAATCGTTTAGCGTTTGTGCGAATTTTGATCTAAAAAACTGATGATATAATAAATTTTTCAACTCAAATTTCAAAAACGAACAAATTAGCACACTATCCCCGGCAACGGCGCCATTTGATTGATAATCGATTTCGATGTCGTGTTTAGAAAAGTGTAAAGATCACAACCAAAGAAATTTATAAACCGCAATCAATAACGGTGTCAATTGTAGGTTCGTTAGCGGGTGCGGATCGTCCACAGGGAAATTGTGATTTGATCGTAATTGTTTTAGTTGAATTGAAAATTAAAGGAGAAAAGAAAATGATTCAAGAATTTTGAAATTTAGTTTCAAGAATTATAAAGAACTAGATCTAATATCAAGAAATACTATCGATCAAGAATCAAGAATTGTCCAAATCAAATGAATTATCAAGATTTGTAAAGAGGCTCGTAGGAATCGATCCAATCGATAGTGATGATGAAGAATGTTGATTACAAATTCTTATCTATTGATGATTTGTTGCTAGATCGATGACGATCAACGAGAATTAGAGATCTCTTGAAGAAACTAGGCTTTCTTCATCATCATCCCTTGTGTTTTCGTTGATTAGCATTCAATTTCTAGACTCTAGGAAATTCAATCATCGATCGTTGATCTCTAATTAAAAGCGAAAACATTCAAGAAAGCATCTCGCTCGAAACTAGCTTGTCGATGATTCAATTTCCTAAAGTTTACAAAACTCATAAGACTTAAGAATCGTTCAAGAATTTAATCATCATCATCTATCTATTTTCTCGATTTCTCCACGAGCGGAGTTTTCACTCAAACATCATGAAAAAGAAAACAATCAAGAATTGAGAACTATTCATAATGCTCAAATATAAAGAAAAGCAAGATCAAGAATTTTCACCTTTTATTATTCAACGTTTCGTTACAATTCACTCAAAGACTACAAGAATTGAGAAGAGAACTCGATCGTCGAACTAGCTTTGCATCGTCTTCGTGAGTCGCGGATCGTTTTGGATCACTTGCTCGGATGAAGATCGGCGTTGCTTCAAAAAGGCTCGATGGATTCTTGCTTGATTTTGTACTCGATGAATCTTGAATTGGCTTTTGGAATTGGATTCGGGTTAGGGTTTTGAGTTGCAAGTTGTGTCACTCAACTTGCGGAATTTTGGCTCAATTTTCAACAACCTTCTAATGATGTCCATGGGTCCCTTTATATTGTCTTCTCCTTTAGCTTCCCCTAGAAACTTGATCTAGCTTTCTTTAGAAGCTAAGTTAGGTTTAGCTTCTCTTGCAAGCTTGGTAGTTATGAAGGAAGCTTCTAGATTAAGGTGGTTAGCTAGCTTGCTTGAGAAGCTTGGTTGTTGAGGAGAACCTTCTAGATTTAGCTAGCTTGCTTGAGAAGCTTGGAGGTATTAGGCTTGTACAAGAAGCTTGGCTGTTAGGAAAGAAGCTTCTGGAGATATCTGGAGACCGAAGTGTATTGAAGAAGTTTTGATCTTGGAAGCAGAAGCCTGAAATAATAATCTGCCGATGACGTGTCATCCTGGCCGCGGATCCGCGGCGGATCTGCCCATTCGGCCGCGGATCCGCGGCCGTTTGGTGACATTGATGTATGGAAATTCCTGTGCTGCTTTGTGTTGGCCTTATTGTATTTTTATGATGTCTGGAATATTTTTATGCTTTCTTGTTCACTGTCAGATCACAAGTCTTGGACTTGACGTATTTTTATCAGCACTTTTATGATTCCGGCTCTTTTACCTGGAATTTCCTGCACACATTCTCGAGACAAGTGTTGCGATATACAAAAGATCATGCGTGAAATAATAAACACTCAATTTCCCTCAAAATGCCGATTATAATGTATAACACATGTTATTTGGTATTTTACATACAATTTGCTAATATGTGCTATATTCATACCGAACACCTTTAGATGATTGCAAATAGTAGGGAAATTGATGTGTTAAAAATGCAATATTTTCGACTGATCAATGACCACTATTCAATGGGGGTATAACCGTTACATGATATGATGAGAATGCAAGTAATTATAATGCGAATAAAATAAAGCAGCCAGTGTCATACCACTTGAAAAATTTACTATAAATTATACGTGCAGAATTAAGCAAAACAATATAAAAGGAGTAAGCAATATGTTTAATTATCTGTCCATCAAAATTATTTTTGCATCAATCGGGTTTCAGATTTGCTGGTTATGGTCATTTCATTTTAAGCGTTTACTGCTGGAAATCTAATTTCCGAACTGGATGTCTGTTTCGTAACACATTTTAATCCCAGTAGGGATCATAATTAGGCGACTCTACAGTTAAATAGTATGTATATTTTTCTGTTATGTTTTCAACGCATCAAACGGATTATTGATAGGATTCCTGTATTAGAAGTTAGGTTATGTTCATGGTGATGGTGTAAGAGAGGTCACTGCAGAAACTGCAGAACACAACGGTATTCTAAAATACGAATTAAATACCAAATGACGGTGAAACAGCACGGAACCAGATTCATGTTTTAGCTAACTAAATTATTTACGCGACCATATGGGGCTCCATGCATTTTCAGTTTAAAGAAGGGTATACAGGTGTTCCAAATCCAGGCATCCAAGTGAAATGTTGTCCCGGACTGCAGTCCAGAGTTGCATTCCTCTTCATTTTTCAGTATCATGAAATTGCAATATTCAATAAATAATTACATAGGGTTATAGGTTATCTAGTTAGGTTCGATACGAGCCCTGGAACACCATGATTAATTTATATTTAATTAAATACTAATTTTACAACGTGATGTGTACGGTGATATTCAGATTTGACGTAACCAATTGGGATGTCATTTTATATTCAATGCCTTAACTATTTGATCCCAATTTCTTATACGTCACTCGATAACAGTGATCGAAACTTCAAATAATGAAATTTGGGGAATTTTTATCTTTTCTAAGAAAACAATAACATCCATCATGAAAACAAAAGATTTGACTAAATTACCTGCAGAACAATCCTGCATTATCTATTTCAACGAACCAAAGGTACTCTAAGTTAGGCTTTGATTGGAATCAGCACATATTTCACAGTTAGTTTATATCAAGAAAGTGCTTTAAACTTTTATTAAAAGAACGAAAAACTCAAGTGCATTTTTAGAAGCTATCAACCATCAGCTCTAGATATAAATATGTAACACATGAAATGTCGGTTTTACCCGACAGATTAGACCGATATTTGACCATTATGAGTTCTATATGATATTAATACGAGATATTAGACCCGTTTTTATGTTCAATCCAACACAACCAAATAACTACGATATAGATATATAATAATCATTATAACTATTATAATTATAGCATGACATAAGCAAGTATTAAACTTGCCTGGCGACGGTTAACCAGTGGACTCGGCAGTACTGGGGCTTGGAGTTGGTGACGGGGAGATGGTCTACTGCTGCAAATCGTGGAGAGGAGCTAGAGGTCGTTGAGTAGACTGGCATCAAGGGTGAAGGCAGCGAGCTCGGGTGGCGGCAGGAGGCAGTAGGTGCAGGGGCTCTGGCTCTGGCGAGGTCGTCTGAGGTAGGCGGCTGGGGCGCTCGTCGTGGCGAGGTCGGCGAGGCGCGGAAGCGACGGGGGTCGGGGATCAGGTGAAGGTGCAGGGACGAGGGAGTGGGGTTCGGTGTTAGGGTTCTCGGAGCTCGCGGCCGGAGGTAGTGAGCAGGGGAAAGCTCTGGGTTGTCGGGGATGAAGTTGATGTTGGTGATGGTCGAGATGTGGTAGCGAGGTGAGCTCGGGACGTCATGGGGGTGACGGCGACGGCGATGAGTTCACAGGTGTGGGCTCTCATGGCGAGGGGCTTCGTGAGGCGGGAGCGAAAGAGGGGAGGTGAGAAGGTTGGCGAGTGGTTGCAGAGGGTCGGGGTTGAAGATGGGGTCCATGGAGAGGGGGTGTTGTGGTGTGATGAGGAGCTCGGTCACGACGGTGCTCAGGCGAGGGTGCTGGGTTGAGGTAAGGGGACGATGAGGGGCAGGGGAGGCTCGTTGGGGTTGATTTGGAGGAGGTGAGAAAAATGAAAACGAGGAAGAAGAAAAGCGAGGGGGAAAAGGAAAGAGGGAACGAAGAGGAGTGCGGAGCTCGTTATTGTAGTCGGTGTTGGTTTCTGAAGAAGCTCGAGAGAGGGATTCGCGAGTGAAGGGCGAGACAGGCGAGGGAGATCGTGGCGGCTGCGGGGATCTCGGGGAGTTTGTTGGAGACAAGGGCGTGGTCGTAGGGAAGTGGGTGCGGGGAGCAGGGGAAGACGCGGGTTGTTACGGGAGCGGATCGTGAGGAAATTTGCGAGGGAGGCTGGAAAAGGGAACGAGAAGAAGAAGAAGCGGGTGAGGGAACGGGTCGGGCATGGGTCGGGTGTGGGTAGGGTTAGGGAATGTGCTGGGCTGGGTAGATTAGGAAATTAATTTGGAAAATAGAAAAGGTTTGATTTGGGTTATGGGTCGGATTTAGAAGGTAATAATTTGGTAATTATAAAAAAGGGAATAGGGTTTAATATGGGGTTGGAAAATTTAAAATTTGAAATTAAATTTAGGAAAGTTAGGAAAAATAATAATTGTAAAAGTTTGAAATAGAAATTTTGGGGAAAGTATTTATTTAAAATACGGAAGATATTTATAATGGAACTGGGTATTACAATTTTGCTTTAGAACAGTAGGATAAAGAGTATTTCTGGAAGATTGCTGAGTAGTGAGGAGTTTTCCGCTATTACCTATTTATGGTCTGGTTTATTTTTCAGCTTGGACTATTTTCCTTGGATTTCTATTGTGAGCCCTTAAGGGACAAATACTGGTTATTGTTTCCTATTTATCATTGGATCTATTGAGACTAGTTATTCTAGTATTGCTTCCGCTATTGATTTCTAATGTTGTTATTGTTGTGGCAGGGGACATTGTGTTAGATAGTTATATATTATTGTATTTGCTTAATTACTGCATGACAGTTTTAATGTGATTATGAAAGAATAATTCCTTACCGTAGGTAGCATGGCTGGCCGAGTCGCGTTCCACATTTTGTTTATTTTGAGAAGCGGGACGTGAAAGTTTAAGAGGAAATGCATCTCTTATCCTGTTCAAATACAGGGATTCAAGGCTGGTTGTAGACCATTCATAGGTCTTGATGGCTGTCATCTCAATGTACATGAGTCTGCGCTGGCATTTGATGGTTGATCTTTTAAATAATCATAAGAATATTGGAATTAGTAGATCAAATTAAAAGAGCTAGGCGAGAAATCAAATTCACCCAAACAACCATATAAATACCTCGAAATTCAATCGAAACAATTTAATAAAGGAATTAAATTTGGCCAAAAAAATTAAAAAGTTGGGTACGTAAAGCAGCTGATAGGATGACGTCATCATCTGAAACAGAGATGAGAGGCACCCATTAGAGATCAGAAAGAAAATAGAAGGGAGTAAAAACAGAAGAAGAAAAAAAAATAAAAATAGCCTGACAGTTTAATTAATTACTCTTTTGCCTTCAAACTTACAGTATTTAACTCGATTGCCCAGCTAATTTCTCTCCAAACGCCGCTTACCAGGGGGTGAAAATGGAAACGGAAATTACACGTGTCAAGCAGTGAGGTCATCCAGCTGGCAATATCCCTGCGATTTGTGCGGATACATGCCTAATTAATTTTTGGATTATTTCCATATAAGTCGCTGAAATATTAGGTAAGTTCATATCAGTTGGTGAAATATTGTTATTCGCGTAGTGGTCCCTCAAATCACTTGATTTACTCCAAAATTGAACACCCGGTTGCTTTTTAAACTAAACTAGATTAACAGAATATTTTGTTAATTCAACAACAAGAACAGTTATACCCTTGGCTCCTCAATTACTAACACTCCCATCCAACCATTCAACTCTAGCTAAATCACTCATTTTCCCTTCAAAACTGAAACCCTAAATGCCTGATCACATTCGTTTGCTCTCCTAATCTTCATTATTGCAAGATCGAGATGAATTGACAGGGAAATTAGGGTTTTTACGAGTTGGATGAGAGAGGGAGAAGGGTCGAGGTTAAGGCAAGTCAAATTTCTGCCGTCCTTGGGTAGAGTTAATTGACTTTGGGATAGTTATGTCATTTATAATGATTTGCGCATCTTCGTTTCCGTTAATATGTGTTTTCGTTGCTGCAAAAAGGGTCATCGATCGAGATATTGTTCTCGAAAGGCTGTCTGCTACCAATGTGGAAGTCCTTCGCAACTTAGATCCTGATGTCCATTGATTTCTAAGATGGACAATGTTCCCCGCCGAAAACCGGAGACGTGACCGCGCGGGTCCGTCTTGCCTGAATTTCGGGGCAGATACTAATTGGTGCTATCCGTCCGCCTCTCCGAAGATGCCAAGTTGATTTATGACACCATGTATCGGAGGTTTAGACGGATGCGACCGATTTAGCAGACTTCGTCAGATTCCCCCTCATTGGAGGGGTTTTTGATTGTGGGGACACTCTTCCCTGCAGGCGCAAGCCCCTGCAGTTAATTACGCTACCACATCGCGGTGACCACTTTCTCCTTCTCCAGATGGTCACTTCGTGTCGTTGGTGTTTTTTTATTTTTAGGTTGCTCGTGAATTGTATACGGAGACTAATTTATGTTGTCGCCCGTAAGGCATGGATTAGTCCAAATCTGTATCTTCTTAGATTTGGGTTTGGGGGTTGGTTTTAGGAATACGTTAGTCTCATTTGAGATTAAGATCAACTTAAACTTTAGTTAAGGATACGTTAGTCTAATTTTAGACTAAGATCAACTTAACGGGATCATTTAGATCCAACAAAAGAGCATTCGGGCTCTATTAGTTTAGGCACATTACGGTCGATTAGTTTAAAAACATTACGGTCCAGTGTTAGTTTAAGAATATCTCGGTCCGAGATTAAGGACGTCATAGTCCATGGGTTTTAAAGGACCCCACAGTCTAAGGTTAAGAACATCATAGTCCGTGAGTTTAAAGACCTCACAGTTAAGGTTAAGGACATCATAGTCCATGGGTTTTAAAGGACCCCACAGTCCGTAGAATGTTTGGTTGTCGGGACCCGTCACCTCTCTGAAGACGTTGAAGGATTACAACGACAAATATCAGAGGAGTAAAGAGATGTACCCTCGAACCGACGTGAGTTGGTTGAAAGATCTGTAGTCTAATTTGGGGATAAGATCTGTTAACATATTTATGAGCAGATGAGCTCAACTAATATGTATTGAGGACTTATGGCCAATCTTGGGATAAGTCCAATAAATGTTTAACATTTTATTTTGGGCTGTTGAGCCTTTATTTGGGCTTGACCCTTTTAACAATACTGAGCATTGATTTATATCTTGACAATGTTTTTGTTTTTATTGAATGCTGAGCATTCATCAGAGCTCTGGGATAATTAAAGAACAATTTATGTTCTGTTAACGCAACACATGGCGCGCTAGGCGCTTTGTGCCAATCAAAATGCGCAGTGCGCTTCTGCCACGTGGTGAACATGTAAGGGACACGTGTCGCGCTTGGAGCTAGGCGCCAGATGATGAGCGCATGATGCCAGTTTATGAGCTCTGAGCGCTAATCCATGAGCGCATTGCGCTTTCAATTTAGTGGCGCACACGTGAGTGACACGTGGTGCGCTTGGCGCTGAGCGCCAGCCCATGAGCGCAGTGCGCTATTTCAAGAGCGCAAAGCGCTAGTGGTTAATTGGCGTATACGTGATTGACACGTGGCGCATTTGGCGCTGAGCACCAGTCCAGAGAGCGCAGAAGCGCAGTTCAAGTGCGCAAAGAGCGTTTGATCAATTTTATGATCTGAGCTTTTTAAAAGAGACTTTGTCTCACGATCTAAGAACAATCGTTCTTATTTTGTTTCAATCTCTTATATTGATGAAAGGCTTTGCCTTTATGGATCTATGATCCTTAAGAGAATTGAATTATTCTCTTTTTTAGAATGAGATATTCATGATCTCTTTAAGAAAGACTTTAGTCTTATAGATCTATGATCTGTGAGAAGTAAGTTCTTCTTTTATTTTATGATGAGATTTTTTGATCTCTTTGTGAAAGACTTTTTGTCTTCGGAGATCTATGATCTTTTTAAAGAAATGAATTCTTCTTTTTATGAGATGATTTCATCTCTATGTTCATCTTCATCATTTTTATCTTGAAGAAAGATTTTCTTGCAAGAGCTTGCTCTTTGAATTTTCTCAAAGTTTTTGGAGAGGTTTCTCTCTCTTTCTGTATCTCTTTTTTTTAGACTTGAAGTTTATGGGCCTTTTTATAGGATAGGCTGATTTGTTGAATCAGTTAAAGAGATCTTTCTTTGATTGATTTGGAGATATTTTCCCACCATTGGATTTTTGATCCTAAGACTTCTGTTTTACAGAAGCCAGTCTTTTTGTTTCTAACAAGATTGGAAAATCTTTCCATACAGAATTTATTCTGTCTTTTGGTAATTTTTATTTACCATTGGATCATTGATCCAACGGTGCTCTGATTTACAGAGCACAATCTTGTTATTTGGAAATACTTTGAGAAATCTTTCCTTAACAGAATTTAACTTTGATTAATTAATGATTTATCATTATTATTAGATTTTTGATCTAACGGTGGAGAGCTTTTAGTTCAGCGCACATTGCGCTAGCACACCTATGTTTGACACATAGTACGCTGCTTGGAGCGCAGCGCACCTAGCACTAACGCACATGTGGCGTGCTGCTTAGAGCGCAGCGCACCTAGCGCTAACGCCTACGTGCTTTGCACGTGGTGCGCTGCTTAGGGCTCAGCGCACTTGGCGCTGCATCTGAAGCGTTACTTCATTTCAAAAATTTGAATTTTAAACAGAGTTTTGCTCTGATTGGGGGAACAAATGCCCCCCACCGTTGCGCTTACGTGGCCCACAGTTAGTGCAGCGGTGGCAACATCTACGCCCTTGGATCAACTGAGAAGTTGAAACGGCACTCGGTGCCTATAAATAGGACCTTTGGTCCTTAGGATGGTTTCTGTTCATCTTCTTCCTTATTTTCTGAAAATTTTTATTCTCTCACAGAGCATAGCTCTCCATCTTAAGAATTTTCTTAAGGACAAAAACTCTGTCAAAATTTAGGTATATATTAAATCTTTTAATAATCTAGGGTTTTACCCATTAACAGAGCCTTGCTCTTCATAGATCTTTGATCTAAAAAAACCCTTTTAGAGTTTCATTATCAGAACTTTTGCTCTCTTCAAATCATGAAGAACTTTTAAGAGTTTGTTCATGGATTTTGAAGATCTCAGAATTTTTTTTAATTCGTATATATAAAAAAATTGTTTTTAATTTTCTTGGTGGATTATTCCATCATTTTCTTCCAGAGCAAGGCTCTTAAGGAATTTTTATTCCTTCATGATCAGAGTTTGACAAGTGTCACTCTGTCACATAGCACTGCAATCAAAGGGAGATTTACTCCTCTGCCAGAGAGATCTCTCATTTAATGAGAATTTCTTGAGGATTTCTTTATTTAATCAACAGTCTCATCAAATGATGACACTGTTTTATTAATGATGAACCGTCATCTAGATTTTGTGGGCCCCTTTTGGTCCCTCTTCACTGCATTGCAGTGTGGTACAAATTCTAAAGTACCAAGTGTCAGAATTTAAATTAAATTATCGCACTGACAGTTGACTTTTGTCCCTTTTTGCGCAGGCAATATGTCTTTCGATCCCTTTTTCCCGTTTGTTCGTTCAGAGAGAGGATTCTCTGAAGCACCTGTGGACCGGAAAGTCTTAGCATTGATCAAAGATCATGACCCGGAACATAAGAATCTTCACCTCTGGGGGACATGGTATAATCAGATTATTAAGGGTCGGCAGAGCTTTTCGTGCGCGGTACCCTCAGAGCCCATCATGGCGATCCATTACGCCGACCCACCCCCGGTGAATTATACCATGGAAGAAGTCTACTGGACTTCGAGAGGTCTTCTTCAGCCTGCTATGGTTTCGATACCCGTTCAGCCTCCAATGGCTTTGGATACCCTGGGGCGACGTATTTGTCAAGGCGAGGCGCGACCGTGGGGACAACTATATATGATCGGCCTAATTCCTCGTCATCCAGCTGGCTTTTTGCAATGGGCCCGCTACATTCTGTCAGCGAAGAAGTCACAGTTGTTGAGGCTTGGGTTGTATCCCGCCATTTATGCTTCTCTCTTCCAGTATTCTACGCCTCCCGCCTGGTGGGTTAAGACCTTTCTGGAGCAATGGAATATTCCTACTCACACCTTCCTTTCGCTGGACCGAGAAGTATCAATTTCTTTAGAGGAATTTGCAGAAGTTTCTGGCTTGCCGGTTATGGGGGAGCATTATTAGGAACTGCTTCCTACAGATGAATACATTTTTGGTGCCAAGCCAGTGATGACAGGCCTTACCCCGGAGAACGCCATTCAACACCAGTTCCCTACTTTAATCAAAGTGTTGAATATTTATAAGGGCCTTTTTCTCGAATCTGGGAGCCGCGGGGTTACTTTCGAGGATTTCATTGCTCGTTTTCTCCATCCGGAAGTCCTCTCGAAGGATGCCGCTAAATTCGCCAAACTTGACGACCCTTTCGGTTTAGGGTTAAATAACTTCCCAACGGCGGAGGCAGATCAAAAGAGTTTCCTCCTTCTCAACACTCCAGTTGTTTCTTTCGCGGAGGTCGCAGTCCCTGGGATTGATGAGGAAACGTTCTTTTTGGGGTTTCTTGGGCTATGGCTGAGCTGGTTTGCCCTCCCGATGCACCCCCGCCGTATGAGACCGTCTGTCTTCTATCCGGCTCATCGAATGATTATTGGGGTGAAAGTGGCTGTCGGGGTTGCCGGGTTAGCTCATCTGTATTACGGCCTGAGCCAAGCTGCAGATACTACTGAACCCGGAGTGCAGCATGTGAACTTCTCGATGCATTACTTCATGTCATGGCTCGAGCTATATGCACTTGGCGTTTTTGGTATCCATAAAAGGCCGTCCTTCTACGACAGGTGCGGCTTCCCCCGGATTATGCGATTAGTCGACGCCTCTATTGTAAATCTGTCACCGCGGGAAGCTAGAGGTTTGCTCCTTCGTCCTCGCAAGGTTGGAGATGGCATGACTTTCACCGACAAGATCCTGACTATCGGCAAAGAGTCCACGACGACGGTGCAGCCATTACGGGATATTTTTAAAGATGAAGCCTCTGTTTTGAAAGCTCGGGAAATCCTTCATTTATATTCCATCAGACTAGGCTTTCTAGTGTTTAGGCAAAATGATACGGCGTTATTCATGAGATACAACCCACACCATTTCGCCTAGCAGCTGAGCTACAATCAGGGAGTCCCGCTTGAAGCTTTTTTGTTAGAACCTGCTGTCACTAAAGAGGGAATGCAAAACGCGCTGCATCATTTCATGCGCATGAACACAGGGTCCAACTTCTTTATCAGCAAACCGAGCTGTGTCCCGAAGGCCCTTAGTGTGTACGTGGCATGGTACCAGCATTCAATGGGTGCCGTCATCAGGGAGGAGAAGCGACTGCTGCTTGATCGCAAAGGTGCACCCCCTGCTGGTGATCGAAACGTCCCTCTGAAGCGACGGACCATTGTCCCACCTCCTTTAAGAGAAGCTGCCGTGATCGAAGTCCCGCATGACAGGCCTGAGCTACCGATACCCCGGGCTCCTGTAGAAAGGGTGACTGTAGCTTCCCCCAATTCTGGCGTGGGTTCAGATATCGGGACTCGTCGTCCTAAAGTGCGTAGCAAGCGTAAGCTTGTGCTAGCTGCGACCGGAGCTCGCTCGCAGAAGAGGAAGAAAAAGTCGATCCTTTCTGTCGACGTTGTACTCGGCCAGGAGCCTCACTCTCCTTATGGCGAGGGCCTGAGCGAGTATGGGACAAACGAGGGTCTATTCATACCGCCAGATGATACTGATCTGGCGGCGGCCATTGCAGCTTCTGAGCAATTGGCAAGCCACGAAGCCGGACTGGCCATCCTCGCGCAATCAGGTAACCATTAGCTATATCTTTCGTCATTGCATCATATTTTTGTCATCATGTTTTGACTGACACTTTTCCCCTTTTTTTTAACAGGCATTTTCACCGAAGAAGCTCTCGCGGCTTCTCTCAAGACTTTTGAGGAAGAGGAAAGATTTCGAGCATCCTTAGGCATCGGTACATTTCGGTTCACCGCGTCTCTGTTCCCGTTTCTTATGGGTAATTTGACCCCTCATTTTCATCTTATTACAGGAACTATCTCTACTCAGGTTATTCCAGGCATGGCACCGACTTCACAGGGCGGTGCAGAGATGCTTCCCGGGTCGGCTATCGAAGTCTCAGTTCCGCCGGTATTGCCAAAAGAAGCTTCACTTAAGCAACTGATGACGATGTCATAACGGCTCCAGAGGTAACTATTGGCGCGGACGATGATGTCCCGTTGAAGGAGGTCTTTAGAAGATGTGCCCTCACGGCCCGAGCGGAAAGGAAGCGTAGGATGCGCGCGGCAAGGGAACGTACCGCCGCGTTGGATGTGGGTGCAGGTCCAAGCGCTGTTACCCCTGCCCCTACTCCTTCAGATGATACTTCGGCTGCCTTGTCTACCGTCCATAGACAGGCAGCACGTGCGGCTCGGGAGGCAATCGAAAAACCGACCCAAGGTAACGTGACATTGGGTTCTTCTGTCAAAACTTTAATTTTCAGGTTCTCATATATCATATCCTGTAGGGCCGAGTTTTGCTGAGGAAGTGGTAGGTGACGTGGCGGCAACCACCGAGCCTGAGATAGCGGTAGGTGAGACAGCCACAATCACCGAGCCCGAGGTAGCGGTAGGTGAGATGGCTACAATCGCCGAGCCCGAGGTAGCCACTCTTTCTCAAGAGTCGGGCACTGCTCCAAACGTCGCTTTTTCCCCTTGCGGCTCCTTGCCGTTGCCTGGCGCTGCGAGTGTCACGACGATTCTCATGGAATCGGGAGATGAGGCTACGGGTGGCGAGCCCGTTCCGAAGGAGGAGGATGAAGCATTCGCTGCATCCAGTGATGCCCTTGTTACGGTCTCGACCGGCGACTCACCAGATAGATTTTGGGTCATCACTTTCCCCTTTATTCTGCAATCCCTTTCAATTTCCTTTGATAGCGTTTCTCTTATTTCTAATGCAGGTGTGATAAGCGTTGGGGTTATGCCATCCGAGAAAGCGTCTCCAGTTGCTGCTTTGACGGTGACCGCTCCTTTACCTTCTCTCGTACCCTCTCAAATGCTGGAAGGTGCAGATTTGTGACTCATCAGCTTCATTGTAGACAGTATACTTCATGTACTGACATTGCATTATTATATCCTTGCAGGAGTCCTTTTTGATCACATGTATCAGGTGCTACACCCACACTTTTCCTTTCAGTCAGAGATTGCCTCTTCTAGCGGAGCTGGTGAGTACATCCTTTAGCTAACGTCTCTTCTTTTCTTTAACGGGTGGTCAAATTGTTTTTAATTCTTCTTTGTTTTAATTACAGCCCTACAGCTCGAAGGGGGAGACGAAAGAACAGTTGCACCGTCGGTACTCCCAGTCTTGCCCCCTTCTGCAGCCGGTATAGTAAACTCCGTTGTTCATGAACTTCCTTTATTTCTTGAACCGTTATTTGACTGTGATTTGCTTTGTAGCTGTGACACCGACTTCAGCTCAGTTTGAGTCTCAAGTCATAATGCCAGCATGCCCCTTCTCTCGACGCCCTTCCTCCAAAGGTGTTGTGAATAGCCTGCGCACGTTGATCGATCATCTCGAGGAGCTTGATGCGGAGACTCCTGCCCTTGCTGCAGATTTCGCTGCTGAGGTTAATCCCATGCTGGCGATGCTCGTATACTTTCATAATGAAGGCGTCATGGAGTCCTGGGTTAATTATTGCAGGAAAATCGAGGCCTATCTGCATAGGCTTGAGTTTAGACGTCCTGCCCCCGAGGTCTTGGCTGTGAACTCCCAGCGGGCTGCATGGGTCAAGGAGAGCACTGTTCATATCATAATTTTGCATTATTATATTCCCCATTCTTATTCATTTTACAAATAAACAGGTGTTTTTGATCCATGTCTGCTACATAGTTGCAGGTTACAGGTTCTCGGAATACAAACAGTGAAAATGATGAAAGGATGATACAAAAGTGAGACTACGACCGACAAATGGAAGAATCTTGATCATGCCTACAGTTTGAGGGATAATGAAGATCAATGAACAAGTTCAAAAAGTACAAAGGCAGCGCAAGGTTCAAGACTTCGACACGAAGCAAACGGTAAAAGTCCACGACACTTATGCACTGAGGAAATCTGAAAGAAAACTAGAAGACAATCTGAGAAACTAAGTAAAGAGACAAGAAGCCAAATTCAACCAGAAGAAGACCAGAAAAATTCAGCCTAAGATCCCACAATATGGCCGCGGAACCGCGGCCAAACATGCCTTCTGGCCGCAGATCCACGGCCATATAGAGCACGTGTCGGTGCAATTTTGTGACGGCGGCGGCGATGCGATGACTAGTCTTCTTAGGGTAAAATTGTAAATGCAGATGTGTATCGGATGTAACCCTAGGGTTTCTATGATCTATAAATAGAAACCCTAAAGCTCTTTTTGAGGTATGCCTCTTTTCATTGATCAAAATTCAGAAATCCATTGTAATGTTTTGAGAGCATCAAATAAAGTAAATAGATTTTTTCATTGCCCTAGCTCTTAAATTCCTTTCTGCTTTAGTATAGATTTTATTATCTTCCCTAGTTAATTAGTTTAACACTTTTATTAATCTGCCGTAGTTTAGATAGTTAGTCTTTTTAAATTGAAAACTCATAAAAAATGTCTTTTATCAATCCCCTTATGAGTGAGTAGTTTCTCACTTGTTAGGGTTAGGAATAGGAAAGGTTTGAGAGATGAAAATCTCTCACCCCTTTCTTGCCCATCACATATTAATTCATAAGACTCCATGCATACATACACACACCGCTCCCTACGGCACTCAACCCCATGAGGTAACGGTGATACCGTAGTTTAAAAGACCGGTTGTGCATGTTTTTCATGGAGGTTAGGGTAACAATTAAGAAAGGACGGACAAGGACCTAGAGGAAGAAACATCGTTTCTTCCCGATCGTCCTAATCCTCTTTATTAATTATTACCATAACACCTAAATAGATCTAAATTAGGGCATTGAAAGCAGTGAGGAATATTAACTTTCTAAACTTAACCTAAACCTAACCCTAGCAAGATTTTAATCCTAGTCTAATCAACTTAGTTTTTAGTGATAATCAATCCAACACCGTTTGGAATTAACTCGTTAGAATAAATTGAGAATACACAAAATCCCCGTGGACCGACCCGTACTCACCGGCTAGCTACCAAGCGACGCCGTTCTTAATTGCGGTAATTAATTCTTTGATCACAAAACAAAGTACAAATCAAATGGCGCCGTTGCCGGGGATGGCGTAGTATTTTATTTTTTCGATTTCGGGTTAATATAAAATCATAAAATTCATAAAAACTGAAAAATAAAAAAATATAAAAATTTTATCATCTTGTTATTTTTTAAGGGTGTTTTGTTTGAATTGTGCAGGATTGACGAACGAATTCAGATCTGGGAAAATCCAGAGAGCAAAACAGAAAATGGCAGATCTGAACAACAGAGAAAAATCAGAACAGAGAAGCAGAAGAAACATCAAGAACCGAACCGCAAAGCTTACCGCGGAACCACGACAGGAACACTACTTTGGCGGCGGAACCGCGGTCTTGTAGTGACGTCAACGCGTAGAATCCCCTCTGTAAGTCTTCTATTCCTCCTCTGAACCCCCTTGTCTCATCTGAAATATTTTCCTGCAGGATTCTTTGCGCAAAAACTTCTCCCCTTCTCCAATAACTTGATCTTGTGCAGGATTCTTTGCGCCGCGGTAAAAAAAATTGTTTGCAAGTGATTGTGTTTACTGCTTTGCATATTTAAATTGACTTTAAGGGGCTTGAACACCAATCCAGATTGGGTGGGGATTTCATTAGCCTTCCCAGGACCTAAAAAATCATATAAAGCATATTGCATTGACCATCAAGTTAATTAAAAAAAAGATTAGACTCAACCCTAAGGACTTCGCGCTCAATAGGACAAAGGAATAGTTGTAGGTATCGACCGTTGATCCTAACCTGACTTTGTGGTGCCTAGGATAGACAGGTAGGGAAAGGTAACTTTAAAAGGCCCGTCTCACGGTGATTCGTGAGCGCATCCCTCCTTTCTCTACTTGTTCTTACCTGGCCACAATTGGCGGTGAAGACGCGGTTTGAGGTCCTCACATCTTGCCCTTTGGAACAGTTATGAGCTATCTAGCTGACCTAGGTGACCCTAGATCTAGGCTTGATTGTGCATGTGTGATTGAGTGAACGTGTGTATAAGCCTTTTATTAAAAATCTTTTTGCAAAAAGCTCCTCATATAAAAAAAACAAAAAGGAATTTTTTTTTAAAGCTTGCAACTTGTCGCTAAGAAATCCATGCACCCCACTTACACCCACTTTCTTCTTATTGACGTTTTCTTACCCCCACTTTCTGTTTTTCACCTTTTTGACTACACTACCTCTTTAGTGTATGTCCGGTTGGACTAGGGACACTAGTGCCCGATTAGACCGTGTCTCGTTGGTACCGACTGACGACGCTTTCGACTCCGAAGTTGAAATTCCTTCCATTTCCTTACCTTCACCTTCACATTCTTCGTCTTCTAAGGAGATGTCGGGATTTAATCCTAACAACCCCTTACCCGCAGGACTGATTCCACCTCCGTTAGGTGTGAATAACCCACAACATCCACCTGTTGAAGCGCCCCAACGAATCGTGCTCCGGATCTTTTCTACCCTATCCGCATAGCCTTACCAACTTGTCTTTCACTCCCACCGGTAAATAGGGATAACTTTGAGATCAAACCCCACTTCATCAACATGTTGCTAAAATTTCATGGACTGAAATCCGAAGATGCCTATATCTTCATAAACAAATTCCAAAACATTTGCGCAATGATGAAGACAACACAACTTTCTGATAATGCTATTAGGCTACGTGTCATTCCATTCACTTTATGTGACCTAGCCGAGAAATGGTTGTATAGCACAGCATCACACTCGATTAAAAATTGGGAAGAGTTTGTTAAAGCTTTTCTTAAAAGTTTTACCCACATCACAAGACCACGAGAATTGGCAATGAGATCATTCAATTTTCTCATCTTCCTTCTGAACCCTTTTGGAAGTGTTTTGAAAGATTTAAAGACCTAGTTGTTCAATGCCCTCACCACGGTATCGAGAATTGGCAACTTTGCCAAACTTTATACAAAAGATTGAACCCAGCAACTAAGCAGTTGTTGGAAACCATTTGTCAAGGTCACTTTCTAACGAAATCTAGCGAGGAAGCTAGGAAGTTTCTCGACGATCTTGCTGAACAAACACTTCAGTGGGAAAGCACCAAGACCACCTCATCTTCTTTGTTCCCCTCCGAATGGCGGCGCACACGACTGCGAAGTCCTGGCACTGAGATTCGAGGCAGATGCTATTTGGTTTTATCCGTCTACCTCTCCGAATATGCCAAGTTGATTTATGGCACCGTGTATCGAAGGTTTAGACGGATGCGGCCGATGTAGCAGACTTTGTCAGATTCCCCCTCGCTTGAGGGGTTTTTGATTGTGGGGACGCTCTTCCCTACAGGCGCAAGCCCCTGCAGTTAATTACGCTACCGCATCGCGGCAGCCACTTTCTCCTTCTTCAGAATTTCACTTCGTGTCGTGTGTGTTTGTTTTGTTTGTGGTTGCCCGTGGATTGTATACGGAGACTGAGTAATACCGTCGCCCGTAGGACATGGATTAGTCCAAATCCGTATTTACTTAGATTTGGGTTTGGTGTTTTTAGTTTAAGGATGCCTTAGTCGCGTTGCGGCTAAGATCGACTTAAACGTTCGTCAAGGATACGTTAGTCCTGTTTGAGACTAAGATCAACTTAACGGGATCGTTTAGATCCGACAAAAGAGCGTTTGGGCTCCATTGTTCCAGTTTAGGGACATAGTGGTCCAACATTCCCATTTTGGGGGCGGATATTGGTTTAAGGACGCATAAGTCCATAAGTTTAAGGACCCCACAGTCCGTATTAATGTGTGGTTGTCAGGACCCGTCATCTCTCTGACGACGTTGAAGGATTACAACGACAAATATCAGAGGAGTTCAGAGATGTACCCTTGAACCAAAGTTGGTTGAGAGATCTATAGTCCAATTTGGGACTAAAGTTTGTTTGAAGGTTTGATTTAAGGACACGTTAGCCATATTTAAGGCTGAGATCAACTTAATCGTTTGTTAAGGATACGTTAGTCCAATTTGAGACTAAGATCAACTTAACGGGATCGTTTAGATCCGACAAAAGAGCATTTGGGCTCTATTGTTCCAGTTTAGGGACATAGTGGTCCATTGCATGTATGGTCGTCGGGACCCGTCACCTCTCTGACGACGTTGAAGGATTACAACGACAAATGTCAGAGGAGTTCAGAGATGTACCCTTGAGCCAAAGTTGATTGGGGGAATTTATAGTCCAATTTGGGACTAAAGTCTGTTTGAAGGTTTAAGGATGCGTTAGCCATATTTGAGGCTAAGATCAACTTAAACGGTTGTTAAGGATACGTTAGCATTTGGGCTCTATTGTGCCAGTTTAGGGACATGGTGGTCCAATACCAGTTTAAGGACATAGTGGTCCACCGTTAGTTTAAGGACGTTTCGGTCCGATATTAGTTTAAGGACGTTTCGGTCCACGAGTTTAAGGACCCCGCAGTCCATGTTGACGTATGTGGTCGTCGGGACCCGTCACCTCTCTGACGTCGTTGAAGGATTACAACGATAAGTGTCAGAGGAGCTCGGAGATGTACCCTCGAACCGGATATAAATTAATTTAAAAGAGCAGTCGTGCTCAGTCAACTTAGTTTAAGGACCTACGGCCAAAATTGGGCTAAGTCCAGTTGAAAATGTTCAACATTTTATTTGCTTTTGCATTGCATTTCTTTTTTGTTTTTATTTAGGCTTTGCCCAGAAAGGATGCAGAGCATCAATTTGTTTTGGGCTCTGTTCTTTTAGGAATGATGCAAGGCATCAATTTTATTTGGGCTCTGCCCTTGTATAAAGGATGCAAAGCATCAATTTATTTGGGCTCTGCCCATCTATTGCCTTGCAATTTATTTTGGCCTGTTAGGTCATTTTGATTTGGGCCTGGCCCTTTTAACAGAGAAAATGCATTGCATTTTCAGGCGCTTTGCGCCAATCAAAGAGCGCAACAGTGCAGATTTATAAGTGTAAAGCACTATTAATTTGAGAATCTTTTAGATTCCAGAACCAATGGTTCATAAAAGAAGTGCAAAGCACTATTTGATTTCTTGATCAAGTTTTTTTTTTATTTCAAGAACCAAAGGTTCATAAAAGAAGTGCGAAGCACTATTTGATTTCTTGATCTGATTTAGATCAAAGAAAAACAAGTTTTTCTTTTTATTTAAAGAACCAAAGGTTCATAAAAGTGCAAAGCACTATTTTTTTATATTTTTTTTAATTTCTGTTTTTCTTGTTTTAAAGAACCAGTGGTTCATAAGAAGTGCAAAGCACTGTTTATTATGTGAAGATCATTGATCTTGTTTTTAGATCAATGATCTATCAGAAGAAATTTCTTCTCTCTTATGAAGGTTTACCTTTTTCTTGAAATTTTTCTCAGAGTTCTCTCTGTTTGAAACTCTTGATTTTTTTCAAGAAATGTTAATACCTTTGAATTGAGGTCTATGGTCTTTTTTATAGTGCCCATAAATTAGTTAAAATTTGTTAAAGAGATCATTCTCTGAGTGATTTGGGGAATTTTCCCCACCGTTGGATCTTTGATCCGAAGGCCTCTGTTTTACAGAGAAAAATCTTCTTGTTTTAACAAGAACAGAAAAGATTTCTCAGAATTTTAATTCTGCTTGGCGCAAATGCTTTAGAGCGTGACACGTGTCGCGCTGCGCTGACACGTGTCGCGCAGCTGATTTTTTTCTTTCTTTTTTTCTTTTTTTTGGCGCTGCGCACAGTTGCGCTGCGCTGACACGTGTCACGCAGCGCAGCTGGGCAAGGTTTTTTTTTTTTTGGCTGGCGCAGCGCACAGTTGCGCTGCGCTACACGTGTCGCGCAGCGCAGCTGCGCAAGTTTGTTTTTGTTTTTTTTTGGCACAGCGCTGACACGTGCCGCACAGCGCAGCTGGGCAAGGTTTTTTTTTTTTTTGGCGCAGCGCACAGTTGCGCTGCGCTGACACGTGTCGCGCAGCGCAGCTGGGCAAGTTGTTTTTTTTTTGGCGCAGCGCACAGTTGCGCTGCGCTGACACGTGTCGCGCAGCACAGCTAGGCAAGATTTTTTTTTTTTCAAGACAGAGATTTGCTCTGATTGGAGAAAAACAGAAGCATTGCTTCTTTTTCCACCTTGGAATTTGAACAGAGCTTTGCTCTGATTGAGGTAAACAAATGCCCCTCCACCGTTGCGCTTACGTGGCCTCCTAACGTGAGCGCAGCGGTGGCAGACTCCGAGCCGTCGCGCCATCCCTTGGAAGCTGAAAGGGCACTTGATGCCTATAAATAGGACCTTTGGTCTCTTAGATGATTCTCATCTCTAAAATTTTACTTTCAGAACTCAGAGCCCCGCTCTTTATTTTCAAGAACTTTAAGAGTCAAACTCTTAAAACTTTTAGGTGAAAATTTTAATTTGGATTAAATTAAATTAAATTAATTTTCATTGATAGAGCCTCGCTCTCAATAGATCCCTGATCTAAAGGAAACCTATTTAGGGTTTCACTTTGCAGAGCTTTGCTCTACAGGTCTTAAAAGGATCTAAAGAGAACTAAAGGGGACCCTACTAGGGTTCCATAGAGCTCTGCTGTCTGAAAGATTTTTCTTGGATTTTCTTAATTCATTAATGGAGCTTTTCTCCTCCCAAATCATATAGAAGAACTCTTAAGAATTCTTAATGGATCTTGGAACTTAAAGATGGCATTTTATTTCTCAGTGCATTATATCGTTTTGCTTAATCAGTCTTTCTGATAATTCTGTTGATCCTCTTTCACAAGAACAATGAACGCCCACATGTATGCTCTTAACGAGATCATCTCTCATGAGGGCATCCGCCGACTTGGCCGCTCTCAAAATCGGGAGTTCACAAACGAGGAGTGTGCTGAAATAATGAGTTGCTTCGACGCATACAATGGTCCACTGCTTCCCCGACGTTCCTCTCTTCTTAAACTTATCGTGGGAGCTATCTGGGAAGTGCTTCCCCTATTCTATTCCGGCATGCCGCTTAGGGCGTTGGATGCCGCTGAGGACAAGGTGAACTCTGTGTACCTATTGAACTTTATCTCGAAAAGACGGCGAGACAGTCTTATTGACCTCTTGCACGAGAGCTTTCAACAGTCTGCCATACTCTCTGCTTATCGGAGGGTGGAAGACATCGGGAGGGACCCTGACGCTTGTGCTTGCGAAAGGAAGCACACTAGGATGGTCCGCGAGGCTTGGAAAGTCATAGATAGGGTCGCTTTTGAATTCCTCAATCCATGCCCTGGATCTGAGGTTATTCCATTGTAACTTTCGTTTATTGTTTTTATGACTGTAAGAACTTCGGGCAATATTAATGGAATTTTTTTTATCCCAGCTTGTCTTTATTATATATCTTTTGTCCTGAGTCTTTTTGCCCATGCATGAATGAATGTGTCTTGAATGCTTGATCAAATGTAAATCGGATGCTCTTTCTGTTGCTTTTCCTCTTTCTCAGCATGTCGTCATAATTAGCAGGTAATAGAGTAAGCTTCTTGATTTCTTCATGAGATAGCGAGGGCTTAGGCCGCAGGTTCAGATTTGCTGCCTAAGACTTTTCAACTCTATGAGCCGTGAGGGTCTCATAGAGACTTTTCTCCCTACGGATCGAGAGGATCTCGTAGGTGGATTTTTCTCCTTAGGAATCGTGAGGATTCCTAAGTGTGGTTTTCTCTAGTAAGTCGTAAGGATCCTACAAGAGAATTTTTCCCTCTTACGAGTCGAGAGGACTTGTAAGCGGTTGTTTCCCTCCTTGTCGAATTTCGATGTTGGAGAGTGAAACCCGTGGATGGTATGCAAGAGACCGTTTTGAGCCAACTTGCAGGGTCCCAGTGCTTAGGAAACAGGCTTCTTTTATGCCCACTGCCTAAGGCTTTATCTCACGAGTCGAGCCGCCTCAATAATTTTTTTCGCAAGTCGAGACGAATCGAGCGTTTCTCGCAAGAACATCTTAACGTCGCATTTAACCTCTGCTCTTTACGACAGAAACCCGTTAAGGTTGGTGGTACTTATGGTTTTAGCCATCGTACCGTCGCATAAGCTGATATAGTGCTCGATAGGCAATCGTGCTGTTCGAGTAGCCCTGCGACTGCCGTGTCTCTGATCCCTTCGGGGGCTGGACAAGACGTCTTCAAGCAATCCTCCTTGGCAGTTTGACCGTCAGAAGAGCAAACGTTAGGAATTTTCCATGTCGCTTTTTACTTGAGGTTAGGCTTATTTTGGTGAGCCCCGATGAGTCATAACCACTCCGCGCTGGTGTGGGGATGATCTCCGATAGTCTTTCGGGCTTTATGTGAGTTGCCGTCAAGACCCTGAAGCTAGGAATTTGGCTTTTGCTTCGTTTGCTGGCATTGCGTCTGCTGTATCGAGACGAATGTTGCGATGGGAACTAGGGATTTTGCCGTGGCTCCGTTTGTTTGATGACGTTGCGTCTGCTGTGTCGAGACGAACGTTGGGGTGACATCTCGTCTGCTGTATCGAGACGGACGTCGAGGTTGTCTCTAGGTTGCTGGTGAACCGCCGAGGTTTGGAACTAGGGATTTTGCCGTGGCTCCATTCATTTGATGACGTTGCGTCTGAAGTGTCGAGACGAACATTGGGGTGACATCTCGTCTGCTGTATTGAGACGGACGTCGAGGTGGTGACCATTTCGTGCTGGTGCGAGATGATCTCCGATTGTCTTTCCGGTTTTATATGAGTTACCGTCAAGACGTCGAAGCTAGGAATGTGGCCTTCGCTTCGTTTGCTTTGGTGTGTCTAAATCCTGTTGGAGGAAGAATGCTGGGGTTGACATTTCGTCTGCTGTATCGAGACGAACGTCAAGGTGGTGACCACTCTGTGCTGGTGCGAGATGATCTCCGATTGTCTTTCCGGTTTTATGTGAGTTACCGTAAAGACGTTGAAGCTAGGAATGTGGCCTTCGCTTCGTTTGCTTTGTCACGTCCGAATCCCTGTTGGAGGAAGAATGCTGGGGTTGACATTTCGTCTGCTGTATCGAGACGAACGTCAAGGTGGTGACCACTCTGTGCTGGTGCGAGATGATCTCCGATTGTCTTTCCGGTTTTATGTGAGTTACCGTAAAGACGTTGAAGCTAGGAATGTGGCCTTCGCTTCGTTTGCTTTGTCACGTCCGAATCCCTGTTGGAGGAAGAATGCTGGGGTTGACATTTCGTCTGCTGTATCGAGATGAACGTCAAGGTGGTGACCACTCTGTGGTAGTGCGAGCTGATCTCCGATTGTCTTTCCGGTTTTATATGAGTTACCGTAAAGACGTTGAAGCTAGGAATGTGGATTTCGCTTCGTTTGCTTTGTCACGTCTGAATCCCTGCTGGAGGAAGAACGCTGGGGTGACAACTCGCCTGCTGTATCGAAATGAACGTCGAGGAGGTGACCACTCTGTGCTGGTGCGAGCTGATCTCCGATTGTCTTTCCGGTTTTATGTGAGTTACCGTAAAGACGTTGAAGCTAGGAATGTGGCTTTCTCTTCGTTTGCTTTGTCACATCTGAATCCCTGCTGGAGGAAGAACGCTGGGGTGACAACTCGTCTGCTGTATCGAAATGAACGTCGAGGAGGTGACCACTCCATGTGAGATGATCTCCGGTGGTCTTTCAGGCCTTATATGACTTGCCGTTAAGACCTTGAAGCTAGGAATTTGGCCTTCGCTTCATTTGCTCACACTGCGTCTGGTGTATTGAGACGAATGCTGAGGTGGAGCTGGGATTTTGCCGTCACTCCGCTTTGTTTCGACCATGGGGTCTTTTGTTAACTTTGCATGTACACGCTACTGGACTGCGAAGGAACGCCGTTGTTAACATTGCGTCTGCTGTAATGAGACGAATGCTAAGATGGAGTTGGGATTTTGCCATTACTCCGCTTTGTTTGGACCGTGAGATCTTTTGTTGACGTCATGTCTGCATCTAGTTGGAGTGAGGAGAAACGCCGTTGGTGATCTCTAAGTTGTCGATGTTGACGTCGAGACCCTGAAGCTCGGGATCTTCGTTTGCTTCATTTGTTGACATCGTGTCTGTAATATTGCGACAAATGTCGAGATGGTCTCTAGGTTGTCTATGAACCGTCGAGATTTGGCTTCGCTTTCTGATGAAGCCTGTTGGGAAGGTATGGTTCCCTCCTTATCTGTGCCCCTGGATTGTATACAGGGGATCGATGTGATTTCACCTGTAGGGCAAAAAGTTTCATTCTTTCATTTTTTTTATTCTTTCCGCGATGCTCTATCATTTCAGCTTTTATATCGCGAAGGTCGCGATTGCCCAATCGTTTCGGCTATTTTTCGCGGTGCCCAATCGTTTCAGCTGTTTATTTTGTTTTTACTCGCTGCTTTTTATTGCGAGTTGCCCAATCATTTCGGCTGTTTATTTTATTTTTACTCGCTGTTTTTTATTGCGAGTTGCCCAATCATTTCGGCTATATATATATATATATTTTTTTTACTCGCTGTTTTTTATTGCGAGTTGCCCAATCATTTCGGCTTTTTAATATGCATTTTCAGCTCGCTGATTTTTATCGCGAGCGTAGAACTTGGAATCTGGTGCCAATCTCAGCATCAGCATCGCTACAACCGGAATATTGCGAGGAGCGAATCATCATCTGCCATGAAAGGACTTGGAATTTGATACCGATTTAGGTATCAGTATCGCTACAACTGGGATATTGCCAGGAGCGAATCATCATCTGCCTCCGTCGATGTCGAACAAAGGTGGCTTAGCGAACAGGGTTAAGGTCCTGTTGACTAAGGCTTTTGACTTCATGAGCCGTAAGGGTTTCACAAAGGTATTTCTCCCTACAACTCATGAGGATCTTGTAGGTGTATTTTCTCCTTAGGAGTCGTAAGGATTCCTAAGTGTATGTTCCTCGGTAAGTCGTAAGGATCCTACAAGAGGGTTTTCTTCTTGTAAATCGAGAGGACTTACAAGTGTTGTTTGCTGTACGAGCATATCCCTAGTCACGGATGAGACTTTGTTAGGGAAATGTTTATTCATGCCCGTGGATTGTATACAAGGGCCAATATAGGACCACTTGTAGGGCAATGTCGAAAGTTGTGGGGGTTGCTTAAGCACAGATTTAGGCCTCTGTAACTTAAGACTTTCAAATCTTATGAGCCGTGAGGGTCCCATAAGAGCCTTCTCCTCACGAGTCGTGAGGATCTCGCAAGTGTATTTTCTCCTTAGGAATCGTGGGGATTCCTAAATGTGTTGTTCCCTTATGAGTCGTAAGGATCTCACGCGGGTGGTTTCTCCTTATAAGGTCGAGAGGTCCCTATAAGTGTTTCTTAACGAGGTTGCGCCCTTTCGGGTTTTCACAAACACTCGCCGGTAGTCCTGCTGTTTTTACTCACGGAGCCCTCTCGGATTTTCATCCGTGCCCGTTTTGCATATGGACATACCGTTTTTTTTTATTCTTTTTATTTTCTTCTTCTTCTTTTTTTTTTACGAGGTCGCGCCCTTTCAGGTTTCCACGAACACTCGTCGGTAGTCCTGCTGTTTTTACTCACGGAGCCCTTTCGGGTTTTCATCCGTGCCCTTTTTGCTTATGGACATACCGTTTTTTTTTATTTTATATATATATATATATATATATATATTTTATCTCGCCAGCCTAAGGATGCTGCGGTATTAGTTTAAAGACGTTTCGGTCTGCTATTAGTTTAAGGACGTCTCGGTCCGCTATTAGTTTAAGGACATTTCGGTCCATTGTCGCCGTATTTGAGGCGAATATCTAGTTTATTGACTTTTTGGTCTATGAGTCCTACTCCATGAATGAACATGATGCCCCCGGCGTATCCATCTTCTTCGGAGCGTGCGGTTGTGGCGGACTCACCTTCCAGTTCTCAGACAGCGCAAACTTGTTCTGTTGGTATCGGTCTTCAACCCAGTTTTTGAAGACGTAGCAGTCTTCGATCAGGTGACCTAATGTTTGGTGGTAAGGGCAATAATTAGGATTATTAACATCGCCTGGCCGCAACGGAAGTTTTGGACCTGGCAGATTGATGAGTCTGTCGCACACTGCCAGCTCGAACAGTCCCCTTGTTTTATCTTGCGGAAACGAGTAAGGACGTTTCAACTTTTCCTGGAGGGGTTGCCGCTTGTTGCTTTGGCAAGCAACCGGTCTAGGGTCACCTGATTGTTGTTGAGCGCTGGCGACGAGGGCCTTTTTTCCTTTTCTTTTATCCTTTTTGTTCGCTCCGTTGTTTGCGGGGTCGGGATTTTTTCCGAGTAGCATGCGATTGCATGGCTGAACGTTCTCGCAGCTTCTCAATTCCTTTATTTTTGAAATAGATTCCCCAAGGGAAGAGTTGGGGATAGCTTCTTCGTCAGAGTTGCTTCCAAAGGTGATAATTTGCGATGCCTTAGAGTCGGCTATATGGCAATCGTCGGCGACTCTTTTGCGCTCATATATCGCATTTTTCCGATGTCCACAAGCTTCACACTTTGTCCCGTCGAAGTGTTGCTTTTGAGCGACATACCCTTGCCACCAACAGTTAAAGGATTCGCAGTCTTCGGTAGGATGTATGATCTTCTGATGATATAAACAGAAGTTAGGGTGCATCTCTGCCTCAGCGAGAGTATTTTCTTCAGAGGGCGGTAGCTTCATTCCTACTGACAGAGCTTTGGCGAACCTTTTCCTCCTCTTGAATTTGTTTTTACCCGCAGTGTATGGCTTTTGATTTGACTGGAATGCCTTGGCTTTTTCCAGTATGGCCATTTCACGCTCTTGATTGGATTTTGCTTTCAAACGAATTTCATTTAGGAAGACATCGATCAACTGGTCTGATGGCTGTAGAATCTCTGGCTCAGGGTTCGCCATTGATTTCTCAGCGCAAGGAGCCTCCTCATCATCCGTCAGTGAATGAGAAATCACATGACAAGTCGCTACGTAGTCTTCGGATTCATCCGATAAGTTTTCTCCATCGTTTTCATCCTCGACGAAAGAACAAGTTTCCCCCGGCGTGTCCGTTTTCTTTGGAGAGTGTGGCTGTGGTGGGTTTACCTTCCAGTTTTCCGACAGCGCGAACTTGCCTTGTAGGTACTGATCTTCGATCCATCCCTTAAAGACGAAACAATCCTCAATCGGGTGACTTACCGTTTGGTGGTAAGGGCAATAATTAGGATTATTAAGATCGCCTGGCTGCGACAGACGCTTTGGACTCGGCAGATTAATAAGTCTGCTGCGCACTGCCAGCTCGAACAGTCTTCTCGTTTTATTCTGAGGAAACGAGTAAGGACGTCCTAGCCTCTCTTCGAGGGATGGGCGTGGACGCACGTTGTTTTGGCGAACGACCGGCTTTGAGTTGCTCGACTGTTGTTGAGCATTGGCGACGACGATCGCTTTCCCTTTTCCTTTCTCATCTCGGGAATCTGATTTTGGAGGAGACGGTCTATGGCCTACCTGGTCCATTTGGGCTAATTTGTCAATCAAGGCCTGGAAGGTGGTCGGCCTGAAGAACATCATGAATTGTGAGATAATCGCCTGCGGATCGAGAGTGCCCACAAACATGCCTACCGCAGGTGCCTCTTCTATGCGTTGTTCGCATTTCGACCATAGGTTCCGCCATCGTGTTGCGTATTGGACCCACGTTTCGCTTGGTCTTATCCTGGCATTTATCAGTGCTGTTATCGGGGTGCGTTCACTAGCACTCGCGAATCTTTGTGTAAACAGCAACTCCATCTCCGCAAATGTTTTGACAGAGTCGTTAGGTAGCTCCGAATACCATTCAAATGCTGTTTCTGCTAAGCTGCCGACGAATTGGCGAAGCAACAGTTTGTCATTGCCTCCAGTGTTGCCGCATAAGGCCCTGAATTGAGAGACATGTTGATGTGGATTTCCTGTCCCTTTATATACGTGGAATTTAGGGATTGTGTATCCCGGCGGGTAACTGATTTGGTCATATCAGCTTGGATAGGGTCGTCCCGTTCTAACAGTTTGCCCAGCCGCTTCATTCACCTGATGAACCCGGATCTGCTGAGCTATATATTCGTCCAAGTCAGCTTTGGAGATTGCCTCCTCCTTGGCTGTTGACAGAGCCAGTGGAGGATTTGACGTTTCTCCCCTGTCGTCTTCAAGGACGATTGGAGGATCTTCAGCAGAAGGGTCCGGCTGTAACATCATCCCTACCATATCTTGGAAGAGCAGCGCCATCTGTTTTATGTTAGCCGCTTGCTCTGCAGCTTCTTTGTCCCTCTTTTCGAGGACTCTGCGTAAAAAGTCAGCGTCGGTTTCTTGTTCTTGACGCTCATCCGAAGACGTTTCAGAGCTTTCTTTTGGCTCAGTGAGTGCAGCCATTGTAGTCATCATTTCCTGAAGCTTTTGTTGTTGCTCCTGGGCTTTCGTCACGGATCGGGTGAGCGGTCGGTGGCCCATAGAAGTGTGGCTTTCCTCCTTTCCAGAAGCCATATAAACAGTGTGCACCACCATGCCCCCAGATTTGGGGCGTTTGTATTCAGCGCTTTTATGCTTCGCCATGTTCACAGGGGCTTTTTGCGGCCTCCTTTTCTTCTGAGTGATTGGAGTTAAGGGGGCCGTTGTAATGGGCACCCGGGTAGCTTTTGCTTTTTGTGGTTTGACAGAGTAATCCTTCCCCTGCCGAACCTTCATCTTTTCCTGTCATCGGAGGCAGTCTTGATCGATCACTGACTCTTGGACCTGTCGCCAGACTTTGTAAATTTTAGAGGACAGCCGTTGAGGGGGCTGCTCTAGCTTCTTCTCTGGAGTATTCTCCACAGGTGAAGGAGTTCGTTTCAACATCGCAGTAGGAGAGTTTCTGCGCACCTTGTTGAGCAGTTCAAAGCTGTTCTTGGTTGGAACAGCAGCATCGATCCTCACCATCGGAGCTGACGGAGTTATCCCAGAGGGGGAGTTGCCCCCAGCCTTCCTTACTCGACGCCAGTGGCGACGTCGAGCGTGTCTTGCGGATGGAGTTGTTTCAGCTATGAGGGTGACTTCGTCATGCCCCCTGCTTTGAGGAGAGACTGTTATTGGTGCTAGCCTATCGAAGGCTGACACCCGTTGAGAAGTAATGTCTAATCTGTCAAAGACAGACCTCTGGGCAGGGGAAGCAGCTTTAAGGATCTCGCCTGGAGTAGCAACTGGAATGGCCAGCCTTGTAAAAACTGACTTCTTGGAAGGAGGAGCCTTTCCAATGATTTCGTCCGCTTGAGCCGGGATGGCTATCCGCTTAGGGATGGCAACTTCGGGTATCGCGGGCTTTTGCATGGGCCCGTTGGAGCTCTGACCTAGCCTATTAAAAACCGAGGCAATGGAGTTGGGCGACCCGTTGAGAGGGGTCGCAGTAGTAGCAAGACGATCGAATGCCGACTTCTTGGGAGCTTCTTGCGATGTCATTGGGGCATTAAAGCTCATCGGTGGGATCATGGTCCCAAAGAACAGCCCAGTGGTGGCCTGAGTTACCTGTTCCACCGGCATAGCGAAGATGGAGGCCGCCTGAGGCCCATAAGTCATTCCTCCGGACGAGATGGAGCGAGAGTTGCAGTTGCAGGTAGTGCAGTTTGAAGCCATTGATCTTATGTTTTCTGCACGGAGCAAGACACCAAATCTTAGTATCTCGAATCCACAGGCAACCACAGCAAACCGCGATTCGTTCGCGAACACGACATATGAAGTATGGAGTGGAAAGAGGAAAAGGTCCCACCGGGCGTGCCAGAATCTGTTCCCCTCCGAATGGCGGCGCACACGACTGCGATGTTCTGACGCTGAGATTCGGGGCATATGCTATTTGGTTTTATCCTTCTACCTCTCCGAAGATGCCAAGTTGATTTATGGCACAGTGTATCGAAGGTTTAGACGGATGCGGCCGATGTAGCAGACTTTGTCAGATTCCCCCTCGCTTGAGGGGTTTTTGATTGTGGGGACGCTCTTCCCTGCAGGCGCAAGCCCCTGCAGTTAATTACGCTACCGCATCGCGGCAGCCACTTTCTCCTTCTCCAGAATTTCACTTCGTGTCGTGTGTGTTTGTTTTGTTTGTGGTTGCCCGTGGATTGTATACGGAGACTGAGTAATACCGTCGCCCGTAGGACGTGGATTAGTCCAAATCCGTATTTACTTAGATTTGGGTTTGGTGTTTTTAGTTTAAGGATGCCTTAGTCGCGTTGCGGCTAAGATCGACTTAAACGTTCGTCAAGGATACGTTAGTCCTGTTTGAAACTAAGATCAACTTAACGGGATCGTTTAGATCCGACAAAAGAGTGTTTGGACTCTATTGTTCCAGTTTAGGGACATAGTGGTCCAACATTCCCATTTTGGGGGCGGATATTGGTTTAAGGACGCATAAGTCCATAAGTTTAAGGACCCCACAGTCCGTATTAATGTGTGGTTGTCAGGACCCGTCACCTCTCTGACGACGTTGAAGGATTACAACGACAAATATCAAAGGAGTTCAGAGATGTACCCTTGAACCAAAGTTGGTTGAGAGATCTATAGTCCAATTTAGGACTAAAGTTTGTTTGAAGGTTTGATTTAAGGACACGTTAGCCAAATTTAAGGCTGAGATCAACTTAATCGTTTGTTAAGGATACGTTAGTCCAATTTGAGACTAAGATCAACTTAACGGGATCGTTTAGATCCGACAAAAGAGCATTTGGGCTCTATTGTTCCAGTTTAGGGACATAGTGGTCCATTGCATGTATGGTCGTCGGGACCCGTCACCTCTCTGACGACGTTGAAGGATTACAACGGCAAATGTCAGAGGAGTTCAGAGATGTACCCTTGAGCCAAAGTTGATTGGGGGAATTTATAGTCCAATTTGGGACTAAAGTCTGTTTGAAGGTTTAAGAATGCGTTAGCCATATTTGAGGCTAAGATCAACTTAAACGGTTGTTAAGGATACGTTAGTCCAGTTTGGGAATAAGATCGACTTAACGGGATCGTTTAGATCCAACAAAAGAGCATTTGGGCTCTATTGTGCCAGTTTAGGGACATGGTGGTCCAATACCAGTTTAAGGACATAGTGGTCCACCGTTAGTTTAAGGATGTTTCGGTCCGATATTAGTTTAAGGACGTTTCGGTCCACGAGTTTAAGGACCCCGCAGTCCATGTTGACGTATGTGGTCGTCGGGACCCGTCACCTCTCTGACGTCGTTGAAGGATTATAACGATAAGTGTCAGAGGAGCTCGGAGATGTACCCTCGAACCGGATATAAATTAATTTAAAAGAGCAGTCGTGCTCAGTCAATTTAATTTAAGGACTTACAGCCATAATTGGGCTAAGTCCAGTTGAAAATGTTCAACATTTTATTTGCTTTTGCATTGCATTTCTTTTTTATTTTTATTTAGGCTTTGCCCAGAAAGGATGCAGAGCATCAATTTGTTTTGGGCTCTGTTCTTTTAGGAATGATGCAAGGCATCAATTCTATTTGGGCTCTGCCCTTGTATAAAGGATGCAAAGCATCAATTTATTTGGGCTCTGCCCATCTATTGCCTTGCAATTTATTTTGGCCTGTTAGGTCATTTTGATTTGGGCCTGGCCCTTTTAACAGAGAAAATGCATTGCATTTTCAGGCGCTTTGCGCCAATCAAAGAGCGCAACAGTGCAGATTTATAAGTGCAAAGCACTATTAATTTGAGAATCTTTTAGATTCCAGAACCAATGGTTCATAAAAGAAGTGCAAAGCACTATTTGATTTCTTGATCAAGTTTTTTTTATTTCAAGAACCAAAGGTTCATAAAAGAAGTGCGAAGCACTATTTGATTTCTTGATCTGATTTAGATCAAAGAAAAATAAGTTTTTCTTTTTATTTCAAGAACCAAAGGTTCATAAAAGTGCAAAGCACTATTTTTTTTTATTTCTTTTTATTTCTGTTTTTCTTGTTTTAAAGAACCAGTGGTTCATAAGAAGTGCAAAGCACTGTTTATTATGTGAAGATCATTGATCTTGTTTTTAGATCAATGGTCTATCAGAAGAAATTTCTTCTCTCTTATGAAGGTTTTTACCTTTTTCTTGAAATTTTTCTCAGAGTTCTCTTTGTTTGAAGCTCTTGATTTTTTTCAAGAAATGTTAATACCTTTGAATTGAGGTCTAGGGTCTTTTTTATAGTGCCCATAAATTAGTTAAAGTTTGTTAAAGAGATCATTCTCTGAGTGATTTGGGGAATTTTCCCCACCGTTGGATCTTTGATCCGAAAGCCACTGTTTTACAGAGAAAAATCTTCTTGTTTTAACAAGAACAGAAAAGATTTCTCAGAATTTTAATTCTGCTTGGTGCAAATACTCTAGAGCGTGACACGTGTCGCGCAGCTGATTTTTTTCTTTCTTTCTTTCTTTTTTTTTTTGCGCTGCGCACAGTTGCGCTGCGCTGACACATGTCGCGCAGCGCACAGGTGCGCTGCGCTGACACGTGTCGCGCAGCGCAGCTGGGCAAGGTGTTTTTTTTTTTGGCGCTGTTCACAGTTGCGCTGCGCTGACACGTGTCGCGCAGCGCAGCTGAGCAAGGTGTTTTTTTTTTGGCGCTGCGCACAGTTGCGCTGCGCTGACACGTGTCACGCAGCGCTGCTGGGCAAGGTTTTTTTTTTTTTTTGGCGCAGCGCACAGTTGCGCTGCGCTGACACGTGTCGCGCAGCGCAGCTGGGCAAGTTGTTTTTTTTTTTGGCGCAGCGCACAGGTGCGCTGCGCTGACACGTGTCGCGCAGCGCAGCTGGGCAAGGTTTTTTTTTTTTAAAGACAGAGCTTTGCTCTGATTGGAGAAAAACAGAAGCATTACTTTTTTTCCACCTTGGAATTTGAACAGAGCTTTGCTCTGATTGAGGTAAACATTCTTCAACAGGTCAGTCTAGGGCAGGCATACATCAATTAGATATGTCGATTGCAATGAAGGCCGAAATGGACGCACTTACAAAAAAGCTAGAAGCAATTGAGACCAAAATCTCATCGCCTTCTCCTGCCCCTGCTTTACCCCCACGAACTGTTTGCGCTTGTTTTTCGGATCCATCACATCTTACCGAAGAGTGTCCTTACAATCCACCTGTTCAAGGACAAGATCAAGTCAATGCTGCCTTTCAGCAAAGACAAAGAAATGATCCATACTCTTCGACTTATAATCCTGGTTGGAGGAGCCACCCAAATTTTGCTTGGAATCAAAATCAACAATTCCAAGGCAATAACAACTTTCAAGGCCTCCTCCTCCACAACAACAACCAGCTCCACAAACTTAATACCAGCAACCTTTCCAACCACAACCTTACCCAAACCAAATGAACAGTTTTGTGCCCAACAACTCTTATCCTCAAAAAAATTTTATTCAACCGAATAGTGATATGGTTACCTCGCTAGAAAAAAGTTTGGATGCATTTTTAAAACAATCCACACAATCCGCAGCTAGGTTGGAGACTTCCATTCTATTTTTGGTGCAAAACAGTTCTTCACATGATCAAAACATCAAATAAATTGAGGCACAAATTGCACAACTAAATGCTGCGTTGAGCGAGCGAGAAAAGGGAAAGTTTCCATCTCAACCATTGCCAAATCCCGGTCACACACACAATGCACATGTTGCATATGAACCGCAAAATCATAATGTAAATGCTGTGACTACGTTGAGATCTGGAAAAGTGTTGCACAATAACGTGGGTATTAGTAATGACACCCCTGCCGGTGGTGCTTCTTCTTCTTCATATTCTTCATCTTCTTCATCTTCATCTTCTTCGTTAGAGCCAATTCTTCATTCTTCACAAGACTCTACTTCTTCTAATTTGAACGGACCCACATCTCACTCCACGAACACACCTACACTAGGATCCATTCTAACTCCGCAATCTACTCCACAGACATTGGACTCAACAAATTTTCAAAATGTTCCTTTTCAAAACAGGTTGAGATCCAATAAACCAACTCCACAAATGGAGAAGA
Source organism: Agapanthus africanus (assembly GCA_030015575.1). Taxonomy (NCBI): domain Eukaryota; kingdom Viridiplantae; phylum Streptophyta; class Magnoliopsida; order Asparagales; family Amaryllidaceae; genus Agapanthus; species Agapanthus africanus. The sequence goes on from CM057343.1 coordinate 636,572,331, forward strand.
TTGTAAAGTTGTTCAAACAGGTTAGCATAAACATACCTCTCTTGGATGCAATCCAACAAGTCCCTTCATACGCTAAAATCTTAAAGGACTTATGCTCCAAGAAGAGGAAGTCACAAGTACCAAAGAAAGTTTTTGTAGCTAGTGCTGTGAGTGATGCTCTTGTCCAATCTTTACCCCAAAAACATAAGGACCCCGGTTGTCCTACAATTTCGATAACAATTGGAGATAAGAACATCAATAGAGCACTATTAGATCTTGGTGCTAGTGTCAATTTGCTACCCTATTCAGTATACGAACAATTGGGCGTTGGAGAGCTTAAACCCACTCATTGTACTCTCCAAATGGCCGACCGATCCATCACCCATCCTATGGGTGAGTTAGAGGATGTGTTAATTAAAGTAGGGGACTTCATTTTCTCCATTGATTTCATTGTTATGGATACACAACCTGTAGCTAACCCCCGGAGTCAAATTCCGGTGATACTTGGTCGACCATTCCTTACGACTTCTAATGCGGTGATCAATTGTCGTAATGGTTCAATGAACCTATCTTTTGGAAATATGACAATTGAACTCAACATTTTTAAGTTGGGGAATTAGCCCTCCGAGCCTAATGCTAGTATACTTGATATTTGCTCGATCCATGAGATCACACTGGAGGACTGTGAGCTCGAAAAATTTCTGTTCGATCACAGCAATTTTGACGCCTCTAGTGCGTTCCTTCTAGAATCTGACACAGTTTTCACGCCGGAAAACGATTATGAGTGTTTCACTTTTTTTGACGATTTTGAAGACTCACCACCCGAGTTTGAGTCTTTTGATTTTTCGGATGAGTTAGTTGAACCATCCGACTCGGTTGCTTACACTCGATTTGAACCATTGATGGAATCCTTGAAGTTTGAGACAGTTGCACCAATGTTACGTTCAATTGTTTCACCTCCGAAACTCAAACTAAAGCTTTTGCCGTCTCACCTTAAATATGCTTACCTAGGTGAGAATGAGACCCTTCCCGTCATCATATCGGCATCTCTAGCCCTCGAGCAAGAGAAAGCCCTTTTAATGGTCTTACAAAACAACCGGCAAGCTTTTGGCTGGACTATAGCGGACATCAAGGGGATTAGTCCCCTCATTGTTGAACATCATATACACATGATGGATGATGCCAAGCCAGTTAGGGATCCACAAAGACGCCTCAACCCCATTATGAAGGAGGCTGTCAAGAAGGAGATTGTAAAATTTCTTGATAGTAGTATCATTTACCCTATCTCGGATAGCCAGTGGGTTATCCCCATTCATGTTGTCCCAAAGAAATCGAGCATAACGGTCATAACCAATGAGGCAAATGAGTTAATACCTACTCGCACCCAAACTGGGTGGCGAGTTTGCATCGACTATAGAAAACTCAATGCCGCGACAAGGAAAGACCACTTTCCTTTACTTTTTATTGACCAAATGTTAGAACGATTGGCTGGGCACGAATTTTACTGCTTTTTGGATGACTATTCCGGCTATAATCAAGTCCCCATCGCCGAAAAGGATCAAGACAAGACCATATTTACTTGTCCTTTCGGTACATTCGCTTACCGTCGCATGCCCTTTGGGTTATGCAATGCACTCGCTACATTTCAGCGGTGTATGATGGGGATCTTTTCTGACATGGTGGAGAAATTTTTGGAGATTTTTATGGATGATTTCTCCATTTTCGGTGACTCCTTCGATGAGTGTTTGCTACACCTTGACACAGTTCTTACTCGCTGTAGGGATAAGAATCTCACATTAAATTGGGAGAAGTGCCACTTTATGGTATGAGAGGGTATTGTCTTAGGACATGTTATCTCGCAAAACGGCATAGAGGTTGATAAATCCAAGATTGAAGTCATTTCCAATCTTCCTCCTCCTAAATGCGTCAAAGACATCCGAGCCTTCCTTGGCCATGCCGGTTTTTATAGACGGTTCATCAAGGATTTTAGCAAGATAGCTAGACCCTTAACTCTTTTATTGGCCAAGAACACCACTTTTGATTTTGACTCAACATGCATGAAAGCGTTCGAGTCATTGAAACACTCACTCATTTCTGCGCCCATTCTTTCATCTCCAGACTGGACGCATCCATTTGAAATTATGTGCGATGCATCTGATTTTGCCATTGGTGCTGTTCTTGGACAACACATTAATAAGATGCCGCACGTAATTTATTACGCTAGCCGAACATTAAATGCGGCCCAATTGAATTATACAATAACAGAAAAAGAATTTTTAGCCGTTGTGTTTGCACTTGAAAAATTCCGGCCCTATTTAATCGGCTCTCCAGTGATTGTTTACACGGACCATTCAGCTCTTCGCCACCTTTTTGCGAAGAAGGATACTAAATCACAGTTAATACGTTGGATCCTCTTGCTACAAGAGTTTGACCTTGTCATAAGGGACAAAAGAGGATGTGAAAATGTAGTTGCCGACCACCTTTCACGACTTCCTTCTTCGCCCACACTTGACATTCTTATTAAAGATGTTTTTCCCGATGAGCAACTCTTAACCGTGTCATGCGAACCTTGGTTCGCTGATATAGTAAACTACTTGGCCACCGGACTGATACCTAAAGATTGGTCGAAACAGGATAAACTCCGATTCCTATCCCAAATAAAATATTTTTACTGGGATGAACCGTATCTCTTTAAATACTGTTCCAACCAAATCATTCGTCGGTGCGTTCCAAAAAACGAGTTTAAGAGTGTGTTGTCTTTTTCCCACGATCAAGCATGTGGCGGGCACTTTGGCCCCAAGAAGACAGACGAGAAAATCTTGCAGTGTGGTTTCTACTGGCCACGACTCTTTAAAAATGCATATGAATACTGCAAGACATGCTCCCGGTGCAACACTTGGGCCGGATATCGCGGAGAAATGAAATGCCGCTCCAACCAATTTTGGTTGTGGATATTTTTGATGTTTGGGGAATAGACTTCATGGGACCATTTCCCAATTCCTTTGAGAATATGTATATTTTATTGGCTGTTGACTATGTGTCAAAATGGGTCGAGGCTGTGCCTAGCCGAACGAATGATAACAAGGTTGTCGTTCGATTTCTTAAAGAAAATATCTTTTCTTGGTTTGGGCACCCTCGAGCAATTATAAGTGATAATGGATCTCACTTCTGTAATAGGACTTTTGAGTTCTTAATGCGCAAATACTTCATTACTCACAAATTGTCAACACCATACTATCCCCAAACTTATGGGCAAGCCGAAGTTTCAAATCGGCAGATTAAACAAATTTTGAAGAAAACGGTTTCTAAAAACCGTAAGGATTGGTCACACAAACTGATTGATGCACTATGGGCATTCCGTACTGCATACAAGACCGATCTTGGTATGTCTCCATACCGGCTTGTTTATGGGAAGGCTTATCACCTCCCAGTTAAAGTTGAGCACAAGGCATTTTGGGCGATTAAGGAGTTGAACTTATCGATGGGAGATGCGGGCAGCAATAGAAGGCTGCAGTTGAATGAAATAGATGAGCTGTGGGATGAGGCCTACGAAAATGCGGTCATTATTAAAAACCGAACGAAGGTGTTCCATGACAAACACCTTATGCGCAAAACGTTCAAACCTGGCCAACAGGTTTTGCTTTATGACACTCGGTTACACTTCCACCCCGGTAAGCTAAAATCTAGATGGAAAGGGCCGTTTTTGGTACGCACCGTATATTCGCACGGTGCGGTGGACATAGAAAACTCGGAGGACGGTAATTTGTTTAAAGTGAACGGACATCAGCTCAAACCGTTCCTCACTGCGGACCCGTCGGAGGAGCTCCTATTTTTGCAGGAACCGATTTACACTGACTGATCTTCCTCCATTTTACCCCCAAATTTTCGATCGTCTAGCCAAAACTTTGTTTCACACAAGTTTGGGGGTATGTATCATTTGTAAATATGTAAATACAAAATAAAATAACATAAAAAAAAATAATAATTTTTTTTTGAAAATAAATTTTTTTGGGTATTTTTGTAAATTATTAAAAAATTTATTTGCAAATAATTCCCTCTTTTTAGAGGGGTTTATTTGCAAATATCCATCATTTCCCCATATATATACAGACCCCGACCCTTATTCTTTTCACAAATCCTAATTTTCATCTTCTCTCAAACCATAGCCGCTGCCGCCTCTTTTCTGCAGAGTGATCTCCCCATCCCGCCGCCGATCCGCCGCCGAAGCCCCCTTCCTGCTGCTGATCCGCCCCGCCCTCTAGTCTTCACCCGCTGAAATTTTCAGGGGAGGTTCGATCTTTCCAAACCCTCTCTGTTTTTATATTTCTAGATCTGTTGATCACCTAATGGCACACAGCATGCAATTTGAACGCGATTTTTCGCAAGTATTTTCACACGAGGTGTGCAGTAGTTATTTTGCGAACGAAATAGCCCGTAGGGGTTGGAACTTTCTTATTTATAATCACCCTAACGCTTATGCATTGCCGGAATTAGTATCTCGTTTTTACGAGTGTATGGAGGATGGGTGTCTCACCCAATTCAGATTTATAAAATTGCTATGGGGTGATCAGGAAATTATCATCGATAGGGATATTATACACGAAGTCATACTAATCTCTCGCATACCCGCACATGACCAACATTTACAATTCGAGGATTACATGCCCTTGATGGGCAACGATTGCTCAAGCGAGCCGCGGAAGGGTATTCAAGCGAGAACCCTTTTCGCAAATGTCTTAACTGTGTGCCGATGGGCACAAAACAATATCTTCGGTAGCTCCCACAACACAACATTTTTTACATCCTCATTGCATATTGTGCATACCCTCATGACACGAAACCCCCGTTTCGACATGTGCACAGTTTTGCTAAACTCTATAGGTGCGGGTAAACGAGCCGCAAATTACCCTTGTCCCATACCGGTTACACAACTATATCGATATTTCCTCCCCGTGGAGGAGTTCAAATTTTACATGCATGGAGGCATACCGGTCAGGCCTCATATTGAGGGCGTTTCTACGTCCTATTCTCGATTGACAGATGTGTGGTCTAGAACCAAACCGGCGGAGTATGTATTCGCCCACACACCTAGCTCTAGCTCGACCGCGAGCGAAGGAGAAATGACGCCTTTAGAACATGCACAGTTGATGCGGAGAGCTGTTAGGGGCATTGATGAGTTGAGGGAGCAATTTAGGGTGACATCGAGGGAGCATGACTGTCGGTTGACGGAGGTAGAGCAGGGGATTCGAACCCTGTTGGGTAGGGCTGAGCATTCACGTTCACGCTCGAGAGCGCGGCGTAGGGCCGAACAGTGAGTGCTCTGCTTTGGTTAAGTTTGGAGGAGTTGGTGGTTGTATATAATTATCTTTTGCATTGCATACTTTTTTTTAAAATTTTTGTATATATTTTTTCTTTTTCTTTTGCATGTTTAAATTCTGCATTGCATCCTTATATAAAAAATTATAAAAATTAAAAAAAATTGAAAATAAAAAATATAGAAAATTATAAAAATTATATAATCTTCAGTTTTTTTATGAGTTTTATGATTTTATATTAACCTGAAATTGCAAAAAGAAAATACTACGCCATCTCCGGCAACGACGCCATTTGATTTAAAGAGATTTAGTGATCAAAGAATTATTAACCGCAATCAAGAACGGCGTCGCTTGGTAGCTAGCCGGTGAATATGGGTCGGTCCACAGGAATTTTGTGTATTCTCAATTTGTTCTAACGAGTTAATTCCAAACGGTGTTGGTTGATTATCACTAAAAACTAAGTTGATCTAGACTAGGATTAAAATCTTGCTAGGGTTAGGTTTAGGTTAAGTTTGGAAAGTCAATATTCCTCACCACTTTCTATGCCCTAATTAAGATCTATTAGGTGTTATGGTAATAATTAATAAAGTGGATTAGTACCATCGGGAAGAAACGATGTTTCTTCCTCTAGGTTCTTGTCCTTCCTTTCTTAATTCTTACCCTAACTTCCATGGAAAACATGCACAACCGGTCTTTTAAACTACGGTATCACCGCTACCTCGTGGGATAGGGTGCCGTAGGGAGCGGTGTGTGTATGTATGCATGGAGTCTTATAAAAATATATGATGGGCAAGAAAGGGGTGAGAGATTTTCATCTCTCAAATCTTTCCTATTCCTAACCCTAACAAGTGAGGAACTACTCACTCATTAGGGAATTGATAAACATGTTCTAAACTAATTAACCAGGGCAGATAATAAAAGTTATACTAGGGTAGAGAGAAATTACCTAGAGCAAGGAAAAAAAAAACCACTTACTTTATTTGATGCTCTCTTCATACATTACAGAAATTTACAATTCTGAATTTTGATAAATGAAATGAGGCACAAGAAGAGGCATACCTCAAAAAGAGATTTAGGGTTTCTATTTATAGATCATAGAAACCCTAGGGTTACATTCGATTCACATCTGCATTTACAAATATACCCTAAAGAAGACTAGTCAACGTACCGCCGCACCGACACGAAATTCACAGCCTATGTTTGGCTGCGGTTCCACGGCCAAACAGAGGGATCGTGAGCTGAAATCTTCATGGCATCTTCTAGTGGTATTTTGCTTCTTGTTTCTTCACTTGGTTTCTCAGGTTGTTTTCTAGTTTTCTTCCAGATTTCACAGTGCTTAACGTTGTGGACTTTTACCCTTTACTTCGTGTCGAAGTCTTGAACCTTGCGCTGCCTTTGTACTTTGTGAACTTGTTTATTGATTTTCGTTTATTTTCCAAACTGTAGGATTGATCAAGATTCTTCTATTTGTTGGTCGTAGTCTCACTTTTGTATCGTCTTTTCATCTTTTTCACTGTTTTTATTCCGAGAACCTGTAACCTGCAATTATGTAGCAGACATGGATCAAAGCACCTATTTATTTGTAAAATGAATAAGAATGGGGAATATAATAATGCAAAATTATGATATGAACAAATACCCCCAAACTTATGTTTTGCTCGTCCTTGAGCAAAACTAGTTTTATTCTCGAAAAAGACCCAGCCTCACTTTCACAGGGAAACGCGATTGCACTGAGCTCGTGCAACAAGCCGTTAAATCTCTAGGTGTCCCTAGTGGGAGGAGTGTTGTCTGCTGAGGGTTTTCAACGGATACTACCCACAAAATCCTATCAATTCGGCCTATTGATTTTTATTCTCCAATTCAGTTTTCTAACAAGAAATTCTATTATCTTTGACTCAGAAATTATCAATCTATATTTTTCACGCTTCCTTATTATTTAACTTAAGATTGCATATGTTCTGTAGATTTATTTAGCTTTCAGCATCTTTTAAGTTTTCCTTCTAAGATTCCATCTCAACTTAGGAATTTCTATCATCTCTACTAAAAATATAAGCCCTATCTTTCATTCCTATCTCTCATCTAAACCCCAATCATATACCCCTACATGTGTGTAAATATCACCCTTACACTTGGAAATTCAAATCAAGCTATTATACTCTTGTCCATCGTCCAAAGTACTTTTCAATTAGTGAATTTTTAGATGAAATTGCTCACGCATTCTTCATGCGACCGTTAATACTTCTTGAGGTACCAACGACCGATTACAATATGTGTTTGCACATTAAAGCGTAATTCCTAGTCTTGCAACATCTAAGGCTTTTAGCAGTGACTACCAAACCAGTTGGTCTAAGGCACTAGGTGATAAAGCACCCTCGCTAAATATTTTTTTTCTATTTATGCAGCCTTAAGTAATTACAAAAACCAGTGTTTATTTTTTTTTATTCACACTTGTATTTTTATTTTATTTCCCTTTATACTAAGGACTTTAGAAAAGAGCATTTCAATGTCTCTTCTACTATTCCAAGTTTCAAGGTTTCTGTTTGTGCAATTTGTAGGGTATATATTTTCAGAATTTAGACTTAAGCTTAAGAATTATTTTTCAGACTTATACTTTAATAAAAATATCAATACTCTTCCTTTATCTTGACTTAGCCCAAGAAGTGAACTCAAAATTTGCCTATTTCTGAGTAAACTACAGAGACATATATTTTCTACCGTTAAATTTTAAGAAAGGTTATTTTTTTAGGGTTTTTAATTTACTAAGTCTAAGATCTAGTTATTCCTATCTAGTTAACCTTTTTGTCAAACTCAAGTCAATTATGGCTAAAATTGAATGTTTTAATTTTTATAATTTTCAAAATTTTTAATTTTTATGGATTTTAAAATAAGTATGCAAATGCAAGAATATACATATGAATGCGAAGGAAGAAAGCTTACCGAGCATACCCCCAAACTTAAACTTGACAGTGTCCTCACTATCAGGCTACACCAAGAGGGTCAAAAAAAAATGTCGACACTCCCCTGTTTATTTATTTATTTATTTATACTTATTTTATTGTTAAAAAAAAGAAAACAAAATATATACAAAAAGCCCCCCCCCCAAAACTTAAGTGAGACAGTGTTTTCACTGTTTTAAGCGTTAAAGTTCAAAGTTAGGGAGGAGAAAAATCAAACTATACAAGGCCTTACACAGGGCAAAGGTTAGCACCAACCATTCGAAAATTCTATCGTGATAATGATAGGGTTGGTGAAAGAATGGAGTGTAGAGAAAAGAAATAAGAAACACATGAGACCGTATGGGAAGAAAAATAGAATATGGTCTCGGTATATTAGGAGAAGAATAGCGGAAGAGAGAAAGAAGTGTAGTACGAATTTGAGGGTGTAAATTGAGTGAATAAATTAGCAAAAATTGTGATAACCGATGTGATAAAAGTGATTGTGCTAATCTATCAACCTGTCAAGAAATGGGGTCAAATCCCTCAAGATTCGCAAGAAAACATGGGTACGTTGAACTTGGTAAAACATCCATTGAACATGGAAGCGCGACGGATTCTTACGCGGTCGAAACGATAGAAAGGACGAAAGGGAGTGATTTAGGGATAGTCTTATTCTCACCTAAGTAATCTGTCTCGAATTCGAAAGATTCCATCAATGGTTCGAAATGACTGTAAGCAACCGAGTCTGATGGTTCAACTAACTCATCTGAAAATTCAAAGGACTCAAACTCGGGCGGTGAGTCTTCAAAATCGTCCGCAAAAGTGAAACACTCATAATCGATATCGGTTGTGAGAACTGTGTCAGATTCAAGGAGGAATGCACTAGTGGCATCAAAACTGCTGCGATCGAACAGAAATTTTTCAAGCCCACAGTCCTCCTGCGTGATCTTTTGCGTGGTCGGAACAATGGAAAGGAGGGAGGTGATTTAGGAAGTATAACAGTTAAAGGTTCAGGAGGATGAATTGGAAAATCCGACTCATCAAATAAAACTGGTTCATCCTCAATACTTTCCTCAATATTATCCTCATAATTCTCCTCAAAAGTTATCCCATCCATGCTATTATCATCAAAATCAAGACGCATATGAAGTTTGGGAGAAACATTTAATGACTCGGGATGATGAATTGGAGAGAAAAACTCAGTCAAATCTGCGGGTTCATCATCCAAAATATTCCCTGCGTCAATATCCTCAATCAAGTGAAAATCAATTCTCTCGGACACCTCATCAAAAGCATGGATATTTATCAATTCAGGTTCTAGATTGGAGGTGTAGAGGTCGAATGGATTGGTGATGGTTTCACTCGAAAGGGACTTTTCACAATCGGGTAAATCAAACACTACAAAGTCGCACAACTCATTAAATGTTTTATTTTTAACTGGTGAATCATTTTGGACACTTGATAGATATTCAAAACCGGAGTTGTGGGATTCAATTGGTGATGGGTAGGTTTGATTTGGAAGGGTGCGCAGCTCACTTTCTCCACTCAAATTCTCAATCTGTCCAACCGCCTCATCATACAATGGAATTTTTAGAGCTAGTTGGAAACTAGCTATCGGGTCACTAGGTTGCATAAGGGCGGCAATGGACGCATCCAAATTCCTCATCTGTTGGTTGGTCGCTACAATATAAGCGTCTAACGACTGCTCCAGACTAGACATGGGTTGTGAAGGTGTTTCAGTAAAATATTCAAAATTGTTTGGATACGTGAAACTCCCAAATGGCTGTGTAGAATCAATGTCTAGGGAAGGTGCAAAAGTCGGGTAGGACTGGTAGGAATTGAATGGTTGGACAGGAGTAGGATCAACATTTGGATAAAAAGGTGAATGGACTTGTTGATCCTAAGAATTGGAAGTGTTAAAAGGAGTGAAAGATCGGTTACGAGTTGTTCAATATGTTCAGTAATAGACATAGATTTCGGAGTTACAACAGGACTCGAAAAAGGAGTATCAGCTTTTCACATCAAAATATTGCATTTTATATTCCCTAATTCTTATTCATTTTATAAATAAACAGGTGCTTTTGACGCATGTCTGCTGCATATCACAGGATACATGTCCTTGGAGCAAATACAGTGAAAAAGACAAAAGATGATACAAAAGAGTGACTTTTGACCAACAAGTAGAAGGGTCCTACTCAAGCCTAGACGAAGAACAATTCACAAGGAAATGCATGGTCCGAAATGTCAAAAGACCACTACAAGTTTCACTGGAAAATCTGGAAGAGAATCAGAAGCCCAATTGAGAAAAGTACTGGAGAATATAGAAGCCCAAGGAGCCCAGAACAAAACCAGGAATTTTCAGCATGTAAGACCACCAATGGGCCGCGGAACCGCGGCCCAAGCCAACCAATGCCGCGGTTCCGCGGCCGTCTAGTGCGCACGTCGGTGCAAACTTCTGGTGTCGGTGCGTCGGTGTGAGGGTTGGGATTTTTCATGGGCATATCTGTAAAATCACATGCGCGAGAATCTGTAACCCTAGTTTTCCCTGTTTACTTATAAAGTGTAATCAAAATATTGTAACTCTATGCCTCTTTTCAATTAATAAAAATTCAGAATGTTTTGAGGATTTAAGAGCATCACTTTCCTGTAAGTTCTTTTCAATTTCTGCCCTAGTTTATAATTCAATTTTTGCCCTAGCTCTAATTTAATTATTGCCTTAGATAAACCATTCCTTTGCCCTAAGTAATTCTAGTATAGAACCTTTTAATCTGCAGTAGATAATTAGTTCTTTAGATCTAAAAAAAATATACATAACAAAAAAGCTATTTTTAAAAGATCCCCTAATGGGCGAGTAATTTCCTCGCTTGTTAGGGCTAGGAATAAAGGAGGGATTGAGAGATGAATATCTCTCATCTCTTTCAATGCCAATAATTTTTCATAAGTAGAACTTCATGCACGCATGCATGATCCGCTCCCTACGGCACCCTACCCATGAGATAACGGTGAAACCGTAGTATAAAGGACCGGACATGCATGACGTCCATGAAGGTTATAATTCACTGGAAAATCTGGAAGAGAATTAGAAGCCCAATTGAGAAAAGTACTGGAGAATATAGAAGCCCAAGGAGCCCAGAACAAAACCAGGAATTTTCAGCATGTAAGACCACCAATGGGCACGGAACCGCGGCCCAAGCCAACCAATGCCGCGGTTCCGCGGCCGTCTAGTGCGCACGTCGGTGCAAACTTCTGGTGTCGGTGCGTCGGTGCGAGGGTTGGGATTTTTCGTGGGCATATCTGTAAAATCACATGCGCGAGAATCTGTAACCCTAGTTTTCCCTGTTTACTTATAAAGTGTAATCAAAATATTGTAACCCTATGCCTCTTTTCAATTAATAAAAATTCAGAATGTTTTGAGTATTTAAGAGCATCACTTTCCTGTAAGTTCTTTTCAATTTCTGCCCTAGTTTATAATTCAATTTTTGCCCTAGTTCTAATTTAATTATTGCCTTAGATAAACCATTCCTTCGCCCTAAGTAATTCTAGTATAGAACCTTTTAATCTGCAGTAGGTAATTAGTTCTTTAGATCTAAAAAAAATACACATAACAAAAAAGCTATTTTTAAAAGATCCCCTAATGAGCGAGTAATTTCCTCGCTTGTTAGTGTTAGGAATAAAGGAGGGATTGAGAGATGAATATCTCTCATCTCTTTCAATGCCAATAATTTTTCATAAGTAGAATTTCATGCACGCATGCATGATCCGCTCCCTACGGCACCCAACCCACGAGGTAACGGTGAAACCGTAGTATAAAGGACCGGACATGCATGACGTCCATGAAGGTTATAGCAATTAGTAGGAAAGGACGGACAAGGATCTAGAGGAAGAAACTTCGTTTCTTCCCAATCATCCTAATCCCCTTTACTAATAATTGTTATGACTTCTAAAAATTTTTAATCCAGTGCATTGAAAGAGGTGTTAATATCAATCTTATCAAACCCTACTTTAGACCTAACCCTAGCAAGTTCCTTAATAACATACAACTTAGTTTTTAGACTCAATCAGCAAAATCAAACCACCATTGGAATCAACTCGTAAAAACACATAAGAAAATTACACATTCCCGTGGATCGACCCGTATTCACCGACTAGCTGCAAAGCGACGCCGTTTCTGATTACGGTAAAATATTTTTGGTGATCATAAAAACCTATACACTTAATCAAATGGCGTCGTTGCCGGGGATGGCGTAAAATTTCTTTTGTGTAATTTCGGGTTGATTTAAATTTTGAAAACCATAAAAATCTGAAAATAGAAAAAATACAAAAATATTTTTTATCTGTTTGAAGGGTTTTATTGTTTGAATCTTGCAGGAGCAGCGAAGAATCTCTGATCTGGAAATTTATAGAGGGTAAATCAGAAAAGTGCACATCAGAACAGAGGGGAAATTTGATTACAGAACAGTGCAATTTTTTTCAGAGCCCGATCTCCTCTTTCCACCGCCCTTCCGCGGCAAAAGTGGGCCCCAGACCGCGGAACCACCGCAATATAGCCACGTCAGTCCCTAAATTTTGCATGGTTTGATCCCTCATTCTCCCCTCTGCAACCTACAATATATCCATTGTCAAAACTTTCTGCAGGATTTCTTTGCGCTAAAAATCTTCTCTCCCCTTCTAAATAACAGATTTTCTGCAGGTTTCTTTGCGCCGAGCCAAAAAAAATTGATTACAAGTGAATTTAATGTTTTGCATAATTTAATTGGACTTTAAGGGGCTATTGACCAAACTCAGATTGGGTAGGGATTTTATCACCCTTCCTAGGACCCCAGAAATCACATTAAAGCATTTGCATTGACCAAAATTAATTAAAAAATACTAGACTCGGCCCTAAGGACTTCGAGCTCAATAGGACAAAGGACTAGACATAGGCATCGACCGTTTATCCTAACTGAGTTTGCGGTGTCTAGGCAAGTGTGTCAAGGCAAGTGGTTACTTAATTAGGACCGCTACTTGTAGCGGGGAGCCTCCCACTTACCTGGCACTTACCTGACCGCAATTGACGGTGAAGAGGCGGTTTGAGGTCCTATTTCTAGCCCTAGTTAGGAGCTGTCTAGCAGACCTAGGTGGCCCTAGATCTAGGCCTGATTGTGCATGTGTGGTTATAGCATTTGTGTCACAAGTCTCTTTTCAAAAATCTCTTTGCAAAACTCTCACATAAAAAAAAGGGAAAAAGAAAAATCTTTTCAAAACTTGCAACTTGTCGCTAAAGGAAACTTGCACCTCACTTCCACCACTTCCTTTCTTTGACGTTATCTTACCTCCACATTCTATCTTTCATTTTTTTTCTGACTACACTACCCCTTTAATGTATGTCACATAGGACTAGGGATACTAACACCCGATTAGTCCGTGTTTCGTTGTTACCGACCGACGAACCTTTCGACACCGAAGTCGACATTCCGTCCACTTTCTTACCTCCACCTTCAAATTCTTCTTCCGAAGGCATTTCAGGATTCAACCCCAACAATACCTTACCGACGGGAATGATTCCACCTCCGTTAGGTGCGAATAAGCCGAATCAACCGCCTGTTAAAGCGCCCGCACGAGTCGCGCTCCAGGATCTCTTCTATCCTGTCCGCACTTCTTTACCTACCTGTCTTTCACCCCCACCGGCAAATGGGGACAATTTTGAAATAAAACCACATTTCATCAATATGCTGCCAAAATTTCATGGTTTGGAATCTGAAGATACTTATATCTTTATCAATAAATTCTAAAATGTGTGCGCTATGATGAAAACGACCCAATTAAGTGATGACGCTATAAGGCTAAGGGTCATTCCTTTTACCTTATGTGACCTAGCCGAGAAGTGGCTATACAGCACCGCATCACATTCCATTAGAAATTGGGACGAGTTTGTGAAAGCTTTTCTTAAAAAGTTCTATCCTCATCACAAAACTGCTAGAATCCGTAATGAGATTATACAATTTTCACAGCTTCCTTTCGAACCATTCTGGAAATGTTTCGAGAGATTTAAAGACCTACTCGTTCAATGCCCTCATCATGGGATCGAAAGTTGGCAACTTTGCCAAACATTATACGAGGGATTGAACTCGGCAACGAAGCAGTTGCTAGAAACCATCTGTCAAGGTCATTTTCTCTCCAAATCTAGTGAGGAAGCGTGGCAGTTTCTTGAGGATCTTAGTGAACAAACAATTCAGTGGGAGAGCTCCAAGACCACATCATCTTCTTCTAATGGTCAATCTAGGGCAGGCATACATCAAGTGGAGATGTCGATTGCTATGAAGGCCAAGATGACTGCTCTTACGAAAAAGCTAGAAGCGATTGAGACCAAAATCTCATCGTCTTCTCCTGCCCATGTTGTGCCTCCACGAACTGTTTGTGCTTGTTGCTCGAGTCCATCACATCTCACCGAAGAGTGTCCTTACAATGCATCTACTCAAGGACAGGATCAAGTCAATGCTGCCTTTCAACAACGACAGAGAAACGATCCATACTCTTCGACATACAATCCGAGGTGGAAGAGTCACCCAAATTTCGCTTGGAACCAAAATCAACAATTCCAAGGAAATAACAATTTTCAAGGGCCTCCTCCACAACAACAACAAGCACCTCCACAAACTCAATTTCAACAGCAACCTTACCCTAATCAGGCGAACAATTTTGTGCCTAACACTTCTTACCCGCCAAACAATTTTGTTCAACCTAATAATGACAAGGTTAGCTCGCTCGAAAGAAGTCTAGATGCTTTCCTAAAGCAATCTACACAGTCTACAGCAAGACTAGAGACTTCTATTCAATCTTTGGTGCAAAACAGTGCCTCACACGATCAAAGCATCAAATCTATTGAGGCACAAATTGCACAACTCAATGCAGCTTTGAGCGAGCGTGAAAAAGGAAAGCTCCCATCTCTACCACTGCCCAATCCCGGTAACGCACATGCTGCAAATCAACAGCAAACTCATAACGTAAACGCAGTGACCATGTTGAGATCGGGAAAAATGTTGCAAAACAATGTGGGTATTCACGACGACACCCCTGCCGGTGGTTCTTCTTCACCTTCTTCTTCTTCATTAGAGCCTGTTCTCCATCATTCACAAGGCTCTACTCCTTCTAGCTCGAACGGACCCACTTCTAACAACACGAACACATCTACACGGGGTTCCGTCCCAACTCAACAATCTGATCCGCAAAAATTGGACTCAACAATATTTCAAAATGCTCCTTTTCCAAACCGGTTGAGATCCAATAAACCAACTCTACAAATGGAGAATATTGTTGAGCTATTCAAACAGGTTAGCATAAATATCCCTCTTTTGGATGCGATCCAACAAGTTCCTTCATATGCAAAAATCTTAAAGGACTTATGCACCAAAAAGAGGAAGTCACAAGTACCAAAGAAAGTTTTTGTGGCTGGTGCTATTAGCAATGCTCTTGTCAATTCTTTACCCCAAAAGCACAAGGACCCTGGTTGTCCTACTATTTCGATCACAATTGGAGACAAGAACATCAATAGAGCACTACTAGATCTTGGTGCTAGTGTCAATTTGCTACCTTATTCTGTGTACGAGCAATTAGGAATTGGAGAGCTTAAGCCCACTCACTGTACTCTCCAAATGGCTGATCGATCAATCACCCATCCAAGGGGTGAGCTAGAGGATGTGTTGATCAAAATTGGGGAGTTCATATTCCCAGTTGATTTTATTGTTATGGACACACAACCTGTTGCTAACTCACGAAACCAAATTCCGGTGATCCTCGGTCGACCATTTTTGACCACTTCCAACGCCGTAATAAACTGTCGCAATGGCTCCATGACTCTATCCTTCGAGAAGACGTCTAGTGAGTTCAATATTTACAAGTTAGGAAGTATGCCCCCCGTGCCTAATGCTAGTACACGAGAAGTTTACTCTATTCACGAAATCACGCAGGAGAACTGCGAGTTTGAAAGATTTTTGTTTGATGAGAACAGTTTTGACGCCACTAGTGCGTCCCTCCTTAAGCCTACCACAGTTGACACAACCGATATTGATTATGAAAGTTTCACTTTTTCGGATGATGACGACTCACAGCCCGAATATGAGTCGTTTAAATTTTTGGATGAGTTAGTTGAACCATCCAAATCGGTTGTTTGCGGTGATTTCGAACTTGTGTTGGAGTCCTTTGAGTTTGAGGTAGATTCCCCAATGATTCTTTCGCCTCCGAAACTCGAATTCATGTCCTTGCCGTCTCACCTTAAATATGCTTACATAGGTGAGAATGAGACCTTTCCCATTATAATATCAGCCTTTCTAGCCTTCGAGCAAGAGAACGCTATTTTAAAGGTCTTACAAGATAGGCGGCAAGTTTTCGGTTGGACTATGGCGGACATCGAGGAGATTAGTTCCCTCATAATTGAATATCATATGCAATTGATGGATGATGTCAAGTCAATAAAGGACCCACAGAAACATTTTGGGGGAATTGTGGTGAGTCAACCTCCTCCTTTAGAAGTTGAACCTCCCCCATTTCTTTTAATAAGCTATGAGAATGCCAATATTCCACCGACTGCTGATCATTCTCATTCTCGTTTTGATTCATCACCACATCATATCTATTCACTTCCATACTTTCCCTGCCATCACTCCTATCTTCCCCAATTCTTTTTGGATCGGTACAACATGTTCTTCCACCAACCGACAATCTTTACAGATAAATTTTTCGACTGGTTGGTGTTGATGTTTGGTCTATGCAAAGTCTGGCAGTAATGTCTAACTTTGTTTCACTGAAGTTTGGGGGGGCCATTCTGTGTATATTTTTGTTTTTCTTTTAACAATAAAATAAAAAAATTATAAATAAATAAACAGGGGAGTGCCGACATTATCGACCCACTTGGTGCAGCATGACAGTGAGGACACTGTCCAGTTTAAGTTTGGGGGTATGCTCGGTACGTCTTCTTCCTTCGCATTCATTTGTACATATTTTTGCATTTGCATAATTTTTTTAAAACCCATAAAAATTGAAAATTTTCAAAAATTATAAAAAGTATTTTATTCAATTTTGGCCATATCTAACTTGAGTTTGACAAATAGGTTAACTAGCTACAAACAACTAGATCTTAGACTTGGTAAATTAAAAATCCTAAAAATAACCTTCTTTAAAGATTAACGGTAGAAAGTATATGTTTTCATAGTTTATTTAGAAATAGGCAAATTTTGGGTTCACTTACTGGGCTAAGTCGAAATGAAGGAAAAAGTGTTGATTTTTATTAGAGTATAAGTTTGAAAAATAATTCCTAACTTAAATGTAGACTCTGAAAATGTATACCCTACAATTTGCACAATCACGCATCTTGAAACTTGGAATAGTAAAGAAGACCTTAAAATGCTCTTGTCTAAAGTCCTAGTACAATAAAAAGAAAAGAAAAAAAAGAGTGAATAAAGAAAAAAAATGAACACTGGTTTTCGTGATTACTTAAGGCTAAAAATAGAAAAATTTTAGCAAGGGTGCTTCATCACCTAGTGCCTTAGACTAACTGGTTTGGGAGTCACTGCTAAACCCTTGGGTGTTGCAAAACTAGGAAGTACGCTTAAAGTGCAAACACATCTTGTAATCGGTTGTTGGTACCTCAAGAAATATTAACGGTCGCATGAAGGATGTGTAAGCGAAATTAAAAATTCACCAATTAATAAGTGCTTTGGACAACGGACAAGGGTAGGATTGCTTGATTTGAATTTCCAAGTGTAGGGGTGATCTATACACACATGTGGGGATATGTGATTACAGTTTAGATAAGAGAAAGGAATGAAGAATAAAACTTGTATCTTCAGTAGAGTTGATAGAAAAATTCCTAAGTGGAGATGGAACCCTAAAAGGAAAACTTAAGAAATGCCGAAAGCTGAGTGATTCTATAAAATATATATAATCTTAAGTTAATTAATGAGGAAGTGTGAAGAATGTGGATGGATAATTTACGAGTCGATGATAATAGAATTCTGTGTTAGAAAACCTAATTGGAGAATTAATGTCGAAAAAGCCAAATTGATAGGATTTTGTGGGTGTAATCCGCTGAAAACCCTCAGGAGACAACACTCCTCCTACTAGGGACACCTAGAGGTTTAACGGCTTGTTGCACGAGCTCAATGCAATCGCGTTTCCCTGCGAAAGTGCGGTTAGGTTTTATCGAGAATAAACAAATAAGTTTGCTCGAGGACGAGCAAAAGATAAGTTTGGGGGTATTTGTTCACATCATAATATTGCATTTTATATTCCTCAATTCTTATTCATTTTATAAATAAAAAGCTGCTTTTGACGCATGTCTGCTGCATATTACAGGATACAGGTCCTTGGAGTAAATACAGTGAAAAGGACAAAAGATGATACAAAAGAGTGACTTTTGACCAACAAGTAGAAGGGTCCTACTCAAGCCTAGACGAAGAACAATTCAAAAGGAAATGCATGGTCCGAAATGTTAAAAGACCACTACAAGTTTCACTGGAAAATCTGGAAGAGAATCAGAAACCCAATTGAGAAAAGTACTGGAGAATATAGAAGCCCAAGGAGCCCAGAACAAAACCAGGAATTTTCAGCATGTAAGACCACCAATGGGCCACGGAACCGCGGCCCAAGCCAACCAATGCCGCGGTTCCGCGGCCGTCTAGTGCGCACGTCGGTGCAAATTTCTGGTGTCGGTGCGTCGGTGCGAGGGTTAGGATTTTTCGTGGGCATATCTGTAAAATCACATGCGCGAGAATCTGTAACCCTAGTTTTCCCTGTTTACTTATAAAGTGTAATCAAAATATTGTAACCCTATGCCTCTT
The DNA here is from genome assembly GCA_030015575.1 of Agapanthus africanus. NCBI lineage: Eukaryota > Viridiplantae > Streptophyta > Magnoliopsida > Asparagales > Amaryllidaceae > Agapanthus > Agapanthus africanus. The sequence goes on from CM057343.1 coordinate 636,591,375, forward strand.
TTCAATTAATAAAAATTCAGAATGTTTTGAGGATTTAAGAGCATCACTTTCCTGTAAGTTCTTTTCAATTTCTGCCCTAGTTTATAATTCAATTTTTGCCCTAGCTCTAATTTAATTATTGCCTTAGATAAACCATTCCTTTGCCCTAAGTAATTCTAGTATAGAACCTTTTAATCTGCAGTAGATAATTAGTTCTTTAGATCTAAAAAAAATATACATAACAAAAAAGCTATTTTTAAAAGATCCCCTAATGGGCGAGTAATTTCCTCGCTTGTTAGGGTTAGGAATAAAGGAGGGATTGAGAGATGAATATCTCTCATCTCTTTCAATACCAATAATTTTTCATAAGTAGAACTTCATGCGCGTATGCATGATCCGCTCCCTACGGCACCCAACCCACGAGGTAACGGTGAAACCGTAGTATAAAAGACCGGACATGCATGACGTCCATGAAGGTTATAATTCACTGGAAAATCTGGAAGAGAATCAGAAGCCCAATTGAGAAAAGTACTGGAGAATATAGAAGCCCAAGGAGCCCAGAACAAAACCAGGAATTTTCAGCATGTAAGACCACCAATGGGCCACGGAACCGCGGCCCAAGCCAACCAATGCCGAGGTTCCGCGGCCGTCTAGTGCGCACGTCGGTGCAAACTTCTGGTGTCGGTGCGTCGGTGCGAGGGTTGGGATTTTTCGTGGGCTTATCTGTAAAATCACATTCGCGAGAATCTGTAACCCTAGTTTTCCCTGTTTACTTATAAAGTGTAATCAAAATATTGTAACCCTATGCCTCTTTTCAATTAATAAAAATTCAGAATGTTTTGAGGATTTAAGAGCATCACTTTCCTGTAAGTTCTTTTCAATTTCTGCCCTAGTTTGTAATTCAATTTTTTCCCTAGCTCTAATTTAATTATTGCCTTAGATAAACCATTCCTTAGTGACAAGTTGCAAGAAGGAGAAGAAAAAGAATGTGGGTGCAAGTGGGGTGCACGGAATTCTTAGCGACAAGTTGCAAGTTTTTGTAAAAAAAATTTCCCTTTTGTGTTTTTTTATGGAGCTTTTTCCAAAAAGATTTTCTATAAAAGGCTTAGACACACGTTCAATCAATCACAAAATGCACAATCAAGTCTAGATCTAGGGTCACCTAGGTCAACTAGACTACTCCTAACTGTTCCAAAGGGTAAATTGTGAAGACCTCAAACCGTCTCTTCACCGCCAATTGTGGCCAGGTAAACACAAGTAGAGAAAGGATGGATCCGCTCACGAATCACCTTGAAACGGGCCTTTTAAAGTTACCTTTCCCTACTTGTCTAGCCTAGGCACCACAAAGTCAGGTTAGGATCAACGATCGATGCCTACAACTATTCCTTTGTCCTATTGAGCGCGAAGTCCTTAGGGCTGAGTCTAATCTTTTTTTAGTTAACTTGATGGTCAATGCAATATGCTTTATGTGATTTTTGGGGTCCTGGGAAGGGTGATGAAATCCCCACCCAATCTGGATTGGTGTTCAAGCCCCTTAAAGTCAATTTAAATATGCAAAACAGTAAACACAATCACTTGCAAACAATTTTTTTAGCACGGCGCAAAGAATCCTGCACAAGATCAATTATTGGAGAAGGGAGAGATGTTTTTGGCGCAAAGAATCCTGCAGGAAATTTTTACGGAGGAGATATTGGGGTTGCAGAGAAGAAGAGGAAGCTTACAGTGGGATTTCGGGTTGCTGACGTCAGCAACCCGCGGCGGATCCGCGGCGGAAGCGCTAGGTTGGCGGCGGAAATGCGGTTGCTTAAGCGGTTCAAGCCTCCAAATTTCTTCTGCTCCTCTGTTGTTGTAATCCTCTGTTGTTCAGATCTTCAGTTTTCTGTTTCACTCTCTGGATTTTTCCAAATCCGAACTCGTTCGTCGATCCTGCAAAATTCCAACGAAACACCCTTCAAACAAAAACAAGATGATAAAAAATTTATATATTTTTTTAAATTTTTCAGTTTTTTTATGAGTTTTATGATTTTATATTAACCCGAAATTGCAAAAAGAAAATACTACGCCATCCCCGGCAACGACGCCATTTGATTTAAAGAGATTTAGTAATCAAAGAATTATTAACCGCAATCAAGAACGGCGTCGCTTGGTAGCTAGCCGGTGAATACGGGTCGGTCCACAGGGATTTTGTGTATTCTCAATTTGTTCTAACGAGTTAATTCCAAACGGTGTTGGTTGATTATCACTAAAAACTAAGTTGATCTAGACTAGGATTAAAATCTTGTTAGGGTTAGGTTTAGGTTAAGTTTGGAAAGTCAATATTCCTCACCGCTTTCTATGCCCTAATTAAGATCTATTAGGTGTTATGGTAATAATTAATAAAGTGGATTAGTACCATCGGGAAGAAACGATGTTTCTTCCTCTAAGTTTTTGTCCTTCCTTTCTTAATTCTTACCCTAATCTCCATGGAAAACATGCACAACCGGTCTTTTAAACTACGGTATCACCGCTACCTCGTGGGATAGGGTGCCGTAGGGAGCGGTGTGTGTATGTATGCATGGAGTCTTATAAAAATATGTGATGGGCAAGAAAGGGGTGAGAGATTTTCATCTCTCAAACCTTTCCTATTCCTAACCATAACAAGTGAGGAACTACTCACTCATTAGGGAATTAATAAATATATTCTAAACTAATTAACTAGGGCAGATAATAAAATCTATATTAGGGCAGATAATAAAAGTTATACTAGGGTAGAAAGAAATTAGCTAGAGCATGGAAATAAAAAAAACTACTTACTTTATTTGATGCTCTCTTCATACATTACAGAAATTTACAGTTCTGAATTTTGATAAATGAAATGAGGCACAAGAAGAGGCATACCTTAAAAAGAGGTTTAGGGTTTCTATTTATAGATCATAGAAACCCTAGGGTTATATTCGATTCATATTTGCATTTATAAATATACCCTAAAGAAGAATAGTCAACGCACCGCTGCACCGACACGAAATTGCACTGACACGGGCTCCTTATGGTCGCGGAACCACGGCCAAAACCTATGTTTGGCTGCGGTTCCACGGCCAAACAGAGGGATCGTGAGCTGAAATCTTCATGGCATCTTCTGGTGGTATTTTTCTTCTTGTTTCTTCACTTGGTTTCTCAGGTTGTCTTCTAGTTTTCTTCCAGATTTCTACAGTGCTTAATGTCGTGGACTTTTACCCTTTGCTTCGTGTCGAAGTCTTGAACCTTGCGCTGCCTTTGTACTTTGTGAACTTGTTTATTGATTTTCGTTTATTCTCCAAACTGTAGGCTTGATCAAGATTCTTCCATTTGTTGGTCGTAGTCTCACTTTTGTATCGTCTTTTCATCTTTTTCACTATTTTTATTCCGAGAACCTGTAACTTGCAATTATGTAGCAGACATGGATCAAATCACCTATTTATTTGTAAAATGAATAAGAATGGGGAATATAATAATGCAAAATTAAGATATGAACAGAAGCGTGAAAAATACGGGTGGATAATTTCTGAGTCGGAGATAATAGAGTTTCTTGTTAGAAAAGCTAATTGGAGAATAAAAGTCAATAGGCCGAATTGATGGGATTTTGTGGGTAGTATCCGCTGAAAACCCTCAGAAGACAACACTCCTCCTACTAAGGACACCTAGAGTTTTAATGACTTGTTGCACGAGCTCAGTGCAATCGCGTTTCCCTGCGAATGTAAGGCTAGGTCTTTTTCGAGAATAAAACTAGTTTTGCTCGAGGACGAGCAAAAGATAAGTTTGGGGGTATTTGTTCATATCATAATTTTGCATTATTATATTCCCCATTCTTATTCATTTTACAAATAAACAGGTGCTTTTGATCCATGTCTGCTACATAGTTGCAGGTTACAGGTTCTCGGAATACAAACAGTGAAAATGATGAAAAGATGATACAAAAGTGAGACTACGACCGACAAATGGAAGAATCTTGATCATGCCTACAGTTTGAGGGACAATGAAGATCAATGAATTAGTTCACAAAGTATAACGGCAGCGCAAGGTTCAAGACTTCGACACGAAGCAAACGGTAAAAGTCCACGACACTTATGCAGTGAGGAAATCTGGAAGAAAACTAGAAGACAATCTGAGAAACCAAGTAAAGAGACAAGAAGCCAAATTCAACCAGAAGAAGACCAGAAAGATTCAGCCCAAGATCCTACAATATGGCCGCGGAACCGCGGCCAAACATGCCTTCTGGCCGCGGATCTGTGGCCATATAGAGCACGTGTCGGTGCAATTTTGTGACGGCGGCGGCGGTGAGTTGACTAGTCTTCTTAGGGTAAAATTATAAATGCAGATGTGTATCGGATGTAATCCTAGGGTTTCTATGATTTATAAATAGAAACCCTAAATCTCTTTTTGAGGTATGCCTCTTTTCATTGATCAAAATTCAGAAATCCATTGTAATGTTTTGAGAGTATCAAATAAAGTAAGTAGATTTTTTCATTGCCCTAGTTCTTAAATTCCTTTCTGCCTCAGTATAGATTTTATTATCTGCCCTAGTTAATTAGTTTAGCACTTTTATTAATCTGCCATAGTTTAGATAGTTAGTCTTTTTAAATTGAAAACTCATAAAAAATGTCTTTTATCAATCCCCTAATGAGTGAGTAGTTCCTCACTTGTTAGGTTTAGGAATAGGAAAGGTTTGAGAGATGAAAATCTCTTACCCCTTTCTTGCCCATCACATATTAATTCATAAGACTCAATGCATACATACACACACCGCTCCCTACGGCACCCTACCCTACGAGATAACGGTGATACCGTAGTTTAAAAGACCGGTTGTGCATGTTTTCCATGGAGATTAGAGTAAGAATTAAGAAAGGACGGATAAGGACCTAGAGGAAGAAACATCGTTTCTTTCCGATCGTCCTAATCCTCTTTATTAATTATTACCATAACACCTAAATAGATCTAAGTTAGGGCATTGAAAGCGGTGAGGAATATTAACTTTCCAAACTAAACCTAAACCTAACCCTAACCCTAGCAAGATTTTAATCCTAGTCTAAATCAACTTAGTTTTTAGTGATAATCAATCCAACACCGTTTGGAATTAACTCGTTAGAACAAATTGAGAATACACAAAATCCCTGTGGACCGATCCGTACTCACCGACTAGCTACCAAGCAACGCCGTTCTTGATTGCGGTAATTAATTCTTTGATCACAAAACAAAGCACAAATCAAGCACCCAGTACTTCCGCCATCTTGAACAAAAAGCGGCTTTGAGCCTTAAGGAGCGCGAGGAGACTTTAAGTGAATCTGCTCGTTTGCATGCCCAAGTTGATGCAAACGCTGCACAGCTGAAAGTCATCTTTGAAAGCCTTCTACGATGTATTTCTGACGGGCTAACGCTGAGGCAGAAAATCGACCTCATTGAATGAGATGCACAAGTTCGTGAGGTGGCTCAGCGGGTCATTGACGAGCAACTTTCATCTTATTTGCAGCAACGAGCTCAGGTTGAAGCAGAGTTGGCCGTGGCGGCCGACCATGAAAAGGGGCTGAGGGAAGTGCGTGATGTTAGTGATATGTATGCCCTAGAGAACATTACAGTACATACGATGTATATTTTAGTGGATGCTTGGACATATATAGGGAGGACTTTCTTGCTCGACATGATAGTTTGCTATCTGGTTGCTCTTTATCTTAACATGTACTCTGATTGTCTCTATGTTACATATTGATAAAGCCCTTAGGATGAGTACTTGACTACCAGGACTATGATGTAGATCATACTAGTGGGAACAGAGTAGTCGCTAAGTACATCCTTCAAATGTTTCTAATCGTAGGTGTATCGAGACAGGGGATCGATATACCAGAGTAGACTAGCGTATAGCTTCTCGACCCATATAGATGGGCGATGGATGATCCCATATCCATTGGTGTTTGACATCAGAGACAGTATACGGGTGCTCAGTGGAGACTGGGTACACTGGACGGACTCACCGAAAACTCCCAGATGGTATTATACCTCACGTCAGATGGCAGTTCTCTGGTAATACTGGTACAGGTTAGTCTGTAGACCCGAGATCGTCATAGAGTCTTGTGTGATTCCTACTGTGCTTTGATTTCCACCTTACCACGTCTAAGAGGGCGTGCAAAACGGTGGCTTTTGGGTACATTCCCAAGTCACATGGAGGCAATGAGCGATAGGAGGGGTTTCGTCTCTCCCGGTATAAGGAGTTGATGTTGCGCAGTGTTCGATTGGCTATAACAGGAAGTCCTTAGCCAAGGCAGTTTCAGAGATATACTGGTAAGTGTTATCAGTAGTTTCTTGACCCGTTATGAGCCTCATATCGACACGACTTATCAAGTTACTGGGGTCTGATGTTTACCACCCCTAGACGAGATATGCGACATATCAGACAAAGAGACCGGACTGTACGGTAGTGTTACTGATTGGATTCGCAGGAGTGTGAGAAGGCTTTCTTGTTTATCTTCTGATCGCTCAATACCCGGGTGGCCGTTACATTTGGCAGGCCGCTTGCGGTTTGTAGGTGTTTGATATGATCATCACCTACTGCCGGCGTATTGACGAGTCTTTAGAGTCCTACACAGGGGTTTTCTAGCACAAGCGAAATGGAGTAGGAGCACATATGTGATATGTGCGAGACCGAGATTAATACGATATGAGATACCGTATTCTATTCTCACGATCCGTGACATTGATCGGTTGTATGCGATATAGCCGGGTTATCGGATCAAGTGTTGATTCGATAAGTTGTTACACATGATATTAGTCAGTTATAGCCGGATTATTAAATCAAGAGTTGATTTAATAATTTAATGTATAATTATATATTTGATATATTACATTACATTAAGTAGTATTAGCTCACTGAAAATTTATTTTCTCACTACATTGTAGACATTGTTTATATGTGATATATGCAAGTGTACATGTTTGTATCATGCTTGATGATGCATACAAGATGGGTGTATGAGACTTATACCATGATTAGGTTAAATTAGGGTTTTGTTTATGTCCAAAGAATAACAAAAGAGAAAGACTTACTCAAAGTTCTCAAGCTTTCATGAAGCTTGTGGAAACATTGACAAAGTCAACTCTTTTGTCATTCTTTAGGATATTTAGTTAACCCAACCCTTAACCTTATACCTTGGTCAATTCTCTTCATGAGTTAAGCATGATAGCTTAACTCACCCATGGTTACATTATTGAGGTAAAATAATTCATATGATGAATTATTCTTTCTTCTTCTTCATCATCAAGCTCCATGAAAAAGCTTTCTAGCTCTAATGGTGTTATGAGAAAAAGTGTGAGAAAATCAATTCTAAAGTGAGCCCACTTCCTACTTCATCATCCTCTACTACTTGCTATGTAGTATAGCGTGTTGTCTTCAAAAAGTTCTTGACCTAGTGAAGGAATAGCTTGAGTTAGTGTCTCGCCGATGTAGATCATCTTCGGCCTCGAAGTCTTCGATGCAAGCACGTTCGTTTCTTCAACGGAGCCTCTCTAGAGTCTAGAGTTTGCGATCGCAGCGAAGGGGATTACTACACGGAGCTATTGAAGTGAAGGACCGATCTACAAAGGTTGTATTCCTTGCTTTCTTTACTTATTGCAAAGTGTTTGCATATATCTTTCCGTATATTTCTAGTAGACAATCTATGTTAGGGTTATCTAAATCGGCAAAATTTTAATTTGGCATGGACGATACCTCCCGAAACCTTGTTGCCGTCTTGGGTAACCCTTCACGTGAGCGGTTAATTGGTCTATTGAAAACGCTTCTCAATAATTGTATTTGTACCATTTGTAATTTTGAATAAAATGTATCCATTTTTTTTATTCTTTCATAAGATATATTTTGTACCCAATTGAATTTATGAATAAAAGATACATTTCTTTTGCAATGTCTTGTATCATCTCTTGACTTTCTTCTTTTCTTTTTTATAAGCATGTCACTCTAGTAAGCATAGCCTGCAGATGATAGAGAGAGCATTCCGTCTTGAATTCTTCGAGAGGTAGTGATGGCTTAGAAAGCAGGTTCAGATCTGCTGCCTAAGACTTTTCGACTTCATGAGTCATGAGGGTCTCATAAAGACTTTTCTCCCTACGAGTCGAGAGGATCTCGTAGGTGTATTTTCTCCTTAGGAATCATGAGGATTCCTAAGTGTGTTTTCTCTTATAAGTCGTAAGGATCTTACAAGAGAGTTTTCTTCCTTACGGGTCGAGAGGACCTGTAAGTGATTGATGGTGTTGCCATTATCCGCACTTCACGGAGTCAGGAGTTGCTTTGGGCGTTTCCCACGGGGTCAAAATTGACTTTAACCGTGTTCCACGGGACCAGGATTTGCTCTGGACGCTTTCCACGGGGTCAGGATTGACATAGCCGTGTTCTGCAAGGACCAGGATCCGCTCTGGACGTTTCCTATGGGGTCAGGATTGACATAGGCCATGTTCCACGTGATCAGGAATTTTGCTCTGGATACTTCCCACGGGGCCTGATTGACTTAGCCTTGTTCTGCGAGGACCAGGCTCCGCTTTGGACGTTTCCCACGGGGTCAGGATTGACATAAGCCGCATTCCATGTGACCAGGAATTTGCTCTGGATGCTTCCCACGGGGTCATAGCCGTGTTCTGCAAGGACCGGGATCCGCTCTGGAAATTTCCCACGGGGTCAGGATTGACATAGGTCGTGTTCCACGTGACCAGGAATTTGCTCTGGATGCTTCCTGTGGGGTCATAGCTGTGTTCTGCGAGGACCAGGCTCCACTCTGGACGTTTCCCATGGGGTCAGGATTGACATAAACCGCATTCCACGTGACCAGGAATTTGCTCTGGATGCTTCCCACGGGTCATAGCCGTGTTCTGCGAAGACCAGGCTCCGCTCTGGACGTTTCCCACGGGATCAGGATTGACATAAGCCGCGTTCCACATGACCAGGAATTTGCTCTGGATGCTTCCCATGAGGTCATAGCCGTGTTCAGCGAGATCAGGCTCCGCTTTGGACGTTTCCCACGGGGTCAGGATTGACATAAGTCATATTCCATGTGATCAGGAATTTGCTCTGAATACTTCCCACAGGGTCATAGCCGTGTTCTGCGAGGACCAGGCTCCGCTCTGGACGTTTCCCATGGGGTCAGGATTGACATAGGCCGTGTTCCACGTGACTATGAATTTGCTCTGGATACTTCCCACGGGGTATGATTGATATAGCCGTGTTCTGCGAGGACCAGGATCCGCTCTGGACGTTTCCCACGGGGTCAGGATTAACATAAGCCGCGTTTCACGTGACCAGGAAGGGTTGACTTTATCCGCATTTCACGGAGTTGGGGTTTGACTCTCGGTCATCTGTGCACCGCCGAGTCATGGAACTGGGAGTTGCCGCGGTTCCGCTTTGCTTGATGTTGCGCCTGTTGTAATGAGACGCATGCTGAGATGATCTCCAGGCTGTCTGTGAACCAATGAGATTTGGCTTATTCTTCTGATGGAGCCTGGGGAGGGAAGGTGTGATTCCCTCTTTGTTTGCGCCCCTGGATTGTATACAGGGATTGATGTGATATCACCTGTAGGGCATAAATTTCATTTTTTAATTTCTTTCCGCGATGCTCTATCATTTCAGCTTTTATATCGCGAAGGTCACGATTACCCAATCATTTCAGCTATTTTTCGCAGTGCCCAATCATTTCGGCTATTTGTTTTACTTTTACTCGCTGCTTTTTATTGCGAGTTGCCCAATCATTTCGGCTATTTTTGTATGCATACATTTTTACTTGCTGATTTTGTTGCAAGTTGCCCCATCATTTTGGCTATTTCGTATGCATGTGTGGCACGCTGGCTTTTTTGCTGCAAGTTTGGAATTAGACACCGATTTCGGCATCAACACCGCTACAACTGGGATATTGCCAGGAGCGAATCATCATTTGCCTCTGTCGATGTCGAACAAAGGTGGCTTAGCGAACAGGGTTAAGATCCTGTCGACTAAGGCTTTTGACTTTATGGGCCGTAAGGGTCTCATAAAGGTATTTCTCCCTCCGAGTCGTGAGGATTTCGTAGGTGCGTTTTCTCCTTAGAAATCGTGAGGACTCCTAAGTGTATGGCTTCTCATAAGTCGTAAGGATCTTACAAGAGTATTTTCTCCTTCTAAGTCGAGAGGACTTACAAGGGCTGTTCACCGTGTAGACATATCCCTAGTCACGGATGGGACTTTGTTAGGGAAATGTTTATTCGCGCCCGTGGATTGTATACAAGGGTCAGCATTGAGCCACTTGTAGGACAGCATTAGAGGTTGTGGTGGCCGCTTAAGAACAGGTTCAGATCCCTGTAGCTTAAGACTTTTGAATCTTATGAGCCGTGAGGGTCTTATAAGAGGGTTCTCCTTACGAGTCGTGAGGATCTCGTAAATGTAATTTCTCCTTAGGAATCGTGGGGATCCCTAAGTGTGTTGCTCCCTTGTGAGTCGTCAGGATCTCACACAGGTGGTTTCTCCTTACAAGGTCGAGAGGACCTTGCAAGTGTCTTTTAACGAGGTTGCGCCCTTTCGGGTTTTCACAAAAACTCGCCGGTAGCCCTGTTGTTTTTACTCACGGAGCCCTTTCGGGTTTTCATCCGTTCCTATTTTGCTTATGGAATACCATTTTCTTTTTCTTTCTTTTTTTTATTCTTTCTTTTTTTTGTGTCAGCCTTGGGATGCTGCAGTCCACAGTAGTTTATCGACGTCTCGGTCAACAGCTAGTTTTAGGAAATAGAGGTCCATCGTTAGTTTAAGGACGTTTCGGTCCGGACCGGCTACTACTTATAGAGTTTGGGCTTAGAAAGATAGCGAGCGGACATAGTCATCGTCATCTATCGTTGATCTAAGCCGTGACTCATCAGGCGTGGTATTTCTTTAGGAAGCTAGCGTTTATTGGCCTGAAAGGTCTTTCACCATGCATGCCCATGAGTAGATAGGCTCCACCCTGGTAGACTTTGTCTATGATATACGGGCCTTCATAGTTCGGATCGAATTTCCCCCGCTTGGCGCGATTGGGGATCATAGGTCTTTTAACTACTAGCACGAGTTCGTCTTGGCGGAACGTTCTCGGCCTAGTTAATTTTTCATATGAGCGCGTCATCTTTGCTTTATAAGCCTCCAGACTCTGTTGCGCCATGAGCCGGTTTTCATCAAGGGCATCAAGCTCCTCAAGCCGAATGTGAGCATTCTCTTCATCTATTAGTTCGTAGTGAACCGCCACTCTTAGAGACGGTAACTCTATCTCAAGGGGTAGTACCGCTTCTATGCCGAATACCAATGCATACGGCGCTGTGTTTGTAGCTGTTTTGAACGTACTTCGATATGCCCAGAGAGCTTCATGTAGTCTCTCGTGCCAGTCCCTCTTATTTCAAGACACCATCTTTTTCATGATCTACGTCAAGGTCTTGTTGAAAGCCTCAGCTAGACCGTTAGCTCGAGGATTATAGACTGAAAAGTATCTCCAGTCTATATTATGTTATTGTTCGAAGCGGCTGATCTTGTGGGTTCTGTAGGCTGGCCCGTTATCGGAGATGATCCGTCGCGGAGTGCCAAACCAATAAATGACGTGTGTCTTGAAGAAATGGAAAATATTCTCCGTCTTCACCTCCCTCAGCGGCACTGCTTCTGCCCATTTGGAGAAATAATCAGTTGTCGCCAAAATGAATCGATGTCCTTGGGATGATGCTGGTTCGATGGGCCCGATTATGTCGGTTCCACACATTTCGAACGGCCAGCTAGCCACCGTTGGATGTAGTGGATTCGGATGCTGATGGATAAGGTCCCCGTGAATCTGGCACGAGTGGCATTGCTTCGCGTATTCGAGGCAGTCCTGGATCATCGTGGGCTAATAATAACCCATTCTTTTGATCTTCAGTTTCATCTTCGGCCCAGCTTGGTGAGAACCGCAGAGTCTGTCGTGAGTTTCTTGGACGACTCTCCTTACTTCTTCAGGTCCCAGGCATCTTAACCACAGGGAATCAAATGATCTCTTATATAGAGTATCATTGACGAAGGCGAAAGACAGGACTCGTTTCATAAGCTAATGTCTTAAGGACGCATCTTTAGGTGTTCGACGGGATTTGAAGTAGTTAATAAAGACTTCTCTCCAATCCTCAGCCTTTTCCTAGTCTTTTATTTGCATGTCCATTTGCTCAGTCGCTCCCTTTTCTTCGGACGACTCCGGAGATATTTCTGCCGGTGCAAGAACCCGACGGCACTGCACAATGATCCTCACGTCATCGAGGCTCTAGTCAGCCAGTTCTTTAGCGAGCTTGGCTAACACATTCGCCTTGCTATTTTCCGCACGCGGTATGCTTTCCAGGGCGAAGGAAGGAATTTGAGTCAGCAGTTGCTGTACTTTCTCGCCGTCTTGCACTAACTCTGGTTTGCACGTTTAATAGTCGCCGTTTACTTGACTAACGACCAGCTGGGAGTCTCCGTATATGAGGAGGCTTTCAATTCCCATATCGACGGCGATCTCGAGACCTGCTATCAAAGCTTCATACTCGGCTTCATTATTCGTCCTCGGCTCTGTTAAGGAGAAGGCAAAGCGCATTATCCCTCCTTGTATAGTCACGAAGATGAGGCCTACCCCAGATTTTATTATAGGGGTGCTTTGTTTGCGCTTCTTCATGGAAGATGCCCCATCAAAATAGAGTTCCCACTGGGTATCATCCTTTCTTCTCTCCTCATCGATCGTGTCAAACGCGTGCTCGTCTGGCAATTCGCAGTTCAAGGGAGATTCAGCAGGTATCGGATGCTCAGCGAGGAAGTCGGCAATGGCCCGGCCTTTCACTGTCTTAAGGGGTCGATAAGTTATCGAGAACTCCATCAAGAGCACGGCTCATTTAGCGAGTCGTCCCGTTAATATAGCCTTTGACATTAAATATTTGAGAGGATCCACCTTTGATATGAGATGGACCTCATGTGGCAACTTATAGTGTTTGAGCATCGTTACCGTGAAGATCAACACTAGGCAGTGTTTTTCGAGGGGGGGTAGTTTCTTTCTGCCCCCAGGAGAACTTGACTCAGATAGTAGAGAGCTCTTTCTTTCCCTTGATCATTCTCTTGTTCCCACAGTGCGCCTAAAGAACCTTCGAGGGCTGTCGTATACAGGACGAGAGGTTTTCCTTTAACGGGAGCGGCCAGCACTGGCGGATTTTGCAGGTATTGCTTGATTTCGTCCAGCGCGCTTTGGCATTTGTGATCCCAGACGAACGGGGTTCCCTTTTCATCAAGTGACTGTAGGGGCGGCACTTGCTGGAAAAATTGGCTATGAATCGCCGGATATATGCGAGCTTTCCTTGGAGAGATCGCAGCTGCTTGAGAGACTTTGGCGGGGCATCTCTATGATCGTCTTGATCTTCGACGGGTCTATCTCGATGCCTCGATTTCATACGATGAATCCTAGGAATTTTCCCGAGGAAACTCTGAATGCGCATTTGAGAGGGTTCATCTTCAAGTTATATTTCCGAAGGCGCTGAAACACGATTTTCAGATGTTCTAAATGTTCCTCGTATGATTTGCTTTTAACCACGAGGTCGTCGATATAGCATTCGGCGATTTCATGTATGAGGTCATCGAAATTTTCATCATGGCCCTCTGATAGGTGGCACCGGCGTTCTTTAGACCGAAAGGGATCACCTTGTAGCAGAATATACCCAAAGGGGTCTGGAAGGCGGTATGCTTTTGGTCCTCGGGATGCATCTTTATCTGATTGTAACCTGACGAGCCGTCCATGAAGGAGAAAACTTCATGAGTGGACGTATTGTCTATCATCAGCTCGGTAACTGGCACTGGGAAGTCGTCTTTTGGGCAAGCTTTGTTAAGATCCTGAAAGTCCACACATATGCGCACCGTCCCATTTTTCTTCATGACCGGGAAGATGTTGGCGATCCAATCAGGATATTGAACATCTTGGATGAAGCCGGAGTCAATTAGCATCTTGATCTCGGCGTTGATGCTCATCAAAAGTTCGAGCCTCATTCTTCTCGGTGCTTGTTTGATCGGCTTGATGTCCGAAGATATCGCCAATTTATGCACAGCAATCTCTGGATCTAGTCCTGGCATCTCGGAATAGTTCCATGCGAAGCAATCTTTATGCTGCATGAGCAAGTCCTTTAGCATAGCCACCCTTTCTTCAGACAATAGCTCACTAACGAATGTCGGCCGCGGGTCACTTGCCGTCCCCAAATCAACCTTTCTGAGGTTGTCTGCAGTAGTATGTATCCCATCTTCCAGCTCTTTTGGCGCCGGTGGAAACTCTGATATCATTTCGTCATCATTGTTTTTGGAGCACCAGGGGAGGTCATCCGTATTCTCGAGTTCTTCTTCTGACAACATTATCATATGACAAGTACGAGATCGCTTCCAAGACCGATTTTGATCTGGTTCTACTCTCACTGCAGGCTCGGCTTTTGGTTCATGCTTCTGTGGCGGAGTTACCCTCCAGCTGCTGGATAGAGCGAACCTACCTTGCTGATATTAGTCTTCTACCCAGTCTTTGAATGTGAAGCAGTTTTCGAGAGGATGTCCTATTGTTCGGTAATAGGAGCAATAATCTGGGTGACTAATTTCACCTGCTTGCTCGGGGTGCTTGGACTCCGGGAGGGTAATCATTTGATGTTTTATGGCAAGATCAAGTATATTCTGTGTTTTGTCCTGGGGAAAAGAGTATGCTCGACCCCTCTTCTTTATAAGAGACGAATCCGGATTGCTCGATTCCCGATCGCGTGGCTTCTTGGTCCCGCTTTGTCGCCGTCGAACGCCTTTCCCGCTTTTGGGTTTATTTCTGCCTCCGCGTCGGGCCTTTTGTGTGACGGGTTGACGAGGAAGAGCATTTTCATTTTTCGCAGCCTGCTGAAGAAGGCGTTGCGTTTTGGCTTTCTCGTAGATGGTCATTTCGCGATTATCGTCGTCTCGAACCTTTTGACCCACTTCCCTTATAAGCTTGTCCATTTGTTCTTCGAACGACGGGCTTGGCATTTTCACGACGGGGGCTCGTTTTGGTTCAGGGTTAGCATCTTCCCACAGAGCATCTCCTTCTTCGTCGAAGTCATGTATGACGTAGCAGTCATGGAATGTCTCCCGTCTCATGGGTCGAACATATCCAAGCCCGATCGTTTCAATTCTCCCATTGGGCAACTTTCGTTGAGTTCCGGGAGCATTCCAGATCCTGTTATAGAACTGTGCTTATCGAGCAGTTTGCTTAAGGGGTACACCTTGGCGTCTCAAGAGTCTCTTTAGTCCGTCCGTGTAATATCTGGGCAAACGGATAGGCTGGAGCCTGTCAAGTGTAGAATCCGTGCCATGCCAGATTTCTTTCTCCACTTTGGTTTTCCCGGATTGGTAGAATACGATCGTCTTTTCACCCTTTCACTTGCGTGGGACATAGAATGTCTGCAGTTCTTGGACACTATAAGTTTCAAGTGCATCGAGCTCTTTGTAATTCTCTCACGGAACCATGGCGATTTGCAATCTTCGATCATCATCAGCAAAGGCTTAAATTGATGGCCGAGCAGAAAATACGGCGTTGACTTCATCTTCCGAGTCACTGCCGAAGATCAAAATAGGGGTGGACGGTCCTGGCTTGTTGCATTGTGGAGGCCCTGAATAAATTATCTCTTCTTCTTCCTCGGTATCACTCCCGAAGATCGGAATAGTGGTGATAGCTTTGTTCTTTGGTTTGTGACATCTTTCCGTGTCCTCGAAATCCGGTATGAAGTATTTTGTATCTTCGTACTTTCGGACTTCATTCATAGAGAATGGGTTCAACTCCCCCGTCACAGTGTACTCGAGACCATCTTTGAAATACTTCATACACTGATGTTGTGTAGAAGGGATGATGTTGTACTCGTGTAACCAAGGTCGGCCGAGCAAAGCGTTATAGCAGGTCTTAGCGTCAATGACGTGGAACTTGATGTCCGTGACGAGCAGCCCAAAGTGTAGTGTCAATATTATAGACCTAAGTGTCTGTGATGACTGGGAGTCAAACCCGGAAATGGTGATTTTATCACGAGCGAGGTGCTGAACGCTCATGCAGATTTCCTTCAACACTCTCACATTGAGGAAATTGACAGAGGACCCATTGTCAACCAGGATTTTTCCTATCTTGATGTCATGACAGTATCCGGAGACATATAGGGGACGGTTATGTACACACGTCCCGTGGAGAAGATCTTCATCGCCGAAGGTGATATCGGCTATGTGCATTTCTGCCAACTCGTCCTTCATATTTTCTTCGGCGAGGAAAGCTTGGAATTGTTCAGGCTCTTGTAACGCCTTGATCAGCGAATCTCTTGCCTCTTTCGATAGCATAAGGGTGTCGAGAATACTGAGCTGCGAGGGTATCTTCCTCAGGTGTGCAAGAACGTTGTAATCCACCTTACTTTTCTTAGGCGGGTCCTTGGCTGCTAGCTCTTCGACGACTCGATCATCAAAGGCGATATCCTCAGGGACTTTTTCTTTCCCCTTATCCTTTTTGTTCGAGTCATTATTTGTAGGTCCGAGATTCTTTTCAGGTAATGTGCGATTGCGCAGCTGAATGTTCTCGCAGCTCTTCGGTTCTTCCTCTTTTCCCGAGGTGGATTCTTTGAAGAGAGGGCCAAGAGCTATTTCTTCATCAGAATCGCTCCCAAAGGTGAGAACTTGAGATCCCCCATAGTCAACCATATGGCAGTTGCCGGCAGTTCTTTTGCGCTCCTCGGTCGTATTTCTTTGCTCCCGACGAGTTTTGTGTTCCATCCGCTTGAAATGTTGTCGGTGGGCAACATATCTCTGCCACCATCTTTTAAAAGCGTTGCACTCTTCGGTGGGGTGCGCAATCTTTCGATGATATAAGCAGTAGATAGGATGTATATCCACTTCACCAGGAGTGTTTCATTCAGAGGGTGGCAGCTTCATTTCCATCGATATGGCTTTGGCAAACCTCTTCCTTGTCTTGAACCTTCTTTTATTTGCGGCGGATGTATTTTGATATGGCGGGAGTGTTTCAACCCTTTCATCCAGTCGCCGGCGTTTGGCCTTTTCAAATATGACCATCACGCGCTCCCGATCAGCTTTCCTTTTCGAAAGAGTTTCATTTAGGAATGCATCAATCATTTCGTCTGATGGTCCTGAAAATTCAGGGTTAGGATCTGCCCCCATTTTCTCTACGTAAGGAGTTTCTTCATCGTTTATTGACGAGTGAGAGATCACATGGCAACTTGCCACGTAATCTTCAGATTCATCCGACGAGTCTTCTGCATTGTCGTCATCTCCATCCTCAAGGACGTGGTTGAGAAATTCTTGGAGTGTGACTGGGGTCCGCGCCTTCTGGTTATATTCTTCCAGCGCGTCAATCTTGTAGGGTTCCTAGGCACTCTCAATAGGTCTCATAAGGCATCAACCATGCCACTTTCAAAAATTACAAGTGCCGAGCAACCCTAATACGGATCGTTAACTAGATTTTAGGCGAAACAAAGAAACTAGTTAACTACTTAACTAAAAGAACGGAAATACATGTTGGAGATAGTGCCCTCAGAGTCAATTATTGGATCACAGGTACGTGATTGCAATGATTGAGGGAGGACCTATCTCGGTACGACAGTCTTACTCGAGATGATAGTATGCTATCTGGTTTACCTTTATCATCGTGTATTGCTTTAGGTGACCTGACAGGTCGCTATTGCACGTTGATAGAGCCCCTAGGATTCTTGCTTGACTGCCGGCAGTATGAGGGCGATCATATAAGTGAGAGCTGGAGTCTATAAGCACATCCTTAAAAGGTCCCTAGTCGTGGGAGTTTCGAGACAGGGCATCGATTCTCCAGAGTAGACTAGTGTATACAGTCGAGACCCCGATGAGGGGCGGTGGACGGTCTCACAGGCCACTGGTGTTAGTTGGTTCACCTAAGATGTATACAGGTGCTCATTGGGTTATGAGTACACCGGACAGGACTCGCCGGGAACATGCTAGTTGGTCTTATACCTGACGTCAGATAGCAGTTCCCAGGTGACATGTATACAGGTTAGTTCATCGACCTGGGGATCGTCATTTGTCTCGTGTGAGTTCCCACTGTGCTTTGATTACTACCCTACCACGGCTCAAAGGAGTCGTGCAAACAGGTTTTAGTTGGGTACAGTCCCGAGCCACATGGAGGCAGTGAGCGGATCTTCGGGGGTTCGTCTCTCCCGGTATTGGGGGTGAGGTCGCGCTGTGTCTAGGAGAGCCATTACACGAAGTCCTTGGCCAAGGCAGGAGATTTACTGGTAGGTATTCCAGTAGTATCTCAGGGTGTTCTGGGCTACACTCCGACACGACTTGTACCGCTTTTGGGGGTCTGACTTTTACCCACCCCCTAGGCCCGACATGCGATGCTCATAGACGAACGGACGGGACTGTATGGATATTGTCACTGACAGGCTCAGTAGGGTGTCAGGATGAGTTCGCTCATCGACGTCCCTTTTAGTCAATAGCTGGTGGCCCGTTACGTATTGGCTTATACCTCTGACGTGCTAGTGGTTAAATCCACAGCCATAGTATTGACGAGTCTTTAGAGTCCACCACACTTTCAGTTACTCAGCTTTCGGGCGAAACGCTGTAGAGGCCGTATGGAGATATGGCAGGGTCCGATCAGATACGTGCGGTATTGCACGGATCAGGATCGGACGGTTTGTACTAGTGGCCGTATGGATATATGGCAGGGTTCGATCAGATTCGTGCGGTATTGCACGGATCAGGATCGGACGGATATTACTAGCCGGCTTTGGTTTAAGCCGAATCCTAGTTTAGTACAGTGTAGATTTTGTCTCTTTGCATTTGTATCCGGACGGAATACAGATGCGGGTGTGTATGCACAGTAATGGGGTTTTCCTGTAATTTATTACGGGACCAGTTTTCTGGAGTTGCCAGTTTGCATTCCGTTCCGGCCGGTTTTTCTTTGTTCTTTCCCGGCCGGACTTTTCCGATGGAGGGGGTAATTTGCAGTTTTGCAAATTACTTTTGTGGAGGGATTTTCTTGCATATGTTTTCATTATAATATGACCATCATCATCACTTGCTTTTTCATGATGGTTTTTGCATTAAATGATATTAGAAGGGGTATGGGTTTTAAGTATGGTGTATGTTTGGATATGGTCACTCTCCACCTTTTCCTACACTCACCTTCCTTCTTACATTTGTTCTATTCCCTCCACCATTTTCCTTGGATGATGGCCGGCCACATTTGAAAGAGGAAGAGAGAAATTTCCATTTGGTTGTAGCACAAAATTTCATCATCTCATTCTTCTAGTTTTGGGAAAAATAAAAGCACCATTTTTCCATAACCTTATTCCTCCATCAAGGCAACTACAAACCCCAAATGAGACAAGCATCATCTACACTACATTCTACAGCATATCTTGGGCACGTCGACTAGCCAGCTTCGTGCCCGAGTTGCCTCGGTATTGAGGTGGGAGCCCGTAAAAGATGCAGGCGATGTGGTGCCCTTCCGGCGAGGAGGCGACGACCGGAGGATCCGCGGGAGATCGGGACGACGACGAGAAGACCGGAGGACTCGGATCACTCGGTATCTCTCTTCCCTATCTTGTCACTTTGCTAGAACTAGTTTAATGGCCCGATCCGGGGTTTAGTGCGCGGTGGTGCCGGTTTGCAAAGTACGCAAAATTAAAGTTTATCACCGTTTCCGCATTTGGCCGTCGGATTGACGACCGGGGCGCCGCCGTGCACTTACAATACAACCTTTGTAGATCCGGTCCTCCACCTCCATAGCTCCATGATGAAGTCTCCTCGCTGTCCAAATAGAATCCCGGGCTCTAGCGTCGGCTTCATCGGAGAAATGGGCGGGCTAGGTCGTCGACTACGATGCCGAAGATGATCTACGTCGAGGCATCACAAGATCAAGCTCCCACTTCACCAAGTCATGAAACTTATGAAGATAACACCCTATACTACTTGGCAAGAGGTAGAGAATGAGGAAATAGGTGGTGGGTTCACTTTAGAATTGGATTTCTCACTTGATTTCACTAGTTGCCATTGATGGTAGCTAGGTTTTCTTCATGTTGAAGATGAAGAAGAAGAAGAAAAAGATATATGATAAGTATTAATCCATTTAGAAAATAAATGAAATACTTATCATATACTAACCTTAGTTGAGTGTAGAGAATAGACCATGGTTACTTAGAATGGTTAGGGTTAAGCATGAAGACAAAATGGTTACAAAGTCAAAGCTTCATGAAGCTTCAACTAGAAACAAAGAAAGCCACCATTCTCTTCATAATCTTTTCCAAATAAATAAATAAATAAATGATTAAGAAAAAGAAAACCCTAACCATTACATAATCATGGTTTAATCTTTAGACAAAACACAAGTTAGCATGTATCATCAAACATGATACAATCTTGTGCACAAAAATATATCACATATACAATGTGCACATTTCAAGTGAGAAAATCCATTTAAAGTGAACCAATACTAGTTAATGCAAAGTAATATATCAAATATACAGTTATACATTAAATCATTAAATCAACACTTGATTTAACGATCCGGTCATATCGCATATAACCGACTAGTATCCTATGTATCGGCTTACCGAATCAATCCTTGATTCGATAACTAGGTTATATCGCATACAACCTTTCGATACATTCATCGCGAGGATAGAATACGGTATCACATACACGCATTATTCTCGGTCCCGCACATATCTCATATGCGCTCCTATTTCGTTTCGCTTGAGCCAGGAAACCTCTGTGTAGGACTCTTAAGACTCGTCAATACGCCGGCAGCAGGTGATGATCATATCAAACACCCACAAGCCGCAAGCGGTCTGCTAAACGTAACGGCCACCCGGGTATTGAGCGATCAGAAGATCGACGAGCAAGCCCGCTCACACTCCTGTGAATCCAACCAGTAACACTTACCGTACAGTCCGGTCTGATCGTCTGATATGTCGCATATCTCGCCTAGGGGTGGTAAACGTCAGACCCCAATAGCTCGATAAGTCATGTCGATATGAGGTCTATAACAGTTTGAGAAACTACTGGTAACACTTACCAGTAAATCTCAGCAACCCTGGCCAGGGATTTCCGGTTATAACCAATCGAACACAGCGCAACATCAACCCCCTATACCGGGAGAGACGAATCCCCTCCTATCGCTCATTGCCTCCATGTGATTCGGGACTGTACCCAAAAACCACCGTTTTGCACGCCCTCTTGGACGTGGTAAGATGGAAATCAAAGCACAGTGGGAACCACACAAGACTCTATGACGATCTCGGGTCTACAGACTAACCTGTACCAGTGTCACCAGAGAACTGCCATCTGACGTAAGGTATAATACCATCTGGGAGTTCTCGGCGAGTCCGTCCAGTGTACCCAGTCTCCACTGAGCACCCGTATAACATCTCTGATGTCAAACACCAATGGATATGGGATCATCCATCGCCCATCTGTATGGGTCGAGAAGGTATACGCTAGTCTACTCTGGTATATCGATGCCCCGTCTCGATATACCCACGACTATGGACCTTGAAGGATGTACTTATGGACTACCCTGTCCCCACTAGTATGATCCGCATCATAGTCCAGGTAGTCAAGTACACATCCTAAGGGCTTTACCAACATGTAACAGAGAGACAATCAATGTACACGTTAAGGTAAAGAGTAACCAGATAGCATACTATCATGTCAAGCAAGAAAGTCCTCCCTATATATGTCCCAGCATCCACTACAATATACATCCAATGTACAGTAATGGCCTCTAGGGCATACATATAACTAACAATCTCCCACTTGCACTAGGGCCATCTGATAGCAGTGGTTGCAGTATCTCATACTCAACCATCCCATTAAAAAGTCTCTCTCTGGGAAAAGGCCTTCGTGAGTGGATCTGCCGTGTTGTCCTCTGAGTCTACTCTCCTAACCTCGATCCCCTGGAGATCAACCATCTCCATGATCAGGTAATACTGCCTTAGAATATGTCTGGATCACTGATGGGACCGGGGTTCCCGGGCCAAGGCTACACTTCCATTGTCACACAATGGTAGGAACCTAGTTCATCTCATGAACCAATATACACCCAAACAGCCTCTTTGGTAGCATCTTAAGTAGCGATGTATCCAGCCTTTATCGTCTAGTTTGTCACGGTATCTAGTTTGGAACTCTTCCAACATACCGTCCCTCGATAGAGGGTAAAGACAATGCCTGTGACTGACATTCAGTCGTCTTTATCACCCTGGAACACTTTCAGTGATTCTCCCCAGGATCTTTTGATACCATCTCACTACAACTAGTGAGAATCCTTACATCCAATTAGATCTATCTCATAGATCCAAAACCCAGGATTTAGCAGGTATCACTTTGATCCTTTGTGGAGAATCATTGTGATAGGCGGAGATTGATCGAGCGTAGCATAGGAAACTCTTTCCCTATCAAGAGTATGTCATCCACGTACTCTACAAGGATCATCACCATACTCCCTACTACCTTTTTGTATATACAAGGTTCATCTACCATTTTGATGATGTCAAACTCTTTGACTAATTCATCAAAACAGATGTTCCAACTCCGCGATGCCTGCTTTATCCTATAAAGCATCTTGCACACGTTTCCGCTGCTCCCACTGTCTACGAGGCCCTCTGGCTGTGTACTTATAGACACTCTCTTCTAAAACATCATTTAGAAAAGCAGTCATGGCACCCAACCGCCAGATATCGTAGTCATGGTACGTAGCCGTGGCAAGTAGGATCTGGATGGACTTAAGTATAGCTACTTGAAAAGGTTTCATCATTATCCACGCCTGGTTGATGACGAAAACCTTCAACAAGTCTAGCTTTGAAAGTCTCAACTTTTCCATCTACACCAAGTAATCTTCTCAAGATATACTTGCTCCTGATGGGGATTTAACCCTTCAGATATAGCAACCAAAGTCCATACTTTGTCGGTGTACATGGATTCCATCTCAGATTGCTAAGCATCCAGCCATTCTTACAGAGTCCCACTCCTGATGGCCAGCTCGAAACTAGTTGGGTCATCGTCTTATGATGCAATCCTCGCTCCCACTGTCATAGAGAAACCGAAATATCTCTCAGGTGGGTGAGGAACCCTACTAGATCGGCGGAGAGGCCGAGGTTCGTTGGTAACTATTGAATCCTTTGGTTCTTTCAAATCATCAGCTGCAGTTTGTATAGCTGGAACATTTCCAGTTCTCCATAACTGACCTTGCCTCGAGCTTGTCCGGATTTTGCTTTTAGACATAGGCCGGACAACCCCAAATCTTAACTAACTTAAGATATGGGCTCTTCCCTTTCCATATCACATATGAAGCGGTAGGCATAGATTTGATTTGAACCCTTTTCAATAGGTATGCAGCTTCTCAAATGCATATCTCCCAAAAGGAAAATAGGTAACTCAGTAGTACTCATCATAGAGCACACCTTATCATATAGGGTGTGATTGCTCCGCCCCGATATACCATCGTGCTATGGTGTATACGGAGGAGTAATGCTGAGAGAGAATCTCATTCTCCTTTAGAATAATCCAGGATTTCCGTGCTCAAGTATTCTCCTCCTTGATCTCATCATAGGACATAATACTTTTACCCGTATTTGGTTCTCTACTTCTAACTTATATTCTGTGAATATCTCAAAAGGTTCGGACTTGTGTTTCAACAGGAACATATGTCTGAATCTAAAGAGATCATCAGAGAATGTAATGAAGTACAAAGAACCGGTCTTGGTATGTGTAGACAGGGGACCTTTATACATCAACATGTATCATCCCAAAAGTTCACTAACTCTTTCTCTGTTTCTAGTAAACGGAGCTATGGTCATCTTATCTCTGTGACATGACTGGCAAGTTTCACAAGATGTAAATTCAAACTGATTTAAATATGCATCTAAAATGTAACTTAGCTAGTCGGGTCGCATTGATATGACCTAGTCTACAATACCTCAAGAAGGATTCGTTCATTTCTGAACTCTTCCTCTTGTGTGTGTTCCGTATACTAAAGAACTGTAGTTTGATTTAGAACATCAACGCTTTTAGATAACGTGCCTGAACCGATCAACTTTTGATATAGGAAATGTTCAAAACATTATCCAACAATACAAAATTTTACCGTTTCTTTACTAATAAAGAGACAGATATGATTTTGTATATCAGGTTCGGTATCTAATAATATTCGTTCAGAATCAATGTATTGGTAATACAGGGTGACAGTGACCAACAGACTTGGCTGCAACACTTGCCCCGTTTTCTGCCTCATGAAACTTATCACCCGTTCTCAGTTCTCTACCTTTCTATAGCCCTATGTAACAGATTATATATCTGGGATCCTGATCTGGTATCAAATACCCAGGACGCAGAGGATACTGAGAAACAGTTCTTTGTAATGAACACACCCGAAGATGATGCATCAGCATGCACTCTCTTCGTTTGGGCGGCACGGGAAATCTGGTATTCCCCAATTTCCTGCTCTGTCTTATAACAATTATAAGTTAGAGCGGGACCAACGTTCCCCAGCTCAGTATAACAAGCGGGTTCGGTCAATAATCCGTATTATTATCTTGATTAAGGCGTGATATGGTCGCTACCTGGAGAGAGAGGGAAGAAAACACTCAGCGTATGCTCTAGCAAGAATAGATTGGTTATTATTTTATCTAATCAGGATGGCTCCCACTGCTTTTTATCAAATCTTCCTTCAAACCCTAAAAGGAAAGACTAGCCGGGATTAATTACACACTACAAGTTCGCCAATCTTTCAGCCAGGCCAGTGTCGGTACTTTGAGGGAGGTCCCCCGTGCTTTCGCACGAACCTAATTAATGTAAACCTCGTTTTCCCAGAGGCGTAACCTCGTTAACACCTTTCTAGACACCTACTTGATCGGCTAATTGTAATGTATAAAACTCTCCCAGGAGTAACTCTTACTCGCAGCGGGTATCGGGATCCAACTATCTCATAGAAGGTATGCAATCTCATTGCAAATTTCAACACTTGAAATTCCCGACAATATTTTGCCCCTAGCGTCCAATGACCTTGACGCAGGCCAACAAACCATAGTGCGCTAGTCAAGTTCAACCCGTCATTTCCTGATTGAATTAAACCCACCCGCACGACCCTTGACGCAGGCCAACAAAGTCGCACAACTACCCTAATCCAATCTGCATCATATGCATAAGCAGATAAATACTAGTTAGCTACCGCACACTACGCCTTGACGCAGGCCAACAAACGTAGCACGAATACTAACTATTACCTATCTGAAATGACGGAGGGCTACGACAGGTTTTTCTGAAAACCTATTGCGTAATGAACTTGATATCGTTGTAGAATCAAATGATTTTAAAATGGAGTGCTTTTGAGGCTTTTCCAGTTTTGCTAAAGGAGTCACTCCCGGTGAAGGGATCGTCGGTCCTTTCCTCGTCGAATGAGGTGCGGGATATATCACATATATCACTGTGCAGAGCAAAAACTCTTAAAAGCAATCAAAAGACAAACCGAGTGTGTAGCATCTGCCAGTTATTGCTAAAGGAGTCACTCCCGGTAAAGGGATCTCGGTCCTTTCCTCATCGAATAAGGTGCAGGATATATCATATATACCTCTGTGCAAAGCAAGAACTGTAGCTACCTGTTTTATTTTGAAATTCGATTCTACAACATCTTAGGTTCTTTCATTAATCACATTAATGAAGTCCCATCATTTAAGTACCTAAACATCACAGATAAATACGACGTACACTTATGTCATCCGCATTCGCCTCGATGTCCCCTCGTGCACCGTTAGGTTAGGTAACTAACGACAGAGCGGGGCAGGGCTAGCGCGGGTGTAAAACATAAGTAACGTCTATATAATATATCATATATACTATATACTGTATCTATCACAGAACATCACATGATCACATCACAGATATCGCAGCAGAAGAAACATATGAAATATTGGATATACTAGGACGTCCGTGTTTTCAATACGAGCCAGTATAAAACACGGATTCCACGGTCGCGATGAATAGCCAAACCCACACCCCTAGACCCCTACGAGAGCGGCAAGCAACCCTACCAATTCTAGAGTTAGGAGACCCGGACTCGACTCCTCGAGTTGGTCTCCCACTGGACTCCAGAACCCGGTTACTTGTGCCCTCCTCCTTGGGTCTATCCTAGTGCGGAAAAGTAAATAATATACAAAAGGTGACATCTTCCGCAACCTGGAAGTGCCCCAATAAAAGAATATTACATACAAGTTTTTACATGAATGAAAATGAAAAACACTCATCTCACATAAAAAAACCCCGGCTATTCAAACACGACGATCCAATATAACATATCCAGCAACACATAACATCACATGTCATCAACGTAAGTAAATATGTCCATCCCAATTGTCGTTGACATATAGCAACGAAACCGGAGATATCACATATTACACTTACGGTCACAGAAAATAAAGTGTAAAACTACAACAGTTGGAATCCGCAACCACCTCAGACATCGCATGCCTGACCAAATGAATTCTTTAGACATCGCATGCCTAACAATTATAAACCCCGTATTTTAGTCTCAAAATCGAAAACACTTTTCAATGTCAAGTCGGGCAATTCAACAAGATTCCCGACATCCTGATCGAATACTCGTCGCAAACTTCAGTAGGCGGCCGCACCCCCGATGCTTCCGACGAAGTGCACCAAGGCGGAACACCGCTGCCGCGAGCACCCGGACGGATGCTTTTGGCGACGGGGTTCTCCTACAGTCACTTGGTCGGGGCTATGGAGTGAGGCTGTCTATTAAGTTTACTCGGCGAGTATCCGAGTACGCTACGTGATTGCGGCGGACTTTTGATCACATCAAAATTCCGTGGCAACCGATCAAGTGAGACTAAACTGCTATGTTTATAACATTCATTCAGTTATCTCATAACTTATTGTGAATTCCAATTATTGTATCCCATTCCAGATAAATAGAAAATGTTAAACTTTCCGATCGAACAGTCGAACACCCAAGTTTTCCCAAAACAGATCAACACATGAAACAAGTTCAAAGACATTCACTTCGTGCCTCAGTACCAACGGTCCAGCCGTAGAAGGGTCAAGCCAACGCCTCACATGTGGCACGCCGTACTGCCCCAAACCCGAAGGTTCAAAGGGCAGTTCAAGACGGTCACATAATCGAGTTGAGGTTTGTTGTCTTCTAGAGGGACCATCGCGTTACTTGCACTAGTTAGAACGTCGTTAAACTACGGAAAAGTCCAACACTTGGAAATTTTCCGGCAGGGGAAAAGTTGGGTATTTATATCCGGTCGAACTTTTTAACATATTCAAAAATTATCCGGAATCCACATAGACAAAATCTGATACTCCGATCGAGTCATCAAATCCCCAAAACAACCCCAGAAAATTCAACTCTTGAATAAATATTAAAAATTCATAGAAAATCCAGCACCAGAAAAGAGGAATTACTGTGCAAAAACGGGAAGCTGACGTCATCAATTGGCCGCGGAACCGCCGCAGAAGCTAGGCTTCTGCCGCGGTTCCGCCGCAGTTTGGACTGTTCACGAGTAAAATTTTGCACCGTGATTCTTATATTTGCCTGCTGAATTTTTTAAGCATTTTTAATCTAGAAAAAACCCA
This sequence comes from Agapanthus africanus, assembly GCA_030015575.1. Taxonomy (NCBI): domain Eukaryota; kingdom Viridiplantae; phylum Streptophyta; class Magnoliopsida; order Asparagales; family Amaryllidaceae; genus Agapanthus; species Agapanthus africanus. Next base: position 636,618,970 of record CM057343.1, read on the forward strand.
GTTTTTAGAAAAAGTCCAGAGAGCAATCTCGGGTTAGGGTTTCGGGTCGATCGGGTTTCAAACTCCATCTACGCATCGCCTATGGCTCTAGCTAGGCTCTGATACCACTGTAGGGTTCCTAGGCACTCTCAATAGGTCTCACAAGGCATCAACCATGCCACTTTCAAAAATTATAAGTGCCGAGCAACCCTAATACGGATCGTTAACTAGATTTTAGGAGAAACAAAGAAACTAGTTAACTACTTAACTAAAAGAACGGAAATACAACCTTTGTAGATCTGGTCCTCCACCTCCATAGCTCCATGATGAAGTCTCCTCGCTGTCCAAATAGAATCCCGGGCTCTAGCATCGGCTTCATCGGAGAAATGGGCGGGCTAGGTCGTCGACTACGATGCCGAAGATGATCTAGGTCGAGGAATCACAAGATCAAGCTCCCACTTCACCAAGTCATGAAACTTGTGAAGATAACACCCTATACTACTTGGCAAGAGGTAGAGGATGAAGAAATAGGAGGTGGGTTCACTTTAGAATTGGATTTCTCACTTGATTTCACTAGTTGCCATTGATGGTAGCTAGGTTTTCTTCATGTTGAAGATGAAGAAGAAGAAGAAAAAGATATATGATAAGTATTAATCCATTTAGAAAATAAATGAAATACTTATCATATACTAACCTTAGTTGAGTGTAGAGAATAGACCATGGTTACTTAGAATGGTTAGGGTTAAGCATGAAGACAAAATGGTTACAAAGTCAAAGCTTCATGAAGCTTCAACTAGAAACAAAGAAAGCCACCATTCTCTTCATAATCTTTTCCAAATAAATAAATAAATAAATGATTAAGAAAAAGAAAACCTTAACCATTACATAATCATGGTTTAATCTTTACACAAAACACAAGTTAGCATGTATCATCAAACATGATACAATCTTGTGCACAAAAATATATCACATATACAATGTGCACATTTCAAGTGAGAAAATCCATTTAAAGTGAACCAATACTAGTTAATGCAAAGTAATATATCAAATATACAGTTATACATTAAATCATTAAATCAACACTTGATTTAACGGTCCGGTCATATCGCATATAACCGACTAGTATCCTATGTATCGGCTTACCGAATCAATCCTTGATTCGATAACTAGGTTATATCGCATACAACCTTTCGATACATTCATCGCGAGGATAGAATACGGTATCACATACACGCATTATTCTCGGTCCCGCACATATCTCATATGCGCTCCTATTTCGTTTCGCTTGAGCCAGGAAACCTCTGTGTAGGACTCTTAAGACTCGTCAATACGCCGGCAGCAGGTGATGATCATATCAAACACCCACAAGCCGCAAGCGGTCTGCTAAACGTAACGGCCACCCGGGTATTGAGCGATCAGAAGATCGACGAGCAAGCCCGCTCACACTCCTGTGAATCCAACCAGTAACACTTACCGTACAGTCCGGTCTGATCGTCTGATATGTCGCATATCTCGTCTAGGGGTGGTAAACGTCAGACCCCAATAGCTCGATAAGTCGTGTCGATATGAGGTCTATAACAGTTTTAGAAACTACTGGTAATGCTTACCAGTAAATCTCAGCAACCCTGGCCAGGGATTTCCGGTTATAGCCAATCGAACACAGCGCAACATCAACCCCCTATACCGGGAGAGACGAATCCCCTCCTATCGCTCATTGCCTCCATGTGATTCAGGACTGTACCCAAAAACCACCGTTTTGCACACGCCCTCTTGGACGTGGTAAGATGGAAATCAAAGCATAGTGGGAACCACACAAGACTCTATGACGATCTCGGGTCTACAGACTAACCTGTACCAGTGTCACCAGAGAACTGCCATCTGACGTAAGGTATAATACCATCTGGGAGTTCTCGGCGAGTCCGTCCAGTGTACCCAGTCTCCACTGAGCACCCGTATAACATCTCTGATGTCAAACACCAATGGATATGGGATCATCCATCGCCCATCTGTATGGGTCGAGAAGGTATACGCTAGTCTACTCTGGTATATCGATGCCCCGTCTCGATATACCCACGACTAGGGACCTTGAAGGATGTACTTATGGACTACCCTGTCCCCACTAGTATGATCCGCATCATAGTCCAGGTAGTCAAGTACACATCCTAAGGGCTTTACCAACATGTAACAGAGAGACAATCAATGTACACGTTAAGGTAAAGAGTAACCAGATAGCATACTATCATGTCGAGTAAGAAAGTCCTCCCTATATATGTCCCAGCATCCACTACAATATACATCCAATGTACAGTAATGGCCTCTAGGGCATACATATAACTAACAAATCTATTTTTGCAGGTCCGTGCGCTTGTCACCAGGCTTCACGGGCTTTTTGGTCTTCTTCTTCTTCTTCGAAGACTTTAACAGCTGAATGTGAACGCTTTGACTATCACCACCAATTTTTGGAGGCGGGCGCGGCTTCAACATTCCCTCAATAATCTCGAGTTCTAGTGGATTCTTCCACCTGATTTCCGGGCATGTGTGGAGATCCTTCAGCATCCTTTTTGTTTTGGTTGAAAGAGCGATCTCCTACGGAGCATCTTCTACGAAAGAACATGATGCCCCCGGTGTGTCCGTCTTCTTGGGAGCATGTGGCTATGGTGGGTTCACCTTCCAATTCTCGGACAAGGCAAATTTGCCCTGTTGGTATTGATCTTCGATCCAGCCTTTAAAAACGAAACAATCTTCAATTGGATGGCTTACCGTTTGATGGTAGGGGCAATAATTGGGACTATTAGCCTCGCCGGGTTGCAACGGTCATTTTGGATTCGGCAGATTGATGAGCCTGTTGCGCACCGCTAGCTTGAATAATCTTTTCGTCTTGTCCCAGGGAAATGAATAAGGGAGGTTCATTTTCTCATTATAGAATTGCCGCCCCTCGTCTAGGCGATCGGTTAGTTTTGGGCCACTGGACTGCTGTTGAGTATTCGCAACGAATGTCGCCTTCCCTTTACCCTTTTCATTTCGCAGCTCTGGCTTTGGAGGAGACAGTCTATGACCTATCTGGTCCATTTGGGCCAGTTTGTCGATCAAGACCTGGAACGTGGTCGGCTTGAAGAACATCATGAATTGGGAAATAGTTGCCTGAGGGTCCAGAGTGCCCACGAACATGCCCACTGCCGGCGCTTCCTCGATGCGCTGCTCACTTTTTGACCATAAATTTCGCCATCGTATTGCGTATTGTACCCAAGTTTCGCCTGGCTTCACCCTGGCGTTGCTCAATGCCGTTATTGGGGTGCGTTCACTGGCACTCGCGAAACGCTGGGTGAATAGTAGCTCCATCTCTGCAAAAGTCTTGAAAGAGTCGTTTGGAAGTTCAGAATACTACTCGAATGCCATCTCCGACAAGCTACCAACAAACTGGCGGAGCAGAAGTTTATCGTCACCCCCGGTGTTGCCGCATAAGGCTCTGAATTGAGCAACATGCTGATGTGGATTCCCCGTCCCTTTATATACATGAAATTTACGGATCGTATATCCCGGCGGGTACCTTATTTGGTCATACCAGCATGGATAAGGTCGTCCAGTCTTAACGATCTGTCCAGCCGCTTCGTTTGCCTGGTGAGCTCGTATTTGCTGAGCGATGTAGTCATCCAAGGCGGCCTGGGAGATGGTCTCCTCTTTGGCTGTTGAAAGAGCCTGAGGAGGGTTCGATGTCTCCCCTCTGTCGTCTTCAATGATGATCGGGGGGTCTTCAGCTGTAGGTTCCGGCTGTAACATTATCCCAGCCATGTCTTGGAACAAAAGAGCCATTCGTTTTATATTTGCTGCCTGCTCCGCGACCTCTTTTTCTTTCCTCTCGAGCATTCTTCGAAGGAATTCAGTATCAGTTTCCTGTTCCCGACGTTACTCCGAGGTCTCTGGATTTTCTTTTGGCCTAGTGAGTGCGGCCATTGCAGTCAGCATCTCCTGAAGTTTCTGCTGCTGTTGTTTCTAAGCCTTCGTTATCGATCGGTTAAGCGGTCGATGACCTGTAGAAGCACGGCTTTCTTCTTTTCCGGAAGCCATATAAACGGTGTGTATTACCATGCCCCCAGACTTGGGGCGTTTAGATTCGAGGTCCTTGCGGTTTGCCGCATTCACGGGGGATTTCTCTGGCCTCCTTCTCTTGTGAGCAGTTGAAGTCGAGGGGGCCGTTGCAGCAGGCACCCAGACGGATGGTGTCTTCTGTGGTACTACAAGATAGCTCTTTTCTTGCTGAGCTTTAAGCTTCTTTGGCCGGCGAGAGTGTTCCCCTCCGAAAATCGGAGACGCGGCCGCACGAGTCCGTCTTACTTGAATTTTGGGGCAGATACTAATTGGTGCTATCCGTCCACCTCTCCGAAGATGCCAAGTTGATTTATGACACCATGTATCGAAGCTTTAAACGGATGCGGCCGATGTAGCAGACTTCGTCAGATTCCCCCTCGTTTGAGGGGTTTTTGATTATGGGGACGCTCTTCCCTGCAGGCGCAAGCCCTGCAGTTAATTATGCTACCGCATCGCGGTAACCACTTTCTCCTTCTCCAGATGGTCGCTTCGTGTCATGGGTGTTTGTTTTGTTTTTGGTTGCCCGTGGATTGTATACGGAGACTAATTTATGTTGTTGCCCGTAGGGCGTGGATAAGTCCAAATCCGTATTTTCTTAGATTTGGGTTTGGGGTTGGGTTTAAGGATGCTTTAGTCTCATTTGAGACTAAGATCAACTTAAAGCTTTGTTAAGGATACGTTAGTCTAATTTTAGACTAAGATCAATTTAACAGTTTGTTAAGGATATGTTAGTCTAATTTTAGACTAAGATCTACTTAACAGGATCATTTAGATCCAACAAAAGAGCATTTGAACTCTATTATTTAGTTTAGGGACATTGCGGTCGATTACCAGCTTAAGGACATGGTGGTATAATATTAGTTTAAGGACATCTCGGTCCATTGTTAGTTTAAGGACATCTCGGTCCAGCGTTAAGGACATCATAGTCCGTGAGTTTAAAGACATCACAGTCAAGGTTAAGGACATCATAGTCCGTAAGTTTAAAGACATCACAGTCAAGGTTAAGGACATCATAGTTGGCGAGTTTAAAGACCTCACAGTCAAGGTTAAGGACATCATAGTCTGTGAGTTTAAACACCACACAGTCAAGGTTAATGACATCATAGTCCGTGGGTTTTAAAGGACCCCACAGTCCATAGAATGTTTGGTTGTCGGGACCCGTCGCCTCTCTGAAGACGTTGAAAGATTACAACGACAAATATCAGAGGAGTAAAGAGATGTACCCTCGAACCGATATGATTTGGTTGAAAGATCTGTAGTCCAATTTGGGGTTAGGATCTGTTAAAATATTTATGAGCAGATGGGCTCAATTAATATAAATTGAGGACTTATGGCCAATATTGGGCTAAGTCCAATCAGGTTAAAATGTTTAACATTTTATTTTGGGTTGTTGAGCCTTTATTTGGGCTTGGCCCTTTTAACAATGCTGAGTATTGATTTATATCTTGACAATGTTTTTATCTTTTATTGAATGCAGAGCATTCATCAGAGCTCTGGGCTTATTAAAGAACAATTTATGTTCTGTCAGCACAACACGTGGCGCGCTAGGCGCTTTGCGCCAGTCAAAGAGCGCAGTGCGCTTCTGCCACGTGGCACAAATGTAAAGGACACGTGTCACACTTGGCGCTAGGCGCTAGATGATGAGCGCATGATGCCAGTTTATGAGCACTGAGCGCTAATCCATGAGCGCTTTGCGCTTTCAGTTTAGTGGCGTACACGTGAGTGACACGTGGTGCGCTTGGCGCTGAGCGCCACCCATGAGCGCAGTGCGCTATTTCAGAAGCGCAAAGCGCAAGTTGTTAATTGGCGCATACGTGATTGATACGTGGCGTATTTGGCGCTGAGCGCCGGTCCAGAGAGCGCAGAAACGCAGTTCAAGAGCGCAAGGCACATTTCAAGAGCGCAAAGCGCATCTGATCAATTTTATGATCTGGAAAACAAATTTATGTTCTTTTAAAAGAGACTTTGTCTCAAGATCTAAGAACAACAGTTCTTATTTTTGCAGGAGATATTCCCAATCTCTTATGTTGATGAAAGGCTTTGCCTTTTTAGATCCATGATCTGTGAGAAAAATTATGTTCTTCTTTTATTTTATGATGAGATTTTTTGATCTCTTTGTGAAAGACTTTTTGTCTTGTAGATCTATGATCTGTTTAAAGAAATGAATTCTTCTTTTTATGAGATGATTTCATCTCTGTGTTCAACATCCTTCATTCTTACCTTGAAGAAATATGTTTTTGCAAGAGCTTGCTCTTTATCTTTGAGTTTCTCAAAGTTTATGGGGGGGTTCTCTCTACAAGACTTGAAGTCTTGGGGCCTTTATATAGGGCAAGTTGATTTGTTGAATCAGTTAAAGAGATCTTTCTCTGATTGATTTGGGGATGTTTCTCCACCATTGGATCTTTGATCCTAGGCCTTCTGTTTTACATAAGGCAATTTTCTTATTTTTAACAAGATTGGAAAATCTTTCCATAACAGAATTTAATTCTGATTAATTAATGATTTATCATTATTATTAGATCTTTGATCTAACGATGGGGAGTTTTCTTAATTCCAGCGCTAGCACACCCGTGCTTTGCACGTGGTGCGCTGCTTAGAGCGCAGTGCACCTAGGGCTAGCGCACCTGTATCTTACACATGGTGCGCTGCTCGAAGCGCAGCATACCCTGCGCTAGTGCACCCATGTTTGACATGTGGTGCGCTGCTTAGAGCGCAACGCACCTAGCGCTAGCGCACACATGGTGCGCTGCTTAGGGCGTAACGCACTTAGCACTGCATATGAAGCGTTACTTCAATTTGAAATTTAAATTTCAAACAGGGCTTTGCTCTGATTGGGGAAAATAAATGCCCCCCACCGGTGCACTCACGTGGCCCACATGTGGGTGCAGCGGTGGCAGCATCTGCATTCTTGGATCAACTCAGAAGTTGAAAAGGCATTTCAATGTCTATAAATAGGACCTTTGGTCCTTTAGATGATTATGTTCATCTTCTTCTTGTTTTTCTGAGAATTTTTATTCTCCCATAAAGTATAGCTCTTCATTTAAGAAATTTTCAATAGTCAAAGCTCTGTCAAAATTTAGGTAAAGATTAAATCTTTTAATAATCTAGGGTTTTATCCGTTAACAGAGCCTTACTCTTCATAGATCTTTGATCTAAAGAAAACCCTTTTAGGGTTTCATTAACAGAGCTTTTGCTCTTTTCAAATCATGAAGAACTCTTAAGAGTTTGTTCATGGATCTTGAAGATCTTAGAATTTTAATTCATATATAAAAAATTGATTTCAATTTTTCTGATGGGCTTTTCCATCATCTTTACAGAGCCAGGCTCTTGAGGAATTTTTATTCCCTCATGATCAGAGTTTGAGAAGTGTCACTCTGTCACAGGGCACTGCTCTCAAAGGGAGATTTACCTCCTCCGCCCGAGAGATCTCTCATTTAATAAGAATTTTCTTGAGGATTTCCTCATTTAATCAATAGTCTCATCAAATGATGAGGCTGTTTCATTAATTGATGAATTGTCATCTAGATTTTGTGGGTCCCCTTTCCACTGCATTGCAGTGTGGTACAAATTCTAAAGTACCAAGTGTCAGAATTTAAATTAAATTATAGCACTGACAGTTGACTACTGTCCCTTTTCACGCAAGCGACATGTCTTTCGACACTTCTTTTCCGTTCATCCGCTCAGAAGGCGGATTTCTTGAAGCGCCCGTAGACCGAAAGGTTCCTGCGCTGATCAAAGACCATGGCCCAGAATACAAGAATCTTCACCTATTGGGTAGATGGTATGATCAAATTATCAGAGGCCGCCGGAGCTTTTCTTGTGCGACACCCTCGGAGCCTATCTCTGCAATCCCTTATGCAGATGCACCCCCGATCAATATACGGTAGAGGAGGTAAATTGGACTTCAGAAGGTCTCCTTCGACCTTCTATTTCCGCAGTACCCGTGCAGCCGCCGGTGGCTTTGGACACCCTAGGGCGGCGCATATGTCAGGACGAGTCGCACCCTTGGGGATAGCCCTACAACATCGGACTAACTCCCCGTCATCCGTCCGGATACTTGCAGTGGGCCCGATATATCTTATCGGCAAAGAAATCGCAGCTGCTGAAGCTTGGCTTATACCCTGTGATCTACGCTTCCTTGTTCCAGTATTCTGCACCTCCCACATGGTGGATCAAGGAGTTTTTAGAGCAGTGGAACATTCCGACCCATACCTTCCTCTTATTGGACAGAGAGGTTTCCATTTCCTTAGAGGAATTTGCCGTGGTTTCTGGTTTACCAGTTAGGGGGGAGCACTATGAGGAGCTGCTTCCTCCGGATGAGTATGTTTTTGCCACCAAATCAGCGGTAATGGGTCTTATCCCAGAGAACGCCATTTAGCACCAGTTCCCAAGTCTGATAAAGGTGTTGAACATGTATGAGAGCCTCTTTCTTGAATCCGGAGGCCGGGGGGTCAGCTTTGCGGACTTCATTGCCCGTTTTCTTCACCCAGAAATTCTGTCGCGACAAGGTGAAAAGTTTGCTAAACTTGATGATCCTTTCGGCTTTGGCTTGGACCGTCGGCCAATATTGGAAGCCGATCAAAAGGATTTCTTTCTTCCCGACGTCGCGATCGTCCCCCTATCAGAAATCGCCGCTCCGGGCATTGATGAGGAAGCGTTCTTTCTCGGGTTTCTCAGTTTATGGTTAAGCTGGTTCGCGCTTCCTATGCACCCTCGTTACATGAGGCCTTCTGTCTTCTACCCCGCGCATCGCATGGTTGCCGGAATACAAGTGGCCATCGGGATCACCGGGTTAACCCACCTATATCACGGCCTCAGCTTAGCAGCAGATACCACTGAACCAGGGGTGCATCCTGCCAACTTCCCAATACATTACTTCACTTCATGGATAGAGCTGCACGTGCATGGGGTCTTCGGTATCCACAAAAGACCTTCTTTTTACGACAGATGCAGGTTCCCTCGGATAATGCGGCTGGTTGACGCCTCCATCGTGAGTCCGTCACCGCGGGAAGCCAGGGGCTTGCTCCTTCATCCGCGCACGGTTGGAGATGGTATGTCTTTTACCGACAAAGTCTTGACCGTCGGCCAGGAAACCTCAAAAGCGGTGCTACCATTGCAAGATATGTTTAAAGATGGGGCCTCTGTGTTGAAAGCTCTGGGGATTCTTCATCTGTACTCCATTAGGCCGGGCTTTCTCGTATTCAGGCAAAATGATGCAGCGTTATTCATGAGATATAACCTGCATCATTTTGCCCAGCAGCTGAGTTACAATCAGGGCATCCCACTTGAAGCTTTCTTGGCAGAACCTGCTTCTACCGAAGAGGGAATGCGGAGCGCGCTGCATCATTTCAAGCGCTTGAACACAGGGTCCAACTTCTTTATCAGCGAACCGAGCTATGTCCCAAAGGCCCTTAATGTGTACGTAGCATGGTACCAGCATTCAATGGGCGCCGTCATCAGGGAAGAGAAGCGACTGCTGCTCGATCGCAAAGGTGCACCCCCTGTTGGCGATCGAAACGTCCCCCTGAAGCGACAGACCATTGTCCCACCTCCGCTAAGAGAAGCTGCTGTGATCGAAGTCCAGCACGACAGGCCCAAGCTACCGATACCCCAGGCTCCTATAGAAACGGTGATTGTACCTTCCCCCGATTCTGGCGTGGGTTCAGATATCGGGACTCGTCTCCCCAAGGTGCCCGCTAAACGTAAACTTGTACTTACGGCGACCGGAGCTTGCTCGCAGAAGAGGAAGAAGAAGTCGATCCTCTCTGCCGACGTTGTATTTGGTCAGGAGCCTCATGCTCCGTATAATGAGGGCTTGGGCGAATATGGGACCAACGAGGGTCTATTCGTAGCGCCGGACGATACCGACCTCGAGGCTGCTATTGCAGCTTCTGTGCGATCAGCAAGCCACAAAGCGGGACTGGCCATCCTAGCGCAATCAAGTAAATATCAGCCGTACCTTTCGTCATTGCATTATATTTTTATTATCATGTTTTGACTGACACTTTTCCTTCTTTAACAGGCATTTCCACTGAAGAGGCTCTCGCGGCTTCCCTTAGAACTTTCGAGGAGGAGGAGAGGATTCGCGCCTCGCTAGGTGTTGGTATATCTCGGCTCATTGCGTCTTCATTATCATTTCTTATGGACAATCTGACCCCTTCCTTATCTTATCGCAGGGACTACAATGCCAATCCCGCAATGTGATGCGGAGATGCTTCCAGGGCCAGCCATCGAAGTCCCGGCCTCCTCAGCACTGCCGAAAGAGGCCTTACTCAAACAACCGATGACGGATGCCATAACGGCTCCAGAGGTAACCCTTGGCATGGACGATGATGTCCTATTGATGGAGGCTTCTAGAAGATCCGCTCTCACGGCCCGAGCGGAAAGAAAGCGTAGAATGCGCCCGGCAAGGGAGCGTAGTGCCGCCTTGGCCGCGGGTGCAGGTTCGAGTGCTGCTACCCCTGCCCCTACTACTTCAGAGGATATTTCGGCTGCCTTGTCCACCGCCCATAGACAAGCAGCACGTGCTGCTCGGGAAGCAATCGGAAAACCGACTCAAGATAACGTGACTATGGGTTCTTTTGTCAAAGTTTTAATTTTCAGGTTCTCATATATCCTATCTTGCTGGGCCGAGTCTTGCCGAGGAGGCGGTGGGTGTCATGGCGGCAACCATCGAGCCTGAGGTAGCGGTAGGTGAGACAGCTACAATCGCCGAGTCCGAGGTGGCGGCAGGTGACACAGCCACAATCGCTGAGCCCGAGGTAGCCGCTCCTTCTCAAGAGTCGGGCACTGCTCCAATCGTCATTCTTTCCGCCTGTGGTTCTCTGCCATCTCCTGGCGTCGCGAGCGTTACGACGGCTCTCGTAGAGTCAGGGGATGAGGCGACGGGAGGCGAGACCATTTTGTTGGAAGAGGGTGAGGCAGTTGCTGCATCCAGTGATGCCCTTGTCGCGGTCTCAACCAGTGACTTACCAGGTAAATTTCAGGTTATTGCTTTCTATTTTATTCTGCAATCCCTTTTCGACCTTTTCTGACAGTACTTTTGTTTCGAATGCAGCTGCGGTGGGCGTTGAGGTTGTGCCACCCGAGGAAGCGCCATCAGTTGCCGCTTTGACGGTGACCGCCCCATTGCCTTCTATCATACACTCTCAAATGCTGGAAGGTGCGGATTTGCAACACATCAGTCTCATTGCAGGTAGTATATTTCATGTACTGACATTGTATTACTACATCCTTACAGGAGTCCTTTTTGATCACCTGTATCAGGTGCTACACCTACACTTCTTTTTCCAGTCAGAGATTACCTCATCTAGTGGCGCTGGTGAGTACAGCCTTCAGCTAATATCTTTTCTTTTACGAGCAGCCAAATCATTTCTAATTCTTCTTTGTTTTGATTGCAGCACTACAGATCGAAGGAGGAGACGAAAGAACAGTTGCACCACTGGTACTCCCGGCCTTACCACCTGCTGCAGCCGGTATAGTAAACTCCATTATTCATGAACTTCCTTTATTTCTTGAACCGTTATCTGACTGTGGTTTGCTTTGTAGCTATGACACCGAATTCAGCTCTGTTTGAGTCTCAAGTCATAATCCCCGCAGGCCCCTTCTCTCGACGCCCCTCCTCCAAAGGTGCTGTGAATAGCCTGAGCACGTTGACCGATCATCTCGAGGAGCTTGATGCGGAAACTCCTGTCCTTGCTGTAGATTTCGCTGCTGAGGTTAATCCCATGCTGGCGAGCTCGTACACTTTCATAGTGAGGGCGTCGTTGAGTCTTGGGTTAATCAGTGCAGGAAAATCTCGGCCTGTCTGCATGAGCTCGACTTTAGACGTCCTGCCTCCGAGATCTTGGCTGTGAACTCCCAGCGGGCTGCATGGGTGGAGGAGAGCACTCCTTACTTCCGCCATCTTGAACAGGAAGTGGCCCTAAAGCGTAAGGAGTGCGAAGAGGTTTCAAGAGAATCTGCTCGATTGCATGCTCAAGTTGATGCAAACGCTGCACAGTTGAAAGTTATCTTCGAAAGCCTTCTACGATGTATTTCCGACGGGCTAACGCTGAGGCAGAAGCTCGACCTCATCGAGCGAGATGCACAAAACGTAGGGCAGCTCAGCGGGTCATAGATGAGTAACTTTCATCTTATTTGCAGCAACGGGCTCAGGTTGAAGCGGAGTTGGCAGCGGCAGCTAACCAAGACAAGGGGCTGAAGGAAGTACGCGAGCGGCTGATTGATCTATTGAAAGTGCTTCCCTCTCAATAATTGTTTTTGTACCATTTGTGATTTTGAATAAAATTTATCCATTTTTTATTCTTTCATAAGATGTATTTTGTACCCAATTGAATTTATGAATAAAAGATACATTTCTTTCGTAATGTCTTGTGTCATTTCTTTGCTTTCTTCTTTTCTTTGTTATCAGCATGTCACTTTAGTAAGCATAACCTGCAGATAATGTGAGCATTCCGTTTTGAATTCTTTGAGAGGTGATGATGGCTTAGAAAGCAGGTTCAGATTTGCTGTCTAAGACTTTTCAACTTCATGAGCCGTGAGGGTCTTATAAAGACTTTTCTCCCTACGAGTCGAGAGGATCTCATAGGTGTATTTTCTCCTTAGGAATCGTGAGGAATCCAAAGTGCGTTTTCTCTTGTAAGTCGTAAGGATCTCACAAGAGAATTTTCTTCCTTACAAGTCGAGAAGACTCGTAAGTGATTGATGAGTTAACCCACTCCTGAGTCAAAGCATTGCTTCAACAGGGAGGTCGAGGGTTGACTTTGCTTTGTCTGTTGATCTATCAAATGGCGTCGTTGTAGTATAGTGGTGAGTATTCCCGCCTGTCACGCGGGTGACCCGGGTTCGATCCCCGGCAACGGCGCCATTTGATTAGAATGATTTAGCATGCTTGCGCTTTCTAAAAGATAGATCAAAAATATTTGTAACCGCAATCAAGAACGGCGTCGCATGAAGCTAGCCGGTGAGTACGGGTCGGTCCACAGGGATTTTGTGAATTTCCGATTCGTTCTTACGAGTTAATTCCGAAGGGTGTTCGGTTGATTATTAAATCTAAAAATCTAATTATTCTACCTAGGGCAATTAATTGAAAGTTATAACTAGGGCAGATAAATAAAATCTATACTAGGGCAGGAAAATAAATTTAATCTAGGGCAGGAATTGAAATTATCTAGGGAAAGAAAATAAATAGATCTACTTACTTTACAGATGGATCTCTCCAACCATTTACGCAGGGTTGTCAGATCTGAATAGATGAGTTGAAAAGAAACACCGATGCTCTCCAAAAGAGTTCTGGAATTTTTATTAAAAGAAGGCATGAAGTTTACAATGATTAGAGTTCATATTTATAAAGAATAGGAACCCTAGGTTACATTTGATTCGCACATCTGCTATTACAAAAATACCCCTAAGAAAAGACCTAGTCAACAATACGCGCACAGCCAAAAAACTCCGTGCCGACACGGGCACTACATGGCCGCGGTTCCGCGGCCAAAGGCATGCTTTGGCCGCGGTTCCGCGGCCAAAGTATGTTCTTGATGCATGAAACTTTCTGTACTGCTTCTTGTGGTCTTTTTCTTCTTGTTTATATGGTTCTTTTATTCATTTAGCTTCTACATCTTCTCCAGATTTTCCAGTGAACATTGTTGTGGACTTCTAACCATGTCTTTGTGTCGACGTCTTGAACCTTACTTTGTGAACTATTTCTTACGTAGGCTTGATCAAGTGTATTCTGTTTGTTGGTCAAAAGTCCATATTTTCATCGTCTTTACATCATTTTCACTGTTTTCCGTCCAAGAACCTGTAACCAGTAACATGTAGCAGACATGCGTCAAAAGTACCTGTTTATTTATAAAACGAATAAGAATGGGGAATATAATAATGCAATATTCTGGTGTGAACATCTGTGCACCGCCGAGTCATGGAACTGGGAACTTTGTCACGGCTCCGCTTTGCTGACGTCGTATATTCCTGCAGAGACACTGATTTCTCTGCGGGTCAGCGCGAATCGAGATGTTCTCGTCAAGGATGCTGATTTCCCCGAATCGAGGTATTTGCCAAGGACACTGATTTCCTCGGAGTTGAGACGAATCGTGGTATTCCTGCAAAGACACTAATTTCTCTGCAGGTCGACACGAATTGAGATGCTCTCGTCAAGGACGCTGATTTCCCTGAATCGAGGAGGTTGCTAAGGACGCTGATTTCCTCGAGGATGAGACGAATCAAGAGATTCCTGCAAAGACACTGATTTTCTCGCGGATCGACGCGAATCGAGATGCTCTCGTCAAGGACGCTGATTTCCCTGAATCGAGGTTTTTGCCAAGGACGCTGATTTCTTCGGAGTTGAGATGAATCGAGGTATTCCTGCAAAGACACTAATTTCTCTTGGGGTCAACGCGAATCGAGATGCTCTCATCAAGGACGCTGATTTCCTTAAATCGAGGAGGTTGCCAAGGACACTGATTTCCCTGGGGTTGAGACAAATCGAGGTATTCCTGCAAAGACACCGATTTCCTTGGTGGTCGACGCGAATTGAGATGCTCTCGTCAAGGACGCTGATTTCCCTGAATCGAGGAGGTTGCCAAGGACACTGATTTCCCTGGGGTTGAGATGAATCGAGGTATTCCTGCAAAGATACTAATTTCTCTGCGGGTCGACACGAATCGAGATGCTCTCGTCAAGGACGCTAATTTCCCTGAATAGAGGAGGTTGCCAAGGACACTGATTTTCTCGGGGTTGAGACGAATCGAGGTATTCCTTCAAAGACACCGATTTCCTTGCAGGTCAACGTGAATCGAGATGCTCTCGTCAAGGACGCTGATTTCCATGAATCGAGGAGGTTGCCAAGGACACTGATATCCTTGGGGTTGAAACGAATCGAGATATTCCTGCAAAGACGTTGATTTCTCTGCAAGTCGACGCGAATCGAAATGTTCTCGCCAAGGACGCTGATTTCCTGAATCGAGGTTTTTGCCAAGGACGCTGATTTCCCTGGGTTTGAGACGAATCGAGATATTCCTGTAAAGACACTGATTTCTCTGCGGGTCGACGCGAATCAGGATGTTCTTGCCAAGGACGTTGATTTCCCTGAATCGAGGTTTTTGCCAAGGACGCTGATTTCTCTGGGTTTGAGACGAATCGAGGTATTCCTGCAAAGACACTGATTTCTCTGCGGGTCGACGCGAATCGGGATGTTCTTGTCAAGGACGCTGATTTCCCTGAATCGAGGTTTTTGCCAAGGACGCTGATTTCCCTGGGTTTGAGACGAATCGAGGTATTCCTGCAAAGAAACTGATTTCTCTGCGGGTCGACGTGAATCAGGATGCTCTTGTCAAGGACGCTGATTTCCCTAAATCGAGGAGGTTGCAAAGGACACTGATTTCCCTGGGGTTGATTAACTTGTTTTTCTTTTTGCGGTGTTTAGGTTGACGTGCTCCGCCTCCTGCGGTGTACTCCACTTTCTGCGGTGTCAGGATTAATGTATTTCCGAGACGGGGTCATTAGATGACGTATTTCCGAGACGAAGGCCATTGGCCGACGTATTTCCGCTTTCTATGGTGTCGGGTTGACTCTAGGTTTTCTGTGAACCGTAGAGTCTTGGAACCGGGAACTTTGCCATGGCTCCGATTGGTGATGTCATTTCTGTATCCTGCTGGAATGAGGAGGGACGCTGTTGGGGGTCTCTTGGGATGCAGATGTTGCCGTCAAGATCTGACTCTCCCTTTGACAATGTCTGGTGGGGAAATGTGGTCCCCTTTTTGTTTATGCCCATGGATTGTATACGGGGGTCGGTATGGACTTATCTACAGGATAAAAGTTTCATCATTATTATTATTTTTATTTCTTTCTGCGATGCTCTATCATTTCAGCTTTTTTATCGTGAAAGTCGTGAGTGCCCAATTATTTCGGCTATTTTTCGCGGTGCCCAATCATTTCGGCTATTTGTTTTATTTTTACTCGCTGCTTTTTATTGCGAGTTGCCCAATCATTTCGGCTATTTTGCATGCATACACTTTTACTTGCCGATTTTGTTTGCAAGTTGCCCCATCATTTCGTCTATTTCGTATGCATGTGTGGCTCGCTGGCTTTTTGCCACGAGTTTTGAGATTTGACACCAATTTCGGCATCAGCACCACTACAACTGGGATATTGCCAGGAGCGAATCATCATTTGCCTCTGTCGATATCGGACAAAGGTGGCTTAGCAAACAGGGTTAGGATCCTGTCGACTAAGGCTTTTAACTTCATGAACCGTAAGGGTCTCATAAAGGGATTTCTCCCTGCGAGTCGTGAGGATCTCGTAGGTGCGTTTTCTCTATAGGAATTGTAAGGACTCCTAAGTGTATGGCTTCTCGTATGTCGTAAGGATCTTACAAGAGTGTTTCTCCTTTTAAGTCGAGAGGACTTACAAGGGCTGTTCACCGTGTAGACATATCCCTAGTCACGGATGGGACTTTGTTAAGGAAATGTTTATTCGCGCCCATGGATTGTATACAAGGGTCGAGACGCTTGTAGGGCGGAATCGGGGGGGTATGACTGCTTAAGAACAGGTTCAGATCCCTGTAACTTAAGACTTTTGAATCTTATGAGCCGTGAAGGTCTCATAAGAGGGTTCTCCTTATGAGTCGTGAGGATCTCGCAAGTGTAATTTCTCCTTAGGAATCGTGGGGATCCCTGAGTGTGTTTCTCCTTTGTGAGTCGTAAGGATCTCACGCCGGTGGTTTCTCCTTACAGGGTCGAGAGGACCTTGCAAGTGTCTTTTGACGAGATTGCGCCCTTTCGGGTTTTCACAAAACTCACCGGCAGTCCCGCTGTTTTTACTCACGAAGCCCTTTCGGGTTTTCATCCATGCCCATTTTGCTTATGGACATACCGTTTTATTTTTACCACGTCAGCCTGAGGACGCCGCGGGTTTGTATTAGTTTAACGACGTTTCGGTCAGACGTTCATAGGTCCGAGATTTTTCAGGCAACGGACGATTATGCAGCTAGATTTTCTCGCGAATCTTCGCATCTTTTGTGTTGGAGGTAGATTCCTTGAAGAGAAGGCTGAGGGCGATTTCTTTGTCAGAGTCGCTTCCAAAGGTGATAACTTGCGATCCCTTAGTGTCGATTATGTGACAGTTGCCAGCGGCTCTTTTGCGCTCATCTGTCGTACTTTTCTGTTCCCAACGAGCCTTACGCTTCACTCGTTGAACATGTTGTCGGTGGGCACCATATCCCTGTCACCAGTTTTTAAAGGCTATGCACTCCTCGGTAGGATGTGTAATCCTCTGATGGTATAAGCAGAAGTTAGGATGTATGTCCGCTTCATCAAGATGTATACTGCCAGGAGAATTTCCTCTGAAATAAAGCCCTAGCGAATCGTTTCCTTACTTCAAGCTTGTTTTTTATGGCGATAGGGATGCTTCGATCCGGTTGGGGTGTCTCGACCTTTTCATCCAGTCGTCGACGTTTGGCTTTTTCGAATATAGCCAGTTCGTGCTCTCGATTGGCTTTGCTTTTCTGACAGGCTTCGTTCAGTAGCAAGTCGATCATCTCGTCAAACGGTTCCAAGGGTTTTGGCTTCGATCCTGCCCCCAGCTCTTTTATGCTGTCTTCTATCGCCGAGTGAGCTTCTTCGTTAGTTAACGCCGAATGAGAGATCATGTGGCAACTTGCCACATAGTCCTCAAATTCTTCTGATGAGTCATCCCCGTCGTTATTATCGTTATCTCCGCTCTCAAGGATATTGTTGAGAAATTCTTAGAGTGTGACCGGGGTTGGCGCCTTCTGGTTATATTTCTCCCGCGCGTCAATATGCTTTTGCAGATCCATGCGCTTGTCATCAAACTGTGCGGGCTTTTTGGTCTTCTTCTTCTTCTTCGAAGACTTTGACGGCTGGGTGTGAGTGCTTTGGCTATCACCACCAATCTTTGGGGTTGGACGCGGTTTCAGCATTCCCTCGATGATCTCGGGTTCCAGTGGATTTTTCCACCTGATCGCCGGGCATGTTTGGAGATCCTTCAGCATTCTTTTCGTCTTGGCTGAAAGAGCGACCTCCCATGGAGCTTCTTCTATGAAGGAGCATGATGCCCCCAGTTTATCCGTCTTCTTAGGAGTGTGTGGTTGTGGCGGGTTCACCTTCCAATTTTCAGACAACACGAATTTGCCTTGCTGGTATTGGTCTTCAACCCAATTTTTGAAGACGTGGCAATCTTCAAGTGGATGGCCCAATACTCGATGGTAGGGGCAGTAATTGGGATCGTTGATATCGTTCGGTTGCGGTGGGTGTCTCGAATCTGGTAAAGTAATGAGCCCATTGCGCACTGCTAGTTCGAATAATCTCCTTGTTTTATCCCGGGGAAACGAATAGGGATGTCTCAACTTCTCATCGAGGGATTGCCGCTTGTTGCTTTGGCGAACAACTGGTCTCGGGCTACTCGGTTGTTATTGAGCGTTGGCGACGAAGGTTGCTTTCCCTTTGCCCTTCTCGTTTCAAGGCTCCATCTTCGAGGAAGATGGTCTATGGCCCATCTGATCCATTTAGGCCAGTTTGTCAATCAAGGCCTGGAAAGTAGTCGGCTTGAAAAATATCATGAACTGTGAAATGGTCGCCTGAGGGTCGAGAGTGCCCACGAACATGCCCACTGCAGGCGCTTCTTCGATGCGCTGCTCACATTTCGACCACAAATTCCGCCATCGTATTGCGTATTGTACCCAAGTTTCGCCTGGTTTCACCCGGGCATTAATTAATGCGGTAATCGGGGTACGCTCGCTAGCGCTCGCAAATCTCTGTGTAAACAGCAGTTCCATCTCCCAAACGTCTTGACAGAGTCGTTTGGAAGTTCAGAATACCACTCGAATGCCGTCTGCGACAAGCTACCAACAAACTGGCGGAGCAGAAGTTTATCATCACCCCCGGTGTTGCCGTACAGGGTTCTGAATTGAGCGACGTGCTGATGCGGATTTCCCGTCCCTTTATATACATGAAATTTAGGGATCGTATATCCCGGCGGGTACCTTATTTGGTCATACCAGCCTGGATATGGTCGCCCAGTTTTAATTATTTGGCCGGCCGCTCCATTCGTCTGGTGAGCTCGTATTTGCTGGGCAATGTAGTCATCCAGAGCGGCTTTGGAGATGGTTTCCTCTTTGGCTGCTGAAAGAGCCGGAGGAGGGTTTGACGTCTCCCCTATGTCGTCTTCAATGATGATAGGGGGGTTTTCAGCTGAAGGTTCCGGCTGTAATATCATCCCATCCATGTCTTGAAACAAGAGAGCCATTCGTTTTATGTTGGACGCCTGTTCCGCGACCTCTTTTTCTTTCCTCTCGAGCATACTTCGGAGGAACTCGGTATCAGTTTCTTATTCCCGACACTGCTCTGAGGTCTCTGGTTTTCTTTTGGCCCAGTGAGTGCGGCCATTGCAGTCAGTATCTCCTGAAGTTTCTGCTGCTATTGTTCCTGAGCCTTCGTTATCGATCGGGTAAGCGGTCGATAACCCGTAGAGGCACGGCTTTCCTCTTTTCCGGAAACCATATAAACAGTATGCACCATCATGCCCCCAGACTTAGGGCGTTTGGATTCAGCGTCTTTGCAGTTCGCCTCGGTCACAGGGGATTTCTCCGGCCTCCTTCTCTTGTGAGCAGTTGAAGTGGAGGGGGTCGTTGCAGTGGGCACCCAGACGGCTGTCGCCTTTTGTGGCTTGACGGGATGGTTTTCTCCTTGTCGAGCTTTAAGCTTCTTTGATCGGTGAGAGTAGTCCTGGTTAATCACCAATTCCTGGACCTGTCGCCAGACTTTATAAATTTTGGAGGACAGCCGCTGAGGGGGCTGCTCCGGCTTCTTTTCTGTAGTAATCTCCATACATAGAGGAGATCTCTTCAGCACGGCGGTCGGAGAGTTCTTGCGAACCCTCCTAAGCGGTTCAAAGCTGTTCCCAGTTGGAACAGCAGTATTGATTTTCACTATGGGAGCTGGCGGAGTTATCCCAGAGGGGGAGTTGCCCCGGGCCTTCCTTACTCGGCGCCAGTGGCGACGTCGAGCATGTCGTGCGGATGGGATTGTCTCAGCTGTAGGGATAACTTCATCATACCCCTGACTTGACGGAGGGTTGTCGCCGGTGCCAGCCTTTTAAAGACCGATGTTCGCCGAGAAGTTATGTCCAACCTATCGAATGCAGATCTCTGGGCAGAGGTGACTTCACCTGGAGCGGGAGCGGGAGTGGCCAGCCTTGTGAAGACTGACTTCTTGTCAGGAGAAGCCTTTCCAATGATTTTGTCTGTTTGAACCGGGATGTCTATCCGCTTTGGGATGGCTGCTTCAGGTATTGCGGGCTTCTTGACGGGCCCATTGGAGTTCAGGCTCAGCCTATCGAAGACTGATGCTGTTGGCTTGGCACTGGATGACCCGTTGAGAGGGGCCGTGGTGGTAGTGAGCCGATCAAAGACCAACTTCTTCTGCGCTTCTTGCAGCAGCGGGATGTTAACGCTCATTGGTGGGAGCATGGTCCCGAAGAACAACCCGGTAGTAGCCTGCGTTGCCTGCTCTACCGGCATTGTGAAAAGGGAGGCCGCTTAGGGCCCGTAAGTTACACCTCTAGATGAGGCGGAACGGGAGTTGCAGTTGCAGCTGGAACATTTTGTGCGGGTAGACGCCATTGATCTTTCGTTTTCTGCACCGAGCATGACACCAAATCTTAGTACCTCGAACCCAAGGGCAACCATAGCAAACCGCGATTCGTTCACGAACACGACACACGAAGTGTGGAGTGGAAAGAGGAAATGGTCCCACCGGGCGTACCAGAATCTGTACCCCTCCGAAAATCGAAGGTTTAAACGGATGATACCAAGTTGATTTATGACACCATATATCGAAGGTTTAAACGGATGCGGCCGATGTAGCAGACTTTGTTAGATTCCCCCTCGTTTGAAGGGTTTTTGATTGTGGGGACGCTCTTCCCTGCAAGCGCAAGCCCCTGCAGTTAATTACGCTACCGCATCGCGGTAACCACTTTCTCCTTCTCCAGATGGTCACTTCGTGTCGTAGGTGTTTGTTTTGTTTTTGGTTGCCCGTGGATTGTATACGGAGACTAATTTATGTTGTCGCCTGTAGGGCGTGGATTAGTCCAAATCCGTCATTTGAGACTAAGAACAACTTATACCTTTGTTAAGGATACGTTAGTCTAATTTTAGACTAAGATCAACTTAACAATTTGTTAAGGATACGTTAGTCTAATTTTAGACTAAGATCTACTTAACAGGATCATTTAGATCCAACAAAAGAGCATTTGAACTCTATTGTTTAGTTTAGGGACATTGCGGTCGATTACCAGTTTAAGTACATGGTGGTCCAATGTTGGTTTAAGGACATCTCAGTCCATTGTTAGTTTAAGAACATCTCGGTCCAGCGTTAAGGACATCATAGTCCGTGAGGTTAAAGACATCACAGTCAAGGTTAAGGACATCATAGTCCGTGAGTTTAATGATATCACAGTCAAGGTTAGTCCGCGGGTTTAAAGACCTCACAGTCAAGGTTAAGGACATCACAGTCCGCTAGTTTAAAGACCTCACAGTCAAGGTTAAGGACATCACAGTCCGTGAGTTTAAACACCTCACAGTCAAGGTTAAGGACATCATAGTCCGTGGGTTTTAAAGGACCCCACAGTCCGTAGAATGTTTGGTTGTCGGGACCCGTCACCTCTCTGAAGACGTTGAAGGATTACAACGACAAATATCAGAGGAGTAAAGAGATGTACCCTAGAACCGATATGATTTGGTTGAAAGATCTGTAGTCCAATTTGGAGCTAAGATCTGTTAAAATATTTATGAGCAGATGGGCTCAATTAATATAAATTGAGGACTTATGACCAATATTGGGCTAACTCCAATCAGGTTAAAATGTTTAACATTTTATTTTGGGATCTTGAGCATTTATTTGGGCTTGGCCCTTTTAACAATGCTGAGCATTGATTTATATCTTGACAATGTTTTTTTCTTTTATTGAATGCAGAGCATTCATCAGAGCTCTGGGCTTATTAAAGAACAATTTATGTTCTGTCAGCGCAACACGTGGCGCGCTAGGCGCTTTGCGCCAGTCAAAGAGCGCAGTGCGCTTCTGCCATGTGGGGCACATGTAAAGGACACGTGTCGCACTTGGCGCCAGGCGCTAGATGATGAGCGCATGATGCCTGTTTATGAGCGCTGAGCGCTTTGCGCTTTCAGTATAGTAGCGCATACGTGAGTGACACGTGGTGCGTTTGGCGCTGAGCACCAGCCTATGAGTACAATGCGCTATTTCAGAAGCGCAAAGCGCAAGTTATTAATTGGCGCATACGTGATTGATATGTGGCGCATTTGGCGCCGAGCGCCGGTCCAGATAGCGCAGAAGCGCAGTTCAAGAGCGCAAGGCACATTTCAAGAGCGCAAAGCGCATCTGATCAATTTTATGATCTGGAAAACAAATTTATGTTCTTTTAAAAGAGACTTTGTCTCAAGATCTAAGAACAACAGTTCTTATTTTTGCAGGAGATATTCCCAATCTCTTATGTTGATGAAAGGTTTTGCCTTTATAGATTCATGTTCTGTGAGAATAATTATATTCTTCTTTTATTTTATGATGAGATCTTTTGATCTCTTTGTGAAAGAATTTTTGTCTTGTAGATCTATGATCTGTTTAAAGAAATGAATTCTTCTTTTTATGATATGATTTCATCTCTATGTTCATCATCCTTCATTCTTATCTTGATGAAATATCTTCTTGCAAGAGCTTCCTCTTTATCTTTGAGTTTCTCAAAGTTTATGGGGGGGGGGGTTTCTCTATACAAGGCTTGAAGTCTTAGGGCCTTTATATAAGGCAAGCTGATTTGTTGAATCGGTTAAAGAGATCTTTCTCTGATTGATTTGGGAATGTTTCCCCACCATTGGATCTTTGATCCCAAGGCTTCTGTTTTACAGAATGCAATCTTCTTGTTTTTAACAAGATTGGAAAATCTTTCCATAACAGAATTTAATTCTGATTAATTAATGATTTATCATTATTATTAGATTTTCGATCTAACGGTGGGGAGTTTTCTTAATTCCAGCGCTAGCGCACCCGTGCTTTGCACGTGGTGTGCTGCTTAGAGAGCAGCGCACCTAGCGCTAGCGCACTTGTGTCTTACACGTTGTGCGCTGCTCGGAGCACAGCGCACCCTGCGCTAGCGCACCCGTGTTTGACATATGGTGCGCTGCTTAGAGCGCAGCGCACCTAGCGCTAGCGCACACATGGTGCGCTTCTTAAGGCGCAGCGCACTGGGCGCTGCATCTGAAGCGTTGCTTCAATTTGAAATTTAAATTTCAAACAGAGCTTTGCTCTGATTGCGGGAAATAGAAAGTAGTTCTGGTTAATCACTGATTCCTGGACCTGTCGCCAGACTTTATAAATTTTGGAGGACAGCCGCTGAGGGGGCTGCTCCGGCATCTTTTCTGTAGTAATCTCCACAGGTGGAGGAGATCTCTTCAGCACGGTGGTCGGAGCATTCTTCCGAACCCTCCTAAGCGGTTCAAAGCTGTTCCCAGTTGAAACAGCTGCATTGATTTCCACCATGGGAGCTGGCGGAGTTAGCCCAGAGGGAGAGTTTCCCCGGCCTTCCTTACTCGGCGCCAGTGGCGACGTCGAGTATGTCGTGCGGATGGAATTGTCTCAGCTGTAGGGGTGACTTCGTCATGCCCCCTGTCTTGATGGAGGGTTTTCGCCGGTGCCAGCCTTTTGAAGACTGACGTTCGCCGAGAAGTAATGTCCTACTTATCGAATACAGATCTCTGGGCAGAGGTGACTTCGCCTGGAGCGGGAGCCGGAGTGGCCAGCCTTGTGAAGACTGACTTCTTGTCAGGAGAAGCCTTTCCAATGATTTCTTCTGCTTGAGCCGGGATGGCTATCCATTTTGGGATGGCTGCTTCAGGTATTGCGGGCTTGTTGGCATTCTGGCCCAGTCTGTTGAAAACTGAGGCGTTAGACTTGGGCGACCCGTTGAGAGGGGCCGCGGCAGTGGTAAGTCGATCAAAGACCGACTTTTTTGGGGCTTCTTGCGGCAGCATCGGGGCATTGAAGCTCATCGGTGGGATCATAGTCCCAAAGAACAGCCCAGTGGTGGTCTGAGTTACTTGGTCCACCGGCATTATGAACAAGAAGGCCGCCTGGGGCCCGTAAGTTACACCTCCAGATGAGGCGGAACGGGAGTTGCAGTTGCAGCTGGAACATTTTGTGCAGGTAGACGCCATTGATCTTTCGTTTTCTGCACCGAGCAAGACACCAAATCTTAGTACCTCGAACCAAAGGGCAACCATAACAAACCGCGATTCGTTCGCGAAACACGACACACGAAGTGTGGAGTGAAAAGAGGAAAAGGTCCTACCGGGCGTGCCAGAATCTGTTCCCCGCCGAAAACCAGAGACACGATCGCACGGGTCCGTCTTGCCTGAATTTTGGGGCAGATGCTAATTGGTGCTATCTGTCCACCTCTCTGAATATGCCAAGTTGATTTATGACACCATGTATCGGAGGTTTAGACGGATGCGGCCGATATAGCAGACTTCATCAGATTCCCCCTCATTGGAGGGGTTTTTGATTGTGAGGACGCTCTTCCCTGCATGCGCAAGCCCCTGCAGTTAATTACGCTACTGCATCGCGGTAACCACTTTCTCCTTCTCCAGATGGTCACTTCATGTCGTCGGTGTTTGTTTTGTTTTTGGTTGCCCGTGTATTGTATACGGAGACTAATTTATGTTGTCGCCCGTAGGGCGTGGATTAGTCCAAATCCGTATCTTCTTAGATTTGGGTTTGGGGGTTGGGTTTAAGGATACGTTAGTCTCATTTGAGACTAAGATCAACTTAAACGTTAGTTAAGGATACGTTAGTCTAATTTTAAACTAAGATCAACTTAACGGGATCATTTAGATCCAACAAAAGAGCATTCGGGCTCTATTGTTTAGTTTATGGACATTGCGGTCGATTAGTTTAAGGACATTACGGTCCATTGTTAGTTTAAGAACATCTCGGTCCGAGGTTAAGGACGTCATAGTCCATGGGTTTTAAAGGACCCTACAGTCCAAGGTTAAGGACATTATAGTCCGTGAGTTTAAAGACCTCACAGTCAAGGTTAAGGACAGCATAGTCCATGGGTTTTAAAGGACCCCACAGTCCGTAGAATGTTTGGTCGTCGGGACCCGTCACCTCTCTGAAGACGTTGAAGGATTACAACAACAAATATCGGAGGAGTAAAGAGATGTACCCTCGAATCGACGTGAGTTGATTGAAAGATCTGTAGTCCAATTTGGGGCTAAGATCTGTTAACATATTTATGAGCAGATGAGCTCAATTAATATGAGTTGAGGACTTATGGCCAATCTTGGGCTAAGTCCAATAAATGTTTAAAATTTTATTTTGGGCTGTTGAGCCTTTATTTGGGCTTGGCCCTTTTAACAATGCTGAACATTGATTTATATCTTGACAATGTTTTTGTCTTTTATTGAATATTGAGCATTCATCAGAGCTCTGGGCTTATTAAAGAACAATTTATGTTCTGTTAGCGCAACACATGGTGCGCTAGGCGCTTTGCGCCAGTCAAAAAGCACAGTGCGCTTCTGCCACGTGGCGCACATGTAAAGGACACGTGCCGCGCTTGGCGCTAGGCACGAGATGATGAGCGCATGATACCAGTTTATGAGCGCTGAGCGCTAATCCATGAGCGCATTGCGCTTTCAGTTTAGTGGCGCACACGTGAGTGACACGTAGTGCGCTTGGCGCTGATTGCCAGCCCATGGACGCAGTACGCTATTTCAAGAGCGCAAAGTGCTAATGGTTAATTGGCGCATACGTGATTGACACGTGGCGCATTTGGCGCTGAGCGCCAGTCCAGAGAGCACAGAAGCGCAGTTCAAGAGCGCAAAGCGCATTTGATCAATTTTATGATCTGAGCTTTTTAAAAGAGACTTTGTCTCAAGATCTAAGAACAATCGTTCTTATTTTATTTCAATCTCTTATATTGATGAAAGGCTCTGCCTTTATGGATCTATGATTTTTAAGAGAATTGAATTATTCTCCTTTTTATAATGAGATGTTCATGATCTCTTTGAGAAAGACTTTAGTCTTATAGATCTATGATCTGTGAGAAGTAAGTTCTTCTTTTATTTTATGATGAGACATTTTGATCTCTTTGTGAAAGACTTTTTGTCTTTGTAGATCTATAATCTTTCTAAAGAAATAAATTGTTCTTTTTATGAGATGATTTCATCTCTATGTTCATCTTCATCATTTTTACCTTAAAGAAAAATCTTCTTGCAAAAGCTTGCTCCTTGAATTTTCTCAAAGTTTTTGGGGAGGTTTCTCTCTCTTTCTGTATCTTTTTTTTTTTTGAGACTTGAAATCTAGGGGCATTTTTATAGGGTAGGCTGATTTGTTGAATCAGTTAAAGAGATATTTCTTTGATTGATTTGGGGATGTTTCCCCACCATTGAATCTTTGATCTAGGGTTTCTGTTTTACAAAAGGCAATCTTCTTGTTTCTAACAAGATTGGAAAATCTTTCCATACAGAATTTATTTTGACTTTTGGTAATTTTTATTTACCATTGGATCATTGATCCAACGGTGCTCTGATTTACAGAGCACAATCTTGCTATTTGGAAAGACTTTGAGAAATCTTTACTTAACAGAATTTAATTCTGATTAATTAATGATTTATCATTATTATTAGATCTTTGATCTAACGGTGGGGAGCTTTTAGTTCCAGCGCTAGCACAACCGTGCTCTGCACGTGGTGCGCTGCTTGAAGGGCAGCGCACATTGCGCTAGCGCACCTATATTTAACACGTAGTGCGCTACTTGGAGCGCAGCGTACCTAGCGCTAGCGCACACGTGGCGTGCTGTTTAGAGCGTAGCGCACCTAGCGTTAGCGCCCACGTGCTTTGCACGTGGTATGCTGCTTAGGGCACAGCGCACTTGGCGCTACATCTGAAGCGTTGCTTCATTTCAAAAATTTGAATTTTAAACAGAGGTTTGCTCTGATTGGGGGAAACAGACAATAAAGCTCCAACTGCTGTTTGTACCATTAGAGTGTTTCATCCTTTTACTGATCAGATGTTAAATGCATATAAAGAGCTTCAATTTTCAGGGGTCATTTCGGTGTTATCTGCTATTGTGCATAGTGCCGAGCTTGCCGTGGCTTTGAAGAAATTTTGGCCATGGCAAGAATGAAATGTTTTGTCCTTTCAAAGGAATGTTTTTATAGCTAATTTTGAGAATAGAGAAAAACTACTGCGCTTTGTGTCTGAGCTTAATGTAGTGAATGTCGGTCCATCTTCTATTAAAGTTAAACGATACACCACGAATGATGGTGGTAAATTGTGGCTGTGCACTTTCAAAGGATGGATTCTTCTTATAGGAGTTCCAACTTTTGCTTATGAATTTGAGTCTCTTAAAGGAGTGGTGATGGGCCTCGGAAATCTTTTAGAGATGGATTATTCGACCAAGAAAAAAGTTCTTATTATGATGTTGTTGTGAGAATTTCTATGAAAGATGATCAATTTCTTCCGGAGACATTTGAGTATCTTACATGTGAAAGATTATTCAAGATTGATGTAGCAGATCTTGGTGAAAAGTTTGATCCAAAGCAAGCACATCAAAGCCTACCGTCAAAATTCAAAAACTAGCAGTGAGTGTTGTTACAGCTGCTAAGCGGCCTGAGTATTCGGATATATAGTGATGATGCCCACAAGTGGTATTTCCTCAGATTACGACATGTGGCGGATGGCGTGTCCCGAAAGCTACGGAGATGGAATAAATGAGATGCATTAGGGGCGTTCCTCGGGACCTCGTCTCCGAGGACACATCCGACCTTTCAGAAGACCTCTCTGAGTACTTTCCACCTTCATCTAGCAAACTGCCAACTGCTCGTCTCCGAGCCATCTGACAGGCCGAGCTTCCTCGGCCTCACTGCTCATCTCCGAGCAATCTGACAGTCCGAGCTTCCTCGGCTTTCTCGATCAACCGAGAGCGCGAAACCCAAGCGCCCATGTAACGGCTCTGCGTATCTCGCCATGGCAAGATATCTGCCTCCCCACTTTCCGCGTCCCACACTAGCGTGCCCCCCATTAATTGGCGTATCCCGCCATTAATGCGATGATAACGTAGGAGCGTAACTGGCGGCGATGATCTCGCACCTGCTCGCTCCACGCGATCACTATATAAACCCCTCTCTCAGATGACTCGGGTAATTCGAACTCATTCCAATACGCCGTTACTCTGCATCTATTCCTCGGCGCTAACTTGATCGTCGAAGGGTCCTACGGTGGTCACACACCCTAAGACTTCTTTTACAGATAGCTCGGCGTCAACACCAACCTATTGAGATCCACACGCTCAACAACTCCCAAACCGAATCTCAACCGTTAAAGATCGCCATCACAGGATCGACGGAGGACAACATCTGAAGGAGACCACAACCTCCATCGGTTGGCGCCGTCTGTGGGAATTGAACCCACGACCACACGGTTAGCTTCCTGCCTAACAACGCCGTGGATCAAAAGCCCTCCTCATGAGGCCACCGAGTAGTTTCCTGCTCGGTCTATCTGCAGCGGGTAGCTTCCTGCCCAACGACGTTGTGGATCAAAAGCCCTTCTCACGACGCCACTAAGTAGTTTCCTGCTCGGTCCATCCGCAGTGGGTAGCTTCTTGCCCAACGACGATGTGGATCAAAAGCCCTCCTCACAAGGCCACCGAGTAGCTTTCTACTCGGTCCATCCGCAGCAGATAGCTTCCTGCCCAACAACGCTGTGGATCAAAAGCCCTCATCATGAGGCCACCGAGTAGCTTCCTGCTCGGTCCATCCGCAGCGGGTAGCTTCTTGCCCAACGACGCTGTGGATCCAAATCCCTCCTCACGAGGCCACCGAGTAGCTTCCTGCTCAGTCCATCCGCGGCGGATAGCTTCCTGCCCATCGACGCTGTGAATCCAAAGCCCTCCTTACAAGGCCACCGAGTAGCTTCCTGCTTGGTCCATCTGCAGCGGGTAGCTTCCTGCCCAACGATACTGTGGATCCAAAGCCCTCCTCACGAGACCACCGAGGAGCTTCCTGCTCGGTCCATCCGCAGTGGGTAGCTTCCTGCCCAAACGAGGCCACCGAGTAGCTTCATGCTCGGTCCATCCATAGTGGGTAGGTTCCTACCCAACAACGCTGTGGATCCAAAGCCCTCACCACGAGGCAGCCGGATAGAATCGAGTGATGTTGATCCCTACACTTGGATATCAATCGGTTCATACTCGATGCGCGATCGCCATCTTGACTCCGAGGAAAGCGAGGAACCGATATTCCTACACTTGGCTATCGATCGGTTCATACTCGATGCGCGATCGCCGCCTCAACTCCGGAGAAAGGGAGGATACCGACCTTCTCACACTTGGCTATCGATCGATTCATACTCGATGCACGATCGCTGTCTCAACTATGAGGAAAGGGAGGATACCGACCTTTCTACACTTGGCTATCGTGTCTACAAATACTTGCAGAAAGGGTGGACACTGACTTTACACTGGCAAGATAAAGAGACTTATGAGCTAAAAATACTTGCAGAATAAAGATTCGAATAATGAAAAGTATACGAGCTAAAGTACTTGCAAATTGATCAGATATCTGAGCGAAGGAAAAGTACACTTTATTCATGATCAAAATTATGTACAAAGGTATTATGGGCTTCTCAGCCTTACAAAAATGCCCGGAGGCTTACAAAAATACTAAAAAGGAAAAATAGGGGAGAAGGGGGAATAACTCAGGCTGCCCACTCAGCCGGGATCTCTCCCTACTCGACGCCATCGCCGGGGTCCAAACGGCAACCTCAAGCTCAGTGCTTCCACCAGCAACCTCGCTTCCTGCAGCCGGCTCGGCGCCTCCTCCATGCGGCGCTTCCTCGGCGAGAGAGAACCTGTCACGCCATGCTTCCCAGTATACGGAAAGAGGACGCGACGAGGCCGCTACATATTTACTCAAAAGTAAACACGCTAAGCGTATCTAAGTAATATAAAATAAAATGTACACAAGAGACAAGATGTAAATAAACAGCAACTTTATTTATTAATCATTTTTTTAACAATACACATGAAATGAAAATACATGGAATGAAAGCAATGCCTAAACAATGGCATAACAGAAATGAAAATGAAATGTAATGTACAAGTGAATCTAAAACTCCGGGTCTTCAGTAAACTGATCCAAGTCCTCGCTGCTGGGCTCGATCTCCAGTGAGTCCGAAACACCTGACGATATTCCAAAGAAGAAGAAAGAGAATGTCGTCAGCGAACAAGTCGCTCGGTAAGTCCAGTAGATAGATAAGAATAGAGTAGACAGAATAGAGTATAGCTGTTTAATGTTGTTATTTAGTGTTAATGTTGTTGTTTGTAGCTTGGTACAGAAGAGGCCAGTGTACACGAGAGGAGTCTCACTATCCCGGAGACTAAGGTATACGGAATATAAGGAACCGTTCAGCCACGGTACAACGGCAATGGAGATTAGGTTAGGGGTCTTATGGTTGCAGTCTCGTGCCACTTCTAACACCTTCCGTACCAATCTACCCCTTATAAACCCCGCGATGTCTTGATTGTATTGATTGTATTGTATTGTATTATAAATTGTATAGATGAATGACTTGCCGAAACCATGATATCAGTAACGGAACGGATATAATGGATGAACATGTAAATGGAGTATATCCATGGTTCAGTTCAGTCAAGTTGTATAAATTTAATAGATTGAATATATGGATTCATATTGAATTGTGGTTTCATATTTGAATCATATTCAAGTCGGATTGATTATATTTAGACTCAGTCTGAGTCAGACAATTAGAAAAGAAATTGAAGTCCTGAATTAGGTTTTGAAGTTATCGGTAACTGCTGCACATGGACGGTAGGATTTGTGTCTTTTTCCAAGACAATTACCGTATTGATAACACCGTTTGTTAGGTTGTCTACCTTAGATAGACAAACACCCATATCTCTGTCTCCTTGAGGCTCAAGAGACTGGTCCCGCTTAAACCTATGTTTACTAGAGTCCTTATTGTAATTTAGTATAACTTGAGGAGGTTTTATGTAAAAATAGTTTGGCATAATTTCAACATACACCTCAAGTATTTAATTATCATCGTTAGAGTTTTTATAGATGTATATTTTATAAATGTGACATTTCTAGTGAATAAAACCTAATTTCATAATATATGGTATTTATTTGTAATATGAATATTGTTGTAAATTATCATGGTAGTTTCATGTAATATTTGAATTCTTTTCTTGATTTTTGGAAACATGGAATATTATATATATTTAAAATAAGTATTTTGGTAATAATTATATACACATATTTAACGAAAATAATTTTATTTATTTTCTTGTAAAAATCTCATTTTCTAAAGAAAAATGTATAAAAATTCCATCGAGATCGAATGCTCCTTGCGGAGGTCTGCATCTCGCTCTACTAAGCCCGAGGATGTGCGATAATACGCACTATCCCAAACGGGGTCCCCAAAATGGGTTGTAGAGGCCCAATTGCATGGAAAATTAAATACACTTTTTAAAGAAAACGGTTTTATAAGCTAAACAGATTTAATTGCAAAGTCGTATTTCCCATATTCTACGATCCCAAGATTCATCGTGTTATGATAGATATGTGTGTTGTGATGAGGTAGGTCATCACCTCGTGAACTATCTAAAGGTATAGTAAGGAAATAATGTTATAATGTCGAAATGAAATATAAAGGTATTTTAATGTAAAAGTGGAATAAAACTTGCTATGGCTATCATTTTAATGTCAAACTTATTCTATTGTCTTTGTTAATGACTAATAAACAATATATTAAAAGTTGTAGGTTTGTTATTATGAAAAAGTTGTATTGATTAAAAGAAAAGAGAATTGGAAGCCGGATAACTCCGCTTCCGACACGTTTTTAAGAATGAAGAGTTTGGGAATAGCAAAAGAGAGAGAGAAAGGGGTCTTACTATCTTATAAGGTAGCGGGGAGAAAGAGGAAGAGTGGGAAAGCGTCGGTGCGTCGTTTCGTCACCGGAAACTTCTTGGGTCGTTGCCGGAACTTCGTCGGAGCTTCGCCCTTCATCAACTCCACTTGCACACTATAGGAACTTGGAAATTTCTTGAGAGTTTTGGCAGGAAATTGTGAGTGAGGAGGGGTGAAATTAGGGTGGTATTTATAGGGAAAAATTAGGATTTAGGGGTGATGAAAATGCATTACAAATATGCATTAAGATGAAGTTAAATGGGCATTTTATTGCTCTCTGAATTAATTCAGAGTAAACAAGCAATAAGGGAGGAGTGGGGTAGGCTAAACGTTGCAGGGGGCAAAATATGAAGGCATTTGGGATGGTCTGGACCGACGGCGCCGGGAGATTTCTCGCCGGGTAAATTCCGACGGGGGTGGGTTGGGTTTGGTGCAGAGTGTTGGGGTCGGTTCAATTTCCATCGTGTTTATGTTTATTTTCTCTGCGACTTTTGGTTTTTACGTGTTGTGCACATGTAGACTCTTGGGCTTCTAAAAGGTTAAAAGAAAATTAAATAAAAAGATAATGTGGCTGATGAGATTCGATCACAGGGGCTACGTCACAGCAGTGCAAGGCTTTACCAATATGCTACAAGTACTTTCTTGCTGTTCTAAATTAAAACAAATACTTATAGCTTTCACAGGCATTGTAAATACCCCAATTGTACATTAATTCTAAATGAAATTTATGTACACTGAAGTTGGAGTTGTTACAGTCACCCTCCTTACAAAAATTTCGTCCTCGAAATTTACAATTTATTTTAAGGACTGATTTACAAATAAGTGAAGATATTTTGCACGCATTTCATCTTCCCTTTCCCTTGTTGATTCTCCTTGTGTGTCATTTCTCCACATCACTCGAACCAAGTTGACTTCTTTGTTCCGAAGTGACTTCACTTTCCTGTCCAGGATCTCGACAGGTTGCTGCTCACAGGATAAGTCTGGTTGTACAGTGAGCTCGGAATGATCAAAAATATGACTGGGTCACTCACATACCTTCTTAGTTGGGATATGTGGAGCACGTTGTGCACTCTTTCTAATGAGGGTGGAAGTGCCAAGCAATAACCCATTTCACCGACTATTTCGAATATGTCGAACGGTCTAATATACCTTGGACTTAACTTACCCCGTCTTCCAAACCGAATCACTCCGCGGTTCGGAGATATCTTCAGAAATACGTAATCTCCCGGCTGGAACTCCAAATGACGGCCCTTTACATCAGCCCAGTGCTTCTGTCGGTCTTGGGCTATGCGCATTCTTTTCCTGATAGTACGAACTACGTCAACAGTTGCTACTATCATCTCAGGTCTAAGGAGTTCTCTATCTTCGATGTAATCCTAACTTAATGTCTATCGACACTTCCTTCCATATTGCGCTGCAAAAGGTGTCATTCCTATGCTTGCTTGGTAGCAGTTGTTGCATGAAAACTCCACAAGATGTAGGTGATCTTCCCGCGATCCTCCGAAGTCTAGCATACATGCTCTGAGCATATCTTCCAAGATCTGAATAGTTTGCTCAGACTGACCATCAATTTGTGGATGATAAGCTGTGCTGAAGTTCAGACTTGTTCCCAAGCTCGCTTGCAGACTTTGCCAAAACTGTGATCGAAATCTAGTGTCACGATCGGAGACAATACAGACTGGTACTCCGTGAAGTCTCACAATCTCCTATATAAGTTCATGGGTATCAGAGATAGTACATATTTGAAGATTTAAAAATCTTACTTAGATTCTTACCTCCATGTACTTCTTTGCTAAGGTCTCAGTTGATTGGCCAATTCGAAATGGGATAAAGTGAGCTGAATTCGTGAGTCGTTCCACAATAACCCATATCACATCGTTACCCTTTGTGCTGCAAGGAAGAGTAGTCACAAAATCCATCGTGATGTGTTGCCACTTCCATTCTGGGATAGGTAACGGTTGAAATAATCCAGCAGTCCTGTGATGTTCAGCTTTAACTTGTTGACACACTAAGCATTTAGCGACGCTTCTGGCTATTTCACGCTTCATTCCATGACACCAGCAATTTTGACACAGATCCTTGTACATCTTTATACCTCCAGGGTGTACTGAGTAGGGAGAGCTGTGAGCTTCTTTCGTTAACTCTTTCCGAACAGAACCTTTTGGTACACATAGTCTGCTGCTGTATCTTAAAGAACCGTCTTCATGGATGATGAAGTATGTTCTGAGTCCATTCTCTACTTGTCCCCTGATCTTTTGCAACTTGGCATCACTTGCTTGAGCTGCTTTGATCTGATTGACAATGATAGATTGAACTTATAAGTTCATCAAACTTGAAGCGTTATCTGGCATGACCACTTCAATCTCCATCTGATGCAAGTCTTGTTGAAGCTTTCACTGAGCGGTGAGATTCATTGCTAATGGTTGGCGACTAAGGGCATCAGGTACCACATTCACCTTCTCTGGGTGATATTGCAGGTTGATGTCGAAGTCCTCCATGAGTTCTAACCATCTTCTCTGCCGCATATTAAGCTCTTTCTGAGTAAACACATATTTCAGATTCTTGTGATCTATGTATATGTTCACTCGTTCACCAAGAAGATAATGGAGCCAAATCTTAAGAGCCTGCCAACTCCAAATCATGCGTCGGGTAATTGCGCTCATGAATCTTCAGCTGCCTTGAAGCATAAGCCACAACCTTACCGTGCTGATGTAGAACACATCATAATCTCTTACCGGATGCATCGCAATGTACTTCGAAACCTCCAGATTGGTCCGGTATAACAATAATAGGCGCTGATGTCAATCTTGACTTGAATTCTACGAAAGCTTGTTCGCAAGCTTCTGACCACACGAATTCTTCATCTTTATGTATGAGCTTGGCCGGGAGTGTTGCTATCTTCGAAAATCCTTCAATGAACCTTCGGTAATATCCAGCTAGACCCAAGAAACTTCGAATGTCCTTCACTGACTTTGGTGTCGGCCATTCGCTTACTGCTGAAACTTTTGCTGGATCTATAGAGATTCTATTGCCCGATACAATATGTCCGAGAAAACCAACTTGATTTAGCCAAAATTCGTATTTGCTATACTTTGCATAGAGTTGATGTTGTCATAGGGTTTCCAGAACAATTCTCAAGAGTTTGGCGTGTTCCTTCCGACTCTTAGAATACACCAGGATGTCGTCGATGAAGATGACAACAAACCTGTTTAGGTACTCCCAGAAAACTTGATTCATCAGGTTCATGAATATTGCTAGTGCGTTGGTCACTCCAAATGGCATCACAAGAAATTCATAATGACCATAGCGAGTTCTGAATGCCGTTTTATGGATATCAGATTCCTTGACCTTCACCTGATGATAACCGGAACGAAGATCTAACTTGGAGAAAATGCAAGATCCACTTATCTGATCGAACAGATCGTCGATGCGCGGGAGTGGATACTTGTTCTTTATCGTTACTTCATTCAAGGCTCTACAATCAATGCACATTCTGTATGAACCTTCCTTCTTCTTCACAAGTAGAACCGGAGATCCCCAACTTGAAGTGCTGGGATAAATCTATCTTTTCGCCAATAATTCGTCCAACTGAGTTCGGACGTCCTTTAAACCTCCGGACGTAGTCGATACGGTGCTTTGATATTCGGTTGTGCTCCTGGTATTAAATCAATGCTGAATTCAAGAGCTCGATCGGGAGGCAAACCTGATATATCATCAGGAAACACATTGTCGAACTCTCGAACCACTTCTGGCTTTAATCCTTCCTCCGCTTGAATTGCCGCAATCATTGACTTCCTTGGTTTTGCCTTATATGTACTTGGCTCCAGGGTACGGTCTCTACTTTTGAAATAGAAGTGGAGGTGCCACAGAACGTTTGGTCGAAGGTGTTTGCCTCGGGGCCGAGCTCGGACTAGGGCGGGTTGAGCTTGTGCCCCCGGCCTTCTTTCCTTGTGCCTTCACGGCCATGGCTGTCATGATTTTTGATCGTTCCATGGGCTCTGCAAAAAAAAGAACACACAAATAAAAGGGGGTTAGCGATACTAAAATGGCAAAGGAAATTTAGTAAAGTCTAAACAGATCGTCGAAAGCCCTAACATACCCAGGATATGCGCAGGACTGAACCCAGCCCAGTTTAGTACCAGCTCGGAAAGCAGGACGTCGGCCCGCTGGATCGGTTCCCACTGGGACACCACCCTCTCTTCGGGGGAGGTCGACTGCTTTGACCTCGGGCAGTCGGCCATGTGCCACTGTGTGGGCATAAGTCAATCCTCTCCCTCCGGTGGACCGACGAGTACATACTTCTCCTTCCATTCATGAATGGATGAAGGGACGACTGTTCCCCTCCAAAAGACGGCGCGACAGACGTCTTGCCTGAGATTCGGGGCAGATGCTAATTGGTGCTATCCGTCCACCTCTCCGAAGATGCTAAGTTGATTTATGGCACCGTCTATCGAAGGTTTAAACGGATGCGTCTGATGTAGCAGACTTCATCAGATTCCCCCTCGCTCGAGGGGTTTTTGATTGTGGGGACGCTCTTCCCTGCAGGCGCAAGCCCCTGCAGTTAATTACGCTACTGCACCGCGGTAACAATTTTTTCCTTCTCCATATGGTCACTTCGTGTTGTGTGTGTTTGTTTTGTGTTTTGTTGCCCGTGGATTGTATACGGAGACTAAGTTATGCCGTCGCCCGTAGGACGTGGACTAGTCCAAATCCGTATCTTTCTTAGATTTGGTTTGGGGGGTGTTTAAGGATACGTTAGCCTTATTTGAGGCTAAGATCGACTTAAACGTTCATTAAGGACACGTTAGTCTAATTTTAGACTAAGATCGACTTAACGGGATCGTTTAGATCCGACAAGAGAGCAATTGGGGGCTCTATTGTTTAGTTTAGTGACATTGTGGTCGATAGGTAGTTTAAGGACATTGCGGTCCAATGTTAGTTTTAAAACATTGCGGTCAAGGTTAAGGATATCATAGTCCGCAGATTTAAGGACTCCACAATCCAGCGTTACTTTTAAGACATCACGGTCAAGATTAAGGACAGCATATTCCGGTATTAGTTTTAAGACATCACGGTCAAGGTTAAGGACATCATAGTCCATGAGTTTAAGGACCTCACAGTCTGTATCAGTGTGTGGTTGTCGGGACCCATCACCTCTCTGACGGCGTTGAGGGATTACAACGACGGATGCCAGAGGAGTAAAAAGATGTACCCTCGAACCGGGTGTGAATTGATTGGAAGAGCAGTTGTGCTCAGTTCAATTTAAATTGAGGACTTAGGGCCAAGATTGGGCTAAGTCCATTTGAAAATGTGTAACATTTTATTTATACTTGGCCTGTTAGGCCTTTGCTTGGGCTCTGCCCTTTTTAAACAATGCATAGCATTGGGCTCTGTAATTAAATGCATGGCATTTATATTAGGCCTGTTATGCCTTTTAATTGGGCTCTGCCCTTTTTTAAATAATGTACAGCATTTAGTGGTCTGACAATGTTCCACGTGGCCTGTCAGGCGCTTTGCGCCAATTAAAGAGCGCAAGGCGCCAGCGCATGCGGAGGTGACACGTGTCATGCTCTGCATAAGCGCAAGTCCGTTAGTGCAGTGTGCTGCGCCAGTGCGCTGCTGACACGTGGCGCACTCTGGTGCAGTGCGCCAATCTAAGAGCGCAGCGCTCTGGTGCAGTGCGCCAATCTAAGAGCGCAGCGCTCTGTTTTTCGGAGCGCAAGGCGCAGATCGTTCTGTGGTTGACACGTAACGCGCTCTGGTGACTTGCGCCAGTCGAAGGAGCGCAAAGGCACAGATTAAGAGTGCAGGGCACTGTTCAATAGCGCAGGGCGCATCTTGATCAAATTTAGATCAAAGAAAAGAATCTTTTTAGTTCTAAAGAGGTTCTACCTCAAGATTCAAGAACCAATGGTTCATCAAAAGGCTGTGCCTTTATATAGATCAAAAGATCTAGGGATAAAGTAAATTACTTCTTTAATTTTTTATGATTAGATCTTTTTTGATCTTTTTTATATTTTTTGTAGTGAAGATCTTGATCTGGTTCTTAGATCTTTGATCTTTTTTAGAAGAAATTCTTCTTTTTACGAGATGTTTTCATCTCTGTTTTTCGAAGAATTTAATTCTTTGCCTTGAAGAAAATGATCTTCTTTCTTCAAAGGCTTGCCTTTCAAATTTTTTCAGAGTTCTCTCCTTTTTCTATTTCTGTATATCTGTATGTGTGAGACTTGAAGTCTAGGGCCCTTTATATAGGGCTAATTGGTTTGTTGAGTTAGTTACAAAGATCTTTCTCTGATTGATCTGGGGATAATTCCCCATCGTTGGATCTTTGATCCTACGGCTTCTGTTTTACAGAAGATAATTTTCTTATTTTAATAAGATTGGAAAGATCCTTCTAGAATTTTAATTCTGATTAGTGCTGGCGCAGTTGGCGCGAGCGCACCTGCGCTTGATACGTGTCGTAGCGCAGAGCGCAGCGCGACTGCGCTAGCGCACCCGCGCTTGACACGTGTCGGAGCGCAGCACAACTGCGCTAGCGCACCCGCGCTTGACACGTGTCGCGCAGCGCAGAGCGCAGCACGACTGCGCTAGCGCACCCGCACTGACACGTGTCGCACAGCGCAGAGCGCAACGCAACTGCGCTAGCGCACCACTATTTGACACGTGGCGCGCAGCGCAGAGCGCAAGTTATTGTTTCCCTCCGAATGGCGGCCAAGACATGGGCTGTCTCGCCTGAGATTCGGGGCAGATGCTAATTGGTGCTATCCGTCTACCTCTCCGAAGATGCCAAGTTGATTTATGGCACCATGTATCGAAGGTTTAAACGGATGCGTCCGATGTAGCAGACTTCATCAGATTCCCCCTCGCTTGAGGGGTTTTTGATTGTGGGGACGCTCTTCCCTGCAGGCGCAAGCCCCTACAGTTAATTACGCTACCGCATTACGGTAACGACTTTCTCCTTCTCCAGATGATCACTTCGTGTCGTATGTGTTTATTTTGTGTTTGGTTGCCCGTGGATTGTATACGGAGACTGAGTTATGTCGTCGCCGTAGGGCGTGGACTAGTCCAAATCCGTATTATCTTAGATTTGGGTTTGGGGGTTGTGTTTAAGGATACGTTAGCCTCATTTGAGACTAAGATCGACTTAAACGTTTGTTAAGGATACGTTAGTCTAGTTTTTTAGACTAAGATCAACTTAACGGGATCGTTTAGATCCAACAAGAGAGCAATTAAGGGAGCTCTGTTGTTTAGTTTAGTGACATTGCGGTCAATAGGTAGTTTAAGGACATTGCGGTCCATGGGTAGTTTAAGGACATTGCGGTCCAATGTTAGTTTTAAGACGTTGCGGTCAAGGTTAAGGACCTCATAGTCCGTGAGTTTAAGGACTCCACAGTCCATAGTTAGTTTTAAGACATCCCGGTCAAGGTTAAGGACCCCATAGTCCGTGGATTTAAGGACTCCACAGTCCGTAGTTAGTTTTAAGACATCCCGGTCAAGGTTAAGGACCTCATAGTCCGTGGATTTAAGGACTCCACAGTCCGTAGTTATTTTTAAGACATCCCGGTCAAGGTTAAGGACCTCATAGTCCGTGGATTTAAGGACTCCATAGTCCGTATCAATATGTGGTCATCGGGACCCGTCACCTCTTTGAAGACGTTGAGGAATTACAACGCCACGTATCAAAGGAGTGAAGAGATGTACCCTTAAACCAAGGTAGATTAAATAATCTTTGGCCCAATTTGGAACCAAGACCAATTAATTACATTATGAGCCCATTGGCTCAGTTGAATTTGAATTGAGGACTTATGGCCAGCTTGGGCTAAGTCCAATCATGTTTAGGATATTGGCCCTCTGTTGGTCCATTAAAGGAGAGGCTTTGCCTCTGGATACTTAGCCAATTGGGCTGAAATTAGTGTTAAACACTAGCAACAGGGGGTTCAAATTAGTGTTAAACACTAAAACAAATCAGTGTTAGACACTAGCAACAGAGATATCAAATTAGTGTTAAACACTAAGATAATCAGTGTTAAACACTGGTGACAGAGATTTTAATTTGGTGTCGAACACCAAGAAAATTAATGTTAAACTCTGTTAACAGAGATTTAATTTAATGTTAAACACTAAGAAATTCAGTGTTAAACACTGCAAGAAAGGCTCTTCGATTAGTGTTGAACACTAAGGCAAAACAATGTTAAACACTGGATTCAGAGGGTCCAATTTAGCGTTAAGCACTAAAGTAAGAGGGGTCACGTAGTAGCACGTGAGAGCGCCCTCCCCTTTATTTGTTCTGCTGAGGATATTGAATACTTTGGATTATCACGTGCCATCACGTGATGGGCATTTAAATGCTTGTATGTTAAAGCTTCTGCCAAGGGTCACGTGGGGTCACGTGAGGCACTGCCTCAAAGGGCCTTTTCTGTGGATCTTTTCGGGGGTCACGTGGTAGCACGTGACCCTTCCTCTTTGTATGTTTTTTAGAAGATCTGTTAATCCCTTTAAGAATTAAATTCTTCGCAGGGTTGAACCCCTAACAATAATTTTTTGAGGAATTAAATTCCTATTTCCTTCTGAAGATTTATATTCTGGGATAGAGTTGAACTCTGAATTTTCTGTAGGAATTAAATTCCTCATATATGTGAAAAACTGCATTCTATCATAGGGTTAAACCCTAATAACAGCTTTAAGGAATTAAGTTCCCACTCTCTTTTAGAGAATTATTCTTAGGAATGAGATTCTGTCATAGGGTGAAACCCTAATTTCTTCTTTCTTAAGGGAATTAAATTCCTGTTATTTTAACAGAACTAAGTTCTTAACTAGGGTTAAACCCTGATTCTGTTCATTCTGAAGGAATTAAATTCCCATAACATAGGGTTAAACCCTAATTTTATTTTAAAGGAATTAAATT
This sequence comes from Agapanthus africanus, assembly GCA_030015575.1. NCBI lineage: Eukaryota > Viridiplantae > Streptophyta > Magnoliopsida > Asparagales > Amaryllidaceae > Agapanthus > Agapanthus africanus. The sequence goes on from CM057343.1 coordinate 636,659,955, forward strand.
CCTATAGTTCTGTGAGAATTAAATTCTCAAGCTTCCATTCCCTCTCTATGCTTTGGATCTGCATGGCAGGATCTCAACCCAATGAGAATTAAATTCTCAATTCAAGAGGAGATGTGCACTTTACAGATCCTCCACTAAAGAGAGAACTATGTTCTTTTTTTTTTAAGAGTTGAACTCTTTTGAGAATTAAATTCTCTTTTAAGGCCTTCCCTTTCTTACCTAGGATTTTCTTTTGCAGAAGATCCAAATTCCTCCAAAGTATCAAGGCTCTATTTTTCTCTCTCTCTTTTTATCGATCCTCCTCTATATCGATCTCTCTCCTATCCCTGTTTCCCTTGGCTCCTATTTATAGGAGAAGGAGCAGAATCAATTAGTTTCGATGAATCATTCATTGAGGGATCTGATTTGTATTCACCATTCGTTTGGACCTTTGGATTATTAGGTGAATTTTATTCACCATTGGATTTTAAATCCAGAGATTTTCCTTTGTTATTTCGGTTAGATTTTAAGGGGAAATATTTCCAAGTTCAAGATTTTTCCATAGATAGGTGATATTTAATCACCTTTAAATTTTTAATTCAATCGGTTCCAAACAATCATTTTCCTTTGGAAAGATTTGAGTGATCTCTTCAGAATTTGATTCTGTTAAATAAATAGGCTTTGAAAGCCGGTCACGTGTGGCCACGTGACCCCTGGTCACGTGTGGGCACGTGACCCCTTGGAACAAGCCCTCTTCTTCTTTTTGCGCTCTGCCTTCTGGCCGCTGCTTAGCCGTCACGTGCCACCACGTGACCCCCGGTCACGTGTAAGCACGTGACCCTCGTCTGGAGCCTTTTTTTTTCTTGATTTAATCAGAGAATGAGTCCGCTGCTTTTAAATGTCACGTGTGAGCACGTGACATTTAAAAGCAGCGGACTCATTCTCTAATTAAATCAGGGAACTGATGTGCCTTTGAAGCTGCTTTTAAATGTCACGTGCCAATACGTGACTGCTGGTCACGTGTTAGCACGTGATGCCTCTTCCGTAGGCTTTCCTGATTTTAAATCAGGAAACAGTTATCTGAAGCGTTGCTTCCTTTAATTTGAATTTTCAAAACAGAGCCTTGCTCTGATTGGGGGTGCGCTGCCTTGGGCGCAGCGCTCCTTGCGCTGGCGTGTCTGCTTTTGACACGTGGCGCTCTGTGCGCAGTGCAAGAGATCTGAAGCGTTGTCCTCAGCGGATGATTATCATCTTCAAGAATTTTATTTTCAGAGCCTTGCTCTTGTTTTCAAGAACCTTAAGAGTTAAAACTCTAGAAAAATTTTAGGTAAAGATTTAAACTTAATTAAATCAATTTTAATTAATTGAGCCTTGCCCTTATAGATCTTTTGATCTAAAGAAATCCCCTTTGGGGTTTCATAAACAGAGCTTTGCTCTCAAGAATTTGTTTCAGGGTTTCTTAACCCATGAATAGAGCTTTGCTCATGGATAAAATATAGATCTTTTAATCTTTTGATGATGAATTCTTAAGAGTTTTTTCATGGATCTTTTAAGATCTCAAACTTTAATTTTTAGGAATTAATTTTTCCTTTGATGGATTTTTTCCATCATTATTACAGAGCTAGGCTCTATAAGGAATTTTATTCCCTTGTGACCAGAGTTTGACAAGTGTCACTCTGTGACAGAGCTTTGCTCTGAAAAGGGAGATTTTCTCCTTGTCTCAAGAGATTTCTCATTTAATGAGAATATTCTTTTAGGATTTCTTCATTTATTGACAGTCTCATCTAATGATGAGGTTGTCCTATTAACTGATGCATTGTCATCTGGATTTTGTGGGTCCCCCTTTAGTCCCCTTTCCACTGCATTGCAGTGTGGTATAAATTTTAAAGTACCAAGCGGTGGAATTTTTAAAATTAACATATGATGCTGATAACTGAATTTTGCTTTTTCTTGCAGGCGACATGTCTGCTGATCTTTCATTCCCATTCTTCCGCTCAGAGGGAGGATTCCCTGAGGCGCCGGTGGACCGGGAGGTTCTTGCTCTCAATAAGGATCATGACCCGGAGTACAAGAACCTTCATCTGTGGGGTAGGTGGTACAGCAAAATTATCCAAGGTCGCCGGAGCTTCTCTTGCGCGACGCCGTCAGAGCCGATCTCATCGATCCTATATGCAGATGCACCCCCGGCGAACTATGCCGTGGAGGTCGTAAATTGGAATTCGGAGGATCTTCTTCAGCCTTCGATTGCCGCCATTCTCGTGCAGCCGCCGGCAGCCGTGAATATTCTGGGGCGGCGCATATGCCAGGGTGAGGCGCGCCCTTGGGGACAACTTTATAACATTAGATTGACCTATCGACAATCGGCCGGGTATTTGCAGTGGGCCAGGTACATCTTGTCAGCGAAAAAGACGCATTTGCTGAAGATTGGTCTATACCCCGCAGTCTACGCCTCATTGTTCGAGTACCCTGCTCCTCCGACGTGGTGGATTAAGGCATTCGTGGAACAATGGAACATCCCCACCCATACCTTTCTTGTGACGGACAGGGAAGTCTCCATCCCCCTGGAAGAATTTGCTGAGATTTCCGGTTTACCGGTGAGGAGGGAGCATTATGAAGAGCTACTTCCTCCTGATGAATATGTCTTCGCCACCAAGCCGCTGGTAATAGGCCTAACGCCGAAGAATGCTATTCAGCACCAGTTTCTGAGTATGGTGAAGGTGCTGAATATGTATGAAAGTCTCTATTTGGAATCAGGAGGCCGGGGAGTTAGTTTTGCAGACTTCATCGCCCGCTTTCTTCGACCGGAGATTCTATCGCAGCGGAGCGAAAAGTTCGCCAAGCTTGACGACCCCTTCAGCTTTGGCTTAGATTGTCGACCAGCACTGGAGGACGACCAAAAGGGTTTCTACCTTCCCGATGCTGCAGTCGTCCCCTTATCGGAAATCGTCGCTCCGGGCATCGATGAGGAGACCTTCTTTCTTGGATTTCTGGGGTTATGGCTGTGCTGGTTCGCGCTCCCCATGTACCCGCGCTACATGAGGCCGTCCGTCTTCTACCCAGCGCATCGGATGGTGGCTGGTATATAATTGTCGATTGGAATAGCCGAATTGGCCCACCTGTACCATGGACTCAGCGTGGCGGCGGACGCAAATGAACCAGGGGTGCAACCCGCCAATTTCCCGATGCACTATTTTACTTCATGGATGGAAATGCATGTGCTCAGGGTTTTTGGTATTCACAAGAGGCCCTCGTTCTACGAGAAGTGCAGACTCCCGAGAGTCATGCGGCTGGTCGGTGTTTCTATTGTGAATCCGCCTCCGCGGGAGGCTAGGGGGTTACTTCTTCGTCCACGCACGGCCGGAGCGGGCATCTCTTTCATGGACAAGGTCATGACCATTGGCCCGGAGACCTCCAAGGCAGTATTGGCGTTGCGTGATAACTTCAAGGACGGGGCCTCCGTATTGAAAGCCCGGGAGATTCTTCACTTATACTCCATCCGGCCGGGCTTCCTGGTGTTCAAGCAGAATGATATGGCACTCTTTATGAGGTACAACCCCTATCGTTTCGCCCAACAACTAAGCTATAATCAGGGGGTCCCCTTGGAGGCGTTTTTGGAAGAGCCCGCGGCCACCAGGGAGGGGATACGGAGTGCACTACATCATTTCGAGGGCCTCCTGCAAAGTATCTCCGACGGGTTAACATTGAAGAAGAATCTCGATACCGTTGAGCGAGATGCCCAAGGTCGTGAAGCAGCTAAACGAGCCGTCGAAGAACAACTTTCATCCTACTTGCAGCAGCGGGCCCAGGTGGAAGCAGAGTTGGCTGCGGAAGCCGATCAGGAGAAGGCGTTGAAGGAAGTGCGAGAGCAACTTGCGGATTTGTTGAAGACGCTTCCTTCTCCATGAACATTTTGTATCATTTGTAATTGTAAATAAAATGTATTTATTTCTTTTATTCTTTAACACGATGTAACTTGTACTCAATTGGATTCATGAATAAAAGATATACATTCTTCATAATGTCTTGTGTCATTTCTCCGCTTTCTTCATTCTTGCTGTGTTGTTTGCCATGCGATTTTAGCAAGTGCGATCCGCAGATATAACTGTCAATCTTATGCATTTTGTAGAGTGGCGATGGCTTAGAAAACAGGGTTAGGGTCTGTCACCTAAGATTTTTCAACTTTATGAGCCGTGAGGGTCTCATAAAGAATTTTCTCCCTACGGGTTGAGAGGATCCCGTAGGTGCGTTTTCTCCTTAGGAATCGTGAGGATTCCTAAGTGTGTTTTCCCTTGAGAGTCGTAAGGATCTCACAAGAGAATTTACTCCCTTACGAGTCATGAGGACCCGCAAGTGATGGGTGAAGTTACCCTTGTCCGTTGTTAGTTTTAAGACATTACGGTCGAGGTTAAGGACATCATAGTCCGTGGATTTAAGGACTGCACAGTCCGGTGTTAGTTTTAAGACATCACGGTCGAGATTAAGGACATCATAGTCCGTGAGTTTAAGGACCTCACAGTCCAATGTTAGTTTTAAGACATCACGGTCAAGGTTAAGGACATCATAGTCCGTGGATTTAAGGACTCCACAGTCCGACGTTAGTTTTAAGACATCACGGTCTAGGTTAAGGACATCATAGTCCATGGATTTAAGGATTCCACAGTCCGTGAAATGTGTGGTTACTGGGACCCGTCACCTCTTTGAAGAGATTGAGGAATTTCAACGACAAATATCAAAGGAGTGAAGAGATGTACCCTTAAACCAAGTTGAAATCAGTTTGAAGTTTGATTGTTTAGTTTTAAGACATCACGGTCAAGGTTAAGGACATCATAGTCCGTGAGTTTAAGGACCTCACAGTCCGATGTTTGCTCTGGATACTTCCCACGGGTTCACTGTCGTGTTTGGCGAGGACCAGGCTCCGATCTGGACGTTTTCCACGGGGTCAGAAGTGACGTTATCCGTGTTCCACGTGACCAGGAATTTTGCAATAGATGCTTCACACGGGTTCACTGCCGTGTTCGGCGAGGACTAGGCTCCGCTCTGAATGCTTCACACGGGTTCACTGCCGTGCTCTGCGAAGACCAGGATCCGCTCTGGACGCTTTCCACGGGGTCAGAAGTGACGTTATCCGCGTTCCACGTGACCAGGAATTTGTACCAGATGCTTTACACGGGTTCACTGCCGTGTTCGGCGAGGACTAGGCTCCGCTCTGGATGCTTCACACGGGTTCACTGCCGTGCTCTGCGAGGACCAAGATCTGCTCTGGACGTTTTCCACATGGTGAGAAGTGACGTTATCCGTGTTCCACGTGACCAGGAATTTGCACTAGATGCTTCACACGGGTTCACTGCCGTGTTCGGCGAGGACTAGGCTCCGCTCTGGATGCTTCACACGGGTTCACTGCCGTGCTCTGCGAGGACCAGGATCCGCTCTGGACGCTTTCTACGGGGTCAGAAGTGACGTTATCCATGTTCCATATGACCAAGAATTTGCTCCATATGCTTTACACGGGTTCACTGCCGTGTTCGGCGAGGACTAGGCTCCGCTCTGGATACTTCACATAGGTTCACTGCCGTGCTCTGCGAGGACCAGGATCCGCTCTGGACGTTTTCCACAGGGTGAGAAGTGACGTTATCCATGTTCCACGTAACCAGGAATTTGCACTAGATGCTTCACACGGGTTCACTGCCGTGTTCGGCGAGGACTAGGCTCCGCTCTGGATGCTTCACATGGGTTCACTGCCGTGCTCTGCGAGGACCAGGAATTTTGCACTAGATGCTTCACACGGGTTCACTGCCGTGTTCGGCGAGGACTAGGCTACGCTCTGGATGCTTCACACAGGTTCACTGCCGTGCTCTGCGAAGACCAGGATCCGCTCTGGACGCTTTCCACGGGGTCAGAAGTGACGTTATCCGCGTTCCACATGACCAGGAATTTGCACTAGATGCTTCACACGGGTTCACTGCCGTATTTGGCGAGGACTAGGCTCCGCTCTGGATGCTTCGCACGGGTTCATTGTCGTGCTCTGCGAGGACCAGGATCCGCTCTGGATGTTTTCCACGGGGTCAGAAGTGACGTTATCCGCGTTCCACGTAACCAGGAATTTGCACTAGATGCTTCCCACTGGTTCACTGTCGTGTTCGGCGAGGACTAGGCTCCGCTCTGGATGCTTCACTCGGGTTCACTGCCGTGCTCTGCGAGGACCAGGATCCACTCTGGATGTTTTCCACGAGGTCAGAAGTGACGTTATCCGTGTTCCACGTAACCAGGAATTTGCACTAGATGCTTTACACGGGTTCACTGCCGTGTTCGGCGAGGACTAGGCTCCGCTCTGGATGCTTCACACGGGTTCACTGCCGTGCTCTGCGAGGACCAGGATCCGCTCTGGAAGTTTTCTACGGGGTCAGAAGTGACGTTATCCGTGTTCCACATAACCAGGAATTTGCACTATATGCTTCACACGGGTTCACTGCTGTGTTTGGTGAGGACTAGGCTCCGCTTTGGATTCTTCGCACGGGTTCACTGTCGTGCTCTGCGAGGACCAGGATCCGCTCTGGACTTTTTTCACGGGGTCAGAAGTGACGTTATCCGCGTTCCACGTAACCAGGAATTTGCACTAGATGCTTTACACGGGTTCACTGCCGTGTTCGGCGAGGACTAGGCTCCGCTCTGAATGCTTCACACGGGTTCACTGCCGTGCTCTGCGAAGACCAGGATCCGCTCTGGACGCTTTCCACGGGGTCAGAAGTGACGTTATCCGCGTTCCACGTGACCAGGAATTTGTACCAGATGCTTTACACGGGTTCACTGCCGTGTTCGGCGAGGACTAGGCTCCGCTCTGGATGCTTCACATGGGTTCACTGCCGTGCTCTGCGAGGACCAGGATCTGCTCTGGACGTTTTCCACATGGTGAGAAGTGACGTTATCCGTGTTCCACGTAACCAGGAATTTGCACTAGATGCTTCACACGGGTTCACTGCCGTGTTCGGCGAGGACTAGGCTCCGCTCTGGATGCTTCAGATGCTTCACACGGGTTCACTGCCGTGCTCTGCGAGGACCAGGATCCGCTCTGGACGTTTTCCACGGGGTCAGAAGTGACGTTATCCGTGTTCCACGTAACCAGGAATTTTGTCGATTATATCCGCATTTCACAGAGTTGGGATTTGACTCTCGGTCATCTGTATACCGTCGAGTCATGGAACCGGGAGTTGCCGCTGTTCCGCTTTGCTTGATGTTGTGTCTGTTGGGAGAAATGTTGAGATGATTTCCAGGCTATCTATGAATCATCGAAATCTGGCTTCTTCTTCTAATGAAACCTGGGAGAGAAGGAGTGCGGTCCCTTTTTTATTTGCGCCTCTGGATTGTATACAGGGATTGATGTGATATCACCTGTAAGGCATAAACTTCATTTTTATTTTTTATTTATTTCAGCGATGCTTTATCATTTCAGCTTTTAATATCGCGAAAGTCGTGATTGCCCCATCATTTCGGCTATTTTTCGCGGTGCCCAATCATTTCGGCTATTTGTTTTATTTTTACTCGCTGCTTTTTATTGCGAGTTGCCCAATCATTTCGGCTATTTCGCATGCATACATTTTTTACTTGCTGATTTTTATTTGCAAATTGCCCCATTATTTCGGCTATTTCGTATGCATGTGTGGCTTGCTGTATTTTCGCTGCAAGCTTGGGATTAGACACCGATTTCGGTATCAGTACCGCTATAACTGGGATATTGCCAGGAGCGAATCATCATTTGCCTCTGTCGATATTGAACAAAGGTAACTTAGCGAACAGGGTTAGGATCCTGTCGACTAAGGCTTTTAACTTCATGAGCCGTAAGGGTCTCACAAAGGTATTTCTCCTTGCGAGTCATGAGGATCTCATAGGTGTGTTTTCTCCTTAGGAATCGTGAGGACTCCTAAGTGTATGGCTTCTCGTAAGTCGTAAGGATCTTACAAAAGAGTTTTCTCCTTATAAGTCGAGAGGACTTACAAGGGTTGTTCACCATGCGAACAAATCCCTAGTCACGGATGGGACTCAGTTAGGGAAATGTTTATTCACGCCCGTGGATTGTATACAAGGGTCAGTATTGAGCCGCTTGTAGGGCAATATTGGAGGTTGTGAGGGGTTTCTTAAGAACAGGTTCAAGTCTCTGTAACTTAAGACTTTCAAATCTAATGAGCCGTGAGGGTCCCATAAGAGAGTTCTCCTTACGAGTCGTGAGGATCTCGCAAGTGTAATATCTCCTTAGGAATCGTGGGGATCCCTAAGTGTGTTGCTCCCTTGTGAGTCGTAAGGATCTCACGCGGGTGGTTTCTCCTTACAAGGTCGAGAGGACCCTGTAAGTGTCCTTTAACGAGGTTGTGCCCTTTCGGGTTTTCACAAACACTCGCCGGTAGTCCTGCTGTTTTTACTCACGGAGCCCTTTCGGGTTTTCTCCGTGCCCCCTTTGCTTATGGACATACCGTTTTTTTTATTCTCTCTTTTTTTTATTCTTTTTATATAACGAGGTCGCGCTCTTTTGGGTTTTCAGAAACACTCGCCGGTAGCCCTGCTGTTTTTACTCACGGAGCCCTTTCAGGTTTTCATCCGTGCCCATTTTGCTTATGGGCATAACGTTTTTATTTTTTTCTTTTTTTTTAATTCTTTTTTTTTTGCATCGGCTTTGGGATGTTGCAATCCACCGTAGTTTATCAACATCTCGGTCAATGGCTAGTTTTAGGACGTGGTGGTCCGTCATTAGTTTAAGGACGTTTCGGTCCGTTGTTGCAGAAGGCCGGCTACTACTTATAGAGTTTGGACTTAGGAAGATAGCGAGCGGACATAGTCGTCGTCATCTATCATTGACCTAGGCTGTGACTCATTAAGCATAGTATTTCTTTAGGAGGCGACCGTTTATTGGCCTGAAAGGCTTTTCACCGTGCATATCCATGAGTAGATAGGCTCCACCTTGGTAGACCTTGTCTATGATGTACGGGCCTTCATAGTTCGGCTCGAATTTTCCCCGCTTGGCACGATTGGGGATCATAGGTCTTTTGACCACTAGCACGAGTTCGCCTTGGCAGAATGTCCTCGGCCTGGTCAATCTTTCATATGAGCGCGTCATCTTTGCTTTATAAGCCTCCAGATTTTGTTGTGCTATGAGCAGGGTTTCATCAAGGGCATCAAGCTCCTCAAGCCGAAGGTGAGCGTTTTCTTCGTCCGTTAGCTCGTAGTGGACTGCCACTCGTAGAGATGGTAGCTCTATCTCAAGGGGGAGTACCTCTTCTGTACCGAATACCAACGCGTACGGCGTTGTGTTCGTAGCCGTCTTGAACGTAGTTCGATACGCCTAGAGAGCTTCTTGCAGTCTCTCGTGCTAGTCTTTCTTATTTCGGGACACCGTCTTCTTCACGATCTTTGTTAAAGTTTTGTTGAGGTTTTGTTGAAAGCCTCAGCTAAACCGTTAGCTCGGGGATTATAAACTGAGGAGTATCTCCAGTCTATGTTATGTTGTTGTGCGAAGCGGCTGATTTTGTGGCTTCTGTAGGCTGGCCCGTTATCGGAGATGATCCGTCTCGGAGTTCCGAACCGATAAATGACGTGCGTATTGAAGAAATGGAGGATATTCTCCGTCTTCACTTCCCTCAGCGGTACTGCTTCTGCCCATTTGGAGAAGTAATCAGTCGTCGCTAAAATGAATCGATGTCCTCGGGACGATGTCGGTTCGATGGGGCCGATTATATCAGTCCCCCACATTTCGAATGGCTAGCTAGCCACTGTTGGATGTAGTAGATTTGGATGCTGATGGATGAAGTCCCCGTGAATCTGGTACGAGTGGCATTGCTTCGCATATTCGAGGCAATTCTGAATCATCGTGGGCCAGTAATAGCCCATCCGTTTAATTTTCAACTTCATCTTCGTGCCTGCTTGGTGAGAATCGCAGAGTCCATCGTGAACTTCCTGAACGACTCTCTTCGCCTCTTCAGGTCCCAAGCATCTCAACCACAGAGAATCAAATGACCTCTTGTACAGAGTATCATTGACAAAGGCAAAAGACAGGGCTCGTTTCATGAGCTGATGTCTTGAGGACACATCTTCAGGCGTTCGACGGGATTTGAAGTAGTCTATAAAAACTTCTCTCCAATCTTCAGTCTTTTCTTGTTCATTTATTTGCAGGGCCGTCTGCTCAATCTCTTCCTTTTCCCTGGATGATTCTAGAGATATTTCTGCCGGAGCAAGAACTCGACGGCTTTGTACCATGATTCTTACGTCCTCGAGGTTCTCGTCGGCTAGATCTTTCACGAGCTTGGCTAATGCATACGCTTTGCTATTTTCCGCACACGGTATGCTTTCCAGAGTGTAGGAAGGGATTTGGGCCAACAGTTGCTGCACCTTTTCACCGTACTTCACCAACTCTGGTTTGCACGTCTGATAGTCACCATTTACTTGACTGACGACCAGCTGGGAGTCTCCATATATGAGGAGGTTTTCAATTCTTATGTCGATGGCGATCTCGAGGCCTGCTATCAAAGCTTCGTATTCAGCTTCATTGTTCATCCTCGGCTCTGTCAAGGAGAAAGCAAGCGCATTATCCCTCCTTGTGGGGTTACGAAGATAAGGCCTACCCCTGATTTGATTATAGGCGTGTTTTGTTTGCGCTTCTTTATGGAAGATGCTCCATCAAAATAAAGTTCCCACCGGGTATCATTTCCTTCGATTGTGTCAAACGCATGTTCGTCTGGAAGCTCGCAATTCAAGGGAGAATCAGCCGGTATCGGATGCTCAGCGAGGAAGTCGGCGATGGCCTGGCCCTTCACTGCCTTCAGAGGTTGATAAGTTATTGAGAACTCCATCAAGAGTAAGGCCCATTTAGCGAGTCGCCCTGTTAATATGGCTTTTGACATCAAATATTTGAGAGGGTCCACCTTCGATATGAGACGGACTTCATGCGCCAATGCATAGTGCCGGAGTTTCGTTATCGCGAAGATCAACGCCAGGCAGTGTTTTCTGATGGGAGAGTAATTGCTTTCTGCCCCCAAGAGAACTCGAATCAAAGAGTAGAGAGCTCTTTCTTTCCCTTGGTCGTTCTCTTATGCCCATAATGTGCCTAAAGAACCTTCGAGGGCTGTTGTATACAGAATGAGAGGCTTTCCTTTGACAGGAGCAGCCAGCACTGGTGGGTTCTGTAGATACTGCTTGATTTCGTCCAGCGCACGTTGGCATTTGTGATCCCAGACGAACGGGGTTCCCTTCTTCATCAGGTGACTGTAAGGACGGCACTTGCCGGAGAGATTGGCTATAAATCGCCGAATATACGCGAGCTTTCCTTGGAGAGACCGCAATTGCTTGAGAGTTCTTGGCGGGGGCATCTCCATGATCGCTTTGATCTTTGACGGATCTATCTAGATACCTCGATGTCGGACGATGAATCCCAGGAATTTGCCCGAGGAGACCCCGAACGCGCATTTGAGTGGGTTCATCTTCAAGTTATATTGCCGAAGGCATTGAAATATGATCTTCAGATATTCAAGATGTTCCTCGTATGATTTGCTTTTCACCATGAGGTCATCGATATAGCATTCGACGATTTCAAGTATAAGGTCATCAAAGATCTTCGTCATGGCCCTCTGATAAGTGGCACCGGCGTTCTTTAGACCGAAGGGCATCACCTTGCAGCAGAATATTCCTAAAGGGGTCCGGAAAGCGGTATGCTTCTGGTCTTCGGGATGCATCTTTATCTGATTGTATCTTGACGATCCGTCCATGAAGGAGAAAACTTCGTGAGTGGACGTATTGTCTATCATCAGCTCCGTAACTGGCACTGGGAAGTCGTCTTTTGGGCAGGCTTTATTGAGATCCCGGAAGTCCACGCATATGCGCACTGTCCTATTTTTCTTCATCACTGGGACGATGTTGGCGATCCAATCAGGATACTGAACTTCCTGGATAAAGCCAGAGTCGATCAGCTTCTTGACATCGGCGTTAATGCTCATCTCAAGCTCGAGCCGCATTCTTCTCGGTGCTTGTTTGATTGGCTTGATGTCCGGGGATATCGTTAGTTTGTGGACCGCGATCTCTGGATATAATCCTGGCATTTCGGAATAGTTCCATGCGAAGCAATCTCTATGCTGCATAAGCACGTCTTTTAGTGCAGCCACCCTTTCTTCAGATAGCAGCTCACTGACGAATGTAGGTCGTGGGTCACTTGCCGTTCCCAAATCAATCTTCTTGAGGTTATCTGCGGTGGTATGTATTCCATCTTCCAGCTCTTTTGGCGCCGGTGGAAATTCTGAGATCACCTCGTCATCATTGTTTTCAAAGCACCAGGGAAAGTCGTCCATATTCTCGGGCTCTTCTTTCGATATCGTTATCATATGACAAGTATGAGCTCGTTTCAAAGACCGATGTGTATCTGGTTCTACTCTCGTAGCTTTGGCTTCATGCTTCTGCGGCGGTGTTACCCTCCAACTGTCGGATAGAGCGAACTTACCGAGCTGATACTGATCTTCGACCCAGTTCTTGAAGGTGAAGCAATCTTCGAGAGGATGTCCTATTACTCGGTGATAAGAGCAATAGTCTGGGTGAGAGACTTCGCCTGCTTGCTCGGGGTGTTTAGACTCCGGCAGTGTAATCATTTGATGTTTCATAGCGAGGTCAAGTATCTTCTTTGTCTTGTCTTGAGGAAAAGAGTATGCTCGACCCATCTTCTTCATAAGGGACAAATCCGGACCGCTCGATTCCCGATCGCGTGATTTCTTGGTCCCGCTTTGTCGTTGCTGAATGCCTTTCCCGCTTTTTGACCTGTTTCTGCCTCTGCGTCGGGCCTTTTTTCCAACAGGTTGACAGGGAGCGGCATTTTCATCTTTCGCAGCCTGTTGAAGAAGACGCTGGGTCCTAGCTTTCTCGTAGATGGTCATTTCACGATTATGGTCGTCTCGAACTTTTTGACCAGCTTCCCTTATAAGCTTGTCCATTTGTTCTTCGAACGATGGACTGGGCATTTTCACGTCGGGGACTTTTTCTGGTTCAGGATTAGCACTCTCCCATTAAGCATCTCCTTCTTCATCAATGTCATATACAACATAGCAGTCACGGAGTAACTCCCGTTTCTTGGACCGAACATACCCAAGCCTGATTGCTTCTATTCTCCCATTGGGCAACTTACGCTGAGTTTCGGGAACGGTCCAGACCCTGTCATAGAACTTGGCTTTTCGAGCGGTCTGTTTGAAGGGTATCCCTTGGCGCTTCAACAGCCTTTTCAAGTCTTCTGTATAATATCTAGGCAGACGGATGGGCTGAAGCCTGTCAAGTGTAGGATTCGCGCCGTGCCAGATTTATTTCTCCACTTTAGTTTCCCCGGAGCGGTAGAATAGGATCGCATTTTCTCCTTCTCGCCTGGGAAGGACATAGAACGTCTACAGCTCTTCCACACTGTAGGTGTGAAGCACGTCCAGTTCCTTATGATGTTTGGGCGGAACCATGACAACTTGCAGACTTTGCTCTTCGTTGGCGAATGTTTGTACTGAAGGCCGAGCGGAGAATATAGCATGGACCTCATCTTCTGAGTCGCTGCCAAAGATCAACATAGGAGCGGACGGTCCTGGCTTGTTGTACTGGGGTGGGCCTGAATAAACCATCTCCTCCTCTTCCTCAGTATCACTCCCGAAGACAGGAATGGTGGCGATAGCATTGTTCTCTGGTTTATGACATCTCTCCGTGTCTTCGAAATCTGGTAAGAAGTACATTCCATCTTCGTATTTCCGAACTTCGTTCATGGAGAATGGGTTCAACTCTCCTGTCACAGTGTACTCAAGACCATCCTTAAAGTATTTCATACACTGATGTTGTGTAGAAGGGATGATGTTGTACTCGTGTAACCAAGGCCGGCCGAGCAAAGCGTTACAGCATGTCTTGGCTTCAATGACATGAAATTTAATGTCTGTGACAAGCAGCCCGAAGCATAGCGTTAGTATCATAAATCCGAGAGTCCGCGACGACTGGGAATCAAAACCAGAGATGGTGATCTTATCGCGAGCAAGATGCTGGACGCTCATGCAGATTTCCTTCAACACTCGCACGTTGAGGAGATTGACGGAAGACCCGTTGTCGACCAGGATTTGGCCTATCTTTATATCGTAGCAGTATCTTGAGACATAGAGGGGACGGTTGTGCTCTCATGTCCCAAGGAGGAGATCTTCATCGCCGAAGGTAATATCGGCTGTGTGTACTTCCTCCAGCTCATCCTTCATCTTTTCTTCAGCAAGGGAGGCTTGGAATTGTTCTGGCTCTTGTAACGCCTTGATTAATGAATCTCTCGCTTCTTTGGATAGTAGAAGGGCGTCAAGAATACTGAGCTGTGAGGGTAACTTCCTCAAGTGCGCCAGAACGTTATAGTCCACCTTACTCTTCTTTGGCGGGTCCTTGGCGGTCAACTCTTTCATGACTTGGTCGTCCAGGGCGATATCCTCGGAGACCTTTTCTTTTCCCTTATCCTTTTTACTCGTAGGTCCGAGATTCTTTTCCGGAAGAGTGCGATTGCGCAGCTGGATGTTTTCACAGGTCTTTAATTCTTCCTCTTCTCCCAATGCGGATTTTTTAAAGAGGGGGTCAAGAGCCATTTCTTCGTCAGAGTCGCTTCCGAAAGTGAGAATTTGCGATCCCCCGGTGTTGACCATGCGACAGTTACCGGTGTCTCTTATATGCTCCTCAGTCGCACTTCTTTGCTCCAGCCGAGTTTTGCGTTTCATCCGCTTAAAATGTAACCGGTGAGCAACATATCCCTACCACCATCTTTTAAAAGCATTGCATTCCTCGGTGGGGTGCGAAATCTTTCGATGATATGAGCAATAGCTAGGATGCATCTTTGCTTCATCGAGAGAGTTTCCTTCGGAGGGTGGTAGCTTCATTCCCATTGATATGGCTTTAGCAAACCTTTTCCTCGTCTTGAATTTGTTTTTTTCCACAACGGATGTCTTTTGATTGGGCGAAAGTGTTTTGACTTTTTCGTCCAGTCACCGGCGTTTGGCTCTTTCAAATATAGCCGTCTCGCGCTCCCGATCAGCATTACTTTTCAGGAGAGCTTCATTGAGGAATGTGTCGATCATTTCATGTGACGGCCCTAAAAGTTCCGGTTTAGAATCTGCCCCCAGCTTCTCAGTGCAAGGAGTTTTTTTATCGTCTGTAAATGAGTGAGTGATCACATGACAACTTGTTACGTATCTCTCGGATTCATCCGACGAGCTTTCTCCTTCATCTTCCTCCTGAAAGACGTGGCTGAGGAACTCTTGGAGCGTGATAGGAGTCCGTGCCTTTTGATTGTACTCTTCTAGCACGTCGATCTGTTTCTATAAGTCCGTGCGCTTGTCGCCAGGCTTCACGGGCTTTTTGGATCTCTTCTTCTTTTTCTTTGAGGATTTTGACGGCTGGGTGTGAGTGCCCGGGCCATCACCACCAATCTTTGGAGTTGGGCGCGGCTTCAGCATCCTTTCGATGATCTGAGGTTCTAGCGGGCTCTTCCACCTGACCGCCGGGCATGCATGAAGATCATTCAGCATTCTTTTGGTTTTGGCTAACAGCACGACCTCCCATGGAGCTTCTTCAACAAAAGAACACGTTGCCCCCGGTGCGTCCGTCTTCTTTGGAGTGTGCGGTTGTGGTGGGTTTACTTTCCACTTCTCGGACAGCGCAAACTCGCCTTGTAGTTACTGATCTTCGATCCATCTCTTAAAGACGAAGCAATCCTTGATCGGGTGACTTATCGTTTGGTGGTAAGGGCAGTAATTGGAATTATTCACTTCGCTGGGTTACGGTGGTCGCCTAGGATTCGGCAAACTGATAAGCCTGTTGCGCATAGCCAGCTCGAACAGCCTCTTCGTCTTATCTCGTGGGAATGAGTAAGGACGCTTCATTTTCTCATTGTAATAGCGTCGTCTCTCCTCCAGTTGATCCGCTAGCTTTGGGGCACTGGGCTGCTGTTGGGTGTTTGCAACGAAGGTCGCCTTCCCTTTACCCTTGTCATTTCGAGGTTCCGGCTTCGGGGGAGACGGCATGTGGCCCATTTGCTCCATCTGGGCTAGCTTATCGATTAAAGCTTGGAACGTGGTCGGTTTAAAGAACATCATGAACTATGAAAAGTTGCATGAAGGTCTAGGGTGCCTACGAACATGCCCACCACTGGTGCTTCTTCGATGCGCTGTCCGCACTTCGACCACAAGTTCCGCCATCGGATTGCATATTAAACCCAAGTTTCCCCCGGCTTCACCCTTGCATTGATCAAAGCTGTTATCGGGGTGCGTTCACTGGCGCTTGCGAATCGCTGAGTGAATAGCAACTCCATCTCTGCAAAAGTTTTGACGGAGTCATTCGGAAGCTTGGAATACCACTCAAATGCCGTCTCCGATAAACTGCTGACGAATTGGCGAAGCAGGAGCTTATCATCGCCGCCGGTGTTACCACAAAGAGCCTTGAACTGGGCGACATGTTGATGGGGATTGCCCGTCCCCTTGTAGACATGAAATTTTGGGATCGTGTAGCCCGGCGGGTATTTAATCTGATCATACCAGCTCGGATATGGTCGCCCCGTTTTGACAACTTGACCGGCTGCCTCAGTTGCCTGGTGAACTCGTATTTGTTGAGCAATATAGTCATCCAGGGCAGCCTTAGAGATTGTTTCCTCTTTGGCTGTTGAAAGAGCCAGGGGTTGATTTGACATTTCCCCTCTGTCATCTTCAAGGATAATCGGAGGGTCTTCGGCTGGGGATCCGGTTGTATCATCATCCCGACCATGTCTTGAAACAGAAGAGCCATCTGCTTTATATTGGCCGCTTGCTCTGCAGCCTCCTTGTCCTTCTTTTCAAGCATTCTACGAAGGAACTCAGTATCAGTTTCGTATTCGCGACGCTGCTCCGATGACGCCTCCGGGCTTTCTTTTGGTCCGGTGAGCGCGGCCATTGCGGTCAGCATCTCCTGGAGCTTCTGCTGCTGCTACTCCTGGGCTCTTGTGATGGATCGGGTGAGTGGTCGGTGGCCCGTTGAAGCGCAGCTATCCTCCTTCCCAGATGCCATGTAAACGGTATGGACGACCATGCCCTAGACTTAGGGCGTTTGGGTTCAGTGTTTTTGACTTTTGTCGCCGGTACGGGAATCTTCTCCGGCCTTCTCTTCTTATGAGCGGTCGAAATTGAGCGGGTCGTAGCAGTAGGCACCCAGATGGCTTTTCGTGGCTTGGTAGGATGGCTTACTTCCTGTTGGACCTTCATCTTTTTGTGCTGGCGGGAGAAATTTGGATCGATCACCGAGTTTCGGGCCTGCCGCCAGACTTTATAGATCTTGGAGGACAGCTGTTGAGGGGATTGGGGTTGTTCTGGCTTTGCTTCTACAATCTTCTCTAGTGGAGGAGGAGACCTCTTCAGTACAGCGGTAGGAGAATTCCTGCGCACCTTATTTAACAGCTCAAAGCTGTTCCCAGTTGGAACAGCTCAAAGCTGTTCCCAGTTGGAACAGCAGTATTAATTTCCACCGTCGGGGCTGGTGGAGTTAGCCCAGAAGAGGAGTTGCCTCCTGACTTCCTCACTCAGCGCCAGTGGCGGCATCGAGCATGTCGAGCTGTGGGAATTGGCTCGGTGACGAGGACGGCCTTGTCTTACCCCCTGTTCAGGTGAGAGGCTGTTGCCGATGTCAGCCTATTAAAGACTGATGTCCTTTGAGTAGCAGGAGCGGGAGTGGGAGTTGGGATGGTCAGTCTTGTAAAGACCGATCTCTTAGCAGGAGAAGCCGCTTTGACGACTTCAGGAGTAGGTTTAGCTACTTTCTTTTGAATAACCTTCTCTGGGACCGCAAGCTTCATTGTGGGCCCGCAGAAGTTTTGGCCTAGTCTGGAGAAGACCGAGGCATTGGTGTTGGGCGACCCGTTGAGAGGGGCCGCAGCAGCTGTAAGTCGATCGAAGACTGACTTCTTAGGAGCTTCTGGTACGGGCACCGGGGCAGTGAAGTTCATTGGCGGGAGCATGGTCCTGAAAAACAGTCCAGTAGTAGCCTGGGTGATTTGTTCTACCAGCATCATGAACAGTGACGCCGCTTGAGGTCCATAGGCTATACCTCTAGGTGAGGCGGAGCGTCGGTTGCAGTTGCAGTTGGAGCAGTTCGAGCAGGTTAATGCCATTGCTGTTTGCTTTCTGCGCCAAGCAAGAGACCAAATCTTAGTAACTTGAAACCTGAGGGCAACCATTAACAAACCACGATTCGTTCGCGAATACGACACACGAAGTGTGGAATGGAAAGAGGAAAAAGTCCCACCGAGCGTGCCAGAATCTGTTCCCCTCCGAAAGACGGTGCGACAGACGTCTTGCCTGAGATTCGGGGCAGATGCTAATTGGTGCAATCCGTCCACCTCTCCGAAGATGCCAAGTTAATTTATGGCACCGTGTATCGAAGGTTTAAACGGATGCGTCCGATGTAGCAGACTTCGTCAGATTCCCCCTCGCTCGAGGGGTTTTTGATTGTGGGGACGCTCTTCCCTGCAGGCGCAAGCCCCTGCAGTTAATTACGCTCTGCACCACAGTAACAATTTTCTCCTTCTCCATATGGTCACTTCATGTCGTGTGTGTTTGTTTGGTGTTTGGTTTCCCGTGGATTGTATACGGAGACTAAGTTATGCCGTCGCCCGTAGGACGTGGACTAGTCCAAATCCGTATCTTTCTTAGATTTGGTTTGGGGGTGTGTTTAAGGATACGTTAGCCTTATTTGAGGCTAAGATCGACTTAAACGTTCGTTAAGGACACGTTAGTATAATTTTAGACTAAGATCGACTTAACGGGATCGTTTAGATTCGACAAGAGAGCAATTGGGGGCTCTATTATTTAGTTTAGTGACATTGCGGTCGATAGGTAGTTTAAGAACATTGCGGTCCAATGTTAGTTTTAAGACATTGCGGTCAAGGTTAAGGACATCATAGTCCGCGGATTTAAGGACTCACAGTCCGGTATTAGTTTTAAGACATCACGGTCAAGGTTAAGGACATTATAGTCCGGTATTAGTTTTAAGACATCACGGTCAAGATTAAGGATATCATAGTCCATGAGTTTAAGGACCTCGCAGTCCGTAATAATGTGTGGTTGTCGGGACCCGTCACCTCTCTGACGGCGTTGAGGGATTACAACAACGGATGCCAGAGAAGTAAAGAGATGTACCCTCGAACCAGGTGTGAATTGATTAGAAGAGCAGTTGTGCTCAGTTCAATTTAGATTGAGAACTTAGGGCCAAGATTGGGCTAAGTCCATTTGAAAATGTGTAACATTTTATTTATACTTGGCCTGTTAGGCCTTTGCTTGGGCTCTGCCCTTTTTAAACAATGCATAGCATTGGGCTCTGTAATTAAATGCATGGCATTTAATTGGGCTTTGCCCTTTTTTAAATAATGTACAGCATTTAGTGGTCTGACAACGTGCCACGTGGCCTGTCAGGCGCTTTGCGCCAATTAAAGAGCGCAAGGCGCCAGCGCATGCGGAGGTGACACGTGTCACTCTGCATGAGCGCAAGTCTATTAGCGCAGTAAGCTGCTGACACGTGGTGCGCTCTGGTGCAGTGCGCCAATCCAAGAGCGCAGCGCTCTATTTTTAGGAGCGCAAGGCGCAGATCATTCTGTGGTTGACACGTGGCGCGCTCTGGTGACTTGCGCCAGTCCAAGGAGCGCAAAGGCACAGATTAAGAGTGCAGGGCACTGTTCAATAGCGCAGGGCGCATCTTGATCAAATTTAGATCAAAGAAAAGAATATTTCTAGTTCTAAAGAGGTTCTACCTCAAGATTCAAGAACCAATGGTTCATCAAAAGGCTGTGCCTTTATATAGATCAAAAGATCTAGGGATGAAGTAAATTACTTCCTTAATTTTTTGTGATTGGATCTTTTTTGATCTTTTTTATTTTTTTTGTAGTGAAGATCTTGATCTAGTTCTTAGATCTTTGATCTTTTTTAGAAGAAATTCTTCTTTTTACAATATGTTTTCATCTCTGTTTTTCCAAGAATTTAAATGTTTACCTTGAAGAAGATGATCTTCTTTCTTCAAAGGTTTACCTTTCAAATTTTTTCAGAGTTCTCTCCTTTTTCTATTTCTGTATATCTGTATGTGTGAGACTTGGAGTTTAGGGGCTTTTATATAGGGCCAATTGATTTGTTTAGTTAGTTACAGAGATTTTTCTCTGATTGATCTGGGGATATTTCCCTATCGTTGGATTTTTGATCCTACGGTCTCTATTTTACAGAAAATAATCTTCTTATTTTAATAAGATTGGAAAGATCTTTCTACAATTTTAATTCTGATTAATTAAATAATTTATTATTTAAATTTTAGTGCTGGCGCAGTTGACGCAAGCGCACCTGCGCTTAACACGTGTCGCGCAGCGCAGAGCGCAGCGCAACTGCGCTAGCGCACCCGCGCTGACACATGTGACGCGGCGCAGAGCGCAGCGCAACTGCGCTAGCGCACTACTGTTTGACACATGGCGCGCAACGCAGAGCGCAAGTTATCTGAAGCGTTGCTTCCTTTAATTTGAATTTTCAAAACATAGCCTTGCTCTGATTGGGGGTGCGCTGCCTTGGGCGCAGTGCTCCTTGCGCTGGCGTGTCTGCTTTTGACACGTGGCGCTCTGTGCGCAGCGCAAGGGATCTGAAGCGTTGCTTCACCCTTTTGAATTTTGAAATTCAAACAGAGTTTTGCTCTGATTGGAGAAACAACGACCATTACCCCCGACCTAGCAGTCCAACCCCTACGTCTTTTAAACAAAAAAACACCAAGCTCGGCTCTTCCTTGCTAGTGCCGGGGTGATTTTTATAACAGAGAAAAGACACAAGGAGGGTCAAACTGAAAGGGATCTGATCAAGTTTTAACCGGATCAGAAACCCAAGGAGAATTCTCCACGAGTTCGGAGCTAGCTGGCCCGGGCCTAAACAGAAGTAATGAAGCACCTCACAAACTACGGGTGAGAAGGGCAGACACATTCCTGCCCGGAACGCTTCCAGGTACAAAGCAATCTTCTTGCCCTACACCTGATCGGCCCGCTCACCCTCTCTGGCTAATATGGAATCGAGCCCGAATGTCAGAAATCTCGTCCAGACTTTTCAAGAGAAGGGCGCATCACGATTGTTCCCGATGCGCACCATGGGGGGCCCTTGTCGCCTCCCGACGGCGAGTGACAAGGGCGGCCCTAACTCTAGGAGGCGAACCCGACACAGAACACGAAGAAGAAGAAGAACCCAATTGGTTGTCAAAAGCCGAAGAGAAGGAACGCCCACTGGACTCGGCTCCAGCAACTGGAGCCTCATCGTCCGACTCTATCCTTACAACATCTACAGACTTCTCGGAGGAAGACATCTAACCCGATTCAAAGAAAGGGACTCACTAAGGAAAGATCAACAGAAGATCCGATCTAAACGGAGGTACGTCGGGCAATCTTCAACAACGAAAGAAATTAAAGCGGAGTGTTGGTCCTAGGATGGTCCCCTTCTATTTATACAACCCAAAGAGAACATCCTACGGTCCAGATCGATTCCTGCCAAAACAAAACGTCACACCTAGCGGCGGTCGAAGCTCCACGTGGCAGTCGACCACTGGAGACGTCTCTTCAATTGCAAGAGTCAAAGGCAGCCTGTCTCGCCCGCCAACCGTCGTCCGACACGTGGCCCGTACCCCAACTGGCGAATTGACTGAAACGGCGTCCCCTCTTTAAATCGCGATCATTTCACTGATCCGCTGACGCCATCGGGGATACGCGCGAAAATTCAAGCGTACGACGAGACGACACGTAGGCCTAAATATCGAAACGACGCAACCGCTTAACGCCATGTCGTTCCCGGACGATCCACATTATGACTCTCGACACCAAACTGAGCAGAAGAAAAACCAAACAGGCCACTCTCGACCTGACCCATGAATAGGTCGGAACGAGAGTGGGGGGCTAATGATGATGCTCACAAGTGGTATTTCCTCAGATTACGACACGTGGTGGATGACGTGTCCCGAAGACTGCGGAAGTGGAATAAATGAGATGCATTAGGGGCGTTCCTCGAGATCTCGTCTTCGAGGACGCATCCGATCTTTCAGGAGACCTCCCTGAGTACTTTCCACCTTCAGCTAGCAAACAGCCAACTGCTCGACTCTGAGTCATCTGACATGCCGAGCTTTCTCGGCCTCACTGCTCGTCTCCGAGCAATCTGACAGGCCGAGCTTTCTCGACTTCCCCGATCAACCGAGAGTGCAGAACCTAAGCGCCCCCGCAACGGCTCCGCGTATCTCGCCAGGATGAGATATCCGCCTCCCCACGTTCTGCGTCCCACGCTAGCGCGTCCCCCTATTAATGGGGTGTATCCCGCCATTAATGCGAGGATAACGCAGGGGCGTAACTGACGGCGATGATCTCGCACCTGCTCGCTCCACGCGACCACTATATAAACCCCTCTCTCAGACGACTCGGGTAACTCGAACTCATTTCAATACGCCATTACTCTGCACCTATTTCTCGGCACTAACTTGATCGTCGGAGGGTCCTACGGTGGTCACACACCCCGGGACTTCCTTCGCAGATAGCTCGGCGTCAACACCAACTCATTAAGATCCACACGCTTAACAACCCCCAAACCGAATCTCAACCGTTAAAGACCGCCATCACAGAATCGACGGAGGACAACATCTGAAGGAGATCACAGCCTCTATCAGATAGACACTCTGGTAAAATAGTAAAACAATGGAGAGTGAAGAAACAAAATGTTCAACAGAAGTCAAAGTCCGATGTACCAAACAAGCATGCGTGTTCAATGGCTAATCCAAGCTCGGATGGGACTAATTTGTCCATCCAAAAGGGTAAGCAACCTTTGATCGATCCCACGTCTTTCGTTTCTTTGAAAGCTTAGCCAAAAAGAATCTGGAGGCAAAGAGCATTCAAATTTTGAATGTTGATGAAGATTCGGCTATATCAAGATCAGTATAAATGTTTTAAGGAAGATGATGTATTGAATAATGAGGAGCATATAATTAGAACGAAGCTCCAGAATGTGGAGGTTGGTAAAGCCTTTTGGTCTAACCCACGTGTTCCCCCAACGATAGAAGTTGGACCAAGGCTCAAACTAACTGTTTACCTAATTATTTAGAATGGATCGATGGTAAGCTTTGCTTCAATAATGAGATGTATAATACGATATGGGCTGGGTTACAAGACTTTTTTGATTATCAAGATGAGCAAGAAGATGATCGTTAATGATGATAGCATGCAATTCACTCCATATGATGATAGCTGGGTTACAAGACTTTCAACGCTACTTTGACTACCGGCGAAAGATTGGATAATATTGGACATCCTGGAGATATGAATGATTTTGCTAATATGATCAAAGATTTAAATCTCATTAATCTTTCTATGGGTGCCAGAAACTTTACATAGAGCAATAAAAGAGATTCTCCTGTGTTAGGCAATATTGGATATATTTTTTATTTCTATGGAATGGGAAAATCTTTTTCCTCTTACTTTTGTACAAGATCTAGCCAGCAAAATATTCGATCACATTCTTGTAATTATTGACTCAGGTGTTCAGATGGTGTATCTCAAAATTTTTAGATTTGAAAAAATATGGTTAAAAGAAGGTTTTAAAAATTTGGTGGCTTCTTGGTGGAAGGAGGTTCCGGTCTTGTTTAGTGCTACGGCTAATATTGTATACAAGTTGAGATGGATTAGAAAAAAATGCAAAAAATAGAGTTTTGAATGTTTTGGCAGCATTATCCGGAAAAAAAACATCTTAAAACAAATAAAATGTGTTGATGTGCATAAGGAAAGAAAAATGATTACCACTGCAGATAAACAAAAACGTGATGAATTGAATTTGGAACTGGATGAAATCTTGAACAAAGAGGAAATCATGTGGCGGCAAAGATCTAAAGTGACATGGTTGGAGAAAGGGGATAAAAATACTACATATTTTCATAAAATTGCTAATAGAAGAATGAGAAATAACAAATTTTGCTCTATAATCCATGATGAACAAGAAGTTACTAATAGAAAAAAACTTTCTGAGTTGTTTACTTCTTATGGGCATTTTTAGCAATAACACCACTTGTGCCATGTCTTATAATTGGAATGGTTTATATGGAAATGACAATCGAAATGCTCAGGAGTTGGAGAATCCATTCTCTATTGAGGAAGTTAAAATAGCATTATTTGATTTAGCTGGAGATAAATCCTCTGAACTGGATGGTTTTCCTTTGTTGTTCTTTCCAGAGTTTTGGAACTTAGTGAAAAATGAGATCATGACTATTTTTACAGATCTATATCTTCGAATAAACTATTTTAAAAGGCTAAACTATGCTTTGATCACTCTGTTTCCAAAAAAAGAGGATGCAAGTAGTGTATTGGAGTTTAGACCTATAAGCCTTCTAAATGGTGTTGTTAAAATTGTGACTAAAGTCTTGGCTAATAGACTTAAAAATAAAATGAGTTTATTAGTTGATAAGTCACAAACTACATTTAGTAAAGGACGGAGTATTCTTGATTGTGTAGCTGCTGCTCAAGAAATCATGAATGGTTGTCATAGAAGAAAGAAAATCGGTGTTTTCTTAAAAATCGATTTTGAAAAATCATATGATATGGTCAGATGGGAGTTCTTGAAAGAATTATTACTCGCGAAGGGATTCAGAACCAAATAAGTGTCTTGGATTATGCTAACACTTAGAGATGGAAACACATCAGTTCTTGTGAATGGTGTTAAAGAAAATCTTATTAACTGCAAATGAGGGTTTAAACAAGGAGATCCGTTATCTCCATTGCTATTTGTGCTTGTCTCGAATGTATTTTCTAGACTCATTAGACGAGCTAAAGAGTTGCAATTATTGAAGGGTCTGGGAAGTGATGATAATAGCAATGGGAGTATTTTAAATCTTCAATACATTAATGACACTCTATTTTTCAGTTATCCTTTTTTAACACAATTATCTTTGATTAAATTTTTCCTTTTTTCCTTTCAGTTATTATCTGGCTTAAAGGTAAATTTAGAGAAAACATAATCTTTGCTGATTGAATGCTTTAAAAAATTGCATATCAGTTTAGCTGAAGGTTTTAATTGCGGTGGAGGTTTTTTTCTCTTGAAATATTTAGGTGTTCCAATCAGGCCTTTAGCTTTGCATAAGGAGAATTGGTATCCTATTATTCAAAAAATGATTCCAGATTGGCGGGATGGAAGGGTAAAATTTTATCCAGAGATGGTCGTTTGGTTTTAATTAATTCTGTTTATATCATCCATTTCTCTTTACATGATATCTATTTATGTGATGCCTACTTGGATGAGAGAAAGAACTGATAAAATTAGAAGAGCATTTTTCTAGAAAAGGAAGGATGATATTTCTGGATTTTATTGCCTAATCAAGTGGAAAGAGATATGCAGACCAAAAGAGTTCGGTGGTTTAGGAATTCTTAATCTTAAGAAAATGAACACTGCTTTATTAGCTGAATGGATGTGAAAATTTATCTCTAAACCTTCATTTCCATGGTGTGAAATTATATTAAACTCATATTACAGAAGAAGATCATTTTGGAATTCAGAGTTGTTGCATTCCTCATTCATTTCCTCTTTTTGGAGAGGCATCATTAAAAGTTTTCAGCCATTTTCCAAAGGTATCAAGGTGATATGCAAAAAGGATAACATTGTTAGATTCTGGAAAGATATATGGTTGAGTGATCTGCCGCTTACTATCAATTCTCCATTGTTTTTCAGTTTGACAACGAATCAAGAAGCATTAGTTTCTTCTGTGAGAGAATTCAGAAACAGAGAATGGTTTTGGTGTCCAAGATTCATTTATTATCTTACTGAAGAACTTCAAAATGAATGAACTCTTTTATTTCAATTACTTCCTTCTTATCATCCTTCAAGAGAAACATGTATCTAAAGCTGAAATTGGAGCGTAGACGGATGATTTACTGTTAAATCTCTCTACAGATTCATATCTTTTGGTAGATGCAAATGTTCATTTGCCAAGGTTCTATGGAAATGTAATGTTTCATCTAAATTTAAGTTTCGCATGTGGCTTGTAATAAGAGAGAGGCTTCTTACTTTGGAAATAATGAGAAAAAATGAGTTGATAAATGAATTCCGTGTGTTCTGTGCAACAAGAAATCGGAGACCGTCGAACATATTTTTCTAAAATGTGCTTTTGTGAAGTCTATATAAGCTAATAAAAGACATTTATGGAAAATTAATGGAAAACCTGGTTTAATATTTTCATTATGGACTATGTGGAGAATCAAATGGGTAAACAAGAAGATTAGAGATATTTGGGATATGTTTGTCATTGCGTTTTATTGATGTATTTGGGTTAAAAGAAATGCCAGAGTTTTCAAAGAGAAAAATCTTCTTCTTTGGCTGTCCTTCATAAAATCAACATGCTTATGGAGTTTTGGACAAACGCTTCGAAAAGAAAATGAATATCTTCTATATAGAGTTGTAGAGTATTTTTGAATCTTCAAGCTTATCTAATGTTAGTTACCTTGAAAGGAAAATCTTATGAGATTCAAATATTATATCTTTTATCTTTTTATTTTTATCTTGTATTTTATTTCATTTCATAATTTTAATGAAATGTTTATCTCACTAAGTCCTTTTTGACCGTATCCTTTTTTCTCAAAAATTAACGTGGAGTTATGGAGCTGACCTTGGGTTCGGGTTACATATGGACGGTAATTGCTAACGTGCCCTTTTTCTGGAGTAACTTAAGTATTTGAAGTACCGCTAAACAAATACATTTTTGGAACTGATATGGAATTACCTAAGATTTCAGGGGCCTATATTAAAATAATCCTTGATTTTTAGCAGGTTTTGGATTTGGACTGATCTTTGCCGTTGAATCTTGGATCAACGGTCGACAGTTTACGTGTATATAGAATTGTTTAGTTTGTGGGGGGCTTGGTGTGAAAAACCTAATGATGAAGGCAAGAAAGGTGAGGTTAAAGACATGAAGCCTTGGTCTTTAAGGTTTTCTTTTCTATTGAAATGATGACCTCTTATTAAGCTTTGTTTTTAAGGTAAACTTTATCTAATTTTTTTAATTTAGAAAAAGATATTATGGTGTTTTATACTAATGATGGTGGTAGATGACTTGAATCATATATATGGATTGAACATAAAGAAATTAGATAAAAAGGCGATGGGTTTGAGAAAAACCAAAAGAACGAAGTATTACAGCATTTTTTGGTTCCAAAACTTGAAATGGTTTTACTCTTTTGCATGCAATGTGCGGAAATATGAATGGAAATTAGCTATCAAGAGCTTAAAAGTCATACTATAAATAATAAAAAAAACTTTTTCTATTGTCATATACACAGTTGATTCAGCTCAATCAATGTTAAATGAAGAGTCCATGTATGTATGGATGTTATTGGAAAGTAGTCATGGTCAAAGCTATAGACAAAAGGATATCTATTTGAGGATCAATGCTTACATAATCAAAATTTTAGTATTTATTACACATGCCCCTTGAATCCCTAATTCTTTCCTCGACAATAATTAATCAAATTACTCAAAAAAGTGGGCTTTAAGATTAAAAGAAGGGTAAATTGTCAAAAGCCCCTAGCCCACTCTGGAGTTGTCTAAACCCCTAAAAAATTTGAAATTGTTGGGAATGGCCTCTTGTTCAAAATCTTTGTAAAAAAATCTCTGTGATGTATTTCATTTAGGACGTGTATTCCCTCGACAGCTTAAATATTACAGGCAACTGTCTGGATATCGCAGGCAACTATTTAGATATTACATGCAACTGCTTAGATATTACAGGTAACTGATATACATGGGTTTCTTATTGGACCCAGGTTTTTTTTTAGGGTAACTTGTCAAAAAGACCTCAGCCCACTCAGGAGTTGTCAAATACCCCTGGTGTTTTCAAAATGGTTGGAAGGGGCTGCTGTTCATAAATATTTGTGAGAAAACTGGCTCATGATCTAGTTTTGAAATATGAGGATATGCCTGATATTCTCAATTAGATGAAGTTATCAAATTACCCTTCTTCTCAATCAATAAACTTCTATGCCTTTCTCTTTCTCGCACTCGTAACCTCTTTCACCTCCTCCGTAGCCGCCGCCGTTGTCGCCAACTCCTGCCACCACCTCTCATCTTCCTTCGATCTCGCGCTTTCTGTCGACCAAGTGGACAAGACCATGGCGCCGCCTCTCTCCTCCACAACCCCACTGCCCCGTCCTCCTACGAACGCTCCCCGTCGCCTTCTCCTCTCTCCACTGGCCACAAATTCGAACAAATGGAGCTAATATTGTCGCATGTGCAATTTGGCGAGGTCACCGAGGAGGAGCTTCGGGTTTACGATGGGCCCGATCCCAAGAAGACGACCCTAAGAAGCCTTTGCTGATGGCCATAAAGGGCCAAATTTATGATGTCACTCGGACAGGTCTTTCTCTTCTTCTGCCTCCAAGATCCAGGTCCTTTCGATTGGTACCAAAAGTATAAAACCCTAGCCCCCCTCTTCGATCTCTACCTTCGCTGATCCCATCGCGTTCTCCTCGTTGGATGAGGCAACTCTAGTAAGTTTCTAGAGTTGGTTGTTTTTTTATAGAATGCGATGCAATTTGAATTAATCTATTGTTCGAATTTGAATTTGTTGGGTGAATTGAAGAAAAAAGGTGAGATCTGATGTATTCGATCTAGAAATAAGGAAATCATGTGATTTTTCTTTAAAATTGGGGCTATGGATGCTAGTTTTGTATGTGCTTTAGAATTTTTCTAGGTGGTATCTAGATATGAGAGGAGATCTCATGTTTTTAATCTAGAAATCGGGGCACTTTTTGTTTAAACTTCAAATTGGTGTATTAAGTTGCTTACTTTATGCTAGATAGACCGATTGAAATCTGAACTTGATTCACATCGAATGTTGCTTATTCTTTCAAGATTGATTTTTGAATTTCTATAGTATTGTTCTTGAGGCGGTTTTGGGTATTAGAGAGCTGCTACAAATTCACTCTTTTTCTTCCCTCTCAAACAGTGTGAATTCTAGTTCATGTAACATTGTGAATTCTACTTCATGTACAAAGCAAAACATAAAATGGCAGTTTAATTAGTCTTCTAATAGGAGTATGTGTACTCTTTTAAGGACTTTAGGTCCTTTCCACATCACGAGCATAAAAGTCAACGACATTTGTATTTATTCTAAGAAATGGATTATTTTCAAAAATTTAACAACAATTGGGGAAGAGATAGTTAGCAATGGTTATATGGTCAATTTAGATATATCTTCATGGTGGTTAAAGCCATGCAACAGAAGTATCAGGATAAACCAGAGATGAAATGTAATCAAACTTCTATTCCCTTTTTTCCTCTTCCTTTCATTCTTCTTCCAGCGAAATCTTCCCTTTTGTAAATCCTAATACCATGTTGAGAGTGTGTACATTGTATGTTTTATTTTGTTATTTTTTATTTGGTAGATATGAAAATGGATGTTCGAGAGATGGAGGGATTTGAATATGGTTCCTTTTATGCAGTCATCGATAAAGATACCAATTTTTATGTTATTCTTGTCTTGTTTAAATATTTGGTTTGAAAAATCGAACCAATTGAAAGTTTGAAATACATACCATACTAAGTTTCAGTTCATATTATGTATTCAGGAATCCTAGGCTCCCTTATGGTGAATGCATTTATATCTCAAAAAATTCCTCTCATGATTGTGAGCTTATTACAGATAGTGTTTATTGGCATGTAGTGTTGATATGATGCACAACACAATTCAAACAAAATATTTGAAGAGGTAGACCCGTAACAATCTCTGAAACCCTAGTGTAACTTCTTTATTAGTAGATTTTTTATCGCCATACTTTATTAACTTCAAAATTCTTTGTATGTGTATCACCTCCCAGGATTTTTAAGAACAAAGGTGATGATGCTCAATATTGGCGTCCTTTCAGATCAGGACACGTGGCAGATGACGTGTCCCAGAACTCAGAATAGAGGGCCCACAGGGGCCGATCACGCCCGACCTACAAGCACAAAGTTGGCTCACCTCAGGGCCCTTGCAAATTGGCCTCCTTGGTCTCTCAGCTCGCCTCCGAGCTACCGCAGGACCAAGATACCTCGGCCCTCTCACTCGTTCCCAAGCTCTCCCGCCGAGACCATCTTCCTCGGTCCCTCCGACCGACCAACTCCACCACTCACAGGCGTAACCGCCGCTCCGCAAATCTCGCCATGCGCAGATTCTCCGCCGGCAACATCCCACGTTCCACACCATCACGATCCCCATTAACGGGCGATCCGCTCTTTACGCGGGCGTGACGTCGGGAGCGTAACTGCCGGCGAGATTCTCGCGCCTGCTGCTGCATGCCACCACCGCTATATAAACCCCCATCACAGAGGGGTCAAGTAAGCAATTCTTTACACTTTACGCCGTTACTCTGCTCGGATCTCATCACTAACTTGAGCGTCGGAGGGTCCTCGGTGGTACCAAACCATCCCAGGACTTCTTTGCAGGTATTCGGCGACAACTTCCACACCTCACCTCTCCTTCCAAAAACCCATTGAGACTCACACGCAACGAAAGATAATCAGTTAAGTTCACCGCGAGATCAACAGAAGACAACATCTGACGGAGGCCCGAAAAGGAGTCCCATCAGTTGGCGCCGTCTGTGGGAAACGAAACTCCACAAAAAAACAAAGTTAGCCTTCCGATCTCCGTCCCCATGGCAAGCGATCACCCTGAAGATCCAGATACCAGCCGCCGCCTCCTCCTCACCGGAGGCGCGGGTGAACCTCCTCCGGCGACCGTCATCAACGCCCTCGCCGACCGAATAGACCAACACCCCTTCCCTTGACGGGGTCGCACAGAGGGGGCTCACCACGGCAGCTCGAGGGCCATCTCGCCCAAGGATCTAAGCCCTCACTAAGAGGCAGCCCAGCAGCTACCCTGCTCGGCTATCCCTGGCGGGTAGCTTCCCTACCGCAACGCCAGGGATCAGAAAGTCCTCCCAGAGGCAGTCGAGCCCGAGGATCCCTCGCTCGGGTATCCCTGGCGGGTAGCTTCCCTACTGCAACGCCAGGGATCAGAAAGTCCTCCCAGAGGCAGTCGAGCCCGAGGATCTCTCGCTCGGCTATCCCTGGCGGGTAGCTTCCCTACCGCAACGCCAGGGATCAGAAAGTCCTCCCAGAGGCAGTCAAGCCCGAGGATCCCTCGCTCGGCTATCCTTAGCGGGTAGCTTCTCTACCGCAACGCCAGGGATCAGAAAGTCCTCCCAGAGGCAGTCGAGCCCGAGGATCCCTCGCTCGGCTATCCTTGGCGGGTAGCTTCCCTACCTCAACGCCAGGGATCAGAAAGCCCTCCCAGAGGCAGTCGAGCCCGAGGATCCCTCGCTCGGCTATCCTTCAGGACAAAATCCCTCGCCAAGAGGCACCGGGCAGTAACCCTGCCCGGCCAAGGGTCCTTGGTAGGCTTCTTACAGCCCTATAGCTCTTCCTGCGCCAAGAACCAAAGTCCTCCCAGAGGCAGTCGGGTCCTTGCTCGGCTATCCCCGGCTGGTAGCTTCCTACCACAACCGACAAGGATCAAAGTCCTCGCCAAGAGGCACTGGGCAGTAACCTGCTCGGTCCCCGTCGTGAAGGATCAAAAGTCCTCCCAGAGGCAGTCGAGCCCGAGGATCCCTCGCTCGGCTATCCCTGGTGGGTAGCATCCCTACCGCAACACCAAGGATCAAAAAGTCCTCCCAGAGGCAGTCGAGCCCGAGGATCCCTCGCTCGGCTATCCCCGGCGGGTAGCTTCTCTACCGCAACGCCGGGGATCAGAAAGCCCTCGCCAAGAGGCACCAAGCAGCTACCCTGCTCGGCCATCCTTCACAGGTCTCTCAGGGACCCTCCAGCGTCAAGGATCAAAGCCCTCGCCAAGAGGCACTGAGCAGCTACCCTACTCGGCCATCGTTCGCAGGCCCTTCAGGGCCCTTCCAGCATCAAGGATCAATGCCCTCACCAAGAGGCACCGAGCAGCTACCCTGCTCGGCCATTCTTCGCAGGCCTCTCAGGGACCCTCCAGCGTCAAGGATCAAAGCCCTCGCCAAGAGGCACCGAGCAGCTACCCTGCTCGGCCATCCTTCGCAGGCCCCTCAGGGCCCCTCCAGCGTCAAGGATCAACGCCCTCGCCAAGAGGCACCGAGCAGCTACCCTGCTCGGCCATCCTTCGCAGGCCTCTCAGGGACCCTCCAGCGTCAAGGATCAGAAAGCCCTCGCCAAGAGGCACCGAGCAGCTACCCTGCTCGGCCATCCTTTGCAGGCCTCTCAGGGACCCTCCAGCGTCAAGGATCAAAGCCCTCGCCAAGAGGCACCGAGCAGCTACCCTGCTCGGCTATCCTTCGCAGGCCCCTCAGGACCCCTCCAACGTCAAGGACCAATGCCCTCGCCAAGAGGCACCGAGCAGCTACCCTGCTCGGCCATCCTTCGCAGGCCTCTCAGGGACCCTCCAGCGTCAAGGATCAAAGCCCTCGCCAAGAGGCACCGAGCAGCTACCCTGCTCGGCCATCCTTCGCAGGCCTCTCAGGGCCCTTCCAGCATCAAGGACCAATGCCCTCACCAAGAGGCACCGAGCAGCTACCCTACTCGGCCATCCTTCGCAGGCCTCTCACGGCCCCTCCAGCGTCAAGGATCAAAGCCCTCATCATGAGGCCGCTGAGTTCCTACCTGCTCGGCGCATCCCCAGCGGGCATCCTCCTGCCCATCAGATGCTGATGGTCTGAAGCCCTGATCGCGAGGCCGCCGAGTTCCTTCCTGCTCGGCGCATCCCAGCGGGCATCCTCCTGCTCATCAGACGCTGATGGTCTGAAGCCCTCATCGCGAGGCCGTCGAGTTCCTTCCTGCTCGGCGCATCCCCAGCGGGCATCCTCCTGCCCAACAGACGCTGATGGTCCGAAGCCCTCATCGCGAGGCCGCCGAGTTCCTTCCTGCTCAGCGCAGCCCCAGCAGGCATCCTCCTGCCCATCAGATGCTGAGGATCTCAAGCCCTCATCGTGAGGCCGCCGAGTTCCTTCCTGCTCGGCGCATCCCAGTGGGCATCCTCCTGCCCATCAGACGCTGATGGTCTGAAGCCCTCATCACGAGGCCGTCGAGTTCCTTCCTGCTCGGCGCATCCCCAGCGGGCATCCTCCTGCCCAACAGACGCTGATGGTCTGAAGCCCTCATCGCGAGGCCGCCGAATTCCTTCCTGCTCGGCGCACCCCCAACGGGCATCCTCCTGCCCATCAGATGCTGAGGATCTCAAGCCCTCATCGTGAGGCCGTCGAGTTCCTTCCTGCTCGGCGCATCCCAGCGGGCATCCTCCTGCCCATCAGACGCTGATGATCTGAAACCCTCATCACGAGGCTGTCGAGTTCCTTCCTGCTAGGCGCATCCCCAGCGGGCATCCTCCTGCCCAACAGATGCTGATGGTCTAAAGCCCTCATCGTGAGGCTGCCGAGTTTCTTCCTGCTCGGCGCATCCCCAGCGGGCATCCTCCTGCCCATCAGATGCTGAGGATCTCAAGCCCTCATCGTGAGGCCGCCGAGTTCCTTCCTGCTCGGCGCATTCCAGCGGGCATCCTCCTGCCCCTCAGACGCTGATGGTTTGAAGCCCTCATCACGAGGCCACCGAGTTCCTTCCTGCTCGGCGCATCCCCAGCGGGCGTCCTCCTGCCCATCAAACGCTGAGGATCTAAAGCCCTCTTCGTGAGGCCGCCGAGCCCCTTCCTACTCGGCGCATCCTGGCGGGTAGCTTCCTACCCAACAAAGATAAGGATCAAAGTCCTTCCAGACTTGGCTATCCCTGGCCGGTAGCTTCCCTACTCGCAACGCCAGGGGTCAAGACCTTCGCCAAGATCAACCGAGCAGCTTCCCTACTGGGTCATCCCCAGCAGGCATCCTCCTGCCCAACAGACGTTGCGGGTTTGTAGCCCTCATAACGAGGCCACTGAGCCCATCACATGAAGCGGATCCGAAGCCCCAACAAGAGACATCAGGTCTATCCAAGTCTGAGTAATCCCCCCTCGACTTCGGGGCCATGGAGATGCCTCCTTCTTAACAGCGCTTGGCACACTCGGCAAGTGATCGAAATCAACTCAACGACCGATCGCTCCACACATCACGCCCACGCTGGGCTGCGCCCCATCAGTCCACAGGTCTGCACACGTCGCGTCGGCCAACCGGCGCTCGACACGTGGACCGTCACTTCAGTGGCAGGACGCTCGAACCGGCGTACCTTCCCTAAATGCAGAGATCTCGCCCCGATAAGCTGGCAGAAAAGACAGCTGACAGCCCGGGGACGCGTCCCGATGAAACTTTAGGAGGGAGCTTACCCCAGACGGCCCGGCAATCCACTCTTGACCCGACCCACTAGCTGGTAGGGATAAGAGTGGGGGGCTAATGATGATGCTCAATATTGGAGACCTTTCAGATCAGGACACGTGGCAGATGACGTGTCCCAGAACTCAGAAGAGAGGGCCCACAGGGGTCGATCACGCCCGACCTACAAGCACAAAGGTGGCTCACCTCAGGGCCCTTGCAAATTGGTCTCCTTGGTCTCTCAGCTTGCCTCCGAGCTACCGCAGGACTAAGATACCTCGGCCCTCTCGCTCGTTCCCAAGCTCTCCCGTCGAGACCATCTTCCTCGGTCCCTCCGACCGACCGACTCCACCACTCACAGGCGTAACCGCCGCTCCGCAAATCTCGCCATGCGCAGATTCTCCGCCGGCAATATCCCACGTTTCACGCCATCACGATCCCCATTAACGAGCGATCCGCTCTTTATGCGGCCGTGACGTCGGGAGCGTAACTGCCGGCGAGATTCTCGCGCCTGCTGCTGCATGCCACCACCGCTATATAAACCCCCATCACAGAAGGGTCAAGTAAGCAATTCTTTACACTTTACGCCGTTACTCTGCTCGGATCTCATCACTAACTTGAGCGTCGGAGGGTCCTCGGTGGTACCAAACCACCCTGGGGCTTCTTTGCAGGTATTCGGCGACAGCTTCTACACCTCACCTCTCCTTCCAAAAACCCATTGAGACCCACACGCAACGAAGGATAATCAGCTAAGTTCACCGCGAGATCAACGGAAGACAACATCTGACAGAGGCCCGAAAAGGAGTCCCATCAAAAGGAGTCTATATTCTGGAACGTTCAGTATTTACTTTAGTCGTTCAAGTTCATAGATGTATTCAGTTCATAGAAGTTTGTTTCCTTTGCATCATAAATGATTTCCATAACCTTATTGATCAGTAAAGATTACATATGGAGATCTGACCTATCGGTTGTATTTGTTTAAGGAGCTTCACTTGTGGAATGTAAGCATGCATGTAATCAGTCAATGATCGTTTTTCTGAATGATTAGTAAATAAAAAATAAAAGCTGCTTCTAACTTGTGCTTCAAATTTCTTGTATCTGATTTCTTATGAAAATATGGTGCAATCTGACTATTATGTGATTTCTGAATAGAGATATGAACATCCATATGGAATAGTAAATTGCCTTTAAAATGGAAAGACGTCTTCTAATGAAATCCTTCTTTTTTATGAATGAGTGGCATCAGCTGGGCACAGGTTCATGGAACCTAGAATTGAAAATGGATTTGTATTCACTTTTGAATCTTTGGTTAAATATACCTAAAATAAGAATGCACTTTTGAATATAACTAATCATTAATCTATTCACATTCCATTTAATTTCTTCCATGTAAAATTTTGATGTTTTTATCTTTATCTGCATGACCTTTTAAATATGTGATTATTGGTTACTAAGACATATTTTCCTCTTGATCACATGGCTATTTGAGTTAAAAAGATGAAATTTGTCTTCTTCTTCAAAATAGAAACAAGTCCATGTTTATGCTGAAGGAGGATATGGATACGTCGAAAAGAATTAGGACTTCTGAATTTGTAAGCGGCACAGGCAATGTGCATTAAAACAGCAGTGGAGATGATGACGTACCAATTATGTTGGTAAATTGTATATTCTCTATTTATATTCAAAAAGTATCTTGTGTGTGTATATATATATGTATATGTATATATAGGTATTTGTATTTGTATGCATATGTATAGGCACTTGACTGTAAATTCTAAGCAGTTATCTGTAACTTGTAACAAGTTACCTGTAATTTTTAAGCAGTTGCATGTAATCTCTAATAACTTGCATGTAAGCTCTAAGCAGTTGCATGTAACCTTTAATAAGTTTTCTGTAACTTATAATAAGTTTTGTTTTAACATTTTTGATTGTTAAGGGTTATAGCAATATGTGTTTGTTAACGTTGTTTAACAGTTCTAATTGCGGCGTATTCGTCTACTTATTGATGAAGATATTGATCGAGAGTTGGCGGATTCCAGATGTCCTAAAGGAAAAAGGGTCGATGCAGTGGCGGCCGATACTTTCGGCACAAATTCTATTGGGGGACGAGAAAGAAATGGCTTGATATAGTTTCAGTTTTTGTTTAGCCGAAATTTGAACTCTTTATTACTCATACATGTATCCATCTATTTGTATTTGGCCGATATTCGCCGATATTATTACTTGTTTTGAGTGAGGATGACAAATTACTTATATATTACTGGTTTGTCTAATGAATGTAAAAAATTATTTATGTATTTACTTTAATATCGTCGATATTGGTCGATATTGTGATACAAATAATATTCTTGTTGATATTATCTGTTTTATAAGGCTCTCTATTTAACAGAGTATATTTTTCTTGTTCTTTTAACAAGATTGGGAGGATAATTTCCGTATATAGAATTTAATTCTATCTCATGATTAAATGGTGATTTTTAATCACCAATAGATTTTTAATCCAAGAGTTCTCTGTTTAACAGAGCAAATCACCACTTGATTATGAAATCAATCGAGATCTCTTAAATGAGAGATTCTTTCAAACTAATTGATTTTTCTCATCCCTATAAAAGGGACCCAAGAGATTAAATCTCATAGGGAGAGTTCCCTCATAACCTTCTGCAACCGAGAATTTAATTCTCTTTAAAGATCATCGTCCTCCTCATAAAAATCGAGGTAAAATAAAAAGGAGTTTAATTTCCATTAAAGAAGCTTAAGACTTATATAAGAACTTAAGTTCTTCTCTCGGATCTATTTACCGCCGGAACCAGGACTAAGACGCGGGTAGTGCGTCCAACCTGAATATGAAGGCGGATGTTATATGGAACATATCCATCCACCTCTCCAAAAATACCAAGTTGATTTATGACACCATATATCGGAAGTTTGGATGGATACGACTGTTGTATGTGACTTTTCAGATCCCCCTCATATATGAGCGGTTTATTGTGGGGACGTTTTTTCCTACCAGTGCAAGCCCCTACAGTTAATTACGTTATCGTCTAGCGATAACAACTTTCTCTACTTCAACTTACTTTATGTGTCGTATTATAGATTTTTTATTTTGGATTGCCCTTGGATTGTATACGGAGACTAATTTATGCCGTCGCCCGTAGGACATGGATTAGTCCAAATCCGTACATTAGATTTAGGGTTGAAATTAGGACGTATATCTCATATAAATGAGGTCCATCAATGCAGAGGATATATATATAAAGATCATTAGTCGTATATGGGACTAAGATCAACTTAGAAGACATGGACTAAGGATCGTTAATCTTATTTTAGATTAAGATCTACTTAGAAAATATGGCTTATTTTATCATAGGATCACATATGAGAAGCAAAAGCTTGCTGGTCCAACTGCGCATATGCGCTTATGCATTGTATATAATGCGCACTTGCTTGCAGCTAGGGGTTTGCGCACGTGTATATCACATGGTTGCGCACTTCTTCATCAAGCCAAATTATCATCTGTGCATGTATATATGCGCATGTGTTCAAAATTCCATATTTTTCTTTTACGCACATGTGCATGTCACGTGATGCATACATCTCTAGGGACATTGTTTTCCCCATACGCATACGTGAGTATCACGTGATGCACACCTTTTTCAGAGGCATTATTATCTTCTTAAGTGCTCATATGCGCATTTCTGTATGGGCAATTTTCTTTTAAGTGTGACCTAAGAACAGGTGCGCACTGCTCATCAAAAAGCTATGTTACACATCTTTTTTTATGAAAATTATGATTTTCTCATAAAGGATCCATATTAAAAAGAAGCAAAAAGCTTCTGCTTATTTTTTATCATCTGTATCAAAACATCTATCGATAAAAGTCTTAAACTTTAGAATTAATCTCTCGTAAAAGTACAAACTTTTATATGAGAAAGATTAGCCCTAAGATTTTTCGATCTTTCATAGAATGAATCAAAAGATTCAGCAAAAAGCCAATGCTTTTATATAAAGCATTTTATAAAGAAAAAATCTTTAATTATTAACTGATGGATCTTTCTTCTTTTTCTCTCTCTTTTTTTACCTATTTGTGAGGAAAATTGTAGAAGAAGATGAAGGTTTCTTGATCAAGAGGAAGTGCGCACATGATTGCTGGCGGCTTTTTCAAGAATTATGATTCTCTTGAGAATTCTCTCTATATATGTCTCTATTTATAGTGTAAAAATATTTAGGATTTGTTACAATTAGTAAGAGATTCATTTGATTTTAATTTGATTTTAAATTAAGTTTAAAATGATTCATATCACTTTGTAGGCCCTGCGCACCATTAGATTTTGATCGAAGATTGATTTGATTCAGTTCGTTAAATTGCCAATTAACAAAAGTTTTTGATTATTGTAACAATTTTAAACAGAAGCGCATGCTTCATTGGCTGCAAGTGTGCATGGCAATGATGCGCACATGTCGCTGCCTATCGCATGTATTAGCTTTCATATGCGCATGTATATAGGGGCGCACGTCATCAAAGTTGCTTTTCTGCTATGTGCGCACTTGACACTTGCGCGGTATTCTTGGCCTCTTTATTCAGGTACGCACTTTATATTGATGCACACTTAAACAGGTACGAACATGATCTTATGATCCTTATATCGAATCTCATATTACAGAAAGATTTTTTTATTTTAAGATGTAGGATTCGAGGGAAGACTTAAGAAAACCTCCACTCAATATGATGGTAAACATCTAGATCTTAAAGATCAATGAAAAAAGATGAAGTTTAACTTCAAACGGGCCCTATGATGATGAACCATATACAAAATGGGACTCAAGATCATTAAAGTTTTGATCTTGACGTGGTCAAAATACCATTAACAGAAGAAAACTTAAGTTTTCTAAAAAAACAGAGATTAATCTCTGAGGAAGATGCGCATCACGTGATACACACGTGAGCGTCAAGAAGCAAAAGATATGCTCATCATGTGATACGCACATGAGCGCCAAGAAACATAGAAGATATGCACATCATGTGATACGCACATGAGCGCCAAGAAGCCAAAGAAGACATGCGTATCACGTGATACCCACGTAAGCGCAAGAAGCCAAAAGAGATGTGCATCACGTGATACCAACATGAGCGTTTAGAAGCCAAAGATGGTGTGCCTCACGTGATACAAATGTGAACGCCAGAAGCAAAAGAAGGGCCCTGCCGGCTCACGTGATAGACACGTGAGCGCCTGAGCTCAACAGCTCACGTGTGTATTGAAAGTGCACGTTACCACCACCACTGTGTTTTAGTAGCATCAAGCATGCCAATTTAAAAAAATTTGGGGTTGCTAACAAACACTAACTAGATGATTTAGGGTTTAACATGATATAATAAAACTTTGCACTAAGAGAAGGGGGCAACAACCTTTGTAGACCGTGTCCTTCTATTCTAAAGCTCCGGGTTGTGGTCCACGTGACTCCACTAGGCTCCTCTTGAAGCTTGAACGAGCCTCCTTCATGATCTTCGTGCCGAAAATGATCAACTTAAAGTCCACTTGATCAAGCTACATCTTCACTAAAATCTCATCAGTAAAGGAAACACACTAGTGCAAGTTGCTAATCTACACTAGGATGATGAAGTAGGGGTTTAATTTGCTCACTAGGGTTCTCACAAGTTAAATAATTCACATAACATGTGAGGGTTAGATCCAAGACGAATATCAAGGGAAAGAAGAAGATGGCCCCCACCAAGCCGAAAGGCGGTGTTAGTAAGGTGGAAGCGAGGAGCAAGGCAAAAGTGGCGGGACCGACAGTAGGGAAGGAAGAATACTTCTACTGCCATAAGAAAGGCCATTGGAAGAAAGATTGCAGGGCATGGAGAGCTAAGAACAAGGACTCGAAGCAAGTTATGGCTTCGGCTTCAGGTGTGTTTATAATTGAAAACTGTCTGTCAATCAACTCTACTTCCTGGGTATTGGATATCGGATCAAGATCTCATATCTGTAATTCTTTGCAGGCACTGAGAAGCCGTAGAGTTCTGAAGACCGGTGATATGACCCTCAGGGTTGCTAACGGAGCGAGCGTGGATGCTGTGTCCGTAGGGGAATATCACTTAGGGTTGACAAGTGGACATATTTTGGTTTTGCGCAACTGTTTTTATGTACCCAGTTTGACTTGTAATATCATTTCTGTATCTTTATTATCTAAAGAAGGTTATGATTTTACATTTGTAAGCGATGTCGTAAACATCCATCTTAATCATGGTCTGATTGGGTCAGGTATACTAAACAACGGTATATACGTATAAAACCAACTACAAGTTTTCAATGTCCAGAACACATATAAAAGAAAGACTCCAGAATTAAATAAAGTTTTCTTATGGCATTGTAGACTGGGTCACATCAACGAAACAAAGTTGACCAAGTTACATAAAGAAGGATATTTGGATCCATTCGAATATCAATCTTATGCAACTTGTCAATCATGTCTCAAGGGAAAAATGACAAAGACTCCGTTCACTGGATATGGAGTAAGAGCGAGCGAGCTCTTGGGACTCATACACAGCAATGTGTGTGGTCTAATGTCTACACATGCAAGAAGTGGTTATTCATATTTCATTATTTTTACGGATGATTTCTCTAGGTATGGACATGTCTTCTTGATGAAACATAAATCCGAAGCCTTTAAGAAATTCCGAGAATATAAGAATGAAGTGGAAAAACAAACCGGCAAAAGTATCAAGATACTGAGATCTGATCGAGCTGGTGAATACTTGAGTGCTGAGTTTCTGGATTACCTAAAAGAGAATGGGATTCTCTCTCAGTTT
The DNA here is from genome assembly GCA_030015575.1 of Agapanthus africanus. Lineage (NCBI taxonomy): Eukaryota > Viridiplantae > Streptophyta > Magnoliopsida > Asparagales > Amaryllidaceae > Agapanthus > Agapanthus africanus. The sequence continues at coordinate 636,701,033 of CM057343.1, forward strand.
ACTCCTCCATACACGCCACAACATAACGGTGTATCGGAGAGATGGAACCGAACCTTATTGGATATGGTATGTTCCATAATGAGTAACGCTGAGTTACTGCGATCATTCTGGGGATATGCACTAGAATTAGCTGCATATTTTTTGAACAAGGTTCCTACCAAGACTGTGCCTACCACACCATATCAGATGTGGAGTGGGAAGAAACCCCATCTTCAGTATCTAAAGATATGGGAATGTCCAGCTTTTGTTAAAAAACAGCATGCGGACAAACTCGAGGCACGCTCAGTACTGTGTAAGTTTGTGGAATACCCAAAGAACTCCAGGGTGTATCTTTTCTATTACGCAGAGGAACAAAAGGTTTTTGTTTCTCGTCATGCCCACTTTTTGGAACATCAATTTTTAGAAAAAGAAACTAGTTGGAGCGCAATAGAACTGAAAGAAATTCAAGAATCACAAGCTATTACTGAAAGCTTGGTGAAACCAGAAGTTTCAAAAGAACAGGACATTCCCGCGCAACTTCGCAGGAGTAGTAGGCTGTCTCATCCACCCAAGAGATACTACGGTTTTCTCGTAGACGGAGATAAAGAAGATTGCATCATTGATAATGATGAGTCAACTAACTTCCAGCAAGCCATTCAGAGCGCAGACTCGGTAAAATGGTTGGATGCAATGCGGGCCGAGATGGAGTCCATGTACACCAACAAAGTATGGACTTTGTACATTGCTCCAGAAGGGGTAAAACCCGTAGGCTGCAAATGGATCTTCAGAAAGAAGATTGGTGTAGATGGACAGGTTGAAAGCTATAAGGCTAGACTTGTTGCAAAAGGATTTCGTCAAAGACCTGGTCTGGACTATGATGAAACCTTTTCTCCAGTAGCTATACTCAAATCCATTCGGATCCTTCTTGCCATTGCTGCCTTCCACGATTATGAGATTTGGCAAATAGATGTAAAAACCGCTTTTATAAATGGAAATTTGGAAGAGTGCGTCTATATGGACCAGCCAGAGGGTTTCATTCAGAGTAGGAGCAACGGGAAAGTGTGCAAGTTGCTTAAGTTCATTTATGACTAAAGCAAGCATCGCGGAGTTGGAACATCTGTTTTGATAAGACGGTCAAATTGTTTGACTTTATCAAAAATCCAGATGAACCATGCATCTATAGTAAGATTGTAGCAAGAACTGTTGTATTCCTCGTCTTGTACGTGGATGCCATTCTCTTGATAGGAAATAACATTCCTATACTACAATCTGTCAAAGGATTCTTGTCACAAAGGTTCTCCATGAAAGACCTGGGTGATGCCTCTTTCATTCTGGGGATCCAGATCAATCATGATAGATCTAAGAGGAAATTAGCACTTTCACAGTCCAGGTATATCGACACCATACTGAAAAGATTCAGTATGGAAGATTCAAAGCGCTGTAATTTGCCGGCTTGTCACGGAATCACCCTCTCCAAGGAGATGTCTCCCAAGACTGATTTGGAAAGGGATCGCATGTCTATTATACCCTACGCTTCTGCGGTAGGCTTTATAATGTATGCGATGTTGTGTACCAGACTAGATGTTGCTTACGCACTAAGCGTGGTAAGCCGGTATCAGTCGAACCCTGGGGAGAAGCACTTGATAGCAGTAAAGAACATTCTCAAGTACCTGAGAAGACTAAGGAGATGTTCTTGGTATACGGCGGAAAAGACCTCTAGATCGAGGCCTTTGTTGACTCCAGCTTCCAGAGTGACAAGGATGCTCCAAGTCCATGTCGGGTTATGTCTTTACCCTCAATGGAGGGGCAGTCTGTTGGAAGAGTTCCAAGAAGAACACCATTGCTGACTCAATAATGGAAGCGGGGTATATCGCAGCTTGTGACGTCGCAAAAGAAGCTGTTTGGATGAGGAAGTTCTTAACAGAACTTCAGGTGGTTACGTCCGTTGTTGATCCAATACCTCTGTATTGTGATAACAACGTGACTATAGCTTTAGCAAAGGAACCCAGGTCCCATCAGAAATCCAGACACATCTTGAGGCGGTATCACCTGATCAGGGAGATCGTGGATTGCCGGGAGATCGAGGTGCGGAGAGTTGCTACAGAGGACAACACTGTAGATCCATTCACAAAGGCCATTTCTCAGACGTAGTTCGAGAGGCTATTCGAGTGATAGGTCTGCGATATGACAGCACATGGCCTTAGTGCAAGTGGGAGATTGTTAGTGTAATATACCGTAAAGGCCATTATTGTATAGTACTAGTTTGTATATTACATTTTGGAAGCTTGGGATATATACACGGATTTATAACAGTCTTGCTCAATACAGTAGTATGCTACTTGGTTTGTATCTATCTTATTATGTGCATATGTTTCTTTTAACGTATCGCTAATACATATTGGTAGAGCCCTTAGGATCTTTGCTTGACTACCAGTGTTGTGATGGCAGTCACACTAGTAGGGGCTGGATAGTCTACAAGCACATCCTTATACAGGTCCCTAGTCGTAGGATTATCGAGACAGAGTATAGATACTCCAGAGTAGATTAGTGTATACGCTTCTCATCCCAGCATGGGAGATGGTCTGTCCCACAGCCATCAATACATCGTACTGGAGATAATATGCAGGTGCTCATTGGGTTATGAGTTACACTGGACGGACTCATGGGGTACTGCTGGTTGGTACTATACCTATCGTCAGGTAGCTGTTCTCAGGTGACAGGAGTACAGCTTAGTCCGTCGACTTGACACTACTACTTCGCCTCAAGTGTGTTCCCTCTATTCTTATATTACTACCCTACCATAGCTTTATTGAGTCGTGCAAACAGATAGTAGTTGGGTGCAGTCCCGAAGCACTTGGAGGCAGTAGCGGTTAGATAGGATTCGTCTCTCCCGGTATTGGGGGTTGATATCGCGCTGTGTTCGGAAAGCCGTCACACAAAGTCCCCGGCCAGGGCAAGCAAGATTTACTGGTAGGTACTCCAGTAATTTCTCAGGGTGTTTTGGGCTGCACTCCGACATGACTTATTGGGCTATTAGGGGTCTGACATTTACCGCCCCCATAGGCCCGATATGCGATACTCTTAGACGAACAGACCGGACTGTACGGAGATTGTCACATACAGGCTCAGTAGGAGTTCAGATGAGTTTGCTCATCGGCGTTCTTATCGACAGATACCTGGGTAGCTGTTACGTGCAGCTAGTACCGCTTGCGGCTTGTGGTTAAACCCACTGCCAGCGTACCGTCGAGTTTTTAGAGTCCCACATAGAGAGTTTTCCTGCATTAGGCAAAAGATGTAGAGGTCATATGGTTTTACGACAGGGCTTCGATCACGTATGTGCACTTGTGCGAATATGATGTTCGGGCGGACAATGCTAGTGGGCTTTGGTTTAAGCAGATCCTTGTATTGTATTGATGAATTTGTTTCGTCTCTTTGTATTCGTATTCTTCGGAATGCGGATGCAGGTATGTATATACGGATGAGGGGCATTCTCGTAATTAGCTCGGGAAAGGTTCTAGAAGTAGACACCTATTAGGGTTTAATTCTTTTATAGATTAAACAAATTGGGTGAAGAAATGAGGTGGAGTTTTACATTGAATCTAGCATGGCTACTTGGTGACTCGTGCTCATGACTCACTCTCTTGACAAAATAGATATTTTCTGAAGCTTATTAGATATTTGTGTGTGATATTCTATCTCAATAATTATGAGATATGCTTCATTCTTTATCAAGTGGGCAGCCAAGCTATTTCCAAGTTCACACTTCACTCTCATTTTCTTCAAGTCTTCTTCTTCTTCCTCTAAACCCTAAAAGCTTTCATGTGTTGAGAATTTTAAGGTTCCAAGAGACAAACCACTCCATCTTCTTTCTCTACATCACCTAGGACATCTAGTTTAGCACACCAAGTGACCTAGTTACCTCATCTTGAAGGTGAAAGCTCAAGGTTGAAACTCTCGGATGGATCTTCTTTGACTTCGAGAAGCCGATGAGGAGGCGCGAACCATTTTCACTCCAAGGAGCTCACGAAGAGGAAGAGGATAGCAAGAAGACTAGAAGGACACAATACTACGAGGTATAATATTCATCCGAGTAGTTAAATCTCAAGTAGTATGCTAGTTAGGGTTTGTGATCGATCTTTGGTTCAAGTCGGTGTTGCGAAGCCCGTAAAAATTATTTTTTCCTATTTCCGCCTCCTCGCAAACACGCGGGGTGCGCAACATTAACTTACTATTGATACCTACTCACTACACCTAGTGAGTAAACTACATCTGGTTTGGTACATAATATCGCATACATGATAGAGCCTACCGCCGAAGCACATAGGGTATCCCTTGCATGCGATCCCTTTCCAAATCAGTCTTAGGAGACATCTCTTTGAAAAGAGTGATTCATGAGCAAGCGGGTTAATTACCGCGCTTGGAATCTTTCATACTAAACCTTTTTAGTATGGTATCTATGTGCCTGGATTGGGACAATCTCAATATCCATTTAGATCTATCTCTATAGATCTTAATCCTCAGTATGTAGGAGGCATCACCTAGATCCTTCATGGAGAACTTATGTGATAAGAAGAGCTTGACCGAGTGTAGCATAGGAACATCATTTTCTATCAAGAGTATGTCATCCACATACAATAAGAGGAAGGCAATCTTACTCTCTACAACCTTCTTGTATATACAAGGTTCATATATATTTTTGATGAAATCAAACTCTTTGATAGCTTCATCGAAATAGATGTTCCAGCCCCACGATACATGCTTTAATCCTTAGATAGATTTAAGCAGCTTGCACACGCTTCCGCTGCTCCCACTTCCTACGAAGCCCTCTGGCTGTGTCATGTACACGCTCTCTTCTAAATCTCCATTTAGAAAAGCGGTCTTGACGTCCATCTGCTAGATTTCTTAGTAATGGTATGCAGCAATGGTAAGTAGGATCCTGATGGACTTAAGCATGGCAAAAGGAGAAAAGGTCTCATCATAATCGACACCAGGTCGTTGACGAAAACCTTTTGCTACAAATCTAGTTTTGAAAGTCACAACTTTTCCATCTACACCAATTATCTTCTTGACAATCCACTTGCTCTCAATGGGTTTTACCCCTTCAGAAGCAACTTCCAAAGTCCATATTTTGTTGGTGTACATGGATTCCATCTCGGATCGCATAACATTCAACCATTTCACAGAGTCTCCACTCGTGATGGCCTGCTCGAAGCTAGTTGGGTCATCATCCTCCATGATGCAATTCTCGCTTCCACCATCATCTTCCAGTTCTACCTCATTACCACTAATTTCTTTTATAAGAAATTTATTTTCTAAAAAGATGACATGTTGAGAAACAAACACTTTTTGTTCCTCGGTATGGTAGAAGATATATCCATAAGAATCTTTTGGATTTCTACAAACATGCACAGAACTGACCTTGCCTCGAGTTTTTCCGGATTTTGCTTTTTAACATAGGCTGGACAACCCCATATCTTAACTCGTTTAAGAGATGGTCTCTTCCAATTCCATATCTCATATGGAGTGGTAGGTATGAATTTGGTCGGAACCCTATTCAATAGATATGCAGCTGTTTCAAGCGCATAACCCCAAAAGGAAATAGGCAACTCAGCTGTACTCATCATAAAGCGCACTATATCTAATAGGGTGCGATTCCTCCGCTCCAATACACCGTTGTACTGTGGTGTATACAGAGGAGTAAGCTGAGAGAGAATCTCATTCTCTTTTAAATAGTTTAGGAACTCCGTGCTTAAGTATTCTCCTCCCCGATCAGATCGAAGGATTTTAATACTATTACCCGTTTGGTTCTCTATTTCGCACTTATATTCCTTGAATTTCTCAAAAGTTTCAGACTTGTGTTTCAACAAGAACACATGTCCGAACCTTAAGAGATCATCAGTGAATATAATGAAGTACGCTGAACCATTCTTGGCATATGTAGACATAGGACCGCATACATCACTATGTATCAGTCCCAAGAATTCAGTAGCTCTTTCTCCGTGTCCAATAAACGGAGTTTTGGTCATTTTACCTTTGAGACATGACTGGAAAGTTTCATAAGATGTAAATTCGAACGGATTCAAATACGCATCTTTATGCAACTTATCCAGTCTTGTCGCATTGATATGACCTAATCTACAGCGACACAAGAAGGCTTCGTTCATTTGTGAACTTTTCCTCTTGTGTGTATTCTGTATGTTCAGAATTGTACTTTGATTCAGAACGTATATACCGTTACACAACGTTCCAAACCCAATCAACATTTGATTTTGGAAAATGTTCATAACATTATCCTCTAATGTGAGATTATATCCTTCTTTAGTTAGCAAAGAAATCGATATAATATTGCACATCATGTTTGGCACGTAGTAACAGTCATTCAGAACCAATGTATTACCAGTTGGTAATACAAAGCGATATTTGCCAACTGCTTTGGCTGCAACAATTGCTCCGTTCCCTACTTGTAGAGACTTATCACCTTTTCCCAGTTCTCTACCTCTCTTAAGCCCATGTAACAGATTATATACGTCAGATCCTGATCCGGTATCTAATACCCAGGACATAGAGAAAACTGAGAAACAGTTCTCGGTAATGAACACACCTGAAGAAGATGCATCAGTATGCTCCTTCTTCGTTTGGGTGGCGTGGATATCCGGGTATTTCCCTATTCCTTGCTCAGACTTATGACAGTCATAAGATAGAGCAGAACCTAGCCCAGTATAATAAGCGAATTCGGTCAATACATTCATATTATTATCTTAATTAAGGCATGTCATTGGTCGCTACCTGGAGAAAGAGAAGGAAACACATTAGCGTGCGCTCTTTGAAAGATTAGATTGGTTATTATCTTATCTAATCAGGATGGCTCCCACTGTTTTTATCAGATCTTCCTTCAAACCATAAAAGGTAAGATTACCCGAGATTAATTACATTCTACAAGTTCGATAACCGGTCGGCCAGGCCAGTGTCGGTACTCCGAGGGAGGTTTCCCGTGCTTTTGCACGGACCTAATTAAAATAAACCTCGTTTCTCTAGAGGCATAACCCATTGACACCTTTCTAGTCACCTACTGGATTAGCTAATTGTAAAGTGCAAAACTCTCTTAGGAGTAACATTTACTCGCAGTGGGTATCGGGATCCAACTATCTCATAGAAGGTATGCAATATCATTGCAAATTTCAACACCTGAAATTCCCGATGATGGTTTTTACCCCTAGCAACTTATGACCTTAGCTACTGTCAACAAATCATAAGCGCTAGCCAAGTTCAACCTATCATTTCGTGAATGAATTAAACCCACCCGTACGACCCTTGGCTAAGGTCAACAAAGCCGTACGACTACCCTAACTCAATCGCATCACATGATACAGATAAGCACTAATTAGCTACCGCACACTACGCCTTGGCTATGGTCAACAAACGTAGCACGAATACTAAATAGTACTTATCTGAAATGACGGAGGGCTACGGCTGGTTTGTAAGAAAACCTTTAACGTAATGAACTTGATATCGTTGTAGAATCTAGTGATTTGAAAAGGAGTGTTTTAGTAGCTTTTGCTAGTTTCGCTAAAGAGGTCATTCCCGGTGAAGGGATCTCGGCTCTTTCCTCATCGAATGAGGTGCTGGATATTCATCAAGAAATACCACTATGCAAAGCAAGAACTAAAGAAGCTATGAAAACAAAACCGAGTGAGTTGTAGCATTTGATAGTTTTGCTAAAGAGGTCAATCTCGGTGAAGGGATCTCGACTCTTTCCTCATCGAATGAAGTGTTGGATATTCATCAAGGAATAACGCTATGCAAAGCAAGAACTAGAGCTACCTTTTTTAAAATTTCGATTCTATAACATTTTTAGGTTTCTTTTCTTTTCATTAATCCCATTAATGAAGTCCCATCATTTAATGTTTTCTAAACACTCAACCGCAATGAATGGTGAAGGAAGCCCCGCTTGTTTTGCCACAAAAAATGAAACGAAAATAGAACGTACGCTTATACCATCCGCATTCGCCACTAGGCCCTGTCATGCACCGTTAGGTTACTTAACTAACGGCAGAGCGGGGACTGGACTAGCGCGGGTGCAAAATATAAGCAACGTTTATTATATATCATATATATAATATAACATTCGTCTCATGCAGTTATATGATCACATCACAGAACCAAGAAGCAGAAGCAACATATGAAATATTGGATATAGTAGAAGGTCCTTGTTTTAAATTCAGCCAGTAATGTAAAACACGGATTCCACGGTCGTGATAAATAGCCAAACCCGCATCCCTAGACCCCTACAAGAGCGGCAAGTAATCCTACCAATTCTAGAGTTAGGAGACCCGGTCTCAACTCTTTGAGATGGTCTTCCACTGGACTCTAGAACCCAGCTACTTGTGCTTCACTGTTAGTTATATGTATGCCCTAGAGGCTATTGCTGTACATACGATGTATATTGTAGTGGATGCTTGGACACATATAGGGAGGACTTTCTTGCTCGATATGATAGTATGCTATCTAGTTGCTCTTTATCTTAACATGTACTCTGATTGTCTCTATGTTACATGTTGATAAAGCCCTTAGGATGAGTACTTGACTACCAGAATTATGATGCAGATCATACCAGTGGGAACAGTGTAGTCGCTAAGTACATCCTTCAAATGTTCCTAGTCATGGGTGTATCGAGACAGGGCATCGATATACCACAGTAGACTAGCGTATAGCTTGTCGACCCATATAGATGGGCGATGGATGATCCTATATCCATTGGTGTTTGATATCAGAGACAGTATACGGGTGCTCAGTGGAGACTGGGTACACTGAACGGACTCGCCGAGAACTCCCAGATGGTATTATACCTAACGTCAGATGGCAGTTCTCTGATGACACTGGTACAGGTTAGTCTGTAGACCCGAGATTATCATAGAGTCTTGTATGATTCCTACTGTGCTTTGATTTCCACCTTACCACGTTCATGAGAACGTGCAAAACGGTGGCATTTGGGTACAGTCGTGAATCACATGGAGGCAATGAGCGATAGGAGGGGTTTTGTCTCTCCCGGTATTGGGAGTTGATGTTGCGCTGTGCTCGATTGGTTATAACAGGAAGTCCCTGGCCAGGGCTGATTTAGAGATATACTGGTAAGTGTTATCAGTAGTTTCTCAACCCGTTATGAGCTTCATATCGACACGACTTATCGAGCTACTAGGGTCTGACGTTTACCACCCCTAGACGAGATATGCGACATATCAGACGAAAAGACCGGACTGTACGGTAGTGTTACTAATTGGATTCGCAGGAGTACAAGCAAGCTTGCTTGTTGATCTTCTGATCGCTCAATACCCGGGTGGCCGTTACGTTTAGCAGAACGCTTGCAGCTTGTGGGTGTTTGACATGATCATCACCTACTGCCGGCGTATTGACGAGTCTTTAGAGTCCTACACAGGGGTTTCCTGACTCAAGCGAAATAGAGTAGGAGCACATATGTGATATGTGCGGGACCGAGATTAATACGATATGTGATACCGTATTCTATTCTCGCGACTTGTGACATTGGTCGGTTATATGCAATATAGCCAGGTTATCGGATCAAGTGTTGATTCGATAAGTTGTTACATATGATATTAGTCGGTTATATGTATAATAGCCGGATTATTAAATCAAGAGTTGATTTGATAATTTAATATATAATTATATATTTTATATATTAAATTACATTAACTAATATTAATTCACTTAAGATTTTTTTTCTCACTAGATGTGCACATTGTATATATGTGATATGTATATTTGTGTACATGTATTGTGTCATACTTGATGATACAAGCAAGATGGGTGTATGAGACTTATACCATACTAGGGTTAAGTTAGGGTTATATTTATTGCTTAAGTTATCACAAAGGAGAAAATACTTAGTCAATATTTTCAAGCTTGGAAGAAGCTTGTAGAACATTGACAAAATCCACTCTTTTGTCATTCGTTAGGATATTTGTTAACCCAACCCTTAATTTTAGCCTTTGGTTTATTCTCTACATGAGTTAGGCATGAGGGCTTAACTCACCCATGGTTATAATAATTCATTTGGATTAATTCATATGATGGGTTCATTCTTCTTCTTCTTCCTCCTCAAAACTTTCTAGCTTCAATGGGGATATGAGAAAAAATGTGAGAAAATGAAATCTAAAGTGAGCAAACTTCCTACTTCATCATCCTCTACTACTTGCCATTTAGTATAGGGTGTTTGCTTCACTAATTCCGTAATTAGCGAAGAGATAGCTTGGGTTAGTGTCTCCTCGACGTAGATCATTTTCGGCCTCGAAGTTTTCGAAGCAAATTTGGTCGTTTCTTCAAGAGAGCCTCTCTAGAGTCCGGAGTTCACGATCGCAGCGAAGGGACTATTACACGGAGCTAATGAAGTGAAGGACCGGTCTACAAAGGTTGTATTCCTTACTTTCTTTTACTTGCAAAGTGTTTGCATTTACATTTCCGTAGATTTCTAGTTAACGATTCTTAATTAAGGTTAGCTAGAACGGCAAAGTTTTGAATTTGGCATGGACGATACCTCCCGAAACCTTGCTGTCGTCCTAGGAAACCTTGCATTGGTATCAAAGCCAGACTAGAAATTTATACGGATTTTGTTAAGATTACGAAACCGAAATACTCCGAAACTTGAAACGCGAAAATTCAGTTTCTGTCGATTATAAATAATTGTCAAAAAATTTTTTAAACAAGTACAGAGTGCTATATGGGATGTAACATGAACACTGACAAAATTTGAGCCAGTTTGGAGAATTTTTGGCCAGCCACCATACCCTAGATCTCGGCCCAAATCCGAGCAGTATACTTGAAATTTTGACTGTGTTCAAGTGACTGGATTTTGATGTTTCAGGTGTTGTTTATTTTTGTTAATTTTGCATTTGATGTAATCTTACACTATAAGCAATTCGGAGTGTTTCGTATTCGTAGTTTTAATATTATTTCGGGTTGTTCACATATTATCTAGAGGAAGGTAAAAAGTTCGATCGAATGTTAAAAACCCATTTTTCCAAGTTTAACGTATTCGGAAAAACATGCAAGTAAGTCTATGAACCCTCTAGAAGAATGAAACCCTAACTCGACTTTTTTGGATCGCGGAACCACGATCATACCCTAGGATTTGTCGTAGTTCCGTGGCGAATGAGTGAGGCTTGGGTTTGCCCTTCTACGGCTGGTGCATAGGTACTGTGGCATATTCCGGGTATTATTAAAACTGTGCTCAAGTGTTGAGCTGTCGGGAAATTGTGGGAGTTTGATGAATCGATCAAAAAGTTTAACGTCGTCCGGGTATCATGTGATGGGATACAATATTTGGAATCCACAAGTAGTTATGAGATAACCAGTTTGAATTTTATAAATCTAACAGTTTAGTCTCATTTGATCGGTTGCCACGGGATTTTGATGAGATCAAAAGTCCGTCGCAATCACGTAGCGTACGTGGATACTCGCCGGGTAAACTTAATAGATAGCCATGCCCCATAGCCCCGACCAAGTGACTGTAGGAGAACCCCGTCGCCAAAAGTATCCGTTCAGGTGCTCGCGGCAGCGGTGTTCCGCTTTAGTGCACTTCGTCGACGGCATCGGGCGGTGTGGCCGTCTACTAAAGTTTCCAACGAGCATTCGATCAGGATGTCGGGAATCTTGTTGAATTGGCCGACTTGATATTGAAAAGTGTTTTTGAGATCGAGACTAAAATGCGGGGTTTATAATTGTTAGGCATGCAATGTCTAAGGAATTCATTTGGTTAGGCATGAAATCCAATATATGTGATATATTGGGTTTATGATGTCTAAGGTGGTTGCGGATTCCAACTGTTGTAGTTTTCACTTTCTTTTCTGCGACCGTAAGTGTAATATATGGTGTATCGCCGGTTTCGGTGCTATATGTCAACGACAACTGGGATACGTATATTTACTTACGTTGATGACATGTGATGTTATGAGTTGCTGGGATATGATATATTGGATCGTCGTGTTTGAATAGCCGGGGTTTTTATGTGGAATTAGAGTTTTTCATTTTCATTCATATAAAATTTATTGTATGTAATATTCTTTGATTGGGGCATTTCCGGGTTGGGATGATGTCACTATTGTATATTATTTACTTTTCCGCATTAGGATAGACCCAAGACGGGGAGCACAAGTAACCGGGTTCTAGCGACCAGTGGGAGACCATCTCGAGGAGTCGAGACCGGGTCTCCTAACTCTAGAATTGGTAGGGTTGCTTGCTGTTCTCGTAGGGGTCTAGGGGTGTGGGATTGGCTATTCATCACGACCATAGAATCCATGTTTTATACAGGCTTAAAATAAAATCCGGAAATCCTAGTATATCCAATATTTCATATGTTTTTATTCTGCTGCGATATTCTATGATGTGATCATTGATTATATTCTGAGACGAATGCCTATATTATATATATGAGATATAATTAATATTGCTGCTTTTGTTTCATATGTGATGCTTGGGAAGCATAATAAATGGGACTTCATTAATGAGATTAATGAAATAAAAGAAACCTAAAGATATTGTAGAAACTTGTTTTAAAAACTGGTATCTCTAGTTGTTGCTTTGCATAGCAGTATTTCTTGTAGAATATCCAGCACCTTATTCGATAAGGAAGAGCCGAGATCCCTTCATCGGGAGTGAACTCTTTAGTGAAACTAGCATATGCTACAAACTCGATTTGTATTTTGATTGCTTCTATAGTTTTTGCTACACATAGTGGTATTTGTGAAATATCCTGCACCTTATTTGATAAGGAAAGAGCCAAGATCCCTTCACCGGGAGTGACCTCTTTAGCTAAACTAGTAAAATCCTCAAAAACACTCCTTTTCAAAATCACTCGATTCTACAACAATATCAAGTTCATTACGCAAAGGGTTTTCTTAAAAACCTGTCGTAGCCCTCCGTCATTTCAGATAAGTAATAGTTAGTATTCGTGCTGCATTTGTTGACTTTGTCAAGACGTAGTGTGCGGTAGCTGATTAGTGCTTATCTGCATAAGCATATGATGTGATTGAATTAGGGTAGTCGTGCGACCATGTTAACCTTGTCAAGGGTCGTGCGGGTGGGTTTAATTCAATCAGGAAATGACGGGTTGAACTTGATTTGCGGTCTATGGTTTGTTGACCTTTTCAAGGCCATAGATCGCTCGGGGTAAAATATTATCGGGAATTTCATGTGTTGAAATTTGCAATGAGATTGCATTCCTTCTATGAGATAGTTGGATCCCGATACCCACTGTGAATAAGAGTTACTCCTGGGAGAGTTTTACACATCACAATTAGCCAATCAAGTAGGTGTCTAGAAAGGTGTTAACGGAGTTATGCCTCTAGGAAACGATGTTTATTTTAATTAGGTCCGTGCGAAAACATGGGGAACTTCCCTCAAAGTACCGGCATTGGCCTGGCTGAAAGATTGGCAAACTTGTAAGGATTAATTAATCCCGGCTAGTCTTACCTTTTAGGGTTTGAAGGAAGATTTGACTAAAACAGTGGGATTCACCCTGATTAGATAAAATAATAAGCAATCTAATCTTGCAAGAGCATACGCTGAGTTTTTTCTTCTCTCTCTCTCCAAGTAGCAACCATGTCACGCCTTAATCAAGATAATAATAGGATGTATTGACCGAACCCGCTTGTTATACTGAGCTGGGGAACGTTGGTCCCGCTCCAACTTATAATTGTTATAAGACCGAGCAGGAAATAGGGGATTACCAGGATTCCCGTGCCGCCCAAATGAAGAAAGTGCATGATGATGCATCTTCTTCGGGTATGTTCATTACAGAGAACTGTTTCTCAGTATCCTTTATGTCCTTGGTATGAGGTACCGGATCAGGATCCCACATATGTAATATGTTACATGGGCTACAGATAGATAGAGAACTGGGAATGGGTGATAAAGTTTCAAGAGTTGGAAACGGTGCAAGTGTTGCAGCCAAGTTTGTTTGCAGTTATCACCCTGTATTACAAAATACATTGATTCTGAATAAATGTTATTAGATACCGAACCTGATATATAATATAATATCGGTCTCTTTATTTAGTAAAGAAGGATATAATTTTGTATTGTTGGATAATATTTTGAACATTTCCTATATCAAGAGTTGATCGGTTCAGGCACGTTATCTAATGGTATAAACGTTCTAAATCAAACTACGGTTCTTAACGTATAGAACACACACAAGAGGAAGAGTTCAGAAATGGACGAATCCTTCTTAAGGCATTGTAGACTAGGTCATATCAATGCGACCCGACTAGCGAAGTTACATAAAGATGCATATTTAAATCAGTTTGAATTTACATCCTGTGAAACTTGCCAGTCATGTCACAAAGATAAGATGACCATAACTCCGTTTATTAGAAATAGAGAAATAGTTGGTGAACTCTTAGAATTAATACATGATGATGTATGTAGGTCCCCTGTCTACACATGCCAAGACAGGTTCTTTGTACTTCATTAGATTCACTGATGATCTCTCAAGATTCGGACACATGTTCCTGTTGAAACACATGTCTGAACCTTTTGAGAAATTCAAAGAATATAAGTTAGAAGTAGAGAACCAAAATGGGTATAAGTATTATGTCCTTTGATGTGATCAGGGAAGAGAATACTTGAGCACGGAATTCCTAGATTATTCTAAAAGAGAAAGAGATTCTCTCTCAGCATTACTCCTCCGTATACACCACAGCACGTTGGTATATCGGGGTGGAGCAATCGCACCCTATGTGATACGGTGTGCTCTATGATGAGTACTACTGAGTTGCCTATTTTCTTTTGGGGGTTATGCACTTGCGAAGCTGCATACCTATTGAATAGAGTTCCAACCAAATCAAGTGCCTACCGGTCCATATATGATATGATATGGTATGGGAAGAGCCCATCTCTTAAGGATGTTAAGATTTGGGGTTGTCCGGCCCATGTCTAAAAGCAAAATCCGGACAAGCTCGAGGCAAAGTCAGTTATGTGGAAGTTTGTTGGATATCCCAAGCATTCGTAAGGGAATATCTTCTACCACATTGTGGAACAAAAGGTGTTTTATTTCTCGGCATGCCACCTTTTTAGAAAAGGATTTTCTTATGAAGAAATTAGTGGTCATGAGGTAGAACTGGAAAGAGTTCCAGCTATACAAACTACAGCTGATGATTTGGTAGAACCGGAGGATTCAATAGTTCCCAACAAACCTCAGCCTCTCCACGATCTGGTAGGGTTCCTCATCCGCCTGAGAGATACTTTGGTTTTCTCTATGACAGTGGGAGTGAGGATTGCATCATGAGATGATGACCCAACTAGTTTCGAGCAGGCCATCAGGAGTAGGGACTCTATGAGAATGGCTGGATGCTAAGCGATCTGAGATGGAATCCATATACACCAACAAAGTATGGACTTTGGTTGCTATATCTGAAGGGTTAAATCCCCATCAAGAGCAGCTATATCTTGAGAAGATTACTTGGTGTACATGGAAAAGTTGAGACTTTCAAAGCTAAGACTTGTTGCAAAAGGTTCTCTTCATCGACCAGGTGTGGATAATGATGAAACCTTTTCTAGTCCATATGCTTAAGTCCATCCGTATCCTACTTGCCATTGCTACATACCTACACTACGATATCTGGTGGTTGGGTGTCATGACGGCTTTTCTAAATAGTGATTTAGAAGAGAGCGTCTATAAGTACACAGTCAGAGGGATTCGTAGACAGTGGGAGCAGCGGAAACGTGTGCAAGTTGCTTTATGGGTTAAACCAGGTATCGCGGAGTTAGAACATCTATTTTGATGTAGTAGTCAAAGAGTTTGACTACATCAAAATGGTAGATGAACCTTATATATACAAAAAGGTAGTAGGGAATATGGTGGTGATCCTCGTATTGTACGTGGATGACATACTCTTGATAGGAAAGGAGTTACCTATGCTACGCTCGGTCAATCTTCTCTTATCACAAGGATTCCCCATATAGGATAAAGATGATACCTCTTAAATCCTGGATTTTGGATCTATGAGATAGATCTAAGTGGATGTTAGAATTCTCACTAGGTGTAGTGAGATGGTATCAATCAATCCTGGGGAGAATCACTGGATAGCTTCCAGAGTGGTAAGGACGACTGAATGTCAATCACAGGCATTGTCTTTACCCTCAGTGGAGGGATGGTATGTTGGAAGAGTTCCAAGCTAGATACCATGGCAAACTAGACGATAAAAGCTGGATACATCGCTACCAATGATACTACCATAGAGGCAGTCTGGATATATATTAGTTCGTTAGATGAACTTCGTTCCTACCATTGTGTGACAATGGAGTTGTGGCTTATGCCTAGGAACCCCCGTCCCATCAGTGATCCAGACATATTCTTAGGCAGTATCACCTGATCATGGAGATGGTTGATCTTCAGGAAGATCGAGGATAGGAGAGTAGACACAGAGGACAACAGCGCGGATCCACTCACAAAGGCCTATTTCCCAGGAGAAATTTTTATGGGATAATTGAGTATGGGATACTTCAACTATTGCTAATTGTTGGGTATGAGATACTACAACAAATGGTCCTAGTGCAAGTGGGAGATTGTTAGTTATATGTATGCCCTAGATGTCATTGCTGTATATACGATATATATTGTAGTGGATGTTTGGACACATATAGGGAGGACTTTTGTTGGGGTAAAAATTTACACCCCCGTTGACCGAGTCAAAGTCAAGGTCAACCCCAAGCCAGGTGGGCCCAAACCTAGGTCAAGCGGGCCCATGCCCAAGTCGAGCCCGCGGCCAGCCTCCTCCATGCCTATAGATCATGTAACAAATAATTTTTATGTAATTTTTTATATACATGAATGTATGCAAAACGGGCATAAAGCCAATATTTTGTAAGCCCATGGCTTATGTGCAAAAAAAGAAATGGCACATGAGCCATGGGATGGGAAAAATGCCATTTTGTAGAGCCCAAGGGGCTATATGTAAATATGTAAGCCTATATAAGGCAAAATGCTGATGAATAAAACATAACTTTTCTCTCTCCAAAAAAATTTAGATCTGAGATCTTTTCTCTTTCTTCAAGGTTCCAAAAATCTTCTTCTTTCCGTTGAATTAAATCAAGAGTTTTACTCTTCATTTTATAAAACAAAATAGTTTTTCACCACCAAACCCACAAAGGGGAACTTGGATTTGTCACTAGATCTCAAAAAAGAGAGATTTTGAGATCTCACATCTCTTGATCTTCAAGATCCAGCTAATAGAGGAGGAAGAAGAAGAACCCCTTCCATTAACCCTAAAAACACACTCAGGAGTCCAACTCCTCTCTGATTTCTCTTCCGAGAAATTTTTTTTAGGCTAAAAGCCTCCTTTTCTCGCCGGCGCTCAAGCGCAGAGCGCCCGCGTGCCGACACATGGCGCGCTTGCGCTCCAGCGCTCGAGCGCAAAGCGCCCACGTGCCGACACGTGGCGCGCTTGCACTACAGCGCCCTGCGCTTGAGCGTAAAGCGCCCACGTGCCAATACGTGGCGCGCTTGCGCTCCAGTGAAAGCGCTCGAGCGCAAGTCGCCCCGGTGCCAACACGTGGCGTGCTTGCGCACAAGCGCAAGCGCTCGAGCGCAAGTCGCCCCGGTGCCGACACGTGGCACGCTTTCGCTCAAGCGCAAGCACTCAGACGCAAGTCGCCCCCGTGCAGACACGTGGCGCGCTTGCTCTCAAGTGCAAGTCGCCCCCGTGCCGACACGTGACGCACTTGCGCTCGAGCGTCAGGCGCTGAAGCGTAAAGCGCCCACGTGCCGACACGTGGCGCGCTTACGCTCAAGCGTAGAGCGCCCACGTGCCGACACGTGGCACTCTAGCGCCTGAGCGCACAGCACCTAGGCGCACAGCGCCCAAGGTGTGCCCCCCACGCATCCTTTGAATGCCTTTTCCCCCTCTTTTTTTTCTTATATATATACATACATATATATATATATATATATATATATATACTTATGTATACATATGTACACATACACATACCCCACGACACTGTCCCTGTTAGAAAAAAATTTCTAACGGGGCGCTGCCCCGCACTCTGCAAGGAGGCTGCTAGCCCCCTTGACCCCCAGCCCGCTATCCGGGTAGCGGGACCCCCGTGAAAACTCTGCGTGGCTCACGATATATCCAAACCCCCCTTTCAAAACACAACACATGTACACTGCACATTGAGTTCGCATGACCCGTTTAACCCGTCAATCGGAGGTTCCCTCGCTCCAAAGGCGAGGGATAATTAACGGCAACTTAGTTCGCGGCTGCCGGAGATTCGGATCCCCACAATCATTAAACCCCGGCCTACCCTAGGCAGGGAGAATCTGTAGTGCGCCTGACAAGCGCGCGCGTATTCCCATCTCAATGGGGTGACGAAAAACACCCTACAGATTCTGGCACGCCCGGTGGGACTGTCTCTCCTCCCATATTTCGGGTTAAATATACATGCGAACTCAATCAACATATACATTGATTGCCTGTACTGAATTCATGTTTCTATTTGCAGGGGGTTAACAATTTTCAATTGCCATCTTCGAACGCAGGTCGGTATTTGAACGGCTTTCCTTGGCCCCAGCCGGGGGCAAGGCCATCAACTCCGACAAAATAATAAGGCATCTCATGCAAGCTCCAGCGGTACCCCCGACAACTGCCCAGTCAGGTATCTTCTCTAAACTCCTCGTCACATGACCTCTACGTCGTTAAACTGGAAACAGATGACCTCCAAGTCAGTAAACTGGCAACAGATGACCTCCACGTCGTTAAACTGGAAACAGATGACCTCTAAGTCTTTAAACTGGAAACAGATGACCTCCAAGTCGTTAAACTGGAAACAGATGACCACCAATTCGTTAAACTGGAAATAGATGACCTCTAAGTCGTTAAACTGGAAACAGATGACCTCTAAGTCGTTAAACTGGAAACAGATGACCACCACGTCGTTAAACTGGAAACAGATGACCGCTAAGTCGTTAAACTGGGCACCACAGACCCCTAAGTCTTTAAACTGGAAATAGATGACCGCTAAGTCGTTAAACTGGAAACAGTCGACCTCTAAGTCGTTAAACTGGGAATGTAGAAAAATTTGTAAATAAAAAAAATGTGTAAATAAAAATAAATAAATAAATAAATAAAAACCGAAATGATGGGGCAACTCGCAATAAAAATCAGCGAGTAAAATAAAGATGAAAAATAAAGCCGAAATGATGGGGCAACCGCGAATAAAAGCCGAAATGATAGGGCTATCGCGATATTCGCGATAAGAAAAGCTGAAATGATAGAGCAATCGCGGTAAAACAAAACAAAAAAATCGGCGAATGATGAGTCGCTCCTGGTACCATATTCCAGTGCAGCGATGCGGACGCCAATCCAAACCCAGTTTCCCGAAATTTGTCCGGCCCTACGGCCAGTCCCCAAATTGACTGTCGTATACAATCCACGGGCTCAAATAATTCTCATCATACCCATGCCCCACCGTAATCACCAGTTACGCGGCTGGTCTCCGCCTTTGGAGTTATGCTCTATTGAGAAGACTCACTTATGTGTCCTCACGATACATGAGGAGAACAAACCTTTGTGGGATCCTTACGACTCACAAAGGAAAAACACACTTAGGAGTCCTCACGACTCCTAAGGAGAAAATACACCTGCGGGATCCTCATGACTCGCAGAGAGAAAATGCTTTTATGGGACCCTCACGACCCATAAAATTGAAAAGCCTTAGGCGATAGAGACCTAAACCCGTCTCCTAAGCCATCGCTCCGCCAACAAGAGTAGGCAAATGATGAATTGCTCCTGGCACCTCTGCTTCAGTGTTAGCAACGCTGATGCCGGCTCCTACCCCAAAATTCCAAGCTCGCCATCAATAGACCTCTAAGTCTCTAAACTGGAAACAGATGACCACCAAGTCGTTAAACTGGAAACAGATGACCCCTAAGTCGTTAAACTGGAAACAGTTGACCTCTAAGTCTCTAAACTGGAAACAGATGACCACCAAGTCGTTAAACTGGAAACAGACGACCACCAAGTCGTTAAACTGGAAACAGATGACCTCTAAGTCGTTAAACTGGAAACAGTAGACCTCTAAGTCTCTAAACTGGAAACAGATGACCACCAAGTCGTTAAACTGGAAACCGTAGACCTCTAAGTCGTTAAACTGGAAACAGATGACCACCAAGTCGTTAAACTGGAAACAGACGACCACCAAGTCGTTAAACTGGAAACAGACGACCACCAAGTCATTAAACTGGAAACAGATGACCACCAAGTCGTTAAACTGGAAACAGATGACCTCTAAGTCGTTAAACTGGAAACAGATGACCACCACGTCGTTAAACTGGAAACAGATGACCGCTAAGTCGTTAAACTGTGCACCACAGACCCCTAAGTTTTTAAACTGGAAACAGATGACCGCTAAGTCGTTAAACTGGAAACAGTCGACCTCTAAGTCATTAAATTGGGAACGAGGGAAATCCACTCATGTGTCCTCACGATACATGAGGAAAACAAACCTTTGTGGGATCCTTACGACTCACAAAGGAAAAACATACTTAGGAGTCCTCACGACTCCTAAGGAGAAAATACACCTGCGGGATCCTTACGACTCGCTGGGAGAAAATGCTTTTATGGGACCCTCACGGCCCATAAAATTGAAAAGCCTTAGGCGATAGGGATCTAAACCTGTTTCCTAAGCCATCGCTCCCCAATCCCCAAGTGGCGAATGATGAGTCGCTCCTGGTAACATATTCCAGTGCAGCGATACAGACGCCAACCAAATTCCAAATCTCATACCCCAATGGTGAATGATGAGTCGCTCCCGGTACCATATTCCAGTATAGCGATGCAGACGCCAACCAAATTCCAAATTCCAATCCCTAAATGGCGAATGATGAGTCACTCCTGGTACCATATTCCAGTGCAGCGATGCAGACGCCAACCAAATTCTAAATCCCATACCCCAATGGCGAATGATGAGTCGCTCCCGGTACCATATTCCAGTGTAGCGATGCAGAGGCCAACCAAATTCCAAATTCCAATCCCTAAATGGCGAATGATGAGTCACTCCTGGTACCATATTCCAGTGCAGCGATGCAGACGCCAACCAAATTCCAAATCCCATACCCCAACGGCGAATGATGAGTAGCTCCTGGTACCATATTCTAGTGCAGCGATGCAGACGCCAGCCAAATTCCAAATCCAAATCCCCAAGTGGCGAATGATGAGTCGCTCCTGGTACCATATTCCAGTGCAGCAATGCAGACGCCAAAAAAGTCCCGAAATTTTTATTACCCTACGATCTGGATCATATATCCTGCAAAACCGTATACAATCCACGGGCGTAAAACAATCCCAATCTCTCCCGAGTCCTACCGGTGAGACCACATTCAAAGTCCAAAAAAAAAATTAAAATAAATAAATAAATAAAAATTAAAATTAAAATTAAAAAAATGGTATGTCCATAAGCAAAAGGGGCACGGATGAAAACCCGAAAGGGCTCCGTGAGTAAAAACAGCAGGACTGCCGGCGAGTTTGTGAAAACCCGAAAGGGCGCAAACTCGTAAAAAGGAAATGAAATGCACTCACAAAGTCATCTCGACTTTGTGAGGAGAAAATTCCCGCGTGAGATCCTTACGACTCACGAAGGAGCAACACACTTGGGAGTCCTCACGACTCCTAAAGAGAAAATACACCTACGGGATCCTTACGACCCGTAGGGAGAAAATGCTTTGTGAGACCCTTACGGCTCACAAAATTGAAAAGTCTTAGGTGATAGGGACCTAAAACCTGTCTCCTAAGCCATCGTTTCCTAATAAGCAAACGCAAATGATGATTCGCTCCTGGTACCATATTCCAGTGTAGCGATGCTGATGCCAAACAAAAAAAACCAATTCCTAAATCCTCTCATGACAAATGATGATTCACTCCAGGTACCATATTCCAGTGTAGCGATGCTAATGTCAACCAAAATCAAATCAAACCAACAACCTCTACGGCGGAATCATGCTCCGTCCCAGAATTTACCCCGTGTCGAAATCATGCTTTGCCTCGGGATATCTACCTTCCCTGCCGGAATTATGCTCCGCCTCGGAATCAAGTCAACCAGCAAGCTCTGCGTCGGAACTATGCTTCGTCTCAGAATGCACCCCGTGTCGAAATGATGCTTCGCCTCGGTGTACCTGCCTTCCTTGTTGAAATTATGTTTCGTCTCGGAATCAAGTCAGCTAACAAGCTCTGCGCCGGAATCATGCTCCGTCTCAAAATATACCCCGTGTCGAAATCGTGCTTCGCCTCGGAGTATTTGCCTTCCCTGTCGGAATTATGCTTCGCCTGGGAATCAACCTCTGCATCAAAATTATGCTTCGGTCAGAATGTCCGCGCTCATCGGAATGATGCTCCGATCCTTGGAATGATGCTCCGCCCTTCGGAACGATGCTCCGATCTCTGGAATTATGCTCCGATCTTCGGAATGATGCTCCGAACCCTGGAATCATGCTCCACCCTTCGGAATGATGCTCCGATCCCTGGAATCATGCTCCGCTCATCGGAATGATGCTCCGATCTTGGAATCATGCTCCGCCCTTCAGAATGATGCTCCGATCTTGGAATCATGCTCCGCCCTTCGGAACGATGCTCCGAACCCTGGAATCATGCTCCGCCCTTCGAAATGATGCTCCGATCTTGGAATCATGCTCCGCCCTTCGGAATGATGCTCCGATCTTGGAATTATGCTCCGCGCTCATCGGAATGATGCTCCGATCCTTGGAATTATGCTCCGCCCATCGGAATGATGCTCCGATCTCTGGAATCATGCTCCGCCCTTCGGAATGATGCTCCGATATCTGGAATCATGCTCGGCTCATCGGAATGATGCTCCGATACTTAGAATCATGCTCCACCCTTCGGAATGATGCTCCGATCCTTGGAATCATGCTCCGCTCATCGGAATGATGCTCCGATCTCTGGAATCATGCTCCGCTCATCGGAATGATGCTCCGATCCTTGGAATCATGCTCCGCCACTCGGAATGATCCTCCGATCTCTGGAATCATGCTCCGCTCATCGGAATGATGCTCCGACCCTGGAATCATGCTCCGCTCATCGGAATGATGCTCCGATCCTTAGAATCATGCTCCGCCCCTCGGAATGATGCTCTGATCTCTGGAATCATGCTCCGCTCATCGGAATGATGCTCCGACCCTGGAATGATGCTCCTCTCATCGGAATCATGCTCCGATCCTTGGAATCATGCTCCGCCCCTCGGAATGATGTTCCAATCTCTGGAATCATGCTCCGCTCATCGGAATGATGCTCCGATCCCCGGAATCATGCTCCGCTCTTCGGAATGATGCTTCGACCCCTGGAATTATGCTCCACCCTTCGAAATGATGCTCTGATCCTTTGAATCATGCTCCGCTCTTCGGAATGATGCTCCGACCTTGGAATTATACTCCGCAAATCGGAATGATGCTCCGATCCTTTGGAATGATGCTCCGATCCTTGGAATTATGCTCCGCGAATCGGAATGATGCTCCGACCCTGGAATTATGCTCCGCAAATCGGAATTATGCTCCGGCTCTTCGGAATGATGCTCCAATCCCTGGAATCATGCTCCGCCCATCGGAATGATGCTCCGATCCCTGGAATTATGCTCCATCCTTCAGAATGATGCTCCGACCCTGGAATCATGATCCGCTCATCGGAATGATGCTCCGATCCTTGGAATCATGTTCCGCCCCTCGGAATGATGCTCCGATCTCTGGAATCATGCTCCGCTCATCGGAATGATGCTCCGACCCTGGAATCATGCTCCGCTCATCGGAATGATGCTCCGATCCTTGGAATCATGCTCCGCCCGTCGGAATGATGTTCCGATATCTGGAATCATGCTCCGCTCATCGGAATGATGCTCCGATCCCCGAAATCATGCTCCGCTCTTCGGAATGATGCTCCGACCCCTGGAATTATGCTCCACCCTTCGGAATGATGCTCCAATCCTTGGAATCATGCTCCGCTCTTCGGAATGATGCTCCGACCTTGGAATTATACTCCGCAAATCAGAATGATGCTCCGATCCCCGGGAATCATGCTCCCCGAGGGATACTCCGATCTTGGAATTATGCTCCGCGCTTCGGAATGATGCTACGATCTCCTCCGATCTCTGGAATCATGCTCCGCGCTTCGGAGGGACACTCCGACCTTGGAATTATGCTCCGCGAATCGTAATGATTCTCCGATCCCCGGGAATCATGCTCCCCAAGGGATACTCCGACCCCGGAATTATGCTCCGCGAATCGGAATGATGCTCCGATCCCCGGGAATCAAGCTCCCCGAGGGATACTCCGACCCCGGAATTATGCTCCGCGAATCAGAATGATGCTCCAATCCCCGGAAATCATGCTCCCCGGGATGATGCTTCGCCTCCGGAATGATGTTCCACCTCGAAGTTCAGCTTTAAGATCCATCAATTTCATGCACACAACTCAAATGTGCGGTGTGCATTTATTGATGGGGGGCACTTTGTTGGGGTAAAAATTTACACCCCCGTTGACCGAGTCAAAGTCAAGGTCAACCCCAAGCCAGGTAAGCCCAAGCCCAGGTCAAGCGGGCCCATGCCCAAGTCGAGCCCGCGGCCAGCCTCCTCCATGCCTAAATATAGATCATATAACAAATAATTTTTATGTAATTTTTTATATACATGAATGTATGCAAAACGGGCATAAAGCCAATATTTTGTAAGCCCATGACTTATGTGCAAAAAAAGAAATGGCGCATGAGCCATGGGATGGGCAAAATGCCATTTTGTAGAGCCCAAGGGGCTATATGTAAATATGTAAGCCTATATAAGGCAAAATGATGATGAATAAAACATAACAACTTTTCTCTCTCCAAAAAAATTTAGATCTGAGATCTTTTCTCCTACTTCAAGGTTCCAAAAATCATCTTCTTTCCTTTGAATTAAATCAAGAATTTTACTCTTCATTTTATAAAACAAAATAGTTTTTCACCACCAAATCCACAAAGGGGAACTTGGATCTGTCACTAGATCTCAAAAAGGAGAGATTTTGAGATCTCACATCTCTTGATCTTCAAGATCAAGCTAACAGAGGAGGAAGAAGAAGAACCCCTTCCATTAACCCCAAAAAACACTCAGGAGTCCAACTCCTCTCTGATTTCTCTTCCGAGATATTTTTTTTAGGCTAAAAAACTCTTTTTCTCGCCGGCGCTCAAGCGTAGAGCGCCCGCGTGCTGACACATGGCGCGCTTGCGCTCCAGCGCTCAGCGCTCGAGCGCAAAGCGCCCACGTGCCGACACGTGGCGCGCTTGCGCTCAAGCGCCCTGCGCTCGAGCGCAAAGCACCCCCGTGCCGACACGTGGCGCGCTTGCTCTCAAGCGCAAGCGCTCAGGCGCAAGTCGCCCCCGTGCCGACACGTGGCGCGCTTGCGCTCGAGCGTCAGGCGCTGAAGCGCAAAGCGCCCACGTGTCGACACGTGGCGCGCTTGCGCTCAAGCACAGAGCGTCCACGTGCCGACACGTGGCACTCTAGCGCCTGAGCGCACAGCGCCCAAGGTGCGCCCCCCACGCATCCTTTGGATGCCTTTTCCTCCTCTTTTTTTCTTCTTATATATATACACACACACATATATATATATACTTATGTATACATATGTACACATACACATACTCTACAACACTGTCCCTGTTAGAAAAAAATTTCTAACGGGGCGCTGCCCCGCACCCCGCAAGGGGGCTGCTAGCCCCCTTGACCCCCAGCCTGCTATCCGGATAGCGGGACCCCCGTGAAAACTCTGCGTGGCTCCCGATATATCCAAACCCCCCTTTCAAAACACAACACACGTACACTGCACATTGAGTTCGCATGACCCGTTTAACCCGTCAATCGGAGGTTCCCTCGCTCCAAAGGCGAGAGGTAATTAACGGTAGCTTAGTTCGCGGCTGCCGGAGATTCGGATCCCCACAATCATTAAACCCCGGCCTACCCTAGACAGGGAGAATCTGTAGTGCGCCTGACAAGCGCGCGCGTATTCCCATCTCAATGGGGTGACGAAAAACACCCTACAACTTTCTTGCTCGATATGATAATATGCTATCTGGTTGCTCTTTATCTTAACATGTACTCTGATTATCTCTATATTACATGTTGATAAAGCCCTTAGGATGAGTACTTGACTACCAGGATTATGATGCAGATCATACTAGTAGGGACAGTGTAGTCGCTAAGTATATCCTTCAAATATTTCTAGTCGTGGGTGTATCGAGACAGGGCATCGATATACCAGAGTAGACTAGCGTATAGCTTCTCGACCCATATAGATGGGCGATGGATAATCCCATATCTATTGGTATTTGACATCAGAGATAGTATACGGGTGCTCAGTGGAGACTGGGTACACTGAACGGACTCGCCGAGAACTCCCAGATGGTATTATACCTAACGTCAGATGGCAGTTGTCTGGTGACACTGGTACAGGTTAGTCTGTAGACCCGAGATCCTCATAGAGTCTTGTGTGATTCCCACTGTGCTTTGATTTCCACCTTACCACGTTCAAGAGAACATGCAAAACAGTGGTTTTTGGGTACAGTCCCGAATCACATGGAGGCAATGAGCGATAGGAGGGGTTTCGTCTCTCCCGGTATTGGGAGTTGATGTTGCGCTGTGCTCAATTGGCTATAACAGGAAGTGCCTAGCCAGGGCTGCTTTAGAGATATACTGGTAAGTGTTATCAGTAGTTTCTCGACCCGTTATGAGCTTCATATCGACACGAATTATCGAGTTACCGGGGTCTTACGTTTACCACCCCTAGACGAGATATGCGACATATCAGACGAAGAGACCGGACTGTACAGTAGTGTTACTGATTGGATTCGTAGGAGTACGAGCAGGCTTGCTTGTTGATCTTCTGATCGCTCAATACCCGGTTGGCCGTTACGTTTAGCAGACCACTTACGGGTTGTGGGTGTTTGACATGATCATCACCTACTGCCGACTATTGACGAGTCTTTCGAGTCCTACACAGGGGTTTCCTGGCTCAAGCGAAACAGAGTAAGAGCACATATGTGATATGTGCGGGACCAAGATTAATACGATGTGTGATACTGTATTCTATTCTCGCGATTTTTGACATTAGTCAGTTATATACGATATAACCGGGTTATTGGATCAAGTGTTGATTCGATAAGTTGTTACATATGATATTAGTCGGTTATATGTATTATAGCCGGATTATTAAATCAAGAGTTGATTTGATAATTTAATATATAATTATATATTTGATATATTAAATTACATTAACTAATATTAATTCACTTAAGATTTCTTTTCTCACTAGAGGTGCACATTGTATATATATGATATGTATATGTTTGTACACGTATTGTGTCATGCTTGATGATACAAGCAAGATGGGTGTATGAGACTTGTACCATGCTAGAGTTAAGTTAGGGTTTTTTTATTGCTTAAGTTATCACAAAAGAGAAAATACTTAGTCAATATTTTCAAGCTTGGAAGAAGCTTGTAGAACATTGACAAAGTCCACTCATCTGTCATTTCATCGGATATTTGTTAACCCAACCTTTAAGCTTAGCCTTTGATTTATTCTCTACATGAGTTAGGCATGAGGGCTTAACTCACCCATGGTTGCAATAATTCAATTGGATTAATTCATATGATGAGTTCATTCTTCTTCTTCTTCTTCTTCCTCAAAGCTTTCTAGCTTCAAGGGAGATATGAGAAAAAATGTGTGAAAATGAAATCTAAAGTGAGCAAACTTCCTACTTCATCATCCTCTACTACTTTCAATTTAGTATAGGGTGTTTGCTTCATTAATTCTGTAATTAGTGAAGAGATAGCTTGGGTTAGTGTCTCCTCGATGTAGATCATCTTCGGCCCCGAAGTCTTCGAAGCAAGCATGTTCATTTCTTCAAGAGAGCCTCTCTAGGGTCCGAAGTTTACGATCGCAGCAAAAGGACTACTACACGGAGCTAATGAAGTGAAGGACCGGTCTACAAAGGTTGTAATCCTTGCTCTCTTTTACTTGCAAAGTGTTTGCATTTACATTTCTGTAGATTTCTAGTTAACGATTCTTAGTTAGGGTTAGCTAGAACGACAAATTTTTAAATTTGGCATGGACGATACCTCCCGAAATCTTGCTGCCGTCTTAGCGAACCCTGCATCTCCGCCATGGGTCTATCCTAATGCGGAAAAGTAAATAATATATATGAATGGTGACATCATCCTCAACTCGGAAGTGTCCCAATAAAAGAATATTACATACAGATTTTACATAAATGAAAATGAAAAACTCTTATCTCACGCAAAACCCCCCGGTTATTCATTTACGACGATCCAATAAAACATATCATAGAAACACATATCACAGATCATCAACGTAAGTAAATATGCGTATCCCAAATTCTGTTGACATATAACAACGAGATTTGGGGTACCCCACATATTACACTTACGATCGCAGAAAAGAAATGAAAAACTATAATAATTAGAATCCGTATTTTCTTAGACATCATAAACCCGGAATATCTCATATTTCGGATTTCATGCCTAACCAGATAAATCTTGTATTTTAGTCTCAAATAGAAAACACTTTTTAATTAATTTGCCGGGGATTCAACAAGATTCCCGACTACATTATCGAATACTCGTTGGAAACTTTAGTAGATAGACACACCTCCGATGCCGTCGACGAAGTGCACTAAGGTGGAACACCGTGGCCGCGAGCACCCGAGTGGATTCTTTTGGCACCAGGGTTCTCCTACAGTCACTTGGTCGGGGCTATAGGACATGGCTACCTAGCAAAATTATTCGGCTAGTATTCGCATACGATACGCGATTGCGACGGAGTTTTGATCCGAATCAAAACTCCATGGCAACCGATTATCCGAGACTAAAACACTAGATTTACAAACACCAACTAGTTTTCATAAAACAAATTAAATGTGGATTCCAATTATTGTATTACATATCAATCTAAACCCGAAACGACGTTAAATTACGAATACGAAACACTCCGTATTAGCCCTTTAAAGAAAGTTAACATCACATGAAAACTAGGCTAATCAAATATAACCTGAAACCTTAACACTAAGCTAACAGAACACAAAAGAAAACTCGAGCCAAAACCATATGAGAAAACCGGCCTTGCCGGTTTTTACCCAATTCTCACCGGCCAAAATATCTTGGTTTTGCCTCGTTTTTCTCTGGTGTTCTAGTTACATCACATGTAACGTTCTGCAATTATTTTAAAATTTTCATAGACGTTTTGAAAATTGGACAGAAACTTAGTATTCAGGTTTCAGTTTTGGGGATGTTTCGTTTTCGTAACTTATTTAACGCCGTCTAATCTTCTAGTTTTGGCTCTGATACTATGAAAGTACACGTTACCACCACCACTGTGTTTTAGTAGCATCAAGCATGCCAATTTTAAAAAAAAATTGGGTTGCTAACGAACACTAACAAGATCTTTAACTAGATGATTTAGGGTTTAACTTGATATAATAAAGCTTTGCACTAAGAGAAGGGGGCAACAACTTTTATAGACCGTGTCCTTCTCTTCTAAAGCTCCGGATTGTGGTCAACGCGACTCCACTAGGCTCCTCTTAAAGCTTGAACAAGCCTCCTTCGTGATCTTCATGCCGAAGATGATCCATCCGAAGTCTACTTGATCAAGCTACCACTTCACTAAAATCTCATTAGTGAAAGAAACACACTAGTGCAAGTTTCTAATCTACACTAGGATAATGAAGTAGGGGTTTAATTTTCTCACTAGGGTTCTCACAAGTTCAATAATTCACATCACATGTGAGGGTTTGAACTTGGAGGTGATGTGAGGAAAATGTAGAGAGCAAGAGAGAGCAAGAGCTCAAGAATGGCTAAGGTAAAAATAATGAACTCATGTGTAGAATGAACTACACTCTTGCTCACTTATTGAAGCATGGTTGAATTTTCAATAAATTTATTCAACCATACTTCAATAGTGTTGCAAGACTAATAAACAATAGAAAAACCCATGCCTTGCCCATACCACAAATATCTCCACAATATACACCTTATTTTCTATTTTCTAAAAATAGAAAATTCAAGACATGCTTCATTATATATATATATATATATATATATATATATATATATATATATATATATATATATATATTATGAAGAATAATTAGTGAGCTAATAATATTAGTTAGTATATAATTAAATCAAATATAAATATATATCAAATTATTAAATCAACACTTGATTTAATAATCTGGTTATATCACATATAACAGACTAATATCATTTATCTGTTTATCACATTATCAAATCAACACTTGACTTGATAATATGGTTATATCATATATAACCTAACTGATAACAAATAACCGGCAGATTCGAATACGGTATCACATACATGTATCTAATCAGGCCCCCCGCACATATCAACATATGCGCTCTACTTCATTCCGCTTGAACCAGGAAACTTCTGTGTGGGACTCTAAAGACTCGTCAACACGCCAGCAGTAGGTGATGATCACATCAGTCACCCACAAGCCATCAGCGGTATTAGCTGGACGTAACGGCTACTCAGTTATTGAGCGATTAGAAGATCAACAAGCAAATTTGTCCAAAATCTCATGAAGCTTATAAGTAACACTTACCGTACAGTCCGCTCTCTTCGTCTGATATGTTACATATCAAGTTTAGGGGTGGAATCGTCAAACCCCAGTAACGTGATAAGTCATGCCGATGTCTGGCCTATAACGGTTCGAGAAACTAATGGTAATTCTTACCAGTAAATCTCAACAGCAGCTCTGGCCTGGGACTTCCAGTTATAGCCAATTGAGTATAGCGCAACATCAACTCCCAATACCGGGAGAGACGAAACCCTTCCTATCACTCATTGCCTCCATGTGACTCGGGATTGTACCTAAAATCCACCTGTTTGCACGACTCCTTTGAAACGTGGTAGAGAGGAAATCAAAGCACTGTGGGAGCCACACAAGACTCGATGACGATCTCGGGTCTACAGACTAACTTGTACTAGTATCACCAGAGAACTGCTATCTGACGATAGGTATACTGCCAACTAGGAGTTCTTGGCGAGTCCTGTTCGGTGTACCCATTCTTTAATGAGCACATGTGTACAATCTTTGGTGTCACACACCAATGGTTGTGGGATCAACCATCGCCCCATACAGGGTCAAGAAACGTATACACTAGTCTACTCTGGAATATCGATGCCCTGTCTCGATATCCCCTCGACTAGGAAATATTAAAGGATGTACTTGTGGACCACCCTGGCCCTACTAGTATGATATGTATCATAGTCTTGGTAGTCAAGTACATATCGTAAGGGCTTTATCAACATGTAGGAGAAAGACAGTATAAGAATACCAGTCTACATGTTAAGATAAAGAGTAACCAGATAGTATACTATCATGTCGAGCAAAAAAAGTCCTATATATATATATATGTCCAAGCATCCACTATAATATACATCAATGTACAATAATGGCCTCTAGGGCATACATATTCCTAACTTGTAGAGTGTTTTTCGTCACTCTATTGAGATAGCAATGCACGCACTTGTCAGGAGTGTACAAATTCCCTCTGCTAGGGTAAACTGGGGTTTATCGATTGTGGGGATTCAAATCTCCGGCAGCCAAGGAAAAAATTGCCATTAATTACCCTTCACTTTTAGAGCGAGGAAATCTCAAATTAACGAGTCGTACAGACCATGAGAACTTAATATGTTGTACGCGTGTGTTATGTTTCGAGGGTACTTTGAGCACATCGGGGGCCTCGCAGAGTTTACGGGGGTCCCGCTATCCGGATAACGGGCTAAGGGTCAAGAGGGCTAGTAGCCCCCTTATGGGGTGCGGGATGTGTGGCAGTGCCCTGTTCTGAGTGTGTTGAGGAGCTCCCGAAAAGGGGAAAAGAGTATAGAGTACTTGCGATGGCGTAAGCAAAGTGGTGGCGCATGCGCCTATGCAACGCAATGGTTTGGCGCATGCGCCCGTGCAGTGCACGAGCACTGGCGCAGTTGGCTGTTGGCGCACACAACAACGTTGGATTGGCGAATGTGCCAACCGTGGGTTGGCGCTGGCGCAAGAAGAACACTTAAGATTCAGACTATGGAACTTGAGTTCCTAGGCATTTCCCTAAGGGAAAGCCCAAAAAGGGCTTCCCTGAGATGAGGGCATCCACAAACTTTGCCTATTTAGTCCGAAAAGCGCTCTTGAATCTTCAAATTTTTGGATTTTGGATCTTGGATTTTGGGGTTCTTTTTCCTTTCTCTAAGCCTTAGATCTTATGAAATGTGGGGTTTTGGAGATGGGTTCTTCTTCTTCTTCTTCTTCTTCTTCCTCTTCTCTCTTTGGATCTTGAATAGGAAGAGGAACAGAGGCAAAAATCACTCATTTTCAGTATTTGATGGAGAATTCACTCTTCTCTCAATGAGTTTATGGCTAAAATCTATTTTGTTTTTGAAAAGGAGAGGTTAAGCTCTAAATTTAATTGAAAAATGAGAGGAAGAAGAAGAACTTGAAAAGTGAAAGAGTGAGGCACAAACCCTAGAAAATTTCGGGGGAATGAAAAATTCCTTCTTTTCTTTGTTATTTTTGCCCTATATTGGCTTTACAATTACATTTTGCCTCTTGGGATTTACAAAATGGCTTTTTTGCCTCCCCCATACTCATGTGCTCATTTCTTTTGCATATAAGCCATGGGTTTTTCATAATTTGGCTTTTTGCCCATTTAATTTACAACTTAATATTTATTTACATGTAAAAAACTATTTGTTACAAAATTTCTTTTTCTTTCTTCTTCGATGATCGGCAGTATTTGTTTGGGCTTGAGACGGTTTGGGCGTAGACCCAATTCCTTAGGGTCGGACCCGGGTTAGTCAGACCTGGGTCCACTTGGGCATTGATTTTGACCCGTTGACATTGACTCTGACTTTATCAATGGGGTGTAATTTTGACCCAACAACATGATAAACACGTGAGCGCCGAGATTACGTTGACTAAATGCTGGGCATTGCTGGGTGATATAGAAACCTAATACTTGTCCTAAAATTGGCTAAGTGCCTAAAGTTTTAAACTTCCTTAATTTTAACATCAACTAAGCCCATATGCTCATAACTTTAAGTTGATCTTAATATAAAACAAGATTAACGATTCTTAAGCAATATTTTGATCTTAGTCTCATATAAGGCTAATGATCTTTAGATAAAATATAAGTTCGCTAAGAAACTAAGTTCCAACATGTTCTCTTTCCTTATATACGGGATTTGGTTCAAGAGTATATCTTTCTACACCTCTGATATACGGCGTTGTAATTACTCAGCATTTTTAGAGAGGTGGTGGGTCCCAATATCTAACTAGTCCTCCTTCGTCCTGACTTCTTGAAATATATTAAATTTCATCATACAGAGAATGCCTTAACCCTGAATGAGCATCCTATACAAACGTATGCACCATCAGAACAAAGAACAACGGAGACTTGGTTCAATGAAAGCATACATATATGTATATGTATATATCTTTGGAGGAAATATAAATGTCTTCAAATTGGATTGCACTCCAATATTGGATGCATCCCTTTTAGATGTTCACATCATGCATTTCATCACGTGATATACATGTGCGCGCAAGCTGAAGGATGAACCACTATTTCCTTAAACTGGCAATCTACCCTGCTGCCTGTCACCAAATTGATTACCGTATACTATCCATGGGCTATCCATAGTAAAGTGCACCTGATGACAAACCAAAACTTAGAACTTAGCCAAATATACCAGGTATAGAAGCATATGTTTCATATGTGATCAGATAATCAATTGCGCCCATGTGCTCACTGTTACTTAAATTGACCTTAGTCCCCAAATATGACTAATTAGCTAAATGGTTAGGTGATCTTAATCCAAAACAAGATTGATGATCCTTAATCATATTTTTAAATTGATATTAGTCTCATATACGACTAACGATCTTAGCCCATATACCACTAATGATCCTAAGCCATATCATCTAAATCGATTTTAGTCTAATATACGACTAATGATCTTTAGATCAAACCCAGGTATCTCCTTGAACTGATAGATCTCATTCATATGAGAAATACTACTTAGGTTCAAGCCTGAATCTAATATGTACGGATTTATACTAATCTGCATCCTATGGACGACGGCAATATTAGTCTCCGTATACAATCTAAGGACAAGCTAAAATAAATAGACCATAACACGGCACATGAAGATTTCTGAAATAGAGAAAGTTGTTATCGCTTGGCGATGACGTAATTAACTGTAGGGGCTTGCACCTGCAGGAAAAAGGATCCCCATAATCAAAAAACCCTCATCATTATGGGGAAATCTGAAAAGTCAGCTACAATGGTCGCATCCATCCAAACCTCCGATATACGGTGTCATAAATAACTTGGTATCTTTAGAGACATGAATGGATATGTTCCATATAACATCTGCCCCCGTATTCAGGCTAGACGCGCTTCCCGCGGCTCATTCCAGTTTCCGGCGGTAAACAGTTACTAGCAACTTATCAGAAAATATAAGCAACTAATTAGAAGTTACAAACGAGTGGTTAGAATTTAAAGGCAAACGCATAGAAGTCACATACATCTAATTAGAAGTTACTGGTAACCGTTTACAAATTACATGCAACTTATCTGAAGTTACAGATAAGTTCTTACAACTTACAGGCAATTTATTAGAAGTTACATGCAACTAATTAGAACTTACTGGCAAATTGTTAGAAATTAAAGGCAAGTGCATAAAAGTCACATACAACTAATCAGAAGTTACATGCAACTTATCAGAAGTTGCAGGCAACTTATTTGACTTATCAGAAAGCAAGTGCCTACAAGTTACAGGTAACTTATTTGAAATTACAGGCAAATGATTAGATGTTAAAAGTAAGTGCATAGAAGTCACATGCAACTAATTAGAAATTACATGCAACTGCTTACAGGTTTTAGGCAACTTATCAGAAATTACATGTAAGTGCTTATAAATTATTTATTAGAAGTTACTGGTTAGAAGTTAAAAGCAAGTGCATAGAAGCCATATGTAACTAATCAGAAATTACAGGCAATTTATCAGAAATTATAAGCAAGTGCTTACAAGTTATAGGCAACTTATTAGATATTACAGGCAACTAATTAGAACTTATAGACAAGTGGTTAGAAATTAAATATAAGTGCATAGAAGTCACATGCAACTAATTAGAAGTTACGTGCAACTTCTTACAAATTATATGCAACTTATCAGAAATTACCGGCAAATGGTTGGAAGTTAAAGACAAGCGCATATAAGTCACATGCAACTAATCAGAAGTTACAGGCAAATACTTACAAGTTATAGGCAACTTATCAGAAATTACAGATAAGTTCTTACAAATTACAGACAACTTATTAGAAATTATAGGTAACTAATTAGAAGTTGCATGTAAGTGGTTAGAAATTAAAAGCAAGTGCAGAGAAGTCACATACAACTAATCAGAAGTTACATGCAACTGCTTGCAAATTACATACAACTTATCAGAAGTTACAGATAAGTGCTTATAAGTTACAACTAACTTATTAGAAGTTACAGCCAACTAATTAGAAGTTACATGCAAGTAGTTAAAAGTTAAAGGAAAGTGGTTAGAGGTGACATGCAACTAATTAGAAATTACAGGCAATTTATCAGAAGTTACAGACAAGTACTTATAAGTTATATACAACTTATTAGAAGTTGCAGTCAACTTATTAGAAGTTGCAGTTAACTAATTAGAATATAAGTAATTAGAATATACATGCAACTTATGAGTAAGTGCATAGAAGTTAAAAGTAAGTGCATAGAAGTCAAATATAAGTAATTAGAATATACATGCAACTTATGAGAAGTTACAGGCAAGTACTTATAAATTACAGACAACTTATCAGAAGTTTCAGACAACTAATTAGAAGTTACAGGTAAGTGGTTAGAACCTAAAGGTAAATGCATAAAGGTCGCATGCAAGTAATTAGAAGTTATAAGCAACTGCTTACAAATTATAGACAACCTATCAGAAATTATAGACAAGTGCTTACAAGTTATATGCAACTTATTAGAAATTATAAGTAAGTGGTTAAAAATTAAAGGTAAATGCATAGAAGTCACATGCAACTAATTAAAAGTTACAGACAAACTGCTTACAAGTTACAGGCAATTTATCAGAAATTACAGGTAAGTGATTAGATTGTTGGGATAGTAAATGAAAGCGGAGTAAATGAAAGAAGATAATGGATAATGGAGAAAATGAATGGGATAATTTTTGTTCTGTTGGCAACATAGGTCTTTTAGGAGGAAAAGTGATGAATTTGGAGGGAAAATAGCTAAGTTAGAGTATTTAATATTCGGTCTTTTAAAGAAAAATTAACAAAACACAATCCAGAATAGAAATTACAGATACCCTGATAGAAGTTACGGGCAACTGAAAATCAGAATTTTCCCTTAAAAAATGCAGCTGTTAACTTGTACTTGAGCACATGGGTGTCTAAGAGCATTCTTGGGATATACTAAAATACATATGGCTGTTTGTATTGCATGAAATAAGTGATAGGCATAGTGGTTTTTTCACATTATGAAAAAGCCCAGAGACTTTTTGATAGGTTTTTTGGGCCGGGAGCCTTTCAACAATTTACCTCTTTTTAACAAGGGCAAAAAGCCCAGTGGTTTTTACAGGGTTTGAAGTGGACCAGGTTTTTTTTTTTGACAATTTACCCAAAAAAGAATCTTTTGCATGGATCAACCGAAATTGGGTATTTTCCAATGGATTTTGGTAATTTACTGGGCCTAATGAAGCCTTGGTTACAAAAATAAAATCTCATCACCCTTCGCAAATATTTACAAATGGTACAGCATATTGGTGGGCTGTGTTAAATTCTTTGTTTGTTTATTACTTTTTTTAACTGGCCCAACCCACACACCCAAACACATAGCACTTAGCACACACGCAAACCCACTGATTGACTCGAAAGACTTCAATTGTGGCTGCTTCCCCTCCTACCGATTGAACCATGCACTCTCCCTAAAGGGGAAAAATGTCAGGTACTACTATAGGTATGGGTAATGGGGATGGTATAAACCGTCCCCATTGGTACCAATGGGAACGGTTTAGACCATCTCCAAGGGTTTGGTCATCCGTTCCCATTGGGGCCGTACCCATTGTCTTGGAGATGATCAAGACCATCCCCATTGGTATCAATAGGGACGGTTTACACAGTCTCCAATGAGACCAATGGAGACCAATGGGGACGGCAATTTTTTTTTGGTTTTTCAATACTCCATTTTCTTTCTCCATCCTAATTATTTACAGAACATTGATTATTAATAGTTGAGGTTTTCACTCTAACATGTTAATAAAAACCTTTTTTCTTATATTGATATATCTCTACAAAAATATAAAGCTAACCCTTTCAAGGGTCCGCCTTCCGGAATTGCTAACAAACCCAAGGTCACACGGATTACGAAAATGACAATAAATGAGGGGAAACGTGTATATGTTTTCTCTAACCATTTTCATATTTACATATAGCTCTTCAAAACTTGGTTTCCATCTGCTATTCTAAGGGGTCATCCATCTACATCAAAATATAAAAGTTGGCCCACACTTATGAAAAATAAATTTAAACTTTTAATCTGATAGAATTCCATTTTGAAAAATCATTTAATGAAGCAAAACAATATGAATTTAAATCTTATCCTATACGACATGATCCATACTTAATCAACTTTAAATTGCACATGGTACATCTAATATCCTGATATGTGCTCAAAATGAATCATAAAGCAATTTCTATTCCAGATAAAATATGATATTATGAATCTATTAATACTTTAATCACACGTGAATCGCACGTGTGTTTGAATCTAGTATATTTAAACAAACACATGCCAACAAAATGTACATAAATTAATATCTGGTCTTGACCTGTTTGTTTGCACGGGAGTAACATGAAACCGTTAGCTTGTACGGGAGTAACATGGAAGTACATGGAATAAGCTTACGTCATTCAAATATTTCAAGTGTTTGTTTTGACGGAAGTAGGGTTTGGAAATTAGATATATCCTATTTGGCATGGTTACTTCCAATATTTTCATTTTGAATGGTAAGTAATCATATAAGCTCAAGGAACAAGAAAAAATATTAATTATTTAATACTTATATTTATTACTTCCATAAAGCAGTGATATTAACCTATTAAAAATATAATCTTTTGTTTGTTTTTCTTTGAAATAAATATAGCAAATTGCTTTATTTTTTACTTTCTTCTTCAAAAAATATACAAACA
The DNA here is from genome assembly GCA_030015575.1 of Agapanthus africanus. Lineage (NCBI taxonomy): Eukaryota > Viridiplantae > Streptophyta > Magnoliopsida > Asparagales > Amaryllidaceae > Agapanthus > Agapanthus africanus. The sequence continues at coordinate 636,739,370 of CM057343.1, forward strand.
AATATTAGAAATAAGATTTAGGTCTATTTCTGATGATGCTCGATATCGATGATCTCCCAGATCATGACACGTGGCAGATGACATGTCCCAAAGCTTGCAAGAAAGGACCCACAATGGCCGACCGGACCGCTCCTATGCCCGTCCTACAGACAACCTTTAGCTCGTCTCCGAGCCTCCTGCACAACTGGCCTTCTCGGTCCTCTCAGCTCACCTCCGGGCTCTAGCAGAACCAAGATAGCTCGGCCTCTCGCTCGTCCCCGAGCTCTCCCACCGGGTTCATCTTCCTCGGTCTCATCGACTGACCAACGGCACCACTTGCAGGCGCAACCTCCTCACTCCCGCGAATCTCGCCATGCGCTAGATATCCGTCGGCCACGTCCCGCGTTACACGCCATCACGATCCCCCATAAACGAGCCCGTCTCACCAATAATGGGAGATCCCGTCTATCACGCGGGCGTGACATCAGGGGCGTAACGGCCGGCGTGATTCTCACACCTGCCTGCCTGCTGCTGCCACTATTTAAACCCCTCATTCAGACAGTTCAAGTAAGTCTTTTTCCACTCACTAAGCCGTTACTCTGCTCGGATTTCCTCTCCAACTTGATCGCCGGAGGGTTCTCGGTGGTACAACCACCCCGGGACTTCCTTGCAGGTAGCTCGGCCCAAACAACCTCAAACCCATTGAGATCCACATGCTTCAGGAGCCATCCTCCAACTCCAATCTCAGCCGTCTATCGCCGCCAACAGCAGATCTACGTAAGGTAACATCTTGACGTGATCCGACATCCGTCAGCTAGCGCCGTCAGTGGGAAAATCTTGATTCCACTAAAACAAAAGTTCATCTTCCGATCTCAACCTAATGGCGAGTGATCACCTCGACGATCCAAGCACTAACCGCCGCCTCCCCAACAACGGAGGCGCGAACGGATCTCCTCCTCCGAACACCATCATCGCCCTCGCCGCTCGGATAGATCGACTCGCGTCCGTCGTGAATGCGCTCGTCCGTGTCCAAACGGCGGAGCAAGTTCCCCAGGTCGCCGCTGTAATACCCAGTTCCGAGTATACCATAACCGTGTTATAATAAATAATTTCCAAATATTCTCATCCAATTTTCCTACATAATTTCCTATAAATTTCCTATATTTTCTAGAACCTAAAAACCTAAATTATAAAACCATTTCATTATTTTTACCTTATCTATTTTTCCCAACTCCCAAACCCTGTGCCCGATCCTATGCACGCGCCGTGCCGCTCCCGAACCGCGCACCGGGTCAAGACCGTGCCCAACACCGTGTCGCGCCCGCGTCATCGCCAGGTCCACTACCGTATCACGCCCGCGTCGCCACCGCGTCCAGTACCGAGTCACCGCGCATCGCGCCCGCGCCGCGCCCGTGTCCAGCATCGCACCGTCTCGTGTGTCGAGACAAACTCTGTGCGGCGTCGCTTTCATATCAAGCGACCGAAGGCAAGTGAACCTCTCTCACTTGCTTTACATGCTAAACGAAATGATATCGAGTAAATGGATGGTTTTAATTATAATATATTAAAGTATATGTAGTATCATGATTTATTATCGAACATATAATAGCGACTACTTTGCATTAAGTGTATTGGATGGAAAACACATATGGGTTTACTTATCGTCTGACCAACTAGATGAAACCGATATTCGATTGACAGTAACCTAAGTGCTCGATGTGAAACCCCAAACGAAAACCTATTTTAAAATGACGGAATTTATGACCAATAAGTCTCTTTACTGATAACGAATATCACGTAGAGATTTGGGTTGAAAATATTGACGTTTACAATATGAAATGACATCCCTGATAACCGACACGAAATCTAGAATTTACTGCATACACCACCATATTAAATTCATAGTAAATCGTACATAACTTGTTTCGTGACTTTCTTGGGCTCGTTACAGAGAAGACTTGATAATCTGTAAACCCCTAGTGATTCTTACTGGATATTGTTCTGTTATGATGTTGAAAACGGAGGCGATTCGTGGCCCTGAACTGCAGTCCGGGGCAGCGTTCGTTTTGAATGCCTGACTTTGGAATACCTGTATACCCCTTATTTTAAACTGAAAATGCGCGGAGCCCATATGGTTGCATGGATAATTTAGTTAGCTAACCCCTGAATCTGGTCCCGTGTAGTTTCACTGTCATTTGATATTTAATTTGTATTTTAGAATACCGTGGTGTTCTGCAGTTTCTGCAGTGACCTCTCTTACACCAGCACCTTGTACATAACCTAACTTCTAATACAGGAATCCTATTGATAATCTGTTTAATGAGTTGGAAAGATAACAGAAAAATATACAATTAGTTGAACTGTAGCATCGCCTAATTATACTCCCAACTAGGAGTAAAACGTGTTACGAAACGGACTTTCCGTTCAGAAATTAGACTTCCAGCAGTGAACACTTAAAATGAAATGGCCATAACTAGCGAATATGAAACCCGATTGACGCGAAACCAATTTTGATGGATAGATAAGTAAATATACTGCTTACCCCCTTTACATTGTTTTGCTTTATTCTGCATGTATGATTTATAGTAAATTATGCAAGTGGTAGGACACTGGTTGTTGATATTTTATTCATATCGCAATTATTGCATTCTCATCATATCATGTAGTGGTCTTGAAACATTGATAACCTAGTGACCGTGTACATTATCCAGTGGTAGATATTAGTGTTTTGATTGTGGCAAGTACGTTAGTGTTAAAATGTGAATGAATAGGTGAAGTGACACGTACTTGTACACAATCAGCGGATTCAGTTAACTTATTGCATTGTCGACGCCTATAGGGCATATGTAAGTGTAACTATAACTGGTATGAGATGGTTATGGAAGCACTTATATTAGTGGCATAGGTAAGGCGCCAAAAACAGTCCATTTATCTTGGGTACCAGTCGAGACATGCTTGATGGAGATCTTGTCTCCAGTTCTCGCGTAGACTTGTCATGGACCGACTAGTATTTGGGTTTATGGTCGGTATTTGATATAGACCACGGGGTGTGGGGTAGTTTGAGTGTGAGTTCAACGGAATCTTGGGAGTCCCATTGCCAGCATATACAGCAATTCTGGGAGTCATGTAGGTGATATTACTGATTTTTAGCGAGCGTTTCGGGCCCGTGTTCCCTTGCCCCTGGGGCCCTACCCTTGGGTTGGGGATACTCCTGCGTGGTTGACTCTCACACTTGGACTGACGATACGTTTAGCGATCTGGACAGTGAGACTTAGAGACTGATAGGGTTAGTGATATTAACATGCATTGCTTACTGATTTGATATACCTACTTTACTGTTTACCTGTACCAATTATTTCATGGGCGTCATCATTATATATTTATTGTTTCATGTTCATCATCATTGCACGTGTTTATATTTGTATTTATATATATTGCTATTGTGTCGCTCTGACGAGCTGAGTATGCATGCTCAAAGTGAGAAGTGGACTTAGCTCGGATCAGCACCTGTCGTATCTTGAGGATATTGTGGACATATAGATCAGTGACGTTAGCGCCATCTTTCCTTGATCTCTATCTGGTCAGTTTTTGTATCTGTTTTGATTTAGTGCCTGCATTTCTCATTACCTGTGCATTGATTACTGATTACCACGTAAAGCTAAAAGCCGAAGTGTGACTACGGCAGGATGTTTCCTCGACCGTAGGAGCATGGCTGGCCTTATCACCCTTCGTATTCCGTATTTTGGAAAGCGGGGTGTGACATGGTTTTGTTGGTATCAGAGCCAGGTTGGTTTGGATTGAGATTGCAGTTGCCGACTAGAGCTTGACAATTTAAGTCACCCTTTCGGTTTAGATTGTAAACTTGTTATCTTTAACTCTGATTCATATAGTGTGTTCTGCTACATATTTTGATCCATTCGCTAGATTTTTGGGTAACTTGGTAGAGTTATATGGTTGTAATTATGAACTGCAGTATAGTTACGATACTTTACTCTATTTGAGTGACTTGGGGTTCTACCTTTGATTCCTTCATCGGTTGAATATTACTTTACCGCATAATCTTTGTTTTGATCGTAAAATCTCTATCTCCGGTTATATTTTATACCGCCCCCGAGTTTTCAGATCTATTTTACATTTTCATCCTTGTACTTTCCCTATTGATCCTACACCTGCTTACGTTTCTTATTGGACTCGTTGCATTCTCACGTCTTCGTTTCTTCAAGTTATCGTATTGCGTTGCATATTTTAAGTTCCTATCAGAGTGGCGCAGCGGAAGCTAAAACCTGGCTTCCAACGACTCTTCTTCTATCTCCACTCCCCAGAGTCAAACCGACGAGTTTTTGGGTGTACTGCAAGATTTGAAGGAAGCCCAGAAGCGAACGAACAATCTCTTAGCAGAAGGACTAAGAGGGCAAATGGCTCAAGCACCAGCGAAAGCCTCCAATCGTAAGGGAATCTCTGTTAAACAAACAAGAGATGTGAAGATGAAGCGCTCATTTGTTCCTCAGAAACGGAAGCAGCGGAGAACTCAACGTTGTGGATACTGTAAGAGACCAGGACATCTTCATAGAGACTGTCGCAACGCCAAGGAGCAGTGCTTGGTTTGTGGATCCGACGAATATCTTGTCAATGGTTGCCCTAGAAGGAAGGAGCTACAAGGTAGAGATTCGTCAACGCCCTCCAAACCTGCTTGAGCGACTTAGTTGTTTTCGTGCTTTGATTCCGAGGGCGGCGCGGACCCAGCACCAGATTCAGACTCGCTTGACGAGATCGCAGAGATTTAGATATCGACGCGAAGTTATCACACTCATTGCTTCCAACAAAGATATCCCTTTTCAGTTGTTCCTTTTCGTTTAACTCCTGTATTTGTTGAACTCCTTGATTTATATGACACACACACACACACACACACACACACGTTTATTTTCCTCATCTTTCCTAAGTACTCCACTAGTTTCAAATCTTACATAGTTCTACCTTACACTGCATATTTATTTTCTAGTTTGTTTTACCACTAATGTTTTTCATACTATCGTTCTCTTATTATGAAGTTCCATTTTTCGTGCCTTTTTATCTTGATCTTTTATCTGCTTTAAGTACAGGATGTCATTTTGAGCTATTTGCTACTCAATATTTATTTTAATATTTTATTGTTTGTCATACTGGTGTCATTCATAATCATTTCGTTATTTATTGACTTTCAAAATTTATATTATTAGCAGTTTGAGTTTTCTTTAAAATAGGTTTCATATTGATTTTCTATATAATATCCCCTTTTCTTTGTTCATATGAATGCTAATTATCTTCTATTTTCGTATTTACATTTACCTACGTATTTTGTGCTCCAATCAATTTAAATTTTCTATTTACTAAAATATAAATTATGGTTAACTCGTATGCTAATACATTTTAATTACTTGTACGTATAGCATCATTGTTTCGGTATTATCCTAGTTCTTTCGTATTGTATTATCTTCACACTTTTGCAAAAATAGTTTAGTCTTGGCCTTTACGTTAATTATTGATATCTGGTTTGTTTACTAGTCACCTATGTTTTCATTTTATTTTCTCATATACTTTACCGTATGAGTACCCTCAACTAATTATATAATTGCTTGATCTGTATTTTTATTAAGATAATTTTGGTTCTTAAGGCCTATGAGCCAACCTTCATTGTTCTTTATTATTGTCATTCTACTTTTATTTTTGTATATATTAGTTTATCACTATTAAAAGTTATGTCCTTATATGTGTCTGTTCCTTTTAGCAGCTCTATTTCTTATATATATAAATATTTGATTTTCGACTAGTGCTTTTACGTAAATCGCTATATAATAGTATTTGATCTTGTTGCTTTTCGCATTACATTTTATAGCCTATCGTTTATTTTAAATTTCGAGAACGAAATTTTATATAAGTGGGGTATGATATAATACCCAGTTCCGAGTATACCATAACCGTGTTGTAATAAATAATTTCCAAATATTCTCTCCCAATTTTCCTATATAATTTCCTATAAATTTCCCATATTTTCTAGAACCTAAAAACTTAAACCATAAACCCATTTCATTATTTTTACCTTATCTATTTTTCCCAACTCCCAAACCCCGCGCCCGATCCTATACACGCGCCGTGCCGCTCCCGAACCGCGCACCGGGTCAAGACCGTGCCCAACACCGTGTCGCGCCCGCGTCATCACCAGGTCCACTACCGTATCACGCCCGCATCGCCACCGCGTCCAGTACCGAGTCACCGCGCATAGCGCCCGCGCCGCGCCCGAGTCCAGCATCGCACCGTCTCGTGTGTCGAGACAAACTCTGCGCGGCGTCGCTTTCATATCAAGCGATCAAAGGCAAATGAACCCCTCTCACTTGCTTTACATGCTAAACGAAATGATATCGAGTAAATGGATGGTTTTAATTATAATATATTAATGTATATGTAGTATCATGATTTATTATCGAACATATAATAGCGACTACTTTGCATTAACTGTATTGGATGGAAAACACATATGGGTTTACTTATCCTCTGACCAACTAGATGAAACCGATGTTCGATTGACAGTAACCTGAGTGCTCGAAGCGAAACCCCAAGAGAAAACCTATTTTAAAATGACGGAATTTATGACCAATAAGTCCCTTTACTGATAACGAATATCACGTAGAGATTTGGGTTGAAAATATTGACGTTTACAATATGAAATGACATCCCCGATAACCGACACGAAATTTGGAATTTACTGCATACACCGCCATATTAAATTCATAGTAAATCGTACATAACTCGTTTCGTGACTTTCTCGGGCTCGTTACGGAGCAGACTGGATAATCTGTAAACCCCTAATGATTCTTACTGAATATTGTTCTGTTATGATATTGAATACGGAGGCAATTCGCGGCCCTGAACTGCAGTCCGGGGCAGCGTTCGTTTTGAATGCCTGACTTTGGAATACCTGTATACCCCTTATTTAAACTGAAAATGCATGGATCCCTATATGGTTGTGCAGATAATTTAGTTAGCTAACCCCTGAATCTGGTCCCGTGTCGTTTCACCGTCATTTGATATTTAATTTGTATTTTAGAATACCGTGGTGTTCTGCAGTTTCTGCAGTGACCCCTCTTACACCAGCACCTTGTACATAACCTAACTTCTAATACAGGAATCCTATTGATAATCCGTTTAATGCGTTGGAAAGATAACAGAAAATATACAATTAGTTGAACTATAGCGTCGCCTAATTATGCTCTCAACTAGGAGTAAAACGTGTTACGAAACGGACTTCCCGTTCAGAAATTGGACTTCCGGCAGTGAACACTTAAAATGAAATGGCCATAACTAGCGAACCTAAAACCCGATTGACGCGAAACCAATTTTGATGGATAGATAAGTAAACATACTACTTACTCCCTTTACATTGTTTCGCTTAATTCTGCATGTATGATTTATAGTAAATTATGCAAGTGATAAGACACTGGTTGTTGATATTTTATTCATATCGCAATTATTGCATTCTCATCATATCATGTAGTGGTCTTGAAACATTGATAACCTAGTGACCGTGTACATTATCCAGTGGTAGATATTGGTGTTTTGATTGTGTCAAGTACGTTAGTGTTAAAACGTGAATGAATAGGTGAAGTGACACGTACTTGTACACAATCAGCGGACCCAGTTAACTTATTACATTGTCGACGCCTATGGGGTATATGTAAGTGTAACTATAACTGGTATGGGACGGTTATGGAAGCACTTATATTAGTGTCATAGGTAAGACGCCAAACACAGTCCATTTATCTTGGGTACCAGTCGAGACATGCTTGATGGAGATCCTGTCTCCAGTTCTCGCGTAGACTTGTCATGGACCGACTAGTATTTGGGTTTATGGTCGGTATTTGATGTAGACCACGGGGTGTGGGGTAGTTTGAGTGTGAGTTCAATGAAATCTTGGGAGTCCCATTACCGGCATATACATCGATTCTGGGAGTCATATGGGTGATATTACTGATTATTAGCGAGCGTTTCGGGCTCGTGTTCCCTTGCCCCTGGGGCCCTACCCTTGGGTTGGGGATACTCCTGCGTGGTTGACTCTCACACTTGGACTGACGATACGTTTAGCGACCTGGACAGTGAGACTTAGAGACTGATAGGGTTAGTGACATTGACATGCATTGCTTACTGATTTGATATACCTACTTTACTGTTTACCTGTACCAATTATTTCATAGGCGTCATCATTATATATTTATTGTTTCATGTTCATCATCATTGCACGTGTTTATATTTGTATTTACATATATTGATATTGTGTCACTCTAACGACCTGAGTATGCATGCTTGGAGTGAGAAGTGGACTTAGCTCGGATCGGCACCTGTCGTACCTTGAGGATATTGCGGACATATAGATCAGCGACGTCAGCGCCATCTTTCCTTGATCTCTATCTGGTCAGTTCTTATATCTGTTTTGATTTAGTGACTGCATTTCTCAATACCTATGCATTGATTACTGATTACCACGTAAAGCTAGAAGCCGAAGTGTGACTACGGCAGGATGTTTCCTCGACCGTAGAAGCATGGCTGGCCTTGTCACCCCTCGTATTTCGCCGACTCGCTCACGAAACCCTTCACCGAGACCAAAGATCAGAATGTGCCGAATCGTCGGGATACCTCGGCCGACTCGACGCCCTCGAAAAGAAGATTGAGGGCATGCATCGGGAAGGTCATCATTCGAGCGACGGGGCTAAGTATGCCGCCGACTCGCTCACGAAACCCTTCACCGAGGAGCTGCTCGCCGTCCATGTCTCCTCCAGGAACAAGCCCCGAAGGTCTCCCTCTTCGACGGAAAGTCTGACCCGAAGGACCACTTGGATGCATTCACCGCAGAAATGAGCTTCCAAGATAACTCCGACGCCGCCCAATGCCGGGCTTTCCCGGCCACTCTCATCCGCTCCGTACGCGACTGGTTCCGAGGTCTCACGCCATGCTCGGTCTCAACTTTCGACGAGCTGGCCACCCAATTCCTCGGCCACTTCATCGGGAACAGGCGGCAGAAACGGACAGTCGACCATCTCTTCAGCGGGGACAAAGAGAAGTTTAAAGGGTATGTCACCCGCTTCTACAACACCCTTCTCGAGGTCCCAGAATATCGGGACGAGACGGTCATCACAGCGCTTAGGTCTGGTCTTAGGCATAAGGAGTGGTTACGCTCCTTTGCATTAGCGCAACCTAAGACCATGGCCGAGATAAAGGCCTGGACCGAGCGTGAGGTCCAGCTCGAATCCAAGGTGAACGCGAATCTCTCCCGGGCAGAGCAAGCCGACCGGAAGAAAAGGGCGAGGGAAGAGAAAAGGGGACCTGAGCGGTCAGAACTCTATTTCCCGAAGTTCCAGGAGTACACCCTACTCAACGTCTCCCAGACGGTACTACTAGAGGAGGCTAAGGACGAGGGGATTTTCAAGCTCCCCCCGATCTCGCGAATGGCCTCAAAGTGAACCCGGGGCCCCAACTGCGGTTTCCACAGGTCGCTAGGCCACTCCACGAAGAGCTGTAAGCAGCTCCGAGACTACATCGAGGAGCTCATCTGTTCGGGACACCTCGCAGCTACTTGCGGGACAAGCGGCAAGCTGACCGCGAGCAGGAGCAGCGTCCCCCTCCCGGGGAGTTGACGATCGGCCAAATCATGGTCGTGTCAGCGGAGGGTACGTCAGGTACCTACGAGGCTCAGCATCCCATGCCGGTCACGGAGGTCAACAGACATCTGAGGAGCTCAAGCTGCACCAATAAAAAGAACATCTACTAGCGTGTACTTCTTTTTACTACGGCAATGTAAACTTCTCTCAAGATCTTTTTGTTTATATAATAAAAAGGACCAATAAAACATTGTAAAAAGAAAAGTTTTATTTATTCAAAGGGTACTATAGGCTCCTCAGCCGTACATCGAAAAATAAAAATTACAGAAGCGGGGGAAGGGGTGCAGAGAACATTGCTCGTGGTACTCCGAGGATATCTCCACTAGCCGAGCCCGTGCGGCCTCAGACCTCTGTCCCTGACGCCGCCCTCGAACGTCGGCACGGCGCCTCAATTGGTAGCACTCAAGGATGAGCGCCACCGAGCGATCCCGCCGAGCCGCGGAGTTCAGGACAAAGCGCCACAAAGACTTTAGCTTACTTATCGCATCGTCCCTCAGCTGTTTGGACAAGGGGTTGTAGAGCCCCGGCGACGCCCTCCAAATAGAGTACATCAACAGCTGGAGCAGGGAAGAGCGCCGGGGAAGCAGTCGGCCGAAATGATCCTCAATGCGGCCTATCACTAACCGCACCGTGTCCTCAATGCAATGCTGATCATAGAGGTACACGTCCTCAATGTTTACGATGTCGGGGATGGTAAAAGGGAAGTCCTCCATTTTTACGTTTTGAGTGTAGGGGAAAGGAGTAATCAGCACTCCCTCCGTTTTATAGCCCACAAAGCCCAGGGAGTCTAACAGCCAATCGTTTCACACACAACTGTACCGCCACGCGGCAGACATCAATCCTTTCTCGGTGAAATCGAAACGACGCGGCTCCGGCTCTTCGCCTCCCCCACGCGTTCATGACACGTGTCGTCCATGACCATTACCCTTCCCGATGTTCACACGACTGGAGAGTCGGGAAAATCCTTGCGTGACCCGTCCTTAGTAGGCCTATTACGGCCCCTCCAGCGCTAAGGATCGAAGCCCTCACCAAGAGGCAGCCAAGCGGCTACCCCGTTCAGCTATCCCTGGCTGGTAGTTCCATGCCCCCACAATGCCAGGGATCAAAGCCCTCGCCAAGAGGCACCGAGCAGCAATCCTGCTCGGCCATCCTTAGCAGGCCTCTCACGGCCCCTCTCGCACTAAGGATCGAAGCCCTCACCAAGAGGCAGCCGAGCGACTACCCTGCTCGGCTATTCCTGGCTAGTAGTTCCATACCCCACAATGCCAGGGATCAAAGCCCTCGCCAAGAGGCACCGAGCAGCTTCACTGCTCGGCCATCCTTGGCAGGCCTCTCACGGCCCCTCCTGCGCTAAGGATCGAAGCCCTCACCAAGAGGCAGCCGAGCGGCTACCCTGCTCGGCTATCCCTGGCTGGTAGTTCCATACCCTACAACGCCAGGGATCAAAGCCCTCGCCAAGAGGCACCGAGCAGCTTCACTGCTCGGTCCATCCTTAGCAGGCCTTTCATGCCCCCTTTCCCGCGCTAAGGATCGAAGCCCTCACCAAGAGGCAGCCGAGCGGCTACCCTGCTCGGCTATCCCTGGTTGGTAGTTCCATACCCCACAACGCCAGGGATCAAAGCCCTCTCCAAGAGGCACCGAGCAGCTTCACTGCTTGGTCCATCCTTAGCAGGCCTCTCACGGCCCCTCCTGCGCTAAGGATCGAAGCCCTCACCAAGAGACAGCCGAGTGGCTATCCTGCTCGGCTATCCCTGGCTGGTAGTTCCATACCCCCACAACGCCAGGGATCAAAGCCCTCGCTAAGAGGCACCGAGCAGCTTCACTGCTCGGTCCATCCTTAGCAGGCCCCTTACGGCCCCTCCCGCGTTAAGGATCAAAGCCCTCACTAAGAGGCAACCGGGCCCGCCCTTGCTCGGTTATCCCTGGCTGGTAGTTTCCTCCCCCCCCCCAATGCCAGGGATCAAAGCCCTCACCAAGAGGCACCGAGCAGCAACCCTGCTCGGCCAATACTTAAGGATCAAATCCTTCGCCAAGAGGCACCGGGCAGTAACCCTGCTCGACCCATCCTTAGTAGGCCACTTACGGCCCCTCCCGCGCTAAAGGATCAAAGCCCTCACCAAGAGGCAACCGGGCCCGCCCTTGCTCGGTTATCTCTGGCTGGTAGTTTCCTTCCCCACAACGTCAGGGATCAAAGCCCTCGCCAAGAGGCACCGGGCAGCAACCCTGCTCGGCCCATCCTTAAGGTTCAAAGCCCTCGCCAAGAGGCACCGGGCAGTAACCCTGCTCAGCTCGTCCTTAGTAGGCCACTTACGGCCCCTCCCGCGCTAAGGATCAAAGCCCTCACCAAGAGGCAACCGGGCCCGCCCTTACCCGGTTATCCCTGGCTGGTAGTTCCATGCCCCACAACGCCAGGGATCAAAGCCCTCGCCAAGAGGCGCCGGGTAGCAACCCTGCTCAGCCAATCCTTAAGGATCAAAGCTCTCGCCAAGAGGTAACCGGGCCTGCCTTTGCTCGGTTATCCCTGGCTGGTAGTTCCCTACCCCACTACGCCAGGGATCTAAGCCCTCACTAAGAGGCTGCCCAGCAGCTACCCTGCTTGGCTATCTCTGACTGGTAGTTCCCTACCCCACAACGCCAGGGATCGAAGCCCTCGCCTAGAGGCGACCGAGCAGCTACCCTGCTCGGTCCGTCCTTAGCATGCCTCTCCAAGCCTTCCACGCTAAGGAACAAGACCTCACCAAGAGGCATCCGGTCTATCTACGTCTGAGCGATCTCCACCTCGACTTCGGGGTCATAGAGATACCGTCCCTCCACCAGTGTTTGCACACTTGGCAAATGATCAGATTCAACTCGACGTGTGATTGCTAGACAAAAAACAGGCCTAACATGAAAGCAGTACTGTGCAAATACAAGTGTTCACCGAGAAAGGAAAATATGCGCGCAAATACTACTGCAAAAAGAATTTATTCACAAAGTCTCTACAAAGGTATTATGGGCTCCCCAGCCTAACAAAATGCCCGGAGGCCTACAAAATTCCCGATGCAACAAAAGAAAAGAAACAAGAAGATGGGGGGTTTCAGGCCTCAGGGCCGTGCGCAACCCCGGGGAGCTCGATGTCCACCACGACTGGGGCTGCGTCTGGAGGATCAACGCCTATCACAGGAGCCTCGGCGTCGCCCTTGCCGGGAGTCCCTTCCCCAGCCGCACTCCCGGAGACGTCCCCCTGCTCTTCATCCCCGCGAGGATATTCATCTCGAAGCTCTGCGTCAGGGAACTCCGGCATCCGAGCCTTAACGGCGTCGAGGGCGTCATGCCAGATGAGGGTGGTGGCTGCAGCTAGGTCGGCGTAAAAATGGTCCGACTTCTTATAGTTCTCCACCGCTTCCGCCGCCCTGAGCTCGGCTCGCTTCGTTTCCTCTATCGCCGCCCCCAGCTCCTTCCGGAGGGTGCTCGCCGACTTCTTCAGGGTGCTGACGAGTAACCTGGAGTCTTGAAGCTTGGCCTCGGCGGCCTGGGCAGCCTCACGGTGCCTGGCGACCTCCTGCTTCCCAGCCGCCACCTCCTGCTTCCCGGCCGCCACCTCATCCTCAAGGGCAGTGACCCTCGCCATCGCCGCCTCCAGCTCCAACTTTGAGCTCTCCTCCAGCGAGGAAAACTCGCCTGCGGCTCGCATCGCCGGGGCAATTTCCTCGTCCTCTATCTGGACGACGAGGGCGACGTGCTGGAGGACCTGAAGAAATCATAGGGGGGTCAGAAAGAAAAAGGGGGCACCAAATCTCGCGAATGATAGGACGCAGAGTGAAAAATCAAGTGAGGTGCGAGGACTAACCTGCATGGCCTCTTGGGCGATGGCCGCCATTTGCGCCCTGAGAGTCCCCCGAGGGATCTTCCCTCCGGCCGACCTCTCCATGTCTGCCAGCAAGCTGTCAGCGACAGAGAGCCCCGAGGGCACCTCAAAGCGGAGGTCCCCCTCGTCCATTAAGATCGGGGAGGCCGGGGTACGCTGGGCCGTCCGGTGGAACCTCTTGAGAGACGACACCGAGGAGCCGGTCTCTACCTCCGAAGCCCGAGCCTCTTGTTCCCGAACCCGCTTTCGGCTCGGGGTCTGGATGGGCTCCGAGGCACGGGCCACACTCTAACGCCTCGGTGGAGCGGCTGCCGGGGGAACCGGGGCCGACACCGGACGGGAGGAGCTGGCACCTCCAGCCCTCGATCCCTTCTTCGGCGCGTGCATTGCCGATCGAAGTTTGCTCAGGTCCATGGGTTCTACACAAGACAAGGTACAATGGAGTCAGCAACGCAAGTAGAAATAAAAATAAAACGCAAGTCTAACAGATCATCTATAAACTTCTATCTTACCGGCGAACTGGGCGGGGCTGAGCCCAGCCCAACTAAGAACCCGCTCAGAAAGCAGCACGTCGGCTCGGGGAATAGGCTCCCACTCTGCCACTTTCACCGCATCGGGATCGTTAGACTGACTCTCCCGCCATCACCTATCCCTAGACCACTGGGTGGGCACGGGCCAGTCCTCACCCTCTGGCGGTCCAACAAAGAAAACTTCTTCTTCAAATCGTGGATGAAAGAAGGTACGAAGACGACACCCGACCCAGCAGTGCTTCCCCGTTGTTTCCTAAAGGAGATGTAAACCCACCTCGGCTCGTCCGCGCGAGCACCGGGGTGACCTTTGTAAATGAGAGAGGAGGCAAGGGTAGACAGACTATAAGGGATCAACTGCAACTTCAAATGGACCAGGAACCCAAGGAGAATCCTCCAGGAGTTTGGCACTAACTGGCCCGGGGCTAGCCCAAAGTAATTTAGCGCTCTAACAATCTCGAAAAAGAAGGGCAGGCGCATTCTGGCCCAAAAGGCTACCAGGTACAGGGCAATCTCCTTGCCCCGTATCTGATCTGCCCTCTCCCCTTCCTCGGCCAAACGCAACGTATAGCCGGGAGGAATGTGGAAACGAGTCCGAACGGTGGAAAACTCATCCTCGTACCTCACCGTAGATGACACGCCATGTGCATCCGCGACATCCGCTCTGGGGACCGCCCCCATCTCGCGACCCCGAGAAGAGGATCTGACCCTAACTTCTCGGGAAGACTCCGACTCAGTGGAAGAAGAAGCAAAGGAAGAAGAAGAAAAATTTACGGGGGGCTCCCAAGACCTTATCCGATCTATTTCTACAAACTCTTCAGAAAAAGATATCTAACCTGATGGAGAGGAGTCCTCAGACGAGAAAATCCTGAGATCCGACCTAAAAAAAGAGCGCCGAGCTAACGAGACTCTGGACGAGAAAATTATGAAGAGGAATGGGCCCTGAAGCGGACCCCACTTCTACTTATAGCAGCCGACGTACACATCCAACGGCGACGGTCACCTCCCGCCAAAACGACCCATTGCATTCGACGACCACCATCGCTCCACCTGTCACACATGCATTAGTCGCGCCCCATCGGACGCAGAGAACCCTCGCCCGCCAAGTCAACCAACCAGCGCCGGACACGTGGGCCGTCGCTTCGGCAAGCGTACGCACGATCCGGCGCATCCCCTTTAATGCAAAGATCTCACCCTTGATTCGCTGTCGTCATCCGAAAAATACATCCGATTGCCCGGGAACATGCCCCGACGATATCTACGATCACCTCGGGTAACCGGCAGACCACTCTCGACCCGACCCGTGAGTGGGTCGGGATAAGAGTGGGGGGCTAATGATGATGCTCGAAATCGATGATCTCCCAGATCATGACACGTGGCAGATGACGTGTCCCAAAGCTTGCAAGAAAGGACCCACAGTGGCCGACCAGACCGCTCCTATGCCCGTCCTACAGACAACCTTTCGCTCGTCTCCGAGCCTCCTGCACAACTGGCCTCCTCGGCCCTCTCAGCTCGCCTCCGGGCTCTAGCAGAACCAAGATAGCTCGGCCTCCCGCTCGTCCCCGAGCTCTCCCGCCGGGCTCATCTTCCTCGGTCTTATCGACCGACCAATGGCACCACTCGCAGGCACAACCGCCCCACTCCCGCGAATCTCGCCATGCGCGAGATATCCGCCGGCCACGTCCTGCGTTCCACGCCATCACGATCCCCCATTAACGAGCCCGTCTTGCCATTAATGGGAGATCCCGCTTATCACGCGGGCTTGACGCAGGGGCGTAACGGCCGGCGTGATTCTCGCACCTGCCTGCCTGCTGCCACCACTATTTAAACCCCTCCTTCAGACGGTTCAAGTAAGTCTTTTACCACTCACTAAGCTGTTACTCTGCTCGGGTTTCCTTTCTAACTTGACCGTCGGAGGGTCCTCGGTAGTACAACCACCCCGGGACTTCCTTGCAGGTAGCTCGGCCCAAACAACTTCAAACCCATTGAGATCCACACGCTTCAGGAGCCATCCTCCAACTCCAATCTCAGCCGTCTATCGCCGCCAACAGCAGATCTACGGAAGGTAACATCTTGACGTGATCCGACATCCGTCAACTTCCATGTCAATTTTTTTGGAAGCCACTTCAAATTTTACTTTCGGTACTTCCGGACAACCAAATACGCCCTAAAGTTCAAAACCACGCCCTTCATTATATTTGATGTTTTTTAGGAAAGCAATCCCGTTGAGGATCCAACTCGCAACCTCTCATTTTAGAGAGGAAATTGAGACCAACTAAGCTAAAGTCCAATCGGTCATTAACTTGAATGTTACTCTTAAAAAGTTTTGTTGCCCTCAATTTCTTTTATTTGGTTTTAAGTATATTTCATATTAAAAATAAAGGATATAGTTGGGAAAAGATATAAGATTGGAAAGTACATTCCCAAGATAGAATGTATGAATACTTCCATCTGCAACGGTAAAAAGGAATTTTCGATTAAACACACAGCAATTTTCAATATATTTTGGTGTACATTCCTTCCACAAAATGCTTGCGCCTGTTGCAAATAAGTAGATAAATAAAATAAAAGATTGGAATTACCCTGTTTTTAAATTGAGTAGCCAACTTAAGAGCCAAACTTAAATTACTAAGGTTACGGCATTTTTTTACCTTAAAAAAAATAAATAAATCTTAGGATACTTACTTTTAAAAATATATATTTTAATTCCATTTTGCAGTCTCAATCCGATAGTGGCGTCGTCCCCTGCACTCAAATCACCAAAAGAAAAAGGATTCTCAACAACCAATAAATAGCTTTGGAAATGAATCACTGATAGCAATTTGAAAGCTCCACATATGAGTTTGATAAGTTACGCAATAGACTTTTCCAACAATAATGTTTGTGCCCACTACGACACCATAGGATTCGTCCGCTAAAAATTTGCTTGCATAATTTTACATTACAATTTTCCTACAAGGAACATATTAATTGAACTCTATACTTCATCGGTTGGACGCAACTATATTATTATAACTAGAAAATTAAGATGACACATGACAAACTCAGATTAATCTTGTCAGACTTATGGGGCTACCTCGTTTATGCTCATCCAAATGATAGAGCGGACAGGCCAGACAGGCTTTGGCATTTGAGACCTACCGGGCACTTGTTTGTCCAAATGAGCGGGTGAACGGGTTGGGTTTGCTGAGGCCCTGGAGACCAACCCTACCCGGATTGGCTTAGGCATGAGCTGAACCCTAGTAGAGTTCAATCATGAATAAATACCATGGGTGTTTCTGTGGTTTGCCAAAAATTATTACTTAAGGAATTCATAAAAGTATTTTTTTAATGACCTAGAAATTATTAAAAAATGCGATTTATCATCCTTCGTTCGATATGACCTAGAAATAAATAAATGCAATTCATTATCCGCTAAATAAATGCAATATATATAAATATGCAATTTATCATCCTTCTTCAGACGACGGTTATCTCAACGTAATTACGAACTCTTTTCTCGTTACTTTTCTTATTATGTAATTCAACTCACTAGTTTTAATATATATTTCAGAAGTATATATATCTTTTAATATATATTTCATAGTGATTAGTCAAATTTATTGCAAATTTGTATGGACATTTTCCCTACTATTATTAACTACTAAAAAGTGTTAACTGCAAATAAAGAATATATATGGATTTATTTGTAAAAAAATTATTAACATATATTTCTTCATTTATAATTAATATAATTAGGGAAATATATGCATATCATATTTAAATAAAATATCCGTGAGATTATTAATTAAAATATGTATATCATATCAAATATTTCTACCTAATATTCTTAAGATATCATATTATATAGTTGGTTAAAATAATATCTCAAATAAAATAAATGCTACTAACAAAATAATTTGAGATATTGTGCAGCTATTATAATAAGATTAACTCAGATCTGAAATGTAAGTAGGAGATCCACATCAAATCGGATTATAAAACCGAATCTTCCGAATATTAGGAGCAAATCGAAAAATCTAGCAACGGCAGAACCTAAGCAATATTTTTAGAATCTTTGTATCAAGAGAATCTTCAAATATCGAGAGAAAAATGCAAAAAAAATTTAGAGGCACGAATCCAACAAACGGCGGCGGAAGCGCGGTCAAATAGAGCTTTTAGCGGCGGTTCAGCGGTCATTTAACGGCCGTAGGATCTGAAACATCAGGGTCATGATCGTAATTTCACACACTTCAATATGTCATCTAAGGTTTCAAATTCCAGAGCCTATAAAAGGGCCAAGAGCTATCTATCGAATCATATTCATTGTTGGGGTCGAAAATTGCGCCCCGGTTGACCAAGTCAAAGCCAAGGTCAACCCTAAGCCAAGTGGGCCCAAGTCCAGATCAAGTTGGCTCATGCCCGAGTCGAGCCCGAACATGAAGCGGTCGGCCCTTCCCCATGCCAAAATGAAATCATGTAATAAATAATTTTTATGTAATTTTTTATGCATGAATGTAAACAAAATGGGTATAAACACAAATTTTTATAAGCCCGTGGCTTATGTGCAAAAAGAAATAGCACATGAGACATGGGATGGGCAAAATGTCATTTTGTAAAACCCAATGGGCTATATGTAAATATATAAGGCAACATGATGATGAATAAAGATATACTTTCCATTCTCCCCAAAAACTAGGGTTCTTTTTGCCTCCTTCATCTTCCTCAAGGTTCTAAAACTTTCTTCTTTCTTTTGAATTAAATCAAGAGTTTTACTCTTCTTTTTATAAAACTAAATAGTTTTTTACCACAAAACCCACAAAGGGGAACTCAGATCTTCCATCAGAACTCAGAAAGGAGAGATTTTCAAAATCTCATACTTCTTGATCTTCTAGATCCGGCCAACTAAGGAAGAAGAAGAAGACCCATCTCCAAAAACCCCACTTTAGGGCAGATCCAGGGCTTGAGGGGAGAAGCCCCTTCATCAGCTTCAAAATATCCTAGGAGTTTAATTTCTCATACACACACACACATACACACACACAAAAAAAATAATAAGTGTTCTTTTCTGAGAGTACAACTCCCATTGCAGGGACCAAATCTCTTTTGCCTCCCGAGCGCCCACGTGCCTGGCATGTGGAGCGCTAGCGCTCTTGCGCCCAGAGCGCTAGCGTCCGAGTGCCCACGTGCCTGGCGCGTGGGGCGCTAGCGCTCTTGCGCTCAGAGCGCTAGCACCCAAAACGCTAGCGCCTGAGCTTCCGCGTGCCTGGCATGTGGGGCGCTAGCGCTCTGGCGCTCAAAGCACTAGCGCCCAAGGCGCTAGAGTCCGAACGCCCACGTGCCTGGCAGGTGGGGGGCTAGCGCCCTTGCGCTCAAAGCGTTAGCACCCAAAGCACTGACACTTTTTCCCACGCATCCTTTGGATGCCCTTTTCCTCTATATATATGTGTGTGTGTGTGTGTGTATACACATATACAAACACACACACATACTCCACGACACTGTCCCCGTTAGAAAAAAATTTCTAACGGGGCACTGCCCCGCATCCCGCAAGGGGGCTGCTAGCTCCCTTGACCCCCAGCACGCTATCCGGGTAGCGGCCCCCTCGTAAAAACTCTGCGAGGCCCCCGATATATCCAAAACCCCTTTTAAAACACAACACACGCACACTGCACATTGACTTCGTATGACCAGTTTAACCCGTTAATCGGAGATTCACTCGCTCTAAAGGCGAGGGGTAATTAACGACAGCTTAGTCCGCGGCTGCCGGAGATTCGGATCCCCACAATCAATAAACCCCTGCCTACCCAAGGCAGGGGGATCTGTACTGTGCCTGACAAGCACGCGCGTATTCCCATCTCATTGGGGTGACGGAAAACACACTACAGATTCACAAGCGCGCGCGTATTCCCATCTCAATGGGGTGACGAAAAACACCCTACATTCATCTATCCATCGATCGAGAGAGAGATCTAGCGAGCAACTATGTTTTTGTAATTTAGTTTTTCAGCGAGCAATTTGTAATGCTCTAGTTAATCAAGAAAAGTAGTCTTTTTTTTAAAATTTTTGTCGCATTTACTTTCCGCATTACTTTTCTGCATTACTTTCCGCAATTACTTTTTGCACTTTTAATTATGCTTTCAGTCATTTTCTGCCTCTCTTTTAAATCGCTAATATCCATGAGCGAATAAGTTCTTACTTGCTAGAGTTTGTTGGATAGTGTAGAGCGTTTTTCGTCACCCCATTAAGATGGGAATACGCGCGCGCTTGACAGGCGCAATACAGATTCTCCCTGCTTAGGATAGGCTGGGGTTTATTGATTGTAGGAATCCGAATCTCCGGCAGCCGCGCACTAAACTGCCGTTAATTACTTTTCGCTTTTGAAGTAAGAGAACCTCCGATTGACGGGTCAAACTGGACATGCAAATTCAATGCGATGCGTTGGTATGTGTGTGTGTTTTTTTGTTCTATTTGTTAAAAAAAAGATATATATATATATATTTTTCTATATATAAAAATACAAAAATAAATAAGTAAATAAATATTTAGAGAAACTTTTTTTTATTTTAATTTATTATTTTTTTATTTTAATTTTTTATTTTTTTTATTTTAAAATATTACTTATAATTTATATTTATTTATTTAATATTTATTTATTTTATTTTATATATTAATTTTTTTTAAATAGGAAAAAGATTAAAATAAAGAAAAGAAGGAAGAAAAAAAGAAGAAGAAGAAAAAGATTAAAGAAAAAGAGAGGAGAGAACCTGGACTCTCCCCTAGAATGTGAGGGGGACATCACATGCTAGCATGTGACCCCCTTACATACTAGAATGTGAGGGGGCCAAAAGGGCTCCCAATAAATGGGAGTTCTCCTCCTTACGTGATAGCATGTGATAGGGACAAAAATGGTTCCAAATATATATTTTTTTTATTAACATGGAGTTCAACTCCAAAAGAATTTTTTTTATGGAGTTAAACTCCAAAAGAATTTTAAATATGGAGTTCAACTCCGAAAAGAATTTAAATGGAGTTTTAAATTCAAAAAGATTTTTATTGTGTAGTTAAACTCCAAAAAGAGTTTTAAATAGAGTTCAACTCTGAAAAAGATTTTTATTGTGGTGATAAACTCCATAAGAACTTTTGTTTTGTGGTGTTAAACTCCAAAAGAATTTAAATGGAGTCGAACTTCAAAAGAATTTTTATTGTGGGGTTGAACTCCGAAAGAATTTTATATGGAGTTAAACTCCTAAAAAGATTTAATGTGGAGTTGAACTCCAAAAAAAAGATTTTTACTGTGGAGTTAAACTCCAAAAGAATTTCTGTAGTGGAGTTAAACTCCAAAATACTTTTATTTGTTGAGTTAAACTCCAAAAGATTTTCTCCTTTCTCTTTTGAGAAGAAACCCAAAATGGGTTCTTTTGAAACTCTAAGATCTAGATCTTGGATGATAAAAAAAAGACCATTTTTCTTCTCTTGATGGGATCTTGGGAGGTGGGTTTATGGTAGAATTTTATTTAGTTAAAAAAAAAGAAAAGCTAAGCTCTTGATTTAATTGGAAAATGAAAAGAAAGAAAAAGAACTTGGAAGGAGAGAGTGGAGGCACAAACCCTAGAGTTTGAGAGAATGAAGAGTATATCTTTTATTTATCATCATGTTGCCTTATATAGGGTTACACATTTACATATAGCCTCTTGGGCTTTACAAAATAGCATTTTGCCCATCCCATACCTCATGTGCTATTTCTTTTTACACATAAGCCATAGGTTTTACAAAAATTTGGCTTTATGCCCATTATACTTACATTCATGCATAAAAAATTACATCAAAATTATTTATTACATGATTTTTTATTTCGGCATGGGAGAGGTCAGCCGCTTCATGTTCGGGCTTAACTCGGACATGAGCCCACTTGATCTGGGCTTGGGTCCACCTGGCTTAGGGTTGACCTTGACTTTGACTTGGTCAACCGAGGTGCAATTTTCGACCCCAACAATGTGCCCCCATCAATGAATGCACACCGCATGCATGAGTTGTGTGTATAAAATTGATGGATCTTGAAGTTGAATTTCGAGGTGGAACATCATTTCAGGGGCGGAGTATCATCCCGGGAGCATAATTTCGGAGATCGGAGCATAATTCCGAAAATCGGAGCATCATTCCGAAGAGCGGAGCATGATTCCAAGGATCGAAGCATAATTCCGATGAGTGGAGCATGATTCCAAAGGGTCGGAGCATAATTCCGACGGGCAGCAGACATTCTGATCGGAGTATAATCTCGATGCAAAAGTTGATTCTCAGGAGAAGCATAATTTCGGGGATCGGAGCATAATTTCGGAGATCGGAGTATAATTCCGAAAAGCGGAACATAATTTTAGGGATCGGAGTATAATTCCGATGAGCGGAGCATGATTCTAATGGGTCGGAGCATAATTCCGACGATCAGCAGACATTCTGACCGAAATATAATTTCGATGCAGAGGTTGATTCCCAGGAGAAGCATAATTTCGGGGATCGGAGCATAATTCCGAGGATCGAAGCATGATTCCGAAGAGCGGAGCATGATTCAATGGATCGGAGCATAATTCTGATGAGCGGAGCATAATTCCGACGATCAACAGACATTCTGACCGAAATATAATTTCGATGCAGAGGTTGATTTCCAGGAGAAACATAATTAAGACAGGGAAGGCAGATACACCGAGGCGAAGTATGATTTCGACACGGGGTACACTCTGAGACGAAATACGATTCCGACGCAAAGCTTGCTGGTTGACTTGATTCCGAGGCGGAGCTTAATTCTGACGGGGAGGTCGCTTGTTGAATCCGAGCCGAAGTATAACTCCGACAGGGAAGGCAGATATACCGATGCGAAGCTTGATTTCGACACAGGATACACTCTGAGACGAAGCATGATTCCGACGCAGAGCTTGTTAGTTGACTTGATTCGGAGGTGGAGCTTAATTCCGACGAGGAGGTTGCTGATTGATTCCGAGTCGAAACATAATTCCGACAATGAAGGCAGATATACCGAGGTGAAGCTTGATTTCGACGCGGGGTACACTCTGAGATGAAGCATGATTCTGACACAGAGGTTGTTGGTTTGATTTGATTTAGGTTGACATCGGCATCGCTACACTGGAATATGGTACCAGAAGTGAATCATCATTTGCCATGAGTGGATTTGGGGATTTTGGTTTGTAACGCCTTAGATTTTCGATTAGTGTTAATTAGACGATAATTCGGGTTTTTGGTAAAAAGTTTACCAATTTGGGTTCCTCACATTTTATAACATTTAATTAATAATTTATTATTATTTGTTATAGCTTGCACACACTTGTGCATGTTAATTTGAGGGTGTGTTTGTGTTAATCTAGTTTAGCAATCATGACAACTTAACCTAATCATAATCCTTTACTTTAACCTAATCCTTTGCCTTGATTAAACCTCTAGATATTTTGTTGTGAGATATTTATATGGTTTTGTTTGGATGAGAGGTGGCAAGGTAAGTCATTGCTTGCATTATTGTGTGAGTTAATGCAAGGGTGCACTCACCCTCTTGCACTTATCTCTCTCTTTCTTTTCTTCACACCCTCTCTCATTCTCTCTCACTTCATCTCTTATCATTATCTCTCATCTCGCTCTCCCCTTAACTGAACACTTATCCACTCTTCACTAAACCTTCACTAATCTTCTTCAAAACATCACCAAAATCCCTTTTCATGACTTGTTTTGCCTCTAGGATCCATTGGAGCTTGGAAAGTTAGAATCTTTGAGCTTGTGGGAGTAGATAATGATCTCTATCTGTTCTATATGTTGTTATTGTGTTGTGTAGCCTTTTGGTTTTAGTTTAGAACACTTAAAGTATCGTTTCGTGCACATATCGCATTTTTAGTGTCCATATATGATATATGTGATCTGCTGTGATCCCGAGAGGATACTAAAAAAATCAAACAGAGTGGTTGTATTATACCAGAGACCCTAAGACTTCACCTGAAACACGAGACCCACCTGCTCGGATTTGGCCGGCGACTTTCATGGGAAATCCGGCGACCTCGACCGACTAGGGGAGTTAGGGTGTGGGTTTTTGTGGGTAGCTGTATTCTTTGGTTTAGGTTTGTTTAGTCCTGTTTGATTTTGGGTTTTCTCTGTATACAAAATATGGGATCACTTATATTGTTTGTAGTGTTACGACTTACGCGCGTTACGTTATCCGACACGGTACGAGTACCATGTGTGGTTTTAACTCTTGAATTGGTTTCGTCGTATCACTACGCACGTTAGCCCCTAGACGAACACTTGAGTGTATGTTCGGAGTTATTGCGTCGGTCAAATGTAGTTTGTACGTGTTATTGGTCGATTGCTAATATATACACTTGCTTTGTTGATTTGTGATTTTAAGATCGCAGGCGGGGACTTCGGACGCTGCGAAGAAGGGGAAGCGAGTGGTTGGCTTTACTTAGCTCTAGGATCATCCATGAATAGATTTAACATCTACAGAGGAATCGCCCGCATGGCGTTATGCATCTGGGCTAGAGATGATATGATATTAGTCGCATATTCTATTGCATATATAGAGTTTGCGCATACACCTCATTGCATATTATTATTTGTTGTGCTTGGACTTGTACCCTTTGGACACTGCACTATTATTGACGGCTCATATTGTACGAGCACTGATTGTATGCCACTCACACCGTCAATAATTGCCATGACACGCACAACACTTATACTTTGTGATATTGTATTGGTTAGGGACATTGAGATATTGATTCATATTTCATTTTGCATATGACATATAGCATACCCGTATACCTACATGCTTACACATATGTCTTGACATGCCTACATGCTAGTTACCTATATACCTATATGGTAGTGTACCATTAGTGATAGGTATATACACATATGAGACATAGCTACATGTACATGTTGTATACATACTTACACGTATATACACATACCTAGCTTGATATAGCTACACACATATCTGAGGGTATCACATCATTACCGATAGATAGATATACATATTTTGCTATACCGACATGGTTGCGCATACCTGGTTATAGCTACATGTTCACCTTTATATGATGTTGTATGGATTTGGAGAAATTAGGAACCACATGATATATTTCATAACTTGTTGCAGTTAAATAGCGGTTTTCCTTTGTATGCTCATATTACTGTTTCATATTGCATATATTATATTTCATGGATTTCGCAATGATATATGGATTTCACATGATGTTTTCTGGATTTGAGGACCGTGGTAGTTTCATGAAATTATGTATTATTTGAAAAGCCCGATTTCTCTTGATATAATATTTTAGCATCCACCATGAGATTTCTCAGTTCTGATATATACCCCATGTGAGGAGGCGTCGTGGGCCGTGTGCGGGTACATGGTGGGGCCCGGAGGTACCCTGGGGCAAGAAAGGTATGTCGAAGGTTCACGCCGATGAGCCTGGCAGGGGAATCATACCTACCGATGACAGTATTGGACTCGGCGGTGATCGTGGAGACGACCGGAGTCACGTATGTATGGATACGAGGAATTCGAGGGTCGAAGCCGGGCACTCGGGTTTCTGATGAACGTAGGATACGTACATATCAGGGACAGTCGTGGTGACGACGCCTGATAGATCAGTTTTAGGTGTAGATGCTGGACACTTGTTTTCATGATATTTTTTACTCCTAAGTATATATAACAGTGGAATGGGAAGCTGTTATATATATATATATATATATATATATATATATTAGTGGAATGGGATGCCGATATATATATGTATACATATCTAAATTATATACATCATTATAATGACCTTGCAAATATACTTATTCATGATATGAGGGCCGATCTGATGGCCGATATGAGAGCATATTAGTGGAATGGGACGCCGATATATATATGTATACATATCTAAATTATATACATCATTATAATGACCTTACAAATATACTTATTCATGATATGAGAGCCGATCTGATGGCCGATATGAGAGCCGATATTATGGCCGATATGAGGGCCGATATGAGGGTCGGTCTGAGGGCCGATTTGAGGATATTTAGGATTTGGATTGTCTAGATGGACACTGGTCCTGCCACGATGAGGATTTCGTGAGGAAGACATGTTTTATCCCATATTCCGCATTTACCTATATGCATTGCTTCATATATTAGTAGTACCTGATAGAGTATCTTTCATGACTGTTGTATATACATATTGTCATATTATTGCCTCATGTATTAGTTGAACCTGATAGAGTACCTTTCATGACTGTTGCATACATATGGCCATTTATTGCTATTAGTTTGCTTGTGATAGATTCGCGCAGTACGTGCATACTTGCGATTACCTGCATATGTTATTTACTATTCATGAGTTGGCAACCCACCCCCGTTGTGCCACAGTGTTTTGCAGGTAGTCCCTCAAGGCAGTCGAGACAGGGCTTTCTATCTATCGTATTATCTTTTGCAGCGGATACCGCTACGGCTGACTGAGTGCGGTTTTGCTATAGGTAAGTTTTGCGGTTATCCGATATTGCTCATTGTATATTCGTTGTATCAAGTACTCTCCATCTACTACTATCATGTATTGACTTAGAGATGTGATGTGAGCGCGATATTGTATATTATTTTGTGACTTGGAGGTCTTTTATGCAGTTTTATTTATATCGTCTTTTATTTCTTCGCTACAGTGTCGTATATCTATTGTGGTGGTTGTTTTTCCGCCGTTGGGCGTGGATTTGCTCCCGTTTGGGGATGCTTTTACTTATATTTATGTTGTACCCATTTTTGGGGTTAGTTTTTACAAAGGAGGTGCTACCAAAATTTTAAAGGAAATAAAGTTGGACTTTAAAGAATTTTGATTGAGATTTCAAAAGTTTTAACAATGTTATTATCACTTACTACTTTTAATGGTTTAGATTGCTGGCTTTTCGGCTTACTTAGATTGTGTTATGCCTGTGGACGTTGCGTAGTTTAAGGGCCGTCACGTGCCTTTTTTTGGGTCGTGACATGGTTTTTATTTGGCATCAGCACCGCTTACACTGGAATATGGTACCAGGAGCAAATCATCATTTACATTTGTTCGTCGGGGAGCGATGGCTTAGGAGACAAGTTTAGGTCCCTATCACCTAAGACTTTTTAATTTTATGAGCCGTAAGGGTCCCATAAAAGCATTTTCTCCCTACGAGTCGAAAAGATCTCATAGGTTTATTTTCTCCTTAGGAGTCGTGGGGGCTCCTAAGTGTGTTGCTATTATGTGAGTCTTAAAGATCTCACGCGGGAATTTTCTCCTCATAAAATCGAGAGGACTTTGCCAGTGCATTTCATCTCTTTTTCATGAGTTTGCACCCTTTCGGGTTTTCACAAACTCGCCGGGAGTCCTGCTGTTTTTACTCACGGAGCCCTTTCGGATTTTCATCCGTGCCCATTTTGCTTGTGAACATACCTCCCATTTTTTTGGGAATCTTCATCGTTGGTGGGACTTTGAATGTGGTCTCGCCGGTAGGACTTGGGAGAGATTGGGATCATTTTACGCCCGTGGATTGTATACGGTTTTGCAGGATGTATTATCCAGACCGTAGGGCCGGAAGAATTTCGGTACTTTGTTGGCGTCTACATCTCTGTACTGGAATATGGTACCAGGTGTGAATCATCATTCGCCGTTGGGAAAACTTGGGATTTGGGTTTTTGGTCGACATCTGCATTGCTGCACTGGAATAATGCCAGGAGCAACTCATCATTTTCCTTTCCTTGTTGGGAAGCGATGGCTTAGGAGACAGGTTTAGATCCCTATCACCTAAGGCTTTTCAATTTTATGGGACCTAAGGGACCCATAAAAGCATTTTCTCCCTACGAGTCATAAGGATCCCGTAGGTGCATTTTCTCCTTAGGAGTCGTGAGGACCCCCAGGTGCATTTTCTCCTTAGGAGTCGTGTGTTTTTCCTTTGTGAGTTGTAAGAATCCCACGAAGGTTTGTTCTCCTCATGTATCGTGAAGACACATGAGTGGGTCTTTCCAATGGACCATAATTCCAAGGGCGGAGACCAGCCGCGTAACTGGTGGTTGTGATGGGGCATGGGCGTAATGAGAATTATTTGAGCCCGTGGATTGTATACGGCAGTCAACTTGGGGACCAACCGTAGGGCTGGGAGAATTTTGGGAGATTGGATTTTGGTTGGCGTCTGTATCGCTGCACTGGAATATGATACCAGGAGCGACTCATCATTCGCCATTTGGATATCCAGGGATTTGAAAATTTGGATTTGGTGGCGTCTGCATCGCTGCACTGGAATATGGTACCAGGAGCGACTCATCATTCGCCACTTGGGGATTTGGATTTTGGTTGGCGTCTGTATCGCTGCACTGGAATATGGTACCAGGAGCGACTCATCATTCGCCGTTTTTTTACCGCGGTTGCTCTATCATTTCAGCTTTTCTTATCGCGAAGGTCACGATTGGCCTATCATTTTGGCTATTTACTCACGGTTGCCCCATCGTTTCAGCTTTATTTTTATCTTTATTTTTACTCGCTGATTTTTATTGCGAGTTGCCCCATCATTTCGGCCTTTTATTTTTTTTATTTATTTTTTTATCTTTTTTTTTGTTTTATTGACACATTTTTACATCCCCGGTTTAACAACTTAGAGGTCGATTATTCCCAGTATAATGACATGGTGGTCAGCTGTTTTGTATGAAGTTGGCGGTCACAGCTTGACTGTTTGCCAACACGCCTTTAGACAGTTCTATCTCTCCTGCCTTATATTGTTTTTCGACCCAATTTTTGAAGACGAAACAGTCCTCAATAGCATGACTTATCACTCTGTGATATGGGAAATATTTGGGGTCGTCGGTCATATTCACTTCTTGCGGTCTTTTTGATTCCGGCAATTGTAGATCGTTTCTTAGAGCATCCTTGAATATTTTACAGATTTTGTCTCTTCTGAAGGAATAGACCTTATCCAACTTCTCTTTCAGTGGAGCTTCTCCACCCTCTTCGAACACTGGCTTCCGAGGCTGGTTGGTATTAGGCCCGCTCATCCCTTGCTTATTTCGGTTAGCCGAAGTGATGAAAGATTCAGTATCGTCGGAATTTCCGCCTTTGCGATTATCATCCTTTCGGTTTCTCTTGGACCTATTGTTATTTTGGGAATCCGATGAGGACTCCTGCTTTGAGGGCTCCAGCATCTGAACTTTCCTGGTCAACTCTTGAAATGTTTTGAGACCTGCGGTGCATAGAAACGGGGCCATTCAATTGTTGAGATTTCCAACAAGGAGACTGACAGATTGGTCCTGCTCTATCAGCAGTTCACATTTGACGGAGAGATTACGCCATCGGGTTATAAAATCCGTGCTGCTTTCGTTGTTCTTTGGCTTGGTCCTTACGAGATCGGCAATTGTGATCTTATCGCTGACTCTCATGAACCTCTGCCGAAACAGAGACTCCATTTGGACGAAAGTTGTGACGGAGCCATCCGGTGTGCTCGCGTACCAGTCGAAAGCAACATCGGTCAAGCTATTAACAAATTGGCGAAGGAGAAGCGCATCAATGCCTCCAGTATTCCCGCATCAGGCTTTAAAGTGGGCGATGTGCTGATTCTCATTTCCCGTCCTATCGAATCTTCCGAATTTAGGGATGACATAGCCGCTAGGAAATTCTACCAGATCATACTGAGCAGGATATGGTCTCCCGCCGCTGCTAACATCTTTTTCCGCTTCGGCTTCGGCTACCAATGTTTTGACTTTGTTGGCAACCAAATCCATGATTTGATCTTGAGTTAGCGGGCTACTGTCATCGGTAGCCAAGATATTTCCCGAGATAGGATGAGACTGACTTTCATGCAGTCTGCCCACCTTTGGATTTGAGGGAATAAGCGTCGGCTGTCTCGGGACACCGTTTTCCGGTTCATGAGCAAAGCCCTGCGCTTGATTGGCGGCTGAGAGGCAAGTTGGGCCGTGAGCTGTAAAACGACGTTTTTCAAGTCGTCAATTTTTTAGTAGAGCTTAGTTATCTCCTTGTCTTTGTTTCTGAGCTGCTTTCGGAGCTCTTGAAGCAGCTCTTGCTCCGCGGTCCTGGGGCGGAAAGTCGGCTCTTCCTCGTTGTCCGAGCTTGACTCTACATAGACTGAGGGGTCTTTCTACCTATCATCCTCATCAAGAGGGTTTTCATCATCCAGCGGAGGCGGCTGTTCTTGGAAAGCGGAAACCACATTCAAGCCATATTGGATTTGAGATGTGGTGGCCCCGTCCTTGCTCTTGCTGCGCGTGCCCACTATGTAGACAGTGTGGACCACATATCCAGTCATTTCCTCATCTTTAGCGGAGTAACCATGTTCTTTGAACCTTATGAAGTTCAGCCTAGCGAGCCCCCTAGCCCTTTTGTTAGCTCTATATCTGAGCCTTTTCTGTCTTAACTTCTCGATTTTGAGGGCTTGGCGGGCATCCGTCATCCAGGAAGCCATCGTGAGCCGATTAGAGGGGAGCTTAGAGAAAATACCCAATTGAGCAGTTGTCAGGGACGCCGCTGGAGCTTGCCCGAGATGCCTTGTTGCTTTGTTGGTGTTGATGGCCTTGCCCCCAGCTGGAGCAAAGGAAAGTCGTTCAAACATCGACTTGCGTTTGGGTAGTGGTGCCTTCGAGATCACCACATTTGGCCTCCTGCCTTTTGAGGTCGGTTTATCCATCACCGGGGCTTGAAGAGCAGGGACGGTGTTAGCTGGCACGAACAAAATAGAGCCAAATAGTAGCGGAGGCTCCTCCCACTGTCGCCCGAGACTGACCGGAAGGACCGTCCTGGTGTCCATCTTCATCGTGTAGGAGATGGGAGCCGTGCTGAGAGCTGAGTTCATCTTTGGAGACATTGTTGAAAAGTGATTGCTTGAAAACCTGCATGAAAGAGTATTATTTTAGTATAAATATAGATATGTATATTGATTGAGTTCGCATGAACGTTTAACCCGAAATATGGGAGGAGAGATAGGTCCCACCGGGTGTGCCAGAACCTGTAGGGTGATTTTGGTCGCCCCATTGAGATGGGAATATGCGTGCACTTGTCAGGCGCATTATAGATTCCTCCTGCCTAGGGTAGGCTGGGGTTTATTGATTATGGGGATCCGAATCTCCGGCAGCCGCGGACTAAGCTGCCGTTAATTACCCTCGCCTTTGAAGCGAGAGAACCTCCGATTAACGGATCAAACTGGACACGCGAACACAATGCGATGTGTTGGTATGTGCGTGTTTTTTTGTTCCATTTGTTAAAAAAAGATATATATATATTTTTCTATATATAAAAAAACAAAAATAAATAAGTAAATAAATATTTAGAGAAATGTTTTTTTATTTTAATTTATTAATTTTTTAATTTTAAAATATTATTTATAATTTATTTATTTTATTTTATATATTATTTTTTTAAATAAAAAAAGATTAAAATAAAAAAAAGATGGAAGGAAAAAAGAAGAAGAAAAAAAAGATTAAAAAAAAGAGAAGGGAGAACTTGGGCTCCCATTTAATGGGAGCCTCCCCATGTGAGGGAGATATCACATGCTAACTTGTGACCCCCATGTGAGGTGGCCATCACATGCTAGCATGTGACTCCCTCACATACTAGAATATGAGAGGGCCAAAAGGGCTCCCATTTATGGGAGCCCACCCCCTCACGTGTTAGAATGTGATGGGGGCAAAAGGGCTCCAAATATATATATATATATATTTTATTTTTACATGGAGTTCAACTCCAAAAGAATTTTTTTATGGAGTTAAACTCCAAAATAATTTTAAATATAGAGTTCAACTCCGAAAAGAATTTAAATGGAGTTTTAACTCCAAAAAGATTTTTATTGTGGAGTTAAACTCCAAAAAGAGTTTTAATTGGAGTTCAACTCCAAAAAAGATTTTTATTGTGGAGATAAACTCCAAAAGAACTTTTGTTTTGTAGAGTTAAACTCCAAAAGAATTTAAATAGAGTCGAACTCCGAAAGAATTTTTATTGTGGAGTTGAACTCCGAAAGAATTTTAAATGTGGAGTTAAACTCCGAAAGAATTTTATATTCAGTTAAACTCCTAAAAAGATTTAATGTGAAGTTAAACTCCAAAAAAAAAGATTTTTACTGTGGAGTTAAACTCCAAAAGAATTTCTGTAATGGAGTTAAACTCCAAAATACTTTTATTTGTGGAGTTAAACTCCAAAAGATTTTCTCCTTTCTCTTTTGAGAAGAAATCCAAAATAGGTTATCTTAAAACTCCAAGATTTAGATCTTGGATGATAAAAAAAGATACATTTTTTCTTCTCTTGATGGAGTCTTGGGAGGTGGGTTTACGATAGAACTTTATTTAGTTTTAAAAAAAGAAGAGCTAAGCTCTTGATTTAAGTGGAAAATGAAAAGAAAGAGAAAGAACTTGGAAGGCGAGAGTGGAGGCACAAACCCTAGAGTTTGAGAGAATGAAGAGTATATCATTTATTTATCATCATATTGCCTTATATAGGCTTACACATTTACATATAGCCCCTTGGGCTTTAAAAAATGATATTTTGCCCATCCCATACCTCATGTGCTATTTCTTTTTGCATATAAGCCATAGGCTTTACAAAAAATTGGCTTTATACCCATTTTGCTTATATTCATGCATAAAAAATTATATCAAAATTATTTATTACATGATTTTTTATTTCGGCATAGGAGAGGCCGACCGCTTCATATTCGGGCTTGACTCGGGCATGAGCCTACTTGATCTGGGCTTGGGCCCACCTGGCTTGGGGTTGACCTTGACTTTGACTTGGTCAACCGGGGTGCAATTTTCGACCCCAACAGATAGGGTAGAATAAAAGATGAAAACTATAACTTAAATTCTTTTTAAAAGTTTTAATATTTATATAGTTTAGCAAAATGAATGTTAATCCTCTTATCGGGCGCGCTATCAATTCATGGGTCACGACCACGATTTGAGATTAGTTAATACTTATTTTGTTAAGCGCTTGAGATAAATAGAGATCAATGGAAGGATAAGAGGCAGTAGTAGGAAACCGTAATTCCCCCAAAAAATCCTAATCCACATTCATCGCTATCTCGCTTGTTTTAAACAATTAAAAAAAATAAAAGAATCATTTCTAAATCTTTATTTATTAACTATTAAGTCCTATAAACCCTACAAGCCTTTCTATTATAAAATTTTCTACCCGTCTTAATCTAAAATGACAACAATCCCTCCTCTCTTTTATCAACTCGTTTAAAACAAGATAAGAAATTCACTGTTTCCCTGCGGACGACCCGTACTCATCACGGCTAGCTATTTGCGACACCGTCTTGATTACGGTTATTTACAACACAGACACACCTTTTTCGCACGATCAAATGGTGCCGTTGCCGGGAAAATAGTCGTAATTATTTTTTCTTGTTATTCGGGTTGATTTCTAATATAAAACCAGAGAACATAAAACATAAAAATATTAATAAAAAACCGCATTTTGTATTTTTAACTATTTTTGTGCGAGTTTTGCGAGAAATCGGGAGCACTTGGAGCGAACTAACAGAGATTCGAAGACTAACAAATAGGAGCAGAGGAGCATCGATGTGCAGTACCAAATTTTGAAGGGGAAAACTCATCACTAGGCGGCGGAACCGTGGCCCATAGGTGCAATAGGCGGCGGAAGCGCGACCAAATTGGGGAGTTGATACCCCAAATTTCTTTGGTATTATCCTAACGTCTTCCTCTCTTCTCTAAATCTCCAATAAAATTGTTTTTACCTGCAGGATTCTTTGCAAATATCGTCACTAAAAGTCTTTTTGCGTGTTTTAGATTTTGGTTTGTTTTACATATTTAAAACGGATATTAAAAAGCAAGAAACCCAAATTCAGATTAAGTGGAGATTTCATCATCCTTCCTAGGCCCTACAAATCACAAACGAGCATACACATAACTTTACATTAATAAAAAAAATATCTAGACCAAGTCTCTAAGGACAGTCACGCTCAATTAGGACAATGGAGGGTCGTGGGTAATCTATTGCTTATCCGCATTTTTATTATGGTGTCTAAGACAAGTGTGACTAAGAAAAGTGGTTACTTAATTAGGCCTGTAATTTCGGAGATTCGTATAGCTGATATCTCTCACTTACCTGGTGTTTCGCCCAATCAGAGCAAAACTCTGTTGAAATTCAAAATTCAAAATTTTGAAGCAACGCTTCAAATCTCGGGCGCAACGCGCCACATGTCTGGCGCTGATACGTCAGCGCAGCGCCCAAGAAAGCGCGCCCAATCAGAGTAAAACTCTATTAAAGGAAGCAACGCTTCAGTTGCGCAGGCGCTGCGCTGCGCGACACGTGTCAGCGCAGATGCGCTAGCGCAGTTGCGCTGTGCGACACGTGTCAGCGCAGATGCGCTAGCGCAGTTGCGCTGCGCTGTGCGCTGCGCGACACGTGTCACGCGCTGGGGCATCTGCGCCAAACAGAATTAAAATTCTAAAAAATCTTTTCTGTTTTTGTTAAAACAAGAAGATTTTCTTCTGCAAAGAAGAAGCCCTTGGATCAAAAATCCAACGGTGGGGAAAATTCACCAAATCACTCAGAGAAAGATCTCTTTAACAAATTTAACTAATTTATGGGCACTATAAAAAGGACGCTATGCCTCAATTCAAAGCAGGAACATTTTTCTTGAAAAAAGTCAAGAGCTTCAAACAGAGAGAGAATTCTGAGAAAATTTCGAAGAAAAAGGTAAAAAGCTTCACGAGAGAAAAGAAATCTCTTTAATAAATCATTGATCTAAAAACTAGATCAATGTTCTTCACATAATAAACAGTGCTTTGCACTTCTTATGAACCACTGGTTCTTCAAAAATAAGGAAACAACAAAAATAAAAATAGTGCTTTTCACTTCTATTCTTGAATCTAAAAGATTCTTAGTGCTTTGCACTTCCAAACTGCGCTGTTGCGCTCTTAAGAGAGCGCCACGTGTCAGCTACAGAATAATTTGCGCTATGCGCTCTTAAAATAGAGCTTCGCTCTCTGGAATTGGCGCAACTCACCAGAGCGCGCCACGTGTCAACAGCGCAACAGCGTAGCGCACTAGCGCAGCGCACTGCGCTGTTGCGCTTGCGCTCACCAGAGCATGACACGTGTCCTCATCATAGGCGCTTGCGCTCTTTGACTGGCGCAAAGCGCCTGAATAATGCAATGCATTTATTTTACCGAAGGGCCAGGCCCAAATCAGAGGGGCCTAGTAGGACGAATTAAATTGCAATACAATGAAAAGGGGCAGAGCCCAAACAAAAATTGAAAATGCAATAAGCAGGGCAGAGCCCAAGCAAGACTGATGCTCTGCATCATATAGAAATGGGCACAGCCCTGACAAAATAAATAATGCTATGCATTATTAAACAGGAGCAGAGCCCCAGTAAAGGCCTAACAGGCCAAAAATAAATAAAATGTTGAACATTTTCAACTGGACTTAGCCCAATTCTGGCCGTAAGTCCTTAAATTAAATTGACTAAGTAAGATTGCTCTCTTAAATCAATTTACATCTGGTTCAAGGGTACATCTCCGAACTCCTCTGACACAGGTCGTTGTAATCCTTCAACGACGTCAGAGAGGTAACGGGTCCCGACGACCACACATCGATATGGGCTGCGGGGTATACAAATTATTGGACCGAAACGTCCTTAAACTAATATCGGACCGAAACGTCCTTGAACTAACGACGGACCACCATGTCCCTAAACTGGAAAATGGACCACTACGTCCTTAAACTGGAACAATAGAGCTCCCAAATGCTCTTTTGTCGGATCTAAACGATCCCGTTTAAGTTGATCTTAGCCTCAAATATGGCTAACGTATCCTTAAACATTCAAACAGAATTTAGTCCCAAATTGGACTATAAGACCCACAATCAACTTTGGTTCAAGGGTACATCTCCGAACTCCTCTGACACATGTCGTTGTAATCCTTCAACGTCGTCAGAGAGGTGACGGGTCCCGACGGCCATATATTAAATGGACCACTACGTCCTTAAACTGAAAATGGATCTTGACGATCCCGTTAAGTTGATCTTATTCTCAAGTTAGACTAACGTATCCTTAACGAACGTTTAAGTTGATCTTAGTCTCAAATGCGGCTAACGTATCCTTAAACTAAAAACACCATACCCAAATCTAAGTAAATACAGATTTGGACTAATCCACGTCCTACGGGCGACGGCATTACTCAGTCTCCGTATACAATCCACGGGCAACCACAAACAAAAAAAACACCCACGACACGAAGTAAAATTCTGGAGAAGGAGAAAGTTGTTACCGCGATGCGGTAGCGTAATTAACTGCAGGGGCTTGCGCCTGCAGAGAAGAGCGTCCCCACAATCAAAAAACTCTCAAGCGGGGGGGGGGGGGAATCTGACGAAGTCTGCTATATCGGCCGCATCCGTCTAAACCTCCGATACACGGTGCCATAAATCAGCTTGGCATCTTCGGAGAGGTGGACGGATAAAACCAAATAGCATCTGCCCCGAATCTCAGCGTCAGGACATCACAGTCTTGTGCGCCGCCGTTCGGAGGGGAACAGATTCTGGTACGCCCGGTGGGACCTCTTCCTCTTTCCACTCCACACTTCGTGTGTTGTCTTCGCGAACCAATCGCGGTTTGTTAATGGTTGCCTTCGGATTTCAAGTTACTAAGATTTGGTCTTTTGCCTGGCGCAGAACTCAAGATTCAATGGCTTCTAACTGCACCAACTGCTCGAAGTGCCACTGCAACGGACGCTCCACCTCACCGGGAGGTGTAGCATATGGGCCCCAAGCGGCTTCCTTCCTCACTCTGCCGGTAGATCAGGTGACCCAAGCCACCACTGGTCTGTTCTTTGGGACCATGATCCCACCTACAAGCTTCCCTACGCCAATACCTACACCGGAAGTGAACAAAAAGTCGGTCTTCGACCAGCTCACTGCTACGACGGCCCCTGTCAACGGGTCGCTCACTACCAAACCGACAGCCTCTGTTTTCACCAGGCTAAATCAGAACTCTAAATTGGCTGTCCCGAGGAAGGCAATAACTGTTGCTCCAGAAGTCGTCAAGGCGGCTTCCCCTGTCAAAGAGTCAGTCTTTTCAAGGCTGACGATTCCTGCTCCCCCCCTACTTGAGGATCTATCTTCGACAGGTTGAATATCACCCCTCAAAAGACAACCTCAGTCTTTAAGAGGTTAACACCGGCGGCGTCCCATTCAGACAGGGGGCAAAAAGAAGATGTCTCAATCGACGAGCCAGTCCCAACGGCTCGTCATGCTCGACGTCGCCATTGGCAACGAGTGAGGAAGGCAGGGGACAACTCTCCCTCAGGGCTAACTCCACCGGCTCCAGTGGTGGAAGTCAACGTTGCTGTTCCAACTGGGAACAGCTTTGAACTGCTGAGGAGGGTACGAAAAAACTCTCCAACCGCTACACTGAAGAGATCTCCTCCACCTGCGGGGAGAGTTCCAGAAATGAAGCAAGAACAGCCCCCTCAATGGCTGTCCTCAAGAATTTATAAAGTTTGGCGGAGGGTTCAAGACCCCGCGATTGACCCAGGTCACTCTCGTCACCAGAAAAAGGCGAAGGTGGAAAAAGACAAGGACCGTCCCATTAAACAGTGGGGGACAGCAGCTGCTAGGATGCCCACTTCAACGGTTCCTTCAACCTCAACGGCCCACAAAAGAAGGAGGCCAGAGAAAACTCCCGCGTCAGCGGCAAAAGTTAAAAATGGCGAACCCAAACGCCCTAAGTCAGGGGGCGTAACAGTTCATACGGTTTACATGGCATCGGGAAAAGAAGATAGCCGCATATCAACAGGTCATAGACCGCACACGAGGTCAGTGACCAAGACTCAGGAGCAGCAGCAGAAGCTCCAAGAAATGATGAACGCTATGGCCGCACTTACAGGGCCAAAAGAAACCCCTGAAACATCCTCGGACGAGCGTCAAGAACAAGAAACGGACACTGAATTCCTTCGTCGCGTACTAGAGAAGAAAGATAAAGAAGCTGCGGAGCAGGCAACCAACATAAAGAAAATGGCCCTCCTGTTCCAGGATATAGTGGGTATGATGATTCAACAAGATCCACCTGCTGAAGATCCCCCGATCATTCTTGAAGACGATAGGGGAGAGACGTCAAATCCTCCACCAGCTCTGTCCACAGCTAAAGAGGATACAATCTCCAAAGCTGATTTGGATGAATACATCGCCCAGCAAATACGGGTTCATCATGCGACCGAAGCGGCCGGTCAGGTCGTAAAAACGGGGCGGCCATATCCAAGTTGGTACGATCAAATCAAGTACCCGCCAGGTTATACGATTCCCAAGTTCCATGTCTACAAGGGGACGGGCAATCCTCATCAGCATGTTGCCCAGTTCAGGGCACTCTGCGGCAACACCGGCGGTGACGACAAGCTGTTGCTTCGCTAGTTTGTTGGAAGCTTATCAGATACGGCGTTCGAATGGTACTCTGAGCTCCCGAACGACTCTATTAAAACCTTCGCGGAGATGGAGCTATTGTTTACTCAGCGTTTTGCAAGCGCCAGTGAACGTACCCCGATGACAGCACTGATTAACGCCAGGGTAAAACCCGGCGAGACATGGGTTCAGTACGCTATACGATGGCGGAACTTATGGTCGAAGTATGAGCAGCACATTGAAGATGCTCCCGCGGTGGGTATGTTTGTGGGAACCCTCGATCCACAAGCAACCATCTCGCAGTTTATGATGTTTTTCAAGCTGACTACCTTCCAGGCCTTGATTGACAAACTAGCGCAAATGGATCAAATGGGCCATAAACCCCCTCTTCCAAGGCCAGATTCCCGAAATGACAAAGGGAAGGGAAAAGCGATCGTCGTCGCTAATGCTCAACAACAACCGAGCGACTCGAAGCCGGTTGCTCGTCAAAATAATATGCGACCGTACGTGCCCCTTGAGGATAGGATGGGACGTCCTTATTCCTTTCCCCGCGACAAAATGAGAAGGTTATTCGAGCTGGCGTTGCGCAACAGACTCATAAATCTGCCGGACCCAAAGCGTCCGTTGCAACCAAGCGATGTCAACGAGTCCAACTACTGTCCTTATCATCGAGTACTAGGCCATCCGATCGAAGATTGCTACGTTTTCAAGAATTGGCTTGAAAACCAGTACCGACAGGGCAAGTTCGCGTTATCTGACAAATGGAAGGTGAATCCCCCGCAGCCCCACACCTCTGAGGGGACGAATACGCCGGGGGAAACATGCTCCATCATTGAAGAAGCTCCTTGGGAGGTTGTATTATCAACCAAGACAAAGAGGATGCTAAACGATCTTCAGACATGTCCAGCAATCTAGTGGAAGAACCCGTTGGAACCGCAGGTCATTGAAAGGATGTTGAAGCCACGTCCAACTCCAAAGACCGATGGTGGCGGTTCAAGCACTTGCAGCCAGCCGTCAAAATCTTCGAAAAAGAAGAAGAAGAAATCTAAGAAGCCCGTGAAGCCTGGCGGCAAACGCACGGACTTACAAAAGCAAATTGACACGCTGGATGAATACAACCAAAGGCATGGACTCCCATTACGCTCTAAGAGTTCCTCAATCACGTTTTTCAAGAAGAGGATGAGGGAGAAAGTTCATCAGATGAATCCGAGGAATATGTGGCGAGCTGTCATATGATTTCCCATTCGATCACGAATGATGAGGAGACTCCTTGCACCGAAAAGCTGGGGGCAGATCCTGAACCAAAAGTCCTGGGGCCACCAGATAAAGTAATCGACGCATTCCTTAATGAAGCTCAGTTGAAAAGTAAAGCTGATCGGGAGCGCGAGGCGGCTATATTTGAAAGGGCCAAACGCCAGCGACTTGATGAAGGAGCTGAAACGATCCCGGTGGAGCTAAACACCTCCGCTACCGACAAAAGCCAATTCAAGATGAGAAAGAAGTTTGCTAAGGCCATGTCAATGGGCATGAAGTTACCATCCTCCGAAGAAGAAATTACTGGTGAAGCGAAAATGCACCCGTCTTATTGCTTATATCATCAGAAGGTTTCGCACCCCACTCAGGAGTGCAAAACTTTCGATAGATGGTGGCAAGGATACGTTGCTCATCGACAACGCTTTAACCGGGAAAAGCGTAAAACTCGTCGAGAGCAAAGAAATACGACCGAAGGGCTTAAAAGAACTGCTGGCGATTGTTGCATGGTTAACACCGGTAGATCACAAGTGCCCACATTCGGGAGTGATTCTGATGAAGATCTAGAACTTTCCCCTCTCTTTAAAGAGTCCGCTTCGAGAAAAGAAGAAAAACCGAAGGTTTGCGAAAATATCCGGCTGCGTAATCGCACGCTGCCCGAAAAGAACCTCGGACCCTCGAACAAAAAAGATAAAGGGAAAGAAAAGGCCACTGAAGATATCGTCTTAGATGACCAAGTGGTGGAAGAGCTAGCTGCCAAAGACCCACCAAAGAAGAATAAGGTGGATTACAACGTCTTAGCACATCTGAGGAAGCCGCCCTCACAGCTCAGCATTCTTGACGCCCTTTTGCTATCAAAAGAGGCGAGAGATTCGTTGATTAAGGCGCTCCAAGACCCAGAACAATTCCAAGCATGCCTGGCCGAGGAAAAGATGAAGGATGAATTGGAGGAAGTGCACACGGCCGATGTTACTTTTGGCGATGAAGACCTTCTACTTGGGACGTGCGAACACAGTCGCCCTCTCTATGTCTCGGGATACTGCCATGATATAAAGATAGGCAAAATCCTGATCGATAACGGGTCGTCTGTTAACCTACTCAACGTGCGGGTGTTGAAGGAAATCTGCATGAGCGTCCAGCACCTTGCTCGGGACAAGATCACCATCTCCGGGTTCGACTCCCAATCGTCAAAGACTCTCGGATTTGTGATACTGACGCTACGCTTCGGGCTACTCGTCACGGACATTAAGTTCCACGTCATAGACGCCAAGACATGCTACAACGCTTTGCTCGGCCGACCATGGTTACACGAGTACAACATCATCCCTTCTACACAACATCAGTGTATGAAGTATTTTAAGGATGGTTTCGAGTATACCGTGACGGGAGAACTGAACCCTTTCTCTGTGAACGAGGTCCGAAAATATGAAGACGCCAAATACTTCTTACCGGATTTTGAAGACACAGAGAAGTGTCACAAGCCGGAGAACAAAGCTAACGCCACCATCCCTGTCTTCGGCAGTGATACTGAGGAGGAAGAGGAGATAGTTTATTCGGGTCCGCCCCAACACAACAATCCGGGACCATCGGCTCCTACATTGATCTTTGGTAGCGACTTGGAAGATGAGATCCGTATTGTATTCTCTGCTCGACCTTCAATACGAACGTCCGCTGATGAAGAGCAAAGTCTACAAGTCGCCATAGTGCCACTTAAACACCAGAAAGAACTGGATGCACTCGATATTTACAATGTAGAAGAGCTGCAAACGTTCTATATCCCTCCCAGGCGAGAAAGCGAGAAAGCAATTCTGTTCTACCGCTCTGAAGAAACCAAGGTGGAAAAAGAAATCTGGCATGGCGCGGATCCTACGCTCGACAGGCTTCAGCCTATCCGTCTTCCCAGATATTATACAGAGGGTTTGAAGAAGCTGCTAAGACGCCAGGGGATACCCTTCAAACAGACCGTTAGAATGGCCAAATTCTATGACAGGGTCTGGAACGTTCCCGGGACTCAACGCAAGCTGCCTAACGGGAAAATGGAAACAAAAGGGCTTAGATAAATCCGGTCAAAGAAACGAGAGTTACTGCCCGGCTGTTACGTCGTGTATGACCTCGGTGAAGAAGCGGATGCTCAATGGGAGGACGCTAATCCTAAACCAGTGAAAATTCCAGATACAAAGGAGCCCAGTCCATCGTTCGAGGAACAAATGGACAGACTTATGAAGAAAGCGGGTCAAAAAGTCCGAGATGATCACAACCGCGAGACGGCCATTTATGAGAAAGCCAAGACGCAACGCCTTCTCCAACAGACCGTAAAGGATGAAAATGCCGCTCCTTGTCAACCTGTTATAAAGGAGGCTCGGCGCAAAAGCAGAAATAAGTTGAAAGCCCAAAAAGGCGCTCAACAACAACAAAGCAGGGCTAAGAAGCCGCGCAAACGGGAGTTGAGCGTTATTGATCTATCCCTTATGAAGAAAATGGGTCGAGCGTACTCGTTTCCTCGGGACAAGACGAAGAAGATACTTGATCTTGCTCTAAAGCATCAATTGCTTACATTGCCGGAACCCAAGCACCCCGAGCAAGCAAGCGAGGTCTCTGGCCCAAACTATTGCTCTTACCATCGAGTAATAGGGCACCCGCTCGAAGACTGCTTCACCTTTAAGAATTGGGTCGAAGATCAGTACCAGCTCGGCAAGTTCGCTCTGTCTGACAACTGGAAGGTAACGCCGCCACAGAAGCACGAACCCAAGGCCACGAAAGAAGAACGGGTTCCACATTGGGATTGGAAGCGAATTCGCATCTGTCACATGATTACAATATTAAAAGAAGAGCCCAAGGACATAGATGAGCTCCCTTGGTGCTTCGAAAACAGCAACGACGAAATAATCTCAGAATTCCCACCGGCGCCAAAAGAGCTGGAAGATGAAGTCCATACCACTGCAGATATCCTCAAGAAGATTGAATTGGGGGCGGCAAACGATCCACGACCGACATTCATCAGCGAGTTACTATCTGAAGAAAGGGTAGCTGCGTTAAAGGATGTGCTTCTGCAGCATAGAGATTGCTTCGTGTGGAACTATTCCGAAATGCCGGGATTGGATCCAGAAATCGCTGTGCATAGATTGGCGATATCCCCGGACATCAAACCAATCAAACAGGCGCCGAGGAGAATGCGGCTCGAGCTTGAGATAAGCATCAATGCTGAGGTCAAGAAGCTGATCGACTCTGGCTTCATTCAGGAAGTTCAATACCCTGAATAGATCGCCAACATCGTCCCGGTGATGAAGAAAAATGGGACTGTGCGCATATACGTGGATTTTCGGGATCTCAATAAAGCTTGCCCGAAGGATGATTTCCCAGTGCCAGTCACCGAACTAATGATAGACAACACGTCTACGCATGAGATTTTCTCCTTCATGGACGGCTCATCGGGGTATAATCAGATAAAGATGCATCTCGAAGACCAGAAGCACACCGCCTTCAGGACCCCTCTAGGTATATTCTGTTATAAAGTGATGCCCTTCGGTTTAAAGAATGCCGGTGCCACTTATCAAAGGGCCATGAGAAAGATCTTCGATGACCTTATACACGAAATCGTCGAATGCTATATCGACGATCTCGTGGTTAAAAGCAAATCATACGAGGAACATCTCGAGCATTTGAAGACCGTATTTCAACGCCTTCGGCAATACAACTTGAAGATGAACCCGCTCAAGTGTGCATTCGGAGTTTCCTCAGGCAAATTCCTGGGATTCATTGTTCGACACCGAGGTATTGAAATAGATCCGTCAAAGATCAAAGCGATCATGGAAATGCCTCCGCCGAGAACTCTCAAACAGTTGCGATCTCTCCAAGGGAAGCTCGCATACATACGGCGATTTATAGCCAACCTTTCAGGCAAGTGCCGTCCCTATAGCCACCTGATGAAGAAGGGAACCCCATTTGTCTGGGATCACAAATGCCAAGGCGCGCTGGACGAAATTAAACAGTACCTGCAGAACCCGCCAGTGTTGGCTGCTCCGGTTAAGGGAAAACCTCTCATTCTTTATACAACCGCCCTCGAAGGTTCCTTAGGCGCATTATGGGCACAAGAGAACGATCAAGGAAAAGAAAGAGCACTCTACTACTTAAGTCGAGTTCTTCTGGGGGCAGAAAGAAACCACTCCCCCATCGAAAAACACTGCCTGGCGTTAATCTTTACGATAACAAAGCTCAGGCACTATGCATTGGCACATGAAGTTCGTCTCATATCGAAGGTGGACCCCCTTAAATATGTGATGTCGAAAACCATATTGACGGGACGACTCGCTAAATGGGCCCTGCTCTTGATGGAATTCTCGATAACATATCAACCTCTCAAGGCAGTCA
Source organism: Agapanthus africanus (assembly GCA_030015575.1). Taxonomy (NCBI): domain Eukaryota; kingdom Viridiplantae; phylum Streptophyta; class Magnoliopsida; order Asparagales; family Amaryllidaceae; genus Agapanthus; species Agapanthus africanus. The sequence goes on from CM057343.1 coordinate 636,783,422, forward strand.
AAGGCCAGGCCATTGCCGACTTCCTCGCTGAACATCCGATACCCGCCGATTCTCCTTTGAATTGCGATCTTCCAGACGAACATGCGTTTGATGCGATCGACGGTGATAATACCCGGTGGGAGGTTTATTTCGACGGAGCGCCTTCCGTAAAGAAGCGCAAACAAAATACCCCTATAATCAAATCGGGGGCAGGCCTCATCTTCGTGACTCCACAAGGAGGGATAATGCGCTTCGCTTTCTCCTTAACAGAGCCGAGGACAAACAATGAAGCCGAATACGAAGCTCTGATAGCAGGCCTCGAGATCGCCATCGACATGGGAATTGAAAATCTCCTCATATATGGAGATTCCCAACTGGTCGTTATTCAAATAAACGGCGACTACCAGACATGCAAACCAGAATTGGTGAAGTATGGTGAAAAGGTGCAACAGCTGTTGACCCAAATCCCCTCCTACACTTTGGAAAACATACCGCGCGCGGAAAACAGCAAAGCAGACGCATTGGCCAAACTTGCTAAAGAACTGGCTGACGAGAACCTCGATGACGTTAAAATCGTGGTGCAAAGCCGTCGGGTGCTTGCCCCAGCAGAAATATCTCCGGAATCATCCGAAGAAAAAGGAGCGAGCGAGCAGACGACCCTGCAAGTAAAAGACTGGGAAAATACCGAGGATTGGAGAGAAGTCTTCATAGATTACTTCAAGTCCCACCGATTGCCTGAAGAAGCGTCCACAAGACATTAGCTTATGAAACGAGCTCTGTCTTTCACCTTTGTCAATGATACTCTGTACAAGAGGTCGTTTGATTCTCTGTGGCTGAGATGTTTAGGACCCGACGAAGCGAAAAAAGTCGTCCGGGAAGTTCACGACGGACTCTGCGGTTCTCACCAAGCGGGCCCAAAGATGAAGATAAAGATCAAACGGATGGGCTACTATTGGCCCACGATGAGCCAGGACTGCCTCGAATATGCGAAGCAATGCCACTCATACCAAATTCATGAGGATTTCATCCATCAGCATCCAAATCCACTACATCCAACGGTGGCTAGCTGGCCATTCGAAATGTGGGGGACTGATATAGTCGGCCCCATCGAACCAGTATCGTCTAGAGGACATCGTTTCATCCTAGCGACGACCGACTACTTCTCTAAGTGGGCAGAAGCGGTACCGCTGAGGGAAGTAAAGACGGAGAATATCCTCCATTTCTTCAAGACGCATGTCATATATCGGTTTGGAACGCCAAGACGGATCATCTCCGATAACGGGCCAGCCTACAGAAGCCACAAGATCAGTCGCTTCGCGCAGCAACACAATATAGATTGGAGATATTCCTCGGTTTATAATCCGCGAGCTAACGGTCTAGCTGAGGCCTTTAACAAGACCTTGACGAAGATCATGAAGAAAACAGTGTCGCGAAATAAGAAAGACTGGCGCGAAAGACTGCAAGAGGCTCTCTGGGCATATCGAACTACGTTTAAAACAGCCACAAACGCAACACCATATGCGTTAGTATTCGGGACAGAAGCAGTACTCCCCCTCGAGATAGAGTTACCCTCTCTACGAGTGGCAGTCCATTACGAGCTGACGGATGAAGAGAGTGCTCACCTTCGGCTTGAGGAGCTTGACGCCCTTGAAGAAACACGGCTCATAGCGCAACAAAATCTGGAGGCCTATAAATCAAAGATGACGCGCTCATATGGAAGACTGACCCGACCGAGGACATTCCGCCAAGGCGAGCTTGTGCTAGTGGTCAAAAGGCCTATGATCCCCAATCACGCCAAGCGGGGAAAATTCGAGCCAAACTATGAAGGCCCGTACGTCATAGATAAGGTCTACCAGGGCGGGGCCTATCTACTCATAGATATGCACGGTGATAGGCCTTTCAGGCCGATAAACGGTCGCTTCCTAAAGAAATACTATGCTTGATGAGCCACAGCCTAGGTCAATGATAGATGACGATGACTACGTCCGCTCGCTATCTTCTTAAGCTCAAGCTTTATAAGCAGTAGCCCGCCTCTCAACGACGGACTGAAATGTCCTTAAACTAGTAGCAGACCGAAACGTCTTTAAACTACTACCGCAGCATCTTTAGGCTGACGAGATATAAAAAAAAACATATAAAAATAAAATATAAAAAAAAACGGTATGTCCATAAGCAAAAAGGGCACGGATGAAAACCCGAAAGGGCTCCGTGAGTAAAAACAGCAGGGCTACCGGCGAGTGTTCGTGAAAACCCGAAAGGGCGCGACCTCGTAAAAAAAAGGAGAGAAAAAAATATATAAAAATAAAAAGAATAAAAAAAAATGGTATGTCCATAAGCAAAATAGGCACGGATGAAAACCCGAAAGGGCTCCGTGTGTAAAAACAGCGGGACTACCGGCGAGTGTTTGTGAAAACCTGAAAGGGCGCAACCTCGTTAAAAGACACATATAGGGTCTTCTCGACCTTATAAGGAGAAACCACCTGCGTGAGATGCTTATGACTCACAAGGGAGCAACACACTTAGGGATCCCCACGATTCCTAGGGAGAAAATACACTCGCGAGATCCTCACGACTCGTGAGGAGAACTCTCTTATGGGACCCTCACGGCTCATAAGATTTGAAAGTCTTAAGTTACAGAGACCTATACCTGTGCTTAAGCAAACCCCCCACAAACCTTCGATATTGCCCTACAAGTGGCTCAATACTGACCCTTGTATACAATCCACGGGCGCGAATAAGCATTTCCCTAATCAAGCTCATCCGAGACTGGGGATATGTTCGCATGGTAAACGGCCCTTGTAAATCCTCTCGATTTACAAGGAGAAAACCCTCCTGTAGGATCCTTACGACTTACAGAGGAACATGCACTTAGGAATCCTCACGATTCCTAAGGAGAAAATAAGCCTACAAGATCCTCACGACTTGTAGGGAGAAATACCTTTGTGAGACCCTTACGGCTCATGAAGTTAAAAGCCTTAGTCGACAGCGCCTTAACCCTGTTCGCTAAGCCACCTTTGTTCGACATCGACGGAGGCAAATGATGATTCGCTCCTGGCAATATCCCAGTTGTAGCGGTGCTGATGCCGAAATCGGTGTCTAATTCCAGGTTTACGGCAGAAAGCCAGTAGGCTGCACATGCATACGGAATAGCCGAAATGATAGGGCAACTTGTAATAAAAAGCAGCAAGTAAAAATGTATGCATGCAAAATAGCCGAAATGATTGGGCAACTCGCAATAAAAAGCAGCGAGTAAAAATAAAATAAATAGCCGAAATGATTGGGCACCGCGAAAAATAGCCGAAATGATTGGACAATCGCGACCTTCACGATATAAAAGCTGAAATGATAGAGCATCGCGGAGATAAAACAAAAAATGATGATAAAACTTTGGCCCTACAGTTAAGATCACATCGATCCCTGTATACAATCCAAGGGCGTAAACAAAGAGGGAACCATACTTTCCCAACAGGCTCCGCCAGAAGACGAAGCCAAATCTCGACGGTTCAGTCCAACTCCGAAGAAATCAGTGTCCTCAGCAGATACCTCGACTCACGGATACAAACACTCCTTGATGAGAGCCTCCTGATCCGCGTCGACTCGCAGAGCCACCAGTGCCTCCATGGGAAATTCCTGACTCGTTTCAAACCCCAAGGAAACAAATAATCCTTGGCGCTTGGGAAACAAATAATCCCTAGCAAACTCCTCGACTCACGGATACAAACACTCCTTGATGAGAGCCTCCTGATCCGCGTCGACTCGCAGAGCCACCAGTGCCTCCGTGGGAAATCCCCGACTCGTTTCAAACCCTAAGGAAACAAATAATCCTTGGCGCTTGGGAAACAAATAATCCCTAGCAAACTCCTCGACTCACGGATACAAACACTCCTTGACGAGAGCCTCCTAATCCGCGTCGACTCGCAGAGCCACCAGTGCCTCCGTGGGAAATCCTCGACTCGTTTCAAACCCTAAGGAAACAAATAATCCTTGGCGCTGGGGAAACAAATAATCCCTAGCAAACTCCTCGACTCACGGATACAAACACTCCTTGACGAGAGCCTCCTGATCCGCGTCGACTCGCAGAGCCACCAGTGCCTCCGTGGGAAATCCTCGACTCGTTTCAAACTCTAAGGAAACAAATAATCCCTAGCAAACTCCTCGACTCACGGATACAAACACTCCTTGACGAGAGCCTCCTGATTCGCGTCGGCTCGCAGAGAAACTAGTGTCTCCACGGGAAATTCCCGATTCGTCTCAACATGCAAATGAAGCCTCAGGCAGCAGGGACTAAAAAACTTGCTTCCTGAACAATGGGACCCTGCAAGTCAATCCAAAATGGTCTCTTGCATACTATTCACGGGTCTCACTCTCCAAAGTCGAATTTCGACAAGGAGGGAAACAACCGCTTGTGGGGCCTCTCGACTCGTAAGAGGGAAAAATTCTCTTATAGGATCCTTACGACTTGTAAGAGAAAACCACACTTAGGAATCCTCACGATTCCTAAAGAGAAAGCCCACCTACGAGATCCTCTCGATCCGTAGGGAGAAGAATCTCTATGAGACCCTCACGGCTCATGGAGTTGAAAAGTCTTAGGCAGCAGATCTGAACCTGCGACCTAAGCCATCGCTATTTCTTAAGGAAATCAAGATGCGTGCTCTATTATCTTTTGACCATGTTTACTAAGGTGGCGTGCTGATAATAAAAGAAAGAAAAGGCAGAGAAATGGCACAAGACATTATAGAGAATGTGTGTAATCTTTTATTCATAAACTTGATTGGGTACAGGATACATTATGATTAAAGAATAAAAATATATATATATATACACATTTTCTTTTATCTACAAGTACAAACGATACAAAGAAGGATAGCTACCGAGGAGGAAGTGTCTTTAGTAAATCCATAAGCTGCTCTCGCACTTCCTTCAGCGCCTCCTTCTGGGTGACAGCCGCAGCCACCTCCACCTCCACCTGGGCCCGCTGCTGCAAGAAGGATGAAAGTTGCTCCTCTGCCGCCTTCTGGGCTGCTTCCTGGCTGGGTACATCTCGCTCGACAACGTCAAGTTGTTGCCTCAATGATAACCCTTCAGAAAGACATTGCAGAAGCCCCTCAAAGACAACCTTCAGCCGTGCGGCATTGGCCTCCACCCGAGCATGCAGTTGGGCAGACTTGCTCGAAGTCTCACCGCGCTCCTTACGCCTTGAAATGACTTCTTGTTCGAGGTGGCGGAAGTAAGAAGCGCTCTGCTCAATCCACGCTGTTCTTTGATTGCTGGCAGCCAAGGTCTCGGGAGCGGGACGCAACGACTCCAACTGATACAGGCGGGCCTCGATCTCCTTGCAATGGTTAACTCAAGATGTGATGATGCCCTCATCATGAAAGTTCACGAGTATTGCCAGCATCGGGTTAACCACCGTAGCGAAGTCTGCGGCAGATGTAGGAGTTTCAACGTCGAGTTCCTCGACATAGTCACTCAACATGCGCAGACTATTCGCGGCGCCTTTTAAAGACGGACTTCTCAGATAAGGACCCGCCGGCATTGTAATACGAGGCTCGAAGGGCGCCGAGGCTGGAACGACAGCTGAAAAGAAACAGGATGCGATCAGATAACAGTTCTGAAAATAAAGAAGGGTGGATTCATCAATGTGATAGTCGTTATACCAGCTGAGGCAGGTGGCAGGGCCGGAAGGGTCGGCAGCATAGCCCGTCTTTCATCCCCTCCTTCGATTTGTAACACTGCGGTCGAGATTAAAAAAAAAAGGGTTTAGAAGTAATCCCATCAATGAAGAAAGAAGGATATCATTGGAAATCATACTCACCAACGTCACCAGAGGAAGAAGCGAGCTCGGATGGGAAGGAGAAGTGTGGGAGCAACATCTGGTAAAGATGGTCAAAAAGTACTCCTGAAAAGGCACAACAACACGACTTCAGTACGTAAACTATACATCTGAAAGATAAGGCTAATAAGTTGCGAACCCATACCTTCCAATATCTTAGATGGTATGAGAGAGGGTTGAGAGGTGACTACCGCCAAGGCAGTCGTTGAAGGCGCTCCCTCAAGCAGTGGGGCATCGGCGCTGGCTGCACCTGCGTTACAAGAAAGGTGAACTTGTCAGAAAGGATTGTAAAGTAAAGAAAAACAGCAACTTAGGGTTTACCTGAGGAGCTCCCGGCTGAAACGGAGACGACTCCCTCCTCTATCGACATGAGGCCACCGCCCGTGGCCTCATCACCCGACTCGATGGGAACCGTCGTCGTGCTCGCGCGGCCAGAAGACGGAGGAAGATCGTAGACGGGGAGGGCAATGATCGGAGCATTACCAGACTCTTGGGAGAGAGCGGCTGACTCCTTCTCGAGAGTCGTGCTCATCTCACCCGCTACTTCTTCAGGCTCCGCGACCTCCATCGGCTCATCCGCCGTCACCACGATGTCACCGGCCTCAAGCGCCTCGTCCGCCACTACCCTGGGCTCAGTTATAATGATCATATCATCTGCCACCGCTTCAGGTTCGGCATCAATGACCTTCTCGGCTGCAGGCCCCTCGACCTCCACCTCAGGCTCCAAAGCCACAACGACGTTGCCCACCGTCGGCTCGAGTTCGGCAGGTACCGCCTCCTCTGTTTCTTTGGGATCAACGGTTTCCGCCTCCCCCTCAATCGGACTTGGCCCTGCAAGATAAGGAATATAAGGACCAATGACATTAAAAATCCTTATAACAAAAACTCTGAGAGAAATATTACCTGAAGCGGATTTACCGTTTGCGCTCCGAACTGCGCGCGCCACCTCTCTGCGGGCAGTGGATAGGGCGACAGGGGCCTCTTCAGATGTAGTATCAGCACGAGGGGCGGTGCTAGGACCCGCTCCGATAGCCAAGGCAGCCCTGCACGGCTTCGCCTCACGCCTCAGCCGCTTCCTTTCTTCCCGGGCTGTCGCGATGGACCTTTGTGACGCCTCCTTCAAGGCATCGTCATCCTCGTTCAGGGATGCCTCCAGAGCCTTTAAGGCATCTTTCATCGGCTCTTCAAGACGAACCTCCTGCGGTGGCCCAGAGGAAGCAGGAACATCGGCAGCCGGTAAAACATCTGCGTCACTTGGAGGGAACGGCATTGAGGTTCCTGTGATTAAAAGGGAAAGGTTAGATTGACCGTAACACAAAGAAAATGAAAACTTGATGAATCGAAACTTACTAAGGCCCATGGATGCTCTAAGACGTTCCTCCTCCTGGAAAATCTTCAGGGAAGCGGCAATGGCTTCTTCGTCAGTGATGCCTGTTGAAAGGAAAGAAAGAAAAGCGTTAGTCAAAGGCAATGAAGAGGATATGTTGCAATAAAGAAAAGGCGACTAGTAGTTACCTGATTGCGCTAGTTTAGCCAGCCACGCGTCACGCCTCGCCAACCATGCTGAAGCTTCGAGAGCAGCCTCCAAGTCTGTATCGTCCGGCGGCGGCATCACTAGTCCTTCGTTAGTCCCGTATTCGATCAGGCCCTCGGCATAGGGGGCATGGGGTTCCTGACCGAACACGACGTCCGCGGCGAAGAGCGACTTCTTTTTCTTTTGCCCTCCGACCCTAGGCTCACGTGGGATCGACTTCCGCTTAGCAGCCACTTTGGGACGACGGGTCCCGATGTCTGCACCTATACCGGACTCCGGCAAGGCTACGACCACTGTCTCCACTGGAGCACAGGGCGCTGGTGGTGCATCCGCAATATCAGGGAACGGCAATCCGTGCGGAGGACTCTACGCACGCGAGGGTCCGGCTTTGGCATCTTTTAAAGGGGGGATTACCGGGGTCCTTGGCACCAGAGGAGCGTTGCGATCGCTACCTGGAGGTGCACCCTTACGGTCGATCAGCAACCGCCTTTCCTCCTTTATGACCGCTCCCGTTGAATGACTGTACCATTCTGTATATACCCTAAGAAGTCGTCGGGCGCAAGCCGGCTCACTGATAAAGAAGTGAGAGCCCGTGTTTAGACGCATGAAGTGATGCAGCGCTCTCTCCATCCCTTCTTCAGTCGCGGCAGGTTCCAATAAAAAAGCCTCCAGCGGTACCCCTTGGTTATAGCTCAGCTGTTGGACGAAACGATGCGGGTTATATCTCATGAAGATCGCTGCCCCGTCCTGCCTAAACACCAAGAAGCCCGGTCTGATGGAATATAAGTGAAGGGTCTCCCGGGCCGTTAAAACTGAAGCTCCATCCTTGAAAGTGTCTTGCAATGGCCGCACTGCATTGGTGGACGTTTTTCCAATAGTCAACACCTTGTCTATGAAAGACACACCGGCTCCAACGGTGTGGGAGCGAAGGAGTAAACCCCTGGCATTTCGTGGCGATGGATTTACAATTGAAGCGCTGATCAACTGTAGAATGCGAGGAAAACTGCACCTTTCGTAGAACGAGGGCCTTTTATGCATGCCGAAGACACCCGCCGTATGTAGTTCGAGCCACGACATAAAGTAGTGCATCGGGAAGACCACGTGCAGCACCCCAGGCTCGTTAGCATCCGCTGCTCGGCTGAGGCCATGATATAAGTGCGCCAAGCCGGCGATCCCAACGGCCACCTTTACCCCGATAGTCATTCGGTGGGCTGGGTAAAAAACAGAGGGCCGCATGCGGTGAGAGTGCATTGGGAGCGCAAACCAACTTAGCCAAAGCCCAAGAAATCCTAAAAAGAAGGCCTCCTCGTCCATCTCGGGGGCTGCGACTTCTGCAAAAGACATGGTTGGGGAGTTAGGAAGAAAAAAGTCCTTTTGATCTATGTCCTTCGCCGGCAGGTTATCCAAACCTAAACCGAAAGGGTCCTCAAGGGTGGCAAACTTGGCAGCTTCTGCCGAGAGGACGTTTGGGTGAAGGAACCGAGCAATGAAATCCTCAAAATTAACTCCGCGGCTCCCACGCTCAATGAAAAGGGCCTCGTAGATGCTCAACACCTTGATCAGACTTAGAAATTAGTGTTGAACAGCGTTCTCCGGCGTGAGCCCCCTTATCACCGGCTTAGCACCAAAGACGTACTCATCCGTCGGGAGCAACTCCTCATAATGTTCCCCCATGACCGGTAGACCGGATACCTCTGTAAACTCTTCCAAAGAGATTGAAACTTCCCGATCCATGGCAAGGAAAGTGTGGGTAGGAATGTTCCACTGCTCCAGGAAGGCCTTGAACCACCAGGTGGGAAGCGTGGGATACTGGAAGAGAGAGACGTAGACTGCGGTATACAATCCTAATCTTATCAACTGCGACTTCTTCGTCGACAGGATATACCGGGCCCACGGCAGATAGCCGATTGGGTAGCGAGGGATCAAACCGATATTATATGATTGCCCCCAAGGTCGCGCCTCGCCTTGACAGATACGGCGTCCCAGGATATCCAAAACCATAGGACGCTGAACCGGAATCGCATCTATGGCTGGATGTAGAAAGCCCTTCGATGTCCAATCAACCATCTCCACGGCGTACTGCACCGGGGGTGGGCTGGCGTAATGAATCGCCGTTATAGGTTCTGACGGCACCGCGCATGTGAAGCTCCGTCGGCCCATGATGATCTGATTGTACCACGACCCCCAAAGGTGGAGACTTTTGTATTCCGGATCGTACTCCTTAATCATGGCCAGGACTTCACGGTCCAAAGGCGTCTCGGGAAATCCCTCCTCCGAGCGGACGAACGGGAATGAAGTGTCTAGAGACATGATCGCTGCAAAGGAACAATTTAGTCGTTAGTATTGTAATTCCAACGCTTGGCATTTAAAAAAGAAAATGCATTAATTAAATTAAATTAAAATTAATTAATTACACCACACAGCAGTGCAGTGAGTAGGGGACCAAAGAGGGACCCACAAAATCTGGATGACAATGCATCATTTAATAAGACAGCCCCATCATTGGATGAGACTATCAATTAATGAAAAGATCCCCAAGAGAACATCCTCATTAATAATAAAAAATCCCTAGAGACAAGGAGAAAATCTCCTCTTTTAAAGCAAAGCTCTGTCACAGAGTGACACTTGTCCAACTCTGGTCTCAGGGGAGTAAGATTCCTTAAAAGAGCCTAGCTCTGTGATAATGATGAGAAAAGCTAAAAAGGAAAGTTTTTCTTTAAACTCCTAAAAGATTAAATTTTTTGGGGATCCCAAAAGATCCATGAAGACTCTCAGAAATTCTTCATTTTTTTTTAGATAAAAAAAGATCTACATTTTGATCCATGAGCAAAGCTCTGTTCATGGGTTGGAACCCATGAACAGAATCTCTTTAGATCTATGGATTCTCGAGAGCAAAGCTCTGTTGGTGAAACCCCAAAGGGAATTTCTTTAGATCAAAAGATCTATGAGAGCAAAGCTCTGTTGGTTAAAATTGATTTAAATTAATTTAACTTAATTTTAAATTAATTTTACCTAATGTTTTCTAACTTGGAAAATGAGAGCAAAGCTCTAAAGTTCTGGAAGCAAGAGCAAAGCTCTGAAGTTCTTAAAACAAGAGCAAAGCTCTGTAAATCAAATCTAGAAAATGGTGAAGATTTTCTAAGGGCCAAGGGCCTATTTATAAGGCGCTTGCGCCCCTTCAGCTCACCCGTTGATCCAACGGTCAGGATCTTGCCACCGCTGCACTCACGTGTGCGCCACGTGAGCGCAACGGTGGGGGGGCATTTGTTTCGCCCAATCATAGCAAAGCACTGTTGAAATTCAAAATTCAAAATTTTGAAGCAACGCTTCAAATCTCGGGCGCAACGCGCCACATGTCAGGCGCTGATACGTCAGCGCAGCGCCCAAGAAGGCGTGCCCAATCAGAGCAAAGCTCTATTAAAGGAAGCAGCGCTTCAGTTGCGCAGGCGCTGCGCTGCGCGACACGTGTCAGCGCAGATGCGCTAGCGCAGTTGCGCTGCGCTGTGCGCTGCGCGACACGTGTCAGCGCAGTTGCGCTGCGCTGTGCGCTGCACGACACGTGTCACGCGCTGGGGCATCTGCGCCAAACAGAATTAAAATTCTAAGAAATCTTTTCTGTTCTTGTTAAAACAAGAAGATTTTCTTCTGCAAAGCAGAAGCCCTTGGATCAAAGATCCAACGGTGGGGAAAATTCCCCAAATCACTTAGAGAAAGATCTCTTTAACATATTTAACTAATTTATGGGCACTATAAAAAGGACCCTAGGCCTCAGTTCAAAGCAGGAACAATTTTCTTGAAAAAAGTCAAGAGCTTCAAACAGAGAGAGAATTCTGAGAAAATTTCAAAGAAAAAGGTAAAAACCTTCACGAAAGAAAAGAAATCTCTTTAATAAATCATTGATCTAAAAACTAGATCAATGTTCTTCACATAATAAACAGTGCTTTGCACTTCTTCTGAACCACTGGCTCTTCAAAAATAAGAAAACAACAAAAATAAAAATAGTGCTTTACACTTCTGTTCTTGAATCCAAAAGATTCTTAGTGCTTTGCACTTCCAAACTGCGCTGTTGCGCTCTTAAGAGAGTGCCACGTATCAGCTACAGAATAATTTGCGCTATGCGCTCTTAAAATAGAGCTTCGCTCTCTGGAATTGGCGCAACTCACCAGAGCGCGCCACGTGTCAACAGCGCAACAGCGTAGCGCACTAGCGCAGCGCACTGCGCTGTTGCGCTTGCGCTCACCAGAGCATGACACGTGTCCTCACCATAGGCGCTTGCGCTCTTTGACTGGCACAAAGCGCCTGAATAATGCAATACATTTATTTTACCGAAGGGCCAGGCCCAAATCAGAGGGGCCTAGTAGGCCGAATTAAATTGCAATACAATGAAAAGGGGCAGAGCCCAAACAAAAATTGAAAATGCAATAAGCAGGGCAGAGCCAAGCAAGACTGATGCTCTGCATCATATATAAATGGGCACAGCCCTGACAAAATAAATAATGCTATGCATTATTAAACAGGAGCAGAGCCCCAGTAAAGGCCTAACAGGCCAAAAATAAATAAAATGTTGAACATTTTCAACTGGACTTAGCCCAATTCTGGCCGTAAGTCCTTAAATTAAATTGACTAAGCAAGATTGCTCTCTTAAATCAATTTACATCTGGTTCGAGGGTACATCTCCGAACTCCTCTGACACAGGTCGTTGTAATCCTTCAACGACGTCAGAGAGGTAACGGGTCCCGACGACCACACATCGATATGGGCTGCGGGGTCCACAAACTATTGGACCGAAACGTCCTTAAACTAATATCGGACCGAAACGTCCTTGAACTAACGACGGACCACCATATCCTTAAACTGGAAAATGGACCACTACGTCCCTAAACTGGAACAATAGAGCTCCCAAATGCTCTTTTGTCGGATCTAAACGATCCCGTTTAAGTTGATCTTAGCCTCAAATATGGCTAACGTATCCTTAAACATTCAAACAGACTTTAGTCCCAAATTGGACTATAAGACCCCCAATCAACTTTGGTTCAAGGGTACATCTCCGAACTCCTCTGACACATGTCGTTGTAATCCTTCAACGTCATCAGAGAGGTGACGGGTCCCGACGGCCATATATTAAATGGACCACTACGTCCTTAAACTGAAAATGGATCTTGACGATCCCGTTAAGTTGATCTTAGTCTCAAGTCAGACTAACGTATCCTTAACGAACGTTTAAGTTGATCTTAGTCTCAAATGCGGCTAACGTATCCTTAAACTAAAAACACCAAACCCAAATCTAAGTAAATATGGATTTGGACTAATCCACGTCCTACGGGCGACGGCATTACTCAGTCTCCGTATACAATCCACGGGCAACCACAAACAAAACAAACACCCACGACACGAAGTAAAATTCTGGAGAAGGAGAAAGTTGTTACCGCGATGCGGTAGCGTAATTAACTGCAGGGGCTTGCGCCTGCAGGGAAGAGCGTCCCCACAATCAAAAAACCCTCAAGCGAGGGGGAATCTGACGAAGTCTGCTACATTGGCCGCATCCGTCTAAACCTCCGATACACGGTGCCATAAATCAGCTTGGCATCTTCGGAGAGGTGGACGGATAAAACCAAATAGCATCTGCCCCGAATCTCAGCGTCAGGATATCGCAGTCTTGTGCGCCGCCGTTCGGAGGGGAACACCTGGCACTTAACTGGCTGCAAGATTGATAACGAGGTGATAGAGGATTTATCCTACGTCTTGTCTTTTGGAAGTCTAAGAGTGGTCTAGTAATTTGACCTAGGTGACCCTGACTCTAGGGATTGTTTGTGGCACGTTTGTGATTACTTAAGTCTAGTTACTCTTTTAAAGCAAAACAATTTCAAAGAAAAAATAATGATACCATCACCCTCTTTTCTTTTCATTCTCTTATAATGGGTAACCCAAACCGATCAACTCTTGCCGAGCTTTGCTACAAACAACCAAATATTTCTTAATATCATAATTGCTTTGGTATAAATTTCGACCCTACCATTTATTTAAGGGATATGATAGAACGCGTTAGAAATAACAATTGGATACCTCACTCAAAGTCTTATCAACTGCGTCAAAGTTCAACACCTTCTTATATTGATAATCCGTTTAAGGCTAGTGAGGCAACTTCTAAACGTATGTCCATTGCTGAGTATATTGCGAAGACCCGTAGCCAAAGTTTCATACCTTTCACTTCTCCAAAATCGTTAGGACAACAATTACAATCATTTCCATATGAAAATGCTAATACTCCTTTTGAGGCGAAAATGGTAACTTTTAAACCCATTACCATTACTGAACAAATAGCAATTGCCAGGTACCAACTAACCAACCAATCTCAATATTCTTTATATCACAATGTTGATCCTAATTCTATTTATGAAACTTAGATACAACCTTCTAACTCTTATCAACAGTACCAAACTTTCACACTCTCTCATGTTGATACTTCTCTTGAGGCTAATGTGGCAAGTCGTAAACCTATATCGATTGCGGAACACATTGAACTTGCCCGTACCCAACAATTAAACACATTCCAACAATACTCAACTTTTGAACCCTGTCTACACAGTGCTTCTGAACATCAATTAGGAAGTTTCACGGTTCAAAGAGAATCCTTTATTGAAACTTCTTCACAAACTATGTTTAGTCCTTAAGTAGAGCTGGAATTGAGTAGTGAAAAAGAACAAGAGATCCCCCCAAGTCAAACCAAAACCAATTCTTTTGATCTCAACACCTTTTATCTTGAACTCCAACCGAATGTATTTGATGATCAACCGCGTAATAATCTAATTGATGAGGTGCCCGAGAATAACATGTTTGACTTGCTCAACAGTGAGTCTGAAAGAGAGCCTTACATCATTCCAAATCAAACTGATCTTTATTTGACTAAACTTGACATTTCAAACCTTCCAATTCCATCAAGTGAACCAAGTGATCCATCGATTGAGAATAGTATAATTGATGAATTTTTAAAGAACTATTCGTTTAATTTGACTGAAGGTGTTAATGAGAGCGGTAATGAGAATATCCTTGAAAATGAATCCGTTATGTTAGATGAGTTGGATTCACCGACCCATTATGTCCCTTCCATTGAATATGAATATCATTCTGTCCTTTTAACCGATCATATTCTTACCACAATCTATCTGATATGCAAAATGATATTCAGCCTTTATCTTCCATATCTGGTTCAACAATGCTCGACAGCCAAATTCGTTTACCCATTTCATTACCCACTTTCTTTGGTTCTTCTTCTCATCTTTTTTCAAATCCACCGAGATTTGATGAACCACACTCCGATATTTCGAGTTTTATGATTCTTGAAAAACCACTCGATTTAGACTCTTTTAAGAATGAGGGAGACGGTCTTTTCGAGTCTCCTGCCTCCATAATTTCTGACAAATCGAGTGTTTTGAATTCTGGTGCGCAAAAAATTGACCTTGATACTTTCAATCTTCTTAGTGAATCTGCCTATTCTATAGATTCCTTTCTTTCCAATTTCGAAAGTATTTTCGCCGAAAAACTCGCGTTCCTTAAATACTTGGATGCTGTAATGAATCAATCTCCATCGGAAATTTGTGCGCCTCTTTTTGAGGCCGAAGAAGTTGAACCGCCACCCCCTTCTTCTTATCACGTACGAGAATACGACTATTACACATATTCCTTATCTTTCAAATTCTCGTTTTCGTTCACCGTCACTTTTTCGTCTCTACCAACCGAGACGTAAAACCTTTCGATTACACCTATTATCTTCCCCCCCCCCCACTTCATCTTTTCTCGATACTCTCATTTATGTTTCTTCTACTCAAGACATGATACAACCTTCATTCTTATACAGTCTCGAGTATTCTTCGCGTATATCCGTTACACGATCTTCTACTAACCATAGTGTTACCTAGATAAACTATTTGAATGGTTGGTCTTTATAAAGTTTTATGTAGACCAATTATATTACCCCCTCTTATGTTGAATTTTAATGCTTAGCAATGAAAACACTGTCTTACTCAAGTTTCGGGGAAGAAGAAAAATATTTTTCAAAATGACTATTGAAAGAAAAGAAATTTTTGTACGATTGTGAGCCAAGAACAAGTTTGGGGGAGTGTTTCACTGTCATTCACTCTTAAACCCTTCTTTATACCATCTTATTGAATTGTTCCTTCTAATCTTCAGGTTTTGAGCTTACAGGATGATATCAGTGAGGACACTGCTGCAAACAAGTTTGGGAGGATGGTTTGTATGGATAGTTTGTATATATCTACGCATCATATGTAAATATTGTATTGCATAAATTTTGAAAATAAAAGTTAGAATATGAAAAATATATATGAAAGGAAGGAAGACATTTAAGAAATGCAAGAAAATTAGATATTTTAAAACGAAACTAGTAATACGTAGTCATGAGTTATTATCCCTAGGGTTAGTAAGATGAAGGAATCACTAGTCTGTGGATAGAAATAAGTCTGAAAAATAGTCCTCATTCTTGAGTCCAAACTTCTGAATGTTGATACCATACTATACGCACTTGTACACATCCTGAAACTTGGGATAGTAGAGAATACCTTGAAATACTCTTATCTAGAAACCTTAGTATGAAGGGAAAATATATTTTAAAAAATATTTAAAAAATATAAAATATAAATAGTGCAGAAAAATGAACACTGCTTTTGTAATTACTTAAGGTAGCATAAAAAAAATATAGCGAGGGTGCCTTATCACCTAATGCTTTAGACCAACTGGTTTGGGAGTTACTGCTAAGCCTTAGGTGTTGCAAGACTAGCATATTGCTAATTACGCCTTAATAAGTGAGCACATTCGGTAATCGATTGGTTAGTACCTTAAGAACTATTAACGGTCGCATGAAGAATGTGTGAGCAAATCTATCTAAAATATCACCGACTAAAAAGTACTAAGAAATATGGACAAAGAGTATGATAGCTTGAATTGAATTCTCCAAGTGTAAGGATATCGTTTACACACATGTAGGGGTATATGATCGATATTTGGAGGAAAAGTAGGGAGGAAGACTAAAGACGATATTTTATTGAGGGAGGATGTGATTTCTGATATCTTTTCAAGACCATTAAGATAGGGCTCATGACAACTAAAAAGTTGGTGTAGTTTGAAACTCTTCTTTTCAAGTTTTTTCTTTTCTATGTTCTTACCTTTGCATGTAATTTTCATCTTCTTTCTTTTATTTTGGGATTTTATGGGTGTAATCCGCTGAAAACCCTTAGAAGACAACACTCCTCCTACTAGGGACACCTACAGGTTTAACGGCTTGTTGCACGAGTTAAGTGCAATCGATTTGCCTACGAAAGTGTACGATTTTTCATTTTCTTTTGATAATAAATAGTTTTCTGGGGATGATCAAAAATAAGTTTGGGGGTATTTGATTAGTAAAATTTATTGCAAATTTATATGGACGTTTTCCCTACTATTATTAACTACTAAAAGATGTTAGTTGTAAATAAAGAACATATGTGGATTTATTTGTAAAAAGATTATTATCATATATTTCTTCATTTATAATTAATACAATTAGGGAAATATGTGCATATCGTATTTAAATAAAATATTCATGAGATTATTAATTAAAATATGCATATCATATCAAATATTCCTACTTAATATTGTTAAAATATCATATCATATAGTTGGTTAGAATAATATCTCAAATAAAAGAAATGCTACTAACAAAATGATTTAAGATATTGTGCAGGTATTATAATAAAATTAGCTCATGTCTAAAATCTAAGCAGGAGATCCACATCAAATCGGATTACGAAACCGAATCTGCCGAATATTAGGAGCAAATCGAAGAATCTAGCAACGGCAAAGACCAAGAGTAATATTTTCAAAAATTTTATATCAAGGGGATCTCCAAATATCGAGAGAAAAAGGCACAAAATATTTGAAGACACGAACCTACCAAACGATGGCGGATGCACGGTCAAATAGGGCTTTTGGCGGCAGTTCAGTGGTCGTTTAGCGGCCGTAGGATCTAAAATTTCAGGGTCATAATCGTAATTTCACACACGTCAATATGTCATCTTAAGTTTCACATTCCAGAGCCTGTAAAACGACCGAGAGCTATCTATCGAATCATATTCATCTATCCATCGATCGAGAGAGAGATCTAGCGAGCAACTAGATTTTTGTAATTTAGGTTTTCAGCGAGCAATTTGTAATGCACTAGTTGATCAATAAAGATAGTCTTTTCTTTTAATTTTGTCACATTTACTTTCCCCATTACTTTTCTGCATTACTTTCTGCATTACTTTTCTGTATTACTTTCCGCAATTACTTTTTGCACTTTTAATTATGGTTTCATTCATTTTCCACCTCTCTTTTAAATCGCTAATATTCATGAGCAAGTAAGTTTTTGCTTCCTAGAGTTTGTAGGATAGGGTAGAATAATGGATGAAAACTATAATTTAAATTCTTTTTAAAAATTTTAATATTTATAAATTTTAGCAAAATGAATGTTAACCCTCTTATCGGGCGTGCTATCAATTGATAATAGTCACGACCACGATTTGAGGCTAGTTAATACTTGTTCTGTTAAGTGCTTGAGATAAATAGAGATCAATAGAAGGACGAAGGGCAATAGTAGAAAACACTAATTCCCTTCAAGAATTCTAATCTACATTCATTGCTATCTCTCTAGTTTTAAACAATTAAAAAAAATTAAAAGAATCGTTTCTAAATTTTCATTCATTAACTAATAAGTCCTATAAACCCTACAAGCCTTTCTATTACAAAATTTTCTACCCTTCTTAATTTAAAATGACAACAATTTCTCCTCTCTTTTATCAACTCGTCTAAAACAAGATAAGAAATTCACTGTTTCCCCGCGGACGACCCGTACTCATCACGGCTAGCTATTTGCGACACCGTCTTAATTGCGGTTATTTACAACACAGGCTCACCTTTTTCCCACGATCACATAGCCGTATTAGTAGTGGATTTATTGAATACGGATTTTCATCTCTTATAGCTATCCATATCTATATTTGTATCTGTCAAAGATTACATGATACGAATATGATAACATCTACATCCAATCCATATCCGGTTGATGAAAATTTATACAAAGTAAAAGTTGAAGAGTTGATTGCAATATTTCCAAAAATTTCAAGAGCCACGTCTAATTTTCCATGCATGCACATATATAAGGTAATAGTGGATGGGTTGATTGCAATTTTCAAAAGATATCGAGAACCTCAACCGATTTTCCATCCACATGTCCGAGGAAGAAAATGATTTCCATAAATATTATGATGCAATTTAAATTGAATAGTGTTCCCGCCAAAACATTTCTGCGCAAAAGAGCCCAAGGTATCAAATGGCAGCGATACGTTTAAGAAAATACGAACCAGTATTTCCAGAGTGTATTTTGACAAACTATGGAATGTGAAACAGCTAAATTATGATGGTATCGAAAGCGTCTCGAAAAAACCTTCGATTTGATATATTATGGGCTTCATAATTCATCCGGGATCAAAAGTTATGAGCAAATATGCTATGCACGTGTCATCTAAGGAAAAAAATGCGAACCAGTATTTTCCGGGCTGTATTTTGACAAACTGACGAATGAAAAACAGCTAAATTCTGATGGTATCGAAAGTGTCTCGAAAAATCCTTCGATTTGATATATTATGGGCATCATAATTCATCCGGGATCACCTGACCGGGCATCACTTGCCCACACGTGACCGGGCATCACGTGCAGACACGTGACCATTTATAGGCAAAGCCTATAAAAACTAAATAAAATAAATAATTGGAAATATTTAATCAGTGGGGTCACGTGCCAACACGTGATAGGCTCTTAAACCCTCTGAAACAATAGAATTAAATTCTAATTAAATAATTAATCAGTGGGGTCACGTGCCAACACGTGATGGGTTCCTGAGCCTTCTAAACCAATAAAATTAAATTCTAATTAATTGGTCAATCAGTGGGGTCACGTGATAGGCTCTTAAACCTTCTGAACTAATATAATTAAATTCTAATTAAGCGAAATCAAAAACCCTAGTTGGAAAAATATTTCCCTAGATCTTTCCAAACAAAAAAGATTATGCTCTGTAAAGTGGAATACCGTTGGATTAAAAATCCTATGTGATTAAAAATCACTAATTTATAGAAAGATTCTATACAAGGAAAAATTTTCCTGAAATTTTCCAGGAATAACAGATAAAAGATCTTTTAGATTAAAAATCCAATTGTGAATAAAATTCACCGAGTGATCTAAAAAATCATGTTGGTTACAAAATCAATTAAAATCTTTCAATGAAAGATTAACTAAACAAACTGATTCTTTTCTTTCTCTTATAAATAGGAGCAAAGAAGAGAAGAGAAGGAGGCTGGGGGGAATTTTTTTTGGAGATATACAACAATAGAGAGAAAAAAGAGAGGAGAATTTAATTCTCAAGAGAGAAAAAGAAGATCTCTTCAGAAAAAGAAACCCTAGGTGAGATAGGGGAAAGAGATCTAAGCTCCATAAAACAAAAGAGAATTTAATTCTCAATTTAAGAGTTTAACTCTTCTTAATACAAGAACTTAGTTTTTCCTTTGGTTGAGGATCTGCAGAAGCAGAGCTCCCCATAAGTTGAGAATTTAATTCTCATCGGGGAGATTCTGCCATGCAGATCCAAAACTTAGAGGGAGAATTGAGTTTAGGCAATTTAATTCCCCCAAATTTATAGGAATTTAATTCCTCCAAATGAAACTAAGATTTAACCCTATATAAGAATTTAATTCTTCCAAATTCATAGAAATTTAATTCCTTTAAACAGAACTAGTGTTTAACCCTATAAAAGAATTTAATTCTTAAAAACAAGAGACTTAAAGCTCTCCATGCACATAAAGATCAAAGTATCCAACGTGATCACGAGGTAACACGTGACCCTTCATCCCAACGAATGAAAAAGAACGAACATGACTAGGTCACGTGCCCCCACGTGACCCTTTAACAGACTCCTCAAAATGAGAAAGAACAAATCTGGAGGCAGCATCTCACGTATTCCCACGTGACCCTCAAAATAAAGGGAACAAAGCCAAGAGCAGAATCAATTTTGGGCACCCTCACGTGTCCCCACGTGACCCCTAACAAATCCCTTTAAATCCAGTGCATGGATGCCCATCACGTGCTCACACGTGATGGCCTCGAAGACTAAAAGTATTTAAAACTTATTTGAATATTCTGAGAACAAAATAAAGGAAGTCTGGCCCGATTCTCTGGCGCCTCACGTGACTCCACATGACCACCTCATTTCTAGTGTTTAACACTATTTTGAGTGTTTCTGACCCTAGTGTTTAACACTATTTTAAGTGCATCATGTGGGAACACGTGATCGTCAAATATGTGTTAGTGTTTAACACTATTTTCAAACCAGTCTTAGCCCAAAATCATCTAAGTTTTCCAGAGACAAGATCCCCCCTTTGATCGAACCCCAACTATATTCTTCCAAACTTGATCATTTCATGTGACATTCAAAGTAAAGTCCAGAGCTATAATGAATAGCTAGTGCTCAGCCAAAGGCAAAGTGTTGTCAGAACCCCAAGCCCCTGTTTAGCATTGCTAAATAATGGGGGGCTGAGCCCAGACAAATGTTCAACAGTCTAAACAAAGGTCCAACATTTCGAACCTAATTGGACTTAGCCCAAGTTGGCCATAAGTGCTCAATTCAGATTTAACTGAGCCAATGTGCTCATAATCTAATTAATTGATGTTAGTTCCAAATTGGACTACAGATTTCCCAATCAACTTTGGTTCAAGGGTAAATCTCTCCACTCCTTTGATATTTGTCGTTGTAATCTATCAACGTCTTCAGATAGGTGACGGGTCCCGATAACCAATCATTCCATGGACCGTGGGGTCCTTAAACTCATGGACTATGATGTCCTTAACCTGGACTGTGGGGTCCTTAAGCCCATGGACTATGATGTCCTTAACCTGGACTGTGAGGTCCTTAAGCTCATGGACTATGATATCCTTAACCTGAACTGTGAGGTCTTTAAACTCATGGACTATGATTTCTTTAACCTTTACAGAATATGATGTCTTTAAACTGGACCGAGATGTCCTTAAACTAACATTGGACCACCATATCCTTAAACTGGTGATTGACCGCAAAGTCCCTAAACTAGAACAATAGAGCCCAAATGCTTTTTTGTTGGATCTAAATGATCCTGTTAAGTAGATCTTAGTCTAAAATTAGACTAATGTATCCTTAACAAAAGGTTAAGTTGACCTTAATCTAAAATTAGACTAGCGTGTCCTTAACAAACCGTTAAGTTGATTTTAGTCTGAAATTAGACTAACGTATCCTTAACATATGTTTAAGTTGATCTTAGTCTCAAATGAGACTAACGTATCCTTAAACCCAACCCAAACCCAAATCTAAGAAAATACGGATTTGGACTAATCCACGCCCTACGGGCGACAACATAAATTAGTCTCCGTATACAATTCACGGGCAACCAAAAACAAAACAAACACACACGACACGAAGTGACTATCTGGAGAAGGAGAAAGTGGTTACCGCGATGCGGTAGCGTAATTAACGGCAGGGGCTTGCGCCTGCAGGGAAGAGCGTCCCCACAATGAAAAACCCCTCAACGAGGGGGAATCTGACGGAGTCTGCTATATCAACCGCATCCGTTTAAACCTTCGATATATGGTGTCATAAATCAACTTGGAATTTTCGGAGAGGTGGACAGATAGCCCCAATTAGCATCTGCCCCCAAATTCAGGCAAGACGGACCTACGCGGTCGCGTCTCTGTGTTTCGGAGGGGAACAAATAGTAAAAACTCAAATGAAAATAAATATAGATAACTCATCAGAAAATATATTGTGTGTATCTAAATTACAACAAAATTTGCTAAAATTAAAATTTGATGGCGATACAAATAAACAAAATGCATTGCATGTATCCGAATTAAATTGCTTTTAATTTCATTTTCCATAGAAATAACTCTTTTAATTTTGTACAGATAAACTTAGAAGGGCCCAAATATAAACTAACTTAAGATGTAGGGATGGAGAATAAATTCCTTGCAAGAATACCAAAAAATGAACTAAAGGCACATTTCCTTAAAATAGAAGGGTTGGGGTCTAATTTTCCATGCAAAAAGACAAGAAAAAACTTGAAGGGGGAATCTTTTCCCATATAGCTTTTATATAAGATATATAGAATTGGTGAGATAATGGTCTTTAGAATAGTTGGAGTTAATCCTAGAATATGTAAGGAACTAGTAACATAGTGTAATTTAAGATGGGTATTCCCAGAAACAAAAACCATTATGGTATCAAAGTGCTACATTGCTCAAACCTCAAGAGATTATATAGCAAACTACTATCTCACCATTAATTTACAGTCTAATTAATAAAGGATAGGGTCTATATAAATCCGTTCCCAAAATGAAATTCACCATTTTACCATCAACTTTTCATCGGAAAATCTCTTTAATTACAGAAACTTCCCTTGGAAAGGGAAAAAACCTTTACACCATTTGTTTTTCTTTATCCCATTTTTCATAAGAGTGATACTTTACCTACTAGGTTGAAATCCTATCATAATCTATCCAAGAGACAAAATGATGGGACTTACAAATACTAGTGCAAAACAAGTGGGTAAGTTCTATGGTGTCTGTCACTTGGATAGATTGTGGTAAGATTTCAAGCCCGGCAGGTTAAGCATTTTTCTTTTCTTTTAGAATAGTTTCATGTAAGCAAGATTTTATATTTATAGAACTCAAGAATGTTGGGGATGGAAGAAGCCGATGCGAGGAACAATGCTCGCGACAACTTCTAAATCACGCAAACACAATTACGTAATTAAACGACGAAAGAAAGAAAAATATAAATATGCGGGAATAAAAATAGGAAATCAAACACATAAAGGCAAGAGATTTGTTAACGAGGTTCACCCACCGTATGGCTAGTCCCTGGTAGAGCGGAATCTGCAAACGTCTACTATAATCTTGAATCAAGTATATCACAAGCAAGCCTAGGAGTTTTCTCTCAAAACTTTCTACATCTCAACCTCAGGAGTTTTCTCTCAAAACTCCCTAGATCTAAATCTTTATCCTCTCATACAATGATCTCTCTTCTATTTGGCTGTTGTGTTGGTGTACAAAATACATATGAAAGATTCCTATATATACACAAAACAATTCTTTAATTAAGTAACTACCATAATTTAGAATCTGCCATAAGACACTCCTTCTGTTCTAACTAATACGCTACCATCTCTTTAATTAGGAAACCGTCATAATTAAGAAACTGCCATAAGACATCTCTTAATTAAGAAACCTTGGTTTTGGTAAAATATGATATGGCTTGTGTTTGAAGTTTCTCCGCAATTTCAACAATCTCCCACTTAGAGATACTTCAGCCTTGATTCCCAGCATTAGTAGACTTCACACGACTCCACTCTACTCTCTCCTCATCACATTTTCATGGAGAGGTTCACCAAGCCGCAATAGAGATCCAGCTTATCTCTGTCTATAATATTGGTGACATATCCGCCGGATTATTTTCTCTAGTGATTTTCTTCTGTGCCAACTCGCCCTCTTCCTTTATCATGTACATCCACCTATTTAGCAACGCCTTTCAATCCTTGGATAGCTTCATTAGGTCTCACGTATGGTTCTTCTTTAAAGAATTCATATTCTCGTCCATAGCTTGCTCCCACTGCTTTCTAGCACCGTCGCTTGTTACTTCTGCAAGGGATTCGGGCTCTCCCGAATCTGTGTACAAATCAAAGTCGGTTATAATTCTATCAAGTATCCTCCTTTCTTGCGTAGATCTCCTCAGAACTGGCACATCTGGTTGTTGAACATGGTCACCATCCTATTCTTGAACCTGATCCTGCACTGCGGCTTCCTATAAGTTCTGATCACCACATGTAGGTACCTGAATGCTCTCTTGTGTTCCATCTAGCTCGATGAACTCATGTATTGCACCTTCCTTGGCTAGTTTTTCTTCTTTGTACAAGTGCTGCTCATCAAAGGTGGCATTCCGGCTTCGTATTACTTTCTTAATTGTGTAATCCCACAGCCTATATCCAAACTCATCCCCACCATATCCGATAAAAGTGCACTTCCTAGATTTGGAGTCAAACTTACTCTTTTCTACCTTATCAACCAAAGAATACGCAATGCAGCCAAAAAAATTTACGTGCCAATAATCAACCGGTTTACCTGACCAATTTTCTTCTGGAATGGCTTTATCAAGCGCACTTACCGGGTTTCTATTGATCAAGTACACAGCAGTATCAACCGCCGATGCCCATAAGAATTTTGGCACATCCGCGTCCAAGGTCATGCTCCGCACTCGCTCTAGGATCATGTCACGCCCCGCTTTCTAAAAGATGGAAGCAAATACGTGACGAGGCCTGCGACGTATTTATTTCGAGAAGGTCATTTCCCGGAATAAATACGTTAAGTATAATTGAGCAATATAAAATGAAAAGAAATTAACATGAGATTTAGATTTCAACAACTTTATTTACATTCAAACTTGATACATTTACAATACATGAGTTCAACAGAAAAGAAAATACAAAAACAAAAAGGCCAAAACAGGTGACATAAATAAACTGAAAGAAGAGATGAGTTAAGCTAAGCTTGAGTGGTGGTCTGATCGTAATCCCTTGCAGTTTCTTCTATCTCATCAGTCTCTAGACCAGCTAATGAACATCTAAAAGAAGAAAGAGATGGGTGGATGCTCGTCAGCGAACTTTCGCTCGGTAAGTCCCTAAGTAAAGGTGTGAAGTATAAAAGAATAATGATAAGCTGGAAATGGATATCATGAAGCAATGGTCTAAGAGATATGGTGTTTAAATATGTTATTTAATATAAGCATGGCAATTCTATATAATATGGCAGCTCTATATAACATGGCAAAGTAACATTAGTATAGTATGGTCGTGTAGTGTATGTATAGTGAACATGAGGTACTTGTGGTTGTCGTAAAAAGGTTTCTATAAGGGTAAACTAATCTAACGCAAGTTCAAGGGTGAATGTCAACCAATCTAAAGAGTGTTTTCGAACCCAACAGGATGTAATTCAGGGGTAAGAAACCACGAGCCCGAATCAAGTGTTAGTAACGGAACTTCAATCTAGTGTTGAAATATTCCAAACTCAACAAGGTATAATCCAGGAATAAGGAAACACGGACCCTCATGATAGATTGCTTGTGTTAGTAGACATGCATTCATGATCTAGGAGGACTCCTGAAATTACGTTGGATTCGCACTTGAACTACCCCAACACCTCGTGTATTGTAGATTACAGTTAAAATTACCAGTTTTGCTCAAATACATGAATACATTAAGTTACAAGATTGAGTTTTTTTTGCTCAACCTTAAACTTTCTGTACAATTTTTTAAAAAAAAATACAGAAAGGGGTACTTTTTCCTAAGCACAAGATATAAGTTTGTTTTGATTTTTAATAGCAAGAAAGTGCTTGTAGCTCATTGGTAAGAACTTGCACTACTGAACCAAAACACCAGAGTCCGAATCCCATTAGCCACATTATTTTTAATATTGTTTTATTTTAAATTTTTAGAAGTCCAAGGGTTTACACATGCATAACTCGTAAAAACCCCACTATATATATAAAACGAACTGACCCATGGGCTACACCATACGACATAGGACACGTGGCAGCGAGCCCCAGCCCGACTCGGGTTGGCGACTCGGTCGACTAGGCCCGCCTCCGCCGGCCGAGTTAAGCCGGATAGCCGAGTTGTCAATAGTGAAAGTGTGTCTCTCTGCCTTGCCATTACCCCTGTACACTTTAAATTTCCTGAAATTTAACAGAGCTCTTTAAACTCCCATTAAACCATATTTTTAATACAAATTTAATACATTTTCAATTCACCCTTTCACCTACCCTAACCCTAGCTTTACCCTATAAATACCATCCCTAGACACACACCCCTCACTCACAATTCTGTCCAAACTCTCAAGAAATTGCTCTAGAAATTTGTGTACAAGTGGAGTTAGCGAAGGGCAAAACTCCGGCGATCTTCCGACGACGACTCTAGGAGCTTCCGGCAACGAAACGATGCACCGGCAAATCCTCCGTCTTCCTCTCCTTCTTCTCTAATCTCTAGGCTAGTATGTCTCTCCTCCCACTTCTATTCACTATTGTTAAAACTTCTTTTACTAAAACCCGACGGAATCGGAGTTAATCTGATTTCCGATTCGGTTCTTCCTAAAAATTCAACCTTTTCTTAAATACAATCATTAACAAACATGTTGAATAAGTTTAATGGCAATATATTTCATTTTGTAACTTTTACCGCTCTTTTTCAATAAAATACCATGTAGTTTACTTTCTACCTTTAAAACATCATAAATCTTGTTCTACCTTTAACTAGATCACGAGCTAATGACCTACCTTCTCACAACACTCATATGCAATATAACACAATACCTTTTGGGAACATAGAATACGGGAAAACGAAACTTTACATATAAACACCATTTACTATTAAAACCGTTCTCTACAAGATACGTATTTTTACAAATTATTGCAAAGCACCGCTACAACCCATTTTAGGAAACCCGTTCGGGATAGTGCGGATTATCGCACATCCTCAGGCTTAGTAGTACGAGATGCAGACCTCCGCAAGGAGCATTCGGTCTCGAGAGATTTAAAATATAAATATCTTAAAGAAATGAGATTTCTAGAAAATAATAAATTAAAATTATTTTTATAAATAAACATATATATATGTATCATAAAAATATCTATTTTTGATATATTATAAATATTCCAACTTTTCTAAATCACAAGAATCATTTTACATGAAAATACCATGAAATTTCCATACAAGTTCAATATTACAATTAAATACCCTATATTATGAAAATAGGTTTCATTCACTTGAAATGTCATATATATAAAATTTACATCTATGAAAACTCTAAAGACGATAATTAATTACTTGAGGTGTATTTTGAAAATTATACTATTATTTTTACATAAAACCCCCTCAAGTTTTATAAATTACAATAAGGACCCTAGTAAACATAGGTTTAAGCAGGACCGATCTCTTGAGCCTCAGGGAGCCGGAGAAGTGGGTGCTTTCCTATTTAATCTAGACAACTTAACAAACGGTGTTATCAACACGGTAATCGTATTTGAAAAAGACGCAAATCCTGCCGTCCATGTGCAGTGGTTTCCAATAACATCATAACTTAATTCAGGATGCAATTCCTTTTCTAATTGTCTGATTCAGAATGAGTCTCATTATAATTAACCTGACTTGAATATGATTCAAGTACAATCTACAAACTACTATTCAATATGAATCCATGAATCCATATATTCAATCTATTCAATCTATATTGACTGAACCGAACCATGGATATATTTCCATTTACATGATTCTCCAGTTACATCCATTTACTGATATCATGGTTTCGGCAAGTCATCCAATCATACAAACAATATTACAAGACAATACAGGTTGCAATACAATACAAACAATATCATCAAGATCAATACAATCAAGATATCGTGGGGTTTAAGGGGTAGATTGGTACGGAAGGTGTTAGAAGTGACACGAGACTCCAAGACTTAAGACACCTAACCTGAATTCAATTGCCGTTGTTCCGAGTTGTATAACGGAGCCTTGTACTTCCATTTGCCTCTAGTCTCTGGCAGATAGAGACTCCTCTCGTATACACTGGTATCTTTCTGTACCAAGCTACAAATAACAGCGTTAACACTAAATACAACATTATAACAATATAATACCACTTTAAAAGTTACATTCTCTCTTACTTTCTGTCTATTCTACTTCTCCCTTTTTTGGGGACTTACCGAGCGATTTATTCGCTGACGACGTTCTCTTTCTTCTTCTTTAAATGTCATCAGGTGATTCGGACCTTCCAGAGATCGAGACAAGCATTGACGACTTGGACCGGTTTATTGAAAATCCCGAGCTGTAGTTTCGCTTGTACATTTCCTTTACATTTTGTATTTCCTCGCGTCCCCTTCGCCGTACACCGGGAAGCGGGGCGTGACAGGTTTTGTTGGCGGCCCATGCAGGTCAGAGCTGTATGGAACCCTACCATGCAGTTCTGTTCTGCGTGAACAACTTAAGCAATATAACACAAGAACCAACAACTAAAACATTCTTTATATTATATATTCCTTGAATCTTATCATTTCATATACTTTGAATCTGTCCTAACCCAAAATCCCCTTATCTCTTTTACAATCTTACCAAAACCTTCGCATTCTTTAGTTCATTCACATATTTTTCATACACTATCAGTACTTCAGTCACCAAACTTTCTTGAATCTATTACACTTTCCTTTTACAAATTTCGAGGACAAAATTTTTATAAGGAGGGTAGAATGTAACAACCCTAATTTTCTGTACAACTTTCTGTACAATTTTTCAAAAAAAATACAGAAAGGGGTACTTTTGCCTGAGCACAAGATATAAATTTGTTTTGTTTTTTAATAGCAAGAAAGAGCTTGTAACTCGTTGGTAAGACCTTGCACTGCTGAACCAAAGCACTAGAGTTTAAATCCCATTAGCCACATTATTTTTAATATTGTTTTATTTTAAATTTTTAGGAGTCTAAGGGTTTACACGCGCATAACTCGTAAAAACCCCACTACACATATAAAACAAACTGACCCAGAGGCTACACCATACGACATAGGACACGTGGCAGCGAGCCCTGGCCCGACTCGAGCAGGCGACTCAGTCGACTAGGCTCGCCGCCGCCGGCCGAGTTGAGCCGGATCGCCGAGTTGTTAACAGTGAAAGTGTGTCTCTCTGCTTCCCCATTACCCCTGTACACTTTAAATTTCCTGAAATTTAACAGAGCTCTTTAAAATCCCATTAAACCATATTTTTAATACAAATTTAATACATTTTCAATTCACCCTTTCACCTATCATAACCTTAACTTTACCCTATAAATACCACCCCTAGACACACACCCCTCACTCACAATTCTGTCCAAACTCTCAAGAAATTCCTTTAGAAATTTGTGTACAAGTGGAGTTAGCGAAGGGCAAAACTCCGGCGATCTTCCGACGACGACTGTAGGAGCTTCCGGTGACGAAGCGACGCACCGGAAAATCCTATGTCTTCCTCTCCCACTTCTCTAACCTATAAGCCAGTATGTCCCTCCTCCCTCTTCTATTCACTATTCTTAAAACTTCTTTTACTAAAACCCGACGGAATCGGAGTTAATCCGATTCCGATTCGGTTCTTCCTAAAAATTCAACATTTTCTTAAATACAATCATACCAAACCCTTACATGTTGACTATTAATCATTAACAAATATGTTAAATAAGTTTCATGGCAATATATTTCATTTTGTAATTTTTACCGTTCTTTTTCAATAAAATACCATGTAGTTTACTTTCTACCTTTAAAACATCATAAATCTTGTTATACCTTTAACTAGATCATGAGGTAATGACCTACTTACTCACAACACTCATATACAACATAACACAATACCTTTCGGGAACATAGAATACGGGAAAACGCAACTTTACACATAAATACCATTTACTATTAAAACCGTTTTCTACAAGATACGTATTTTTACAATTCATTGCAAAGCGCTGCTACAACCCATTTTGGGGAACCCGTTTGGGATGGTACGGATTATTGCACATTTTCGGGCTTAGTAGTGCGAGATGCAGATCTCCGCAAAGAGTATTCGGTCTCGAGAGATTTAAAATACAAATATCTTAAGGAAATGAGATTTCTAGAAAATAATAAATTAAAATTATTTTTATAAATAAATAAATATATATATGTATCATAAAAATATCTATTTTTGATATATTATAAATATTCCAACCTTTCTAAATCACAAGAATCATTTTACATCAAAATACCATGAAATTTCCATACAAGTTCAATATTACAATTAAATACCCTATATTATGAAAATAGGTTTCATTCACTAGAAATGTCATATATATAAAATTTACATCTATGAAAACTCTAAAGACGATAATTAGTTACTTGAGGTATATTTTGAAAATTATACAATTATTATTTTTACATAAAACCCCCTCAAGTTTTATAAATTACAATAAGGACCCTAGTAAACATAGGTTTAAGCGGGACCAATCTCTTGAGCCTCAGGGAGCCAGAGAAGTGGGTCCTTACCTATTTAAAGTAGACAACTTAACAAACGGTGTTATCAACACGGTAATCTTCTTTGAAAAAGACACAAATCCTGCCGCCCATGTGCAGCGATTACCGATAACATCAAAACATAATTCAGGATTCAATTTCTTTTCTAATTGTCTGACTCAGACTGAGTCTCATTATAATTAACCTCACTTGAATATGATTCAAGTACAATCTACAAACTACTATTCAATATGAATCCATGAATCCATATATTCAATCTATTCAATCTATATTGACTGAACCAAACTATTGATATATTTTCATTTACATGATTCTCCAGTTACATCCATGATTCTTCAGTTAAATCCATTTACTGATATCATGATTTCGAAGTCATCCAATCATACAAACTATATTACAAGACAATACAAGTTGCAATACAATACAAACAATATCATCAAGATCAATAAAATCAAGACATCGCGGGGTTTAAGGGATAGATTGGTACGGAAAGAGTTAGAAGTGGCACGAGACTGCAAGACTTAAGAAACCTAACCTGAATTCAATTGCCGTAGTTCCGGGTTGTATAACGGAGCCTTGTACTTCCATTTGCCTCTAGTCTCTGGCATATAGAGACTCCTCTCATATACACTGGCATCCTTCTGTACCAAACTACAAACAACAGCGTTAACACTAAATACAATATTATAAAAATATAATACCACTTTAAAAGTTACACTCTCTCTTACTCTCTGTCTATTCTACTTCTCCCTTATCTTTGGGATTTACCGAGCGATTTGTTCGCTGATGACATTCTCTTTCTTCTTCTTTGAATGTCGTCAGGTGATTCGGACCTTCCAGAGATCGAGCCTACCAGCGAGGACTTGGATCATCTTGCTTATGACCCAGAGCTCTAGCTTCATTGTACACATTTTATTTCAGTACTTTTCATTTCTGTTATGCCATTGTTTAGGCATTGATTTCATTCAGATGTATTTACTTTTCCATGCATTGTACAAAAGAATGTTAATAAATAAACTTGTTGTTTCATTTCATTTGTCTCTTGTGTACATTTCTTTTATATTGCTTAGATACGCTTAGCGTATTTACTTCAGAGTAAATACGTAGCGGCCAGTCGCATCCCCTTCGCCATACACCGGGAAGCGGGGCGTAACAGGTTATGTAACAACTATAAACTTTCTGTACAACTTTATGTACAAAAACTTTTCAAAAATACAGAAGGGGGTATTTTTGCCTAAGCACAACTTATAAGTTTGTTTTGCTTTTTAATAACAAGAAAGTGCTTGTAGATCATTGGTAAGACCTTGCACTGCTGAACCAAAGCACCAGAGTTCAAATCCCATCCCCCACATTATTTTTAATATTGTTTTATTTTGAATTTTTAGAAATCCAAGGGTCTACATGTGCATAACTCGTAAAAAACCCACTACACATGTAAAACAAACTGGACCAGGGGGAAGACCAAAAGACGATGGACCTACGGCGACCGACCCCGGCCGGACTCGGTCTGAATCAGCCGGTGACTCGGCCGACTCGGCCGACGCCGCCGGCCGGACTCGGCCGGACCGCTGAGTCGCCAACATGAAAATTGCGCCTTTTCACCTCCCCATCACTCCTGCATACTTTAATTCCTTGGATCGGTTCTAGAGCTCTTTAAAATCCCATTAAACCCTATTTTTATTATAAATTAATACAATTTTCAATACACCCCTTCACCTAACCCTAACCCTAGCCTTACCCTATAAATACCACCTCTAGACACCCCCCCTCACTCACAATTCTGTCCAAACTCTCAAGAAATCTCTCTAGAATCCGTGTATAAGTGGAGTTAGCGAAGGGCGAAAATCCGGCGATCTTCCGACGACGACCCTAGGAGCTCCCGGCGACGAAACGACGCACCGGCGCCTCCTACTGTCTCCTTTCCCTCTTATCTATACTACAAACCCATAAGTCCCACCTCCCTCTTCTCTATTCTTTTCTAAAAACATGTATTTCTAAAACCCGACGGAATCGGAATTAATCCGATATCCGATTCGGTTCTTCCTAAAAATCTCACTTTTTCTTAAATACAATCATACTAAACCCTTACATAATGAATATTAAACATTAATAAGTCATATTGAACAAGTTCCATATCAAAAAAATTTCTATTTCAATTTTTATCGTACCTTTTCACTAAAATACCATGTAGTTTAATTTCGACATTAAAACATCACAATCTTACTATACCTTTAATTAGATCACGAGGTAATGACTCACCTCCTCACAACACTCATATGCAACATAGCACAATACCTTTCGGGAACATAGAATACGGGAAAACGAAACTTTACATATAAATACCACTAACTATTAAAACCGTTTTCTACAAGATTACGTATTTTTACAATCTTTGCAAAACGCCGCTACAACCCATTTTGGGGAACTCGACTGTGATGGTGCAGATTAACGCACATCTCTGGGCTTAGTAGTGTGAGATGCAGACCTCCGCAAGGAGCATTCGATCTCGAAAGATTTGAAATACAAATATCTTAAGAAAATGAGATTTCTAGAAATATAATATATATTAAAATTATTTTTATATAAATATATATATATATGTGTGTGTGTGTGTGTGTGTGTCATTAAAATATCTATTTTTGTGATAATATAAATATTCCAAATTTTTCTAAAATCAAAAGAATCACTTTATATTAAAATACCATGAATTCTATACAAGTCCTACATTTTACAATTAAATACCATGTATTATGAAAAATAGGTTTGTTCACTAGAAATGTCACAAATATAAAATCTACAACTATGAAAACTCTAAAGACGATAAATAAATACTTGGGGTGTATTTTGAAAAGTATACAAATTATTTTTACATAAAACCCCTCAAGTTCTGTAAATTACCCTAAGGACCCTAGTAAATATAGGTTTAAGTGGGACCAGTCTCTTGAGCCTCAGGGAGCCGGAGAAGTAGGTGCTTGCCTATTTAAGGTAGACAACTTAACAAACGGTGTTATCAACACGGTAATCGTTTTTGAAAAAGACACAAATCCAGCCGCCCATGTGCAGCGGTTACCGATAACACCAAAACCTAATTCAGGATTCAATTTCTTTTCCAATTGTTCTGACTCAAACCGAGTCTCATTATAAATAATCTGACTTGAATACGATTCAAGTATCCAAACTACAATTCAACATGAATCCATGAATCCATATATTCAAACTATTCAATCTATACAATCTATACAACTTGACTGAACCGAACCATGGATATACTTCCATTAACATGATTCTCCAGTTACATCCATTTATATGATTCTCCAGTTACATCCATTTACTGATATCATGGTTTCGGCAAGTCATCTATACAATTCAATTTACAATACAATAAAATACAATATAATACCATCAGTACAATCATTACTATCAATCCAATAAATACACGGGATATTGGGGTAGTTCATTCGTGAATCCAACAGAATCTCAAGAGTCCCCCTAGATCATGAATCCATGTCTACTAACACAAGCAAGCTATCAAGAGGGCCCGTGTTTCCATGCTCCTGGATTACAGCCTGTTGAATTTGGAATATTTCGACGACTGTCGAAGTCCCGTTACTAACATTTGATTCGGGCCCGTGGTTCCGTACTCCTGAATTACAGCCTGTTGGGTTTGAGAACACTCTTGAGATTGGTTGACATTCACCCTTGAACTTACGTTAACAACAGCTTTAACACTAAATACAACAGTATAACAAAATAATACAACTTTAAAAGCTATACTCTCTCTCTCTCTGCCTATTCTACTTCTCCCTTATCTTTGGGACTTACCGAGCGATTTGTTCGCTGATGACATTCTCTTTCTTCTTCTTTGAATGTCGTCAGGTGATTCGGACCTTCCATAAATCGAGCCTAGCACCGAAGACTTGGACCAGTTTATTGAATATCCCGAGCTGTAGTTACACTTGTACACATTTCATTTCAGTACTTTCCATTTCTATTATGCCACTGTTTAGGCTTTACTTTCATTCAGATGTATTTACTTTTCCATGCATTGTATAAAAGAATTTTAATAAATAAAGTTCCTGTTCAATTATATCTTTTGTCTCTTGTGCATTTTCATTTATATTGCTTAGATACGCTTAGCGTATTTACTTCAGAGTAAATACGTAGCGGCCTCGTCGCGTCCTCTGCCCATACACTGGGAAGCGGGGCATGACAGAATGTCAACCAATCTCAAGAGTGTTCTCGAACCCAACAGGATGTAATTCAGGGGTAAGAAACCACGAGCCCGAATCAAGTGTTAGTAACGGAACTTTAATCTAGTGTTGATGTATTCCAAATTCAACAAGGTATAATCCAGGAACAAGGAAACACGGGCCCTCATGATAGAATGCTTGTGTTAGTAGACATGCATTCATGATCTAGGAGAACTCCTGAAATTTCGTTGGATTCGCAATTGAACTACCCCAACACCTAGTGTATTCTAGATTACAGTTAAAATAACCAGTTTTGCTCGAATCCATGAATACATTAAGTTACAAGATTGAGTTCATGTCAAGATCAAGTATTCATATCAGTGTTCATTGTTAGGGTCAAAAATTACACCCCGGTTGACCAAGTCAAAATCAAAGTCAACCCCAAGCCAAATGGGCCCAAGCCCAGGTTAAGACCGAGCATGGAAGGGACCGGCCCCATGACAAAAAGAATGAAGCCATAAATTAGTTTAATATAATTCTTTCTTTTTAGAAATAAATGTATGTGAAATGGGCAAGATGCCAAAATTTTGTAAAGCCCATGCCTTATGTGCAAAAAAGAGATAAGCACATAAGATATGAGGTGGCACAAGTGCCATTTGGCAAAACTCAAGAGGCTATGTAAAGTGTGTAGCCTATAAAGGAAAACGTGATGGAAAAAAGGGGACTTTTTCATTCTCTTAAAAACAAAGTCTAGAGTTCGGTGTCTCCTTCTCCTTCTTCAAGGTTCTAAACCTTCTTCCTTTTTTCATGAATTAAATCAAGAGTTTCACTCTTTTTCCCCCAAAAGGAATAGTTTTTCACCATAAACCCACAAAAGGGAGCTTACATCTCCCATCAGATCTCTAAAAGGGGAGATTTTTAAATCCCACCCCTTTTTTTCAAGATCCAGCCAACAGAGAGGAGGAAGAAAGAGACTCATCTCCAAAAATCCCTCTTTGGGAAGATCCAAGGCTCAAGAGAATACCCAGGGCTCAAGAGAGAAGAAAGGAGTCCCCTTTCATCATCTCCGAAAATCTCTTAGGAGTTTAACTCCATAAAAAAAATAATATATAAAATAACAAATCCTTTTTTTAGGAGTTTAACTCCAAAAGTCAACCGGAGAGTACAACTCCCTATGTAGGGGCTAAGCCTCTCTTTACTTTTTTTTAGGAGTTTAACTCCAAAAGTCAATCGGGAGTACAACTCCCAGTACAGAAGCTATGCCCCTTTTTCTGCGGACTCCCACGCGCCGGGTGCGTGAGGCGCTGGCGCCCAGCGTCCACTCGTCCTTAGGACGCCACTCAACATTTTATTATTATTATTTTTTTATATACACACTCCAAACTCAAAACACGTCCCCCGTTAGAAAAAAATTTCTAACGTGGCGCTGCCCCGCATCCCGCAAGGGGGCCGCTAGCCCCTTAACCCCAGCCCGCTATCTAGGTAGCGGGGCCCCCGTAAACTCTGCGAGGTCCCCGATATACCCAAGACCCCCTCAAAACAAAACACACTGCACATTGATTTCGCATGACCAGTTTGACCCGTCAATCAGAGGTTCATTCGCTTCAAAGGCGAGGGGCAATTAACGGCGGCTTAGTCTGCGGCTGCCGGAGATTTGGATCCCCACAATCAATAAACCACGGCCTGCCCCAGGCAGGAAGAATCTGTACATGCCGGACAAGTGCGCGCATTCCAATCTCAATGGGGTGACGAAAAACACCCTACAGATTCTGGCACGCCTGGTGGGACCTTTTCTCTCCTCCCATATTTCGGGTTAAACGTTCATGCGAACTCAATCAACATATATATCGATTGCCTGTACTGAACACAATTTTTTTGTGTACGGTTTAACAGGTTTTCAGTCACAATCTCGAACTCAGCAATCATATCTCCCAAGACAAGCTTCGTTTCTGACGCGACTCCGATTCCCTACGTGGTCAAAATCAATGCCCGTATGGTTCTCCCCGCAAGTCTCAGCCGGCAATGGAAGGAGTCATCCCGCCAATTTAGTTCTGTCATCATCTACCCTGCCAGAAGCGCTCATTTGGCAGAAATCCCGGCAAACCAGGTGGCCAAGACGGTCTCAAGGGGCAAGAAGCCGAACGTTGTAATCTCTAAGGCACCACAACCCAAACTTAAGACGGTGTCCGAACGACTCTCTGGTGCCCCAGCTGAGGGAAAGTCTGCCGGAACAAATGGCATCATCAAATGTCGCGGACGAGCTCAGGCGATAACTCCAACAAGTGCACAATCAAGCGTATCTCCAAAGCTCCCCATCGCTCGGTCTACGGCGACTTCCCAAAGAGCCGAAGCCCGCCGAGTACTCAAAACAGAAAGGTTGAGACATAAGCGGTTCAGGTATCGAGCCAACAAGAGGGCCAGGACTCCGGCCAAGTGGAATCTTGTAAGGTTCCAAGAGCAGGGTCACCCCGCGACGACGGCTGAGTCGGCCGTAAAATTCAGCAATTCCTTCGAAGATCTGAAGTGGGTTCAGAAAAACGCCTTGACCTCCAAAATCAAGAAGACAGCAGTCCGAATGATGCTACAAAGAGACGTGTCCCAGTCCCAACGGAGAAAGCATGACACCGTCTCTTCAAGAGTCTATCAGGTGCTCTGTGCCGCGTGAAAGCAGCGGGGTAAAGCCAAAAAGGAAGCGCCGGCACCATTCAAGAACCCGGTCAGGCTAGCCATCTTCAATCGATTGTTTATTACCGAAACAGAAGGGCCATGACAGCGGTCCATGAACTCAGTTGCCAATAATGAAAGGACGGCCGGATATATTATCCACACGGTCTACATGGCGAGCACACGTCCTAGCGACAACCTTCGCAGCAAAAGTAAAAATGGGGCCACCACATCCCAAGCCCAATCTGGTTTGAATGTGGTTGCCGCTTCCCAAGATCAGCTGCCTCCACTAGATGATGAAAACCCTCTCGATGGGGCCGATAGGCAGAAGGACCCCTCAGTCCATGTGGAATCAAGCTCGGACAGCGAGGAAGAACCAACTTTCCGTCCCAGGATCGCAGAGCAAGAGCTGCTTCACGAGCTTCGAAAACAGCAGGAGCAAAGAAAAAGAGATGGCCAAGCTCTATTCAAAAATTGAAGACCTAACGAACGTTTTGATGCAGCTCATGGCTCAAATTGCTCGGGCGCCTCCCAATCAAGCACAAGTCTCTACTCATGAGCCGGGTGATGACAACCCGAAACAACTGATGCCTGTCCTTTTGGGTCCAAGATTGGGCGAGCCGCATGAAAGTCGGCCACATTCCGCTTCTGGGGACGCCTTAGCCCCAGATAGCACCATCCTGCTAACACAAGATCGGATAATGGATTTGGTCACTAGCAAGGTTAAAAATTGGTAGCCGAAACCAAAGCTCAGAAAGAAATTGACAATAGTGGGCGGCTATATCCCGTACAGTACGATCTGATTGAGTTCCCGAGCGGCTACATCATTCCTAAGTTCGGAAGCTTTGACGAGATGGCAAACGCAAATCAGCACGTCGCCCACTTTAAAGCGTCATTCGAAAATACAGGGGGCAATGATGCGTTCCTTTTTCGTCAGTTTGTCAACAGCCTGACTGGTGTCGCTTTCGACTCGTACGCAAGTATACCAGACGGGTCCGTCGCTACTTTTTCCTAAATGGAGTCTCTGTTTCGGCAAAGATTCATGAGTGTTGGTGACAAAATATCCATCGCTGACCTCGTGAGAACCAAGCCGGGGAAAAACGAAAGAAATATGGACTTTATTGCCAGATGGCGCAACCTCACTGTCAAGTGCGAACCGTCGCTAGAGCGGGACCAGTCCGTCAGCCTCCTTATTAGGAACCTCAGCAATTAGATGGTCACATCCATATGTATAGCATGCCTCAAGACGTTTCAAGAGCTGACCATGAAAATCCAAATGCTGTAATACTCGAAGCAAGAATCTACCCCGGACTCTCATAGAGACAAGACTTGGAAGAGCAAGAGGGACGACAACCGTAGAAGCGGGAATTCCAGTAATACCAATGTCTTCAAACCGTCCGACAATGAAGACAAGCAAAAAGCAGGCGAATCCAAAACCAACCGGTTTCGAAAGCCAGTGCTGGGAGGAGAGGGCCTTCCATAGAGGAGAAAAAGAACAAGGTTTACTCTTTCAGAAAGGACAAGGTCCGCAAGATATTCAAAGATGCCTTGAACAACGGTCTACAATTGCCAGAGTCGAAAAGACCCCACGAAGCAAAAATGACCGAAAATCTTCTATATTGCCCGTACCACCGAGTAGTGAGCCATACGATCGAGAATTGCTATATTTTCAAAGACTGGGTCGAGAAGAAGTACAAGACTGGGGAGATCGAGTTGTCCAAGAATGTGTTGGTGAACAATCAAGCTGCAACCACCAACTTCATACAGACATAAGCTGAAGCCTTCTGGGAGAAGACAGCTGAACCCGCTACCCTGAGGAATGAAACTGACTCGCCGCAGCCTCCATGGAGTATGCATATGTCTAAAAAGATAAAGAAGATGCTAAAACTACTTCAGAAAGATCCCAGAACGGAATGAGAAGGGTAGAAGAAGCCCACCATTCCAGCTACCAATTTGGCTCAATCAGACTCAAAATCCAAAAAGCTCAAGAAGAAGAAAAGTGCAGCTAGACGCAAAAAAGAGTCTGCAGGGAGATCGGCCATTCAAAAATATATCGATTCTCTCAAAAACTATGAACAAAAGGAAAGAACTTTAATCCAATTGAAGGAGTTTTTCCCTGTAGAAGCGGCTGAGATTCTGGAGGAGCTAAAAGAAGACTCCGATAACGAGATCCATATAGTGACCTGCTACATCGTCCACCTTGGTAGCGACTCTGAGGAAGAACTTTGTTTTCCTGAGGAGGATGAGGAGCTCGCCACGAAGGCCAACCAAATCCATCTCAAAAGCAGTAAGGCTTTACCGCCAAATCAAGGCAATGCCCCAAAAGAGAAGGAAAAACAAGTCGTTAATGAAGAAGATGGTGGAGAACCGGCTCATGAAAATTCGAGTCCTTTCTCGGCGGACTATAATGTCTTGGCTCATCTCCGAAAGTTTCCGTCTCTCTTGAGCATCTACGATGCCTTGGTCCTATCTAAAGAGATTAGAGATGTTCTTATTCACGCTCTACAAAATCCCGAGCAGTACCGGGCTCGTTTTGCAGAAATTGATATGAAAGAAGCCCAGTACTCTCTGCATACAGCCGCGGTCACATTTAAAGATGAAGACCTATTACTAGGAACAGCTGAGCACAACCGACTGCTTTACATGACGGGGTACAGTGACGGAAACCGGATTAATCGCATATTGATTGATCCAGGGTCCTCAGTGAACAGCATGAACTTGCGGACTCTGAAGAGTTTGTCAATGGATGTCCAACACCTGTTAAGGGAAAGGATTGTCATTCAAGACTTCAATCAAAATTGCCAGCAAGTTCGGGGATCCATAGCTCTGCCAATCAGGTTCGGGGACCTACAAACTGAAGCCAAGATATACGTGATCGACGCCGACACGTCCTATAAGATTCTCCTGGGAAGGCCGTGGCTTCACAATTACGGTATCGTTCTGTCAACTCTCTATCAGTGCATGAAGTATACTAAAAATGGAGAAGAAATACGCATTGACGGAGACATCCAGCCATTCGATGTGCATGAAGTCCGATATGAAAATTCTCGGTACTTTGTGAACCTCCAAAGTGCTGAGCCATAGCTGACCAAAGACTTAAAGGCTACGAAACTCAAAAGCAAATCAAAGCCGACGGTCACTTTCAAAAGCAAAAATCCCCAAGTGTGTCCACATTTCGGCAGTGACACTGATGAGTCTGACGTTAGAAGTCCGTCCGTCCATAAAAACCGCCCTCACCTTGACAGCGATACGGACGAGTCTTATATCGAAGGCCCATCCGACTGCAAAATTCGCCCTCGTTTAGGCAGCGACACTGAAGAGTCGGAGAAAGAGAACCCGCCTTGCAACAGCTATACAGATTGGGCTCCCACATAACAAGCAAAGCTACGAGAGACCTTCGAAGTTGCAGAAGGGTCCCTAGCCGTCACTAGGGTGCCAGAGCAAATGTGCAAAGAGATCGATGCATTGTCAGTCTCCACCGTGGATCAGCTGAAAACTTTCTACGTTCCCAAAAGGAAAAGTGGACAGAAAAGCATCCTGTTTTATGGGTCAAATCTTGTCGCGCACCCGGACGATTTGTCTGTGACATGCCTTCCATTCGAGAGAGGCATAAGGACCGTCCACAATCCCAGATATTATGCGCCCGAGATGCGGGAATACTTTAAAAAGTGCGGGTGTCGGCTATATCAAACGGACTCCGAGCGAAGTTTTACGAAGGGCTATGGCATCCGACTCAGGTCCGAGCACTCATCGATGGACGAATCCCAGATAAACGGGGCATAAGTTTCATTCAACCTGATGCCAAAGCATGCTACATGATCCATGTTGGTGAAGTCAGCGAGAGGTCAAATGATGACGCCGAGCTAGCCTAGCCAGAAGAAGCCCCTCGAAAGCTCGAAGATAGCGGACAAGCAACCATCGATGAGCTAACCGAGATTGATTTGAGAACATCCGATAATCCAAGGCCGACCTACATCAGCTCGCTCTTGTCAGAGGAAATGAAAGAGCAGATAATCGCTCTGCTGCATGAGTTCACCGACTGCTTTGCGTGGACGTACAAAGAAATGCATGGCCAT
Source organism: Agapanthus africanus (assembly GCA_030015575.1). Lineage (NCBI taxonomy): Eukaryota > Viridiplantae > Streptophyta > Magnoliopsida > Asparagales > Amaryllidaceae > Agapanthus > Agapanthus africanus. The sequence continues at coordinate 636,824,881 of CM057343.1, forward strand.
TCCCCTGAAATGGCCGTGCATAAGCTGGCTATATCTCCTGATGCTAAGCCGGTCAAACAAGCTCCTCAAAGAATGAGAAAGGAGCTAGAAGAAAAGGTCATCGAGGAAACTAAGAAACTTATCGATGCTGGCTTAATCAGAGAAGAGAAATATGCGGATTGGATCGCATGCATCGTCCCAGTGAAGAAGAAAAATGGGCAGATCCGAGTTTGCGTTGATTTCAGGGACCTCAACAAGGCATGCCCTAAAGACGACTTCCTGCTACCGGTCATGGAAATGATGGTCGACGACACCTCAAATTATGAGCTGTTCACCTACATAGATGGCTCATCTGAGTACAATCAGATCAAGATGTCGCCCGAGGATGAGAAACACACATCATTCCGAACCCCGATCAGAATATACTGCTACAAGGTGATGCCGTTCGGACTGAAGAATGCAGGCGCCACATATCAAAGGGTAATGACCAAAATCTTTGGTAACTTACTCCATAAAGTCGTCGAATGTTATGTTGATGATTTGGTCATTAAGACTGAAGCCAAGGCCGATCACATCCGAGATCTCAGGACCGTTTTCACCCGACTGAGAGAATACGATCTGAAGATGAATCCTCTGAATTGCTCTTTTGGCGTGTCGTCGAGAAAATTCTTGGGCTTCATAGTTCGACATCAGGGGATCAAAGTTGACCCATTAATGATAAAGACCATCATGGAGATGCCTCCTCCAAATAATCTGACGCGGTTAAGATCCTTTCAAGGAAAACTCGCTTACATATGAACATTCATCTCGAACCTGGGAGATGTCGGCCTTTCTCAAAGCTCATGAAGAAAGGAGCTCCTTTTGTCTGGAATGCCGAATATCAAGAAGCGTTCGAAAGCATCAAACAGTACTTACTGCACCCTCCAGTGCTGGTTGATCCCATTCCAAATAAATCGTTGATTCTCTATACCGCCGCGCTATATGAGTCACTCGGTGCACTCCTTGTCCAGAACAATGAGAAAGGAAAAGAGAATGCCCTTTACTACCTCAGTCGAACGTTAGTCGGGATAGAACATAACTATTCCCCAATCGAAAAGCAGTGCCTGGCCCTGATATTTGCTGTGAAAAAGCCAAGACACTATCTTCTCACCCATCGGGTTATGCTGTATAAGGTCGACCCGCTTAAACACTTGATGACCAAAACAAGCCTAACAGGTAGAATGGCAAGATGGGCTGCCATGCTGCTTGAATTTGACATAATCTATACTCCTCAGAAAGCAGTAAAAGGGTAAGCCCTCACCGACTTTCTTGCTGCTCATCCCATACCACAAGGGTCACCGCTCAATTGCGAGTTACCTGACGAACAAGTGCTGCACCTCGAGGATGACGAGCCATGTTCGGAGCTCTACTTCGACGGAGCCTCATCAATTAAGACCTCCAGCAAATCAAGCGTCCAACAGATAAAAGTAGGGATAGGATTGGTGTTCATCACGCCATCGATGGGAACCCTACGACATTCTTTTGCTTTAACCAAGTCTCGCATAAACAACGAGGCTGAGTACGAAGCTCTGATAGCTGGTCTGGAGCTCGCCATAGAAATGGAAATCCTTCGGCTACGGGTTTACGGTGACTCCCAGCTTGTCGCCAACCAAGTGAGCAGCGACTAAAAGATATATAAGCCCGAGTTAGCTCGATATAAAAGCCGGATGGTAGAACTCATGAAAAGGTTCACTCACATTGAACTAATGAGAGTCCCTAGGGCGTTGAACGGAAAAACCGACATACTCGCTCGCCTAGCTAAAGAGCTGGCAGATCCCGACATGGATGAAATTATGATCATAGTCAGGAGCCGGTAAATTCTGCCACCAGTCTCTTTACGAGAAGAGGAAAGTACATAACAAAAGAGAAATCCTGACGAAAAAGTTCTGATCATTCAAGAGGAGACCGATTGGAGAAAGCCCTTCATAGAGTACCACCGATACGACAAGCTGCCCGAAGAAAAATCTGTGAGGGTTTGTTCCTGCCAAAATTTTCGGCCAAAAGCTACTTGTCCCCTTACAAAAAAGGGGGAGAATCCTCAAAAAACAGCCATCATATGTAAAACACGTGAATGCTCATATGCAAAGCGTATGAGCGCTGAATAAAATAAATTTAAAGGGCCAAACATGCCTCACATGTAAAACACGTGAGCGCTCATATGCAAAACATATAAGCACTGAACATAAATCACCAAGGGCCAAACATGCCTCACATATTAAGCACGTGAGCGCTCTGAACATACACAGGCTAAAACCCATAATAGGGGTCACGTGTTAAACACGTGAGTGCTTTTGCCAATCACGTGCAAAGCATGTGAGCACCCTAATTTAAAATGTTCCTATCAAATTGTAGAATTAAATTCTATTTGGGAAATATTTTCTTGATCTTCCTTAAGCTAGAAAGATCTTCTCTGTTAAACAGAGAACCCTTGGATCAAAAATCCAGCGGTGATCATTTGATAGAATAAAAATCTATCATAGGAAAATATTTTCCTAATCTTATAACAAGAATAAAATTCTATGTTAACAAGATATCCATATTAAGAAAATATATTTTTAAATCTTGTTAAACTAAAATGATTTGATAGAATAAAATTCTAATCTTATTAAAACTAACAAGATATTCATAATCTTGCTAAACAAACAAGAAATCTTCTCTGTTAAACAGAGAGCCTTTGGATTAAAAATCCAACGGTGAATAAAATTCACCGATTGATCTAAAAGATCATTTTGGTTGATTTTAAAATCAATCAACATCTCTCAATGAGAGATTTTCTGAACAAATAGATTCTTTTCTTTCTTCTATAAATAAGAGCAAAGGGACAGGAAAAAGAGGGGGAGGGAAAGAAAAATATAGAGAGTATTTAATTTTCTAAAGAAGAGGAACACCTCACAAAAAAGAGAATTTAATTCTCAAACCAAGAGTTTAACTCTTCTCAAAAGAACTTAGTTCTTCCTCTGGTTAAGATTTGCAGAAGCAGATCTCCGCATAAATTGAGAATTTAATTCTCATCGTAGAGATTCTGTCATGTAGATCCAAAACCTAAGGGAAAGAACTGAGTCCAAAAGAGTTTAACTCTTACAAAACATATGGGAATTTAATTCCTCTAAAACTAGGGTTTAACCCTTTAGAAAGAAATTAATCCCTGCAAAGAACAAAGGAGAACTTGATTCCTCATAACCATAGAAGAACAACCTGGTGATGCATATTAGTGTTGAATATTACACAAAAAAAGCTCACGTGTCCCCACGTGAATACCTTTGAGGAACAAAAAAAGGGGAAAGACTGAGATCTAGTCACGTGACCCCACGTGATCCCTGAGAAGTGCTCAGCACTTATAAAAGAGAAAAGGGAATAAACCCTATTTTTGGAGCGCCTCACGTGACCCCACGTGACCCCTGAGAAGTGCTCAGCACTTATATAAGAGAAAAGGGAATAAACCATATTTTTGGGACGCCTCACATGACCTCACGTGATCCCTTGATAGTGCTTAGCACTCAGAAAAAGAAAAGGAGAACAAAACAAAGGCAATTTTCATTCTTCAGAGTGCCTCACGTGATCTCACGTGACCCCATAGTGCTTAGCACTCAGAAAAGGAAAAAGGGAATAAACACAAGATAGCTCCCATTTTGGGGGCACCTCACGTGTTCTCACGTGACCCACAAACAGTGGTGTATAAAAGAGGGAGAAAATTCCAAAGGCAACGCTCGCATTTTGAAAGCACCTCACATGTCTGCACGTGACCATTTGATGAACCAAGTGCTTAGCACTTATAAATGAAAGATGAATAAAATCCAGAGAACAGTTCTCACCTCGAGCGTCTCACGTGCTCACACGTGAACCAAGTGCTCAGCACTTTTATATATATATGAGGGAATAAACTCAAGGAACAATGCCCGCTTCGGGGCCCCTCACGTGTTCACACGTGAGCTCCTCTAAAGTCCAGTATTTAATACTGATTCAATGCTTAGCACTATGGGATGACTAAGGGAAATCAACCTTAGCTCAAATTAGCCAAGTCTTCCGAAGCCAAGACCCTTTTTGTCACCAATCAACCGAGCCTCCATGTTCAGGTCTTTCCAAACTAATTCTAGTCTCAAAGATGACTAGTGTTCTCCTAACAGATGACATCTAAACTGATATTCAACCCATTTCCCAAATTGGGTAATTGGTTCAAGGGTACATCTCTTCATGCCTCTGATACATGTCGGTGTAATCTTTCAACGTCTTCAGAGAGATGGAGAGTCCCAATAACCAATAACTTTTGGTGCATCCCCAAACGGTGCAACCGAAATCACACGGACTATGAGGTCCTTAAATTCATGGACTATAATGTCCTTAAACTTTATGGACTATGAGGTCCTTAAACTCATGGACTATGATGTCCTTAAACTTTACAGACTATGAAGTGTTTAAACTAGACTATGATGTCTTTAAACTGGATTATGAGGTCCTTAAACTCATGGACTGTGAGGTCCTTAAACTCATGGACTATGATGTCCTTAAACTTGAGAGACTGTGATGTCTCTAAACTACCATGGACTGTGAGGTCCTTAAGCTCATAGACTATGATGTCCTTAAACTAGACTATGAGGTCCTTAAACTCGTGGACTGTGAGATCCTTAAACTCATGGACTATGATGTTCTTAAACTTGACAGACTATGATGTCTCTAATCTACCATGGACTGTGAATTCCTTAAACTCATAGACTATGATGTCTTTAAACTTTACAGACTATGATGTCAAACTCCACGGACTATGACGTCCTTAAACTTATGGACCGCAATGTCCCTAAACTAAACAATAGAGCCCAAATGTTCTTTTGTTGGATCTAAATGATCCTGTTAAGTAGATCTTAGACTAAAAATTAGACTAACATATCCTTAACAAATATTTAAGTTGATCTTAATCTCAAACGAGATTAACGATCCTTAAATCAATCCAACTACAGATTCCCCAACCAATATTGGTTCAAGGGTACATCTCTTCACTCCTCTGATATTTGTTGTTGTAATCCTTCAACGTCTTCAAAGAGGTGACAGGTCCCGACAACCAGACATTCCACGGACTGTGGGGTCCTTAAACTCATGGACTATGACGTCCTTAAACTTTACGGACTGTGGGGTCCTTAAACTCATGGACTATGATGTCCTTAAATTTGACAGACTATGATGTATAAACTACCATGGACTGTGAGGTCCTTAAACTCATAGACTATGATGTCTTTAAACTTTACAAAATATGATGTCATTAAACTCCACGGACTATGACGTCCTTAACTTATGGACCGCAAGATCCCTAAACTAAAATAATAGAGCCCAAACGCTCTTTTGTTGGATCTAAATGATCCTGTTAAGTAGATCTTAGTCTAAAATTATACTAATGTATTCTTAACAAACATTTAAGTTGATCTTAGTCTCAAATGAGATTAATGATCCTTAAACCCAACCTAAAACCAAATCTAGGAAAATACGGATTTGGACTAATCCCCGCCCTATGGGTTTTGATCATTATCCTCATTTCCTTTCTTTTGTTCATCATCTTCTTCTTCTTCATTTGAACAAAAGAAAAAGAAAACTAGGGTTTTGAAAAGAGAGCAAAAGATTGTGAGAAATAAAATTCCAAAGAGAACCCACTTCCTATTTCTCCATCCTCTACTAGACTAGCACTTTAGTTTAGGGTGTTTACTTCACTAATTCTCTGGTTAGTGAAGTAGAAGCTTGAGTCGGAATTCTCTCGACGTAGATCATCTTCGGCCTCGGAGACTTCAAGCAAGGTCGCACCTTTCGCCTCGTGAAGCCAAGCAAGGGTCCGGGAGAGCCACGATCGCAGCGAAGGGACTTCATCAAGGAGCTAAAGAAGTGAAGGACCGATCTACAAAGGTTGTATTTCGTATCCCTTTAGAGTAAAGTTGTTTACTTGCTTTTTGTTTCGCCTAAACTCTAGTTAACGATCTTGCTAGGGTTGTTTGGAACATAAAAATTTAATTTCGGTATGGTCGATACTTTGTAGAGCCTTGTTAGTGTGCCTAGTAATCCTACAGTGGTATTAGAGCCTAGCTAGAGCATTAGGCGATGTGTTAACAAAGTTAAAACTCCGAACGAACCCGAATACGACAAAATGAAACCCTCTCTGTACATTTTTTAAAATCTGTGTTTTTTCTGGATTAAAAATGCCTAAAAAAATAAGCAGGTAAATATAAGAATTGAAGTGCAAAACGAGATGATGAACCGTACAAACCGCCGCGGAACCGCGGCCGTACCTCTCTTTGGCCGCGGATCCGCGGCAGTTAAGAGGCATTATGGATTCTGGTTTGCACAGTAATTCTTATTTCTGTGATTTAGTTTTTCTGGGTATTTTTAAAACTGACTCAAGTGTTGAGTATTTTGGGGTTTAATTTGAAATCGTCGATTCGATCGGAGAATTTAATTTTGTTATATTGTTCCGGATAATTTAGAAAGTACTAAAATGTTCGAACGGATATCATTAACTCAATTTTTCCCGGCACGAAAAACATTCAAGTGTTGAATTTTTCTCAGGTTTAAATCTTTCGGAAATGCATGCATGTGATGCGATGGACCCTCTAGAAGACAACAAACCTTAACTCGATTATGTGACCGTCTTGAACTGCCCTTTGAACCTTAGGGTTTGGGGTAGTACGGCGTGTCACATGTGAGGCGTTGGCTTGACCCTTCTACGGCTGGACCGTTGCTACTGTGACGTATTCTGGAATTTTTGAACTCCGCTCAAGTGTTGAGCTATTTAGGAAATCTCGGGTATTTGATTATTCGATCGGAAACTTTAATACTGTCTATTTATCTGGAATGTGATACAATATGTGGAATTCATACAGTTAGGCATGAAATGCGAAATATATGATATTTCGGATTTACGATGTCTAAAGTGATTGTGGATTCCAAATGTTGCAGTTTTACACTTTCTTTTCTGTGACCGTAAGTGTAATATGTGATATCGCCAGTTTCGTTGCTATATGTCAACGACAATTGGGATGCGCATATTTACTTACGTTGATGACATGTGATGTTATGTGTTGCTGGATATGTTATATTGGATCGTCGTGTTTTGAATAGCGGGGTTTTTTTTATGTGAGATGAGAGTTTTCATTTTCATTCATGTAAAATTAAATGTATGTAATATTCTTTTATTGGGGCACTTCCGGGATGAGGTTGATGTCATCATTTGTATATTATTTACTTTTCCGCACTACGATAGACCCAAGGAGGAGAGCACAAGTAACCGGGTTATGGAGTCCAGTAGGAGACCAACTCGAGGAGTCGAGTCCGGGTCTCCTAACTCTAGAATTGGTAGGGTTGCTTGCCGCTCTCGTAGGGGTCTAGGGGTGTGGGTTTGGCTATTCATCGCGACCGTGGAATCCGTATTTTATAGAGACTCAAAATAAAACACGGACGTCCTAATTTATCCAATATTTCATATGTTTCTTCTGCTGCGATATCTGTGATATGATCATTTGATGTGCTGTGATAAATACTGTATATAGTATATATGATATATTATATAGGCGTTACTTATGTTTTATACCCGCGCTAGCCCTGCCCTGCTCTGCCGTTAGTTACCTAACCTAACGGTGCATGAGGGGACATCGAGGCGAATGCGGATGGCATAAGTGTACGTCGTATTTATCTGTGATGTTTAGGTGACTTAAATGATGGGACTTCATTAATGTGATTAATGAAAGAAAAGAAACCTAAAAGATGTTGTAGAATCAAATTTTTCAAAAAAGGTAGCTACAGTTTTGCTTTGCATAGCGATATATATGATATATCCTGCACCTTATTCGATGAGGAAAGAGCCGAGATCCCTTCACCGGGAGTGACCTGTTTAGCAAAACTGGCAGATGCTAAACACTCGGTTTGACTTTTGACTGCTTTTGGAGTTTTTCTTTGCATAGCGATGTATATGATATATCCTGCACCTTATTCCATAAGGAAAGAGCCGAGATCCCTTCACCGGGAGTGATCTCTTTAGCCAAACTAATAAAAGCCTCAAAAATCACTCTATTTCAAAATTCACTCGATTCTACAACGATATCAAGTTCATTACGCAAAAGGTTTTCAGAAAAACCTGTCGTAGCCCTCCGTCATTTCAGATAAATCCTACTTAGTATTCGTGCTACGCTTGTTGGCCTGCGTTAAGGCGTAGTGTGCGGTAGCTAACTAGTATTTATCTGCTTATGCATATGATGCAGATTGGATTAGGGTAGTCGTGCGACATTGTTGGCCTGCGTCAAGGGTCATACGGGTGGGTTTAATTCAATCAAGAAATGACGGGTTGAACTTGACTAGCGCACTATGGTTTGTTGGCCTGCGTCAAGGTCATGGGACGCTAGGGGCAAAATATTATCGGGAATTTCAAGTGTTGAAATTTGCAATGAGATTGCATACCTTTTATGAGATAGTTGGATCCCGATACCCACTGCGAGTAATTGTTACTCCCGGGAGAGTTTTACACAGGACAATTAGCCGATCAAGTAGGTGTCTAGAAAGGTGTCAACGGGGTTACGCCTCTGGGAAAACGAGGTTTACTTTAATTAGGTCCGTGCGAAAGCACGGGGAACCTCCCTCAAAGTACCGACATTAGCCTGGCTGAAAGATTGGCGAAGTTGTAGGATGTAATTAATCCCGGCTAGTCTTTCCTTTTAGGGTTTGAAGGAAGATTTGATAAAAACAGTGGGAGCCATCCTAATTAGATAAAATAATAACCAATCTGATCTTGCAAGAGTATACGCTAAAGTGTTTTCTTCTCTCTCTCTCTCTCCAGGTAGCGACCATTTCATGCCTTAATCAAGATAATAATATGGATGTATTGACCGAACCCGCATGTTATACTGTGCTGGGGAACGTTGGTTCCGTTCTTTCTTATAAGAGTTATAAGACTGAATAGGATATAGAGGAATACCAGGATTCCCATGCCACCCGTATGAAGAAAGTACATGCTGATGCATTTTCTTCAGGTGTGTTCGTTACAGAGAACTGTTTCTCCATTTCCTCTACATCATGGGTATTAGATACCGGGTCAGGATCCCATATATGTAATCAGTTACATGGGCTTAGGAAAGGTAGAGAACTTGGAGAAGGTGATAAAGACATAAGGGTTGGAAATGGTGCAATTGTTGCAGCTAAAACCGTCGGGGAATATCACCTTGTATTGCCAACTGGTAATACATTGATTCTGAACGAATGCTATTACATGCCGAACCTGATATGCAACATTATATCAGTTTCTTTGTTGAGTAAAAAGGGATATAATTTTGTATTACAAGATAATGTTATGAACATTTTTCTTAACCAAAAGTTGGTTGGATCAGGCACGTTGTGCAATAGCATTTATGTTCTAAATCAATCAACAGTTCTGAGCATAACAAACACACACAAGAGGAAGAGTTCAGAACTGAACGAATCCTTCTTGTGGCATTGTAGACTGGGTCACATCAATGCGACACGACTAGCTAAGTTGCATAAGGATGGATATTTGAATCCGTTTGAATTTTCATCTTATGACACTTGCCAATCATGTCTCAAAGGCAAGATGACCAAAACTCTATTTACGGGACACGGAGAAAGAGTTACGGAACTCTTGGGACTGGTACATAGTGATGTATGCGGTCCCATGTCTACACATACCAGGGATGGTTCTTCGTACTTCATTACATTCACTGACGATCTCTCAAGATACGGACATGTGTTCTTAATAAGACACATGTCTGAAGCTTTTGAGAAATTTATAGAATATAAACAAGAAGTCGAGAACCAAACCGGGAAAAGTATTAAAATCCTTCGATCTGATCGAGGAGGTGAATACTTGAACAATGAATTCCTGGACTTCCTAAACGAGAATGGGATTCTCTCTCAGCTAACTCCTCCATATACACCACAACACAACGGTGTATCGGAACGGAGGAACCGCACCCTATTAGATATGGTGCGCTCTATGATGAGCACAGCTGAGTTACCTATTTCCTTCTGGGGATATGCACTGGAAACAGCTGCAGACCTATTAAATATGGTTCCCACCAAATCTGTGCTAACCACTCCATATGAGATATGGAAAGGAAAGAGACCATGTCTTAATTATGTTAAGATATGGGGTTGTCCGGCCTATGTAAAAACGCAAAATCCGGACAAACTCGCGGCAAGGTCCATTCTGTGTAAGTTTATTGGAGATGTGGGGTTTTTACCCACGATCTCAGGGCTCACTCTCTCCAAAGAGATGTCTCCCAAGACTGATTTGGAGAGAGCTCGCATGCAAGGGATACCCAATGCTTCGGCAGTAGGCTCTATCATGTACGCGATGCTATGTACCAGACCCGATGTAGCATACTCACTAAGTGTAGTGAGTAGGTATCAAGCTGATCCTGGAGAGAGTCACTGGACAGCTGTGAAGAGCATTCTCAAGTACTTGCGAAGGACTAAAGAGATGCTCTTGGTGTATGGCAACGGAGAACTCCAAGTGGAGTCCTTTACCGATTCGAGGTTCCAGAGTGATAAGGACGACTCTAAGTCGCAGTCGGGATTTGTCTTTACCCTTTACGGAGGGACGGTTAGCTGGAAGAGTTCCAAGCAGGAAACCGTGGCAGACTCGACGATGGAGGCTGAATACATCGCTGCCAACGATGCTGCCAAAGAGGTTGTCTGGATCAAGAAGTTCATTACTGAACTTGGAGTGGTTCCATACATTGAGCATCCAATACCTTTGTATTGCAATAACAATGGAGCGGTGGCTTTATCCAAGGAACCCAGGTCCCATCAGCGATCCAGGCATATTCTGAGGCGATATCACCTGATCCGGGAGATAGTTGATCGCCGGGAGATCGAGGTCAGGAGGGTTTACACGAAGAACAACACAGCGGATCCACTCACGAAGGCCATAACCCAGATACAGTTTGAGAGACTCTTCGGGATGCTCGGTATGCGATACTACAGCAGCTGGCCCTAGTGCAAGTGGGAGATTGTTAGTTGTATGTATGCCCTAGAGGCCAGTATTGTACAGATGATGTATATTATATTGGATGCTTGGACATATATAGAGAGGACTTTCTTGCTCGAAATGATAGTATGTTATCTGGTTGCTCTTTATCTTAACATGTATACTTGTCTCTTGATACTGTCTTATAGTTACATGTTGGTAAAGCCCTTAGGATGTGTACTTGACTACCTGGACTATGATGTGGATCATACTAGTGGGGACATGGTAGTCCATAAGTACATCCTTCAAGGTCCCTAGTCGTGGGTGTATCGAGACAGGGCATCGATATACCAGAGTAGACTAGCGTATACGCTTCTCGACCAATGAGATGGGCGATGGATGATCCCATATCCATTGGTGTTTGACATCAGAGATGGTATACGGGTGCTCAGTAGAGACTGGGTATACTGGACGGACTCGCCAAGAACTCCCAGATGGTATTATACCTCACGTCAGATGGCAGTTCTCTGGTGATACTTGTGTAGGTTAGTCTGTAGACCCGAGATTGTCATAGAGTCTTGTGTGATTCCCACTGTGCTTTGATTTCCACCTTACCACATCCATGAGGGCGTGAAAAACGGTGGTTTTTGGGTACAGTCCCGTGTCACATGGAGGCAATGAGCGATAGGACGGGTTTCGTCTCTCCCGGTATTGGGGGTTGATGTTGCGCTGTGCTCGATTGGCCGTAACAGGGAAGTCCCTGGCCAGGGCTGATTCAGAGATTTACTGGTAAGTGTTACCAGTAGTTGCTCGACCCGTTATGAGCCTCACATCGGCACGACTTATCGGTTATTAGGGTCTGACGATTTCCACCCCTAGACTTGATATGCGACATATCAGACGAGGAGACCGGACTGTACGGGAAGTGTTACCGGCAGGCTTTTACAGGAGTTGGAGCGGGCTTGCTTACTGATCTTCTGATCGCTCAATACCCGGGTAGCCATTACGTCCAGCTAGTACCGCTGACGGCTTGTGGGTGCTTGATGTGATCATCACCTACTGCCGGCGTATTGACGAGTCTTTAGAGTCCTACACAGAGGTTTTACTGGCTCAGGCAAAACGAAATATGGGCGCATATGTGATATGTGCAGGACCGAGAATAATGCGTGTATGTGATACCGTATTTTATTCTCGCGACTTTTTGTATCGGTGGGTTATATATGATATAGCCGGGTTATCGAATCAAGTGTTGATTCGATAAGTCGATACATTAGATGTTAGTCGGTTATATGTGATATGACCGGATTATTAAGTCAAGTGTTGATTTAATAATTTATTGTATAATTGTATATTTGATATACTAGTTTACATTAACGAACACATGTTCACTTAGGGTTTTTTCTCACACTTACACATCTTTACTATATATATAATATATATTAAAATGTGTTATATTTTTGTATCATGGTTGTTGATACACTAGACATGGGTGTGCAAGACATACACCATACTATTTTAGATGGTGGTTAATATTTATTTAAAGTAATTACAAATTAGTGAAGCTTATGTCATAATTATGAAGCTTGTAGAAGCTTTTGGATGCTTTGACAAAGTCCACTTAATTTGTTTTACTTTAGATTTTTATTAACCTAACCATCTTGACTTAGCCATGGTTATGTCCCACCATGAGTTAGTATATGATACTCACTCACCATGGTTAGCTCACACACTTGATCATTATCCTCATTTCCTTTCTTTTGTTCATCATCTTCTTCTTCTTCATTTGAACAAAAGAAAAAGAAAACTAGGGTTTTGAAAAGAGAGCAAAAGATTGTGAGAAATAAAATTCCAAAGAGAACCCACTTCCTATTTCTCCATCCTCTACTAGACTAGCACTTTAGTTTAGGGTGTCTACTTCACTAATTCTCTGGTTAGTGAAGTAGAAGCTTGAGTCGGAATTCCCTCGACGTAGATCATCTTCGGCCTCGGAGATTTCAAGCAAGGTCGCACCTTTCGCCTCGTGAAGCCATGCAAGGGTCCGGGAGAGCCACGATCGCAGCGAAGGGACTTCATCAAGGAGCTAAAGAAGTGAAGGACCGATCTACAAAGGTTGTATTTCGTATCCCTTTAGAGTAAAGTTGTTTACTTGCTTTTTGTTTCGCCTAAACTCTAGTTAACGATCTTGCTTAGGGTTGTTTGGCACATAAAAATTTGATTTTGGCATGGTCGATGCTTTGTAGAGCCTTGTTAGTGTGCCTAGTAACCCTACATGATATACTTCTCCTTTGACAGTTCGTCGGCTGTCTGGCAGGCATTGCCTTCGAATGATATGCGGAACTCCCGAATGACTCCGTGAATACCTTCGACGAGATGGAGATGCCCTTCTGTCAAGAAATTCGCTAGTGTGAATAAACGCACTACCGTAACGACGTTGGTCAACGAAAGGATTAAACCGAATGAGACTTGGGTTCAATATGTTACCCACAACGCATCGATGAAGTTGCAGACATGAGAATACTCATAGCCACCCTTGACCCAAATTCAAAGGTGTCCTCGTATATAGCCCTCTTCAAGCCGGCGAATTTCCAAGAACTCATGGATAAAATGGCTCGATTGGATCAAATGGGTCAAGACTCTTTCTCATCCGATGATGACGAGTGAAAAGCGGAGGCAAGATGGCGTTTGTCTCCTACGCTCAATAAAATAAGCGGCTCTGAAGCAACCTGTCGCCAAAATAGCGACGGCATGGGTAGTCGTTCCCTCCTGGGATATACGCAGTAGGCATATTTCTCAGTGGCGGAAGAATCTCTATGTAGAATGGGTCTTTCTTCTCAAAGGATAAGAAGGATATTAAAGGGCCTACAAACAAGTACCACAATCTAGTGGAATGCCTGGAAGTGCGCAATCTCGTTAAAAAAAGGGGTACGTCCACAAACAAAATAGGCACGGATGAAAACCCAAAAGGGCTCCGTAAGTAAAAACAGCAGGGCTACCGGCGAATTTGTGAAAACCCGAAAGGGTGCAATCTCGTTAAAAGACACTTGCGAGGTCCTCTCGACCTTGTAAGGAGCAAACTAACTGCGTGAGATCCTTACGACTCACAAAGGAGCGACACATTTAGGGATCCCCATGATTCCTAAGGAGAAATTACACTTACGAGATCCTCATGACTCGTAAGGAGAACCCTCTTATGAGACCCACACGGTTCATAAGATTCAAAAGGATTAAGCTACAGGGATCTGAACCTGTTCTTAAGCCATCACATTCTCCAGATTGCTCTACAGGTGGTCCAATACTGGCCCTTGTATACAATCCATGGGCACAAATAAACGTTTCCCCAACAGAGTCCCACCACTGACGAGGGATATCTTCGTATGGCAAATGACACTTGTAAGTCCTCTCGACTTATAAGGAGAAAGCACTCTTGTGAGATCCTTACGACTTATAAAAGATCATACACTTTAGAATCCTCGCGATTCTTAAGGAGAAAACGCACCTACGAGATCCTCATGACTCGTAGGGAGAAATACCTATATAAGACCCTTACGGCTCATGAAGTCAAAAGCCTTAGTCGACAGGATCTTAACCTTGTTTGCTAAGCCACATTTGTTCGAACAGACAAAGGCAAATGATGATTCGCTCCTGGCAATATCCCAGTTGTAGTGATGCTGATGCCTAAATCGGTATCAAATTCCAAGTCTAAACTCGCGGTTAAAATCAGCGAGCCAAAAATGCATATGAAATAGCCGAAATGATAGAGCAACTTGCAACAAAATCAGCAAGTATAATATATGCATATAAAAACAGCCGAAATGATTGGGCAACTCGCAATAAAAAGTAGCGAGTAAAAATAAAAAATAGCTGAAATGATTGGGCACCGCGAAAAATAGCCGAAATGATTGGGCAATAGCTAACTTCGCGATATAAAAGCTGAAATGATAGAGCATCGCGGAAAGAAATAAAAATAATGATGATGAAACTTTTCCCCTACAGGTAAGTCCACACTGACCCCTGTATACAATCCATGGGCATAAATAAAAAGGGAACCATATTGTCCCACTAGGCTCCGTCAAAGGGAAGCCAGATCTCGGTAGCTACATCTACAAGCCTAGAAATCAACAACAACGTTCATCCTCTCCCCCAACAAGATGCAGAAGCGACACCAACAACGGAGCCACGGAAAAGTCTCTAGTTCCAGGTCCCGACGGTTCACCAACAACCTAGAGACTACCTCGACGTTCGTCTCGATACAGCAGACGCGACGTCCCCCCGGCGTTCTTCCCCCAGCAGGATTCAAACGCGACACAAAACAACGAAGTCATGGCAAAGTCCCTAGTTCCAAGTCCCGACGGTTCACCAACAACGTAGAGACCATCTCGACGTTCGTCTCGATATAGCAGACGCGATGTCACCCCAGCGTTCTTCCTCCAACAAGATGCAGACGCGACACCAACAACGGAGCCACGACAAAGTCCCTAGTTGCAGGTCCTGACGGTTCACCAACAACCTAGAGACCACCTCGACGTTCGTCTCGATACAACAGACACGACGTCACCCCAGCGTTCTTCCCCCAGCAGGATGCAGACGCGACACAAAACAAAGGAGCCATGGCAAAGTCCCTAGTTCCAGGTCCCGACGGTTTACCAACAACCTAGAGACCACCTCGACGTTCGTCTCGATACAGCAGACGCGATATCACACCAGCGTTCTTCCTCCAACAGGATACAGACACGACACCAACAACGGAGCCACGGCAAAGTCCCTAGTTCCAGGTCCCGACGGTTCACCAATAACCTAGAGACCACCTCGACGTTCGTCTCAATACAGCAGACGCGACGTTACCCCAGCGTTCTTCCTCCAACAGGATGCAGACGCAACACCAGCAACGGAGCCATGGCAAAGTCCCTAGTTCCAAGCCTCGACGGTTCACCGACAACCTAGAGACAACCGCGACATTCGTCTCGATACAGCAGATGTAATGCCAGCAAACGAAGCGAAGGCAATATTCCTAGCTTCAGGGTCTTGACGGCAACTCATATAAAACCTGAAAAACTATCGGAGATCATCCCACACCAGCGCGGAGTGGTTATGACTCATCGGGGCTCCCAAACTAAGCCTAACCTCACGTAAAAAGCGATATAGAATATCCCTAACGCTTGCTCTTTCGACGGTAATACTACCTGAAAGATTTCTTGAAGATGTCTTGCCCAGCCCCCGAAGGGATCAGAGATACGACAGTCGCAAGGCTACTCAAACAGCAAGATTGCCTATCGAGGAATACATCAGCCAACGCGACGGTACGACGGACAAAACCTTAGTACCACAGACCCTAACGGACCTCTGTCGTAAAGAGTAGAGGTTAACTGTGACGTTAGGACATCCTTACAAGAACTTCTCGATTCGTCTCGACTAGTAATGAAATTAGTGTCCTTGCGGGAACTTCTCGATTCGTCTCGACTCGTAGGGAAAAACCTTAGGCAATGGGGATAAGGACCTGTTTCCTAAGCACTGGGGCCCTGCAAGTTGGTCCAAGATGGACTCTTGTATACTATTCACGGGCCACACTCTCCGAAGTCGAACATCGACAAGGAGGGAAACAATCACTTATGAGTCCTCTCGACTTGTAAGGGAGAAAATTCTCTTGTGAGATCCTTACAACCCTCAAGAGAAAACGCACTTAGGAGTCCTCACGACCCCTAAGGAGAAAATACACCTACGAGATCCTCTCGACTTGTAGGGAGAAAAAACTTTCTTGAGACCCTTACGACTCATGAAGATGAAAAAAGTCTTAGGCTACAAGAACTCTAAACTTGTCCCCTAAGCCATCAATTCTATTGCCATGCATAACTCTGCACTATTTCACCCACGTACATGCTTACGTGGGAAAAGTAGTGGGGGGCATTTGTTCCCGCCAAAATTTTCGGCCAAGAGCTACTTGTTCCCTTACAAAAAAAGGGGAGAATCCTCAAAAAATAGGCCTCACGTGTAAAACACGTGAGTGCTCATATGCAAAGCGTATAAGCGCTGAATAAAATAAACTTAAAGGGCCAAACAGGCCTCACATGTAAAACACGTGAGCGCTTATATGCAAATCATATAAGCGCTGAACATAAATCACCAAGAGCCAAACAAGCCTCACGTGTTAAGCACGCGAGCGCTCTGAACATAAACATGCTAAAACCCATAATAGGGGTCACGTGTTAAACACGTGAATGCTTTTACCAATCACGTGCAAAGCATGTGAGCACCCTAATTTAAAATGTTCCTATCAAAATCTAGAATTAAATTCTATTTAGGAAATATTTTCTTGATCTTTCTTAAACTAGAAAGATCTTCTCTGTTAAACAGGGGACCCTTGGATCAAAGATCCAGCGGTGATCATTTGATAAAATAAAAATCTATCATAGGAAAATATTTTCCTAATCTTATAACAAGAATAAAATTCTAAGTTAAAAAGATATCCATATTAAGAAAATATATTTTTAAATCTTGTTAAAGTAAAAAGATTTGATAGAATAAAATTCTAATCTTGTTAAAACTAACAAAATATTCATAATCTTGCTAAACAAATAAGAAATTTTCTCTGTTAAACAGAGAGCCTTTGGATTAAAAATCCAACGGTGAAAAAAATTCACTGATTGATCTAAAAAATCATTTTGGTTGATTTTAAAATCAATCAACATCTCTCAATGAGAGATTTTCTGAACAAATTGATTCTTTTCTTTCTCCTATAAATAAGAGCAAAGGGACAGGAAAAAGAGGGGGGGAAGGAAAATAGAAAAGGGATTTAATTCTCTAAAGAAGAGGAACCCCTCCCAAAAGCTCTCACAAAAAAGAGAATTTAATTCTCAAACCAAGAGTTTAACTATTCTCAAAAGAACTTAGTTCTTCCTCTGGTTAAAATCTGCAGAAGTAGATCTCCCCACAATTTGAGAATTTAATTCTCATCGGGGAGATTTTGTCATGCAGATGCAAAGCCTAAGGGAAAGAACTGAGTCCAAAAGAGTTTAACTCTTACAAAATATATGGGAATTTAATTCCTCTAAAACTAGGGTTTAAACCTTTAAAAAGAAATTAATCCCTGCAAAGAACAAAGGAGAACTTGATTTCTCAGAACTATAGAAGAACAACTTGGTGATGCATATTAGTGTTCAATATTACACAATAAAAGCTCATGTGTCCCCACGTGAATACCTTTGAGGAACAAAAAAAAGGGAAAGACTGAGATCTAGTCACGTGACCCCACATGACCCCTGAGAAGTGCTCAGCACTTATAAAAGAGAAAAGGGAATAAACCCTATTTTTGGAGCGCCTCACGTGATCCCACGTGACCCCTGAGAAGTGCTCAGCACTTATAAAAGAGAAAAAGGAATAAACCCTATTTTTGGGATGCCTCACGTGACCTCACGCGATCCCTTGATAGTGCTTAGCACTCAGAAAAAGAAAAGGAGAATAAAACAAAGGCAATTTTCATTCTTCAGAGTGCCTCACGTGATCTCACGTGACCCCATATTGCTTAGCACTCAGAAAAGAAAAAAGGGAATAAATACAAGATAGCTCCCATTTTGGGGCACCTCATGTGTTCCCACGTGGCCCCCAAACAGTGGTATATACAAGAGAGAGAAAATTCCAAAGACGGCGCTCGCATTTTGAAGGCACCTCACATGTCTGCACGTGAACGTTTGATGAACCAAGTGCTTAGCATTTATAAATGAAAGAGGAATAAAATTCAGAGAACGGTTCTCACCTCGGGCATCTCACGTGCTCACACGTGAACCAAGTGCTCAACACTTTTATATATATATGAGGGAATAAACTCAAGGAACAATGCCCACTTCGGGTCCCCTCACGTGTTCACACGTGAGTTCCTCCAAAGTCCAGTGTTTAACACTGATTCAGTGCTTAGCACTATGGGATGACTAAGGGAAATCAACCTTAGCTCAAATTAGCCAAGTCTTCTGAAGCCAAAACCCATTTTGTCACCAATCAACCGAGCCTCCATGTTCAGGTCTCCCCAAACTAATTCTAGTCCCAAAGATGACTAGTGTTCTCCTAACAGATGACATCTAAACTGATGTTCATCGTATTTCCCAAATCGGGATATTGGTTCAAGGGTACATCTCTTCATACCTCTGATACATGTCGTTATAATTCTTCAACGTCTTCAGAGAGATGGAGGATCCCAATAACCAATAACTTTTGGTGCATCCCCAAACGGTGGAACCGAAATCACATGAGGTCCTTAAACTCATGGACTATGATGTCCTTAAACTTTATGGACTATGAGGTCCTTAAACTCATGGACTATGATGTCCTTAAACTTTACAGACTATGAGATCTTTAAACTAGACTATGATATCTTTAAACTGGACTATGAGGTCCTTAAACTCATGGACTGTGAGGTCCTTAAACTCATGGACTATGATGTCCTTAAACTTGACAGACTATGATGTCTTTAAACTACCATGGACTGTGAGGTCCTTAAACTCATAGACTATGATGTCTTTAAACTAGACTATGATGTATTTAAACTGGATTATGAGGTCCTTAAACTCATGGACTGTGGGGTCCTTGAACTCATGGACTATGATGTCCTTAAACTTGACAGACTATGATATCTCTAAACTACCATGGACCGTGAAGTCCTTAAACTCATAGACTATGATGTCTTTAAACTTTACAGACTATGATGTCTTTAAACTCCACGGACTATGACGTCTTTAAACTTATGGACCACAATGTCCCTAAACTAAACAATAGAGCCCAAATGCTCTTTTGTTGTATCTAATTGATCCTGTTAAGTAGATATTAGTCTAAAAATTAGACTAACGTATCCTTAACAAACATTTAAGTTGATCTTAATCTCAAACGAGATTAACGATCCTTAAATCAATCCAACTACAGATCCCCCAACCAATATTGGTTCAAGGGTACATCTCTTCACTCCTCTGATATTTGTCATTGTAATCCTTCAACGTCTTCAAAGAGGTGACGGGTCCCGACAACCAGACATTCTACGGACTGTGGGGTCCTTAAACTCATGGACTATGACGTCCTTAAACTTTACGGACTGTGGGGTCCTTAAACTCATGGACTATGATGTCCTTAAACTTGACAGACTATGATGTATCTAAACTACCATGGACTGTGGGGTCCTTAAACTCATAGACTATGATGTCTTTAAACTTTACCGACTATGATGTCATTAAACTCCACGGACTATGACGTCCTTAACTTATGGACCGCAATATCCCTAAACTAAAATAATAGAGCCCAAACGCTCTTTTGTTGGATCTAAATGATCCTGTTAAGTAGATCTTAGTCTAAAATTATACTAACGTATCTTTAACAAACGTTTAAGTTGATCTTAGTCTCAAATGAGATTAATGATCCTTAAACCCAACCTAAAACCAAATCTAGGAAAATACGGATTTGGACTAATCCCCGCCCTATGGGCGACAACATAAATTAGTCTCCGTATACGATCCACGGGCAACCAAAAACAAAACAAACACACACGACATGAAGTGACCATCTGGAGAAGGAGAAAGTGGTTACCGCGATGCGGTAGCGTAATTAACTGCAGGGGCTTGCGCCTGCAGGAAAGAGCGTCCCCACAATCAAAAACCGCTCAACGAGGTGGAATCTGAAGAAATCTGCTATATCGGCCGCATCCGTCTAAACCTTCGATACATGGTGTCATAAATCAACTTGGCATCATCGGAGAGGTGGACGGATAAAACCAAATAGCATCTGCCCCCTAAATTCAGGCAAGACGTTTGTCTTTCCAGCTTTCGGCGGTAAACAGGGTTCAGCTCAAGAAGAGAGCTCTCCGATACGTGTTTTTAAATAATACGCTATACCGCAGATCATATAACCAACTCTGGCTCAGGTATCTATCATTGGCCAAAGCCCAAAAAATCATGAAAGAAGTTTACTCAAGCATCTGCGGGGCTCACCAGTCTGGCCCCAAAATGCGGCTTCAGATCAAACGGCTTGGATATTACTGGCCCACCATGATAAGGGATTGCGAAGAGCATGCAAAAAAATGTCATCTCTGCCAAATTTACGATGATTTCATTCACAAGCATCCCAATCCGTTGCATCCTATGGTGGCATCGTGGCCTTTCGAAATTTAGGGCACCGACATAGTTTGCCCAATTGATCCTCCATCATCTAAAGGCCACCGGTTCATATTGGCTGCAACAGACCATTTCTCGAGATGGTCTGAAACTGTCCCGCTAAAAAAAGTCAAAACAAAAGATATTTTGACGTTCTTCAGACATAATATTTTATACCGCTTCGGTACACTAAGAAGGACCATTTCTGACAACGGTTCTTCTTTCAAGAGCTTCAAAATCTCAAGGTTCATTACTTAGCACAAGATAGACTGGAGATATTCCTCCATCTATAATTTAAGGGCCAATAGGCTAGGCGAAGCCTTCAATAAAACTCTATGCAAGCTCCTGAGGAAAAATGCTTCAGCCAAAAAGAGAGACTGAAATCTCAAACTTCTCGAGGCGTTGTGGGCATATCGTACCACGCAACGTACTCCAACTCAGTCCACTCCATACTCATTACTCTTCAGATTGGAGGCAATCCTCCCCCTCGAAGTTGAAGTTCAAGCTTAAGAATGGCCGTTCAGCACAAGTTGACGGAGGAGGAAAACATGCTCCTTCGGCTCGAAGAACTCGACGCCCTCGGGAAAAAAAGGCTCGCAGTATAGCAAATTCTGGAGCGGTACCGAGCCCAAATGTCACGGGCCTATGACAAGATGACCCGTCTCTGCGCTTTCAAGAAAGGCGAATTGGTGTTGGTCCTCAAAAGGCCGATCATCCCCAATCGACATACCAAGAGAAAATTCGAGCCAAATTGGGAAGGGCCATACATCATCGAGAAAGTGTTCGACAGAAGATCCTACCAACTAATAAGCACCGAGAGAGAAAGGCCCATGCTACCCATTAATGGCCAATATCTCAAGAAATACTATGCGTGAATGCTCCAAGTCACAGACGAATTGAGCATACCGGCCATACGGTCTAGATCATACATCCTATAAAACTATATACAATCCATGGGTGTAAACGACCCCTATCTCTCCCAAAATCCTACCGACGAGACTACATTTAAAGTCCCACCAGCGATGAAGCTAAAAAAAAGGTATGTCCACAAGCAAAACGGGCACGGATGAAAACCCGAAAGGGCTCCGTGAGTAAAAACAGCAGGACTACCGGCGAGTTTGTAAAATCCTGAAAGGGCGCAAACTCGTAAAAAGAGATAAAATACACTCGCAAAGTCCTCTCAACCTTGTGAGGAGAAAATACCTGTGTGAGATCCTTACAACTCATAAAAGAGAAACACACTTAGAAATCCCCACGATTCCTAGGGAGAAAATACACCTGCGGGATCCTCTCGACTCATAGGGAGAAAATGCTTTTATGAGACCCTTACGGCTCATAAAATTGAAAACCCTTAGGTGATAGAGATCTAAACCTGTCTTCTGAGCCATCGCTCCCCAACGGGCAACGGCAAATGATGAGTCGCTCCTGGCATTGCTTCAGTGTTAGCAGTGTTAATGCCGACCCAGAACCCAAATCCCAAGTTTTCCCAACGGCAAATGATGAGTCGCTCCTGGCACTACGCTTCAGTGTTAGCGGTGCTGATGCCGATCAAAAACCCAAATCCCAAGTCTTTCCAAGGCAAATGATGAGTCGCTCATAGCATTGCTTCAGTGTTAGCGGTGCTGATATCGACCAAAAACCTAAATCCCAAATCTTCCCACGGCAAATGATGAGTCGCTCCTGGCATTGCTTCAGTGTTAGCGGTGCTGATACCGACTAAAAACCCAAATACCAAGTTTTCCCAAAGGCAAATGATGAGTTGCTCCTGGCATTATTCCAGTGCAGCAAGGTTGATGCCAAAAAAAATCCAAGTTCCAAGTTCCTCTCAAATTCAAAAGTCCCGCCAAATAAGACAGAAATTAAACAGATCAAATCAATGTCCCATCCGGTAGCGATTCCAAGTCCCAGGCTCAAAAGCCCCGCTGGACGGATAAGAAACTCCCAAATCAAATCAACAATCTCTGCGTCGGAATCATGTTTTGTCTCAGAATATACCCCGTGTCGAAATTATGCTTCGCCTCAGAGTATCTGCCCTCCCAGTCAGAATTATGCTCCGCCTCGGAATCAAGTTGACCGACGACCTCCCTGTCGGAATTATGCCCCGCCTTGGAATCAAGTCAACCAGCGACCTTCCTGGTGGAATCAAGCTCCACCTCGGAAACAAGCCGGATCCCGATACCACAAAAAGCGGAGCAAGTTGAATCCCACCATGACACCGTAGAAAGCGGAGCAAGTCAAATCCAATTCCTGACACTGCAAGAAGCGGAGCAAGTCAAATCAAACCCGACATCGCAAGAAGCGGAGCAAGTCAAATCAAACCCGACATCGCAAGAAGCGGAGCAAGTCAAATCAAACCTCGACCGTCCAAGTCACTAAAATGGCAGCACCGGCCGTCCAAGTCGCTAAAATGGCGGCACCAACCGTCCACGTCGTAAAAATGTCAGCACCGACCGTCCAAGTCGCAAAAATGGCAGCACCGACTGTCCAAGTCGCAAAAATGGCAGCACCGACCGTCCACGTCGCTAAAATGGCAGCATCGAACATCCAAGACATAAAAATGGCAGCACCGACCATCTACGTCGCTAAAATGGCAGCATCGAACATCCAAGTCATAAAAATGGCAGCACCAACCGTCCACGTCGCAAAAATAGCAGCACCGACCGTCCACGTCGCAAAAATGGCAGCACCGACCGTCCACGTCACTAAAATGGCAATACCGACCGTCCAAGTCGCAAAAATGGCAGCACCGACCGTCCAAATCCCTAAAAAGGCAACACCGACCGTCCATGTCACTAAAAAGGCAGCACCGACCGTCCAAGTCGCTAACATGGCAGCACCGACCGTCCAAGTCGGTAAAAGGGCAGCACCGACTGTCTACGTCACTAAAAGGGCAGCACCGACAATCCACATCACAAAAATGGCAGCACCGACCGTCCACGTCGGAAAAAGGGCAGCATCGACCTCCATGTCATCAAAACGGGAACCAAATCAAGCTCTATATAGAGCAAGATCCATTAATTTCATGCACACAACCCCCGCACGCGGTGTGCATTTATTGATAGGGGCACTTTATTGGGGTCAAAAATTACACCCCGTTTGACCAAGTCAAAATCAACCTCGAGCCAAGTGGGCCCAAGCACGGGTCAAGACCGAGCATAGAAGGGACCGGCCCATGACAAAAAGAATGAAGTCATAAATTAGTTTAATATAATTCTTTCTTTTTAGAAATAAATGTATGTGAAATGGGCAAGAAGCCAAAATTTTGTAAACCCCATGACTTATGTGCAAAAAAGAGATAAGCGCATAAATTATGGGGTGGCACAAGTGCAATTTGGCAAAACTCAAGAGACTATATGCAAAGTGTGTAGCCTATAAAGGCAAACATGATGAAAAAAGGGCACTTTTCCATTCTCTCAAAAAAAGTCTAAGGTTCCGTGCCTCCTTTTCTTTCCTCAAGGTTCTAAACCTTCTTCTTTTTTCATGAATTAAATCAAGAGTTTCACTCTTTTTTTCCTAAAAAGAAATAGTTTTTCACCATAAAACCCACAAATGGAAGCTCGGATTTTCCATTAGATCTCTAAAATGGGAGATTTTTAAATCTTAACCCCCCCCCCCCCCGTTTTCAAGATCCAGCCAACAGAGAGAACGAAGAAGGAGTCCCATCTCCAAAAATCCCACTTTGGGAAGATCCAAGACTCAAGAGAAAATCCAGGGCTCAAGGGAGAAGAAAGGGGTCCCCTTTCATCATCTCCGAAAATCTCTTAGGAGTTTAACTCCACAAAAAAAATAATATATAAAATAATAAATCCTTTTTTTTAGGAGTTTGACTCCAAAAGTCAACCATGGAGTACAACTCCATGTGCAAGGGGTAAGCCCCTCATTCCTTTTTTTAGGAGTTTAACTCCAAAAGTCAATCAGGGGTACAACTCCCAATACAAGGGCTAAGCCCCTTTTTCTACGGGCATCCAGCGCCCACGTGCTGGGCGCGTGAGACGTTGGCGCCCAGCGTCCACGCGCCAAGCAAGTAAGGCACTGGCGCTCAGCGTCCACGTGTCCTTAAGACGCCACTCACCTTTATTATTATTATTATTATTATTATTATTTATATACACACTCCACACTCAAAACATCTCCTCCATTAGAAAAAAATTCTAACAGGAGCTGCCCCGCACCCCGCAAGGGGGTCGCTAGCTCCCTTAACCCCCAATCAGCTATCCGGATAGCGGGACCCCCGTAAACTCTGCGAGGTCCCCAATATACCCAAGACCCCCTCAAAAAACAACACACGCACACTGCTTATTGAGTTCGCATGACCAGTTTGACCCGTCAATCGGAGGTTCTCTCGTTTCAAAAGCGGGGGGTAATTAACGGCAGCTTAGTCCGCAGCTGCCAAAAATTCGGATCTTCACAATCAATAAACCCCGGCCTGCCCTAGGCAGGGAGAATATGTACATGCCGGACAAGCGCGCACATTCTCATCTCATTGGGGTGACGAAAAACACCATTCATTCATGGATTCATGTCAAGTTGTATTCATGATTCGAATCAAGTCAGTTCAAGAGTAGACATTGGGTTCAAATATTCATGTTAAGTTCAAGTATCCAGTTCAGGTTTAGGTTCGAGTTCAAGTTTAAATTCGCATCTGAGTCATGTTCGAGTTTGTATTCAAGTTATAGTCATTTCATATTACTATATTTAAATCTTTTGAATAGTTTTAATCTTGTGAACTCTTAAGTTCAGGAAGAATCGGACAACCGCTGCATATGGACGGCAGGATTTGTGTCTTTTTCCAAAACGATTATCATTGATACTCCATTAATTTATGGTGTTATCTAACCTGGATAGGTAAGCACTCACTTTCTCTGGCTCACTGAGGCTCAAGAGAAATGATACCGCTTAAACCTATATTAATTTAGGGTCCTTAAAAATTTACTCTTATTATTTATATTGTTTGCATTTATTGAAGGGGTTTTATGTAAAATGTTTTTAAAAATAAATCTCAAGGGTATTTTTGATAAAAATATGTTAATTAGAATGTCACGAGTTTTTATAAAAACTTATTTTAATCTTAGTGGTATTTTAGTGGTGAAACCTAGCTTTTTAAAAGTTTATGGTATTTTTATGAAAACTATACTTTTGGGAACTTGATGGTATTTTATTAAAATTTTAATCTTTCATTTAAAAATATAGTTTTTCCTAATTTGTTTTCATTGAAAATATGGATTCATATTTTTATATAATTTTTCAAAGTTTAATTTGTTTAAGAAAATAAATCGTATTCTTTAAAATCGTATTTTTATTCTTTTCGAGACCGAATGCTCCGTGAGGAATTCTGTATCCCGTTCTACTATCCCAAGGACACCATCCATGAATGGGTTCTCCTAAAAGGGTTGTGGATACGTAATTGCAAAGGATCGATAAAAAAACATTTTGTAAAAGTAATGGCATTTTAATGTAAATTGTTTCAATTCGGATAAAACTTTGTAATCTAAAATATCATGTTATGAAACCATAGTGTATGTGATGGGGTAGATCATTACCCACATGAATTTCTATAGGTATAAATTCTAGATATTGATAAAAGGGTACTTTTAAAAAGTTCATAGTATTTGTTCATTATTTGTAATCTACATGTTATTTAACATAATAAATATCATATAAAAATTGTGAGACATGGATAGAGTTGTAAATTCGTATTTTCTTGATATCATGGCATGAAAATTTATGATGAACATGTCGAATTACAATGAATATATTTTTAAATTAAACTTGTTTAAAATACCGTATGTTTCACGTCGATATAAGAGGAGAAGTAAAAAGAGAGAGAAGTAGAGAGAGGAGTTAGCGTAGTTACAAGTGATGCGGAGTGGCAATATGGAAAAGTAGAAGAGAGTATACAAGAGGGGGGAAAGAGGGGATGAGAGAACTTACAGTTGCGCGTTCGTACTCGTACGAACGAGAAGGAAAAATAGAGGCCTCGGTTTGTAGAACTGAGACCGTAAATGTGACTAAAGGGAGAGCTCGATCTACTGAAGTCACTTAAGCAAGTTGTGGAGCAATGGAGAGGGAGGAAAGACCTTGATGGAACGACGATGCGATATGAAAAAAACGTGCTCGACTCCTTGAGAGAACTTGAGTGCTTGAGAATTTGAGAGAGAAGATAGATTTGAGAGAGTTGTATGTCTAGGGAAAGAGTTAGGACTGGTCTAGGTATTTATAGGTAAAAATAAGGAGTATGGTGAATTAAAATGAGACATTAAAATGATATAAAAGGGTGTTAATAGGGTATATGGAAGGTTGAAAGTTCTCTGTTGAATTTCAGGAAAATCAAATAGGAAAAAGGAGTAAAGGGAAGTCAAAAGGACGCATGGGCGAAGCACGGGGAAAGTTGGCCATGATAAAACTATCAGAATCGTCCATATGGGGAAAACTGGTGGCCCAAAAATGGAGTTTGCTCTCGTGGTTCGTGCAGTGCATTCATCTGGGTATTTATATATCATTTTTATTATTTGATTTATTTGCAACTCATCGTTTCTCCATGTAATGCATGTGCAACTCTTAGGCTTCCGAAAAATTAAAAGAAAAAATATTAAAAATAATTGGGACTGATGGGATTTGAAGTTGCAGGCTAAAGAACAGCAGTGAAGAGACTTAACCAATGAGGTACAAGTTATTTCTTATACATAAGTTATCACTAATAATTTATAACTCGAAACTAGAACAGAAATACACTCTTTTATTATCATTAGATCAATAAAAGTGAATAAGACTTTTACGGTCATTACAAATCGTTCTGTTCATCCTTTCAAGGATGTCATTTTGATGTGGCGTCCTCGGTATCGTTTGCAGCCAACGAATATCCTTCTGTGAGCAAAACGTCTCGAACTCTTGTGTGCAGTATTCCCTCCATTATCGAACTTAAGGCATTTAAACCTCTGCCCCGTTTGGTTCTCCGCCTGCGTAATCAAGTGTTTGAAGATACCAAACATATCGGATTTCTTCTTCATCACATACATCTATGTCTTCCAGCTTGCATCGTCGATGAACGTCACGAAGTACCGATTACCTCTATAAGACTCCACCGAGGCTAGACCCCATACATCCGTATGCACCATCTCCAGCTTCTTGGTCTTCTTTGCTACGCCTCCAATATGAAATTTTACCGCGTTTTTGTCATGCCCCGCTTCCCAAAATATATAAACTACGGCAAGTGACAGAGCCAACCATGCTACCTGTGGTTAGGAATTATCCCTCCACAGTAACATTACGACTGCCTATCAGATATCAAGAATAGAAAAAATATATAATCTAGCTAGTACATGTCCATCTGCCACAGTAAATCAAATCAAGAAAATGCAAATAGCGGAAACGAATCAAATCCAATAAACAGTATCTGAATCATGTCCCAGTATGGGCTCACATTAAAAGAAATAAAACTACGAAAGTAAACAAACTAAACATCTCTAATAATACATGTTCAATTCCTCGTTGCTCGGTTTGATTGCTAAAATACTCTCGATCTGCCTGCGATAAAGGTAGAGAAACTGGGCCATACAAAATCCAGACGTCAGTGCGACATAATAACAGTAATAGTAATAATGATCAGGACACAATATAATTAAACATGAATATAAATAAATAACACAAATATGAAACAGTGAGGTATGTGTATATATGGGTGTGTGATGTGTATTCTAGAACTGTGGTTCTAGTTATCTATTCTAAAAGTCTTTGAAATCAATTTAATGGAATCGTCGATATAACTCAATAGTATGACGTGCGTGCCCGGGACCACGGTCAAGACTCTCAGGCTGAATCCGAGACGTGCCGCTAAGCAGTAAAACAGGTAACATGTACAGACGAATGATGTCAACAGCATCATTCCGGGGCTGGCCTAACCCGTAAAGACTGATCAGTATAAACATTAAACTGTTGAGTTACAAGTCAGGATTCATTATTGATTTCTCCTTACTCCCCAGGTTTTGTGTTCAAGTCAGGTATTACTGATATAAATCTAATGCCAATACAAGATCGAGCAGATACAGGTTTTGTCTATGCAGACAACAAGTTACGTCCGTCAGGACATCACGTCAGGATTATTGGCACTGGTAATAGGATCCAAGTAACGAGTCAGGTAGTGTGTCGTGAACATGTCATGTGATGCATATTAATCAAATAAATACCCCATGTGAAACTGTAATCAATATCGGAACATGGTAAACAAAACTGATACCAGGATGTATATGTATCTATCTGTAATAACCATTATACGTCCATGACATGTATGATGTAAACTAGATAATATGTTGTACTGATGTAGTAGTATAATGATATCATGATGTTTCGGCATGCAACTAGATATGCTATTATCAGTACGAATGTGAACGGATATTGTAAAACTGTAAATCTGCAATATTTGCTGAATAATAATACACATGCACTATTTTTATTCATATAGATATCGATATAGTAACATAGCATGCTGCAAATTAAAACTTGCCTGATCGGATCTCACGTCGAGATACGGATGCTAAGTCCGACGTCGGAATAACGTCACGATGATAAACTTGCATGCACAGGATTAGACCTGGCTGATCAGTGACGTGACGTGGTGACTAGGATGGACGACGACGGTGATTGGGTCATCTGGATCGTCGGCGACACATGCAACTCCGGCAAGACGGACGGAAAATCAAGAAACGGTAAAGAAAAGAACACGAAAAGTTGAAGAATGGTGGGTGTTGTTGTGTCGGGCTCTGGTGGCGAGAACAGAGGTGGGATGACGACGACGATGCGCTACCATTGGCGGTGAGGGAGCTGCATCGGCTGTGGGTTTCTTGGGTTGCTATTGGGTAGTCGGGGGGTTGGTCAGCCGAGGGTTTCCGATTTCTAAAACTTGGTTTTTGGTATTTGAATTTGGAATTTGTCGTTGGACGTTTGTATGTCGATAGCGAGGGTTATTTGGTTGTTTTTGTATGCGTAGGCTATAGGTTCTAATCTATAAGCAATTCACGTGTCGTATCAGTTTTCGAATATGATTTTGATACTATACGATGTGTTTTGAACTGTAGGTACCTTCATGTGGACTTTGGGACAATAAGGGAAAGCAAGACGTCATCGACTTCAGCAAGTGAGGATCGTGGGTGAGTAGATGTATATCTACAGGGGAAGTCGGGTGGATGGCGTATAGCACCTCCGCAACCGTAGAATAGGATATCTTTATATACTATATATATATATATATATATATATATATATATATATATATATATGTTAATGCGAGTTTTGGATACATAGCAATAGGGTTCTAGGAGACCATAGGATTAGACTAAGCATACTTGTAGGAAGGTTTATCCTTAGTCTATTTTCCTTAGTTGTGAGCCATTATTTTTACATCGTCGCACACACTCACACGCACACACTTGGTTTGATATGTGTATATATGTATATATGTATATATATGGATGTGTTGAGATATATATATATAGTATACATATACGTGTAAGATGAGGATATGATATGTGATATGTTTTATAGATATGAGTCGATACGATCGAATAGGATGTCAAGAGATTTCGATATGTGATCTGAGATGAGACATCATTTATGATGCGATATATTAGCGGATCGTTGGGCGTTGTTTATATAACATGCGATAACATGTGACTTGATAAATAATAGATTATACGAGACCTTAAATCCGTACCCCTGATTATGATACTGTACGACGATTGATACCGTATGAGATATTTATATATGATATTTAATTCGTACCCTCGATTTTGAGGATGACGTACGACGGACTATACCGCACGAGATATTTATATATGATGATTGATCCACACTCTTGACTCGAGGATGCCATACGATGTATATTACCGTACGTGATGCTATAAGGCTGGATCATCGACTACTAGATATATTGTCTCGTTTCTTAGTTTAGCTTTTAGCTGCTTAGATAGATGTTAGCTTAGGCTCGAGTCATACCTATTTCCAAAACTAATGAATAGTATGTATTTCAAAAGACAATCTTAGGGACGCTATGGATTTTCAAAATGATATCTCTTTTTTCAAAACACCGTAACTCCTACTTTTCCAAAACAACGATTCGCGCTATTTCCAATACTATAACGGTATGGCTCGTATATAGATTTATATACCTTATTGTTGCTTTTATTATTTGCTTTCTGTTATGATCTCGTCTGCTAGGACACATGCACCATTACCGATGATGCGTATGTTGCACGTACACTTGCTTGCCGGTACACACACATCAGCATCGGTAATTGCCATGTCACGTACACTTTAGTAACCATTACTTCATGCGTATACCCTGATAAATTGTAGCTAAGCAATGTTGTTTTGCATTTATGATATCATATGCTAGTTTAGACTTTGTATTTCCTACTTAGATGCCATATGCATTCACTTACATACATTTCGGTTATGTACTGCAGTTGGGCTCTATGCCGATATTCATTGTTCATTATTAGCTTATGATTATGAGATTCCGATTTTCATGAGATTTCTAGATTTAGGAAACCGCATGTGAAACTAAAAACTTATGCTCCTTTTAAAAGAAAAACGCGGTTTTCCCTTGATATGATGTGTGGCGTCCACCATGAGATTTCTTGGTTCTGGAGCATATATGATATATGATTACCCGCCATGAGGAGCGAGGGCGACACTGTCTACGGGTACATGGTGGACCCGGTGCAGTATCCCGAGGCAAGATTGACGTATAGAGAGAGAGAGATGTTGAGCCCGGCAGTGGAGCACTACCGACCGGTGATAGTTTGGGCCGATCTAGACTGACAGAGCCTGAGATTTAGATGATATGGGCCGATCCGGACAGACGGAGCCCGAGATATATGAGGATTATGTGTCGTTGATGGACACGATTTTCATGATGTTTTCGAGTGTCGATACTGGGCACTCAGGCTTTATCATGATTTTGTGTGTCGTTGCTAGGCACACATTGGATGATGCATTCATACATGATACACATTATATGTTACTACCTTATGATATGGACATGAGTACTTGTTATCACACTTATACTTATATTGTTGCCCTTGTTATTACTTGATGTCTATATATATTATTATTGTACTGTATGACCTAGGAGATAGTCATACATTCGGTTTCTACTCAGTAATATCTTCTACTCACGAGTTGGCAACTCACCCCCGTTGTGCCACAGTTTTCTTGCAGGTTGATCGCACAGGTTCCGTTGCGGCATGCTGGTACACCACTTCCTTCAGGGTGATTTCTTTGATAGGTGGGACGCATTGCATCATGACCACCATTATACATTTATATATTTCATTTTAGTTGTATCTAGTTAAAAGCCTCATCAACCAGATTATGTATATTTGTAGATTTAGAAAACGTTGTTGTATATTCTTTTGGCTTAGAGTCACGCTCATGTATTATTCTTATTTCTGGTTCTTGTTGATGCTTTGTTTTCTTTACTTTATTCGTGATTTTGATCCTCGCCTTTGGCATTGTATATTTATATCATTGCGTGGTTGTTTCCGCCAATTGGAGAAGAGTTAGCTCCCGCTTAGGGATGCTTTTTATTATTATTACTTGTATTAATTTTCGGGTTAAAATATACAAAGGAGGTACTGCCGAAATTTTCAATGACGAAACATGTTTTCGAGACAGCTACAAAACATTGTGTTTTCATATACTATTACTTATCTTTTTAAAGAAAGAACTTGTTTTCATTATACCGTCATTTCAAAACTTCACCTCCACTATTTTCCTTAAAAGGTTTAGATTTCTGGGTTTTTGGCTTACTTGAATTAGGTGGGGTCCTATAGACTTCACATGATTCAAGTGTCAGTCATGTGCCTTTTCCGGGTCATGACAAAGTTGATATCAGAGCGTTAGGTTTAATCTTGGTTCGAGTCTAAGTTTGACTATGCGGAGTCTAGGGCGTATTTATATTTCGGAACCTAGGCTTGACCTTATGGAACTTAGACTTGGCCGAGGGGGTATTAGACCCGAACTTTCTTCGTGTAGGTAGACCTTGGTTGATGAAGTAGGTGACTTAAGTAGAGTGGCGTGCCGTGTGTATGTTCCGCGACATACTTACGATACCTACTTCACTTAAGTAGCCTTAAAATGTACATTTCTTATGCATTGTATTTCTATTCGTTCCTATGATCTATCATCACCGATATCGGATCGTGGTTTCCGTTACCATGGCTACATGAGCAGAGAGAGCTGCGGCTAGAGATACGGTCAGAGCAAGCTCATCAGGAACGATGACTAACCATGATGTATTCCGGTGACACGAACGCGTTGATATATTGTTCGACTAGGATTTCTCGTTGACGCGGACGTTCGAGATCTGCACCAGATGATCGGGCCATTACTAAGGGCCAGCCAGATTGTAAAGACTATTGACGTATTGTCTACTCCAGATGATTGAGGCGTTGTCTATCGCGCGGACAGATGAGCCATCTGTTGCTGAGTTTGATAAGATATTGCCCCATATTTCAGAAGCTAATGCAGCATGAGTTATACACGGAGATGTGATAGAAGATCGCTAGTCACCCTTGGATAAGTGACTAGAATATTTTGCTCGTTTGAATGCTCCGATGCGAGATCATTAGATTGACTAGCTTCAGCTAGAAGAGGATCTCACCCAGATGCGTTGTGAGTTGATCGAGAACGGACCAATGAAGCGTATTCCTCCGATGACTTGGACTGGTTCCCGAGGACGTAATTGGCCAGATGCCTTCTACAGGATATTAGAGATATCGAGTTCGTAGCTTCGAAAAAGACTCTGGATATGACTATAGCCACTTGGAGCGCACTCCACACAGCTACGAAGAGATGATTCCGAATTGGTCCATACTGAAGGGCAGCAGAGTAAGAGATTCGTACGAGATCTTGACGAGAAAACTTGAACCAGGATCGATTTTATCATGCACACTCAGTGGGCCAGAGATCGCCATCTTTGACGTGATACGTTACGTGTGACCGTGATATTGGTCAGGAGATCTTCAGAGAAGCGCCAGCACGGGATTGCTTCCGTCATTACTCCGTATCGGGCTTTCAAGCCAAGGAGTCGTGTAACTGGTAATCCACAAGGAGAAACAAGGATTTAATAGCGGAGGACGCCAGACCGTGGGCGGAGGACGCCAGACCGTGGCAGAAGACAAGTATATATTCTTGCTCTGCCAGCCATGGATGCACCGGCACCTTTTGATAGTGAAGGAGGGGCACCTCGATGGCATTTATTGTGGATTTCATCTCGGTGATATATATGTATCACGTTTTCATCGTTTTGATTTCGGTATTTTGACGGTTTGTGTTATGATTGATATTTCCTATGTACACCACAGTTACACTTGATTCGCATTTTTTTATATATCAGTTGTACTGGTTTCGTTTTGTGCATACCCATTTGCACTCGATTTTGATTCGTATACTTCAATATATTTGTTTTGATTTCGTGCATACAGTATGCACATGATTTTTACTTATGCATTCGGTGTAGTTTACACCCACTTTCAGTACTAGATATATATTTTGTGCATGCGGTTGCATATGTTTATGAGTTTATATATCACGGTATACTTGATTTTGATTGGTGTATGTCGTATATCGTTGATTTCAATTCTTATACTCGATATTCGTTTTCGTGCACCTTGTGCACTTGATTGATATTCTTGCGTATACTTGGCACGCTTGATGTGATTTTGTGCACACCTGATGCACTTAATCGAGATTCTTTGTGCATATCAGATGCACCTGGTATTGTTGTCGTGCACACCCGTTACACTCGACAGATGTTTTCGTGCACACCCGTTGCACTTATTTTTGTTTCTGTACACATTCGTGGCACTTGTATTTGATTTCGATTTCCGTGCGCACCAGACGCACGTGGTATTCCTATGTTTGCTATTTGAGATTGATTTCCTTTTTAGCATCATGTTTTCATGACTTATATACTATATGGTTTAGTAACCGACCAGGACTGGTCGGAGGACAGTACCGGAGTATTTTTGCATGTATCGATACTTACCAAAAAGATTTTCAAAAGAGCTATGGTCTCCATATTTTCCTCCGTGTCCATGATGACACGAAATTTTATAAAGAAAACCCTTCTAAATTATTTCAAATGCGGGACGTATATGTTGAACAAAAAATATATATATGTATAGCTATTTTCCTTATAATGAACGTCCTCTACTTGTGCCGTGATTTGCGCATCGTACGGCGATTTGAAAAAGGTTTTGCATGCATTTCTATTCGGATGTTTGACGATTTCACAACGATGCGTACTGCATATATGTTATAGCCCTATCTATACCATGTTTGATTTTCGTAATGGATTTTGACATTGTATTTTCGTGATAACTCCGATGATTGCATGGCACTTGACGGGATTTTGAATTTGAGTTTTGCCCTCGTTTTCATGCACATTCATTGCGTTATGATATGTTTTATGTGTTCATAATACTTAGAGCCCCATTGATTTGATTATTGACTGAATGTTTTAAGTATTTGGGAGGTTTAAATTTAAATTCGGGGACCGAATTTATTTAAGAAGGAAGATTGTAACATTTCAGGAAAATAAAATATTATTTTCGGAATTTAAATAATTAAAATAATAAATTTTAAGAATATTAGAAAAATATGGAAATTGGTTTTAATGAAATGGTATAATTATATACCAATAGTTTGGAAAATATTTAGAAAGTGTTTAATTAATTTGGATATTTTACAAATATTTATACAATTATTTGTATATGAGTTTATTACTAAACTCGATTAATACTTCACTAATTATGCACTAATCTTGACATGCAACATAACATGTTGCAAACACTTGTTACATATGTTTGAACCATGCTTCATTTCATTATTTGGTTTTATTTGTGCTCTTGTTTTTAAATAAAGAAAAGATAAATGAAAAAAAAAGATATGGGGACATGGAGGTATGAGCTTAGAGAGAGAGAGAGAGGTAGAAACTTCTACACACACACCATGGCATTTAACTCCTTCTTTCCTCCATCATTCTCTTCTTCATCTCCTTCATTCTTCTATTCATCTTCCTCCATCACCTCCTCTATACCCCACAAAACATCACCAAAATTCAAACAAAACCCTATAATCCTTTCACAAAAAATGTGCACAAGCTCCTCACAAAGACCATGGTAAGAACAAGTCAAGACTTCGAGCATTTTGGACAACTCAAGAATTTTCTTGATTGCCAAATGTGGTACAATCCTTACCCTTCTAATTAAGTTTTGGTGTTTCTTATATCCTAGTGTAGTTTTAAGCAAAACAAAGGAGGTTTAGTGATCTTGGAAATTTTCAAGATGAGCTTAAGGGTGATTATGAGTTGTGATGGTGTGTTTGAGGATTAGATAGTCTTCAACTCTTCTAGTGCATGAATCCTGGACCAACTGAGCATTGAAACCCCAAGACTTGAGTTAGAATTTTTTGATGTCGGTTTTGTGAAGTTTTGAGGATTATTGGAATCTGGAGCAACTTGGGATAATTGTAAGAAAAACAAACAACTAATGTAACCTAGTTAGACCACCATATGACCACCACAGAAGAATGAGACACCAACTCCATGTTGGGGCCAGCGACGCCGGGTCCTTCTTCATATCTCGCCGGCCAGTTGTTGAGCAAGGGTGTTAAGGTTTGGCTTGTAGCTCACTTATCTTATAACCTAGCCCCTGTATTGTTAGTTTAGTCCCAATATACCTGAGCAAAAATCTGGGAGCATTTTGAGTTGGTTTTGACAAGGTTTTTCGATTTCTAAAACTTGGTTTTTGGTATTTGAATTTGGAATTTTTCGTTTGACATTTGTACGTCAACAATGAGGGTTATTTTGTTGTTTTTGCATGTGTAAGCTATAAGTTCTAACTTATGAGCACTTCGCGTGTCGTGTCGGTTTTCGAATATGATTTTGATGCGTTATGATGTGTTTTGAACTGTAGGTACCTTCACGTGGACTTCGGGACGACAAGGGAAAGCAAGGCGTCATCGACTTCGGCAAGCGAGAATCGTAGGTGAGTAGATATATATCTACGGGGGAAGTCGGGCGGATTGCATATAGCACCCCCGCAACCGTAGAATAGGATATCTTTATATATGTGTGTGTGTGTGTGTGTGTGTGTGTGTGTGTGTTAATGCGAGTTTTGGATACATAGCAATAGGGTTCTAGGATACCGTAGGATTAGACTAAGCGTACTTGTAGGAAGGTTTATCCTTAGTCAATTTTCTTTAGTTGTGAGGCATTAGTTTTACATCGTCGCACACACTCACACGCACACACTTGGTTTGATATGTGTGTATACGTATATATGTATGTGTGTGTGTGTGTGTGTGTGAATGTGTTGATATATATATATATAGTATACATATACGTGTAAGATGAGGATATGATATGTGATATGTTTTACGGATATGATTCGATATGATCGAACAGGATGTCAAGAGATTTCGATATGTGATCAGAGATGAGATATCGTTTATGATGTGATATATTAGCGGATCGTTGGGCGTTGTTTACATAACATGCGATAACATGTGGCTTGATAAATAATAGATTGTACGAGACCTTAGATCCGTACCCCTGATTATGATATTGTATGACGATTGATACCGTACGAGATATTTATATATGATATTTGACCCGCACCCTCGATTTTAAGGATTCCGTACGACGGACTATACCGTACGAGATATTTATATATGATGATTGATCCGCAATCTTGACTCGAGGGTGTCGTACGATATATATTACCGTACGTGATGCTACGAGGCTGGATCGCCGACTACTAGATATATCGACTCGTTTCTTAGTTTAGTCTTTAGTTGCTTAGATATATGTTAGCTTAGGCTTGAGTCATACCTATTTCCAAAACTAACGAATAGTATGTATTCAAAAGACAATCTGAGGGACACTACGGATTTTCAAAATGATATCTCTTTTTTCAAAACACCGTAACTCTTACTTTTCCAAAACAACGATTCGCGCTATTTCCAATACTATAACGGTATGGCTCGTATATAGATTTATATACCTTATTGTTGCTTTTACTGTTTACTTTCTGTTATGATTGTTCCCCGCCGAAAGACGCGCGAAGACGCGGCGAACGTCTTGCCTGAATTTCGGAGCAGATACTAATTGGTGCTATCCGTCCACCTCTCCGAAGATGCCAAGTTGATTTATAACACCGTATATCGAAAGTTTAAACGGATGCGGCCGATATAGCAGACTTCGTCAGATTCCCCCTCATTTGAGGGGGGTTTTATTGTGGGGACGCTCTTCCCTGCAGGCGTAAGTCCTTGCAGTTAATTACGCTACCGCATCGCGGTAACAACTTTCTCCTTCTCCAGATGGTCACTTCGTGTCGTGTGTGTTTGTTTTGTTTTTGGTTGCCCGTGGATTGTATATGGAGACTAATTTATGTTGTCGCCCGTAGGGTGTGGATTAGTCCAAATCCGTATTTTCTTAGATTTGGGTTTTGGTTTGGGTTTAAGGATACGTTAGCCTCATTTGAGACTAAGATCAACTTAAACGTTTGTTAAGGATACGTTAGTCTAATTTTAGACTAAGATCAACTTAACAATTTGTTAAGAATACGTTAGTCTAATTTTAGACTAAGATCAACTTAATAGGATCATTTAGATCCAACAAAAGAACATTTGGACTCAATTGTTTAGTTTAGGGATATTGCGGTCGATTACCAGTTTAAGGACATGGTGGTCCAAGGTTTAGGACATCATAGTCCGTGGGTTTAAAGGGACCCCACAGTCCAAGGTTAAGGACATCATAGTCCATGGGCTTAAGGACCCCACAGTCCAGGTTAAGGACATCATAGTCCGTGGGTTTAAAAGGACCCCACAGTCTGAGGTTAAGGACATCATAGTCCGTGGGTTTAAAGGGACCCCACGGTCCGGTTTAAAGACGTTATAGTCTATGAAATGTATGGTTGTCGGGACCCGTCACCTCTCTGAAGACGTTGAAGGATTACAACGACAAATATCAGAGGAGTAAAGAGATGTACCCTCGAACCGGTGTGAGTTGGTTGAAAGATCTGTAGTCCAATTTGGGACTAAGATCTGTTAAATATTTATGAGCAGACGGGCTCAATTAAATATAAGTTGAGGACTTATGACCAATATTGAGCTAAGTCCAATAAATGTTTTGTTTATTCTGACTATTGAGTCTTTATTTGGGCTTGGCCCTTTTAATAATGCTGAGCATTAGATCTTGATACTTTTTTTTGTCTTGTATTGAATGCATAGCATTCACCAGAACAATTTATGTTCTGCCAGTGCAACACGTGGCGCACCAGGCACTTTGTGCCAGTCAAAAAGCGCGGTGCGCTTCTGCCACGTGGCGCATATGTAAGGGACACGTGTCGCGCTTGGCGCTAAGCGCCAGATGATGGGCGCATTGCGCCAGTTTATGAGCGCTAAGCGCTAGTCCATGAGCGCATTGCGCTATTAATTTAGTGGCGCACACGTGAGTGACACGTGGCGCGCTTGGCGCTGAGTGCCAGCCCATGAGCGCGGTGCGCTATTTCAGAAGCACAAAGTGCAAATTGCGTACGTGATTGACACATGGCGCATTTTGGCGCAGAGCGCCGGTCCAGAGAGCGCAGAAGCGCAGTTCAAGAGTGTAAGGCGCATTTCAATAGCGCAAAGCACATTTGATCAATTTTTATGATCTGTGAACAAATTTATGTTCTTTTAAAAAAGATTTTGTCTCAAGATTCAAGAACAAAAGTTCTTATTTTTGAAAGGCTTTGCCTTTATAGATCAATGATCTGTGAGTGAAGTAAGTACTTCTTTGTTTTTGTTTTTTTTTATGATGAGATCTTTTGATCTTTTTATAAAAGATCTTGGTCTTTGTAGATCTATGATCTTTTAAAAAGATAATTCTTCTTTTTATGAGATGATTTCATTTCTGTGTTCATCGTTCATGATCTTTAACTTGAAGAAATAATCTTCTTTTGCTAAGAGCTTGCTCTTCTTTCTTTTAATTTCTCAAAGTTTATAGGGGGGTTTCTCTATATCAAACTTGAAGTCTTGGGGCCTTTATATAGGGCAAGTTGATTTGTTAAATCGGTTAAAGAGATCTTTCTCTGATTGATTTGGGGATGTTTCCCACCGTTGGATCTTTGATCTTAGGGCTTCTATTTTACAGAAGGCAATTTTCTTGTTTTTAACAAGATTGAGAAATCTTTCCATAACAGAATTTTAATTCTGATTAATTAATGATTTATCATTATTATTAGATCTTTTGATCTAACGGTGGGGAATTTTATAATTCCAGCGTTGGCGCACCCGTGCTTTGCACGTGGTGCGCTGCTCAGAGCGCAGCGCACCTTGTGCTAGCGCACCTGTGTTTGCCACGTGGTGTGCTGCTCAGGGCGCAGCGTGCCCTGCGTTAGCGCACCTGTGTTTGACACGTGGCACGCAGCGCGCCTAGCGCTGGATCTGAAGCGTTGCTTCAATTTTTGAATCTTGAATTTCAAAACAGAGTTTTGCTCTGATTGGGAGAAACGAATGCCCCTCCCCCTACCGTTGCGCTCACGTGGCCCATATGTGAGTGCAACAGTGGCGACATCTGCGCCCTTGGATCAACTCAGAAGTTGAAGTGGCGTTTCAATGCCTATAAATAGGACATTTGGTCTTTTAGATGATGTCCATCTTCTTCTTTGAGAATTTTTATCTCTTCTTCAGAGCATTGCTCTCTTGTTTAAGAACTTTTCAAGAGTAAAAACTCTGTCAGAACTTAGGTAAAGCTTAAAACTTTTAATAAATTAGGGTTTTACCCATTAACAGAACCATGCTCTTCATAGATTTTTGATCTAAAGAAAACCCTTTTAGGGTTTCATTAACAGAGCTTTGCTCTCCTGAACCCATAGATCTAAAGAAATCTTTTCTTGGGGTTTCTTAGCCCATGAACAGAGCTTTGCTCTTTTGAATCATGTTGATTTGTTAATCTTTGATGAAGAACTCTTAAGAGTTTTATCCATGGATCTCAAATTCATTAAAAGCTTTGCTTTTAGGGTTCCTGATGGGTTACCTCATCTTCCTCGCAGAGTATGGCTCTTAGCATTCTCGGGGAATTTCTTTAAATTCTTCTCATAATTAACTTTGACAGGTATCACTCCTGTCTGCAGAGCATTGCTCTCGAGGAGTTTAACTCCTAGACCCGAGGGGTCGCTCATTAAATGAGATTCCTTTTTTTTAGGATTTCTCGCAAATTCAAATTTGTTAGGTGTCATAATTAGAATTTGTTTTCTCCATAGGGATAGGGGTTATCAAGATTCGTTTAAATCCCTGCGCCTGTTTCTTCCTCATTACTAATCTTTTAATGATGTTTCTTTTCAGGCACTATGGTTGTTCATTTATATAGTCTGAACGAGTTTATCTCTTACGAGGATATTCGCGTACAGGGCCATTGCCAGAACCAAGAGTTTACAGATGCCCAATGTGCGGAGATTATGGATCGTCTGTATGCACACGTCGGTCGACTGCTTCCTCGCCGTTCCGCTCTCTTGAAAATCGTAGTGGGGGAATTTGGAGAGCACTTCCTGGGTTTCACGAAGCCATGCCGCTTACTGTGCTGGATGATGCCGAAGACAAGGTGCATTCAGTGTACCTGTCGGGGCTGATCTCGAAGAAACGGCGAGATAACCTCATTGATATTCTGCATCAAACTTTCCAACAGACGACGATTATCGCTTCTTATCAAAGGGAGGAGGACATTGGCGAGGATCTCGACACTCGTGAGCGCGAGAGGATGCACACGAGAATGGTCAGAAAGGCCAGAAAGATTCTAGACGGCCTTACTTTCGAATTCCTCAATCCATGCCCTGGATCTGAGGTTTTACCATTGTAATCATTTTGATAATGTTTTCGTTTACTGCTTTCATGATTGTAAGAACTTTTCGAAGTATGAATGGAAAATTCCTTATTTCGGCGTGTTTTATTTTATGTACTAAATCTTTTGCACATGCATGAATGGGTGTGTTTCGAATGCTTAACCAAATGCGAATCAAATGTTCTCCTTGTCGCTTTCTTCTCTTTTCTTTATTGTCGGCATATCACTTTAGTAAGCGTAGCCTGTAGATGATAGAGTGAGCATCTTGTTTTGGCTTCTTCGAGGGGTAGTGACGGCTTAGGAAGCAGGTTCAGATAACAGCCTAAGACTTTTCAACTTCATGAGCCGTGAGGGTCTCATAAAGGCTTTTCTCCCTACGAGTCGAGAGGATCTTGTAGGTGTATTTTCTCTTTAGGAATCGTGAGGATTCCTAAGTGTGTTTTTCTCTTATAAGTTGTAAGGATCTTATAAGAGAATTTTCCCTCTTACAAGTCGAGAGGACTCGTAAGTGGTTGTTTCCCTTCTTGTCGAGATTCGACTTTGGAGAGTGTGGCCCGTGAATAGTATGCAAGAGTCCATTTTGGACCGACTTGCAGGGCCCCAGTGCTTAGGAAACAGGTTTTTTAATCCCTGGCTGCCTAAGGCTTTTCCTTATGAGTCGAGACGATTCGAGAAGTTCTCGCAAAGACACTAATTTCCTCACGAGTCAAGACGAATCGAGCAGTTCTCGCAAGAATATCCTAACGTCACAGTTAACCTCTGCTCTTTACGACAGAGGTCCGTTAGGGTTTGTGGTACTAGGGTTTTGTCCATCGTACCGTCGCGTTGGCTGATGTATTCCTCGATAGGCAATCTTGCTGTTCGAGTGGCCTCGCGACTGTCGTGTCTCTGATCCCTTCGGGGGGTGGACAAGACATCTTCAAGCAATCCTCCTCGGCAGTTTGACCGTCGGAAGAGTAAGCGTTAGGAATTTTGCCATGTCGCTTTTTACTTGAGATTAGGCTCATTTTGGAGAGCCCCGATGAGTCATAACCACTCCGCGCTGGGGTGGGATGATCTCCGATAGTCTTTCAGGTTTTATATGAGTTGCCGTCAAGACCCTGAAGCTAGGAATTTGGCCTTCGCTTCGTTTGCTGGTATTGTGTCTGCTGTATCGAGATGAATGTCACGGTTGTCTCTAGTTTGCTGATGAACCGTCGAGGTTTGGAACTAGGGATTTTGCTATGGCTCCGTTGTTTGATTGTCGCGTCCGAATCCTGCTGGAGGAAGAACGCTGTAGTGACATCTCTTCTGCTGTATCGAGACGAACATCGAGGTGGTGACCACTCCGCGCTGGTGTGGGATGATCTCCGATGGTCTTTCAGGTTTTATATGAGTTGCCGTCAAGACCCTGAAGCTAGGAATTTGGCCTTCGCTTCGTTTGCTTTGGCGTGTCCGAATCCTGTTAGAGGAAGGACGCTGTAGTGACATCTCGTCTGCTGTATCGAGACGAACGTCGAGGTGGTGACCACTCCGCGCTGGTGTGGGATGATCTCCGATGGTCTTTCAGGTTTTATATGAGTTGCCGTCAAGACCCTGAAGCTAGGAATTTGGCCTTTGCTTCGTTTGCTGGCATTGCGTCTGCTGTATCGAGACGAATGTCGTGGTTGTCTCTAGGTTGTTGGTGAACCGTCGAGGCTTGGAACTAGGGTGGCTCCGTTTGGTGATGTTGCATCTGTTGTAACGAGACGAATGTCGAGGTGATCTCTAGGTTGTCTGTGAACTATCGAGATTTGGAACTAGGGACTAAGCCGTGGCTCCGTTTGGTGATGTTGCGTCTAAGTCCTGCTGGAATGAGGAGGAACGCTGTTATGGGTTCCAGGCTGTAGATATGGCCGTCGAGACTTGGAACTAGGGATTTTTCCGTGGCTTCGTTGTTTTGACCGTGGGGTCTTTCATTGACGTTGCATCTGCATCCTGCTGGACTACGAAGGAACGCCGTTGTTGACATTGCGTCTGCTGTAATGAGACGAATGCTGAGGTGGAGCTGGGATTTTGCTGTTATTCTGCTTTGTTTCAACCGTGAGGTCTTTCATTGACGTTGCATCTGCATCCTGCTGGACTGCGAAGGAACGCCGTTGTTGACATTACGTCTGCTGTAACGAGACGAATGCTGAGATGGAGCTGGGATTTTGCCATCACTCTGCTTTGTTTCGATCGTGAGGTCTTTCATTGACGTTGCATCTGCATCCTGCTGGACTGCGAAGGAACGCCGTTGTTGACATTGCGTCTGGTGTAACGAGACGAATGATGAGCTAGAGCTGGGACTTTGCCGTCACTCCGCTTTGTTTCGACCGTGAGTTCTTTCATTGACGTTGCATCTGCATCCTGCTGGACTGCGAAGGAACGCCGTTGTTGACATTGCGTTTGGTGTAACGAGACGAATGCTGAGGTGGAGCTGGGATTTTGCCGTCACTCCGCTTTGTTTCGACCGTGAGGTCTTTCATTGACGTCGCATCTGCATCCTGCTGGACTACAAAGGAACGTCGTTGTTGATATTGTATTTGCAATATTGCGACGAATGTCGAGATTGTCTCTAGGTTGTCTATGAACCGTCGAGATTCGGCTTCGCTTCGACGAAGCCTGGGGGGAAGGTATGGTTCCCTCCTTGTTTGTGCCCATGGATTATATACAGGGATCAATG
This sequence comes from Agapanthus africanus, assembly GCA_030015575.1. NCBI lineage: Eukaryota > Viridiplantae > Streptophyta > Magnoliopsida > Asparagales > Amaryllidaceae > Agapanthus > Agapanthus africanus. The sequence continues at coordinate 636,869,529 of CM057343.1, forward strand.
TGACCTCACCTGCAGGGCAATAAATTTCATTTTATTTGTTTCCTTTATTTCTTTCCGCGATGCTCTATCATTTTAGCTTTATATCACGAAGGTCGCGATTGCCCAATCATTTCGGTTATTTTTCGCGGCGCCCAATCATTTCGGCTATTTATTTTATTTTTACTCGCTGCTTTTTATTGCGAGTTGCCCAATCATTTCGGCTATTTTGCATGCATACATTTTTACTTGCTGATTTTGTTGCGAGTTGCCCCATCATTTCGGCTATTTCGTATGCATGTGTGGCTTGCTAGCTTCTCGCTGCAAGCCTGGAATCAGACACCGATTTCGGCATCAGCACCGCTACAACTGGAATATTGCCAGGAGCGAATCATCATCTGCCTCTGTCGATATTGAACAAAGGTGGCTTAGCAAACAGGGTTAAGATCCTGTCGACTAAGGCTTTTGACTTCATGAGCCGTAAGGGTCTCATAAAGGTATTTCTCCCTGCGAGTCGTGAGGATCTCGTAGGTGCGTTTTCTCCTTAAGAATCGTGAGCATTCCTAAGTGCATGGTCTCTTATAAGTCGTAAGGATCTTACAAGAGTGTTTTCTCCTTATAAGTCGAAAGGACTTACAAGGGTTGTTTACCGTGTAGACATATCCCTAGTCACGGATGGGACTTTGTTAGGGAAATGTTTATTCGCGCCCGTGGATTGTATACAAGGGTCAGCGTTGAGCCACTTGTAGGGCAGCATTGGAGCTTGTGATGGCTGCTTAAGAACACGTTCGAACCCCTGTAGCTTAAGGCTTTTGAATTCTATGAGCCGTGAGGGTCTCATAGGAGGGTTCTCCTTACGAGTTGTGAGGATCTCGCAAGTGTAATTTCTCCTTAGGGATTGTGGGGATCCCTAAGTGTGTTGCTCCTTTGTGAGTCGTAAGGATCTCACGCAGGTGGTTTCTCCTCAAAAGGTCGAGAGGACCTTGCAAGTGTCTTTTAACGAGATTGCGCCCTTTTGGGTTTTCACAGAACTCGCCGGTAGCCCTGCTGTTTTTACTCACGGAGCCCTCTCGGGTTTTCATCCGTGCCCTTTCCGCTTGTGGACGTACCTTTTTTTTTGCTACCACGTCAACCTGAGGATGCCGCGGGTTGGTAGTAGTTTAACGATGTTTCGGTCATAAGTCAACGTACGATTACGCAGCTAGATTTTGCCGCAAATCTCCGCATGTTTTGTGTCGGAGGTGGATTCCCTGAAGAGAGGGCCGAGGGAGATTTCTTCGTCAGAGTCGCTTCCGAAAGTGATAGCTTGCGATCCCTTGGTGTCGGCTATGTGACAGTTGCCAGCTGCTCTTTTGCGCTCATCTGTCGTGCTTTTCTGTTCCCGATGAGCCTTGCGCTTCACTCGTTGAACGTGTCGTCGATGGGCAACATATCCCTGCCACCAGTTTTTAAAGGCTATGCACTACTCGGTAGGGTGTGCAATCCTCTGATGGTATAGGTAGAAGTTAGGATGTATATCCGTTTTATCAAGACGTATATTGCCAGGGGAATTTCCTTTGAAAGAGGGCAATTTCATTCCTATTGTCAGGGCCCTAGCGAATCGTTTCCTTACTTTAAGCTTGCTTTTGCTGGCGATAGGGATGCTTTGCTCCAGTTGGGGTGTCTCGACCTTTTCCTCCAGTCGTCGGCGTTTGGCTTTTTCGAATATAACCAATTCACGCTCTCGATTGGCTTTGCTTTTCTGACGGGCTTCGTTCAGTAGCAAGTCGATCATCTTGTCAGACGGTTCCAAGGGTTTTGGCTTCGATCCTGCCCCCAGCTCTTTTATGCTGTCTTCTATCGCTGAGTGCATTTCTTCATTAGTTAATGCCGAATGAGAGATCATGTGGCAACTTGCCACATAGTCCTCAGATTATTTTAACGAGTCATTCCTGTCGTTATTGTCGTTATCTCCGTTCTCAAGGATATTGTTGAGAAATTCTTGGAGTGTGACCGGGGTCCGCGCCTTCTGGTTATATTCTTCCAAAGCGTCAATCTGTTTTTGCAGGTCTGTGCGCTTGTTATCAAGCTTCACAGGCTTTTGGGTCTTCTTCTTCTTCTTCGAAGACTTTGACAGCTGGGTGCGAGCGCTTTGACTATTACCACCAATTTTTGTAGTTGGGCACGGTTTCAGCATTCCATCAATGACCTCGGGCTCTAGCGGACTTTTCCACCTGATGGCTGGGCATGTGTGAAGACCCTTCAGCATTCTTTTCGTCTTGGCTGACAGAGCGACCTCCCATGGAGTTTCTTTTATAAAAGAGCATGATGCCCTCGGCGTGTCTACCTTTTTAGGGGCGTGAGGTTGTGTCGGGCTCACCTTCCAGTTTTCGGATAATGCGAACTTGCCTTGTTGGTATTGGTCTTCAATCCAATTTTTGAAGACGAAGCAATTTTCGATTGGATGGCTTACTGCTTGGTGGTAAGGGCGGTAATTAGGATTGTTGACATCACCTGGCTGCAACGGACGTTTTGGATCCGGCAAATTTATGAGTCGGTTGCGCATTGCCAGCTCGAACAGTCTCCTCGTTTTATCCTGTGGAAACGAGTAAGGACGTCGAAGTCTTTCCTCAAGGGATGGGCGTGGACGCACGTTGTTTTGGCGAATAACCGGTTTTAAGTTGCTCGGCTGTTGTTGAGTAGTGGCAACGAAAGTTGCTTTTCCTTTCCCCTTTTCATTCCGAGGACCCGTCTTTGAAGGAGATGGTCTATGACCCATCTGGTCCATTTGGGCCAACTTGTCAATCAAGGCCTGGAACGTGGTCAGCTTGAAGAATATCATGAATTGGGAAATAGTTGCTTGAGGGTCAAGAGTACCCACGAACATGCCTACCGCAGGCGCCTCTTCGATGCGCTGCTCGCATTTCGACCATAAATTTCGCCATCGTATTGCATATTGGACCCATGTTTCTCCAGGCTTTACCCTGGTGTTGATCAATGCTGTTATTGGGGTGCGCTCACTAGCATTCGCGAAACGCTGGGTGAATAGTAGCTCCATCTCTGCAAAAGTTTTGACGGAATCGTTGGGAAGTTCAGAATACCACTCGAATGCCGCCTCCGACAAGCTGCCGACGAATTGGCGAAGTAGCAATTTATCATCGCCCCCGGTATTGCCGCAAAGAGCCCTGAACTGAGCGACATGTTGATGGGGATTGCCTGTCCCCTTGTACACATGGAATTTGGGGATCGTATATCCCGGCGGGTAACTTATTTGGTCATACCAGCCTGGATATTGTCGCCCAGTTTTAACGACTTGGCCAGCCGCTTCGTTCGCTCTGTGAGCTCGTATTTGTTGAGCTATATAGTCGTCCAGAGCGGCCTTGGAATGGTTTCCTCTTTGGCTGCTGAAAGAGCCGGAGGAGGGTTCGATGTCTCCCCTCTGTCATCTTCAATGATGATAGGAGGGTCTTCTGCTGGAGGTTCTGGTTGTAACATCATCCCGACCATGTCTTGGAAGAGAAGCGCCATTCGTTTTATATTAGCCGCTTGTTCTGCTGCTTCTCTGTTCTTCTTTTCGAGGACTCAGCGGAGGAAGTCAGCATCGGTTTCTTGTTCATGACGCTACTCTGATGACGCCTCCGAGCTTTCTTTTGGCCCAGTAAGTGTGGCCATTTGCGTTAGCATTTCCTGAAGCTTCTGTTGCTGCTCCTGGGCTTTTGTCACGGATCGGGTGAGCGATCAGTGACCCGTCGAAGCGCGGCTTCCTCTTTTCCGGAAGCCATGTAAACAGTATGCACCATTATGCCCCCAGACTTGGGGCGTTTGGGCTCAGCGTCTTTGTGGTCTGCCGTAGTCACAGGGGGTTTCTCTGGCCTCCTTCTCTTTTGAGCAGTTGACGTTGAGGGGGTCGTTGCAACAGGCACCCAGGTAGTTGTCGTCCTTTGTGGCTTGACAGGACGGTTCTCTTCCTGCTAGAACTTCACCTTTTTCTGTCGGCGAGAGCAATCTTGATCAATTACTGAGTCCTGAACCTGTCGCCGGACTTTGTAAACTTTGGAGGACAGCTGCTGAGGGGACCGCTCCTGCTTCGTTTTTGTAACATTCTCCACGGGTGGGGGAGATCTTTTTAGTACGGCGGTAGGAGAGTTCCTGCGCACCTTGTTCAGCAATTCAAAGCTGTTCCCGGTTGAAACAGCAGCATCGATCTCCACCGTTGGAGCTGGTGGAGTAAATCCAGACGGAGAGCTGCCCCCGGCCTTCCGTACTCGGCGCCAGTGATGAAGGTGAGCATGTCGCGCAGATGGCGTTGGTTCGGGTATGGGGATGGCTTTGTCATGCCCCCTGTTTTGAGGAGAGGTTGTTATTGGAGCTAGCCGGTCGAAGACTGACGTCCATTGAGAGGGGATAGTCAGTCTTGCGAAGGCCGACTTTCGAACAGGGAAAGCAGCTTTCGTGACTTCGCATGGAATAGGAGCTGAAACGGACAGTCTTGTGAAGACCGACCCTTTAGCAGGGGAAGCTGCCTTGCCTACTTTAGGAGCAGGAATGGCTATCCGCTTCGGGATGGCTGCTTCAAGTATCGCGGGCTTCTTTATGGGCCCGCTTGAGCTTTGGCCCAGTTTGCTGAAAACCGAGGTATTGGACTTGGGCGACCCGTTGAGAGGGGCCGCGGTAGTTGTAAGTCGATCAAAGACCGACTTCTTTGGAGCTTCTTGCGACGATATTGGGGTATTGAAGATCATCAGTGGGAGCATAGTCCCAAAGAATAGCCCAGTGGTGGCCTGAGTCACCTGTTCCACCGGCATAGCGAAGATGGAGGCCGCTTGGGGCCCGTAAGTCACTCCTCCGGACGGGACGGAGCGAGAGTTGCAGTTGCAGTTAGTGCAGTTTGAATCCATTGATCTTCTGTTTTCTGCACGGAGCAAGACACCAAATCTTAGTAGCTCGAATCCACAGGCAACCATAGCAAACCGCGACTCGTTCGCGAACACGACACACGAAGTGTGGAGTGGAAAGAGGAAAAAGTCCCACCGGGCATGCCAGAATCTGTTCCCCGCCGAAAGACGTGCGAATACGCGGCGAACGTCTTGCCTGAATTTCGGGGCAGATGCTAATTGGTGCTATCCGTCCACCTCTCCGAAGATGCCAAGTTGATTTATGGCACCGTATATCGAAGGTTTAAACGGATGCGGCCGATGTAGCAGACTTCGTCAGATTCCCCCTCATTTAAGGGTTTTTGATTGTGGGGACGCTCTTCCATGCAGGCGCAAGCCCCTGCAGTTAATTACGCTACCGCATCGCGGTAACAACTTTCTCCTTCTCCAGATGGTCACTTCGTGTCGTGTGTATTTGTTTTGTTTTTGGTTGCCCGTGAATTGTATACGAAGACTAATTTATGTTGTCGCCCGTAGGGCGTGGATTAGTCCAAATCTGTATTTTCTTAGATTTGGGTTTTGGTTTGGGTTTAAGGATACGTTAGCCTCATTTGAGACTAAGATCAACTTAAACGTTTGTTAAGGATACGTTAGTCTAATTTTAGACTAAGATCAACTTAACAATTTGTTAAGGATACGTTAGTCTAATTTTAGACTAAGATCGACTTAACAGGATCATTTAGATCCAACAAAAGAGCATTTGGACTCAATTGTTTAGTTTAGAGACATTGTGGTCGATTACCAATTTAAGGACATGGTGGTCCAAGGTTAAGAACATCATAGTCCGTGGGTTTAAAAGGACCTCACAGTCCAAGGTTAAGGACATCATAGTCCATGGGCTTAAGGACCCCACAGTCCAGGTTAAGGACATCATAGTCCGTGGGTTTAAAGGGACCCCACAGTCCGAGGTTAAGGACATCACAGTCCGTGGGTTTAAAGGGACCCCACAGTCCGGTTTAAAGACGTCATAATCTATGAAATGTATGGTTGTTGGGACCCGTCACCTCTCTGAAGACGTTGAAGAATTACAACGACAAATATCAAAGGAGTAAAGAGATGTACCCTCGAACCGGTGTGAGTTGGTTGAAAGATCTGTAGTCCAATTTGGGACTAAGATCTGTTAAATATTTATGAGCAGACGGGCTCAATTAAATATAAGTTGAGGACTTATGGCCAATATTGAGCTAAGTCCAATAAATGTTTTGTTTATTCTGGTTATTGAGCCTTTATTTGGGCTTGCCCCTTTTAATAATGCTGAGCATTAGATCTTGACACTTTTTTGTCTTGTATTGAATGCAGAGCATTCACCAGAACAATTTATGTTTTGCCAGCGCAATATGTGGCGCACCAGGCGCTTTGCACCAGTCAAAAAGGGCAGTGTGCTTCTGCAACGTGGCGCATATGTAAGGGACACGTGTCGCGTTTGGCGCTAAGCGCCAGATGATGGGCGCATTGCGCCAGTTTATGAGCGTTAAGTGCTAGTCCATGAGCGCATTGCGCTATTAATTTAGTGGCGCACACGTGAGTGACACGTGGCGCGCTTGGCGCTGAGCGCCAGCCCATGAGCGCAGTGCGCTATTTCAGAAGCGCAAATTGCATACGTGATTGACACGTGGCGCATTTTGGCGCAGAGCGCCGGTCCAGAGAGCGCAGAAGCGCAGTTCAAGAGTGCAAGGCACATTTCAATAGCGCAAAGCACATTTGATCAATTTTTATGATCTGTGAACAAATTTATGTTCTTTTAAAAGATATTTTGTCTCAAGATTCAAGAAGAACAGTTCTTATTTTTGAAAGGCTTTGCCTTTATAGATCAATGATCTGTGAATGAAGTAAGTACTTCTTTGTGTTTTTTTTATGATGAGATCTTTTGATCTTTTCATAAAAGACCTTGGTCTTTGTAGATCTATGATCTTTTAAGAAAATAATTCTTCTTTTTATGAGATGATTTCATCTCTGTATTCATCGTTCATGATCTTTACCTTGAATAAATAATCTTCTTTTGCTAAGAGCTTGCTCTTCTTTCTTTTAATTTCTCAAAGTTTATAGGGGGGTTTCTCTATATCAGACTTGAAGTCTTGGGACCTTTATATAGGGCAAGTTGATTTGTTAAATCGGTTAAAGAGATCTTTCTCTGATTGATTTGGGGATGTTTCCCACCGTTGGATCTTTGATCCTAGAGCTTCTGTTTTACAGAAGGCAATTTTCTTGTTTTTAACAAGATTGAGAAATCTTTCCATAACAGAATTTTAATTCTGATTAATTAATGATTTATCATTATTATTAGATCTTTTGATCTAACGGTGGGGAATTTTATAATTACAGCGCTGGCGCACCCGTGCTTTGCACGTGGTGCGCTGCTCAGAGCGCAGTGCATCTTGCGCGAGGGCACCTGTGTTTGCCACGTGGTGCGCTGCTCAGAGTGCAGCGCGCCCTGCGCTAGCGCACCTGTGTTTGACACGTGGTGCGCTGCTCAGAGTGCAGCGCGCCCTGCGCTAGCGCACCTGTGTTTGACACGTGGCGCGCAACGCGCCTAGCGCTGGATCTGAAGTGTTGCTTCAATTTTTGAATCTTGAATTTCAAAACAGAGCTTTGCTCTGATTGGGGGAAACAATGATCTTGTCTGCTAAGACACATGCACCATTACCGATGATGCGTATGTCGCACGTACACTTGCTTGCCGGCACACACACATCAGCATCGGTAATTGTCATGTCACGTACACTTTAGTAACCATTACTTCATGCGTATGCCCTGATAAATTGTAGCTAAGCAATGTTGTTTTGCATTCATGATATCATATGCTAGTTTAGACTTTGTATTTTCCATTTAGATGCCACATGCATTCACTTACATACATTCCGGTTATGTACTGGAGTTGGGCTCTATACCGATATTCATTGTTCATTATTAGCTCATGATTATGAGATTCCGATTTTCATGAGATTTCTGGATTTGGAAAACCGCATGTGAAACTAAAAATTTATGCTCCTTTTAAAATAAAAACGTGGTGTTCCCTTGATATGACGTGTGGCGTCCACCATGAGATTTCTCAGTTCTTAAGCATATATGATATATGATTACCAGCCACGAGGAGTGAAGGCGACACTGTCTGCGGGTACATGGTAGACCCGGTGTGGTATCCCGGGACAAGATTGACGTATATAGAGAGATAGAGATGTTGAGCCCGGCAGGGGAGCACTACCGAACGGTGATAGTTTGGCTGGTCCGGACTGACGGAGCCCGAGATTCAGATGATATGGGCCGATCCGGACTGACGGAGCCCGAGATATATGAGGACTATGTGTCGCTGATGGACACGGTTTTCATGATGTTTTCGAGTGTCAATGCTAGGCACTCAGGCTTTATCATGATTTTGTGTCGTTGCTGGGCACACGTTGGATGATGCATTCATACATGATACACATGACATGTTACTACCTTATGATACGGATACGAGTACTTATTATCATACTTATACTTATATTGTTATTCTTGTTATTACTCGATATCTATATATATTATTATTGTACTGTATGACCTAGGAGATAGTCATATATTCGGTTTTTACTCAGTGATGTTTTCTACTCATGAGTTAGCAACTCACCCCCGTTGTGCCACAGTTTTCTTGCCAGTTGACCGCACAGGTTCCGTTGTGGATTGTTGGCACACCACTTCTTTCAGGGTGATTGCTTTGATAGGTGGGACACATTGCATCGTGGCCATCATTATATACTTATATATTTCATTTCAGTTGTATCTAGTTAAAAGCTCCATCAACCAGACTATGTAAATTTGTAGATTTAGAAAACGTTGTTCTATATTCTTTTGGTTTAGAGACACGCTCATGTATTATTCTTATTTCTGGTTCTTGTTGATGCTTTGTTTTCTTTGCTTTATTCGTGGTTTTGATCCTCGCCTTTGGCGTTGTATATTTATATCATCGCGTGATTGTTTCCGCCAATTGGCGAAAAGCTAGCTCCCGCTTGGGATGCCTTTTATTATTATTACTTGTATTTGTTTTCGGGTTAAATATACAAAGGAGGTGTTGCCGAAATTTTCAATGACGAAACATGTTTTCAAGACGGCTGCAAAACATTGTGTTTTCATATACTATTACTTATCTTTTTAAAGAAAGAACTTGTTTTCATTATACCGTCATTTCAAAACTTCACCTCCACTATTTTCCCTAAAAGGTTTAGATTTCTGGGCTTTTGGTTTACTTGAATTAGGTGGGGGTCCTATAGACTTCACATGATTCAAGTGCCAGTCATGTACCTTTTCTGGGTCGTGACATGTAGTTATCAGACTTGCCGAGAGCATGGTATAAGTTGTTCATGTAAACGGATCAAGATGTAAACGGATAGTTATGTAGTCAAGTTCAAGATATAGCCATGGTTCGGTCAAGTCAAATCATGTTGCATGTTCGTATTGTTTGGTATTCATGTTTCGATTCATGTTGGATTGGAGTTATGATTGGATTTATTTTTGGATTGTAGTCAGATTAGACTGAGACTCAGATTGAGTCAGACATTTAAACAGATTTGAATCATGAATTAGATTTTGGTGTTATCAGTAACTGCTGCACATGGACGGCAGGGTTTGTGTCTTTTTCCAAGACAATTACCATTGATAACCCCGTTTTAGTTTTCTATCTTAAATAGGAAAACACCCATTTTCTCCGGCTCCCTGAGGCTCAAGAGAATTGGCCCCGCTTAAACCTATATTTACTAAGGTCCTTAATATAAATTTAATATAACTTGAGTAGTTTTTATGAAAAATATTTTTAGTATATTTTCAAAATAAATCTCAAATATTTATTTATCGTATTTAAGGTTTAAATGGATGTAACTTTTAAAAGATGGGGTATTCTAGTGAATATATACCTAGCTTGAATAGTTCAAGGTATTATAGTGTAAAGTTAGACTTGTATTGATTCTTGATGGTATTTTCATGAAACTTTATATTCTAGAAAATATGAAATTTTATTATATATTAAAAATAGATGGTTTGATATAATATTTATATAATTATTAAAAATTAATTTTTATTATTAGATAGAAATTCTCGTTTTTCTTAAAATTGTATTAAAATTCCATCGAGATCATATACTCCGTGAGAAGGTCTGTATCTCGTCCTACTAGTTCCGAGGATGTGCGATAATCCGCACCATCCCGACCGGGTTTCCCAAAATGGGTTGTAGAGCTATAATCGTAAGGAATTTAAATAATATTATTTACAAGAAAATGGGTTTTTATAGTTCGAGATATTTTATTGAAAAGTCGTATTTTGTCACAAGATATTGGTTTCAAGAGAATCGTGCTATATCAAGATGTGCGTATGTGAGAGGTAGATCATTACCTCGTGATGTTTTCTAAAGGTATGCTAAACAAAAATATTAAAGAATGTCGTATGTAAATTTTATGGTATTTAACTGTAAAACCTTAAATAAAGTTGTTTTACATAGATTTTTAAAGTGAAACTTATTTCAAAACATTAGATAATAACTAACAAGTAAGGTATAGCGATATGGATGAGTGGTTATTATGATAAATTGTAATTTTCAAGGTTTTAGAAACAAAAGCCAGTATAACTCCACTTACCGATATATTTTGAAAAGAGATCATTTTAAGATAGGAAGAGAGGAAAAAAGATAGGACTTACTTGCTAGAAAATTAGAAGAGAGGTATAGAAAGAAATTGGTAGTTTCGTGGATTCGCGAGGTCGCCGGAAACGTCTCGAATTCTCGTTGGAAATGGAACTAGGGCTAACTCCACTTGTACGCCTTTTTGACTTAGGAAATTTTAAGAATTTTTGACAAGAGATTTCAGAATGAAGAGGGCTGGGGTATAAGGTTGTATTTATAGGGTAAAATTAGGGTTTTAGAATTGAAGAGAGAATTAAAAATGCATTAAGATAGGATTAAAGGGTGAATTTAAACTCTCCAAATAGATGCAGGAAAAACAAACAATACTGGGGTGGTAGGAGTAGCCCAAGAGTCATGCGGGCAAAGCACGGGAGCTTTTACCCACGGGGGGATCGTCGGCGCCGGGCTATGGGCCGATCTCGCCGGTCGTTTGAAGGAGTTGGATGCTGAGATTTGAGCCACATGTCCATGACTGTATTAATACAATTTTGCACATGTTTGATTTTCTGTGAATTTTCATTTTATGTGCAGAGCACGTATAAACTTTTGGGCTTCCAAAAAATTTAAAAGAAAAATTCAGAAAAATAATATATGGCTGATGGGATTCTGGCTGATGGGATTCGAACATATGAGCTACGTCATAGCAGTGCAAAGCTTTACCAATGATCTACAAGTTTCTTCTTACTGTTCTTAATTAAATACAACATTTCAAGTATGCTCAGGCTTGCAAATACTCCATTCTGTACATTAACTTTTAAAAAATTTCGTACAGTGAAATAAATTCGTTACAGTCTTCAAAACGACGATCTAAGAAAGTGAGGAAGAAAACGTAGTTGTCGTTACCCACCATTGATCTAGATCGTAAATTTGAAGAAACATAGGTTCCTTAACGAAGCTCTGATACCAGTTGTAGTTATCAGATAAACGTAACTCCGGCTCTGATACCACTTGTTGGGGATGGAAGAAGCCGATGCGTAGAACAATGCTTGAGACAGCATCCAAATCACGCAAACACGATTACGCAATTAAACGATAAAAAGAATATAAATATGCGAGAATAAAAATAGGAAATTAAGTATAGAGAGGCAAGGGGTTTGTTAAAGAGGTTCACCCACCGTATGGTTAGTCCCGGTAGAGCGGAATCTGCAAACGTCTATTATAATTTTGAATCAAGTACATCACGAGCAACCCTAGTAGTTTTCTCTTAAAACTCTATAAATCTCAACCCAAGAAGTTCTCTCAAAACTCTCTTGATTTAGCATTTACCCTCTCATATAATATTCTCTCTTCTATTTGGTTGTAGTATTGGTGTATAAATTACATATGAGAGGTTTCTATTTATACACAAACCAATTTCTTAATTAAGTAACTACCATAGTTAAGAATCTGCCATAAGTCGCTCATCCTATTCTAGCTAAGACTCTGACATCTCTTTAATTAGGAAATGTCATAATTAAGAAACCGCCATAAGACATCTCTTAATTAAGAAATCTTGGTTTTGATAAAATATGATATGACTTGTGTTTTAAGTTTCTCCATAATTTCAACATAGAAAAACTTTTTTATGATTTCGCCTTGTGGGCACACCACATGGGGAATATAATAGTAGAAAGTCCATGTAGGCTACATAAACTTCATAATAGGAAATCATTATAAGAAACTTCTAACCATACAAGTAATAGGCAATTTTACAACTTCTAACCACTGGGGTCCCGAGGCGCATGGGAAAATTATTTGCAAACAAGTAGTAGATTTTATTACTATTGGAAAAATTATTATCCGAGCCATTTATTAGGGAGTTAAGAAGGCATGGTGGCCTCCACCAGGGGTCAATATGGGGTAGCTGGCCTTTTTTGTAGCGATATGTCTTTATGCATGATCTGTAAGAAATGATGAAGCGGGGCCCACGTCATAAAGAGCACACAGTCAATTCTTTCAATCTTGTCAGGGGCTTCCTTAGACTCCGTCATGAAAAAACTTGGCTCAGCTCGGCTTGAGCTGAATGAGCTTGTGGCATGGCTTAAGTGATATTGGAAATATATATAAGTTTTTCTTACTAAAATTCTTGGTTACATTATTTTTATGAATGAAAATCAAAGCTTTGATTTACCGTGTACATAATCTAATTATGACTTCAAAGTCAATACTTAGCCGTATTGCACATAGTCAAAAATATGCACTGGTCGGTTGATATTGAACTGTCCTACTTATTTAATTTTAGTATAACAGCGGTGATTGATTTTTTTCTTGAACAATGCAGTCGTTCTCATGATATACTCTCTCCGTTCCTTTTTACTTAACGTTTTAGAAAAATGTACACCGATTAAGAAAAGTATTATCAATTTCTTAATATCAACAAGTAATCTACTGACACATCACCACTAAAAAAGTCATACCATTTCTAACCTCAATTATTTTGGAAAGTATTAATGATATATAATCATCACTAGTAATTTTCTAGGCTGTTTTTGGTACTGTATCATTTATTGATTTCTTTATCATTAATGATTTTCTCGTTATTCCAAAACGTCAAGTAAATTGGGACATTTTTCTCTCTTAAAAACGTCAAGTAAAAAGGGACGGAGCGAATAGCTAAACAACAAAAGAATTAGGGAATACGTTGTATCGACTGAAATTGAACATATAGATGACCAATACTTTTCCTACTAAAGCCTGCAAGGCTAACGGGATTTATATGAGGGCTCTAATACATTTTTATTGGAAGAAAAGCAATACTTTTTGTACTCATGTGATAGAGTCTGTATAGGCTACTAAAACTCTAATTGAATAGTACAATATAGGATAATGTGTGCACAGCAAGGGGCTGTTTGGTAGCAGGATTTTGAAATTTGGGTTTCCAAATACTACAATTGAAAAATTCCGGATTGTCTAGTTTTATATTTGGTTGGTATTGAATTCTTAGTGTTGGATTTGTAGATCCTTATAATTCTTATTTGGTTGGGGAAAAATAAGCGGGATTTGGATTTGAGAATTATAAAGAGAGATAGAGAGAGTAGGATTTTTTTAATAACATAAATTACGTGTGGGGCCCATGTGAACAGTGCCAAATTCATAGAAATTCATAGTTTTTTTTGGATTTAAGAATCCAAAAAAATGGTGGGCCCCTCACTGTAACAACGCTAAACTTTCTGTACATAATTTTTTCAAAAATATAGAAAGGAACGCTTAAATCTGAGCACAGGTTATAAATTTGATTTACTTTTAAACAGCAAGAAAGCACCTGTAGCTCATTGGTAAAGCCTTGCACTGCTGTAACGTAGCCCCTGTGATCGAATTCTCTCAACCATACATATTTTTAATTGTTTTTTTTAATCTTTTAGAAACCCAAAAATTTACGCACTACACGTAAAATGAAAAGTCACAAATTAATTAAACACGTGCACTGAGTTATATCAAACGACAGAGACACGTGGCCAAGATCCCACCACCCATCACCAGATTTGGACCGGCGAGAATAGTTGGGGGCCGGCACCGTTGGGTAAGCCCGTCGGTATTTCTCCAAAATTTTAACCCCAGAACCTCTTGGCCTACGCCACTACCCCATGCTGTTTGATTTCTCTGCACATTTCCAGAGAATTAAAAATGGGTATTAATGCACATTTTAATTCTCAAATTCATCATCTTAAATCCTAATTTTCCCTATAAATATCACACTACATTTCATCCCTGCTCATTCAGAAATTTCATATAAAAACTCTCTAAAATTTCCAAGTCCCAAGTTGTAAAAGGGCAAGATTCCAACGACGTATCGGGAAAATTCCGGCGACGAAAATCCCTCCTACCTCTTCTCTCTAATTCTAACCTGTAAGTTCCCATTTTCCCACTTCTCTTCTATTAAGACGAAATCGCTTTTCACAATTAGTCGAAAGCGGAGTTAATCCGACTTCCGATTCTATTTTAATTAAAAACATATTTTTTCTTAAGAACAAATCCACCATCTTTTTGTATATTATTTAACAAATATAATACAACATTCACAACAAGTTTCAGCTCAAAAAAAATCTATTATGCAACTTTTATCGCATTTTTACGGTTAAATACTATATACTTTACTTTCAACACAATTCAACATATTCCCTTGCATTACCTTTAGAAAACTCACGAAGTAATGACATACATCATCACAACACACATTTTTTATATAGCACGATAACTTTTGGGACAATAGTTTATTAGAATTTACGAGTTTACATATAAATACCATAAACATTCAAAAACCGTTTTCTTTAAAAGTGTATTACTTAATTCCTTACAAATACGTCTCTACAACCCATTTTGGGGAACCCCGATCGGGATGGTGCGGGTTATCGTACATCATCGGGCCTAGTAGAGCGAGATGCAGACCTTCGCAAAGAACATTCGATCTCGATGGAATTTTTAATGCAATTTTGAAGAAAAATGTGATTTATGTTTAATAAATAAGTTTTATTTTTATAAATATATACAAATACTATCAAAATATCTACTTTAAGTATACAATATATATATTCCATATTTTCTAAATCAAAGAAATCACCAATATCATGAAACTACCATTACAATTCCAATATTTCATTAAAATACCATGTACAATGAAATTTAGGTTCTATTCACTTGAAAATTTCATTTTTATAAAGACTACATTTATGAAAACCCTAAAGACGATAATTAAATACTTGAGGTGTATTTTGAAAATATATCAAAACTATTTTTACATAAAACCCCCTCAAGTTATATTAAATTGTAATAAGGACCCTAGTAAATATAGGTTTAAGCGGGGCCAGTTCTCTTGAGCCTCAGGGAACCGGAGAATTTGGGTGATTGCCTATTTAAGGTAGACAAACTAAAAACGGTGTTATCAACACGGCAATTGTCTTGGAAAAAAACACAAATCCTGTCGTCCATATGCAGCAGTTACCGATAATGTCAAAACTAATTCAGAACTTCAATTCTGTTTAAGAGTCTGACTCAGTTTGAGTCACGGTCAAATATGAAATCAATCTGACTTGAATTCAATTCAAGTATAATTTCAATTCAACATAAATCCGTTTATACCAGAATTCAATCTATATCAATATGACTCGACTGAACCGAACCGTGGATATACTCCGATTACATGACTATCATTTATATCCATTCCGTTTACTGATATCATGGGTTCGGCAAGTCTTCCATTTACTACAAGACAATACAGTACAGTACAATCAATACAATAAACATTACGGAATTTATAAAGGGGTAGACTGGTACGGAACATGTTAAAGTGGCACGAGGTGGTCACTAAAAGATATAATTACATCCATGTCGTTGTTCTGTGGTATTATCGACGGAGCCTTATACTACGGGTTACCAAAGTCCACGGTGTAAGTTGGACTCCTCTCGTATACACTGGCATATTCTGTACCAAGTTACAACTACGTTAGTATAACAAATATAACATTATCTACTTCACTTATTCTATTCTCTGTCTATTCTTCTCCTTCTTTCTTTGGGACTTACCGAGCGATTGTTCGTTGACGACATTCCTATTTCTCTTCTTTTTTGGAATGTTGTTAGGAGGACCCGACTCTGAAGAGTTCGAGACCAGCCAGGAGCACTTAGAGCAGTTCACAGAAGACCCTGAGTATTGACTTTACTTGTACTCGGTTCATGCCATTGTTTAGGCATTGCATTCCAGACTTGTATTTATATTTCCAGTTGTATTGTAAAGAATTGTTAAATAAATAAAAGTTGTTGTTCATTTATATTCATGTATCTTGTGTACATTTTACTTTATATTACTTTATTACGCTTAGCGTATTTACTTCTGAGTAAATACGTCGCGTGACCCGTCGCGACTTCTTACCCGTACACTGGGAAGCGGGGCGTGACACTCACAAAAAACAAGCAAATCCAAAACAACCAAAATCCTACAACCAAATTGTCACGCCCCGCTTCCTAAAATACGGAATACGATGGGTGACAAGGCCAGCCATGCTCCTACGGTCAAGGAAATATCCTGCCATAGTCACACTTCGACTTCTAGCATTACGTGGTAATCAATAATCATAGCACAAGTAATGAGAAATGCAGTCACTAATTCTATCAAAACAGATGTAAAACTAACCAGATAGAGTCAACGGAAAATATAACGTTGACGTCGCTAATCTAAATGTCCGCGGTATTCTCGAGGTAAGACAGATCCTGATCCGAGGTAAGTCCACTTCTCACTCTAAGCATGCATAGTCAGGTCGTCAGAACGACACAATAGCAATGTATATATAATGTGCAACGATGATAAATATAAAGCAGTGAGTATAAAGTAACGACGCGAGTATGAAATAACCGGTACATATAACAATCTAGCAAGTGTATTAAATCAGTAATCAATGCAATGTCCATATCACTAAAGCAATCAGTCTTTAAGTCTCAATATCCAAATCACTAAACTTATCGTCGGTCCAAGTGTGAGCGTCAACCACCGCAGAAGTATCTCCAACCCAAGGGTAAGCCCCAGGGGCAAGAGAACATGGGCCCGAATCACTATCAGTAAGAATCAGAAATACTATCAGTACAGATCCCGAAATCATTAAATATGTCGGTAGTAGGACTCCTGAGATTCCGTTGATCGAACTCACCCTCAAACTACCCCACACCCTGCGGTCTATATCAAACACCAACCACGAATCTAAATACTAGTCGCTCCATGACAAGTCTACGCGAGAACTGGAGATAGGGTCTCCATCAAGCATGTCTCGACTGGTATCCAAGATAAATGGACAGTGCTTGATATCTTACCTATGAAACTAATATAAGTACTCTCATACCCGTCTCATACCAGTTATAGTCACACTTATATATGTCTTATAGGCGTCGACAATGCAATAACTAATTGGTTCCGCTGATTGTGTACAAATACGTGTCACTTACATTATTCAATCACGCTTTTACACTAACGTACTTGCCACAATCCAATCACTAACATTTATCACTTGGTAATATAACACGGTAATTAGAATATCGATGCAAATGAACACTAATTACAAGGGTATAACAGTCATGCAACATGATGGGGATAGAGTAAATGCACTACTGAATACATGTGAGCAACCGGTGTCGGTTGGATTAGAAAAATCACATAAAATCACACGTGCATAATTTGGCAAAACAATATAAAAAGAGTAAACAGTGTATTAAATTATCTCTACAGAAAAATTGGTTTCGAGTCAATCGGGTTTCATGTTTGCGGGTTATAATCATTTCATTTTAAGTGTTTACTGCTGAAAATCCAATTTCTGAACTGGAAATCCATTTCGCACACGTTTTACTCCCTGTTGGGATCATAATTAGGAGACGCTGCAGTTAGATAATATTTATATTTATCTGTTATGTTTCCAACGCATTAGACAGATCAATAATATCCGATGTACGCAGTGAGATATGCACTGTCTAAGGTTAAGGTATACATTCTGGTTCTGCACAAAACTGCAACACATATCGACGGTTTAAAAAGTGTTATAAATATCATACGACACTGGAATGCAATGAGACCAGCACCGTTAGAAAGCTAATTCAATTATCTCCATTTCTGTCTATGGTTCCGCACGCTTGCGCGCTTAAACAGTGAAAAGTATGCGTTCTAAAAACGAGTAAAGGCTGAGATTCTTGCTCTGGACTGTAGTTCAGAGCCATGAATCGCCTCGGTTTTTGTCGTTATAACTTATTAAAATTCAGAGATCAGCAATGGGATACTGTAAGTTTATCTGTTGGCTTCGATACGAGCCCCAAAATATTAAATTGCGAGTTGTATTCAATTTAATATAGATTTTAGAACGTGGCATGTGTGGTGATTTCCAGATTCAACGTCGCCTTTCGGAGGCGTCGTTACATGATATAACTTCACTATTTTCAACCCAAATTTCTACATGATGTTATTTATCAGCAAACAGATCTATCTATAACAAGTCCCGCCATTTTAAAGTAGATTTTGTTTAGGGTCTAGCGTCGAACACTTAATTATATGTATAGCAATCGAAACTTTGGTTTTGTTTGATCGATCAAGACGAGATTTAATCACATAAATTCTTAACGAAGTTAAAGTCGATTAGTAACCCGATTCACATTCCAAGTCCTGCTATGCACAATCACGGATCATAATACTCGTCTGAATATATGATATCATAACCAATCTTGATTAATTAAAGCAATATGTGTGTGGGTGCATATGTATCAGTATATAACATATTAGCATGTAAAGCAAGTCTGAACTTGCCTGAAGACGGCAATGGCACGGCAACGACGACGAGCGTAGCACGTGCATGATCACGGCACGGCGACAACAAGCTTGGGCTCGGCTACGGGGTTCGAGCTTGGCCTCGGCTACTCATTGCGGAGCTTGGCTTGGATATGAGGGGTCGGGGGAGTTGCTGGTGACGATGGAGAAGACGATGAGGTCGTGGCGGCGATGGTCCAGACGATGGGACAACGGCTGTGGGTGTCGGAGTGGGTGATGAAGGATCGCTACAGGTGCTGGTTTGTGAAGGAAGGAGCTCGGTTGTTGATGGAGGGGGGAAACTGGGGATCGTCGGGGTGTCGAGAGGGTGGTTGAAGGTGGTTGAAGGTAGGGCTCGAAGGTCGCTGCGAGCGACGACGACGGTGGTGGTCGGTGCTCGTAGTGGCGAGTTCCAGGGAGCTCAGTTGAGGTGTAAGGAGAAGAGGAGATGTTAGTGGCGATGGAGCTCTGGGGTGCCTACGGCGGTGGTGATGGTGTCGTGGTGGTCGGAGGTTGTGGGGGATGGGTGCTCAGAGAGAAAGAGAGTAGCGGTGGCAGTGAAGAGAGTGGTGGGGCTGCTCGGGTCCGGGAGGAGAAAGTGGGGTTGCGGTTGAGTGGAGGAGCCCGATGGTCAGCGACGGTTAGAAAAGCTCCGTCGGTGGTCCCGGGAGGTTGACCGGAGCAGGCGGTGAGGGTTGGGAGATGAGAGAGGTAGAGAAAGAGAGAGAAGGCAGATAGGGATGAAGAGAGGGGGTCGGTTGTTGAGAGGGAGGCGAGGCAGGCGAGGGGATTGCGGGACGGTTGCGGCGAGGACGGGGATCTCGGGGAAGTCGTTGAGACGAGAGGGTCTCGCGAGAGGTGGGCGACGTCGAGGGGAGCAGGTGAGGATTTGGGGGAGGGATCTTGGGGAAGTTGTTGGCATGGTGGCGCGGTCGTCGCGGGCACGGACGCGAGGAAGGAGGAGACGGGGAAAAGAGCGGGAAGAGAAAAGAGAAGGAGAAGAAGAAGAAGGGAGTGGGGGAGTCGGATCGGGTTGGGTTTGGGCTGGGGTTAGGAAAAGGGTTTGGGTTTTAAAGAAGAAAAGAATTTAGAAAAATAGGAAAGTTATTTGGAAAAATAATTAGGAAATTAATTAGGGATTGGGTTTGATTGTTTAGAACAATTTTAGAATTAGAAATTAGGGTTTAGAAAATATAGGGGGAAATATGTGGAAAATATTTGAAATTAAATTAAATAGAAAAAAACATACGAAACACGGATGATAGAGTACAAAATAACTGGGTATTACACAAACAAAGAATTCAAGAATCTAAACCATCTTTTGGATTCAAGAATCTAAATAGTGTCAAATCCAATCCTAATCTTGCAACAAAACAGCCCCTTAGCACTTCCGTGGTTGGTGGATATAATATCCCATTTCTACTCATTGGGTAGGCCAATAGCTACATGGTTTATGTTGGATACCTAGAAAAAGCTTCTTTTTTTTCCCCTTGGAAAAATAATTTATTAATTACTCCAAAATTTAAAAAAACGCAAATTTTTCCAATCAAAACTCAAGTCAAGTCAAGCCAAAGCCAAAGCCACAAATCAAAAGGTAATTCTTATCCTAATCCCTAAAAAATCGCATAAAAGTACCATAAACTCCACCAATTTCTGTCTCTCTCTCTCTCTCTGAAATTCCTATAAAATCCCCCGTGTCTCCCTCTTCAAAACAAATTAATAAATAAATAAAAATTAAGAAATCAAAGAAAGAGATGAGTATAATAGATCACCTATGGGACGACACCGTCGCCGGACCTCGCCCCTCCGGTCTCCAGAAGCTCCGACGATCCGCCGCCGCCGCCTCCCTCCAAGTCACCCGATCCATCACGATCCTCCGTAACGGGTCCCTGCCCGACTCCGCCTCCGAACCCGCTTCGCCCGCTAGCGCCCCCGTTACGCCTCGCACCCGTAAGCGAATAAATTATCTCTATCTTATTTTCTTTTTCTTTTCTCCCTTTCTTTTGTTTTATCAAAAATTATTTATTATTATTATTTTATTTTGTAGCGACGACGCCTCAAGGAGAAGGATACTGGAAGAAGCTGAGGCGGAAACAAGCGGGTTCAGGTTTGGATCCTGCGGAGCACCGCAACCCGACCGCTTGCGATTGGTCCGTTCCCCTTTAGTTTTATCTTTCTTTGTTTTCTTACACTTTACCCCCTCAAAACAGGTGGTTTTTTATTTCGCTCTTGCGTCAATCCAGAAAGTCTATATTTCAACTTGCTACTATAGTTCCTTATAGACACTTTCTCCAAATGATACCATGAGATTTTAAAATAATAGATTGACATCATAAACTTTCATAATATCAAAACACTATCCCAACATCATTAACGGAAAATTATAAAATGACCATAGTACCCTCCTATTTTTTTGCAAATAAAGTTTTTTTTATTATATTAGAGGGGCATTATGGTCATTTTTTAATTTTTTCGTTCACTCCGTCAGGGAATTGCCATGATACTCTAAAAGCTCGTGGCATCAATCCATCATTTTGAACGTTCATGACATCATTTGGAAAAGTGCCTATAGTTCATGGTATCAAGTTGAAAACTAGCCATCTAGAAACAATGATGTCATGATCAATTGGGTTAATTGCTTAAAAACCCTAGTTAATTACCATACATGGTGCAAAATAAATACCCCTTCTCCTTGTTGACCGGAAAAACCCTTTATAATAATCAGATATAACCAACTCTTAATAACCTGAGCAGTTGTTTAATTTAACTCTGAAACTCAAATTGCGAGGGGGACAAGGTTTGTTTATCTCGTTTATTAGATAACAAAATTAAGCGTGCTGAAACCAAATATAAAATATATATATATGTATGTGTGTGTGTGACCAAAAGACCTTTTTAATAATTTATAAATTTAAATAATCTTGATTCCTTTTTATTCAAATATATAGAATAATGGAAGGTCTATATATATAGGATTATTTTTTCATGAAATGGCCACTTAAAAATAGCAATGAGAAATCTTAGAAAATTTTGTTGCTGATTTTTGCTTGATTTCTTGTACTTGTCACAGGGTGGTAATTAGCGCTTTGGACAGATAAGAGAAAAGAGGTGCTGAAGATGAGGATTTTGTTGTGAAGATTACTAGTGTTTATTAATTAGTGTTTGCACATATATGCAAATATTCTGTTGTATTTTGCAATAATAATTAAGAGAGCGAGGGCAAGGGGGAAAATCAGTATCTAGTGTTAATTAAGGGACAAGCCTGAGTGTGTACGTGGCTAGCGTATTAGTTTTTTCAGGTGACTTTGTAGCAATAGCCTTGCTTAATTCTTTTGCATTTTCCCCCTCCTCTTTTTCTTCCCTTGTAACATTTGTGTGGAATTAATCTTGTAATGTAAACTTCAATGCGTTCTACACTACAAGAAATATATGCCAAACTCGACAGCAAGTATCAGTAGAGTTATTGGGCTTCCTGTCGAGTTAGACCTAACTCTACTCGAATATCATGTCGATTTAGAGGTCGTCGGGTTAGGCCCTAACCCGACGGGAATTTTCAAAAGAAAAAAAAAACCATGGGACCTAACTCGACTGAGATCTTCAGTCAAGTTAGGTCCCAAGTAATTTTTTTTTTAAATTACCTGCCCTAATTTGACTGAAAGGATCTCCGACAGAGAGCCGCCACCCTCGAGGACGATGTCGAGGTGATTGTTCCATCCAGTCGCCGGAGTCGTAGTTGGTGACGGAGGCAGTGGCGAGGCGAAAGGGGATGGAGGAGTCGTCGAAGGGGTCAAATTTAAATAATGCGGATCTAATCGTTGTTGTCGCAGACAGCATTGCAGAGGTCGAGGGCCTCGACGGAGAGATCTAAGAAGTCGTCGAAGGGGTCAAATTTAAATAATGTGGCTCTGATCGTTGTTGTCCTCGCAGATAGCGTTGCAGAGGTCGAGAGATCGAAGAAGTTGGTAATGATTTGAACGATGGGGGGTTTGAAGAGGAAAAAAGATGATGAGGCGGAGGGAGATTTGACGGCGGCGGCGGAGGAGGACTTGGCGTTGGTGTTGAGGGAGGACTGCGTGCTTATGCTGTGCAATCGACGAGGGAAATTGAGAGAGAGAGAGAGATCGGGATGGTGGTTGTTTTTTTTGGAACCGAGAGAGCCATAGATGGAGATCTAGGGGTATTAATTTATTGGCTAAGGTGCTTAGAGTAGCCTATTGGTAGGGTTTGGAGTAGCGGGAAGAACCAGGATCGAGCCCGGATTCCTCCATTTATGGACGAGTGGCTAAATTATTCCACCTATTATCTCCAAAAAAAAAAATATTGACCAACTTGAGTGAGGCCCAACTCGACTAGAAAACATAGTCGGGTTAGGGATACCCTATCTCGATGCAAGAACCGTGTCGAGTTAGCGTGTCGACCATGTCAACAATTTGTCAGATTATAGAGACCAAACTCGACGTGGAACACGGGTCAAGTTTGACTTTCCCGTGGAGTTTGTTGTGTTTTTCTTGCAGTGCTATATTATTTAGACTTTGAAGTTGTGGTTGAAAAATAATAGAATTGAGGCCACATTTTGATGCTTCTATGCTGTGTTTTGCGAGTTAAACTAAAGTGTTTTTGGATTTTTACTCTACTTAATAACCGCGCAAGAGGGGAAAATGGCTTCTATAATGAAACGGAGCAACCGAGCAAGTAGTATATAGATCATGGTTTTGTATAATTTAGTTGTTTTTCTCATTAAATTTAAAATAAAACGACAGTTTTAAAAAAGAACCAATGCGTGAATTATCCTTTTTCGTAAAACTTTACCGGATAAAATAAGGAAAATAGGTTTAGCTTCTACAGTCCAAAAATCAACATGTTTAAGACCCATGTTAATTTCCCAAAAATTTATGTTTACAGCTTGCAATGATTATATAATTTTTTTTTTCCATTTCATTTTGCAATGCTATGTATTTAAGTATCTAACTTGTTTGTGGT
This sequence comes from Agapanthus africanus, assembly GCA_030015575.1. Lineage (NCBI taxonomy): Eukaryota > Viridiplantae > Streptophyta > Magnoliopsida > Asparagales > Amaryllidaceae > Agapanthus > Agapanthus africanus. The sequence goes on from CM057343.1 coordinate 636,893,293, forward strand.
AGTTGTCTGACGTAAACAACTCAAGTTGGAGTTGGCAAATTTTTCTTAATTTATTTCCTTATGTAATTAATATCCATGAAAGCATGCATGCATATAGTCAACTCTTATCTTGACTTTCTATTAGAAATAACCCTATTTTTCTTGGCTGTATTTGTGTATCATGATGTGATACATAATTTTTTTGTATTAACTATGATATGATATCGATGCATCCATCAACATTAAATGGGGAAAATATTATAGGTTGCTTAGTTGACTCAAACTTTCATGACCCAATGGAAAATATCATTAAGAATATAGTAAACAAATTAAAGTATATATTCCGATTTGGCGGATGGACTTATATGCAAGCATGGGTTAATGTTTGCCTATGTCGAACAAGGAGCATAAAAAAGATTTGTTACACATAAGAAAATTAAAGATATCATATTTCAAGTCAATATCATCTCCAACTATATTCTTCAAGTTTTTTACAAAAAAATATTAGTTTCTTATATTAGGAGAAGAGAGGGAGACATGACAGAAGGAAGATCTACATTTTTTTAATAAAAATATATACTATTTTCGGACATGAGACATCGCTTTAAACATTAAAAAAAGGGTCTTTAAACATCTTACATCTTTCCATGTAATCTTGGATCACAACTATACCATACAAATCAATATGCCTCTTGTATAGTCTTGAGCATCAGCGAGTCATGATTAGTTTACCCCAACTAAAAACATTTTATTTGGAAAAAGAGATTTAATTTCATCACGCTAGCCAAACTATTAATTTGGTGTCCCGTTATAAATCTGGGTTCGTAACCTTTTTATTTTGATCAAAACAACTGGAGATATCTTTTCCCATGTTTCATCGCTTTAACCTTGTACATATTTGTTTTAAATAATTCAAATAGTTACTATAAGAAACAAAGGGGACGTAGCTCATATGGTAGAGCGCTCGCTTCGCATGCGAGAGGCACGGGGTTCGATTCCCCGCGTCTCCAATTTTTTTAAAAATAATAATTAAAAAATTACCATTTTGTAACATTTTTTAAAAAAAATTCCCCACAAAAAATTCAAAGCACACACAGACTTGAAAACAACCTCAATAATTTTACAGCATTAACACGCATCAAAATCTCCAATTTCCATAACTCAAAAACAAATAGATACATTGTCTAACTTCACAACACGAACCTTACATTTTATTGAACTCAACACATAATCCTTAAGATTTATAATTTATATTGCCTTCTTGATTATATATCCTCTCTTAACACGTTATTAATCAAATTGCTAAAACAAAAATCAAATTAAATTTAGGCGGCCTCCGCCTTCACTTTCTCAATCAAATCCGCAGCATCTTGGACGGTGGCGATGTTCTTGGCCCCGCCTTCTCCGATCGAACACCTCAAACTTTTCTTCCAATGCCATTCATTATCTCCACCTAAAATAAATATATTTTGTTATAGAAAGAATCCGAATCCGTGTGATATCATAACCTCGTGACGGACAATCTCATTATAAAGAAGGCTTATGGTGTCGAGAGAGTCAGCACCCAGGTCAGAGAATTTGGTCTGAGGAGCCACGGTGCTCTCGTCAATGGATAATTGCTTCGCGATTGTGCTTCAAACAATCTCGAGAGTTTCGGTTTGAGCCCATGGCATGCAACAAGTTTACATTTTATAATGTTGGAAATTTATTTTTTCAATATGTATAATTTTGAAGGTTATTAATTCATATTGTTAGATTATCATACAATGGAGCATGATATTTTTGCTTTGAAGCAGCTTGATTTCTTTGCGGTTCCTCTGAGTTGAATCCTTTTGGACCAGCCATTGGGATCCTCTGAGTAATAAACTTATTAAGGAAGGGTTGATTTATTATTAACATCCTCTCACCAAAAATATGTTCACATTCTAAAACATATATGAAGTCGAGAGCGAAACTGAACACATTTTTTTGAGAAAAAAGATAAACTGAACACATTTCGTCTGTAAACTTAATGAAGAAAGGATAGCTAAAGAGCTCACCACGGTCGGAACCTTGCTGGGCTGGCTGCACGAGGCCGGAGCGACCAACGAGAAAGGGGATGAAGAAAAAAGAGAAGCCATGAATTCCTTTGAGATCGAAGATGAGAATGATAGTCTTTCAAGCTAAGAGGTGAGATATTAACGAAGTGTTAGGAGTTATATAGGGCATTCTCTCTCACTAATGAGAGGGTTTGTGGGTGTTGAAATCAAAGGAAGGTAATTCATGCCATTGATTTTGGGTGGTCAATACAATGCTTTTCCTCTTCGTGGTAACTTATGTTTGTAATGTATGAGAACTGGCCATTGTTGCCAATTAGTGGTAGCTTAACAGAAAATTTGCAAATATATTGCTGTCATTAACAAATCTAATCTAACAAAATCGAACCATTAATATACTAAGATTATACAACTATAACATGAAGGATACACAAGACGGTTGGTTTTGATCAGGTGAGGAACAGTTGGATTTTACTGTTTCTTCTTTCCTCCGTCAGAAGCAGTCTTGACGCTTGAAGAAAATCACTGCTCGCCTTAGAGAATAAATTCTCAGTTTTCCTGCAACCTGATGCCCCATGAATACATGTAAAACTGTGTGTATACAAATTCCAATCAGATTCGTTTCTTGAACCCAAAAAACACACGTTCAAGAACAAGCTATGGAGAAAATCTTCCTGAATATGAAATAAATCATCTTTACAGGGTTTGAGTTGGTCCGATTGCGCATGCCTCCAAGAAAATAGGTTATGAGTTGACATTTCTCACGAGTCCAAGAAAGATTCAAAAAGAGAGAAGAGTTCTTTAATTCATCCTAAGTTCTAGACATGTCCACTCAAAACTCTCACAAAGTTGACGTTCTATATTTTATATTTCTCTTTCATGGACAACTGCATAAATTATATAAACATGCATCACACATGCAAACATCTAGTATTTCAATACTAATAATGAAAACACATCACTCAAAACCAGCATAAACATACCGAAGATTTAAAAAAATTTATAGCAAACACAGCATCGTAAATGGTTATCGCTGCTCCTTCAACAGAAATCTTAAGGAGTATCATGACATGATTACTTTATTTTCGGTATATATCAAGCATAAATTTAAGTTAAATTGATTTTTTGAAAAAAAAGTGAAAATCTGCAACAAAACCAAGCGGCCTCAATGACAATAACAAGCCTTCCATTGCTCAACAAATCCAGATAAATTAACACAGAGACCAAAAAATGTATCAGCACGATGCCTACAACAACCTAAAGGCAACATTGAAACAAGAATACATACATATCAACTTCTAACGAAATTGCACAACAGAAAATATGCGAGCGCGAAACAACTCCACAATTATATTATTTACGACACAGTTCACTGTTGCCCATAATTTACCTGAATGTTTATGCAGCTAATAAACCCATATCGTTGAACAATACAACTGGTACTTTATTAGCACGCAACCACTGCTATCATCAGCTGAACTGAAACTCCTCAGTTATAATTAGATATGCTCAGAATAAAAATCCCCAGCTAAAATAAGAAACACCCAACAAAAAGACAATGGACCAAAATTTAACTTAAATGTCGTCCTCTATATCAGTTACAAGTATAACTTCATAACTTAATGTATTCTAACTAAAATCAAAAATTGGATACTCCTCAGAATGCATGTATATACAAAACGTAGTGTGACAAGGCCAAGCTCATTGTGCCATAATAATAATCAGGGCGTATATTTAGGAATCCAAGAAATTCGAACAGAGTTCGTAAGTCGAGTCATCTCTTAATCAGTGTCAAAAGTGATGGTCAAAAACATATAAACAAGGGAGGCGTCACTATAATCGTATACGTCCTCCAGAATATGAAGAGAAAACGTGGGGAAAAAGTTTTTTTTGAATGAAAAAGCGGGAAAAGGTATTGTTACTGACGAATTGGTCAATATAAATGAATCTGAAGTCAATAGATAACACTGTGTTAAAACATATAAATTTATCAACGGAAAAGGAAAAACAATGTACGCCCTTGTAAGATAACAAGCAGCAATGAAAGTATAATCGATGATCAGAGACATAAGAATGTTTAACCTATGATACGAAACATAACTCTCTAAATGGAGAGATAAAATGAGGTATTATGCAGGCAGCACATGTGATCGATTCAAAAATCTGTACTTTTGGCACAAAATATTCTGTTTTTCCAAGGATATTAGCATAATGCAGTTCCAGATAACACCAGTAAATCCTTTTAAAGAGTTTCCTAAGGATAGCCCTCAGTGATTGAAAAGAGTAGCACGAAAAGATGTTTACACATAAATTAAACGGACAATGAAACAGACATTAGAGAACAAGGAACCCCAATAAGTACGATGTCCATGCTAATTAGAGACACATGGGTTTTAACATCAAAGGAGCATACGAAAGAGCCTAGAGGTTCTAGAATATGGGTGGATAATCCTCCTTAAATATAAGTTATCAACAGATTCTTCACGATCTTGATTTAGAGTTTTCGACAAACGAAAAAGAAGAGACGCCAGAAGAAATTCCGCACTTCAGATTTAGAATATAGGGGGAATAAGGGAGAAGAAGTCTCAAGAAGGAAGTTGATCGTTGCAACATAGAACAAAAGGGGGGATCGCCTTCTTGTAATGAGGATGAATTATCTTTCATCTTAGGTTGACATAATAAATAACCGAATCATGTCCTCAGCTGCACGTTTTTGCTCGGAGGTGCCAGAGATCTGAGCTATCCGTTCTGAACGAGATGATTTTGAGTCGACAATCTCTACATGGGCTCCAGAGATCTGATTAACATGTACAACAAATTCAAAACATAATCAAATCATTCTTTGACAGTTCACTAGATATCATCAATGTAAAAAAAAAACACTAGGCTCAGGCTTTCGAACAACCGGGATTGGCAGCATGGTAAACGTCTTTTAAACCTTAGTTTCCTTGTGTTTGGAGTCCGAACTCCAAAATCTGAAACTGGGTATGTTTGGGAAACAAATATGAGTATCCAACCTGGAGGTTTGGGAGCCCCAAACTAGTGAAACTGGGTTTGGGAAAAATGCGAGAGGATCTCAGAAAATCTAATCTAAACACCAGGATAGGGTAAATTAAATCCCAGTTTTAGAATCTGGGGTTTGAATTTATGCAAAGCAAGTTTCAATTTGGAAAAAGACCGTTGTTTCATAAACCGTGATGCCAGACTTGGCCTGAAAGATAAAAGAGAGAGAAACCCACCTTCCTAATGTTATCGATGTTTGCCCCACCTTTACCCATAACTTTACTCAAGGCATTGGCAGGAATCACCATCTCACTTTGACGAGGCAAACTGGATGAATAAACAAAAAAAACCCAGAGAAATTAAAACTTGCAATCAACTAGTACAATAAAATATTACTGAAGCTGAACACTTATCACTTAAAATAAAATACAAGCATGCCTATTAATTTTTCTTCAAAGCGTTGTTTTGAAAGAGTATGTGTATATGGAAGCATCATCCTAAGATTGTATCCATGATATAGTAGGTTGCTTGAATTTACTAATGGGAAGCCTAGAGCTCCTATCAATGCTGAACTTTCACATTAAAGCAAAAAATCTGGCAACTTACAGAAACAGATCAAGCTGGCTTAAAATATGATTGGCTTAGAAAAGTCATGTGTTCTATGGGTCAAGTACAAAAATACAGAGTATGGTCAGAAAGTGCGTACCCTCCATAACCCTTTGAAGAATATGAAGAATGAGATCCATATCCATTGTCTCCATCCTTTACAAACAAACATAAAGGAACAAGTTCATGTGAGAACCACCGAACATACACATGCGCGCGCGCACAAATTTTTTTATATGGATAAAAAATAGGACTATTCTGAACAATAGAAATTCATGATACCTGCAAAGAACTGTACCCATACCGACTGCTCCCAGCAAATGTTCCGAGTCCCATCCTTTCAGCGCCGACTATCTGATCAAAACCGAAAGGAGCAGCTGGAGGAAAACTAGGGAAAACTGGAGGCACAGATAGACTACTCGAATACATAGAATCAACAGGAGGTGGATTCCCACGATTACCCTCCCTATCATTAAGAGCATCCTCCCTAAGCCTTAAAATTATGTGAAGGAGGGCGTCTCGCACATTAACAACCTCTCCAGACACCTACATGAAAAATAAAATTTCACATGGGACCCTGGAAGGAAAGATGAAAATACAATGTAAAAAAAGACGGGCAATGAAATACCTCCACAAGTTCATCATTCGCAGAAGCACGCTTGGGTTTTTCACCTTTTGAAATACGAATATCTGCTTTAGTCTTCTTTCTCAGTTCATTTATGATTGATCCACTTTTTCCAATGAGACAACCGATGACCTTTGAGGGTACAAGGAGGCGTATACTGACGGTTTCATCGTCCTCGTCATTTATCTTGCTTTGAAGGAGCAAAACAGCTTCAACAGCAGCAGACTTGTAGTCATCTGGGGACTGCACATATGCATCAGATATCAAACCAAAAGCCCGCCTTTACTATTATAATGCAAACCTTTAAATGGTTTGCATTTATTTCCGTTTAGATTGGACTGAAGTCCAAGATTATAATAATTCCATGCGGCACCATGAGAAGTTGCCACTGTTTTCTACTTACATCACTGTATTTGTATTTGCATATTAGCCCTTAAACAATAATAAATTTAAATTGATATTATTTTTTAAAACAAAGTTCATGACAAGCGCTAACCTATTTCATAATTTTAATTGCATTTATGCTATAACTAGAAAAGATGGTTAACGGATTAAGATGAAGTTACGGCGCAAACCTCTGTAGATGTGACAGTGATAACACATTCTTCAGTATCATGCTTGGTATCATCAACTTCAACTCGGGCTCCACTAGCCTGCCTTATATTCTTTATGGTGACTCCTCCTTTACCGATAACACGCCCAATCTTGTCAGATGGACACAGAACTTGAACCATTAACTCCTCTGATCTTGATTGACCACTATATCCAGGGACGATAGGTAGGGTATCAGCAAACGCATGGAGATCAGAAACCTGAGGTGTTCCGCCTAAAGCGGCAGGTAAAGTTCTCGAAGGGGGAATAATAGCATCTGCGCCCGGGAAAAAACTACCCGCAGGAAAAATGGGGACATCAGATGGAATAATAACGGGTGGGAGTTCAGGAACGGAAGTGTCGAGTGAAATCTCTTCTTTTGGAGAAAACTTGTACATTATAGCAGAAACTGCAAAAAGCGCTTTCTTGACTGCCTCAGCATCACCAGTTATCTGCTCAAAGCATACATATAGAAGAGATAGTATGAAGATAATCTCCAAGTTGGAAAAGAACGAAGTAGGGATTTTTAATAGCCTGCTTAATTTTATTGCTATATGAGTTAATATCTCCTTTCCCATGAGTAATTTCACTGAAGAAGAAAAAAGCAAGTAAAGAACGAAGTTGGGATTTTTTTTGCCAAAACAAAGTTGGAAATTGACGTTACGACTTCAGTCAACTATCAACACATACGAAACAGTGCTAGAATGTGAAATAACCGGTTCCTTGTGTACATTTCCGCATTTGAATAAAATTTATTTTCATATTTTTTCCTAACTCTCCTTCCTTTAATTTTTCCCTAAGCTCCAAGCCCAACCCACTTCTTTTCTTCCCTTCTTTTCCTAGCAAGCCCACTCCCTTTGTTTCCCTTATCTTTTTCCATTCCCTTTTTCCAGGCCCAATCCCCACCTTCCTTCTTTTTTTCCACGCAACCAACGAACCCATGCTTCCCCCGTGAACTTCTTCCATGAGATCACACCCACGATATCATAACCTCGCTCGCCTCTTCAAAACCCAAATCCTAGGTCTCTCTCCTCACAAACCCACACCAAGACCCCTTCTCGCCACTGCAACAACCCAAGCCACCGTTGCCGTCTCCAACAACCACCTTTCAACACCGACCCTCCTCTCCCTCTTCCCAGCACAACCCACCACCGACAGCCCAAACCGAACCCATCTCCCAACCCATGACCCCCCTCCAAACGAGCTCGTCGCCGATTGGTTCGCTCCAGCATGCACGCACACGGCACCGTGCCACTTCGTCGCTGTCTCGTGTGTCGAAGCGACCCCTTGATTTCGTATCGCTTCTATTTCAGCATCTAATCTAAGTGATACCCCTCACTTGCTATCATGCTATATCTATATATACATAGGATTGAAATTTCAATGACACGCTATTATCAATAACTTTAACTATGGCCGTGATTATTGCTTTGTGCTGGATTGATTGTGATCGGGTCTAAAACACAATGCTAAGACGTAAAGAAACTGTAGGGATAAGATCCTGTTTGAAATGATTAGACGAAACTCAAAACCCCAATAGTTTCGGTTATGCACACACTAAGTGTCCGATCGAGTTTCTGAACCCGAACACCCTGATTTAAAGCCCCATTTTTCGATCATTAGTTTCGGTTACTATTAAATAGTATCGTGTAGAAAATTGAGATGAAAATACATAAGTTTTGAACATGGAATGCCCTCCCAAGAGGCGGCGACAAATCAGAATTTTCCGCGTCCACCGCTTTGTAGAAATAATTATAAATCATAGAAAAATCGTTTTGTGGCATTCGTGGGTTCATATCGAAGTTAACCTAAAACACTGAACATCTATAAAAAGTTTTCCTGGAAAATACGTTGTTTTATTGACGTAATTTGAGGAGGAACGTAGCTCTGAACTGCGGTTCAGAGAAGGATTCTTCGCTGTTTTTCCGCACAAATCTGTTAAAAAGTTTATTTATAGATATCCTGTTGTATTGAGACCTATATCAACGCGTATATAAATATATTAGCTTTAATTTGGCATTGGTCTCGTTAAATTTCGTTAACATTTACTATTTTACACTGTTGAAAAGTTCTGATGTTTTCCTGAAATGTTAATTGTACCCATCGACATTGTAACGGCCATAACTCCCCTGTAAGTTCATGATATTAATGTTCCGTTAGAAATCTAACTGAAAAACCCAATTTTCATCGACCTGTAGCGACACCATATTTAGAACGTAACCTATAGATAATCTTACTCGAATTTAGAACTTCAGTTCTGAAACTAGTATTTCCAGCACTGTTTAACTGAATTAAAATAAGAATATCTCCCAATCCAGAATAGCTATCGGGGTGAATCCAATTTTGTTGGATAGATAAATGAGTCTATTTTCTGTGCCTTTTATATTATCATGCCTGATTCTGGTCCTAAATATTTTTAATAAATTTTGTAAACTGAATGGTGTTTGTTGTCCATTAACGGTTAAAGTTTTAGTTAATATATTTTATCCTGCTATATGATTGTTTTACCCACATGCTTAGTCGTTCATGTTTAACTGAATATCATTCCACGTTAATGACTTGACTCATGTTAGAACCCATCTGTATTGACGTCACATTGGTTATATTGCATTTTCAATTTAAATCCATTAAAGAATTGGGTTGTAACAAATACGTGTGTGCACGAGTGAATGGAAGTAAGACTATTGTACGTGAATGTATAAATTAATACGTACTTGTACACAATCCATATGGTTCATGAATGTACGCTTCAAATCCGGAGAAAATGGAGAAATCGTATTTGAAGAATTTAGTGTTTTAGAGAATGATCATTCGATATATATATATATATATATATATATATATATATTGTTTAGGTCGTTTGTCTAGCGGCCCGGCCGACAGGGTTACGTCCCGGGCACAGCGGACCGTAGTCTCGGGCATGCATGAAACCCTTATTAAACATGAGGACTTTTTTCCACCGTTCGATTTCAAATGACATAAAATCTATTAGGTTTAGCGACATGAATATTACGTTTCACTTTTGTCATAACATATATGCTATACTGCCGACATGTTTATGTTATTTCATACTCTCGCATTACTGCTTCATCAATTCTAGTTCATGCTTATGTTTCTGCAAACATATATTGTTATATCATTATTATGCGTCTCTGACGACCTGAGTATGCATGCTCAGAGAAAGAAATGAATCCAGTCCCAGAACAGGATCAGACTTATTTCGAAGAGCTTGCGGCGACAAGATCAGTGGCATCTGCTTTTTATCGTTTCGTTTTACTTTCAATATTGGTACATGTGTTGTCGTTTCGTTAGTTATCTTTCTTTTTGGTTGTTAAAAACTTTGTATCTGTTGTGAACTCCTATTTTATTTACATGTAATAATTAGTAACTGTTATTTTCTCTTTATTTGTGCTTGATATACTTCTTGTCATGTAACGCTAGAAGCTGAAATATGACTACGGCGAGATTTTTTCTTGACTGTAGGAGCATGGCTGGTATAATCACCCCTCGTATTCCGTATTTCGAAAAACGGGATGTGACATTGTTTTGTTGGTATCAGAGCCAGGTTTAGATTGAGAATACAGTTTCCGACTAAGGTTCATTTGCATTATACCTTGTTGCATTGACGTTCAATTTCATATAATACTTGCCTTATTCCTTCCGTTTATCTAATTCTCTTCTCTACATATCTTTCAGTGATATGGCCTCCCCAAATAACTCCTCGGATACCAGTTCCCAAAAGCGCACCGACAAGATCCTCAGTGCGCTGACCATCGCTGAAGCTCAAGAGAGGAAGACTGATCTCCTAGTCGAGGGCCTTAAGACGGTGCAAGAGTCCGCAATCACCACTCTAGGAATATCTATTGTTGTTCTTGCCGCCCTCGAGGGCGCTCTCATACCGGCTGTTCACACTAAAGCCGGTACCGTTTCGGATTTTAGGAGGTTCTATCCGGCCGTGTTCACGGGTCTAGCGGGCCCGCCTGAAGCCGAACTGTGGCTGATCATTGTGGAGGATCTTTTGGCGGCTGGTCGGATTCCAGAGGTGAATAAAGTGGGTATTGTGAAGATCCAGTTTGAAGATAAGGCCTGCACTTAGTTGATTGTTGAGGAGAGCCGGCTCGAAAGGCCCATCGAGTGTCGCATCTTGACGAAGTGTTTCCTAGATCACTTCTTCCCGGCCTCAGCTAAGACAAAGATGGAAAAGAAGTTCATCACTCTGAAGCAGAATGGCCACCCCGTCGATGTCTACGCAGCGGAATTCAACAGGTTGAGCCGATTTGCACCAATATGGTAGCCAATGAGGCCGACAGGGTCAGGCGTTTTAAGCAGGGGCTAGATATCGATATTCAACAGCTCATAGCCTCTCTCGACTTGAATACTTTCTCACAAGTATTGCACGCTGTCCGAATACAAGAAAAGTTATAGGAAAAGGCTAAAGGTCGGCGAACCGTGGATAGGAAGCCCCCAATGGTTCAAGCACGAGTAGCAGCTCCCTCTCGCGGAGTGATTCCGGTTTAGAGGCAAGGGATGGTACAGATGAAGCGCCTATTCGTTCCTCAGCAAGCAGCAGCAGAGAATCCTGATTTGTAATTACTCTAAGAAGTCGGGACACCTTCAGAAGGATTGTCGCAAAGCCAACCGGTAGTGTTTGATTTATGGATCTGGTGAACATCGGGTCAACGGTTGCTTTCAAAGGTCAGAGCTACAAGAGGATCCGAACAACAACAGAAGACGCTCATAGCTCCAACTCAGAGGGGTCCACCTCTGATATCTCAACCGTGACTTTTCGAATAGAGGCAGGAAAATTCAGACCGGAATCAGGGGCGGGTTTCACCCTAACGGCCGAGGCTTCTGGTGAAGTGGTTACGGGTACTATTTTAGTTTACTCCGTTCCAGCCAAAGTGTTATTTAATTCGGGTGCTTCACATTGTTTCATATCCGCATGATTTATCGACACACTCGATACCTCACGAACAGTTAACTAGAGGCTGGGAAATACGCACTGCTAATGAGGTGATTGTATCCAGCTGAGAATGTAGGCCGTGCCCCGTAGTAATCTGCGGTAGGGGATTCTATGCAAATTTTCTTTTGATCGGGACCGATAGCTATGACGCTATTCTTGGGATGAATTAGTTGAGCACGATCTATGTTATTATCAACGGCCGAGCTAGGAGCACAACTTTCCGCGTTCCTAACCATCCCAAGTTGGTATTCATGGTTGGTAGCGAATCTTTGGGACCAGCCAGTTCCGAGCAATGCCGAAGAGCGGCGCTTCGACCGCAATGGAAGTGGACGAAAAACGAGTGCCAGACGTACAGGAATTTCTAGATGTGTTCTCCGAGAATCTATCAAGCTGCCCCCTCAACAAGAGTTAGAATTCTACATCGATTTAGTTCCGGGCACAGCTCCAATTTCTTAGGCCCCGTACAGAATGGCGGCAATCGAGTTGGCTGAGTTGAAAAGCCAGTTGGAGGAGCTGCAAGGCAAGAGATTTATCCGCTCTAATGCCTCTCCTTAGGGCGCTCCAGTGCTCCTAGTGAAAAAGGATAGGTCTCTGCGTATGTGCATCGACTACCGCGAGCTGAGCGGACTCACGATTAAGAACAAATATCCCATTTCCTACATTGACGACTTATTCGATCAATTTGCTGATGCGCGGGTGTTCTCAAAGCTAGATCTGAGGTCTAGATATCACCAGGTCCGATTAAGGGTTGAAGACATCTGCAAGATGGCTTTTAAGACACGGTACGACCATTATGAATTCTAGGTGATGTCGTTCGGCGTTACAACACTCCAGCTGTATTCATGGATTTGATGAATCGGGTTTTATTCGAGTATTTGGATTGGTTCGTTGTGGTGTTCATCGATGACATACTAGTCTACTCCAGGAGTCCGGAGGAACACGACAAGCACCTGGGTATAGTGTTGCAGATTTGAAGAAGGAAAACGTTATGATAAGCTGAGCAAGTGCGAGTTCCGACTCAACAAGATGCAGTTTCCGGGGCATGTCGTTTCAGGTAACGACATTTCAGTGGATCCGACGAAGATGGAGCCTATCAGGAACTGGACGACACCAAGCTCAGTAGCCGAGATCAAGAGTTTTCCAGGATTCACCGGTTATTATCGGCGATTTGTTCAGGACTTCGCCGAAGTGGCAGAGCCTTTAACGAGGCCTACTCGAAAGGAAGTGCCCTGCGTCTGGTCAAAAGGGCGCACCCGGGCGAACCATTGAAGGAGAAGCTGACCACGGCCCCAATTCTGACAGTGTCGGATAGATACGGAGGTTTGGTAATTCACTGTGACGCATCTGGCAAGTGATTGGGCTGTGTTTTGATGCAGCACGGTCGGATAGTGGCATATGCCTCACGCCAGCTGAAGACCCACAAGAAGAACTACCCGACACATGGCTTAAAGTTGGCTACAGTTGTGTTCGCACTGAAGACCTGGAAACACCATTTGTTGGGAGAGAAAGTGGAAATATACACGGACCACAAAAACCTGAAGTACGTGTTCGCTCAGAAAGAGCTTAACATGAGACAACGTAAATGGTTAGAATTGATGGCGGATTATGATATGAATCTGCAGTATCGCCCAATACAAGCCGGCAAGTCCCGGAAAACTCCAGTTCTCGGCTACTGACCTCGGTGTCGGTCAATCCCTGACAGCCTCTATTTTCGTCAGATCCACTGAAATGTTGTCCCCTGAAACTACATTCCCCAGAAATTGCACCTTGTCGAGCATGAACTCGTACTTGCTCGGCTTGGCATAAAGTTTTTCCTTCATCAAAATCTACAACACTATACGCAGGTGCTCGGCATGATCCTCCCGAGTCCTTGAGTAGATAGTATGTCATCGATGAACACACGACGAACCAATCCAAATACTCGGAGAAACCCCGATTCATCAAATTCATAAATACGGCCGAAGCGTTGGTAACGCCGAACGACATCACCAAGAATTCATAATGGTCGTACCGTGTCCGAAAAAATGTCTTGCAGATGTCTTCAGCCTTCACTCGGACATGGTGATATCCAGACCTGAGATCTAACTTTAAGAACACCCATGTATTAGCAAGCTAATCGAATAAGTTGTCAATGAGGGGAATGGGATACTTCTCTTAATGGTGACTCTGTTCAACTCGCGGTACTCGATGCACATACGCAAAGACCCGTCCTTCACTAGCAGCACTGGAGCGCCCCAAGGAAAGGCACTAGGACGGATAGCCCTGCAGCTCCTCCAACTAGCTCTTCAACTCGGCCAACTCGACTGCCGACATTCTGCACGGAGCCTTTGAAATTAGAACTGTGCCTGGAACTAAATCGATGTAGAATTCTAACTCGCGTTGAGGGGGCAGCTTGATAGATCCTCGGGGAACACATTTAGAAATTCCCGAACAACCTCTGGCATTGGTTTTTCGTCTACTTCCATTACGGTCAAAGCGCCGCTCGTCGGCTTTGCACAGAACTGTGCTGGTCCCAGATTCGCTACCACCCATGAATACGAACTCGAGATAGTTAGGAACGCGGAAAATTATGCTCCTAGCTCAGCAGTTGATAATAACATGGAACATGCTCAGCCAATTCATCCCCAGAATAGCGCTATAGCTACCGGTCCCGATCAAAAGAAAATTTGCATAGAATCCCCTACTGCAGATTATAAGGGGCACAGCCTACATTCTCGGCTGGATACAATCACCTCATTACGAGTGTATTTCCCAGCCTCTAGTTAACTGTTCATAAGGTATCGAGTGTGTGTCGACAAATCGTGCGGATATGAACCAATGTGAAGCACTCGAATCAAATAACACTTTGGCTGGAATGGAGTAAACTAAAATAGTACCCGTAACCACTTCACCAGAAGGTTGAGCCTGCTCGACCGTCAGGATGAAAGCCCGTCCCTAATTCCAGTATGAATTTGCCTGCATCTGCTCGAAAAGCCGCGGTTGAGATATCATAGATGGACCCCTCTAAGTTAGAGCCATGAGTGTCTTCTACTATTGTCCGGATCCTCCTAGTAGCTCTAACCTCTAAAGGCAATCATTGACAAGATATTCACCAGATCCACAAATCAAACACTGCCCGTTGGCCTTGCGACAGTCCTTCTGAAGGTGCCCGACCTCTTGCAGTAATTACAAATCAGGATTCTCTGCTTTTGTTTTAGGGGAACGAATGGGCGCTTCACCTATACCACCCCTCGCCTCCGAACCGGAATCACCATGTGAGAGGGTGCTGCTACTCGTGCTTGAACCATCAGGAGCCTCCTATCCACAGTTCACTTACCTTTAGCCTTTTCCGCAAACTTTTCCTGTACTCGGGCAGCGTGCAATACTTGTGAGAAAGTCTTCAAGTCGAGACTATGAGCTACTGAATCTCGATATCTAGCCCCTGCTGAAAGCACCTGTCGGCCTCGTTGGCTGCCATATACGGAGCAAATCAGCTCAACCTGTTGAATTCCACTGCATAGCCATCGACGGGACGACCATTCTGCTTCAGAGTGATGAACTTCTCCCTCATCTCTATCTTAGCTGTGGCCGGGAAGAAATGATCTAGGAAACACTCCGTGAAGATGCGCCACTCGATAGGCTTTTCGAGCCGGCTCTCCTCAACAGTCTACGAAGTGAGGGCCTTATCTTCAAATTGGATCTTCATAACATTCGCTTTATCCGCCGCTGAAATCCGAGCAGCCGCCAAGAGATTTTCCACATTGATTAGCCACTGTTCGACCTTAAGCGGATCCGCTAGACCCATGAACACGGCCGGATACAGCCTCTTGAAATTCGTAACGGTACCGGCCTTAGTGTGAACAGCTGGTACGAGAGCGCCCTCAGGACGGCAAGAACAACAGTAGATCTCCCTAGAGCGGTGACCACGGACTCCTGCACTGTTTATCAATCTTCCTCTCTTGAGCCTCAGCGATGGTCGTTAGCGCACTGAGGATCTTGTCAATGTGCTCTTGTGAACAGGCATCCGAGGAGTTACTTAAGGAAGCCATATCGCTGAAAGATGGGGAATAGAATTAAATAGACGGAAGGAAAAGACAAGGATTATACGGTATTGAACGACAATGCAAACAAGGTATTGTGCAAAGGAACCTTAGTCGGAAACTGTAATCTCAATCTAAAGCTAGCTCTGATACGAACAAAACCATGTCATGCTCCGCTTTCCAAAATATGGAATACGAGAGATGACTAGGCCAGCATACTCCTATGGTCAAGGAAAAATCTCACCACTGTCATATTTTGGCTTATAGCGTTACATGGAAAGCAATATATCAAGCACAGATAAAAAGAAAATAACAGTCAATAATTATTACATTTAAGTAAAACAGGAGTTCACAACGGATACAAGGTCTTTAATAACCGAAAAGAAAGATAACTAACGAAAAAACAACACATGTTCCAATATTGAAAATAAAACTAAATGATAAAGGCAGATGCCGCTGGTCTAAGTCTCCGCAAGCTCTTCGAAATAAGTCAGATCCTGTTCTGGGACTGGATTTATTTCTTCTGAGCATGCATACTCAAGTCATCAGAATGACACATAATAATGATATAACAATATGTAATATATTTGCAGGAACATAAACATGAAATAGAATTGATGAAGCGGTAATGCGAGAGTATTAAATAACATAAACATGTGGGCAGTATAACATATATGTCATGGCAAAAGTGAAACGTAATATTCATGTCGCTAAACCTAATAGACTTTATATCATTTAAAATCGACCGGTGGAAAGTAGTTCTCGTGTTTAATAAGGGTCGCATGCATGCCCGAGACTACAGTCCGCTGTGCCCGAGACATAACAATGTCGGCCGTACTGCTAGGCAAACGGCCTAAACAATATATATCAATATCACTAATATCGAATGATCATTCTCTAAAATACTAAACTCGTTAAATACGAGTTCGATTCCACCTTCGATTTCCCTATTTCCCCCGGGTTTGAAGTGTATATTCATGAACCATATGGATTGTGTACAGGTACGTATCATTCATACATTCACTCATAATTTCACATACAATAGCCTGGATTCTATTCGCTCGTGTACACACATACTTGTCACAACCCAATTCATTAATGGATTTAAATCGAAAATGCAATATAACCAAAGGAACATCAATACAGGTGGGTTTTAAAATAAGTCAAGCCATTATCGTGTAATGATATTCAGTTAAGCATGAACGACTAAGCATGAAGGTAAAACAATCATATAACAGGATAAAAATACATTAACTAAAACTTTAACCGTTAATGAACAAAAAGCACCATTCGGTTTTCAAAATTTATTAAAAATACTTAGGACCAGAATCATGCATGATAATATAAAAGGCACAGAAAATAGACTCATTCATCTATCCAACAAAATTGGATTCGCCCCGATACTTATTCTGGATTGGAAGATATTCTTATTTTAATTCAGGTAACCAATGCTGGAAATACCAGTTTCAGAAATAAAGTTCCAAATTCAAATAAGATTATATATAGGTTATGTTCTGAATCAAGTGTCGTTACAGTTCGATGAAAACTGGGGTTTTCAGTTACTTTCTAACGAATCAAACAAAACATTAATATCATGAACCTACATGGAGTTATGGCCGTTACAATATCAATGGTAAGATTAAAATTTCAGGAAAACAACAATACCTTTCAACAGTGTAAAATACTTTTAAAATAGTAAATGTCAACGAAATCTAATGAGACCAATGCCAAATTAAAGCTGGCACATTTATATACGCTCTGAAGTGAACAACCGACGATGGCGATGCGACGGCGAAAAGCTTGCTTGGAGGGGATCACGGGTTGAGTGGTGGGTTCGGTTTGGGTTGTTTGGGCTGTCGGTGGTGGGTTGAGCTGGGAAGAGGGAGACGAGAAGAGAGGAGGGCCGGTGTTGAAAGGTTGTTGTTGGCGACGACGGTAACGGTAGCTCGGGTTGTTGCAGTGGCGAAAGAGGCCTCGGGTGGGGTTTGATGGGGTCTCGGTGTGGGTTTGTGAGGAGAGAGAAGAGAACGAGAGAGAGAATGAGTGAGAGACCTAGAGTTGGGTTTTGAGGAGGCAAGAGAGGTTGTAATATCGTGGGCGTGATCTCAGGGAAGAAGCGTGGTTCCCAGGGGAAGCGTTGGTTCGTTGGCTGCATGGAAAAAGAGAAGAAGGAAGGGGGAGCTCGGGCTTGGGCCTGGAAAGAATGGAAAAAGAAAAGAAAGGGAATGGAAAAGGAAAAGTGTACGGAAGGGAGTGGGCTGTGCCGGGTTTGCTTGGGAAAAAAGGAAAAGAAGAAAAGAAGTGGGCTGGGCTTGGAGCTTAGGGAAAAATTGAAGGAAGGGGACAAGAAAATAGAAAAAGAGAGTTTGGGAAAAATATGAGAACAGATTTTATTCAAATACGGAAATGTACAAACGGAGCCGGTTATTTCTGAATGCATAATAGAACCATATTCATTTAGTTTATGTGCACAAAGAGCACTGACCTGGACAAAATTGTCAAAGCTCATCGCACAGGAATGCGTAAGGTCACTGGGATCCTTTGGGCTAACCTTGATATTCGCCCTTGTCTTAGATCTAAGTCTCTTGATAACAGCCCCGGACTTGCCAATTACAGCTGCAGCCTGGCTAGCTGGGACTAGAAGATTAACCTCTTCGTTGTATTTCTTGTCATTTTCGGCACGAGCATCTGCTATTGTCGAATGCACCTTAAGCAAGGCATCCTGTGCTGGGCATACAGGAAAAGTGTCATCCTCATCCACATCGTTCAGATCTTTATCCTTGACATGGCAATATATGGTTATAACCCTCAAGTCTGAACCAGGAAAGGGATCGACGACCTTGATCTTAGCATGTGACTCTTGTCGCAGGTAATTTATTACTTTACCCCTCTTACCAATCACGGTTCCAATGACATCACTCGGGCAAAGTATGCGATAAACAACCAATTCCCCGTCGCTATAATTATCGCCGTTTGCTGCCCTACTCTTCTGATTAGTTCTGTCATTGGCGTCGTCCCTATAGTGACGGGAACGCTTACCTGTCTCACCCATGTTTCAATTGCTTTGGATGGTAACCTGTAAGGTTCAGTTAAATGAGAAAAAAACAGTATGGCACTGAGTCATCACGTCCAAAAAGGAAAGAAAAGGAAAAGAAGGCCAAAGCGGTTGGAGACAAACTCCCTGTCTACACAATAGCATAAATGGGGCAATTAAATAACGAGGTGAAAGCATTAGCTGCATTACATTATTAGAAACAGAATCTGAGAATAGAACAACGGATATTTTTCACATGCAATAGGAATGTTACACCAAAAACATCAGTATGAAACTTTTTGGAAAAGGAAACGATAAACAAGGGAACAGGGACGGAACTACATAGGGTCATAGGGGGATAATTGCCTTCCCTCGTCCCCACCGTCCTTTACTTTTTTTTATAAAAAAAAAAAGCTTTCCTAAAGAGAGGAGAGGTTAAGAAGCTCTCTTTCTCTTGGAAAATTTTGCAAGAAATGGTTCAACCCCACCCCCAACCCCCCTTACCAACCAATAAAAAACCACAGAAAAAAATATTAAAAATCATTAGAAATTAATTCTTAGACTAAATTTTAGGTGTTTATGATAAGTCAACATAGTTTCATGGCCTCACTTCGCTTTCTGTGATAGAACACTTGCACCAAATGCATCTTTAAGAGTGGATTATGAAAATGAGTGCGAAGATACAAAACTTGCTTTTAACACTTCCCATACAAAATTTGTCTCCTAGATACATAGATATACTAATGATGAAGTCAGGTCTTTTAAATATTGTCTTTTTACTTTCATTTTTTCATTTTTTAAACACTGATAATTTTTTTCCTCTACTTTTTTCTTTATATGGTAAAACCTACAACTGTTCACAATTATCATACTCTCATGTAACTAAGACAGCAAAGGGTGGGCCAGGTTTAATCTCCAGCAGAGGCCAAGTAAGTGAAGTAAGCGTTATACTATGATGTAGGAACATTTAGTTATCAGGATATATAATAATAATGTTTTGACCTTGAGGGAAAAGAAAGCTTCGAGTGTGAGAAATGAAATCTGTGTGTGCGCGCGCGTGGAGATATGAAATTTATGTGTAGTTTATAGATTTGGTTAATGACCAGAGAAATGCAGTAATAGATTTTAAAACTTAGGAATAATAGCAGTGATCTTTAGGATCTGAAGAAATTTTGGAAATTTGGAAAAAGCAGCTTGAACTAGATAAATATAAAAAATTAATTTATATGGATATAATTAGCTTGTTAAGCTTATGAAACATAAAATAGGCTATAAATAGTCTTATTAGTAGCAATGGCTAAGACTTAGCCAGGCAGCACGGTTTCTTGAAATCGCATTTCTATTCAAGTTATCAAGGAACCAGTACGTCTGCAAACTACAATTTCTAAAACCACGGTTTTGTTTAAGCTAAAATGGTGAACATTGTACTATTATGAAATTGGAGTATTGCTCGTAATATATTGTCGTTAATTTATCCACCATTTTGTCTAATACTAATTTTTCTACATCAAGTTTATGCAACTTTCAATGAAAGATACTGCTTCTGTAACTGATTTTAGTTTTTAATTTCGTCGTTGAAAATGTTGATATGGTATATGATGTTATTTAAGCTTATATCATGCACTTCTGATGCACAACATTAAATTAGTTTCTCTGTCAAGAATCGTAAATTTAACTTTCCTTTACAGAACCAGTTACAACAGTTCAGGATACATGAATTGGTCGATATTGGATTAAAAATCTCAATGAAAGAGAATATTCGCATAGCCAATATTAGCTTTTATGTGAGTATGCATTCATCTGGATCATACCTTAATCGTCATTTGTCAATTCATAGTTTGCTTCATCTGTGTACCATCCTACTATTATATATCATACATCTTGTGTAATTGCCATTTTTGTAAGTCGTTTCTGCCTCGAATTTTTTGTGTCTTGAGTCGGTTGCTGAGTGAATGTGAAGCCCAAACTTGATGCATTACGCTTAATTAGCGCCTCAATCAGCTACCAGAAACTTTGCTGTAGATGCGTATGTTCCAAAGCCACATTGATTGCAAATTTTTAACTTATGAGAGTAGAAATTCCATTAATGTCTGGGTTTTGTACAGTATGCTATCTAAAGTAAGCTACCAACTGTCGAGGTTTCGTTTCAGTTATATCAAAAAAATGGGGGAAGCGACTAGAATCAAAACAATCGGAGATTTGCAAGCCAATGAAAAGTCAAAAGCAAATGAAATTCAATGGAAAAAAATCCCTAATTTTACTATTAAAAGTTAAAAACCCAAAGCTTACCTCAGATCCGACGTTGTCGTCTGGCTTCGTCAGATCGGCACTTCAGATATGAGATCGGAGCAAAGCGGTGAAAAGAAATTTCTAGGGTTTTTGCTCGAGGAATCTATATATTGGGGTTTGGGTTTGAGGTTTTGTGTTGGCAAACTTCAGCCCAATAACCCATTAACCCCTTTTTGTGGGGAAAAATGGAAGCAGACCCGTAGGACGAAAAACAAATGGGTATAGGTTCATGGCCTTAAACAACGAAGGCCGCAACTTCCTACCAGCAGTTTATTAAATAATCATGATGTCCTCCTTTGCCTCTCAACTCCTCTTATATGCGTTCATGTCGGTCTTTTCAAATCGCTGCTTTTCAAATCATTACATCTAACACCGTTACGGTGATTTACATTCTTTAAAACCTATATTACACCCCATAAATCATATCATTCACACACTTTTTAGCTTTCATTGGATCATAACAAAATTAACCGGTCTTAATGTTACATCATTTTACAGATCTATGAATCAAAAACTTGAAAATGACAATGAAATTTAAATGCATATGATTTAGACCTTGAGGATCGATATTAATGATGTTAAATATTTTTGCCACCACATATATAGCAGGAAATTTTCCTTATATGACAGCCGAAACTCCGTCTCTCTTCAAAATATAAAGTACTTATTATTTTGGGTTTTTTTTTTGAAATAGGATGGTTTAATAATAAAATTATTAAAATAGAAGGGTTTGTTTTAAAATTATTGAAATAGGACGGTTTGAGCCCGACCCCACCCTCTCTAAACAGAGGCCGGGTTCTAGGAACCCGCCCCTACCCTATATAGGGGAGGGCGGGTTAGAACCCGCCCCCCCTATAATGGGAAGAGGGCGGGAACCCGCCCCATTTATTTAAAAAAAAATAAAAAACAGTTTAATGCGAAATTAATTAAATATCCAATAAAAAAATAAAAATTATATAATATTATTATTGTTTAAATATGAATTTGGTATACACTCTAATAACAAAATGAATCCGTCAAATTTATAATACAAAAAAATCATATCTGTTTGTAAAAGTATATAACTATCGCTTTCCCTTTCCTTTTCCCTTTCCCAATCCGAGGAGACTTGACATAAGCCTATGCCTTTTGGGATGACTGGAGGACCCTCCCATTTCTTGGGTATATAGCGGCGGCGGCGTCTGCTCTTCTGCTTCGGCTTCAGCTTCGTTTTCAGCAGCGTCTTGGACAGGCTGTTGTTCCGCAAATCCTGAATGTGGGACAGATGTCGGATATGTGCTGCTTCCCAACAACTGTATGTAGGACGAAAAATCTGTCTCCCAACTGGGCAGTTGTTGCGAAGAACCTGTCCCGATTTCATGCAGCTGCTGTTGCACAAAACCTGGGCCCCATGGCTGCGCAAATCCTGACCCCCAAGATTGCTGTTGTTGCGCAAAATATGACCCCCAAGCCCGCTGTTGTACAAAACCTGACCCCCAAGACTGCTGTTGTTGCGCAAAACCGGTCCCCCAAAACTGTTGATCCTCCGGTTATTGCGCTTGTCCGGTATGCTAGGGTTGCTGCTGACAGTATGGTGATCCAAACCACTGATCCTGCTGCTCTGGATCTCCCTGATGCTGCGGCTCCGGTGCCAGTTCATGCTGCTGCTCCGGTGCCGGCTCATGCTGCTGCTCTGGTGCCGGCGATAAATGTGAAAGCATATTATATGAACCAAATATACCACCAATATATGAGTCTGCATTTGAAAATAAAGCATGAGTATCCGGACCAGCATTAGTTCGATATGGATCCTGCATCATTAATTGTATATGATGCAACCCACGAGCCTGTCGTTACATTAGACATAAGAAATAAGTATTAACTCATACCGCCGGATGTTAAAAAGTAATATAATTTAAAGAATTCAACTTACCATTTCTCGTTCCACGTGGCCTCTAGGCTCGTACCGCTAGATGTTTGGGAAGTCGTTAGGGAAAGCAGAAAGATATCTTATGGTGACACGCTTATACCACTGTAGATATGCTTCGGTAGCGTCGATGGTTGTTTGGTCACCTATTTGCTATAAGGCAATATTACGCTGCCTATCCTCCCATTTCAGCAAATATTGATGATGATACTCCCTCCAATCACGCTCCGCCTTTCCTCCTCGCATGTCTCCCTCTATTGTCATAGGCGCAGGCGGCGGAACATAAATATGTTGCAATCTACTGAACTATCGCAACACCTGGTCCGGTAGGTGCATGAAAACGATATTAATGCAGAGGAGTGGGCATCGAGCCCGCCAAACCGGCTCTTCTTCGATACAGATGCCGGGTAATCCCTGCAGACGATCTGCTGTATAAGGCGTCCACGAGAACTGCGCAAATAGCATAATACAAAAATTATGATGAAGGTATTTCAAAATTTTAAAACAAAGTTAATTACCTATGTTATGGTTACCTAAGTCGCTTCCATGCGATCCAACTCATCTCTATAGTACCTAAGTACTCGACGAGGAACCTTATAAGCTTTCTTACCATTCCACCAAGAGCCGAGCGGCTTTCCAGGGGTATCCACGGCAGTGATTTTAACTCGATCCGGTCTTCCCATACACATGTGCTCCCATGACCAAATCTATAAATAAAGCGTTAGATGATAAGAGAAAGAACCAATATTACAATTTTGCAAATGTCTAGCTGTTAAAAATAAGGAATGCACCTGAAGTAATGTAATGCAGCCACAAATTTTATTCTTCGTTGGAGCACATGCCTTATCGAGTTCCTTATAAAGATAGGCTAGGACCCCTGCTCCCCAAGCATATTGGCCACACACATCAAAGTCCGTAAGGAACTCAAGGTATAAAGGATGGACATGCGTTGCCGATTGGTCCGACATCAACCAAGAACCGATCATGTACAGAATGTAGGCACGTGCATGTCTATCCAAGACTTCATCAGGGATATTAGTAAATGTATCTTTCAGCCAGTTTAAACTGATCTTATACCCCTTACTATAGCCTCCTGGTGCCTGATGTTAGCATTTTTTGTGAAATATTAAACCTAAAAATAATGTACAAAATGTCCACGCAATAGGTACACTAAAGAAGGAAACCAATAAGAGAGAATCTGAATCTGAATATTAAATATAAATAATTTACTTAGCTAAAATTTAAACTTCATAATCATATTAAAAATAAGATCTAGTTTTTAATAAGGTATAAAATAATATTTAGTGTTGAAAAGATATCGAGGGTTTATTGACATTAATTTTTTAACCTGTTCGAGAGCAGACTCGGCATATGTATCCCAGAATGGATGGTCGGTATCTGGACCAACAATTTTTCCTCAGACCAATCTAAGCCCATTGACCCATAAACCGAGTAAGAGGCCAATATCCTGGAGTGTGATAGTGGCCTCACCCCATCTTAGATGAAAAGTGTGGGTCTCTTTTCTCCAACGCTCAACAAGAGAGGTAACGAGACTGTGGTCGATTTGGATATGACGAAGCAATGAAGCTTCATAAAATCCGGCCCTTCGAATCCGCTCGATTATTCGCTGATCGGTAACTTGCCACTTATCAGAACTATGGCTGACGACTGTGAGATTATCTCCATCCTGCAAAATTAAATCATATTATTTTCAACTATTAGAATTAAAAGAAATGGGGAATTAAAAAAAATTGAATAAGTTTTGAATCTTTCCTCTCCGTGTAATATATTGAAAGATCTGTGTTCGTTTTGATCTACGAGCAGAGATTTGCCGAATGGTTGATTCTCCATTGAGACAATTTTGATATTTTAATCCCTGAAAGATTTAGATAAGAGAAGAGAATTTGGACACAGAGTTAATTTGACTTGTGAGTTGCGAAAACCACACTGAAGAGGGCGGGTTTATATAAGGAAAGGAGGGCGGGTTCTCGGAACCCGCCCTCATCTTTGCTGTGATATGTTTGTAATGTTTTCACATCATTTTTTTAATGTATAATGATTTGGTTTTTGTTGGACGCGCTCATATGTTTTTATTATGTATAGTAATTTGTTTTTTTGTAGTATTGCCACATCAATTTTTTTATTCAGTGTCAAGTCACATCATGTTTTTTAATGTTTTACATTCAATTATTTTTTTATCATATTGAAGAGGGCGGGTTCTTAGAACGCCCCCCCTTCAATAATTTGAAGAGGGTGTGTTCCAGAAACCCGCCCTCATCTTTTATTATTATTTTTTTAACAGTGTGTTGTCAAATCAAGCAGGACCAATAATTAAACCTGTGAAACGAAGAGGGTGGGTTCTTAGAACGCGCCCCCTTCAATAATTTGAAGAGGGCGTGTTCCAAGAACCCGTCCTCATCTTTTATTATTATTTTTTTACAGTGTGTTGTCAAATCAAGCATGGCCAATAATTAAACCTGTGAAACGGAGAGGGCGGGTTCTTAGAACGCGCCCTCTTTAATAATTTGAAGAGCGCGTGCTCCAAGAACCCGCTCTCATCTTTTATTATTATTTTTTTACAGTGTGTTGTCAAATCAAGCAGGACCAATAATACAACCTGTGAAACAGAGAGGGCGGGTTCTTAGAACGCGCCCACTTCAATAATTTGAAGAGGGCGTGTTCCAAGAACCCACCCTCATCTTTTCTTAGAACGCGCATTTGATGCCGGTGTGTTCCTATAAATACAGCTCTCTCCTATCCAGCAACTCTCAATTCCGCTTCAAGTGCCCTTATTTTGTGCAAGTGTGCAGCTTAGAAAGAAGGTCAAGTTCAGTGCCATAGTCATGGGGAGTTAGACCCATATCTCGCGGTTACACCGCGACGGATCAAGACGGAACCACGGCTTGCTGTAAAATTCTGGAGCAAATTCAGTGATTAAACCAAGGTTCAGTGGCTCTAAACAGGAAGAGGAGACCAAAATAAGCACAGGAAAGAAATTTGAAGTTTCAAATTCTCTGTGAGTATTTCAATTCTCTTCTTCCCTCCTCTGAACTATTCTTCCTGCAGCATTCTTTGCACAAACTCTCTTCCCCTCTCCAATAAAACTGTCTTTGTGCAGGATTCTTTATGCCGCCGCCAAATAAAAATTTTGCAAGTATTTTCGATTTTTGTTTGTTACTGTTTTGCATAAATAATACGGACTTTAAGGGGCTATAACACCAATTCAGATTGGGTGGGGATTTCATCACCCTTCCTAAGACCACAAAAATCACTAAAAGCATGCGCATTACTCTTGAGCTTAATAAAAAAATATCTAGACTCAGCTAACTAAGGACTGTCGTGCTCAATAGGACAGAGGAAGGTTGTGGGCATTCGATCGTTTATCTAAACTTGACTTTGTGGTGCCCGGGCTAGACAAGTGAGAAGGGTAATTTTAAAAGGTCCGTCTCACGGTGATTCGTGAGCGGAACCCTCCTTTCCTCACTTGTGCTTACCTGGCCACAATTGGCAGTGAAGAGACGATTTGAGGGTTATCTCACAACTTGTCACTTTGGAACAGTTAGGAGCAGTCTAGTGGACTTTGAAGTCCATAGTTTTAGATATGATTGTGCATGTTTTGACTGTGATCGTATAAAGTTGTTAACGCTTTTTTTTATTGTTGGCTTGATATTGTTTGATGCGGATTATGGCAAGTTCAAGTTTATTTGTTGTATGTAAATACGATGGCCGGATTATCACAAGTGCACAAGGGCTCGAGTATATGGGCGAGTCCGCAAGAATCATGTGATTAGAACCATCAACGACTTATAATGAAATCGAGAATAAAGTGTTTAAAATCACGAAATACGATCCCCGTGAAATTAAGCTTAACTTAAGTTGTATATGGCCTATATTTAGTGGAAATGCATTGGTTGAAATTATAGACGATACATTAATATCTTCGATGATAGACTTCGGTCTGGAAAACACCCAGCATTCTTTTGAACTTTTGGTTCAGAAAGAACAATTGGAAATATCAGATGTCGCTCCAATGGGTAATTTTGATGGTAATGCTGGAGGTAGTTCCTGGGGGTACGGTCACATGGTTAATGATGATACCGTCAGTCTCGGTGGATATGACTATACACAACATTATTCAAACATTCAAACTCAAGGGTAAATATTTTATAAATCCACCTTTTGTGATACCAAAATACTAATATATTTTATATATTGAATACAGGTATTCCCAATCGACTGCTGCAATTACATGCACCCCTGAAGAACAACAAAGATTACCATATACAACCTTATAAAGGTAAATAAATCTGAAACAAGTGGTGATTATGTTTATATTCTTCGTAATACGAAAATATTAAGGAATAATTATATAAGAACAATTTATATACTAAACGCAGATTTTCCCATACCTCCGCATCATTTCAACACGATCCAAGTAGCGCATTCCAAGCATGTCCATCCACATCTTTCCGGTCTTTTCACTCCGAACCATCCACATTACACCGACCCTAACCATCATATATTGCACCCGAGGCTTATGTTGCTACGGGTGACATTGATATGTGTGGTAGTGATGATGACGAAACCGGTGAGGGTTATCAAGAGGAGGATAGCTAGCGTGGAATATGTCGCTGGATTGAATAAAGCAGCATTGTTTGATGATATGGCTGCGAATAATGATTTTGTTGAACTAGAAGATCCCAGTCTCGATCCTCTGGAAGATGATAGTTGGGTAGATTTAGCCGTGGCAGAAGTAAATACGGAACCCTATTTGGAAGCGACGGTAGCAAGCGGAGATTGCGTCACTGTTGGGGATATGTTTCAAGAAAAAGAGGATCTTATTTGTAAGCTGAAGTCTTAGACTATTCAAAAAAACGTTACAGTTAACACCCAAGAGTCAAATAAAACGTACTATACCGTGGTATGTACGAAAGCTCCTGAATGTAAGTGGAGATTGCATGCATGTTGTTCCAAAAGAGCCAAAGCTTGGAAGGTCACGAAATACAACCAAGAACATATTTACATCAATTCTATTATGTTAAAAGATCACAGGAATTGCACTTCAGCTTACATTTGCTCACTAATCATGCCACTAATCCGTACAGATGTGGCAATGACCCCCCGAGAGATACGACTCTACGTTAGCGGAGAGCACAAAATTCAGATTTCGTATGTGAAGGCATGTGATGCTCGTAGAAAGGCTTTATGCAAGATATTTTGTAATACCCGAGCCCAATAATACTATTTCTGTTACTGGTTGAGTGTTAGACATTGCTCATTTCAATTATCTTGCTTGTTTGGTGCTTGTTGCTAAATTTTAACCGGCTAAGTCATTTTCGCCTATAACAAATTTTAACACCTAAAATGAAATTAAAAATATCCATGTTGGTCTACTCGTCGCCACTAGTCACGTGGTAGCGTCCGCGCGTCGAGATTTCATCCCGTTCGGCGAAACGGGCAAGTTTGGACGGCTACGCGCGCGTGCAAGTGTCGGACTTGGGGGCATGCATTTTAATCTTAAGACATCTCATTTTAAAATTTGGAATTCGCTTAAAATCCTATTATTTGAATTTGAAACATTTGGGCGCAACCCGGGCGCGATTTGGAAATGTTTCATTTAGCGTCGAAATACCCATTTAACTTTAATAATATAAAACTATATAAAATATATTCTGTTACCCTAACCAGAGATTTAAATCTTTTACATCTTTTTTAATTTTTCTTTTTGAATTTCTTTCACCTCCCCAGCCAATCACGAGGGGCTTTACCCTCATGGGCCCCACCGTAATCTCTATCTCTCTCTCTCCGTCTCTCTATCTCTCTCTCTCCCCACGAGAATCTCTCCCTCTCTCCTATAATCTCTCTCTCTCTCTATCTTTAACTTCCCCACGTCCCTCGTCCTCGCACAGAACGAACACGAGAAACCTCACAGAACCCCAACCCTAGCCTTGCCCTAGCCGCCGCAGCCTCGCCGTCGACCTCCCCGCGACCTCGCCACCATCATCCTCGCCTCCACAGCCTCGACCGCACCCCCTTCCTCCTCTTCTCCCTCCTTCAGCGCCTGCACCCAACGCCACCGCCACCTGCACGCTGTGCTGCCGTCGCCGCCGCCTCCCATCGCCGACGACGCCAGAGTCTTCCTCCCTTCACCCTCGTCCCGACCTCCTCATCTTCCTCCTCCTTCCCTCGCCAGGCTGCAGCTGCAACCGAGCCTAACCCTAGCACTTCTCCAGTCGCCGGGAAAGCCGCCGGCGACCATCCTCGTCGTCGCCAGTGCACCGCCGACCACCTTCTCTCCTCCCTGCAACCCGGACCAGGCCAGAACCTCTCCCCTACTCGCTGCACCCCGATCCAGCCACCTCCAAACCCTTGCCGCGTTCCCTGTTCACCGCCGGCGCCCCCCTCGCCGTCGAACCCGTCGCGTTTGCACCCTTGCTACCCCTGTAAGCCTCCCTTCACCATCTCCTTTCATGTATCCCTTCTCTGGTCGATTTCTCGCTTTGGTTTGTATTTGCTAACATCGTCGCCGTTTTGACATTTCGCCGGATTCCGGCCGTGCCGACGACTTGACCCGACTCTCCAGCGAAGTACTCCAGTCCGTGTGGTCCCGCTGTTCGTCATTTGGACTCGATCTGTGGCCCGTGCAACCGTCGCGTGTTTTCTGCCGACGCTACGTTCGTGTTTTCCGGTTTGCGAAACCGTCGAGGCAAGTATTACTTGCTACATGCTATGTTATCCTAATTAAGTGTGCTTGACTCATAAAACTTGCATTGTTAACTAAATATAGTTACTTTTCTCATTTGGACGGAATATGATATATATCATGATACTGCAACCTAAACCGTATTTTGCCACTGTAACCCTAATAACAAAATTACCAGTTAATCATTTTGCTATTTTAAGGACGATAGCCGTACACCTATAGCTTCATTACTTTCTGTTATTGATATTGCACTATCTTGTGATTATTGCACCCCAAGGGTGCTCGAACCTGTTAATATGATAATACAACTGCACCATATTAATGCACCATTGTGATTAAATGAACTGTTATTGTTGTTTACTTTATTTCCTGCTGTTATTCCTTATTCGATTCTATACCTGTTATGAGCACACCTTCGATTGCATTACATATTGACCTGACCTTGATACACATGACATATATACATACCGATGCACCGGACATGGTACCCTTTACTACCAACTCAACCTGTTGTACCATGACCTGATCTGTTACCTGATCTCATGCCTAATGCCAACAAACCTGACTTGGGGTCCTCATGGACCATTCCTGTTGTTTATCCAGACAAACCTGCTTTTACCTGATCCTGTGTTGGCATTAGTTCTTGATTACTGAATACCTGACCTGACATACATAACTTGGGGGTATGGGGAAATCAAAGGTGAAACCGACTTGTAACTCAACAGTTCGATACCTGTTCTGATCAGTCTTACGGGCTTGGCCAGCCCCGGAGTGATGATGCTGACATCACTCGCCCATCCTGCTACTTGTTACTGCCTAGCGGCACGTCTCGGATTCAGCCCCGAGAATCTTGACCGTGGTCCCGGGCACGCACGGGATACTATTGAGTTACATCGACGAGTCATCAATTGATTTCAAAGACTTTAGAACAGAAACCCGATAGAACAGTATAGTTACCCAATGCACACTACCCTGCACTGTTGTTTCATATTATTGCTTTATTCATGTTCATTTTCTGCATTGCTTATTACCATGTTCATATTATATTATTGGTTGACATGACGTGCTGACGTCTGGGTTTTGCATGGCCCAGATTCTTTACCATTGTCGCCGACCGAGCAGGAGTACTTCAGCCAGCAGGCTGATTTGTGAGTTCTGTAGTGGTTAGTTTATTTATTGCATTTTATTTCCAGGTGTGATCCCGCATTATGGGACGTACCTTCCTATTATTGTATTGGATCATTTGCTTCCGCACTTATTTTTCATTGACTCTTGTTATTATGGATTTGGACATGTGTTAGATAGTTTATTTATCTTGTTCTTGATATCTCTACAGCCGTAATGTGACTGTGGATGGATACTTTCTACCCACAGGTAGCATGGTTGGCTATGTCACGTGCCCAATCTTGCGTACTCTGGGAAGCGGGGCGTGACATGGTTCTTTTGGTATCAGAGCCATAGGTTAGTGGGGTTGATTCTTTGTAGTTGGGTATGGTACCCGATACACGAATCAGAATACCCGTACTTAGGAAAACATGTCCTACCACCTTGATCATCTTACCATTCTTGAATCACATTCTTCCTGATTATATCTTTTTACGGCGTGCAAACTTACTTTGCATTGTCAACTCGAAAACCTGATTCCTTGTTATCTCTAGGACTTAGGCGACTTGGGTGGAGTTAAGTAATTGTGGCTATGATACCGCGGCATAGCTACAATGCGGTACTCTATTTAAGTATCTTGGAGTTCTAGCCTTGATCCATATTCAGAATCTATCATCATGCTAATGTTGGGTGTTTTGAGTTCAGGATTATGACAGGTAAGAAGTTGAAGACGTACCAGAGGCCTGTGAACGAAGTCGCCATGCTTAGAGTGATAAGAGGAATGCTGGAAATCAAAGAAACGGACCGAGCTGATCCAGCAGCAAGCGGACTCGTTTCGGGAAGGTTTGCAGATCGTTCAGCAGTCTGTGAACGATGTTGGAACTAGACCAGTTGACCGAGTAGGGACTGTAGCAGATTTCAGACTTTTGGGTCCGTCTACATTTACTAGTTTAAAGGAGCCGTTGTCAGCCGAGCAGTGGCTAGTCGGCACGGAGAATTTGCTGATTGCGGCACAGATTCCAGAGGACAAAGGAGTTGATGTGGTGCGCATTCAGCTAGTGGATTACGCCCGAGAGTGGTGGCTTGTGAAGGAGACCCGCTTGCCCAAGCCAAGCAGCTGGGCGGTTTTCTCTAAGAGTTTCCTGGAGAAGTTCTTCCCGCGGGCTGCACGGGAGGAAATGGAAGAGAAATTCATCGGACTAAGGCAGAATGGAGCAACCGTGGACGTGCATGCAGCAGAATGGACGAGACTCAGTAGTCTCGCTGGACCTTTCGCGGCCAACAATGTAGACAGCAGTTGCGGTAAGGAAGCAGTTCTGTCGGGCCAGTCGAGTTTAGGGCTAGGCCGACAAACAGTGCTCTTGCGACAATGGAAGTCGATAGTAATGAAGAGCCGGCAGTTGTTCGCGACTTTATGGATGTATTTGAAGATATATCGGGCTTACCGCCGAAGCGAGACATGGAGTTCGCAATTGACCTTATTCCTGGTGCAGCGCCAGTATCGAAATCTTATTATCCGATGGCACCAGTGGAATTGGAAGAAGTTAAGAAACAAGTTGGTGAATTACTTGAGAAGGGTTGGATTCGAAGCAGCAACTCGCCTTGGGGAGCTCCAGTTCTTTTAGTAAAGAAGAAGGATGGCACGAGAAGGATGTGCATCAATTATCGAGAATTAAACCGGGTGACTAGTAAGGACAAGTACCCGATCCCTTGTATTGGAGAACTTTTGAGCAGCTTAGTGGCGCGAGAGTATTCTCGAAACTGGATTTGCGATCCGGATATCATCAGGTCCGAGTGAAAGCAGAAGACATTTGCAAGACGGCGTTTCGAACTCGGTATGGACATTTCGAGTATCTAGTGATGCCCTTCGGAGTAACGAATGCGCCGGCAATATTCATGGACTTGATGAACCGAATCTTTTCACCGTTCTTGGACCAGTTTATTGTGGTATTCATTGACGATATTCTGGTGTACTCAAAGAGTCCGGAGGAGCATGCTGAGCATTTGAAGATCGCACTGCAGACGCTGAGACATGAGAAATTGTATGCGAAGATGAGTAAGTGCGAATTCCGGCTGGAAGAAGTGAAGTTTCTGGGGCATGTTGTGTCGGGCGATGGAATCGCCGTCGATCCCGAAAGGATTGCAGCAGTTCGAGTTTGGCCTATTCTAAGGAATGTGGCTGAGATAAGAAGTTTCCTTGGTTTGGCCGGATACTACAGGAGATTTGTGGAGAACTTCGCTCGTTTGGCAGAACCGTTGACCAAGCTTACGCGCAAGGAAGTACCTTTTATTTGGACGGATGGATGTGCATTGGCCTTCGAGACGTTGAAGCAGAAGTTGATAACCGCCCCTATCCTGACCGTACCAGACAATTCCGGAGGACTGGTGTTTCACAGCGACGTATCTGGAAAAGGATTGGGATGTGTTTTGATGCAGAATGGGAAGGTCGTAGCTTACGCATCAAGACAACTGAAGACCCATGAGAAGAATTATCCGACTCATGACTTGGAGCTTGCGGCCGTGATCTTCGCCTTGAAGATTTGGAGGCACTACCTTTTGGGCGAGAGAGTCGAAGTCTTTACAGATCACAAGAGTTTGAAGTATGTGTTCACTCAGAAGGAGTTGAACATGAGGCAACGCAGATGGTTGGAGCTGATGGCCGACTACGACCTTGATCTTAACTACCATCCGGGAAAAGTTAACGTCGTGCCGGATGCGCTTAGTCGGTTACCAGCGATTCAGGTATTGACTGCACAGAGGGAGATCATTGCGGATTTTCGGAGATTTGACTTGGAGGTTGTGCTACCACATGCTACGGGACAGTTGATGCAGTTGCAAGTACAGTCGTCCTTAGTTGAGAAGATTAAAGCGGCACAATCGCAGGATCCTAGACTGCAAAAGTTTCGAGAGCAGGTTGAAGCCGGACTATGAACCAATTTACTGATCCATGAAGATGGTTCGTTGAGGTATGGTAGCCGTGTGTGTGTGCCAAAAGGAGATGTGCGTGAAGAGCTTATGAAGGAGGCACACAGTTCAGCTTACTCTGTACATCCAGGAGGGACAAAGATGTACCGAGATATTCGACAGCACTTCTGGTGGGAAGGTATGAAACGGGAGATTGCTCGCTTCGTGGCGAAGTGCTTGGTGTGTCAGCAAGTCAAGGCTGAACACCAAAGGGTTGCTGGTTTGTTGCAACCACTTCCGATTCCTCAGTGGAAGTGGGAACATATAACCATGGATTTCGTTACGGCTTTACCGCGGAGTCCAAAGGGCAACAATGCAGTATGGGTGATTGTCGATCGGTTGACCAAGGCGGCTCACTTTATTCCTTTTCGGGTTGGTCAATCGACAGGAGACTTTGGCAGAGCGGTACATGCAGGAGATTGTAAGATTGCATGGAGTACCGGTGAGCATCGTGTCCGATCGGGACACTCGGTTCTTGTCACACTTCTGGAGGAGTTTACAAGAAAGTTTGGGGACTCGATTGAAGTCTAGCACAGCTTATCATCCTCAAACTGATGGACAATCGGAGAGAACGATCCAGACTCTTGAAGATATGTTGAGAGCTTGCATGTTGGACTTCAAAGGTTCTTGGGAGGATCACCTACACTTGGTGGAGTTTTCATACAACAATAGCTTCCAAGCGACGATTCAGATGGCTCCGTTTGAAGCTTTATATGGTCGTAAGTGCCGTTCACCTGTTTGTTGGGATGTTGTTGGTGAACGAAGGTTACTAGGACCAGATTTGGTGGTACAGACAGTCGAGAAGGTGAATACAATCAGTAAGCATATGAAGGCAGCTCAAGACAGACAAAAAAGTTGGGCTGACACGTCAAGAAGACCTCTAGAGTTCGCCGTGGGTGATTTGGTATTCTTGAAGATATCACCGACCAGAGGGGTGATTCGCTTTGGGAGTCGGGGAAAGCTTAGTCCTCGATTCGTTGGACCCTTCGAGATATTGGAGCGTGTTGGAGAGGTAGCGTACCGTTTGGCGTTACCACAGTCATTGGCAGGAGTGCATGAGGTGTTTCATGTATCTCAACTACGGAGGTATGTTCGAGATGAGACCCACGTCTTGGATCATTCGGAGTTGACCGTACGGGAGGACCTAACTTTTGAGGAGCGACCGGTTGAAATCAAGGATCGAAGAGAAAAAGGTTCTTAAGAACAAGGTTATCCCTCTTGTGCGAGTTTCTTGGGGTAATCGATCACATGGAGAATCCACTTGGGAGCGAGAAGACGAGATCCGGCAGAAATTTCCTCACCTTTTCCTATAGTTAGCTATCTTGTATTCTTGGAATTTCGAGGACGAAATTCTTTTTGTAGTTGGGTATGATGTAACACCCGAGCCCAATAATACTATTTCTGTTACTGGTTGAGTGTTAGACATTGCTCATTTCAATTATCTTGCTTGTTTGGTGCTTGTTGCTAAATTTTAACCGGCTAAGTCATTTTCGCCTATAACAAATTTTAACACCTAAAATGAAATTAAAAATATCCATGTTGGCCTACTCGTCGCCACTAGTCACGTGGTAGCGTCGGCGCGTCGAGATTTCATCCCGTTCGGCGAAACGGGCAAGTTTGGACGGCTACGCGCGCGTGCAAGTGTCGGACTTGGGGGCATGCATTTTAATCTTAAGACATCTCATTTTAAAATTTGGAACTCGCTTAAATTCCTATTATTTGAATTTGAAACATTTGGGCGTAACCCGGACGCGATTTGGAAATGTTTCATTTAGCGCCGAAATACCCATTTAAATTTAATAATATAAAACTATATAAAATATATTCTGTTACCCTAACCAGAGATTTAAATCTTTTACATCTTTTTTAATTTTTCTTTTTGAATTTCTTTCACCTCCCCAGCCAATCACGAGGGGCTTTACCCTCGTGGGCCCCACCGTAATCTCTCTCTCTCTCTCTCTCCGTCTCTCTATCTCTCTCTCTCTCCCCACGAGAATCTCTCCCTCTCTCCTATAATCTCTCTCTCTCTCTATCTTTAACTTCCCCACGTCCCTCGTCCTCGCACAGAACGAACACGAGAAACCTCACAGAACCCCAACCCTAGCCTTGCCCTAGCCGCCGCAGCCTCGCCGTCGACCTCCCCGCGACCTCGCCACCATCATCCTCGCCTCCACAGCCTCGACCGCACCCCCTTCCTCCTCTTCTCCCTCCTTCAGCGCCTGCACCCAACGCCACCGCCACCTGCACGCTGTGCTGCCGTCGCCGCCGCCTCCCATCGCCGACGACGCCAGAGTCTTCCTCCCTTCACCCTCGTCCCGACCTCCTCATCTTCCTCCTCCTTCCCTCGCCAGGCTGCAGTTGCAACCGAGCCTAACCCTAGCACTTCTCCAGTCGCCGGGAAAGCCGCCGGCGACCATCCTCGTCGTCGCCAGTGCACCGCCGACCACCTTCTCTCCTCCCTGCAACCCGGACCAGGCCAGAACCTCTCCCCTACTCGCTGCACCCCGATCCAGCCACCTCTAAACCCTTGCCGCGTTCCCTGTTCGCCGCCGGCGCCCCCCCTCGCCGTCGAACCCGTCGCGTTTGCACCCTTGCTACCCCTGTAAGCCTCCCTTCACCATCTCCCTTCATGTATCCCTTCTCTGGTAGATTTCTCGCTTTGGTTTGTATTTGCTAACATCGTCGCCGTTTTGACATTTCGCCGGATTCCGGCCGTGCCGACGACTTGACCCGACTCTCCAGCGAAGTACTCCAGTCCGTGTGGTCCCGCTGTTCGTCGTTTGGACTCGATCTGTGGCCCGTGCAACCGTCGCGTGTTTTCCGCCGACGCTACGTTCGTGTTTTCTGGTTTGCGAAACCGTCGAGGCAAGTATTACTTGCTACATGCTATGTTATCCTAATTAAGTGTGCTTGACTCATAAAACTTGCATTGTTAACTAAATATAGTTACTTTTCTCATTTGGACGGAATATGATATATATCATGATACTGCAACCTAAACCGTATTTTGCCACTGTAACCCTAATAACAAAATTACCAGTTAATCATTTTGCTATTTTAAGGACGATAGCCGTACACCTATAGCTTCATTACTTTCTGTTATTGATATTGCACTATCTTGTGATTATTGCACCCCAAGGGTGCTCGAACCTGTTAATACGATAATACAACTGTACCATATTAATGCACCATTGTGATTAAATGAACTGTTATTGTTGTTTACTTTATTTCCTGCTGTTATTCCTTATTCGATTCTATACCTGTTATGAGCACACCTTCGATTGCATTACATATTGACCTGACCTTGATACACATGACATATATACATACCGATGCACCGGACATGGTACCCTTTACTACCAACTCAACCTGTTGTACCATGACCTGATCTGTTACCTGATCTCATGCCTAATGCCAACAAACCTGACTTGGGGTCCTCATGGACCATTCCTGTTGTTTATCCAGACAAACCTGCTTTTACCTGATCCTGTGTTGGCATTAGTTCTTGATTACTGAATACCTGACCTGACATACATAACTTGGGGGTATGGGGAAATCAAAGGTGAAACCGACTTGTAACTCAACAGTTCGATACCTGTTCTGATCAGTCTTACGGGCTTGGCCAGCCCCGAAGTGATGATGCTGACATCACTCGCCCATCCTGCTACTTGTTACTGCCTAGCGGCACGTCTTGGATTCAGCCCCGAGAATCTTGACCGTGGTCCCGGGCACGCACGGGATACTATTGAGTTACATCGACGAGTCATCAATTGATTTCAAAGACTTTAGAACAGAAACCCGATAGAACAGTATAGTTACCCAATGCACACTACCCTGCACTGTTGTTTCATATTATTGCTTTATTCATGTTCATTTTCTGCATTGCTTATTACCATGTTCATATTATATTATTGGTTGACATGACGCGCTGACATCTGGGTTTTGCATGGCCCAGATTCTTTACCATTGTCGCCGACCGAGCAGGAGTACTTCAGCCAGCAGGCTGATTTGTGAGTTCTGTAGTGGTTAGTTTATTTATTGCATTTTATTTCCAGGTGTGATCCCGCATTATGGGACGTACCTTCCTATTATTGTATTGGATCATTTGCTTCCGCACTTATTTTTCATTGACTCTTGTTATTATGGATTTGGACATGTGTTAGATAGTTTATTTATCTTGTTCTTGATATCTCTACAGCCGTAATGTGACTGTGGATGGATACTTCCTACCCACAGGTAGCATGGTTGGCTATGTCACGTGTCCAATCTTGCGTACTCTGGGAAGCGGGGCGTGACATATTTGGAGTTTGGGAAAGCTCATACAACTCATTAGTCCCTTTTATGGAAGCCATGAAAGCATCAAATCCGGGGTCCGTATACCGGTTAAAAATCACAGAAACAGATGTCGATGGCTGTGTCAGGCTTCAAAGAATTTTCTGGTGCTTCGCTCCTTGTGCGGCTGGTTTCACACACTGTCGGCCGGTATTGTGCGTGGATGGGACGTATCTATATGGTAAGTACAGAGGTTGCATGTTAATTGCTACAGGTGTTGGTGCTAATAACGGTATATTTCCATTGGGATTTTCTATTGTCGAGAGTGAAAATACATCATCCTGGTCATGGTTTTTCCGTCAACTCAAAAATATTACATCTGTTATTGATAAAACAGATTTATGCATCATATCTGATAGATATCTAGGAATACTAGCTGCAATGAGAGCTGTATTTCGGAAGACCCCACATAGGTTTTGCCTGCGGCACTTCAGGCAAAATTTTGATAGAAAATTTAAAAATTCAGATCTACATAAGCTTATGTATAAAGCCGGTGAAGCGTCTGACCCTAATGTTCATGGCATGTACATGGCGAAAATTGGAGAGATGAGTCAAGCCGCGAAAGCGTGGTTAGATGAGTATCTAGCACGCATGTGGTCACAAGCACATGATAATGGATACAGATATATCTACTAATGACCACTAATATGTCTAAAAGTTTTAACGGGGTCCTTAAAAGTGTTAGAGGCTTATCGATACAGGGGTTGATTGTTCGAACTTTTTTCCGAGTGAATACTTACTTTGTGTATAGAAAAGAAAAGTCCTTGGCGATGGAGACTCCACTTACCGCATATTACGAAGATATATTCCGGAAAAGGGAGCGCGGAGCACAATACTACAGATCTGAAAAGTTTGACACGGCGGAGTTTCAAGTTAAAGGGAGTAATGGGAATCAATATACCGTAAATTTTAGAGATGAAGGGCTCTCTTCGTGCACATGCGGTATTTTCCAGCAACAACATTTACCTTGTGCCCACGCAATTGCTGCTGCAAGCAGTATGCATAACACACATTACAATTTTGGTTCCCATTACTATACAGTTTCTAATTACCAACGCGCATACAATACAAAATTTCATCCTATACCAGACAGTTGCTATTGGCACTATTATACTGGGAACATACAAACACCGACTGTATTACCGCCGGAAAAAAATATAGGGCCCGGAAGACCTAAGGTGCGTCGAGATCGAATGACAATGGATGCCGATCCTTAGCAAAGGCACACCAGATGTAGCCTATGCAAACAACCAGGTCATTATAGGACCAAATGTTCAGGACAGTCAACAGGGGCGGGACCTACGAGATCATGACAAGTGCACCGGAAGAAAATCGGTTAAAATAGCGCCAATAGCAACTGTCTGTTAAAATAGTGCCGATAGCTTCTAAAGAAACTTGTACAATTTACATTTTACAAACAGATATGATTTTTTTGTATAAATTTGACGGATTCATTTTGTTATTAGAGTGTATACCGGATTCATATTTAAACAACAATAATATTATATAATTTTTATTATTTTATTGGATATTTAATTAATTTCGCATTAAACTATTTTTTATTTAATTTTTTTTATAAAAATAAATGTGGCGGGTTCTCATCCGCCTTTTCCCATTATAAGGGAGGGCGGTTTCTAGGAACCCGCCCTCCTCTATCTAGGATAGTGGGGTCGGGCTCAAACCGTCCTATTTCAATAATTTTAAAATAAAACCCCATATTTTAATAATTTTAATATTAAACTATCCTATTTCAAAAAAAAACCTATTATTTTTTAGAAACATAACTATATGATGCGTTTGTCTACATATTGTTATTCTATCTTTCGGTGGTGTAAACATTTAGAGATTCATATAATACTATCAAAAATGGCAAGCCATCGTTATGTACAAAGTAACATGCATGTGCTAACTAAATATTGCAAGCAACTAAACAGATATTGGAATTGGGTTTTGACAGTTGAAAACTTTATCAGGAATTTTGATGAGATTCTTCAGGCCGGGGGTTTTGACAGCGGAAATCTTTGGCAGGTTTTTATATATATATTTTTGACCATTTACCTTTAGTTTTTATCTTGGGTGGTTTCTCCTTAAAAAAAATTTGCGTCTGTTACTGCATGTTTTATTTAGAAACACTAGTAAAATAAGGGGTTGCCCCTACGGATAACAACATCCGTAGGGGCAGATAAAGTTTGGCCCTACGGATTAATCCGTAGGGCCAAACGGTTGCCCCTACGGTCTTTCCATATTTATTTAAAAATTATTAAATCTTAAAGTGTTGCTTGCCCCTACGGAGCCGCAAACCAAGCACCTACGGTTATATCCGTAGGGGCATCTAAATAGGGATTTAAGTGATCGATCCCTACGCTGATTATTTCTTATTCCCTTTATCGATCACAGTTGCGTGCGAACCCAAATCCCCAAACCCTCGACGTTCCCGCCGATCGCCGTTCTCGTCGTCGCCAGCGTCGTCGTCGCCTGCGCCGGCCGAATTGTCGTCGCCACCGCCTGCTTCTTCCTCATCTCCGTTCGTCGTCGCCATCGCCTGCTTCTTCAACCCACGGCCGATTCGTCGTCCCCACCGATTCGTCGTCGCCACCGCCTGCACAGGTTAGGAAATCTTAATTAAACAAATTTTTGATTGTTTTAGGTCTATGGTTCATGGTTTGGGTAGGCATCGGTTGGGGTTAGCGTTAGGGTTAGGGCTGGGGCTGGAGGGCTGCTGTTACGGTTGGGGTTGGGGTTCGGCAGGGGGTAGCGGTTGGGGTTGGGGTTGGGGTTGTGTGTCCCTGAGCACTTCTTGATTGGGGCTGGGGCTGGGGCTGGGGCTGCGGGCTGGGGCTGGGGCTGGGGCTCGGGCTCGGGCTAGGGCTGGGGTTGGGGCTGGGGCTAGGGCTGCGGCTAGGGCTGTGGTTGGGGTTGGGGCTCGGGCTCGGGCTGCGGTTGGGGTTGGGGCTCGGGCTCGGGCTGCGGTTAGCGTTAGGGTTGGGGCTGGGGCTGCGGTTGGGGTTGGGGTTCGGTAAGGGGTTAAGGTTGGGGTTGGGGTTTTGGATTTCAGGGTCTAAGCTTTTTTCTTTGAATTGTTTTGTTTTGTTGCTGGTTCTTAGGTGAAGGGTGAATTTAGGGTTAGGTATTAGCTATCTGGTTGATCTTGGAACGCAATTTTGAAGATCAAATATTTACTTTATAATTTGATCAGGTTTGAATTGTTGGGTTCTTGTCGTTTGTGTTGCAATGTTAGTATTTTCTAATATTGTCTAATGAGATTGGAGGGCTTTGATATGCTCTACGATATGCATTTCTAACGATTTGTCCTGCAGTCTGATACCAAGAACAACAAGTAACGAATAATAGAAAGGATGAGTCGTGTATTTAGGAAAAACCAGAAAATGTTTTTTCTGACACCGTGTACCCAATTTTCCCACACACACCCCTTCACACATGAAGGTTGGCAGAAGATGTTTTTTTGGTAATATCTTCAGCATCATCGAGACTTAATTGCATTTGAAAGGAGGGTATATATTCTTTCAACTTAAATTTATATTATATTCATCTTGTTTATTGATTTCTTTTCTATGTTGCAGGTATGTATCTCAATCTCAAGTTTAATGCATTTTAGTTCTTTAA
The DNA here is from genome assembly GCA_030015575.1 of Agapanthus africanus. Taxonomy (NCBI): domain Eukaryota; kingdom Viridiplantae; phylum Streptophyta; class Magnoliopsida; order Asparagales; family Amaryllidaceae; genus Agapanthus; species Agapanthus africanus. Next base: position 636,935,071 of record CM057343.1, read on the forward strand.
TGCTCAATTCTCAAAGGAGCTTAGTTCTCCAAGATAGGAGCATGCTCCTCCCCATAATGCATATATGCGCAAGCGCCACGTTCACTACGTGCAACGCACGTGTGCCCGCCATGCGCGCACCACGTGCAATGCACGTGCGCACCACATGAGAATATTTAATAATATTAAAAGGAGCTTAGTTCTCCATAGGAGCTTAGTTCTCCAAGATAGGAGCATGCTCCTCCCCATAATGCGCATACGCGCAAGCGCCATGTGCGCTACGTGCAACGCACGTGTGCCCGCCATGCGCGCACCACGTGCAATGCACGTGCGCACCACATGAGAATATTCAATAATATTAAAAGGAGCTTAGTTCTCCAAGTTAGGAGCCTGCTCCTCCCCATAATGCGCATATGCGCAAGCGCCATGTGCGCTACGTGCAACGCACATATGCCCGCTATGCGCGCACCACGTGCAATGCACGTGCGCACTACATGAGAACATTTAATAATATTAAAAGGAGATACGTTCTCCGTAGGAGCTTAAGTCTAATACATATACACGGATTTTCTCCTTTGTCAGTAACTATCCCGTTCTTATATTTCTCAATATAGTAAGCATAACCTACAATTTATATGTTATACAGTCTAACATGGCCCATGAGTACGTCAGAACTAAGGACTGGATGTATGTGGATTGGAAACAACGTATGCAACCTAAGTTTGTCGGAGAAGTTGCTGCTTTCCTTGAATTTGCACGCGCACATAATAAGATCATAATAGAGAAGATTCTCTGTCCGTGCGATAGATGTAGCAATAAGTACTGGCAGAAGGTAGAATTGGCAGAGCTTCATATTGTAAAACATGGGTTTACTAGACTTTATATAACTTGGAAATATCACGGGGAAGGAGAAGAATGCAGTACTGCGGCAGAAGAAGTAGAACACGATAATGCGGCAGGAGAAGAAGAATTCGGTAATGCGGCAGAAGGAGAAGGCGGTAATTTATTTCCATCAGAAGAAATGGAGGATATGGTAGAGGCTGACCTAGGTGAATCTATTAGTACCGAAGATGACATTCCTTCCGGTCAAGGACCTCGTGCGGATAAATATGAAAATTTCATGAATGATGCTAGGAAACCAATTTATGAGAATGCGAAGTATTCCACCCTCTCATGGTTCGTCCAACTTTTCCAGATTAAGTGTCTAAATGGATGGAGCAACAAGTCATTCACAATGCTTCTTTCGTTCTTGAAAGATTCTATGCCTCCGAGAAATAATGTGCCCGACAGCTGGTACGAAGCCCAGAAGATGATGTCTGATTTGGGTCTAAAGTGTGAGAAGATTCAAGCATGTCCTAAAAATTGCATGTTGTACCGGAAAGAGAATTCAGATTTGAAAGAGTGTCCAACATGCGGAGAGGCCAGGTATAAGCCGAAAGATTCTGATAAGAAGCCTGATATACCTGTGAAGATAGCACGATACTTTCCCCATAACACAGAGGCTACAGAGGCTATTCAGGTGCAAGAAAACAGCCGAGGCAATGATTTAGCATCACCGTGCTCCTCCAAGTGAAGATGGAAAAATGAGCCATCCAAGAGATTCACCGGCATGGAAGGATTTCGATAGGAGGCACGCAATATTCAGTAGCGATCCTCGCAATGTCCGGCTCGGACTGGCTACTGATGGCTTCTGCCCATTCAACTATATGGCTGGAAATCACAGCACATGGCCCGTTGTAATGATAATTTATAATCTGTCGCCTTGGTTGGTTATGGACCAATCATACTTTATGATGCATCTTCTTATCGACGGATCAAACTCACCGGGGAACAATATCGACGTCTATCTCCGACCTCTGATCGAGGAGTTGAAATCTTTGTTCGTTGATGGTGTAGAGACATATGATGCAAACACAAAGACAACCTTCATACTGCGTGCGGCTTTAATGTGGACAATTAATGACTTTCCTACGTATGGAATGCTATCAGGTTGGTCCGTACATGGTCACAAAGCATGTCCTCATTGCCATGAACACACAACATCGAAATTCTTGAATTTTAACAGGAAGGTTTGTTATTGCGGCCATCGACGTTTCCTGCCTCCAGACCACCCCTATAGGTTAGACACGGTTCACTTTGATGGTCATAAGGAGCTTCTTGGACCTCCATCACCATTGTCCGGAGAGGACGTGGCTGCTAAATGGGATGGTTACAATAACGTGACCTTCGGGATGGATCCGACGAAATAGGTCAAACCACCATATTGGAACAAGTTAAGCATTTTCTTCGAGCTTCCGTACTGGTCTACAAATTCAGGGCGTCATTGTCTGGACGTCATGCATATAGAGAAGGGAGTATCAAAGCACATACTTAACTTGCTTCTTTGTAAAGACGGGAAATCTAAAGACAACATGAATGCTCGGATGGATCTATAAGAGTGGGGAATAAGAAGTGAATTGCACCCTAGACCGATAGCGGTTAAACCGGGCAAGTTTGTACTTCCCAATGCCGCTTATCATATGTCACAACTGGAGAAGAAAAGATTCCTGCAGGTGTTGCATGATTTGAAAGTCCCCACAGGTTTCTCAGGATTATTCAGCAAGAAAATAAAAATTGTGAAGGGCAAGATCGATAGGCTGAAAAGTCATGATCACCATGTTATCTTGGAACACCTTCTTCCCTTAGCCCTCAGGACTTCTCTCCCTATTCGGTTGGTCTAGTAATCAACGACCTATGTTGTTTTTTCATGGAGTTGTGTGCTAAAACACTGGAGGTTGTGACACTGGATAAACTAGAAAATTCTATTGCGTTGATACTTTGCAAGTTTGAGCGTATTTTCCCACCGTCATTCTTCGATATTATAATACACTTGACGGTTCATCTTGCAACTGAGGCGAAATTAGCCGGACCGGTACAATATCGATGGATGTATCCCGTCGAGAGGTATGTGTAATTTTTCGTTTCGCGCAATTTAAAAATTTATTGTTGTCCTGTATGCCCTTATTTATTTATTCAACATATTTTCATTAGGTACATCTACACTCTTAAGAAGTATATACGCAATAAAAATCGACCAGAGGGTTCTATCATGCAAGGTTATCTTCTTGATGAAGCAACCACATTTTGTTCCCGCTATCTGGACGAGAACATTGAGACAAGGCTTAACCGACCACGAAGAATTCAAGACGGACCATATGGTAAAGCCGAGTATAAGAGGGTAGACATTATGTTTATCAACAAGATATACCGGTTTATCTTGCTTAATTGCGAATGTCTTGAACAAATTAGAGAGTAAGTTATTTTGGATTAATTGTTATATCTGTGTTTGTGTGTGTATGAAATGATATAATATTAATGTCACCATTATTTGTCAAAACAGAATTCATTTTAACGAGGTACGTGAGGGGCATCCTGATTGGAATGAAGAACAATTGGAAAAATATCATCAGGATAATTTTTGTGATTGGGTCACAGATCATGTAAGTTATTCGAATAACATTTTATTGCTAGCAGTTTTAATCTAAACTTGTATCGTTATGTATTTGTCGTAAAATTTGTTTTGTTAGATCTACGATCCGAACTTGTCTGCATCATTTGAGAGTGATTCAAGATGTTTAGCTCAATTTCCTAGTACGGAGGTTGCATATTACAAAGGATTTGGTGTCCTTAGATACAAATTCGAAGTTAAGGAATTAGAAATATCTAAAACCACTCAGAATAGTGGGATTGTGACGGTAGGATCGGACGGTGTGATTTATTATGGGTACTTAAATTGTATACTCGGCATCCACTATCCCGGACGATCAGAACCCTTTTATATATTCCAGTGTACTTGGTACGATACGCGAACCGATACGGACAGGTGGAGAAGCAATCTTGGGACTTGGAAAGATGAATATGGATTGACCAGTGTGATCACACTTCGATTTTACTGTCAGGAAGATCCGTTTATATTTCCTAGCCAAGCGTTCTAAGTATACTACTCACAATATTTGAAGCATCCGGGGTGGAGTGTTGTATGCCGATGGAAACCCAGAGATGTCTACGATGTCCCAGAATACGAGGACAGCGATGAGGACGAAGAAGAGAGAAGGCTTAAAGTGCTCCGACCGTCTGTTTCGAAGGACGGGTTGTCTTCGACCGATCATGAAGTTACGTGGGTTAGAAATGACATCGACGATGAAATCCAAGTAGATATGTATAATGCGCCCACGAAACGAAAAAGGTTATCAGTAATGTTATATTATTACTTCACATTTTACGCTCTATACATATATAGTCAATACTTTTAATGATTGTTTAATACGTCCACGAACCGTTTATCTAGATTTGATGACGATGTCGGGAGCAGCGAGGGGCGGCAGGAGCTCCAGCCGCGGCAGAGGCAGAGGCAGAGGCAGAGCGGTTCTGCCTCCCGGAGAGCTCCGTAGGGAGCTTCAGAGGGCTGGTCTTGCACCCAGATCGGAGACCCCTTCGGATGCCTCCTTCCGTGTGGATTTTGCCATACATCCAGGTATACTGCACGCATATCCATTTTGAATGTAATATTACAGATATTCATGCATGTTTATGTCAAAATTACTTATATTGTCAATGTTTGATTGTCTAGTTATTGGTGATGCGTCCACATCTGGGACAGAGGCCACTCCCGCTCCTCCAGGTATGTTTATATATCATATAGTGCATGTATATTGATTTAGAATGCTATATCATAAATATACACACATTCCTTTTGCTCTTACTTAGCAATTTTTATTATTGTCTAGCTGTAGGTGGTGACACCACCGCACCTGCGGGTATGTTTATATATCTTATAGTGCATGCATATTGATTTAGAACGTTATATTATTGATCTACACATTCTTTTTGCAATTACTTATATAATCTATTTTTAATTGTCTAATTATAGGTGGTGCATCCACATCTTCCGCAGGGGCCACTCCTGCCGCTTCCATACCATCCGCATCGTCTGCAGGTTAGTATGAATAAATATAAAATATTTATTCATGTTACATATGCTCTATAGAATAAATATGAACTTCATGGAAATTTAGCGTCAATGTTTATTTTCTAGTTGCGGGGGATGCGTCCGCATCTGGGACCCCGGTTGTTCCTCACCGGAGGATCTATCGTCCCGCTCGTGCTGCTGCCCGGGCCCAGGCTCGTGCGATGGTCACCGGAGGTATATATCACACTTCAATTTTCGCTTAATATTGATTTCTTAATACAACTTTGTCTTAATATTGATTGTCTTGATATTTCGTGCAGACGCAGGGCCTCCCCATCCCCAGAGGGGGACTCGAGGCCCGAATCAGTCCCATAGGCTGAGGCCTGACAGAGCTAGGGAGGAGGCACCATTCCCCCTCCTTTTTACCCTTGACTATCGCTATACTGGTTCTCATGCCGAGAGGTTCGGCCGGTATATGGGGGATGAGAGCCGGCTCGTGAAGAACTATCCACTTCACGTTGAGTGGGGCGAGCAGCACCGACGCTCATTCGCCCTCTTCTTTGATCAGGCTCGGGTACGTATTAACGGCCTATTTTCATTTGATTTATCCAATATATTTATTATTAACACTTGCAATCTAATAACAATGTTTTTTTTTGTATTTTCAGTTGGATTACGATTTTTAGCCTGTAGCCGACCCTGATCACCCTGGGAGGGTGCTCGACCTTCATGCTCTGTACAATGGCCTGATGAAGAACATGCAGACCAAGGTCCGATACAACAGGAATGAGCTGAAGGCCGACTGCTACTCCCTGTGGATGGCGACCCCCGAGGCAGAGAGAGCGGCCCTCCTATCTACTCCGGCGTTTGCGAGAGTCGACGTAGAGACATGGCCTCTATTGTGCGATTATTTCGACTCCCAACGCAAACAGGTATGTATTTTAAATGTAATTCATTGTTTATGATATAATTTATTTCTTTGTGTTCCTTAATTAGAAAACTAAATGTTAATGCGTTGTGCAGAAACATGCCGCTCAGAATACAGAGAACAGGAAGTCGGCGAAGAGGGGTCGCCCCACTTACACAGGTGGCTCGAGGAATATTACTCGAGCCATGGAGTTATCGGTAAATTACAATAGACCGACCTTTCTGAAATTCTGCAATATTAAGAGTTATTTTCTAATATTTCTAATATTAAGAGTTATTTTCTAATATTGCAGACAGCTCGGACCGTGGCGCAAAATGGTACACCGAGCGTGCTGTCCGCATATCTTGCCGTCCACGGCACCTCGACAGATCCCGCCACGGGCGAGCTTCGATATCCCGACGTCGTTACCCAGGAGTATTGCGTAAGTGTTAAATATTTATTCTACCCATATTTGAAATTTTAGTTTTGGAAGCTTCAAGTTTAAATTTTATACTTATACTTTACTGCTTAATGTGGGTATAGGAGTGGGTGGTTGAGCAGGCCGGCGTCTCGGGGATCGATTTTACCGGATAGAACGATCCGAGGCTGCTGACCCCAGTTCTGGACGCCGCACACGGAGGGCACCACGGAGGTTGGGAGAGAGGCCGGGGACTGGGCCCTAGCAGGACCCATATGAGGTTGGACTCCACCCCGGCGGTTACTTCCTCCGTCTCCAGTGAGCGACGTGTCCAGCAGGAACTAGAGAGCTTGAGGGCCACTGTTGAGGAGTTGAAGGAGATGCTGGTATGTATACTACTTTATAGTAAAATATCATGTCATATTATACATATCAACATATCCATAATTAGTACGTAGCTTGAGCTTATTTGGTTTTAGAGTTAGGTTTGATTAATCATACATACATATGTAATTAAAATAAACAACGGTTATCCAAACTAGATATCCAAATGGGATTTCGAAATAACTTGATAATGATACGAATTCGAGTAATACACAGTTCTTACACGCTTCTTACACATGTTAGGTCCAGATGCGACAGGGTACATGTCATGCATCTCCTTCGGCTGCGGCTCCGCAAGCCACTACATCGGCTGCGGTTCCGCAGACAGCTCCTATAGCTCCAGCGCCCGCTCAGACTCCCGCAGCCACGGCTCCGCAAGCGACTCCCTCGACGGCAGCTGCGCAGACCACATCGCCAGCTCCACAGGACGCTCAGACTCCTGCTTGCGCCGAATTGCAAAGTTTATTGACCGAGGAGCAGGCGCGCGTTATTCTATCGTTATTCAGAGGTGGAGCTGGACCGAGCTAAGGTAGCTTTTTGGTTCTTATTTTTTGAATATTGGTTTATATTGATATTGATATTGGTTTATTTTTTGAATATTGGTTTATATTGATATTGATATTGGTTTATTTACATATTGTACTATATTTTTAAACGATATTGATATTGATATTGGTTTATATTTATATCATATTCAGTATTTGGGTTTCTTTTGTATATTATATGCATGAGATGTAATTATGAATATTGCGATATATGTTGTGTGATGATTAATATTATATTTTACTGATATATATATTATTGTGCACAGGGCGAGAAAAAATAAGGCAGCCCCTTTTAAAAAAAAACAGATAATGTGTACCTACGGATTAATCCGTAGGTACACATGCTGCCCCTACGGATTAAGCCGTAGGGGCAAAATATCAGCGATAACTGATATTTTCCCCTGATCTCAGTGTCAGGGGGGTTGGGCTTGTCCCTACGGATATATCCATAGGGGCAAACAAAGACCCCTACGGATATGTACCTACGCATATATCCGTAGGGGATACTTCTTAGCCCTACGGATATATCCGTAGGTACAGTTAATATAATTAAAATAACCGTAAATAAAATAACTTTTTTTCCCCTACGCCCTAATCCGTAGGTGCAAATGTATTTACACAGAACTCCGTAGGGACAAGTTTTTGTCCGTGGGGGCAAGTGTAGGGCTTCGACTTGCACCTACGGCGTTTGCACCTACAGATGAATTTTTTGCCCCTACGGATTTATCCGTAGGGGCAACCCTTATTCGTAGCAGTGAAATTATTTGGTGCATTTGTAAATTATACTCCTTCATGATTCTTACAAGTCGATCGTGCATTAATATTATTTGAATGATGTGTCAGCATCCGTATTCTCATGGATTAACAGGGAGAGAACATAAGAATGCGCCAATAGTTTAGATGTAGGAAATTAAGTATATTCAACTCCAGATACAAGCAACATAACACGTTTTAACTGAATTGATGAAGCATGTGTAGGGCTGTGACTCGCATCTTTAGCCCCGTATCGGAAGTTGATAGAAAGATAATGAGATATATAATATAATTTGGATCCCTATCTATCATTTTGAGTTTTTGGATTAGAATGAGCCACCAAGTTGTGTTATGTATCCGTCATGTTGTGGGCTCCACCCCCAACAGCATGATCCGGTTCAAAATACCCGGGGTTCTCTTGTTTGATATATTTATCTTACTAGCTAACCGATGGAACCCAGGGCCCTCTCCTTGGCTTAAATAACTAGATTCCATAACGATCCCATGAATATTCCATCATTGCATTCCATAATGATTAAATTACAAGCCATAACTATCATTAACTACGTGTTGCAAAATTAACTTTAGGTATAAATGATATATTTTTAAGTTTTAGGCCCATTTTCTCTTCTCGGCTGCAGGTTTGGTCATCTTTTGAGATGTTGAAGCTCAAGCTCTCATGTCTTCCCCATGATATGCCATGAGGTGAGTCTACTTCGGGCTGTTCTCATCATATTTTGCGTCGTGTTCAGTTGATTATCTTTTCCGTCGTAACACGTAGTTGGTTTGTTTGTTGCTGGAAGAGTAATGCATTGATCACTTCTTACAGTTTTCACCACTGTAGTTGAAACTATAATACAATATTTATTTGCTTAGCTTCTTCAAATGCAAAAACTTATTAGGTATGTCAATCAGCTCTTTATTATTATCAGGGTTAATTGCACAAAAACCCTTTTGTGGTTACTAGTATATAGCACTTACACTCCCTCGAGTGTTGTGTGTTGAATACAACCCTTAAAATCGTTCAAACTCGTCTTATTTTACCTTAGTTTCCGTTTACGTTGTTTACAGCACAATTCAGTTGTTTGGTCATATTATTTTTTTTGCCATAATAGATTGCTTGACGGGATATATGTATATAAGTTGTATAAATGATTAAACTAAGGGGAGTTTTGTGCAAATAATTCCTAAGGTGGCTACATCAAGCACAATTACAGAGCAAGTTCAGCTACAGGTTTTTGCATCCAAAAATACAATCACAGTCTTATTTTGGTATGAAAAGTGCTGCCTTCACATGATATACTACAATATGTGTCATGTTCTATGGTTATTATTTAAGGGCAAAATGCATTTTATAATGAGAAGGACAACTGCTTGACCAAATTTGGTTTGAATTGCTACTTAAATAATTTTCTAAGAGTTGGGTTTGGTTTTTTTCTACCCTTCATCAACAATAGTATGGAAAGTAAATCATTAATTAAATGCAATATAGACTTCGGTGATAAAGGTCTAATTTGGTCCATCTGTTACAACTATCATCCTCTACTCACTTTGCATAGAAAAATTTGAAACAAGTTTGGAAAAATATGGTGCACTTTTGATATAAAAACATGAATGGTACAGAGTTAAAAGAGGGCCGTTGGATGCATTTACAGCTGGTACAGCCGGTCATCCCCTTCTCAATCTCTCTCATCATGTGTACACATGTTTCTCCATATACACGTGACGTTGGCTCAATTGTACGTAACTGACAGACGGCATCATGCGATTCGATCGGCTGTCATAAAAAAAAATATTATGATGAATGATTTTGAGAGAGTCAAATTCTTTTAATTGAAAACATACCCATGATGTGATTCATCACAATTTTGATGCAATTTCTTGGGCATTTTCCTCTTGGGCTTGCTACATAGGATAGGGAATAGGGAAAGGTTTTCGATTGAGGGTCGTTTGCTTAACATGAAAAGACCATGGAAGTAAGATATTTGGAAGTTGCTTTCGGTATTTCAAGTGTTTGTTTTGATGAAAAAAATGTTTGGAAGTTACTTCTAAGTGTTTGTTTTGATGCAATTATCTTTATAGTGAAGTTCAATAATTAGATGATTGGAAGAGAAAATTGATGGGTTTTAATGAATTGCAAGTTTGGAACATGTGCTTTGGATCTGGGTCTTATATACATAAAGACATCTGATCAGTATTTTATCGTATCCGTTGAATATGGTTCAGAGCATCCATCATTTTTACCGTCGGCGTGAAGTCGATAGATAAACCGTATTCTTAACATCAATGACAGAGCGATTAGATGTGATGAGAATCATATCAACAGGCATGTTATAACATGTAGAAAAGATACACAAATACAAAACATAGCTCAAAGGGCAATGAATACCACAATGTTGTGGCGGGCTGGTTTGAATATTTTCAGACGTTTATGGTACTGGAGGTTTAAATTCAGAGGAAATATGGCCTGCAACGATTCTGCAGGTCCAAACCGCAGTGACCTCTTACATAGGCTAATGGGGTCCGCTGGCTATTTTGCATCTCTGGCCCCGGTGAGAAGGACAGTAATAATTACAATGGTAGCTGGATAAATAAGAGTACATGAGAGTTGAGTGACTCGAGTCTCTCTCTGCCTTTTGTTTGACAGGCCATTGAATTGCAGCCCTATTCCCTTCCCTTATCATCAGGCTATTGTGTTCAAACCACTGTTTCCCCCTCTATGATATTTTCTTCGCCCCCTTGTTGATGAGCTGCTTTCTTCTTTTCTTTTTGCCGCATGCACAGATTATACTTGGAATTAGATATCCGATCATCATATTTATGAAAATGTGAGTATTCCTGTTAATTTTACATTCCATATGCCAAGTGCACCGTTAATTTCGTGTCTTGTTTGTTTTTAACACTCCCTGGATCATTCTATTTGTTGATATCTCACATGATAAAAACTGTAAAATAATGGTGTACATGAGAGAAAAATGATTGAAAGTGAGCATGGTCCAGAATTTGGGTGTCACGCCTTGCTTCTCAAAATACGGAATACGAGGGGTGACAATGCCAGCCATGCTCCTACGGTCTAGGAAATATCCTGCCGTAGTCACATTTCGGATTCTAGCATTACGTGGTAATTAGTAATCAATACACAGGTAATGAGAAATGCAGTCACTAGATACTACCAAAACAGATACAAAAACTAACCAGATAGAGTCAAAGGAAAGATAGCGCTGACGTCGCTAATCTAGATGTCCGCAATATTCTCGAGATACGACAGATCCTGATCCGAACTAATCCACTTCTCACTCTGAGCATGCATACTCAGGTCGTCAGAGCGACATAATAGCAATATATATATAAACATATGTAAACACGTGCAATGATCATGAACATGAAGCAGTAAATATAGAACGATAACGCGATCATGAAATAATCGGTACAAGTAAACAGCAAAACAGGTATATCGAATCAGTATTAATGCATGTCCATGTCACTAAACCTATCAGTCTCTAAGTTTCACTGTCCAGGTCGCTAAATCTATCGTCAGTCCAAGTGTGAACGTCAACCACGCAGGAGCATCCCTAACCTAAGGGTAGGGACCCATGGGTAAGGGAACACGGGCCCGAATCACGCTCGCTAATAATCAGTAATATCACCCATATGACTTCCAGAATCGCTGTATATGCCGGCAATGGGACTCCCGAGATTCCGTTGAGCTCACACTTGAACCACCACACACCCACGGTCTACATCAAAGTCCGACCATGAACCCAAATACTAGTCGTTCCATGACAAGTCTACACGAGAACTGGAGACATGGTCTCCATCAAACATGTCTTGACTGGTTTCCAAGATAAATGGACAGTACTCGATATCTTACCTATGACACTAATGCAAGTGCTCCATAACCGTCCCACGCCAGTTATAGTTACACTTACATATGCCCCATAAACATCGACAATGCAATAATTTAACTGGTTCCGCTGATTGTGTACAAGTACGTGTCACTTCACCTATTCATTCATGTTTTAACACTAACGTACTTGCCACAATCTAACCACTAATATCTATCACCGAGTAAGGTATCACGGTCATTAGATTATCAATGTTTATGACCCCTCTTCAATTGAGGGTATAACCGCTACATGATATGATGAGAATGCAATTAATTACGATATGAATAAAAATATCAGCAGCCAGTGTCCTACCACTTGCAAAATTTACTAAAAATCACACGCATAGAATTTAGCAAAACAATATAAAAGGGGTACGCAGTAAGTTTAATTATCAGTCCATCAAAATTGGTTTCGCGTCAATCGGGTTTCAGGTTCGCTAGTTATGGCCATTTCATTTTAAGTGTTTACTGCGGGAAATCCAGTTTCTGAACTGGAAGTCCGTTTCGTAACACGCTTTACTCCCAGTTGGGACGTTACTGTTCAACTAGTTGTATGGTTATGAATTAAATTTACAGAACAGGAGACGGATCAACAATATTCATTGTGGTTTAGGAGTTACGATCATATTCGGACGAAGGGTGCAAACTGAAATGACAGAAAACTGTCGTATAAGTCATCCGTTTAAAATATGATTTAAATACCAAACGATACTGGAATTTAATGAAAATGGTACCATTAGAAAGCTAATTCAATTCTCTACGCTTCTATATATGGTTCCGCACACTTGTACATTTAAAAGGTGAGGTATATGCGTTCTAAAACAAGAGAGGGCATAGATTCTTGCCCTGGACTGCAGTTCAGGGCCACGAGTCGCCTTAGTATTCCTCGTTACAACTTATCAAAATGCAAAGATAAACTATGGGGTGCTGTAGGTTCATCTGTTGGCTTCGATACAAGCCATACAACTCTAGGATCCGATATATAAATAATTTACCATGATTTTAACCATTCAGCTTGTCCGAGAAAACCAGCTTTCACAAGGGTTATTGGGTTGTCGTTTCGCGGGGGAGGGGGGGTAACCAACTTTATTTTACAACCAAAGTTACATACGGTGTTCATTAACAACGCAGGGTTCCAGGTTATCTAGTCGGATTCGATACGAACCCTAGAAAATCGCATTTCGATTTGTATTTAATTTACTATTAATTTTACAACGTGATATGTACGGGGATTTCCAGATTTAGCGTCGGTTCTCGGGGATATCATTTCAATATAGAAACATTAACTTTTAGATCCCAACATGTAGTTAATTACCAGTACACGATCTATATATCACGAAACGGGAGTTTTAATTGACCGGAACATATACATATACATACATATATAAATCGAGTTTTAATAATCATAACTATAGGGTTTTATAACGATTTATCACATATACATACATAAGTATATTTGTGTATATGCAGCATGATAGCAAGTTCAGAAACTTGCCTGGCGACGGCGACACGGTAGAGGTGGCAACGACACGAGCAGCGACACAAGCACCAACACGGGCAGCAGCAACGGCAGCAAGTTCGGTTGGGCTTGGCTAACGGCGACCCCACGAGGTCGGCGGTGCTGGTGGTCGTCGAAGGTGGAGGGCGGTGATGCTCAGGTGGCTCTGGGGCGGTGGCGAGATGATGTTGACGGTGGCTGGGCTCGGAGCTCCGTGGGAGGTAGCTGGGCTCGGGTAGCTCATCGTGAGGTGGGGGCTGTGGGGTTGAGTTGGGGCTGCCGGCGGCTCGCGTTCGTCGGCGGAAGTGGGGAGCTCGAGAAGTGGCGATGGCAAGGGTGCTCGAGCGCAAGGGGTATGCAGGCGATGACGGCGAGGCGCGGCAACGACGTGTCGGGTTCTTCAGTTCGTCGCGGTCTCGTCGTCGGGCATGCAGCGGAGGAGAGGGAGGTGAGCAGGGTCGACGACTTGGGTTAGACGGTGTGGTAGTGACGACGGAGAGGAAGCAGCGGTGGTGATGATGGTAGGGGTGCTGTGGGTCTCATCGGGATGAAAGGTGAAGGGGATCTTCTCGGGGGTGAAGGGGTTGCAGAGGAGCTCGGGGTCACCGACAGCGGAGCTCGGTGGTAGCAAGGCGAGATGGCGGTGTTGTAGATGGAGACTTGGGGTGCGAGGGAGAGGGAAACTGAGTGCGGTGAAGAGTGGGAGGGAATGGGCGATGAGGAGGGCGTTGTGAGAATGACAGGGGTGTTGCGAGGAGTATGGGGTCGTGGCGACGTTGGAGAGGCGCGGGTCTCATGGGGGGTGAGTGCAAGCGTGGGGGAGAGCCGTTGGGGAAGTAGAATTCGCCGTCGAGGCCGTAGGGGCATGGGCGCGGGACGTGGGGAAGCGGACGCGAGGAGCGGGGAGTTGGCGAGAGAGGAGCGGGTCATGAGGGAAATTTGGCGGGAAAGAAGGAGAGGGAGAAGAAGAAGAAGAGGGGAGAGGAAAGTCGGGTCGGGTCGGGTGAAGGTGAGGGAAAAGGATTGGTGGGTTGGGCTGTGGGTTTGGGTTTGGGTTTAGGAAAAGATTGGTTTAGTGGTTTAGGAAAAATATAGAAATTATGTTTAGAGAATATAAGAAATATTAACTGTAAAATTTTCATTTAGATATAAATTTTTTGGGGAAATCATTTATTTAAAATACGGTAAATAGAGTGCAAAATAAACTGGGTATTACATTGGGATACACATATCTTTGCTTGTTTCTGTATATTTGAGAGGAAAAATAATCTTGAATCATAATTTGTTAATAAAAAGAAGACTTGAGACCGAAATCCCCATAAGCTTTTATTTTGGAAAGAAAAAAATATCTTTGCTATTATAACCCAAATTAGCCCATAAAAAAACGGCTCCCTCGGTTTCGCAATACTAGTAATTTCTTTTTACCCTCTCCCACACATTTTTAAAGAGCATACTTTTTCTAAAATCTAAAATCTCTGGGTGCCCTAATTTTTCTATCATATTCTTCATTAATTCTTGTACTCTTGTTGAAAGTGATTTATTCTTCCAGATTTTTTGGGTTAGGTATGGAGTTCCATATTCAAAATGTATCTCATGCACATCAATTAATAGGCATGAGAGGATTAATGTCGGATGAACAAATGATTGGGTTACTCATTCAAAGCAATTTGCGGACAGGACATATAATTTCCAGCTATGTAGCTCGAAAAGGAGTCATGGTTACTGCTCTATGAACATCAGATGCAAGATATCTCATGCGTAAACTTGTTGAAGTGGTTCAACACATTATTCTACGTAGAGCAGATTGTGGTACTATCCGAGCTATTTCTGTAAGTCCTCGACATGGAGTGACGTAATTTTTTTTATCCAAACCTTAATTGGTCGTGTATGAAACTTAACTAAACGATCCCTTAATCAAACACCCCTTTTTATTGATGACATGAAGTAGAGCATGAAGACAATACTTGGCTATAGCTAGAAGATCGATAATGTTAAGATCGACTACATATTATTGAAATTTCACATCTTGATTTCTCTCAATTTTAGTTGCTAGAGGGCTATCAATCAATCCTTTCTTTACTTCCATCTTCTACATGGTTTTTCATATTGTGTAGTTACCTTATTTTTGAATATGGTCATAAAAGCAACACGCATCTTGATATTCTAAAGGGCCGAGTAGAGTGAGGACCGGTATTGCCGAGGAAGCATTTATTTGAGTAGATTCACACTATTTATTGTTAGCATCTTGCACGTGTGATGCACGTGTTTAAATATAAAAGTGTTCGATTCGCCACAAGTTTGAATCCAGAAAATTAGGGACATGTTCAAATCAACATGATAGAAGTTATTAATTTGCTTCAAAAATTGATTCATGATTATTTTAGCAGTTATTTATAAATAAAGCATAGTAAAGATGATTGTATAGTTTTAACTAAATTAAAGGGAAAAAACTTCTTTACAAGCCCCTTACAAGCCTTATGATAGGCTTTGAAATTCGTGTGCACGAATCTCAAAACCCATCCAAGGGCTTGCAGAGGATTCGTAAAGAAATTTCCCCATGGCTGTTAAAGAAAAATATGTGATTATTGGGGTTATTAGAGGGTATGTTAGACTATCAAATTTATGTTAAGGTTGAATACATCAGAAGTTGGGGTTATAATAATAGAATTGGAGATAAAAATATCATACATAAGATTTTTGTTGCAGTTTCGTTAAATAGCCGTTTAATAAAGCACGGGGATTTTAGACTTTGTTTTAATTTATATATATATAGAGAGAGAGAATAATGGAGGAAAGATGCCATATGAGAGAATTTCCTCCTATGGCGTCAGAAAAATACATCATTTCTTGTTTTTTCCGACGATCGGTACTAATCATCTTCATCGTTATCATCTAAGATGTGTATACACCAAATTTCATGTGATTCTATAATTTTTTCACCGTTGATTTAGTGGGTTCAAGATTAACGGTTTATCGACAACACAACCTTTTGTTTTGCTAAATCAACGATGAAAAGATTGTAGAATCACATGAAGTTTGGTGTATCCACATCTTAGATAATAACGATGATGGATGCCGATTGTCGAAAAAAATGAGAGATGGCGTAATTTTTCGATGCCATCGGAGGATATTCTCTCATCCTGTGGTCTCTTTCTTTCATTAATCTCATATATATATATATATATATATATATATATATATATATAGAATAATGGAGAAAAGAGGCCATAGGAGGGGATTTCCTTCTATGGCGTGAAAAAAATTCAACCTCCACCAATTTTTTCGACGATCGGCCTCCATCATCTTCATCGTTATCATCTAAGATGTGGGTACACCAAATTTCATGTGATTCTACAACTTTTTCACCGTTGATTTGGTAATGTAAAAAGTTCTATTGTCGGTAAACCGTTAATTTTGAACCCACTAAATCAACGGTGAAAAAGTTGTGGAATCACATGAAATTTGGTGTACGCACATCTTAGATGATAACGATGATGATGATCGGTGCCGATCGTCGGAAAAAATGGCGGAGGTTGTATTTTTTCCGCACCATAGGAGGAAATCCCCTCCTATGGCCTCTTTCCTCCATTAATCTCATATATATAATGGAGGAAAGAGGCCATAGGAGGGGATTTCCTCCTATGGTGCGGAAAAAATACAACCTCCGCCATTTTTTCCGACGATCGGCACCGATCATCATCATCGTTATCATCTAAGATGTGCGTACACCAAATTTCATGTGATTCCACAACCTTTTCACCGTTGATTTAGTGGGTTCAAAATTAACGGTTTACCGACAATAGAACTTTTTACATTGCTAAATCAACGGTGAAAAAATTGTAGAATCACATGAAATTTGGTTTACCCACATCTTAGATGATAACGATGAAGATGATGGGGGCCGATCGTCGGAAAAAATGACGGAGGTTGTATTTTTTCCCCGCCATAGGAGGAAATCCCCTCCTATGGCCTCTTTTCTCCATTATTCTCTCTCTCTCTCTATATATATATTACATGTAAAAGGAGTTTTGATATAACATTTCTCCCTTTATTTATGAGGCATTTATTCCATGCTCTGCAAATCTTAATAAATCTTATTATGTTGGCCAGGTCCATGTAACTCTCTCTCTCCTATCATCAATTCATGATCACTTTCTCTCTCTACACTTGGCGCTGTCGCTCACCTTCTCTCTCTCAGATTCATTCATTCAATCAAAATGCCACCTTCTTCAATCCTCAACCCTCTCCTGTTCCCTCATCTTCTTCATCCTCAATCCTCTCCCATTCTCAAATCCCTTTATGGGTTTTGATCCTCGCTCGATTCCGATCAGAACCCATCCCTTCGTTTCTTATCTAGTCCCCATCTGAATCTTTTTTCTCGCCTCCCCTGATTCTTTACTTGCTGCAATGGCGATGGCCTCGCCTGATCTCTGTAAGTGGATCGCAGCGGCCTGCGTGTCGTCCATGTCGGCCGATACGAGGCGGTTCGGGAGCCGCAGGAGGAAGGGAGTGGTGGGTGTCTCGAATGCCAGGGATTTGAGGAGTGGGTCGTTTTTGTTTGCAAGTGCAAGGAGAAAGCCTAATTCAGGTAATTCATTTATTAATTTGTTTAGTGATCATGTTTTCTTTCTTTTTTCTTTTTCGATTGATGAGATAAAGAAATCAATTTTACTTCTTGCATGAGATTAATACTTGTTAATTGGACAAAAATTGTTTTGGAGCTATAAACGAAAGCTAAGCAAATGAACAAATTACATCAAGACCAATAGTTAAAAATTTGTCCCTTGTATGTTGGAATCTCACTTGTTGAATTATAATTCTATCATTGTGTCTATATTAATTCATTTTCATCACACAAACACAAATAATAAGAGAGGAATTGGTTCATCTCTTGCTAATTTAGATGTTAGATTATCAAAAGAACTCTAGACCCCATTCTAGGAACAAAGTATTTTAAGGCCTCTTTGTCATCTTTCCAATCCTTTTGTAGTTAAGTTGAGATTCGTGAAAATATAATTTAAATATAGTGCTGCAGCTATCTAGTTCCTCCAAGTTTGCAAATGCTTCTTTGATTTAGCGAGTGCAGCCTTCACTGTAATTTGAAATGTTGGTTTTGATGATGTTGCGCTTTATGTATTCGGTAATCGGCGGCATGACCAAGATTGATTTGGTTTATACCGTGCAGGAAAAGCTATGGCAGTAGCTGTGCAACCCAGAGAGGAAATTACAGAAAAGAAAAGAAGACATACTAAAGAGAGAAGGGTTGTTGTGACAGGAATGGGTGTTGTGACTCCACTCGGCCATGATCCCGATGAGTTCTACAATAATCTTCTTGAGGGTGCCAGTGGCATAAGTGAAATAGAAACATTTGACTGTGCCGCCTATCCAACGGTATGTTCTCCTCTTGACACATTTACCATGTTAATATAAAAGTATTTCACAACCCTATACCATAGCTCTAGAGTTGCATGCAGCGGCAGGGTCATTAAGATGGTATTAAAGCCACTTAGCTTCAAATCCTATCCGTCGCAAATTAAATAAAAGATTATAATCTAACCTTGCACAAAATCCAAGTTTCGACCCACAAAAAGCGTGTGAAGCTATGAGCTGTGTTAATGGTGACTTTAAAATGGTTACAGAGCAACCCGGGCTAAAATATCAATTGGGCCCTCGATAAAAAGAAAAGAGAACAAATTAAGAAAATAATACAACATAAAAGCCCAGGTTTCACTCCAAAATTACGCACTCAACCTGCCAGTACGTGAAAAAATAAACCTAAAATATTTTAAAAAATAATATTTCTCAACCCTCGGCACTACTTGGAAGTTTTGGTGTAGTGACCGACGATAAGATGCCCATCTACATTGGTTCAAGCTTTAGTATCTTATTCTAATTTTGATGATCAAGAACAATTGAGACAGGTTTTAGGAGTACTCTTCGGGCATCTAATAACTCCATTTAATGTAGAGAATTGCGGGGGAAATCAAATCCTTTTCAACAGATGGATGGGTAGCACCAAAATTATCGAAGCGGATGGACAAGTTCATGCTCTATTTGCTGACAGCTGGCAAGAAAGCATTAGCAAATGGAGGCATGTCAGCAGAGGTTATGAATCAGCTCGACAAGGCAAAATGTGGAGTTCTTATAGGCTCTGGAATGGGCGGGATGAAGGTATCATTTTGCTTCTAATTTCTTAAAGCACAAAGAGTTATTCACTGTAATTTATTTTATTTTATCCTTTATCAAATTGAAGGTGTTTAATGATGCAATTGAAGCTTTGAGGGTGTCGTATAGGAAAATGAACCCATTTTGTGTGCCATTTGCAACCACAAATATGGGCTCTGCGATGCTCGCAATGGATCTGGTCAGTAAAGCTAGCTTATTTTTGAACATGTAGCATGCTTACCGAGTATTCTGAGATACTTATAAAGGATTTCATTTAAAATACAATTCAGGGTTGGATGGGTCCTAATTATTCAATTTCAACTGCTTGTGCCACGAGCAATTTTTGCATATTGAATGCTGCTAACCATATAATAAGAGGTGAAGCTGTAAGTCATGACTTTCTATCTCTTGACAAAATTTTGTACCTTGCTTTATCAAAAAACTGAAAATTAAGCGTTTCCTTAAATTGTGATTTATTATTATCTGTCAAATTGTGATAATTTGCAGGATGTGATGCTTTGTGGTGGCTCGGATGCGGCAATCATACCCATTGGTAGTAATGTTTCCCTTTTTTTAGTGATCTAACTTGATAAACTACAAGTAAGTGGATAATGTTTAATCAGGGATGGCTTTTCCACAATGCAGGACTAGGAGGATTTGTTGCATGCAGAGCACTCTCACAAAGAAACAGTGATCCGACCAAAGCTTCACGGCCATGGGACACTGTATGTAAATATTCTATTGCTTCTCTAATAAGTCTAAAATATGAAAATTTCACTAAACTGCAAAATCTCTACTCGTACTTGCTAGACGAACAAACAATCATAAATTACAAGTTGCTACAATTTAAAAAAAATAACTTCCAGTTTGTCAAACCCTTTAACTTTTCTGTCATGTGCATAGGCCAGTTGCTTTCTATTCAGCTCAAAGGCTTTAATTATGCACATATTTAGTGGATTATGAATCATATGTGGGTTTATTTCTTTTGTACTATCGATTTTCTCCGACATGTTTTTTTGAAAAGCAAACGATCATCGCACCAATATTCATTAAGGATAGTGTATTAAAACTCAAAAGTTCCTTCAAGCTTCTAACCACATAAAGAAAGAGGGAAATTACATCATGGCAAGTCTTACGTTAGGCATGACACAGTTAAGTATCGCAAAAAGAGCCTATACCTTCACAAAGCAGAGGACAAAACAAAATGAACCTAAGTCCTCCATCAATGTTGTAACCAGACATCGGCCCATCCTCAGCGACGAGTCCTACCATACTGATCTCGTTCATCTCCACCATCATCGAACAGAGGTCCATATCGTCGCACCGTGTTCTTCTTGCCATCCCCTAGCCAAAACGAGCACAACTCGATAATTGTATCTCCGACATGTTTCCAACCTTTTTTAACTGAATATTAACTCCCTTATCCTTGAGGGCATGCAATATTGGTGTTATCAAAATTTGCTGGCTGATCTAACAAAATATAGATTCTTCAGTTTTTGCAATCTTAAGCTGTATTAATTTAATAATGAAGTCACTATAAACTCATATTCTCAGGGCATTTTTAGTATTTTTAAAAAATAATAATGGAGACTTGATGTTGTAATGGACATAACCCGCAGGTTGCAATAATATCATCAATATGATGATTTGACGTACTTACTGTAATCTTATGTCTCAGGATCGTGATGGATTTGTTATGGGAGAAGGGGCGGGTGTGCTTCTGTTAGAAGAGCTAGAGCATGCTGAGGTTCAACTACTTTCTAGTCTAGTTTAGTAAAGAAATTCTCCGAATTATTCTTAACTCATGATTTCTTTCTTTTACCCTTTACAGCAAAGAGGAGCGAATATTTATGCGGAGTTTCTTGGAGGAAGCTTCACTTGCGATGCTTATCACATGACTGAGCCACATCCTGAAGGTAGAAAATAACTCCAGTTCTTATATAGAATCATGTGCTCACTATTTCATTTTAGTTTTTGCCACAATGCCTTAGATGTGACTTTGGGTAGCAGCACTGTTGTAAATAAGGAAAAACTTTTTGGGAGAGGGAGAGGGAAATTTCGAATGAAAAGATAGTTTCGGTTGGTCGTGCTTATATTTCCTATTCTGCCCTTGTCACGTCAAAGGCACCGAAGATGAACTCATGCCTTTATATCATTGTGTTTTGTCTGGACCCAGGAAAAGGAATTATTCTATGCATTGAAAAAGCATTATCACAAGCAGGAGCAGCGAGAGAGGATGTTAATTACATAAATGCCCATGCAACTTCGACACCAACCGGTGATCTTAAAGAGTATCAGGCTCTAATTCGATGTTTTGGCCAGAACCCGGAGGTATGGAAGTAGCTTATATATGTAGGTGTTTGGATGTTTTAACAGCTAAACAATTCAATTTGTAATGCAGTTGAGAGTGAACTCTACAAAATCGATGACCGGTCACTTATTAGGAGCTGCTGGTGCTGTGGAAGCTGTTGCTGCAGTTCAAGTAAGATTCTTAATTTTTCCAAAATAGAGCTTGGATATAACTTGTATGCAACATATCAGTTGTTACCTTAAGTAAGCTTACAAAAGGATTTTTTTTCTTTTCCTTTCTCACAAGTGTCTAAGTAGCCGAGTAAATGATTATTTTTTTCCTCAACTGAAGAGAAGAGGTGATCCTTTTGATTTCTATATTTGTTCCTTTCCCGAATCATCCATTTATTAAAAGTTTGTAGATATACACCTTTTGAGTATCCTCACTTTCTAATATAGGACTAAAGTTTTAAAAAGTGATTTCGCATGGCAGACCAAGGAGTCGACATAAGGCTAGGACAAAAACTATGAACCAATCTCTTTAGGTTCAAGCGTTTATGTGTTGGCTTTAAACCAATCTCTTTGAGTACATGTATAATTGTTATTGGCTTAAATCCAACAAACTCCTTTGCGGTTTCAGCCCGTGGCAGCAAACCATCCTATAGTTTTTTTTAGAAAACTATCCTATCTAACGGATCCAGGTTCAAAACCGTTAGTTTGGGATAAAAAGACAATTCTACCCTCATTATTTTTTTTTGAGAAATTAAAAATAAAATTTCCAAAAATCAGAAGAAGAAGAAGAAGAATAATTAGAAGAAGGGGGTGGTGCTGGTGGTGATGTTGATTATGATGATGAAGTGGTGGGAGGGAAAGAATTAGAGGAAGAAAAAGAAGATGTTGATGATGATGGAGGTGGTGGTGATTTTGGGACTGAGGAAGGGGGTGGAGGGGGAGCTCGAGGGGAGGCCAGGGAAGGGGATGGTGATGGCGGTCCGTGGAAGGATGGTGGCGGCAGTTGTGGTGGTGGTGGTGGTGGTGGTGGTGATGATGAGGGGTGGTGGAGGTCCGGATGGGGGGAACACATGAGGGCGGCAGGAGGAGGAGGAGGAGGAGGAGGAGGGGGAGTGGGATGAAGAGGGGTGATTGAGGGGATGATGATGATGAAGAAAGAGGGGGTAGGGGAGGCCGAGGTGAAGGGGAAACAGATGGGAGAGGCGAGAGGAGGTCGGGGGAGGCTGGGAGGAGGGAGGAGGTCGGGGATGGGTGGGGACGGTGAGGCAGCGACGAGACGGCAGTAAGGGTTAGGGTTAGGGATGGAGATGAGGGTATTTTGGGAATAGTTGAATTCTTTTGATGACGTGGGACGTGACAATGATGTAGACTGTTAATGCTAACAGGACACCGTTAGATAAGGTAGTTTGTTGCAAGAAAAAACGATAGGGTAGTTTGCTGTCACGGCCTGAGTTTGTTGGATTTAAGCCATTGTTGTCTGACTCAAATTTTCTTTGTGGTAACCAGGATGTCTTTTTTTGTAACTCAGGCAATTCGAACAGGATGGGTGCATCCAAATATTAATCTTGAAAATCCAGAGAAGGGCGTGGTATGTTATTTTTTGCTGTCCATTACTTATCTTTCCTTGAGCTTTTTTCTGACTTCGCAATTGCATGAAAGAAGAAATGGGAGAGAGAAAAAAAGAAAGAATAAAGAGAGAAGCAATGCAACCTAGGGAGAAAAGGGTTTATTGCGTGTATAACACCCTTCATCTATACACAGGAGCTAGTCTCGATCTGGACTGAAATAATAATTATGCCCACAACTGGCCAGATCCGTAAATACTAAACGAGATATACATGAAGGGTGTTTTATGCAGTTTGCTTTGTGTCTTCCACTTCAAGAAACCGAAATTCAAACGTTGACTCAAATTATTGTAATTATGGAGAATTTCATGATTTTGATACATGTTCTGTGGATTTAGGATGTAAATGTTTTAGTGGGCTCCAAAAAGGAAAGGCTAGATGTGAAGGTGGCGCTTTCCAATTCCTTCGGATTCGGCGGCCACAACTCGTCCATCCTCTTTGCTCCGTACAGATAGCCGTGAGTGGCACAATAGCATGAAGAGAAAGCTTTTTGCTATTGAGTAAGAACCTTGGTCAGATTGCGGCCTATTATTATTCAAGAGAGAAGAAAAGAAGATAGCTATGCTCTATCTTTCTCCCATAGGATGGAAGTGTGGATAGAGAATTTTTCCGCTCCGTCCTAATACCGCACCATCACCATCAAATTTGTAGAATAATTTATATATATATAATTTCGGATCTTTTGTACTTTCTGAAATGGTTCATGTCTTCAAGGTACAATTAAATCTTGTATTCGCATAGCATTTTTTCTTAAAATCATGGTTTCAGGTGTTTGGTTATATTGTTCGTTAGATAGGTAGGAACCTTATTCCTATTCTATTTTGCAGGATTAATCATTGATTCTGTAATTTAGTGCATTGTTGTGCATATATTTAAGCTTATGTAAACTTTAAGAACGCTATTATTCAGTTTTGTATATTATTGTTTTCCATTGTGGCCACCGCATTTATTTGCAAAGTACATGATATTTGTAAGTAATTTTATTTTAAAAAAGCCCACCGGTCCCGCATGCTTCTTTTGAAGCACTAAATGGGAGATCTCAAGTTCGATCTTGGGTCTCTTCTTATAAACTCCTACTGCCTGCCATTGGGCTATGCCCCTGCACTTTATGAGTAATTTATTAAGCTTCAAGATATTTACTTGAAAAGCAAAATTTCCCAACGTAAGTTTACTTGTTTTGTTTAGAATAGATTACTATGAAATGATTGGCATGGTCAATGTGTGAGTAATCACAAGTTAAATATGATAAACGCTCCCTTTTATTTGCATTGTTATTCTTGGGGATTTTCATTAAATTATGCTTAATAGTGATGAAAGTATATAATATAAGCATATAGCAATTTCTGCTTTTGCATATGGAAAAAGGATATTAATAGCCAATGCTTTGTTTTGGTTAATCTTGATATGGTATTGGAGTAAACTGATGGTAGAAACTTTAAAACACTCTTGCTTAGGTTAGCAACCTCAAAAACCTTGTCTAAATATAAATCTTTTATTGTGCTGTCCTTCCAAAGGACAATCTCCTTAAAAGAAGGAGAGAGAGAGGGTATGTCTGGTATGTTGATCCAAAAAACTAATATTTTTATTATAATTTTAATTTCTATTATTAGAATTAAATAAAATTTATGAATTGGGTTCTAAGAGTGAATTGTCGTATTGTTTCATGAGAAAGCTATGTCCGGATGGACTGAAGTTTTTTCAAGCAAAGCGGATGAAAGAGTTGAGAAAGTTTTTGCTCTATCTACCTATGTTATAACAGTTTAAACTTACATTCCAATTGGTACTATTTAATTTTGTTTAATCGTACATATGGATTTACCAATATTATTTTGATATATAGTTTCCATTCTTCCCCATATGTATGATTAATAGGATGAGTATTATGATTAATTAGTGTATTTGAAATGTAAGTGGCCAACCTTTACATGTTCCATATTAAGATAAATTTTAAATTCCAACGGTAATGACGACCAAAAAGGTTGTAGTTAAGATTCTCCATAAAAGAAAACACATTCTACATTATGGTATGGTTTTCTTTTATTTTTTCAAAAGAAATATATAAAAACAAATATTGGTATGGTCTTAATGTTTATGAAGAGAGACTGTAATTTATGTGTATAGCATCTACATGAACGATAAGATGTCTTATCAGTGAGCTCCTTTTAACGGCATATAGTTTTCTCAAAATGCCTCCCAACTCCATTTTAATTATCTTTCCCTTAATCCTTAAACAAACGTCATAGGAAGCCTAAATTGCTTACATCTTTTCTATTCTTGTCTTATCAGCCGGAAACCCTAGGGTTTAGGAACCTGCAAGCATCAAGGCCATTATTGAAGGAAACCTATCGTCTATGGCGGAAACAAATGTATCAATTTTCTAAATATCGGATTTTTATTTAAAATTAAATGCGTGCTTTTACTGTAATTCGATCTTATCAATGAAATACTTTTGAAGTAGTCTCCTCAACATGGTGGACACGTCTATAGATTGATAGGCATCCAAATATTAAAAGGAAATTTTCATAATTAAAATTCTTAATTTCATGACAAACCATTACATCTTGTATATAGGGTTGTGGTATAATAACTCAAGCCCAAATATCCGATATGAGACTACATATTAATAATATAATAATTATATTATTAATAATACCCCTCTTTAATTTGGTCGTGTCTAAGTCTTCTACCGAAAGGCTTATACATGGGACTAATTGAGTCTCACACATCAAGAGCGAACCATCAATTAAATTATTCGTAATTAATTAATTAATAGTTTTAATTTAATAGTCAAACACCTATCTTGCCAACTCTTCATTGTAACACCCTAATATGTTTATACAATAAAACTTGGTATTTTAAATCTTGCTTTATAATTCTTTTATTTTATCTATTTGGGTTGCGAATGATTCGAATAGTAGTAGTCGTTATCTGACCCGACCCGCAAGTTTAGAACCCAATATGGTGCAAAATTGTATATGAGATTTATCAGTAAAGTGTATCTATATGAATCTAATATAATACCTGTAGGGTTACTAGGCACACTAACGAGGCTCTACAAGGCATCGACCATGCCAAAATTAAATTTTTATGTGCCGAATAACACTAAGCAAGATCGTATACTAGAATTTAGGCGATACAAAAGGCAAGTAAACAACTTTACTCTAAAGGGAATACGAAATACAACCTTTGTAGATCGGTCCTTCACTTCTAAAGCTCCTTGATGAAGTCCCTTCGCTGCGATCAAGGTTCTCCTGGGCTCTTGCATGGCTTCACGATGCGAAGGATGCGACCTTGCTTGAAGTCTCCGAGGCCGAAAATAATCTACGTCGAGGGAATTCCGACTCAAGCTCCTACTTCACTAACTAGAGAATTAGTGAAATAAACACCCTACACTAAAGTGCTAGTCTAGTAGAGAATGGAGAAATAGGAAGTAGGTTCTCTTTAGATTTTTGTTTCTCACAATCTATCTCACTTTTTTCAAAACCCTAGCAAGCTTTTTCTCTTTACTCAAATGAAGAAGAGGATGATGAACAAAAGAAAAGAAATGAGGATAATGATTAAGTGAGAATGCTAACCATGGTGAGTGAGTATCATATACTAACTCATGGTGGGACATAACCATGGCTAAGTCAAGTTGGTTAGGTTAATAAAAATCTAAAGAAAAACAAATTAAGTGGACTTTGTCAAAGCATCCAAAAGCTTCTACAAGCTTCATGCTTATGACATAAGCTTCACTAATTTGTAATTTCTTTAAATAAATATTAACCACCATCCAAAATAGTATGGTGTATGTCTTGCACACCCATGTATAGTGTATCATCAACCATGATACAAAAGAAAACACTTTTAATATATATATATATATATATATATATATATATATATATATTCAAGTGTTGTTGTGAGAAAAACCCTAAAGTGAACAAGTGTTAGTAAATGTAAATTAGTATATCTCATATACAATTATACACTTAATTATTAAATCAACGCTTGACTTAATAATCCGGTCATATCTCATATAACCGACTAACATTCATCGTATCGTCTCATCGAATCAACACTTGATTCGATAACCCGGTCATACATATATAACCGACTGATACAAGAAGTCACGAGAATAGAATACGGTATCACATACACGCATTATTCTCGGTCCCGCACATATCACATATGCGCTCCTATTTCGTTTTGCCTAAGCCAGTAAAACCTCTATGTAGGACTCTAAAGACTCGTCAATACGCCGGCAGTAGGTGATGATCACATTACGCACCCACAAGCCGTCAGCGGTACTAGCTGGACGTAACGGCTACCCGGGTATTGAGCGATCAGAAGATCAGCAAGCAAGCCCGCTCCAACTCCTGTAAAAGCCTGCCAGTAACACTTCCCGTACAGTCCGGTCTCCTCGTCTGATATGTCGCATATCAAGTCTAGGGGTGGTAAACGTCAGACCCCAATAACCGATAAGTTGTGCCGATATGAGGCTCATAACGGGTCGAGAAACTACTGGTAACACTTACCAGCAAATCTCTAAATCAGCCCTGGCCAGGGACTTCCCTGTTACGGCCAATCGAGCACAGCGCAACATCAACCCCCAATACCGGGAGAGACGAAACCCCTCCTATTGCTCATTTCCTCCATGTGACTCGGGACTGTACCCAAAAACCACCGTTTTGCACGCCCTCATGGACGTGGTAAGGTGGAAATCAAAACACAGTGGGAATCACACAAGACTCTATGACGATCTCGGGTCTACAGACTAACCTGTACAAGTGTCACCAGAGAACTGCCATCTGACGTGAGGTATAATACCATCTGGGAGTTCTCGGCGAGTCCGTCCAGTGTACCCAGTCTCCACTGAGCACCCGTATACCATCTCTGATGTCAAACACCAATGGATATGGGATCATCCATCGCCCATCTCATGGGTCGAGAAGCGTATACGCTAGTCTACACCGGTATATCGATGCCCTGTCTCGATACACCCACGACTAGGGACCTTGAAGGATGTACTTATGGACTACCATGTCCCCACTAGTATGATCCGCATCATAGTCCAGGTAGTCAAGTACACATCCTAAGGGCTTTACCAACATGTAACGATAAGACAGTATAAAGAGACAAGTATACATGTTAAAGTAAAGAGAAACCAGATAGCATACTATCATGTCGAGCAAGAAAGTCCTCTCTATATATGTCCAAGCATCCAATATAATATACATCATCTGTACAATACTGGCCTCTAGGGCATACATACAACTAACAATCTCCCACTTACACTAGGGCCAGCTGCTGTAGTATCGCATACCAAGCATCCCGAAGAGTCTCTCAAACTGTATCTGGGGAATGGCCTTCGTGAGTGGATCCGCTGTGTTGTTCTTCGTGTCAACCCTCCTGACCTCGATCTCTCGGCGATCAACTATCTCCCGGATCAGGTGATACCGCCTCAGAATATGCCTGGATCGCTGATGAGACCTGGGTTCCTTGGCCAAAGCCACCGCTCCATTGTTATCGCAATACAAAAGTATTGGATGCTCAATGGATGGAACCACTCCAAGTTCAGTGATGAACTTCTTGATCCAGACAGCCTCTTTGGCAGCATCGTTGGCAGCGATGTATTCAGCCTCCATCGTCGAGTCTGCCACGGTTTCCTTCTTGGAACTCTTCCAGCTAACCGCCCCTCCGTAAAGGGTAAAGACAAATCCGGACTACGACTTAGAGTCGTCCTTATCACTCTGGAAGTTCGAATCGGTAAAGGACTCCACTTGGAGTTCTCCGTTACCATACACCAAGAGCATCTTTTTAGTCCTTCGCAAGTACTTGAGAATGCTCTTCACAGCTGTCCAGTGACTTTCTCCAGGATCAGCTTGATACCTACTCACTACACTTAGTAAGTATACTACATCGGGTCTGGTACATAGTATCGCGTACATGATAGAGCCTACTGCCGAAGCATAGGGTATCCCTTGCATGCGAGCTCTCTCCAAATCAGTCTTGGGAGACATATCTTTGGAGAGAGTGAGCCCTGAGATCGTGGGTAAAAACCCACGTTTGGACTCTTCCATACTAAACCTCTTTAGTATGGTGTCAATGTACCTGGATTGGGACAATCCCAATATCCGTTTAGATCTATCTCTATAGATCCTAATTCCCAATATGCAGGAGGCATCACCAAGATCTTTCATTGAGAATCTTTGTGATAAGAAGAGCTTCACCGATTGCAGCATAGGAATGTCATTTCCTATCAAGAGTATGTCGTCCACGTACAATATGAGGAAGACAACCTTACTCTCTGCCACCTTCTTGTAGATACAAGGTTCATCTACGTTTTTGACGAAATCAAACTCTTTGATAACGACGTCAAAGCAGATGTTCGAACTCTGCGATGCTTGCTTTAATCCATAAATGGATTTAAGCAGCTTGCACACCTTCCCGCTGCTCCCACTATCTACGAAGCCCTATGGCTGAGTCATGTACACGCACTCTTCTAAATCACCGTTTAGAATGGCGGTCTTAACATCCATTTGCCAGATTTCGTAGTCATGATATGCAGCGATGGCAAGCATGATCCGGATGGATTTAAGCATAGCCACTGGAGAAAAGGTTTCGTCATAGTCCATACCTGGTCTTTGACGAAAACCCTTTGCAACAAGTCTAGCTTTGAAAGTCTCCACTTTCCCATCTACACCAAGTTTTTTCTTGAAGATCCACTTGCTCCCAATGGGTTTTACCCCTTCAGGAGTATCTTCCAAAGTCCATACTTTATTGGTGTACATGGATTCCATCTCGGACCGCATTGCATCCAGCCATTTCACTGAGTCCCCACTCGTGATGGCCTGCTCGAAGCTAGTTGGGTCATCATCAACCATGATGCAATCCTCACTCCCACCATCCATGAGAAAATCGTAGTATCTCTCAGGTGGGTGAGGAACCCTACTAGATCTGCGGAGTGGCTGGGGTTCATCGGGAACTACTGAATCCTCTGGTTCCACTAAATCTTCTGTTGCAGCTTTTGTAGCTAGAACCTCTTCCAGTTCTACCTCATGACCACTAATTTCTTTTGCAAGAAATTCCCTTTCTAAAAAGGTGGCATGCCGAGAAACAAACACCCTTTGTTCCTTAGTGTGGTAGAAGATATACCCTTGAGAATTCTTGGGATATCCTATAAATTTGCATAGAACAGACCGTGCCTCGAGTTTGTCCGGATTTTGTCGTTGACATAGGCAGGACAACCCCATATCTTTACATAGTTAAGACATGGTCTCTTCCCTTTCCATATCTTATATGGAGTGGTAGGCACATATTTGGTGGGGGCCATATTCAATAGATGTATGGCTGTCTCTAGCGCATACCCCCAGAAGGAAATAGGTAACTCAGCTGTGCTCATCATAGAGCGCACCATATCTAATAGGGTGCGGTTCCTCCGTTCAGATACACCGTTGTGCTGTGGTGTATATGGAGGAGTCAGCTGAGAGAGAATCCCATTCTCTTTTAGGAAGTCCAGGAATTCATTGCTCAAGTATTCACTTCCTCGATCAGATCGTAGGATTTTAATACTTTTTCCGGTTTGGTTCTCGACTTCTTGTTTATATTCTCTAAATTTCTCAAAAGCTTCAGACTTGTGTCTTATCAAGAACACATGTCCGTATCTCGAGAGATCGTCAGTGAATGTAATGAAGTACGAAGAACCATCCCTGGCATGTATAGACATGGGACCGCATACATCACTATGTATCAGTCTCAAGAGTTCGGTAACTCTTTCTCCGTGTCCCGTAAACGGAGTTTTGGTCATCTTGCCTTTGAGATATGACTGGCAAGTGTCATAAGATGAAAATTCGAACGGTTTCAAATATCCATCTTTATGCAACTTAGCTAGTCGTGTCGCATTGGTGTGACCCAGTCTACAATGCCACAAGAAGGATTCGTTCAGTTCTGAACTCTTCCTCTTGTGTGTGTTTGTTATGCTCAGAACTGTTGATTGATTTAGAACATAAATGCCATTGCACAACGTGCCTGATCCAACCAACTTTTGGTTTTGGAAAATGTTCATAACATTATCCTTTAATACAAAATTATATCCCTCTTTACTCAACAAAGAAACCGATATAATGTTGCATATCAGGTTCGGCATGAAATAGCATTCGTTCAGAATCAATGTATTACCAGTTGGCAATACAAGGTGATATTCCCCGACGGTTTTAGCTGCAACAATTGCACCATTTCCAACCCTTATGTCTTTATCACCTTCTCCAAGTTCTCTACCTTTCCTAAGCCCATGTGGCTGATTACATATATGAGATCCTGACCCGGTATCTAATACCCAGGACGTAGAGCAAATGGAGAAACAGTTCTCTGTAACGAACACACCCGAAGAAAATGCATCAACATGTACTTTCTTCATTCGGGTGGCATGAGAATCCTGGTATTCCCCTATATCCTGTTCAGTCTTATAACTCTTATAAGAAAGAACGGAACCAACGTTCCCCAGCACAGTATAACATGCGGGTTCGGTCAATACATCCATATTATTATCTTTATTAAGGCATGATATGGTCGCTACCTGGAGAGAGAGAGAAGAAAACACTTTAGCGTATGCTCTTGCAAGATCAGATTGGTTATTATTTTATCTAATCAGGATGGCTCCCACTGTTTTTATCAAATCTTCCTTCAAACCCTAAAAGGAAAGACTAGCCTGGATTAATTACACCCTACAACTTCGCCAATCTTTCAGCCAGGCCAGTGTCGGTATTTTGAGGGAGGTTCCCCGTGCTTTCGTACGGACCTAATTAAAGTAAACCTCGTTTTCCCAGAGGCGTAACCCCATTGACATCTTTCTAGACACCTACTTGATCTGCTAATTGTCCTGTGTAAAACTCTCCCGGGAGTAACAATTACTCGCAGTGGGTATCGGGATCCAACTATCTCATAGAAGGTATGCAATCTCATTGCAAATCTCAACACTTGAAATTCCCGATAATATTTTGCCCCTAACGTGCTATGACCTTGACGAAAGCCAACAAACCATAGCCCGCTAGTCAAGTTCAACCCGTACATTTCTTGATTGAATTAAACCCACCCGCACGACCCTTGACGAAAGCCAACAAAGCCGTACGACTACCCTAATCCAATCGCATCATATGCAGCAGATAAGCAGTATATAGCTACCGCACACTACACCTTGACGAAAGCCAACAAATGCAGCACGAATACTATATACAACTTATCTGAAATGACGGAGGGCTACGACAGGTTTTTCTGAAAACCTATTGCGTAATGAACTTGATATCGTCGTAGAATCACGTGAATTTTGAAATGGAGTGATTTTGAGGCTTTTATTAGTTTTGCTAAAGAGGTCACTCCCGATGAAGGGATCTCGGCTCTTTCCTTATGGAATAAGATGCAGGATATATCATATACATCACTAAGCAAAGCAAAACTCCAAAAGCAGTCAAAAGTCAAACCGAGTGTTGTAGCATCTGTCAGTTTTGCTAAAGAGGTCACTCCCGGTGAAGGGATCTCGGCTTTTTCCCCATCGAATAAGGTGCAGGGTATATCATATATATCGCTATGCAAAGCAAAACTGTAGCTACCCTTTTTATTTGAAAATTTGATTCTACAATATCTTTTAGGTTTCTTTTCTTTCATTAATCCCATTAATGAAGTCCCATCATTTAATTCACCTAAACATCACAGATAAATACGACGTACACTTATGCCATCCGCATTCGCCTCGATGTCCCCTCGTGCACCGTTAGGTTAGGTAACTAACGGCAGAGCAGGGCAGGGCTAGCGCGGGTGTAAAACATAAGTAACGCCTATATAATATATCATATATACTATATACAGTATTTATCACAGAACATCAAATGATCGCATCACAGATATCGCAGCAGAAGAAATATATGAAACATTGGATATACTAGGACGTCCGTGTTTTATTTTGAGCCTCTATAAAACACGGATTCCACGGTCGCGATGAATAGCCAAACCCACACCCCTAGACCCCTATGAGAGCGGCAAGCAACCCTACCAATTCTAGAGTTAGGAGATCCGGACTCGACTCCTCGAGTTGGTCTCCCACTGGACTCCAGAACCCGGTTACTTGTGCTCTCCTCCTTGGGTCTATCCTAGTGCGGACAAGTAAATAATATACAAAAGGTGATAGCAACCTCATCCCGGAAGTGCCCCAATAAAAGAATATTACATACAATTTATTTTACATGAATGAAAATAAAAACTCTCATCTCACATAAAACCCTCCGGCTATTCAGAACGCGACGATCCAATATAACATATCCAGCAACACATAACACCACATGCCATCAATGTAAGTAAATATGCGCATCCCAATTGTCATTGACATATAGCAACGAAACCAGAGATATCACATATTACACTTACGGTCACAGAAAAGAAAGTGTAAAACTACAATATTTGGAATCCACAATCTCTTTAGACATCGTAAATCCGAAATATCACATATTCCGCATTTCATGCCTAACTGCATGAATTCCACATATTGTATCACATTCCAGATAAATAGACAGTATTAACTTTCCGATCGACTAATCAAATACCCAAGATTTCCTCAATAGCTCAACACTTGAGCGGAGTTCAAAAATTCCAGAATACGTCACAGTAGTAATGGTCCAGCCGTAGAAGGGTCAAGCCAACGCCTCACATGTGGCACACCGTACTGCCCCAAACCCTAAGGTTCAAAGGGCAGTTCAAGACGGTCACATAATCGAGTTAAGCTTTGTTGTCTTCTAGAGGGTCCGTCACATCACATGCACGTTTTTCCGAAAGATTTAAAACCCGATAAAAATTCAACACCTGAATGTTTTTCGTGCCGGGAAAAAATTGAGTTAATGATATCCGTTCGAACATTTTAATACTTTCTAAATTATCCGGAATAACAGAACAAAATTAAATTCTCCGATCGAATCGACAATTTCAAAATAAACCCCAAAATACTCAACACTTGAGTCAGACAAAAATGCCCAGAAAAATATCAGGAAATTGAATAGGAACATTACTGTGCAAACAGTTAAAGGTGACGTCACAATATGGCCGCGGAACCGCCGCACGAGCCATGCTCGTGCCGCGGATCTGCAGCGCTTTGGGCTCTAAACAGTGTCGTTTTGCACAGTATTCCTTATATTTTCCTGCTGATTTTTTTAAGCATTTTTAATTTGGAAAAATCCCAGATTTTAAAAATTGTACAGAGAGGGTTTGATTTCGACGTGTTCGGGTTCGTTCGGAGTTTTAACCTCGTTAACACATCGCCTAAGGCTCTAGCTAGGCTCTGATGCCACTGTAGGGTTGCTAGGCACACTAACGAGGCTCTACAAGGTATCGACCATGCCAAAATTAAATTTTTATGTGCCGAATAACACTAAGCAAGATCGTATACTAGAGTTTAGGCGATACAAAAGGCAAGTAAACAACTTTACTCTAAAGGGAATACGAAATACAACCTTTGTAGATCGGTCCTTCACTTCTAAAGCTCCTTGATGAAGTCCCTTCGCTGCGATCAAGGTTCTCCCGGGCTCTTGCATGGCTTCACGATGCGAAGGATGCGACCTTGCTTGAAGTCTCCGAAGCCGAAGATGATCTACGTCGAGGGAATTCCGACTCAAGCTCCTACTTCACTAACTAGAGAATTAGTGAAGTAAACACCCTAAACTAAAGTGCTAGTCTAGTAGAGGATGGAGAAATAGGAAGTGGGTTCTCGTTAGATTTTTGTTTCTCACAAACTATCTCACTTTTTTCAAAATCCTAGCAAGCTTTTTCTCTTGCTCAAATGAAGAAGAGGATGATGAACAAAAGAAAAGAAATGAGGATAATGATTAAGTGAGAATGCTAACCATGGTGAGTGAGTATCATATACTAACTCATGGTGGGACATAACCATGGCTAAGTCAAGTTGGTTAGGTTAATAAAAATCTAAAGAAAAACAAATTAAGTGGATTTTGTCAAAGCATCCAAAAGCTTCTACAAGCTTCATGCTTATGACATAAGCTTCACTAATTTGTAATTTCTTTAAATAAATATTAACCACCATCCAAAATAGTATGGTGTATGTCTTGCACACCTATGTATAGTGTATCATCAACCATGATACAAAAGAAAACACTTTTAATATATATATATATATATATATATATATATATATATATATATCACATATATATATTCAAGTGTTGTGAGAAAAACCCTAAAGTGAACAAGTGTTAGTAAATGTAAATTAGTATATCTCATATATAATTATACACTTAATTATTAAATCAACACTTGACTTAATAATCCGGTCATATCTCATATAACCGACTAACATTCATCGTATCGTCTTATCGAATCAACACTTGATTCGATAACCCGGTCATACATATATAACCGACCGATACAAGAAGTCACGAGAATAGAATACGGTATCACATACACGCATTATTCTCGGTCCCGCACATATCACATATGCGCTCCTATTTCGTTTTGCCTGAGCCAGTAAAACCTCTATGTAGGACTCTAAAGACTCGTCAATACGCCGGCAGTAGGTAATGATCACATCACGCCCCACAAGCCGTCAGCGGTACTAGCTAGACGTAACGGCTACCCGGGTATTGAGCGATCAGAAGATCAGCAAGCAAGCCCGCTCCAACTCTTGTAAAAGCCTGCCAGTAACACTTCCCGTACAGTCCGGTCTTCTCGTCTGATATGTCGCATATCAAGTCTAGGGGTGGTAAACGTCAAACCCCAATAACCGATAAGTCGTGCTGATGTGAGGCTCATAACGGGTCGAGAAACTACTGGTAACACTTACCAGCAAATCTCTAAATCAGCCCTGGCCAAGGACTTCCCTGTTACGGCCAATCGAGCACAGCGCAACATCAACCCCCAATACCGGGAGAGACGAAACCCCTCCTATCGCTCATTGCCTCCATGTGACTCGGGACTGTACCCAAAAACCACCGTTTTACACGCCCTCATGGACGTGGTAAGGTGGAAATCAAAGCACAGTGGGAATCACACAAGACTCTATGACGATCTCGGGTCTATAGACTAACATGCACAAGTGTCACCAGAGAACTGCCATCTGACGTGAGGTATAATACCATCTGGGAGTTCTCGGCTAGTCCGTCCAGTGTACCCAGTCTCCACTGAGCACCCGTATACCATCTCTGATGTCAAACACCAATGGATATGGGATCATCCATCGCCCATCTCATGGGTCGAGAAGCGTATACGCTAGTCTACACTGGTATATCGATGCCCCGTCTCGATACACCCACGACTAGAGACCTTGAAGGATGTACTTATGGACTACCATGTCCCCACTAGTATGATCCGCATCATAGTCCAGGTAGTCAAGTACACATCCTAAGGGCTTTACCAACATGTAACGATAAGACAGTATAAAGAGACAAGTATACATGTTAAAGTAAAGAGCTACCAGATAGCATACTATCATGTCGAGCAAGAAAGTCCTCTCTATATATGTCCAAGCATCCAATATAATATACATCATCTGTACAATACTGGCCTCTAGGGCATACATACAACTAACAATACCTACATTATATATTTAGATGTTTATATATATTTATATATCACAAGTTATGAATAAATAATATTTAGCTAACTGACTTTGCATGGCATATCACCTCATATCTTATTTCCGCTCTTATCTATTATGGTCAAATCCTAAAATATCGGATAACCAAATATTTACTAAATTATGTATATATTTAAATTTCTTTCTAAATATTATCAGAGGGTATATGTATTTAAGTTTAGATTATCGTATTATGGCCTAAATCTTCAAGTATGTATATTATTCTCAAAAATATATTTTTAGACGAGATTCCAGTAGTATTTAGAGTAATTTGATATAATCTATAAACAAATACTATATATATATATAATATCATATACTATATATAATAATATAATTCTCTCTCTCCTTCGATGTCTTTCTCCCTAACTCCTTCGTCATCCCTAAGCCTAGAACCCATACCACGACCGTGTCATCACCATGCCACGACCGTGTCCACCACCATTCCCAGACCACCTGATCAGACCACCACCATACCAAGATCGTGTCACACCCTGTGCCTTGCTCCTATGCCACGCCATACCCGCTTCGTGCTCAGCTCGTGACACTTGCGTGCTACCTTCGCACCAGCCCTGTTTCACCGCAATGCCCAACGCCGTGTCGTGTCGTGTGGCGCCGATCCACTGCACACTTTCATCATTATTGATGCTGTTGTTTCTTCCATCATCAATGTTGTCACGACCCGAAATTGGCACATGACGGCCCTAATACTACGCAACGCCTAAAGACGTAATACAGTAAAAGAAAGCCAAAACCCAGAAATCTAAACCATAAAAAGAAGATAAGAAAAGATAATAGCAGTTTTGAAACATTTGAAATCGCAACCCAAATTCTTTAAAAGTCCCACTTTCTATATTTAAAATTTTGGCAACACCCATTTTTGTAAAAACTGGCCCAAAGGCGGAAAACAATCCACATCACAAATATACGATGCCGTAGCGAAGAAATAAAGACAATAGAGATAAAGCTGAATATAAGACAACAAAGCCCCAAATAATATACAATATCGTCCTCACCAAGTCTCTAAGTCAACAACATAATAGTAGATAACATATGCAGCTAATCACAGGAATGTACGTACAGCATGAATCTAAGATATACAATTTACAGTAATAACAGGTCATATGAATGCAGAATAATGGAAAGTACACTAGCAGATACAATCAATATGTGAAGCAATAATAACATGACAGTAGTATGCAATAACTATGCAATAGGGATATGAGAATGTAGATATGCAGCAAGCATGAAGGGTACACTAACAGGTACTCCTAATACATGGAACAGTGCATAAGTGAAAAGGTATGAGGTATGGAGTGAAATATGTCATCCTACGGAATCCTGTCATCGTGGTAGGATCACAATCCATCAAGACACTCAAATCCCAATTCCTCAAATCAGCCCCCACGTTGGGCTCTCACATCATATGAGTCTCACATCTTCTCAATGTACAATATCGAGTAATCTCCTATATCCCGAATGTACAAATCAGTAATCCCATATGTAAGTCCAATATCCAATCTCAATGAATCACCTAATATCCCACATCAAATCTCAAGTAGAATTCTAACATCCTAAAAGTATATATTTGCAGAAATAAATATGATAGGGTCAATACACATATATTAGCGTCCCACTCCACTAATATTGGTGTAAGGGTATATATAACAACGGCTAAATCCCCTGTTATATATACAAAGGTGTTAAAAGAAATATCATGAAAACAATGTGCCAAGTATCGACACAGAAATCCTGATCTATCAGATGCCGTCACCAAGACTAGCATCCTGATAGGTACGTATCATACGCTATCCCGAAAGCACGAGTGCCTAGCTCTGACCCTCGCCTTTCGACGTATGCATACGTGCATGACTCCCAACGGTATCTCCATGATCCCCGCCGAGTCATTAGTATTGTCACCGGTAGGTACTCGCCCGCCTCCAGGCTCAATCGGCAAAGTCCATCGATCATCTTGCCGAGGGGAACCATACTGGGCCCCACCATATACCCTCATACGACAACTACACCTCGTATGGAGTATATATTCAGAACCGATAAATCTCATGGTGGCTGCGCAAATATCATATCAAGAAAACCGGGTTTTTCAATGTATGCATAATTTCATGAACTCCCGCGGTTCCCAAATCCAGAAAACAACATGTAAAATCCAAATAAACAAATGCGCAAATCCAGGAACAAATATATGCGATATATCTGAAATGCGAGCATATAAAGGAAAATATATAGCTGAAACCAGATGTATGCGAAATCAATAAGATACAGCTAAGTATAGGTGTCTACCTATAAGTAAGTGATGTCGTATACCCCCTGGGTATAAGTAGAATATGTAAGATACCCCCTGGGTATAAGTAAAATATGAGCAAGGTATACATGTAGCTGTATCGTAAGGTGTATATGTACCTATCACTAATGGTATGATACACTATAGGTATACCGACAAGCTAGATGTTATGTGTGATAAGCAATACAAATCAATGTCATAAGGTCCCTAACCAAGCAATATAGTATCTATAAGGGGTTTGTGTGTGTGACATGGCAATTATTGACGGTGTGTGTAGCATACAATCCGTGCTCGTGCAACATGAACCGTCAATAATATGTGCAGTTTCCTACGGCTGCTAGTCACAGTACCATTATATCTAATAAATAGGGTAAGACGCAATTCTAACAATGACGTAGAATACGCAACAAGTATTAGAATCCTAGCCCAGACGCATAACGCCATGCGGGCGATTCCCCTGTAGATGTTAAATCTACTCACTTACGCTCCACGCTAGGTGAATCCTACCACCTGTCTCCTTCTGTAGCCGTGTCCGTAGTCCCCGCCTGCAAACCTGAAAATGAAACAAGGAAATCATATATAAGCCAATATTCCGCAAAACGCGATATCGAACCCAAACGAGAAACTCGCGTCGTGAACTAAACGCGCGTGTGCACGATACGCTAAAACGTGTGTATACGCGTCTAAAACAACCGCGACACGCCACGATACGCTGGATCGCAGAACCCACTCACGTATCGCGCGTATCGCGCAAACAAAACGGACATGAAATACGATATTTGATCATAGATTTTCTTACAGGTCAAATCTTACAAAACTAGACATGCCAAAACACTAGACAACACTGCAGACAACCCTAGCCAAGACCCCAACACCCCTGTCCCCTTCCTGGCCGCAATTTGCGGCCAGATGCAATAAATTGGCGGCCTGCATTGGGAATGGTGGGTTCGTGTTCTGGTGGTGTAATCTAGACCTAGTGTGCATGCCCCAGTTTTCTCAATTTTAACCTGAAAGGTCCGGGTCAGTAGCAGATCACAGAATGCCAATATATCGCCTAAAAACACCGATTTTGCACAAAACACAAACCCTATGGTATTTTAGTGAAATCTGGAGAATTCTCAGTTAAGGTGACCCTAACAACACTAAAATAAGCTAGGTTAACTAACACAATCATCACTTAGACAATATCTCACACAAATCACCATAATTAGCACTAAACTCACTATTTAACACTAATCGACACTAAACCACACACAACTTAAGCAAACCATGAAATGGGGTTCAAGAAATATACCCTAATGAACCCTAGGAAGCAAGAGAAGAAGTGAATGGAGGAGATGAGCTGCTGTAGTTGCTGGGGCTGCTGCTGCTACAGCTGCTGCTACTACAGCTGCGGCCACTGCTGTCTGCTGATGCTGCTGCTACTGCTGTTTGCTGCTGATGCTGATGATAGTGCTGTTGTTGTTTCTGTTGTTGTTGTTGATGCTGGAGCTGCTGCTGCCACCAGGGTGTGTGTGTGTATGAGAGTGAGAGAATGAGAGAAGTGAAAATGAGAGGGAGAAATGAGAGCAACACTAAACCCCTCCCTTCTCTTTCTCTTTCCTCATTAATAAGGCATGGTTCACACCATGCTTCCCATGCCCCCTCTCTCTCACAAAGTCAACAATTCAACCCATTTAAAAAAAAAAAAACCTTTTTCAAATTCATTTTTCATTTTATTTATAAAACAACCATGCACACTTAAAACCAAAAACACTTAAACAAATTTATAAAACTAGATTAGGGAAAATGGTTAAACCACCATGTTGCTAATCATGGTTTAACCCCACTTAACACCCTAGTTATCATGCACAAGTGTGTGCAAGCCTAGAAAAAATCTAATAAAATATTCATTAAATAGGATAAAATAATTGAAAACCAATTTGGTAAACTTTTTATTAAAAACCATATATTAAAATATAATTAGCCACAAAACACATTCTAAGGTGTTACAATCTCCCTCCCTTAAAAGAAATTCGTCCCCGAATTTAAAAATATACTGCTACGCGTACCTTCAAAGAGAAGATTACAACTCTCAAATCTCGCTCGCAGCCTCCCAAGTGATTACCTCACTATACGGCTACGTCCAAGAAAACCCTTCACAGATGGCAAGACCCTTGACCGAAGTTTCTCCGCCTGCCGAGCTATTAACACAATTGGCTGCTGGTGAACGAAAGATCGCGTCCGTGCCAAATGGTCTGGTGCCAACTCATGTGAGGAAAGGTCATGAAGGTAATTGTAAAGTATTAATATAAGGAAAACGGGATGAATACTCAATAATCTGGGTGGAAGTGCCAAATTAAAGGCAACAAAACTAACCCGCTTATAGGATCTCAAAAGGACCTAAAATCCTGGGACAAGCTTCCCAAAATCCAACACGTCATTCATCGGAAAAATCCGCAGGAATACATGATTTGCCACTGCGCACTTAAGTCTACGACCAACACAGTCGGCATAAGACCTCTATTTGCACTGGCTACAATTCTCATCCTGACCTGAATCAATTGGATCATCTCCGAAGTCTCTAGACATAGCTGGGGTCCAAAATCCTACTTACGCAGAGTCAGAAAACAACAGACTGGTGATCGACACGACCTAACCCCTAAACCTAAAGATTGCCAATTGGAGTGTCTCCTGATAACAGCTATCGAAGGAGAACCCTAACGATGGCGAGTGACGATCCCCAACTGCTGACAACAATAACACAAACGCACAACTTAACAAAGAACAACTGAGCAAACTGAGTATAACCGGACGACAAGAATCCGAATGGAGTCACACCCTGACTAATCCTGGGTAGACACCATAACGAAATTCATGGAGATCTGCTCGCACTCCTACTTTGGAACGGTAAAAGGTTGCAACTCTCCAGCTGGCCTCAGATGCTCAACCCAAACACACAACAAGACAAACACCTTGAAACGCAACCCAAAGCTTCTATTTACATCTTTTGCCACCCGTAACTATCACCAAAGTTACGTCAGTGTTGGTGGAACTTGAATGAAAACAGAGAGTTGACTGATGTGCCTGTTCTAGGATTTCACGTCTCTACCTGATAATATCAGGTACACAAACGCGTCCCTAACTTAGCACACCGTTGTCACAAATCAAGGACTCCGAATCATTACCCAGCCAAGTATGCTCAAGTATCTCTGACGAACGAGCATCGGCGGGCAGTGTCTCGCGAAAGCGATTTAAGGAAAGTGGTCGGGCGCGGACATGAGCAAGCTGTCTCCTCCGTAGAGACGAACTTAAGCTGTACTCAACGATCGCACAAGAACTGTAAATCTGCTGAGGACTATCACAACAATCAAAATCCGCTGCAGGAAGATGTACTTTAGCTCTGGTGGTCAGTGAAAATCTGACACGACTCTCGAACAAGTAGTGTCTCCAAATCTCCAACGCAAAACCACCGCGACCATCTCCAGATCATGAGTGGAATATCCTTTTCGTACTTCCTCCAAATGTAGGGAAGCAAAAGCGATAACTCTATAGTGTCACCTCAGTGCACACTCGAGCTCTACTCAAGAAACATTACAGTTAAACAACAAGGTCGCCCGAACCAGAAAGCAAAGAAAGAACTGGTGCAGTTGTTAACAGAATCTTCAACTGCCGAGAACCCCGCACACATGCCTCAGTCCAAAGAAAGAAACCTCCTTTCCAGTCCATTCAGTCGACGGTGCAGCACTACTCTAGCAATCCTGCACGAAACGGCGGTAAGAACCTGCTAAGCCCAAAAATCTGTGGACCTCCGTCCTGCACACAAGTCTGGACCTAAGCTGTACGGCCACGATCTTCCTCGAAACCATACGAAACCGTCTCCCGTGACTACAAGACCTAGGAGTCAACACAAACAAGCCTGAAGGAACATTCCGAGAATCTAGCAAACCGCTGGGCCCTCCCAGTATCTGCATAAAAATCCTCAAGTGCTGCTCCTGTTCTTCAAGGCACATTAAATAGACCAGAATGTCGTAAATAACATAACAACACTGGTCGAGGAATGGCCTGAAGAAATCTGGTTCATCACATCTACGAATGCTGCTAGGGCATCAGTGAATCCAATGACTCACCAAAACACACAAAGCCCGTAGCACGCACAAGGCAGTCTTCGGAATGCCATCACTCCGATCCCACAATAATGATGACCTGATCCCAAACAAACTTAGAAAATGTCTCGCACTGTGGAGCTGATCGAAGAAATCGTCACGGCGAGGTAAAGGATACCTATCCGCACCGTAAGCCGGTTCAATTAACGATCCGTCGATACGCAACCCTAAACTGCCGTCCTTCTCCTTGACAAACAGAAATAGGAGCTTCCAAAAGCGAAACACTCAGGCGTACAAAACTCCCCAAACAACCACTCTGCAGCTGATCCTTAAGCTCTCTAAGCTTCGCCGGCTCATCTGGAACAACGTCGGAAAACTCTCGCACGAAAGGAACCCGGTCCAACAAACCAACTGTGGCTACGGTATCACGAATGAACGCCAAGAATCCATGACATCTCCTCAGTATCTGACTAGCGAAAAAGGCTGAATTCAAGCTGTGAGAGGCGGCACAACTATCCACCTGCACAACAGGAACTGACCTGCCGGGGAAAACAAACCTGACTGTTTCCTCACGGTAGTCCACAGACGCCTAGCACGTAGCTAACCAGTCCATGCCCAGGAGAATTTCAAATCCAACATCTCTAGAAGGATCAAATGACGGACGAACCTCTATCTCCTATCCGATTGGCACACAACTGAATATGTGTCGCGCAACAAAAGAATCGCTGACAGAAGTTAACACAAACAAACGACTAATCTACCTAACACGGCACAAGTATGAAGAACAACGAATACATCAAAAGAACATGCGAATTAAGGATACCTGAAAACTCTGCATTGGACGCCTGCGCGTCCCGATGAGTAGAAGCAAATTCCTGTGTCTGCCCTCTACCCACAACTGGCTGAACTCCTCTGGTAGACTGATCCCTCTGAGCGAACCTTCCACGTCCACGGCCTCTCTGAGTACGATCATGACGAGGTGCTAAGGAAAAAACCCTGACGAAGTGCTGAAGGCTCCCGCATCGAAAGCATCCACGCGCGGACTGCTGACCATCCTGGGGATGAGAGCTGAACGACTGTCCTCGTCCTGAGCCTCTGCTACTCCCGCGACGGCCACGAAATCTGTTTCGATGACCAAACCTCTGTCTCTGGGCTGGTACACTAGTACGAGTCCTCCACTGTCCTGGAACTCTCAGCGTCTCTGGAATATGCGCCTCGTCAACTGGAGCTGAAACCACTGGTGCTATGTAGGTGACGGACTGTTGCATGCTGATCGTAAGGGACAACTGAGTAACAGGGGTGACAACTTCCTGTCGTAGCTCCCGAACGACATCAACCAATGAACTCATAGTCTGGCGGAAGTCCTGCATCTCTGCCAAAAGCCTATCGATACTATATGTCGAAAGCTGATCCGTCTGCACCTGTGCAACTAGAGTGCCATTCTGGTCAGTACTCGTCTCACCCGAGCCA
This sequence comes from Agapanthus africanus, assembly GCA_030015575.1. NCBI lineage: Eukaryota > Viridiplantae > Streptophyta > Magnoliopsida > Asparagales > Amaryllidaceae > Agapanthus > Agapanthus africanus. The sequence continues at coordinate 636,979,946 of CM057343.1, forward strand.
ACTCTGACCTCGGCCCTCGCTGCATCACTCTGAGTCCCCATAGTCATCGGCGGCAAGGCTATAAATAGATATAAGATTCGATGAGAATAAGGAATCGAATCTCAAGGATATGAATCATCAAGGAAGGAAATTCAAGTAATTTGTACTTAGGTCACTTTAGGCGAAGTACCGCATCGTGGGTATGCTGCAGACATACACACACTACGTTACGTTGCTTAAGCTACCTACTCCATCATACTAAGGTCATCCTATACCCCGAAAGGTAAAACCTAGCGCTCTGATACCGACTTTGTCACGACCCGAAATTGGCACGTGACGGCCCTAATACTACACAACGCCTAAAGACGTAACGCAGTAAAAGAAAGACAAAACCCAGAAATCTAAACCATAAAAAGAAGATAAGAAAAGATAATAGAAGTTCTGAAACATTTGAAATCGCAACCCAAATTCTTTAAAAGTCCCACTTTCTATATTTAAAATTTTGGCAACACCCCTTTTTGTAAAAACTGGCCCAAAGGCGGAAAACAATCCACATCACAAATATACGATGCCGTAGCGAAGAAATAAAGACAATAGAGATAAAGCTGAATATAAGACAACAAAGCCCCAAATAATATACAATATCGTTCTCACCAAGTCTCTAACTCAACAACATAATAGTAGATAACATATGCAGGTAATCGCAGGAATGTACGTACAGCATGAATCTAAGATATACAATTTACAGTAATAACAGGTCATGTGAATGCAGAATAATGGAAAGTACACTAGCAGGTACAATCAATATGTGAAGCAATAATAATATGACAGTAGTATGCAATAACCATGCAATAGGGATATGAGAATGTAGATATGCAGCAAGCATGAAGGGTACACTAACAGGTACTCCTAATACATGGAACAGTGCATAAGTGAAAAGGTATGAGGTATGGAGTGAAATGTGTCATCCCACGGAATCCTGTCATCGTGGTAGGATCATAATCCATCAAGACACTCAAATCCCAATTCCTCAAATCAGCCCCCACGTTGGGCTCTCACATCATATGAGTCTCACATCTCCTCAATGTACAATATCGAGTAATTTCCTATATCCCGAATGTACAAATCAGTAATCGTATATGTAAGTCCAATATCCAATCTCAACGAATCACCTAATATCCCACATCAAATCTCAAGTAGAATTCTAACATCCTAAAGGTATATATTTGCAGAAATAAATATGATGGGGTCAATACACATATATTAGCGTCCCACTCCACTAATATTGGTGTAAGGGTATATATAACAACGGCTAAATCCCCTGTTATATATACAAACGTGTTAAAAGAAATATCATGAAAACAATGTGCCAAGCATCGACACAGAAATCCTGATCTATCAGATGCCGTCACCAAGACTAGCATCCTGATAGGTACATATCATACGCTATCCCGAAAGCACGAGTGCCTAGCTCTGACCCTCGCCTTTCGACGTATGCATACGTGCATGACTCCCAACGGTATCTCCATGATCCCCGCCGAGTCATTAGTACTGTTACCGGTAGGTACTCGCCCGCCTCCAGGCTCAATCGTCAAAGTCCATCGATCATCTTGCCGAGGGGAACCATACTGGGCCCCACCATGTACCCTCATACGGCAACCACACCTCGTATGGAGTATATAATCAGAACCGATAAATCTCATGGTGGCTGCGCAAATATCATATCAAGGAAACCGGGTTTTTCAATGTATGCATAATTTCATGAACTCCCGCGGTTCCCAAATCTAGAAAACAACATGTAAAATCTAAATAAACAAATGCGCAAATCCAGGAACAAATATATGCGATATATCTGAAATGCGAGCATATAAAGGACAATATGTAGCTGAAACCAGATGTATGCGAAATCAATAAGGTACAGCTAAGTATAGGTGTCTACCTATAAGTAAGTGATGTCATATACCCCCTGGATATAAGTAGAATATGTAAGATACCCCCTGGGTATAAGTAAAATATGAGCACGGTATACCTGTAGCTGTATCGTAAGGTGTATATGTACCTATCACTAATGGTATGATACACTATAGGTATACCGACAAGCTAGATGTTATGTGTGATAAGCAATACAAATCAATGTCATAAGGTCCCTAACCAAGCAATATAGTATCTATAAGGGGTTTGTGTGTGTGACATGACAATTATTGACGGTGTGTGTGTAGCATACAATCCGTGCTCGTGCAACATGAACCGTCAATAATATGTGCAGTGTCCTACGGCTGCTAGTCACAGCACCATTATATCTAATAAATACGGTAAGACGCAATTCTAACAATGACGTAGAATACGCAACAAGTATTAGAATTCTAGCCCAGACGTATAACGCCATGCGGGCGATTCCCCTGTAGATGTTAAATCTACTCATCTACGCTCCACGCTAGGTGAATCCTACCACCTGTCTCCCTCTGTAGCCGTGTCCTTAGTCCCCGCCTGCAAACCTGAAAATGAGACAAGGAAATCATATATAAGCCAATATTCCGCAAAACGCGATATCGAACCCAAACGAGAAACTCGCGTCGCGAACTAAACGCGCGTGTGCACGATACGCTAAAACGTGTGTATACGCGTCTAAAACTACCGTGACACGCCGCGACACGCTGGATCGCAGAACCCACTCACGTATCGCGCGTATTGCGCAAACAAAACGGACATGAAATACGATATTTGATCCCAGATTTTCCTACAGGTCAAATCTTACAAAACTAGACATGCCAAAACACTAGACAACACTGCAGACAATCCTAGCCAAGACCCCAACACCCCTGTCCCCTTCCTGGCCGTAATTTGCGGCCAGATGCAATAAATTGGCGGCCTGCATTGGGAATGGTGGGTGTAAGTCCGCGGGGGCGCCCCGGCCGTCGATCCGACGCCGGAAATGCGGAAACAAAAACTTTGCAAACTAGCAAACCGGCACCACCGCGCACTTTAAACCCGGATCGGGCCATTAACCTAGCTACTAGCAAACTAAAATACGGGTAGAGAGTTATACCAAGCGATCCGTGTCCTTCGGTCTTTGTCTCCACTCCGATCTCCCGCGGAATCTCCGTCCGTCACCTCCTCGTCGGAAAGGGCACCACGTAGCCGGATTCGTTTACGGGCTCCCACCTCATAACCGAGGCAACTCGGGCACGAAGTTGGCTAGCCGACGCGTCCAAGATTTGCTGTAGGCTAGTGTAGAGTCTTTGTCTCTTTGGGGTTTAGTTGCCATGGAGGATGGAGGAAGAGGTTAAGAAAATTGGTGCTTTCAATTTTCTAGCAAGAAAAATGAGATGAAGAATGATGCCACCTCTCCAAATGAAACTCTCTCTTTTTTCTCTAATGAAGTGGCTGGCCCCTCTCAAGTGGTGGGTGGTCAAAAAGAAAAGATTAATCAATAGAAGAAAAAGGAATGAATCAATTAGAAAAAGGTCACACCAATTTCCTTTTTCAATCCACTCACAAACCATCACCAAAAAGCAATGAATAAGACCAGAATAGAATCTCATGATGAAGAGGTTACAATTATGCAAGAAACCCCTCCACAAAATGTTATGTGCAAATGTGCAAATAACACCCTCCAACGGAAAGTCCGGCCGTGAAGGAATAAAAGAAAACCGGCCGGAACGGAATGCAAACTGGCAACTTCAGAAAACTGATTCTGTAATAAATTACAGGAAAACCCCGCTACTGCATATACATGCCCGCATTTGTATTCCCATTGAACACAAATGCAAAGAGACAAAATCTACACTGTCTAATACTAGGATCCGGCTTAAGCCAAAGCCGGCTAGTAAAATCCGTCCGATCACGATCCGTGCAATACCGCACGTATCTGATCGAACCCTGCCATATCTCCATACGGCCTCTACAGCGTTTCGCCCGAAACCTGAGTAACTGTGTGTGTGGTGGACTCTAAAGACTCGTCAATACTTTGGTTGTGGATTTAACCACTAGCACGTCAGAGGTATAAGCCAATACGTGACGGGCTACCAGGTATTGACCAAAAGGGACGTCAATGAGCGAACTCATCCTGACACCCTACTGAGCCTGTCAGTGACAATATCCATACAGTCCGGTCCGTTCGTCTATGAGTATCGCATGGCGGGCCTAGGGGGTTGGTAAAAGTCAGACCCCCAATAGCGGTACAAGTCGTGTCGGAGTGCAGCCTAGAACACCCTGAGATACTACTGGAATACCTACCAGCAAATCTCCTGCCTTGGCCAAGGACTTTTCATGTTCTGGCTCTCCTAGACACAGCGCGACCTCACCCCCAATACCGGGAGAGACGAACCCCTGCAGATCCGCTCACTGCCTCCATGTGGCTCGGGACTGTACCCAACTAAAATCTGTTTGCACGACTCCTTTGAGCCGTGGTAGGGTAGTAATCAAAGCACAGTGGGAACTCACACGAGACAAATGACGATCTCAGGTCGATGAACTAACCTGTACACATGTCACCAGGGAACTGCTATCTGACATCAGGTATAATACTAACTAGCAGGTTCCCGGCGAGTCCTGTCCGGTGTACTCATAACCCAATGAGCACCTGTATACATCTTAGGTGAACCAACTGACACCAGTGGCTTGTGAGACCGGCCATCGCCCCTCGTCGGGGTCTCGACTGTATACACTAGTCTACTCCGGAGTATCGATGCCCTGTCTCGAAACTCCCACGACTAGGGACCTTTTAAGGATGTGCTTATAGACTCCAGCTCTCAAGTATATGATCGCCCTCATACTGCTGGTAGTCAAGCAAGAATCCTAGGGGCTCTATCAACGTGTAATAGCGACCCGTAAGGTCACCTAAAACAGTACACGATGATAAAGATAAACCAGATAGCACACTATCATCTCGAGTAAGATTGTCCTACCGGCATAGGTCCTCCTCAATCATTGCAATCACGTGCTTGTGATCCAATAATTGACTCTGAGGGCACTATATCCAACAGTGGGTTCGTGTTCTGGTGGTGTAATCTAGACCTAGTGTGCATGCCCCAGTTTTCTCAATTTTAACCTGAAAGGTCCGGGTCAGTAGCAGATCACAGAATGCCAATATATCGCCTAAAAACACCGATTTTGCACAAAACACAAATCCTATGGTATTTTAGTGAAATCTGGAGAATTCTCAGTTAAGGTGACCCTAACAACACTAAAATAAGCTAGGTTAACTAACACAATCATCACTTAGACAATATCTCACACAAATCACCATAATTAGCACTAAACTCACTATTTAACACTAATCGATACTAAACCACACACAACTTAAGCAAACCATGAAATGGGGTTCAAGAAATATACCCTAATGAATCCTAGGAAGCAAGAGAAGAAGTGAATGGAGGAGATGAGCTGCTGTAGTTGCTGGGGCTGCTGCTGCTACAGCTGCTGTCACTGCTGTCTGCTGATGCTGCTGCTACTGCTGTTTGCTGCTGATGCTGATGATGGTGCTGCTGTTGTTTCTGTTGTTGTTGTTGATGCTGGAGCTGTTGCTGCCACCAGGGTGTGAGTGTGTGTATGAGAGTGAGAGAATGAGAGAAGTGAAAATGAGAGGGAGAAATGAGAGCAACACTAAACCCCTCCCTTCTCTTTCTCTTTCCTCATTAATGAGGCATGGTTCACACCATGCTCCCCATGCCCTCTCTCTCACACAAAGTCAACAATTCAACCCATTTAAAAAAAACCCTTTTTCAAATTCATTTTTCATTTCATTTATAAAACAACCATGCACACTTAAAACCCAAAATACTTAAATAAATTTATAAAACTAGATTAGGGAAAATGGTTAAACCACCATGTTGCTAATCATGGTTTAACCCCACTTAACACCCTAGTTATCATACACAAGTGTGTGCAAGCTTAGGAAAAATCTAATAAAATATTCATTAAATAGGATAAAATAATTGAAAACCAATTTGGTAAACTTTTTATTAAAAACCATATATTAAAATATAATTAACCACAAAACACATTCTAAGGTGTTACAAATGTATACCGTATCCGTGACGAATGGGCTTTCATCTGCTCATTGCGGTCAGGTTCCGCCACCATCGCCATCTCCACAGCATCAATAGACGCTAAATTGAGTCCTGGCATTTCGTTGAGCATTTATTAACGTTGCTGTTCACCGACGAAAACAGAGATGAACTGGGATGGATCGTCTTGTCTGAATTTGGGGGCAGATACTATTTGGACTTATCCGTCCACCTCTCCGAAAATACCAAGTTGATTTATGGCACCGTATATCGGAGGTTTGGATAGATGCGGCCGTTGTAGCAGACTTTTTCAGATTCTCCCTCATCTGTGAGGGGTTTTGATTCTGGAGACGCTCTTCTCTGCAGGCGCAAGCCCCTGTAGTTAATTACGTTACCGCGTTGCGATAACCACTTTATCCTGCTCCGGAAGTTCATCTCGTGTCGTGCGTGGTTTTGTTTGTTGTGGTTGCCCGTGGATCATATACGAAGATTAATTTGTGTCGTCGCCCGTAGGGCGTGTATTTGTCCAAATCTGTATATTTGAGATTTGGGTTTAGGTCAAGAATTTTGCTTGACGGGGCCTACGTTGGTAGCTTGGTTTGCCAACGAGGATGAACTTAGGATGCAGATCTCACATTTTTGAGGTCCATCGGTTTAGGAGATATTTCGGTTTGATCTAAGAATCATTAGCCATATTTGAGACTAAAATCGATTTATGAGCAGTCAACATATGGGCTCAACTGATCATTAGATCATATATGAATAGGCCATGGATAGTATACGGTACTCATTATGGAGACAGTCCGTAGAGCAAAACATATTAGTTTAAGGACGTCGCGGTCCAATATTCCCTGTTTGGGACGAATGCTAGTTTAAGGACATTTCGGTCCAATATTCTCTATTTGGAATGAAGATTAAGGACATTTCGGTCCAATATTCCCATTTTGGGGATGAATGTTAGTTTAAGAACATTTCGGTCCAACAATCACATATTTAGGACGAATATTAGTTTAAGGACGTTTCAGTCCGTTATCCATCTTACGCGCACATGTATTTGTTACGTGGCGGAGTGAACGATAGTGACATGGAATGCGCCCAATTTGGGGTGTAATCCTATTTGAGGTATGCACGTCAATTTAGAAGTGCATCAATGTGGGATGTAAGGAGTTTTTGGTTGTCGGGACCCTCCACCTCTCTAAAAACGTTGAGAAATTACAACGAAATATATCAGAGGTGTAAAGAGATACACCCTTAAACTAAATCCCGTATTTGAGGGAAAAGATCATGGTGGATCATCTAAGGATCATTAGCTTTATTTGAGACTAAGATTATCTTAGGAGATATGGGATAAATATCCTTTTGGATATCATCAATGAGAGATCATTAGTCATGTTTGAGATTAGGATCAGTTTGGAAATCACGAGCATATAGGCTCACTTGAAGAATCAAAGATGTTTAACCTCAGGAAACTTAGCCAATTTGGGCTAAGACTGGGTTTCTGTATTACCCAGTAGTGCTAAGCACTCAGTTATACAGCACTCACGTGTGTTTCACGTGAGGCGCTGAAATAGTGCTAAGCACTAGTTTTTTATGGCGCCCACGTGTGTTTCAGATGAGGCGCTGCGCTAGTGCTAAGCACTAGTTTTTTGTGGCGCACACGTGTGTTTCACGTGAGGCGCTGCACTAGTGCTAAGCACTAGCTTTTTCAGACGCCCACGTGCATTTCACGTGAGGCGCTATGTAATTTGGCCTTGAGTGCTCACGTGCTTTTCACGTGAGGCGCTGAGTTCTTTTGGAGATTTAATTTATGTTGATATTTTTGGAGAACTTAAATCTCTGTTAATAGTATTTTGACCACCAACGATCACCAAGATCATTATTTTGAAGATCTGAGATTATATTCTTTAAGAACTAAGTTCTTGATTTGAAAGAACTAAGTTTCTAGAGTATTATGAACTCCATATTTTCCATGTTCATATTTTCAAAGAGGTTAAATCTCTTTTAATAGTGTTTTGACCATTAAGGATTACCAAGATCACTATTTTGAGGATCTTGGATCAGGTTTTTTTAAGAACTAAGTTCTTGATTTGAAAGAACTAAGTTCTTGGAGTATTATGAACTCCATCTTCTTTCTTTTCAATTTTCTTCTTCTCTGAATGCTTGATTCTCAAGATCAAGATCTTCCCGATAAGAATTAAATTCTCAATTTGTGAGAGACTTGTCTTGTGGATCTCAGATTTAGAGAAAAAACTAAGTTCTTTTTAGAAGGGTTAAACTCTTAGATATGATATGTTAGGTAAAGGAGATATTTTGATCTTTTTTTACCTAAGGATTTTAGGAGGGAGATCTTCTTCTTTAAGAGAATTAAATTCTCTGTTATTTTGAGAGCCTTTTGTATTTTTATAGAAGCTTATGGGGGGTCTCCTCTCCCTTTTTCCTCCATTTTTTTTGATTAATCTCTTTGCTCCTATTTATAGGAGAAGAGAAAAATAAATTTGTTGAGAAAATCTCTCATTGAGAGATCATGATTGATTTCATAATCAATCAACAATGATCTTTTAGATCAATTGGTGAATTTTATTCACTGTTGGATTTTTAATCCAAAAGCTCTCTGTTTAACAGAGAAGATTTCTTGTTTGTTTAATAAAATTAGGAAATATTTTCCTAAGATAGAATTTTATTCTATCATATGAATATCTTGTTAATTTAACAAGATTAGTATTTTATTCTATCATAAGATTAGGAAGATATTTTCCTAATATAAAATTTTATTCTATCTAATAGAGAAGATTCTTCTTATTTGTTATCCAAGATTAGGAAATATTTTCCTCAGATAGAATTTTATTCTATCATATGAATATCTTGTTAGTTTAACAAGATTAGGAAATATATTCCTAACCATAAAATTTAATTCTGTTTAATAGAGAAAATCTCTCTTATTTTAGGAAGATCAGAAAAATATTTCCTGCATAGAATTTAATTCTGTCGGATGGTTTAATTGGTGATATTTTTATCACAATTGGATTTTAAATCCAAGATTCTTTATTAGAGTCTTTCTATATTAGAAGGAAAATATTTCCCAAATAGAATTTATCATCTGATAATTTATCATCATCATTGGATCTTTGATCCAACGGCTCTGTTTAACAGAGAATATCCCAGTTTTTAGGGAAGTATCCCCATGTAGAATTTAATTCTGCTTGCTTTTAATTTGGGCGCCGACGCTCACATGTTGTGTACGTGGGCGCTACTTAAGAATTAAATTTTTATTTATGATAGGCGCTCCTGTGCTTTGCACATTAGTGTCCACGTGAGGAGCACGTGCGGCGCCACTGTTCAGTTGATAAAACTGCACATTTGTTATTACATTTTTCCTACCATTTCCATATTTAAAAAGGTCTTTATTATAATATATCATACATATTATAGTTTATTTGTAAAAATACTATTTTCCATGTGTTGATATATTATAATTAGCATTTTGTAGGAAAATGTATGCAAATAATATCATTGACCAAATCCTAGTAGAACAAAGTCTACTAAATATTATTTAAGTTGTTGTGCAGAATTTTTCCAAGTTGTTGTGCAGAATTTTCCAAGAAATCAAGTTGTTAAAAGAAACTTGCCTAATTAAGAAAGCAAAACTTAGAGACCAAGTCTGGCAGCAACCACGAGAAGATTTTCATGTTACAAAGGTTCCAAGGATCGCCAAATGTCACGAAAACAGAGCCCCAAGAAAATGATGAACGGCCGAGATCATATGGCCGCGGATCCGCGGCCATACCCTCCTTGGGCCGTGGATCCGCGGCATGATAGAAGAGATAGAGGCTGCGCTTTTTGGGGGTGAATATATACTGTTATCTTCTTAATTTGGAAGCTAATTTTCTGGCTTTGGGGACTATAAATAAAGACCGAGAGCCTCTTGGAAAAATCATCAAGCCGACGAGATCACGAAGTCCAAGACGGCTCACGCATCCAGGCTGATCATCAACTGTTCGTCTACCTCCTTAGAAGAGATCGAGAAGCAAACTAGTATTTGTAATCATTTTCTAAGGGATCAAAGTGTAATGAATATTGTTGATTAATAAAGGTAGCTCTTTTCCTATTCTATTTCTTTGTAGTTTAATTATGCATTTTCTCTCCATCTCTTTTTCTCCCAACATGCGCGAGTAATTCTCCGCTTGTTAGGGTTCGTAGGATTATGATAGGTTAATAGATGATGAACATCTCTAAATTCTTTTAAGTCCTATAAAGTTTATAAACTTTATCAAAAGAATCATTAACATCCTAATCGGGCACGCTAACAATTCATTGTTAGTCTCGACCGCGATTAGAGATTAGATTAATGATTGTTTTGGTAAAGGCTAGATATGAACGGAGTTCCGTATCGAGATAAGGGTTAAGAGTGGGATTCCTTTTCCCTCCAGAAATCCTAATCTATATGCATCACCGTCGTTCTAGTTTTAAATCTATTAAAGGATAAAAAGAGTAATTTTTAATTAATCATCCATAACTACTAAATCCTAATGAACCCTACAAGCCCCCTTTTATATATTAACTACATCCATAAATAATCTAGATCTAAATTTTGCATTAGTGCTTAACGTAGATCTAGAAACCATTCTACAATATTCTTTATTCACCCTCTCTCTCTCAACACATCTAAAGTAAGGATAAAAGGTTCCACGTTTCCCAGAGGACGACCCGTACTCATCTCGGTCTAGCTACACGCGACACCGTTCTGATTGCGGTTACACTACAAAAACAATTTTTCGAACAATCAAATGGCGCCGTTGCCGGGGATACGTGCGTAATTTTTTATTCTTACTATTTGTGTTGAAATCTTAGACGATTCATATCATTATCAACACAAAACTGCAAATTGCATATTTAACGATTATCGTGTGAATTTTGCGAGGGGATCTGGAGTCACAGACTTGAGAAAACAGAGAGGCATAGACATTCTTAGAGATCTAGAGGAGTACAGGAGGCCACGTAGCAAATTTCATCAAGTGATCCATCCTTCTTGCGGCGGATCCGCGGCAGATAGCCCATATTCGCGGCGGAAGCGCGGCAGGTTTGGAGATCTAGGGCTTCAAACTTCTCTGGTAAGATTCTAAGCTCTTTCTCTCTCATCTGAAATCCAATAAAATCTCTTTTCTACAGGATTCTTTGCAAAATAGCGCCGCTCAAAAATCTTTTTGCAAAAGTTTTGTGATTGGTTTTGTTTTGCATATTTTAATACGGACTTGAAGGGGCAAAGACCAAATCCAGATTAGGTGGGGATTTCATCACCCTTCCTAAGCCCCACAAATCACAAACCGAGCATCCGCATCAACCCTACATTAATTTAAAAAAATATCTAGACCAGACTCTAAGGACTGTCGCGCTCATTAAGGACAGAGGAAGGTCGTGGGTAATCTATCGCTTATCCGCATTACTTTTGTGGTGCCTAGGTAAGTGTGTCTAAGGCAAGTGGTTTACTTAATTAGGCCCGCTATTTTCGATGATTCGTATAGCAGATACCTCTCACTTACCTGGCACTTACCTGGCCACAAGAGTAGTAAAGAGATGGTAGAGGATTGATCCTACGGCTTGTCCTTTGGAAGTCTAGGAGCGGTCTAGAGACTGGACCTAGGTAACCTTAGTTCTAGGGTTGCTTGTGCATTTTAGAGTGGTTTGTCTTGAGTCCCACTTTTTCAAAACAAACCAATTTTAAAATCACACACGCTGCCACTTGCACTAAACCCGCTTAGTGCATGCTCGGCTAGACACGGGATCCTAGTGCCCGTCTTGTCCGCGTTCCTGCTATTGACGCCGAAGCCGGTACTTCTTCATCTTCTTTTCCCCCACCACCACACACCACAACCTAGATGGACGGTACTCCATCAGAATATAACACCACGCTGCCACCGCCCGTAGGTGCGTAGAATCCACCGCGCATCTCTCTCCAAGAGAGATGCTATCCTATCCGTGGTCCTCTTTCCACTTGTCTATCTCTTCCACCAGCTAACGGGGATAATTTCGAAATTAAACCCCACTACATCAATCTGCTGCTCAAATTTCACGGGCTTGAGTCGGAAGACGCGTACGTTTTCATCACCAAATTCGAAAACGTATGCGCAATGATGGGTACTTCACAATTGACTGTGGATGCTATGCGCTTACGTCTTCTCCCATTCACACTGTGCGACTTGGCAGAAAAATGGCTTTATAATACTGCCGCACACTCTATCACTAATTGGGATGAATTCGTAATTGCATTTCTTAAGAAGTTTTACCTAAACCATAAGACTGCCCGTGTTAGAAGCGAGATCAACCAGTTCACCCAGCTTCCCAATGAACCATTTTGGAAGTGCTTTGAACGTTTCAAGGATCTGCTTGTCCAATGTCCTCATCATGGAATCAATAGATGGGATTTATGCCGAATTATATATGAGGGCATTAATCTAGCAACAAAGCAGATGCTTGAAACAATGTGTCAATGCAATTTCATGTCTAAAGATGACGGTGAAGCTTGGAAGTATCTGGAAGACCTCGCTGAAAACACTTTGCAGTGGGAAAGCGTAAGACCACCTTCATCTAGGGGAGGTATTCACCGGCTCGATATTTCCATCGCAGTGAAAGCCGAAATGGCAGCGATGCAGAAGAAACTCGACGCTATTGAGAACAAGTTCTCATCTTTCTCCCTAAATCAGGTCACGCTTCTCAAGACCGTCTGTGGTTGCTGTTCAGATCCTTCACACTTAACGGAAGAATATCCTATGAATGCATCGGTTCAAACTAATGCTGCTTTTCAGCAACGACCTAAAAACGATCCTTATTCTTCCACGTACAATCAAGGATGGAGGAATCATCCTAACTTTGCTTGGAACCAAAACCAACAAAGCAATTATCAAAGACCTCCTCCACAGCAACCACAACCCCAAAGTCAGCTCCCCTTTCAGTCACAAAATTTCCAAAATCCGGCCAACACTTCTACACCACAAGCGGCCGGTACTGACAACTCTTCACTTGCACAAACTTTGGATTTGTTCATGAAACATTCCATGTAATTGTCGGTTGAGATGAAGTCTTCTATTGATACCATACAGAAAGACTCCGCCTCCCACGGCGAAAGTATTAAATCAATAGAAAACCAACTCGCACAGTTAAACGCCGCAATGAGTGCGAGAGAGAAAGGGAAACTCCCATCTCAACCCATACCTAATCCTGGCCACTCACAAAGTTATAATGTGAGTGCGTTACTACGTTGAGATCGGGAAAGGTGCTGAATAACCGAGTGTGTGAGCAATGTGATGATGTTAGTGACACCAATGATACCCCAGCTTCTTCTTCTTCTTCCCCTAATTCGTCTAGTCTCCCACTTTCGCCCGAGCCTATTCTTCGTTTTCCCCAAGGCTCGAACCCTTCGCCCATTTCCTCAAATCTACCTAAAACGATCCCCACTCTAATTCTGGGATCCACTCCATCCCCACAATCCTCTCCAATGTTAAACCAAACCCTTATTGATAAAGCACCTTATCCAAACAAGTTAAGGGGCAACAGACCAAGTCCACAAATGGAGAAAATTGTGGAAATTTTTAAGCAAGTTAAGATAAATATTCCTCTCCTAGATGCTATTCAACAAGTTCCGTCATATGCGAAAATCCTAAAGGACTTGTGCACTAGGAAGAGAAAAGTTGAAGTACCTAAAAAAGTTTTCCTTGCGAGTAATGTGAGCACTGCTTTTACACAACAACTACCCAAGAAACGAAAGGACCCTGGAAGTCCTACAATTTCTATTTCCATTGGGGGTAAAAATATCAATCGTGCTCTACTCGATCTAGGTGGTGTTAACTTGCTTCCGTATTCTGTTTATGAGCAATTAGGGATCGGAGAGTTAAAACCTGCGCATTGCACTTTTCAGTGGCCGATCGATCTATCATCCAACCTAGGGGCGAGCTAGAGGATGTGTTAATCAAAGTCGGGGAATTTATATTTCCTGTGGACTTTATCGTTATTGATACACAACCTGTGGCAAACCCACGCAGTCAAATCCCGGTGATACTCGGTCGACCCTTTTTGGCCACTTCCAACGCAGTAATCAATTGTAGAAACGGCTCTATGACCCTATCCTTTGGAAAGAAGTCAATTGAGCTTAACATTTACAAGTTGGGAAGTGAACCATCCGAACCCTATACTCATGTGTGTTCTGTCGAATTAATGGATGTCGACAGCAGCGAATTTGATCAACCTCATAATTCTGACTCTTTTCATATGTCGTTGTTTGACACGGACTCTTCCACCGAGTTGTCCGGGTCAACATCTAACGCTGATGAGGAATTTTTTTATAGAGTCTGACGATCATCCCATTTTTTTTGATGACATTATTCTTCGGGGTATCGACGAAAGCTTTGAGGAAATTTTCGCTGATGAACTCGCATTTTTAAAAGATACGGGTGTTGAGATGAATCAACTCCAAGATAAAGAAATTGAATCTCCGCCCCTTCTTCTGGACAATCATGATAATGTGAGTAATCCATCATCACTATCACTGTGTCGTCTCTCCAAATTGAGACGCAATCATTTTCCATTACACCTCTTATCACCTCCCCACTTCTTCATGTCGAAAGGTGACATGTTCTTCCACCAACCTTGGTGCTTCATCGATAAAATTTTTGAATGGTTGGTGTTGACCTTCGGTCTTTGCAAAGCTTGGCATTGACCAATAACCTTGACCCCCTCGTGTGATTTTAAAAGATTAACATTGTTTAACTCAAGTTTTGGTGGGTTTTATATGTTGGCTCTTGAAAGAAAAAGAATTTTTACAAAATTGTGAGCCAAAAATAAGTTTGGAGGAGGATTTTCACTTTCATATATTCTTGCCCCTATTAATAATTTCCTCCCAAGTCTACAGGTTTTTGAGCTTAACGGATGACATCAGTGAGGACACTGCTGTAAACAGGTTTGGGGGAGCTTTGTGCTTATTTACGTATCAATTTATATTATACTTCGCATAAGCACAACATTTTCAACAATTTTAAATTTTTTTCTTTTATAACAAAAGAGTAGAAAGTGAAAAATTACATCCAAAAGATAGGAATAGTTTAAGAAAACCAAGAAAATTAGAAGTTTTCTTAAACGAACTAGTAATAAGTAGTTATGAGCCGTTGTCCCAAGGGTTAGTAAGATGAAGGAAGTCACTAATCTGAGGATAAAAATAAGTCTGAAAAATAGTTTCTATTCTGGAAGCCAAACATTTGAATGTTGATACCCTACTATATGCACTTACGCACGTATTGAAACTCGGGATAGTAGAGGATACCTTGAAATGCTCTTGTCTAAAAGCCAAAGTATGAAGGAAATAAAATGATGAAGAAAATATAAAAATGGTGAAAAGAAAAATGAACACTGGTTTTGTTATCGCCAAGGCAGCAATAAAAAAATATAGCGAGGGTGCCTCTTCACCTAGTGCCCTAAGGCCAACTGGTCTGGGAGTCACTGCTAAGCCTTAGGTGGTGCAAGACGAGGAAAATACTATCACCTAATCAGCAAGCACATAAATAATCGGTCGGTTAGTACCTCAAGAAGTATTAACGGTCGCATGAAAATGTGTGAGCAAATTTAAATATTCATCAAGTTAAAAAGTACTGAGGTAGATGGACAAGAGTATGATAGCTTGAATTGAATTCTCCGAATGTAGGGATGTCCATTACACACACGTAGGGTTATTTGATCGATGTTTGGATGAAAGGGAGGAATGAAGAATAAAGACGATGTTTTATTGAGGGATAATGTGATTTCTAACATCTTTTCATGACTATTAAGATAGGGCTCATGACAACTGAAAAGCTAGTATAGTTGGAAACTCTTATTTTCAAAGTCTTTCTTTTATGGTTCTTATCTTTATATGTAAATTTCACCATCTCTCTTTTATTATAGGATTTTGTGGGTATAATCCGCTGAAAACCCTCAGGAGACAACACTCCTCCTACTAGGGACACCTAGAGGTTTAACGGCTTGTTGCACGTGCTCAGTGCAATCGTGTTTGCCTACGAAAGCGTGCTTAGTTTTCTCCTTTCTTTTCCTTCTCTTGAATAAACTAGTTTGCTCGGGACGATCAAAGATAAGTTTGGGGGTATTTGTTCAGTTGATAAAACTGCACATTTGTTATTACATTTTTCCTACCATTTCCATATTTAAAAAGGTCTTTATTATAATATATCATACATATGAGGGTTTATTTGTAAAAATACTATTTTCCATGTGTTGATATATTATAATTAGCATTTGGTAGGAAAATGTATGCAAATAATATTATTGACCAAATCTTAGTAGAACAAAGTCTACTAAATATTATTTAAGTTGTTGTGCAGAATTTTTCCAAGTTGTTGTGCAGAATTTTCCAAGAAATCAAGTTGTTAAAGGAAACTTGCCTAATTAAGAAAGCAAAACTTGGAGACCAAGTCTGGCAGCAACCACGAGAAGATTTTCATGTTACAAAGGTTCCAAGGATCGCCAAATGTCATGAAGACAGAGCCCCAAGAAAATGATGAACGGCCGAGATCATATGGCCACGGATCCGCGGCCATACCCCTCTTGGGCCGCGGATTTGCGGCATGATAGAAGAGATAGAGGCTGAGCTTTTTAGGGGTGAATCTATACTGTTATCTTCCTAATTTGGAAGCTAATTTTCTGGCTTTGAGACTATAAATAAAGACCGAGAGCCTCTTGGAAAAATCATTAAGCCGACGAGATCACGAAGTCCAAGACGGCTCACGCATCCAGGCTGATCATCAACTGTTCGTCTACCTCTTTGGAAGAGATCGAGAAGCAAACTAGTATTTGTAATCATTTTCTAAGGGATCAAAGTGTAATGAATATTGTTGATTAATAAAGGTAGCTCTTTTTCCTATTCTATTTCTTTGTAGTTTAATTATGCATTTTTTCTCCATCTCTTTTTCTCCCAACATGCACGAGTAATTCTCCACTTGTTAGGGTTCGTAGGATTAGGGTAGGTTAATGGATGATGAACATCTCTAAACTCTTTTTAAGTTCTATAAAGTTTATAAACTTTATCAAAGGAATCATTAACATCCTAATCGGGCGCGCTAACAATTCATTGTTAGTCTCGACCGCGATTAGAGATTAGATTAATGATTGTTTTGGTAAAGGCTAGATATGAACGGAGTTCCGTATCGAGATAAGGGTTAAGAGTGAGATTCCTTTTCCCTCCAGAAACCCTAAT
Organism: Agapanthus africanus; assembly: GCA_030015575.1. Lineage (NCBI taxonomy): Eukaryota > Viridiplantae > Streptophyta > Magnoliopsida > Asparagales > Amaryllidaceae > Agapanthus > Agapanthus africanus. The sequence continues at coordinate 636,997,163 of CM057343.1, forward strand.
CTACATGCATCACCGTCATTCTAGTTTTAAATCTATTAAAGGATGAAAAGAGTAATTTTTAATTAATCATCCATAACTACTAAATCCTAATGAACCCTACAAGCCCCCTTTTATATATTAACTACATCCATAAATAATCTAGATCTAAATTTTGTATTAGTGCTTAACGTAGATCTAGAAACCATTCTACAATATTCTTTATTCCCTCCCTCTCTCAACACATCTAAAGTAAGAATAAATGATTCAACATTTCCCAGAGGATGACCCGTACTCACCTCGGTCTAGCTACACGCGACACCGTTCTGATTGCGGTTACACTACAAAAACAATTTTTCGAACAATCAGCCACCATAGGATTTAATTCTACAAGATTGGCGCTAGCGCTGGCGTCCTCGTGAGGGGCACGTGAGGCGCTGCCTCAACAAAATTTTAACAGAGCTTAGCTCTTTTATTATGTTTAAATATTAGGGGAACAGGCGCTCCTGTGTTTTGCACATTGGCGCCCACGTGAACTTCACGTGCGGTGTTACCTGAGGTGATAGTTACATTCTTTGCATGTGGGTGCATGTATTTAACACGTGGAGCTTTCCCTTTATTTTTATAAGGGAACAGTAAGCTCTGAGCCAAAATTTTTTGGTGGGAACAGTCGCAATCTCCACTGTTCCAGTCATCGTGTCGTCCTTCCCTCTGTCTTGATCATCGTCATATATGAGGCAAGTTTCTAAACTTGTTACATACTATTTTATGTATATCAATATTGATATAATTATTTATTGTATATGCATTTTATTATTTGACAGGTATTATCGATATACGATATTATAGCATTAATTCATATTTTATAACAAGTTTATTTGATTGCATGCTAGTTCGTGATAGTTTCAATATAATTCTATTATAATTCGTGATCTTTTAACTATATGACGCGTTACAAGACTTGTTACTTGAATTATTACAAATGCCGACTATACTGAATTATTGTGACTTATTGTTTAGATAGACAAGACCTGTACCGGATTGATCCTGTATCGGCATTAGGTAGTTATTGTTAATACATGAACACAAAACCTGAGGAAAAGGGGAAATCAAGAATGTAACCGACGTAACTCAAGAGAATATTATTATTGTTTGCCATGATTCCGGACGTGAATGGAATAATCATTGTTTATTGTGCCGTAGTCCGTGGGGGTATGAACGGGATATATTGAGTCGTGGTCCCGTGGGGGTATGAACGGGATATATACTGTTGAGTTACGATGAGAATTACATTAATTGATTTCAAACACTTGTAGAATAAATAATCTAGAAGCACAGATTTTAAGATACACGTGACACACCTATAGCCACTGTTTTATACCTGCGATTATGATTTATACTCTTATCATTTTGTATAGCATACTATTCTGATTATACTATTATTATTGATATTTATGACGCACTGAAATCTGGGTTTTGCATGTGTCGCGCCCCGCTTCCCAAAATACGGAATACGAGGGGTGACAAGGCCAGCTATGCTCCTACGGTCAAGAAAATATCCTGCCGTAGTCACACTTCGGCTTCTAGCACTATGTGGTAATCATTAATCATAGCACAGGTAAAGAGAAATGCAGCCACTAATTCTATCAGAACAGATAAAAGATATACCAGATAGAGATCAAGGGATAGACAGCGCTGGCGTGGCTGATCTAGATGTTCGCGATATCCTCGAGGTACGATCGATCCTTATCCGAGCTAAAGTCCACTTCTCACTCTGAGCATGCATACTCAGGCCGTCAGAGCAACATAATAGCAATATATATATATATATATATATATATATATATATATATAAACATATGTAAACACGTGCAATAATAACGAACATGAAGCAGTAAATATAGAACAATGATGCGCATGAAATAATCGGTACAGGTAAACAGTAAAGCAGGTATATCGAATCAGTAATCAATGCATGTCTATGTTACTAAATCTATCCGTCTCTAAGTCTCACTGTTCAGGTTGCTAAACCTATCATCAGTCCAAGTGTGAGCATCAATTATCGCAGGAGTATCCCCAACCCAAGGGTAGGCCCTAAGGGCATGGAAACACAGGCCTGAATCACGCTCGCTAATAATCAGTAATATCACCCATATGACTCCCAAAATCGCTGTATATGCCGGAAGTGGGACTCCCGAGATTCCGTTGATTGAACTCACACTCAAACTACCCCACATCCACGTTCTACATCAAATACCAACCATAAACCCAAATACTAGTCGGTCCATGACAAGTCTACGCGAGAACTGGAGACAGCATCTTCATCAAGCATGTCTCGACTGGTATCCAAGATAAATGTACAGTGTTTGACGCCTTACCTATGACATTAATATAAGTGCTTCCATAACCGTCCCATGCCAGTTATAGTTACACTTACATATGCCCCATAGGCGTCGACAATGCAATAATTAACTGGTTCCGCTGATTGTGTACAAGTACGTGTCACTTTCACTATTCAATCACGCTTATACACTAATGTACTTGCCACAATTTAATCACTAATATTTATCACTGGGTAATGTATCACGGTCACTAGATTATCAATGTATATGCCACCACTCAATGAGGATATAACTGCTATATGATATGATGAGAATACAATTGATTACGATATGAATAAAAATATCAGCAGACAGTGTCCTACCACTTGCATAATTTACTATAAATCACACGCGCAAAATTTAGCAAAACAATATAAAAGATGTAAGCAGTATATTTAATTATCTGCACAGAAAAATTAGTTTTGCATCAATCGGGGTTCAGGTTGCTAGTTATGGTCATTTCATTTTAAGTGTTCACTGCGGGAAATCTAGTTTCTGAACTTGAAGTCCGTTTCGTAACACGTTTTACTTCCAGTCGGGGGCATAATTAGGTAATGCTACAGTTGGATAATATTTAGGTTTAACAGTTAGGTTTCCAACGTATCATACGGATCGATAACATCCACCGTGTGCTGGGAGTTATGCAATGTTTAATGTCGGGATATGCGTTCTGTCCCTGCTTGGGACTGCAGTATATACTGATGGTTTAAAATGTGATTAAAATAGCAAAGGATGATAAAAACGAATGAAACCACTTTCAATGTTTAGCTAACAGATTTATCTTTGCCACGGTATAGCGTTCCGCATAATATCATCTTCATACAGAGCTATAACAACATTTTAATTCAGGTGTCAACAAATAGTACTGCTCTGGACTGCAATCCAGAGTCAAATCTTGCTTCAGTTTACATTATCGTAACAAAACAATATTCAGTAACCATCTATAGAGAGTTAAGGTTCATTTAGTTGGCTTTGATATAAGTTCGGGAATGTTTCATTACGAGTTATATTCAATTAATTATGAATTTTACAATGCAAAGTATATTGCAGTTTTCAGATTTTACGACGTATCTTGGGACGTCCCTTTATGTATGAAACATCAATAATATCCATTCAAATTTCTATGCGACATTTACTAACAGCAAGGAATGTATTGATTATAAATTCCAGCATTTTCAATTGGGTTTTAATTATGATAATCGCGGCTATCTTCTAGAACACAAACTTATTTAAATCAAGATTAACATTTATCAAATCGATTAACATAATTATATATATATATATATATATAGGTATAGCATGATTTAGCAAGTGAGAGAGTTCACTTGCCTTGCTGACGAGATCACGAAAATGATGGATCGGTCGGGCGCTGCAATGCACGTCACGGATGCGACAGTGGTTGTTGCGACAAAACTAGAGTTCGCGAGTCTTAGAACCGCAGTGGCGTGGCCTCGAATTCTTGCTTTTGATTGGCTACAACTCGTATGGATCGATGTTGGCGGCGGTACTTGAAGGCTCCGAGTTTGCAGAGATGAGGCTGTCGACGGTGGAGTGGTTGTCGCGCAGTTCTGGATTGTGGCCGGAGCAGGTGGAGGGAGCAAGAGGAGCTCGGGTATCGGGCTTGGAAGTTGGTGACGAGATGCGGCTGTTGGCAACGTGGAGGTGGTCGTACGGGTGCTCAGGCGGCGTTAGGGTGAGCCGACGACGTGGTCGGTGCTCGTAGAGGCGTGTGGGTCACGAGGTCGAGGATGCGAGCTTTTGATGCAGAACGGTGTCGATGGAGGCTGTTGGTGCTGGGGTCCGGCTGCAGGAAGGAGGAGGATGCCGCGATGGTCGAGTGGTGGTCATGGTGGCAGAGGAAGTGGTGGGGCTGCTCGGGTTTGGGAGGAGGGAGTGGGATCGCGGTGACGAGGTCGGCGGAAGAGACAGCGAAGTTCGTGAGGGAGTCATTGGTGCTCGTGGTGGTGGCCGGCGGTGAAGTGTTGGAGATAGGGTTGCCGCCGATGGGTGGAGGAGCACGGCTGTGAGAGGAAGGGAAGCTTGGTGGAGTTGATAAAGTGGGCTTGGTGCGGTGGGGGTTGCGGCGAAGGATGGAGCTGGGTTGGTGGAGGTGATGGGTGAACTCCGGCGGTGGGTTTACAGTGGGGTGCTCGGGGCGAGGGAGATGAAGGCGATGGTGGTGCATGGGAGGGGAGAGTGAGAGTGAGAGAATGAGAACGAGAGAGGGGGTCGGTGGGTTGAGGCGCGGTCATGGGAAGTTCGTTGGCGAGGGAGACGCGGTCGTCGCGACGGTTGGCGAAGGAGGAGGGGTCATGGGGCGAGCGCGGGTCGTGGGGAAAGCGGGCGCGGCCGTTGGGGCGTGGGCACGGGTCGTAAGGGAGTGGGCACGGCCGTTGGGGAAGTGGACGCGGGTCGTGGTGAAGTGAGGAAAAGAGCGGGAAAGGAGGGAACGCGAAGGAGAAGAATAAGGGAGAGGGGAGTTTGGGTCGGGTCGGGTTCGGGTTGAGTGAAGGGTGAGGGGGTTTTGTGGGCTGGGCTTGGGGTAGGAAAAGGGTTAGGGTTTAATAGCTAGGGTTATAAAATTAAAATTTGAAATTAAATTTAGAAAATTTAAGAACTAATTGTAAAAAAAATAGAAATTGAAAAAATTTGGGGAAAGTATTTATTTAAAAGACGGAAGATATTTATAATGGAACTGGGTATTACAGCATGGCCCAGTTACTTAACTTAGCATGTGAGTATTCGACAGGATCGCTGATCGGTGAGGATCATCTCATTGATATAGCTCTTATACTGGTTAGTTATACTTGGATCTTTATTGCTTCCGCTATCTTTTCCAGTTATTTTTTTTTGGCTATTGGACATGTGATAGATAGATTTAGTGGTTTATTGTTCTTGATTACTTATTGACAGCCTTAATGTGACTATGGAAGGATGTTTCCTTACCGTAGGTAGCATGGCTAGTTTTGTTACGTCTCGAAATTATGGTATTTTGGAAAACGGGGCGTGAAAGGTTTTGTTGGTATCAGAGACATAGGTTTTAAGATTTTTTGGGTTTGGTTTCTTTTGTAGTTGGGTATTGGACCCAATACACTAACTAGAAAACCTAGAATTTTAGGAACATGTCCTGCCACATTATTGTCTTGTCATTCGATTTTTGAATTTTATCTTTCCCTTAACTCTTTTATCTTGACGATATGGAAATGATATTGCATATCGGCTTGGAAACCTTTTGGTTCCTTATTATGTTTCCCATTTTATTCTCTCGATTCTGATAGTAGGATTTGAGTGATTTGAATGGAGTTATGTAGTTATAACTATGTATCGCGGCATGGTTATAATGCGGTACTCTATTTAGATAACCTGGAGTCCTATTTTGATTCATTTTCTTGACTTATGTTCGTGGTATTACCTCGTCTTCTCTCGGTTTCATTGCTTACGAGTTTATGTCTTATCGTGAACTTGAATCCAACGACCACGCTATATCTTTCATCTTTCCCCTTGTCCTGTAGTGGCCAGTCCGTCTGCATTTTGAAGAAAAAGAAGAAACACCGGAGAGCATATAATGATTGCAGTAGTACATACTGATTCATGAACGATCAGATGTAAGATGTTTTGATTAAAAAAGTTCTGACGAACCCGCCTCAGTTTATCAGAGTAGTGCAGCGGAAGTGTGGTTGGCTGTTAACCCACGAGCCGTAGAACAGATCTGTAAATTCATGGTGAAGGGAACTGTTTGTGTGTGTGAGCTGGAAGGTGAAATTCGTAAACAAGTTGCAGATAAAATGCTAATAACAGTTTGGGATTTCATGGATGTATTCAAGAACATCTTGAGTTTACCGTCAAAACGAGATGTGGAGTTTGTGATTCATCTTATTCCTGTAGCAACGCCAATTCAAAGGCTTTTATCCGATATCACCGGTGGAACAGTGGTTCACCATAAGGAGCTCCAGTTCTTCTAGTCAAGAAGAAAGATAGCATGCGAAAGATATGCATCGAATATCGGGAGTTAAATCGAGTGACTATTAAGAATAAGTATCCAATCCTTCGCATATGCGAATTATTCGATCAACTCAGTGGCGCGGGGGTATTTTCGAAATTGGATTTACGATCAGGGTATCATCAAGTTCGGGTGAAAACAGAAGACATTTGCAAGACGACGTTTTGAACTCGATATGGGCATTACGAGTATTTAGTGATACCATTTGGAGTTACTGATGCACCAGCAATATTTATGGACTTGATGAACCGAATCTTTTCACCAATCTGGATCAGTTCATAGTAGTGTTTATTGACGATATTTTGGTCTATTCGAGAAGCAAAGAAGAGCATAAAGAACGCTTGAGGATCGTGCTGCAAACGTTAAGATAGAAAAATGTTTATGCTAAGATGAGCAAGTGCGAGTTTTGGCTCGAAGAGATGAAGTTTTTGGGTCATGTAGTATCCGGAGATGGAATTGCAGTCGACCCCGAAAAGATTGCAGCTATTCATGATTGGCCTATTCTAGAGAATGTGGGGGAAATTAGAAGTTTTCTTGGGCTTGCTGGATATTATAGAAGGTTTGTGGAGAACTTCGTCCGGACAGTAGAACCATTGATCAAGCTAACACGTAAGGAGGTACCGTTGGTGTGGACTGAGAAGTGTGCATCAGCTTTTGAAGTGCTGAAGCAAAGATTGACAACTGATACTATTCTGACAGTACCAGATGGTTCTGGAGGACTGGTTATTCACAGCGACGCATCTGGGAAAGGGTTGGGATGTATTATGATACAACATGGGAAGGTTATAGCGTATGAGTCAAGGAAACTGAAGACCCATTGTAATACCCAGTTTTTTGTACACCAATATCCGTATTTTTATAAAGTGTTACTTACAAAATTTATTTATATTTATAATTATTTTATTTATTTTAAAAACCCTAACCTTAAAACCCCAAACCCAAACCCTATTGTCCATTTCCCTTTATTTTCCTTTTCCCTTTTTATTTTTCCAGCCCAGCCCACTCCCTCTTTATCTCTCTTTATATTTTTCCTGGCCTGGCCCAAACCCCATACCCGGCCCAAGCCATACTGACCCAACCCGCTTCCTTTCTTCCCCACCTTCTTTCTTTTCCCGCTTCTTTTCGTTCTTCCCCACGTCCCCGCCGTTCGTCCCCACGACCCCGCTCCTCGTCGCGACCACGTCCCCGCTCCTTTACCCACGACCGCACGCGCGTGCTCACTTCCCTCCCTCGACCTCGTCTCTCTCTCCGTCTCTCATACAAGCCCGAGCATCCTTCGCATCACCTCCACTGCTTCCTCGCCTAAAACTTTCCCCAGCCACCCAGTCCCGACCTCGTCTTCAACCTCCACACCTCGCCGCCACCTTCCTCCTCCCATCCCCGACGACGAACCCCTGCACTGAGAAACCCCACGACCACGACACTCATCCCTCGTCGTCGTCGCCTTCGTTGCCGCCTCACCTTCGACCTCGCCTGCATCCCTCACCTCCAAAACTTACCTCCTCCGCCGACACCCTCGTCGGCGTCCCCAACTCCCCGACCAACCCACTGCAACCACCCCAACTCGCCGTCGCAACGCCAGCGCACGTCCGTCGCACCCACCGAGCCATCATGTCCAAGAATCAAGCTCCACCGATGCCAACTCTTGTCATGCTCGAGTCGTGAACGCGCTGTTGCCGCTACCGTAGCTGTGGTTCACCACTGTGTCATCCGCTGCTGTCATATCACCGATCATCGTCGTCAGGCAAGTATTACATACTTGCTTCATGCTACATATAATCATTTCAATTACGATTTAATATTATTATAAGTATTTGATACTAAACTTTATGTGAGAACCTATCTTTAAATGGCGGAACTTATGATCATTAAACCCGATTACTATTTACAGAGGTACTGCGGAAATTTGGTTGAAAATCAACATCGTTTCACCTATAAAATGTTACTCCCGATAATCATTGCGAAATCAGAATTTTCCTAAACACGCTAGATCGTTAAATTCATATTAAATCTTTTACAAATCGGATTTTAGAGTTCCATGGCTTGTATCGAAGCTAACTGATTAACCTACAGTACTCTATAGTTGATCACTGAATTTTAACAATTTATGATAGAGATAACTGAGGAGAATTACAATTCTGGACTACAGTCCAGAGCAGTAATCCCAGTTAACCCTTATTTGTAAATCACTGTATATCCTTGGTCAAATGCGAAAATGTGCGGAACCCTATATCATTATGTAGAAAATTGAGTTAGCTTTCTTACTCCACTAGTTTCACTAGATTCCTATTCTGTATGATATTTTTAACACATTTTATAATGTCAACATGTTCAGCTGAATTCTGCAGTGACAGATTTTACACATCAACCTAAACCTGGCCATAACTCCCTGTGGATATAGGATATTACTGAACCGCTAATTGCGTTGGAAACCCAACTGATAACACTAAATATTGTTCAACTAAAGTGTCGCCTAATTACGATCTCAATTGGGATTAAAACGTGTTACGAAATGGACTTTCAGTTCAGAAACTGGATTTCCAGAAGTGAACACTTAAAATGAAAGGCCATATCTAGCAAACCTGAAACCCGATTGATGCGAAACCAATTTTGATGGATAGATAATTAAACATACTGCTTACCCTTTTTACATTGTTTTGCTTTATTCTGTATGTATGATTTATAGTGAATTTTGCAAATGGTAGGACACTGGCTGATGACATTTTATTCATATCACAATCATTGCAGTCTCATCATATCATGTAGAGCTCATATACATCGATAACCTAGTGATCGTGTACATTACCCAGTGGTAGACATTAGTGCTTTGATCGTGGCAAGTACGTTAGTGTTAAAGCGTGAATGAATAAGTGAAGTGACACGTACTTATACACAATCAGCGAATCCAGTTAATTTATTGCATTGTCGACGTCTATGGGACATGTATAAGTGTGACTATAATTGGTATGGGACGATTATAGAAGCAATTATATTAGTGTCATAGGTAAGGCACCGAATACTGTCCATTTATCTTGGGTACCAGTCGAGACATGCTTTATGGAGATCATGTCTTCAGTTCTCGCGTAGACTTGTCATGGACCGACTAGTATTTGAGTTTATGGTTGGTGTTTGATGTAGACCACGGGGTGTGGGGTAGTTTGAGTGTGAGTTCAACAGAATCTCGGGAGTCCTATTGCCGGCATACACAGCGATTCTGGGAGTTATATGCGTGATATTACTGATTATTAGCGACTCGGGCCCGTGTTCCCTTGCCCCTGGAGCCCTACCCTTAGGTGGGGGATACTCACAAGTGGTTGACTCTCACACTTGGAATGACGATAGGTTTAGCGACCTGGACAGTGAGACTTAGAGACTGATAGGTTTAGTGACATGCATTGATTACTGATTCGATATACCTGCCTTACTGTTTACCTGCTTTACTGTTTACCTGTACTGGCTCCTTCATGCTCATATCATCACTCCATGCTTACTGTTTCATATTCATCATTATTATTACACTTGTTACATATGTATTTCTATTTATTGCTATTGTGTCGCCCTGACGACCTGAGTATGCATGCTCAGAGTGAGAAGTGGATTTAGCTTGGATCAGGACCTGACGTACTTCGAGGATATTGCAGACATCTGGATCAGCGACTCAACACTATACTTCCCTGATCTCTATCTGGTTAGTTTTTGTATCTATTTAGTGACTGCATATCTCATTACCTGTGTATTGATTACTGATTGCCACGTAAAGCTAGAAGCCGAAGTGTGACTACGGCAGGATGTTTCCTCGACCGTAGGAGCATGGCTGGCCTTGTCAACCCCTCGTATACCGTATTTTGGGAAGCGGGGCGTGACATGGTTTTGTTGGTATCAGAGTCAGGTTTTGCTACGATTGGGATTGCAGTTTCCGTGTAGGGCTTGACAATCTAAGCCATTTTTCGGTCTAGATTGTAACTTGTTATCCTTGATCTTGATTCATATAGTGTGTTCTGCTACATATTTTGATCCATCCGCTAGAGTTTTGGGTGACTTAGTAGAGTTATGCGATTGTAACTATGAACTGCAACATAGTTACAAGGCAGCATTTTGCTTGAATGACTTGGAGTTCTACTTGATTTCCACTCGTTTGACTTTCGCCTCACCATATATTCTTATTTCGTTGTCCATTCTATATCTTGTTCTGATCCTTATTTCTTGTACCTTATGCCGTCCTAAAATTATTGTTTCAGGACCATGTCTTCCAATGACGCTTCTTCTATCTCCACTTCCCAGAGTCAGACCGTCGGGATTTTGGGTGTACTGCAAGGTTTGAAAGAAGCCCAGGGGCGAACGAACGACCTTTTAGCTGAAGGATTAAGAAGGCAAATGGCTCAAGCGCCAGCAGAAGCCTCCAATCATAAGGGAATCTCTTTTAAACAAGGAAAAGACGTAAAGATGAAGGGCCCATTTGTTCCTCAGCAACAGAGGCAACGTAGAACTCAACTTTATGGATACTGTAAGAGACCAGGACACTTTCAGAGGGACTGTCGCAGCGTCAAAGGGCAGTGCTTAATTTGTGGATCCGACGAACATCTTGTCAATGGTTGCCCTAGAAGGAAGGAACTGCAAGGAGGAGATTCGTCCACACCCTCCACTACTGCTAAGTGACTTGGATATTTCGTAGTTCGCGCTTCGAGAATAGTACGGACCCAGCGCAGGATTCCACTCGCTTGACGAGAATGCAACGGTCTAGATATCAACGAAGAATTATCACCTTTTCTACTTTCAATAAAAATATTGTCACACTTTAGTAAATGTTTCCTTTCGTCTAAAATCTTGTATTCGTTGAACTTTTTAGTTTGAATGCAATAAAATTTTGAGTTGTGATGTATGTATCGTCCCCTTGCCACTCATTATCCTTATACTGCTTATTGCATCAGTATTCTAAATTTTGATTTTTCAGTCCTTACCTACCGTATATTTTCCTTGTACTCCATATTCTTGGTTATTTTCTTGGTGTGTTCCACTGTCTGATCATAACTCTTTCTTTTCAGGCCATGACCAACCCTGGAGCAGCGCCGCCTCTCGATGAGGACACTCGGTCATGCGTTTCCTTGGACCGCATGCGGGTGAGTTCAGATGACGAGATAAACGGCCCACAGGTTATTTTGGGCAACAGTGATTCCGAGGATGAGGGAGTCGCAGCCCCAGAAGTCGACATGATCAGCGACTCTAAAAACGAAGAAGAGGACCCCGAAGAGGACCCGATAGAGGAAGACCCCGAGGAAGATCCGGTAGAAGAAAATCCAAGAGAGGAAGACCTTGAGGAGAATCCAGTGGAAGAAAATCCTGGGGAAGAAGATCCAGAAGAGGTGAATCACATGGAAGCATACCACGATGAATAAGCCCCAGCCGAGGAAGATGGACCAGGAGAAGAAGACCCGGTGGCAGAAGAACCTCCGGTGGCAGAAGAACCTCCAGTGGCAATCCCTGCGAGGCGCTATGGAAATGGACGCCTCTATCTTAGCGCGCGAGCTTGCCGTAATCAGCTGAACTTTCATAACCGCGACTGACATGATTTATCTTTTGGTTCCTTTGGCCAAATAAATCTATGTATAGTTTAGGGCCACCTTTTGTCTTTCGAGAATGCCTTGTTTGAAATTTTCTGGAATAATAATAAAGTTTCTGAGTTCGCTAATCTTTTGAGTATTGATTCGCATGATGCATTGACTGTTTTCCCTCCCCAATAAATTTCTTCCCTCCTGAGATTCACTATTCTTCACCCTTGCACCTCGTGCTGATCTGACCATCGTCTCTTCAACATTCAGATTAAAGTACCGCACCCCGACCTTTTTGAATAGGCCTTACTCCATTGAAATCCATACCCTGACTAGCCCTTATACATTAGTAGTGCTTTCTTTTATTACTATAATTACATTCAGTAACGTCATTATTCGAAATTTAGTTTTCATTATTTTGTGTGTATCGAAGAATTGCGTGTTATTAACTACTTCCGTTTTACTTATCCTAAACGCTTTACTGTTCTTCACATTTTCAATGGCGCAAACATATGTCACACATACTGTTTTGTTTTATTATCTATCGTTTCGCCATATGGGTTTCCTCAAGTTATTTTAAATTGTTTGATCGATATAATTACTCAAAAAAAAAATTATTTTGGCCTATCGGCAAATCCTTCACTATTGTCTATTATTGTTATTTTATTTTCTGATATTGTGCATATAGTTTATCATTATAGATGGTTCTGCTTTGTACTTACTTAGGCCCATTCTTTTAGTTGCGTTATTCCTTATACTTATATAGACCTTAGATTTTTATCTACCTGCTTTTAAGTAAATCACTATATGTTAGTATTTGATTTTGTGGCTTTTTGCATATTATTTTATAGGTTATTGTTTATTTTGAATTTCGAGGAAGAAATTTTTGTAAGGGTGGTATGATGTAATATCCAGTTTTTTGTACACCAATATCCGTATTTTTATAAAGTGTTATTTACAAAATTTATTTATATTTATAATTATTTTATTTATTTTAAAAACCCTAACCTTAAAACCCCAAACCCAAACTATATTGTCTATTTCCCTTTATTTTCCTTTTCCCTTTTTATTTTTCCAGCCCAGCCCACTCCCTCTCTATCTCTCTTTATATTTTTCCTGGCCTGGCCCAAACCCCATACCCGGCCCAAGCCATACCGACCCGACTCGCTTCCTTTCTTCCCCACCTTCTTTCTTTTCCTGCTTCTTTTCGTTCTTCCCCACGTCCCCGCCGTTCGTCCCCACGACCCCACTTCTCGTCGCGACCACATCCCCGCTCCTTTACCCACGATCGCACGCGCGCGCTCACTTCCCTCCTTCGACCTCGTCTCTCTCTCCGTCTCTCATACAAGCCCGAGCCTCCCTCGCATCACCTCCACTGCCTCCTCGCCCAAAACTTTCCCCAGCCACCCAGCCCCGACCTCGTCTTCAACCTCCATACCTCGCCGCCACCTTCTTCCTCCCATCCCCGACGATGAACCCCTGCACTGAGAAACCCCACGACCACGACACTCATCCCTCGTCGTCGTCGTCGCCTTCCATAGAGATAACTGAGGAGAATTACGATTCTGGTTTGTAAACCCTTTTCTAACCCTTGTTTGTAAATCATTGTATATCCTTGCTCAAATACGAAAATGTGCAGAACCCTATATCGTTACGTAGAAAATTGAGTTAGCTTTCTTACTCCACTGGTTTCACTGGATTCCTATTCTGTATGATATTTTTAACACATTTTATAATGTCGACATGTCCAGCTGAATTCTGCAGTGACAGATTTTACACATCAACCTAAACCTGGCCATAACTCCCTGTGGATATAGGATATTACTGAACCGCTAATTGCGTTGGAAACCCAACTGATAACACTAAATATTGTTCAACTAAAGTGTCGCCTAATTACTATCTCAATTGGGATTAAAACGTGTTACGAAACGTACTTTCAGTTCAGAAACTGAATTTCCATAAGTGAACACTTAAAATGAAAGGGCCATATCTAGTAAACCTGAAACTCGATTGATGCGAAACCAATTTTTATGGATAGATAATTAAATATACTGCTTACCCCTTTTACATTGTTTCGCTTAATTCTGCATGTATGATTTATAGTGAATTTTGCAAGTGGTAGGACACTGGCTGATGACATTTTATTCATATCACAATCATTGCATTCTCATCATATCATGTAGAGCTCATATACATCGATAACCTAGTGATCGTGTACATTACCCAGTGGTAAACATTAATGCTTTGATCGTGGCAAGTACGTTAGTGTTAAAGCGTGAATGAATAAGTGAAGTGACACGTACTTGTACACAATCAGCGAACCCAGTTAATTTATTGCATTGTCGACGTCTATGGGACATGTATAAGTGTGACTATAATTGGTATGAGATGATTATGGAAACACTTATATTAGTGTCATAGGTAAGGCACCGAATACTGTCCATTTATCTTGGGTACCAGTCGAGACATGCTTGATGGAGATCATGTCTTCAGTTCTCGCGTAGACTTGTCATGGACCGACTAGTATTTGAGTTTATGGTTGGTATTTGATGTAGACCACGGGGTGTGGGGTAGTTTGAGTGTGAGTTCAACGGAATCTCGGAAGCCCCATTGCCGGCATATACAGCGATTCTGGGAGTTATATGGGTGATATTACTGATTATTAGCGACTCGGGCCCGTGTCTCTTACCCCTGGGGCCCTACCCTTGGGTGAGGATACTCATGAGTGGTTGACTCTCACACTTGGAATGACGATAGGTTTAGCGACCTGGACCGTAAGAATTAGAGACTGATAGGTTTAGTGACATACATTGATTACTGATTCGATATACCTGCCTTGCTATTGACCTGCTTTACTGTTTACCTGTACTGGCTCCTTCATGCTCATATCATCACTCCATGCTTACTGTTTCATATTCATCATTATTATTACACTTGTTACATATGTATTTCTATTTATTGCTATTGTGTCTCTATGACGACCTGAGTATGCATGCTCAGAGTGAGAAGTGGATTTAGCTTGGATCAGGACCTGACGTACTTCGAGGATATTGCAGACATCTGGATCAGCGACTCAACACTATACTTCCCTGATCTCTATCTGGTTAGTTTTTGTATCTGTTTAGTGACTGCATATCTCATTACCTGTGTATTGATTACTGATTGCCACGTAAAGCTAGAAGCCGAAGTGTGACTACGACAGGATGTTTTCTCGACCGTAGGAGCATGGCTGGCCTTGTCAACCCCTCGTATCCTGTATTTTGGGAAGCGGGGCATGACACCCATAAGAAGAACTACCCAACTCATGATTTAGAGCTAACAACAGTGATCTTCACGCTAAAGATTTGGAGACACTACTTTTTGGTCGAAAGAGTTGAAGTGTTTACGGATCACAAAAGCTTAAAATACGTGTTCACACAGAAGGAGCTCAACATGAGATGGTTATAGCTGATGGCTGACTATGATCTTGATCTAAAGTATCATCCGGGAAAAGTTAACGTAGTGCCTGACGGTTTAATTCGGTTGCCAGCGATACGGATTTTGACTGCATAGAGAGAGATTGTAGCTGATCTTCAGAGGTTCGAGTTGGAGATTGTACTACCAGATTCTTCAGGGCAGTTGATGCAGTTGAAAGTACAGTCATTCTTGATCGATAGTATTAAGGCAGCACAATCGCATGGCCCTAGATTGCAGAAGTTTCGAGGACAAGTGGAAGCGGGACTTCGAACGGATTTATTGATTCATGAAGATGGTTTTTTAAAGTATGAAAGTCGTTTGTGTGTGCCTAAAAAAGAAGTTCGTGAAGAAGTCATGAAGGAGACTCATAATTCCACATATTTAGTACATCCAGAAGGCACGAAAATGTATAGAGATTTGCGACATTTCTGGTGGGAAGGCATGAAAAAGGAGATTGCTCGCTACGTATCGAGGTGTTTGGTGTATCAGCAAGTCAAGGCTGAATATCAAAGGTAGATGGTTTGTTGCAATCACTTCCGATTTCACAATGGAAGTGAGAACATATAACTATGGATTTCGTGACATCCTTACCACGGAGTCTAAAGGGTAATAACGTAGTTTGGGTGATTGTCGATCGATTGACTAAGGCGGCTCATTTCATACCATTCCGAGTTGGTCAGTCGACGGAGGTTTTAGCAGAGCGGTACATGCATGAGATTGTGAGATTGCATGGAGTACAAGTTAGTATCGTTTCTGATCGTGATACTCGGTTCTTATCACACTTTTGGAGGAGTCTACATGAGAGTTTGAGAACTCGTTTGAACTTTAGTACGGCTTAGACATACAGATAGTCCGAGAGGACGATCCAAACTCTTGAAGATATATTGAGAGCGTGCATGTTAGACTTCAAGGATTTGTGGGAGGATCATTTGCATTTAG
Organism: Agapanthus africanus; assembly: GCA_030015575.1. Taxonomy (NCBI): domain Eukaryota; kingdom Viridiplantae; phylum Streptophyta; class Magnoliopsida; order Asparagales; family Amaryllidaceae; genus Agapanthus; species Agapanthus africanus. The sequence continues at coordinate 637,013,461 of CM057343.1, forward strand.
TGGAGTTTTTTTACAACAACAGCTTTCAGATGACTATACAGATGACTCTATTTGAAGTATTGTACGGTCGTAAGTGTCATTCGTCTGTCTGTTGGGATGATATTGGAGAAAGAAGATTGTTAGGACCGGATCTCATTGTGCAAACTATGGAGAAAGTTAATTTGATCCGTGATCATATGGTCACGCCTCGCTTCCCAGCAGACGGAAACGGTGACGTGGCAAGCCCACGACATATTTATCCAGAGAAGGCCATTCTCTAAATAAATATACTAAGTGTATTGAAACAATAATACACAATGCAAGAATAAATGGAGACTGTAAAATTTTTCAACAAACATCTTTATTTACATTCAACTTTCAATATTTACATATACACGAGTTTCAGCTGGAAAGTAAATACAATAAAAGAAAATGCCTAAACATGTGGCATACATAAACTGAAGGAAAGTGAAGCTGAGCTAGTTCTGAATAGCGATCCGGTTGTAGTCCTCCTCTGTGGCTTCTACCTCCTACGTCTCGACCGTATCTGACGAACATTCCAAAAGAAGAAAAGTGGGTGGAATATCCGTTAGCGAACTAGCACTCGGTAAGTCCCAAGGATAAAGTAAGAGTAAAGAAAATGACAAATGTAGAATATATAGATGACGAGTAAGAGTGTATGTTTATGGATGAATATGTACTATAGGTCTCTATATGGTGACTATGTTAACGTTAAGTTCCAATTGTGAATGTCAAAGTAGCCGTAGAAATATTCACAACCTCAAGAGTGGGGCCCTAGGAGTAAGGAAACATGGGCCCATTTTATGTGTTAGTATCGTGGTTCTAGGCTGTGGATGAGTCAACCCGACTGATATTCGAGTAAAATAAAAAAGAGAGATTAATACGGGACTCCTGAAGCTCCGTTGGATTCACACAAGAAACTATACCAAACACCCTGAGTATAAATAGTGTATAATTGTATAGTATACTTAATTAAATTGATGGGTTGGTTATAACATATCTTGATCGAAATCATAGATTGCAAAAGGTGTAGAATGAAGTCGAGCGAGTCGAGTAAAATGCGAGTCATGTCGATTGAAATTTTGGTTCGAGTCAAGTTAGTTCGAGTAGATTGGATTCGAGTTCAAGTTAGAGTTTAGATTTGAGTTTCGAGTTTGGGGTTTGAGTTCAGGTCTTTTTATATAATTTGATTTAAACTGTTAAAAATCTTATGTTCGGGAGAAATCGGCAACTGCTGCACATGGACGGCAGGATTTATGTCTTTTTCCAAGACAATTGCCATTTGATAACCTCGTTAAGTTGTATAACTTGAATAGGCAAGTACTCACTTTCTCCGGCTCCCCGGGGCTCAGGAGAAATGATACCGCCTAAATCTATATTAATCTAGAGTCCTTAATATTATTTGTTTATTATTGCTCGAGGGGTTTTATGAAAAATATATTACTATTGTTTAAAAATAACCTTGAGGGTGATTTATAATGTTTAGGGTTTTCATGAACATGTATTTTAATTGTTGTGATGTTTTGGTGATAAAACCTAACTTTTAAAAGTTTATGGTATTTTTATAAAAACTATATTTTTTGGAAACTTGATGGTATTTTATTAAAAATTCTAATCTTTCATTTTAAAAGAAAATATAGTTTCATTAAAAATACGAATTCATAGTTTTATATAATTTTCCAAAATTTAGTTTTGTTTAAAAAGTCGTATTTCTAAAAAAACGTATTTTTATTTCTTTTCGAGACCGAATACTCCGTGAGGAGTTCTGCATCTCGCTCTACTGTCCCAAGGATGTGTGATAATCTGTACCATCTATTAGCGGGTCACCTGACGAGGGTTGTAGAGATGCAATTGCTAAGAATTACAAAAATACCGATTAAAAAAACCCGTTTTGAAAAGGTGTAGTATTTTAATGAAAAAATTATTCTTTAAATGAACCATAGATCTAGAATACCATGCTATGAAACCATAGTGTGCGTGTGGGGTAGGTCGTTACCCCGTGAATTTTTTCTAAAGGTAGATAATCTAGTTATCGAGAAAGGTTATACTAAAGTTCATGGTATTTTAATGAAAAAGTTCGTTATATGTTTGTTTCACATGAAAAATGTCGGGACCCAGTTTTTGCTCACGGAACAAAATGCCATACGGAACAAAGTGCTACGCTAATTGTCATGCTAAGGGGGCAGGGGCCACCTCTTGAGTCCGTGGGATCCACTGTAGAACAATGGAGAATTTTCGAAACACATTCCGAAAGAGGACCGAACTGCATTATAAATTTAATGATACCACCCTCAATTACAGAGATGCCTTTTAAGTAAATTGGCAATACAGGAGCTTGAGAACTCCGTAGTTAAGCGTGCTCGGGCCAGGGAAGTCTTGGGATGGGTGACCTTCTGGGAAGTGGCCCCTGGTCGGGTCCGGTTCGCTCTAAAGGGATAAAAAGTGCGGTTTCGGATAGAGCAGACAATACCATCTGTACTGGGGCATGAGGCGTTACATTTATGGTGGCCCATGGCAGGTCCCTTAATAGTAGGTCTGTGGTTCGAGGACGACACATTGTTCAAAGGTGGGGAGAATGTCAGGACCCGGTTCTTGCTCATGGAACAATGTGCCAGGCCATTGTCATGCCAAAGGGGCGGGGCCACCTCTTGAGTCCATAGCCACTGTAGAATAATGGGGAATCTTCGAAACACATTCCGAAAGAGGATCGAACTGCATTATAAATGTAATGATGCTACCCTCAATTACAGAGGCACCTTTTAAGTGAATCGGCACTACAGGAGCTTGAGAACTCCGTAGTTAAGCGGGCTTGGGCCAGGGAAATCTTGGGATGGGTGACCTCTTGGGAAGTGGCCACTGGCCGGGTCTGGTTCGCTCTAAATGGAAAAACCGTGCGGATTCGGCCAAAGTGGACAATACCTTTTGTAATGGGGCATGGGGCGTTACAATTTTTTTTATTAAACTAAAAGTTAATGATGTGAATAAGATTAAGATTAGTATAGGATATTAGTTTGATCTAATTTGCTTATCACATGGATTACAAATATTAAAAAGAAGATTATATCAGAGATAACTTCACTTTTGTCGATTTGTTTTAAAAATTGTTTTGAGATGTAAAGGGAGAGAGATGAAGAGACTTACTCATTAGGAAGATGTTAAAGAAGAGGGATGGGGTTCCGTGGTATTGCAGAAACTCCAGAAACGATTTCGATCTTTGACGGAAAGAGCTTGGTTTGCTGACTCCACTTGCACTTAGAATTTTTGGGATAATTTTGATAGAAATTTTCAGAATAGAGAGGAGCTAGAGCTGGGGTGGTATTTATAGTGAAGAACTTAGGGTTTGGGAATTAAAAATTGGATTAAAAGAATTAAAATGGTGTTAAATGATGAATTTAAAGGTCACTGTTTAATTACAGGGAAATCAAACAGTGCAGAGTAGTTGAGGGGAGTTGAAGGGGTGCGTGTGTAAAGCATGGAGAGAATTGGGCACATCGGGACTGTCGGCGCCGGCCTAATCATGAAAATGGGCGGTCGGATCTTTAGCAATCACCTTGAGATTCGTGCCACGTGGTTTAGTCAGTGTTTACTTCTTTTTGCGCATGTTTGATTTTTCTGAAATTTTTCGTTTCTCCGTGAATTGCACGTGCAACTCTTGGGCTTCCGAAATACTAAAAAGAAAAATTTAAAAAATAATTGGGTCTGATAGGATTTGAACACATAGGCTATGTCGCAGCAGTGTAGAGGTTTTACCATTGAGCTACAAGTTGCTTCTTACTTTTATTGAACAAAAATAACCTATAACTCTTACACAGGCTGAAATACCCTTTTCTATACAAATAACAAGAAATTTTTGTACAGGGATTTCAGAGTCGTTACATTCTACCCTCCTTATAAAAATTTCGTCCTTGAAATTTATATTTACATAGAGACTCATTTTCAAAAAGGTAATGGTATCGTGCACGCATATTTTCTTCTATTTCCCAAGTTGATTCTCCTGGCGAATCCTTTCTCTACATTACTCGGACCAAGTTTACCTCCTTGTTCCGTAATGTCTTCACTTTTCGGTCCAGGATCTCAACTAGTTGCTGCTCGCAGGTTAGATCAGTTTGTACCGTGAGCTCTGAGTGATCAAGTATATGGGTGGGGTCGCTCACATATCGTCGTAACTGGGATATGTGGACCACGTTGTGCACTCCTTCCAATGAGGGTGTTAGTGCTAAACAGTACGCCACTTCTCTAACTCATTCGAGTATGTCGAACGGTCCTATATACCTTGGACTTAATTTACCCCTCTTACCAAATCGTATCACTCCTCTGTTTGGAAAGATCTTCAAGAATACATGCTCTCCGGGTTGAAACTCCAGATGTCGTTGTTTTGCATCTGCCGAATGCTTCTGTTGGTCCTGGGCTATGCGCATCTTTTCCTTGATCGTGCGAACCACATCTACTGTTGCCACAATTACCTCTGGTCCAAGGAGTTCACGATCTCCAACGTCGTCCCAACTCAAAGGGGAACGATATTTCCATCCGTAGAGTGCTGCGAATGGTGCTATCCTAATACTTGCCTGATAGCTGTTGTTGTATGAAAACTCCACAATATATAGGTGATTTTCCTATGAACCTCTGAAGTCTAACATACAAGATCTCAGCATATCTTCCAGGATATGAATTGTTCGCTCAGACTGTCCGTCTATTTGTGGATGGTACGCCGTGCTGAAATTTAGACTCGTTCCCAGGCTAGTTTGCAGCCTCTATCAAAACTGTGATTGGAATCTTATGTCACAATCGGAGATGATGCAGACAAGTACTCCATGTAATCTCACTACCTCTTCCATGTACTTTCTTGCTAATGTCTTGGTTGACTGGCCAACTCGGAATGGAATAAAATGAGCCGAGTTGGTGAGTAGATCCACAATAACCCAAATTGTATCGTTACCCTTCGTGCTGCAAGGGAGAGCAGTCACGAAGTCTATGGTAACATGCTGCCATATCCATTTTGGGATTGCTAATGGCTGAAGTAGACCAACAGTTCTGTGATATTCAGCCTTCACTTGCTAACACACCAAACACTTGGCTACGCTCCTTGCTCGCTCGCGCTTCATTCCATGCCACCAGTAGTATTGCCGTAGATCCTTGTACATCTTCGTTCCACTAGGGTGTACAGAATACTCCTTTCATCAACTCTACTCGAACAGAGCCGATTGGTACACATAAACGGCTTCCATATCGTAAGGATCCATCTTCGTGGATGATGAAGTCGGTTCACAGTCCACTTTCTACTTATTCTCGGATCTTTTGTAGCTTGATATCATTTGCTTGAGCTGCCTTGATATGATTTACGAGAGTGGACTGGACTTGTAAGTTTATTAAATATGGAGCGTTACCTGGCACAACTACTTCAATCCCCAATCCATGCAGTTCTTGTTGTAGTCTCCATTGAGCGGTAAGGTTCATTGCTAATAGCTGCGACTAAGTGCATCAGGAACTACGTTCACCTTCCTAGGATAATACTGTAGGTTGATGTCGAAATCCGCCATTAGTTCTAGCCATTTTCTCTGCCGCATATTGAGTTCCTTCTGAGTAAATACATTCTTTAGACTTTTGTGGTCAGTGTATATATCCACTCGTTCTCCTAAAAGATAGTGGCGCCAAATTTTGAGTGCGAAGACTACTGCTGCGAGTTCCAGATCATGTGTTGGATAGTTGCGCTCATGGATCTTTAAGTGTCTTGATGCAAAAGCCACAACTTTTCCATGCTGGTGTAGAACACATCCTAATTCTTTACCGGACGCATCACAATACACATCGAATCCACCAGATTGATCCGGTATTACGAGGATAGGAGCAGAGGTTAGCCTCGACTTGAGCTCTATAAAAGCCCTTTCATATGCTTCCGACCACACGAATACTTCGTCTTTATGTGTGAGCTTGGTCAGGGGTGCTGCGATCTTTGAGAATCCTTCAATGAATCGTCTGTAATATCCTGCTAAGCCCAAAAAACTTCTTATATCTTTCACTGTCTTTGTTGTTGGCCACCCGCTGACAGCTGACACCTTAGCTGGATCCACAGAGATTCCTTTACCTGAAACGATATATCCGAGAAATCCAATTTGATCCAGCCAAAATTCACACTTGTTATACTTGGCATAGATCTGATGTTGTCGTAATATTTCCAGGACAATCCGTAAGTGCTCGGCGTGCTCTTTCCGATTCTTTGAATACTCCAGGATGTCGTCGATGAAGATAACAACAAACCTGTCTGAGTACTCTCGAAAAACTTGGTTTATCAAGTTCATAAAGATGGTAGGTGCATTGGTCACTCTAAATGGCATTACGAGATATTCATAATGACTATAACGAGTCCTAAATGCCATCTTCGGAACGTAAGACTCCTTGACCTTCACTGTCACGCTTCGCTTCCCAATAGACTGAAACGGTGACGTGGCGGGCCACAACGTATTTACTAAGAAATAAATACGTTAAGTGTAATTAAGCAATATATATAAAATGCACAAGAATGACAGGTGATATAAAATAAACAACATATTTTATTAACATTCATCTTTACAATACAACTGCTTTGAAAATGAAAGATACAATAATATAAAGCAATGCCTAAACAGTGGCATACAAACTGAAAGTAAATACAAGAAAGCTAGAAGTCCGGCTGAGCGGTGAGCTGCTCCAAGTCCTCCTGGTTAGGCTCGATCTCCTGAGAGTCCGGTCCTCCTGACGAATATTCCAAAAAAAGAAATAGATAGGAATATCTTCAGCGAACTAGCGCTGGGTATGTCCCAAAAGAAAGAATGGAATAGAACAAGTAATGGGAAATGGAACTGATAAGTTGTACAGGTATATTTGTTATTCTAACGTAGTTGTTTGTAACTTAGTACAGAAGGTATTTGTGTATACTAGAGGAGTCCATCTTACCCCGTGGAGTATGGTAACATGTAGTACAACGCCCCGTCAAAACCCACGGGACAACGGCATGAGAGTTCATGTAGGTGTCTTTCAAGTGACCATCTCGTGCCACGTTAATACGTTCCGTACCAATCTACCCCGTTATCCCCGTGTAATGTATTGTATATGTTATATTTACAAATCTTGCCGAAACCATGGATACAAGTTGTTCAAGTAGTCAGGTTCAGGATGTAATCATGTATTCAAGAAGTCATGTCAAGTTATAACCATGGTTCGGTCAAGTTAAGTCAAGTATTTATGTTTGATATTGGTGTTTGAATTCAAGTATTCAAGTTCAAGTTCAAGTATTCATGTTAGACTTTGGATTCATATTTGAATTGGACTCTGATTTGAGTTTGGATTCAGATTTGAGTTAGACACTTATAACTGATTTGAATCTTGAATTAGGTTCAGGAGCCATCGGTAACTACTGCACATGGACGGCAGGATTTGTGTCTTTTTTCAAGACAATTACCATTGATAACTCCGTCAAGTTTTCTACCTTAAATAGGCAAGCACTCACTTTCTCCAGCTCTCTGGGGCTCAAGAGAATTGATCCCGCTTAAACCTATATTTACTAAAGTTCTTAAATATTGTTTTATATAACTCGATGGGGTTTTATGAAAAATATTTTTAATAAAATTAAAATAAACCTCAAGAAGTTATTTATATTATTTAGGGTTTTTATGGATGTGAATTTTAAGGATTTGAGGTATTTTAGCGATAATTGCTTAGTTTGGAAAGTTCATGGTATTTTATTGTAAAACTTGTCTTTTGTTGGTATCTTGATGGTATTTTGGTGAAACTTGTAAATATTTCATTTAAAAAAATATAAGTTTATTATATTTTGAAAATATATGGATTTTTAATTTTATATAATTATTAAAAATTAAATTTTATTTAAGTAGAAAAATGTGTTTTTCTTAAAAACCGTATTTAACACCTTTCGAGACCGAAAGCTCCGTGAGGAGGTCTGTATCTTGCTCTACTAGCCCAAGGATGTGTGATAATCCGCACCATCCAATAGCGGGTCCCCTAAAAAGGGTTGTAGAGACATAATCGTAAAGGGATTTAAAACACCGTTTAAAAGAAATCCGGTTTTTATAATAAATGATATTTTAATGTAATATTTTATTCGTAACAAAAATTCATACAAAAGCGGTATCATGTTATGGAACCATGTGTGTATGTGAGGGGTAGATCATTACCCCGTGAAGTTTTCTAAAGGTAAAGTATTAACAAAATACTAAAAGAGGTGATGTTTGAAGTTCATGGTATTTAAATGAAAAACTTAAATTAAAGTTATTTTACATGAGAACTTTAATGAAATTTTAATTCTAAATATTAGGGTTTAAGGTTACAAGTATAGTGTAAAAGATTGGTAGATCAAAGAATAAAGATAAGAAGTTTTCTAGGATTTAGAAAAAAGATATTGGTATTAACTCCACGTACCGATATGAATTTTGAAATAAATTTTTAAAGAAGAGAAATGAAAATTAGATGGGAATTACTAGTTTATTAACTTAAAGAAAGGTAGAAGAGAGAGGGTTGAATTTCATGGCGTCGCGGGAGCGCCTGAATAGCTTCGATTCTTCGCCGGAAGTTGACCGCTTTCTAACTCCACTTGTAATTAGAAATTTTTTGAGAGTTTTGGCTAGAAATTTCAGAATGATATTGAGCTAAAGTGTGGGGTGGTATTTATAGTGTAGAATTAGTATTTTGGAATTAAAATGGTGAATTAAAATGTATTAAAAAGATGATAAATGGTGAAATGAAGGGTCTCTGTTTCATTGCAAGGAAATCAAACAGTGCAGAGGAGTTAGAGGCAGGGGAAGAGTCGAGTGTGCAAAACCCAGGCCTCAATTGCTACAGTTAGACCATCGGTACCGGCCTCAACTCAAGATCCGTCGGTCGTTTGTGTGCTTTGGGTCTCTGGATTCTTACCACGTGTACAACTCAGTGTTTAAACCCTTTTGCACATGTTTGATTTTTTTGACTTTTTATTTTTATGTGTATTGCACGTGTAGATTTTTGGGCTTCCAAAGAGTTAAAAAGAAAAAAAATCAGAAAAAAATAATGTGTCTGATGGGGATCAAACACAGGGGCTATGTCACAGCAGTGCAAGAGCTTTACCATTGAGCTATAAGTTATTTCTTGCTGTTATTTAGCAAAATTAACTTATAACTCCATCTCAGACTGTATAACTCATTTCTATACATTAAACTGGAAATTCCGTATGGTAAATTCAGAGCCGTTACATTCACCTGATGGTAACCCGAACGAAGATCTAGCTTTGAAAAGACACATGATCCACTCAACTGATCGAAAAGGTCATCGATGCGCGGTAGTGGATACTTGTTCTTAATTGTCACTTCGTTCAGAACTCGATAATCCATACACATCCTGTAGGAACCTTCCTTCTTCTTCACCAATAGTAGTGGAGATCTCCAATTTGAAGTACTGGATGGATCCAATCTTTCTTCAGGAGTTCGTCCAACTGAATGCGGATCTCCTTTAATCTATTCGGACTTAATCGGTACGGAGCTTTTATTACTGGTTGTGCATCAGGTTGCAAATCAATGCTGAATTCAAGAGCTCGATTGGGAGGCAAACCTGATATATCTTCCGGGAATACATCCTCGAACTCTCGAACTACCTCTGGCTTCGATCCTTCCGCTTGCAATGCTGTAATCTCTGCCTTCTTTGGTTTTGCTCGGTAGATGATAGGCTCCAAGGTATGGTCTCCACTTTTGAAGTAGAACACGGGATGATCTGGTATTTCAAACACCACCCTCCTTTAGCGACAGTCGATGGTAGCGAATAAAATTTCTAGCCAGTCCATTCCCAAGACTACGTCGAAGTTCGGTATGTCCAGCACCTTGAAGTCCGCATAGAATTCTTGACTGCAGACGACCACTAGACACAGATCGTATCCCAAAGCTTATTTTAGAACGTCGTTCCCCAAACTAACGTTCCAGCTGGATACGAGCGGTTTAACTGGGATCGCATGAGTTCGGATGAACCGTTGCGACATAAAGCAATGTGATGCCCCAGTGTCGAAGAGCGCGAGTGCAGGTAGGGAGACTACTAAGATTGTATAAGTGATAACCCGACCCGTAGTTTTGTCCTCTTCGACCAACATGGTGAATGCTTGGCATCGCGGTACTTTTCTCTGTGCCTGGTTAAACACTCAGCGTTGAGGTTGAACGATCTGGGTGCCGGGAGCTGGTAGAGCTAACCGGGTAGGAGGAGCTTGGATCGCCGGTCGAGCTGGAGGGTTGTTAGGTCCTCGGTTATGGGGGCATGCTCTGATGGCTTGAGTAGAAGACCCATAGATCAGGCACAAGATGTTCGCCCTACGACAGTTCTTCACAAGGTGCCCTGTTCTTTTGCAGTAGATGCAAAAGTCTGGCCTGTTGTTGGTGAACGAACCTAATGGCCTTCGAGATGGTCCGTTAAAAACTGGCCTGGAAGAGGCCCCTCCTGTGATCTAGTGGATAGGGCATTTCACACCGGCAGTCTGCGACCTGCCCTTCTTCTTCACAGCCATCTCATAGCATCGTGCAGCCTTCAAAGCAAGCTCATGGGCTGGGAAATCCCCTGTAACTAGTGCAACTTGGATTTCAGGGTCCAACCCTTTCTGGAATCGTCGTGCCCGGATCTCAGCAGTGGGAATAAGGTGTGCAGTGAACCTATTTCGACCTTGTGTTAGCAGTGTGGTGAGTATGATCAGAAAATTGAATTTGAGACAACATCTTACCTGCTGAGCATAGTAAACTCAGCATCATATTCATCCACTGACTTGACCCACATCGAGCCTTGCTGTAAATGGATGAATTGCTGCTCTATGTTAAAGCGGGCAGTCTCTGAGAAGTACTTGGTATCGAAGAGGTATCGAAATGTTCTCCATTCTATCGGTTGTGCGAGACGGCTCTCCTCAGCCTTCCACCATACCGTAGTGTTATCGGTCAGTTGCAACTTAGCAAATCTCACCCAAGCAATATCTGGCACTTGAGCTGCTGCCAGATCATTCTCGATCGCTTGAGCCCATTCTTCTGCCTCAAGTTGGCTCTCTTTACCCGAGAAGTTCTTTGGGCGCAGTGCCCGAAACTGCTTAACTCTAGGTGCTTCGACTTCGGGACGGTGCATAAGGATAGCAGTCTGACCTTTTAATAGGCTCTTGATAGCCTAAAGAAGTACCGTTTGCTCATTGATAGGAGCTGCAACGGTAGGTGGTGGTGGTAGTGTAGACGGTGGAGTATTGCCGTTGACGTTTGTGCTGGTAATGTTCGAAGAGTCCATCACCTTGATATAAAAGATAGATTAGGAAAGATTCAAGGAATTTGAAATGTAAGGAATACAAATGTTTGTTGAACTCATTAATTCTTGTAGTATATTGTTTACGACTTCATACAGAACTGGCCTGCATGGGCCACCAACAAAATCTGTCACGCCCCACTTCCCAGTAGAAGGAAATGGTGACGTGGCAAGCCCACGGCATATTTATCCAGAGAAGGTCATTCTCTAAATAAATATACTAAGCGTATTGAAACAATAATACACAATGCAAGAATAAATGGTGACTGTAAAATTTTTCAACAAACATCTTTATTTACATTTAATTTCCAATATTTACAAGTACATGAGTTTCAGCTGGAAAGTAAATATAATAAAAAATGCCTAAACATGTGGCATACATAAACTGAAGGAAAGTGAAGCTGAGATAGTTCTGAGTAGTGATCCGGTTGTAGTCCTCCTCTGTGACCTCTACCTCCTCCGTCTCGACCGTATCCGACAGACATTCCAAGAGAAGAAAAGTGGATGGAATGCCCGTCAGCGAACTAGAACTCGGTAAGTCCTAAGGATAAAGTAAGAGTAAAGAAAATGAAAAATTTAGAATATATAGACGACGAGTAAGAGTATATGTTCATGGGTGAGTATGTACTATAGGTCTCTATATGTTCACTATGTAAACGTTAAGTTCCAAGTGTGAATGTCAACGCAGCCGTAGAAATATTCACAAGCTCAAGAGTGGGGCCCCAGGAGTAAGAAAACATGGGTCCATTTCATGTGTTAGCATCGGGGCTCTAGGCTGTGGATGAGTTAATCCGACTGATATTCGAGTAAAATAAAAAAGAGAGGTTAATACGGGACTCCTGAAGCTCCGTTGGATTCACACAAGAAACTATCCCAAACACCCTGAGTATAGATAGTGTATAACTGTATAGTATACTTAATTAAATTGATGGGTTGGTAATAACATGTTTTGATCTAAACCATAGATTGCAAAAGGTGTAGAATGAAGTCGAGCGAGTCGAGTAAAATGCGAGTCATGTCAATTGCAATCTTGGTTCGAGTCAAATTAGTTCGAGTAGATTGGATTCGAGTTCAAGTTCGAGTTTAGATTCGAGTTTTGAGTTTGTGGTTTGAGTTCAGGTCTTTTTATATGAATTGATTTAAACTGTTAAAAATCTTATATTCGGGAGAAATCGGCAACTGCTGCACATGGACGGCAGGATTTGTGTCTTTTTCCAAGACAATTGCCATTTGATAACTCCGTTAAGTTGTCTAACCTGAATAGACATGCACTCACTTTCTCCGGCTCCTCGAGGCTCAGAAGAAATGATACCGCTTAAATCTATATTAATCTAGAGTTCTTAATATTGGTTGTTTACATTGTTTTATTTCTCGAGGGGGTTTTATGAAAAATATATTAATATTGTTTAAAAATAACCTCGAGGGTGATTTATAATTTTTAGGGTTTTCATGAACATGTATTTTAATTGTTGTGGTGCTTTGATGATAAAACCTAGATTTTAAAAGCTTATGGTATTTTTATGAAAACTAGCTCTTTTGGAAACTTAATGGTATTTTATTAAAAAATATAATCTTTCATTTTAAAAGAAAATATAGTTTCATAATATATTTTTATTAAAAATACAAATTCATAGTTTTATATAATTTTCCAAAATTTAGTTTTATTTAAAATGTCGTATTTCTAAAAAACCGTATTTTTATTTCCTTTCGAGACCGAATACTCCGTAAGGAGTTCTGCATCTCGTTCTACTGTCCTAAGAATGTGCGATAATCCGCACCATACATTAGTGGGTTCCCTGACGAGGGTTGTAGAGGTGTAATTGCCAAGGATTACAAAAATACGGATTAAAAGAAACCCGTTTTGAAAAGGTGTGGTATTTTAATGAAAAAGTTATTCTTTAAATGAACCATAGATCTAGAATACCGTGCTATGAAACCATAGTGTGCGTGTGGAGTAGGTTGTTCCCCCGTGAAGTTTTCCTAAAGGTAGATAATCTAGTTATTGAGAAAAGTTATACTAAAGTTCATGGTATTTTAATGAAAAAGTCCGTTATATGTTTGTTTCACATGATTTTTTTTATTAAACTAAAAGCTAATGTTGTGAATAAGGTTAAGATTAGTATAGGATATTAGTTTGATCTAATTTGCTTATCACGTGGATTACAAATATTAAAAGAAGATTATATTGGAGATAACTCCACTTTTGTCGATTTGTTTTAAAAATTGTTTTGAGATGGAAAGGGAGAGAGATGAAGGGAATTACTCGTTGGGAAGAGATTAAAGAAGAGGGAGGGAGTTCTGTGGTGTTGCGGAAATTCCGGAAACGACTTCGATTTTTGACGAAAAGAGCTTGGTTGCTAACTTCACTTGACTCCACTTGCACGCAGAACTTTTGGGATAATTTTGATAGAAGGGGAGCTAGAGCACGAGATGGTATTTATAGTGAAAAATTTAGGGTTTGGAAATTAAAAATTGGATTAAAAGAATTAAAATTGTCTTAAATGTTGAATTTAAAGGTCACTGTTTAATTGCAGGGAAATCAAACAGTGCAGGGTGTTGAGAGGAGTCGAAGGGTTGTGTGTGTAAAGCACGGAGGGAATTGGGTACATCGGGACCGTCGGCGCCGGCCTAATCATGAAAACGGGCGGTCGGATCTTGAGCAATTGCCTCGAGATTCAGGCCATGTAGTTTAGTCAGTGTTTACTCCTTTTTGCGTATATTTGATTTTTCTGAAACTTTTCGTTTCTCCGTGAATTACACGTGCAAATCTTGGGCATCCGAAAAATTAAAAAGAAAAATTTAAAAAATAATTGGGTCTGATAGGATTCGAATACACAGGCTATGTCGCAGCAGTGTAGAGGTTTTACCAGTGAGCTATAAGTTGCTTCTTGCTTTGATTGAACAAAAATAACTTATAACTCTTACACAAGCTGAAATATCATTTTCTATGCAAATAACAAGAAATTTTTGTACTTTGATTTCAGAGTCGTTACACTTACGAAGGTGGCACAGGATCGACAAAAAAGCTGGGCTGATACTGGAAGAAGCCCTTTGGAGTTTGCGGTTGGTGATCTTATGTTCTTGAAGATATCACCGATTAGGGGAGTAATCTGATTTGGTAGTCGAGACAAGCTTAGTCCTCGATTCGTGGGGCTTTTGGATATAATTGAGTGTGTTTGAGAAGTAGCTTATCGATTGGTTTTACCACCATTTTTGGCGGGTGTTCATGACGTGTTTCATGTATCTCAACTCCGCAAATATATTCGAGATGAGATGCACGTTCTTGATCACTCGGAACTGACAGTAAGAGAGGATTTAACCTATGAAGAGCGACCAATGGCTATCGTGGATCGACGAGAAAATGTTCTCAAGAATAAAGTAATTACTCTAGTACTCGTTTCATGGGGAAATCGTCCGCATGGAGAATCTACTTGGGAACGTGAAGACGAGATTCGACAAAAGTTTCCACATCTTTTTCCTTAGATCCGTATTTTCTTGTCTTTTCCTGTTCCGTGAATTTCGAGGATGAAATTCTTTGTAGTTGGGTATAATGTAACACCCTAGTACCTTTATACAATAAAACTTGATATTTTAAGTCTTGATTTATAATTCTTTTATTTTATCCATTTGGGTTGCGAATAATTCGAATAGTAGTAGTCGTTATCCAATCCGAACCACAAGTTTAGAACCTAATATGGTGCAAGATTGTATCTGAGATTTATCAGTAAAATGTATCTATGTAAATCTAGTATAATACCTACATTATATTTTTAGATCTTTATATATATTTATATATCACAAGTTATGGATAAATAATATTTAGCTAACTGATTTTGCATGGTATATCACCTTATATTTTATTTTCTCTCTTATCTATTGTGGTCAAATTCTAAAATATCGGATAACCAAATATTTACTAAATTATGTGTATATTTAAATTCCTTTCTAAATATTATTAGAGGGTATATGTATTTAAGTTTAGATTATCGGATAATGGCCTAAATCTTTACGTATGTATATTATTCTCAAAAATATATTTTTAGACGAGATTCCGGTAATATTTGGAGTAATTTGATATTATCTATAAACAAATACTATATATATATAATATTATATACTATATATAATAATATAATTCTCTCTCTCTCCCCTCTCGTGTCTCTCTCCCCAACTCTCTCGTCATCCCCGAGCCTAGAACCCATGCCACGACCGTGTCATCACCATACCACGGCCGTGTCATCACCGTATCTAGACCAGACTACCACCAGACCACCACTATACCCAGACCAGACCACCACCAGACCCAGACCGTGTTACGCTATGTACCCTGCTCCTGTGACATGCCATACCCGCTTCGTGCTCAGCTCGTGCCACTTGTGTGCCACCTTCGCACCAGCCTTGTGTCATCGTAATGCCCAGCACCGTGTCGTGTCGCGCCGAGCCACTGCGCACATTCATCATTATTGACGTTGTTGTTTCTTCTATAATCGATGTATACCATATCTATGACGAACGAGCTTTCCTATGCTCATTGCAACTAGGTTCCTCCACCATCGCACCCTCCACAGCATCAATCGATGCTGAATTAAGCCCTGGCATTTCGTCGAGCATTTATTAATGTCGCAATCTCCACTGTTCCAGTCATCGTGTCGTCCTTCGCTCTATCTTGATCATCATCATATATGAGGCAAGTTTCTAAACTTGCTACATGCTATTTTATGTATATCAATATTAATATAATTATTTATTGTATATGCATTTTATTATTTGGCAGGTATTATCGATATACGATATTAAAGCATTAATTCGTATTTTATAACAAGTTTATCTGATTGCATGCTAGTTTGTGATAATTTCAATATAATTCCAGTGTAATTCATGATCTTTTAATTATATGACGTGTTACAAGACCTGTTACTTGGATTATTACCAATGCTGGCTATACTGAATTGTTGTGACTTGTTATTTAGATAGACAAGACCTGTGCCGGATTGATCTTGTGTTGGCATTAGGTACTTATTATTAATACCTGATTTGAACACGAAACCCGAGGAAAAGGAGAAATATATTGTGCCGCGGACATGAACAGAATAATCATTGTTTATTGTGCCGCAGTCCCATGGGGGTATGAACGGGATATATTATGCCGTGGTCCCATGGGGATATGAACGGGATATATACTGTTGAGTTACGATGAGAATTATATTAATTGATTTCAAAGACTTGTATAATAAATAACCTAGAAGCACGGACTTTAGGATACACATGACACATTTATAGCCACTGTTTTATACCTGCGATTATGATTTATACTCTTATCATCTTTATAACATCCTGTTCTGATTATACTATTATTATTGATATTTATGACGCACTGATATCTGGGTTTTGCATGGCCCAGCTACTTGACTTAGCACGTGAGTATTCGACAAGATCGCCAATCAGTGAGGATCACCTCATTGATATAGCTCTTATGCCGGTTAGTTTTACTTGGATCTTTATTGCTTCCGTTATCTTTTCCAGTTATTGTTTTTGTGGCTATTGGACATGTGATAGATAAATTTAGTGGTTTATTGTTCTTGATTACTGATGGACAGCCTTAATGTGATTATGGAAGGATATTTTCTTACCATAGATAGCATGGCTGGCTTTGTTACGTCCCGAAATTTTGGTATTTTGGGAAGCGGGGTATGAAGCTCTATCATAATGTGAGATGAAAATAATTATCAACTTACATGCAATCCTTTCCGGCATCAAGTTGCTTATCCTTAAGCCATTAAATGAGCACGACATGTTCACCTAATTGCTTAAGCCTAAACTTTCATTCCTATGAACATAAATTCATTTTGGAAATAAATATTACTATAATAATATAATTTTGAAAAACGTTTCTCAAAACACCCGTCGAGAGGATTTTTACGTTTTCATGGGAATGAACAGTAAACTTATTCTCATTAACATGAGAATGTCCGATTCTATGTAGACATCCATTGCCCTCCTAAATGTATTTAAGCAGCCTAAGATTTTAGGTTTATTATTCTTGTTAGACGACAAGAAATATCATTATATCAAAACTTACTAAATGACAGATCGAAGACAACAATGCCATCAGGTCAAAGGGATTATGTAATTATTTAAATTCTCTATCTCATAGGTGACATATTCTAGATAATTCAAACATGGTCTTGTACTATATGTATCACAATACGTACTCATGACACACACCTAGAGAATCTCCATTCTCGATGACTGAGACGCATCACCACATTTAATATGTCAGTGTCATGCATGATACCCTATTATAAAGCTAGCTATCTCATACTAGTTATATGCTAAGTATTTATTTAAGAAATCACTAGATAGACCATGTCTCCATGCAAGTGACACATCACAGTGCATGATTTAACAATATAATTTCTAGAGATATTATAACAATTATAAATACATATGACTCAATTAACCAATTATTATTAGTGCAACTATAAAATCATATTTATATTTAATAAATATTACAAGAATTGTATTAAATGTGTAAGGGCATGTACAACTACTTTAGCAATTATGTTTTATTTTATTGTTTCCGTGAAAATTTTATTTCTAAACATTTTTTGGTAAAAAACATTAATTATGACAAAAGGATGATACAAGTATGATTGTATTTTATGACAATGTTGTTGAGATGGAACTGACATGGAAGTGGTAAATTGTTGGTTTTGAAAAATAACTGTGATTTCATGCTAATTGGTAAAAAATGAGAGGGCTTTTGTAATTTTATCAAAAGGGAATAGGCCTCCTAATCATAAGTGATTGCTAATGGAGTTTATCCTATTTAAAAAAATTTTAGGCTTAATTTCACTAAACCGTTCTTTAGTTTCGCTAAATCTCAGAATACTCCTCTATATTTTAAAATAGGCAAAAAACCATCCTATTTAACGGTACTGCAGTAATTTCGTTAAAAAATCCTCCAAAAGCCCTTCTTCTCTCTTTTTCCTCTTCTTTTTTTACAAAAAAATCATTCTCTCTCTAATCTGACCTAACTTATCTGAATTTTTGAAGGTGAAGATGGTGGTAATTGGGATGATGAAAAAGATGGTGATGATGATTAATGGTGGGGATTTAGAGAAAGAAAATGGCGGCGGCGACGGTGGGGATTTAGAGGAGAAAGATGATGGTGGTAGTGGATTTGGTATTTGGAAGAGGAAAATGATGTGGTGGTGGCATTTGGAAGAAGAAGATGGTGGTGATAGGGATTTGGAGGAAGAAGGAGTTGGAGGGATTTGAAAGAAGGTGATGGTGGTGGTGGTTTGAAGAAAGATGATGAAAATGGGATTTGGAGGTGGATGAAGGCGGTGGTAACGGTGGTGGTTGGGATTTGGAGGAAGAAGGTGGTGATAATGGTGGTTTGAAGGAGGAGGAAGAAGATGGGATTTAGAGGAGGAAGAAGGTGACGGTGGTGGTGGTTTGAAGGAGGAGGAGAGGAGGAAGAAGGTAGTGGTGGTGGTGGTTTGAAGGAGGAGGATGGGATTTGGAGGAGTAAGAAGGGGGTGAGGATTTGGAGGAAGTAAGTGGTGGTGGTGGGATTTGGAAGAGGATGATGGTGGTGATTTGAAAGAAAAAGAAGAAGAAGAAGATGATGATAATGGTGATAGGGATTAGAAGGAAAAAAGATGGTGGTTTAGGAGGATTTGAAAGAGGACGATGGTGGTGGTGGGGCGGTGATGAGGATTTGAAAGATGAAGAAGATGGTGGTGGTTTGAAGGAGGAGGAAGAAGAAGATGATGGTCGGGATAGTGACGGGGTTCGGCGGGGATGATGGCGGAGAGGCTGAGCCGGTGGTGGGGTTGCTGCCGTCCTGATGACGGCGAGCGGGCGTTTGGATGAAGTAGGAAGAAGAATTTTATATTTTTAAATATTAAATTAACATAGAAAGCGATAATATCATTTTTCTCTAGGCAAACTGTGGAACCATCAAATTGGATAGTTTCTTGCCTATTTTAAAGTACATGTGAGTATTCAGAGATTTAGCGAAAGTAAATGATGGTTTTGCAAAATTAAACCAAAATTTTAAAATTTTACATGTAAGCATTAGTTATCCCTATTCATTGCCGGAATACAGAGATCGAGACGTTGGGACGTCTGGCCTGAATTCTGAGGGCAGATGCTATTTGGACTTATCCATCCATCTCTCCGAAGATACCAAGTTGATTTATAGCACAATATATTGGAGGTTTGGATAGACGTGACCGTTGTAGCAGACTTTATCAGATCCCCCTCATTTTATGAGGAGTTTTTGATTGTGGGAACGCTCTTCCCTATAGGTGCAAGTCCCTGCAGTTAATTACGTTATCGCATTGCGATAACCACTTTTTCCTGCTCCGGCAGTTCACTTCGTGTCGTTTGTGTTTTTGTTTGTTTTAGTTGCCCGTGGATTGTATACGGAGACTAATTTATGTCGTCGCCCGTAGAGCGCGGATTAGTTTAAATCCGTATATTTGAGATTTGGGTTTAGGCAAAGAATTTTGCTTGATGGGGCCCACGTTGGTAGCTTGGTTTGCCAACGGGAATGAACTTACGATGCAGATCTCACATTTTTGAGGTCCATTGGTTCATGGGATATTTGGGCTTGATCTAAGGATCATTAGCTATATTTGAGACTAAAATCGACTTATGAACAGTGGGCATATGGACTCAACTGATAATTAGATCATATATGAATAGCCCATGGATAGTATATGGTAGTCATTATGGAGACAGTCCGCAGGGCAAAACATATTAGTTTAAGGACGCCGCGGTCCAACATTTCCTGTTTGGGACGCATGTTAGTTTAAGGACATTTTGGTCTAATGTTCTATGTTTGGGATGAAGATTAGTTTAAGGACATTTCGGTCCAATATTCCCATTTTGGGAATGAATGTTAGTTTAAGAACATTTCGGTCCAATGTCCATCTTGTGCACACATATATTTGTTACGTGGCGGAGTGAACGATGGTGACATGGAATGCGCCCAATTTTGGGTACAATCCAATTTGAGGTGTGCACGTCAATTTGGAAGTGCATCAATGTGGGATATATCATTCCCTATCTTAACGAAATTTTATATCAAGTTGGGACGAGAAAGGAGTTGTTGGTTGTCGAGACCCGCCACTTCTCTGAAGACGTTGAGGAATTACAACGACATATATCAGAGGTGTGGAAAGATGTATCCTTGAACCAAATCCCGTATTTGAGAGAAAAAATCATGGTAGATCATCTAAGAATCGTTAGTCATATTTGAGACTAAGATTACCTTAGGAGATATGGGATGAATATTATTTTGGATATCATCAATGAGAGATCATCAGTCATGTTTGATACTAAGATCAGTTTGGAAATCATGAGCATATGTGCTCGGTTGATTTGAAATCAAAGAGGCTTAACCTCAGAAAACTTAGCCAATTTAGGATGAGATTGGATTTCTATACTACCCAGCAGTGCTAAGCACTAAGATATACAGCGCTCACGTGTGTTTCACATGAGATGCTGGCATAGTGCTAAGCATTAATTTTTTTTGGCACTCATGTTCTTTTCACGCGAGGCGCTGTGTTTTTAGCCTTGGGCGCTCACGTGCTTTTCACGTGAGGCGCTAAGTTTTTAGCCTTGGGCACCCACGTGCTTTTCACGTGAGGCGCTGCAATAGTGCTAAGCACTGATTTTCTCTGGCGCTCACGTATGTTTCACGTGAGGCGCTATATTTTTGGAGATTTAATCTCCGATGATATTTTTAGAGAAATTAAATCTCTGTTAATGGTATTTTGACTATTAATGATCACCAAGATCATTATTTTGAGGATCTGAGATCATATTCTTTAAGAACTAAGTTCTTGATTTGAAGGAACTAAGTTCCTGGAGTATTATGAACTCCATATTTTCCATGTTCAAGTTTTCAGAGAGGTTAAACCTCTTTTAATGGTGTTTTGACCATTAAGGATCACCAAGATCACTATTTTGAAGATCTTAGATCGGGTTCTTTAAAGAACTAAGTTCTTGATTTGAAGAAATTAAGTTCCTGGAGTATTATGAACTCCATCTTCTTTCTTTTCAATTTTGTTCTTCCCTGAATCTTTGATTCTCAAGAACAAGATCTTTCCGATGAGAATTAAATTCTCAACTTGTGGGAGATTTGTCTTGCGGATCTCAGATCTATAAAAAGAACTAAGTTCTTTGTGAAGGGTTAAACCCTTAGATATGTTAGGTAAAGGAGATGTTTTGATCTCGATATTTTCTTTACCTAAGGTTTTGAAAATGGAGACGATCTTCTTTATTGAGAATTAAATTCTCTGTTGTTTTGTGGAACCTTTTGAGAGCCTTCTGTATTTTTACAGAAGCTTACGGGGGTCTCTCCTCCTTATTTGGAAAGAGAGATCATTGGTCGTTGGCACCCACCACCTCTCCGAAGACGTTGAGAGATTACAACGCCATTTATCGAAGGTGTGGAGAGATGTACCCTTTGAACCATGTCCCATTCATCAGGGGGAAGAACATGTTGGAGCTTAAACTTCTAACTGCTTGAAAAAGGTTTCTTTGTGTTCGTGCACGTGCGTCACACGTGTTGGTCGCAAGTGCGTTGCATGTGTTGGGCACACGTGCGTTGCACGTGGAGGACGCACGGTGTGGGCGCACGTGCATTGCACGTGGTGCGCACGTGACGGGCGCATGTGCGTTGCATGTGGACTAAGCTTCTTTGAGGATTGAAGCGGACGCACGTAGTTTGCACGTGGCGGGCGCACGTGCGCTTGCTCATATGCTCATTATGGGGGGGGGGGCAGCTAAGACCTTATCTTGGAGAGCTAAACTTCTATGGAGAATTAAGCTCCTTTGAGGATTGAATGGACGCACGTGGTGCGCTTGCGCATATGCGTATTATGGGGGGCAGCTAAGGCCCTAACTTGGAGAACTAAGCTCCTATGGAGAACTAAGCTCTTTTGAGGATTGAATCCTATTTTTTCTAGAGGTATTCCCTCTTATTTATAGGGGAGTGGTAGAGAAGGGATCCCTTTTTTCCCGATGTGGGACTAAAAATGTATCTTCCATGTGGTAGAGCATTACTTAGATATACGTGCATAACACATTTGCTCATAACTTTTGATTCCGGAAGAGTTATGAGGTCCGTAATACATCAAATCGAAGGATTTTTCGATACGCTTTCGATACCATCAGAATTTAGCTGATTCTCATTCGGGAGTTTGGCAAAATACAGCCCGGAAAAATACTGGTTTGCATTTTCTTAAACGTATTTCTGTCGTTTGATACCTTGGGCTCTTTTGCGCAGAAATTTTTGGCGGAAACAATCCCCCTTTAAATTATGATCATATATAACGTATAGAGGCCTTTGAATTGGAAATATAGTAATTCTCCTTAAATTGCAAGTATCATACTTACATTTATACCCTTATACTTCTTCATCTACCAATCGACAACCCTCTATTAGCGAGTGTCTACGTTGGGGTTAAAATTTACACCCTTTGCCCAAAATGAGAAAGTCAAGGTCAAAGTCAAAATCAACTGAGTCAAAGTGAGTCCAATCCCAACCTTTTCGGGTCCAAACCCAAGCCAATGGGCTCGAGTCCGAATCAGCCCAAGCCCAAGCAAAACCGGCCGGCCATTAAGGAAAAACAAGGAAAAGAAAAGAAAAATGTAATAAATAGGTTTTATATGTAAATAAATAAGAAAATGCAAGGAAAATGGACAAAAAACCAATTTTGCAAAGCAATGGGGCTTAAAGTGCAAAATGTGCAGACATGAGTGAAAGAAAGGCAAAAAACTAAATTCGTATAGTCCAGAGACTAAGATGTAAAATGTGGGTATTTAAACCCCACCTAATGAAGAAATGAACAGATTTTTCCTTTCCCATAATCTTTGCTAGGGTGTTGTGCATCCACCTTCATTTTGGAGATCTCTTTTCTTCCTCAAGAGAGATCCAAAAGAAAAGAGAGTTCCATTTGAATCTCTCTCATCTCTTGTATCTTTTCTCTATAAAAAGAACCCATTAGAATAGAAAAGAACCCATCTCCAGAAGGAAAGTTTCATCTTAAAGAAATAAAGATCCAAGATCAAAACATAACAAAAGGGCAAGCTTTCTCCACTAAACTTGAAGAAGAGAGAAGAAAAACTCTCATGGGTTTTCATCCCAAGTAAACATATTCGAACAAAGAATCCGATGAAAGTCATTAACTTTCATCACCGCATGCTCGTGGAAACCCTTGCAGGGGGGAGTTCCCGTCCTCGGAAATACCCGTAAAGGTGATTTTCGGCCTCGAAAATCCCCGCAAGGAGATTTTCCTCTACAAACAGGATACCAGCTCGGATATCCCAAGAGGTTACCTGCTCGCAGATATCTCAAGGGATACCCGTTCACGGATATCTCCAAGCGATACCCGCAACGTATCTCAAGGGATACCCGCAGTGGATATCTATCTTTGGAATAACTGCTTGCAGAATGCCACAAACCCCGCGAGGGTGCTGAGCCTATTGACCGGTAAGCGGGACCCCTATGTGATGGCTCCCGATATGTTCAAGAAGGCCTAAAATTGTTTTCAAACACAACACACATATCACAGAATGAGTTCACAAAATGAATATGACCCGTTAATCGGATATTCCCTCGCTTTGATTAACGGTGGCTTTGTCTGCGGCCGCCGGAGATTAGAATCCCTAAGATCAATAAACCGCTTTGTCTACCCTAGACGGGAGGAATCTGTACATGCCTGAAGCATGTGCGCACCCATCTCCATGGGGTGACGAAAAACACTATACAGTCCATCTACGAGATTTTGTTTTGATGTGCCAGCCATAATGCCTGGTCATGATAGAGCAGAAAATAGAATTGTGGCTCCCACCAAACTGCCCAAGAGCTGTCCGAAAAGTTCTATCTCTTTCTTTCTCCTTCCCAAGCGTGTAACATCAGTATAATGAATAATTTCTCAAATGTTAGAGTCTCTAGGCTAGTTAATTATAATGACTTGAACCATATATGATGGCAACTTTATTATTGGACTACCAAGCATTAAGGGTCTGTTTGGGAAGTGTCGTTCACTCGGGTTTATAGTTAAGGAGTTTGCAGGTCAGATGTGGTAGCATGGGAGTTTGTGCGATCAGGATCCCCGGCTCTAGTTTTTCTACGCCATGAGCCATTGGATTTTTCTCCTTTATTAGCAAGCATGGCCTTGTTTACCGCCGAAAACGGAGACGAACCGGGATGGATCGTCTTACCTGAATTTAGGGGTAGATGCTATTTGGATTTATCCGCCCACCTCTCCGAAGATACCAAGTTGATTTATGGCCCCGTATATCAGAGGTTTGGACATACGCGACCGTTGTAGCAGATTTTATCAGATTCCCCTCATTTTATGAGGGGTTTTGATTGTAGAGACGCTCTTCCCTGTAGGCGCAAGCCCCTGCAGTTAATTACGTTACCGCATTGCGATAACCAATTTCTCCTGCTCCGGAAGTTCACTTCGTGTCGTGTGTGTTTTTGTTTGTTTTGTTTGCCCGTGGATTGTATACGGAGACTAGTTTGTGTCGTCGCCCGTAGGACGCGGATTAGTCCAAATCCGTATATTTTAGATTTGGGCTTTGGTCAAGGATTTGCTTGACGGAGTTTTGAACTTAGGTTGTATATTTTTTTGGTTCAAAAATATTTTGTTTTATTTAAGGACCGTTAATCTAATTTGAGATTAAGGTTAACTTAAATATATAAGTGAGTATTTGGGCTCAGTTTGTTTTGCTAAGGATACGTTAGTCTTATTTGAGACTAAGATCAACTTAACAATATTTTTAGGATCATTTTTACTTAAGATCTAGCAAAAGAGTATTTGGGCTCAGCTGCGAGAAAATCTCAGAGACAGCCAATTTGGGCTAAATCTACTTAGCCTTTTGTTTTATTCAAAAGTGCTAAGCACTTATTTAGGCTTTGTTTGCTCAGCTCTTTTTTTCATATAAAAGTGCTAAGCACTTATTTAAGATCCGACGCTCACATGTATGTTATGTGAAGCATTCAGTCATGGGCGCTGCCCAATAAATGTTGAGCACTTTTTGTCATTTTGACTAAATATGAAGTGCTAAGCACTTTTTATGGCGTCTACATGAAGTGCACGTGCGGCGCTGGGCGCGGCACAATCAGTGCTAAGCACTCATCCGTTTTGGCTGCATATGAAGTGCTAAGCACTTTTATTCACCGCCCACGTGTGTTTCACGTGAGGCGCTGGCCTTCTGTTTTGGACGCTCGCGTGTTTTTCATATGAGGCGCTAGGCGCTGTTAAAAGGGGGCGCCCTACGTGAGGAGCATGTGAGGCGCTAGTCTTTTTTCCTTTTTCAGAGATTTAGTATTTGTTAATGGCATTTTGACCATTAACGATCACCAAGATCTTCTTTTTTTGAAGATCTAGAATCGGTTTTTCAAGAACTAAGTTCCTAGAGTATTATGAACTCCATATTTTCCATGTTCATGTTTTCAGAGAGGTTAAACCCTTTTAATGGTGTTTTGACCATTAAAGATCACCAAGATCACTATTTTGAGTATCTTGGATCGGGTTCTTTAAGAAACTAAGTTCTTGATTTGGAGGAACTAAGTTTCTGGAGTATTATTTTCTCCACGTTCTTGTATCCATGTTCCCATCTGAATCTTTGATTCTCAAGAACAAGTTCTTCCCGATGAGAATTAAATTCTCAACTTGTGGGAGACATGTCTTGTGGATCTCAGATCTAGAGAAAGAACTAAGTTCTTTAAAAAGGGTTAAACCCTTAGATGTGATAGAGATGTTTTGATCTCTTTTTTTTACCTAGGGTTTTGAGAAGGAAGGTCTTACTCTTTGAGAATTGAATTCTCTGTTCTTTTTTAGAGCTCCCTGTATATTTTTTTTGAAACTTGAAGTCTCGGGTCCTTTATTAGTGAAAGCAAATTGTTAATTGGTTTTGAGAAAATCTCTCATCGAGAGATTCTAATTGATTTGGGGAATTTTACCCATCATTGGATTTTTGATCCAAGAACTTCTGTTTTTACCGAATATGATTTTTCCTTTTAACGAGACTGGGAAAATATTTTCCTTTATACAGAATTTATTCTGTAAAACGGTGATTTTTTTAATCACCATTGGATTTTTAATTTAAGGGTTCTCTGTTTTACAGAGAGCAATGTTTCTTATTTAGAAAGATTGAGAGAATATATTCCAAAATAGAATGTTATTCTATAATTGGATTTTTGATCCAACCGAGAGTATCTTTCTTATTTTAGAAAGATTTGGGAAATGTTTTCTCCCAACAGAATTTAATTCTGTATTTTGATGATTTATCATCTCCGTTGGTTTTTTGATCCAACGGCTCTGTTTAACAGGGAGTATTGTAGAATTTTAATTCTATCTGAGTGCCGGCGCTCATGTGTTATGCATGTGGACGCTACTTAAGAATTTAATTCTTATAATGGGTATTTATGTGTTTTGCACATTGGGGCCCGCGTGAGGAGCACGTGTGGCGCCGTCTAAGAGTTTAACTCTTATGTAATGAACTCTTCTGTGTTTTGCACATTGGCGCCCCCGTAAGGAGCACGTACGACGCCACAATAGGATTTAATCGTATAAGATTGGCTCTGGCACTGGTGCCCTCATGGAGAGCACGTGAGGCGTTGTCTCATTAAATTCAACAGAGCTTTGCTATTTTATTAGGTTAAATATATTGGTGAAACAAATCCCCCCCACCGTTGCTCTCACGTGGTTTACACGTGAGTGCAACGGTGTTATCTTTTCCACCTTTCGATCTTCTGGGAAGTTGAACCGTCCCTTCATGTCTTATAAATAGGACCTTTGGCCCTTGAGATGACTGTCGTTTTATCATCTTCCATCTTCTTCTTTGAGAATTTAATTCTCTTCTCAGAGCTCAGATATCTGCCCAAAGAAACTCTTAGAGTTTAAACTCTGTTTAAGAAAATTGGTAAGGATTATGACCATTTTTCTCTTAAAAGAAACTTTTTTTTGTCTTGGATTTTTAACCCATTACAAGAGCTTGACTCTTTTTCTTGAAATGATCTCTTAGAGATCTTAAAAACTTTATTTTAGGTAGACCGTTGGTCTCAGAGATCTTAGGGTTTTACTTTGTTAGTGACTTTGATTTCTGAGGGCTGTTTGGAATTTAATTCCATTTCCCGTGGGGATTTCTGGGATTTAATCCCATTAGAGGAATTTAATTCTGGGTTGTTCTACAGAGCTTAGCTCTGAGAAAATTTCTTTTTTCTTTTTAAGAAATTCTTTTGGGAATTTTATTCCCCTTCTCTTTCTTTCTAGGGTTCTTCTTGCAGATTTGAATCTGCTGTAGAACTCGTTTTTTGAGAGAGTTTAACTCCACGGTTCAATGAGATTTTTCATTAAATGAGAATCCTTTTGGATTCTTACAATGAGTGCCTTACTCATCATTGACGGGGGTGTTACCTTGATTTTGTGGGGCCCATTGTCCCTTTCTCTTTGAACTGCGGTGACTTTAACATATCAGAATGTAGTACAAATTTAGGTGTAATGAAAATGTTAAAGTCTTGAACATTGTGTCAATAATTAACCCCCCCTTTATTATTATTTATTTATTTTTACAGGGATTATGGCTTCCGATTCCTCCTTCCCCTACATTCGCTCGGAAAGTGCTTTCGTCGATGCGTCTACAGATCGGGAAGTCTTTGCACTCATTCGGGATTATGACCAAGAGCAAAAGTCTCTTCATCTGTATAGGTCGTGGTATACTCACATTATCCGGGGTCGGCGGAGTTTTACTTGCGCAGCGCCGTCAGAACCGATCCCGTCAATCCATTATGCTGACCCTCCGCAGGTTACTTACGCAGTAGAAGAGATCAACTAGACCTCGGAAGGTCATCTCCAGCCCTCTATGGCATCGATACCATTGCAGCCACCGATGGCCTTAGACATTCTAGGGTAGGGCGTTGCATATGCTAAGGAGAATCGCGTCTTTGGGGGCAGGTTTACATGATAGGAATGACTCCCCGTCATGCGGTTGGCTATCTGTAGTGGGACCGATACATTCTGTCGGCCAAGAAGTCACTGCTACTGAAGACCGGGCTATATCCCGCGATCTATGCGTCCCTCTTTCACTACCACACTCCCCATGTGTGGTGGGTCAAATCTTTTCTGGAGCAATGAAATATCCCGACCCATACATTTCTCTTATCGGATTGGGAGGTTTCAATTTTATTGGAGGAATTCGCGGAGATATCTGGATTACCCGTCAGAGGGGAACATTATAAGGAGATACTTTTCCCTGACGAGTACATCTTTGTTACTGAATCAGTGGTAATGGGTCTTACCCTAGAGAATTCCGTTCAACACAAGTTTCCAAGCTTGATCAAGGTGTTGAACATATACGAGAGCTTATTCTTAGGGTCTGGTGGGCACGGAGTTAGCTTTACTGATTTCATTGCCCGCTTCTTTCATCTGGAGGCTTTGTCGAAGAAAGCTGCAAAGTTCGCTAAGTTTGATGATCCGTTCGGATTTGGCTTGGACAAATTACCGACCACGAAAGCATATTTAAAGCGGTTTTTTATTCTGGATACCCCGGTCGTTTCTTTCGCAGAGGTCGCTGCTCCGGAAATTGATGAGGAGACATTCTTCCTGGGGTTCATCGACTTGTGGCTAAGCTGGTTTGCACTTCTGATGCATCCTCGTTATATGAGACCGTCTATCTTTTATCCGGCTCATCATATTATGGTGGGGAAACGCCTGGCCGTTGGGGTTGCAGGTCTGGCTCACTTATATTACGGCCTGAGTCTAGCGGCCGACATTACTCAGCCGGGTCTGAAGCCCGTTAATCTCCCATTATATTACTTCACCTCATGGATCGAGTGTACGTGCTGGGTGCTTTTGGTGTGCATAAACGACCCGAATTTTATGACGGATATAATTTTCCTCGGGTCATGCACTTGGTCGATGCTTCTTCTCCCGACCCAATACAATGGCAGGCTCGGCGATTGCTTCTTCTCCCACGCATGGTTGAGGACAGCATGACCTTCGTCGACAAAGTCCTGACCATCGGCAAGGAATCTTCCAAAGCCATCCAGCCACTTCACGACGTTTTCAAGGACGGAGCTTCTGTATTGAGGGCCCAAGAGATTGTCCACTTGTATTCTATCAGGCCGGCTTCCTGGTATTCAGACAGAACGTCTTGGTTTTGTTCATGAGATATAACCCACACTGTTTCGCTCAGCAATCGGGTTACAACCAAGACGTTCCCCTCGAGACGTTCATCGTAGATCCTGTTTCTACTGAGGAAGGTGTTCGCAATGTGACGCATCATTTCATGGGTTTGAATACGGGGTCTCATTTTCACATCAGTGAGCCGAGTCACATTCCAAGGGCCTCGAACGCTTACGTTGCTTGGTACCAACATGCAACGGGCGCTGTCATCAAGGAAGAGAGGCGGCTGCTGCTTGAGCACAAGGATGATGTCCCAGCCAGTAATCCAGTGGTCCCGCTGAAGGGATGGGCTGTTGTGCTTCCTTCTTTGAGGGGGATCAGCGCAGTTGTGGTTCCGTGAGCTTTTTCAGATAAGCCTCGGCCGAAGGTAAATGCTCCTGTGGCTGTGGTGGCTGCTGCGTCCCCCGAGTCGGGTATTAGCTCGGAGATCGGAACCCGCCGTCCAAAGAAGCCCGTTAAGCAGAAGCTGTTGTTGTCAGGGGTTGGTGCCAGTTCGCAGTAAAAGAAGAAATCTTTGTTCTCAGCTGATGTTGTATTCGACCAAGAGCCTCATGTTCCGTATAGCGAAGGCTTGTCTGAGTATGGAACCAACGATTGTCTATTCTAAACTCCTGTTGCCACTACCGACTTTCAAGCTGCTATTAAAGCTTCTGAAAGATTGGCCCGTGAGCAAGCGGCGTTAGCTTCTCTTGCGGCGTCCAGTATATTTCGTTTATACTCTCCTGTATTTATTCCTTTTTATGAATTTATTACGCTTTACTAACGCCCTTCTCTTAACAGGAATCTCCACTGAAGAGGCCCTCTTGGCATCCCTCAAAACGTTTGAGGAGGAGGAGAGGCTTCGTGCTTCCATGGGTCTTGGTATGATTTGTTTCACGACGCCTTTACATATTTAGTTTATTTTATTCAAAACTTGACTCCCTTCCTTTTCCTGTTACGGGAACCAACTGTAGCCCATGTTGTTCCGAGTACAATGCCAATCTCGGGTGGTGGTGTGGAAGAGTCATTAGGGCCACCGGTTATGGCTGAGGTCCTCCCTAGGCCGCCACGGGAGGCGTCGCTGAAGCAGCCGATGATGGATGTTATAGTATGTTCCGAGGCCGAGCCTGATCTGGATGACACCGCTCCTCTGTCGGAGGTCCTGAGGAGATCCGTCCGTACAGCAAAGGCTGAGAGGAAGCGCAAAAAACATGCTGCAAGGGAGCGTCAGGGAGCGTCAGGCTAATCTGGCCGCAGACGTGGGCTCGAGCGATGCTCGACCTTCTGATGTTTGCATGGAGGACGCTCTTTCTACCCTATCCACCGCTCATAGACAGGTTGCGCATGCATCTCGCGAAGAGGCTGAGTGGTTGCTTTAAGGTAAAACAATGCACAATCCCTGATAGAAGTTTTTTTTGAATTATAACACTTTTTTTTAACTGGGCTGAGTTCAGGCGGTGACGCGGCGGGCGAAGCGCTAGCGCTCGAAGTGCCTGTAGTTTCAGGCCTCCCTTTCGAATCTGGGACTGTTCCGATTGCTGCTTCCTCCCCTAGTGGATCCACGATATCGGTGGGTGACGCGAGCATTACGATGGCCCTTATTGGTTCACGGGACGAAGGTGTGGATGCCGAATCCACTTTCCCGGTGATTATGGAAACTGAGGAAGCCGTTGGGGCTGGTGATGCTCCATACCATGTTATGATTTTCGCCCCATTAGGTATACCTCGAGCCATTACTTTTGGTTTCTCAATCCCATTAAACATTTTTGCTGATATTTCCTTTATTCTGAATATAGGTGTGGTAGATCCCGACGCTGTGCTGATTGAAGGATCACTGTCAGCCATGGCCACGATTGTCACTGCTCCACCCTTCTCTTCTGTGTCCCCCCGAGTTCCCTCAGGTTTAATGACGGAAGTTAGGGATCCCTCACTTCTTGTTTCAGTGTAGATACTATTTTCTTGTATTAACCATATATTGTTGCAATCCTGCAGGAGTGCTTTTTGACCGCTTACACCAGATGTTAAGCCTACACTTCGCCTTCCAATCTGAATTCGTTCCCCCTTCAGGCGTTGGTTAGTATATTCTTCACCTTTTATTTCAGCTTTCCACGAGTAAACTTTCTATTGCTAAGCTTTCCTCATATTGACCACAGTATCACAGCTCGAGGGAGAGAGCGAAGGAATAACCGAGCCTCCTGTGCTCCCTGCCTTGCCACTTTTGACCACTGGTATAGTAGATCTCGTTCATAAGCATTCTTCTTTATTTTTCAGGTTGAAATCTGATCCTTTTTTGAGCGTGATTTATTCTGCAGCAGCTACATCGGTTTTGGCTCCCTTTGAGTCTCACATTTCCATGCCGGCAGGGTCCTTTGCTAAGTGTCAATCTTCTAGGGGTGCGGCGAATAGCAGGTGAATGCCGAGTGAATTCATCGAAGATCTTAACGTTGATGCTCTTACTTCTGCCGCTGATTTTGCTGACGAGGTAAACCCGATGCTGGCGAATTTCCACAATGAAGATTTCGTCGGCCTTTGGATTGATTATCGTAAGCGGATCGAGGCTTGCCTGCATGAGATCGAAATCAAGTGTCTCACTCCTGAAGCATTAATCTCGAAGGTTCAACTGATCACGTGGATTGAGCAATGTGTCGATTCTATTCAATACTTTGAGCAAAGGTTGGCCTTGAAGCGAAAGGAGCATGAGACAGCTTCTGATGAATCCAGCCGATTGCGAGCCCAGGTCGAGACGAATGCCGCGCAGCTATAAGTTATTTTCGAAAACCTCCAACAATGCATTTCTAATGGACTGGCACTGAGGCAGAACCTCGACTTTACGGAGCGGGGCATGCGAGATTGCGATGTTGCAAAGCAGGAAATCACTGAGAAGTTTTCATCATGTTTGCAACAATGGGCTCAAGTCGAAGCGAGGCTAGCTGCAGTAGTGGCACGCGAAGAGGAGCTGCGGGAAGAAAGTGAGCGGGTTGCAAATCTATTGAAAGCCCCGCTTTCTTAACAGTTAAAATTGTATTTCCCACTTTTCTTTACATAAATATAAACCATTTGATTTATGAATAAAGAATTCACACATTTTTTTTGCATGGGCTCCCTTGTGTCCGATGTTCTTAATTTAGCTTTCATTAGTTTATTTACTCATTTCGGAGTCTCTATTTTATTTACTCGTTTTGGAGTCTGTAGTTTATTCACTCGTTTCGGAGTTTGTAGTTTATTTACTCATTTCGGAGTCTCTAGTTTATTTACTCGTTTTGGAGTCTGTAGTTTATTCACTCGTTTCGGAGTTTGTAGTTTATTCACTTGTTTCGGAGTTTCTAGTTTGTATACTCATTTCGGAATTTGTAGTTTATTCACTCGTTTCGGAGTTTCTGGTTTATGTACTCGTTTCAGAGTTTCTTTAGTTTACCTCCCTTGGGTTTATAGGCAAACTTGTCCTAATGTTATATGCAAATAACCTCCATTCTTTACGACAGAGGTCCGTTAGGTTTATGGTACTAGGGTTTTAGTCCGTGGTACTGTCGCGTTGGCTGATGTCTTTCTCGATATGCGGTCTTTAAGCCGTTGTTTGAGTAGCCCCACGACTGTCGTGTCTTTGATCCCTTCGGGGGCTGGACAAGACGTGTAATACCCAGTTCCACTATAAATATTTTACGTATTTTAAATAAATGCTTTCCCCAAAATTTTTCTATTGAAATTTTTACAATTAATATTTCCTATATTTTCTAAATATAATTTCTATATTTTCCCTAATCTAAACATCAAAACCCTAACCCCTTTTTATTTTTTCCTAATCTAACCCAAACCCTAAACTACCCCAGCCCGGCCCATGAACCCATACCCTACCCGACCTAACAAACCCACACCCTACCCGATCCGACCCGACCCGAACTCCCCCAACTCCCTCTTTCTTCTTCTCCTCTTCTTTTCTTTTCCCGTTCTTCTCCCCGTCCCTTCCTTCCTTGCGCTGCGCCTGCGACGACCGCGCCCACCATGCCAACAACCGCTCGGAGATACCCTCCCCTAAATCCTCCCCTGCTCCTCCTTCCGACTTTGTCCCCGTCCCCATGTTTTCCCCTCTATGTCTTCCCCCTCCCCCGTGCTTCCCTAAGATCCCCACAACCGCCCCGCGATCCCTCACCTACCTTGCCTTCCTCTCTTCTCGCAACCGACCCTCTTCTCCTCCTTCCCTCTTCTCTTCTTCTCCCTTCTTTCCTCCCGGAGTTTTCGCCCTCGTCGTTCACCTCCCTGGGCCAACCACCACAGACCTCGCCACTCCTCCGACGAGCTCACATCCTTAGGCCGACACCTCCTCCCTCAACCTAGCATCCGAGCTCCCCATCCCTCGCCGTCACCAACCCAGAGCGCCATCGTCGGCTCACCCCAGCGCCTCCCGAGCACCACGCCAACACCACCAGCTTCGCACCTCCTCCACAACCCGGCCCTAAGCTCCTCTCAACCGCCGACGAGCTCACCCCCTGCACACTCCTTCCCGATAGCAGCACCTCCTCCTCGTCTTCTCCGCCGACGTCGACGAAGCTCCATTAGCTGAGCTTCCCTCCTTCACTGCGACGCAGTCGACACCTCCACGCTATCACCTCCTCACTGCTGTCATTGCTGCCCATGCCAAGTTGTCATAGACCACACCCTCGCACTGTGCCTCCTTGCCGCTGCTACCCTGTCTCAGTCGCGCCAGCTCCATGTCACTACATACCCAGACGTGTCGCGGCCCATGCTACTCCTGCCCCTATCCAGTGCACGCACCGTGCCCACTCCTATACCAGCGTCGCGTCCCGTGCCGTGCCACACCTACACCATGCACCGAGTCAAGACCGTGCCTAGTACCGTGTCACGCTCGCGTCATCACCATCCCCACTACCGTATCACGCCTGCGTCGCCACCGTGTCCAGTACCGGGTCACCGCGCATCGCGCCCACGTCACACACGTGTCCAGCATCGCATCGTCTCGGGTGTCTAGATGGATCTCGCACATGGTGTCGTTTCTATATCAAGCGCCCGAAGGCAAGTGAAATCTCTCACTTATTTATCGTGCTATTTTTAAACGTGAGCAGAAGCAATTTTATAATAACTATATATATATAATAAATTTAGATCGTAATTACCTTTGAAATTGCATAGCGAACCATTGTGCCATTTTATTGATTAGAGCTTGATTAGGACTTATTACTGTGTCAGTATTACACAGATACTATATGGATAATATTTAAATTCAATTGGTTAAAGAAAACTAGTGTTTCGATCGTTTACCGGATGCTACCCTAAGTGTTTGATATGAATTATAAACGATAACTAAATCAAATATGGCGGAAATTATGATATTTAGACCCTGATATTATTAACCAACCCTATGTAGAAATTTGGTGGCAAATCGATATCGTTTTCACACATAAAGTGATGCCCTAGCGTCTATACTCGCGTTTTACCGAACACTTGACATCGTTAAATTCATAATTAATTCCAGAAAAATCCATTCATAGCATGCATGGGTTCGTTGCTAAGGGTACTGCATAATCTTTAACAAGACGTTTATGTTTACTGTTAGATATATTCTCTGAACATCGAAAACAAAGAACTTACCTGACTTTGGACTGCAGTCCAGAGCAGGAACTTACCCATTGACATGCATTTATACACCTGAAATCTTAATGTTTAATTGTGATAGTGTGAGGAGACAATTTCCTATGTGTATAGAATTGTTTTATCTTTCCATTGGCACCAATTTCACTAAATTCCAGTATCTTTTGGTATTTAAATCATATTTTAAATGGATGACATGTACGACATATTTCTGTCATTTCAGCTTGCACCCTTCATCAGTAATCTGATCATAACTCCTAACACAAGATGACTACCGTTGATCCGTCTCCTGCTCTGTAAATTTAACTCATAGTCCTACAATTAGTTGAACAGTAGCATTGCCTAATTATGCTCCCAACAGAGAGTAAAAAGTGTTATGAAATGGACTTCCAGTTCTGAAACTGGATTTCCAGCAGTGAACACTTAAAATGAAATGACCATAACTCACAAACCTGAAACCTGATTGACTCGAAACTAGTTTTTTTGTAGAGATAATTTAATACACTGTTTAAGCTTTTTATATTGTTTTTCCAAATTATGCACGTGTGATTTTATGTGATTTTTCTAATCCAACCGACACCGGTTGCTCACATGTATTCAGTAGTGCATTTACTGTATCCCCATCATGTTGCATGACTGTTAAACCCTTGTAATTAGTGTTCATTTATATTGATATACTAGTGACCGTGTTAAATTACCAAGTGCTAAATGTTTGTGATTGGATTGTGGCAAGTACATTAGTGTAAAAGAGTGATTGAATAGTGAAAGTGACACGTACTTGTACACAATCAGTGGAACCAGTTAGTTATTGCATTTTCGATACCTATGTGACATATATAAGTGTAACTATAACTGGTATGGGAAGGATATGAAAGCACTTATATTAGTGACATGGGTAAGACATCGAGCACTGTCCATTTATCTTGGATACCAGTCGAGACATGCTTGATGGAGACCCTGTCTCCAGTTCTCGCGTAGACTTGTCATGGGGCGACTAATATTTAGATTCATGGTCGGTGTTTGATGTAGACCACGGGGTGTGGGGTGATTTGAGTGTGAGTTCGATCAATGGAATCTCAGGAGTCCCACTGCCGGCTTATGTAGTGATTTCGGGAGTTGTACTGATAGAGTTTCTGATTCTTATTGATAGTGATTCGGGTCCGTGTTCCCTTGCCTATGGGGCTTACCCTTAGGTTGGGGATACTTCTGCGGTGGTTGACGCTCACACTTGGACTGACGATAAGTTTAGTGACTTGGACATTGAGACTTAGAGACTGATTGCTTTAGTGACATGAACATTGCATTGATTATGGATCTGATACACTTGCTTTATCGTTACATGTACCGGTTATTTCATACTTGTGTCATTGATTTATACTTACTGCTTTATGTTTATCATCGTTGCATATTATATATGTATATATTGCTATTGTGTCGCTCTGACGATCTGAGTATGCATGGTCAGAGTGAGAAGCGGACTTAGCTCGGATTAGGTCTTACCTCGAGGATACCGCGGACATCTGGATTAGCGACGTCAGCACTATCCTTTTCTTTGACTCTATCTGGTTTGTCTTACATCTATTTTGATAGAATTAGTGACTGCATTTCTCATTCCTTGTGCTATGATTACCGATTACCACGTAATGCTAGAAACCGAAGTGTGACTACGATAAGATATTTCCTTGACCGTAGGAGCATGGATGGCCTTGTCACCCCTCGTATTCCATATTTTGGAAAGCGGGGCATGCCAAGATGTCTTCAAGTAATCTTCTTAGGTCATATTACTGTCGGAAGAGCAAACGTTAGGAATTTGCCATGACGCTTTTTACTTAAGGTTAGGCTCAATTTGGGGCCCCGACGAGTCATAACCACTCCGCTCTGATGTGGGATGATCTCCGATAGTCCTTTAGGATTTATATGAGTTGTCTTAAAGACCCATAGCTGGGAATATGCCGTTGCTTCATTTTTTTTATTTTGACGATGTTGCGCCGATTCTTTGCTGAAGTAGGGTAGACATCTGTAAGACTTGTATGCTGTATGTACTGCAATTGAAGTCCGGAGCTAGGAATATGCCATTGCTCCATTTTCATTTGATAGCCACATTCGCATTCTGCTGAAATGAGGGAACGTCGGGATGGTCTCTGTTGGGTTCGAAAATTGCATCCCGGTTGACCAAGTCAAAGTCAAGGCCCAAGCCAAGTAAGCCCAAGCCCAGATCAAGTGGGCCCATGCCCAAGTCGAGTCCGAACATGAAGCGGCCGGCCCCCCTCCATGACAAAATAAAAATCATGTAATAAATAATTTTGATGTAATTTTTTATGCATGAATGTACGAAAATGGGCATAAAGCCAAATTTCTGTAAAGCCCATGGCTTATATGCAAAAGAAATGAGCACATGAAATATGGGATGGGAAAATGCCATTTTGTAAAGCCCAAGGGGATATGTGTAATTTTGTAAGCCTATATAAGGCAACATGATGATGAATAAAAAAAAATTTCATTCTCTAAAATTTCTAGGGTTTTTGTGCCTCCTTCTCCTTCCTCAAGGTTCTAAACCTTCTTCCCCTTTTCAATTAAATCAAGAGTTTACTCTTCTTTTTCCAAAACTAAATAGTTTTTCACCACAAAACCCACAAGGGGGAGCTCAGATCTTCCATTAGATCTCAAAAAGGAGAGATTTTTAAATCTCACCCCCTCTTGTTTTCCAAGATCCGGCCGACAGAAGAGGAGGAAGGAGACCCATCTCCAAAAATCCCATTTTGAGGAAGATCCACGGCTCAAGGGAGATGCCTCTTTCATCAGCTCTAAAAATATCTTAGGAGTTCAAATCCATAAGTCAAATCGGGAGCACAGCTCCCAGTGTAGGGACCAAGTCCCTTTCTTGCTGACGCCCAGGCGCCAAGCGCCCGCGTGCCAAGCACGTGGGGCGCTGGCGCCCAGCACCCGTGTGCCAAGCACGTGGGGAGCCAGCGCCCAGCGCCCGCATGACATGCATGTGGGGCGCTGGCGCCCATGTGACATGCACGTGGGGCGCTGGCGCCCAACGCCCGCATGCCATGCACGTGGGGTGCGGGGGCCCGCATGCCAAGCACGTGGGGCGCTGGCGCCCAGCCCCCGCGTGCTAAGCACGTAGGGCGCCTGTGGTCCAAGCACGTGGGGCGCTAGTGCCCAGCGCCTAGCGTCCAGCACGCTAGCGCCCACGTGCCAAGCACGTGAGGTGCTAGCGCCCAGCGCCTGCGTGCCACGCACGTGAGGCGCTGGCCCCCATGCGTCCTTTGAACGCTTTTCCCCTTCTTATATATATGTATATATGTATATAGACACACACACACACTCCACGACACTGTCCCTGTTAGAAATTTTTTTTAACGGGA
This sequence comes from Agapanthus africanus, assembly GCA_030015575.1. NCBI lineage: Eukaryota > Viridiplantae > Streptophyta > Magnoliopsida > Asparagales > Amaryllidaceae > Agapanthus > Agapanthus africanus. The sequence continues at coordinate 637,051,916 of CM057343.1, forward strand.
CGCTGTCCCGCATCCCGCAAGGGGGCTGCTATCCCCCATGACCCCCAGCCTGCTATTCGGATAGCGGGACCCCCGTAAAAACTCTACGGGGCCCCGATATGTCCAAAACCCCTTCAAAACACAACACTGCACATTGAGTTCGCATGACCTGTTTGACCCGTCAATCGGAGGTTCTCTCGCTCCAAAGGCGAGGGGTAATTAACGGCAGCTTAGTCTGTGGTTGCCGGAGATTCGGATCCCCACAATCAATAAACCCCAGCCTACCTTAGGCATGGGGAATCTATAATGCGCCTGACAAGCGTGCGCGTATTCTCATCTCAATGGGGTGACAAAAAACACCTTACAGTCTCTAGGTTGTATATATGCCGTCGAGACTTAGAGTTAGGATTTTGCCGTTACTCCATTTTTGGTTTCAACCTTTGGGTCTTTTTTTGACGTTGCGTCTGTACTCTGCTGGAATGAGAAGGAATGTAGAGATAGTCTCTGAGTTGTATATGAACCGTCAAGACTTGGATCTAGGATTTTGCCATGGCTCCATTTTTGTTTCGACCCTTGGGTCTTTTGTTGACGTTGCGTCTGCATCCTGCCGGAATGAGAAGGAACGTCGAGATAGCCTCTGAGTTGTATATGAAACGTCAACACTTAGAGCTAGGATTTTTCCATGGCTCCATTTTTGTTTCGACCTTTGGATTTTTTGTTGACGTTGCGTCTGCATCCTGCTGGAATGAGAAGGAATGTCGAGATAGTCTCTGAGTTGTATATGAACCGTCAAGACTTGGAGCTAAGATTTTTCCTTGGCTCCATTTTGTTTCGACCCGTAGGTCTTTTGTTGCCGTTGTGTCTGCATCCTGCTGAAATGAGAAGGAACGCCGAGTTAGAGCTAGGATTTTGCCATGGCTCCATTTTTTTCGATCCTTGGGTCTTTTGTTGACATTGCGTCTGCATCCTGCTGGAATGAGAAGGAACGTTGAGATAGTCTCTGAGTTGTATATGAACCGTCAAGACTTGGAGCTAGGATTTTTCCATGGCTCCATTTTTGTTTCGACCCTTGGGTCTTTTGTTGACGTTGCGTCTGCATCCTGCTAAAATGAAAAGGAACGCCGAGTTGGAGCTAGGATTTTGCCATGGCTCTATTTTTTTTGACCCTTGGGTTTTTTGTTGACATTGCGTCTGCATCCTGCCGGAATGTGAAGGAACGTCGAGATAGTCTCTAAGTTGTATATGAACCGTCAAGACTTGGAGCTAGAATTTCGCCATTGCTCCATTTTTGTTTCGACCCTTGGGTCTTTTGTTGGCGTTGCATCTGCATCCTGCTGAAATGAGAAGGAACACCGAGTTGGAGCTAGGATTTTGTCATGGCTCCATTTTTTTTGACCCTTGGGTCTTTTGTTGATGTTGCGTTTGCATCCTGCTAGAATGAGAAGGAACGCCGAGTTGGAGCTAGGATTTTGCCATTACTCCGTTTTGATTTGGCTTTTTGGAGCTTTGTTGGCGTCACGTCTGCATCCTGTTGAAATGAGAAGAACGTCAAGCTAATCTCTACGCTGTAGATATTGCCGTCAAGATCTGGCTCTCCCTCTGATGGAGCCTGGTAGGAAAGTATGGTTCCCTTTCTTTCATTTGTGCCCATGGATTATATACAAGAGTCAATATGGATATACTTGCAGGGCAGAGGAAATTTTATTTTATTTTATTTTTTATTGCCGTGATGCTCTATCTTTTCAGCTTTTCATATCGCGAAAGTCATGATTGCCCAATCATTTCGGCTTTTTATCCGTGGTGCCAAATCATTTCGGCTATTTTTTAATTTTTACTCGCTGTTTTTTATTGCGAGTTGCCCAAACATTTCGGCTGTTTTTATATGCATATTTTTTTGCTACTCGCTGCTGTTTTTTATTACGGGTTTGGAATCTGATACCAACCTTGACATCAACATCGCTACGACTGGAATATTGCCTGGAGCGAATCATTATTTGCCGTGAAAGGACTTGGAGTTTGACACCTGTTTAGGCATCAACATCGCTATGACTGGAATATTGCTAGGAGTGACTCATCATTTGCCTTTGCTTATTTGAACAAAGGTGGCTTAGCAAACAGGGTTAGGATCCTATCGACTAAGGTTTTTTGACTTTATGAGCCGTAAGGGTTTCATAAAGGTATTTCTCCCTGCAAGTCGTGAGGACCTCGTAGGTGTACTTTCTCCTTAGGAATTGTAGGGATTCCTAAGTGTATTTTCTCTTGTAAGCCGTAAGGATCTTGGAAGAGTGTTTTCTCCTTATAAGTCGAGAGGACTTACAAGTGTCATTCAACATACGGGGACATTTCTTGTCGTTGGTGGAACTTGGTGGGGGAATGTTTATTCATGCTCGCGGATTGTATACAAGGATCAATATTGGACCATCTGTAGGGCAACTTGGGGGATGTGACGGCTTAAGAATAGGTACAGATCCCTGTAGCTTAAAGCTTTTGAATCTTATGAGCCGTGAGGGTCTCATAAGGAAAATTCTCCTTACGAGTCATGAGGATCTCGCAAGTGTAATTTTTCCTTAGGAATTATGAGGATTCCTATGTGTGCTGCTCCTTTGTGAGTCGTGAGGATCTCACGCAGGTATTTTATCCTCACAAGGTCGAGAGGACTTTGCGAGTGCACTTAAATTTTTTTATTTTACGAGTTTGTACCCTATTCGGGTTTTTACAAACTCGCCGGCAGTCCTGCTGTTTTTACTCATGGTGCCCTTTCGGGTTTTCATCCGTGCCCATTTTGTTTGTGGTCATACAGTCTTTTTTTTAATGGCGAAACTCTCGGAAGTAGCTTCTTCGCAGGTGACCCATCCATTTGCCGGTGGGATTTGAGAGTGGTTTCATTGCTGGAGTATCCATGTAGCCGGTAGGACTTGAGTTGCAACCCTTGCTGTAGAGACTTTGATTGCAATATAGATCTCAAGGGAGGATATCACCGTATTTAGGGCGATGCGCCATGTTTGAGATGACATACTAGTTTAGGGATGTTTCGGTCTATTATCGCCATGTTTGAGGTAAATTTCTAGTTTAAGGACATCTCGGTCCTTTATTAGTTTATGGACATCTCGGTCCGTTGCCGCCATGTTTGAGGCGAATTTCTAGTTTAAGAACATCTCGGTACTTTGTCGTCATGTTTGAGGCGAATAATTAGTTTAAAGACTTCTCGGTCCTATATCGCCACATTTGAGGCGGGGTTCTAGTTTAGAGACATCTCGGTCCTTTATCGCCATATTTGAGGCGAATTTCTAGTTTAAGGACATCTCGGTCCGTTGTCGCCATATTTGAGGCGAATCTCTAGTTTAAGGACATCTCGGTCCTATGTCGCCAAGTTTGAGGCTAATTTCTAGTTTAGGGACATTTCGGTCTGATGTCGCCATATTTGAGGCGAATTTCTAGTTTATGGACATTTCGGTCCGATGTCGTTAAGTTTGAGGCGAATTTCTAGTTTAGGGACATCTCGGTCCATTGTCGTCATGTTTGAGGCGACGGAGCTTCTTTGCATACTACTCTCAGAGTTCTGACTCAGGAGGATAGCGAGCGGACACGAGCGTCGTCATCTATCATAGACCTAAGTTGTGACTCGTCAAGCGTAGTATTTTTTGAGGAATCGGCCATTTATTGGCCGGAAGGGTCTTTCGCCATGCATATTCATGAGCAGGTAGGCTCCACCTTGGTAGACTTTGTATATGATGTACGGGCCTTCATAGTTCGACTCGAATTTCCCCCGTTTTGGACGATTAGAAATCACTGGTCTTTTGACGACTAGCACGAGTTCGCCTTAGCAGAATGTTCTCGGCCTGGTCTGTCTTTCATATGACCGTGTCATCCTTGCCTTATAAGCCTCCAGGTTTTGCTGTGCTATAAGGCGAGTTTCGTCGAGGGCATTGAGCTCTTCAAGCCGAAGATGAGCATTTTCTTCATCTGTCAGCTCGTTTCGAACCGCTACTCGTAGAGAGGGGAGTTCTATTTCCAGAGGAAGCACTGCTTCCGTGCCAAATACCAACATGTATGGTGTTGTATTCGTCGCTGTTTTGAACGTTGTTCGGTACACCCAGAGAGCTTCATGCAACCTTTCATGCCAGTCTCTCTTGTTTCTGGACACCGTTTTCTTTATAATCCTCATCAAAGTCTTGTTGAAAGTTTCAACTAGACCGTTGGCCCGAGAATTATAGACTAAAGAGTATCTCTAATCTATTTTATGCTGTTGTGTGAAGCGACTGATTTTATGGCTTCTATAAGCTGGCCCATTATCCGAGATAATTCGTCGCGGAGTGCCGAAAAGATAGATGACATGTGTCCTAAAGAAATGGAGGATATTCTCCATCTTCACCTCCTTTAGTGGTACTACTTCTGCCCACTTAGAAAAGTAGTCGGTCGTTGCCAGTATGAACCGATGTCCTTTGGACGATGCTGGTTCAATGGGGCCAATTATATCGGTTCCCCACATTTCGAACTGCCAGCTAGCTACTGTTGGGTGAAGCGGATTAGGATGTTAGTGGATGAAGTCCCTGTGAATTTGGCATGAGTGACACTGCTTCGCAAATTCGAGGCAGTCTTGAATCATTGTGGGCCAATAACAACCCATTCTTTTGATCTTCAGCTTCATCTTTGGCCCAGCTTGGTGAGAACCGCAGAGTCCGTCGTGAATTTCTTGAACGACTTTCTTTGCTTCCTTCGGCCCCAGGCATCTTAGCCATAGGCAGCCGAACGTTCTCTTATATAATGTATCATTGACGAAGGCGAAGGTCAGAGCTCGTTTTATGAGCTGATGTCGAGACGACGCGTTTTTGGGCGTTCGTTGGGATTTGAAGTAGTCTATGAAGACTTCCCTCTAATTGTTGACCTTTCCTTTGTCCCTTATTTGAAGGGTTACTTGTTCGGTCGTTTTTTTTCCTTCGGATGGCTTTGTTAAGTCTCCCGAATATATTTCTGTTGGCGCGAGGATCCTGCGGCTTTGCATGATGATCTTTACGTTATCGAGGTCTTCATCGGCCAGTTCCTTAGCCAATTTGGCCAACGTATCCGCCTTATTGTTTTCTGCACGCGGTATACTCTCCAGGATGTAGGAGGGGGTTTGTGTCAGCAGTTGCTGTAGTCTTTCGCCATACTTTATCAGCTCTGGCTTACACGTCTGATAGTCGCCATTTACTTGGCTAACGATCAGCTGAGAGTCTCCATATATGAGGAGGTCTTTGATTCCCATGTCGACAGCGATCTCGAGACCTTCTATCAAACCTTCATATTCAGTTTCGTTAGTAGTCCTTGGCTCTGTTAAGGAGAGGACATACCGCAATATCCCTCCTTGCGGAGTCACGAAGATAAGGCCCACCCCGGCTTTGATTATGGGGGCGTTTTGCTTTCGCCTCTTCATGGGAGACACTCCATCGAAGTAGAGTTCCTATTGGGAATCATTTTCTTCTTTCTCTCCTTCGATTGTGTCAAACGCATGTTCATCCGGCAACTTACAATTTAAGGGGGAGTCGGATGGTATCGGATGCTCCGTAAGAAAGTCAGCAATGACCCGTCCTTTCACTGCTTTGAGGGGTTGATACGTTATCGAGAACTCCATCAGGAGAAGGGCCCATTTGGCAAGCTTCCTGTTAATATGGCCCTTGACATCAGGTATTTGAGAGGATCTATCTTTGATATGAGATGGACCTCATGTGCCAAGGCGTAATGTCGAAGCTTCGTTATCGCGAAGGTCAGTGCTAGGCAATGCTTTTTAATGAGGGAGTAGTTGTTTTCTGACTCCAGGAGAACTCGACTCAAATAGTATAGAGCTCTCTCCTTTTCTTGATCGTTCTCTTATGCCCATAGTGCACCTAGAGAACCCTCAAGGGCCGTGGTATATAGGATAAGAGGTTTTTCCTTAATTGGAGAGGTCAATACCGGCGGAGTTTGCAAGTATTGCTTGATTTCGTCTAGTGCATTTTGGCACTTTCGATCCCAGACGAACGAGGTCCCCTTCTTCATCAGATGACTGTAGGGACGGTATTTTCCGGAGAGGTTGGTTATGAATCGCCGGATATATGCGAGTTTTCCTTGAAGAGATCGCAATTGTTTGATAGTTCTTGGCGTGGGCATTTCCATAATCGCCTTGATCTTTGAGGGATCGATTTCGATACCCCGGTGCCGTATGATGAATTCTAAGAATTTGTCTGAGGAGACTCCAAACGCGCATTTTAGAGGATTCATCTTCAGATTATACTTCCGAAGATGTCTGAACATTATTTTTAGATGTTCCCAATGTTCCTCATGAGATCTGCTTTTAACCACAAGGTCATCGATGTAGCATTCGACGATCTCATGGATGAGGTCATCGAAGATCTTTGTCATGGCCCTTTGGTAGGTAGCGCCAGCGTTCTTGAGACCGAAGGGCACCACCTTATAGCAAAATATGCCCAGCGGGGTCCGGAAGGCAGTATGTTTTTGGTCTTCAGGATGCATTTTTATTTGATTTATCATGAAGATCCATCCATGAAGGAGAAGACCCCATGGGTAGTCGTGTTATCGATTATCAGTTCGGTAACAGGTACTGGAAAGTCATCCTTCGGGCAAGCTTTGTTGAGGTCCTGAAAATCCACGCAGATACGCACCGTCCCATTTTTCTTCATCACCGGAACGATGTTGGCAATCCAGTTAGAATATTGAACTTCTTGGATGAAGCCAGAGTCGATTAGTTTCTTGATCTCAGCATTTATACTCATGTCAAGTTCGAGCCGCATTCTTCTTGGTGCCTGTTTGACTGGCTTTATTTCCGGCGATATGGCCAGTTTATGTATTGCCACCTTTGGATCTAGACCCGGCATCTCAGAATAGTTCCATGCGAAGCAGTTTTATATTGCATGAGCACGTCTTTTAACGTGGATACCTGTTTTTTCAGATAGTAGCTCAGTGATGAATGTCGGCCTCGGATCATTTTCTGTCCCTAAGTCAATTTTCCTTAGGTTGTCCGCTGTAGTGTGTATCCCATCTTCCAGCTCTTTTGGTACTGGTGGAAACTCTGAGATCACCCCATCCCCATCTTCATTTGTGAAGCACATGTGGAGGTCATCTATAGTCTCGTGCCCTCTCTCTTTTGAGAGTGTTATCATGTAGTAAGTACGAGTTCGCTTCCATTCTTGATGTTGAGCTGGTCCTATCCTCATGGTATAGATTCTCTTTGGCTCATGCTTTTGCGGTGGGGTTACCCTCCAGCTGTTGGATAAAGCGGACCTGCCTTACTGATACTAGTCTTCTACCCAGTCTTTGAAAGTGAAGCAGTTTTCAAGGGGATGACCTATTACTCGGTGATAGGAGCAATAATCTGGATGATGGACCTCATTTATTTGTTTGGGATGCCGAGACTCCGGAAGCGTAATCATTTGATACTTGATGACAAGGTTGAATATTTTCCTTGTCTTATTTTGGGGGAAAGAGTATTCCCGACCCATCTTCTTTATAAAGGAGGAGTTCCAATCGACATTTTTTCGATTGCACGGCCTATTGGATCCGCTTCGTTGTTTGCGTTCTTTGCCCTGTTTTTGCCTTTATTTCAGGATTTTCCCCTTTCGCGAGGACATACAGCGGGCTGGGGATAAAGGGCGTTGTAGTGCTGCATTCCGGCCTTCTCATAAATGGCCATTTCACGACTGTGATTGTCTCGACTCTTTTAACAGGCTTCTTTTATTAGCTTATTTATTTGTTCTTCAAGCGACAGACCTAACATTCTTAGAGCGGGATTTCGCTCTGTTTCAACGTCACGACTATTTGGAAGAGCATTTTCCTCTTCTCTGGAGCTGTTTATGACATAGCAGCTGTAAAACTGCTCCCGTTTCTTGGACCGAATGTATCCGAGCCCGGTTGTCTCCATCTTCTCGTTGGGCATCTTTCGCTGGGTTCCAGGGATATCCCAAATCTGTTTGTAGAATTGGGCTTGCCGAACAGTTTGTTCGAGGGGTACACCTTGGCACTTTAACAACCTTTTCAATCCCTCCACGTAGTATCTTGGTGGACGGATTGGTTGAAGCCTGTTGAGTGCAAAATCGGCACCGTTCCAGACTTCTTTGTCTACTCTGGTCTCCGTAGATTGGTAGAAGAGGATTGTCTTTTCATCTCTTCGTCTGGGAGGGACGTAGAAGTCTGTAGTTCTTGGACGCTGTATGTATCGAGCACATCAAGTTCTTTATAATATCGAGACGGAGCCATTGTGATTTGTAGACTCTGATCAGCTCCGGTGAGGGTTTGCACTGACGGGCGGATGGAGAACACTGCGTTGGCCTCGTCCTCAGAATCGCTGCCAAAGGCCAGAATAGGAGTAGATGGTCCAGGCCTATCGTTTTCTTTCTGTGGTTGGTGATCAGTCGAAAATATTGCATATTTTAACCGGCAATTTCCTTATCATTTGCATCCATATAGAAGTGTACGGTATTCATAATTCACATATTAGCAAATCGGTCGCAAAATATCAGATTACATGTATTCGACCTTAAAACCGGCATTTCTAGGGAAATTGACTGCATTACATTACATAGCATATTTTCCATATCTTGCAACCCCTGTTTCGAAGTCTATGCAGGAAGAGAGATGCTTGCTCGATCATTACATCGCTCGACCATTACAACTGCTCGTAAACTCACTCAACTCAAATCTGGTATCAACACAGAAGGGAAACTAAAATTCTAAACATCAGAGAAAAGCCCAAACAGAAGTACCAAGCAGCAGAAGAAGGCACAGATCCCAAGGCCAACAATGCGCGGCGGAAGCGCGGCATATAGGCACATTGTGCGGCGGTTGCGCGGCGGGCCCAGTAACTCAGCTCCTCAAATTTCACCAAAACTCCTGTTTCAGTTCCCACTGCTCAGAAATGCTCACAAACTTCCAGAATATCCCAGATACTTCCTCCAGATCAGCAAACACCCAAACTAGCCTAATCTTTCTAGAACTTTCCCTAAACCCTAGCTTAAACCCTAAGCTAACTCCTAACAAACTCCTTCTAGAAACCCTTCAACAAACTTTGGGAGGGAAAGTTCTAATTCAAATCTAACCTAGGGTTTGGGAGTCTATAAATATGACCCTAGGCTCATCATTTAAATATATATGATTCAACCCTAGGGATTCAACCTTGGGAAAGCTTAGAAAAATCAATCCCATTCTTCATCTTCCTCTTCCTCAAGTTTAGTGAGAGAGCTTGTAGGAAACCCTAACCCTAAATCCAACAACAATTCAAGATCTTGAGTGCAAGCCAAGCAAGATGCCTTCAACCCTTTTATGAGCCGAGCCGATCTTCAATCGGGCAAGAGATCAAAGTAGATCCACGATCCACGGAGACGAGCGAAGCCGAGTCAACGATCGATTTCTTCTTCTTGTAGATTCTTGAAAGAATGTATTGAAATTGTTGATTAAATAAAAGGTGATATTCTTTTATCTTGTTTTCTTTAAATTCCGCATCATGTTATCATTACTATTCTTGAATATTGTCTTTGTGGTGATGTGTGAATAAAACTCCGCTCGTCGGGGAGTCGAAACGATCTTTAGTATGATGATGTAACAAATTTGCAATCGATTCTTGAATCCCACGAGTTTGTAAACCCTAGCAAGTTCAAGAATCGACGACCCAATTCGTAGCGATGCTTTCTTGATCGACATCGCTCGAGATTGGGGAGTTCCGATCGTTTCTTGAAATTTCTAGAGGCTAGAATATAAATGGTATCCTCGAAAGAACAAGGGTTAAGAGATGAAACCCTAATTTCATCAAGAAAACCCTAACTCTCGTCGATCACCATTGATCTAGTATCAATTCTTCGAAGGACAAGAACACGAAACCCTTTAGATTACATCACGTCTAAAGATCCGATCGACTCCTACGAGCCTCTCTTATATTCTTGATTGTTGATTGGAAATATTATCAAAACAACCGATTCTTGATTGTTTATAGTTTCTTGATTCTTGAGTAAAGATTAGTGACACTCGAATACAAATCACATCTTGAATCATGTTTTCGTTTATTGTTGCCTAACATTTCATTTCAAACGTATCATAATACAATTGAATTGCACAATCCCTGTGGACGATCCGCACTCATTCATTAACTACATCCGACACCGTGGTTTGATTGCGGTCAATATAATTTTTTGATTGTCGTTACTTTTTACATATACACGTCAGAAAATATTTCAATCAAAATGGCGCCGTTGCCGGGGATCGCGCTAATTCATTTGCATTTATAGTTTGAAGTGAAAGAATTATTACGTTTTACTTCTTGAAATCAAAATTCGTACAAACTCTTACACGTGTGTTGTGATTTGATTGCAAGGTGATCTGGAGCATTCTGTTCTGTGGAAAAATTTGTTTGAATATACCAGAGAGCTGTAGACAGCAACAGGAGCTTGCTGAAGAAAACTTGTACACTGTTCCCATCATCCAGCCGCGGAAGAGCCGCATATACATGCATTTTGCGGCGGAAGCGCCGCAGTATTGGGAGTTCTCTGTGGTATTTTTCTGCAGGTGATTTCTGTCTCTCTCCTCTCACCCTTTTTAGCTCCAATTAACCCTTTGCTGCAGGATTCTTTGCAAATAAATCGCAGCGCGCAAAAGCAAAAATAAAATTGTGTGTGATTTTGATTTCTTGGTTGTTTGCATTCTAATACGGAAATTTAAGGGGCACGGCCAAATCCAAATTAGGTGGGGATTTCATTACCCTTCCTAGGCCCCGAAAATCGTCAAACTTGCATCCGCATTACCCCCATTAACTAAAAGAAATCTAGAGAAGACTCTAAGGACTGTCGCGCTCAATAGGACAAGAGAAGGTCGTGGGTAATTCATTGCTTATCCGCGTTTTCTTGTGGTGCCTAAGGCGAGTGTGTCTAAGGCTAGTGGTTATTAATTAGGTCCACTGTAGTGGTGGTTCCTTCCCACTTACCTGGCACTTATCCGGCCACAGGGGGACAAAGAGGCAGTGGAGGATTCTATCCTGCGGCTTGTCTTTTGGCAGTTAGGAGCGGTCTAGAGATCGGACCTAGGTGACCATTAGATTCTAGGGTTGTGTGCTGCATTTGTTTTGTCGCATCATTTTTTTTTAAAATCCGTCCCTTTTTCAAAGCAAGCACCGCATTCATTCATCCCTAATTATAAGTCAACGCTGCCACTTGTACTAACCCTTTTTAGTGCAAGATAGGCTGGACACGGGATTCTAGTGCCCGTTTAGTCCGCGTACCTTTTATCGACTCCGAAGTCGATAATTCTCCATTTACCTTTTCTTTACCCACTACCACACCCACACCGATGGATCCGAATCCATCAAATTTCTTTAACCCTAATCTGCCACCGTCCGTTGGTGCGCAGAATCCTACTCCACCCCACATTTCTCTCCAGGAAAGATGCTATCCACATAGAGGTCCTCTTTCAACCTGCTTATCCACACCACCAGCCAATGGGGACAACTTTGAAATAAAGCCCCAGTATATCAATCTTTTACCCAAATACCACGGACTCGAGACCGAGGACGCTTACGTTTTCATTACCAAATTTGAAAACGTATGCGCAATGATGGGTACGTCACAACTTTCAGTGGATGCGATGCGTCTACGACTTCTTCCATTTACTTTGTGCGATATAGCCGAGAAGTGGCTATATAACACCACCGCACACTCTATTACGAATTGGGAAGAATTCGTCGCCGCATTCCTTAAGAAATTTTACCCAGTCCAAAAGACGGCTCGAATCCGTAGCGAACTGAACCAATTTGCCCAGCTCCCTGCCGAACCATTTTCAAAATACTTTGAACGTTTCAAGGATCTATTGGTTCAATGTCCTCACCACGGCATCCCGAGATGGGAGCTTTGCCGAATCATATATGAGGGCAGTAACCCTAGCACTAAACAGAGCCTTGAAAACATGTGTCAAGGTACTTTTATGACTAAAGATGATGGGGAAGCTTGGCGATACTTAGAAGAGTTCGCTGAAAAGTCACTAATTTGGGAGAGTGGAACACAACCATTGAATAGGGGTGGCGTACACCAAATAGATGTGTCCATAGGTGTCCGAGCTGAAATGGCAGCAATGCAAAAGAAGCTCGACGCTATGGAACACAAATTTGCAGCAGCCTCCCTAAACCCAATGTCACTCCCCAAAACTGTTTGTGGGTGCTGTTCTGATCCATCACATTTAACGGAAGAATGTCCATTAAACTCTGCGTTTCAAGGTCACGAGCATTCTAATGCCGCATTTCAACGACCTCGAAACGATCCATATTCTTCCAGTTACAATCAGGGTTGGAGGAACCACCCGAATTTTGCTTGGAACCAAAACCAATCTCAAAACACGGTTCCAAACACGAATCAATTTCAACGGGCTCTTCCTCCACCACAACAGCAACCCCTACAACTCACTCAGCACCCCTACCCGTCACAAAATTTCCAAAATCAGGGCAACACTCCTGCACAGTCTAATCCTATGCAGCCCTGTTCTGACGAGTTCTCTCAATTCACTCAAACCATGAAATCACTTTTATCAAATTTCATGGATGTTTCGACTGAAGTTAGATCTTCCGTCAGTGAAATAAAGAAAAACTCAGCGTCCCAAGCTGAGAGTATTCGCACGATGGAAGCTGAAATCGCACGCTTAAAAGCCGAAATGAGTGCGAGAGAGAAAGGGAAACTTCCCTCTCAACCCCTACAGAATCCTGGGCATTACAATGTAAATGCCATTACCACGTTGAGATCGGGAAGAGTGCTGAACAATCATGTCGGGGAAGATATTGATAATACTGAAAATCATATCAACACCCCGGCTGAGTCTTTCCCACATACACACACTTCACCTTCTGATCCTTCTTCTTCTACCAAACCACCTTCGCACGAGCCTATTCTCCATTTCCCTTTAGGCTCAACACCTTCACCCAACCCTTATAGTTCTCCACAGACGGTCCCCACACCTCCTTTGGGACCTCGTCTGCCCCCCTTTCCTTCTCCTATGATGGACCCCGCGCTTATTGCGAAAGCACCTTACCCGAACCGGTTAAGGGCTAATAGAACGAGTCCTCATATGGAGAAAATTTTAGAGATGTTCAAACAGGTTAACATCAATATCCCTCTCCTAGATGCGATTCAGCAAGTCCCCGCTTATGCGAAGATTCTTAAGGACTTGTGCACTAGGAAGAGGAAGACCCAAGTGCCGAAGAAGGTCTTTATGTCTAACAATATCAGCACTGCGTTTATACCCCAGCTTCCAAAGAAAAGAAAGGACCCAGGTTGTCCTACAATATCGATTTCGATTGGGGGTAAAAACATAAATCGTGCTCTGTTAGACCTTGGCGCGAGTGTTAACCTGTTACCTTATTCTGTCTATGAGCAATTAGGGATTGGAGAGCTGAAACCTGCTCATTGCACTCTCCAGATGGCAGACCGATCTATCACCAAACCAAGGGGTGAATTAGAGGATGTATTGATAAAGGTCGGGGAATTTGTTTTCCCTGTAGACTTCATTGTGCTCGACACACATCCTGTAGCAAACCCCCGGGGCCAAATTCCGGTGATTCTAGGTCGTCCTTTCCTTGCCACTTCCAACGCTGTTATAAACTGTAGAAATGGTTCAATGAATTTATCATTTGGAAATATGACCATTGAACTAAATATCTATAGAGTTGGAAGTCAGCCGTCAGAACCTAGTGCTCATATTTTAGATGTGTGCTCTGTCCATGAGATCGCTCCCGAAAGTTGTGGAGCTGAGGATCTTTGCTTGACTGATCTCGATGACATTAGCACATCTCTGTTTGATTTCACACATGATCTTAGTGAGGACACTTTAGCTACACATGAGTCCTGCACTTCTGACTTTTCTCCACCCGAGTCTGTATCTTTCACAGGCTCTGAGCTTCTTTGTAGATCCAAAAATCAATCTATGACCCTTCCTTCTATCATTTCTCCGCCTGAGTTAGATCTAAAAATTTTACCTTCTCACCTGAAATATGCATATCTTGGTGAGAACGAGTCATTACCGGTTATCATTTCCGCTTCTCTTGCATCAGAGCAAGAGAATGCCCTTTTATCGGTATTGAGATCTAACAAAGAGGCGTTTGGTTGGAGTATGGCGGACATCAAAGGGATTAGTCCCTTGATAGTTGAACATCATATACATGTGATGGATGATGCCAGACCGACCCGAGAACCACAGAGACGGTTGAATCCCGTCATGAAGGAAGCTGTCATGAAAGAGATCGTCAAATGCTTAGATAGTGGTATTATATACCCCATCTCCGATAGCCAATGGGTAAGTCCTATACATGTCGTTCCTAAGAAATCCGGCATCACAGTTATCACAAATGAGGCGAATGAGTTGATTCAAACACGCGCCCAAACTGGGTGGCGTGTATGCATCGATTATAGAAAACTCAACGCTGCTACAAGGAAAGATCATTTTCCTCTACCATTTATTGATCAGATGCTGGAACGCTTAGCGGGACGAGAGTTTTATTGTTTTATGGACGGATACTCAGGCTACAATCAGGTCCCCATCGCCAAAAAGGATCAAGATAAAACCACTTTTACTTGTCCTTTTGGTACCTTTGCTTACAGTCGCATGCCCTTTGGGTTATGCAATGCTCCCGCTACCTTTCAGCGGTGTATGATGGGGATATTCTCTGATATGGTAGAGAATTTTTTGGAGATCTTTATGGACGACTTCTCGATTTTTGGAGACTCTTTTTCTGATTGCCTAGCGAATCTGGACGCTGTTCTTACTCGTTGCAAAGAGAAGAACTTGACATTAAACTGGGAAAAATGCCATTTTATGGTCCAAGAAGGAATAGTCCTTGGACATGTCATTTCACAGAAAGGCATTGAGGTTGACAGAGCTAAAGTAGATGTCATTCAAAACCTGCCTCATCCCAAAAGCGTCAAAGATATTCGCTCTTTCCTTGGCCATGCGGGCTTTTATAGGAGATTCATAAAGGACTTTAGCAAAATTGCTAGACCTTTAACACTACTCCTGGCCAAGGATACGACTTTCCATTTTGACTCGGATTGCGAGACAGCTTTCGACTCACTTAAACACTCACTCACTTCAGCCCCCGTTTTATCATCACCAAATTGGGACTACCCCTTTGAGCTGATGTGTGACGCATCTGATTTTGCAGTAGGTGCAGTCTTAGGACAGCACATTGATAAGATGCCACACGTGATTTACTATGCTAGTAAGACCTTGAATGATGCGCAAATCAATTATACAACTACCGAGAAAGAGCTTTTAGCGGTTGTATTTGCGTTAGAAAAATTCAGGCCTTACTTAATCGGCTCACCTATAGTTGTATATACTGACCATTCCGCTTTAAAACATCTTCTGGCGAAGAAAGATGCAAAAGGTCGACTAATACGTTGGATCCTACTTTTACAAGAATTTGATCTTGTTATCAAAGATAAGAAAGGATGTGAAAACGTAGTAGCTGACCACCTTTCACGCATCGTTTCTTCCCCTGTGACCCTACCGATCAATGACTCATTCCCTGACGAACAACTCTTGAGCATATCCGCTGAACCATGGTTCAGGGATATTGTGAACTATCATGCCACGGGACTTATACCGAGCGATTGGTCAAAACAGGACAAATATCGTTTTCTTTCCCAAGTAAAACACTATTAATGGGACGAGCCCTATTTGTTTAAATATTGTCCTGATCAGATCATTCGCCGGTGCGTCCCGAATGAAGAGTTCAAGAGTGTTCTTTCATTTTGTCATGATCAGGCTTGTGGGGGTCACTTTGGTCCTAGAAAGACAGCGGAAAAGGTTTTGCAATGTGGATTTTATTGGCCGACCTTATTCAAGGACGCATTTGAGTATTGCAAAACCTGTACACAATGTCAGTATACGGGTAGAATATCCCAGAGGAATGAAATGCCTCAGCAACCCATTCTGGTTGTTGAAATGTTTGATGTTTGGGGCATTGATTTTATGGGTCCTTTTCCCAACTCCTTTGGGAATCTGTACATTTTGCTGGCGGTTGATTATGTCTCAAAGTGGGTAGAAGCCATTCCATGTCGCACTAATGACAGGAAAGTTGTCATTAAGTTCTTGAAAGAGAATATATTTTCGCGATTTGGACACCCACGCGCTATCATTAGCGATAATGGGACGCACTTCTGCAACAGATCTTTCGAGACTCTGATGCGAAAATACTCAATCAACCACCGTCTTTCTACACCCTATCATCCCCAAACAAGCGGGCAGGCTGAGATCTCAAACAGACAAATCAAACTTATCCTGGAGAAAACTGTTGCTAAAAATAGAAAAGATTGGTCGACCAAATTGACGGATGCTCTTTGGGCATTCAGGACTGCATATAAGACCGACCTAGGAATGTCTCCATATAAGATAGTTTTTGGTAAAGCATGTCATCTACCTGTTGAGATAGAACATAAAGCATTGTGGGCTATAAAGGAAATAAATTTTGATCTAAACCTTGCTTGCAACTTTCGGAAGCTGCAACTTAACGAGCTAAGCGAACTCCGCGATGAAGCTTATGATAATGCTGTAATCACAAAGAATAGGACTAAGGTTTTTCACGATAAAAGCATTTTAAGGAAAACATTTTTACCTGGTCAACAAGTCCTTCTTTATGATTCACGATTACACCTTCATGCGGGTAAGCTCCGATCTCGTTGGAAGGGACCTTTTGTTGTGCGGTCTGTATACCCGCATGGGGCAGTAGAAGTTGAAAATGTTAAAAACGGCACAGTTTTTAAAGTAAATGGACATAGACTAAAGCCGTATTTTTCCACTGACCCCACGGAGGAGCTCTTGTTCTTACAAGAGCCAGTTTATTTGGATTAAAATTCCTCCGTCTCACCTTCATATCCTGTATATCATTGCATCATCTTTTGAATGAAGGTGAATGAAAAACAAATTTGGGGGAAGTTCTTCACTTATATATTTTGTCCCCACTAATAATTCCTCCCAGATTTACAGGTTTTTGTAGGTATAGCTGTCGGCAACAGTGAGGACACTGTTGAAAACAAGTTTGGGGGAGGTTTGTGCTTATTTTCGCATCATTTGCATATCATCTGCATAAGCACAAAACATTTCTTTAGAAAAATCTATAAAAATTGAAAAATTTTCAAAACCCATAAAAATTTAAAAATTTTCAAATATAAAAATAATTTTAATATTTACACTTTTTGTATATAAATAAGATAATGAAAGTTTAGATAGTGAAAAATTGCATCCATGAGATTAGAAAAATTTTAGAAAACTAAGAAAATTAGAAGTTTTCTTATACGAACTAGTAATAAGTAGTTATGAGCCGTTGTCCCAAGGGTTAGTAAGATGAAGGACGTCACTAATCTGAGGATAAAAATAAGTCTGAAAAATAGTTTCTATTCTGGAAGCCAAACATTTTGAACGTGGCTACCCTGCTATTCGCACTTACACACGTCTTGAAGCCTGGGATAGTAGAGGATACCTTGAAATGCTCTTGTCTTAAAGCCGATGTATAAAAAAAAAGGGTATAAAAAAAAATGGTGAGAAAAATGGATACTGGTTTTGTTATCACCAAGGGCAATAAAAATATATAGCAAAAGGGTGCTTCTTCACCTAGTGCCCCAAGGTCAACTGGTCTGGGAGTCACTGCTATGCCTGAGGTGGTGCAAGACGAGGAAAATACACCAAGCAAGCACATTAGTAATCGGTCGGTTAGTACCTCAAGAAGTATTGACGGTCGCATGAAAGTGTGTAAGCAATCTCGTTTGCCAAGAAGTACTGAGGCCGATGGGCAAGGGTATGATAGCTTGAATTGAATTCTCCGGGTGTAGGGATGTCTTTACACACACGCAGGGTGATATGATCGATGTTTGGAATAAAGATAGGAATGAAGAATAAGACGATGTTTTATTGAGGGAGGACGTGATTTCTGACATCTTTTCATGACCATTAAGATAGGGCTCATGACAACCGAAAAGCTAGCTTAGTTGGAAACCCTAATTTTCAAAGCTTTTCTTTTACAATTCTCTTCTTTAAATGTAATATTCATGATCTTGCTTTTATTATTGGATTTTGTGGGTGCAATCCGCTGAAAACCCTCAGGAGACAACACTCCTCCTACTAGGGACACCTAGAGGTTTAAAGGCTTGTTGCACATGCTCAGTGCAATCGTGTTGCCTACGAAAGTGTGCTAGTTAGTTTTTCTCTTTCTTTATTTTCTCCTTCTCTCTTTTTAATAAAACATTCTCTCGAGACGATCGAAATTAAGTTTGGGGGTATTTGATCAGTCGAAAATATTGCATATTTTAACCGGCAATTTCCTTATCATTTGCATCCATATAGAAGTGTACGGTATTCATAATTCACATATTAGCAAATCGGTCGCAAAATATCAGATTACATGTATTCGACCTTAAAACCGGCATTTCTAGGGAAATTGACTGCATTACATTACATAGCATATTTTCCATATCTTGCAACCCCTGTTTCGAAGTCTATGCAGGAAGAGAGATGCTTGCTCGATCATTACATCGCTCGACCATTACAACTGCTCGTAAACTCACTCAACTCAAATCTGGTATCAACACAGAAGGGAAACTAAAATTCTAAACATCAGAGAAAAGCCCAAACAGAAGTACCAAGCAGCAGAAGAAGGCACAGATCCCAAGGCCAACAATGCGCGGCGGAAGCGCGGCATATAGGCACATTGTGCGGCGGTTGCGCGGCGGGCCCAGTAACTCAGCTCCTCAAATTTCACCAAAACTCCTGTTTCAGTTCCCACTGCTCAGAAATGCTCACAAACTTCCAGAATATCCCAGATACTTCCTCCAGATCAGCAAACACCCAAACTAGCCTAATCTTTCTAGAACTTTCCCTAAACCCTAGCTTAAACCCTAAGCTAACTCCTAACAAACTCCTTCTAGAAACCCTTCAACAAACTTTGGGAGGGAAAGTTCTAATTCAAATCTAACCTAGGGTTTGGGAGTCTATAAATATGACCCTAGGCTCATCATTTAAATATATATGATTCAACCCTAGGGATTCAACCTTGGGAAAGCTTAGAAAAATCAATCCCATTCTTCATCTTCCTCTTCCTCAAGTTTAGTGAGAGAGCTTGTAGGAAACCCTAACCCTAAATCCAACAACAATTCAAGATCTTGAGTGCAAGCCAAGCAAGATGCCTTCAACCCTTTTATGAGCCGAGCCGATCTTCAATCGGGCAAGAGATCAAAGTAGATCCACGATCCACGGAGACGAGCG
Organism: Agapanthus africanus; assembly: GCA_030015575.1. Taxonomy (NCBI): domain Eukaryota; kingdom Viridiplantae; phylum Streptophyta; class Magnoliopsida; order Asparagales; family Amaryllidaceae; genus Agapanthus; species Agapanthus africanus. Next base: position 637,071,146 of record CM057343.1, read on the forward strand.
AAGCCGAGTCAACGATCGATTTCTTCTTCTTGTAGATTCTTGAAAGAATGTATTGAAATTGTTGATTAAATAAAAGGTGATATTCTTTTATCTTGTTTTCTTTAAATTCCGCATCATGTTATCATTACTATTCTTGAATATTGTCTTTGTGGTGATGTGTGAATAAAACTCCGCTCGTCGGGGAGTCGAAACGATCTTTAGTATGATGATGTAACAAATTTGCAATCGATTCTTGAATCCCACGAGTTTGTAAACCCTAGCAAGTTCAAGAATCGATGACCCAATTCGTAGCGATGCTTTCTTGATCGACATCGCTCGAGATTGGGGAGTTCCGATCGTTTCTTGAAATTGCTAGAGGCTAGAATATAAATGGTATCCTCGAAAGAACAAGGGTTAAGAGATGAAACCCTAATTTCATCAAGAAAACCCTAACTCTCGTCGATCACCATTGATCTAGTATCAATTCTTCGAAGGACAAGAACACGAAACCCTTTAGATTACATCATGTCTAAAGATCCGATCGACTCCTACGAGCCTCTCTTATATTCTTGATTGTTGATTGGAAATATTATCAAAACAACCGATTCTTGATTGTTTATAGTTTCTTGATTCTTGAGTAAAGATTAGTGACACTCGAATACAAATCACATCTTGAATCATGTTTTCGTTTATTGTTGCCTAACATTTCATTTCAAACGTATCATAATACAATTGAATTGCACAATCCCTGTGGACGATCCGCACTCATTCATTAACTACATCCGACACCGTGGTTTGATTGCGGTCAATATAATTTTTTGATTGTCGTTACTTTTTACATATACACGTCAGAAAATATTTCAATCAGTTGGCCCGAGTAGACTATTTTTTCATCTTCCTCGGAATCGCTCCTAAATATTGGGATAGTGGTGACGGACTTCTGTTTATCCTCCGGCTTATGACACCTTTCTGTATTTTCGAAGTCTGGTAGGAAGTACTTTGCATCTTCATATTTCTGGACCTCGTTTATGGAGAACGGATTTAGATCCCCTGTGACGGTGCATTCCAAGCCATCCTTGAAATACTTCATACACTGATGTTGTGTAGAAGGGATGGCGTTGTACTCATGCAACCAGGGCCTGACGAGCAAAGCGTTATAGCAAGTCTTGGCGTCAATGACGTGAAATTTGATGTCAGTAACGAGCAACCCGAAGCGCGGCGTCAGTATTACAGACCCAAGCGTCCGTGACGACTGTGAGTCGAATCCGGAGATGGTAATTTTGTTTCGGGCCAGGTGCTGAACGTTCATGCAAATCTCCTTCAGTACTTTCATGTTGAGAAGGTTGATGGAGGATCCGTTGTCGACAATGATTTTCCCTATCTTGATGTCGTGACAGTACCCAGTGATGTATAACGGGCGGTTATGTTCGCACGTACCGAGGAGGAGTTCTTCATCGCCGAATATAATGTCAGCTGTGTGAACCTCTACTAGCTCGTCCTTTATCTTCTCTTCTGCAACGAAAGCTTAGAACTGATCGGGCTCTTGTAATGCCTTGATCAGAGACTCTCGTGCCTTTTTGGACAAGAGTAGAGCATCCAATATGCTCAACTGTGAGGGTATTTTCGGCAGATGTGCCAAGACATTGTAATCCACCTTATTTTTCCTAGACGGGTTCCTTACTGCGAGCTCTTTGACAACTCCATCATCGAGGGCAATTTTCTCAGAGATTTTCTCTTTCCCTTTGTCTTTTTTGCTCGAACCTTTGTTTGTAGGTCCGAGGTTCTTTTCAGGCAGCATGCTGTTACGCAGCTGAGTATTCTCACAGTTCTTCTCCTCCTCTTCTTTTTTAGAGGTGGAGTCTTTGAAGAGAGGGCTGAGGGGTATTTCTTCCTTAGAATCGCTCCTGAAAGTAAGAACTTGGGGTTTCCCCCTTCTGAACTGGTACCAACCATATGACAATTGCCAGTCGTTTTTTCTCGCGCATCTGTCGCACTCTTTTGCCGCCGACGAGCTTCGTGCTTCACCCGCTTGAAGTGTTTTTGATGAGCAACATATCTTTACCACTACTTCTTGAAGGTACTGCATTCTTCGGTGGGTGTCACGCCCCGCTTCCAGGTTTACGGCGAAGGGGACGCGACGAGGCCGCTACGTATTTACTCTGAAGTAAATACGCTAAGCGTAACTAAGGAATATAAAAGAAAAGTACACAAGAGACAAATGTAATGAAACAACAACTTTATTTATTAACATTCTTTTGTACAATGCATGGAAAAGTAAATACATCTGAATGAACGCAATGCCTAACAGTGGAATAACAGAAATGAAAAGTACTGAAATAAAAGTGTGTACAATGAAGCTAGAGCTCCGGGTCGTAGGAAAGCTGGTCTAAGTCCTCACTAGTAGGCTCGATCTCCTGAGTGTCCAGATCACTTGAAAACATTCCAAAGAAGAAAGAGAAGGAATGTCGTCAGCGAACAATCGCTCGGTAAGTCCCAAAGATGAGAGAGAAGTAGAATAGAAAGAAAGAGAGAGAGAGAGAGTGTAACTTTTAAAGTTGTATGATATAGTTATACTGTTGTATTTAGTATTAATGTTGTTGTTATCGTAAGTACAAGGGTGAATGTCAACTAATCTCAAGAGTGTTCTCAAACCCAATGTAATCCAGGGGTAGCGAACCACGGGCCCGAATCAATTGTTAGTAACGGGACTTCGACCGTCGTCGAAGTATTCCAAACTCAACAGCCTGCAATCCAGGAGCATGGAAACACGGGCCCTCATGATAGCTTGCTTGTGTTAGTAGACATGGATTCATGATTTAGGGGGACTCTTGAGATTTCGTTGGATTCACGAATGAACTACCCCAATACACCGTGTATTTATTGTATTGATAGTAATGATTGTACTGATTGTATTGTATTGTATTGTCTTGAAAATTGAATTGTATAGATGACTTGCCGAAACCATGATATCAGTAAATGGATGTAACTGGAGAATCATGTAAATGGATGTAACTGGAGAATCATGTAAATGGAAGTATATTCATGGTTCGGTTCAGTCAAGTTGTATAGATTGTATAGATTGAATAGTTTGAATATATGGATTCATGTTGAATTGTAGTTTGGATACTTGAATTATATTCAATTCAGATTATTAATGAGACCCAGTCTGAGTCAGAACAATTAGAAAAGATAAATTGATGTCCTGAATTAGGTTTTGATGTTATCGGTAACCGCTGCACATGGGCGGCAGGATTTGTGTCTTTTTCAAAGACGATTACCGTGTTGATAACACCGTTGTTAAGTTGTCTACCTTAAATACGCAAGCACCCACTTCTCTGGCTCCCTGAGGCTCAAGAGATTGGTCCCGCTTAAACCTATATTTACTAGGGTCCTTAGGGTAATTTATAGAACTTGAGGAGGTTTTATGTAAAAATACTTTTGTATAATTTTCAAAATACACCCCAAGTATTTAATTATCGTCTTTAGAGCTGTGATAGATGTCAATTTTATATTTGTGATATTTGTAGTGAAATAACCTATTTTTCATAATACATGGTATTTAATTGTAACATTGAACTTGTATGGAATTTATGGTATTTTAATGTAAAGTGATTCTTGTGATTTTTAGAAAAATTGGAATATTTATATTATTACAAAATAGATATTTTACTGATACATATATATATTTATATAAAAAATAATTTTACTATATATTATATTTCTAGAAATCTCATTTTCTTAAGATTTTCGTATTTTAAATCTCTCGAGACCGAATGCTCTTTGCGGAGTCTGTATCTTGCACTACTAAGCCCAGAGATGTGCGATAATCTGCACCATCCCAGTCGGGTTCTCCAAAATGGGTTGTAGCAGCGCTTTGCAAAGATTTTTAAAATACTTAATCTTTTTAGAAAACGGTTTTATTAGTTAATAGTATTTATTTGAAAGGTTTCGTTTTCCCGTACTCTAGGTTCTCGAAAGTATTGTGCTATATTGCATATGAGTGTTGTGAGGAGGTAGGTCATTACCTCATGATCTACTTAAAGGTATAGCAAGATTAAGGTTGTTTTAAAATCGAAATGAAACTACATGGTATTATACTGAAAAAGAGCGGTAAAATTTACAAAATGAAATATATTGTCATGAGACTTGTTCAACATGTTTATTAATGTTTAATAGTCAACATGTAATGGTTTGGTATGATTTGTATTTAAGAAAAGGTTGAATTTTTAGAAAGAACCGAATCGGAAATCGGATTAATTCCGATTCCGTCGGGTTTTGGAATTTCGTATTTTTAGAAAAGAAAAGAGAAGAGGGAAGTGGGACTTAGTGGCTTAGAATCAAGAGAAGAGGTAGAGGAGGAAGTAGGATTCGCTGGTGCGTCGTTTCGTCGCCGGAAGCTCCTAGGGTCGTCGTCGGAAGTTCGCCGGAGTTTCGCCCTTCGCTAACTTCACTTGTACACAAAAGTTCTAGGGATTTTCTTGAGAGTTTTGGACAGAAATTTGGAATGAGGAGGGTGTGTTTAGGGTTGATATTTATAGGGAAAGATTAGGGTTAGGGTAGGTGAAGGGGTGTATTGATAATCGTATTAATTTGTAATAAAAATAGGGTTTAATAGGATTTTAAAGAGCTCTGGAACTGATCCAAGGAATTAAAGTATGCAGGAGTGATGGGGAGGTGAAAAGGCACGACTTTTGTGTTGACAACTCGGGGGTCCGGCCGAGTTCTGCCGGCGGCAGCGGGCCGAGTCGGGCCGGGGCGCGCCGCCACGTGTCCCTCGTCGCTTGGTGTATCCCCTGGGTCAGTTTGTTTTACATGTGTAGTGGGGGTTTTACGAGTTATGCACGTGTAGGCTCTTGGGCTTCTAAAAATTCAAAAGAAAATAATATTAAAAATAATGTGGGGTGTGGGATTTGAACTCTGGTGGCTTGGTTCAGCAGTGCAAAGTCTTACTAATGAGCTACAAGCTCTTGCTTGCTATTAAAAATCAAAACAAACTTATATCTTGTGCTCAGGAAAAAATACCCCTTTTTGTATTTTGAAAAAAAAAATTGTACAGAAAGTTGTATAGAAAGTTTAGGGTTGTTACATTCTACCTTTCTTATAAAAATTTCGTTCTCGAAATTTATAAGAGGAAAGTGTAACAGATTCAGAGAAAGTTTGGTGACTGAAGTTCTGATTATGTATGAAAAATAACAAAGTGATATAAGGGTTTGAAAAAGGTTGAAGAGAATTACCAGAGTTATCCTGGCCAACCGTCTCAGCTTCTACGGCCACCAAATTGTAAGCCTGGCGTCTCGGCACATTTCTTCGTGCATGATGGTACATCGCTGGTTGTCGAGGTAAGGGTGGTCCACGTGGAGGTGGTGCAGGAAGAGTTAACCGAGTAAGTGGAGCTTGGATAGCTGGTCTAGCTGCGGAATTAGGATTAGTTCGGTTGTGTTGGCAAGTTCCAATGGTATGTGAGGATGATCCACATATCAGGCAAAGACCATTTGTTCGTTTGAAATCTTCCATCAGATGTCCAGCTCTCTTGCAGTAGGTACAAAAGGCTGGGCCGGGCCTGTTGATTGGTACTCCTGGTCTCCTTGGTACAAATGGTGGTCCTGATGTGGCTTCTCCTGCCATCTGGTTGGCAGGGTGCTTCACTCCGGCAGTTTGAGGTCTGCCCTTCTTCTTCACCACTGCCTCATATCTTCGGGCAGCTTTCAAAGCCATATCATGGGTTGAGAAATCCCCTATAGCTAATACAGCTTGGATTTCCGGGTCCAACCCTTACTGAAATCTTCTAGCTCTGATCTCAGCAGTCGGTATGAGATGGGCCGCAAACCTGTTACGGTCTTGTGTTAGTTGTGTAGTATGTGATATAAAATCGAACATTGAGACATGTATTACCGACTGAGTATGGTGAACTCAGCGTCATACTCATCTACTGACTTGGTCCACATCGAACCTTGTTGCAGATGGATGAACTGCTGTTCCATGTCGAACCTGGCAGTCTCAGGGAAGTACTTTGCGTCGAACATATCTCGGAAAGTCTTCCATTCGATACGTTGGTCAAGACGGCTTTCTTCCGCCTTCCACCAGACCCGTGCATTGTCCGTGAGCTATAATTTTGCAACACGAACCCAAGCTATCTGTGGCACTTGTGCCGCTGCCAGATCATCTTTGATGCTCTGAGCCCATTCCTCAGCTTCCAGTGGGCTCTCTTTTCCTGTAAACTGTTTGGGGTGCAAAGCCCTGAATTGCTTCACCCCAGGTGCTTCTGCTTCTGGACGGTTCAAGAGAATAGCAGTCTGCTGCTGCTGTCCTTCCAGGAGGCTGCGGAGTGCCTCACGCAGAACCGTCTGCTCGTTGATCGTTGCAGCTACAGCAGGTGTAATTTGTAGTGGTGGTGGAGTGCTGTTGAAGTTGGTGCTGGTGTTGTTTGGGGAATCCATAACCTTGAATGAAAAATTTAGGTTAGGACAAGTTCAAAGTATATGATTCAAAGAATATGAAATTGTAAGATTCAAGGAATATGAATTGTAAAGAATGTTTTAGTTGCTGGTTCTTGTGTTATATTGCTTAGGTTGTTCACGCAGAACAGAACTGCATGGTAGTGTTCCATATAGCTCTGATCTGCATGGACCACCAACAAAACTTGTCACGCCCCGCTTCTCGGTTTATGGCGAAGGGGACGCGACGAGGCCGCTACGTATTTACTCTGAAGTAAATACACTAAGCGTAACTAAGCAATATAAAAGAAAAGTAATGAAAAAACAACTTTATTTATTAATATTCTTTTGTACAATGCATGGAAAAGTAAATACATCTGAATGAACGCAATGCCTAACAGTGGCATAATAGAAATGAAAAGTACTGAAATAAAAGTGTGTATAATGAAGCTAGAGCTCTGTGTCGTAGGAAAGCTGGTCCAAGTCCTCACTAGTAGGCTTGATCTCTTGAGTGTCCAGATCACCTGACAATATTCCAAAGAAGAAAGAGAAGGAATATCGTCAGCGAACAATCGCTCGGTAAGTCCCAAAGATAAGAGAGAAGTAGAATAGAAAGAAAGAGAGAGAGAGAGTGTAGCTTTTAAAGTTGTATGATATAGTTATACTGTTGTATTTAGTATTAATGCTTTTGTTATCGTAAGTCCAAGGGTGAATGTCAACCAATCTCAAGAGTGTTCTCGAACCCAACAGGCTGTAATCCAGGGGTAGGAAACCACGGGCCCGGATCAATTGTTAGTAATGGGACTTCGACCGTCGTCGAAGTATTCCAAACTCAACAGGCTATAATCCAGGAGCATGAAAACACGGGCCCTCATGATAGCTTGCTTGTGTTAGTAGACATGGATTCATGATATAGGGGGACTCTTGAGATTTCATTGGATTCACGAATGAACTACCCCAATACCCCGTGTATTTATTGTATTGATAGTAATGAATGTACTGATGGTATTGTATTGTATTGTCTTGAAAATTGAATTGTATAGATGAGTTGCCAAAACCATGATATCAGTAAATGGATGTAACTGGAGAATCATGTAAATGGATGTAACTGGAGAATCATTTAAATTGAAGTATATCCATGGTTCGGTTCAGTCAAGTTGTATACATTGTATAGATTGAATAGTTTGAATATATGGATTCATGTTGAATTGTAGTTTGCATACTTGAATCATATTCAAGTCAGATTATTAATGAGACTCAGTCTGAATCAGAACAATTAGAAAAGAGAAATCGAAGTCCTGAATTAGGTTTTGATGTTATCGGTAACCGCTGCACATGGGCGGTAGGATTTATGTCTTTTTTAAAGACGATTACCGTGTTGATAACACCGTTGTTAAGTTGTCTACCTTAAATAGGCAAGCACACACTTCTCCGGCTCCCTGAGGCTCAAGAGATTGGTCCCGCTTAAACCTATATTTACTAGGGTCCTTAGGGTAATTTATAGAACTTGAGGGGTTTTTATGTAAATATACTTTTGTATAATTTTCAAAATACACCTCAACTATTTAATTATCGTCTTTAGAGCTGTCATAGATGTCGATTTTATATTTGTGATATTTCTAGTGAAAATAACCTATTTTTCATAATACATGGTATTTAATTGTAACATTGAACTTGTATGGAATTTATGGTATTTTAATGTAAAGTGATTCATGTGATTTTTAGAAAAATTAGAATATTTATATTATTACAAAATAGATATTTTACTGATACATATACATATATATATATTTATATAAAAAATAATTTTACTATATATTATATTTCTAGAAATCTCATTTTCTTAAGATTTTAGTATTTTAAATCTCTCGAGACCGAATGCTCCTTGCGGAGGTCTGCATCTCGCACTACTAAGCCCAGGGATGTGCGATAATCTGCACCATCCCAGTCGGGTTCCCCAAAATGGGTTGTAGCGGCGCTTTGCAAAGATTTGTAAAATACTTAATCTTTTTAGAAAACGGTTTTATTAGTAAATGGTATTTATTTGAAAGGTTTCGTTTTCCCGTATTCTAGGTTTCCGAAAGTATTGTGCTATGTTTCATATGAGTGTTGTGAGGAGGTAGGTCATTACCTCGTGATCTATTTAAAGGTATAGCAAGATTAAGGTTGTTTTAAAGTCGAAATGAAACTACATGGTATTATACTGAAAAGAGCGGTAAAAGTTACAAAATGAAATAGATTGTCATGAGACTTGTTCAACATGTTTATTAATATTTAATAGTCAATATGTAATGATTTGGTATGATTTGTATTTAAGAAAATGTTGAATTTTTAGAAAGAACCGAATCTGAAATCGGATTAATTACGATTCCGTCGGGTTTTGGAATTTTGTATTTTTAGAAAAGAAAAGAGAAGAGGGAAGTGGAACTTACTGGCTTAGAATCAAGAGAAGAGGTAGAGGAGGAAGTAGGATTCGCCGATGCATCGTTTCGTCACCGGAAGCTCCTATGGTCGTCGTCGGAAGTTCGCCGGAGTTTTACCCTTCGCTAACCCCACTTGTACACAAAAGTTCTAGGGATTTTCTTGAGAGTTTTGGACAGAAACTTGGAGTGAGGAGGGTGTATTTAGGGTTGATATTTATAGGGAAAGATTAGGGTTAGGGTAGGTGAATGGGTGTATTGAAAATTGTATTAATTTGTAATAAAAATAGGGTTTAATGGGATTTTAAAGAGCTCTGGAACCGATCCAAGGAATTAAAGTATGCAGAAGTGATGGGGAGGTGAAAAGGCACGAATTTTGTGTTGATGACTCGGCGGTCCGGCTGAGTCCGGCCGGCGGCGGCAGGCCGAGTCGACCGAGTCGCCGGCCCGAGTCGGGACGGGGCTCGCCGCCACGTGTCCCTCGTTGCTTGGTGTAGCTCCTGGGCCAGTTTGTTTTTCATGTGTAGTGGGGTTTTTACGAGTTATACACGTGTAGGCTCTTGGGCTTCTAAAAATTCAAAAGAAAACAATATTAAAAATAATGTGGGGTGTGGGATTTGAACTCTGGTTGCTTGGTTCAGCAGTGCAAAATCTTACCAATGAGCTACAAGCTCTTGCTTGCTATTAAAAAGCATAACAAACTTATATCTTGTGCTCAGGCAAAAATACCCCTTTCTGTATTTTGAAAAAAAAATTGTACAGAAAGTTGTACAGAAAGTTTAGGGTTGTTACAGTGGGGTGGGTAACCCTCCGATGATATGGGCAGTAGTTTGGATGTGAATCCTCTCCGTCGAGGCATATGACCCCAGGAGTGTTTCCAACCAGAGGTGGCAGCTTTATTCCCATTGACAGGGTTTTGGCGAACCGCTTCTCTGTCTTGATTCTGCTCTTATTTGTGGCAGGTGTGCTTTGGTTTGGTTAGAGTACTTTACGACTCGTCCTTGCCGCAACTTCTTCATCCTGACGCTGACGTTTAGCCTTTTCGTATATAGCTATTTCGCGTTCTCGGTCAGCTTTGCTTTTTCGAAAGGTTTCATTTAACAGCCCATCGATGGGGTCTTCTGGCAGTACCGAGGATTTTAGCGCCGATTCTGCCCCAAGTTCCTCTGTGTGGTTTTCTGATGCTGAGGGAGTTTCTTCGTCATTTAACAGCGAATGAGAGACCATGTTGCAACTTGCTACATGGTCTTCGGTTTCATTTGATGAGTCACTTTCTTCATTGTTATCACTATCTTCGTTCTCAAGAATATGCTTGAGGAAATTTTCGAGCATGACCGGTGTCCACGCCTTCTGGTTGTATTCCTCCAGCGCGTTGATGTACTTTTGTAGGTCCGTGCGCTTGTCGTCATACTCGGCAGGCTGCACAGGCTTCTTGGTCTTTGTAACAACTCCAATTTCAATGTACAGAAAATTATTTAAAAGTTAATGTACAATTGGGGTATTTGCAACTCCTATGAATGCTATAAGAATTTGTTTTATTTTAGAACAGCAAGAAAGCACTTGTAGCTCATTGGTAAAGCATTGCACTGCTGTCACATAGCACCCGAGTTCAAATCCATACATTCTTTTTATTTAATTTTCTTTTAGTCTTTTTAGAAGCCTAAGGGTTTACACGTGCACAGCACGTAAACTGAAAAGTCACAGATTATTTAAACATGTGCACTGAAGAAAACCAATTGACTAGGACACGTGGCACCCAAACCCAACAACCCCGTCGGTAAAGGCCCGACGAAAACCCTATTTTCCCCAGTACTGCCAGTCGGATCGTAGGTAAAGGCCCCTAATTTCCTCCCCTGGCACCTCTTCAGCTACCCTATTTCCCCTAGACTGTTTATCTTCTCTGCAATTATCCAGAGAACAATAAAACACCAATAAATACAAATTTTAATGAAAATTTTAAATGAATTCTTTAACACATCAAAACCTAATTTTTCCTATAAATACCATACCCCATTTCTCACATCCTCACTCAGAATTCCCTGCCAAAACTCTCAAAAACTTTCAAGTCTCTTTTGTGTACAAGTGGAGTTAACAAAGGGTGAAGTTCCAGCGACGATCCAAGGAGTTTCTGGCGACAAAATGACGCACCGGCGCTTCCCTACTCTTCTCCCTTCTCCCTTCTTTCCTAAAAGCCAGTAAGTCCGCTCTCTCCCTCTCATCTTATTCTTTAAAAACTTGCAATTCTAAAACCCGACGGAAGCGGAGTTAATCCGACTTCCGATTCGGTTTTTCTTTAAAATGTTACTTTTATTAATCAATAAAATTCCATACTCTCACATATTGTTTAACAAACACAATCAAATCTATTGAAACAAGTTTCATCTCAAAATATTCTTTATTGCAATTTTATTGTAGTTTTACAGTAAAATACCACAAACTTCATTCCCGACATAAAACAACATAATACCTGTTTTACCTGTAAATAGTTCACGAGGTAATTGTTGGATATATGTATGCCCTAGAGGCCATTATATGATAGTGTATGTACTGATGTGTATATATATATATATATATATATATATTCAAAGGACAGTCTTGCTCGACATGATAGTATGCTATCTGATTGCTCTTTATCATATGTTCACTTGATCATGCTTTTACTCATTTGATACAAGTTGATAAAGCCCTTAGGATATTTGCTTGACTACTGGGATTATGATGTGGATCATACTAGTGGGACACCTGTAGTTTATAAGCATATCCTTGAAATGTTCCTAGTCGTGGGTATATCGAGACAGGGCATCGATATTCCAGAGTAGACTAGCGTATACCATTCTTGTTCCATATGATGGGCGATGGATGATCCGATATCCATCTGGTGTGGTGACACCAAAGATTGTATACGGGTGCTCAGTGAGACTGGGTACACTGAACGGACTCACCGAGAAATCCTATGTGGTATTATATCATACGTCGGATAGCAGTTCTCAGGTAACACTGGTACAGGTTAGTCTGTAGACCCGAGATCGCCATAGAGTCTTGTGTGTCCTCCCACTGTACTTTGATCTCCACCCTACTACGGCTCTACTGAGGCGTACAAATGGGTGGATTTTGGGTACAGTCCCGAGGCACATGGAGGCAATGAGCGATAGGAGGGGTTTCGTCTCTCCCGGTATTGGGGGTTGATGTTGCGCTGTGCACGATTGGCTATAACAGGAAGTCCCTGGCCAGGGCTGCTGAGATATTACTGATAAGTGTTATCAGTAGTTTCTCGATCTGTTGTGGACCATATACCGGCAAGACTTATTGAGTTATTGGGGTCGACGATTCCATCCGTAGACTCGATATGCAGCATATCTGACGAAGAGATCGAACTGTACGGTAAGTGTTGCCAGTTGGCTCGATGGAGTTTTGACAGGTTCGCTTGTTCTTCTTCTGATCGCTCAATACCCGGGTGGCTATTACGTTTAGCTGACCGCTTGCGGCTTATAGGTGTTTGATGTGATCATCACCTACTGCCGGCGTATTGACGAGTCTTAGAGTCCCACACAGAAGTTTCCTAGCTCAGGCAAAACGATGTGGTGTGCATATGAGATATGCGCGGGAGCTCGATTAAATGCATGTATGAGATACCGTATGTTAATCGGGCGTTTACTATTGGTCCGGTCGTATGTGATATGACTGGTTTATTAAATCAAATGTTGATTTAATAATGACTTTTAGCTCACTTTTATTAAGCCTTTTCTTTATGGATGTATGCATATATGTATATACATACACATGATGATGTGTATACACACATACATACATACAAGTGTATCATGGTTGATGATACATAGTTGATGGCAATGCAAGACTCACATGGTTAAAATTAATATGTGGATTTTTATTTTGAGATAAAAGGAAAAGGAAATTAACTAATGACTCATTGTTTCCAAATGACTCATAGTTTCCACACTCTTCTTGGGTTGACCTTTGACTAACCCTAGGTTAATTTCCTTTGTTCTTTTAACTCATCACAAAATATCTACATATTTATTTTAACCATGGTTGGATGTGAGAGTGTCTTACATATATATTCTTTTGTTTTTATTTTAAAACATAACAATTATCATTATCTTGAAAAAGCTTTGCCATGTTCATCTTCCTCCTTCCAAAAAGCTCTCTTGAGTTTCATAGAGTGGGAGAAAAAGAAAAAGAAAGGGTTTTAAGTGAGATAACAAACCACACAATCATTCTATACTAGTTTAGCCTATTAGTTTAGAGTGTTTGCATCACTTCCTCATTGATCAAGTGAAGCAAGGAGCTTTGGGCAAAGGGACTTCGGGTGGATCGGCGTGGACTCGGAAGTGTTCAAGCGAGCCGTTCCAAACTCTAGGAGATCCAAGGAGTTACTCAAGGAGGTCTACAAAGGTTGTAGTCTCTCCACTTAGTGATAGATTAATTTTTGTATGTGATACTATTAGTTGTTACCCTATATTTCTAGTTCGATTTCTAGTTAAGTTTACTTAGCACCTCTTAAAATTTAAATTGTGGCATGTGTGATGCTTCCAAACCCTATATAAGGTGATAAGCAAACCCTACAGTAATGACCTATCTCATCACAACACACATCTCTAACATAGCACGTTGGAAATTTGGGAACATAGTTATGGGATAAAACGACTTTACAAATAAATACCATTAACTTATAAAACCATTTATTTAAAAAGATGTATTAAACCATTCCTTACAATTACGTCTCTACAACCCACTTTTGGGGACCCCGTTCGGGATGGTGCAGATTATCGCACATCCTCGGGCCTAGTAGAGCAAGATGCGGACCTCCAAAAGGAGCATTCAATCTCGATAGAATTTTTATGTATTTTTCTTTAGAAAATGAGATTTCTATAAGAATATATATATATATATATATATTTATATATTAGAAAAATATCTATTTTAATTATATAAATATTCCAAGTTTTCTAAATCAAAGAAATCACTATTACATGAAAATACCATCCAAATACAACACAATTCTAATATTTCAAGAAAATACCATATATTATGAAGTTAGGTTTTACTCAATAGAAATTTCACTTGTATAAAAATATACATCTATGAAAACCCTAAAGATGATAATTAAATACTTGAGGTGTATTTTGAAAATTATATCAAACTATTTTCACATAAAACCCTCTCAAGTTATACTAAATTACAAAAGGAACCCTAGTAAACATAGATTTAAGCGGAACCAGTATTTTGAGCCTCGGGGAGCCGGAGATATGGGTGCTTGCCTATTTAAGGTAGACAATCTAACAAATGGTGTTATCAACACGGTAATTATTTTGGAAAAAGACACAAATCCTGCCGTCCATGTGCAGCACTTACCGATAACACCAAAACTAATTCAGGATTTCAAGTTCTTTTCAAAAGTGTCTGATTCAGACTGAGTCTCAATCTGACTTGAATGTGATTCAAGTATAAACTACAATTCAACAGAGATCCGTCTATTCAATCTATATCAATCTACTTGACTGAACCGAACATGGATATTCTCCGTCTACATGACTCTTAATTTATATCCATTCTATTTACTGATATCATAGTTTCGGCAAGTCATCCATCTATATAACAAACAATACAAATAATACAATAAAGACATCGTGGGGTTTATAAGGGGTAGATTGGTACGGAAAGTGTTAGAAGTGGCATGAGACTGTAACCATAATACACCTAACCTGAATATCCATTGCCGTTGTACTGTGGCTGAACGGTTCTTTGTGCTCCGTATACCTTAGTCTCCGGAATAGTGGGACTCCTCTCGTATACACTGGTATTTTTTGTACCAAGTTACAAACAACAGCGTCAACACTATAATCAAACATTATAAGTTATCTTCTTTCTGTCTATTCTATCTCTACTCACCTTTGGGACTTACCGAGCGATTGTTTGCTAACGACATTCCTCTTCTTCTTTCTTTGGAATGTTATCAGGTGGATAGGACTAACTGGAGATCGAGCCCAGTAGCGAAGACTTGAAGCAGCTAGCCTTTGACCCAGAGTTCTAGATTACTTATACATATTTCATTTTCATTTCTGTTATGCCATTGTTTAGGCATTGCTTTCATTCCATGTATTTACATTTCCGATGTATTGTAAAAAGAATGTTTAATAAATAAAGTTGTTGTTCATTTACATTCATGTCTCTTGTGTACTTTACATTATATTACTTAGATATGCTTAGCGTGTTTACTTCTGAGTAAATACGTCGCGTGACCCGTCGCGTCTCCTTACCGTATATTGGGAAGCGGGGCGTGATAGTCTTCTTCTTTTTCTTCAAAGACTTTGAAGGCTTGACTTGAGGGTTTTGCCCTTTGTCAATAATCTCCGGTACGGGACGCAGTTTCAGCATCCCTTCGATGATTTCGGGTTCAAGTGGGCTTTTCCACCTGACTGCTGAACATGCCTGTAGATCTTTCAGCATTCTTTTGGTTTTAGCTAAAAGAAGGACCTTCCATGGAGTTTCTTCCACGAGTGAGTATGATGCCCCCGGCGCATCCATTTTTTTGGAGTAGGCTTCTGGGATGGGTTTACCCTCTAGTTCTTAGAAAACACAAACTTCCCCTGTTGATACTGGTCCTCGACCCAGTTCTTGAAGACATAGCAATCCTCAATTGGGTGGCTCACTATTCTGTGATAGGAGCAGTAGTTGGGGTGGTCGATGTCGCCGGGTTGCGGTGGACGCTGTGGGACTGGCAATGTGATGAGTTTGTTACACATTGCCAACTCAAATAGTCTCCTCGTCTTATCGCAGGGAAACGAGTAAGCGCGTCCTAACCTTTCTTTCAGGGATAGGCATGGACGTGCGTTGTTTTGGCGAGCAGCCGGTTTTGGGCCGCTTGGTTGTTGTTGAGTGTTAGCAACGAAGGCCATTTTCTCTTTATCCTTGGCATTTCGAGGGTCCTTACTTGAGGAGGAAGGCCCGTGGCCCATCTGGTCTATTTGGGCCAGTTTATCGATCAGAGCCTGGAAGGTCGTTGGTTTGAAGAACGTCATGAACTGGGACATAGTCGTTTGAGGATCAAGGGTCCCGATGAACATGCCTACGATGGGGGATTCTTCGATGCGTTGTTCATACTTTGACCATAGGTTCCTCCACTGGATGGCATATTGGACCCTTGTTTCCCCCGACTTTACCCTGGTATTGATTAATGCCGTGATCGGGGTGCGTTCACTTGTGCTGGTGAACCGCTATGTGAACAGCAGTTCCATCTTTGTGAATGTTCTCACGGAGTCATTTGGGAGCTCCGAATACCATTCAAAGGCCATCTCTGACAGGCTGCCAACGAACTGGCGAATCAACAATTTGTCGTCGCCTCCAGTGTTGCCGCACAGAGCTCTGAACTGCGTGACATGCTGGTGTGGGTTGCCTATCCCTTTGTACACATGGAACTTGGGGATCGTATATCCCGGTAGGTATTTAATTTGGTCATACCAGCATGGATACGGTCGTCCAGTTCTGACGATTTGGCCAGCCGCTTCATTTGCTTGATGAGCTCTTATTTGTTGAGCTATATAATCATCAAGAGTAGCCTTGGAGATCATTTCCTCCTTGGCTACCGATAAGACCAGAAGAAGGTTTGATATTTCCCTTCTGTCATCCTCGATGATTATTGGCGAATCCTCACTGGGGGTTTTGGCTGGATCATCATTCCAACCATATCCTGGAATAAGAGAGCCATCTGCTTTATGTTAGCAGGCTGCTCAACAGCTTCCTTGTACTTTCTTTCAAGCACCCTTCGCAGGAACTCTGTATCGGTCTCCTGCTCCTGGCGCTGTTCGGCTGTTGTGTCCAGGCTTTCTTTCTGCCCGGTAAGTGCTGCCATTTTGGTCAGCATCTCCTGGAGCTTTTGCTGTTGCTCCTGAGCTTTTGTCAGCGACCGAGTTTGCGGCTGGTGACCTACGGAAGTACAGCTTTCTTCTTTCCCGGAAGCCATGTAAACCGTATGCACGATCATGCCCCCAGACTTGGGGCGTTTGGGTCCACCGCTTTTGGAATTTGCCGCCGGTGGTGGGAGTTTCTCTGGCCTCATCCTTTTGTGGAAGGTCAGAGTTGAAGGAGCCGTTATAACAGACACCCGTGTAGAAGAATTCCCTCGCTATATGACGGAGGGGTGGTCTTCCTCTTACCGAGCCTTCGATTTCCTTGGTCAACGAGAGTAGTTTTGATCAATCACGGAGCCCTGGACTTTTCGCTAGACCCTGTGAATTTGTGAGGAGAGCCGTTGATGGGGGCGCTCCGGCTTTGCCTGCACTGTGGTTTCTGCAGGCAGGGGTGATTTCTTTAGCACCGTCGTTGGAGAGTTCTTGCGTACTCTCCTGAGCAGATCAAAACTGTTCTCGGTTGGAACAGTAGCGTCAACTTCCACCATTGGAGCTGGTGGGGTAAGTCCAGAGGGGGAGTTTCCCCCTGCTTTCCTTACTCGGCGCCTGTGACAACGTCGATCATGTCTTGCAAAAGGGACCGCCTCAGTTTTGGAAGCGGTTTCATCGTGCCCTCAGCTTTGGTGAGGGGCTGCTGTTGGTATCATCTTGTTGAAGACTGACGTCCTGATTAGAGTTTGGAGAGGGCCGCTAATCTTTCGAAGACCGTCCTTCTGATAGGGGAAGCACCTTTGACGACTTCACCCATAACAGGAGTTGGGAGGGCTATCCATTTTGGGGCAGCCCCTTCAGGTATCATGAGCCTCTTTGCGGGCCCGTTTGGGTTCTTGCCCGGCTTGTTGAAGACTGAGATGTCAACTTTGGATGGCCCGTTGAGAGGGGCCATTGTGGTCGCCAGTCGATCGAAGACCAACCTCTTGGGAGCTTCTTCCTGCGGCGCTGAGGCACCGACATCCACTGGTGGGAGCATGGTCCCGAAGAACAACCCAGTAGTGGCTTGCGTTACTTGTCCCACCGGCATTGAAAAGATGGAGGCCGTATTGGGCCCTAGGTCACTCCTCCAGTTGGGGTGGAGCGAGTGTTGCTGTTGCAAGAGGTGCAGTTGGAAGCCATTGATTTTCTATACAGGAGCAAGACACCAAATTTTAGTACCTCAAATCCAAGGGCAACCATAGTGAACCGCGATTTCGTTCGTGAAACACAACACACAAAGTGTGGAGTGGAAAGAGGAAAAGGTCCCACCGTGTGTGCCAGAATCTGTTTACCGCCGAAAACGGAGACAAACCGGGATGGATCGTCTTGCCTGAATTTGGGGGCAGATGCTATTTGGATTTATCCGTCCACCTTTCCAAAGATACCAAGTTTATTTATGGCACCGTATATCGGAGGTTTGGACAGACACGACCGTTGTAGCAGACTTTATCAGATTCCCCCTCATTTTATAAGGGGTTTTTGATTGTGGGGACGCTCTTCCCTGCAGACGCAAGCCCTTGCAGTTAATTACGTTACCGCATTGTGATAGCCACTTTCTCCTGCTCTGGAAATTCACTTCGTGTCGTTTGTGTTTTTGTTTGTTTTGGTTGCTCGTGGATTGTATATGGAGACTAGTTTGTGTCGTCGCCCGTAGGGCGCGGATTAGTCCAAATCCGTATATTTTAGATTTGGGCTTTGGTCAAGGATTTGCTTGACGATGTTTTGAACTTAGGTTGTATATTCCTTTGGTTCAAAAATATTTTGTTTTATTTAAGGACCGTTAATCTAGTTTGAAATTAAGGTCAACTTAAATATATAAGTGAGCATTTGGGCTCAGATTGTTTTGCTAAGGATACGTTAGTCTTATTTGAGACAAAGATCTACTTAACAATGTTTTAAAGATTATTTTTACTTAAGATCCAGCAAAAGAGCATTTGGGCTCAGCGACGAGAAAATCTCAGAGACTTAGCCAATTTGGGCTAAGTCTACTTAGCCTTTTGTTTTATTCAAAAGAGCCAAGGACTTATTTGGGCTTTGTTTGTTCTGCCCTTTTCTTTTCATATAAAAGTGCTAAGCACTTATTTAAGCTCTGACGCTCACATGTTTGTTATGTGATGTATTCAGTCATGGGCGCTGCCCAATAAATGTTGAGCACTTTTAGTCATTTTGATTAAATGTGAAGTGCTAAGCACTTTTTATGGCGTCCAAATGAGGTGCACGTGCGGCGTTGTGCGCTGCCCAATCAGTGCGAAGCACTCAGCCGTTTTGGCTGCATATAAAGTGCTAAGTACTTTTATTCAGGGCCCACGAGTGTTTACGTGAGGCGCTGGCTTTCTGTTTTGGGCGCCCACGTGTTTTTCACGTGAGGCGCTAGGCGCTGTTAAAAGGGGACGCCCACGTGAGGAGCACGTGAGGCGCTGGTTTTTTTTCTTCTTTTTTTATAAATTAAATCTCTTTTAATGGCATTTTGACCATTACTGATCACCAAGATCTTCGTTTTTTGAAGATCTGGGATCGGTTTTTCAAGAACTAAGTTCTTGATTTGAAGGAACTAAGTTCCTGGAGTATTATGAATTCCATGTTTTCCATGTTGATATTTTCAGAGAGGTTAAACCTCTTTTAATGATATTTTGACCATTAAGGATTACCAAGATCACTATTTTGAGGATCTTGGATCGGGTTCTTTAAACAACTAAGTTCTTGATTTGGAGGAACTAAGTTCCCGGAGTATTATTTTCTCCACGTTCTTATATCCATATTCCCCTCTGAATTTTTGATTCTCAAGAACAAGATCTTCCCGATGAGAATTAAATTCTCAACTTGTGGGAGACTTGTCTTATGGATGCAGAAAAAGAACTAAGTTCTTTAAAAAAGGTTAAACCCTTAGATGTGATAGAGATGTTTTGATCTCTTTTCTTTACCTAGGGTTTTGAGAAGGAAGATCTTTCTCTTTGAGAATTGAATTCTCTGTTCTTTTTGAGAGCTCCCTGTATTTTCTTTTTTTTTTTTTTGAGACTTGAAGTCTCGGGTATTTTATATAGTGAAGGCAAATTGTTAATTTGTTTTGAGAAAATCTCTCATTTAGAGATTCTAATTGATTTGGGGAATTTTAACCACCATTGGATCTTTGATCCAAGGACTTCTGTTTTTACCGAATATAATTTTTGCTTTTAACGAGATTGAGGAAATATTTTTCCCTATACAGAATTTATTCTGTAAATCGGTGATTTTTTTAATCACAATTGGATTTTTAATCCAAGGGTTCTTTGTTTTATAGAGAGCAATCTTTCTCTTTTAGAAAGATTGAGAGAATATATTCCAAAATAGAATTTTATTCTATAAATGGATCTTTGATCCAACCGAGAGTATCATTCTTATTTTAGAAAGATTTGGGTAATGTTTTCTCCCAACAGAATTTAATTCTGTATTTTAATGATTTATTATCTCCGTTGGATTTTTGATCCAATGGCTATGTTTAACAGGGAGTATTGTAGAATTTTAATTTTACTTGGGCGCTGGCGCTCACGTGTTATGCACGTGGGCGCTACTTAAGAATTTAATTCTTATAATAGATATTTATATACTTTGCATATTGGCGCCCGCGTGAAGAGCACGTGTGACGCCATCTAAGAGTTTAACTTTTATGTAATGAACTCTTCTGTGCTTTGCACATTGGCGCTCGCGAGAGGAGCACGTGCGGCGCCACCATAGGATTTAATCCTATAAAATTGGCTCTGGTGCTAGCGCTTCATGGAGAGCACGTGAGGCGCTGCCTCATTAAATTCAATAGAGGTTTGCTCTTTTATTAGGTTAAATATATTGGGGAAATAGGCCTCCCTTGTTTTCTTCTAATTTCAGCCGTCGAATTTGTATAGCATGAAGAAATGGTGAAAAATATACTAGGAAATCTAGATCCAAGTTTATCGATGGGGTTGGACAGGTCCTCTAACAACTTTATATCAAATCCGAAAACGGGAACGACTTTATTAAGCATCCAAAATTTGTTGACGTCGTAAGTTATTTTATCCCAACTTGAACTAAGACTATAAGTTTTTTATGTGATCGTTATGGGTATGAGCCTCAGGATTTTCTCAAACAGATTTACTTACTGTATTTCACAAATAAAGGCCTGAGAGCATTAGAACTTTAGAGGTTGCGATATCATAATTATAATGTTTATATATGGGGTATTTACTAAAAACAACCATGTGGTTTCACTTTATTACGAGAAACAACTATATGGTTTTTTTGTTTACGGAAAACCATCATGAACTTTGCACTATTAGTGAAAAATCATCCAGAAGGATGGTTTTACTAATAGCGCATATTTCAAGATAGTTTTCCATTACGCTATCAAAGCACGGGATGCATTTCGTTGAATCCCAATTGTCGATAGTCATTTATGAGTATGCCTAACGAGAAGGTGGCGTTTTGCTAATAATGCATATCTCAGAATGTTTTTTCGCTAACAGTAAAACCACATGATGGTTTTTCATAAGAGAGTCAAAATATGTGTTTTTTGATAAATATCCCTTTATATAATTACTAAGATCTGAAGTAGATAATTTAAGATCAATCATTTAATTTATAATATGGTCAATGATGAGGCTTACAAACGGGAACCCCCAGATTTACGACACGTAGTAGATGACGTGTCGTCCACGTACGCCCACTAGATTCCTGGGGGTTACGAAGCTGGAATAAGTATGATGCATTGGGGACATTCCTTGGCGCCTTGCCTCCGAGGTTGCGCCTGACATTTTAGAAGACCACCTCGGAGTACGTTCCCTTTTCGGCTAACCGCCAGCCAATAGCTCGTCTCCTAGTTGTCCTATATTTGAGATTCCTCAGCGTCCCTGTTTAGCGGGAACACGGAGCCCGAGTGACCCCGTAACAGCTCCGTGTATCTCACCACGATGAGATCTCCGCCGCTCCACGTCCCGCATCTCACGCTAGCGTATCTTGCCATAATGAGTGCATCCCTCCATTAATGGGCATATCCTGCCATCAACGCGAACGTGACGCAGGGGCATAACGGACGGCGAGGATCTCGCATCGGCTCACTGCATGCGACCGCTATATAAACCCCCTCCTCCAGATGATTCTGGTAACTCGAACCGATTCCAAGACGCCGCTACCCTGCCTTTATTCCTTGGTACTTACTTGATCATCGGAGGGTCTTAAGGTGGTTACCCACCATGGGACTTCCTTTACAGATAGTTCGGTGTAAACAACAACCTATTGAGATCCACACATTCAACCTTTACTCCCAATCTCAACCGTTCAAGAACCGATTGCAGCAAGATCGCGGAGGACAACTACTAAAGGAGATTTGTAGCTCCATCAGTTAGCGCCGTCTGTGGGAATCGAGAAGCTCTTCCACCCAAAAAGTTGATCTTCCTCCTTCGATTCAATGGTAAGCGATAATTGCGATGACCCCAGCATGAGCCACCCCGTCCCCCATAACGGAGGCGGGAGCGGCTCAACTCGCCCTCCTAACATCATCAACGCCTTGTCCGCTCGATTGATAGGCTCACGGCAATGGTGGATGCGCTCGCCCGTGTTCAAGCGGCCGGCCATACCCGCCAAACAGTTTTTTCCCCTCCCCGGGAAAACGATATACGCAGGAAGATGGAAGCGCACGCTCAGTTCCTCTACCTCACTCGCGCTCATCTTGATGTTACCGAACACCGACGTGCCGATTCCGGCAGCCATGACCCACATGTGGGGAATGATTCCATGACCCTTTGGGCACCAGACAGCTCGACACCCCGATATCAGGGGAGACTAGGCTATCACTTCGACGCACACCGTGTTTTCTCGCCCCGTGAAGAGGTGTTGGTCAGCTCTCCTGGTTCCAGGCATGACCGATGCCCCCACTTCCGTCGAAGCCACGCATACGGCGAACGTCGGGACTATCCACGAAGGGTTCCCCCCGAGGATTTAGGGATGTGATAGAGAGAAACCAAAACCGTTCCATCGCGCAATCCCAAAGCATAGATAGCAAACGCTCCGACTATGAAGAATCCGCGCGGTGCCAGCGATGAATCGAAGCCCTCGAAAAGAAAATCGAAGACATACGGCAGGATGACTGCGCGACCGGCGAAGGGGTGAAGTATTCCGTCGATTCGCTCACGAGGCCCTTTACAGAACTACTTCTCACTGAGCGTGTCTCATCCAGGAACAAACCGTCCAAAGTGGCCCTCTTCGACGGGAAGACCGACCCAAAGGACCACTTGGACATGTTTACGACGGGCATGAGCTTCCAAGACAACTCGGACGTGGCCCAATGCCGAGCTTTTCCCACCACCCTCATCCGCACTGGCCGGGATTGGTTCCGAGGGATCTCGTCGTGCTCGATATCGACCTTCGATGAGCTGGCAATCAATTCCTTTGTCATTTCGTCGGTAACCGACGACAGAAAAAGACGGTTGACTACATGTTCACCATCAAGAGCGGAGACAAGGAATCCTTCAAGGATAAGTCACCCGCTTCTACAATGCCCTCCTAGAGGTTCCCGGGCACCGCAATGAAACGGTTATCACCGCCCTGGAGTCGGGTCTTAGGCACAAAGAGTGGCTCCGCTCTTTTGCATTAGCGTAACCTAAGACCATGGCCGAAATAAAAGCATGGACCGAGCGAGAAATCTAACTCGAGTCAGAGGTAAACACTAACCTACCCCGGGGCAACAAGGTAAACCGAAAAAGATAGGACAGAGAGGAGAAAAAGAAGGCCGACCGACCAAAACCCTATTCCCCAAGGTTCCACGTGTACACTCCACTGAACTTCTTCTAGGCCGTGCTACTAGAGGAGGCTAAGGGCGAAGGTTTTTTAAACTCCCGCCGACTACTCAGAGGATGGGTAAGCGACTTCGCGGCCCGTATTATGCCTACCATAGGTCGCAAGGGCACCCGGCCAAAAATTGCAAACAACTCCATGACTATATTGAGGAACTGATCCGCTTTGTCCACCTGGAGAAATGCCTACGCGACAAACAGCAGGCGGAGCATAATAAAAAAGACCAACCCCCCCAAGGAGTTAACGATCGGGAAGAGTCGTTTCGATGGGTCCGGCTCCGGACAGTAAGGTGGACCGCCGCCTCCTACCCGCCATGTCCATAAGTGATCCGCCCCATAAGAAGTGTAGGAAGGATGACTCCATCACTTTCACTGACGAAGATCTTCACGGCATATCACTTTCACACAATGACCCCCTTGTGATAATAGCCCCGGTTCACCGTTACGAGGTCCGGAGAATATTGATCGATTTAGGGAGCTCAGCGGACATCCTGTTCTACCATTGTTTCCAACGTATGGGATTAAATCCGTCCGACCTCCAACCGACCTCCCTCGTCCTCTCTGGGTTCACCAACCATTCCATTCTGGACGAGGGATCGGTCACCCACCTCCTCAACGTTGGGGAAGCAGGCGAAATGCGAACTATATCGGCGGACTTCCTCGTTGCCAAGATCCCGTCGTCCTATAACATTTTCATGGGACGCCCTACCCTAAACGCCCTCCGAGCTCAGATCTCAACCTACCACCTCGTGCTCAAGTTCTTTTTAGATAACGGGGGTTTTGGACGGGCATATGGAGACCAGCAAACTGCCAGGATCTGTCCCGCCTCGACATCCCCTGTCGGGGAGCAGGGCGATGATTTTGAAGACACGCCCGATCCTCAGGGGTCCCTGGACACACGCGATGACCGCAAGGAAATCCGAGGCGCCCCGGTGGAGGCATTAGCGGAAGTTCCTCTCATAGGAGGAGTTGACGACCGGACCGTCCGTATCGGCTATCTTTTGACAGGAAGCGTCCGCGAAGACCTAATCCGGTTCCTACGGAACAACTCAGATGTGTTCGCTTGGACGCTATCAGATATGCCCGGGATCGAGCCCGAGGTGATCTCCTATAAGCTTGGGGTTGACCCAAAAGCAAAGCCAATCTGGCAAAGAAAAAGAAGTTTCGCACCAATAAAACAAAAGGCGATAGAGGAGGAAGTAGACCGACTTCTCGCTGCCGGCTTCGTCAGGAACCTGGACTACTCGGATTGGCTGGAGAATATGGTCATTGTCAAGAAAGCAAACAGGAAGTGGCGTATATGCGTCGATTTCACAGACCTGAATAAGGCTTGCCCCAAAGACAAATATTCGCTTCCTCAGATAGATCAGCTAGTAGACTGCTCAGCAGGCTACGAGTTACTAAGCTTCATGGACGGTTTCTCTGGTTATAAACAGATCCGAATGAACCCGGCTGACGAAGAGCTGAGCGCCTTCACCACGGATCGGGGGGTATACTGCTACAGGGTAATATCCTTCGGACTCAAGAACGCCGGAGAGACATACCAGCGACTAGCCATCAAACTGTTCAAACTACAAATTAGGAAAAACATGGAAGTCTACGTCGACGACATTCTCGTGAAATCCGCCTCATCGGCCAGACACACTACTGACCTCGGCGAAACATTCGATGTCCTGCGAAAATACAAGATGAAGCTGAGTCCCGCTAAATGTGTGTTCGGCGTTACAAGTGGGAAATTCCTGGGGTTCATGGTTACCCACCGTGGAATCGAGACGAACCCAGAGAAAATCAACGTCATCATCAACATGGCGACGTCCGAAAGCAATGTCGATATTATGCGACTTACTGGGAGGGTGGCCGCATTGAGTCGCTTTATGTCTAGATCCGGAGAAAAGTGCCTCCCTTTCTCAGAGCCCTGAGGAAAATCCCTAGGTTTGAATGGTCCGAGGAATGCTAAAATGCTTTCGAACAATTCAAGGCACACCTGGCGACCCCCCCACTTCTTACCCGACCAGTCGAAGGTGACGAGCTGTTACTATATCTAGTCGTCTCCGACCAAGCCGCCTGCTTAGTGCTCGTTAGAGAATCTGAAGGCACATAGAGACCGGTCTACTACATGAGCCACGTTTTCAAGGACGCAGAAACCAGATATCCGGCCATAGAAAAAATAGTCCTTGCGCTTGTCGTCTCCTCCAGAAAACCACGACACTAAATCCTCGTCCTCACTAAACGACCTTTAGGGAATATTTTCACCTCCCCTGAATCATCGGGTCGATTAGAGAAATGGAGGTGGGAGCTGTCCTAATTCGACATCAAATATCAACCCAGTCGGGCCTTCAAAGCACATGCCTTGACCGATTTCGTTGTCGAATGCACCATTCCCACTAAGGAAGGAATGACAACACAGGGTCCCGACCCACGACCCTCGGTGGAGAAGGTGCCCAGACCAATCCTGGACTGGGTACTCTATGTGAACGAATCCTGAGGAAGGGTGTCACACCCCACCCCTAATACAGAGAGTATTGTCCGCTCTGAGCGATGCCGCACGGTTTTGTCCTTCGGGGCAAATCGGACCCGACCAGGGGTCACTTCCCAGGAGGTCACCTATCCCAGAACTTCCCTGGCTCGAGCACGCTTAACTACAGAGTTCTTAAGCTCCTGTAGTGCCGGTTCACTTAAAAGGCGCCTCTGTATTGAAGAGTGGTATCATTCCATTTATAATACAGATCTGCCCTCTTTCGGAATGTATTCCGAAGAGTCCCCATTGTTCTACATTGGGTCCCACGGACTCAAGAGGTGGCCTCCACGGATTTAAGAGGTGGCCCCCGCCCACTTAACACGACACTTGGCATGGCACTTTGTTCTGTGTGGCACTTTGTTCCGTGAGCAAGAACCGGGTCCCGACATTCTCCCCACCTTTGAACAATAGTTCGTCCTCGAACCACAGACCTACTATTGTGGGACCGGCTCTGATACCATTCTGTCACGCCCCACCCCCAATACAGAGAGTATTGTCCGCTCTGTCCATAGCCGCACGGTTTTGTCCTTCGGGGCGAACCAGACCCGACCAGGGGCCACACTTCCCAGGAGGTCACCCATCCCAGAACTTCCCTGGCTCGAGCACGCTTAACTACAGAGTTTTCAAGCGCATATAGTGCCGATTCACTTAAAAGGCGCCTCTGTATTGAAGAGTGGTATCATTCCATTTATAGTACAGATCTGTTCTTTTTCGGAATGTATTTCGAAGAGTCCCCATTGTTCTACATTGGGTCCCACGGACTCAAGAGGCGGCCCCCATGGATTCAAGAGGTGGCCCCCGCCCACTTAACACGACACTTGACGTGGCACTTTGTTCCGTGTGGCATTTTGTTCCGTGATCAAGAACCGGGTCCCGACAAAGGGAGTTGGGCCAGCCTGATCATCCGCGACCCAAATGAAGCGGAGATGGAGTACTCTCTGAGGCTTGGGTTTAAGGCATAAAACAACGCCGCAAAGTACGAGGCCTTATTGGCTGGACTACGAATCGCCACCGGAGTGGGGCTGAAGACCATCCGGGTACGCAGCGACTCTGTGCTAGTCGTCGGCCAAGTAATCGGGCGATTTGAAGCCCGGGAACCACTAATGATAAAATACCTGGCAGAAGTAAGAAGGCTTCGGAGAAATTTCGATGAAGTCCAAGTGGAGCATATTCTCCGAAACTTGAACACCGAGGTCGATGCCTTGAGCAAACTCGCTTCTTCTTATTCGGCCAATCACAAGAGAAATATCCTCTTCGAAATCCTGCCACGGCCCAGTGTGGAAGATGGAGAGGCAACACTCCAAATCTACACGGATCGAGAAGATACCCTGGATTGGAGAAAGCCCATCATAGAATTTCTGAAAGATGGGGTACTTCCGAAAGACTGTGCCGAAGCTCGTCTGCTTCGAGCAAAAGCTCGCCATTTCGTATGGAGTAAAGAAAACCTACACAAGAAGCCATATACTCAACCTCTACTTCGATGCGTCGATTCCCACGAAGCAGACTACGTCTTACGAGAAATACACGAAGGGGTCCGAGGGGCACATCAAGGAGCCCGCAGCCTGGTCCAAAAGACTCTGCTCCAGGGGTACTATTGGCCGGGAATACACTGAGATGCCGAGAAATTGGTCAGAAGGTGCAATAGTTGCCAACTCTTTGGCAGCATCTCTCATCTTTCCGCCATTGAACTAACGCCACCAAGTTCCCCTTGACCATTTGCGCAGTGGGGGATGGATATGGTGGGCCGGCTCCCCACCGGCACGGCTGGACACAGGTACATTCTCGTCGCCATAAACTACTTCACAAAGTGGATTGAATCCATGCCGATCAGGAAACCAGACGCCGCCTTTACGATCAAATTTCTGCAGAACAATATAATCTCCCGATTCGGAATCCCAAGGTGCATCATCACCGTCCATGGAATTAACTTAGAGAATGATAGAGTTAAAGAATTCTGCAGGGACTATCACATATTGTTGAAGTTTGCCGCAGTCGCACATCCTCAATGTAACGGGCAAGCCGAGACAGTGAACCGAAGCGTCATTCGAGGGCTCCGGGTCTGCCTAGAGGGAAGGCAAGGCGGCTGGGTCGAGGAATTACCCCGGGTACTGTGGGCACTGCGGATGTTGAGAAAAACACCCACGGGAGAAACCTCGTTCAGCCACTGCTACGGTACCGAGGCAACGGTACCCACAGAAATAGGATTGCCCAGTTATTGGGTCGAACACTTTGATGAAGAGGCTAACACTTTGGCGCTATGAAGCAACTTGGATATCTTGTTAGAGAAACGAGATCGGGCGCAAATCAGAATGGTCGCCTATCAGCAGCAAACCGCCTGCTACTACAACCCGAGTTAAGTATCGAGCCTTCAAGACAGGAGACCTGGTCTTATGACGAAACGAGTTCGTAGACCAAGGGAAGCTACATAAGTTCTTCCCGAAGTAGGATTGGCCATTCCTCATGACAAAGGCCTTTCCCGGTACAGCCTACCACCTCCAAGACTCCGGGGGGTGTAATTTCCCTCGGCCATATAACGCCGAAAAGCTTAAGCTGTACAGATAAGACTTGTACCCTTTTTTCGAATAACGCAATTCCCTTCCACTTTGACTAAATATAACAAAAATTTTATTTATACTTTATTCTTAAGTCCCCACACAAAACAGACTTCTGCACCGACTTAGGGCCCCAACCCTTCCTTCCGGTCCTTGTTATAAAGTTAGGGGTTAGGGAAGAGGCACAGGTCGGCCAATGCACAAAAGTACAAAAAAGGGCGAAAATAATACACCGTAACCTTGACCAAAAGGAAATTTATTTATACTCTATTTGGAGTTATTCTTGGCTCCGCAGCCTTACAACCATTACAGCAAAGGAGGAAGAGAATTAAGAAAATATTGACGATGATACTCGGAAGAGAGCTCCTCCAGCCGAGCCCAGGAAACCTCCGTCCGCTCCCTTTGACGGTACCCATGGTCCCTAGAAGCCACGGATTCGTCGGGGTCCCCAACCGCCGAACACGACGCCGCGACTAGCCTTTGCTGAAAACATTCAAGAAGAATGCCTACCGAGCGATCCCGCCTTCTCTTCGAGATCAGGCCAAGCTCATGGATCGTATGCATTTTATCAAATGCCTTGTCTCTCCTGCGGGGACATAGCATTGTAAAGACCCGGGGAAGACCTCCATATCGCATAGATTAGCACTTGCAGGATAGGAGACCGTAGGGGAACTAGACGCCCGCAGTGGCCCTCCAAATGTCATATCACGGCCTCACACGTCACCTTGGAACGATCGAGATCATAGAAATGCATGTCATCCCGAGATACGATCTCCCTGATGGTGTATACGTGTCCCGTCATCTTGAAGAAATGTATCAACTAGGAGGGAGTCAATGTAGGAACTCGAAGGTAAGGCCATGCCTTCGATATTTATAGCCTCAACAAAAATATTCCCGCGACCGAGATTTTCTCGCGCCACAGCTCAAATCACAGAACGTCGCACTTTCCTGATAAGTTGTGGCCACGTGGCATATGATAGTTGGTCGTCGTCCTCCCCATACGGGTCAAGGAAGGTAGAACGACGTTCCCAAGAAAACCATCGAATCTGGAAAGCCCTTGTCAATAGGTGGCCGAGCAATTTCCTACTAGGCACATCCGCTAAAGGAAGCTTCCTTCCCGGCTACTCCGCGGATCCAAAACCTTTGTCAAGAGGCGGCCGAGCAGTTTCCTGCTCGGCTCATTGATTCTGGTCGGCTCATTGATTGAGCGAGATTTTATGCTTACGCGTTTTGTGATCAAAGAATTTACCGCAATCAATAACAGTGTCGCTTGGTAGCTAGCCGGTTGAGTACGGGTCGGTCCACAGGGAAATGGATTCCTTTTCTTTATGTTTTAACGAGTTAAATCCAAAAGATTTTGGGTTTTATTTTAAGATCTAAGAATGAGATAAAAGTTTATAAAAAGCTTGCTAGGGTTAAGATTTTGTTAGTTTGGAAAATCAATTATTCTCACCGCTTTTTTTGCCCTAATTAAGAACTTTTTAGGTGTTAAGATAATAGTTAACAAAGTGGGTTAGCATTATCGGAAAGAAACTAGGTTTCTTCCCTTTGGTCCTTGTCCGTCCTTTCTTAACTCTTATCCCTAACCTCTATGGAACAAATCACAACCGGTCTTTAACTATGGTATCACCGCTACCTCGTGGGATAGGGTGCCGTAGTGAGCGGTGTGTGTTTGTATGCATAGAGTCCTACTTTAAAATGTTGAACGGGCAAGAAATGGATGAGAGATTTTCATCCCTCAAACCTTTCCTAAACCTAGCCCTAACAAGTGAGGAACTACTCACTCATTAGGGAATTGATAAACGAGTTTATTTTTTTTTATAGTTTTAATTTAATAACTATGGCAGATAAAAAAAAATTATAACTACGGCAGATAAAAAATTATAACTACGGCAGATAAAAAAATTATAACTACGGCAGAAAAGAAATTTAAGATAAAAAAAACTTACTTCTTTATGGATGCACTCTTAGACAGATTACATGGAATTGAAAATCTAAGATCTAGAAATTAAAAGAGGCACCCAAAAAGAGGCACGAGAATTATTGGCCTTTTGCTCTCCTATTTATAGATACAGGAAACCCTAGGTTAAATTCTGATCCATTCATAAATTTACAAATCTACCCTAAGAAGACCCGGTCAACGCACCGTCTTATCCACCGACACGTGCATTGCACGGCCGTGGATCCGCGGCCAAAAGCCTTGTTTGGCCGCGGTTCCGCGGCAGTTTGATGGGCTATTGGGCTCATTTCTTTAGGGCTGCTTCATGTTGCATTTTACTTCTGATTTCTTCACTTGGTTTCTCAGAATATCTTCTATTTTCTTCCAGATTTCCACAGTGCAGAATGTTGTGGATTTTTACCGTTAGTTTTGTGTTGAAGTCTTGAATCTTGTGCTGTCCTCATACGTTGTGCAATCGAACTGTTCATTGATCTTCATTTGTTCCTTAAACTGGTAGGCGACATCATACAGATTCATCTATTTATTGGTCGTAGTCTCACATTTATAGCGTCTTTTCACCATTTTCACTGTATTTGTTCTGAGAACCTGTAACCTGCAACTATTTAGCAGACATGGATTAAAAGCACCTATTTATTTGCAATATGATTAAGAATGGGGAATATAATAATGCAAAATTCTGATATGAAGAAATACCCTCAAACTTATCTTTTGCTCGTCCCGAGCAAAACCATTTTTATTCTCAACAAAATCCTAACCTCACTTTCGCAGGGAATCGCGATTGCACTGAGCTCGTGCAACAAGCCGTTAAACCTCTAGGTGTCCCTAGTAGGAGGGGTGTTGTCTCCTGAGGGTTTTCAGCGGATACTACCCATAAAATCCGATCAATTTGCCCACTTGACTTTTATTCTTCAATTCGGTGTTCTAGCAAGAAATCTATTATCTTCAACTTAGAAATTATCAACCCGTATTTTTCACACTCACTTATTATTTAACTTAAGATCGTATGTTTTCTGTATATTTATTTAGTTTTTATCATCTTTTGAGTTTTCCTTCTAAGGTTCCATCTCAACTCAGGAATTTTTGTCATCTCTACTGAAGATATAAGCCCTATCTTTCATTCCTATCTCTCATCAAAACCCCAATCATATACCCCTACGTGTGTGTATGTATCACCCCTACACTTGGAAATTCAATTCAAGCTATTATACTCTTGTCCATCGTCCAAAGTATTTTTGGTTGGTGAATTTTAGATGAAATTGCTCACACATCCTTCATGCGACCGTTAATACTTCTTGAGGTACTAACGACCGATTACAAAATGTGTTTGCGCATTAAGGCGTAATTCCTCATCTTATAATACTTAAGGCTTTAGCAGTGACTCCCAAACCAGTTGGTCTAAGGCACTAGGTGATAAAGTACCCTTTCTATATATTTTTTATTTTACGCAGCCTTAAGTAATTACAAAACCAGTGTTCATTTTTTTATATCTCTTTATTCACACTTATAATTTTATTTTTCTTCATACTAAGGATTTTAGACAAGAGCATTTCAAGGTATCCTCTACTATTCCAAGTTTCAAGGTTCATGTTTGTGCAAGTTGTAAGGTATATATTTTCAGAATTTAGACTTAAGCTTAGGAATTTTTTTTTCCAGACTTACACTTTAATAAAAATTCAATACTCTTCCCTTATTTTGACTTAGCCCAAGAACTGAACTCAGAATTTGCCTATTTCTAAATAAACTATAAGGATATATATTTTCTACAGTTAAATTTTAAGAAAGGTTATTTTTAGGGTTTTTAGTTTACTAAGTTTAGGATCTAGTTTTTCCTATTATTCAACCGTCATGTTGAACTTAAGTCAAATATGGCCAAAATTGAACTTTTCAATTTTTATAATTTTTATAATTTTTCAATTTTTATGGGTTTTAAAATAAGTATGCAAATGCAAAAATATACATATGAATGCGAAGGAAGAAAGCTTACCGAGCACACCCCAAACTTAAACTTGACAGTGTCCTCACTGTCAGGCTACACCAAGAGAGTCAAAATTGTCGGCACTCCCCTGTTTATTATTATTTTTTTATAATTTTTTTTATTATTAACAGAAAAATAAAATAAAATATATATACACAAAAAGGCCTACCCAAACTTAAGTGAAACAGTGTTTCCACCGTTGAAACATTAAAGTTCAGAGTTAGGGAGGAGAAAAACACAGTATCAAGCTATACACGGGCCAAAGGTTAGCACCAACCATTCAAAAATTTTATCGTTATAATGGTATGGTTGGTGAAAGAATGGAGTGTAGAGAAAAGAAATGAGAAGCACACGAGACCGTGTAAAGATAGAAGCAGTATACGGTCTCGGTGGAAGAGAAGAGTGGCGGAAGGGAAAAAGAAATGGTGGTGGTTCGACTTCTTCAGGGGTAGGTTGATTAATCACAAAATCCGTGTCGTTTAAGAATGCGAGTTCGTCGGCGAAAATATCTTCGAAACTTTCATCGAAGGTTCGATTGAACGTTTCAATGTTAATAAGTGCCATGCCAGAATTCAACACACTTGATTTTTCAAAAATTATGAAGGTAGGATAGTCGTAAGGCTCATTTACCTTATTTTCAAAAGAGTCTAAATCAAGTTGTTTTCCTAGAATTATCGAACTCAAAATATCAGATTGTGATTCATTAACACTCGGTATCATTAAAGGAAGATTACAAGAAGAACCAGAGAAAGTGGGAGAAAGAAGTTGAATACGAACTTGAGGGTGGAGATGGAGTGTATAAATTAGCACATTTTATAATGACCGATGTGTAAAGAGCGATCGTGCTAATTTATCAACCCACTGAGAAATGAGGTCAAATCCCTCAAGGCTCGTGAGAAAACATGGGTACGTCGAACTTGGTAAACTAGACATTGAAAATGAAAGGGATACGGTCTCATGCGCAGTCGGAACGATGGAAAGGATGAAGGGGAGTGATTTAGGAAGGGTCACAGTTAAAGGTTCAGGAGGGTGTACACAGTCAGTGGAAAGAACAGGATGAATTGGAAAATCCGACTCATCAAACAAAACTGGTTTATCCTCAATAATTTCCTCAATATTCTCCTCAAAATTTAGCTTATCTATGCCATTCTCATCAAAATCAAGACGCATATGAAGTTCGGGAAAAACATTTAATGATTCGGGATGATGAATTGGAGTGAAAAACTCGGCCAAATCTGCGGGTTCATCATCCAAATTATTCCCTGCGTCAATATCCTCAATCAAGTGAAAATCAATTTTTTCGGACACCTCATCAAAAGCATGGATATTTATCAATTCAGGTTCTAGATTGGAGGTGTAGAGCTCAAAAGGATTGGTGATGGTTTCACTCGAAAGGGACCCTTCACAATCTGGCAAATCAAGCACTGCAAAGTCGCACAACTCATTAAACGTTTTATTTTCAACTGGTGAATCATTTGGGACACTTGATAGACATTCCAAACCGGAGTTATGGGATTCAATTGGGGATGGGTAGGTTTGATTTGGAAGTGTGCACAGCTCACTCTCTCCACTCAAATTCTCAATCTGTCCTACCGCCTCATCATACATTGGAAAATTTGAAGCTAGTTGGAAACTAGCTACCGGTACACTAGGTTGTCTTGATGAATTAAGGGCGGCAATGGACGCATCCAGATTCCTCATCTGTTGGTTTATCGCTACAATATAAGCTTCCAACGACTGTTCCAGACTAGACATGGGTTGTGAAGGGGTTTCAGTAAAAGATTCAAAATTGTTTGGATTCTGGAAACTCCCAAATGGCTGTGTAGAAGCAATGTCTAGGGAAGGTGTGAAAGTCGGGTAGGACTGGTAGGAATTGAATGGTTGGACAGGAGTAGGATCAACATTTAGATAAAAGGTGAATGAACGTGTTGATCCCAAGAACTAGAAGTGTTGAAAGGAGTGAAAGATCGGTTACGCGATTGTTCAATATGTTCAGCAATAGACATGGGTTTCGGAGTTACAACAGGACTCGAAAAAGGAGTATCAACGTAAGAAGGTGGTGAAGGTTGAAACGGTTGATAGAAAGTGGATCGCGGAGTCCAACTGTTTCTCCTAGACGCTTCTATTCGATCTTTCAAAGAAATTTTGGGCATGGAGGGGTCGTCCGTAATTCGACCAAAACAATGCACGTAGGAAGCAATGTTTGGATAAGGGTACCAAAGTTCGGCAAGAGTTTTGCGAGGTGGGGTACCCATGATGTAAGAAAGGAGAAGATGAATGTGATGATTTTTTTATATTTTATATTTTATTAATTTTTTTAAATTTTTTTTTAAGAATTTGTTTGTTTTTGTGTTTTTGAAATTTCTGAAAGTGTTTTTTTTAAGAGTTTTTGCAAAATTTGTACGGACTACTACACACTTTCAAACAGTCACAATATAAGCATGCACAATCAAGCCTAGAGCTAGGGTCTCCTAAGTCAACTAGACTGCTCCTAACTATTCCAAAGGGAAAGTTGTGAGATCCTCAAATCGCCTCTTCACCGCCAATTGTGGCCAGGTAAGCACAAGTAAAAAAAGGAGGGATCCGCTCACGAATTACTGTGAGACGGGCCTTTTAAAATTACCTTTCCTACTTGTCTAGCCAAGGCACCACAAAGTCTGGTTTAGATAAACGACCGATGCCTACAACTTTTCCTTTGTCCTATTGAGCGCGACAGTCCTTATTGGCTGAGTCTAATATTTTTTTTATTAACTCGAGGGTTGATGCAAAATGCTTTTTGTGATTTCTGGGATCTTAGGAAGGGTAATGAAATCCTCACCCAATCTTGATTGGTGTTATATCTCCTTAAAAGTCCGTTTTAAAAATGCAAAGCAGTAAGCACACAAAAATCTAAAACACTTTCAATTTTTTTTTTTTAATTTTGCAGCGCAAAGAATCCTGCACAAAAATAATTTATTGGAGAGGGAGAAAATTTTTGCGTAAAGAACCCTGCAGGAAATTTTTTTTAGTTGAGTTCAGAGGGTAGAAGAGAGGATAAAATACTCACAAAGAAGTTTTGGGATGCTGAAGTCACTGGTTGACCGTGGTTCCGTGGTCAAACCCCTGAATCTGCTGCGGTTCCGCGGCGGTTTAGTTGGTTTGGATCTCCAAAATATTTCTCTGTGTTGTTTGGATTCTCCCCTGCTTGTTCAGATTTTCTGTTTCTTGATTTGTTCACTGGGATTTTCCAAATCTGAATCTGTCCGTCTTCTTTTCCTGGACAATTCACACAATACCTTTCAAGAAGAACAAGATGAATTTTTTTATTTTATTTTATTTTATTTTATTTATTTATTTTGTTTTAAA
The DNA here is from genome assembly GCA_030015575.1 of Agapanthus africanus. NCBI lineage: Eukaryota > Viridiplantae > Streptophyta > Magnoliopsida > Asparagales > Amaryllidaceae > Agapanthus > Agapanthus africanus. Next base: position 637,107,027 of record CM057343.1, read on the forward strand.
ATTTTTCAATTTTTATAATTTTTAAATTTTTTATTTTTTATTTATTTTTTTAACCAGAAATTACACAAAGAAAGAGACTACCGTCTCCCCGGCAACGGCGCCATTTGATTGAGCGAGATTTTATGCTTACGCGTTTTGTGATCAAAAAATTTACCTCAATCAATAACGGCGTCGCTTGGTGGCTAGCCGGTGAGTACGGGTCGGTCCACAGGGATTTTGTGTATTTTCTTTTCGTTCTAACGAGTTAATTCCAATTGTGGTGGATTGGATTATCAATGAAAACTGAAATGAGTTGATTAGGATTAAAATCTTGCTAGGGTTAGGTTTAGCTTAGGTTTGAAAAGTCAATATTCCTCACCGCTTTCTTTGCCCTAATTAAGACCTATTTAGGTGTTAAGGTAATATTTAACAAAGGGGATTAGTACCATCGGGAAGAAACTATGTTTCTTCCTCTAGGTCCTTGTCCTTCCTTTCTTAACTCTTACCCTAACCTCCATGGAAAATATACACAACCGGTCTTTTTTAAACTACGGTATCACCGCTACCTCGTGGGATAGGGTGCCGTAGTGAGCGGTGTGTGTATGTATGCATGGAGTCCTATATAAAAAATATGACGGGCAAGAAAGGGGTGAGAGATTTTCATCTCTCAAACCTTTCCCATTCCTAACCCTAACAAGTGAGGAACTACTCACTCATTAGGGAATTGATAAACGAGTTCATTTTTTTATGGTTTTAATTTAATAACTATGGCAGATAATTTTTTTTTATAACTACGGCAGATAAAAAATTTATAACTACGGCAGATAAAAAATTTATAACTACGACAGAAAAGAAATTCAAGATAAAAAAAACTTACTTCTTTATTGATGCACTCTTTGGCAGATTACATGGAATTGAAAATCTAAGATCTAGAAATTAAAAGAGACATCTCAAAAGAGACACCCAAAAAGAGGCACGAGAATTATTGGCCTTTTGCTCTCCTATTTATAGATACATGAAACCCTAGGTTACATTCTGATCCATTCATAAATTTAAGAAGACCCGGTCAACGCACCGTCTTATCTACCGACACGTGCATTGCACGGCCGCGGATCCTCGGCCAAAAGCCTTGTTTGGCCGCGGTTCCGCGGCCGTTTGATGGGCTATTGGGCTCATTTCTTTAGGGCTGCTTCATGTTGCATTTTACTTCTGATTTCTTCACTTGGTTTCTCAGAATATCTTCTATTTTCTTCCAGATTTGCACAGTGCAGAATGTTGTGGACTTTTACCGTTAGCTTCGTGTTGAAGTCTTGAATCTTGTGCTGCCCTCATACGTTGTGCAATCGAACTGTTCATTAATCTTCATTTGTTCATTAAACTGGTAGGCGGCATCATACAGATTCATCTATTTATTGGTCGTAGTCTCACATTTATAGCGTCTTTTCACCATTTTCACTGTATTTGTTCTGAGAACCTATAACCTGCAACTATTTAGCAGACATGGATCAAAAGCACCTATTTATTTGCAATATGATTAAGAATGGGGAATATAATAATGCAAAATTCTGATATGAACACTCATCTGTTGAAGGTGTCACGACTCGAAGGTACGGAACACGACTGACACTTAAATTATGAAACGTCTAGAGGCGTAACGAAATCTATGTAAGCCAAAGCCCAGAAATCTAAACCATTTAAAAAGAGTGAAGGAAAACTTGTTTAAAAGTTAACATATAAAATCACTTTGAAAGTTATAGTAAGCATTTTTAAAAGCATCAGGTTTTTCCAAAAATTTGGCAGAGTTTCCTTTGTAAATACTGTCCCTAAACGGGTACAAACAAGCATATACATAAGAAATGAATAAAGGCATCCCCAAGCGGGAGCTAGCCCTTTGCCAAATGGCGGAAACCACCACGCGAGCAATATAATATACAACGCCGAAGGGCGAGGATCAAAACTCAGAAGAAAACCAGCATCCTCAAGAAAACTAGCGAAGAATCATAATAATACAAGCGCGCGACTCTAAAGTCGAAAGAATAAACAACCGGTCTTCTAAGTCTATCAAATACACAAGTCTGGTTGATAGAGTTTTACAAGATACTACTGAAATAATTAAAGTACAACGGTGGTCACGATGCAAGTGAACCCACTTACCAAAGCAATCACCCGGAAGGAAGTAGTGTGCCAGCAAGCCGCAACGAAATCTGTACGGCCAAAACTGTAAGAAACTGTGGCACAACGGGGGTGAGTTGCCAACTCATGAGTAGAAAATATCACTGAGAAGAAATCGCATGTATGACTCTCTCCTAGGTCATATAATAATACCCTCATAATATATAATCTGAAGCATCTAATAATGGTAAAGGTAATCATCTAAACATAAGTATAATACCAAGTGCTCGTGTCAGTACCTCAGGTAGCAACATGTCACAAATATGATGTACAAATGCATTAAGAATGAAAGCAGGATACATCTTGTACGAGAAAACCGTTTTCTTATCTCAGTAAGATTTTTGTATAAAAACCGAAGTATCATCAATAAAATCAGCAGAGAATCCGTATCAAGCATCGACACAAAATATGTATCCCAATATCTCAATGTCTCAATATCTCAATGCCTCAATATCTCGGGCTCAATATCTCAATGTCTCAATATCTTGGGCTCCGGCAATCCGGAATGGCCCATAACATCAAATCTCAATATCTCGAGCTCCGGCAATCCGGACTGGCCTATAGCATCAAATCTCACGACTACGTCGGTATCCTCCGGATATCCGCCGAGTTTCCATACTATCACCGGTCGGTAGTGCTCCCCTGCCGGGCTCAACGCCATCTGATTGTTCGTTATTTTCTATGCGTGCTTAAATTTTTAATTACCGCAATCAAGACGGTGTCGCTTGGTAGCCAGCCGGTTGAGTACGGGTCGATCCACAGGGAGATGGAATCTTTTTCTTTATGTTTTAACGAGTTAAATCCAAATATTCTGGGTTTTGTGTTAAGATCTACTAACGAGATAAAAGATGATAAAGGACTTGCTAGGGTTAGGATTAGGTTAGTTCGAGTTAGGAATATCTCACTTCTTTCAATGACCTTTTTAATATCGGTGTTAAGGTAATCGGCAACAACGGGGATTGGCACGACTAGGAAGGAACTTGCAAGTATAAGCTAGGCTTTCCATGCTTAGTTTCTTCCTTTTGGTCCTTGTCCTTCTGTTCTTGTCTCTTAGCCCTAATCTCCAATTAATTCAATCACAACCGGTCTAACTAGGGAATCACCGCTATCATGTAGGATAGGGTGTCGTAGTGAGCGGATTGTGGTTTAATTAAAGGGAGTCCGAATTAAGATGTTGGGCAAAGAAAAGAGTGAGAGAGATTTCCTTCTCTCAAACCTTCCTTCTCCTGCCCTAACAAATGAGAAATTACTCACCCATTAAAAAGATAAAAATAAAACAAGAGGGAAGGTAGAAAGAATTTAGGTTAAGAGGAATTTACAACTAGCTATTTGAGACCTCACCTAGGCAAGGATCTTACTCAAGCATCATCGTTGTTTAATGATAAAGAAAAATAGAAAAGAGAAAAACAAAAGAAAAACACAATTAAATATTATGACTAGATTAGCAAATAATAAAAAGCGATAATAAATTGCAGAAAATAAATAGGCATTCAAGATAAATAAAAGAACTCTTTTTTTTATTTGATAACCTCTCAAAACTCACTACAATTTTTCATAGAGAATTTAAATCCTAGATTTAAATAAAAAGAGGCACCCTAATTTGGCTTTGAGCTCTCCTATTTATAGATAGGAAAACCCTAGGTTTACATTCTGATCATGAATTTATAAAACTACCCCAAAGGAGCCGAGTCAACGCACCGACACTACCACCGACAATGTGCATACGCGGCCGCGGAACCACGGCAGAAGTGCCTATTTGGCCGCGGTTCCGCGGCCATTTGGTGGAATTGTGGGGCCATCTTTTCAGGGCTTCTCCAAGTTACTTTTATCTTCTGATTTATCCACTTGGTTTCTCAGAGTCTCTTCAACTTCCTTTCAGTTTTTCAACAATGCAAAAATGTTGTGGACTTTTGCCTTGAGTTCCACATTGAAGTCTTGGATCTTGTGCTGCCCTTGTGCTTTGTACATTGAAGTGACGAACGATTTTCCATTTTGTCTCTTGAACAGTTAGGCGGCATCATACGAATAGTGCGCAGAAACCTGTATTTATCTGTTGTTGGCTGTAGTCCTGCATTTGTTGCGACTTTTCAATGAATTTCACTGTAAAGAGCTGAGAACCTGTAACATGCAATTATTCAGCAAATAAGGATCAAAAGTACCTACCTATATGCATTGTGATCAAGAATGGGCGGTATAAAAATGCAACAATCTGATATGAATAAATACCCCCAAACTTATTTTTTGCTCGTCCCGAGCAAAGTTAATTTTATTCTCAAAAATTCTTAACCTCACTTTCGCAGGGAAAGCGATTGTGCTGAGCTCGTGCAACAAGCCGTTAAACCTCTAGGTGTCCTTAGTAGTAGGAGTGTTGTCTCCTGAGGGTTTTCAGCGGATACTACCCACAAAATCCGATCAATTTGGCCGTTGACTTTAATTCTTCAATTCAGTATTCTAGCAAGAAATTCTATTATCTTTAACTTAGAAATTATCAACCCGTATTTTTCACACTTCCTTTTCATTTAACTTAAGATCATATACATTTTGCCAGTTTATAAAGTTTTCAGCATCTCCTGAGTTTTTCTTCTAAGGTGCAATCTTAACTCAGGAATTTTTATCGTCTCTACTGAAAATATAAGTCCTATCTTTTATTCCTATCTCTCCTCCAAACTCCAATCATATACTCCGACTTGTGTGATATTGTCACCCCTACACTTGGAAATCCAATTCAAGCTAGCATACTCTTGTCTATCTTCCAAAATACTTTTTAATTGGTGAATTCTAGATGAAATTGCGCACACATCCTTCATGCGACCGTTAATACTTCTTGAGGTATTAAACGACCGATTACAAAATGTGCTTGCGCATTTAGCCGTACTTCCTCGTCTTGCAACACCTAAGGCTTAGCAGTGACTCCCAAACCAGTTGGTCTAAGGCACTAGGTGATAAAGCACCCTCGCTATATTTTTTTATTTATGCTGCCTTAAGCAATTACAAAATCAGTGTTCATTTTTTTTATATCTTTATTCACCACTTACACTTTTATTTTATTTTCCTTCATACTAAAGATTTTAGACAAGAGGATTTCAAGGTATCCTCTACTATCCCAAGTTTTAAGGTGCGTGTATGTGCGATTTGTAGGATATATATTTTCAGAATTTAGACTTAAGGTTCAGAATTATTTTTCAGACTTATACTTCAAATAGAGCTTTCAATACTTTTCCCTTATTTCGACTTAACCCAAAAACCGAACACAAAATTTGCCTATTTCTAAATAAACTACAAGGACGTATATTTTCTACAGTTAAAATTTAAGAAAGCTTATTTTTAGGGTTTTTAATTTACTAAGTTTAGGATCTAATTTTTCCTAACTAGTCAACTGTCATGTTGAACATGAGTCAAATTTGGCCAAAATTGAAATTTTCATTTTTTTTTATTTTTATTTTCTTATCATTTTTTTTATTTTAAATTTTTTAAATTTTTTAAATTTTTTCTATATTTCTATATTTTTTTATATTTTTTAAATTTTTATTTTTTTAAAAATAAAAATGCAATGCAGAAAAACAAGATACAAAATTAAATATGCAAACAAATATGTAAAAAAAATAAAAATCTGCAGATGCGATGCAAAGATAACTATTTAAAATTAACCCTCATCCCCAAACTTATTAATAGCAGTGTCCTCACTGTTCCCTGCGGCGTCTACTAGACGCGGCCTCACTAGTCCCAGCCTCTCCCCTATCGGCCCCCCGCCCCCTCGATCGTGATCGGGAATGTTCCTCTCTTGCCAGCAGGGTGCTCATGCCCTGTTCCAGGCTCGTTATTCGCTGATCAAAGTTAGTCATCATCCCTATCACTCTTTCTACCCTTTTATGGGTTCGTCTAATCAAGCGTGCTTGCGCAGCGGGGGTAAGCTCTTCATTGCTAGCGGTCGAGCTCGATCTAGGGGTCTTGGTCATCACGTCCTCGGCCGGCTCAGTGCGCGACCATAGATCATGTAGTCGTGTGTAGGATGTGGAGATATCCTCAAGAAGTGGTCTAATTGGAATCCCACCATGCATATAAAATTCAAATTCCTCAATAGGGAGGAAATGGCGACACAGTTGTGTCACCAACATAGGGCATGGATAATTGCCAGCTCTCTTACCAGCGCCAATCGAGTGAAGCAGCACTGTGCACATATCGTAACTAGGGTTTCGAGTCATTAGTGTGTGCACTATGTGTAGGGATGGTGTGAAAAAAGTTGTGTTGTGCGAACTTCCAAAAATATTATTTTATGCCTAACGGCACACAGTTAAAACATTCGCAAAAAGCGTGCGAGCCTGAATGCCCTTTCGGGGCTCCCTAGAACAGCCGTTTCCCATTAAGGGTAGGTAGTCCTCAAATCGGAGGGGTTGATCGTGAATGAGGAGTCGTGGTATTAAGGTAACTTCGTGAATGAAGTCCCTATCAATTAAAATTTCCCTATCCCCTCACAATAATCTAATATTCCCGTGTTGTGCAAGACTACCTTCCTCCATACATTCATAAAAACGTGCAACTAGATCCGAAGCGCGGATGCTTTCGGATGATTAAATAACAAAAAGTTCCATCCACGCTTTCGGATCTCTTCGCCGAAATAACTACCATAAACATTATGTGCAAACAACTGGGAAAAATCCCTTTCAAATTACAAGGTGGGTGCCATCACAGAGAGTAAATGCAGAAAAAATTAAATCTACAGGGAGAGAAAACAGAGAGGCAAAGCTCCTCTGAAATTTTCAGAGGGAGAAGAGATAGATTAGCGGCGGAAGCGCGGCAATGGAAGCACTTGGGCGACGGTTGCGTGGCGGCCTGGGGAGATCTCATTGCAGAACTTGGAGCGGCGGCTAGGGTTTTTAGAGAAGGATGATTTAGGGTTCTGTAAATGCAGAAGAGGGGTCGGGGTGTTTTTATAGGGGTTATTGGTTATTTGTACAAAAGACCCCTTTAAAAGAGGAATTTATTTTGTAAAGGAAAAATTGTATTATTATTTATTTATTTATTTAATAGAACTGAATATTTACAAAAATACCCCCGAAAATTTGAATTTTTTTTAAATTTTTTTTAATTTTTATATAATTACAAGTGTGACATACCCCCCAAACTTATTTGAAACAGTGTTTCCACTGTTTATGGCTGGATAACCGAAGTTTGGTGGTAAGCGGAGGAAAATTATTCGATGTAAATCAGCTCCTGCAACATCAGGAGCTCCTCCGATGGGTCAGCGGTGAGAAACGGTTTTAACCTGTGTCCGTTCACTTTGAATAGTGAACCGTCCTCTGAATTTTCCAAATCCACCGCCCTGTGCGAATATACAGTCCGCACAAAATATGGTCCTTTCCAGCGAGTTCTGAGCTTCCCGGGATGGAAATGTAACCGGGTGACGTAAAGAAGTACCTGTTGACCAGATGTGAAAGTTTTGCGCATAAGATATTTATCGTGAAACACCTTCGTTCGGTTCTTAACGACAACCGCGTTCTCGTAAGCTTCATCCCGAAGCTCGTGTCGTTCATTGATCTGCAGCTTCCGATGGCTGCCCGCATTATCAAGAGATAGATTCAGCTCCTTAATTGCCCAAAATGCTCTATGCTCGATTTCCACTGGAAGGTGGCAAGCCTTTCTGTAAACAAGCCGACAAGGAGACATGCCAAGATCAGTCTTATAAGCAGTTCGAAATGCCCAAAGGGTATCAGTGAGTTTTAAAGATCAATCCTTACGATTCTTAGAAACCGTTTTCTCCAAAATCTGTTTGATTTGACGATTAGACACTTCGGCTTGCCCACATGTTTGAGGGTGATAGGGCGTGGATAGTTTATGATTAATGGAGTATTTCCTCATCAAGGTCTCAAAAGTCCTATTACAAAATTGTGTTCCATTGCCACTAATGATCGCGCGGGGGTGTCCAAACCGGGAAAAGATGTTTTTCTTAAGAAATCTAATGACAACCTTGCAGTCGTTAGTCTGGATAGCCACGGCCTCGACCCATTTAGAGACATAATCTACAGCTAGAAGAATATACAAGTCCCAAAAGAGATGGGAAACGACCCCATAAAATCAATCCCCCATACATCGAAAATCTCGACAACCAATATTGGTTGGAGCGGCATCTCGTTTCTCCTGGATATCTGGCCTAAGTGTTGGCATCGGGAGCAAGTCTTGCAGAAATCATAAGCGTCTTTGAAGAGTTGTGGCCAGTAGAAGCCACACTGCAAGATCTTTTCGGCTGTCTTTCTTGGGCCAAAATGCCCGCCACAAGCTTGATCGTGGCAAAATGACAGCACACTCTTGAATTCATTATCAGGCACACACCGACAAATAATCTGGTCGGGACAGTATTTGAACAAATATGGTTCGTTCCAGTAAAAGTGCTTTACTTGGGATAAGAATCGAAGTCTGTCCTGACTTGACCACTCGTTTGGTGGTAATCCTGTTGCTAAGTAGTTCACAATATCTGCGAACCAGGGTTCGTATGATACCGTCAAGAGCTGTTCATCCGGAAAAAACGTCGTTTATTGGAAGTGAATGCGTCGGCGAAGAAGGAAGTCGTGAAAGATGGTCGGCCACTACGTTTTCACATCCTCTTTTGTCTTTGATGACAAGGTCAAACTCTTGGAGTAAGAGGATCCAACGTATCAGCCGAGATTTTGCATCCTTCTTTGCAAAAAGATGGCGTAGAGCAGAATGGTCTGTGTAAACAATGACTGGAGAGCCGATTAAGTAAGACCTGAATTTTTCTAATGCAAATACAACAGCCAAGAATTCCTTCTCGGTTGTTGTGTAATTCAGCTGGGCATCGTTCAGGGTTTGGCTAGCATAATAGATTATGTGCGGCCTTTTATCAATTTGCTGCCCTAGGACAACACCGATGGTAAAGTCGGATGCATCGCACATAATCTCAAATGGATACGTCCAGTCAGGAGAAGAAAGTACGGGAGCAGAAGTGAGTGAGCTTTTAAGTATTCAAATGTAGTCACACAGCTTGAGTTGAAATCGAATGTGGTGTCCTTGGCCAATAAAAGAGTCAAGGGTCTAGCAATTTTGCTAAAATCCTTGATAATCCGTCTATAGAAACCGGCGTGGCCAAGAAAAGCTCGGATGTCTCTAACGCACTTGGGAGGAGGAAGATTGGAAATGACCCCAATCTTAGATTTATCCACCTCAATACCATTTTGCGAGATGATATGTCCTAAGACAATACCTTCGCGCACCATGAAGTGGCACTTCTCCCAATTAAAAGTTAGGTTTTTATCCTTACACCGGGTAAGGACAGCGTCGAGATGCTGTAAACACTCATCAAAGGAATCGCCGAAAATAGAGAAATCATCCATGAATATCTCCAAGAATTTTTCCACTATGTCTGAGAAAATTCGCATCATACATCGCTGAAATGTAGCGGGTGCATTGCATAACCCAAAGGGCATGCGGCGATATGCAAACGTGCCGAAAGGACAGGTCAATGTTGTTTTGTCTTGGTCCTTTTTGGCGATGGGAATTTGGTTATATCCGGAGTAGCCATCCAGAAAGCAGCAGTACTCGTGTCCAGCCAATCGTTCAAGCAATTGGTCAATAAAACGTAGCGGAAAGTGGTCCTTCCGCGTTGCAGCGTTGAGTTTTCTGTAATCTATGCACACTCGTCACCCAGTTTGGGTGCGAGTAGGGATCAACTCGTTCGCCTAATTGGTGATGACCGTTATGCCCGACTTTTTGGGGACAACATGTATCGGTAGGACCCACTGGCTATCAGAGATAGGGTAAATGATACCACTATCAAGACATTTTACGATCTCTTTTTTCACAGCCTCCTTCATGACTGGATTGAGTCACCTTTGTGGATCCCTTGCTGGTTTGGCATCATCCATCATATGAATGTGATGTTCAACGATCAAGGGACTAATCCCCTTGATGTCCGCCATAGTTCAGCCAAAAGCTTGCCGATTGCTCTGCAAGACCGTCAAAAGGGCTTTCTCTTGCTCTGAAGCTAGAGAAGCCGAGATGATGATAGGTAAGGTCTCGTTCTCACCTAAGTAAGCATACTTGAGGTGAGACGGCAACGGCTTGAGTTCGAGTGTTGGAGGTGAAACGATTGAAGGTAGGATCGACGAAAATGTCTCGAACTCGAAGGATTCTAACAGCGGCTCAAAATGAGTGTACGCGACCGAGTCGGATGGTTCAGTTAATGCATCCGAAAATTCAAAGGATTCAAGCTCGGGTGGCGACAAGTCAAGATCGTTCGAGAAAGTGAAACACTCATAATCTCTGTCGGGGGCGGTATCGGATTCAAGGAGGAATGCACTAGTGGTGTCAAGATTGCTGTGATCGAATAGAAATTTCTCGAATTCACAGTCCTCAGGGACGATCTCCTGGATCGAACGAACGCCTAGTATATGAGAATTAGGTTCGGAGGGCTGATTCCCCAACCTAAAATTGTTAAGTTCAATTGTCATGTTTCCAAAAGATAGGTTCATCGAACCATTTCGACAATTGATCACAGCATTCGAGGTCGCTAGGAATGGTCGACCGAGTATCATCGGAATTTGATTCCGGGGGTTAGCTACAGGTTGTGTGTCTAAAACAATGAAATCAAATATGAAGTCCCCTACCTTTATTAACACATCCTCTAGCTCACCCCTAGGATGGGTGATAGATCGGTTGGCCATTTGGAGAGTACAGTGTGTGAGTTTCAGCTCTCCTATACCTAGTTGTTCATATACCGAATACGGAAGCAGGTTAACACTGGCACCAAGATCTAAAAGTGCGCGGTTGATGTTCTTATCTCCAATGGTTATTGAAATCGTAGAACAGCCAGGGTCCTTTCATTTTTGAGGTAAGGCTTGGGTAAGAGCATCACTCACAGCACTAGCTAAGAAAAACTTCTTGGGTACCTGAGATTTTCTCTTCTTAGTGCACAAGTCCTTCAAGATTTTTGCGTAGGAAGGGACTTGTTGGATTGCATCCAAGAGGGGAATGTTAATTTTAATCTGTTTAAACAACTCCAAAAACTTCTCCATCTGTGGATTTTATTTATTAGACCTCAACCGGTTTGGAAATGGAATGTTTTTGAAATTGGTTGAGTCCAATGCTTATGGAGGAGATTGTGGAGTTGGAACGGATCCCAGTGCCGGTGTTTTCGTGGAGTGAGATGTAGGTCCGTTCGGAGCAGCAGAAGAAGAAGAGCCTTTTGAAGAATGGAGAACAGGCTCAGAAGACGAAGAAGAAGAAGAAGCGGCCGGGGTGTCATCATTTGTGCCAACGTTGTTGTGCAGCATCCTTCCAGATCTCAACGTAGTTACGGTACTCACATTATGGTTTTGTTGTTCAAGAGGAACATGTGCATTATGTGGGTGACCAGGATTTGGGAGTGGTTGAGATGGAAGCTTCCCCTTCTCTCGCTCGCTTAAACCTGCATTTAGTTGTGCAATCTGGGCTTCAATGGTTTTGATGCTTTGCCCTTGCACAGCAGTGTGTTGCACCAAAGACTGAATGGAAGACTGGATGTTGGCATTTGATTGAGTCGATTGCTTTACAAATTCCTCCAGACGTCGTTCTAGCGAGGAAACTTTATCATTGTTTGACGGAACAAAATTGTTTTGAGGATAAGAATTGTTGGGTGCAAAATTGTTCGTAGGATTTTGAAAAGGTTGGGGTTAGAAAGGTTGCCGATATTGATTTTGAGCTTGTTGTTGAGGAGGAGGAGGCCTTTGGAAGTTGTTGTGGACTTGAAATTGTTGCTGGTTCTGATTCCAGGCGAAATTGGGGTGGTTCCTCCAACCAGGATTGTAAGTGGAAGAGTATGGATCATTTCTTTGTCTTTACTGAAATGCAGTATTGACCTAATCCTGTCCTTGAGCAGGTGGGTTGTAAGGACACTCTTCAGTCAGATGGGATGGGTCTGAACAACAAGCGCATATGGTACGAGGGGGAAGAGCAGGGGCAGGAGAAGGCGATGAGAATTTGCTCTCAATTGCTTCTAGTTTTCGTGTGATCGCTGCCATTTCGTCTTCATTACAATTGAGAGATAAAGTTGATGAACGCCTGCCCTAGAGGAATCGGAGGAAGTAGTAGATGAAGTGTTCGGTCTGGTGCTTTCCCACTGAAGTGTTCGCTCCGCGAGATCGTCGAAAAATTGCCAAGCTTCCTCGTCAGATTTAGATAGGAAGTGGCCTTGACAAATGGTTTCTAGCAACTGCTTAGTTGCTGGGTTCAGTCCTTCATATAAGGTCTGGCAAAGTTGTCATCTCTCAATACCGTGATGAGGGCACTGAACAAGAAGGTCTTTATATCGGTCAAAGCACTTCCAAAAGGTTCGGCAGGAAGTTGGGAAAATTGATTAATTTCGTTTCGTATTCTCGCGGTTTTGTGATTTGGGTAGAATTTTTTAAGAAACGCTTTTACGAATTCATCCTAACTGTTTATGGAATGCGATGCGGTACTATACAGCCACTTCTCAGCTAGGTCACACAGAGTGAAAGGAATGACTCGTAGCCGTATAGCATCGTCGGATAGTTGGGTTGTCTTCATCATTGCACAAACGTTCTGAAACTTGTTAATGAAGATATATGCATCTTCGGATTCCAGCCCGTGAAATTTAGGCAACATGTTGATGAAGTGGGGCTTAATTTCGAAATTATCCACATTGGCCGGCGGAAGTGAAAGACATGTAGGAAGTGAGGAGCGGGTGGGATAGAAATGATCCTGGAGCGCAATTCGCTGTGGCGCTTCGACAGGAGGTGGTTGCGGGTTATTCGCACCCAGATGAGGTGGAATCAGTCCCGAGGGAGGTAAAGGGATGTTAGGAGGAAATCCTGACTTCTCAGAAGAATTTGGTGGTGATGAAAGTGAAGATGAAGATATATGAACAGAATTCCGGTCAACGTCGGAGTTAGCCGGCAAAGGTAAAGGTGAAAGAGGTGTGGAGGGAGTTTCGACGTCGGAGTCGATCGAGTAGTCAGTAGCGACTAACGAAACACGGACTAGTCGGGCGCTATTGTCCCGAGTCCAACTGGACATACACTAAACGAGTTTAGTGTAGTCGAAGCGTAGAATGTGAGGGTAAGAAAATATCAATGAAGAAATGTGAATGAAAGGTGGGTGAAATGGGATTCTGGCGTCAAAGGGTAAGTTTTTATAAAAGTTTTTGTTTTTGTGTTTTTTTAGTTTTAGAAAGATTTTTGCAAGAATGTGTACGGATTTACTTCAAACAATCACAGTTAAAACATGCACAATCAAACCTAGAGCTACGGTCTTCTAAGTCCACTAGACTGCTCCTAACTGTTCCAAAGTGACAAGCTGTGAGATAACCCTCAAATCGTCTCTTCCCTGCCAATTATGGCCAGGTAAGCACAAATGAAGAAAGGAGGGTTCCGCTCACGAATCACCGTGATACGGGCCTTTTAAAATTATCTTTCTCACTTGTCTATCCTAGGCACCACAAAGTCAAGTTTAGATAAACGATTGAATGCTCATAACTTTCCTCTGTCCTAATGAGCACGACAGTTCTTAGTTGACTGAGTCTAGATATTTTTTAATTAAGTTCAAGGGTGATGCATATGCTTTTAGTGATTTTTGGGGTCTTAGGAAGGGTAATGAAATCTCCACCCAATCTGAATTGGTGTTATAACCCCTTAAAGTCCGTATTAGTTATGCAAAACAGTGACAACCAAAAATCTTAAAACACTTGCAAAATTTTTTATTTTGGCCGCGCAAAGAATCCTGCAGGAAAAATATTTCAGTGGAGTGCAGAGAAGAGGAGAGGAGAAAAGAGATACTCACAGAGAGTTTTTAGTTGCTGACGTCACCCGTTGACCGCGGTTCCGCGATAAAACCCTTGCTTCTGCCGCGGTTCCGCGGCTGAACAGTTAGTTTGGATCTTTAAATTTGGTCCCTGTGCTTAGTTGGTTCTTCTCTTCCTGTTTAGATCCCCTTAATCTTGATTTGTTCACAGATCTTGCTCCAGGACTGAAACAGAGCTTGCTCCAAGCCTGCACACTTGCACAAAAACTAATCAAAAATAATGAGATGAATTTTTTGTTTTGGTTTTTCAATTTTTATATTTTCAATTTTTTTAATTAACCCGAAATTACACAAAGAATTAAACTACCATCTTCCCGGCAACGGCGCCATTTGATTGTTCGCTATTTTTTATGTGTGCTTAAATTTTTAATTACCGCAATCAAGATGGTGTCGCTTGGTAGCTTCCCGGTTGAGTACGGTTCGATCCACAGGGAGATGGAATCTTTTTCTTTATGTTTTAACGAGTTAAATCCAAATATTCTGGGATTTGTGTTAAGATCTACTAACGAGATAAAAGATGATAAAGGACTTCCTGGGGTTAGGATTAGGTTAGTTCGAGTTAGGAATATCTCACCTTTTTCAATGCCCTTTTTAATATCGGTGTTAAGGTAATCGACAACAACGGGGATTAGCACAACTAGGAAGGAACTTGCAAGTATAAGCTAGGCTTTCCATGCTTAGTTTCTTCTTTTTGGTCCTTGTCCTTCCGTTCTTGTCTCTTAGCCCTAACCTCCAATTAATTCAACCACAACCGGTCGAACTAGGGAATCACCGCTATCATGTAGGATAGGGTACCGTAGTGAGCGGATTGTGGTTCAATTAAAGGGAGTCCGAATTAAGGTGTTGGGTAAAGAAAGGAGTGAGAGAGATTTCCTTCTCTGAAACCTTCCTTCTCCTGCCCTAACAAGTGAGAAATTACTCACCCATTAAAAAGATAAAAATAAAACAAGAGGGAAGGTAGAAAGAATTTAGGTTAAGAGGAATTTACAACTAGCTATTTGAGAGCTCATCTAGACAAGGATCTTACTCAAGCATCATCGTTGTTTAATGATAAAGAAAAATAGAAAAGAGAAAAACAAAAGAAAAACACAATTAAATATTATGACTAGATTAGCAAATAATAAAAAGCGATAATAAATTGCAGAAAATAAATAGGCATTCAAGATAAATAAAAGAACTCTTTTTTTATTTGATAACCTCTCAAAACTCACTACAATTTTTCATAGAGAATTTAAATCCTAGATCTAAATAAAAAGAGGCACCCTAATTTGGTTTTGAGCTCTCCTATTTATAGATAGAAAAACCCTAGGTTTACATTCTAATCCAATCATGAATTTACAAAACTACTCCAAAAGAGCCGAGTCAACACACCGACACTGCCACCGACAATGTGCATACGCGGCCGCGGAACCGCGGCAGAAGTGCCTGTTTGGCCGCGGTTCCACGGCCATTTGGTGGAATTGTGGGGCCACCTTTTCAGGGCTTCTCCAAGTTGCTTTTATCTTCTGATTTATCCACTTGGTTTCTCAGAGTCTCTTCAACTTCCTTTCAGATTTTCAACAGTGCAAAAATGATGTGGACTTTTTTCTTGAGTTCCGCGTTGAAGTCTTAGATCTTGTACTGCCCTTGTGCTTTGTGCATTGAAGTGACCAACGATTTTCCATTTGTCTCTTGAGCTGGTAGGCGGCATCATACGGATAGTGCGCGGAAACCCGTATTTATCTATTGTTGGCTGTAGTCCTGCATTTGTTGTGACTTTTCAATAAATTTCACTGTAAAGAGCTAAGAACCTGTAACCTGCAATTATTCAGCAAATAACGATCAAAAGTACCTACTTATAAGCATTGTGATTAAGAATGGGCGGTATAAAAATACAACAATCTGATATGAACACCATCATCTGCGATCTTCTTTCCTTGAGGTACCACACCGGGTCCACCATGTACCCGCAGACGGTGCATCCCCCTCCTCGAATCGGGTATATGATACCGCTCAAGAACCGAGAAAACACATGGTGGACGCCTCTCACATCATATCACGAGAAAAACGCAAATTTCTATCCTTAGAAATGAAAATGAGTTTATAAAATCTTTGCGGTTTCTCCATATCCAAAAATCTCATGGAAAATCCGATATCCAAAAATCTCAGAGTAAGTAAACAGTGAATTACCGGCATAAAACCCCATAATATTGCATGACCATAATTATACACATGCATGGGTATCTAAGTAAAGAATGCAAATCTAAACTAGCATAGTAATCATATATTGGAACTATCAGCAGCAAGTTATATCAATGAAGTGATATTCTCTAAAGTGTACGTGACATGGCAATTACCAATGATGATGTGTGTGAGCCGGCGAGCAAGTGTACGTGGAGCATACACATCATCGGTAATGGTGCTGATGTCCTGACAACAAGGGTTCATATTAACTAAAGAAAACACATGTATAAGCATGCAATGCGATGAGAACAACATGAATTTACAGGAAAAGATGCAGTAACCGCAACATTGAAGAATATACATATCCATATACGAGTCATACAGCTTTTAGTGTTTGAAATAGCATGAATCGTGGTTTTAGAAAAATAGGGGCTACGGGGTCCTTGAGAAAAGATACGTCTTTTGAAAAATCCGTAGTATCCCTCGGTCTGTCTTTATAAATACTCACGATTCGTTAGTTTTGAAAATAAGTATGACTCGAGCCCAGTCGAAAGGGTAAGGAAAACCATCTAAAGTCCGAATCGATATATCTAGTAGTCGGCGATCCCGCCTCAATAGCGTCATGTACGGTAAAATACCTAGTACGGCATTCTCGAGTCAAGAGTGCGGATCAATCATCATATCTATAACTCGTACGGTAAAATCCATCGTACGACATCCCAAAATCAGGGTACGGGTCAAATATCACATATACCTCATTATTTATATGGTATCATCATCGTAAAATCATGAATTAGAGGTACCTTTCTAAAATCTAGCACATCCCAATATTATCAAACATATATCCTCGTGTGTATGAAAACACATTGCCCAACGATCCGCTATAATATCATGTCGTATCATATTACGACCTAATCACATATCACAACTCACAGCATCATGCCCGATCATATCGGCTCAATCCAAGTATCATATACTATCCTTATCACCCGTACACACACACACACACCCCAACGCATCCACACACACACACACACACACACACACACACATATATATATATATATACAAATAACCGTATACACTAAAACATACCACGTGTGTGCATGTGTGTGTGTGTGTGAACCTTTACTCTAGGGTTTCGCAACAAGAAACTAAACTAAAAGCACTATCTTCTAATTACGCTATAACTAACCCATGATCTCCTAAAACCTTTCCTGCTAATTATTCAAGTATCACAAAACACACACACACACACACACACAACATATTTGTATGCTACACTACGAAACTGCGGGGGTGCTATACGCCATCCACCCGACTTCCCCCGTAGATATACATCTACTCACCTGGATGTCTCGGCTAATCTGATCGGATTTCGGCTCTTTCATTTCCGCGCCACATCCGACGCCTATGCTCCCGATCCTAGAACATACATAAGGAAATAAGAGAATAAATATAAATAGTCACGGACACAAACGACACAAGTCAACCACGCGCACAATAAGACGCATACACATTTGGTGCATAAACGCGCTCGGGACAACGCCACAAACTACAACTAGGGTCGCTAAACGCGACAACCCCCAAGCCTAAA
The DNA here is from genome assembly GCA_030015575.1 of Agapanthus africanus. NCBI lineage: Eukaryota > Viridiplantae > Streptophyta > Magnoliopsida > Asparagales > Amaryllidaceae > Agapanthus > Agapanthus africanus. Next base: position 637,124,746 of record CM057343.1, read on the forward strand.
ACCCACTCGCATCAATTGCGCATTCATAACACACTAATTACATTAGGAATTACGTTGTATATCACCAAAACCTCAACTTCATTTAAATCGATTATTTCAAAAACCTAGTAAACATCAATTTCCATTTTTATTCGAAACTTGATGTTTTAACAAATCTAGTAGCCAAAATAATCACTTAATATCTTAATTAAGCCACACAAATATTAACTAGATTTTTGTCTCACTTATTTTCATAAATTCTAAAAACCTAGTTTGCAATATTATATAATTTAGACAATTTTAAAGTGACAATTTGCAAACTAACAACTAGGTTGGGTTTTGAAATTCTCAAGATGTTAAATTACACATCACAACCATAACCAAATAATCAAAACCCTAACTTGAATTCAAACCCTATTCTTGAATTTACAAGCTTGCAATTAAAACCTAATTAACACTTAATTAAAAATTAGATTAGAACAAGTAACAATTTGATGGAGGTTATACCTCAAAATAGTTTGAAATAAGATCCACACTTGCAAAACTTAGCCTCTAAAATGCCATCTTTCACCAAGGATTCAAGCTAGTATTGGCCAAGGAATAATGAGTATGGGTTAAATTAGGAATTATTGATGTTTTATGTGGATTTTTGAAGCAATTTTGAAGGATTTTTGAAGAGAAAAGGGTGGAGAAAATTTTGGGACAGCAAGAAGGGGGGCTCGGCTAGTTCTAGGGAAGGAAAGAGAGAGAGTGAGTGTGTTGGTTTGTGTTGAGAAAAAATGCCCAAGTCAACAAAGCCCATACCTCTTTCTTTTCTTTTCTTTATTCTATTCATTTTATTTTTCTTTTCTTTTTCATAGGAAAATGAAGTGGGGAATTGAGGGGAATGGGGCTGCCTAGGCTTGGCCAAGTGGTGGGAATGGGTGAGTATGGGTTTGGGTAGGAGTTCCCAAGTCAAGAAAAACCTCTCCTAGCTCAATAATGCAAAATACAACATAATTCTATTTTTATTTAAAAAATTCCCTTTATCTTTTCTATACAAATATACTAGAACCATCAAAATATTTTTCTTTGAAAGAACATATTACAATATGTGTTTAGATGTGTTATGGTATACTAAACTTGTCTTAACCCATTCTAATTTGTAATTATCACTAATTAAATGTATTAGTGAAAACATATAATAATATTTAAAATAATAAATTAAGGAAAATATTTTAGTAAACTAGCAAATTTATAAGTGACCCATTAAATACCAAATGCTAGCAATTATATAGCTAGAATAGGTATATTTAAGTCTATGAAGAAAAATAATTATATCTTGGTTTTTACGGAAAGCGCCAGTTATTTTACCGACTATCGGAAATTTCACCTAAATGATTTTCAAAATGTTACAGACAGCTTCCTGCCCACTTCGCAGATCCAAAGCCCTCATCAAGAGGCGGCCGAGCAGTTTTCTATTAGGCTCATCCGTTGAAGCCAGCTTCCTGCCCGGCCACTCCGCGGATCCAAAGCCTCGTCATGAGGTGGCCGAGCAGTTTCCTTCTCGGCTCATCCGCTGAAGGCAGCTTCTTGCCCACTCCGCTGATCAAAAGCCCTCTGTTTCCCCCAATCAGAGCAGAGCTCTGTTCAAATTTCAAATTTTGAAATGAAGCAACGCTTCATAGCAGCGCCAATTATGCTGCGCCCTAAGTAGCGTACCAAGTGCAAAAGCACATGTGCGCTAGCGCTGAGAGCGCTGCGCTATAAATAGCGCACCACGTGCAAAGCACGTGTGCGCTTGCGCTAAGTGCACTGCAAAGCAGCGCACGGGTGCGTTAGCGCTAAGTGCGCTGCACTCTAAGCAGTGCACCACGTGCAAAGCACGGGTGCGCTAGCGCTGAAACTAAAAGCTCCCCACCGTCAGATCAAAGATCCAATAATCATGATAAATCATTAATTAATCAGAATTAAATTCTGTTAAGAAAAGATTTCTCAAAAGCTTTCCAAACAACAAGATTGTGCTCTGTAATCAGAGCACCGTTGGATCAATGATCCAATGGTGATTAAAAATCACCAAAATACAGAATAAATTCTTTATGGAAAGATTTATCAACTTGTTAAAAACAAGAAGATTTCCTTCTGTAAATCAGAAACCCTTGGATCAAAAATCCAATGGTGGGGAATCCCCAAATCAATTGGAGAAAAGATCTCCTTAACTGATTGAACAAATCAGCTTACCCTATATAAAGGCCCCCAGATTTCAAGTCTCGGATAGACAGAAACAAAGAGAGGAACCTCCCCCATAAGTTTTGAGAGATCTCAGAAAGAAGAGCCAAGCTCTCAGAAAAAGAAGAGTTTCTTCAAGGTAAAAAAAAATGAACAGAGAGATGAAATCATCTCATAATTAAAAAGAAGAATTCACTTCTTTAAAGATCATAGATCTATAAGACCAAGGTCTTTCAAAAAGAGATCAAAGGATCTCATCATAAAATAAAAAGATGAAAATAATTCTTCTCGCAGATCATAAATCTACAAGACGAAGGTCTTTTATACAAAGAGATTATGAACATCTCATTATAAAAAGAGGGGAGAATAATTTAATTCTCTTAAGGATCATAGATCCATAAAAGGCAAAGCCTTTCATCAATATAAGAGATTGAAGCATCTCCTATAAAATAAGAACTTTGTTCTTAGAACCTTGAGATAAAGTCTTTTATAAAAAGAGAATTTAATTCTCAGAGCGCAAAACTGATTTAAGTTGCATAAAAGAAGAGCCTCAGCGCTCCACATCTACCGCAAAGCGCTGCAGAGCCTTGGCGCTCTTAATTTTGAAGAGCCTTAGCGCTCCAAACATAGCGCACTGCGCTCATAATCTGGCGCTCAACGCCAAGCGCGCCACGTGCTCCTCACGTGTGCACTACTTAAAAGAAGCATCTCAGCGCTCCCAATCTGGCGCTCAGCGCCGAGCGCACCACGTGCTCCTCACGTGTGCGCCACTGAACTAATAGCTCTTTGCGCTTATAAATCACCGCATTGCGCTCATAGACTGGCGCCAAGCGCATCACGTGTCCTTCATGCGTGCGCTATTCGGCAGAAGCGCACTGAGCTCTTTGACTGGCGCAAAGCGCCAAGCGCACCATGTGCTGCGTTGATAGAACATAAATTGTTCTTTAATAAGCCCTAGAGCTATGATGAGCATTCAACAAAAGACAAAAATACTGTCAGAATCCAAGTCAATGCTCAGTATTGTTAAAAGGGCCAAGCCCAAATAAATGCGCAACGGCCCAAAATAAATGTTTAACATTTTAACTGAATGGGCCGAGCCCAAGTTAGCTATAAATCCCTCATTCAGATTAACTGAGCCCACATGCTCATAAATCTCAGATCTGAGTCCTAAATTGGACTACAGATCCCAATCAACATTGGTTCAAGGGTACATCTCTGAACCCCTCTGATATATGTCGTTGTAATCCTTCAACGTCTTCAGAGAGGTGACGATTCCCGACAACCATACATTTCATAGACTATGACGTCTTTAAACTGGACTATGGGGTCCTTAAACTCATGGACTATGATGTCCTTAACCTTGGACTGTGGGGTCTTTAAGCCCATGGACTATGATGTCCTTAACCTTGGACCACCATGTCCTTAAACTGGTAATTGACCGTAATGTCCCTAAACTAAAACAATAGAGCCAAAATGCTCTTTTGTTGGATCTAAACGATCCCGTTAAGTTGATCTTAGTCTGAAATTAGACTAACGTATCCTTAACATACGTTAAGTTGATGTTAGTCTGAAATTAGACTAACGTATCCTTAAGATACGTTTAAGTTGATCTTAGTCTCAAATGAGACTAACTTATCCTTAAACCGAACCCCAAACCCAAATATAAGAAAATACGGATTTGGACTAATCCACGCCCTACGGGCGACAACATAAATTAGTCTTCGTATACAATCCACAAGCAACCAAAAACAAAACAAACAAACACGACACCAAGTGACCATCTGGAGAAGGAGAAAGTTATTACCGCGATGCGATAGCGTAATTAACTGCAGGGGCTTGCGCCTGCAGGGAAGAGCGTCCCCACAATCAAAAAACCCCTCAAATGAAGGGGAATCTGACGAAGTCTGCTATATCGGCCGCATCCGTTTAAACCTTTGATACACGGTGTCATAAATCAACTTGGTATCTTCGGAGAGGTGGACGGATAGCACCAATTAGAATCTGCCCTCGAAATTCAGGCAAGACGGACCTACGCGGTCTCGTCCCCGTTTTCGGCGGAGAACAGATTCTGGCATACCCGGTGGGACATTTTCCTCTTTCCACTCCACACTTCGTGTGTCGTGTTTTTCCCGTGATCAGATAATCGCGGTGTGTATGTTTGTGGTTGCCCTTAGGGGAGTGGATACCGAAGTCGGCGCTTCGTCTTTATAAAGAATGGCGTTTGTTCCCACCTTAGCAACACAGGCTCTGTCATATCTGGTGGAGTCAAGTACGGGCCACTTGCAGGCTCAAATCTCTGCAATCCGGCTCTTCAAGAAATCAACGAGCTTCTCTTTGGGTCGATGCTCCTACCTCCCGCCCTCGGTGCCTTAACGCTGATGGAGGAAGCCCAGAGGATGTCTGTCATCCACAGGCGGGCTCCCCAAGCAGCAGCCTTGCCGACGGAATCAGTCCTTAAACAATTGGCACATGCCAAGGACCAAGGTCAACGCAGGGGGCAAAATATTCAAGCTCTCAAAGGAAATAGGGGGTAGGCTAGGCAAAATCCTGAAGCTAATCAAATCCCGGCTGTAAGAAATGGTCGACGTCGATATTGGCATCATACAAAATGAGCCGGGGGCAGTTCTCCGTATGGTTCTGTTTCGACCTCAGTGGTGAATGTTGTTCCAACCAGGAACATCTTTAAATTGGTGCGAAGGGTCAGATAAAATTTTCCTACTGCAATATTTAAGAAATCTCTGCAGCCCATAGAGATCCCACGAGAGCAGAAACCAGTTCGCTCCCTGAAGCAACTTTCCTCATCTATATATAAAGTACGGAAGCGAGTGAAGGTCTCTGTCGTCAACCGCGGCTCTTTCCCTAAATGTCAGCCAAACTCTGACAAATCCTCTTTAAAATACAAGGGGACTCATCCCAAGATGGATCCCGATACAGCGGTTCCTCCCAAAACCAAAGCGGCTTTTCACAAAAAAGAGAGGCCCAATAAAGCTCAAGTGCCCGAAGCAAACTCCAAAGGCCAAAACTCCAAACGCCCCAAGCTTGGGGGCATGGTAGTTCACATAGTCTATGTGGTGAATTCCAAAGACAAAGTTCGAGCTTCTACTAGTCCCCGACCTCAAACTCGGTCCTTAACAAAAGTTCAACTGCAACGTGAAAAGCTGCAGGAGATACTTGCTCAGGCAGCAGCAAACGCTAATCCATCGTCTAAGGCAAATCCCGAAGACGCACCTGGAGAAAGAATAGAGAAGGGATCGGATATTGATTTCCTAAAGAGCGCTCTAAAAAAGGGAGATGCAGAAGCGGCAAAAATATCCACTAAAATGAACCAGATGGCCCTTCTGATTCAGAATATGGCTGGAATGATGGTTCGATCAGAACCACTGGCGGATGAACTGCCGGTAGTTGGTCTTAAAGATAAGGATGACATTTCAAATCCTTTGCAAAGCTCATCAATGGCTGAGAAGGAAATGATTCCTAAAAGCAAAGTTGAACGAAAATATCGCTCAGCAAGTCAAAACTCACTATGCCAGTAAAGCCTCAAATAGGCCAATCATGACTGGTCGACCGTATCCGGCGTGCTACGATCAAATAGAGTACCCGCCAGAATACATACTTCCGACTCCACATATACAAAGGAACCGGGAATCCTCACTAGCACATCACGCGATTTAAATCCATGTGCAGAAATACTGGAGGAAATGACATACAACTCCTCTGACAGTTCGTCAGCGGTCTGGCGAGCATTGACTTCGAATTATGCGGAACTCCCGAATGACTCCGTAAATACCTTCGACGAGATGGAGACGCTCTTCTGTCAGAAATTCGCTAGTGTGAATAAACGCACTACCGTAACGACACTGGTCAACGAAAGTGTTAGACTGAATGAGACTTGGGTTCAATGTATTACCTGATGGCGAAATCTCTGGTCAAATACAAGCAACGCATCGATGAAGTTGCAGCCATGCGAATGCTCATAGCCACCCTTGACCCAAATTCAAAGGCGTCCTCGTATATGGCCCTTTTCAAGCCGACAGCATACCAAGAGCTCATGGATAAAATGACTTGATTGGATCAGCTGAGTTAAGACTCTTCATCATCTGATGAAGATGAATGAAAAGCGGAGGTAAGGTGGTATTTGTTGCTGACGCTCAACAAAAAAATGAGCGACTTTGAAACAACTTGTCACCTAAATAGCAACGGCGTGGGTACTCGCTTCCCCCGAGGTATACACAGGGGGCATATTTCTCACTGGAGGAAGAATCTCTACGTAAGATGGTCTTTTCTTCTTAAAGAATAGAAAGGATATCAAGGGGCTTACAAACGAGTCCTGCAGTCAAGTGGAATATCCCACTTGAAAACAAAAAAAAGGTATGTCCATAAGTTAAATGGGCACGGATGAAAACCCGAAAAGGCGCTGTGAGTAAAAACAGCAGGACTACCGGCAATGTTTGTGAAATTCCGAAAGGGCGCAGAATCGTAAAAAAAAGGGTACGTCCACAAGCAAAATGGGCACGGATGAAAACCCGAAAGGGCTCTGCGAGTAAAAACAGCAGGACTGCCGGTGAGTTTGTCAAAACCCAAAAGGGCGCAATCTCGTTAAAAGACACTTGCAAGGTCCTCTCGACCCTGTAAGGAGAAAATACCCGCGTGAGATCCTTACGACCCACAAGAGAGCAACACACTTAGGAATCCCCATGATTCCTAAGGAGAAATTACACTTACAAGATCCTCACGACTCGTAAGTAGAACCCTCTTGTGAGACCCTCACGGCTCATAAGATTCAAAAGCCTTAAGCTACAGGGATCTGAACCTATTCTTAAGCCATCACATTCCCCAGATTGCCTTACAAGTGGTTCAATATTGACTCTTGTATACAATCCACGGGCACGGATGAACATTTCCTGAACAGAGTCCCATCAACGACTAGGGATATGCTCACCCGGTGAACAAACACTTATAGGTCCTCTCGACTTGTAAGGAGAAAACACTCTTGTAAGATCCTTACGACTAATAAGAGAACACACACTTAGGAATCCTCACGATTCCTAGGGAGAAAACGCACCAACGAGATCCTCACGACTCGTAGGGAGAAATACCTTTATGAGACCTTTACGGCTCATGAAGTCAAAAGCCTTAGTCGACAGGATCCTAACCCTGTTCGCTAAGCCACCTTTGTTCGACATCAACAAAGGAAAATGATGATTCGCTGCTGGCAATATCCCAGTTGTAGCGATGCTGATGCCTAAATCGGTATCAAATCCCAAACTTGCGGCAAAAAGCCAGCGAGCCACAAATGCATACGAAATAGCCAAAATGATGGGGCAACTTGCAACGAAATCAGCAAGTAAAAAAAATGTATGCATATAAAATAGCCGAAATGATTGGGCAACTCGCAATAAAAAAGAAGCGAGTAAATAAAACAAATAGCCGAAATGATTGGGCACCGCGAAAAATAGCCGAAACAATTGGGCAATCGCGACTTTCGCGATATAAAAGCTGAAATGATGGAGCATCGCGGAAAGAGAAATATATAAAATGGAACATTTTGCCCTACAGGTGAGATCACATCGATCCCTGTATACAATCCAGGGGCGCAAACAAAGAGGGAACCATACCTTGCCACCAGGCTCCATCAGAAAAATAAGCCAAATCTCGACGGCCACATCTACAGCTTGGAGACCCACAACAGCGTTCTTCCTCATTCCAGCAGGGTTCAGACGCAAAACCAACAAATGAAGCAAAGGCAATATTCCTAGCTTCAAAGTCTTGACGGCAGCTCATGTAAAACCTGAAAGACTATCAGAGATCATCCCACACCAGCGCGGAGTGGTCACCATCTCGACGTTCGTCTCGATACAGCAGACGAGATGTCACTACAGCATCCTTCCTCCAACAGGATTCGGACACGCCAAAGAAAATGAAGCGAAGGCCAAATTCCTAGCTTCAGGGTCTTGTTGGCAACTCATATAAAACCTGAAAGACTACCGTAGATCATCCCACACCAGCGCGGAGTGGTCGCCACCTCGACGTTCGTCTCGATACAGCAGACGAGATGTCACCCCAGCGTTCTTCCTCCAACAGGATTCAGGCGCGATAATCAAACAATGGAGCCACGACAAAATCCCTAGTTCCGAACCTCGACGGTTCACCTGCAACCTAGAGACAACCGCAACATTCATCTCGATACAGCAGACGCAATGCCACCAAACGAAGCAAAGGAAATATTCCTAGCTTCAGGGTCTTGACGGCAACTCATATAAAACCTGAAAGACTATCAGAGATCATCCCACACCAACGCGGAGTGGTCGCCACCTCGACGTTCGTCTCGATACAGCAGACGAGATGTCACCCCAGCGTTCTTCCTCCAGCAGGATTCAGACGCGACAATCAAACAACGGAGCCACGACAAAATCTCTTGTTCCAAACCTCGACAGTTCACCCGCAACATAGAGACAACCGCGACATTCTTCTCGTTACAGCAGACGCAATGCCAGCAAACGAAGCAAAGGCCAAATTCCTAGCTTCAGGGTCTTGACGACAACTCATATAAAACCTGAAAGGCTATCGGAGATCATCCCACACCAGCGCGGAGCGGTTATGATTCATCAAGGCTCCCCAAACTGAGCCTAACCTCAAGTAAAAATCGGCATGGCAAAATTCCTAACGCTTGCTCTTCCGACGGTCACATTGCCTAGGAAGATTGCTTGAAGACGTCTTGTCCAGTCCCCGAAGGGATCAGAGACACGACAGTCGCAAGGCTACTCGAACAGCAAGATTTCCTATCGAGGAATACATCAGCCAACGCGACGGTACGATAGGCAAAACCTTAGTACCACAGACTCTAACGGACCTTTGTTGTAAAGAGCAGAGGTTAACTGTGACGTTAAGACATCCTTGTGAGAACTTCTCGATTCGTCTTGACTTGTAAGGCAAAGCCTTAGGCAATGGGGATAACGACCTGTTTCCTAAGCACTGGGGCCCTGCAAGTCGGTCCAAAATGGACTCTTACATACTATTCACGGACCACACTCTCCAAAGTCGAATCTCGACAAAGAGGGAAACAACCACTTACGAGTCCTCTCGACTTGTAAGAGGGAAAATTCTCTTATGAGATCCTTACGACTACCAAGAGAAAGCACACTTAGGAATCTTCACGATTCCTAAGGAGAAAATACACCTACGAGATCCTCTCGACTCGTAGGGAGAAAACCCTTTATGAGACCCTCACGGCTCATAAAGTTGAAAAGTCTTAAGCAAGAAGACCTGAACCTGCTTCCTAAGCCATCACTACCTCTCGAAGAGTCCAAGATGGACTGTCCACTTACTATCTACAGGACACACTCGCTAAAATCATATGGCAACGACACAACGAAGAGAAGAAAGCGACGGTAAGGAGAACACTTGATTCGCATTCAGTTACGCATTCAAAGCGCACCCATTCATGCATGAGCGAAAAGGTTTAACGCATAAAGTAAACACATGGAAATGGAAAAGCTTGCTATTCATACTTCAAAAATTCTTACATTAATGAAAACGGTAAACAAAAATGCCATTAAAATGTTTACAAAGGCAGAACATCAAATCCAGGACATGGATTGAGGAATTCAAAAGTGAGGCCATCCAAAAATTTTCGGGCCTCTCGGACCATCTTCGTGTGCATCCTTTCACGATCACAAGTATCAGGATCCCCACTGATGTCCTCCACCCTTCGATAGGCAGCGAGTATCGCCGCGTGCTGAAAAGCTTGATGCAGGATATCAACAAGGTTGTCTTGCCTTTTCTTTGAGATTAAGCTCATCAGATACACCGAGTGCACCTTATCTTCAGCGTCCTCCAATGCCTTAAGCGGCATGCCAGCATAAAACAGAGGAAGTGCTCCCCAGATCGCTCCCACAATAAGCTTCAAAAGAGAGGAACGGCGAGGAAGCGGTCGACAATTATATGCATCAAAGTGACCCATAATTTCAGCACACTGGGCGTTTGTGAATTCTAGGTTTTGAGAACGGCCGAGTGCGCGAATGTCTCCATAAGAAATAATCTCGTCGAGATCATACATATGAGCGTCCATAACGTCTGAAAAAGGAAAATCAGTGAGAGTTAGTGGACAGACTGATCAAAAAAATCCTTATTAAAAACAAACATAGGGATTTGAACGACTCTTGATATCCCTATCGGAAAAACAAGTTCTGGGTATGACTCCTAACAAATTTAAATTCATGCAAATAAAGAGAAATCTTAAAGAAAAATTCTCATTTAATGAGAGACTCCTCGGGTCTAGGGGTTAAAATCCTCGAGAGCAAAACTCTGCAGACAGGAATGACACATGTCAAAGTCAATTATGAGGGAATTAAAAATTCTCCGGGAATTCTAAGAGCTTTGCTCTGTAAAAATGATGGAATAACCCAACAGAAAAATTGAAATAATTTTTTTTTAATGAATTAAAATTCTGAGATCTTCAAGATCTATGAACAAACTCTTAAGAGTTCTTCATAAGAGATTAATAAATCTTCATTATTCAAGAGAGCAAAGCTATATTAATGGGTTAAGAAACCCCAAGAAAAATCTCTTCAGATCTATGAGAGCAAAGCTTTGTAAACGAAACCCTAAAAGGGTTTTCTTTAGATCTAAGATTTATGAAGAGCAAAGCTCTGTTAATGGGTAAAACCCTAAAAACATTTTGAGATCTATGATCTGAAGAAGAGAAAAGCTCTATCGATAAGGTTCAAATATTACCAAAAATTTGGCAGAGTTTTGACTCTTAAAGGTTCTTAAAATGAAGAGCTATGCTCTGAAAGAGAATAAAAATTCTCAGAAGACAAAAATGAAGATGAACAAAAATTATCCTAAGGGCCAAAGGCCCTATTTATAGGTACTGAGATGCCGTTTCAACTTCTGAGTTGATCGAAGGGCGTAGATGCTGCCACCGTTGCACTCACGTGTGGGCCACGTGAGCACAATAGTGGGGGGGGCATTTGTTTCCCCCAATCAGAGCAAAGCTCTGTTCAAATTTAAAAATTTGAAATGAAGCAACGCTTTATAGCAGCGCCAATTGCGCTGCGCCCTAAGTAACGCACCAAGTGCAAAAGCACATGTGTGCTAGCGCTGAGAGCGCTGCGCTATAAGCAGCGCACTACGTACAAAGCACATGTGCGCTAGCGCTAAGTGCGCTGCACTCTAAGCAGTGCACCACATGCAAAACACGGGTGCGCTAGCGCTGGAACTAAAAGCTCCCCACCGTCAGATCAAAGATCCAGTAATAATGATAAATAATTAATTAATCAGAATTAAATTCTGTTAAGGAAAGATTCCTCAAAATCTTTCCAAACTACAAGATTGTGCTCTGTAATCAGAGCACCGTTGGATCAATGATCCAATGGTGATTAAAAATCACCAAAATACAGAATAAATTCTGTATGGAAAGATTTCCCAATCTTGTTAAAAATAAGAAGATTGCCTTCTGTAAATCAGAAACCCTTGGATCAAAGATCCAATGGTGGGGAATCCCCAAATCAATTGGAGAAAAAATCTCCTTAACTGATTGAACAAATCAGCTTGCCCTATATAAAGGCCCCCAGACTTCAAGTCTCGGATAGACAGAAACAGAAAGAGGAACCTCCCCCATAAGTTTTGAGAGATCTCAGAAAGAAGAGCCAAACTCTCAGAAAAAGAAGAGTTTCTTCAAGGTAAAAAAAAAATGAACAGGGAGATGAAATCATCTCATAATTAAAAAGAAGAATTCACTTCTTTAAAGATCATAGATCTATAAGACCAAGGTCTTTCAAAAAGAGATCAAAGGATCTCATCATAAAATAAAAAGAAGAACATAATTCTTCTCGCAGATCATAGATCTACAAGACGAAGGTCTTTTATACAAAGAGATTATGAACATCTCATTATAAAAAGGGGGGAGGGGGGATTAATTCAATTCTCTTAAGGATCATAGATCCATAAAAGGCAAAGCCTTTCATCAATACAAGAGATTGAAGCATCTCCTATAAAATAAGAACTTTGTTCTTAGAACCTTGAGACAAAGTCTCTTATAAAAAGAGAATTTAATTCTCAGAGCGCAAAACTGATTTAAGTTGCATAAAAGAAGAGTCTTGGTGTTCTTAATCAAAAAGAGCCTCAGCGCTCCACATCTAGCGCAAAGCGCTGCAGAGCCTTGGCGCTCTAAATTTTGAAGAGCCTTAGCGCTCCAAATATAGCGCACTGCGCTCATTATCTGGCGCTCAGCGCCAAGATCGCCATGTGCTCCTCACGTGTGCGCTACATAAAAGAAGCATTTCAGCGCTCCTGATCTGGCGCTCAGCGCCAGCGCACCACGTGCTCTTTAAGTGTGCACCACTGAACTAATAGCGCTTTGTGCTCATAAATCAGCGCAATGCGCTCATAGACTGGCGTTCAGCGCCAAGTGCACCACGTGTCCTTCACATGTGCGCTACTCGGCAGAAGAGCATTGAGCTCTTTGACTGGCGCAAAGCTCCATGCGCACCATGTGCTGCGCTGATAGAACATAAATTGTTCTTTATAAGCCCCAGAGCTATGATGAATGCTTAACATTCAACAAAAGACAGAAATACTGTCAGAATACAAGTCAATGCTCAGCATTGTTAAAAGGGCCAAGCCCAAATAAATGCGCAACAGCCCAAAATAAATGTTTAATATTTTAACAGAATGGGCCGAGCCCAAGTTAGCCATAAATCCCTCATTCAGATTAACTGAGCCCACATGCTCATAAATCTCAGATCTGAGTCCCAAATTGAACTACAGATCCCAATCAACATTGGTTCAAGGGTACATCTCTGAACCCCTCTGATATATGTCGTTGTAATCCTTCAACGTCTTCAGAGAGATGACGTGTCCCGACAACCATACATTTCATAGACTATGACGTCTTTAAACTGGACTGTGGGGTCCTTAAACTCATGGACTATGATGTCCTTAACCTTGGACTGTGGGGTCCTTAAGCCTATGGACTATGATGTCCTTAACCTTGGACCACCATGTCCTTAAACTGGTAATTGACCGCAATGTCCCTAAACTAAAACAATAGAGCCCAAATGCTCTTTTGTTGGATCTAAACGATCCCGTTAAGTTGATCTTAGTCTGAAATTAGACTAACGTATTCTTAACATACGTTAAGTTGATCTTAGTCTGAAATTAGACTAACGTATCCTTAACATACGTTTAAGTTGATTTTAGTCTCAAATGAGACTAACGTATCCTTAAACCCAACCCCAAACCCAAATCTAAGAAAATACGGATTTGGACTAATCCACGCCCTACGGGCGACAACATAAATTAGTCTTCATATACAATCCACGGGCAACCAAAAACAAAACAAACACACACGACACGAAGTGACCATCTGGAGAAGGAGAAAGTTGTTACCGCGATGCGGTAGCGTAATTAACTGCAGGGGCTTACACCTGCAGAGAAGAGCGTCCCCACAATAAACCCCCAATCAAATGAGGGGGAATCTGACGATGTCTTCTACATCGGCCGCATCCGTTTAAACCTTCGATACATGGTGTCATAAATCAACTTGGCATTTTTGGAGAGGTGGACGGATAGCACCAATTAGCATCTGCCCTCGAAATTCAGGCAAGACGAACCTACGCGGTCTCGTCCCCGTTTTCGGCGGAGAACACCCTCATCAAGAGGCGGTCGAGTAGTTTCCTGCTCGTCTCATCCGCTGAAGGCAGCTTCCTGCCTGGCATCTGCGGATCCCAAGCCCTTGTCTAGAGGCGACGAGCAGTTTCCTGCTCGGCTCTTTCAAGGTCTAATTCATGCGCGGCGCACGATCGTCACCTCGACTCCGGGATGTGGGTGGACGCCAGCCTACCTACACTTGGCGTTTGCTCGATTCATACACGGTGAACGATTGTCACCTCGACTCTGGAGTGAGGGTGGACGCCAGCCTACCCACACTTGGCGTTTGCTCGATTCGTACGTGGCGTTCGATCGTCACCTTGACATCGGGGTGAGGGTGGACGCCGGCCTACCTACATTTGGTGTTCGCTCAATTCGTACGCGGTGCTCGATCTTCACCTCGACTCCGGGGTGAGGGTGGATGCCGGCCTACCTACACTTGGCATTCGCTCGAGTCATATGTGGTGTTCGATCTTCACCTCGACTCCAGGGTGTGGGTGTACACCGGCCTACCCACACTTGGCGTTCGCTCGATTCATACGCAGCGCACGATCGTCACCTCGACTCCGTGGTGAGGGTGGACGTCAGCCTACCTACACTTGGCATTCGCTCGATTCGTACGCGGCGCTCGATTGTCACCTCGACTCCGGGGTGGGGGTGGACGCCGGCCTACCTACAATTGGTGTTCGCTCGATTCGTACGTGGCTCTCGATCGTTACCTCGACTCCGGGATAAGGGTGGACGCCGACCTACCTACACTTGGCATTCGCTCGATTCATACACGGCGCTCGATCATCACCTCGACTCCAAGGGTATGGGTGGACGCTCGCCTACCTACACTTGGCATTCGCTTGATCAGAAGCGGCGCACGATCGTCACCTCGACTTCGGGGTAAAGATGGACGCCAGCCTACCTATACTTGGCTTTTCACTCACTCTTGCATCGCGCTCACTCAACACTCGACTTTACACATACTGGATACCGACTTATGTACACTTGCAAAAATAGAAGCACTCTATAGGCGAGCTAAAAATACTTACAAGCTAAAGGTACTTTATTCATATTTAAAATTTATGTACAAGGTACTTTGGGCTTCCCAGCTTTACAAAATTGCCCGAAGGCTTACAAAAAAATTAATAACATAATCGACTCGGGAGTCGTTCAAACCGTCTTCTCGGCCGCCACTTCTCCTGGCTATGCGCCTCCGTCAGGAGCTACGATGGTAACCTCCGGCTCGGCATGTCCGTCCACCGCTTGGCCTCCCCCAACCAGCTTGGCAACACCCCCTGTGGCACTTCATCGGTAAGGGGATACCTTGCGCGAAACTCCTGATCGTTAAAACCGGGCAGGGACCCCTTGACGGCATCAAGGGCATTGTGCCACCCGACGGCCGCGGAATCGACAAGGTCGATATAGAACTGATCGGAAGCCTTGTATTCTTCCACGGCCATTTCCTTTTCGCTCTCTACCAACTTCGCCGCCTCGAGGGAACCCCGGGCATCTCTTTTGAACGAGTACCTTTGCCTTTTTATAGCATTGAAGAGCCCGTTGACCTCCTCCATCTGGACCTGGATAGCCCGGTTAGAGTCAGTTAGGACCCGATGAGACTCCTTCAATTTAGCAACCGTCAGGCCTTCCGCGACCAACCTCGAGTCGAGAAGGGACGCCTTTTCTTCCGCTTGCTGCAGTCGGGCGAGGATCTCTTCTTCTCGTAAGGAAGATTCTCCCGTCTTCTTTATCACCGGGTCACCTTCTCGGACTCCATTGCGGCGAGCAGGGTGCAATGCTGGAGGACCTGAGGAAAACAGGAACTGAGTTAAAAGCTAAAACATGATAAAACAGAGCAAAAAACACTTGGACAAATTCTCAGAGAGTTACCAACCTGAAGAGCCTCCTGAGCTATTGCCACCACCTGGGCTTTCATGGTTCCTCGGGAAATCTTAGTCCCCGTCGCCTTTTCCATGTCCGCCAGTAAACTGTCGGCCATAGAAAGCCCCGAGGGCACCTTGATACAGAAGTCGCCCTCCTGCACTTGAATCCCGGCGGGGGAGGGAGGGCGAGAAACTACCCTCTTCTGCCTCTTGAGTGGGGATTCGGCAGGGGGCGGCCCTTCCATCCTAGCCTGGAGCACCGGATCTCGCGCGTGCTTCTGCCCTCCGCCGCGGCGCTCCTCCGGAACAGGGGTGCTGCGGAAGCCTTGGCTGGAGGTGCTTGCCGGGGAGCCACGCCCGGAGCAGACCAAGACGAGCTTGCGCCGCCGCCCTTCCTACCATGGGCCTTGGCTCCCATGGCAGCCATGATCTTCGAGCGATCCATCGGCTCTATGAGGATACACATAAGAAAGAGATCAGCAACCAAAAACAGTAACAAAATTTTACAAGTCTGAATAAATCGGCGAAAGCCCTAACTTACCCACAAAGCGCGCGGGACTGAGTCCCGCCCAGCTCAAAGCCTGCTCGGAAAGTAAGACATCAGCCCGCTGGATCGGTTCCCATTGAGACACCACTCTTGCCTCGCGGGCATTCAACTGCCTAACTCTAGGACAGTCGATCCTATGCCACTTGATGGGCATAGGCTAATTCTCACCGTCCGGTGGCCCGACGAAGAAAAAATTCTCCTTCCATTCGTGGATGGAAGAAGGGACGACCACTACCCTCGACCCAGCCGCCCTACCCTTATGTCTTTTGAATGAAAGGTACACCCAGCTCGGTTCGTCCTTGTTGGTACCAGGGTAATTTTTGTAGCAAAGAAAAGAAAAGAGGAGGCTCAAATCAAAAGAGATCCGATCAATCTTCAGTCGGACTAAAAAACCGAGGAGGATTATCCACGAATTCGGCGCTAGCTGGCCCGGAGCGAGACGAAAACAATGGAGCATGGCAGAAACTTCAGGCGAGAAGGGCAGACGCATCCCAGCCCGGAACGCTTCCAAGTACAGGGCAATCTCTTTGCTCTGTACCTGATCTGCCCGCCCTCCTTCCCTAGCCAAACGGAGTGAATAGCCAGAGGGGATATGAAAACGAGCTCGGATGTCAGAAAGCTCATCCAGACGGTTCAAAACTGAGGGCGCATCACGAGTATTCCCGCTGCGCATCTTGGGGGCTCTTTTCCCCTCCCGACGACGAAGGACAATGGCGTCGTTCCCCCTGGGGGCGAGCCCGACACAGAAGATGAAGAAGAAGAAAAACTCTCTCGGCTATCAGAAGCCGAGGAAGAAGAAGACCAGTTGGACTCGGCTTCAGAAGCTGAAGCCTCATCCCTCGACTCAACCCCTACTACATCAATAGATACTTCAGACGAAAATATCTAACCTGATTCAAGGAAGGATTGGCCGTGGAAAGTTTATTTTTGTTGAGGTTCTGACCTAAAAGGATGTGCGCCGGGCAATCTTCAGACGACAAGAGACGATTAGGGCAAAGTATCTGTCGTGGGATGCCCCTCCCCTATTTATACACCCAACAAGAAGGCATCCAACGGCCCAAATCCGTTTCGTCGTAACGAAGCGTTACACTTAGCGGCCATTGGGACTCTACATGGAGAACGACCATTGGACACGTTCCCTCAAGCCAGGATTCGGGTGACAGCCCCTCCTGTCCCGCCGCTCGGTGGTGGACACGTGGCATGTAGTCCAACCGTCCGAGTGAGTGAAACGGCACTCCCTTTCGCTGATTCGCTGACGTCACCAAAGATACGCGGAGGAATTAAAGCGCCTCGCGAGCCGCCACCTGGACCCAAGGATCCGAGGGAATTAGCCGCCAAACGTCGCATCTTCCTCGGACAACATGTTGCGGGGAAATCTTATGCTGAATCGTTAAAAACCGAGCTTACCACTCTCGACCTGACCTATAAATATATCAGGGTAAGAGTGGGGGGCTAATGATGAGGCTCACAGACGGGAACCCCCAGATTTACGACACGTAGCATATGACGTGTTGTCTACGTACACCCACTAGATTATTGGAGGCTACGGAGCTGGAATAAGTATGATGCATTGGGGATATTCCTCGGCGCCTCGCCTCCGAGGTTGCGCCCGACCTTTTTTGAAGACCTCCCCGGAGTACGTTTCCTCTTTGGCTGACCGCTAGCCAATAGTTCGTCTCCGAGCTGTCCTATATTTAAGATTTCTCAGCGTCCCTGTTTAGCCTGGAACACAGAGCCCGAGCGACCCTTTAACGGCTCCGTGTATCTCGCCACGACGAGATCTCCGCCGCTCCACGTCCCGCATCTCACGCTAACGTATATCGCCATTAATGAGCGCATCTCGCCATTAATGGGTGTATCCCGTCATCAACGCGAACGTGACGCAGGGGCGTATCGGACGGCGAGGATCTCGCATCGGCTCGCTCCATGCAACTGCTATATAAACCCCCTCCTCCAGATGATTCAAGTAATTCGAACTGATTCCAAGACGCCGCTACCTTGCCTTTATTCCTTGGTACTTACTTGATCATCGGAGGGTCCTAAGGTGGTTATCCATCCCGGAACTTTCTTTACAGGTAGCTCGGCGTAAACGACAATCCATTGAGATCCACACATTCAACCTTTACTCCCAATCTCAACCGTTTAAAAACGCTTGCAGCAAGATCGACGGAGGACAACTACTGAGGGAGATTTGTAGCTCCATGTGTTAGCATCCCTTGCCTTTCTGGCTGAACAAGTACACCATCTTGTTTTTCAACGATTTGCCATACGATTTAAAAGTTTCTAAAGGAGACAGTGGCGGAGCCAGGATCTGGGATCAGGTGAGGTAAAATTTTTATCCATTAGAAACTAATTTAGCAAGTCTTCTGCCCGTGCAAATTAAGTTCGAGGGAGAGACCCAAAAATTTGCCATTAATAAATTTTTTTCATATATGTTGCTTAAATTATTTGAGAGAAAGACGCAACAAATTTAAAGCAAGAGTTTTTTGTCTTGTATATACTCGACAATCAAAATTATTCAGCATGTGTACTATTAGCTAATATTAGATAGATTTACACACCTAAACAATCTACAATTTTAAAGATGAATAATTTAGATAATAGAGAACCGTGAAGTATATATAAATATAAAAATTCAAGGGTGTTGTCTAAATAGAACTTCCATGTCTCTTTGACCCCATCCATAAATACAAAGAAGTTCAAGGGTCTTAAAAGCTATAACCTCCACGTGATGTGAGAAATCGGTAAAAAAAAAATTCAAATAAAGAATGGAGTTGATGGGAATAAACCTCGGAAACAAAGGCCAAACCTACATGTGCTAACCATCAACGACATCAAGCAGATATAAGGTTACACAAAGACACACATTTATATACAGAGTATATTCAAATCGATAACTGCATATAGATGGTCTGCGGAGCCATCGACCCCTCTTGGCTCCGCCACTGAAAGGAGCGTTCTTTATTCATTATTTTTGTATATAAAAACACATTGCGATACATGCAGTAAAATAATTGGGTCAATCTAAACTCCCTCTTACTCTTACTATGGTTTCTTCCAAATTTTAATCTACTCCTTTGAAATCTTTGAAAGATTTTTTAATCCTTCCCAATAAACACAAAACTTTTATATTAGCTTGGACACATGCATGTCAAAACAAAACAACTAAACCGAAGTATGCTACCCAACGAACTATTATTTGAATAGTTCAACACCCATACGTGGAGAGGTCATTGGTTCAATTCTCTTGTCATTACATCCAAAAGAAACACCACGTGCACAATCAGGTATTATTAGATGATAATTAAGCACCCCAACTAAAGAGATTATACTAATCAAGTCTCTTTACATAAATCATGAAGACCAGTTGCAATTCTTATATGCAATTGATGTTGCTTCTGATTTAATGAATTCTTTTCTCTGTATGTATGCATGTATACATACGTATATTCTTTTGGATGTCTGCATGCCTCCACATGGCAGCTTGCAATTGGTTCATGAGCCTGCTGGTTAACGCTTTCATGGGCTCTTTTAGGATAGTTATTTTTTATTCTGCAGCTGCGATGCGTCAGAGAGCTGCGATGGCGGCGGCGACGACGGTGAGTCAAGTGGCGGTGGAGAGGCTTAGGAGGCAGATGAACACTAATATATATCTTTATTTTTCAATCATTAGTTAGGGTGTTCAAGTGAAACAACTTAAAGATTCCTTGTTGATCATGAACATGGCTAGATTGATCATAACATTTTTTACTCTTCAACCTTTTACTCTTGAAGAGTGTGCGTGGGTGGACCCCAATGAGAAGAAGGCCTCACAATTTAACGGGCTGGGTGCAAATCTGTGAACGTGTACATATGTAATGTGTGTGCGTGTGTCAGGCTTATAGGCCAGTTCCAAACATGATTAAGAATGATTCTTTGTATTGATTGCTTTTTTTCTGTTAGAGTAATCAACTATGGGCTATTTCTTTTAGGCGAGCCAGGGCGCAAACTAGTGGCCTTTCACTTCAGAGAATAAAATATTATCCAGCATCTACCATCCTTTGGTTAAAGAAAACGGGACGTGCAGAGGCCCTGCAGGTCCATAACTTCAGTGGCCATTCACACGGGTCAGTGAGGTCCAGAGACCTAACTTTAAAATAGCCAAAAGAGTCTACTGGCTCATGTGAGAGAACATTCCAGTTTGGGCCTGCATACAGGGACCGTTTCCTCCTTTGGTTAAGAACTGATCATTGGCATGTCAAATGTATGAATACTCACAAGGTTAATATGAGATGCAATGTTTATCATATGCGTTGTTATTGTTGTTATTGTACATTTCCTTTAGTACATGCTAAAAGGATGTGATATGCATAAATATAGATGCCGACACATTATATAGTACCTTCTTCTTTTGAGCAACCATATCTTATATGCATCGATTTTAATTAAGGTATTGGAGTAAATTGATCAGAAACTAATAAACCTTAGAAACCTTAAAATAAATTCATATATCAAGCTTAATAACTACAAACTCTAAAGATAAAAAGTTATTTAATGATTCACTACTACAATGAGGGGTTGCCATTACTGATAGAGGAATTCGTAGGGGCAACTTTTTATTGCCCCTACGGTTTACTCCGTAGGAACATTGTTTGTCCTTACGGTGCCCACCGTAAAAATATAAATAAATAAAAAAATATTAAAATGTAATTTCTTTATTTGGCCCTACGGTGCCGCAAAAGAAATCCCTACGGATTGAACCGTAGAGGCAACAAAGAGTTATTTAAAAAAAATAAAACTAAGTAATTTCCTACCGTCTCCTAAAATTTCCCACCAACCTTCTCTCCCGCGTCTCGTCGTCGACTTCCTCGCCCCTCGTCGTTGACTTCCTCGTCCCCGATCAAGCTCTTCGGTGAGTTTCTCCTCCATTACCGTCGATCGAGCTCGTCGTGGAGTTTCTCGTCATCGCCAATCAACATCGAGGTCCTCGTCGCCGCCTACACCTCTTCGAGCTCCATCTTTCCGGCCTCCTCCACTAGTAAAATAAGAGGTTGTCCCTACGGATATTGACATCCGTAGGGGCAATTTAAGTTTGGCCCTACGGATTAATCCGTAGGGCTAAAAGGTTGCCTCTACGGGCATAGACGTCCAAGAATAAAAATATTAATTCTTAATTTGGTGTTTGCCCCTATGGAGCCGCAAACAAAGGACCTACGGGTATATCCGTAGGGGCAAGTAAATATCGATTTAACAAAATCCCAGATCGATCGCCTACGCTCGCTCACTTTCTCTCTCTCTCGATCGCGCGCGAAAAAATTCCCCAATTCGCCACGCCGTCGTCGCCACCGCCGGTCTCCTCGTCGCCACCGCCGGTTTCGTCGCCACCTCAGCTCTCGTCACCACCGCGGTTCAGGTCGTCGCCCCAGCCCCAGCGCAGCAGCGGTTCAGGTGAGTAAATCTTTGGATTACTTCGGGCTTAGGGTTCAGGTGAGGTAAATTAAAGATTTTTGGGATTATTTGGGGCTTAGGATTCATGGCGCGCGAGTTGGGGTTGGGCAGGGGTCGCGGTCACAGTCGGGGTCGGGGTCGGGGTCGGGGTAGGGTTAGGATTGGTGTTCGGCTGCTGTGGGGTGGGGCTGGGGTTAGGGTTTGCCTTAGGGTTGGTGTTGGGGTTTATCTGGCCGCACTGGGTTTAGGGTTAGGTTGGGGCAGGGCTGGGGTGGGGCTGGGCTGGGGTTAAGTGGTGGGGAGTTGGAAAATTATTCTAGTATGTATCCTTACACTCTAGTTAGTATAGCAAGATGCCCAGATGTGTTCTTGTGTACTGCTGTGTAAACCAATATTCTTTCACCAACTAATTCGTAGCAAAACTGGCTTTGGTGTTGTCAATTGATGTAGCCTTGAAAACTGGCTTTGGTGCTGGCTTTGGTGCTGTCAATTGATGTAGCCTTGAAAACATTGTTATATCATTCGATCACATTTATTTCTTGTAGATGTTGTTTGGATATTGGATGCATTGTTCATATTTGATATGTAAAAATAAAAAAATAAAAAATTGTAGTCAGATTCATATTGAAAATGGATGTTAAGTGTTCTTTGGGCTCATATCGAATATGTTGGATGATTAGTGTCCTTGGGCACATGGATTCTCAAAATCTTAAGGTTGATTCATGAATTTATGTGTCTTTTTTGTTTGTTTTGTACCAAATGAAAATGAAAGATGATGGTTTACGAGTTTCTTATTCTTTTGTTTGGTTGTGCCCAAATTGTGGACATGGATTTTTTTGCAAATCCTTACTTTTTTCGACGGAATGGAAAGGGCTCCAAATATCCTAGTTGCATCAATCAATCCTAAAATCAAGTTTGCAAACCAAATACAAAACTGGCAAGTTTTTATGGATTTGATATTCCAAAAATCCAACTCCAATCCAAATCCACTGAGGGGTTGTTTGTTTCATGGAATTAGAGCGTAAGTATGGAGGGGACAATTACTGTAGTAACACCAATGTCATGTTTTTAGTTTGGACGAGTATTGTTGCCGAAGGCTAGTGATTTGGTACTAAATGCTGTTGAATTGCTTGAATTATTAAGCAACTTAGGGTTAGGGTTAGGTGGATTGATGACAACAAAATACCATAATTTATAACTATATTACTCATATAATGTGTATGTCATGTGAAAGCTAGATGAAGGTCGAGGCAAGCACAACAAATTTGTTGGATGGGACAATATCAATAGGAGCTCAATGCTATTTGGAAAAATAATAATTCAAAAACATAGTGGAGTTTCCGATTGGTGGCATGGACTAGTTTGATATATGTTGTTGGTTTGATTTATGAAAAAATAGGGAGACAACATGCATGTATGCATATAGGTAATATCTGCCAATATGCCATATCCAGACCGCAATCTATTTTTGCCTATTGGCTAATATGAAAATATCGGCCCGCGTATATGACATAATCAAAGTTGTTAAATCTTGATACGGTTTGTGTTTCGTTTTTTTATTTATCAGTTCTATCAATGTTGCGTATAACGCTTTATGATATCAGTATCCTACATTTGTAGTTTTAATTGTTGATTGTTATAGATGAATACCATTGCAATAATAGTTTTTGGTTGATGAATGCTATTGCAATGTAGGATGATCAGTTCTATCAATCTTGATCTCAATGGTTTAAAATCATGTTACACATACAACACGAATGCACAACAAACGCATAATTAGAGAGCGACTCGAGATATTCAGGTTAAAACCAATATATGATACTCGATGATAATATGAAACCTTCATATTCCCATCGATACTCATATATGAAACTAAAAGCGCCACTTTGTCCCTACGGTGCCCGACATTTTAATTTAAAAATATTAAATCTTAATTTGTTGTTTAGCCCTACGGAGCCGCAAACCAATAACCTACGGTTATGTCCGTAGGGGCATCTAAATGGGAATTTAATAAAAAAAGGCACAGAAATGCCCTATGCCTCGATCTCTTTCCCTCTCGTTCCCAAAATTTTCTCTCGTTCCCGCGTCTCCAATTTTCTCTTCATCGCCACCGCGCGCCCTCCGTTCTCAGCCCGCCACCGTCTTCCGTTCTTGGCCCACCACCGCCCTCGTTCTTCCTCGTCGAGTTCCTCGTCGCCGATATTTATGCCTACATTGATGCCTCAAGCAACGAATCAAATGATGTGGATCACAAACTAATTAAATAAATTTTGAATACCAATCTGGACTGGGATTTGAATACCAATCCTAGTTTCATTGAATTTGCACGCGCACTTAAAATAACAACCTTTATATTAAAAAATTATGTATGCCATTACTTAGTAGTTTATGGTTTTTAGACGCAAAAGCCATTTGAGAAATACTTTTCCAACCCACTATTAATCCATATTCTCAATATAGTCATTGAATTTGCACGCGCACATAATAAGAAGGAGAAGACAATAATGTGGCAGAAGAAGAAGGAGAAGACAGTAATGTGGCAGAAGAAGAAAAAAATGACATTCCTCGTTCTCTGTTTCAGCATCAATCTTCTGATATGAACTAATGATGGCTTTCACATAGGCTTTTTCCTTTAGAGACTTCTTAGTGTCCAATGGAAAGCATACATCAGATTTGCGCAAGTCAGGTTCTTCTATGACTTTCAAGAGTCTCAACTGATTCTGTAAATTACACTCTAGTTGGGTGGTACTTTTACCACTTCTCACTGCAGGTGCGCTCTCTAATATCCATTTTGAATGTAATATTATCGATATTCAAAATGGATATTAGAGAGCGCACCTGCAGTGAGAAGTGGTAAAAGTATCACCCAACTAGGGTGTAATTTACAGAATCAGTTGAGACTCTTAAAAGTCATAGAAGAACCCGACCTGCACAAATCTGATGTATGCTTTCCATTGGACACTAAGAAGTCTCTAAAGGGAAAAGCCTATGTGAAAGCCATCATTAGTTCATATCAGAAGATTGATGCTGAAACAGAGAACGAGGAATGTCATTTTTTTCTTCTTCCGCCACATTACTGTCTTCTCCTTCTGCCACATTACTGTCTTCTCCTTCTTATTATGTGCGCGTGCAAATTCAATGACTATATTGAGAATATGGATTAATAGTGGGTAGGAAAAGTATTTCTCAAATGGCTTTTGCGTCTTAAAACCATAAACTACTAAGTAATGGCGTACATAATTTTTTTAGTATAAAGGTTGTTATTTTAAGTTTTCCCTTATAGAGATATGATCTAACTGCATCTATAAACTATAAGTGTGCAGAAAATTATGATAAGAAACCATAAGAAAGGGTCGTAGCCATGCATAACCTTGAATCTACATACCAAATCATGCAAAAGCATGCACTTATTGTCACCTTGCCTTGGAATATAAAATATCTTGGAAGACTATAAGCGAGCATTTAAATCTTGATAGCTTTTGACTTCAACATATATTTTTCTCAAGTACCATGAAATATACTTGCTCCGTATAAACCGTTTTCAGGAAGATGGATTAATAATGACAAATTATCCATTGTGGCTCACTAGGTTAGCATTTTCTCTTCTATTAACTATCTTACTAATCTGCTTGGTAAATTTATTCGGAACCGGCTGCGAATCATTAAAAGACATGCATAAGAAAGAAAGCTAAAATACAGATATATAGCATACCGAAACATCGAAACTTCATAGTTGCGATGGCAATCCAGAGATATTTATTTCTACACACGTGGTGCGCGTGCGAATGCGTTAGGCATCATGGACAAATATTTCAGAACATGGAAAGTATTATTCGTATAAAGTAATTAAAACTTTTAAACACCTTGGGTAGATTTTTCTTAGTTGATGCAATCATATCATGAGGACTAAATTTAAGCTATTATACATATGCATATGTATTTTTCTAACCTAATATATCTCACACACACAGAGAGAGAGAGAGAGAGAGAACACCAGTTTGGTAGAGAAATCAGCTAGCAGGACCCTGAAGAAATGGAGTCCATAGCATTGCTCATCATCATCATCCGTGATCCCTTTGAAAAAATATTATCAAAGGGATCATGGATGATGATGATGAGCAATACTATGGACTCCATTTCTTCAGGATCTTGCTACCTGATTTCTCTACCTACCTGGTGTTCTCTCTCTCTCTCTCTGTGTATGTGTGTGTGATATATTAGGTTAGAAAAATACATATGCATATGTATAATAGCTTAAATTTAGTCCTCATGATATGATTGCATCAACTAAGAAAATATCTACCCAAGGTGTTTAAAAGTTTTAATTATTTTATACGAATAATACTTTCCATGTTCTGAAATATTTGTCCATGATACCTGACGCATTCGCACGCGCACCACGTGTGTAGAAATAAATATCTCTGGATTGCCATCGCAACTATGAAGTTTCGATGTATCGGTATGCTATATATCTGTATTTTAGCTTTCTTTCTTATGCATGTCTTTTAATGATTCGCAGCCGGTTCCGAATAAATTTACCAAGCAGATTAGTAAGATGGTCAATAGAAGAGAAAATGCTAACCTAGTGAGCCACAATGGATAATTTGTCATTATTAATCCATCTTCCTGAAAACGGTTTATACGGAGCAAGTATATTTCATGGTACTTGAGAAAAATATATGTTGAAGTCAAAAGCTATCAAGATTTAAATGCTCGCTTATAGTCTTCCAAGATATTTTATATTCCAAGGCAAGGTGACAATAAGTGCATGCTTTTGCATGATTTGGTATGTAGATTCAAGGTTATGCATGGCTACGACCCTTTCTTATGGTTTCTTATCATAATTTTCTGCACACTTATAGTTTATAGATGCAGTTAGATCATATCTCTATAAGGGAAAACTTAAAATAACAACCTTTATACTAAAAAAATTATGTATGCCATTACTTAGTAGTTTATGGTTTTAAGACGCAAAAGCCATTTGAGAAATACTTTTCCTACCCACTATTAATCCATATTCTCAATATAGTCATTGAATTTGCACGCGCACATAATAAGAAGGAGAAGACAGTAATGTGACAGAAGGAGAAGACAGTAATATGGCAGAAGAAGAAAAAAATGACATTCCTCGTTCTCTGTTTCAGCATCAATCTTCTGATATGAACTAATGATGGCTTTCACATAGGCTTTTCCCTTTAGAGATTTCTTAGTGTCCAATGGAAAGCATACATCAGATTTGTGCAGGTCGGGTTCTTCTATGACTTTTAAGAGTCTCAACTGATTCTGTAAATTACACCCTAGTTGGGTGATACTTTTACCACTTCTCACTGCAGGTGCGCTCTCTAATATCCATTTTGAATGTAATATTATAGATATCCATGCCTGTTTATGTCAAAATTACTTATATTGTCAATGTTTGATTGTCTAGTTGTTGGTGATGCGTCCATATCAGGGACAGAGGCCACTCCCGTTCCTCCAGGTATGTTTATATATTATATAGGGCATGTATATTGATTTAGAATGCTATATCATAAATATACACACATTCCTTTTGCTCTTAGTCGTCCAACTCATTATCATGGGCTGCTTGATGAGATTAGATTTGCGCCTGATGATCTACAAGAGCTTGTTCACTCCCTGTCATATGTGTAAGCAGCGCTATATGCGAGTTTACCTTGTTAGTATGTATGTACTGAAATTAATTAATATTATTCAAATTTTGATACATGCAGATACCAGAGGAGCACATCTTCTATCTCTGTAGGTAAGACTTTGAATTTGTTGATTTTGGTATTTCTTGTCAATTTTATAGACCAGTATGTGCTAAATATAATGTTCTGACAGTTGCTAGGGGGAAGGCAACATTCGAGGCTGCTGACCCCAGTCCTGGACGCCGCACACGGACGGCACCACAGAGGTTGGGAGAGAGGCCGAGGACTGGGCTCTAGCAGGGCCCATATGAGGTTGGACTCCACCCCGGTGGTTACTTCCTCCGTCTCCAGTGAGCGACGTATCCAGCAGGAACTGGAGAGCTTGAAGGCCACCGTTCAGGAGTTGAATGAGATGCTGGTATGTATACTACTTAATAGTAAAATATGTCATATTATAGATATCAACATATCCAATATCAGTACATAGCCTGAGCTTATTTGGTTGTAGACTTATGTTTTATTAATCATACATGTACATATCTAATTAAAATAAACTACAGTTTTCCAAACTAGATATCCAAATGGGGTTTCGAAATAACTCGATAATGATAAGAATTCGAATGTGGGTGTAGGAGCGGGTGGTTGAGCAGGCCCAGGCCTCGGGGATCGATTTTACCGGACAGAACGATCCGAGGCTGCTGACCCCAGTTCTGGACGCCGCACACGGAGGGCACCACGGAGGTTGGGAGAGGCCGGGGATTGGGCCCTAGCAGGGCCCATATGAGGTTGGACTCCACCCCGGCGGTTACTTGCTCCGTCTCCAGTGACCGGCATGTCCATCATGAACTGGATGGCTTGAGGGCCAGCGTTCAGGAGTTGAAGGAGATGCTGGTATGTATACTACTTTATAGTAAAATATCATTTCATATTATATACATATCAACATATCCATAATTAGTACGTAGCTTGAGCTTATTTGGTTTTAGACTTAAGTTTGATTAATCATACATACATATGTAATTGAAATAAACAACGCTTTTCCAAACTAGATATCCAAACAGGGTTTCGAAATAACTTAATAATGATACGAATTCGAATAATAAACAGTTCTTACACGCTTCTTACACACGTTATATCCAGACGCGACAGGGTAGATCGGCCGAGCCTCCACACGCATCTCCTTCGGCTGCGGCTCCGCAAGCCACTACATCGGCTGCGGTTCCGCAGACAGCTCCTGTAGCTCCACCGCCCACTCAGACTCCCGCAGCCGCGGCTCCGCAAGCGACTACCTCGACGGCGGCTGCGCAGACCACATCGCCGGCTCTACATGCCGCTCAGACTCCCGCTCGCGACGAATTGCAGAGTTTATTGACCGAGGAGCAGGCGCGCGTTATTCTATCGTTATTCAGAGGTGGAGCTGGACCGAGCCAGGGTAGATTTTTGGTTCTTTTTTTTTGAAACATGTATTTATTTATATCATACACATTGTACTACATTTTGAAACGATATTGATATTGGTTTGTATTTATATCATATTCAGTTTTTGTGTTTCTTTTGTATATTATATATATGCGTGAGATGTGATTATGAATACTGCAATATATGATTTGATTGATGTATATATTATTGTGCACAGGGCGGGAAAAAATCAAGCAGCCCATTTTAAAAAAAAAATTACAGACAATATGTACCTACGGATTAATCCGTAGGCACACATGTTACCCCTACGGATATGTCCGTAGGGGCAAAATATCAGCAGTAGCTGATATTTCCCCCAGATCTCAGTGCCAGGGGGTTGGGAAAGCCCCTACGGATATATCCGTAGGGGCCACTGACTCTCCCCTACGGCGTTATCCGTAGGGGCAAAATATCAGGAATCCTGAATTTGTGCCCCTACGGAAACGTACCTACGCATATATCCGTAGGGGGTAGTACATGCCCCTACGGGTATATCCGTAGGGCCAAGTAATTTATTAAAATAAACCGTAAATAATATAAAATCTTATACCCTACGGCTTAATCCGTAGGGGCAACGGGACCTACACATATATCCGTAGGGGCAAAAATTTAACCGTAGGGGCAAGTTCAGGGCCTCAACTTGCACCTGCGGCCTTTGCACCTACGGGGTATTTTTTCGCCCCTACGTATATATCCGTAGGGGCAGTGGGTTGCCCCTACGGATTTATCCGTAGGGGCAACCCTTCTTTGTAGTAGTGCTCCACTTCGTCGAGCTTTTAGCCTCCACTTTCTCGAGCTCTTTACTGCCAGCCGGTCTTTGATAGCGAGGTGAATATATATATATATATATAATTTGAAATTGAATTTTCTTAATTAGTTATGTTTTTTATTTCTGTAAATTAATTAGGAATTTAATTTATAATTTTATTGTTTTTGGTGTTGTTGTTGTTGATTTTAGGGTTAGGGTTATAGGGTCGAGTTAATTAGAGGTTAATTTGGGTTTGGGTTTGGGTTAGGGTTTGGGTGATGATTAGGGTTAGGATTAGGGTTAATTAGGGTTAGGGTTTGGGTGATGATTAGGGTTAGGGTTAGAATTAATTTGGGTTAATTAGGTAAAATAGGGTTGGTAATGATTAGGGTTAGGATTAATTAGATTAATTATGGATGATTTTGGTTTGGGTTGGGGTTAATTAGAGCTAGGGTTTGGGTGATGATTAGGGTTTGGGTAGGGTTAATCAGGTAAAATAGGGTTGGTGATGATTAGAGTTAGGGTTATGGTTAATTAGATTAATTAGGATTAATTTTGGTTTGGGTTAGGGTTAATTTAGGTTAGGGTTTAGGTGATGATTAGGGTTAGGGTTAAGATTAGGGTTAATTTGTGTTAATTAGGTAAAATCGGGTTAATTTGGGTTAGGGTGTTGATTAGGATTAATCCGGCTTAATTAGCTTAATTTTGGGTTAATTAGAGATAATTTGAGATTAGGATTAATTTGGGTTAATTAGGTTAATTTGAGTTAATTAGGGTTAGGGTTTAGGATGCACTGGTTTCTTTAGAAGAATACTCGATGATAACGTAAACGTAAAATTTTACTGTAAATGTAAGAAAACTTTACCCTAAACTAAAAACTTCAAACCTTTAAAAACGAAACGTAAACGTAAAACCTATTCAAGTTAAATGTTCAAATTAAAACCAATATATGATACTCGATGATAATATGAAACTTTCATATTCTCATCGATACTTATATGTGAAAATCAAAGCGCGATTTAGTCCCCGTCTATCGGTTAACATACGTTCGATATTCGTCGTGACATAGAATTATACGAAGGTTGTTAAATATCGGACAGTATAGTTCGGTGCTAACAACCGTCGTGTAGTCTATGTGACAAGAAGATTCAATCGTATGATAACCGATAGATTTGTCTAGTGTGGACAAGTTAGGAATGTATAAAGCAAACACCTGCATTCACTTGTGTTTTCATTCGTTTCGAGTTATTTCGTCTGTATTTTTCCGCTGGTTCTCCGTATACAAAGATAGATTAGATATTCATTTCAACGTTGTTTCACAGTATTGAAATGATTATCTATTATATTACAGTGTACTCGGAGAACAGCGGTAAGGTACTGCCGAAATTTACTCGAAACGGATGAAAGCACAAACGAATGGGTGTCTGCTCTATACATTCTTAATTGGATAGAAGCCTTATCCCCGACAGCCGAAACACATACATACAACACGAATACACAATAAACGCACACACAAAGCACATACACACTAACAACCCTACAGCTAAGCGAAATCATAAATTGAAAAACATATACACAGAATATAACCCATACTTGGGTATCTTCAAATCTAACTTTGCTAATCGATAATTTATTTTTTTCAACGACAAACTTGCCTCTACGGATTTTCTTCTTTGTTAGAAACCATCTCGTTCTTAGATTTCTCAATATAGTCACCATAATCTACAATTTATATGTTATACAGTCTAACATGGCCCATGAGTACATCAGAGCTAAGGACTATATGTATGTGGATTGGGAACAACACATGAAATCTAAGTTTGTCGCAGTAGTTGCTGCTTTCATTGAATTTGCATGTGCATATAATAAGATCGTGTTAGAGAAGATTCTCTGTCCATGCGATAGATGTGGGAATAAGTTCTGGCAGAAGGTAGAAATCGTAGAGCTTCACATCGTTAAACATGGTTTTACTAGACTTTATATAACTTAGCTATATCACGGGGAAGGACAAGAAGAAGACGGTAATGCGGCAGAAAAAGTAAGAAAAGACGGTAATGCGACAGGAGAAGAAAAAGACGATAACTTTTTTCCAGGAGAAGAAATGGAGGATATGATAGAGTCTGCCCTCGGTGATAGTATTTCTACCGAAAATGACATTTCTTCCAGTCAAGGACCGTGTGCGGATAAGTATGAAAAGTTCATGAATGATGCTAGAAGTCCAATTTATGAGAATACAAAGCATTCCACCCTATCATGGTTCGTCCAACTTTTCAAGATTAAGTGCCTAAATGGATGGAGCAACAAGTCATTCACGATACTTCTGAAGTTCCTGAAAGATTCTATGCCTCCGGAAAATAACGTGCCCGACACCTGGTACAAAACCCAGAAGATGATGTCTGATTTGGGTCTGAAGTGTGAGAAGATTCATGCATGTCCCAAAAATTGCATGTTGTACCGGAAAGAGAATTCAGATTTGAAAGAGTGTCCAACATGCGGAGAGATCAGGTATAAACCGAAAGAATCTGATAAGAAGCCCGATATACCTGTTAAGATAGCACGATATTTTTCCATAACACAGAAGCTGCAGAGGCTATTCAGGTGCAAGAAAACAGCCGAGATAATGATTTGACATCACCGTGCTACTCTAAGCGAAGATGGAAAAATGAGTCATTCAAGAGATTCACCGGCATGGAAGGATTTTGATAGGAGGCACGGAATATTCAGTAGTGATCCTCGTAATATCAGGCTCGGACTCGGTAGTGATGGTTTCTGCCCATTCAACTATATGGCTGGAAGCCACAGCACATGGCCCGTTGTAATGATAGTTTATAATTTGTCGCCTTAGTTGGTTATGGATCAATCCTACTTTATGATGCCTCTTCTTAATGACGGACTAAACTCACCGGGAAACAATATCGACGTCTATCTCCGACCTCTGATCGATGAGTTAAAATCTTTATTCATTGATGGTGTAGAGACTTACGATACAAACACAGATACAACCTTCACAATGTGTGCAGCTTTATTGTGGACAATTAATGACTTTTCCGTGTATAGAATGCTATCAGGTTGGTCTGTACATGGCGTAAAATTTGTTTTGTTAGATCTACGATCCGAACTTATTTGTATCATTAGAGAGAGAGATTCAAGATGTTTAGCTCAGTTTCCTAGCATGGAGGTTGTATATTATAAAGGATTCGGTGTCCTTAGATACAAATTTGAGGTTAAGAACATAGAAACATGTCGAACTACTCAGAATAGTGGGATTGCGACGGTAGGATCGGATAGTGTGATTTATTATGGATACTTAAATTGTATACTTGGCATCCAATATTCCGGACGATCAGAACCGTTTTATATATTTCAGTTATTTGGTACGATATACGAACCGATACGGATAAATGGAGAAACAATCTAAGGACTTGGAAAAATGAATATGGATTGACTAGTGTGAACACACTTCGATTTTCGGTCAGAACGATCCATTTATCTTTCCGAACCAAGCATTCCAAGTATACTACTCACAGTGCTTGAAGGATTCGGGATGGAGTGTCGTATGCCATTGGAAACCCAGGGGTATTTACGATGTCCCATAATTCGAGAATCGTATGGAGGACAGTGATGAGGATGAAGAAGAGAGAAGACTTAGAGTGTTTCGACCGTCTGTTTCAAAAGATGGGTTGTCTTCGACTGATCGTGAAGTTACGTGGGTTAGAAATGATATCGATGATGAAATCCAAGTATATATGTCTAATGCGTCTATGAAACGAAATAGGTTATCAGTAATATTATATTATTACTTCACATTTCTGCGATCTATACATATATTGCATGCATATGTAATGATTGTACTCTTATCTACGTCTGATGATGACACCCGGAGCAGCGAGGGGTGGCAGGAGTACCAGCCGCAGCAGAGGCAGAGGCAGAGGCAGAGCGGTTCTGCCGCCCGGGGAGCTGCGTAGGGAGCTCCAGAGGGCTGAACTTGCACCCCGATTGGTATCCCATTCGGATGACTCCTTTCTTGTGGACTTTGCCACACCTCCAGGTATATTGCACGCATATTCATTTTGAATGTAATATTATAGATATACACGCATATTTATTTTAAAATTATTTATATAGTCAATGTTTAATTGTCTGGTTGTAGGTGATGCGTCCACATCAGAGACAGAGGCTACTACCGCACTTGCAGGTATGTTTATATATCCTCTAGTGCATGCATATTGATTTAGAATGTTATATCATAAATATACACACATTTCTTTTGCTCTTACTTAGATAATCAATTTTTTATTGTTTAGCTGTAGGCATAGTCACAAATTCATCGTTCGGGTATAATTCGGCGATGTCGAAAATTCGGATTCGGCGAACTATTTGGAAAAAATCGGCAGGTATTCGGAAAAGATTCGGTAAGTGTTCGGGAAGGATTTCGAACAAAAAATTAATATATGAGACGCTAGGTTTTGATTTTGTGACTTATTTGCTGTTTTGAATTATTCAATGTTTTCTCATATAATTCGGGAATAATTCGTGAATTATTCGCGAATAATTCGCGAATTATTCGGCTCACCGATTAATTTGGCGATTAAGTCGTCTGATAAAAAATTCATGAATTATTCGCGAATTCGGTGAATAATTCGCGAATTATGTGACTATGGTTGTAGGTGGTGCTTCCATATCCCGGACAGAGGCCACCACCGCACCTGCGGATATATTTATATATCCTATATTGCATGCATATTGATTTAGAATGTTATATTATAAATATACACATTCATTTTGCAATTACCTATATAATCTATTTTTAATTATCTAATTATAGGTGGTATATCCATATCTGGCGCAAAGGCCACTCCCGCCACTTTCGTACTCTCCACTCAGTCTGCAGGTTAGTATGAATAAATATAAAATATTTATTCATTTTACACATCCTCTAAAAATAAACATGAACTTCATGTAATTTTATCGTCATTGTTTATTTTCTAGTTGGAGGGGATGCGTCCACGTCCGGGTCACCGGCTGTTCCTCACCGGAGGAACTATTGTCCTGCTCATGCTGCTGTCCGGGCCCAGGCTCGTCCTGCTGTCGCCGGAGGTATATATCGCACTCCAATTTTCGTTAATCTTTGATTTTTTTAATACCGTTTTGTCTTAATATTGCTTATCTTGATATTTCTTGTAGGTGCAGGGCATCCCCATCATGAGAGGGGGACTCGAGAGCCGAATTAGTCCCACAGGCTGAGGCCCGATAGAGCTAGGGGAGGCACCATTCCCGCTCTTCTTTACCCCTGATTATCGCTATATCCTTTGGTTAAAGTAAACGGGACGTGCAGAGACCCTGCAGGTCCAAAACTGCAGTGGCCATTCACACGGGTCAGTGAGGTCCAGAGGCCTAACTTTAAAATAGCCAAAAGAGTCCATTGGCTCATATGAGAGACCATTCCAGTTTGGGCCTGCATGCAGGGACCGTTTCCTCCTTTGGTTAAGAATTGATCATTGGCATGTCAAATGTATGAATACTCATAAGGTTAATATGAGATGCAATGTTTATCATATGCATTGTTATTGTTGTTATTGTACGTTTCCTTTAGTACATGCTAAAAGGATGTGATATGCATAAATATAGATGCCAACACATTATATCTTGCTAAAAACTAGTTCAAATTGTTTGTTAAATGTTTAGATGTGTTGTGATATGTTGTGATATGCATAAATATATCATGCACACCAACAGTTTAGATGTGTTGTGATATGCATAAATATTGATTAAACATTTAACAAACAATTTGAACAAGTTTCATCACATGAAATGACAGCGTTCTCAAATTATCGTATTTTTCACTTAAATACCACAATATTTCGATTTCACATTTAATCCCCTTAACTTTGCTATATATTTAAAGTAGAGCACGAGGTAATGACCTACCTCCCCACACACGCAAATACAATCCTAAACGATATCATCAAAACTTAGAATACGATAAAATTGTGCAGACTATGATCTTAGTCCCAAACTCGACTAATTAATCAAAACTTAGAAAACTATGGATATCTTTTCTACCACAAGGAGGAACAAAGGGTGTTTGTTTCTCAGTATGCCACATTTTTAGAAAATGAATACTTTACAAATAATACGGATGTCAATACAGTATAACTAGAAGAAATTCTAGATACACAAACAAATACCGATGATTTGGTTGAACCTGAGATTTCAATAGAACCTGACAGCCTCAACCACTCCGTAGATCTAGTAGGACTTCTCGCCCATCTGATAGATACTACGGTTTTCTAATTGATAGTGATAGAGAAGATTGCATCATGGATGATGATGATCCTACTAGTTTTCAGCAAGCTATCATGAGTGGTGACTCTGTGAAGTGGCTGGATGCCATGAGATCCGAAATGGAATCCATGCACACCAACAAAATATGGACTTTGGAAGTTGCACCTTATGGAGTAAAACC
The DNA here is from genome assembly GCA_030015575.1 of Agapanthus africanus. Lineage (NCBI taxonomy): Eukaryota > Viridiplantae > Streptophyta > Magnoliopsida > Asparagales > Amaryllidaceae > Agapanthus > Agapanthus africanus. The sequence goes on from CM057343.1 coordinate 637,160,753, forward strand.
CATAGGGTGCAAATGGATCTTTAAGAGAAAGATCTGTGTAGGTGGTCAGGTGGAGACCTATAAAGGTAGGCTGGTCGCAAAAGGATTTCGTCGAAGACCAGGTGTTCGGCGCCGAAAGACGCGACCGGGACGCTGGGACGTCTTGGCCTGAATTTTGGGGGCAGATGCTATTTGGTTTTATCCATCCACCTCTCAGAAGATGCCAAGTTGATTTATGGCACCGTGTATCGGAGGTTTAGACAGATGCGGCCGTTGTAGCAGACTTCGTCAGATTCCCCCTCGTGTACGAGAGGTTTTTGATTGTGGAGACGCTCTTCCCTGCAGGCGCAAGCCCCTGCAGTTAATTACGCTACCGCATAGTGGTAACCATTTTCTCATTCTCCAGATGGTCACTTCGTATCGTGTGTGTTTGTTTTATTTTTGGTTGCTCGTGGATTGTATTCGGAGACTAATTTATGTTGTCGCCCGTAGGGCGTGGATTAGTCCAATTCTTATTTTCGTAGATTTTGGTTTGGTTTGGGTTTAAGGATCGTTAATCTCATTGAGATCAAGATCAATTTAAACGTTTGTTAAGAATACGTTAGTCTATTTTTAGACTAAGATCTACATAACATGATCATTTAGATCCAACAAAAGAGCATTTGAACTCTATTGTTTTAGTTTAGGGACATTGCGGTCCATAAGTTTAAGGACATCATAGTCCGTGACAGTTTAAAGACGTCATAGTCTGTAAAGTTTAAAGATGTCATAGTCTATGAGTTTAAGGACCTCGCAGTCTATAAAGTTTAAGGACGTCATAGTCCATGAGTTTAAGGATCCCACAGTCTGTAAAGTTTAAGGACATCATAGTCCAGTTTAAAGACTTCATAGTCTGTGTGGTTTTGGTTCAACCGTTTGGGAATGCACCAAAAGTTATTGGTTATTGGGACCCTCCATCTTTCTGAATACGTTGAAGAATTACAACGACATATATCAGAGGTATGAAGAGATGTACCCTTGAACCAATGTTGGTTGGGAGATCTATAGTCGAGTTTGGGACTAAGATCAGTTAAAAAGATTTATGAGCATATGGGCTCAATTAATCTAAATTAGGGATCTGTGGCCAACTTAGGCTCGACTCACTCAATTAAGATATTGGACATTTAATTAGGCTCAGTCCTTTTTCATTTAACAATGCTGATCATTGGTTTTGGGTTCTGACAATCTTTTTGTCTTTTATTGAGTGTTGAACACTCATTATGGCTCTTGGGATTTATTTGAAGAACAATTTATGTTCCTTCAGTGCACACGTGAGGAGCACGTGGTGCGCTTAGAGCTGAGCGCCAGATTTAGAGCGTTAAGGTACTTCCTGTGGGATAGCGCACACGTGAGGAGCACGTGGCGCGCTTGAAGTTGAGCGCCAGACTTAGAGCGCTAAGGCGCTTCTTATGAAATAGCGCACACGTGAGGAGTACGTGGCGCACTTGGCGCTGAGCGCCGGTCAATGAGTGCAGAGCGCTCTTTTTGAAATAGCGCACACGTGAGGAGCACGTGGCGCGCTTGGCGCTGAGCGCCGGTCAATGAGTGCAGAGCGCTCTTTTTGAAATAGCGCACACGTGAGGAGCACGTGGCGCGCTTGGCGCTGAGCGCCAGATAATGAATGCAGAGCGCTCTTTATGAAATAGCGCACACGTGAGGAGCACGTGGTGCGCTTAGTGCTGAGCGCCAGTCAATGAATGCAGAGCGCTTCTTGTGAAATAGCGTACACGTGAGGAGCACGTAGTGCGCTTGACGCTGAGCGCCAACCTTGAAGCGCTGGGCGTTTCTTTAAATTGGAGCGCTAGGAGCGCTGTGCGCCGGTCTTGGAGCGCTGAGTCACTTCTTTTAATTGGAGCGCTAGGAGCGCTGCGGTGCTGTGAGCCAGTCTTGGAGCGCTAATGCGCTTCTTTTTAATTGGAGCGCTAACGCTCTTTTTAGGCAACTTTAATTAGTTCTGGGTTCTGAGAATTAAATTCTCGTTCATAGGAGACTTTGTCTCATAGATCTAAGAACTACGTTCTTAATTTAATAGGAGATTTTACAATCTCTTCCGTTTTTATGAAAGACTTTGTCTTTATCTTATAGATCCGTGATCTTACGAGAACTAAGTTCTTCTTCCTCCCTTTTTATGATGAGATACTATGATCTCATTTGTGAAAGACCTCTGTCTTATAGATTTATGATCTTAGAAAAAGAACTGGGTTCTTCTTCTTTTTATGAGATAATTTTATCTCTCTGTTTTATTTACCTTGAAGAAATTCTTCTTCCGAGCTTGCTCTTCTCTTTGAAATTTTTTAAAGTTTGGGGAGGGGGGTTCCTCTGTGTAAGACTTGAAGTCTTTGGTCCTTTATATAGGGGAGGCTGATTTGTTGAATCAGTTAAGAAAATCTTTCCTCTGATGGAATGTTTCCCACCGTTGGATCTTTGATCCAAGGGCTTCTGTTTTACAGAAGGCAATCTTCTTGTTTTTAATAAGATTGGGAAAATATTTTCCCATACAGAACTTATTCAGTATCTTGGTGATTTTTTAATCACCATTAGATCTTTGATCTAAGGGTGGGGGAACATTTAGTTCCAGCGCTAGCGCTCTAGTACTTTGCACGTGAGCGCTGCATCAGAGTCTTTGACTCTTGGCGCTAGCGCTCTCGTTCTTTGCACGTGAGCGCTGCCTCAGAGTCTTTGACTCTTGGCGCTGGCGCACTTGGCGCTAACGCTCTCGTGCTTTACACGTGAGCGCTGCCTCAGAGTTTTTGACTCTTGGCGCTATCGCTAGCATTCTCGTGCTTTGCACGTGAGCGCTGCCTCAGAGTCTTCGACTCTTGGCGCTGGCGCACTTAGCGCGAGCGCTCTTGTTCTTTGCACGTGAGCGCTGCCTCAGAGTCTTTGACTCTTAGTGCTGGCGCACTTGGCGCTAGTGCTTTTATGAAGCGCCGCTTCATTTCAAATTTCAAAATTTGAACAGAGCTTTGCTCTGATTGGGGGAAACAAATGCCCCCCACCGTTGCGCTCACGTGGCTCATACGTGAGTGCAGCGGTGGCAACATCTCCGCCGTTAGATCAACTTAGAAGTTGAAACGGCTCTTAGTGCCTATAAATAGGGCCTTTGGCCCTTGAGATGACCTCTGTTCATCTTCTTGTTTTCTCTTGAGAATTAATTCTCTTTCAGAGCATAGCTCTTTGTCTTAAGAACTCTCTTAAAGACAGAACTCTGTCGAAAATTTTAGGTAAAGATTAAATTTTTGAAGGGATTACTTCATAATCTAGGGTTTCACCCATTAACAGAGCCTTGCTCTTTTCAGATCATGGATCTGAAGAAATTTTTAGGGTTTTCTTAACAGAGCTTTGCTCTTTTGAAATCATAGATCTAAAGAGATCTTTCTTAGGGTCTCTTAACCCATTAAAGAATAACTCTTAGAGTTCATCTTGCAGATCTTATCTCAGAGTTTTTAACTCAGTAAAGTTTTGCTTTTAGGGTTTTTGGATGGATTATTCCATCTTTTTCACAGAGTATTGCTTTTTAGAATTTTTGAGGGGAATTTTATTCCCTCATAATTAGAGTTGACAGATGTCACTCCTATCTACAGAGCGTTGCTCTCGAGGAGTTTCTCATTAAATGAAAATCCTTTTAGGATTCCTTCCTTAATTGCACAAATTTGAATTTGTTGGGTGTCTTAATTAGCACTTGTTTTCTTCATGCGGATATTAAGAGTTGTTAAATCCCCGTGTCCGTTTCAATAAGCATTTTCTTGATCAGTCGTCCACTAAACTCTTAATGATTTTCATTTTCAGGTGCTATGGCCACTCGTCTGTGCTGTCTTGACGAAATCATTTCTTATGAGGACATTCGCGCACAAGGCCGTTGTCAAAACCAGGAGTTTACAAATGCCCAATGCGCTGAAATTATGAATCGTTTCAATGCACACAACGGTCGACTACTTACTCGTCGCTCTGCTCTCTTGAAGATTATAGTGAGAGCAATTTGGGGAGCACTTCCTGGATTTTATGAAGCCATGCTGCTTAATGCACTGGATGACACTGAAGATAAAGTGCACTCAGTGTATCTGACGGGCCTGATCTCGAAGAAGTGTCGAGATAATCTCATTGATATCTTACATCAAACTTTCCAACAGACGACGATAATCGCTGCTTATCAGAGGGTGGAGGATATCAGCGAAGATCCTGACGCTTTTGATCGTGAGAGGATGCACACAAGAATGGTCAGAAAGGCCAGAAACATTCTAGACGGCCTCACTTTTGAATTTCTTAATCTGTGTCCCGAATTCAATGTTTTGCCATTGTAAACATTTTAATGATACTTTTTTTTACTATTTTCATCAATGTAAGAACTTTCTGAGGTATGAATAACAAAATTTTCCTTTCCATTCGTTTATTTTATCCTTTTCGCACATACATGAGTGGGTACACGTCGGACGCTCAATTGGATGTAAATCAAATGTTCTCCTTATTGCCTTGCATAATATGTGATTGACGTCCGTGGATTATGCCTTTTTGTTTTGACTTGGCACAAAGCCGTTTACGTACCCTTGAGGAGCACCTCGATTTCGACGGCATGTAATTTTGGCAAGTGTGGCTTGTAGATAATAGATAATAGTTCATCTTGAACTCTTTGTAGGGTAGTGATGGCTTAGGAAACAGGTTCAGATCTGCCGCCTAAGACTTTTCAATTTTATAAGCCATGAGGGTCTCATAAAGGTTTTTCTCCCTACGAGTCGTGAGGATCTCGTGGGTATATTTTCTCCTTAGGAGTCGTGAGGACTCCTAAGTGTGCTTTCCCTTGAGAGTCGTAAGGATCTCACAAGAGAATTTTCTCCCTTACAAGTCGAGAGGACTTGTAAGTAATCGATGAGTTGGCCTTTTTCCGAGTTGAAGCACTGCTTCGACGAGAAGGTCATTTGGTTGACGTATTTCCGCGACGGGGTCATTGGATGACGTATTTCCGCGACGGGGTCGTTTGCTAACGTGTTTCCGCGACGGGGTCATTGGCTGACGGGTTTCCGCGACGGGGTCATTGGATGACGTATTTCCGCGACGGGGTCATTGGCTGACGTATTTCCGAGACGGGGTCATTGGCTGATGTGTTTCCGCGACGGGGTCATTTGCTGACGTATTTCCACGACGGGGTCATTTGCTGACGTATTTCTGCAACGGGGTCATTTGCTGACGTATTTCCGTGACGGGGTCATTTGCTGACGTATTTCCGAGACGGGGTCATTGGCTGACGTATTTTCGAGACGGGGTCATTTGCTAACGTGTTTCCGAGACAGGGTCATTGGCTGACGTATTTCTGAGACGGGGTCATTTACTGACGTGTTTCCGAGACGAGGTCATTGGCTGACGTATTTCCGAGACGGGGTCATTTGCTGACGTGTTTCCGAGACGAGGTCATTGGCTGACGTATTTGTTCCCCTCCGAATGGCGGCGCACACGACTGCGAAGTCCTGGCACTGAGATTCGGGGCAGATGCTATTTGGTTTTATCCGTCTACCTCTCCGAAGATGCCAAGTTGATTTATGGCACCGTGTATCGAAAGTTTAGACGGATGCGGCCGATGTAGCAGACTTTGTCAGATTCCCCCTCGCTTGAGGGGTTTTTGATTGTGGGGACGCACTTCCCTGCAGGCGCAAGCCCCTGCAGTTAATTACGCTACCGCATCGCGGTAGCCACTTTCTCCTTCTCCAGAATTTCATTTCGTGTCGTGTGTGTTTGTTTTGTTTGTGCTTGCCCGTGGATTGTATACGAAGACTGAGTAATACCGTCGCCCGTAGGACGTGGATTAGTCCAAATCCGTATTTACTTAGATTTGGGTTTGGTGTTTTTAGTTTAAGGATGCCTTAGTCGCGTTGTGGCTAAGATCGACTTAAACGTTCGTCAAGGATACGTTAGTCCTGTTTGAGACTAAGATCAACTTAACGGGATCGTTTAGATCCGACAAAAGAGCGTTTGGGCTCTATTGTTCCAGTTTAGGGACATAGTGGTCCAACATTCCCATTTTGGGGGCGGATATTGGTTTAAGGACGCATAAGTCTATGAGTTTAAGGACCCCACAGTCCGTATTAATTTGTGGTTGTCAGGACCCGTCACCTCTCTGACGACGTTGAAGGATTACAACGACAAATATCAGAGGAGTTCAGAGATGTACCCTTGAACCAAAGTTGGTCGAGAGATCTATAGTCCAATTTGGGACTAAAGTTTGTTTGAAGGTTTGATTTAAGGACACATTAGCCATATTTAAGGCTGAGATCAACTTAATCGTTTGTTAAGGAGACGTTAGTCCAATTTGAGACTAAGATCAACTTAACGGGATCGTTTAGATCCGACAAAAGAGCATTTGGGCTCTATTGTACCAGTTTAGGGACATGATGGTCCAATACCAGTTTAAGGACATAGTGGTCCACCGTTAGTTTAAGGACGTTTCGGTCCGATATTAGTTTAAGGACGTTTCGGTCCACGAGTTTAAGGACCCCGCAGTCCATATACGTGTGGTCGTTGGGACCCGTCACCTCTCTGACGTCGTTGAAGGATTACAACGACAGGTGTCAGAGGAGTTCGGAGATGTACCCTCGAACCGGTAATAAATTGATTTAAGAGAGCAATCTTGCTCAGTCAATTTAATTTAAGGACTTACGGCCAAAATTGGGCTAAATCCAGTTGAAAATGTTCAACATTTTATTTGCTTTTGCATTGCATTTCTTTTTTATTTTTATTTAGGCTTTGCCCAGAAAGGATGCAGAGCATCAATTTGTTTTGGGCTCTGTTCTTTTAGGAATGATGCAAGGCATCAATTTTATTTGGGCTCTGCCCTTGTATAAAGGATGCAAAACATCAATTTATTTGGGCTCTGCCCATTTATTGCCTTGCAATTTATTTTGGCATGTTAGGTCATTTTGACTTGGGCCTGGCCCTTTTAACAGAGAAAATGCATTGCATTTTTAGATGCTTTGCGCCAATCAAAGAGCGCAAGCGCTTATGATGATGACACGTGTCAAGCAGCGCAGTGCGCTGCGCTAGTGCGTTGCGCTTGCGCTGCTGACACGTGGCGCGCTCTGATGAGTTGCGCCAATTTCAAAGAGCAAAGCTCTATTTCAAAAGCGCGTAGCGCAACTGGGTCAGATACTGACACGTGGCGCTCTCTGGTGGCTTGCGCCAACCCAAGAGCGCAACAGTGCAGATTTATAAGTGCAAAGCACTATTAATTTGAGAATCTTTTAGATTCAAGAACCGATGGTTCATAAAAGAAGTGCAAAGCACTATTTGATTTAGATCTAAGAAAAAACAAGTTTTTTTCTTGTTTTTCTTATCTCAGAGAACCAAAGGTTCATAAAAGTGCAAAGCACTATTAATTTAAGAACCTTTTAGATTCAAGAACCGATGGTTCATAAAAGAAGTGCAAAGCACTATTTGATTTAGATCTAAAAAGTTTTTTCTTGTTTTTCTTATCTCAGAGAACCAAAGGTTCATAAAAGTGCAAAGCACTATTTTTTATTTTTTTTATTTTTTCCTGTTTTAAAGAACCAGTGGTTCATAAGAAGTGCAAAGCACTATTTATTATGTGAAGATCATTGATCTTGTTTTTAGATCAATGATCTATTAGAGGAAATTTCTTCTCTCTTATAAAGGTTTTTACCTTTTTCTTGAAATTTTTCTCAGAGTTCTCTCTATTTGAAGCTCTTGATTTTTTTTTTCAAGAAAAATGTTCATGCCTTTGAATTGAGGCCTAAGGTCCTTTTTATAGTGCCCATAAATTAGTTAAATTTGTTAAAGAGATCCTTCTCTGAGTGATTTGGGAAATTTTCCCCATCGTTGGATCTTTGATCCAAGGGCTTCTGCTTTGCAGAAGAAAATCTTCTTGTTTTAACAAAAACAGAAAAGATTTCTTAGAAATTTAATTCTGTATGGCGCAGATGCCGCAGCGCGTGACACGTGTCGCGCAGCGCACAGCGCGGCGCAACTGCGTTGACACGTGTCACGAAGCGCACATCGCAGCGCAACTGCGCTAGCGCATCTGCGCTGACACGTGTCGCGCAGCGCAGTGCTTGCGCACCTGAAACGTTGCTTCATTAAAATAGAGCTTTGCTCTGATTGGAGAAAAACAGAACCATTGCTTCTTTTCCCACCTTGGAATTTGAACAGAGCTTTGCTCTGATTGGAGTAAACAAATGCCCCCCCCACCGTTGCGCTTACGTGGCCTCCTAACGTGAGCGCAGTGGTGGCAGACTCCGAACCGTCGCGCCATCCCTTGGAAGCTGAAAGGGCACTTGATGCCTATAAATAGGACCTTTGGTCCCTTAGATGATTCTCATCTCTAAAATTTTACTTTCAGAACTCAGAGCCCTGCTCTTTATTTTCAAGAACTTTAAGAGTTAAACTCTTAAAACTTTTAGGTGAAAATTTTAATTTGGATTAAATTAAATTAAATTAATTTTCATTGATAGAGCCTCGCTCTCAATAGATCCCTGATCTAAAGGAAACTTATTTAGGGTTTCATTTAGCAGAGCTTTGCTCTACAGGTCTTAAAGGGATCTAAAGAGAACTAAAGGGGACCCTACTAGGTTTCCATAGAGCTCTGCTCTCTGAAAGATTTTTCTTGGATTTTCTTAATTCATTAATGGAGCTTTGCTCCTCCCAAATCATATAGAAGAACTCTTAAGAACTCTTCATGGATCTTGGAACTTAAAGATGGCATTTTATTCCTCAGTGCATTATATCGTTTTGCTTAATCAGTCTTTCTGATAATTCTGTTGATCCTCTTTCACAGGAATAATGAACGCCCACATGTATGCTCTTAACGAGATCATCTCTCATGAGGACATCCGCCGACTTGGTCGCTCTCAAAATCGGGAGTTCACAAATGAGGAGTGTGCTGAAATAATGAGTCGCTTCGACGCATACAATGGTCCACTGCTTCCCCGACGTTCCTCTCTTTTTAAACTTATCGTGGGAGCTATCTGGGAAGCGCTTCCCCTATTCTGTTCCGGCGTGCCGTTTAGGGTGTTGGATGCCGCTGAGGACAAGGTGCACTCTGTGTACCTATTGAACTTTATCTCGAAGAGACGGCGAGACAGTCTTATTGACCTCTTGCACGAGATCTTTCAACAGTCTGCCATACTCGCTGCTTATCGGAGGGTGGAAGACATCGGGAGGGACCCTGACGCTTGTGCTCGCGAAAGGAAGCATACTAGGATGGTCCGCAAGGCTTGGAAAGTCATAGATATGGTCGCTTTTGAATTCCTCAATTCATGCCCTGGATCTGAGGTTATTCCATTGTAACTTTCGTTTATTGTTTTTATGACTGTAAGAACTTCGGGCAATATTGATGGAATTTTTTTTTATCCCAGCTTGTCTTTATTATATATCTTTTGTCCTGAGTCTTTTTGCCCATGCATGAATGAATGTGTCTTGAACGCTTGATCAAATGTAAATCGGATGCTCTTTCTGTTGCTTTTCCTCTTTCTCAGCATGTCGTCACAATTAGCAGGTAATAGAGTAAGCTTCTTGATTTCTTCACGAGATAGCGAGGGCTTAGGCCGCAGGTTCAGATCTGCTGCCTAAGACTTTTCAACTCTATGAGCCGTGAGGGTCTCATAGAGACTTTTCTCCCTACGGATCGAGAGGATCTCGTAGGTGGGTTTTTCTCCTTAGGAATCGTGAGGATTCCTAAGTGTGGTTTTCTCTTGTAAGTCGTAAGGATCCTACAAGAGAATTTTTTCCTCTTACGAGTCGAGAGGACTTGTAAACGGTTGTTTCCCTCCTTGTCGAAGTTCGATGTTGGAGAGTGAGACCCGTGGATGGTATGCAAGAGACCATTTTGGGCCAACTTGCAGGGTCCCAGTGCTTAGGAAACAGGCTTCTTTTATGCCCACTGCCTAAGGCTTTATCTCACGAGTCGAGCCGCCTCAACAATTTTTTCGCAAGTCGAGACGAATCGAGCGTTTCTCGCAAGAACATCTTAACGTCGCATTTAACCTCTGCTCTTTACGACAGAAGCCCGTTAAGGTTGGTGGTACTTAGGGTTTTGGCCATCGTATCGTCGCATAAGCTGATATAGTCCTCGATAGGCAATCGTGCTGTTCGAGTAGCCCTACGACTGCTATGTCTCTGATCCCTTCGGGGGCTGGACAAGACGTCTTCAAGCAATCCTCCTTGGTAGTTTGACCGTCGGAAGAGCAAGCGTTAGGAATTTGCCATGTCGCTTTTTACTTGAGGTTAGGCTTATTTTGGTGAGCCCCGATGAGTCATAACCACTCCGCGCTGGTGTGGGGATGATCTCCGATAGTCTTTCGGGCTTTATATGAGTTGCCGTCAAGACCCTGAAGCTAGGAATTTGGCCTTTGCTTCGTTTGCTGGCATTGCGTCTGCTGTATCGAGACGAATGTTGCGGTGGGAACTAGGGATTTTGCCGTGGCTCCGTTTGTTTGATGACGTTGCGTCTGCTGTGTCGAGACGAACGTTGGGGTGACATCTCGTCTGCTGTATCGAGATGGACGTCGAGGTTGTCTCTAGCTTGCTGGTGAACCGCCGAGGTTTGGAACTAGGGATTTTGCCGTGGCTCCATTCGTTTAATGACGTTGCGCCTACTATGTCGAGACGAACGTTGGGGTGACATCTCGTCTGCTGTATCGAGATGGACGTCGAGGTTGTCTCTAGGTTGCTGGTGAACCGCCGAGGTTTGGAACTAGGGATTTTTCCGTGGTTCCATTCGTTTAATGACGTTGCGCCTGCTGTGTCGAGACGAATATTGGGGTGACATCTCGTCTACTGTATCAAGATGGACGTCGAGGTTGTCTCTAGGTTGCTGGTGAACCGTCGAGGTTTGGAACTAGGGATTTTTCCGTGGCTCCATTCGTTTAATAACGTTGCGTATGCTGTGTCGAGACGAACATTGGGTGACATCTCGTCTGCTGAATTGAGACGGATGTCGAGGTGGTGACCATTCTGTGCTGGTGCGAGATGATCTCCGATTTTCTTTCCGGTTTTATATGAGTTACCGTCAAGACGTCAAAGCTAGGAATGTGGCCTTCGCTTCGTTTGCTTTGGTGTGTCCAAATCCTGTTGGAGGAAGAATGCTGGGGTTGACATTTCGTCTGCTGTATCGAGACGAACGTCAAGGTGGTGACCACTCTGTGCTGGTGCGAGATGATCTCCGATTGTCTTTCCGGTTTTATGTGAGTTACCGTAAAGACGTTGAAGCTAGGAATGTGGCCTTCTCTTCGTTTGCTTTGTCACGTCCGAATCCCTGCTGGAGGAAGAACGCTGGGGTGACAACTCGTCTGCTGTATCGAAACGAACGTCGAGGAGGTGACCACTCCATGTGAGATGATCTCCGGTGGTCTTTCAGGCTTTATATGACTTTCCGTTAAGATCTTGAAGCTAGGAATTTGGCCTTCGCTTCATTTGCTCACACTTCGTCTGGTGTATTGAAACGAATGCTGAGGTGGAGCTGGGATTTTGCCGTCACTCCGCTTGGTTTCGACCATGGGGTCTTTTGCATGTACACCCTGCTGGACTGCGAAGGAACGCCGTTGTTGACATTGCGTCTGCTGTAACGAGACGAATGCTAAGGTGGAGTTGGGATTTTGCCGTTACTCCGCTTTGTTTCGACCGTGACGTCTTTTGTTGACGTTGCATCTGCCTCCAGCTGGACTGCGGAGGAACGCTGTTGTTGACATTGAGTTTACTGTATCGTGACGAATGCTGAGGTGAAGCTGGGATTTTGCCATCGCTCCGCTTGATGGTGTAATATCTGTGTCCTGCTGGAATGAGGAGGCACACCGTTGTTAGTCTCCAGGCTGCAGATGTGGCCATTGAGATTTGGAACTAGAGACTTTGCCATGGTTCCGTTTCGTTGCGATTCTGAGGTCGGTTGTTGACGTCATGTCTGCATCTAGTTGGAGTGAGGAGAAACGCCGTTGGTGATCTCTAAGTTGTCGATGTTGACGTCAAGACCCTGAAGCTCGGGATCTTCGTCTGCTTCATTTGTTGACATCGTGTCTGTAATATTGCGACAAATGTCGAGATTGTCTCTAGGTTGTCTATGAACCGTCGAGATTTGGCTTCGCTTTCTGATGGAGCCTGTTGGGAAGGTATGGTTCCCTCTTTATCTGTGCCCCTGGATTGTATACAGGGATCGATGTGATTTCACCTGTAGGGCAAAAAGTTTCATTCTTTCATTTTTTTATTCTTTCCGCGATGCTTTATCATTTCAGCTTTTTATATCGCGAAAATCGCGATTGCCCAATCATTTCGGCTATTTTTCGCGGTGCCCAATCATTTCGGCTATTTTTTCTTTTTACTCGCTGCTTTTTATTGCGAGTTGCCTAATCATTTTGGCTATTTATTTTATTTTTACTCGCTGCTTTTTATTGCGAGTTGCCCAATCATTTCGGCTGTTTATTTTATTTTTACTCGCTGTTTTTTATTGCGAGTTGCCCAATCATTTCGGCTATATATATATTTTTTTACTCGCTGTTTTTTTATTGCGAGTTGCCCCATCATTTCGGCTATTTAATATGCATTTTCAGCTCGCTGATTTTTATCGCGAGCGTAGAACTTGGAATCTGGTGCCAATCTCAGCATCAGCATCGCTACAACCGGAATATTGCCAGGAGCGAATCATCATCTGCCATGAAAGGACTTAGAATTTGATACCGATTTAGGTATAAGTATCGCTACAACTGGGATATTGCCAGGAGCGAATCATCATCTGCCATGAAAGGACTTGGAATTTGATACCGATTTAGCATCAGTATCGCTACAACTGGGATATTGCCAGGAGCGAATCATCATTTTCCTCCATCGATGTCGAACAAAGGTGGCTTAGCGAACAGGGTTAAGGTCCTGTTGACTAAGGCTTTTGACTTCATGAGCCGTAAGGGTTTCACAAAGGTATTTCTCCCTACAACTCGTGAGGATCTTGTAGGTGTATTTTCTCCTTGGGAGTCGTAAGGATTCCTAAGTGTATGTTCCTCGGTAAGTCGTAAGGATCCTACAAGAGCGTTTTCTCCTTGTAAATCGAGAGGACTTACAAGTGTTGTTTGTTGTACGAGCATATCCCTAGTCACGGATGAGACTTTGTTAGGGAAATGTTTATTCACGCCCGTGGATTGTATACAAGAGCCAGTATTGGACTACTTATAGGGCCATAACGAAAGTTGTGGGGGTTGCTTAAGCACAGGTTTAGGTCTCTGTAACTTAAGACTTTCAAATCTTATGAGCCGTGAGGGTCCCATAAGAGAGTTCTCCTTACGAGTCGTGAGGATCTCGCAAGTGTATTTTCTCCTTAGGAATCGTGGGGATCCCTAAGTGTGCTGCTCCCTTTGTGAGTCGTAAGGATCTCACGCGGGCGGTTTCTTCTTATAAGGTCGAGGGGACCTTATAAGTGTTTTTTAACGAGGTTGTGCCTTTTCGGGTTTTCACGAACACTCGCCGGTAGCCCTGCTATTTTTACTCACGGAGCCCTTTCGGGTTTTCATCCGTGCCCGTTTTGCTTATGGACATATCGTCTCTTTCTTTCTTTTTTTTTCATTTACGAGGTCGCGCCCTTTCGGGTTTTCATGAACACTCGCCGGTAGTCCTGCTGTTTTTACTCACGGAGCCCTTTCGGGTTTTCATCCGTGCCCGTTTTGCTTATGGACATACCATTTTTTACTCTTTTTTTTATTTCTTTTTTTTATTCTTTATATATATATATTTTATATTTTTTTATCTCGTCAGCCTAAGGATGCTGCGGTAGTAGTTTAAAGACATTTCGGTCATTTGCAAGTTTTAGAACATTGCAGTCCATCATTAGTTTAAGGACATCTCGGTCCGCCGTCGCCGTATTTGAGGCGAATATCTAGTTTATTGACTTTTCGGTCTATGGGTCCTTCCCCATGAATGAGCATGATGCCCCCGGCGTATCCGTCTTTTTCGGAGCGTGCGGTTGCGGCGGACTCACCTTCCAGTTTTCAGACAGCGCAAACTCGCCATGTTGGTATTGGTCTTCAACCCAGTTTTTGAAGACGTAGCAGTCCTCGATCAGGTGACCTACTGTTTGGTGGTAAAGACAATAATTGGGATTATTAAGATCGCCTGGCTGCAACGGACGTTTTGGACCCGGCAGATTGATGAGTCTGTTGCACACCGCCAGCTCGAACAGTCCTCTTGTTTTATCTTGCGGAAACGAGTAAGGACGTTTCAACTTTTCTTGGAGGGGTTGCCGCTTGTTGCTTTGGCGAGCAACCGGTCTAGGGTCACCTGATTGTTGTTGAGCGCTGGCGACGAGGGCCGTTTTTCCTTTTCCTTTATTCTTTTTGTTCGGTCCCTTGTTTACGGGGCCGAGATTTTTTTCGAATAGCGTGCGATTACATGGCTGAACGTTCTCGCAGCTTCTCAATTCCTTTATTTTCGAAATAGATTCCCCGAGGGAAAAGTTGGGGATAGCTTCTTCGTCCGAGTCGCTTCCAAAGGTGATAATTTGTGATCCCTTGAAGTCGGCTATATGACAGTTTGCGGCGGCTCCTTTGCGCTCATATATCGCATTTTTCCGATGTCCACAAGCTTCACACTTTGTCCTGTCGAAGTGTTGCTTTTGAGCGACATACCCTTGCCACCAACAGTTAAAGGACTCGCAGTCTTCGGTAGGATGTATGATCTTCTGATGATATAAACAGAAATTAAGGTGCATCTCTACCTCAGAGAAAGAATTTTCTTCAGAGGGCGGTAGCTTCATTCCTACTGATAGAGCTTTGGCGAACCGTTTCCTCGTCTTGAATTTGTTTTTACCCGCAGTGTATGGCTTTTGATTTGACGGGAATACCTTAGTTCTTTCTAGTATGGCCATTTCATGCTCTTGATTGGCTTTTGCTTCCAGACGAATTTCATTTAGGAAGGCATCGATCAACTCGTCTGATGGCTGTAGGATCTCCGGCTCAGGTTCGCTATTGGTTTCTCAGCGCGAGGAGCCTCCTCATCGTCCGTTAGTAAATGAGAGATCACATGACAAGTCGCTATGTATTCTTTGGCTTCATCTGATGAATTTTCTCCATCGTCTTCGTCCTCAACAAAAGAACACGCTGCCCCCGGCGTATCCGTCTTCTTTAGAGAGTGCGGCTGTGGTGGGTTTACCTTCCAGTTTTCCGACAGCGCGAGCTTGCCTTGTAGGTATTGATCCTCGATCCATCCTTTAAAGACAAAGCAATCCTCGATCGGGTGACTTACCGTTTGGTGGTAAGGGCAATAATTGGGATCGTTGACATCGCCTGGCTGCAACGGACGCTTTGGACTCGCTAGATTGATGAGTCTGTTGCGCACTGCCAGCTCGAACAATCTCCTCGTTTTATTCTGAGGAAACGAGTAAGGACGTCCCAGTCTCTCCTCGAGGGACGGGCGTGGTCGCACATTATTTTGGCGAACAACCGGCTTTAAGTTGCTCGACCGTTGCTGAGTATTGGCAACGAAGATTGCTTTCCCTTCGCTCTTTTCATTCCAAGGATCCGTCTTTGAATGAGATGGTGTGTGACTCATCTGATCCATTTGGGCCAACTTATCAATTAAAGCCGCAGGTGCTTCTTCGATCCGCTGTTCGCATTTTGACCACAGATTCCGCCATCGTGTTGCGTATTGAACCTACGTTTCGCCTGGCCTTATCCTGGCGTTGATCAGTGCTGTTATCGGGGTGCGTTCACTAGCACTCGCGAATCTTTGTGTAAACAGTAGCTCCATCTCCGCAAATGTTTCGACAGAGTCGTTAGGTAGCTCCGAATACCATTCAAATGCTGTTTCTGCTAAGCTGCCGACGAATTGGCGAAGCAAAAGTTTGTCATTGCCTCCAGTGTTGCCGCATAAGGCCCTGAATTGCGCGACATGCTGATGTGGATTTCCTGTCCCTTTATATACGTGGAATTTAGGGATCGTGTATCCCGGCGGGTAACTGATTTGGTCATACCAGCTTGGATAGGGTCGTCCCGTTCTAACAGTTTGCCCAGCCGCTTTACTCGCCTGATGAGCTCGTATTTGCTGAGCTATATAGTCGTCAAGCGCGGCCTTAGAGATGGTTTCTTCCTTAGCTGCTGAAAAAGCCGGAGGAGGATCAGATATTTCCCCTCCGTCATTTCCGATAATGACTAGAGGGTCTTCAGATGGAGGGTCCGGCTGTAACATCATCCCTACCATGTCTTGGAAGAGGAGTGCCATTTGTTTTATGTTAGCCGCTTGTTCTGTGGCTTCTGTGTCCTTCTTTTTGAGGATTCTACGTAAGAAGTCAGCATCGGTCTCTTGTTCGTGACGCTACTCTGATGATTCTTCCGAACTTTCTTTCGGTTCGGTAAGTGCAGCCATCACAGTCATCATTTCCTGAAGCTTCTGTTGCTGCTCCTGAGCTTTCGTCACAGATCGGCTCAGCGGTCGGTGACCCGTCGAAGCACGGCTTTCCTCCTTTCCGCAAGCCATATAAACGGTGTGCACCACCATTCCCCCAGACTTGGGGCGTTTGTGTTCGGAGTCTTTGCGATTTGCCAAAGACACAGGGGCTTTTTGCGGCCTCCTTTTTTGAGTGATTGGAGTTAAAGGAGCCGTTGTAGTGGGCATCCAAGTAGCTTTTGTTTTTTGTGGCTTGACAGAGTAATCCTTCTCCTGCCGCACCTTCATCTTTCTCTGTCGATGAAGATGGTTTTCATTAATCACTGACTCCTGGACCTGTCGCCAGACCTTGTAAATTTTAGAGGACAGCCGTTGAGGGGGATGCTCTAGCTTCTTCTCTGGAATATTCTTCACAGATGAAGGAGTTCGCTTTAGCACCGCAGTAGGAGAGTTTCTGCGCACCGAGTTCAGCAACTCAAAGCTGTTCCTGGTTGGAACAGCAGTATCGATCCCCACCATTAGAGTTGGAGGAGTAAGTCCAGAGGGGGAGTTGCCCCCAGCCTTCCTCACTCGGCGCCAGTAGCGACGTCGGGCATGTCGTGCTGATGGAGTTGTTTCAGCTATAGGGGTGACCTCCTCATGCCCCCTGTGTTGGTCAGAATATACTGGTACCAGCTTTTTAAAGATCGACGTCCGTTGAACGGGGACGACCAACTTTTCAGAAGCGGACTTCTGAACATGGGAAGCAACCTTGGTGATTTTGCCAGGAACGGGAGTTGGAATGGCTATCCGCTTCGGGATAACGCCTTCTGGTATGGCAGGCTTCTTCATGAGCCTGTTAGAGCTCTGGCCTAGTTCGTTAAAAACTGAAGCAGTGGAGTTGGACGACCCGTTGAGAGGGGTCGCGACAGTGGTAAGTCGATCGAAGACCGACTTCTTTGGAGCTTCTTGCAATGTCATTGGGGCGTTGAAGCTCATTGGTGGGAGCATGGTCCCAAAAAATAGTCCAGTGGTGGCTTGAGCTACCTGCTCCACCGGCATTTTGAAAAGGGAGGCCGCTTGGGGCCCATAAGTCACTCCTCCAGCAATGACGGAGCAAGAGTTATCGCTGCGGGCGGTGCAGTTCGAAGCCATCGATTTTCTGTTTTCTTCATAGAGCAAGACACCAAATCTTAGTACCTTGAATCCACAGGCAATCACAGCAAACCGCGATTTGTTCGCGAACACGACACACGAAGTGTGGAGTGGAAAGAGGAAGAGGTCCCACCGGGCGTGCCAGAATCTGTTCCCCTCCGAAAGACGGCCGCAAACGACTGCGAAGTCCTGGCACTGAGATTCGGGGCAGATGCTATTTGGTTTTATCCGTCTACCTCTCCGAAGATGCCAAGTTGATTTATGGCACCGTGTATCGAAGGTTTAGACGGATGCGGCCGATATAGCAGACTTTGTCAGATTCCCCCTCGCTTGAGGGGTTTTTGATTGTGGGGACGCTCTTCCCTGCAGGCGCAAGCCCCTGCAGTTAATTACGCTACCGCATCGCGGTAGCCACTTTCTCCTTCTCCAGAATTTCATTTCGTGTCGTGTGTGTTTGTTTTGTTTGTGCTTGCCCGTGGATTGTCTACGGAGACTGAGTAATACCGTCGCCCGTAGGACGTGGATTAGTCCAAATCCGTATTTACTTAGATTTGGGTTTGGTGTTTTTAGTTTAAGGATGCCTTAGTCGCGTTGTGGCTAAGATCGACTTAAACGTTCGTCAAGGATACGTTAGTCCTGTTTGAGACTAAGATCAACTTAACGGGATCGTTTAGATCCGACAAAAGAGCGTTTGGGCTCTATTGTTCCAGTTTAGGGACATAGTGGTCCAACATTCCCATTTTGGGGACGGATATTGGTTTAAGGACGCATAAGTCCATGAGTTTAAGGACCCCACAGTCCGTATTAATGTGTGGTTGTCAGGACCCGTCACCTCTCTGACGACGTTGAAGGATTACAACGACAAATATTAGAGGAGTTCAGAGATGTATCCTTGAACCAAAGTTGGTTGAGAGATCTATAGTCCAATTTAGGACTAAAGTTTGTTTGAAGGTTTGATTTAAGGACACATTAGCCATATTTAAGGCTGAGATCAACTTAATCGTTTGTTAAGGATACGTTAGTCCAATTTGAGACTAAGATCAACTTAACGGGATCGTTTAGATCCGACAAAAGAGCATTTGGGCTCTATTGTGCCAGTTTAGGGACATGATGGTCCAATACCAGTTTAAGGACATAGTGGTCCACCGTTAGTTTAAGGACGTTTCGGTCCGATATTAGTTTAAGGACGTTTCGGTCCACGAGTTTAAGGACCCCGCAGTCCATATACGTGTGGTCGTTGGGACCCGTCACCTCTCTGACGTCGTTGAAGGATTACAACGACAGATGTCAGAGGAGTTCGGAGATGTACCCTCAAACCGGTAATAAATTGATTTAAGAGAGAAATCTTGCTCAGTCAATTTAATTTAAGGACTTACGGCCAAAATTGGGCTAAGTCCAGTTGAAAATGTTCAACATTTTATTTGCTTTTGCATTGCATTTCTTTTTTATTTTTATTTAGGCTTTGCCCAGAAAGGATGCAGAGCATCAATTTGTTTTGGGCTCTGTTCTTTTAGGAATGATGCAAGGCATCAATCTTATTTGGGCTCTGCCCTTGTATAAAGGATGCAAAGCATCAATTTATTTGGGTTCTGCCCTTTTATTGCCTTGCAATTTATTTTGGCATGTTAGGTCATTTTGACTTGGGCCTGGCCCTTTTAACAGAGAAAATGCATTGCATTTTTAGACGCTTTGCGCCAATCAAAGAGCGCAAGCGCTTATAATGATGACACGTGTCAAGCAGCGCAGTGCGCTGCGCTAGTGCGCTGCGCTTGCGCTGCTGACACGTGGCGCGCTCTGGTGAGTTGCGCCAATTTCAGAGAGCAAAGCTCTATTTCAAAAGCGCGTAGCGCAACTGGTTCAGATGCTGACACGTGGCGCTCTCTGGTGGTTTGCGCCAACCCAAGAGCGCAACAGTGCAGATTTATAAGTGCAAAGCACTATTAATTTGAGAATCTTTTAGATTCAAGAACCGATGGTTCATAAAAGAAGTGCAAAGCACTATTTGATTTAGATCTAAGAAAAAACAAGTTTTTTTCTTGTTTTTCTTATCTCAGAGAACCAAACGTTCATAAAAGTGCAAAGCACTATTAATTTAAGAACCTTTTAGATTCAAGAACCGATGGTTCATAAAAGAAGTGCAAAGCACTATTTGATTTAGATCTAAAAAGTTTTTTCTTATTTTTCTTATCTCAGAGAACCAAAGGTTCATAAAAGTGCAAAGCACTATTTTTTATTTATTTTTATTTTTTCCTGTTTTAAAGAACCAGTGGTTCATAAGAAGTGCAAAGCACTATTTATTATGTGAAGATCATTGATCTTGTTTTTAGATCAATGATCTATTAGAGAAAATTTCTTCTCTCTTATAAAGGTTTTTACCTTTTTCTTGAAATTTTTCTCAGAGTTCTCTCTGTTTGAAGCTCTTGATTTTTTTTTTCAAGAAAAATGTTCATGCCTTTGAATTGAGGCCTAAGGTCCTTTTTATAGTGCCCATAAATTAGTTAAATTTGTTAAAGAGATCCTTCTCTGAGTGATTTGGGGAATTTTCCCCATCGTTGGATCTTTGATCCAAGGGCTTCTGCTTTGCAGAAGAAAATCTTCTTGTTTTAACAAAAACAGAAAAGATTTCTTAGAAATTTAATTCTGTTTGGCGCAGATGCCGCAGCGCGTGACATGTGTCGCGCAGCGCAACTGCGCTGACACGTGTCGCGCTAGCGCAACTGCGTTGACACGTGTCGCACAGCGCAGCGCAACTGCGCTAGCGCATCTGCGCTGACACGTGTCGCGCAGCGCAGTGCTTGCGCAGCTGAAGCGTTGCTTCATTAAAATAGAGTTTTGCTCTGATTGGAGAAAAACAGAAGCATTGCTTTTTTTCCCACCTTGGAATTTGAACAGAGCTTTGCTCTGATTGGAGTAAACAGTATTTTAGAGACGGGGTCATTTGCTGACGTGTTTCCGAGACAGGGTCATTTGCTGACGTGTTTCCGAGACGGGGTCATTGGCTGATATATTTCCGCGACGGGGTCATTTGTTGACGTATTTCCGTGACGGGGTCATTGGATGCCGTATTCCGTTTTCTGTAGTGTCGGGGCTGACTCTAGGTTATCCGTGAACCGTAGAGTCTTGGAACTGGGGACTTCGCCGTGGCTCCGATTGGTGGTGTCGCATCCGTGCTCTGCTGGCAGGAGGAGGAACGCCGTTGTTGGTCTTCTGGGATGCAGATGTTGC
Source organism: Agapanthus africanus (assembly GCA_030015575.1). Lineage (NCBI taxonomy): Eukaryota > Viridiplantae > Streptophyta > Magnoliopsida > Asparagales > Amaryllidaceae > Agapanthus > Agapanthus africanus. The sequence goes on from CM057343.1 coordinate 637,181,486, forward strand.
TGTTGAGATCTGACTTTCCCTTTTGACAGGATCTGGTGGGGGACATGTGGTTCCCTTTTCGTTTATGCCTATGGATTGTATACAGGGGTCAGTATGGACTCACCTGTAGGGCAAAAAGTTTCATTCTTTCATCATTTTTTTATTTCTTTCCGCGATGCTCTATCATTTCAGTTTTTTATATCGCGAAAGTCATGATCGCCCAATCATTTCGGCTTTTTTTCGCGGTGCCCAATCATTTCGGCTATTTTTCTTTTTACTCGCTACTTTTTATTGCGAGTTGCCCAATCATTTCAGCTGTTTTTGTTTTTACACGCTGCTTTTTATTGCGAGTTGCCCAAGCATTTCGACTATTTTTGTATGCATATCTTTTACTTGTTGATTTTTTTGCAATTTGCCCCATCATTTCGGTTATTCCATATGCATTTTTGGCTCGCTAATTTTTTATCGCGATTATGGAATCTGGAATCTGGTGCCAGTCTTAGCATCAACATCGCTGCGACTGGAATATTGCCAGGAGCGAATCATCATTTGCCTTTGTCGGTTTGAACAAAAGTGGCTTAGTAGACCGGGTTAAGATCCTGTCAACTAAGGCTTTTGACTTCATGAGCTGTAAGGGTCTCATAAAGGTATTTCTTCCTACAAGTCGTGAGGATCTTGTATGTGCGTTTTCTCCTTAAGAATCGTGAGGATGCTCAAGTGTGCGTTCTCTTATAAGTCATAAGGATCTTATAAGAGTGTTTTCTCCTTATAAGTCGAGAGGACTTATAAGCGTTTGTTCACCGAATAAGGGAATTTCACGCTTTTGATGGAACTTGGTGGGGGAGACGTTTATTTGTGCCTGTGGATTGTATACAAGGGTCAACATTGAACCACTTGTAGGGCAGTCTGTTGAGTGTGATGGTCTAAGAACAGGTTCAGATCCCTATAGCTTAAGGCTTTTGAATCTTATGAGTCATGAGGGTCTCTTAAGAGGGTTCTCCTTACGAGTCGTGAGGATCTCGTAAGTGTAATTTCACCTTAGGAATCGTGGGGATCCCTAAGTGTGTCGCTCCTTTGTGAGTCGTAAGGATCTCACGCAGGTATTTTCTCCTTACAAGGTCGAGAGGACCTTGCATGTATCTTTTAACGAGATTACGCCCTTTCGGGTTTTCACAAACTCGCCGGTAGCCCTGCTGTTTTTACTCATGGAGCCCTTTCGGGTTTTCATCCGTGCCCATTTTGCTTATGGACGTACCGTTTTATTTTTCCGTCAACTTTAGTCTGCTGCGGTTCGTAATAGTTTACAGACGTTTCGGTCAGGCGTAGTATTTTTTCAAGAACCGACCGTTTATTGGCCTAAAGGGTCTTTCGCCATACATATTCATGAGCAAGTAAGCCCCATCTTGGTAAACCTTGTCTATGATATACGGACCCTCGTAGTTTGGCTCGAATTTCCCCCGTTTGGCACAATTAGGGATCATAGGTCTTTTTACGACTAGCACGAGTTCGCCTTGACGGAATGTTCTTGGCCTAGTCAATCTTTCGTACGAGCGCGTCATCTTTGCTTTGTAAGCCTCCAAGTTTTGTTGCGCCATGAGCCGAGTTTCATCAAGGGCGTCGAGCTCCTCAAGCCGAAGATGAGCATTCTCCTCGTCTGTTAGTTCGTAATGAATCGCCACTCGTAGAGATGGTAGCTCTATCTCTAAGGGGAGTACCGCTTCTGCGCCGAATACCAATGCATACGGCGTTGTATTCATAGCTGTTTTGAACGTAGTTCGATACGCCCAGAGAGCTTCATGCAATCTTTCATGCTAGTCCTTTTTGTTTTTGGACATCTTCTTCTTTATGATTTTCGTCAAGGTCTTGTTGAAAGCTTCAGCCAGACCGTTAGCTCGGGGATTATAGACCGAAAAGTATCTCCAGTCTATGTTATGCTGTTGTGCGAAGAGACTAATTTTGTGACTTCTGTAGGCCGGCCCGTTATCGGAGATAATCCGTCGCGGAGTGCCGAACCGATAGATGACGTGTGTCTTGAAGAAATGGAGAATATTCTCCGTCTTCAGTTCTCTTAGTAGTACTGCTTCTGCCCGTTTGGAGAAGTAATCAGTTGTCGCCAATATGAACCGATGTCCTCTGGACGATGCTGGCTTGATGGGCCCGATTATGTCAGTTCCCCACATTTCGAATGGTCAGCTACCCACTGTTGGGGTAAAAATTTACACCCCCGTTGACCGAGTTAAAGTCAAGGTCATCCCTAAGCCAGGTGGGCCCAAGCCCAGGTCAAGCGGGCCCATGCCCAAGTCGAGCCAGCGGCCAGCCTCCTCCATGCTAAAATATAGATCATGTAATAAATAATTTTTATGTAATTTTTTATACATGAATGTATGCAAAATGGGCATAAAGCCAATTTTTTATAAGCCCATGGCTTATGTGCAAAAATGAAATGGCACATGAGCCATGGGATAGGCAAAAATGCCATTTTGTGAAACCTAAGGGGCTATATGTAAATATGTAAGCCTATAAAAGGCAACATGATGAAAAAAAAGGCAGAACACTTTTCATTCTCTCCACAAAAATTTTAGATCTGAGATCTTTTGTGCCTCCTGCTCCTTTTCCAAGGTTCTAAACCTTCTCATTTATTTAGAATTGAATCAAGAGTTTTACTCTTTCTTTTCAAAAACTAAGAAGTCTTCCACCACAAAACCCACAAAGGGAAGCTTGGATCTACCATTAGATCTCAGAAAGGAGAGATTTTTAGATCTCACATCTCTTGATCATCAAGATCCAGCCAACAGAGGAGGAAGAGGAAGAACCCTTTTCATCAACCAAAACATTTTAGGAGTTTAACTCCATATATTTACATATATATATATATATATATAATAAATATTTCCTTTCTGAAGCATAGCTTCTGGTTCTGGGACTAAAAGCCACTTTGTCTCGCCAGCGCCCAGCGCTCGAGCGCAAAGCGCCCACGTGCCGACACGTAGCGCGCTTGCGCTCAGGCGCACTGCGCTCGAGCGCAAAGCGCCCACGTGCCGACACGTGGCGCGCTTCGCTCAGGCGCACTGCGCCTGAGCGCAAAGCGCCCACGTGCCGACACGTGGCGTGCTTGCGCTCAGGAGCACTGCGCTCGAGCGCAAAGCGCCCACGTGCCGACACGTGGCGCGCTTGCGCTCAGGCGCATTGCGCTCGAGCGCAAAACGCCCACGTGCCGACATGTGGCGCGCTTGCGCCTGAGCGCACAGCACCTAAGCGCACAGCGCTCAAGGCGCTGGCCCCACGCATCCCTTGGATGCCTTTTCCCCCTCTTTTTATGTACATACATATATATATACATATGTATACATATTTACACACACATGTACCCTACGACACTGTCCCTGTTAGAAAAAAATTTCTAATGGGACGCTGTCCCGCACCCCGCAAGGGGGCTGCTAGCCCCCTTGACCCCCAGCCCGCTATCCGGGTAGCGGGACCCCCGTAAAAACTCTGCGTGGCTCCCGACTTATCCAAACCCCCCTTCCAAAACAACACACACGTACACTGCACATTGAGTTCGCATGACCAGTTTAACCCGTTAATCGGAGGTTCCCTCGCTCCAAAGGCGAGGGGTAATTAACGGCAGCTTAGTCCGCGGCTGCCGGAGATTCGGATCCCCACAATCAATAAGCCCCGGCCTACCCCAGGCAGGGGGAATCTGTATTACGCCTGACAAGCGTGCGCGTATTCCCATCTCAATAGGGTGACGAAAAACACCCTACAGATTCTGGCACACCCGGTGGGACCAATCTCTCCTCCCATATTTCGGGTTAAGCGTTCATGCGAACTCAATCAATATACATACCTGTATTTATACTAAAAATAATACTTTTTTCATGCAGGATTTTCAAGCGATCACCTTTCAACAATGTCTCCGAAGATGAACTCAGCTCCCGTCTCCTACACAATGAAGATAGACTCCAAGACGGTCCTCCCGGCCAGTCTCGGGCGACAATAGGAGGAGCCGCTGCTACCATTCGGCTATATTATATTCATGCCAGTTGGCGCCATCCCAGCTCCTCAAGCCCCGGTGATAGACAAACCGGTCTCGAGAGGCAAGAGGCCAAATGTGGTGGTCTCGAAGGTGCCCCAACTCAAACACAAATCGGTGTTTGAACGACTCTCTCTGGCCCCAGCTGGGGGCAAGGCCATCAACGCTAACAAAGCAACAGGGCCTCTCGAGCAAGCTCCGGCGGTGCCCCTGACAACTGCTCGATCGGGTGTTTTCTCTAAGCTCCCTGCTAATCGACTCACAGTGGCTACTTAGGAAATGGATGCCCGCCGAGCCCTCAAAATTGAAAAGTTAAGGCAGAAAAGGCTCAGATATAGAGCCAACAAAAGGGTTAGGGCTCCTGCCAGGCTGAACCTCATGAGGTTCGAAGAACAGGGTTACCCCGACGAAGATGGGGAAATGGCTGGGTATGTGGTCCACACTGTCTATATGGTGGGCACGTGCAGCAAGAGCAAGGACGGGGCCACCACATCTCAAATCCAATCTGGCTTGAATGTGGTTGCCGCTTCCCAAGAACAGCCGCCCCCGCTGGGTGATGAAAACCTTCTCGATGAGGATGATAGGCGGAAAGACCCTTCGGTCCATGAGGAGTCGGGCTTGGAAAGCGAAAATGAGCCAACTTTCCAGCCTAAGAATGCGGAGCAGCAACTTCTCCAAGAGCTCCGAAAACAGCTCAGAAGCAAAGACAAGGAGATGGCCAAGCTCTACTCAAAGATCGACGACTTGACAAATGTCGTCTTACGGCTTACGGCCCAACTTGCCTCTCAGCCGCCCAATCAAGCACAAAGCTCTGCTCATGAACCGGGAAACGTTGTCCCGAGACAGCCGGTGCCTATTCCCTCAAATCCAAAAGTGGGCGAACTACATGAAAATCAGTCGCATCCTATCTCGGGAAATGTTTTGGCTACCGATGTTAGTAGCCCGCTAACTCAAGATCAAATCATGGATTTAGTTGCCAGCAAAGTCAAAACATTGGTAGCTGAAGCCGAAGCGCAAAAAGATATCAGCAGTAGTAGGAGACCATATCCTGCTCAGTATGATCTGGTGGAATTTCCTAGCGGCTATGTCATCCCCAAATTCGGAAGATTCGATGGGACGGGAAATGCGAACCAGCATATCGCCCACTTCAAAGTCTCATGCGGGAACACTGGGGGCAACGATGCGCTTCTCCTCCGCCAGATCGTTAATAGCTTGACCGATGTTGCTTTCGACTGGTACGCGAGCATACCGGATGGCTCCGTCACAACTTTTGTCCAAATGGAGTCTCTGTTTCGGCAGAGGTTCATGAGCGTCAGCGATAAGATTACCATTGCCGAGCTCGTAAGGACCAAGCCTAAGAGCGACGAAAGCAGCACGGATTTTATAACCCGATGGCGCAATCTCTCCGTCAAATGCGAACCGCCGATAGAGCAGGACCAATCCGTCAGTCTCCTCGTCGGAAATCTCAACAATTGGATGGCCCCGTTTTTATGCACCGCGGGTCTCAAAACATTCCAAGAGCTGACCAGGAAAGTCCAGATGCTGGAGCGCTCAAAACAGGAGTCCTCCTCGGATTCTCAAAATAACAATAGGTCCTGGAGAAACCGAAAGGACGATAATCGCAAAGGCGGAAACTCCGATGATTCTGGATCTTTCAACATTTCGGCTAACCGAAATAAGCAAGGGATGAGCGGGCCTAGCGCCAACCAGCCTCGGAAGCCAGTGTTCGGAGAGGGGGGAGAATCTCCACTGAAAGAGAAGCTGGATAAGGTCTATTCCTTCAGAAGGGACAAAATCCGTAAAATATTCAAAGACGCCGTGAAGAACGGTCTACAACTGCCAGAGTCAAAAAGACCGCAGGAAGCGAATAGGACCGACGACCCCAAATACTGCCCCTATCAAAAAGTGATAGGTCATGCCATTGAGGACTGCTTCGTCTTCAAAGATTGGGTCGAAAAGCAATACAAGGCAGGAGAGATAGAACTGTCCAAAGGCGTGTTAGTAAACAGTCAAGATGCGACCGCCAATTTCATACAAACGGAGACCGAAGTTCTTCGTGAAACTGATTCTCTCAGACATCTGCCTTCCTCTGGGAACAATCGACCACCACGTCATTAAACTGGGAACAATCGACCACCACGTCATTAAACTGGGGACAATCGACCTCTAAGTCGTTAAACTGGGAATGTAAAAAGAAATATGTGAATAAACAAAAAAATGTGTAAATAAAAGAAAAAAAATAAAGCCGAAATGATTGGGCAACTCGCAATAAAAATCAGCGAGTGAAAATAAAAATGAGAATAAAGCCGAAATGATGGGGCAACCGCGAATAAATAGCCGAAATGATAGGGCAATCGCGATCTTCGCGATAAGAAAAGATGAAATGATAGAGCAATCGTGGTAAAACAAAAACAAAAAAACAAAAAAAAATCCAGTTTTCCAAAATTCTTTCAGCACTACGGTTAGTCCCCAAATTGACTACCGTATACAATCTACGGGCTCAAATAATTCTCATCACCCTCATGCCCCACCGTAATCACCAGTTACGTGGCTGGTCTCCGCCTTTGGAATCATGCTCCATTGAGAAGACCCACTCATGTGTCCTCACGATACATGAGGAGAACAAACCTTTGTGACGACTCACAAAGGAAAAACACACTTAGGAGTCCTCATGACTCCTAAGGAGAAAATACACCTGCGGGATCCTTACGACTCGTAGGGAGAAAATGCTTTTATGGGACCCTCACGGCCCATAAAATTGAAAAGCCTTAGGCGATAGGGATCTAAACCTGTCTCCTAAGCCATCACTCCCCAATCCCCAAGTGGCGAATGATGAGTCGCTCCTGCTACCATATTCCAGTGTAGCGATGCAGACGCCAACCAAACCCAAACTCTGAAATGGCGAATGATGAGTCGCTCCTGGTACCATATTCCAGTGCAGCGATGCAGACGCCAACCAGATTCCAAATTCTATACCCCCAATGGAGAATGATGAGTCGCTCCTGGTACCATATTCCAGTGCAGCGATGCAGACGCCAACCAAATTCCAAAGCCAAATCCCCAAGTGGCGAATGATGAGTCGCTCCTGGTACCATATTCCAGTGCAGCGATGCAGACGTCAACAAAGTCCCGAAATTTTTATGGCCCTACGGTCTGGATCATACATCCTGCAAAACCGTATACAATCCACGGGCGTAAAACGATCCCAATCTTTCCCAAGTTCTACCGGTGAGACCACATTCAAAGTCCCACCGGCAGGGAAGATTCAAAAAAAAAAGAAAAAGAAAAAGGAAAAGAAAAAAAAGAAGGTATGTCCACAAGCAAAATTGGCATGGATGAAAACCTGAAAGGGCTCCGTGAGTAAAAACAGCAGGACTGCCGGCGAGTTTGTGAAAACCCGAAAGGGCGCAAACTCGTGAGAAAGAGATGAAATGCACTCGCAAAGTCCTCTCGACTTTGTGAGGAGAAAATTCCCGCGTAAGATCCTTACGACTCACAAAGGAGCAACACACTTAGGAGTCCCCACGACTCCTAAGGAGAAAATACACCTACGGGATCCTTACGACTCGTAGGGAGAAAATGCTTTGTAAGACCCTTACGGCTCACAAAATTGAAAAGTCTTAGGTGATAGGGACCTAAAACCTGTCTCCTAAGCCATCGCTTCCTGATAAGCAAGCGCAAATGATGATTCGCTCCTGGTACCATATTCCAGTGTAGCGATACTGATGCCAAGCAAAAACCGATTCCCAAATCCTCTCATGACAAATGATGATTCGCTTATGGTACCATATTCCAGTATAGCGATGCTGATGTCAACCCAAATCAAATCAAACCAACAACATCTGGGGCGGAATCATACTCCGTCCTAGAATTTACCCCGTGTCGAAATCATGCTTCGTCTCGGGATATCTACCTTCCCTGCCGGAATTATGCTCCGCCTCAGAATCAAATCAACCAACAAGCTCTGTGCCGGAATGATGCTCCGCTCGTCGGAATGATGCTCCGATCCCTGGAATTATGCTCCGCTCTTCGGAAAGATGCTCCAAACTCTGGAATCATGCTCCGCCCTTCGGAACGATGCTCCGAACCTTGGAATTATGCTCCGCCCTTCGGAACGATGCTCCGATCTCTGGAATTATGCTCCGCCCTTCGGAATGATGCTCTGATCTCTGGAATCATGCTCCGCCCATCGGAACGATGCTCCGATCTCTGGAATCATGCTCCGCCCATCGGAAAGATGCTCCGAACCCTGGAATCATTCTTCGCTCTTCGGAAAGATGCTCCGAACTCTGGAATCATGCTCCGCCCTTCGGAACGATGCTCCGAACCTTGGAATCATGCTCCGCCCTTCGGAACGATGCTCCGATCTCTGTAATTATGCTCCGCCCTTCGGAATGATGCTCCGAATCCTGGAATCATGCTCCGATCATCGGAATGATGCTCCGATATCTGGAATTATGCTCCGCCCATCGGAACGATGCTCCGATCTCTAGAATTATGCTCCGCTCTTCGGAAAGATGCTCCGAACTCTGGAATCATGCTCCGCCCTTCGGAATGATGCTCCGAATCCTGGAATCATGCTCTGATCTTCGGAATGATGCTCCGAATCCTGGAATTATGCTCCGCTCTTCGGAATGATGCTCCGATCCCCTGGAATGATGTTCCGCTCATCGGAATGATGCTCCGATCCCTGGAATCATGCTCCGCTCTTCGGAATGATGCTCCGATCCCGTGGAATGATGCTCCGCTCATCGGAATGATGCTCCGATCCCTGGAATCATGCTCCGCTCTTCGGAATGATGCTCCGATCCCCTGGAATCATGCTCTGCTCTTCGGAATGATGCTCCGAATCCTAGAATTATGCTCCGCTCTTCGGAATGATGCTCCGAACCCTGGAATCATGCTCCGCTCTTCGGAATGATGCTCCGAACCATGGAATCATGCTCCGCTCATCGGAATGATGCTTCGATCCCTGGAATTATGCTCCACAAATCAGAATGATGCTCCGATCCCTGGAATTATGCTCTACAAATCGGAATGATGCTCCGATCCCCGGGAAGCATGCTCCCCGAGGGATACTCCGACCTTGGAATTATGCTCCGCGAATCAGAATGATGCTCCGATCCCTGGGAATCACGCTCCCCGAGGGATACTCCGACCTTGGAATTATGCTCCGCGAATCAGAATGATGCTCCGATCCTCGGGGATCATGCTCCCCGGGATGATGCTTTGCCTCCGGAATGATGTTCCACCTCGAAGTTCAGCTTCAAGATCCATCAATTTCATGCACACAACTCAAATGTGCGGTGTGCATTTATTGATGGGGGGCACTTTGTTGGGGTAAAAATTTACACCCCCGTTGACCGAGTTAAAGTCAAGGTCAACCCTAAGCCAGGTGGGCCCAAGCCCAGGTCAAGCGGGCCCATGCCCAAGTCGAGCCAGCGGCCAGCCTCCTCCATGCTAAAATATAGATCATGTAATAAATAATTTTTATGTAATTTTTTATACATGAATGTATGCAAAATGGGCATAAAGCCAATTTTTTGTAAGCCCATGGCTTATGTGCAAAAATGAAATGGCACATGAGCCATGGGATAGGCAAAAATGCCATTTTGTGAAGCCTAAGGGGCTATATGTAAATATGTAAGCCTATAAAAGGCAACATGATGAAAAAAAGGCAGAACACTTTTCATTCTCTCCACAAAAATTTTAGATCTGAGATCTTTTGTGCCTCCTGCTCTTTCTCCAAGGTTCTAAACCTTCTCATTTATTTAGAATTGAATCAAGAGTTTTACTCTTTCTTTTCAAAAACTAAGAAGTCTTCCACCACAAAACCCACAAAGGGGAACTTGGATCTACCATTAGATCTCAGAAAGGAGAGATTTTTAGATCTCACATCTCTTGATCATCAAGATCCAGCCAACAGAGGAGGAAGAGGAAGAACCCCTTTCATCAACCAAAACATTTTAGGAGTTTAACTCAATATATTTACATATATATATATATATATATATATATAAAATAAATATTTCCTTTCTGAAGCATAGGTTCTGGTTCTGGGACTAAAAGCCCCTTTGTCTCACCAGCGCCCAGCGCTCGAGCGCAAAACGCCCACGTGCCGACACGTGGCGCGCTTGCGCTCAGGCGCACTGGGCTTGAGCGCAAAGCGCCCACGTGCCGACACGTGGCGCGCTTGCGCTCAGGCGCACTGCGCTCGAGCGCAAAACGCCCACGTGCCGACACGTGGCGCGCTTGCGCCTGAGCGCACAGCACCTAAGTGCACAGCGCTCAAGGCGCTGGCCCCACGCATCCCTTGGATGCCTTTCCCCCCTCTTTTTATGTACATACATATATATACATATGTATACATATTTACACACACATGTACCCTACGACACTGTCCCTGTTAGAAAAAAATTTCTAATGGGGCGCTGCCCCGCACCCCGCAAGGGGGCTGCTAACCCCCTTGACCCTCAGCCCGCTATCCGGGTAGCGGGACCCCCGTAAAAACTCTGCGTAGCTCCCGACTTATCCAAACCCCCTTCCAAAACAACACACACGTACACTGCACATTGAGTTCGCATGACCAGTTTAACCCGTTAATCGGAGGTTCCCTCGCTCCAAAGGCGAGGGGTAATTAACGGCAGCTTAGTCCGCGGCTGCCGGAGGTTCGGATCCCCACAATCAATAAACCCCGGCCTACCCCAGGCAGGGGGAATCTGTAATACGCCTGACAAGCGCGCGCGTATTCCCATCTCAATGGGGTGACGAAAAACGCCCTACACCCACCATTGGATGTAGCGGATTTGGATGCTGGTGGATGAAGTCCCCGTGAATCTAGCACGAGTGGCACTGCTTCACGTATTCGAGACAGTCTTGGATCATCGTGGGCCAATAGTAGCCCATCCTTTTGATCTTCGGCTTCATCTTCGACCTGGCTTGATGAGAACCGTAGAGTCCGTCGTGAGTTTCTTGGACAACTCTCCTTGCTTCTTCTGGTCCCAGGCATCTCAGCCATAAGGAGTCGAACGATCTCTCATACAGCGTATCATTGACAAAGGCAAAAGACAGAGCTCGTTTCATGAGCTGATGTCTCGAGAGTGCATCTTCAAGTGTTTGACGGGATCTAAAGTAGTCTATAAAGACTTCTCTCCAATCCTTAGTATTTTCCTGGTCTTTTATTTGTAGGGTCATTTGCTTGATCGCTCCCTTTTCTTCGGACGACTCCGGAGATATTTCTGCCGGTGCAAGAACCCGACGGCTTTGCACGACGATCCTCACGTTAGCCGGTTCTTTAGCGAGTTTGGATAACATATCTGCCTTGCTATTCTCCGCTCATGGTATGCTTCCCAGGGCGTAGGACGGGATTTGAGTCAGCAATTGTTGTACTTTCTCGCCGTACTTCACCAACTCTGGTTTGCACGTTTGATAGTCGCCGTTTTCTTGGCTAACGACCATCTGGGAGTCTCCGTATATGAGGAGGTTTTCGATTCCTATGTCGACAGCGATCTCAAGACCTGCTATCAAAGATTCATATTTGGCTTCATTGTTTGTCCTCAGCTCTGTTAAGGAGAAGGCAAAGCGTATTATCCCTCATTGTGGAGTCACGAAGATAAGGCCTACCCCAGATTTGATTATAGGGGTGTTGTGTTGTCTCTTCTTCATGGAAGATGCCCCATCGAAGTAAAGTTCCCATCGAGTGTCACTCTCTCTTCTCCTCCCGTCGATCGTGTCAAACGCATGCTCGTCTGGCAATTTGCAATTTAGGGGTGAATCGGCGGGTATCGGATGCTCAGCGAGGAAGTCGGTGATGGCCTGGCCTTTCACTGCCTTGAGCGGTCGATATGTTATCGAGAATTCCATTAAGAGTAGGGCCCATTTAGCGAGCCGCCCTGTTAGTATGGCTCTTGGCATCAAATATTTGAGAGGGTCTACTTTTGATATGAGGTGGACTTCATGTGCCAAAGCATATTGCCGGAGTTCGTTATCGCGAAGATTAACGCCATGCAATGTTTTTCAATAGGGGAGTAGTTGTTTTCTACCCCCAGTAGAACTCGACTCAAATAGTATAGGGCTCTCTCTTTCCCTTGATCATTCTCCTGTGTCCATAGTGCGCCTAAAGAACCTTCAAGGGTAGTTGTGTACAGGATTAGGGGCTTTCCCTTGACCGGAGCGGTTAGTACCGGCGGATTCTGCAGGTATTGATTGATTTCGTCTAGTGCGCTTTGGCATTTGCGATCCCAGACGAACGGGGTTCCTTTCTTCATCTGATAACTGTAGGGGTGGCATTTTCCAGAGAGCTTAGCTATGAACCGTCGGATATATGCGAGCTTTCCTTGGAAAGATCGCAGTTGCTTGAAAGTTCTAGGCAGAGGCATTTCCATGATCGCCTTGATCTTTGATGGGTCTATCTCGATGCCCCGGTGTCGTACGATGAATCCTAGGAATTTACCTGAGGAGACTCCAAATGCGCATTTGAGAGGGTTCATCTTCAAGTTGTATTTCCGTAGGCGCTGAAACACGATTTTCAGATGCTCCCAATGTTCCTCGTACGATTTGCTTTTAACCATGAGGTTGTCGATATAGCATTCGACGATTTCATGTATGAGTTCATCGAAAATTTTCGTCATGGCCCTCTGATAAGTGGCGCCAGCGTTCTTCAGATCGAAAGGCATCACTTTATAGCAGAATATGCCCAGAGCAGTCCGGAAATTGGTATGCTTCCGGTCCTCGGGATGCATCTTTATTTGATTGTACCATGATGAGCCGTCCATGAAGGAGAAGACTTCGTGAGTGGACGTGTTGTCTATCATCAGCTCGGTAACCGGGACGGGAAAGTCAGCCTTCGGACAAGCTTTGTTGAGGTCCCGAAAGTCTACGCAGATGTGCACCGTCCCATTCTTCTTCATCACTGGGATGATGTTGGCGATCCAGTCAGGGTATTGAACTTCTTGGATGAAGCCGGAGTCGATTAGCTTCTTGACCTCGGCATTGATGCTCATTTCAAGTTTGAGCCGTATTCTTCTCGGTGCTTGTTTGATCGGCTTGACGTCCGGAGATATCGCCAATTTATGCACGGCGATTTCTGGATTTAGTCCCGTCATCTCGGAGTAGTTCCATGCGAAGCAGTTTTTATACTGCATGATCACGTCTTTGAGCGTAGCCACCTTTTCTTCAGACAACTGCTCACTGACGAACGTCGGCCGTGGGTCGTTTGCCGTCCCCAAGTTGATTTTTCTGAGGTTATCTACAGTAGTATGTATCCCATCTTCCAGCTCTTTTGGCGCTGGTGGAAACTCTGATATCATTTCATCATCATCATTTTCGAAGCACCAGGGGAGGTCATCCATATCCTCGCATACTCCTTCTCCTGACAGCATTATTGCGTGACAGGTACGAGATCGTTTCCAAGACCGATGTTGATCTAGTTCTACTCTCGCCATATATGTTGCTTTCAGTTCGTGCTTCTGTGGAGGGGTTACCCTCCAACTGCTGGATAAAGCGAACCTGCCTCGCTGATACTGGTCTTCTACCCAGTCTTTGAATGTGAAGCAGTTTTCGAGAGGATTTCTTATCGTTCGATGATAGGAGCAATAATCTGGGTGATGAACCTCGTTTTCTTGATCGGAGTGTCTGGACTCCGGGAGCGTAATCATTTGATGTTTTATAACAAGATCAAATATCTTCCTTGTCTTGTCTTGGGGAAAAGAATATGCTCGATCCATCTTCTTTATAAGAGACAGATCCTGGCTGCTCAATTTTTGATCGCGTGGCTTCTTGGACCCACTTTGCCACTGTCGAACGTTTTTTCCGTTCTTCAGTTTGTTTTTGCCTCCGCGTCGGGTCTTCCGTATGACGGGCTGGCAACGAAGGGCATCGTCATTCTCCGTAACCTGCTGAAGGAGGCGCTGCGTCCTGGCTTTCTCATAAATGGCCATTTCATGGTTGTGGTCATCTCGGACCTTTTGACCCGCTTCCCTTATTAGGTTGTTCATCTGTTCTTCAAATGACAGACTTAGCATTTTTACGGCGGGATCTCGTTTTGGTTCAGGGTTAGCGACTTCTGACAGAGCATCTCCTTCTTCATCAAAGTCGTGTATAACGTAGCAGCCATGAAATCGCTCCCGTTTCTTGGATTGAATATATCCAAGCCCGATCGTTTCCATTCTCCCATTGGGCAACTTTCGCTGAGTTCCGGAGACGTTCCAGATCCTGTTGTAGAACTGAGCTTGTCGAGCAGTCTGTTTGAAGGGTACGCCTTGGCGCCTCAACAGCCTTTTTAATCCTTCCGTGTACTATTTGGGAAGACGGATGGGATGGAGCCCGTCAAGTGCAGGATCAGCACTATGCCAGATTTCTTTCTCCACTTTGGTTTCCGCAGATCGATAAAAGAGGATCACCTTTTCATCTTTTCGGCTGGGAGGGGCGTAGAACGTTTGCAGTTCTTGCACACATTAGGTATCAAGTGCGTCGAGTTCTTTGTAATACTTTTGTGGAACCATTGCGATTTGCAAACTCCGTTCATCGCCAGTGAAGGCTTGTATTGATGGCCGAACAGAAAATACTGCATTGACCTCATCTTCAGAGTCGCTGCCGAAGACCAACATAGGGGTAGACGGTCCGGGCTTGTTGTTTTGGAGCGGCCCCGAATAGACTATCTCTTTTTCCTCCTCGGTATTGCTCCCAAAGACCGGAATGGTGGTGATAGCTTTGTTCTTCGGTTTATGGCATCTTTCCGTGTTTTCAAAGTCTGGCAGGAAATATTTTGCATCCTCGTACTTTAGGAGTTCATTTACGGAAAATGGGTTCAGTTCCCCTGTCACGATGTACTCAAGACCATCTTTGAAATACTTCATACACTGATATTGTGTAGAAGGGATGATATTGTACTCGTGTAACCAAGGCCTGCCGAGCAAAGCGTTGTTGCATGTCTTGGCGTCAATGACATGAAATTTGATGTCAGTGACGTGCAGCCCAAAGTGTAATGTCAGTATCACAGATCCGAGCGTCCGTGATGACTGGGAGTCGAATCCGGAGATGGTGATTTTATCCCGAGCGAGGTGTTGGACGCTCATGCAGATTTCTTTTAGTACCCTCACATTTAGGAGATTGACAGAGGACCCGTTGTCACCTAGAATCTTCCCTATCTTGATGTCATGGCAGTATCCGATGACATACAGGGGACGGTTGTACTCGCACGTCCCGAGGAGGAGGTCTTCATCGCCGAAAGTAGTGCCTTGATCAAAGAATTTCTGGCCTCTTTAGATAGCAGAAGGGCATCGAGAATGCTCAGTTGCGAGGGTATCTTTCTCAGGTGTGCCAGAACGTTCTAATCCACCTTGCTTTTCTTGGGCGGGTCCTTGGCTGCTAACTCTTCGATGACTCGATCATCGAGGCCGATATCCTCAAGGACTTTTTCCTTCCCCTTATATTTTCTATTCGATCCTCTGTTTGCAGGTCCGAGATTCTTTTTGGGCAACGTACGGTTGCGCAGCTGAATATTCTCACGGTTCTTCGTCTCTCCTACTTCAGAGATGGATTCCTTGAAAAGAGGGCCGAGGGCTACTTCTTCTTCCGAATCGCTCCTGAAAGTGAGAACTTGTGATCCCCCGGAATTAACCATGTGGCAGTCGCCGGCAGTTCTTCTGCGCCCATCTGTCGTGTTTCTTTGCTCCCGACGAGTCTTACGGTTTTATTGCCTGACGTATTGTCGGTGGGCAACATATCCCTGCCACTAGTTTTTAAAGGCATTGCACTCTTCAGTAGGGTGCTTGATCCTCTGATGGTACAAGCAGTAATTTGGATGTGCATCTAGTTCATCGGGGAACGTATTTTCTGGAGTGTTTTCTTTGGAAGGTGGCAACTTCATTCCCATCGATAGGGCTTTAGCGAACCGCTTCCTTGTCTTGAACCTACTATTGTTGGCGGCAGAAGTGCTTCTATCCGGTTGGGGTATTTCAATCCTTTCATTCAGTCGCCGATGTAACAACCCCAAATTTCCTATACAAATTTTTTCAAAATATTTTTTCAAAAACCCATAAAGGGGTATTTATTGCCTGAGCACAAGACTTAAGTAATTATTTTGTTTTTAATTACAAGTTATAAGAATGTAATAACTCTATTTTTAGTGTACAAGAAATTACTTTAAATTTAATATATACTTAGAGTATTTACTCTTGCTGCTATCATTTTAAATAATTAATTCACACTATAATTACAAGAAGGAGCTTGTGGCTCATTGGTAATACCTTGCATTGCTGAACCAAGCCACCAGAGTTCAAATCCCCTGCCCCACATTATTTTTAATATTTATTTTGTTTCAAAATTTTTAGAAGCCCAACAGTCCACGCACCATAACTCCCAAAATTCCTACTGAACCTGAAAATCTAAAAATACCAGAAGCCACACCTGACGACCCCCAACCCCCTGGCACCCCGACTCGGCCGAGTCGTCAACTAAAAAGTTATGACTTTTCACTTGCCCAACTCCCCTGCATACTCCATTTAATGGGATCGGTTCCAGAGAACTAAATATACCCTATTTACTCCATTTTTTTTAATGATTTTTATACATTTTTACATTTTTTTTAAAAACCCTTCATCTACCATAACTCTAGCCTAACCCTATAAATACCACCCCTACCCTCTACCCTCTCACCCCAAAATTCTGAGCCCACTCTCTCAAAAATTTCCAAGAATCGTGTACTTTGAAAACGAGCTCGAGGCGAAGCTCCGATGAATTCCTGGCGGAACTTCCGGCGATCGTTTTAGGAACTACCGACGACGACGCAACACATCGGCGATTCCTCTACTTCCCGCTCACTCTCTTGTGTGATCTAAAACCCGTAAGTCCCAAATTCTACCTATCTCTTCTATCTAAAAATACGGTTTTACAAAACCCGACGTAATCGGAACAAATCCGATTTCCGATTCGGTTTCCTATAAAATTCCACTTCTCACTAATACAATCATACTTAAACTTCCTTATGATGACTATTAAACACTAATCAACCAAATTGATCAAATTTCATCACATGAAATGATAGCTATTTCAATTTATCGTATTTTTCACTTAAATACCACATTGTTTCAACTTTACATTTAGCTCCATTAAACTTGCTATACCTTTAAAGTAGAGCACGAGGTAACGACCTACCTCCTCACACACTCATATACAACCTAACACGATACCATCGAAAACTTAGAATACGAGAAAACAATATTTCATTTAAATACCCTTGACTTAATAAAACCATTACTAAAAGATTTAGTATTGATACACATTTTAAATAAATACCTCTTATTATGAAAATAGGATAAGTTGTGGACACCAGTCGTTTATCTAAACCTGACTTTGTGGTGTCTAGACTAGGCAAGTGAGAAAGGTAACTTTAAAAGGCCCGTCTCACGGTGATTCGTGAGCAGATCCCTCATTTCTTCACTTGTACTTACCTGGCCACAATTGGCGGTGAAGAGGCGATTTGAGGCATCTCACAACTTATCGTTTTGGACCAGTTAGGAATAGTCTAGTTGACTTAGGAGACCCTAGAACATAGAATACGGAAAATTGACATCTTTACAAATAAATAGCACTTACTTCATAAAACCGTTTTTTAAAGGATTAGTATTTATACAATCTTTGCAAAGCGCCGCTACAACCCATTTTAGGGAACCCGTTCGGGATGGTGCGGATTATCGCACATCCTCGGACTTAGTAGTGCGAGATTCAGACCTCCGCAAGGAGCATTCGGTCTCGAAAGATTTAAAATACGACATCTTGAGAAAATGAGATTTTTAGAATATAAAATATATATTAAAATTATTTTTGTATAAATATATGTATATTTATTATTAAAATACCTATTTTGTTATGATATAAATATTCCATATTTTTCTAAAAATCACAAGAATCAATTTTACTCTCAAATACCATAAATTCCACATAAATCAATATTACAAATAAATACCTTTATTTCTGAAATTAGGGTATTTTCACTAGAAATATCACAATATAAAATCCACATTCATTACAACTCTAAAGACGATTAATAAAATACTTGAGGTGTATTTTGAACTGTATATAAAGATATTTTTACATAAAACCCCCTCAAGTTTTATAAATTACCCTAAGGACCCTAGTAAATATAGGTTTAAGAAATAATCAATATTTCGATTTACATTTCTAATTGTCTGACTCGAGTTTGAGTCTGATTATATCTGACTTGAATTTGATTCAAGTACAATCTACAATCTACAATATTCCAATTCAATATGAACATATGAATCCATGAATCCAATTATCAATCTATACAACTTGACTGAACCGAACCATGGATATACATTCCTTTTACATGATCATCCAGTTTACATGATTCTACAATTACATCCGTTTACTGATATCATGGTTTCGGCAAGTCATCTACTTATACAATTCAATTTGTAAGACATTACAATGCAATACAATACTATCAATAAAATAACTATACGGGGTATTGGGGTAGTTCATTCGTGAATCCAACATAATCTCAAGAGTCCCCCTAGATCATGAATCCATATCTACTAACACAAGCAGGCAATCATGAGGGCCCGTGTTTCCATGCTCCTGGACTGTGGCCTGTTGAGTTTGGAATACTTCGGTGACGGTCGAAGTCCCGCTACTAACATATCATTTGGGCCCGTGGTTCCCTACCCCTGGACTGTGGCCTGTTGGGTTTGAGAACACTCTTGGGATTAGTTGACATTCACCCTTGAACTTACGATAACAATAGCATTAACACTAAAACAATATAATACAACTGTAAAAGCTACTCTTTCTCTATCTTACTCTCTGTCTATTCTCCTCTTATGTTTGGGACTTACCGAGCGACCTGTTCGCTGACGATGTTCTATTTCTTTCTTCTTTGAATGTCGTCAAGTGATTTGGACCCGTCAGAGATCGAACCAATTGCAGAAGACTTGGAGCAGTACAGCGAAGACCCTGAGCTCTAGACATTGTACATTTTTTCATTCAGTACTTTTCATTTCCTGTTATGCCATTGTTTAGGCATCGCTTTTATTTCAGTTGTATTTCCTTTTCATGTATTGTACAAAAGAATGTTAATAAATAAAAGTTGCTGTTTTTATTATACCTTGTCTCTTGTGTACATTTTCTTTTATATTGCTTAGTTACGCTTAGCGTATTTGCTTCTGAGTAAATACGTAGCGGACCAGTCCCGTCCCCTTCGCCGTATACCGGGAAGCGGGGCGTGACAGCCGACGTTTGGCTTTTTCGTATATGGCGATTTCATGCTCTCGGTCGGCTTTGCTTTTCTGAAGCGCCTCGTTCAGGAATACATCAATCATCTCGTCTGACGGTTTTAGGAGTTCTGGTTCAGGATCTGCCCCTAGTTTCTCTGCATCAGGAGCTTCTTTGCCATTTATCGAGTGAGAGATCATGTGGCAGCTCGCCACATAGTCTTCAGGCCCTTCTGAAGAATCGTCTCCTTCGTCAGCATTATCGTCTTCATTCTCAAGAACATGCTTAAAGAATTCGTCCAACGTTATTGGGGTCCGTGCCTTCTGGTTATATTCTTCCAGTGCGTCGATGTATTTCTGCAGACCTGTACGGCTATCGTCGGGTTGGACGGGCTTCTTGGTCTTCTTCTTTTTCTTTAAAGACTTTGGAGGCTTGACTTGAATGTTTTGTCCACCATTACCAACTTTCAGCGTTGGGCGTGGCTTCAGCATCCCCTCAATAATCTCGGGCTCCAGTGGGCTCTTCCACCTGATCGCCGGACATGTTTGAAGGTCCTTCAGCATTCTTTTAGTCTTAGCTGAAAGGGCCACCTCCCATAGGGCTTCCTCTATAAGTGAGCAGATACCCCCGGCGTGTCCACCTTCTTAGGAGCGTGAGATTGTGGCGGGTTCACCTTCTAGTTTTCGGATAACGCGAACTTGCCCTGTTGGTACTGATCTTCGATCCAACTTTTGAAGATATAACAATCTTCGATTGGATGACCCAATATTCGGTGGTAAGGGAAGTAATTAGGATTGTTAACGTCGCCTGGTTGCGTTGGGCGTCTTGGCTCCGGCAGAATGATGAGCCTGTTGCGCATCGCTAACTCAAATAATCTCTTCATCTTATCCTGAGGGAACGAGTAAGGGCGTCTCATCTTTTCTCCAAAGGATCTTTGTTTATTGTCTTGGTGAGCAACCGGCTTCGGGCCACTCGGTTGTTGTTGAGCGTTGGCGACGGAGGTTGCTTTCCCTTTCCCCTTTTCATTTCGGATCTCCGTTTTTGAAGAGGATGGCCTGTGGCCCATCTGGTCCATCTGGGCCAGCTAGTCTATCATGGCCTGGAAGGTGGTCGGCTTGAAGAACATCATGAACCGGGATATGGTCGCCTGCGGATCAAAGGTACCCATGAACATGCCTACTGCAGGAGCTTCTTCGATGCGCTGTTCACATTTCGACCATAAGTTCTGCCACCGGATTGCATACTGATCCCATGTTTCTCTCGACTTTACCCTGGCATTGATCAATGCCGTGATTGGGATGCGTTCGCAAGCGCTTGCAAACCTTTGTGTAAATAGTAACTCTATTTCTGCAAATGTCTTAATGGAGTCATTCGGGAGTTCAGAGTACCATTCAAACGCTGTCTCCGACAAGCTGCCAACAAATTGGCGAAGAAGCAGTTTGTCGTCACCCCCGGTATTACCGCACAAGGCTTAGAATTGAGCAACGTGCTGGTGTGGATTCCCCGTCCTCTTATATACATGGAATTTAGGGATCATATATCCCGGCGGATACTTTATTTGGTCGTACCAACCGGGATATGGTCGTTCAGTCTTAACAATTTGGGCAGCCGCTTCGCTCACCTGTTGAACTCGTATCTGTTGAGCGATATAGTCATCCAGGACAGCTTTGGAGATCGTCTCCTCTTTGGCTGCTGATAGAGCCGGAAGAGGGTTTGAGATCTCCCCTCTATCATCTTCAAGGATAATTGGAGGGTCTTCAGCTGGAGGATCCAGCTGTATCATCATCCCGACCATATCTTGGAATAAAAACGCCATTTGTTTTATATTAGCCGCTTGTTCCGCGGCCTCTTTGTCTTTCCTCTCGAGCATTCTTCGGAGGAATTCGGCATCAGTTTCCTGTTCTTGGCGCTGCTCTGACGATGTCTCCCGGCTTGCTTTTGGCCCGGTGAGTGCAGCCATAGTTGTCAGCATCTCCTGGAGCTTTTACTGTTGTTGCTCCTGAGCCTTTGTCACTGATCGTGTGAGCGGTCGATGACCCGTAGAAACACGGCTTTCCTCTTTTCCGAAAGCCATATAAACAGTATGCACTACTATGCTCCCAGACTTGGGGCGTTTGGATTCAATGTCCTTGCGATTCGTCACAGACGCAGGGATCTTCTCCGGCCTTCTCCTTTTGTGGATGGTTGAAGTTGAGGGAGCTGTTGATATAGGCACCTGTGCAGAAGACATCTTCTATGGTAATACAGGGTGGTCCTTCTCTTGCCGAACTTTCATCTTCTTTGGTCGGCGGGAGTGGTCTTGGTTGATCACCGAGTCTTGGACCTATCGCCAGACCTTATGAATTTTATAGGGCAGCCGTCGAGGGGGCTGCACTGGCTTCACCTTTGTAACGTTCTCCATAGGTGGAAGAGATCTTTTTAGCACGGCCGTCGGAGAGTTCTTGTGCACCCTCCTGAGTGGTTCAAAGCTGTTCCCGGTTGGAACAACAGCATCAATTTCCACCATTGGAGCTTGTAGAGTCAGTCCAGAAGGGGAACTGCCCCCAGCATTCCTCACTCGGTGCCAGTGGCGACGTCGAGCGTGTCGAGCGGACGGGACCACCTCTGCTGTTGGATGAGCTTCTTTATGCCCCCCCCCGCTCTAATGAGGGGCTACTGTCGTCGTTAGCCTGTCGAAGACCGACGTTCACTGAGAGGGGATGGCCAACCTGTTGAAGGAAAACTTTCGAACAGGGGTAGCAGCCTTGGTGACTTTGCCTGGAACGGGAGTTGGA
Organism: Agapanthus africanus; assembly: GCA_030015575.1. Taxonomy (NCBI): domain Eukaryota; kingdom Viridiplantae; phylum Streptophyta; class Magnoliopsida; order Asparagales; family Amaryllidaceae; genus Agapanthus; species Agapanthus africanus. Next base: position 637,203,506 of record CM057343.1, read on the forward strand.
GCGTCCATTCTTACAAAGACTGATTCTTTAGCAGGAGAAGCCGCTTTGACGACTTCATTTACTGGAGCAGGGATGGCTATCCGTTTCGGGATAACCCCCTCAGGTATCGCGGGCTTCTTCATAGGCCAATTGGAGTTTTGGCCTAGTCTATTAAAGACTGAGGCGTTGGATTTGGGCGACCTGTTGAGAGGGGTCGCGGTAGTTACAAGCCGATCAAGGACCGACTTCTTCGGAGCTTCTTGCAACGGCAGTGGGGCGTTGAAGCTCATTGGTGGGAGCATGGTCCCAAAGAACAGCCCAGTGGTGGCTTGCGTCACCTGTTCCACTGGCATCGTGAAAACAGAGGCCGCTTGAGGCCCATAGGTCACTCCTTCGGCAAGGACGGAGTGGGAGTTATTGCCGTTGTTGAAGTTGGTGCAGTTGAAAGCCATTGATCTTCTATTTTCTGCACGGAGCAAGATACCAAATCTTAGTACCTCGAATCCAGGGGCAACCATAGCAAACCGCAATTCATTCGCGAAACACGACACACGAAATATAGAGTGGAAAGAGGAAAAGGTCCCACCGGGCGTGCCAGAATTTGTTTGCCGCCGAAAGACGCGACCGGGACGTTGGGACGTCTTGGCCTGAATTTTGGGGGCAGATGCTATTTGGTTTTATCCATCCACCTCTCCGAAGATGCCAAGTTGATTTATGGCACCGTGTATCGGAGGTTTAGACAAATGCGGCCGTTGTAGCAGATTTGGTCAGATTCCCCCTCGTGTACGAGTGGTTTTTTATTGTGGGGATGCTCTTCTCTACAGGCGCAAGCCCCTGCAGTTAATTACGCTACCGCGTAGCGGTAACCACTTTCTCCTTCTCCAGATGGTCACTTCATATCGTGTGTGTTTGTTTTATTTTTGGTTGCTCGTGGATTGTATACGGAGACTAATTTATATTGTCGCCCATAGGGCGTGGATTAGTCCAAATCCGTATTTTTTTAGATTTTGGTTTAAGGATCGTTAATCTCATTGAGATCAAGATCAACTTAAACGTTTGTTAAGGATACGTTAGTCTATTTTTAGACTAAGATCTACTTAACAAGATCATTTAGATCCAACAAAAGAGCATTTGAACTCTATTGTTTTAGTTTAGGGACATTGCGGTCCATAAGTTTAAGAACATCATAGTCCGTGACGGTTTAAAGAAGTCATAGCCCGTAAAGTTTAAAGACATCATAGTCTATGAGTTTAAGGACCTCACAGTCCATAAAGTTTAAGGACTTCATAGTCCATGAGTTTAAGGACTCCACAGTCCGTAAAGTTTAAAGACATCATAGTCCAGTTTAATGACGTCATAGTCTGTGTGGTTTTGGTTCAACCGTTTGGGGATACACCAAAAGTTATTGGTTATTGGGACCCTCCATCTCTCTAAAGACGTTGAAGAATTACAACGACATATATCAGAGGTATGAAAAGATGTACCCTTGAGCCAATATTGGTTGGGAGATCTATAGTCGAGTTTGGGACTAATATCAGTTAAAAAGATTTATGAGCATATGGGCTCAATTAATCTAAATTAGGGATCTGTGGACAACTTGGGCTCGGCTCACTCAATTAAAATATTGGACATTTAATTAGGCTCAGTCTTTTCTCATTTAACAATGCTGAGCATTGGTTTTGGGTTCTGACAATCTTTTTGTCTTTTATTGAGTGTTGAACACTCATTATGGCTCTGGGGTTTTATTTGAAGAACAATTTATGTTCCTTCAGTGCACACGTAAAGAGCACGTGGTGCGCTTGGCGCTGAGCGCCAGATTTAGAACGCTAAGGCGCTTCCTGTGGGATAGCGCACACGTGAGGAGCAAGTGGCGCGCTTGACGCTGAGCGCTAGACTTAGAGCGCTAAGGCGCTTCTTATGAAATATCGCACATGTGAGGAGCACGTGGCGCGCTTGGCGCTGAGCGCCAGTCAATGAGTGCAGAGCGCTCTTTTTGAAATAGCGCACACGTGAGAGCACGTGGCGCTCTTGGCGCTGAGCGCCAGACAATGAGTGCAGAGCGCTCTTTATGAAATAGCGCATACGTGAGGAGCACGTGGTGCGCTTGGTGCTGAGCGCCAGTCAATGAGTGCAGAGCGCTCCTTATGAAATAGCGCACACATGAGGAGCACGTGGTGCGCTTGGTGCTGAGCGCCAGTCAATGAGTGCAGAGCTCTCCTTGTGAAATAGTGCACACGTGAGGAGCACGTGGTGCGCTTGGCGCTGAGCGCCAACCTTGAAGCACTGGGCGCTTCTTTAAATTGGAGCGCTAGGAGCGCCGCGGCGCTGTGCGCCAGACTTGGAGCGCTGATGCGCTTTTTTTAATTGGAGCGCTATGAGAAATGAGGCGCTGTGCGCCAGTCTTGGAGCGCTAAGGCGCTTCTTTTTAATTGGAGCGCTAAGGCCCTTTTTAGGCAATTTTGATCAGTTCTACGTTCTGAAAATTAAATTCTCGTTCATAGGAGACTTTTTCTCATAAATCTAAGAACTACATTCTTAATTTAATAGGAGATTTTACAATCTCTTCTGTTTTTGTGAAAGACTTTGTCTTTATTTTATAGATCTGTAATTTAACGAGAACTAAGTTCTTCTCCCTCCCTTTTTATGATGAGATGCTATGATCTCTTTTGTGAAAGGCCTCTGTCTTATAGATCTATGATCTTAGAAAAAGAACTTGGTTCTTCTTCTTTTTATGAGATGAATTTATCTCTCTGTTTTATTTACCCTGATGAAATTCTTCTTACGAGCTTGCTCTTCTCTTTGAAATTTCTCAAATTTGGGGGGGGGGGGGGGTTTCCCCTGTGTAAGACTTGAAATCTTGGGTCCTTTATATAGGGGAGGCTGATTTGTTGAATCAGTTAAGGAAATCTTTTCTCTGATTGATTTGGGAATGTTTCCCACCGTTGGATCTTTGATCTAAGGGCTTCTGTTTTACAGAAGCCAATCTTCTTGTTTTTAACAAGATTGGGAAAATATTTTCCCATACAGAACTTATTCTGTATCTTGGTGATTTTTTAATCACCATTGGATCTTTGATCTAAGGGTGGGGGAACATTTAGTTCCAGCGCTAGCGCTCTCGTGCTTTGCACGTGAGCGCTAGCGCTCTCGTGCTTTGACTCTTGGTGCTAGCGTACTTACCGCTAGTGCTCTCGTGCTTTACACGTGAGCGCTGCCTCAGAGTCTTCGACTCTTGGCGCTGGCGCACTTGGCTCTAGCACTCTTGTGCTTTGCACGTGAGCGCAGCTTCAGAATCTTCGACTCTTGGCGCTGGCGCTCTTGTGCTTTACACGTGAGCGCTGCCTCAGAGTCTTTGACTTTTAGCGCTAGCGCGAGCGCTCTCGTGCTTTGCACGTGAGCGCTGCCTCAGAGTCTTTGACTCTTAGCGCTGGCGCACTTGGTGCTATCGCTTTTATGAAGTGCCGTTTCATTTCAAATTTCAAAATTTGAACAGAGCTTTGCTCTGATTGAGGGAAACACCAGGCTTGGACTGTGATGAAACCTTTTCACCAGTCCCGATACTCAAGTCCATTCGGATCCTGCTTGCTATAGCTGCTCACTATGATTATGAGATCTGGCAGATGGATGTTAAAACGGCATTTCTAAATGGTGATTTAGAAGAATGTGTTTTCATAGATCAGCCAGAAGGCTTCATTGATAGTGGGAGCAGCGGAAAAGTTTGCAGGTTACTTAAATCCATCTATGGATTAAAGCAAGTATCACGGAGTTGGAACAACTGCTTCGATGATACAATCAAAGAGTTTGGTTTTATCAAAAATGTAGATGAACCATACATTTATAAAAGGATTGTAGAGAGTACTGTCACATTCCTCGTATTGTACGTGGACGACATTCCCTTGATAGGAAATGATGTTCCTATGTTACAATCGGTCAAACTATTCTTATCGCACAGGTTCTCCATGAAAGACCTGGGTGATGCCTCATACATTCTGGGGATTAAGATTTATAGAGATAAATCTAAGAAATTATTGGGATTGTCCCAATCGAGATACATTAACACCATACTAAAGAGGTTTAGTATGGAAGATTCCAAGCGAGGTAATTTACCCGCTTGTCACGGGATCACCCTCTCTAAAAAGATGTCTACAAAGACTGATGAGGAAAGGGCTCGTATGAGCATTATACCCTACGCTTCAGCGATAGGATCTATAATGTATGCGATATTGTGTACTCTCCCAGATGTAGCTTATGCACTGAGTGCAGTAAGCAGATATCAATCCAACCCAGGGAAGAAACACTGGACCGCTGTGAAGAACATTCTTAAGTACTTGCGAAGGACTAAAGAAATGTTCTCGGTGTATGGTAACGGAGATCTCCAAATGGAGGGATTTACCGACTCCAGCTTCCAGAGCGACAAGGATGATAGTAAGTCCATCTCATGGTTTGTATTTACCCTAAATGGAGGGACGGTATGTTGTAAGAGTTCCAAGCAAGATACCGTCGCCGACTCCATGATGGAAGCAGAGTATATTGTTGCTATTGATGCCGCGAAAGAGGCAGTCTGGATAAGAAGTTCATTTTTGAACTTCAGGTGGTTCCATCCATTGCTAATCCAATACCTCTGTATTACGATAACAATGGAGCCATGGCTTTGGCGAAGGAACCAAGGTCCTATCAGAAATCCAGACATATCTTGAAGCGGTATCACCTCATCAGGGAGCCAGTGGATCGCCAGGATACCGAGGTACGGAGAGTAGACACGAAAGACAACACAACAAATCCATTCACCATAGCCATCCCTCAAGTCCAGTTTGAGAAACTGTTCGAGATGTTGGGAATGCGGTATGCCGGTAGCTGGTTCTAGTGTAGACAGTGGGTACTTATTGCACCAATTACAGGCCTTAGTGCAAGTAGGAGATTGTTAGATATGTATGCCCTAGAGGCATGTATTGTATAGGATGCTAGGCATGTATATGCATAGAAATAATCTTTGCTCAAAATGATAGTATGCTATCTGATTTGTCTTCATCTTAACTTGTGATTTGTTGTATTTCATATCTTTATATACATGTTAATGAAGCCCTTAGGTTTATGCTTGACTACCAGGATTATGATGGAGATCATACTAGTGGGGCCTGAGCAGTCTACAAGCATATCTTTTAATTGTTCCTAGTCGATGGTATATTGAGACAAGGCATCGATATTACCAGAGTAGACTAGTGTGTACGTTTTTTAACTCTTGGAAGGCGATGGATGATCCCATATCTATTGGTGTTTGACATTAAAAATTGTACACATGTGCTCATTGGAGAATGGGTACACCGAACAGGACTCACCGAGAACTCCTAGATGGTATATATATCCTATTGTCAGATAGCAGTTCTCTGGTGACACTAGTACAGATTAGTCTGTAGACCCGAGATCGTCATAGTGTCTTGTGTGATTTCCACTGTACTTTGATTTCCTCCTTACCACGACTCTACTGAGTCGTGCAAACATGTAGACTTTGGGTACAGTCCCGAATCACATGGAGACAGTGAGCGATAGAAGGGGTTTCGTCTCTCCCGGTATAGCGAGTTGATGTCACGCTATATTTGATCGGCAATAACACCCAAATACCTGGCCAGGGTTGTCAAGGTTTACTGATAAGTGTTATCAGTAGTTCATCGAACTGTTATGAGCCGTAAATCAGCATGCCTTATAAAATTACTGGGATCTGATATTTACCACCCATAAACTTCATATGCGACGTATCAGACGAAGAGACCGGACTGTACGGTATGTGTTTCTTACAGGCTCGTTAGGGTTGTGATGAGTTCGCTCGTCGACCACTTTTTCGTCATGTACTTGAGTAGCCGTTATGCACAGCTAGTGCCGCTGACGTACTTGTGGTTAAACCCACTGCCAGCGTACTGTCGAGTCTTTAGAGTCCCACACAGAGGGTTCCCTCGTTCAGGCGAAAGATGCAGAGGCCGTAAGTTGTTACGGCGGCCGAAAGTTGTTACGGCAGCCGTAAGGTGTTACGGCAGGGTTTCGATCATGTTCGTGTAATTGTTACAGGAATAATGATCGGAAGGATAGTACTGGTAGACTTTGGTTTAAGCTGGATACCGATATCATATTATTGGATTATTTGTATTCGTATTTTTCGGAATTCGGATACGGGTATACGTATACGGTATACGGTATACGGAGGAGGGGTATTCTTGTAATTATTACAAGAATACTTTCTAGAAGGTGCCACCTCATAATTACATTATTTATTTTGTGAAAATAAATAAATGAGGTGGAATTTAGAAAGTCCAAGCATGGTTGAAAGAATGAGTTGTTTTATTTTATATTGTTTTGGAGTTACTATTGAAGCATGGTGCTAATTTTATAATGCATGCTTCAATTATTTCATTTGTGCCATATCTATATTCCATGCTTGAATTTTCTCATTATCACAAACACTTTCTCTCTCTTCCTTCTTCATCCTAAGCTTTACCCTTCACATGTCATGTGAATCAAAAGTTTAGGGTTAAAGATAATCCAATACACTAATCTCTATATCATCCTAGTGATCTCTTCTTGCAAACTTGGTCTCTAGGTTAAACTCTTGTGAAGAGTTTGTAGCTTGCACGATAGCTCTCGCGTGGATCATCTAGGTCTTGAGGTGGCCGGAGATCGAGAACATCGACAACATCTAAAGGAGCTAAGGAGTTCATTAAAAGAGAAGACAAGGAGCAAAGGAGTTGGATCAAAGAGAAGACCCGAAGGACCGTATCATCAAGGAATAATCCCTAACATAGTAGATAAGATCTCTAGTTAGGGTTTTCTAGTTATGGTTTAGACAAGATCTTAGGTTAAGTGTGTGTTGTATATAAAGAAAATTTTCGTTTATCGCTTCCGCCGCCTCACAAAAGTTTTGGGAGCATGCAACATGCACCAACAGTTTGCTTGTTCATGATGACTTAGATTAATATCGTATTCTGTTTGTTTATTTCTTTTATATATTATGCGTGAGATGTTGATTATGAATATTTCTATATTTGGTTATATGATGTATATATTATTGTGCACAGGACGGGAAAAAAACGGAAAGCCCCTTTTAAAAAAACCCTGATATGATGTCCCTATGGATTAAGCCGTAGTGGCAATTGTTGCACCTACGGATTAATCCGCAGGAGCAAGGTTTGTCCCTACACATTTTTCCGTAGGGACAAAATATCAGAATATCTGATATTTTATCCCTATAGACTCAGTAACAAAGGTAAAACTTGCCCCTACGAGTTAATCCGTAAGGGCATTTATCAGGACCTACAGATATATCCGTAGGGGTATTTATCAGGCCCTATGGATAAATCCGTAGGAACAAGTATTTTATTTTATAAATAAATAAATTAAATAAAGATTATGTCCCTACGGACTAATTCATAGTGATAAATGTCTTTACGGAGTAAGGCATAGAGGCAATTATTACTCTATAGGGATATGTTCAGGGCGAAAACGTGCACCTGCGGCGTTTGGACTTACGTAGGAATTTTATGTCCTTACGGATAAATCCGTAGGGGCAGTGACTTGCCCCTACGGCTAAATCCGTAGGGATAAGTGAATATTCTAGTAGTGATTGATTAAAATAATATTAAAATGAATATCTCATTCCTAAATCTTGATTTGACTAGTTTATCAATCTCTCTTCTTCATTGACAAATCCCATAAAGATTTGGGAACATCGTTATATCTCCGATCTCTCCATCCGTTTATTTTATCAGAAACACCATCTCCGAGATTGGCAATCAATCTTTTCTTATCATAAAATCAGTCGAAACATGTTTGAGGCAATTTCAAATGGAGTTAAACCTCTTAGTGCAAGTTTCTTAAGAAATATCCCAAAGTTCAGAAATGTTTAGATTCAAGAACTGGAGAAATGTAAACCGTGTTGCTCAAGCAATTGTATGTCTCTTTGGGATTAAGCGCTTTGAAAAATTCCAGCTCTGGTCCCCATAGAGCCAACAAAAAAGAAATTGTGCATACTGCACAAATTGGTCGAGTGGCTAAGTAGTCTGGAGTAGGCTATTAACTCTACATAATTTGGTATCCTTAACATATCTTATTTTGTCATAATAAACACCCAACAAGCTCATAAAAAAGCATTTAGCAGATAAGTTGATTAATTAGGAGCATAATTATGTAAATCATGAATTTGAATTGTTACAAAATTGACTAGTATTCAACAGTTTTGGGCATCAAACGTCAGAGCCATAGAGCTTCGGGCGTCAGACGTCTGAAGAAGTGTTTTAAAAAACGGAGCGTGGACATACGTCTGAAACTTATGCTTCCGACGTCTGTCGACGATTTTGGCGTGTTATGAAAAGATTTGTTTGGAAAGATTTGCTTGAAGATTTGTAAGGAGTTATTTTAAGATTTGTTTTAAAGATTTGATGAAATCCTAATTGAAGTAGAAATTCTATTATTTTGTGCAATAGATAGATAAGGGTTTCATCAGAGAAAAGTGGCAAAACATGAAGAAGAAGAAAAATAAGTAGAAAAGAAGGCGAAAGCAAAGACGAAGGCAAAGACAAAGGGTAGTTATCACGCCCCGCTTCCTAGTATACAGGCAGAGAACGCGACAAGCCCGCTACGTATTCACTCAGAAGTAAATACACTAAGCGTAACTAAGCAATATAAAAGAAATATACACAAGAGATAAATGTAATGAACAACAACTTTATTTATTAATATTCTTTTATAGTACATGAAAAAGTAAATACATGGAATGAAAAACAAGGCTTCAACAGTGGCATAACAGAAATGGAAAGTACTGAAATGAAATGTGTACAATGAATCTAAAGCTCTAGGTCAAAGCTAGCTGATCCAAGTCCTCGCCGGTGGACTCGATCTCCTGAAGGTCCGATCCACCTGACAACATTCCAAAGAAGAAAGAGAAGGAATGTCGTCAGCGAACAATTGCTCGGTAAGTTCCAAGATAAGGGAGAAATAGAATATGCAAAGAGAGAGTGTGTGTGTAGCTTTTAAAGTTGTATTATATTGTTATACCGTTGTATTTAGTGTTAATGTTGTTGTTAACGTAAGTTCAAGGGTGAATGTCAACCAATCTCAAGAGTGTTCTTGAACCCAACAGGATGTAATCCAGGGGTAGGGAACCACGGGCCCGAATCAAATGTTAGTAACGGGATTTCAACCTAGTGTTGAAGTATTCCAAACTCAATAGGCTGTAATCCAGGAGCATGGAAACACGGGCCCTCATGATAGCTTGCTTGTGTTGGTAGACATGGATTCATGATCTAGGGGGACTCTTGAGATTCTGTTGGATTCATGCATGAACTACCCCAATACCCTATGTATTTATTGTATTGTTAGTAAGGATTGTACTGATGGTATTTTATTGCATTGTATTGTCTTGTAAATTGAATTGTATAGATGGATGACTTGCCGAAACCATGATATCGTATAAATGGAAATGGAGATACTGGATAATCATGTAAATGGAATATATCCATGGTTCGGTTAAGTCAATACAGATTGAATAGATTGAATATATGTATTCATGCATTCATATTGAATTGTAATTTGTACTTGAATTATATTCAAGTCAGATTATTTATAATGAGAGTCAGTCCGAGTCAGACAATTTGTAACACCCTAGTTCATTTATAACAATTCCAGTTCTCGTATTTATTTAATTATGGTATTTTTCTGATTTATCGTGTTTTGGGTGCGAATAGTATTTTTACGTTTGTATTAGCATTCGACCCGACCCGCTTGCTTGAAACCTGTCTTGATTCATATTTATGAATTATCCTGACTTGTTACGTAGATTTGTGCATTTTCATGTTTATTGCATACTCGCTTTTTATCTAGCATTTGTATGTTTTACCATATAACATTTTAAGTCACGTAAAATATTTTAAGAATACATTGCATGGCCTGCATGATGCCCCTAACTCCGTGGTAGCATCTGCGCATGTTGTTCTCGTCCCGTTCAGTAAAACGGACTTGTTTGGATGGCTACATGCACGTGCGTGCAACCGTTCTTGGGGGTATGCATTTTTTTCGTTACCCGGATATCCAACTTTAATTTTGGTCGACATGTATATTTTTCGTATTTTAAAACTGAATTTTAGACCCGACCCGGGCATGTTTTGGACTATGTATTTACCAGAATATCAAATTTTATTTATATAATATTAATTTTATAAACTGATACAAATTAAAATTTAGTTAACTAAAAAAAAGATTTATTTAATTTTAAATCTAAACTAATTTCCTAACAAACTAACAACCCTTTTCTCTCTCTCTCCCCTCTGCATATATATATATTGATATATATTTTATTTATTTATTTTTTTCTTCCTTATTTAATACACAGCCTCTTCTTCTTACTTCTTCTTCTTCTTTCTTCTTTCTTTTTCTTGATCTTGTTTCTTGATTCCGGTGATCACCGCCGGAGCCGGGCTCGTCGCTGAAGATCCGAGTGATCCAGTGAACGTACCTTGCCTGTGTGATCACCCTCTTTCCTTGCCTGGACCCGGACCGCGTGCCGTGTGTGCGTTGCGATGATTTACCGATGTCGGACGTGCCGTGCGTATCCGTCGCGTGATTCGATCGAGGCAAGTTTATCTTGCTACATGCTATGTTACTGTATTTACATCTATTTGAATAAATATAGCACTTGTATTTTAAATCATGCATCCCACATTATCATTTTGCATATTTCACCGTTTTCGGATATCCGTATGCATCCGTACAAGTTATTTCATATCTAGTGCATGCAAATTTATCTTGATACATGCTAGACTACAATATACTGCACCCAATTGAATAATAACATTTCATATTGTTTAATTATACATCCCACATTTACCAGTTTATCATTTTACGGTTATATGACATCCGTATGCATCCATATCAGTATTTACATAAGTATTCGCGTGCTAAATTATCTTGCCACATGCAAGATATAGTATTATGTATCCATATGAGTAAAATGTTACTCGTTCATCCCATTGTAAATCCATACTAAAGTTTTACTGTTTTCGGATACCCGTTTGCATCCATATCATTTAAAATATATATCGTCGTAATATTTCTTATTATTATCTTTAATTAGTTTATAATCTGCATTTTATAATATTATACAAAATATAGATTGAAAATATTATAGTTTACACATGAAACGTTGTTGCAAAGCGGATACGACAAATCTGAAATTTACTGTACACCTTACCTTATAAAATTCATTATAAATCATAGAAAAATTATTAGAATACGTTCTTTAGTTCCTTACGAAGCTAACTCAGAATACTATAACTCTGTGAAATATTTACTTGCAAAATAAATTGTTTAAATAATGTAAAATGAAAATGAAAATAACTCTAAACCGCTGTCCAGGGAAATTCCAGCAGCAAACTTTCAACTTTGAATGTTCATAGCCTTTTGTAGGAATAACCTGAGATACTTCAACTTATAAAAATGAAATCCTTATTGAATTATATTTTTTTTGGTATAAGACACGTCCCTTTTGGAGAACGTTTGTTATTTTTAAGCTATTTTACAAATCAGGGTGACGCTGAATTTCTGAACGGAACTTTCTTATGCATGGTTAATCAATACCACTTTTATAGTTATTAATCGGTTTGAATATATTATCCATGTTAATATTATTATATAAATATCTATTTAATAAATAATAGTGCTCGTGTTTTAATATTCATCAAATTTTACCGATTTATAGTTTTATAGTATCCGTACGGTTTATTACATATCTAATTACACGCCGAGACCATATTATTTCATGTTACTGTTGTATTAGTGCACCATACTTGATAATTGTGCATCCTACTTAGTCATGATGTGACCCCTGATCGATATTTGTGCATCCATACTTTTATTGTACATCCGTACTTTCACCTTGATTCAATACTTGCTACAGTTTAATTATGAGCATCCGTTTGACACCTGTGCATTACTTGACATGACCTGATACACCACTACTTGACATGACTTGATACATGTACACTACCTGACATGACCTGATATATCACTACTTGACATGTTACCTGATCCTGTTTCTAATGCCGACAATCCTGACATGTTGTCCCGATGGACATATCCTGTTGTCTGTACAGACAAATCTGTATCTGCTTGATCCTGGGTTGGCATTAGCTCTAGATTATTCAATACCTGACTTACACACATAACATGGGGGTATGAGGAAATCAAGAATGTATCCGAACGTAACTCAAAGTGCTATTACATCTTGTTACCGTGGTCCCGTGGGGTTGAACGGGACATAGACTCACAGTCTATTATTTCTTGTTACCGTGGTCCCGTGGGGTTGAACGGGGTATAGACCGATGGGTTACGATGAGGATTACATTAATTAATTTCGAAGATTTTAGAATAGAGAACCCAGTAGTATAGTTTAGATTACTCACTGCACTTCACCTGCACATATACACTTCACTGTTCTATATCCATGTTAATTGGTTATATTCATGTTACTGTTCATACTCATGCCTGCATGTCTTGCTACCCCCTGATTATGTTATTGTTGATATTATGACGCACTGACGTCTGGGTTTTGCATGGCCCAGATGTAGGGTTCCTAGGCACACACTAGAGGTTCAACAAGGCATCAAACATGCCAAATTCAAATTTTTCTTGTGCCGAGAAACCCTAATATAGATCGTTAACTAGAGGATAGGCGAAACTACAAGCAAGCAAACAACTTTGCTAATAAGTGAAAGGGATTACAACCTTTGTAGATCCGGTCCACCACTTCTTTAGCTCCGAGATGACGTCCCTCCGCTGCGATCATCGGGATCCCGGACTCTAGCATCGGTTTCATCGGAGAAATGAGCGGGCTAGGTCGTTGACTTCGGTGCCGAAGATGATCTACGTCGAGGCGACTCAAACTCAAGCTCCATCTTCACTTGGTCATGAACCTTATGAAGAAAACACCCTATACAACATGGCAAGTGGTAGAGGATGAAGAAATAGGAAGTGGGTTCACTTTGGATTTGGATTTCTTACTTGATTTCATCACTTAGAATTTTCTAGCAAGCTTTTCTTTTCTTCATGAAGAAGAAGAAGAAGAAGAAAGAAAAAGAAAAACCACAAAAAGAAAATTCAAGTGATATCTATCATATTGCAACCATGGGTGAGATAAACTCATGTAGAGAATAAACTAGGGTTTAGGTAAATGGTTAGGTTAAGGATAAAACAAAATGGTAGACTTTTTCAAAGATGCATGAAGCATCATGAAGCTTCTTACATAAAACAAAGAAAGCCACTACCATTTTATTTTTGCCAAAAATGAATAAAGAAAATAAATAAAACAAATAAAACCTAACCATTAACCTAAACATGGTTTAAAACATACACACACCCAAGTTTGCATGTATCATCAAACATGATACAAACTAGTGCACAAACATATATCATATATACAATGTGCACAATCAAGTGAGATAATCAATCTTAAGTGAACAATACTAGTCAATGTAAAGTAATATATCTAATATATAATTATACATTAAATTATTAAATCAATCACTTGATTTAATGATCCGGTCATATCGCATATAACCAACTAATATCAAGTGTATCAATGTATCGAATCAACACTTGATTCGGTAACCCGGCTATATCTCATATAACCATCCAATGATACAAATCGCGAGAATAGAATACAGTATCACATACTCGCATTATTCTTGGTCCCGCACATATCTCATATGCGCTCCTATTTCGTTTCGCTTGAGCCAGGAAACCTCTGTGTAGGACTCTAAAGACTCGTCAATACTCCGGCAGTAGGTGATGATCATATCAAACACCCACAAGCCGCAAGCGGTCTGTTAAACGTAACGGCCACCCGGGTATTGAGCGATCAGAAGATCAACGAGCAAGCCCGCTCACACTCCTGTGAATCCAACCAGTAACACTTTCCGTACAGTCCGGTCTCGTCGTCTGATATGTCGCATATCTCACCTAGGGGTGGTAAACGTCAGACCCCAATAGCTCGATAAGTCGTGTCGATATGGGGTCTATAACAGTTCGAGAAACTACTGGTAACACTTACCAGTAAATCTCAACAACCCTGGCCAGGGATTTCCGGTTATTGCCAATCGAACACAGCGCAACATCAACTCCCTATACCGGGAGAGACGAATCCCCTCCTATCGCTCATTGCCTCCATGTGATTCGGGACTATACCCAAAAACCACCGTTTTGCACGCCCTCTTGGACGTGGTAAGGTGGAAATCAAAGCACAGTGGGAATCACACAAGACTCTATGACGATCTCGGGTCAACAGACTACTCTGTACCAGTGTCACCAGAGAACTGCCATCTGACGTAAGGTATAATACCATCTGGGAGTTCTCGATGAGTCCGTCCAGTGTACCCAGTCTCCACTGAGCACCCGTATATCATCTCTGATGTCAAACACCAATGGATATGGGATCATCCATCACCCATCTGTATGGGTCGAGAAGGCATACGCTAGTCTACTCTGGTATATCGATGCCCCGTCTCGATACACCCACGACTAGGGACCTTGAAGGATGTACTTATGGACTACCATGTCCCCACTAGTATGATCCGCATCATAGTCCAGGTAGTCAAGTACACATCCTAAGGGCTTTACCAACATGTAACAGAGAGACAATCAGTGTCCACGTTAAGGTAAAGAGCAACCAGATAGCATACTATCATGTCGAGCAAAAAAGTCCTCCCTATATATGTCCAAGCATCCACTACAATATACATCCTATGTATAGTAATGGCCTCTAGGGCATACATATAACTAACAATCTCCCATTTGCACTAGGGCCATCTGATAGCAGTGGTTGTAATATCTCATACTCAACCATCCCATAAAAGTCTCTCTCTGGGAAAAGGCCCTTGTGAGTGGATCCGCCGTGTTGTCCTCTGAGTCTTCTCTCCTAACCTCGATCCTCTGGAGATCAACCATCTCCATGATCAGGTGATACTGCCTTAGAATATGTCTGGATCACTGACGGGACGGGCGTTCCTTGGCAACAGCCACAAGTCCATTGTCACACAATGGGAGGAACAAAGTTCATCTCATGAACTAATATACACCCAGATTGCCTCTTTGGTAGCATCTTAAATAGCGATGTATCCAGCCTTTAACGTCTAGTATGCCACAGTATCTAGATTGGAACTCTTCCAACATACCATCCTTTTACTGAGGGTAAAGACAATGCCTGTGACTGACATTCAGTCATCCTTATCACCCTGGAACCTTTCCAATGATTCTCCCCAGGATCGATTGATACCATCTCACTACAACTAGTGAGTATCCTAATATCCAATTAGATCTATCTCATAGATCCAAAACCCAGGATTTAGTAGGTATCATTTTGATCCTATATAGAGAATCCTTGTGATAAGCGGAGATTAACCGAGCGTAGCATAGGAAACTCCTTCCCTATCAAGAGTATATCATCCACGTACTCTACGAGGATCACTACCATACTCTCTACTTCCTTTTTGTATATACAAGGTTCATCTACCATTTTGATGAAGTCAAACTCTTTGACTACCACATCAAAACAGACGTTCCAACTCCGCGATACCTGCTTTATCACATAAAACATCTTGCACACGTTTCCGCTGCTCCCACTGTCTACGAAGTCCTCTGACTGTGTACTTATAGACTCTCTCTTCTAAAATATTATTTAGAAGAGCAGTCATGACACCCAACCGCCAGATATCGTAGTCATGGTATGTAGCCGTGGCAAGTAGGATCTGGATGGACTTAAGCATAGCTACTTAGAAAAGGTTTCAACAAAATCCATACCTGGTCAATGATGCAAACCTTTAACAAGTCTAGCTTTCTCAACTTTTCCAAGTACACCAAGTAATCTTCTCAAGATATACTTGCTCCTGATGGGGATTTAACCCTTCAGATAAAGCAACCAAAGTCCATACTTTGTTGGTGTATTAGGATTCCATCTCAGATCGCTAAGCATCCAGCCATTCTTACAGAGTCCCACTCCTGATGGCCAGCTCGAAACTAGTTGGGTCATCATCTCATGATGCAATCCTCGCTTCCACTGTCATAGAGAAACCGAAGTATCTCTCAGGTGGGTGAGGAATCCTACTAGATCGGCGGAGAGGCTGAGGTTCGTTGGAATTTACTGAATCCTTTGGTTGTACCAAATCATCTGCTGTGGTTTGTATAGCTGGAACCTTTCCAGACCTTGCCTCGAGCTTGTCCGGATTTTTGCTTTTAGACATAGCCCGGACAACCCCAAATCTTAGCCAACTTAAGATATGGGCTCTTCCCTTTCCATATCACATATGAAGTGGTAGGCAACTGATTTGATTCGAACCCTAATTCAATAGGTATGCAGCTTCTCAAGTGCACAACCCCCAAAAAGAAACAGGTAACTCAGCAGTACTCATCATAGAGCACACCATATCACATAGGGTGTGATTGCTCCGCCCCGATACACCGACGTGCTGTGGTGTATACGGAGGAGTAATGCTGAGAGAGAATCTCATTCTCCTTTAGAATAATCCAGGAATTCCGTGCTCAAGTATTCTCCTCCTTGATCTTATCAAAGGACATAATACTTATACCCGTTTTGGTTCTCTACTTCCATCTTATATTCTGTGAATATCTCAAAAGGTTCGGACTTGTGTTTCAACAGGAACATATGCCTGAATCTTGAGAGATTATCAGAGAATGTAATGAAGTACAAAGAACCGGTCTTGGCATGTGTAGACAGGGGACCTTCATACATCAACATGTATCATCCCAAGAATTCACTAACTCTTTCTCCGTTTCTAATAAACAGAGCTGTGGTCATCTTATCTCTGTGACATGACCGGCAAGTTTCACAAGATGTAAATTCAAACCAATTTAAATATGCATCCATATGTAACTTTAGCTAGTCGGGTCGCATTGATATGACCTAGTCTACAATGCCTCAAGAAGAAGTCGTTCATTTCTGAACTCTTTCTCTTGTATGTGTTCTGTATACTAAGAACTGTAGTTTGATTTAGAACGTCAATGCTTTTAGATAACGTACCTGAACCGATCAACTTTTGATATAGGAAATGTTCAAAACATTATCCAACAATACAAAATTATATCCTTTCTTTTCTAATAAAGAGACTGATATAATTTTGTACATCAGTTTCGGTATCTAATAACATTCGTTCAGAATCAATGTATTCTGGTAATACAGGGTGACAGTGACCAACAGACTTGGCTGCAATACTTGCACCGTTTTCTGTCTCATGAAACTTATCACCCGTTCTCAGTTCTCTACCTATCTGTAGCCCATGTAACAGATTACATATGCGAGATCCTGATCCGGTATCTAATACCTAGGACGTAGAGGACACTGAGAAACAGTTCTTTATTATGAACACACCCGAAGGAGATGCATCGTATGCACTTTCTTCGTTTGGGCGGCACGGGAAATCTGGTATTCCCCAATTTCCTGCTCTGTCTTATAACGATTATAAGTTGGAGCGGGACCAACGTTCCCCAGCACAGTATAACAAGCGGGTTCGGTCAATACATCCGTATTATTATCTTGATTAAGGCGTGATATAGTCGCTACCTGGAGAGAGAGAGAAAAAAACACTCAGCGTGCGCTCTTGCAAGAATAGATTTGTTATTATTTTATCTAATCAGGATGGCTCCCACTGTTTTTATCAAATCTTCCTTCAAACCCTAAAAGGAAAGACTAGCCGGGATTAATTACACGCTACAAGTTCGCCAATCTTTCAGCCAGGCCAGTGTCGGTACTTTGAGGGAGGTGCCCCGTGCTTTCGCACGGACCTAATTAATGTAAACCTCGTTTTCACAGAGGCGTAACCCCATTGACACCTTTCTAGACACCTACTTGATCGGCTAATTGTAATGTGTAAAACTCTCCCAGGAGTAACTCTTACTCGCAGCGGGTATCGGGATCCAACTATCTCATAGAAGGTATGCAATCTCATTACAAATTTCAACACTTGAAATTCCCGATAATCTTTTATCCCTAGCGTCCTATGACCTTGACGGAGGCCAAACTACCCATAGTCCGCTAGTCAAGTTCAACCCGTCATTTCCTGATTGAATTAAACCCACCCGCACGACCATTGACGGAGGCCAAACAACGCCGTACGAATACCCTAATCCAATCGCATCATATGCTAGCAGATAAGCACTAGTTAGCTACCGTACACTACGCCTTGACGGAGGCCAAACTACCGCAGCACGAATACTAACTAGTACTTATCTGAAATGACGGAGGGCTACGACAGGTTTTTCTGAAAACCTATTGCGTAATGAACTTGATATCGTTGTAGAATCAAATGATTTTGAAATGGAGTGTTTTTGAGACTTTTCTAGTTTTGCTAAAGGGGTCACTCCCGGTGAAGGGATCGTCGGCCCTTTCCTCGTCGAATGAGGTGCGGGATATATCATATATATCACTGTGCAAAGCAAAAACTCTAAAAGCAATCTAAAGACAAACCGAGTGTTGTAGCATCTGCCAGTTATTGCTAAAGGGGCCACTCCCGGTGAAGGGATCTCGGCCCTTTCCTCATCGAATAAGGTGCAGGATGTTCTGCAAGGAACACCGCGATGCAAAGCAAGAACTGTAGCTACCTGTTTTTGAAAATTCGATTCCACAACATCTTTTAGGTTTCTTTTATTTTCATTAATCATATTAATGAAGTCCCATCATTTAAGTATCTAAACATCACAGATAAATACGACGTACACTTATGCCATCCGCATTCGCCTCGATGCCCCCTCGTGCACCGTTAGGTTAGGTAACTAACGGCAGAGCGGGGCAGGGCTAGCGCGGGTGTAAAACATAAGTAACGCCTTTATAATATATCATATATACTATATACAGTATTTATCACAGAACATCAAATGATCACATCACAGATATCGCAGCAGAAGAAACATATGAAATATTGGATATACTAGGACGTCCGTGTTTTCAATACGAGCCAGTATAAAACACGGATTCCACGGTCGCGATGAATAGCCAAACCCACACCCCTAGACCCCTACGAGAGCGGCAAGTAACCCCACCAATTCTAGAGTTAGGAGACCCGGACTCGACTCCTCGAGTTGGTCTCCCACTGGACTCCAGGACCCGGTTACTTGTGACCTCCTCCTTGGGTCTATCCTAGTGCGGAAAAGTAAATAATATACAAAAGGTGACATCTTCCGCAACCTGGAAGTGCCCCAATAAAAGAATATTACATACAAGTTTTTACATGAATGAAAATGAAAAACACTCATCTCACATAAAAACCCCCGGCTATTCAAACACGACGATCCAATATAACATATCCAGCAACACATAACATCACATGTCATCAACGTAAGTAAATATGCCCATCCCAATTGTCGTTGACATATAGCAACGAAACCGGCGATATCACATATTACACTTACGGTCACAGAAAAGAAAGTGTAAAACTACAACAGTTGGAATCCGCAAATTCTTTAGACATCGCATGCCTAACCAAATGAATTCCTTAGACATCGCATGCCTAACAATTATAAACCCCGCATTTTAGTCTCATTATCGAAAACTCTTTTCAATATCAAGTCGGGCAATTCAACAAGATTCCCGACATCCTGATTGAACGCGCGTCGCAAAATTTAGTAGACGGCCGCACCCCCGATGCCGTCGACGAAGTGCACCAAGGTGGAACACCGCTGTCGCGAGCACCCGAACGGATGCTTTCGGCGACGGGGTTCTCTTACAGTCACTTGGTCGGGGCTATGGTGTGTGGCTGTCTATTAAGTTTACCCGGCGAGTATCCGCGTACGCTACGTGATTGCGACGAACTTTTGATCACATCAAAATTCCGTGGAAACCGATCATCTGAGACTAAACTGCTATGTTTATAACATCCAAATCAGTTATCTCATAACTACTTGTGGATTCCAAATATTGTATCACATTCCAGATAAATAGAAATGTTAAACTTTCCGATCGAACAATCAAACACCCAAGTTTTCTCGAAACAGCTCAACACATGAAATATGTTTAAAAAACATTCACTTCATACCACAGTACCAACGGTCCAGCCGTAGAAGGGTTAAGCTAACGCCTCACATGTAGCTCGCCGTACTGCCCCAAACCCTAAGCTTCAAAGGGCAGTTCAAGACGGTCACATAATCGAGTTAAGGTTTGTTGTCTTCTAGAGGGTCCATCGCGTTACTTGCACTACTTAGAACATTCTTAAACTACGGAAAAATCCAACACTTGGAAATTTCCCGGCAGGGGAAAAATTGGGTATTTATATCCGGTCGAACTTTTTAACATGTTCTAAATATCCCCGGAAAAACACATAGACAAAGCTAAACAATCCGATCGAATCATCGATTCCCCAAAACAACCCAGAAAACTCAACTGTTGAGTATATATTAAAAACACCCAGAAAACACAGGAATTACATACGGGGATTACTGTGCAAACCGTGACTAAAGAAGCTACAGTATGGCCGCGGAACCGCCGCCCAACTTAGGGTGGAGCCGCGGTTCCGCGGCGCATTAGTCGACTTAGGGTCACGTGCTCCACAGTAATTCTTATAAAACCCTGCTTATTTTTCTGCATATTTTTAATCTGGAAAAATCCACAGTTTTGAAAAAAATACAGAAAGGGGTCTAAGTTAGGGTTTCGGGGTTCGATCGGGTTTCTAACTTCGTCTGCGCATCGCCTAAAGCTCTAGCTAGGATCTGATACCACTGTAGGGTTCCTACGCACACACTAGAGGTTCAACAAGGCATCAAACATGCCAAATTCAAATTTTTCTTGTGCCGAGAAACCCTAATATAGATCGTTAACTAGAGGATAGGCGAAACTATAAGCAAGCAAACAACTTTGCTAATAAGTGAAAGAGATTACAACCTTTGTAGATCCGGTCCACCACTTCTTTAGCTCCGAGATGACGTCCCTCCACTGCGATCATCGGGATCCCGGACTCTAGCGTCGGTTTCATCGGAGAAATGAGCGGGCTAGGTCGTTGACTTCGGTGCCGAAGATGATCTACGTCGAGGCGACTCAAACTCAAGCTCCATCTTCACTTGGTCATGAACCTTGTGAAGAAAACACCCTATACAACATGGCAAGTGGTAGAGGATGAAGAAATAGGAAGTGGGTTCACTTTGGATTTGGATTTCTCACTTGATTTCATCATTTAGAATGAAGATCGCACTGCAAGTACGAGTATTTAGTAATGCCATTCGGAGTCACGAATGCACCGGCCATATTTATAGAGTTCATGAACCGAATCTTTTCACCGTTCTTGGACCAGTTTATAGTGGTGTTCATCGATGATACTCTGGTCTACTCGAGGAGCCTAGAAGAGCATGTAGAACACTGAAGATCGCACTGCAGACATTGAGGCAAGAAAGATTATGTGCAAAGATGAGCAAGTGAGAGTTTTGGCTTGAAGAAGTGAAGTTTTTGGGGCATGTCGTATCCGGAGATGGAATCGCTATTGATCCTGAGAAGATTGCAGCAGTTCAAGATTGGCTGATTCCGAAGAATGTAGCAGAGATCAGAAGTTTTCTTGGACTTGCCGGATATTACAGAAAGTTCATGGAGAATTTTGCTCGCTTGGCTGAGCCTTTGACCAAGCTTACGCGTAAGGAAGTATCGTTCGTGTCGACGGATAGTTGTGTGTCAGCTTTTGAGGCGTTGCAGCAAAAGTTGATAACCGCTCCTATTTTGACCGTACCAGACGTTTCCGGAGGATTGGTGATTCACAGCGACGCATCTGGGAAAGGATTGGGATGTGTTTTGATGCAGCATGGGAAAGTTATAGCTTACGCATCGAGACAGTTGAAGATCCATGAGAAGAATTACCCAACTCATGATTTGGAGCTTGCAGCAGTGATTTTCGCTTTGAAGATTTTGAGACACTGCTTATTGGGCGAAAGGGTCGAAGTATTCACCGATCACAAAAGCCTAAACTATGTGATCACGCAGAAAGAGCTTAACATGAGGCAGCATGGATGGTTGGAGCTGATGGCTGACTATGATCTTGATCTTAAATACTATCCGGGGAAAGTTAATGTTGTGCCGGAAGCGCTTAGTCGGTTGCCAGCAATTCGGATGTTGACTACACAGAAGGAGCTTATCGAAGACTTTCAGAGATTCGAGTTGGAGATCGTGTTACCGCATTCTTCGGGACAGTTGATGCTGCTGCAAGTACAGTCGTCGTTGATCGAGAATATTAAAGCAGCGCAGTCACACGACCCAAGATTGCAAAAGTTTCGAGAACAGGTTGAAGCTGGACTTCGAATGGACTTGTTGATTCATGAAGATGGTTCGTTGAGATATGGTAGCCGTTTTTGTGTGCCAAAAGGAGACATTCGCGAAGAAGTGATGAAGGAGGCGTACAGTTCTGCATATTCTGTACATCCAGGAGGCACGAAGATATACCACGATCTACGACAGCATTTCTGGTGGGAAGGCATTAAAAGGGAGATTGTTCGCTTTGTAGCGAAGTGCTTGGTGTGTCAGCAAGTTAAGGCTGAACATCAAAGGGTTGCTGGTTTATTGCAAACATTTCTAATTCCTCAATGGAAGTGGGAACATATAACCATGGATTTCGTGACAGCTTTACCGTGGAGTCCAAGGGGCAACAATGCAGTTGGTGATTGTTGATCGATTGACCAAGGAAGCTCATTTCATACCGTTTCGAGTTGGTCTGTCGACGGAAGCGTTAGCAGAACGGTACATGCAGGAGATTGTGAGATTGCATGGAGTACCTGTAAGCATCGTTTCCGATCGTGATACCCGATTCTTATCGCACTTCTGGAGGAGCTTACAGAAAAGTTTGGGGACGCTATTGAAGTTTAGCACAGCTTATCATCCTCAGACAGATGGACAGTCGGAGAGAACGATCCAAACTTTTGAAGATATATTGAGAGCTTGCATGTTGGACTTCAAGGGTTCTTGGGAGGATCATCCACACTTAGTGGAATTTTCGTACAACAACAGTTTTCAGGCAACTATTCAGATGGCTCCATTCGAAGCATTGTATGGTCGCAAGTGTCGTTCACCTGTTTGTTGGGACGATATTGGAGAACGAAGATTGTTGGGACCGGATTTGATCGTGCAAACAGTAGAGAAACTTAATACTATCCGGAATCACATGAAGGCAGCACAAGATCGGCAGAAGAGTTGGGCCGACACATCGAGAAGGCCTCTAGAGTTCGCTGTTGGTGATCTGGTATTCTTGAAGATATCACGGACTAGAGGAGTGATTCGTTTTAGGAGTCGAGGCAAGCTTAGTCCTCGATTCGTGGGGCCTTTCGAGTTTTTGGAGCGTGTTGGAGAAGTGGCGTATCGATTGACATTACCACAATGTTTGGCGAATGTTCATGACGTGTTTCATGTATCTCAACTCCGTAAGTATGTTCGAGATGAAACACACGTACTGGATCATTCGGAGCTGACTGTAAAGGAGGATTTAACCTTTGAGGAACGACCGATGTCGATTGTTGATCGAAGAGAAAAGGTCTTTAAGAACAAGGTTATCCCTCTCATACTTGTTTCTTAGGAAAATCGCTCGCACGGAGAATCGACTTGGGAACGAGAAAATGAAATTCGACAGAAGTTTCCATATTTATTCTTATAGTTTCTTGATTGTTTATCTTTGCTTGTTCTTGGAATTTTGAGGACAAAATTCTTTTTGTAGTTGGGTATAATGTAACACCCTAGTTCATTTATACCAATTCTAGTTCTTGTATTTCTTTAATTATGGTATTTTTCTGATTTATCATGTTTTGGGTGCGAATAGTATTTTTATGTTAGTATTAGCATTCGACCCGACCCGCTTGCTTCAAATCTGTCTTGATTCATATTTATGAATTATCCTGACTTATTACGTAGATTTGTGCATTTTCATGTTTATTGCATACTCACTTTTTATCTAGCATTTGCATCTTTTACCATATAATATTTTAAGTCACGTAAAATATTTTAAAAATACAATACATGGCCTGCATGATACCCCTAACCCCGTGGTAGCATACGCACATCTTGTTCTCGTCCCGTTCAGTGAAACGGATTTGTTTGGATGACTACGTGCACGTGCGTGCATCCGTTCTTGGGGATATGCATTTTTTCGTTACCCGGATATCCAACTTTAATTTTGGTCGACATGTATATTTTTCGTATTTTAAAACTGAATTTTAGACCTGACCCGGGCATGTTTTGGACTATATTTGTATTTACCAGAATATCAAATTTTATTTATATAATATTAATTTTATAAACTGATACAAATTAAAATTTAGTTAACTAAAAAAAAGATTTTTTTAAATTTAAATCTAAACTAATTTCCTAACAAACTAACAACCCTTTTCTCTCTCTCTCTCCTCTGCATATATATATATTTATATATATTTTATTTATTTATTTATTTCTTTCTTATTTAATACACAGACTCTTCTTCTTACTTCCTCTTCTTCTTTCTTATTTCTTATTCTTGATCTTGTTTCTTGATTCCGGTGATCACCGCCGGAGCCGTGCTCGTCGCTGACGATCCGAGTGATCCAGTGAACGTACCTTGCCTGTGTGATCACTCTCTTACCTTTCCTGGACCCGTACCGCGTGCCGCGTGTGCGTTGCGACGATTTACCGACGTCGGACGTGCCGTGCGTATCCGTCGCGTGATTCGATCGAGGCAAGTTTATCTTGCTATATGCTATGTTACTGTATTTATATCTATTTGAATAAATATAGCACTTGTATTTTAAATCATGCATCCCACATTATCATTTTGCATGTTTCACCGTTTTCGGATATCCGTATGCATCCGTACAAGTTATTTCATATCTAGTGCATGCAAATTTATCTTGATACATGCTAGACTACAATATACTGCACCCAATTGAATAATAACATTTCATATTGTTTAATTGTACATCCCACATTTACCAGTTTATCATTTTACGGTTATATGAAATCCGTATGCATCCATATCAGTATTTACATAAGTATTCGCATGCTAAATTATCTTGCCACATGCTAGGTATAGTATTATGCATCCATATGAGTAAAATGTTACCCGTTCATCCCATTGTACATCCATACTAAAGTTTTACTGTTTTTGGATACCCGTTTGCATCCATATCATTTAAAATATATATCGTCGTAATATTTCTTCTTATTATTTTTAATTAGTTTATAATCTACATTTTATAATGTTATACAAAATATAATTTGAAAATATTATAGTTT
The DNA here is from genome assembly GCA_030015575.1 of Agapanthus africanus. Taxonomy (NCBI): domain Eukaryota; kingdom Viridiplantae; phylum Streptophyta; class Magnoliopsida; order Asparagales; family Amaryllidaceae; genus Agapanthus; species Agapanthus africanus. The sequence continues at coordinate 637,228,746 of CM057343.1, forward strand.
ACACATGAAACGTCGTTGCAAAACGGATACGACAAATCTGAAATTTACTGTACACCTTACCTTATAAAATTCATTATAAATCATAGAAAATTATTAGAATACGTTCTTTAGTTCCTTACGAAGCTAACTCAGAATACTATAACTCTGTGAAATATTTACTTGCAAAATAAATTGTTTAAATAATGTAAAATGTAAATGAAAATATCTCTAAACTGCTGTCCAGGGAAATTCCAGCAGCAAACTTTCAATTTCGAATATTCATACCTTTTTGTAGGAATAATCTGAGATACTTCAACTTATAAAAATGAAATTCTTATTGAATTATATTTGTTTTGGTATAAGACACGTCCCTTTTGGAGAACGTTTGTTATTTTTAAGCTATTTTACAAATCAAGATGACGCTGAATTTCTGAACGGAACTTTCTTATGCATGGTTAATCAATACCACTTTTATAGTTATTAATCGGTTTGAATATGTAATCCATGTTAATATTATTATATAAATATCTATTTAATAAATAATAGTGCTTGTGTTTTAATATTCATCAAATTTTACCGATTTACAGTTTTATAGTATCCGTACGGTTTATTACATATCTAGTTGCACGCCGAGACCATATTATTTCATGTTACTGTTGTATTAGTGCACCATACTTGATAATTGTGCATCCTACTTAGTCATGATGTGACCCCTGATCGATATTTGTGCATCCATGCTTTTATTGTACATCCGTACTTTCACCTTGATTCAATACTTGCTACAGTTTAATTATGAGCATCCGTTTGACACATGTGCACTACTTGACATGACCTGATACACCACTACTTGACATGACTTGATATATGTACACTACCTGACATGACCTGATATATCACTACTTGACATGTTACCTGATCCTGTTTCTAATGCCGACAATCCTGACATGTTGTCCCGATGGACATATCATGTTGTCTGTACAGACAAACCTGTACCTGCTTGATCCTGGGTTAGCATTAGCTCTAGATGATTCAATACCTGACTTACACACATAACTTGGGGGTATGGGAAAATCAAGAATGTATCCGAACGTAACTCAAAGGGCTATTCATCTTGTTACCGTGGTCCCGTGGGGTTGAACAGGACATAGACTCACAGTCTATCATATCTTGTTACCGTGGTCCCGTGGGGTTGAACGGGATATAGACCGATGGGTTACGATGAGGATTACATTAATTGATTTCGAAGACTTTAGAATAGAGAACCCAGTAGTATAGTCTAGATTACTCTCTGCACTTCACCTGCACGTATACACTTCACTGTTCTATATCCATATTTACTGGTTATATTCATGTTACTGTTCATACTCATGCCTGCATGTCTTGCTACCCCCTAATTATGTTATTGTTGATATTATGACGCACTGATGTCTAGGTTTTGTATGGCCCAGATTCTCTACCCTTGTCGCAGGCTGATCAGGAGTACTTCCGCCATTAGGACGAGCAGTGATAATCCAGTTAGTATCCAGTTTAGTTATGTTTTACTTTCCAGATGTTTTTGCTCTTTGGATTTATTGCTTCCGCATATTATTTCTTCATTCGTTTATTCTGGCTCATGGACATGTACTAGATAGTTTATTTTATTTTCCTGTTCTTGATATCTCTAGACAGCCGTAATGTGACCGTGGAGGGATGTTTCATATCCACAGGTAGCATGGTTGGCTCTGTCACGTATCTATCTTAGCGCACTCTGGGAAGCGGGGCGTGACACAATTAGAAAAGAAATTGAAATCCTGAATTAGGTTTTGGCGTTATCGGTAACCGCTGCACATGGGCGGCAGGATTCGTGTCTTTTTCAAAGGCGATTACCGTGTTGATAACACCGTTTGTTAAATTGTCTACCTTAAATAGGCAAGCACCCATATCTCCAGCTCTTTGAGGCTCAAGAGACTGGTCCCGCTTAAACCTATATTTACCATGGTCCTTAGTGTAATTTGTAGAACTTGAGCGGGTTTTATGTAAAAATAATTTTTGTATAGTTTTCAAAATACACCTCAAGTATTTTATTATCGTCTTTAAAGTTATCATAGATGTAGATTTTATCATTGTGACATTTTCTAGTGATTAAAGCCTATTTTTTTTTATAATACATGGTATTTATCTGTAATATTGAACTTGTATGGAATTGCATGGTATTTTCATGTAAAGTGATTTTTTTGATTTAGAAAAGTTGGAATATTTATACTATATCAAAATAGATATTTTGGTGATACATACATACATAGATACATACATACATACATACATATATATATTTATAAAAATAATTTAATTTATTATTTTTTCTAGAAATCTCATTTTCTTAAGATATTTGTATTTTTAAATCTTTCGAGACCGAATGCTCCTTGCGGAGGTCTGCATCTCGTACTACTAAGCCCGAGGATGTGTGATGATCCACACCATCCTGAACGGATTCCCCAAAATGGGTTATAGCGGCGCTTTGCAAAGACTTGTTTAAAAATAGATAATTTTGTGAAAATGGTTTTTATAAGTTAAAAATAGTTTTGTGTAAAACGGTTTTTTCCCGAATCTATATTTCCCAAAAGGTATCGTGCTATATTGCATATGAGTGTTGTGAAGAGCTAGGTCATTATCTCGTGATCTACTTAAAGGTATAGAAAGAAATATGATATTTAATGTCAAAACTAAACTACATGGTATTTTACTGAAAAAGTACGATAAAAATTTCAATATGAAATATTTTGTTATGAAAATTTTTCATGATATTATGTTAATGATTAATAGTCAAGATGTGAGAGTTTGGAATAGTTGTGTTTAATGAAAATTGCACTTTTTAAAGAAAACCGAATTGGAAGTCGGATTAACTCTGCTTCCGTCGGGTTGTAGAAATACGAGTTTTTAGAATAGAAAAGTGAAGAGGGAGGAGGGACTTACTGGAATTTGGATTAGATAAGAGGAAGAGGGAGTGGAAGTGGGTTCTGGTGCGTCGTTTCGCCGCCGGGAGCTCCTAGAGTCGTCGTCGGAAGTTCGCAGGAGGTTTGCCCTTCGCTAACTCCACTTGTACACAAAATTTCTTGAGAGTTTTCTTGAGAATTTGGACAGAGTTTGGGAGTGAGGGTGTGTGGAATGGAGTGGTATTTATAGGAAAAGATTAGGGTTAGGGTAGGTGAAAGGGTGTGAGAAAATGTATTAAAATTGTATTAAAAATGAAGTAAATAGGTGTTATTATTGGCTCTGTTAAATTGCAGGTTAAATAAACATGTCAGGAGTTATAAGGAGGCCAAGAGAAACAACTTCACAGAAAACAACTCGGCGATCCAAGGTGAGTCGGCCGGCGACGGCGGGCCAAGTCGGCCAGTGACAGCGGGCCTAGTCAGCCGAGTCACCGGCCGATTCAGGCCGAGTCAAGCCCCCTTGATGCCACGTGTCCCTCGTCGATAGGTGTAGCTCTTGGGTCAGTTTGTTTTACATATGACTTTTGGTTTTTACGAGTTATGCACGTGTAGCCTCTTGGGCTTCTAGAAATTTAAAAGAAAACAAATTAAAAAATAATGTGGGTGATGGGATTTGAACTCTGGTGCTTTGGTTCAGTAGTGCAAGGTCTTACGAGTGAGCTACAAGCTCTTTCTTGCTATTAAAAAGCAAAACAAAGTTATAACTTGTGCTCAGGTAAAAGTATCCCTTTCTGTATTTTTGAAAAAATTGTACATAAAGTTGTACAAAAAATTTAGGGTTGTTACATTCTACTTTTCTTATAAAAATTTCGTCCTCGAAATTTGTAAAAGAAAAGTATAACAGATTTAAGGAAAGTTTGGTGACTGAAGTACTGATTGTGTATGAATAATTACAAAGTGATGCAAAAGTCTGAAAAGGTTGAAGAGAATTACCAGGGTTACCCTGGCCACCCGTCTCAGCTTCTACGGCTGCCAAAGTGTAAGCCTAGTATCTCGGCACATTTCTTCGTGCATGCTGGTACATCGCTGGTTGTCGAGGGTAAAGGTGGTCCACGTGGAGGTGGTGCAGGAAGAGCTAACCGAGTAGGTGGAGCTTGGATAGCTGGTTTAGCTGCGGAATTAGGGTCAGTTCGGTTGTGTGGGTAAATTCCTATAGTATGTGAGGATGATCCACATATCAGGCAAAGACCATTTGCTCGTCAGCAACCTTCCATCATATGTCCAGCTCTCTTGCAGTAGGTACAAAAGGCTGGACTGGCCCTGTTGATTGGTACTCTCGGTCTCCTTGGTACAAATGGTGGTCCTGATGAGGCTCTTCCTGCCATCTGGTTGGCAGGGCGCTTCACTCCGGCAGGTTGAGCTCTGCTCTTCTTCTTCACCACTGCCTCATATATTCTGGCAGCTTTCAAAGCCATATCATGGGTTGGGAAATCCCCTGTAGCTAATGCGGCTTGGATTTCCGGGTCCAACCCTTGCTGAAATTTTCTAGCTCTGATCTCAGCAGTCGGTATGAGATGGGCCGCAAACCTGTTACGGTCTTGTGTTAGTTGTGTAGTATATGATAAAAAATCGAACATTGAGACATATCTTACCGACTGAGTATGGTGAACTCAGCGTCATACTCATCTATAGATGTGGTCCATATTGAACCTTGTTGCGGATGGATGAACTGCTGTTCCATGTCGAAGCGGGCAGTCTCAGGGAAGTACTTTGCGTCGAACATGTCGCGGAAAGTCTTCCATTCGATGGGTTGATCAAGACGGCTTTCATCCGCCTTCTACCAGCCCCGTCAATTGTCCGTGAGCTGCAGTTTCGCAATACGGACCCAAGCTATTTCTGGCACTTGTGCTGCTGCCAGATCATCTTCGATGCTCTGAGCCCATTCCCCACCTTCTAGAGGGCTCTCTTTTCCCGTAAACTGTTTGGGGTGCAAAGCCCTGAATTGCTTCACCCCAGATACTTCTACCTCGGGACGGTTCATTAAAAAAGTAGTCTGCTGCTGCTGTCCTTCTAGGAGGCTGCGGATTGCCTCAAGCAGAGCCGTCTGCTCATTGATCGGAGCAGCGACAGAAGGTGTAATCGGTAGTGGAGGTGGAGTGTTGTTGAAGTTGGTGCTGGTGTTGTTCGGGGAATCCATAACCTTGAATGAAAAATTTATGTTAGGACAAATTCAAAGTATATGAAATGATAAGATTCAAGGAACATTATTTGTAAAGAATGTTTTCAGTTGCTGGTTCTTGTGTTATATTGCTTAGGTTGTTCACGCAGAACAGAACTGCATGATAGTGTTCTATACAGCTCTGACCTGCATCGGCCACCAACAAAACCTGTCACGCCCCGCTTCCCAGTATACAGGCAGAGGACGCGACGAGGCCGCTACGTATTCACTCAGAAGTAAATACGCTAAGCGTAACTAAGCAATATAAAAGAAATATACACAAGAGACAAATGTAATGAACAACATCTTTATTTATTAACATTCTTTTACAGTACATGGAAAAGTAAATACATGGAATGAAAAACAATGCCTAAACAGTGGCATAACAGAAATGGAAAGTACTGAAATGAAATGTATACAATGAATCTAAAGCTCTGGGTCGAAGGCTAGCTGATCCAAGTCCTCGCTGGTGGGCTCGATCTCCTGAAGGTCCGATCCACCAAACAACATTCCAAAGAAGAAAGAGAAGGAATGTAGTCAGCGAACAATTGCTCGGTAAGTCCCAAGATAATGGAGAAATAGAATAGACAGAGAGAGAGAGAGTGCGTAGCTTTTAAAGTTGTATTATATTGTTATACCGTTGTATTTAGTGTTAATGTTGTTGTTAACGTAAGTTCAAAGGTGAATGTCAACCAATCTCAAGAGTGTTCTCGAACCCAACAGGCTGTAATCCAGGGGTATGGAATCATGGGCCCGAATCAAATGTTAGTAACGGGACTTCAACCTAGTGTTGAAGTATTTCAAACTCAACAGGCTGTAATTCAGGAGCATAGAAATACGGGTCCTCATGATAGCTTGCTTGTGTTAGTAGACATGGATTCATGATCTAGGAGGACTCTTGAGATTCTGTTGGATTCACGCATGTACTACTCTAATACCTCATGTATTTATTGTATTGTTAGTAAGGATTGTACTGATGGTATTTTATTGCATTGTATTGTCTTGTAAATTGAATTTTATAGATGGATGACTTGCCGAAACCATGATATCTGATTGTTCGTGTTTTGCGTATTTTTTTTAATTACCGCAATCAAAACGGTGTCGCTTGGTAGCTAGCCGGTTGAGTACGGGTCGATCCACAGGGAGATGTAATCTTTTTCTTTATATTTTAATGAGTTAAATCCAAATATTTTGGGTTTTGTGTTAAGATCCACTAACGATATAAAAAATGATAAAGGACTTGCTAGGGTTAGGATTAGGTTAGTTCGAGTTAGGAATATCTCACCTCTTTCAATGCCCTTTTTTAATATCGGTGTTAAGGTAATCGGCAACAACGGGGTTTAGCACGACTAGGAAGGAACTTGCAAGTATAAGCTAGGCTTTCCATGCTTAGTTTCTTCCTTTTGGTCCTTGTCCGTCCGTTCTTGTCTCTTAGCCCTAACCTCCGGTGAATTCAACCACAACCAGTCTAACTAGAGAATCACCGCTATCATGTAGGATAGGGTGCCGTAGTGAGCGGATTGTGGTTCAATTAAAGGGAGTCCGAATTAAGGTGTTGGGCAAAGAAAGGAGTGAGAGAGATTTCCTTCTCTCAAACCTTCCTTTTCCTGCCCTAACAACTGAGAAATTACTCACCCATTAAAAAGATAAAAATAAAACAAAAGGGAAGGTAGAAAGAATTTTTGGTTAATATGAATTACAACTAGCTATTTGAGACGTCACCTAGGAAAGGATCTTACTCAAGCATCATCGTTGTTAATGATAAAGAAAATAGAAGAAAGAAAAAATAAAAGAAAAACAATAAATAAATTCTACTACTAGATTAACAAATAAAAATTGCAGATAATAAAATGTGATAAGAAAAATGCGAGAAAATAAAAGAACTTTCTTTTTATTGATAACCTCTCAAAGCTCTCTACAATTTTGAATTGAGAAAGATAAAGAAGAACATAATTAAAATCCTAGATCTAGAAATAAAAAGAGGCATGCTAATTTGGCTTTGAGCTTTCCTATTTATAAATAGAAAAACCCTAGGTTTAAATTCTGATCCATACACGAAATTACAAAACTGCCCCAAGAGAGCTGAGTCAAAGCACCGACACTGTCACCGACATGCGCAGAACGCGGCCGCGGTTCCGCGGCAGAAGTGCCTGATTGGCCGCAGTTCCGCGGCCAATTGGTGGAATCGTGGGGCCATCTTTTCAGGGCTTCTCAATGTTGCTTATATCTTTTGTTTTATTCTCTTGGTTTCTCAGAATCTCTTCAATTTCTTTCTAGATTTCCAACAGTGCAGAATGATGTGGACTTTTGTCTTGAGCTCCGCGTTGAAGTCTTTGATCTTGTGCTGACCTTGTGCTTTATGCATTGAAGTGCCTAATGATTTTCCATTTGTCCCTTGAACTGGTAGGCAGTATCATACGGATGGTTAGCGGAGATCGGTATTCATCTGTTGTTGGTCGTAGTCCCGCATTTGTTGTGACTTTTCATGAATTTCGCTGTAAAGAGCTGAGAACCTGTAAGCTGCAACTATTTAGTAGACATGGATAAAAAGTACCTACTTATATGCAATGTGATTAAGAATGGGTGATATAAAAATGCAAAAATCTGATATGAACAAATACCCCCAAACTTATCTTTTGCTCGTCCCGAGAAAAACCAATTTTATTCTCAAAAAGTCCTAACCTCACTTTCGCAGGGAACGCGATTGCACTGAGCTCGTGCAACAAGCCGTTAAACCTCTAGGTGTCCCTAGTAGGAGGAGTGTTGTCTCCTGAGGGTTTTCAGCGGATACTACCCACAAAATCCGATCAATTTGGCCGTTGACTTTAATTCTTCAATTCAGTATTCTAGCAAGAAATTCTATTATCTTCAGCTTAGAAATCATCAACCCGTATTTTTCACATTTCCTTTTCATTTATCTTAAGATCATATACGTTTTGCCAATTTATAAAACTTTCAGTATCTCCTAAGTTTTCCTCCTAAGGCGCAATCTTAACTCAGGAATTTTTATCATCTCTACTGAAGATATAAGCCCTATCTTTTATACCTATCTCTCCTCCAAACTCCAATTATATACCCCTACGTGTGTGTAATTATCACCCCTACACTTGGAAATTCAATTCAAGCTATCATACTCTTGTCCATCTTCCAAACTACTTTTAGTTGGTGAATTTTAGATGAAATTACTCACACATCCTTCATGCGACCGTTAATACTTCTTGAGATACTAAACGACCGATTACAAAATGTGCTTGCGTATTTAGGCGTAATTTCTCGTCTTGCAATACCTAAGGCTTAGCAGTGACTCCCAAACCAGTTGGTCTAAGGCACTAGGTGATGAAGCACCCTCGCTATATTTTTATTTATGCTACCTTAAGCAATTACAAAACTAATGTTCATTTTTTTTATCTTTTTATTCAACACTTATACTTTTATTTTATTTTCCTTCATAATAAGGATTTTAGACAAGAGCATTTCAAGATATTCTCTACTATCCCAAGTTTCAAGATGTGTGTGAGTGCGTGAGGTAGGGTATATATTTTCAGAATTTGGACTTAAGGTTCAGAATTATTTTTCAGACTTATACTTCAAATAGAGCTTTCAATATTCTTCTCTTATTTCGATTTAGCCCAAGAACTGAATTCAAAATTTGCCTATTTCTAAATAAACTACAAGAACGCATATTTTCTACAGTTAAACTTTAAGAAAAATTATTTTTAGGGTTTTTAATTTACTAAGTTTAGGATCTAGTTTTTCCTAACTAGTCAACCGTCATGTTGAACTTAAGTCTAATATGGCCAAAATTGAACTTTTCAATTTTTATAATTTTTAAAATTTTTCAATTTTTTAAATTTTTATAATTTTTCAATTTTTTTTTATTATTATTTTAATTTTTATATTTTTTATAAAGATACAATGCAGAATTAAATATGCAAAGAAAAAACAAATATGTACAAAAAAAAAAAAATATGCAGATACAATGCAAAGATAATTATTTACAATACCTTCACCCCCAAACTTATTAATAGCAGTGTCCTCACTGAAATTCTTTTTTATTATTTTTTTTCATTTTTATATAATTATAAGTGTTACATACCCCCAAACTTATTTGAAACAGTGTTTCCATTATTTATGACTGGATAACCGAAATTTGGGGGTAGGCGGAAGAGGATTAGTCGATGTAAATCGGCTCCTGGAACATCAGGAGCTCCTCCAAAGGGTCAGCGGTGAGGAACGGTTTTAACCTATGTCCGTTCACTTTGAAGAGTGAACCGTCCTTAGGATTTTCTAAATCGACCGCACCATTCGTATATACTGTCCGCACAAAATATGGTCCTTTCTAGCGAGATCTGAGCTTCCCGGGATGGAAATGTAACCGGGCGTCATAAAAAAGCACCTGTTGACCAGGTTTGAAAGTTTTTCGCGTAAGGTGTTTATCGTGAAACACCTTAGTTCGGTTTTTAACGACAACCGCATATTCGTAAGTTTCATCCCGAAACTCGTTCAATTCATTTAACTGCAGCTTCCGATGGCTGCCCGCATTATCAAGTGATAAATTCAACTCCTTAATCGCCCAAAATGCTCGGTGCTCAATTTCCACTGGATGGTGGCAAGCCTTTCCGTAAATAAGCCGATAAGGAGACATGCCAAGATTGGTCTTATAAGCAGTTCGAAATGCCCAAAGGGCATCAATGAGTTTTGAAGACCAGTCGTTACGGTTTTTGGAAACCGTCTTCTCCAATATCTGCTTGATTTGCCGATTTGAAACCTCGGCCTGCCCACATGTTTGGGGGTGGTAGGGCGTTGATAGTTTATGATTAATGGAATATTTCCGCATCAAGGACAAGAAAGTCCTATTACAGAAATGAGTTCCATTGTCGCTAATGATCGCGCGGGGGTGTTCAGACCGGGAGAAAATATTTTCCTTAAGAAATCTAACGACAACCTTGTTGTCGTTAGTCCGGCTGGGCACAGCCTCGACCCATTTAGAGATATAAATAACAGCGAGAAGAATATACAAGTTCCCAAAAGAATTGGGAAACGTCCCCATAAAATCAATCCCCCAAACATCGAAAATCTCCACAACCAAGATTGGTTGGAGCGGCATCTCGTTTCTCCTGGATATCCGGCCCAAGTGTTGGCACTGGGAGCAAGTCTTGCAGTAATCATGTGCATCTTTGAAGAGTTGTGGCCAGTAGAAACCACACTGCAAGATCTTCTCGGCTGTCTTTCTGGGGCCAAAATGCCCGCCACACGCTTGATCGTGGCAAAACGACAGCACGCTCTTGAATTCATTGTCAGGGACACACCGACGAATAATCTGGTCGGGACAGCACTTGACCAGATAAGGTTCGTCCCAGTAAAAGTGCTTCACTTGGGATACGAATCGAAGTCTGTCCTAACTTGACCACTCGTTTGGTAGCAATCCTGTTACTAAATAATTCACAATATCTGCGAACCAGGGTTCGTATGATACTGTCAAGAGCTGTTCATCCGGAAAAATGTCGTTTATTGGAAGTGAAAGCGTCGGCGAAGAAGGAAGTCTTGAAAGATGGTCGGCCACTACGTTTTCACATCCACTTTTGTCTTTGATGACAATGTCAAACTCTTGGAGTAAGAGGATCCAACGTATCGGCCGAGATTTTGCGTCCTTCTTTGCAAAAATATGGCGTTGAGCAGAATGGTCTGTGTAAAAAATGACTGGAGAGCCGATTAAATAGGGCCTGAATTTTTCTTATGCAAACACAACAGCCAAGAATTCATTCTCGGTTGTTGTGTAATTTAACTGGGCATCGTTCAAGGTTCGGCTAGCATAATAGATTACGTGCGGCATCTTGTCGATGTGCTTCCCCAGGACAGCACCGATGGCAAAGTCGGATGCATCGCACATAATCTCAAATGGATACGTCCAATCAGGAGAAGAAAGTACGGGAGCAGAAGTGAGTGAGCTTTTAAGTGATTCAAATGCAGTCACACAGCTCGAGTTGAAATCGAATGTGGTACTCTTGGCCAACAGAAGAGTCAAGGGTCTAGCAATTTTGCTGAAATCCTTGATAAACCGTCTATAGAAACCGGCGTGGCCAAGAAAAGCTCGGATGTCTCTAACGCACTTGGGAGGAGGAAGATTGGAAATGACCTCAATCTTAGCTTTATCCACCTCAATGCCATTTTGCGAGATGATATATCCTAAGAAAATACTTTCGCGCACCATGAAGTGACATTTCTCTCAATTCAAAGTTAGGTTTTTATCCTTACACCGGGTAAGGACAGTATCAAGATGCAGCAAACACTCATCAAAGGAATCGTCGAAAATGGAGAAATCATCCATGAAGATCTCCAAGAATTTTTCCACCATGTCTGAGAAAATTCCCATCATACACCGCTGGAAGGTAGCGGGTGCATTGCATAACCCAAAGGGCATGCGACGATATACAAATGTGCCGAAAGGACAGGTGAATGTGGTCTTGTCCTGGTCTTTTCGGCGATGGGAATTTGATTATAGCCGGAGTAGCCATCCAAAAAGCAGTAGTATTCATGCCCAGCTAATCGTTCAAGCATTTGGTCAATAAAAGGTAGCGGAAAAAGGTCTTTCCGCGTCGCGGCGTTGAGTTTTCTATAATCAATGTATACTCGCCACCCAGTTTGGGTGCGAGTAGGAATTAACTCGTTCGCCTCATTGGTTATGACCGTTATACCCGACTTCTTGGGGACAACGTGAATGGGGCTAACCCACTGGCTATCAGAGATAGGGTAATGATACCGCTATCTAGACACTTTACGATCTCCTTTTTAACAGCCTCCTTCATGTCTGGATTGAGTCGCCTTTGTGGATCATTGGCTGGTTTGACATCATCCATCATATGAATGTGACGTTCAACGATCAAGGGACTAATCCCCTTGATGTCCGCCATAGTCCAGCCAAAAGCTTGCCGATTGCTCCGCAAGACCGTCAGAAAGGCTTTCTCTTGCTCTGAAGCTAGAGAAGACGAGATGATAATAGGAAGGGTCTCGTTCTCACCTAAGTAAGCATACTTGAGGTGAGAAGGCAACGGCTTGAGTTCGAGTGCCGGAGGTGAAACGATTGAAGGCAAAATCGGCAAAAATGTCTCGAACTCGAAGGATTCTAACAAAGGCTCAAAACGAGTGTATGCAACAGAGTCGGATGGTTTAACTAATGCATCCGAAAATTCAAAGGATTCAAGCTCGGGTGGCGACAAGTCAAGATCGTTCGAGAAAGTGAAACACTCATAATCATTGTCGGGAGCAGTATCAGATTCAAGGAGGAACGCACTAATGGTGTCAAGATTGCTGTGATCGAACAAAAAATTTTCGAACTCACAGTCCTCAGGGACGATCTCCTGGATCGAACAAACGTCTAGTATATGAGCATTAGATTCGGAGGGCTGATTCCCAAACCTAAAAATGTTGAGTTCAATTGTCATGTTTCCAAAAGATAGGTTCATCGAACCATTTCGACAATTGATCACAACATTAGAGGTTGCAAGGAATGGACGACTGAGTATCACCGGAATTTGATTCCGGGGGTTAGCTACAGGTTGTGTGTCTGAAACGATGAAATCAATGGGGAATATGAAGTCCCCAACCTTTATTAACACATTCTCTAGCTCATCCCTATGATGGGTGATAGATCGGTCGGCCATTTGGAGAGTACAGTGTGTGGGTTTCAACTCTCCTACAGCTAGTTGCTCATATACCGAATACGGAAGCAGGTTAACACTGGCACCAAGATCCAAAAGTGCACGGTTGATGTTCTTATCCCCAATAGTTATTGAAATTGTAGGACAGCCAGGGTCCTTTCGTTTTTGAGGTAAAGGTTGGGTAAGAGCATCACTCACTACACTAGCTAAGAAAACTTTCTTGGGTACCTGAGATTTCCTCTTCTTAGTGCACAAGTCCTTCAAGATTTTTGCGTAAGAAGGGACTTGTTGGATTGCATTCAAGAGGGGAATGTTAATGCTAACCTGTTTAAACAACTCCACAATCTTCTCCATTTGTGGATTTTGTTTATTGGATCTCAACCGGTTTGGAAATGGAACATTTTGGAAATTGGGTGAGCCCAATGCTTGTGGAGGAGATTGCGGAGTTGGAACGGATCCCAGTGCTGGTGTTTTCATGGAGTGAGATGTGGGTCCGTTCGGAGTAGCAGAAGAAGTAGAGCCTTGTGAAGAATGGAGAACGGGCTCAGAAGACGAAGAAGAAGAAGCGGCCGGGGTGTCTTCATCTGTGCCAACGTTGTTATGCAACATCCTTCCAGATCTCAACGTAGTCACGGCACTCACATTGTGGTTTTGTTGTTCAAGAGCAACATGTGCATTATGTGGGTGACCAGGATTTGGGAGTGGTTGAGATGGAAGCTTCCCTTTCTCTTGCTCGCTTAAAGCTGCATTCAGTTGTGCAATCTGGGCTTCAATAGTTTTTATGCTTTGCCCATGTGAGCAGTGTGTTGCACCAAAGACTGAATTAAAGACTGGATGTTGGTGGAGGATTGAGTCGATTGCTTTAAAAATGCCTCCATATTTCGTTCTAGCGAGGAAACCTTATCGTTGTTTGATGGAACAAAATTGTTTTGAGGAAAAGAATTGTTGGGTGCAAAATTGTTCGTCGGATTTTGAAAATGTTGTGGTTGGAAAGGTTGCTGATATTGAGTTTGTGTAGGAGCTTGTTGTTGAGGAGGAGGAGGCCTCTGGAAGTTGTTGTTTTGGAATTGTTGTTGATTCTGATTCCAGGCGAAATTGGGGTGGTTCCTCCAGCCAGGATTGTAAGTGGAAGAGTATGGATCATTTCTTTGTCTCTGCTGAAAGGCAGCATTGACCTGATCCTGTCCTTGAGCAGGTGGGTTGTAAGGACACTCTTCAGTCAAATATGATGGATTCGAACAACAAGCACAGATAGTACGAAGGGGAAGAGCAGGGGCAGGAGAAGGAGATGAAAACTTACTCTCAATTGCTTCTAGTTTTCGTGTGATTGCTTCCATTTCGGCTTTCATTGCAATTGAGAGTCAAGTTGATGAACGCTTGCCCTAGAGGGACCGGAGGAAGTAGTAAATGAAGTGTTCAGTCTGGTGCTTTCCCACTGAAGTGTTCGCTCCGCGAGATCGTCGAAAAATTGCCAAGCTTCCTCGTCAGACTTGGATAAGAAGTGGCCTTGACAAATGGTTTCCAGCAAATGCTTAGTTGCTGGGTTCAGTACTTCATATAATGTCTGGCAAAGTTTCCATCTCTGAATACCGTGATGAGGGCACTGAACAAGAAGGTCTTTGTATCGGTCAAAACACTTCCAAAAAGGTTCGGCAGGAAGTTGGGAAAATTGATTAATTTCATTTCGTATTCTCGCGGTTTTGTGATTTGGGTAGAATTTTTTAAGAAACGCTTTTACAAACTCATCCCAACTGGTTATGGAATGCGATGCGGTGCTATACAGCCACTTTTCAGGTAGGTCACATAGAGTGAAAGGACTGACTCGTAGCCGTATAGCATCGTCGGACAGTTGAGTTGTCTTCATCATTGCACAGACGTTCTGAAACTTGTTAATGAAGATGTAGGAATTTTCGGATTCCAGTCCATGAAATTTAGGCAACATGTTGATGAAGTGGGGCTTAATTTCGAAATTATCCCCATTGGCCGGCGGAAGTGAAAGACAGGTAGGAAGTACGGAGCGGGTAGGATAGAAACGATCCTAGAGCGCGATTCACTGAGGCGCTTTAACAGGAGGTGGTTGCGGGTTATTCACACCCAGTTGAGGTGGAATCAGTCCCGAGGTAGGTAAAGGGTTGTTAGGATTGAATCCTGACATCTCAGAATATGAAGATGTATGAACAGAATTCCAGTCAATGTCGGAGTTGGCCGGCAAAGGTAAAGGTGAAAGAGGTGTGGAGGAAGTTTCGATGTCAGAATCGATCGCGTAGTCGGTAGCGACTAACGAAATACGGACTAGGAGGGCACTAGTGTCCCGAGTCCAACCGGATATACACTAAACAAGTTTAGTATAGTCAAATCGTAGAATGTGAGGGTAAGAAAACGTCAATGAAGAAATGCGAATGAAAGGTGGATGAAATGTGATTCTCGCGACAAAGGGTAAGTTTTTATAAAAAAAATTGTTTTGTGTTTTTTTTAAATATTTTTTTAGAAAAGAGTTTTGCAAGAATGTGTACGGACTTACTTCAAACAATCACAGTTAAAATATGCACAATCAAACCTAGAGCTACGGTCTTCTAAGTCCACTAGACTGCTCCTAACTGTTCCAAAGTGACAAGTTGTGAGATAACCCTCAAATCGTCTCTTCACTGCCAATTGTGGGCAGGTAAGCACAAATGAAGAAAGGAGGGTTCCGCTCACGAATCACCATGAGACGGGCCTTTTAAAATTACCTTTCTCACTTGTCTAGCCTAGGCACTACAAAGTCAAGTTTAGATAAAAGAATGAATGTCCACAACCTTCCTTTGTCCTATTGAGCACGATAGTCTTTAATTGGCTGAGTATAGATATTTTTTAATTAATCTCAAGGGGGATGCATATGCTTTTAGTGATTTTTGGGGTCTTAGGAAGGGTAATGAAATCCCCACCCAATCTTAATTGGTGTTATAACCCCTAAGATTCCGTGTTAATTATGCAAAGCAGTAACACACCAAAAATCTAAAATACTTGCAAAATTTTATTATTTGGCAGCGCAAAGAATCCTGCACAAAAACAATTTATTGGATAGGAGAAAGAGAATCTGTGCAAAGAAATCTGCAGGAAAAATATTTCAGTGGAGTTCAGAGGAGAGAAAAGGAGAAAAATACAGAGAAAATTGGGTGCTGACGTCACCAGTTGACTACGGTTCCGCGGTCAAACCCTTAATTCTGCCACGGTTCCGCGGTTGAACAGTTCGTTTGGACCTTCTAACTTTTTCCCTGTGCTGAGTTGGTTCTCCTATTTCTGTTTAGATCCCCTGATTCTGGATTTATTCACTGAGTTTGCTCCAGATCGGAATCAGGCCTTCTTCCAATCCAGCACACTTGCACAAAGATTTTTCAAAAATAACAAGATGATTTTTTTTAAATTTTTTTCAATTTTTATATTTTTAATTAACCCGAAATTTCACAAAGAAAGAAACTACCGTTTCTCCGGCAACGGCGCCATTTGATTGTTCGCGTTTTGCGTATTATTTTTTAATTACCGCAATCAAAACGGTGTCGCTTGGTCGCTAGCTAGTTGAGTACGGATCGATCTACAGGGAGATGGAATTTTTTTCTTTATGTTTTAACGAGTTAAATCCAAATATTTTGGGTTTTGTGTTAAGATTTACTAACGAGATAAAAGATGATAAAGGACTTGTTAGGGTTAGAATTAGCTTAGTTCGAGTTAGGAATATCTCACCTCTTTCAATACCCTTTTTTAATATCGGTGTTAAGGTAATCGGTAACAACCGGGATTAGCACGACTAGCAAGGAACTTGCAAGTATAAGCTAGGCTTTCCATACTTAGTTTCTTCCATTTGGTCTGTGTCCGTCCGTTCTTGTCTCTTAGCCCTAACCTCCGGTTAATTCAACCACAACCGGTCTAACTAGAGAATCACCGCTATCATGTAGGATAGGGTGTCGTAGTGAGCGGATTGTGGTACAATTAAAGGGAGTCCGAATTAAAGTGTTGGGCAAAGAAAGGAGTGAGAGATTTCCTTCTCTTAAATCTTCCTTCTCCTGCCCTAACAAGTGAGAAATTATTCACCCATTAAAAAGATAAAAATAAAACAAAAGGAAAGGTAGAAAGAATTTTTGGTTAAGATGAATTATAACTAGCTATTTGAGACGTCACCAAGGCAAGGATCTTACTCAAGCATCATCGTTGTTAATGATAAAGAAAATAGAAGAAAGAAAAAACAAAAGAAAAACAATAAATAAATTCTACTACTAGATTAACAAATAAAAATTGCAGATAATAAAATGCGATAAGAAAAATGCGAGAAAATAAAAGAACTTTCTTTTTATTGATAACCTCTCAAAGCTCTCTATAATTTTGAATTGAGAAAGATAAAGAAGACCATAATTAAAATTCTAGATCTAAAAATAAAAAGAGGCATGCTAATTTGGGTTTGAGCTTTCCTATTTATAAATAGAAAAACCCTAGATTTACATTCTGATCCATACACGAAATTACAAAACTGTCCCAAGAGAGCCGAGTCAAAGCACCGACACTGCCACCGACATGCGCAGAACGCGGCCACGGTTCCGCGGCAGAAGTGCCTGATTGGCCGCGGTTCCGCGGCCAATTAGTGGAATCGTGGGACCATCTTTTCAGGGCTTCTCCATGTTACTTATATCTTCTGTTTTATTCTCTTGATTTCTCAGAATCTCTTCAATTTCCTTCCAGATTTCCAACAGTGCAGAATGATGTGGACTTTTGTCTTGAGCTCCGCGTTGAAGTCTTTGATCTTGTGCTGTCCTTGTGCTTTGTGCATTGAAGTGTCTAATGATTTTCCATTTGTCCCTTGAACTGGTAGGCGGCATCATACGGATGGTTAGCGGAGATCAGTATTCATCTGTTGTTGGTCGTAGTCTCGCATTTGTTGTGACTTTTCATGAATTTCACTATAAAGAGCTGAGAATCTGTAACGTGCAACTATTTAGCAGATATGGATCAAAAGTACTTACTTATATGCAATGTGATTAAGAATGGGCGATATAAAAATGCAAAAATCTGAAATGAACAATATCGTATAAATGGAAATGAAGATACTGGATAATCATGTAAATAGAATATATCCATGGTTCGGTTCAGTCAATACAGATTGAATAGATTGAATATATGTATTCATGGATTCATATTGAATTGTAGTTTGTACTTGAATTATATTCAAGTCATATTATTTATAATGAGACTCATTCTGAGTTAGACAATTAGAAAAGAAATTGAAATCCTGAATTAGGTTTTGGCTTTTTCGGTAACTGCTGCATATGGGCGGCAGGATTTGTGTCTTTTTCAAAAACGATTACCGTGTTGATAACACCATTTGTTAAGTTTTCTACCTTAAATAGGCAAGCACCCATATCTCCAACTCTCTGAGGCTCAAGAGACTGGTCCCGCTTAAATCTATATTTACTAGGGTTTTTAGGGTAATTTATAGAACTTGAGGGGGTTTTATGTAAAAATAATTTTTGTATAGTTTTCAAAATACACCTCAAGTATTTCATTATCGTCTTTAAAGCTATCATAGATGTATATTTTATCATTGTGACATTTCGAGTGATTAAAGCCTATTTTTTTCATAATACATGATATTTATCTGTAATATTGAACTTGTTTGGAATTGCATGGTATTTTCATGTAAAGTGATTCTTTTGATTTAAAAAATTTGGAATATTTATACTATATCAAAATAGGTATTTTTTTGATACATATATATATATATATATACATATATATATAAATATAAATATATATATATATATATATAATTTATTATTTTTTCTAGAAATCTTATTTTCTTAAGATATTTGTATTTTAAATATTTCGAGACCGAATGCTCTTTGCGGAGGTCTGCATCTCGCACTACTAAGCCCGAGAATGTGTTATAATCCGCACCATCCCGAACGGATTCCCCAAAATGGGTTGCAGCGACATTTTGCAAAGACTTGTTTAAAATACACAATCTTGTGAAAATTGTTTTTATAAGTTAAAAATAGTTTTGTGTAAAACGGTATTTTCCCGAATCTATATTTTCCAAAAGGCATCGTGTTATATTGCATATGAGTGTTGTGAAGAGATATGTCATTATCTCGTGATCTACTTAAAGGTATAGAAAGAAATATGATATTTAATGTCAAAACTAAACTACATGATATTTTACTGAAAAAGTACGATAAAAATTTCAATATGAAATATTTTGATATGAAACTTGTTCATGATGTTATGTTAATTATTAATAGTCAAGATGTGAGAGTTTGGAATGGTTGTGTTCAATGAAGATTGCACTTTTTAAAGAAAACCGAATCGGAAGTCGGGTTAACTCCGCTTCCATCGGGTTGTAGAAATACGATTTTTTAGAATATAAAAGTGAAGAGAGAGGAGGGACTTACTGGAATTTGGATTAGAGAAGAGGAGGAGGGAGTGGAAGTGGGTTTCGGTGCGTCGTTTCGTCGCCAGGAGCTCCTAGAGTCGTCGTCGGAAGTTCGCCGGAGTTTTGGCCTTCGCTAACTCCACTTGTGCACAAAATTTCTTGAGAGTTTTCTTGAGAATTTGGATAAAGTTTGTGAGTGAGGGTGTGTGGAATGGAATGGTATTTATAGGAAAAGATTAGGGTTAGGATAGACGAAAGGGTGTGAGAAAATGTATTAAAATGGAGTAAATAGGTGTTATTATTGGCTCTGTTAAATTGCTGGTTAAATAAACATGTCCGGAGTTATAAGGAGGCAAAGAGACACAATTTCACAAAAGACAACTCGGCGATCCAAGATGAGTCGGCCGGCGGCGACGGGCCGAGTCGGCCGAGTCGCCGGCCGAGTCAAGCCCCCCTTGATGCCACGTGTCCCTCGTCGGTAGGTGTAGCTCTTGGGTCAGTTTGTTTTACATGTGACTTTTGGTTTTTACGAGTTATGCACTTGTAGGCTCTGGGGCTTCTAGAAATTTAAAAGAAAACAAATTAAAAAAATAATGTGGATGATGGGATTTGAATTCTGGTGCTTTGGTTCAGTAGTGTAAGGTCTTACCAATGAGCTACAAGCTCCTTCTTGCTATTAAAAAGCAAAACAAATTCATAACTTGTGCTCAGGTAAAAATATCTCTTTCTGTATTTTTGAAAAAATTGTATAGAAAGTTGTATAGAAAGTTGTACAGAAAGTTTAGGATTGTTACAGTAGTCATCCACAGGTGAAGATGGACCACCAGAAGAGTAGTTTTTATGTTTGTATGAAGAGACGAAGACAGAGGTGAAGGGTAGTCATCCACATATTTAGGTGGAGCGATTTACCAAGAGCAGTTTTTGTGTTTGTATGAGCGTTGAGATATGAAGAGTGATGGGAGAGAATATAAAATGTACCGGTATTTTTGATAATTAATGAAGAGATTCTCATGTTTACCCCGTGGATATGGGCTGTTGGTCGAACATCGTTAAATATTGGTGTTGAATGTTCTTTTTCTTGCTCATCTTCCTCCCTTGCCAAGCATGAAAAACCTAACATGAATTCAATTTAGAAGATGATGATTCTATTATTTGAATGAAATAAGTCCAGTAAGTTCCGTCTCATATATGCTTTCAATTAAAAATAAAACGGTACAAAAATATATGAAAATACAAACGGCACAAACAAAAAGAGGAAAACTGAGACGGCTCTCTCAGAGGAACGAGGGGACGTGATAATTATATATTTATATTTATATGAGTGTGTTCCATCCAATAAGACTCTAGCTTTGTAGAGGTTTGGCTCATCTTATGTTTTATATCTATACACTTCTCATATTTTTTAATCATGGGATTATATTAAGAGAATAATGGAGGAAAGATGTTATATTTTATATCTATACAACACTTATATTTTTTTCAACGTGGGATTATTTTAAAAGAATAATGGAGGAAAGATGCCATATGAGGGAATTTTCTTTTATGGTGTCGAAAAAATACACCCTCACTCATTTTTTCCGCCGATCGGCACCCACCATCTTCATCGTTATCATCTAAGATGTGGGTATACCAAATTTCATGTGATTCTACAACCTTTTCACCGTTGATTTAGCAATATAAAAAGTTCTATTGTCGATAAACCGTTAATTTTGAACCCACTAAATCAACAGTGAAAAATTGTAGAATCACATAAAATTTGGTGTACCCACGTCTTGGATGATAACGATGAAGACGGTGGGTGCCGATCGTCGGAAAAAATGGGCTTGGACGTATTTTTTCAACGCCGTAAGAGAAAATTCCCTTCCATGGCCTCTTTACTCCATTATCCTCATATTTTAATCTACACATATCGGACACAGCAAAACAAAAAGAGAGAGGTATACAGAAATTCTTTCAGTTTTTACAAAATCCTGAAACTGTCCCAACTCAGCAGCAGACTTCCCCAAATGTGTAAACATTGAAAGCCGCCTTCATCCACGTTGGCTCTTCTTTTTTAGTTTAACCTGAGAACAGAAGCAAAGTAAAAATTTAGAAGGAACTATGTGCAGCTAGCTTGTTTGCCAATAATTGTTGATTAATATTTCACAAGCTGCATGCCAAGGTGAGGGGATATATATGTACAAGGACTTGAGCTTCTTTGATGTCTAATCTGTACTGAAATATCTGAATTTCTTTGTGTTGTGGAAGACCGTGTTTGGTTATGACATGCATTGGGATATCTTAAGCTGTGTTTATTTTCTTCTTTTTTATATTTGTGTTTTGTTAATTAATTTCCTTTTCGTACGTATTTTCCTCTTCTTTTCGTTATGTTAGTTTAACGAATCGCGCAGGGATACACCCCACCGTTTTCCCTCAAAAAACTTTTAGTGCAATTGATCGGCTTAAGAATTTTCTTTTTGATAGAATTTGATGGATGCATGGTTTGAATGTTCCTTAACCTAGGTCTTTGTTGTCTCTATTAATATTGTTGAAAGTTTTATAAAACTTATATAGTAATAAGAACAAAAATAAAAGTATGTTGGTACATTTCTGATGGAGGGTGGAATCTCCTTCAGATGTTGCTTCCCGTTGATCTGCGGATGGCTAGCAATGTGTGGCTGAGATTAGATCTGAAGGCTGTCGCTCCTGAAGCATGTGGATCTCAATGGGTTGAGGTTGAGCTTGCCGAGTTACCTGCAAGGAAGTCCCGGGATGGTTGTACCACCGAGGACCCTCCGACGATCAAGTTAGTCTAGAGATCCGAGCAGAGTAACGGCTTAGTGGAGTAGAATTGACTTACCTTGACCGTCTGAAAGAGGGGTTTAAGTAGTGGTGGCAGCAGGTGCAGCAGGAGCGTGAATCACGCCGGCCGTTACGCTCCCGACGTCACGCCCGCGTGAAGAGCGGGACTTCCCATTAATGGCGAGACAGGCTCGTTAATGGGGGGTCATGGTGGCGTGGAACGTGGGATGTGGCCGGCGGAGATCTCGCTCATGGCGCGATTCGCGGGATGGCAGTTACGTCTGCAAGCGGTGCTATTGGTCGGTCGATGAGACCGAGGAAGATGACCTCGGCAGGAGAGCTCGCGTACGAGCGGGAGAGCCGAGGTATCTAGTTTCTGCGGTAGCTCGGAAACGAGCAGTGAGGCCGAGGAGGCCCATCGTGCTGGGGCGAGCCAGCGTCTGCTCGGTAGGACGAGCATAGGAGTGGTTTGGTCGGCTTGTTGTAGGCCCTTCTTGCATGCTCCGGGACACGTCATCTGCCACGTGTCATGATCTGGGAGATCGCTGATATCGAGCATCATTATTAGCCCCCCACTCTCGTCCTGACCAGCTGACGGGTCGGGTCAAAAGTGGTCTGCTTGGTCACCCAAGGTGAGCTCTCTTCCAAAGATATCGTCGGGCGTGTCCTCGGGCAATCCGTTGTCTTTTTCTGGGTGACGCAGGCGAATCGGGGCGAGACCTTCTGCATTAAAGAGGGTGCGCCGGTTCGTACGCTCCGTCACTGAAGCGACGGTACACGTGTCGAGCGTCGGTTGGGTGACGCGACGTGTTGCAGACCTGCAGTGTTTGATGGGATGCTGTCCAATGCGCGCGCGCCAGGTGAAGCGATATGTGTCGTCGTATGTGAGGGGTTGTTTTTGGCGGGAGTCGACGGTCGCCATTGGATGGGGGCGTTGGAGGCTATAGGTAGAGGTGGGGCCTACTTCAGGGCCTATCTCTCTTTATATTTCCTTCATCTTTCATCTCGTAAGCTCGGCGCTCTCGTCTTAGGTCGGATCTTCTGCTTTCCCGAGGGCTTCTCAATCAGGTTAGATGTCTTCTTCTGGGCAGTCTGTAGATGTCACAGAGGTAGATTCTAGGGATTCTTCTGCCGAGTCGGGGTCTTCCTGGGGAGATGGGGTAGATCCTCTCCCCGTGGTCATGTGTCAAGAGCGGATCCCCGAGTGGAGGTGGCGGAAGCCCCCGGCGTGCCTTCCTTGGTGAGGTACAAGGGAGATCTTGCCACCGCTCGGGCCCGCTTCTATATCCCTTCTGGCTATACTCCGCGCTTGGCCGAGGAAGGAGAGAGGGCAGCTCGGGTGCGGGGTAAAGAGATTGACCTGTACCTGGAATCCTTTTGGGCCGGAATGCGCTTGCCCTTCTCTCCCGAGGTCGCTGCAGCGCTGTCTTACTTCGGGTTAGCCCCGGGCCAGTTAGTGCCGAACTCCTGGAGGATTCTCTTCGGGTTTCTGGTCCGCTTGAAATTGCAGATGGTCCCCTTCGGTCTGTCCATCCTTGCCTCCTATCTCATCGACAAAAGTCACCCCGGCTCTCACGCTAGAGACTCGAGGTGGGTCTACCTCTCCTTTAGGAAACGTCGGGGTAGTGCGCCCGGGTCGAGAGTCGTCGTCCTGCCTTCTTTCATCCATGACTGGAAGAAGAAGTTTTTCTTTGTCGGGCCGCCAGAAGGTGAGGACTGGCCCATACCCGTCCAGTGGTCTAGGGATAAGTACTGGCAGGGAAACCCATCCAATGACCCTGACGCGGTGAGAGTAGCGACGTGGGAGCCCATTCCTTGGGCCGATGTGTTGCTGTCTGAGCGGGCCCTTAGTTGGGCCGGGCTCAGCCCTGCCCAGTTCGTTGGTAAGTTAGGCTTGCATTTACACTGATTTTTGCTTGAGTCGCTGACCCTATTTTATCTCGTCTTGTGTAGAACCCATGGATTTGAGCTACCTTCGAGCGGCTATGCGCAAGCCGAAGAAGGGGTCGAGGGCTGGAGGGGCCGGCTCTTCCCGTCAGGCGCCGACCCCGGCTCCTCCGGCAATCGTCCAGCACCAGCGCTCGAGCGCGGATCGGGCCCTAGAGTCCAGCAGGGTGCCGACCAGAAAGAGGGCTAGAGGGTAGGAAGCCCCGGTCTCGGAGGCAGAGACTAGTCCGCCGCTGCCGGCTCTCAAGAGGCACCCCCGTGCAACTCCACAGGACCCGACCTCCCCGATCTTGGTGGACGATGGGGAGCTTCGTTTTGAGGTGCCCTCGGGGCTCTCCATCGCCGACAGCCTTCTGCACGACATGGAGAGGTCGGCCGGGGGTAGGGTCCCCGGGGGAAATCTGAAGGGGCAACTGGCGTCCATCGTCCTAGAGACCGTGCAGGTTAGTGCTCGTACTTTGCTCATTTCATCTTTCGTGAGACTTGGTGATCCTTCTTCTTTCTGACCCCTTTCTTGTTTCCCCAGGTCCTACATCACGTCGCTCTTTCCATCCGGATGGAGGAGGAGGAGATAGGCCCGGCGATCCGAGCCTCGGGCGAGTCCTCCTCGCTGAGGGAGAGCTCGAGGCGGGCGCTGAAAGCGGCGACGGCAAGGGTCGCCGCTCTCGAGGTCTAGGTGGTGGCTGGGAAGCAGGAGCTAGTGGCCGCGAAGCAGGAGGCTGCTGCTGTGAAGCAGGAAGTGTAGGCGGCGAAGCAAGAGGCTGCCAGGCTCGGCGAAGTCGCCGAGGCCAAGCTTCAGGACTCCACGGCACTCGTCGGCACCATGAGGAAGTTGGTGAGCACCTTTTGGAAGGAGCTGGGGGCGGCAGTAGAGGCGGCGAAACGGGCCGATCTTTTGGAGGCGAAGGCGGTGGAGAACTTCCAGAAATTGGAAGAATTTTACACTGTCTTAGCCTCGGCCACTACCGCCATCTGGCATGAGGCCTTTGATGCCGTCAAGGCTCGGGTGCCGGGGTTCGCCGACCAGGAACTCCGAGCCAAATATCCTCGCGGGGATGAGGAGCAGGGGGAGGACCTCGGGGGCGAGGCCAAGGAGGAGATGCCCGGTAAGGGCAACGCGGAGGCCCCTGCGGCGGGCACTGGGCTTCCCGGGGATGCACCCGGCCCTGAGGCCTGAGACCCGCGGTCTTTTGCATTTCTTTTATCTTTTTATTTGTTTCCTCGGGAGTTTGGTAGGCCTCCGGGCTTTTTGTAAGGCTGGGGAGCCCACAATACCTTGTAGAAGCTTTAACTTTTTGAATAAAAACTTTTTCTTTTTGCAGTAGTGTTTGTGCTTGCGTTTCCTTTTGTTGGTAGACACTTGTGTCTGCACAGTACTGCTTTATGGTCGGCATGTTCCTCGTCTAGCGATTACTCATCGACTTGACTCTGATCATTTGCCGAGTGTGCGAGGACCGGCAGGAAGACGGTGTCTCCATGGCCCCGAAGTCGAAGTGTAGATCACTAAGATGTTGATAGATTGGATGCCTCTTGTAGAGTCACGTTCCTCAGTTGTTGGAGGGGCCGTAATTGGCCACCTGAGGATATTGTCGAGCAGGGTATCTGCTCGGTGCCTCTTGGCGAGGGCTTTGATCCTTAGCGCTAGAGGGGCCGTGAGAGGCCTGCGAAGGATGGCCGAGCAGGGTAGCTCCTTGGTGCCTCTTGGCGAGGGCTTTGATCCTCAGCGTGAGAGGGGCCGTGAGAGGCCTGCTGAGGATGGTTGGGCAGGGTAGCTGCTTGGTGCCTCTTGGCGAGGGCTTTGATCCTTAGCGTGAGAGGTGTAAGTCCACGTTGCGACCCCCGGTTCTTACGGGGAGGCGGAAACGGTATAAAATCAAAATTTTAACGCAAGAGGCAACATGGACTAAGCTAGGTCGGGATCTTTACCTAAACTAAAACTAGCATACTAAGCTAAAGATATTTAGCTACTCGGATGAAGATGGTTATACCTAAACTTGAACTCCTTCTCTTCAAGCTCCGATGGTGGTTCGATGGCTCCTTCTCGTTGTCTCCGTACGCCGAAGATAGATCCACTTGAAAGCTCCAACCTTTAGCTCCTTCTTCGTTCTTTGAAGAAACTAGTTCACTTGGTTTGCTAAACCTAGTGAACTAGAATGAGTAGAGATGATTTAGAATGGGATTTTATCTATGGTTCTTGATTCTCAACTCATGAGACAAGAGAACCATAGATCAAGAGAGGGAGCAAGAGGTTGAGGGTGAGAGCAAGAGGAGAGCTCAAGAACAAGAGAGAGAATGAGCAAGAAAGAAAATGAGCAACTCTTTTGTCTTTCACCCTCTCATAATCCAAAGTGATCATAACTCATCATATCAAAAAAGTCTTATGTGATGGTTTGAAGCAACCATAAGCTTATCATGTCATGCACTCATTTTACTCAAATGAGCAAGCAAGAAAAAGTCTTTGGCATGAAATGATAACCATGGTTATCATGATGGTCAACTAGTCAAGCCTAGTCAACCGGTCAACAAGTCAACAAAAGTCAACAAGTCACCAAAGTCAACAAGTCAACAAAAGTCAACAAGTCAACAACCATATCACCATAATACTTAATTAATATAATAGTTAATCACATATCATATTCTCATTAGGGTTGAGCATAAAGTCAAAAAGTCAACGGTCAACTGTCAACAACCCTAATGAGAATCCGCTGCCTCTGCCTCCCTGTCAACTGTGCATACACACCCGCATCCGCGTTCCGAGGAACACGAATGCAAACTGGATAAATCCAATCCCATAAGGTACACTAGGATCTGGCTTAAACCAAAGCCCGCTAGTGTAAACTGTCCGGACACTGTACGTGCACAAGTGCACGGATGTGACCGAACCCTGTCGCAAAACCATGCGACCTGTCGCAATACCATGCGATCTCTACTCTTTTGCCTAAAGGCGAAAAGCTTTCTGTGTGGGACTCTAAAGACTCGACACTACGCTGGCAGTGGGTTTAACCACAGACCGCAAGCGGCACTAGCTGTGCGTAACGGTCCCCAGGTAATGCCGACAAGAAGACCGACGAGGCGAAACCCATCTGAACTCCTACTGAGCCTGAGTGTGACATTCTCCGTACAGTCCGGTCTGTTCGTCTGATACATCGCATGGCGGGCCTAGGGGGCGGTAAACGTCAGTCCCCCAATAGCGGTACAAGTCGTGCCGGAGTGAAGCCCAATACACCCTGAGATAACACTGGAAACCTACCAGTATATCTCGTTTGCCCTGGCCAGGGACTACTCGTGTAATGGCTCTCCTAGACACAGCGCGATGTCAACCCCCAATACCGGGAGAGACGAATCCTGTCTAACCGCCACTGCCTCCAAGTGCTTCGGGACTGCACCCAACCACCACCTGTTTGCACGACTCCTTTGAGTCGTGGTAGGGTAGTGATCAAAGTACAGTGGGAACACACCCGAGGCGAAGTGACAGTGTCAAGTCAGCGGACTAAGCTGTACTCATGTCACCTGGGAACTGATAACTGACGATAGGTATAATACCAACTAGTCAGTTCCCGACGAGTCCTGTCCAGTGTACCCGTAACCTAACGAGCACCCGCATACTATCTCAAGTACAACGTACTGACGGCTGTGGGACAGACCGTCTCCCACACTGGGATGAGAAGCGCATGCGCTGGTCTACTCCGGAGTATCGATGCCCTGTCTCGATAGTCCTGCGACCAGGGACCTGCATAAGGATGTGCTTATAGATTACCCAGCGCCACTAGTGTGACGGCCATCACATCGCTGGTAATCAAGCAAAGATCCTAAGGGCTCTACTAATGTGTATAGGCGATAAACAAAAATAAACACATGTACACATTGAAGTAGAAACAAACCAAGTAGCATACTACTATTTTGAGCAAGATTGTATATACAAGGTGAATATCCCAAGCATCCATTAAGTAATATACAAACTAGTATGATACAGTAATGGCCTCTAGGGCATATACACTAACAATCTCCCACTTGCACTAAGGCCATGTACTGGCGTATCGAAGACCTATCATCTCGATCAGCCGCTCGAACTGAGTCTGGGGCAAGGCCTTGGTGAATGGATCAGCAGTGTTGTCTTCTGAAGCGACTCTCCGAACCTCGATCTCCTGGCGATCCACGATCTCCCTGATCAGGTGATACCGCCTCAAGATGTGCCTGGATCTCTGATGGGACCTGGGTTCCTTCGCTAAAGCTATAGCCCCGTTGTTGTCGCAATACAGAGGTATTGGATCAACAATGGACGGAACCACCTGAAGTTCTTTCAAGAACTTCCTCATCCAGACAGCTTCTTTTGCGGCATCAGATGCAGCGATGTATTCCGCTTCCATCGTCGAGTCTGCAACGGTTTCCTGTTTGGAACTCTTCCAACACACCGCCCCTCCATTGAGGGTAAAGACAAAACCCGACATGGACTTGGAATCATCCTTGTCACTCTGGAAGCTGGAGTCAGCAAAGGCCTCGATCTGGAGGTCTTTTCCGCCATACACCAAGAACATCTCCTTAGTCCTTCTCAGGTACTTGAGAATGTTCTTTACCGCTATCCAGTGTTTCTCCCCAGGGTTAGACTGATACCGGCTTACCACACTCAGTGCATAAGCTACATCCGGTCTGGTACACAACATCGCATACATTATAGAGCCTACCGCAGAAGCGTAGGGTATAATAGACATGCGATCCCTCTCTAAATCAGTCTTGGGAGACATCTCTTTAGAGAGGGTGATCCCGTGACAAGCCGGTAGGTTACCGCGCTTGGAATCTTCCATACTGAACCTCTTCAGTATGGTGTCGATGTACCTGGACTGCGAAAGTCCTAATATCCTCTTGGATCTGTCACGGTAGATCCGGATACCCAGAATGTATGAGGCATCATCCAGGTCTTTCATGGAGAACCTGTGTGACAAGAACCCCTTGACAGATTGTAGCATAGGAATGTCATTTCCTATTAAGAGAATGTCATCCACGTATAAAACGAGGAATACTACAGTTCTCGCTACAAATCTACTATAGATGCATGGTTCATCTGGATTTTTGATAAAGCCAAATTCTTTGACCGTCTCATCAAAACAGATGTTCCAACTCCGCGATGCCTGCTTTAGTCCATAGATGGACTTAAGCAACTTGCACACCTTTCCGCTGCTCCCACTCTGAATGAAACCCTCTGGCTGGTCCATATAGACACACTCCTCTAAATTTCCATTTAGAAAAGCTGTCTTTACGTCCATTTGCCAGATCTCATAATCGTGGAAGGCAGCAATGGCAAGAAGGATCCGAATGGATTTCAGCATGGCTACTGGAGAAAAGGTTTCGTCGTAGTCCAAGCCAGGTCGTTGACGAAAACCCTTTGCTACCAGCCTAGCTTTATAGGTCTCAACCTGTCCATCTACACCAATCTTCCTTTTGAAGATCCACTTGCATCCTACGGGTTTTACCCCGTCTGGAGCAATGTCCAACGTCCATACCTTGTTGGTGTACATGGACTCCATTTCGGTCCGCATTGCATCCAGCCATTTCACTGAGTCAACGCTCTGAACGGCCTGCTGGAAGCTAGTAGGCTCATCATAATCTATGATGCAATCCTCTCTATCCCCGTCTATGAGAAAACCGTAGTATCTCTCAGGCGGATGAGACTGCCTACTACTTCTGCGGAGCGGCGTAGGAATGTCCTGTTCTTCCGAACCTTCTGGTTCCACTAAACTTTCAGTAACAGTCCGTGGTTCTGGAATTTCTTCCAGTTCTACTGTGCTCCCACTTATCTGGTTTTCCAAAAACTCAGTTTCCAAGAAGTAGGCATGACGAGAAACAAGAACTTTTTGTTCCTCTTCACAGTAGAAGAAATATCCTTTTGAGTTCTTTGGATACCCCACAAACTTGCACTGTACTGAGCGTGCCTCGAGCTTGTCCGCATGCTGCTTTTTGACAAAAGCCGGACATCCCCATGTCTTAATGTGCTTAAGATAGGGTCTCTTCCCACACCACATTTCATATGGTGTGGAAGGCACAGTCTTAGTCGGAACTCGGTTCAAAAGGTACGCTGCTGATTCTAGCGCATACCCCCAGAATGATCGCGGTAACTCAGCATTACCCATCATGGACCGCACCATATCCAATAGGGTGCGGTTCCGTCTCTCCGATACACCGTTATGTTGCGGGGTGTATGGAGGAGTAAGCTGAGAGAGAATTCCGTTCTCTTTTAAATAGTCCAGGAACTCGGCACTTAAGTATTCTCCACCTCGATCCGATCTTAGAATCTTAATACTTTTGCCGGTCTGTTTCTCTACTTCATTCTTATACTCCTGGAATTTTCCAAAGGCCTCAGACTTATGTTTCATTAAGAAGACATAGCCGTACCTTGAGAAGTCATCCGTAAAAGTAATGAAGTAAGAATGTCCGCTTCGGGCATGTGTAGACATTGGACCGCACACGTCACTGTGTACGAGTCCCAAGAGCTCGCTCGCTCTTACTCCTTGTCCAGTAAACGGAGTCTTTGTCATCTTTCCTTTGAGACAAGATTGACAAGTGGCATACGATTGATATTCGAACGTATTCAAATATCCTTCTGTATGTAACTTAGTCAACCTTCTCTCATTGATGTGACCCAATCTACAATGCCATAAGAAAGTCTGATTTATTTCTGGAGACTTTCTTTTGTGTGTATTCTGGACATTAAAAATCTGTGGTTGGTTTAACACGTATATACCATTACTCAGAGTACCTGACCCAATCAATACTTGATTAAGGTGAATGTTTACAACATTACTTACAAACGCAAATTCATAACCTTCTTTAGAAACTAAAGATACAGAAATGATATTACAAGTTGCGTTGGGTACAAAAAAGCAATTACGCAAAACCAAAACATGTCCATCTGACATTCCCAGGTGATAGTCCCCCACGGCTTTAGCATCCATGCTAGCTCCGTTTGCAACTCTGAGGGTCATGTCACCTGCTTTCAAAACACTACGGTTTCTCAACGCCTGCAAAGAATTACAGATATGAGATCCTGATCCGGTATCCAATACCCAGGAAGTAGAGTTTATTGAAAGACAGTTTTCAATAACATACACACCTGAAGCTGAAGCTGCAACCTGCTTCAATTCCTGTGTTCTGGCCTTCCAGGCCCTGCAATCATTCTTCCAGTGTCCTTTCTTATGACAATAGAAGCATTCTTCCTTATCCACAAGCTTCCCCGCTATCTTTGTTGCTTTTCCTTTTCCCTTCGTATCCACTTTACTAACACCGCCCCTTGGTTTGGCGGGGGCCTTCTTCTTCTTTCCCTTGGCTTTCGCCTTGGACCTAGAAGAAGATGATCCTCCTACAAACAAAGTGGATGTATCCCTACTTTTCTGTAGGGTGCCCTCTGCGCTCCTCAGCATGTTGAGGAGCTCTGAAAGTTCAACCTCTTTTTCTTGTAAGTTGAAGTTCAGTATAAACTGGGCGTAAGTGGAAGGAAGGGACTGGAGAACTATATCCGTATATAGCTCACTCTCCAATGTGATCCCTAGGTCAGCAAGCTCCTCAATGAAGCCGATCATCTTTAGCACGTGCTCGGCTACTGATGATCCGACGGCCATTCTTGTCGAAAATAACTTTTTCGACGCTTCGTATCTTGCGATACGTGATTGCTCTCCATACAGTTCTTTTGTATGGAGCAATATGGACTCCATGTCCATATTCTCATGCCTCCTCTGATGTTCGTTGTCCATCGAGGCAAGCAGGAGGCACTTGGCCTTCGCGCTATCAATCTCCCAAGTCTTGCGGATTTCCTTATCCGCGACGCTGGAAGTTGGACCAGGGACAGGGGGAGCTTTGGTGGTAAGAAGATACCCCAGCTTGTCATAAGTGATTGCTATCTTGACATTCCTGAGCCAATCTTTGTAGTTTGGCCCTGTCAGTTTGTTTTTATCTAGGAGTAACTTAAGTCCAGTCATGTTGATTGGTCGCTGCAATTAGGAGAGAGAAGAAGAAACACTCAGCATGATGCTCTTGCAAGTTTAGAGTGGTTTTTAGTTTGTCTAAACAGGATGGCTCCCACTGTTTCTCGAATCCCTCCTCAAACCATAAAGGAAGAATTAGTCAGGATCAATCCCACCGTACAATACTTGCTTAACCGTTCAGCCAGGCCGGTGTCGGTACTTCGAGGGAGGTTTTCCAACGCTTTCGCGAAGTTCCTTAATTAAAGAACCTCTTTTCCCTGGGGGCGTAGCCCCGCTAACACCTTTCTAGGCACCTACTAGGTTTATAGCATTGATCGTTAAGTGAGAAATTTCCCGAGGAGTAGCATATACTCACAGTAGGATCGGGATCCAAATATCATCGCGTGACGAAACTGAAGGAATCCTACCAGAATCATCACACTCCAAATGGTATGCAAATCTAGCAAGTTTCAGTACTTATGAAACTCCCGATGTGGATTTTTGCCCCATGCTCTTATGACCTTGACTTTGGCCAACAAATCATAAGTCACATGTCAAGTTCTGCCCGTCGTTCTCCAGGTTAATTTGAATCCACCCGCACCTACCCTTGATTTTGGCCAACAAGGCAGTACGACTGTTCCAAACCAACGCATCTATCTATGCTACACATGAATACCCAATAGCTACCAATCACTGTGCCTTGACTTTGGCCAACAAACACAGCTTGAATACTATTGACTATTCATGTGAAACGACGGAGGGCTACGGATGGTTTTGGCAAAA
The DNA here is from genome assembly GCA_030015575.1 of Agapanthus africanus. Classification (NCBI taxonomy): domain Eukaryota; kingdom Viridiplantae; phylum Streptophyta; class Magnoliopsida; order Asparagales; family Amaryllidaceae; genus Agapanthus; species Agapanthus africanus. Next base: position 637,261,373 of record CM057343.1, read on the forward strand.
CCGTGAACGTAGTGAACTTGATTTGGTCGATGGAACGAGATAGCTTTTAAAAGGAGTGGCTCAAGCTCCGTATTTAAAAGTTGTTTTGAAAAGAACCGAGTGGTTTTTCGAAAGTGTTCCAACGACTTTAACTTGGTTTATTATCTTGCATTAGTTCTTTTAATGCGTGATATTCTTGCATTAGTTCTTTTAATGCGTCCCATCATTTAATCCTACCATTGCAGAAAACAACCAAAATATGACGTACGCTTATGCCATTCGCATTCGCCACGGGGCCCCGTCATTACCCGTTAGGTTACTTAACTAACGACAGAGCGGGGGCTGGGCTAGCGCGTCTGTAAAACATAAGCAACGCCTAAATAATATCATATATAGATATACTGCAATGATAAACATTTCAGATCACAGATAAATACATTGGATATACTAGCAATCTGTAATTTGTACGAGCCTGTAATAAAAACAGATAACACGGTCGCGGTGAATAGCCAAAACCCCACCCAAGACCCCTACGGGTGCGACAAACTACCCGCCAAGTACCCGAAGCGTAGCAACCTCCCTCATCTCCATGAGTAGGTCACTCGACACTTCGGCATACCCGGTAGTTTGTGCACCCCTCCATGGGTCTATCCTAGGAGCAAAAACAGTAAAAAGAAATTATACAATGACGGCTACAACCCCGACCCGGTTGTGCGGCCATACAAATAATTATTACATCAATTTACAAATTTACATGAATTGCAAGAAAAGAAAAACTCTCGTCTCACAACCCCCGGCTATTCACCCGCGACAATCCAACATATTTATATACACATTCCAGCACATTACAGATCATGTATAACCCCGACTAATCGACTTATAGCGATTAGCCGACGTTCAATACATGCAAACATTACAGATATAACCATCATAGTCAAAGTGCAGTGAAGTTCCGAAAAAATACGGAATTATAGGACCCCAAAAGGAAATTTCTTTTCTGGAAAATCTGGGCACATATAATATATTCCAAAAATCCCAAAACCAACACAGACACACACTGCACGAAAAACGATGCACAGAGGACTACAACGCGCGGCGCTTCCGCGGCGGATACCAGGCTCACGCGGCGGATGGGCGGCGGTTTAGAGGAATTACTGCATCGTTTTTCTTGGGTGTTCTCACAAAACCCTGAGCCGAATTTAGGAGTATAAAGTTTTTCATTTTGACCAGAAAAAATTTCAACAGAAACTCAGATTTTGTAAAAGTTTGGTTTTTGGATTTTTCCGGTTCCGAACTTCATTACACTTCACTACCAAGCTAGTTTAAGTTTAGTTAGGCTCTGATACCACTGTAAGTCCACGTTGCGACCCCCGGTTCTTACGGGGAGGCGGAAACGGTATAAAATCAAAATTTTAACGCAAGAGGCAACATGGACTAAGCTAGGTCGGGATCTTTACCTAAACTAAAACTAGCATACTAAGCTAAAGATATTTAGCTACTCGGATGAAGATGGTTATACCTAAACTTGAACTCCTTCTCTTCAAGCTCCGATGGTGGTTCGATGGCTCCTTCTCGTTGTCTCCGTACGCCGAAGATAGATCCACTTGAAAGCTCCAACCTTTAGCTCCTTCTTCGTTCTTTGAAGAAACTAGTTCACTTGGTTTGCTAAACCTAGTGAACTAGAATGAGTAGAGATGATTTAGAATGGGATTTTATCTATGGTTCTTGATTCTCAACTCATGAGACAAGAGAACCATAGATCAAGAGAGGGAGCAAGAGGTTGAGGGTGAGAGCAAGAGGAGAGCTCAAGAACAAGAGAGAGAATGAGCAAGAAAGAAAATGAGCAACTCTTTTGTCTTTCACCCTCTCATAATCCAAAGTGATCATAACTCATCATATCAAAAAAGTCTTATGTGATGGTTTGAAGCAACCATAAGCTTATCATGTCATGCACTCATTTTACTCAAATGAGCAAGCAAGAAAAAGTCTTTGGCATGAAATGATAACCATGGTTATCATGATGGTCAACTAGTCAAGCCTAGTCAACCGGTCAACAAGTCAACAAAAGTCAACAAGTCACCAAAGTCAACAAGTCAACAAAAGTCAACAAGTCAACAACCATATCACCATAATACTTAATTAATATAATAGTTAATCACATATCATATTCTCATTAGGGTTGAGCATAAAGTCAAAAAGTCAACGGTCAACTGTCAACAACCCTAATGAGAATCCGCTGCCTCTGCCTCCCTGTCAACTGTGCATACACACCCGCATCCGCGTTCCGAGGAACACGAATGCAAACTGGATAAATCCAATCCCATAAGGTACACTAGGATCTGGCTTAAACCAAAGCCCGCTAGTGTAAACTGTCCGGACACTGTACGTGCACAAGTGCACGGATGTGACCGAACCCTGTCGCAAAACCATGCGACCTGTCGCAATACCATGCGATCTCTACTCTTTTGCCTAAAGGCGAAAAGCTTTCTGTGTGGGACTCTAAAGACTCGACACTACGCTGGCAGTGGGTTTAACCACAGACCGCAAGCGGCACTAGCTGTGCGTAACGGTCCCCAGGTAATGCCGACAAGAAGACCGACGAGGCGAAACCCATCTGAACTCCTACTGAGCCTGAGTGTGACATTCTCCGTACAGTCCGGTCTGTTCGTCTGATACATCGCATGGCGGGCCTAGGGGGCGGTAAACGTCAGTCCCCCAATAGCGGTACAAGTCGTGCCGGAGTGAAGCCCAATACACCCTGAGATAACACTGGAAACCTACCAGTATATCTCGTTTGCCCTGGCCAGGGACTACTCGTGTAATGGCTCTCCTAGACACAGCGCGATGTCAACCCCCAATACCGGGAGAGACGAATCCTGTCTAACCGCCACTGCCTCCAAGTGCTTCGGGACTGCACCCAACCACCACCTGTTTGCACGACTCCTTTGAGTCGTGGTAGGGTAGTGATCAAAGTACAGTGGGAACACACCCGAGGCGAAGTGACAGTGTCAAGTCAGCGGACTAAGCTGTACTCATGTCACCTGAGAACTGATAACTGACGATAGGTATAATACCAACTAGTCAGTTCCCGACGAGTCCTGTCCAGTGTACCCGTAACCTAACGAGCACCCGCATACTATCTCAAGTACGACGTACTGACGGCTGTGGGACAGACCGTCTCCCACACTGGGATGAGAAGCGCATGCGCTGGTCTACTCCGGAGTATCGATGCCCTGTCTCGATAGTCCTGCGACCAGGGACCTGCATAAGGATGTGCTTATAGATTACCCAGCCCCACTAGTGTGACGGCCATCACATCGCTGGTAATCAAGCAAAGATCCTAAGGGCTCTACTAATGTGTATAGGCGATATACAAAAATAAACACATGTACACATTGAAGTAGAAACAAACCAAGTAGCATACTACTATTTTGAGCAAGATTGTATATACAAGGTGAATATCCCAAGCATCCATTAAATAATATACAAACTAGTATGATACAGTAATGGCCTCTAGGGCATATACACTAACAAGAGGGGCCATGAGAGGCCTGCTGAGGATGGCCGAGCAGGGTAGTTGCTCGGTGCCTCTTGGCAAGGGCTTTGATCCTCAGCGTGAGAGGGGCCGTGAGAGGCCTGCTGAGGATGGCCGAGCAGGGTAGCTGCTCGGTGCCTCTTGGAGAGGGCTTTGATCCTTAAGGATGCCCGAGCGGGGTTGCCGCCTGGTGCCTCTTGTCGAGGGCTTTGATCCCTGGTTTTACCAGGAATAACCGATCACGGATCGTGCTAAGCGGTTGCCTCTTTCGAGAGCTTTTCATCCTTAGCGCCGGGGGGGCATGGGAGGCCTAATAAGGATGTCCGAGCTGGGTTGCCGTCCGGTGCCTCATGGCGAGGGCTTTGATCCTTGGTGGTGTGCCAGGGATAACCGAGCATGGTTGTGCTAAGCGGTTGCCTCTTTTGAGGGCTTTTGGGTCCTTAAGGATGGCCGAACAGGGTTGCTGTCCGACCGCCTCTTGGCGAGGGCTTTGATCCCTGGCGTCATAGGGTAGGGAAGCTACCGGCCAGGGATAGCCGAGCAAGGCAGCTGCTCGGCTGCCTCTTGTTGAGGGCTTTGATCCCTAGCGTTGTAGGTAGGGAAGCTACCAGCCGGGGACAGCCGAGCAGGGTAGCCGCTCGGCTGCCTCTTGTTGAGGGCTTTGATTCCTGGCGTTGTGGGTAGGGAAGTTACCAGCCAGGGATAGCCGAGCAGGGTAGCCGCTCGGCTGCCTCTTGTTGAGGGCTTTGATCCCTGGCGTTGTGGGTAGGGAAGCTACCAGCCGGGGATAGCCGAGCATAGTACCGCTCGGCTGCCTCTTGTTGAAGGCTTTGATCCCTGGCGTTGTGGGTAGGGAAGCTACCAGCCGGGGATAGCCGAGCAGGGTAGCCGCTCGGCTGCTTCTTGTTGAGGGCTTTGATCCCTGGCGTTGTGGGTAGGGAAGCTACCAGCCGGGGATAACTGAGCAGGGTAGCCACTCGGTTGCCTCTTGTTGAGGGCTTTGATCCATGAAGAAGGACCGAGCAGTGAAGCTGCTCGGTTGCCCCTTGGCGAGGCTCTGCCCGACCTTCCCATGTGAACACCGAGGAGTGGGACGGCATCGGAGACACGTGTCATGAGTGTGCTGTGAAAGCGAAGCGCCGGAGTCTCGTCGTTTCAGTTTCGCATGGGGAGGCACGACGCTTGCCGCATGGCGCCCGCGTTGCGTGTGAAACGGGCGACTGTTGGATTCCCAAGCGTCGTTGGCTATAAGATGGAACAGTTTGGGATTGTTGATTACTCTTTTCCTTGCAACCGAAACACAAAAATGCAGGACTTCCCCTTCACCATCGAAGACATCGTAAGCTTCAAGGATGTCTACCTCTATGACCCGTACTGCACCGAGGACACGGTGCAGTTGGGAATAGGCAGGATCGAGGACCACTTCGGCCGATTGCTTCCCTGGCGGTCCTCCCTCCTTCAGCTGCTGATGTATTCCATCTGGAGGGCGTCGCCGGGGCTTTACAACCCCTTATCCGAAATGTTGTCTGATGAGGCCATATCAAGTTAAGATCTCTGAGGCGCTTCGGCCCGATCTCCGCGAGCCGGCTAAACCGCTCGGAAGCGCTCGTCCGTGAGTGCTACCAGCTGAGGCTCGACGTCGAAGCTCGCGGGGGGGGGGGGGGGGGAGGGGATCGGAGGCAGAGGTTAGACGCTGCGAGGGCTTGGCTGGAGGAGATATGCTCAGAGTACCACGAGCAGTGCTCTCTGCACCCCATTGCCCCGCTGTTGTAATAATAAAATTTTTCTTTTTCTGTATGGCTGAGGAGCCGATAGTACTTTTTGAATGAATAAGATACCTTTTTCTTTTCTGCAATGCTCTATGGATCCTTTTATTGTATAAACGAAAGATCTTAGGAAGATCGTACATTGCTTTGAAAAGAAAATACATGCTAGTAGATGCTTTTATTCATGCAGCTTGAGTCCCCCCATATGTCTGCTGGTATCTATGCTCGGCGTGGGGTACCGCGCTTCGGGGGTACCAGTCGCATACTCTGTGGACACTGCCATGATCTGGCCGATGGTCTGCTCGGCTGGAGGGGGACGCTACTCCTGCTCGCGGTCAGCTTGCCGCTTGTCCCTCAGGTACGTCGCAAGGTGCCCCGAACAGATCAGCTCCTCGATGTAATCTCGGAGTTGTTTGCAGTTTTCTGTTGAGTGGCCCAGCAACCTATGAAAGCCGCAGTAGGGGCCCCGGGTTCGCTTTGAAGCCGAGCGTGGGATCGGGGGGAACTTGAAGAACCCTTCGCCTTTGGCCTCCTCAAGTAGCACTGTCTGGGAGACATTAAGCGGCGTGTACTCCTGGAACTTTGGGGGATAGGGCTTTTGCCATTCCGGTCCTCTTCTCTCTTCCCTAGCCCTCTTTTTCTGGTCGGCTTGCTCTGCTCGGGAGAGGCTTGCGTTCACCTCGAACTCGAGCTGGACCTCACGCTCGGTCCAGGCCTTTACCTCGGCCATGGTCTTAGGTTGTGCTAGTGCAAAAGAGCGTAGCCACTCCTTGTGCCTAAGACCAGACCTTAGAGCCGTGATGACCGTTTCGTCCTGGTGCTCTGGGACTTCGAGGAGGGCGTTGTAGAAATGGGTGACGTAGGCTTTGAACGTCTCCCTGTCCCCGCTCTTGATCGTGAAGAGGTGATCGACTGTGCACTTCTGCCCCCTGTTCCCGACGAAGTGGCCGAGGAATTGTGTGGCCAGCTCGTCAACGGTTGAGATCGAGCGCGGCTCGAGTCCTCGGAACCAGTCTCACCCGGCACGGATGAGAGTGGCCGGGAATGCTCAACATTGGGCGGCATCGGAGTGGTCTTGGAAGCTCATTCCCGCGGTGAACAAATCCAAGTGGTCCTTCAGGTCAGATTTACCGTCGAAGAGGAAGACCTTTGGGGGCTTGTTGCGGGAGGAGATGTGGATGGCGAACAGCTCCTCGGTGAACGGTTTTGTGAGCGAGTCGGCGGTATACTTAGCCCCGTCGCTCGAACGGTGACCTTCCCGATGCAGGCTCTCGATCTTCTTTTCGAGGGCATCGAGTCGGCCAAGGTACCCCGACGACTCGGCGCATCCTGATCCCAGGCCCCTACTGTTGGCGCCCTGCGTTTGGTCTCGACCACGGTTTCTCTCAATGAGGTTCCTCAATTCCCCGGGTGAGGTGGCCCTTGAGCTGCCTTGGCGAGCCCCGTCTGTGCGGCCCCATCAGGGGATGGTATGTCGGTCATGCCTGGTGACAGACGAGCTGACCGACATTTCCTCAGGAGGGACAGGCGCGCGAAAGATCTCGGGGCGGGGCGCTCTAGCGACGGACCTCGGTGTCGAGCTGTTGGGCGCCCAGCGGGTCACAGAACATACTGGCCCGGGGGATCCGCGGCCGTGGAGGGCGGCGGTCGGCCGTGCCGACGCGGGCGGAGTCTTCTCTTCCCCCGTAGGGGTCCTGGTCCCAAGGCGGGGGAGCGCAGACCTGGGGATTTTTCCCCGCCGTTTGGACGCTGACGAGCGCCTCCACGAAGGATGCGAGTCGGTTTATCCGGCCGGCGAGGGCGTTGATGGCATTCGGCGGAAGAGGTTTGTCTATGCCACCGTTGAGAAGGAGGCGGCGGTTGGTGCTTGGATCGTCTTGATGATCGCTCGCTATTGGAGTGAGATTGGGAGGCGAACTTTTGTTTTTGTGGAATCTACGTTCCCACAGATGGTGCCGGCTGATGGAGGGTGGAATCTCCTTCAGATGTTGCTTCCCGTTGATCTGCGGATGGCTAGCGATGTGTGGTTGAGATTGGATCTGGAGGCTATCGCTCCTGAAGCGTGTTGATCTTAATGGGTTGAGGTTGCCGAGTTACCTGCAAGGAAGTCCCGGGGTGGTTGTACCACCGAGGACCCTCCGACGATCAAGTTAGTCTAGAGATCCGAGCAGAGTAACGACATAGTGGAGTAGAATTGGTTTACCTTGACCGTCTGAAAGAGGGGTTTAAGTAGTGGCAGCAGCAGGTGTAGCAGGCGCGAAAATCACGCCGGCCATTACGCTTCCGATGTCACGCCCGTGTGAAGAGCGGGACCTCCCATTAATGGCGAGACAGGCTCGTTAATGGGGGATCGTGGTGGCGTGGAACGTGGGATGTGGCCGGCGGAGATCTCGCGCATGGCGAGATTCGCGGGATGGCGGTTATGCCTGCAAGCGGTGCTATTGGTCGGTCGATGAGACCGAAGAAGATGATCTCGACGGGAGAGCTTGCGGACGAGTGGGAGAGCCGAGGTATCTAGTTTCTGCAATAGCTCGGAAACGAGCTGTGAGGCCGAGGAGGCCCTTCGTGCTGGGGCGAGCCAGCGTCTGCTCAGTAGGACGGGCATAGGGGTGGTTTGGTTGGCTGCTGTAAGCCCTTTCTTGCATGCTCTGGGACACGTCATCTGCCACGTGTCTTGATCTGGGAGATCGTCGATATCGAGCATCATCAATTTCCTTTCTCTAAGAATTGAAAGAAATTAAAATAAAATTATCGAGTTTAAATTTTTATGTATGTCTTCTTGCTTCATTTTAATTATTTTTCTATCATTCTGTAAACAAAGCAAAAAAAAAACGGCTAAAATGCGGGGTACCCTTTGTACCGGTACTTTTGCTTGAAATGCATGAAATCCTCTTACATTGGAAAAATATGCAGTTTTCCCCAAAAATCCTACCAGTGTTAAATTCTCCATTCATAAGGTTTTTTTATGCCAAAATGTACCTCTAATAAATTTAATTGAATAATCTAATATTCTTTTTTCTCTCTCTTCAATTTATCCAAATCCATTTTCTTAGGAATCTATGCTCATTATTGGAAAGAGTATATAGAAGGCAGGTAATGTATTGAACAGAGATTTTGGGGGAAAGTAAGGAGGGAAAAAGATTTAATGAAGGAAAAAGGAAAAAAATTGGAGAAGGAATACTTTTTGAAAGTCGTTATGGGAAATATACACCAAATAATTTATGATGTTAAATTTTTGGGATAAAGCAAATGATCGGTTTCAGACAGGATAAGATCATGGATTCGCATCCCTGTAAAGTAAACATCCGGGTATTTCCTACATTTTAACCAAAAAAATTAAATGACCAAAATTTATGAAAATGACATGAAGTTTCCGGAAGATAAATGTGGATGGATCTGTATAAATGCGGTCCTACATACTTCAAGTCTCAAATAACGAGCTGCGGAGGTTAACAAGAATAACCTTTCAATTTGTGCAATTAACGACGTGGATACTGACATCCGTCGTCATTATGAAGATTTCTATTAATCTGACAAGATGGATTTACCCTTTCAAAGAAGAAAATATATAATTCTCATGATATAAACCTTAATCTTGGTTGTTCTTGCTATATCTCTACTATTATAATGGTAACTTCCCATGAAGAATCCAAAATGGTTTCATGTGAAAACAAGAAAAAAAGATTGATGATGCTCACAAGTAGGAATTACAGGAATTACGACACGTGGCGGATGACTTGTCCCGGAAGCTACGGAGGTGGAATAAACAAGATGCATTGAGGACGTTCCTCGGGACTTCGTCTCCGAGAATGCATCCGACCTTCCGGAGACCTCCCTGAGTACTTTCCATACTCACCTAGCAAACAACCATCGGCTCACCTTCGAGCAATGCTACAACCGAGCTTTCTCGGCCTCCATGCTCGTCTTCGAGCTGTTGCAAGGCCGGAGCTTTCTCGGCCTCCCGACTCGCTTCCGAGCCATCTGACAGGCCTAAGCTTTCTCGGCCTCCCAGCTCGTCTCCGAGCCATCTGACAGGCCGAGCTTCCCCGGCCTCCCTGCTCGTCTCCGAGCTTCCTGACAGGCCGAGCTTCCTCGGCTTCTCCGATCGACCAAGAGTGCGGAGCCCAAGCGCCATCGCAACGGCTCCGCGTATCTTGCCAAGGCGAGATATCCGCCGCCCCACGTTCCGTGTCCCACGCCGGCGCGTCTCCCCATTAATGAGCGTATCCCGCCATTAATACGGGGATAACGCAGGGGCGTAACTGACGGCGAGTATCTCGCGCCGGTTCGCTCCACATGACCGCTATATAAACCCATTTTTCAGACGACTCAGGTATCCCAAACTCATTCCAATAGGCCACTACGCTGCTCTAAATCCCCGGTACTAACTTGATCGTCGGAGCGTCCTACGGTGGTTTCCCATCCTTGGACTTCCCTTGCAGGTAGCTCCCTTGCAGGTAGCTCGGCTTCAGCAACTTCCAACAACCCATTGAGATCCACACTCAACAACCTCCGAAACAAATCTCGACTGCTCAAAACCGCTCGCTACCTGATCGACGTAAGATATCTGAGGGAGATCACCGCCTCCATCAAAGATGAAATAATATCACAACCTATTCTCAATTATAGAGTGTCATGTCATCCATCATAATATAATAAATTTGTACAATTTTTTAAGAAATAAAATAATACATAAGCCAAATGCAACTTTCCTTCCAATTTCGAAATGCTACTTTCCTTCCAATTTCAAAATGCACACCTAGAAGATGAAGCCAAATTATCATCTAGAGTTTTCTTCGTAACAAATTAAGTTACTAATTTGCTATTTTCGCTAAAATTTTATTATATACTTTAATAATTAAATCACATATTATTATTCAAACCTTAAATTTACTATATATATATATAAACCGTGAAATCGCACATGCAAATTACTAACGTGTGTGTAAGACCTACGCTGCGTCATCAAATACATCGGGGCCCATAAATCTTTCTTGGTACTTTAATATATGTAGCGGTAACTTAGGCGCTCGTGTTATCGGGGCCTTACAAAAATGGACCGTGAGCTTCTTGCCGAGTGTGAGACGGACGGTGTCTTTCCCCGCTAGCGAGTCCTTGTTCGTTATCGACGTTGAATGCAAATGGGCGGCCCTTACCTCGTTAGTAAGTGCTTGTTTGCATGTGAATCAGCGCCCCCCATGCCTTTATGGTTCGTCCTCGTTTATGACCGACAACTGGATGTAGATAGATGGGTGGCCCTTTACCTGTTCATTAGTAAGTCCTCGTCTACATGTGGATGGGCGGTCCCATGCCCCAATGGCACGTCCTCGTTCACGGCCAACAATTGACATTTGCATTCTCTGTGATGCCACGGCCTGAAGGAGAATGGAGGTGTCAAGCCCCGTTTGAACAGAAACGTACGAAAACGGCCAAACTCAGTCGACTCATGCCCTAAGTTCTTTCGACGTCACTCTCGCAATGCTAGGAAGAGAGGATGAGGGTGTCTCTTTACTATCCACACCATATTGATGATCTAGGCCTTACCTGCGCAGATTATTCTACCTCTCGATCCAATGATTTGTTATTTTAACATCCTTTTTCTATTGGAGGTCGAGTCATGGGTGCTTTGCCTAAATTCCTAGATTCCAGAAGATGGATTTTGGGTAGCCATTGTGAATGCTTGCATCCAGAGCTTGGCCGAAGTAAGAGTGAGATGTTGTAACATCCTACCATGATCGTACGATATTAATTAGTAGTTTTAATTTTGCTTTATTTATTACTTTGGATTGTGATTGGTTTGATAATAGATGTATTTATCCGACCCGACCCGCTTGCGTGAACCCGTTATGGTGCTAGATTATCTTTTATTAATATTTATCCGTAAACTAAGTCCATGTGAATCTAAAATAACAGATATATAATATTTGAATTATATGCATATATTTTCTGGTAGCCATTCGTTATGAATATTTTATATATATTAACTGTCATCATATTAATTAAGCATCTTATGATTTTATATTGATTTTTATCTATTACGTCTAAATCTTAAACATCCTTGATACCCGATGTATATTATATTAGAATATATATTATTGTAACATTTAGATTATGGTTTAAGGAGCCTACGCGGTGTATAATATTTACTAATATATTTTCTTTAAATTTAGTAGAGAGAAATTGAAGTTTGGTAATATTTTTTATTATATGGTTATATATATATATATATATATATATATATATATATATATATATAACCTATGAGGTTAATGGAGGAAAGGTGCCATAGGAGAGGATTTCCTCTTATGGCGTCGGAAAAATACACCCTCCGTGATTTTTTTCAACGATCGGCATACATCACCTCCATTTTTATCATCTAAGATGTGGATACACCAAATTTCATGTGATTATACTATTTTTTCACCGTTGATTTAGTTGGTGCAAAATTAATGGTTTACCAACAATAGAACTTTTTACATTGCTAATTGAACGGTAAAAAAGTACTGGAATCACATGAAATTTGGCGTATGCACATCTTAGATGATAATGATGATGATGATGGATCCCGATCGTCTGAAAAAAGGGTGGGGGTTGTATTTTTTTGACTCCATAGGACGAAATCCCCTCCTATGACATATTTTCTCCATTATTCTCATAACCCATATACATATATAAATATACTAAAACTATATAATATAAAAATTTATATTTTTTTCCTTTTATTTAAAACCTCTTTCTCTCTTCATCGTATCTCTCTCTCTCTCTCTCCCGCTTACCTTCTCCTTCCTCTCGTCACCCTTGTCGCTACCACCTCCTTCCCCCTCTCTCTCGTCCTTGATCCCGAACTCAGTCCCTGACTCCATCATTTATGTCGTCACTATTCCCCCGCTTTCACTCGACCCAACCACCAAAGACGAGAAACCAACCCCGATCACCTTCAAAACCTATCGCCCGCACCTTCTTCTCATATCGCCGTCGACTTCCTCTCAACTCTGAGCACCTCATTGACCTAGCATACCCACTACCAACCTCCTCCTTCCTTAAAACCCATCGTCTTCATCTCTCTTCATCAACCCTCAACTCACGACCTCGACTCCGTCACCGGCGCTAAACCTTTACTAAACCCCCTCATCATCATCATCATCGCCTCCATCATCTTACTCATCAATAGCCATGAACCCATCTCTCCGTGATCACCATCACCGCCGATCTCCCTTGAAACATCATCACCGCAGCACTCTATCGCCATTGTTCCTCCATCACCAGCAACTTGTTTTCACCGACTCCACCGCCGGCACCTCCTAACCCTAGTCGTCATCTCCTTCATCACATCCATCACCTCTTTGTCTATCCTACCACAACCGTAACCCATCACCTTCACCTATAACTTGTAGAACAAAGAACCCCATCTCTGGCCTCAAACCTCTACCGAGCACCCTCTGGCCGCGCATCCAAGCTAACTCCTGCGTCAACATCACCTTCTTCTGTTCTCGATCATCGACATCCCCTCTCTTTGCAACCGAGATCTCAGAACCGAGCAAGCTTGGATTTTCATCGTGTGCCGTTATTCCGTGTCCGTATTACTCCGTTCGTATCCGTATTCTTCGTAAAGACAAGTTTACAACTTGCTACATGCTAGTATAATTATATCTATATATATTGTCGTAATAATATTTATTATTGGTATACCGGTTTACATATATAATCCGTATCTTGATAAGTAGTTAACAATAATAAGTTTACAATTACAATTACAATAGTTATGCGAATTAAATCTACTACTACTGTTTATAACAAACTATTATAGTTTGGTCAATTGGTAAATCGAATGTACAAATTAATATGTTTATTTGTTTCATTGCACTATATATCACATCTAGATAACTGTATTTCATTACGACCCGTTTGCACGATATTATTACAAGTAAACACTTTAACTGATTTAAGATATTACCTTGACATGCATATAACCCGTTATCTTGTTACAAATATTGCTATCTTTCTTGTACTTGTTTATCTATGATATTTACTGATACCAACAATCTTGACTTGTTGTCTTGATGGACGTGACCTATTGTCTAAATAGATATAATCTGTACCTGCCTGTTTCTGTGTTAGCATTAGGCAGATATTATTCATACCTGATTTGGAAAAACGAAACCTAGGGAAATGGGAAAATCAAAAGTGTAATTGAAGTGTAATTTAAAAGGATATTACTTGATCTGTGGTTCTGGGGGAGGGGGGTAACAGAACAGAATCATTCATGATTCATACTACTTGATCTGTGGTTCCGGGGTTAACGGGACATAATCATTCCTGATTCATATATCTTGATCCATGATCCCGGAAGGTAACGGGATATATACTTTTGTAACGATTCTGAAATTCCTGTACAGAAATTTCTTATTATACATAAAAGGGTATTATAGCCTGTGTAAGAGTTAAAAGTTATTTTTTAAAATAAAAGCAAGACGCAACTTGTAGCTCACTGGTAAAGTATCTGCATTGCTGTGACATAGCCTGTGTGTTTGATTCCCATCAGACCTAATTATCTTTAGGATTTTTTCTTTTTAATTTTTCGGAAGACCAAGAGTTGCACGTGCAATACACAGAGAATCGAAAAGTTTCAAAAAAATCAAACAGGCACAATGAGGTGTACACACCCAACTTGATACGTTGCACAAATCTCAAGACAACTTGATCGAAACCGACCGCCCAAACTCCCCAAAGGACCAGCGTTGACGGTTGGATTGCCTCCAATCTCTTCCATGCTTTGCACACTTGACTCTTCAACTCCTCTCAACTCCCCTGCACTGTTTGATTTTCCTGCGATCAAACAGAGACCCTTCAATTCACTATTTAACACCATTTAAATTATTTTAATCCACATTTTTAATACCCAAACCCTAATTCTTCACTATAAATACCACACCATACCCCAGATCTCCCCCATTCTAAAATTTCTATCAAAAATTCTCTCAAACTCTCTAAGTACCAAGTGGAGTTAAGCATCTAAGTGGAGCAGCAAGTCAAACTTGACGACCGGAGTATCTCCGACGAAACCACGACACCCGAAGACTTCTTCTCTCTTTTGTTAAACATCTAAACTCGTAATTCTCTCTTTTCTCTTTTTCTTTCATCTCAAAACCATCTCCTAAAAACATATCGGAAAAGTGGAGTTAACTCCGATACGTGTAGTTTTAACCTTTGGACTCCCTTTTCTAAAGCAAAATAGGTCAAAATAACTTTCTCACACTACTTGTAACTTGGTTTAGAATCATTTAGCTTTGAGTCTAATCAAAACTTTCATGTGAAACTATCATAAAACGAACTTTTCGTTAAAATGCCATGAACTTTAGTATAACCCATTTTCAATAATTGTTAAAAAGATACTTTTAGGAAAACTTCACGGGGTAAAAACCTACCCCACACGCATACTATGGTTTCATAGCACGGTACTCTAAACATATAGCTAATTTAAAGAATAAATTTTACATTAAATAACCACACCTTTACAAAACGGGTTTCTTTTAATCGGTATTTTGAAATGCTTAGCAATTACGCCTCTACAACCCTCGTCAGGGGACCCGCTAATGAATGGTGTGGATTATCGCATATTCTTGAGATAGTAGAGTGATATGCAGAACTCCTCACGGAGTATTCGGTCTCGAAAAGAAATAAAAATACGTTTTTAAGAAATGCGACTTTTCTAAATAAAACTAATTTTTGAAAAATTGTATAAAAATTATGAATCCGTATTTTCAATAAAAACATATTATGAAACTATATTCTTTAAAATGAAAAGTTAGAATTCTTAATAAAATACCACTAAATTTCTAAAAGTAGTAGTTTTCACAAAAGTGCCATAAACTTTCAAAAAGGTAGGTTTTATCACCAAAATACCATAACAATTAAAATACATGTTCATGAAAACTTTAAATATTACAAATCACCCTTAAGGTTTATTTTTAAACTATATTAAAGTATTTTTCATAAAACCCTCTCGAGATATGCAAACAATATTTTAAGAACTCTAGAATCAATATAGGTTTAAGCGGAATCATTTCTCTCGAGCCTCGGGGAGTCGGAGAAAGTGCGTGCTTGTCTATTTAGGTTAGACAATTTAACAGAGTTATCATTGGCAATTGTCTTGGAAAAAGACACAAATCCTGCCGTCCATGTACAGCAGTTGCCGATTTCTCCCGAACATAAGATTTTTAACAGTTTAAATCAATTCCTATGAAAAAGACATGAACTTGAATCCAAACTCGAATCTAAAGTTGAACTCGAACCTGAACACAAACTCGAACTCTAACCTAACTCGAATCTAAACTCGAACCCAAACTACTCGAACCAACTTGACTCGAACCAAGATTGCAATTGTCATGACTCGCATATTACTCGACTCACTCGACTACATTCTACACCTTTTGCAATCAATGGTTTCGATCAATACATGTTAATCAATCAATCAAATCAATTAAGTATATTAACCAGTTATAATATATTTTACTCGAGGTGTTTGAGATAGTTTCTTGTATGAATCCAACGGAGGTTCAGGAGTCCCGTATTACTATCTTTTTTATTTTACTCGAATATCAGTCGGGTTGATTCATCCACAGCCTAGAACCACAATACTAACACATGAAATGAGTCCGTGTTTCCTTGCTCCTGGGCCCCTACTCTTGAGCTCGTGAATACTTCTACGGCTGCGTTGACATTCACACTTGAAACTTAACATTAACATAGTGACCATATAGAGACCTATAGAATATATTTACCCATGATCATATACTCCTACTCATCATATAAATATTCTACAATTGTCATTTTCTTTACACTTCCTTATCTTTGGGACTTACCGAGCGCTAGTTCGCCGACGGGCATTCCACCCACTTTTCTTCTCTTGGAATGTTCGTCAGATACGGTCGAGACAGAGGAAGTGGAAACCACAAAGGAAGACTACAACCAGATCGCTATTCAGGGCTAGCTCAGCTTCACTTTTCTTCAGTTTATGTATGCCACTTGTTTAGGCATTTTCCTTATTGTATTTACTTTCCAGCATAAACTCATGTATTTGTAAATATTGGAAGTTGAGTGTAAATGAAGATGCTTGTTGAAAAATTTTACACTCTCCATCTATTCTTGTATTGTGTATTATTGTTTAAATAAGCTTAGTATATTTATTCAGGAAATGACCTTCTCTGGAAAAATATGCCGCGGGCTTGCCATGTTACCGTTTTCGTCTACTGGGAAGCGGGGAGTGACAGGTTTTATTGGTGGCCCATGCAGGGTCAGTTCTGCATGAAATCGTACACAATATACCACAAGAATTAATGAGTTCAACAAATATTTACGTTCTTTGTATTTCAAATTTCTTGAATCTATCCTAACCTATCTTTTATATTAAGGTGATGGAATCTCCAAACAATACTAGCACAAACGTCAATAACAATACTCTACCTCTTACACTACCACCACCACCCACCGTTGCAGCTCCTATCAATGAGCATACGGTATTGCTTGAGGCTATCAAAAGCCTATTGGAAGGTCAGCAGAAGCAGACTGCTATCCTTATGAACCGCCTCGAGGCAGAAGCACCTGGAGTCAAACAGTTTCGGGCCTTACACCCAAAGAACTTCCCAGGTAAAGAGAGTCCGCTTGAAGCAGAAGAATAGGCTCAAGCGATCGAGAATGACCTGGAAGCAGCTCAAGTGCCAGATATTGTCTGGGTTAGAGTTGCTAAGTTGCAACTGAACGATAACGCCAGGGTATGGTGGAAGGCTGAGGAGAGCCGTCTTACACAACCGATAGAATGGAAAACATTCTGAGACCTCTTCGACGCCAAGTACTTCCCGGAGACTGCCCGCTTTGACATGGAACAGCAATTCATCAATTTACAGCAAGGCTTGATGTGGGTCAAGTCGGTGGATGAATATGATGCTGAGTTTACCATGCTCAGCAGGTAAGATATTGTCTCAAATTAAATTTTCTGATATCACTTACTACAATGTTAACACAAGGTCGTAACAGCTTTGCTGCACACCTTATTCCTATTGCTAAGATCTGGGCCCGAAGATTTCAACAAGGGTTACACCCTGAAATCCAAGCTGCACTCGCTACAGGAGATTTCCTAACCCATGAGCTTGCTTTGAAGGCTGCCCGACGCTATGAGGCAGTTGTGAAGAAGAAGGGTAGGCCGCAGACTACCGGTGTAAAACGCCCTGTGCACCAGATCACAGGAGGGGCCTTTTCTAGGCCAGTTTTTAACGGACCATCTTGGAGGCCAGTAGGTTCGTTCGCCAACAGTCGGCCAGACTTTTTCATCTACTGCAAAAGAACATGGCATCTTGAGAAGAACTGTAGCAGGGCGAACAACTTGTTCCTGATCTGTGGGTCTTCTACTCACGCCATTGGAGCATGCCCACAGAACCGAGGACCCAACAACCTTCCAGCTAGACCGGCGATCAAAGTTCCTCCTACCCAGTTATCTCTACCAGCTCCAACTCTTCGCACCCAGACCACTCAACCCCAATGCCGAGTGTTTAAACAGGCACATAGGAAAGTGCCGCGACGCCAAGCATTCACTATGTCGGTCGAAGAGGCTGAACCTACGGATCAGGTTATCAATGGTAAATCTCTTTCCTATTCTCTTTCAAGACCTTTCAATTCATAGCCATCTTATATTTGTTATACCTAAACCTATTCCATGCGACTTAGGCACAATCTTAGTAGCCTCCCTATCTGCACTCACGCTTTTCGATACCGGGGCATCACACTGCTTTATGTCGTAACGGTTCGTCCGAACTCATGCGATGCCAATTAAACCGCCCGTATCCAGCTAGAATGTCAGTTCGGGGAATGACGTTCTAAAAGCAACTTTGGGATACGATCTGTGTCTAGTGGTCATCTGCAGTCGAGAATTTTATGCGGACTTCAAAGTGCTGGACATACCAAATTTTGACGTAGTCTTGGGAATGGACTGGCTGTGAACTTTCTTCGCTACCACCGACAGTCGCCATAGGAGGGTAGTTGTCATGCCCCGCTTCCCGGTATACAGGGAAAGATACGTGGCGGGCCGCGACGTATTTACTCAGAAGTAAACACGCTAAGCGTAAATAAGCAATATAAATAAATAACATAATAATGACAAGAGATGTAATAAAACAACAGCTTTTTATTGATAACCATATTTTACATACAGCTGAAAAGTAAAGTACAATGAAAGAAAGCGATGCCTAAACAATGGCATATGAACTGAAAGAAAAATAAGTACAAGTAGGAACTAGAACTCTGGCTCCTCTGTAAACTGCTCCAAATCGTCCTGGCTGGGCTCGATCTCCTGAGAGTCGGGTCCTTCTGACAAAATTCCAAAGATAGAAGAGAAAGGAATGTCGTCTGCGAACTAACGCTCGGTAAGTCCCAAAAGATAGAATGGAATAAACAAGTAAAGAGAATAGAACTGGAAAATTATCTGTTTGTTATACTAACGTAGTTTTTTTTAGCTTGGTACAAAATATGCCAGTGTATACGAGAGAAGTCCAACTTTTCCTATGGACTATGGTAACCCGTAGTACAAGGTCCCGTCAAAACCCATGGGACAACGGCACGAATGTTCATATAGGTGTCTTTTAGTGTCCATCATCGTGCCACATTTAACACATTCCGTACCAGTCCACATCTTTAAAACCACGTAGTGTATATTGTATTGATTGTATTGATTTGTAGTTATCAGATTTGCCGAGACTATGGTATAAGTTGTTCATGTAAATGGATCAGGATGTAAATGGATAGTCATGTAGTCAAGTTCAAGATATAGCCATGGTTCGGTCAAGTCAAGTCGTGTTGCATGTTCGTATTGTTCGGTATTCATGTTGGATTTGAGTTGTGATTGGAATCTTGTTTGGATTGTATTCAGATTAGACTGAGACTCAGATTGAGTCAGACATTTAAACAGATTTGGATCCTGAATTAGATTTTGGTGTTATCGGTAATTGCTGCATATGGACGGCAGGATTTGTGTCTTTTTCAAGACAATTACCATTGATAACCCCGTTTTAGTTTTCTACCTTAAATAGGCATGCACCCACTTTCTCTGGCTCCCTGAGGCTCAAGAGAATTGGTCCCGCTTAAACCTATATTTACAAGGGTCCTTAATGTAAATTTAATATAACTTGAGGGTTTTTTATGAAAAATATTTTTAGTATACTTTCAGAATAAAGCTCAAGTATTTATTTATCGTACTTAAGGTTTTCATGGATGTAACTTTTAAAAGGTGAGGTATTCTAGTGAATATATACCTAGCTTGAATAGTTCAATGTATTTTAGTGTAAAATTAGACTTGTATTGATTCTTGATGGTATTTTCATGAAACTTGTAATTCTTTTATATTCTAGAAAACATGGAATTTTTATTATATATTAAAAATAGATAATTTTGAAAATATTTATATAATTATTAAAAATTAATTTTAATTATTAAATAGAAATTCTCGTTTTTCTTAAAAATTGTATTAAAATTCCATCGAGATCGTATGCTCCGTGAGGAGATTTGCATCTCGCTCTATTAGTCCTGAGGATGTGCGATAATCCACACCATCCCGGCCGAGTTCCCCAAAATGGGTTGTAGAGGCATAATTGCAAGGAATTTAAATAATACTATTTACAAGAAAACGAGTTTTTATAGTTCGAGGTATTTTATCGAAAGTCGTATTTTGTAACAAGATATTGGTTTCAAGAGAATCGTGCTATGTCAAGATGTGCGTATGTGAGAGGTAGGTTATTACATCGTGAGGTTTTCTAAAGGTATGCTAAGCAAAAATATTAAAAGATATCGTATGTAAATTTCATGCTGTTTAACTGTAAAAGCTAAAATAAAATTGTTTTACATGGAGTTTTAAGCTGAAACTTGTTTCAAAACATTAGTTAATGATTAACAAGCAAGTATAGTGATATGGATGAGTGGTTATTAAGAAGAAATTGTAGGTTTCAAAGTTTTCGAAACAAAAGCTGGTATAACTCTACTTATCGACATATTTTGAAAAGAGATCCTTTTAATTTAAGAAGAGAGGAAAAGAGGTGGGACTTACTTGCTAGAAGATTAGAGTAGAGCTATAGGAAGAAATTGGTAGTTTTGTGGAGTCACGGGGTCGCCGGAAATGTCTCGAATCCTCGCCGGAAAGTGACCTTGGTCTAACTCCACTTATACTCTTCTTTGACTTAGAAAATTTTGAGAATTTTTGAAAAGAGATTTTAGAATGAAGAGGGCTAGGGTATAGGATTGTATTTATAGGGTAAAATTAGGGGTTTGAAATTGAAGAGAGAATTAAAAATGCATTAAAATAGGATTAAAGGGTGAAATTAAACTCTCTGGATAAATGCAGGAAAAACAAACAGAACAGGGGTAGTGCGGTAGGCCAAGGGTGTTGTGTCCAAAGCACGGGAGACTATCCCCTATGGACGGCCGGCGTCGCCAGCCCTATGGCGAATCTCACCGGTCCATTGGTGGCGTTGGGCGCTGGGATTTGAGCCACGTGTCCTAGTCTGCTCATACAACATTTTACACATGTTTGATTTTCTGTGACTTTTCATTTTACATGTATTGCACGTGTAAACTTTTGGGCTTTCAAAAAATTTAAAAGAAAAATAAGTAAAAATATATGTGGCTGATGGGATTCGAACACAGGGACTACGTCACAGCAGTGCAAGACTTTACCAATGAGCTACAAGTGTTTTCTTGCTGTTTTTAACCAAGTATAACTTTTAAATTGTACCCAGGCTTGCAAATTCCTTTCTGTATTTTAAGAAGAAAAATTTTGTACAGAAAAATTCAGGGTCGTTACATTCTACTCTCCTTATAAAAATTTCTTCCTTGAAATTTATAGAAGAAAGTTGTAACAGATTCAAGAAAATTTGATGGTGGTGAAGGAACTACTGAAAATTCATGAAAAAATATGTTTGAAAGAACGAAAGGATGTAAGGGTTTTGAAAAAAAAAGGGTTACTAATGTTACCCTGACTGTCACGTCCCGCTTCCCGGTGTACGGTAAGGAGACGTGACGAGGCACGCGACGTATTTACTCAGAAGTAAACACGCTAAGCGTAAATAAGTAATATAATGTAAATGTGCACAAGAAAGACATAAGATGTAAATGAACAACAACTTTTATTTATTAAACATTCTTTATAATGCAACTGAAAAGTAAATACAAGACTGGAAAAACAATGCCTAAACAATGATATGAACTGAAAAATAAAAGTATATACAAGTGACTAAAGCTCGGGGTCTTCTGCGAACTGCTCCAAGTCTTCTGAGCTGGGCTCAATCTCTAGAGAGTCGGGTCCTCCTGAAAACATTCTAAAGAAAGAATAGAAAATGAATGTCGTTAGTGAACAATCGCTCGGTAAGTCCCAAAAAGAGATAGAACTATAATCGACAAATAAGAGAAAATATAACTGGTATAATGTTTGATAGTTATGTTAACGCAGTTGTTTGTAGTTTTGTACAGAAGGTATTAGTGTTTACGAGAGGATTCCAACTATCCCATGTACTAAGCTAACCCATAGTACAAGGCTCCGTCAAACCCTACGGAATAACGGCAATGGATATTTAGTTACGTCTTTTAATGACCATCTCGTGCCACTTTTAACACATTCCATACCAGTCTACCCCATTAAAACCCCGTAATGTTTTATTGTGCTGTTTTGTAGTAATTAGATGTAAAACTTGCCGAAACCATGATATCAATTGTTCATGTAAACGGAAAGAATATAAACGGATAGTCATGTGATCAAGTCCATGTATATTCATGGTTCGGTCAAATCAAATCATGTTGATATAGATTGCATTCTGGTAAAAATGGATTCATGTTGTATTGGAGTTATATTTAAATTGTATTCATGGATGGATTCTTTTCAGATTTGACTGAGACTCTTTAAACATAATTGAAGTCCTGAATTAGTTTTGGAGTTATCGGTAACTGCTACACATGGACGGCAGGATTTGTGTCTTTTTCTAAGACATTTACCGTATTGATAACCCCGTTTTTAGTTGTCTACCTTAAATAGGCAAGCACCCGCTTTCTCCAGCTCACTGAGGCTCAAGAGAATTGGTCCCGCTTAAACCTATATTTACTAGGGTCCTAAAATCCAGAAGTTGAACTCACTTTTGAGAGAAACCGAAGAAGTAAATTAATATAACTTGAGGGGTTTTATGAAAAATAGTTTTGATATATTTTCAAAATAAATCTCAAGTATTTATTTATCATCTTTAGTGTTTTCATAGATGTAATTTTTATAAGATGATATATTCTAGTGAATATAAATCTAAATTGAATAGTATATGGTATTTTCATATAAATTGACTTGTATTGATTTCTTAATAGTATTTTCATGAACTTTTATGGTTCTTTGCTTTTGATTTAGAAAACATGGAATATATTATATATTTAAAATAGATATTTTGATAATATTTACATACATATATATATTTATTAAAAATAGAATTTATTTATTAATAGATATCACGTTTTCTTAAAAATTGTAATAATAAAAATTCTATCGAGATCGTATACTCCGTGAAGAGGTCTGCATCTCGCCCTACTAGTCCGATGGATGTGCGTTAGCCCACACCAACCAAATCGGATTCCCCAAAATGGGTTGTAAGGACATAATCGTATGGAATTTGGTTAAAACAATTAAAAGAAATACGGTTTTGATAGTTTATGGTATTTAACTGTAAATCCGTCTTAGCCACAAAATCATTGTTTTCAAGCCATCGTGCTATGTCATGATGAGTGTTGTGATGAGATAGGTCATTATCTCCTGAGTTTTCTAAAGGTAATATGAGCAATATGATGAAGTAATGTCGTAGGTAAAATTTATGGTATTTAAATGAAAAAGTGTAATACAAGTTGCATAGAATTTTATTTTGAATTGAAACTTATTCTAAATGTTGTTTTATGGTTGCTAGATAAGATATAAAGAAATGGTTGATTTGTTATTAAGAAAACTTGGGTATTTAATGAAATTAAATCGGAAATCGGAATAACTCCGCTTCCAACGAGTTTTAATAAAAGATCATTTTAGAATAGAAAGAGAGGAGATGAGAGGGAACTTACTGGTTGAGAAGAGAATGAAGAGGCGGAGGAAGGTTTTGAAGGTGTTGTGGAGTCGCGGTATCGCCGGATTTGTCCTGAATCGTTGCCAGAACTTGATCTTGGGCTAACTCCACTTGTACAACTTTTTGAACTTGAAAAAATTTGAGAATTTTGACAATGGATTTCAGAATAGAGAGGAATAGGGTGTAGGGTGGTATTTATAGGATATAATTAAGGTTTAGGGTATTAAAAATGAGAATTAAAATGCATTAAAATTTGGTTTTAAAGCTCATTTTAATTCTCTGGATATTTGCAGGGAAAGCAAACAGACTAAGGTTAGTGGGGTAGGCCAAAGGGTGTCGGGGTCAAAAATTTAGAGCATTTCCTACGGGGGGCCCGGCAGCGCCGGCCCAGAGCCTCATCTCGCTGGCTAGAGTATGGGGTCGGGGTGTGCGATTGATGCCACGTGTCATGGTCTGTTCAAATAGCATTTCTACATGTTTGATTAACTCGACTTTTCATTTTTACGTGTATTGCACTTGTAAACTTTTGGGCTTCCAAAAAGTTTAAAAGAAAAATCATTTAAAAATAATATGTGGCTGAGGAGATTTGAACACCAGGGCTATGTCACAGCAGTACAAGTCTTTACCAATGATCTACAAGTGCTTTCTTGCCGTTCTAAAACAAGAAATAAATTTAAGTTGTGCTCAGGCTAAGGTACTCCTTTATGTACTTTACAAAAATTTTATACAGAAAGTTTAGGGTTGTTAAATTCTACCCTCCGTATAAAAATTTCGTCCTCGAAATTTATAGAAGGAAGTTGTAACAGATTCAAGAAAAATTTGGTGATAGTGGTGGTGAATGAAATACTGGTAGTGTATGAAAAGTAACGAGATGATGCAAGGGTTTGAAAAGATTGAAGGGAATTACCAGTGTTACCTTGGTCTATAACCTCGGCTTCTACTGCTGCTAATGTGTAAGCCTGACACCGGGGTACGTTCCTCCTAGACGGAAGCACATTCATTCGTTCTTGGGGCATGTTCCTCTGTCCTCGAGGCATGTTCCTCAGTGCCTAATGGAATTGGCGATTAGGCTGTGCAGGAGGTCCACGTGGAGGTGGAGCTGGAAAGCAAGACGAGGTGTAGGTGCCTGAATAGTTGGCCGCTGCGGATAGTTGATGTGTGTTGGAACTAGGTTGCGTCTATAAGGATATGTTCTAATACCATGCGTGGATGCGCCACAAAGTAAGCACAAGCTTTTTGCGCGCATGTAGTCCTTCAACAGATGTCCATCCCTCTTGCAGTAGTAGCAAAAGTCTGGATTGGGCCGGTTAGATGTTACTTCCGGTCTTCTGCAAAAGTTTGTATAGGTGGGTTTCCTCCTGCCATCTGGGTGGCAGGGCGCTTCACACCGGCAGATTGAGATCTGCCCTTCTTCTTCATTACTGCCTCATATCTTTGGACAGCTTTCAGAGCTAAGTCATGGGTTGGGAAATCCCCTGTAACTAATGCAGCTTAGATCTCTGGGTCCAACCCTTGTTGAAATCTTCTAGCCCTGATCTCAGCAGTCGGTATGAGATGTGCCGCGAACCTGCTCAACATAGTGAACTCAGCATCATACTCATCCACTGATTTGCTTTACATAGAGCCTTGTTGTAGGTGGATGAATTGCTGCTCCATGTCGAATTGGGCAGTCTCGGGAAAATATTTCGCGTCGAAAATATCGTGAAAAGTCTTCCATTCGATCGGCTGAGCAAGACGACTTTCTTCCGCCTTTTACCATACTCGGGCGTTATAAGTAAGTTACAGCTTCGCAACCCTTAGCCAAGCAATGTCTGGCACCTGTACTACTGCCAGATCGTCCTCAATGGATTGAGCCCATTCTTCAGCTTCCAAAGGGCTCTCTTTCCCAAAGAATTGCTTCGGATGCAGTGCCCGGAATTGCATCACTGCAGTGCTTCCGCTTCTGGGCAGTTCATTAGTATGGCAGTCTGTTGCTACTATCCTTCCAGGAGGCTCTTAATTGCCTCGAGCAGTACCGTCTGCTCGTTGATCGGAGCTACAATGGTAGGTGTAAGTGGAAGAGGTGGTGGTGTGTTGTTGGTGTTTATACTCATGTTGTTAGGAGAATCTATAATCTTGAAAAAAAATAGGGTTAGGATAGATTCAAAGAATATAAAATGTAAAGAAAGTTCAGTTGCTGAGTCTTATAATTCTTGTGTTATATTGGTTAAGACTTCATGCAGAACCGACCCTACATGGTAGGTTCCATGCAGAAACTGGCATGCATGGGCTGCCAACAAAACTTGTCACGTCCCGCTTCCCGGTGTACGGTAAGGAGACGCGACGAGGCACGCGACGCATTTACTCAGAAGTAAACATGCTAAGCGTAAATAAGCAATATAATATAAATGTGCACAAGAAAGACATGAGATGTAAATGAACAACAACTTTTTATTTATTAATTATTTACAATGCAACTGAAAAGTAAATACAAGACTAGAAAAGCAATGCATAAACAATGGCATGAACTGAAAACTAAAAGTATATACAAGTGATTAAACCTCAGGGTCTTCTGCAAACTGCTCCAAGTCTTCTGAGCTGGGCTCGATCTCCAGAGAGTCGGGTCCTCCTGACAACATTCTAAAGAAAGAATAGAAAAGGAATGTCGTCAGCGAACAATCGTTCGGTAAGTCCCAAAAAGAGATAAAACTAGAATCGATAGATAAGAGAGAATATAACCGGTATAATGTTTGATAGTTATGTTAACACAGTTGTTTGTATCTTGGTACAGAAGGTATTAGTGTTACAAGAGAAGTCCAACTATCCCGTGGACTAAGCTAACCCATAGTACAAGGCTCCGTCAAACCCCACGGAACAATGATAATGGATGTTTAGTTATGTCTTTTAATGACTATCTCGTGCCACTTTTAACACATTCCGAACCAATCTACCCCTTTAAAACCCCGTAATGTTTTATTGTGTTGTTTTGTAGTAATTTGTAAATGTAAGACTTGCCGAAACCATGATATCAGTTGTTCATGTAAACGGATAGTCATGTGATAAAGTCCATGTATATAGATGGTTCGGTCAAATCAAGTCATGTTGATATAGATTGTATTATGGTATAAATGGATTCATGTTGTATTGGAGTTATATTTAAATTGTATTAATGGATGGATAGTTTTTAGATTTGACTAAGACTTAGATTGAGTTAGACTCTTTAAACAGAATTGAAGTCCTGAATTAGTTTTGGAGTTATTGGTAACTGCTGCACATGGACGGCAGGATTTGTGTCTTTTTGTAAGACAATCACCGTATTGATAACCCCGTTTTTAGTTGTTTACCTTAAATAGGCAAGCATCCACTTTCTCCGGCTCTCTGAGGCTCAATTGAATTGGTCCCGCTTAAATCTATATTTACTAGGGTCCTTATTGTAAATTAATATAACTTGAGAGGTTTTATGAAAAATAGTTTTGATATATTTTCAAAATAAACCTCAAGTATTTATTTATCGTCTTTAGGGTTTTAATAGATGTAATTTTTATAAGATGAGATATTCTACTGGATATAAACCTAAATTAAATAGTATATGGTATTTTTATGTTAATTGACTTGTATTGAATTCTTGATGGTATTTTCATGAACTTTTGTGGTTCTTTTCTTTTGATTTAGAAAACATGGAATATATTATATATTTAAAATAGATATTTTGATAATATTTACATATATATATATATATTAAAAATATAATTTATTTATTAATAGAAATCACGTTTTCTTAAAATTTGTAATAATAAAAATTCCATCGAGATCGTATGCTCCGTGAGGAGGTATGCATCTCGCCCTACTAGTCCGATGGATGTGCGATAACCCGCACCAACCAAATCGGATTCTCCAAAATGGGTTGTAAGGACATAATCGTATGGAATTTGGTTAAAACAATTAAAAGAAATACGGTTTTGATAGTTTATGGTATTTAACTGTAAATTCGTCTTAGCCACAAAAAAATTGTTTTCAAGCCATCGTGCTATACCATGATGAGTGTTATGATGAGGTAGGTTATTATCTCATGAGTTTTCTAAAGGTAATATGAGCAATATGATCAAGTAATTTCGTAGGTAAAGTTTTTGGTATTTAAACGAAAAAAGTGTAATACAAGTTGCATAGCATTTTATTTTGAATTGAAACTTGTTCTAAATGTTTTTTATGGTTGCTAAACAAGATATAAAGAAATTGTTCATTTGTTGTTAAGAAAAGTTGGGTTTTTTATGAAATTAGAATCGGAAGTCGGAATAACTCCGCTCCCGACGAGTTTTAATAAAAGATTGTTTTAGAATAGAAAGAGAGGAGAGGAGAGGAAACTTACTGGTTGAGAAGAGATAGAAGAGGTAGAGGAAGGTTTTGAAGGTGTCGTGGAGTCGCGGTGTCACCGGATTTGTCCCGAATCGTCGCCGGAACTTGACCTTGGGCTTACTCCACTTGTACAAATTTTTGGACTCTGAAAAATTTGAGAGTTTTGACAATGGATTTCAGAATAAAGAGGAATAGGGTGTAGGGTGGTATTTATAGGATAGAATTAGGGTTTGGGGTATTAAAAATGAGAATTAAAATGTATTAAAATTTAGTTTTAAAGCTTATTTTAATTCTCTGGATATTTGCAGGGAAACAAAAAGACTAGGGTTAGTGGAGTAGGCCAAAAGGTGTCGGGGTCAAAATTTGGAACATTTCCTACGGGGGGCTCGGCGGCGTCGGCCCAGTGCCCCATCTCATCGACCAGAGTGTGGGGTCGGGGTATGGAATTGATGCCACATGTCACGGTCTGTTCAAATAGCATTTTCCATATATTTGATTATCCCGACTTTTCATTTTTACGTGCATTGCACGTGTAAACTTTTGGGCTTCTAAAAATTTTAAAAGAAAAATAATATAAAACTAATATGTGGATGAGAGGATTTGAACACAAGGGCTATGTCACAGCAGTGCAAGGCTTTACCAATGAGGTACAAGTGATTTCTAGCTCTTCTAAAACAAGAAATACTTTTAAGTTGTGCTCAGGCTAAGGTACTACTTTCTGTACTTTACAAAAAATTTTTACAGAAAGCTTAAGGTTGTTCCATTGACTTATAGCTTCGGCTTCTATGGCCTCTAAAGTGAAAGCCTGATGCCGGGGTACATTCCTCCTGGCTGGAAGCACATTCCTCTATCCTTGGGATATGTTTCTCTGCCTTTGAGGCATGTTCTTCATTTCCTGGTGGAACTGACGAGGAGGTTGTGCAGGAGGTCCATAAGGAAGTGGAGCAGGTAGGGCAAGACGAGGTGCCGGAGCCTGAATGGTTGGCCGCTGCAGAAAGGTGATGTGTGCTGGAACTGGGTTGCGTCTATGAGGACATGTTCCAATGTTGTGAGTGGATGCGCCATAAACTTAGCACAGGCCGTTTGCACGCCTGCAGTTCTTCTCTAGGTGTCCATTCCTCTTGTAGTAGAAGCAAAAATCTGGACTTGGCCGGTTAAATGTTACTTCCGGTCTTCTGGGAGCAAAAGTTGGCATGGAAGAAGCTCCTCCTACTATCTGGGTAGCCGGGCGCTTCACACCGGCAGTTTGAGGTCTGCCCTTCTTCTTCACTACTGCCTCATAGCGTCGGGCAACATTCAGAGCCAGATCGTGGGTTGGGAAATTCCCTGTAGCTAATATAGCTTGGATCTCCGGGTCCAACAGTCATGCCCCGCTTCCCAGTATACGGGCAGAGGACGCGATGAGGCCGCTACGTATTTACTCTGAAATAAACACGCTAAGCGTATCTAAACAATATAAGTAAAATGTACACAAGAGACAAGATATGAATGAACAACGACTTTATTTATTAATATTCTTTTTAAAATATAATGAAAAGTAAATACATAGAATGAAAGTAATGCCTAAACAATGGCATAACAAAAATAAAAAGGGAATAAGTACAAGTGAGTAAAGTTCTGGGTCTTCGGTGTACTGCTCAGGGGCCTGCTCCAAATGCTTCTGACTGGTCTCATACTCCTCAGTATTGGGTCCTCCTGACAACATTCCAAAGAGGAAGAGAAATAGGAATGTCGTCAGCGAACAATCGCTCGGTAAGTCCCAAAGATGAGGGAGAAATAGAATAGACAGAGAGAGTATAGTTTGATAATGTTTTATTATAATATTAACGCAGTTGTTTATAGCTTGGTACAGAAAATGCCAGTGTATACGAGAGGAGTGCCGCTTACACCATAGACTTTGGTAACCCGTAGTACAAGGCTCCGTCGATAATACTATGGAACAACGGCATGGATGTAATTACGTCTTAAGTGACCATCTCGTGCCATCTTTAACATGTTCCGTACCGGTCTATCCCTTTATAACCCCGTAGTGTTTATGTATTGAGTGTATGGATTGTCTTGCCTTGTCTTGTATTATAAATTGTATAGATGGATGACTTTCCGAAACCGTGATATCATTAATGGAACGGATATAATGGATGAACTTGTAAATGAAGTATATCCATGGTTCGGTTCAGTCAAGTTGTATAAATTGAATAGATTGAATATATGGATTCATGGATTCATGGAGAATATATACTTGAATCATATTCAAGTCAGTTTGATTATATCGAGACTCAGTCTGAGTCAGACATTTAGAAAAGACATTGAAGTCCTGATGTTACGCCCCGCTTCCCCGAGTGCGCTAAGATAGGCACGTGACAGAGCCAACCGTGCTACCTGTGGATAGGAAATATCCCTCCACAGTCACATTACGGCTGTAGAGATATCAAGAATAGTAAAATAATAAACAACTATCTAATACATGTCCATGAGCCAGAATAACGAGTCAAGAATAAAAATAATGCGGAAGCAAAAAGATCCAATACAATAATAAACTGGAATGTACGTCCCATAATGCGAGCTCACATCAGGAATGAAAATACTGAAAGGAAACTAAACTAAACTAATAACAGGTCCTCACTGCTCGGCCTGTTGATCAAAATACTCCTGGACAGCCTGCGATAAAGATAAGGGATCTGGGCCATGCAAAACCCAGACGTCAGTACGTCAAAATATCAATAATTCTAAGCAAGCAGGATGTGCTGAAATATGCAGGCATGAAGTATGAACAGTAACAAGTCATCAGTAGCAAGTAAACCGTAACATGAATATAGATCAGTGAACAGGATATAAACAGGTGAAGTGCAGTGAGTAGTCTAAACTGTGCTATAGGGTCATCTACTCTAAACTTATTCGAAATCAATTAATGTAATTCTCATCGTAACCCATCGGTCTATGCCCCGTTCATTCCCCACGGGACCATAGTAAAATGATGTAATAGACTGTGAGTCTATGTCCCGTTCATTCACCACGGGACCACGGTAAAATAATATAATAGCCCTTTGAGTTACGTTCAGCTACATTCTTGATTTCCCCATACCCCCAAGTTATGTGTGTAAGTCAGGTATTTATAAATCTGAGACTAATGCCAACACAGGATCAAGCAGGAACAGGTTTGTCTGTACAGACAACAGGATATGTCCATCGGGACAACATGTCAGGATTGTCGGCATTAGAAACAGGATCAGGTAACATGTCAAGTAGTGATATATCAGGCCATGTCAGGTAGTGTACATGTATTAAGTCATGTCAAGTAGTGGTGCATCAGGTATCAAGTCAAGCAGTAGTATATCAGGTCATAACAGGTAGTGTACATGTGTCAAGCAGATGCTCATACTAAAACTGTAGCAAGTATGGATGCACGGTAAAGTATGGATGCACAATTATTTTGTCAGGAGTTACATCATGACTATATAGGATGCACAATTATCAATCATGGTGCACTAATAAAACAATAACATGAAATAATATGGTCTCGGCATGCAACTAGATATGTAATAAACCGTACGGATACAGACGGATACTATAAAACTGTAAATCGGTAAAATTTGCTGAATATTAAAACACAAGCACTATTATTTATTAAATAGATATTGATATAATAATATTAATATGGATAATATATTCAAACCGATTAATAACTATAAAAGTGATATTGATTAACCATGCACAAGAAAGTTCCGTTCAGAAATTCAGCGTCACCCTGATTTGTAAAATAGCTTAAAAATAACAAACGTTCTCCAAAAGGGACGTGTCTTATACCAAAACAAAGATAATTCAATAAGGTTTTCATTTTTATAAGTATAAGCATGTCAGGTTGTTCCTACAAAAATCTATGAATATTTGAAGTTGAAAGTTTGCTGCTGGAATTTCCCTGGACAGCAGTTTAGAGATATTATCATTTGCATTTTACGTTATTTAAAAAATTTATTTTGCAAGTAAATATTTTATAGAGTTATAGTACTCTGAGTTAGATTCGTAACGAACTAAAGAATGTATACTAATGATTTTTCTATGATTTATAATGAATTTTATAAGGTAAGGTGTACAGTAAATTTCAGATTTGTCGTATCCGCTTTGCAACGACGTTTCATGTGTAAACTATAATATTTTCAAATGTATAACATTATAAAATGCAGATTATAAACTAATTAAAGATAATAATAAGAAATATTACGACGATATATATTTTAAATGATATGGATGCAAACGGGTATCACATAATCGTAAAATGATAAACTAACAAGTGCGGAACATATAACTAAGCAATATGAAATGTGACTATTAAATTTGATGCAGTATATGATAGTATAGTATGCAATAAGATAAGTTTTCATGACCTAGATCTGAAATGATATGAATGGGTGCAAACGGAACATCGAAAAGTTATAAAACTAAACATGGGGTGCATGATTTTAAATACAGGTATTCCATTTGTTAAAATAGATGGGTCTAAAGTAATGTAATTAAAATTGGTTTGCATGCTCTAAATCTGAAATGCACTATACAAATATAAACGGAACGTTGAAAGGCTGTAATATAAAACATGGGATGCTTGATTTAAAATACAGGTGTGGCATTTATTTAAATAGGTATATAATGAGTTATATAGCATGTAGCAAGATTAACTTGCCTAGACGGAACAAGAACGGATGTATACGGAACGTCCTTCGTCGGCGAAATGTCGCGACGCGCCCACGGTACACGGAATGGTTCCAAACAACGCACGAGGGTGATCACGCAAGTCAGGTACATTCACTGGATCACTTGGATCGTCAGCGACGAGCACAGCTCCGGCGGTGATTACCGGAATCAAAAAACAAGATCAAGAAAAAGAAAGAAGAAAGAAGAAGAAGAAGTAAGAAGAAGAGGCTGTGTATTAAATTAGAAAAGAAAAAATTAAATAAATAAAATATATATATGCAGAGGAGAGAGAGAGAGAAAGGGGTTGTTAGTTTGTTAGGAAATTAGTTTAGATTTAAATTTAAAATATCTTTTATTAGATAACTAAATTTTAATTTGTATCAATTTATAAAATTAATATTATATAAATAAAATTTGATATTCTGGTAAATACAAATATAGTCCAAAACATGCCCGGGTCGGGTCTAAAATTCAGTTTTAAAATACGAAAAATATACATGTCGACCAAAATAAAAAATGAATGTCCGGATAACGAAAAATGCATACCCCCAAGAACGGATACACGCACGTGCGCGTAGCCATCCAAATAAGTCCGTTTCACTGAACAGGACGAGAACAAGATGCGCGGATGCTACCACGGGGCTAAGGTTATGATGCAGGCCATGTAATGTATTTTTAAAATATTTTATGTGACTAAAAATGTTATATTGTAAAAATGCAAATACCAGATAAAATACCAGTATTCAAGGTGTATAAATTAAAATGAAAGTGTATGAGTCCATGTAACAGGTCAGGATAAATCATAAACATGAATCAAGACTGGTTTCAAGCATGCGGGTCGAGTCGGATGCAAGTACAAATGTCAAATACACTATTCGCACCCAAAACACAATAAATCAGGAAAATACCATAAATAAAGAAATACATGAACTAGAACTGGTTTAAATGAACTAGGGTATTACATTATACCCAACTACAAAAAGAATTTCATCCTCGAAATTCCCAAGACAAGAAAAGATAAACAACACGAATCTACAGGAATAGGTGTCGAAAGTTCTGTCAAATTTCTCTTTCTCGTTCCCAAGTCGATTTTCCATGTGAGCGATTTCCCCAAGAAACAAGTACGAGAGGGATAACCTTGTTCTTAAGGATCTTTTCTCTTCGATCAACAATCGACATCGGTCGTTTCTCAAAAATCAAGTTCTCTCTTACAGTCAGCTCCGAATGATCTAGCATGTGTGCTTCATCTCGAACATACTTACGGAGTTGAGATACATGAAACACGTTATGAACATTCGCCAAAGATGGTGGTAAAGCCAATCGATAAGCCACTTCTCAAACACGCTCCAAAATCTCGAAAGGCCCCACGAATCGAGGACTAAGCTTGCCTCGACTCCCAAAATGAATCACTCCTCTAGTTGGTGATATCTTCAAGAATACCAGATCACCAACAGTGAACTCTATAGGTTTTCTTGATGTGTCAGCCCAACTCTTCTGCCGATCTTGTGCTGCCTTCATATGATTCCAGATAGTATTAAACTTCTCTACCGTTTGCACGATCAAATCCGGTCCCAACAATCTTCGTTCTCCAATATCGTCCCAACAAACAGGTGAACGACACTTGCGACTATACAACGCTTCGAATGGAGCCATCTGAATAGTCGCCTGAAAGTTGTTGTTGTAAGAAAACTCCACCAAGTGTAGATGATCCTCCCATGAACCCTTGAAGTCTAACATGCAAGCTCTCCACATGTCTTCAAGAGTTTGGATCGTTCTCTCCGACTGGCCATCTGTCTGAGGATGATAAGCAGTGCTAAACTTTAACCGCGTCCCCAAACTTTCCTGTAAACTTCTCCAGAAGTGTGATAAGAATCGGGTGTCACGGTCGGACACGATGCTCACAGGTACTCCATGCAATCTCACAATCTCCTGCATGTACCGTTCTGCTAACGCTTCCGTTGATTGACCAACTCGAAACGGTATGAAGTGAGGTACCTTGGTCAATCGATCAACAATCACCCAAACTGCATTGTTGCCCTTTAGACTCTGCGGTAAAGTTATCACGAAATCCATGGTTATATGTTCCCACTTCCATTGAGGAATCGGAAGTGGTTGCAATAAACCAGCTACCCTTTGATGTTCAGCTTTAACTTGCTGACACACCAAGCACTTTGCTACAAAGCGAGCAATCTCCCTTTTCATACCTTCCCACCAGAAATGTTGTTGTAGATCACGGTACATCTTCGTGCCTCCTGAATGTACGGAATATACGGAACTGTGTGCCTCCTTCATAACTTCTTCGCGAATGTCTCCTTTCGGCACACACAAACGGCTACCATAACGCAACGAACCATCTTCATGAATCAACAAGTCCGTTCGAAGTCCCGCTTCAACTTGTTCTCGAAACTTCTGGAATCTTGGGTCCTGTGACTGTGCTGCCTTAATACTCTCGATCAATGACGACTGTACTTGCAGCTGCATCAACTGTCCTGAAGAATGCGGTAGCACGATCTCCAACTCGAATCTCCGAAAGTCTTCGATAAGATCCTTCTGTGCAGTCAACATCCGAATTGCTGGCAACCGACTAAGCGCATCCGGCACTACATTAACTTTCCTCGGATGGTACTTAAGATCAAGATCGCAGTCAGCCATCAGCTCCAACCATCTACGCTGCCTCATGTTAAGCTCTTTCTGTGTGAACACATACTTTAGGCTTTTGTGATCGGTGAATACCCTTTCGCCCAATAAGTAGTGTCTCTAAATCTTCAAAGCGAAAATCACTGCTGCAAGCTCCCAATCATGAGTTGGGTAATTCTTCTCATGGGTCTTCAACTGTCTCGATGCATAAGCTATAATCTTTCCATGTTGCATCAAAACACATCCTAAACCTTTCCCAGACGCGTCGCTGTGAATCACCAATCCTCCGGAACCGTCTGGTACGGTCAAAATAGGAGCGGTTATCAATTTCTGCTTCAATACCTCAAAAGCTGACGCACATTTATCCGTCCATACGAACGGTACTTCTTTTCGCATAACCTTGGTCAAAAGCTCAGCCAAACGGGCAAAATTCTCCACGAACCTTCTGTAATATCCGGCAAGTCTAAGAAAAATTCTAATCTCTGCTACGTTCTTCGGAATCGGCCAATCTTGAACTGCTGCAATCTTCTCAGGGTCAATGGAGATTCCCTCTCTGGATACAACATGCCCCAAAAACTCCACTTCTTCAAACCAAAACTCGCACTTGCTCATCTTTGCATACAATCTTTCTTGCCTCATTGTCTGCAGTGCGATCTTCAGGTGTTTCGCATGCTCTTCAATGCTCCTCGAGTAGACCGGAATATCATCGATGAACACCACTATAAACTGGTCCAAGAACGGTGAAAAGATTCGGTTCATCAAGTCCATAAATATCGCCGGTGCATTCGTGACTCCGAATGGCATCACTAAATACTCGTAATGTCCATACCGAGTTCGGAATGCAGTCTTGCAAATATCTTCTGATTTAACTCGGACCTGATGATATCCGGATCGCAAATCCAGCTTTGAGAATACCCTCGCGCCACTAAGTTGCTCAAATAATTCGCCAATGCGAGGGATCGGGTACTTGTTCTTAATAGTCACCCGGTTTAATTCTCGATAATCGATGCACATCCTCCTTGTACCATCTTTCTTCTTGACTAGAAGAACTGGAGCTCCCCAAGGTGAATTACTGCTGCGAATCCAACCCTTCTCAAGCAATTCGGTAACCTGCTTCTTGACTTCTTCCAACTCCACTGGTGCCATTGGATAGTACGCCTTTGAGATTGGCGCTGCACCAGGAACAAGATCGATCGCGAACTCCACATCTCGTTTTGGTGGTAAACCCGAGATGTCATCGAACACGCCCATAAACTCTCGAACTACAGCTGGCGCTTCCTTCTTATCAACTTCCATCGACGAAAGAACACCGTTTGTCAGCCTAGTCCTAAACTCGACTGGTCCAACAGAACTGCTTCCTACAGCAAAAACAAACTCCGGATGTCCGGGAATCTGGAAAATCACTTTGTTTGCCTTACAATCAATGTGAGCGTGGAAAGTGCCGAGAAAATCCATTCCCAAAACAACATCATAACTGCCGGTATCGATCACCAAGAAATCTGCAAAACATGAACTGGTAAGCAATGAAACTGGGAGAACCAAGGTAATAGAACGACCATGGAACAAGGAAATGAATCAAGATCAGGACTCCAAGTTTCTTAAATAGTGTACCTCATTGTAACCATACTGCAGTTCATGGGTACAATCACATAACTCTGTTCAAGTCACCCAAATCCTAGTATCAGAATCAAAGGAATAGGACGGGAGAAACAATAGGGAACCAAAAGATTTCAAGCCGAGATGCAAAGTTGTTTGCATATCGTCAAGACAAAAGATCAAGAGAAAAATAAGATTCAAGAATCACAAGAACAATGTGGCAGGACATGTTCCTAATCATGGATTTTCTGATTCGTGTATTGGGTCCAATACCCAACTACAAATGAATCAAACCCGATTAACCTAATTCCTATGGTTCTGATACCAAACAAACCCTGTCACGCCCTGCTTCCCAGAGTGCGCTAAGATAGGCATGTGACAGAGCCAACCATGCTACCCGTGGATAGGAAATATCCCTCCACAGTCACATTACGGCTGTAGAGATATCAAGAAAAGTAAAATAATAAACAACTATCTAATACATGTCCATGAGCCAGAATAACGAGTCAAGAATAAAAATAATGCGGAAGCAAAAAGATCCAATACAACTGGAATGTACGTCCCATAATGCGGGCTCACATCAGGAATGAAAATACTGAAAGGAAACTAAACTAAACTAATAACAGGTCCTCACTGCTCGGCCTGTTGATCAAAATACTCCTGGACAGCCTGCGATAAAGATAAAGGCTCCGGGCCAAGTAAAACCGAGACGTCGGTGCGTCAAAATATCAATAATTGTAAGCAAGCAGCATGTGATGAAATATGCAGGCATAAAGTATGAACAGTAACAAGTCATCAGTAGCAAGCAAACCGTAACATGAATATAGATCAGTGAACAGGATATAAACAGGTGAAGTGCAGTGAGTAGTCTAAACTGTGCTATAGAGTCATCTACTCTAAACTTATTCGAAATCAATTAATGTAATCCTCATCATAACCAATCGGTCTATACCCCGTTCATTCCCCATGGGACCACGGTAAAATGATGTAATAGACTGTGAGTCTACGTCCCGTTCATTCCCCACGGGACCACGGTAAAATGATATAATAGCCCTTTGAGTTACGTTCAGCTACATTCTTGATTTCCCCATACCCCCAAATTATGTGTGTAAGTCAGGTATTTATAAATCTGAGACTAATGCCAACACAGGATCAAGCAGGAACATGTTTGTCTGTACAGACAACAGGATATGTCCATCGGGACAACATGTCAGGATTGTTGGCATTAGAAACAGGATCAGGTAACATGTCAAGTAGTGATATATCAGGTCATGTCAGGTAGTGTACATGTATCAAGTCATGTCAAGTAGTGGTGTATCAGGTATCAAGTCAAGCACTAGTATATCAAGTCATGACAGGTAGTGCACATGTGTCAAGCGGATGCTCATACTAAAACTGTAGCAAGTACGGATGCACGGTAAAGCATGGATGCACAATTATTTTGTCAGGGGTTACATTATGACTATGTAGTATGCACAATTATCAAGCATGGTGCACTAATATAACAGTAACATGAAATAATATGGTCTCGGCATGCAACTAGATATGCAATAAACCGTACGGATACAGACGGATACTATAAAACTGTAAATCGGTAAAATTTGCTGAATATTAAAACACAAGCACTATTATTTATTAAATATGTATTGATATAATAATATTAACATGGATAACATATTCAAACCGATTAATAACTATAAAAGTGGTATTGATTAACCATGCACAAGAAAGTTCCGTTCAGAAATTCAGCGTCACCCTGATATGTAAAATAGCTTAAAAATAACAAACGTTCTCCAAAAGGGACGTGTCTTATACCAAAACAAATATAATTCAATAACATGTCAGGTTGTTCCTACAAAAATCTATGAACATTTGAAATTGAAAGTTTGCTGCTGGAATTTCCCTGGACAGCAGTTTAGAGATATTTTCATTTGCATTTTACGTTATTTAAAAAATTTATTTTGCAAGTAAATATTTCATAGAGTTATAGTATCCTGAGTTAGATTCGTAACGAACTAAAGAACGTATACTAATGATTTTTCTATGATTTATAATGAATTTTATAAGGTAAGGTGTAAAGTAAATTTCAGATTTGTCGTATCCGCTTTGCAACGACGTTTCATGTGTAAACTATAATATTTTCAAATGTATAACATTATAAAATGCAGATTATAAACTAATTAAAGATAATAATAAGAAATATTACGACGATATATATTTTAAATGATATGGATGCAAACGGGTATCACATAATCAAAAAATGATAAAATAACAAGTGCGGAACATATAACTAAGCAATATGAAATGTAACTATTCAATTTGATGCAGTATATGATATTATAGTATGTAACAAGATAAGTTTTCATGACCTAGATCTGAAATGATATGAATGGATGCAAACGGAACATCGAAAAGTTATAAAACTAAACATGGGGTGCATGATTTTAAATACAGGTATTCCATTTGTTAAAATAGATGCATCTAAAGTAATATAATTAAGATTGGTTTGCATGCCCTAAATCTGAAATGCATTATACAAATGTAAACGGAACGTCGAAAGGCTGTAATATGAAACATGGGATGCTTGATTTAAAATAAAGGTGTGGTATTTATTTAAATAGGTATATAATGAGTTATATAGCATGTAGCAAGATTAACTTGCCTAAACGAAATAAGAACGGATGTGTACGGAATGTCCTTCGTCGATGAAATGTCGCGACGCGCGCACGGTACACGGAACGGTTCCAATCAACGCATGAGGGTGATCACGCAAGTCAGGTACATTCACTGGATTACTTGGATCGTCAACGACGAGCACGGCTCCGGCGGTGATCACCGGAATCAAGAAACACGATCAAGAAAAAGAAAGAAGAAAGAAAAAGAAGAAGAAGTAAGAAGAAGAGGCTGTGTATTAAATAAGGAAAGAAAAAGTTAAATAAATAAAATATATATAAATATATATATATGCAGAGGAGAGAGAGAGAGAAAGGTGTTGTTAGTTTGTTAGGAAATTAGTTTAGATTTAAATTTAAAAAATCTTTTATTAGTTAACTAAATTTTAATTTGTATCAATTTATTAAATAAATATTATATAAATAAAATTTGATATTCTGGTAAATACAAATATAGTCCAAAACATGCCCGGGTCGGGTCTAAAATTCAGTTTTAAAATACAAAAATAATACATGTCGACCAAAATAAAAAATGAATGTCCGGATAACGAAAAATTCATACCCCCAAGAACGGATGCACGCACGTGCGCGTAGCCATCCAAATAAGTCCGTTTCACTGAACGGGACGAGAACAAGATGCGCGGATGCTACCACGGGGCTAGGGGTATGATGCATGCCATGCAATATATTTTTAAAATATTTTATGTGACTAAAAATGTTATATTGTAAAAATGCAAATGCCAGATAAAATGCCAGTATTCAAGATGTATAAATTAAAATGAAAGTGCATGAATCCATGTAACAGGTCAGGATAAATTATAAACATGAATCAAGACTGGTTTCAAGCATGCGGGTCGGGTCGGATGCAAATACAAATGTCAAATACTCTATTCGCACTCAAAACACAATAAATCAGGAAAATATCATAAATAAAGAAATACATGAACTAGAACTGGTATAGATGAATTAGGGTATTACACCTGAATTAGTTATGATTTTATCGGTAACTGCTGCACATGGACGGCAGGATTTATGTCTTTTTCCAAGACAATTACCGTGTTGATAACACCATTTGTTAGATTGTCTATCTTAAATAGGAAAGCACCCATATCTCCGGCTCCCTGAGACTCAAGAGACTGGTTCCGCTTAAACTTATGTTTACTAGGGTCCTTATTGTAATTTAATATAACTTGAGAGGGTTTTATGTAAAATAGTTTTGTTATTCTTTCAAAATATACCTCAAGTATTTAATTATCGTTTTTAGAGTTTTCATAGATATTTCTTTTATTCAATGTGAAATTTCTAGTGAATATGACCTAGTTTTTAAAGTATACGGTATTTATTTGAAATATTGGAATTGTATGGTATTTTCTTGTAAATGGGATGTTTTTTTCTTGAATTTTGGAAATGTGGAATATTTTAAATATTAAAGATAGATATTTTGATATTAATTACCTATATATTTATTTATTAAAAATATAAGTTTTATTTATAATAGAAATCACATTTTCTAAAGAAAAATGTATTAAAAATCTTTCGAGATCGTATGCTCTGTGAGGAGGTCTGCATCTCGCTCTACTAGGCCTAAGGATGTGCGATAATCCACACCATACTGAACGGGGTCCCCAATAGTGGGTTGTAGAGGCGCAATCGCAAAGATTTGTTAAATACACTTCTTATAGAAAAATGTTTTATAAGTTGAAGGTAGTTATTTGTAAAGTCGTATTTTCCCGAATCTATATTCCCAAATTCCATCGTGCTATATTAGATATGTGTGTTGTAAGGAGGTGGATCATTACCTCGTGAGTTTTTTGAAGATAACACGGTTAAAAGGTATAAACATGTCGATATGAAATATAAAGGTATTTTAATGTAAAATTGAAATGCAACTTGCTATGGTTATCATTTTGATGTCAAACTTGTTTTATTGTCTTTATTAATGATTAGTAAACAATATATCAAAAGTTGTAGGTTTGTTATTAAGAAAAAGTTGTATTTTTAAAAGAAAAGAGAATCGGAAGCCGGATAACTCCGCTTCCGACACGTTTTAAGAATGAAGAGATTGGGAATAGAAAAAGAGAGAGAGAAGGGGGACTTACTGGCTTTGATGAGTGGGGAGAGGTAGGAGGAGGTCTAAGATTTGTCGGTGCTTCATTTCGTTGCCGGAAACTCCTTGTATCGTCGCCGGAACTTCGTCGGAGTTTCGCCCTTTGTTAACCCCACTTGTACACTATGGGAACTTGGAAATTTCTTGAGAGTTTTGGCAGGGAATTTTGAGTGAGGACGTATGAAATGAGGGTGGTATTTATAGGGAAAAAATAGGGTTTAGGGTGTTTAAAGAATGCCTTGAAATATGCATTAAAATGAGCTTAAATGGGCATTTTATTGCTCTCTGGATTAATTCAGAGTAAACAAGCAATAAGAGAGTAGTGGAGTAGCTGAAGAGGTGCAGGGGGTGAAGTTTGGAAGCATTTGGGACGGGGGAGACCGACGTTGCCGGCCCCATCGCAAGTGTCGCCGGCCCAATGCCGACGGTTTAGGTTGGTGTTGGGGTATTGGGCCGGGGTCGTTTGGTATTCTACAGTGCACATGTTTAATTATCTTGTGTCTCTTCAGTTTTCGTGTAGTACACGTGTAGTCTTTTGGGCATCTAAAAGATTAAAAGAATTTAATATAAAAAGAATATGTGGTTGATGGGATTTAAACTCTGTTGCTTTGGTTCAGCAGCGTAAGGTCTTACCAATGAGCTATAAGTGTTTTCTTGCTGTTCAAAAGCAAATCAAACTTATAACTTGTGCTCAGGCTCAAGTACCCCTTTATGTATTTTTGAAAAAATTGTACAGAAAGTTTAGGGTTGTTACATTCTACCCTCCTTATAAAAATTTCGTTCTCGAAATTTGTAAAAGGAAAGTGTAACAGATTCATGGAAAGTTTGGTGATAGAAGTACTGATAGTGTATGAAAAATAACAAAATGGTACAAGGGTTTGAAAAGGTCGAAGAGAATTATCAGTGTTACCTTGGTCTACAGCCTCTGCTTTATCGGCCGCTAAAAGGAAGCCTGACGCCATGGTTCATTCCTCCTAGCTGGAGGCACATTTCTCTGTCCTTGGGGTATATTCCTCTGCTCTCGAGGCATGTTCCTCTGTGCCTGATGGAATTGGCGATTAGGCTGCGCTGGGGATGTAGCTGGGAGTGCCAGACGAGGTGCAGGAGCCTGGATAGCTGGCCGCTGCGAGTAGTTGGTGGGTGTGTGAGTTGGGTTGCATCTATAAGGACAATTTACAATTCCGTGATTGGATGCGCCACAAACTAAGCACAGGCCTTTTACGTGCCTACAGTCTTTCCACAAGTGTCCTTCTCTCTTGCAATAGAAGCAAAATC
This sequence comes from Agapanthus africanus, assembly GCA_030015575.1. Taxonomy (NCBI): domain Eukaryota; kingdom Viridiplantae; phylum Streptophyta; class Magnoliopsida; order Asparagales; family Amaryllidaceae; genus Agapanthus; species Agapanthus africanus. The sequence continues at coordinate 637,304,077 of CM057343.1, forward strand.
AGGACTCGGCTGGTTAGTGGTTTCTTCCGGTCTCCTCGATTCAACAGTTGGCCTTGAAGAGGCTCCTCCTGCCATTTGAGTGGCAGGACGCTTCACTCCGGCAGATTGAGATCTGCCCTTCCTCTTCACCTCTGCCTCGTATCTTCGGGCAGCCTTCAAAGCCAAATCATGGGTTGGGAAATCCCCTATAGCTAAGGTAGCTTGGATCTCCGGATCTAACCCTTGTTGGAATCGACGGGCTCTGATCTCATCCGTCGGTATCAAGTGTGCCGCGAATCTGTTGTGGTCTAGTGTTAGCTGTGTAGTATGCGCTATTTTGAAAACCGAAATATAGAGACATATCTTACCGAATGAACATGGTAAACTCAGCATCATACTCATCCACGAATTTGGTCAACATCGAACCCTGTTATAGATGGATGAACTGCTGTTCTATGTCGAATCTGGTAGTCTCAGAGAAGTATTTCGCGTCGAACATGTCGCGAAAGATCTTCCATTCGATAGGTTGGTCAAGACGGCTTTCTTCCGCCTTCCACCAGATCCGTGCATTGTGAGCTGCAGCTTTGCAACTCGAACCCAAGCGACTTCTGGCACTTGTGTTGCTGCCAGATCATTTTCAATACTCTGAGCCCATTCCTCAGCTTCCAGAGGGCTCTCTTTTCCCGAAAATTGCTTGGCGTGTAAAGCCCTAAATTTCTTCACCCCAGGTGCTTCTGCCTCGGGACTGTTCATCAAGATAGCAGTCTGCTGCCGCTGTCCCACCAGGAGGCTACGGATTGCCTCAAGCAAAACCGTCTGCTCATTGATCGGAGCAGCGACGACAGGTGTGAGTGGTAGTGGTGGGGGAGTGTTGTTGACATTCGTGCTGGTGTTGTTTAGGGAATCCATAAACTTGAAAGAAAATTTTTGGTTAGGACAGATTCAAACTATATGAAATTGTAAGATTTAAGAAATATGAATTGTAAAGAATATTTTTAGTTACTGGTTCTTGTGTTATATTGCTTAGGTTGTCCACGCATAACTGACCTGTATGTCCATGCAGAACTGACATGCATGTCCACACAGAGCTGACCTGCATGGGTCACCAACAAAATTTGTCACGCCCTGCTTCCCAGTGTACGGGCAGAGGACACGACGAGGCCGCTACGTATTTACTCTAAAGTAAACTCGCTAAGCGTATCTAAACAATATAAGTAAAATGTACACAGGAGACAAGATGTAAATGAACAACAACTTTATTTATTAACATTCTTTTTACAATACAATGAAAAGTAAATACATAGAATGAAAGCAGTGCCTAAATAATGGTATAACAGAAATGAAAATGGAATAAGTAAAAGTGGCTACAGCTCTGGATCTTCGGTGTACTGCTCAGGGGCCTGCTCCAAATGCTCTTGACTGTTCTCGTACACCTCTGTGTCGGCTCCTCCTGACAACATTCCAAAGAAGAAGAGAAATAGGAATGTCGTCAGCGAACAATCGCTCGGTAAGTCCCAAAGATGATGGAGAAGTAGAATGGACACACAGAGAGTATAGTTTTATAATGTTTTATTATAATGTTAGCGCAGTTGTTTGTAGTTTGGTACAGAAAATGCCAGTGTATACGAGAGTAGTCCCACTTATACCGGAGACTTTGGTAACCCGTAGTATAAGGCTCCATCGATAATACCACGGAACAACGGCATGGATGTAATTACGTCTTAAGTGACCATCTCGTGCCACCTTTAATATGTTCCATACCAGTCTACCCCTTTATAACCCCGTAGTGTTTATGTATTGATTGTATGGATTGTATTGTCTTGTCTTGTATTATAAATTATATAGATGGACGACTTGCCGAAACCATGATATCAGTAATGGAACGGATATAATGGATGACCTTATAAATGGAGTATATCCATGGTTCGGTTCGGTCAAGTTGTATAGATTGAATAGATTGAATATATGGATTCATGTTGAATATATACTTGAATCATATTCAAGTCAGTTTGATTATATCAAGACTCAGTCTGAGTCAGACATTTAGAAAAGACATTGAAGTCCTGAATTAGTTCTGATGTTATCGGTAACAACTGCATATGGACGGCAGGATTTGTGTCTTTTTCCAAGAAAATTACCGTGTTGATAAAACCATTTTTTAGATTGTCTACCTTAAATAGGCAAGCACCAATATCTCCGGCTCGCTGAGGCTCAAGAGACTGGTTCTGCTTAAACCTATGTTTACTAGGGTCCTTATTATAATTTAATATAACTTGAGGGGGTTTATGTAAAATAGTTTTATTATTATTTCAAAATATATCTCAAGTATTTAATTACCGTCTTTAGAGTTTTCATAGACGTTTGTTTTATTCAATGTGAAATTTCTAGTGAATATGACCTAGTTTTTAAAGTATACTGTATTTATTTGAAATATTGTAATTGTATGGTATTTTCTTGTAAATGGGATGTTTTTTCTTGAATTTTGGAAATGTGGAATATTATAAATATTAAAAATAGATATTTTGATATTAATTACATATATATATTATTTATTAAAAATATAAGTTTTATTTATAATAGAAATTATATTTTCTAAAGAAAAATGTATTAAAAATCTTTCGAGATCGTATGCTCCGTGAGGAGGTCTGCATCTCACTCTACTAGGCCTGAGGATGTGCGATAATCCGCACCATACCGAACGGGGTCTCCAATAATGGGTTGTAGAGACGCAATCGTAAAGATTTGTTAAATACACTTCTTATGGAAAAATGTTTTATAAGTTGAAGATAGTTATATGTAAAGTCCTATTTTCCCGAATCTATATTCCAAAATTCCATCGTGCTATGTTATATATGTTTGTTGTGAGAAGGTAGGTCATTACTTCGTGAGTTTTCTAAAGATAACACGGTTAAAAGGTATAAACATGTCGATATGAAACATAAAGGTATTTTAATGTAAAATTGAAATGCAACTTGCTATGGTTATCATTTTGATGTCAAATTTGTTCTATTGTCTTTTTAATGATTAGTAAACAATATATCAAAAGTTGTAGGTTTGTTATTAAGAAAAAGTTGTATTTTTAAAAGAAAAGAGAATCGGAAGCCGGATAACTCCGCTTCCGACACGTTAAGAATGAAGAGTTTGGGAATAGCAAAAGAGAGAGAGAAGGGAGACTTAATGGATTTGATGAGAGGGGAGAGGTAGGAGGAGATCTAGGATTCGTCGGTGCTTCGTTTCTTTGCCGGAAACTCCTTGTATCGTCGCCGGAACTTCGTCGGAGTTTCGCCCTTTATTAACTCCACTTGTACACTATGGGAACTTGGAAATTTCTTGAGAGTTTTGTTAGGGAATTGTGAGTGAGGAGGTGTGAAATGAGGGTGGTATTTATAAGGAAAAATTAGGGTTTAGGGTGTTTAAAGAATGCATTGAAATAGGAATTAAAATGAGGATAAAATGGGCATTTTATTGCTCTCTGAATTAATTCAGAGTAAACAAGTAATAAGAAAGTAGTGGAGTAGCTGAAGAGATGCATGTTCCCGCCAAAAAAATTTCTGCGCAAAAGAGCCCAAGGTATCAAATGACAGCGATACGTTTAAGAAAATGTGAACCAGTATTTTCCAGGCTGTATTTTGACAAACTCCCGAATGTGAAAGAGCTAAATTCTGATGGTATCGAAAGTGTCTCAAAAAATCATTCGATTTGATATATTATGGGCCTCATAATTAATTCGGGATCAAAAGTTATGAGGTATCACGTGCCCACACGTGATCGGGCATCACGTGCAGACACGTGACCATTTACAGGCAAAGCCTGTAGGCACTGAATAAAATAAATAATTGGAAATAATTAATCAGTGGGGTCACGTGCCAACACGTGATAGGCTCTTAAACCCTCTGAAACAATAGAATTAAATTCTAATTAAATAATTAATCAGTGGGGTCACGTGCCAACACGTGATGGGTTCCTGAGCCCTCTAAACCAATAGAATTAAATTCTAATTAATTGGTCAATCAGTGGGGCCACGTGCTAATACGTGATAGGCTCTTAAACCTTCTGAACTAATAGAATTAAATTCTAATTAAGAGGGAATAAAAAAAACCCTAACTGGAAAAATATTTCCCTAGATCTTTCCAAACAAAAAGATTGTGCTATGTAAAGTAGAGCACCGTTGGATTAAAAATCCAATGGTGATTAAAAATCACCAATTTATAGAAAGATTCTATACAAGGAAAGATTTTCCTGAAATTCACCACGAATAACAAACAAAATATCTTTTGGATTAAAAATCCAATGGTGAATAAAATTCACTGAGTGATCTAAAAGATCATGTTGGTTACAAAATCAATTAAAATCTTTCAATAAAAGATTGACCAAACAAACTGCTTCTTTTTCTTTCTCCTATAAATAGGAACCAAGAAGAGAGGAGGGGGGAGATCCTTTTTTTTTGGAGAGAAAGAAAAACAACAGAGAGAAAAATGTGAGTAGAATTTAATTCTCAAGAGAGAAAAGAAGATCTCTTCAGGAAAAAAACACTAGGTGAGAAGAAAAAAAAGAAGCTCATTCTACAAGCTCTCACAAAACAAAAGAGAATTTAATTCTCAAGCTAAGAGTTTAACTCTTCTGAATAAGAACTTAGTTCTTCCTTTGGTTGAAGGTCTGCAGAAACAGATCTCCCCATAAGTTGAGAATTTAATTCTCATTGGGGAAATTCTGCCATGCAGATCTAAAACTTAAGGGAAGATCTAAGTTTAGAGAATTCAATTCTCACATCAAACCAATCAGGAATTTAATTCTTTCAAACAAAATAGGGTTTAACCCTTAATATAAGAACTTAGTTCTTTCTTTGGTTGAAGATCTGCAGAAGCAGATCTCCCCACAAGTTGAGAATTTAATTCTCATCAGGGAGATCCTGCCATGCAGATCCAAAATTTAGAAGGAGAATCGAGTTTAAAGAATTTTATTCTTCCAAATATATAGGAATCTAATTCCTCTAAACAAAATTAAGGTTTTGCCCTACAAAAGAATTTAATTCTTAAACAAGGGACCTAATACTCTCCATGCACGTAATTCTGATCACGTGGTAACACGTGACCCTCATCCTCAATGAGTAGAAAAGAACGAAAAAGACTAGGTCACGTGCCTCCACGTGACCCTTAAACAGACTTCTCAAAATGAGAAAGAAGAAGCTTGGAGGTAATACCTCACGTGCTCCTACGTGACCCCTGAACAAACTTCTCAAGAATAAAGGCAGAATAGATTTTGGGCGCCCTCACGTGTCCCCACGTGACCTATGACAAACACCTCTATAAAAAAGAGAAGATGGAAAGAACTGAAGGATTAAAATCCAATGCATGGGCGCCCTCACGTGTCCCCACGTTGTTTCCTGATTTAAAATCAGGAAAGCCCACGGAAGAGGCTTCAGAAAAGGGTCACGTGCTTACACGTGACCAGCAGTCACGTGTTGGCACGTGACATCTAAAAGCATCGGCAAGGCAAATTCAGCTTCCCGACTACATCAAAGAAAAGGGCTTCAGAAAGGGTCACGTGCTCCCACGTGATCTGGGTCACGTGTTGGCATGTGACAATTAAAAGCGGCTTCAAAAGCAAACCGGTTCCCTGATCAAATCAAGGAAAAGGCTTCAGAAGAGGTCACGTGCTCCCACGTGACCAGGGTCACGTGTTGGCACGTGATACTCAAAAGAAGCAGACTTGTTCTCCGGTTAAATCAAGAAAAAGAGTCCAGACGAGGGTCACGTGCTCACACGTGACCAGGGGTCACGTGATGGCACGTGACGGTTAAGCAGCAACCAGAAGACAGAGCGCAAAAAGAAAGAAGAAGGCTCGTTCTAAGGGGGTCACGTGCCCACACGTGACCAAGGGTCACGTGGCCACACGTGACCGACTTCAAAACCCATTTGTTAACAGAATTAAATTCTGAGAAAAGACCTCTCAAATCTTTCCAAAAGCAACCGATTGAATTAAAGATGATTAAATATCATCTATCTATGGGAAAATCTCGAATTTGGAAAGATTTCCCCGTAAAATCTGACCAAAATAACAGAGGAGAATCTCTGGATTTAAAATCCAATGGTGAGTAAAATTCACCTAATAATCCAAAGGTCCAAAACGAATGATGGATACAAATCAAATCTCCTAATGAAAGATCCACCAAAACTAATTGACTCGGCTGCTTCTCCTATAAATAGGAGCCAAGAGACACACAAGAGAAGGATATATGCAGAGGGAAGAAAAGAGAGAGAGCCTTGATACTTTAGAGGAATTTGGATCTTCTGCAAAAGAAAACCCTAGGTAAGAAATGGAAGGTTTTATTGAAAGAAAAGAGAATTTAATTCTCAACAGAGTTTAAATCTGATATAAAACAGAAGGACATATTTCTTCTCTCTTTGATGGAGGATCTGTAAAGTGCACATCTCCCCTTGAGTTGAGAATTTAATTCTCAATGGGTTGAGATCCTGCCATGCAGATCCAAAGCATAGAGAGGGAATGGAAGCACGAGAATTTAATTCTCACAGAACTATAAGAATTTAATTCCTTCAAAATAAAATTAGGGTTTGACCCTGTGTTATGGGAATTTAATTCCTTCAGAATGAAAAGAATCAGGGTTTAACCCTAGTTAAGAACTTAGTTCTGTTAAAACAACAAGAATTTAATTCCCTTAATCTTATTCCCCAGAATAATTCTCTAACAGAGAGTGGGGGTTTAATTCCTTAAAGCTTTTATTAGGGTTTAACCCTATTCAGTTCTTCACATATATGAGGAATTTAATTCCTACAGAAAATTCAGAGTTCAACTCTTCAAAAGGAACTAGGAATTTAATTCCTCTGAAATTATTGTTAGGGTTCAACCCTACGAGGAATTTAATTCCTGAAAGGGATTAACAGATCTTCTAAACAACTACAGAAAAGCAGGGTCACGTGTCACCACGTGACCCCCCCAAAAGATCTACAGAAAGCCCTTTGAGGCAGTGCCTCACGTGACCCACGTGACCCTTGGCAGAGGCTTTAACATACTCCATTCAAACATCCGTCACGTGATGACACGTGATGCTCCAAAAGATGCGATCTTCTCAGCAGAACAAACGAAGGGAGGGCGCTCTCACGTGCTACCACGTGACCCCTCTTGCCTCAGCGTCTAACGCTAAATTGGAATCCCTGAATTCAGTGTTAAAACGTTGTTTGGCCTTAGTGTTCAACACTAAGCAAAGAACTTTATTTGCAGTGTTCAACACTGATTACCTTAGTGTTCAACACTAATTTGGGATTTCTGTTGCCAGTGCTTAACACTGGTCTGTTTTAGTGTTTAACACTAATTTGAAGGCCTTGTTGCTGGTGTTGACACCAACTATCTTCCAGTGTTAAACACTGACTTATCAACCTCATTCTCAGTGTTCAACACTGATTGGTCTTTAGTGTTTAACACCAGGCATTGGCCCAATTGGCTAAATGGCCAGAGGCAAAGCCTCTCCTTCAAGGGACCAACAGGAGGGCCGATGTCCCAGACATGATTGGACTTAGCCCAAGCTGGCCATAAGTCCTCAATTCGTAATTAACTGGGCTAATGGGCTCATAACATAATTAATTGGTCTTGATCCCAAATTTGGCCAAAGACTATTTAATCCACTCCGGTTCCAAGGTACATCTCTTCATTCCTTTGATACTTGGCGTTGTAATCCCTCAACGTCTTCAAAGAGGTGACGGGTCCCGATGACCACACATTGATATGGACTGTGGGGTCCTTAAACCCATGGACTACGACGTCCTTAACCTTGACCGAGATGTCTTAAAACTAACAATGGACTGTGGGGTCCTTAAACCCATGGACTACGACGTCCTTAACCTTGACCGAGATGTCTTAAAACTAACAATGGACTGTGGGGTCCTTAAACCCATGGACTACGACGTCCTTAACCTTGACCGAGATGTCTTAAAACTAACAATGGACCGCAATGTCCTTAAACTACCCATGGAACGCAATGTCCTTAAACTAGCGATGGACCACTATGTCCCTAAACTGGAACGATAGAGCCCAAACGCTCTTTTGTTGGATTTAAACGATCCCGTTTAAGTTGATCTTAGCCTTAAATACGGCTAACGTATCCTTAAACCTTTCAAACATACTTTAGTCCCAAACTGGACTATAGATTCCCCCAATTAACTCTGGTTCAAGGGTACTTTCTGAACTCCTCTGATATCTGTCGTTATAATCCTTCAACGTCGTCAGAGAGGTGACGGGTCCCGACTGCCATACATTGAATGGACCACTATGTCCCTAAACTGGAACAACGGAGCCCAAATGCTCTTTTGTCGGATCTAAACGGTCCCGTTAAGTTGATCTTAGTTTCAGGTTAGACTAACGTATCCTTAACAAACGTTTGAGTTGATCTTGGCCTTAAATATGGATAACGTATCCTCAAACCAAACCCCCAAACCCAAATCCAAGATAATACGGATTTAGACTAGTCCACGCCCTACGGGCGACGATATAACTCGGTCTCCGTAAACAATCCACGGGCAACAAAACACAAAATAAACACCCACGACACGAAGTGACCATCTGGAGAAGGAGAAAGTTGTTACCGCGACGCGGTAGCGTAATTAACTGCAGGGGCTTGCGCCTGCAGGGAAGAGCGTCCCCACAATCAAAAACCCCTCAAGCGAGGGGGAATCTGACGAAGTCTGCTACATCGGACGCATCCGTTCAGACCTTCGATACATGGTGCCATAAATCAACTTGGCATCTTCGGAGAGGTGGACGGATAGCACCAATTAGCATCTGCCCCGAACCTCAGGTGTGACGTCCCGCGTCTCGGCCGCCGTTCGGAGGGGAACAGATTCTGGCACGCCCGGTGGGACCTCTTTCTCTTTCCACTCCACACTTCGTGTGTCGTGATTCGCGAACCAATCGCGGTTCGCTAATGGTTGCCCTTGGGTTTCGAGATACTAAGACTTGGCGTCTTGCTCACCCTAGAAAGCAAAGGATCGATGGTTTCTACTTCTGCGAAATGCTCCAACTGCTCGGACTGCAATTGCGACCAACGCTCTGCCTCGCCGGGAGGTATAGCCTACGGACCCCAAGCCGCTTCGTTATTCACAATACCGGTGGACCAGGTGACTCAGGCCACTACCGGATTGTTCTTTGGGACTATGCTCCCACCGACAAGCTTTACGGCGCCGGTGCTGACAAAGGAAGCTCCCAAGAAGTCGGTCTTTGATCGTCTTACCCCTGCTGCGGCTCCTCTCAACGGGTCGCCCAACATCAGCGCCTCGGTCTTCTCTAGATTGGGCCAGAAATCCTGTGGACCCATCATGGGGCCTACAATCCCAGAGAAGGCTGCTTCTAAGAAAGTGACCGGTCCTGCTCCTGAAGTCGCCAAGGCGGCTTCCCCGGCCAAAAAGTCGATCTTTACAAGATTGACGGCTTCAGCTCCCGCTCCTGCTACCCAAAGGACATCGGTCTTTAACAGGCTAACACCAGCAACGACCCCCCACCTACACAGGGGGCAAGACGAAGCCATTCTCACCGCTGAACCAACGACGTCCGCTCGACACGCTCGACGTCGCCATTGGCGCCGAGTTAGGAAGGCTGGGGGCAACTCCCCCTCTGGGCTAACTCCATCAGCCCCGATGGCGGAAGTTAATGCTGCTGTTCCAACGGGGAACAGCTTCGAGATGCTAAATAAGGTGCGAAGGAATTCTCCTACTGCGGTGCTAAAGAGGTCTCCTCCCCCATTAAAAAAGGTTGTAGAGATAAAGTCAGAGCAGCCCCGATCCCCTCAACGGCTGTCTTCCAAAATCTATAAGGTTTGGCGGCAGGCCCGAGATTCGATGATCGATCCAAACTTTTCCCGCCAGCACAAGAAGCTGAAAATCCAATCGGAAGCCGGTCACCAGGCTAAACCACGAAAGGCTGTCTGGACGCCCACCTCAACGGCCCCCTCAACCTCCACTGCTCATAAAAGGAGGAAACCAGAGAAGATCCCCCAGCCTGCAACGACAGCCAAAGGCACTAAGCCCAGACGCCCTAAGTCTGAGGGCATGATGGTCCACACCGTATACATGGCGTCAGGAAAAGAAGACAGCCGTGCGTCTACAGGTCATAGACCGCTCACACGGTCGGTGACCAAAGCTCAGGAGCAACAGCAAAAGCTCCAGGAAATGATGAATGCTATGGCCGCACTTACCGGGCCAAAAGAAAACCCAGAAACGTCTTCGGACGAACGCCAGGAGGAAGAAACCGACGCCGAATTCCTTCGCCGAATATTGGAGAAGAAGGACAAAGAGGCTGCTGAACAAGCAGCCAACATACAGCGTATGGGCCTCCTCTTCCAAGATATGATAGGAATGATGATCCAACAGGATCCACCTGCTGAGGATCCCGCGATCGTCCTTGAAGACGACAGGGGAGAAACGTCAAATCCACCACCGGCCCTCTCAACGGCCAAGGAGGAGAAAATCTCTAAGGCTGACTTGGTCGACTATATAGCCCAGCAAATCCGGGTTCATCATGCGACTGAGGAAGCTGGTCAAGTCGTAAAAACGGGGCGGCTATATCCAAGCTGGTACGACCAAATCAAGTACCCGCCGGGTTACACAATTCCCAAGTTCCATGTTTACAAGGGGACCGGCAATCCCCACCAACATGTCGCCCAGTTCAGGGCCCTTTGCGGTAACACCGGCGGAGATGATAAACTGTTGCTTCGCCAGTTCGTGGGCAGCTTATCAGAAACAGCGTTCGAATGGTATTCGGAACTCCCGAACGATTCTATCAAGACGTTCGCTGAAATGGAGTTGCTATTCACTCAGCGATTCGCAAGCGCCAGCGAACGCACTCCAATAACGGCACTAATTAACGCCAGGGTAAAACTAGGTGAAACTTGGGTCCAATATGCTATACGATGGCGGAATTTGTGGTCGAAATGCGAGCAACGCATTGAGGAAGCGCCCGCGGTGGGCATGTTCGTGGGAACCCTAGACCCTCACGCAACTATCTCCTAGTTTATGATGTTCTTTAAGCCAACCACATTTCAGGCTTTAATCGACAAGTTGGCTCAGATGGACCAAATGGGTCATAGACCGTCTCCCCCGAAGCCAGCACCTCGGAATGACAAGGGTAAAGGAAAGGCCACCTTCGTCGCGAATGCCCAGCAGCAACCCAATGCCCCAAAGCTGACGGATCAACTGGAAGAAAGACGCCGGTATTATAATGAGAAGATGAAGCGTCCCTACTCGTTCCCACGGGACAAGACGAAACGGCTATTCGAGCTGGCAGTACGCAACAGACTTATAAACCTGTCAAATCCAAGACGACCGCCACAACCCACTGAGGTGAACAACCCCAACTATTGCCCTTACCATCAAATGGTAAGCCATCCGATTGAGGATTGCTTCGTCTTCAAAGGATGGATTGAAGATCAATACCTCCAGGGAAAGTTTGCGCTGTCCGAAAAGTGGAAGGTGAATCCGCCACAGCCGCATACTCCTAAGAAGATGGACGCACCGGGGGCGACTTGTTCCTTTATTGAAGAAGCTCCATGGGAAATCGTGCTATCAGCTAAAACCAAAAGGATGCTGAGTGACCTTCATGCGTGCCCAGCGGTTGAATGGAAGAACCCGCTTGAACCTCAAATCATCGAAGGGATGTTGAAGCCGCGCCCAACTACAAAGATTCGTGGTGATGGCCCAAGTACTCACACCCAACCGTCAAAATCTTCGAAGAAAAAGAAGAGGAAATCCAAAAGGCCCGTGAAGCCTGGAAACAAGCGCACGGATTTGCAGAAACAGATTGACACGCTGGAGGAGTACAATCAAAAGGCACGGACTCCCGTCACACTGCAAGAGTTCCTCAACCACGTCTTTCAGAAGGAAGATGAGGAAGAGAGCTCATCGGATGAATCCGAGGGACATGTGGCAAGTTGTCATGTGATTTCCCACGCGGAAGATGAGAAAACTCCTGGCACCGAGAAACTGGGGGCACACCCTGAGCCAAGACTTATGTGGCCAATAGATGAAATGATCGACGCCTTTCTGGACGAGATTCGTCTAAAGAGTAAAGCAGATCAGGAGCGTGAGATGGCCGCATCGGAAGGACCCGAACGCAGGCGACTAAATGAAAGAGTTGAAGTACTCCCGCCAGATCGAAAGGAATCCGAGGCAGACAAGAAGATATTCAAGACGAGGAAACGGTTTGCCAAAGCCATGTCGATAGGAATGAAGCTAACACCCTCGGAAGAAAACACGCTCAATGGGGTGGAGAGGCACCCTGATTATTGCGCATATTATCGGAAAATTTCACACCCCACGGAGGAGTGCGACGCCTTTAAGATATGGTGGCAAGGATATGTTGCTCATCGGCAACATTTTAAGCGCATGAAACGCAAGACTCGTCGAGAACAAAGAAGTACTGCCGACGAGCACAACAGGACCACTGGCAACTGTTACATGGTTAACGCCGGAGGGTCACAAGTTCTCACCTTTGGGAGCGACTCCGATGAAGAAATGGCTCTGGGCCCTCTCTTTAAAGAATCCGTTTTAGGGAAAGAGGAGAAATTGGAGGCCTGCGAGAACATTCAGCTGCGCAATCGCACACTCCCAGAAAAGAATCTCGGTCCCGCGAGTAGAAAAGATAAGGGAAAGGAAAAGGTCACTGAAGATATCACTTTAGATGACCAAGTCGTGAAAGAGCTGGCTGCCAAAAACCCTCCTAGGAAGGGTAAGGTGGACTATAACATCCTCGCGCACCTAAGGAAGCTACCTTCTCAGCTTAGCATTCTCGATGCCCTCCTATTATCAAAAGAAGCGCGAGACTCACTAATTAAGGCGTTACAAGAACCTGAGCAATTCCAAGCCTTCCTCGCCACTGAAAAGATGAAGGATGAATTGGAGGAAGTGCATACGGCCGACATCACTTTCGGTGACGAAGACCTCCTTCTCGGGACGTGCGACCACAACCGTCCCCTATATGTCTCTGGATACTGCCATGATATCAAGATAGGCAAGATCCTGGTGGATAATGGATCCTCCGTCAATCTCCTTAATGTTCGGGTGTTGAAGGAAATCTGCATGAGTGTGCAACACCTCGCTCGTGACAAAATTACTATCTCCGGTTTCGATTCACAATCGTCACGGACTCTCGGATCCGTGATACTAACATTACGCTTTGGACTCCTCGTCACAGACATCAAATTCCATGTCATTGACGCCAAGACCTGCTACAACGCCTTGCTCGGTCGTCCTTGGCTACACGAGTACAATATCATCTCTTCTACACAACATCAGTGTATGAAGTACTTTAAGGATGGTTTCGAGTATACCGTAACAGGTGAGTTGAACCCATTTTCCGTGAACGAAGTCCGCAAATACGAAGACGCGAAGTACTTTTTGCCAAATTTCGAGGATACAGAAAGGTGTCGCAACCCGGAGAACAAAGCCGCCGCCACCATCCCTGTTTTCGGGAGCGATACCGAAGAAGAAGAGATAGTTTATGCCGGGCCATCTCAACGCAACAACCCGGGAACGTCCGCCCCCATATTGGTCTTCGGAAGTGACTCGGAAGATGAGGTTAATGCCGTGTTCTCCAATCGGCTGTCAATACAAGCACCCCCTAGCGATGATCAGAGTTTGCAAATCACCATGGTGCCGCTGGAACACTACAAGGATCTCGACACACTTCAAGCTCACAATGTGCAGGACCTGCAAACATTTTACGTCCCTCCCAGGCAAAGGGGTGAGAAGTTAATTCTATTCTACCGATCCTCAGAGTCGAAAATAGAGAAAGAGATCTGACATGGCACGGATGTTACACTCGACAGGCTCCAACCTATCCGTTTGCCCAGATACTACACAAATGGACTAAAGAGGCTATTGAAGCGCCAAGGAGTACCCTTAAAACAGACTGTTCGACAAGCTCGGTTCTACAACAGGATTTGGGATGTCCCTGGGACCCAACGCAAATTGCCCAACGGGAAAATGGAAACACTTGGGCTTGGATACACGAGAACCGGAAAACGGGAACGGGCCCACAGTAGCTACGCCATATATACTTTTGATGAAGAAGAGGACGCCCCGTCAGGAAATGCCAACCCCTCATCAAAACTAGATCCCGCGATTGAAATGCTGAGTCCGTCGTTTGAAGAACGAATGGACAAGCCTATCAAGAAAGTGGGTCAAAAAGCTCGGGAAGACCACAACCGCGAGATGGCCATCTATGAGAAGGCCAGGACGCAACGTCTATTTCAACGGGCTGCAAAAGACAAAGATGCTCATCCTTGTCAACCCGTTGTACGAAAGGCCCGACGCAGAGACGGAAATAAATCAAGAAGCGGAGAGAGGAGCCGACAACAACGACGCAGGATTAGAGAGTCACGTGAGCGGGGATTGCGCGGTCCGGATTTGTCCCTCGCGAAGAAGATGAGTCGAGCGTATTCCTTCCCTCGAGACAAGACGGAGAAGTTACTCGAGCTCACTATAAAACATCAAATGATCGCGCTTCCAGAGTCTAGACACCCTGAGCAAGCTAACAGGGCTTCTCATCTGAGCTATTGCTCTTATCACCAAGCCATATGACATCCTACCGAAGACTGCTTCACCTTCAAGAACTGGGTCGAGGACCAGTACCAACAGGGCAGATTCGCTTTATCCAACGGCTGGAGGGTAACGCCGCCACAAAAGCACGAACCCAAAGCCGCAAGAGCAGAACCGGATCCACCTCAGTCCTGGAAGCGGATTCGCACCTGTTATACGATTACGATATTAAAAGAAGAGCCCGAGAACATGGATGACCTTCCCTGGTGCTTTGAGAACAGCGATGATGAGGTGGTCCCAGAATTTCCGCCAGCTCCGAAAGAACTGGAAGATGGCATACATACTACTGCAGATAACCTCAAGAAGATTGAGCTGGGATCGGCAGATGATCCACGACCAACATTCGTCAGCGAGCTGCTATTTGAAGAAAGGGTGGCCGCATTAAAGAACGTGCTTCTACAGCATAAAGACTGCTTCGCGTGGAACTATTCCGAGATGCCAGGATTAGATCCGGAGATTGCTGTGCATAAATTAGCGATATCCCCAGATATCAAGCCAGTCAAGCAGGCGCCAAGAAGGATGCGACTCAAGCTTGAAATGAGCATCAACGCCGAAGTCAAGAAGCTGATCGATTCTGGATTTATCCAAGAAGTCCAGTATCCCGACTGGATCGCCAATATCGTCCCGGTAATGAAGAAGAATGGGACGGTACGCATATGCGTGGATTTCAGGGATCTCAATAAAGCCTGTCCAAAGGACGATTTCCCAGTACCAGTAACCGAGCTAATGATAGATAACACGTCCACTCACGAGGTTTTCTCCTTTATGGACGGTTCGTCAGGATACAATCAGATAAAGATGCATCCCGAAGACCAGAAGCATACCGCTTTCCGGACCCCTTTGGGTATATTCTGCTATAGGGTTATGCCCTTTGGTCTAAAGAACGCCGGCGCTACCTATCAAAGGGACATGACAAAAATCTTCGACGACCTCATACATGACATCGTTGAGTGCTATATCGATGACCTTGTAATAAAGAGCATGTCATACGAAGAGCATTTAAAGCATCTGGAGACTGTATTTCAACGCCTTCGGCAATATAATTTGAAGATGAATCCCCTCAAATGCGCGTTTGGAGTCTCCTCGGGTAAATTCCTGGGATTCATCATCCGACATCGAGGTATCGAAATAGATCCATCTAAGATCAAGGCGATCATGGAAATGCCTCCGCCAAGAACCCTCAAACAGTTGCGGTCTCTTCAAGGGAAGCTCGCATACATCCGGCGATTTATCGCCAATCTTTCAGGCCAATGCCGTCCTTACAGCCACCTGATGAAGAAGGGAACTCCATTCGTTTGGGATCACAAATGTCAAGGTGCACTAGACGAGATCAAGCAGTACCTGCAGAACCCTCTGGTGTTGGCTGCGCCGGTCAAGGGAAAACCCCTCATTCTTTATACAACCGCCCTCGAAGGTTCCTTAGGCACATTATGGGCACAAGAGAACGATCAAGGGAAAGAGAGAGCACTCTACTACTTAAGTCGAGTTCTGCTGGGGGCAGAAAACAACTACTTGTCTATTGAAAAACACTGCTTGGCGTTAATCTTCGCAATAACAGAACTCAGACACTATGCGTTGGCGCACGAAGTCCGTCTCATCTCGAAGGTGGACCCTCTTAAATATTTGATGTCGAAGGCTATACTGACGGGTCGACTCGCTAAATGGGCTCTACTCCTGATGGAGTTCTCAATAATGTATCGACCTCTTAAGGCAGTGAAAGGCCAGGCCATTGCCGACTTCCTCGCTGAGCATCCAGTACCTGCCGGTTCTCCTCTGAACTGCGATTTGCCGGACGAACATGCATTCGACGCGATCGGCGGCGGTGATACCCGATTGGAACTCTATTTTGACGGGGCATCTTCCATGAAGAAGCGCAAACAATGTACCCCCATAATCAAATCGGGAGTAGGCCTCATCTTCGTAACCCCATAAGAAGGGATAATGCGCTTTGCTTTCTCCTTAACGGAATCGAGGACGAACAATGAAGCCGAATACGAAGCTTTGATAGCGGGCCTCGAGATCGCCATTAACATGGGAATTGAAGACCTCTCTATATACGGGGATTCTCAATTGGTTGTTAGTCAAGTAAATGGTGACTACCAAACGTGCAAACCGGAGTTGGTGAAATACGGCGAAAAGGTGCAACAACTATTGACCCAAATTCCCTCCTACACTTTGGAAAGTATACCACGTGCGGAAAATAGCAAAGCAGACGCGTTAGCTAAGCTCGCTAAAGAACTGGCTGACGAGAACCTCGATGACGTCAGAATTGTGGTACAAAGCCGTCGAGTGCTCGCCCCGGCAGAAATATCTCCGGAATTATACGAAGAAAAGGGGGAGACTGAGCAGACGACTCTACAAATAAAAGACCATGAGAAGGCCGAGGACTGGAGGGAAGTCTTCATAGACTACTTTAAGTCCCACCGAATGCCCGAAGAAGCGTCCTCAAGACATCAGCTTATGAAACGAGCTCTATTTTTTGCTTTTGTCAACGACACTCTATACAAGAGATCATTTGATTCTCTGTGGCTGAGATGCTTAGGACCTGACGAAGCAGAAAGAGTCGTTCAGGAAGTTCACGACGGACTCTGCGGTTCTCACCAGGCAGGCCCGAAAATGAAATTGAAGATCAAACGGATGGGCTATTATTGGCCCACGATGGTCCAAGACTGCCTCGAGTATGCGAAGCAATGCCACTCGTGCCAGATTCATGGAGACTTTATCCACCAACATCCGAATCCACTACACCCAATGGTGGCTAGCTGGCCATTCGAAATGTGGGGGACTGACATAGTCGGCCCCATCGAGCCAGCATCGTTCCGGGGACATCGTTTCATCCTGGCGACAACTGATTACTTCTCCAAATGGGCAGAAGCAGTACCGCTGAGGGAAGTGAAGACGGAAAATATCCTCCACTTCTTCAAGACGCACGTCATCTATCGGTTTGGAACTCCACGGCGGATTATCTCCGATAATGGGCCAGCCTACAGAAGCCATAAGATTAGCCGCTTCACGCAGCAGCACAATATAGACTGGAGATATTCTTCAGTTTACAATCCACGAGCTAACGGTCTGGCCGAGGCCTTCAATAAGACCTTGACGAAGATCATAAAAAAGACGGTGTCCCGAAATAAGAAAGACTGGCACGAGAGGCTGCAAGAGGCCCTTTGGGCCTATCGAACTACATTCAAGACGGCCACGAACACAACGCCGTATGCGTTGGTATTTGGGACGGAAGCAGTGCTCCCCCTCGAGATAGAGTTACCCTCTCTACGAGTGGCAGTCCACTACGAGCTGACAGACGAAGAAAATGCTCACCTTCGGCTTGAGGAGCTCGATGCTCTCGACGAAACCCGGCTCATAGCGCAACAAAATCTGGAAGCTTATAAAGCAAAGATGACGCGCTCATATGAAAGATTGACCCGACCGAGGACATTCCGCCAAGGCGAACTCGTGTTAGTGGTCAAAAGGCCTATGATCCCCAATCGAGCCAAGCGGGGAAAATTCGAGCCAAACTATGAAGGCCCGTACATCATAGATAAGGTCTACCAGGGTGGGGCCTATCTACTCATGGACATGCACGGTGAAAGGACTTTCAGGCCAATAAACGGTCGCTTCCTAAAGAGATACTACGCTTAATGAGCCACGGCCTAGGTCAATGATAGATGACGACGACTATGTCCGCTCGCTATCTTCCTAAGCTCGAGCTTTATAAGCGGTAGCCGGCCTTCTCCATGTCGGACCGAAATGTCCTTAAACTAATAACGGACCGAAATGTCCTTAAACTAACGACGGACCGAAATGTCCTTAAACTAATAACGGACCGAGACGTCCTTAAACTAACGACGGACCGAAATGTCCTTAAACTAACGACGGACCGAAACGTCCCTAAACTACTACCGCAGCATCCTTAGGCTGACAAAAAAAAAGGAGAAAAAGAAAAATTAAAAAAAAATTAAAAAAAACGGTATGTCCATAAGCAAAATGGGCACGGATGAAAACCCGAAAGGGCTCCGTGAGTAAAAACAGCAGGGCTACCGGCGAGTGTTCGTGAAAACCCGAAAGGGCGCGACCTTGTAAAAAAAGAAGAGAAAAAGAATAAAAAAAACAAACGGTATGTCCATAAGCAAATGGGCACGGACGAAATCCCGAAAGGGCTCCGTGAGTAAAAACAGCAGGGCTACCGGCGAGTGTTTGTGAAAACCCGAAAGGGCGCAAGCTCGTTAAGAGACACTTATATGGTTCTCTCGACCTTGTAAGGAGAAAACACCCGTGTGAGATCCTTACGACTCACAAAGGAGCAACACACTTAGGGATCCCCACGATTCCTAAGGAGAAAATACACTTGCGAGATCCTCACGACTCGTAAGGAGAATTCTCTTATGGGACCCTCACGGCTCATGAGATTTGAAAGTCTTAAGTTACAGAAACCTAAACCTGTTCTTAAGCAAATCCCCCACAACCTTCGATACTGCCCTACAAGGGGCTCAATACTGACCCTTGTATACAATCCACGGGCGCGAATAAACATTTCCCCAGCAAAGTCACACCTGTGACTAGGGATATGTCCATATAATGAGCAACCCTTGTAGGTCCTCTCGACCCATAAGGAGAAAACCCTCTTGTAGGATCCTTACGACTTACAGAGGAACATACACTTAGGAATCCTCACGATCCCTAAGGAAAAAATACACCTGCAAGATCATCACGACTTGTAGGGAGAAATACCTTTGTGAGACCCTTACGGCTCATGAAGTCAAAAGCCTTGGTCGACAGGACCCTTAACCCTGTTTGCTAAGCCACCTTTGTTCAACATCGACAGAGGCAGATGATGATTCTCTCCTGGCAATATTCCAGTTGTAGCGGTGCTGATGCCGAAATCGGTGTCTAAAACCCAAGCTTGCGGCGAAAAGGCTAGCAAGCCACACATGCCTACGAAATAGCCGAAATGATGGGGCAACTTGCAATAAAAAGCAGCAAGTAAAAATGTATGCATGAAAAATAGCCGAATTGATGGGGCAACTCGCAATAAAAAGCAGCGAGTAGAAAATAAATAAATAGCCGAAATGATTGGGCACCGCGAAAAATAGCCGAAATGATGGGGCAATCACGACCTTCGCGATATAAAAGCTGAAATGATAGAGCATCGCGGAAAGAGAAATAAAATAAAAAAAGTTTTAATTTATGCCCTACAGGTGATGTTCCATCACACCCTATACACAATCCAAGGGCGTAAACAAAAAAGGGAACATACCTCCCCCCAGGTTTCACCAAAGAAAGAAGCTAAATATCGACGGGTCACAAGTGACCTAGAGATCATCCCAACACTCGTCTCGTAACGACAGACACAACTTCAAGCTAAGCGGAACAGCGGCAACTCCCAGTTCCATGGCTCGGTGGTATACATATCGCCAGCAGTCAAACCTCCATCTCGTGAAATGCGGATACAATCAGCGAAATTCCTGGTTACGTGGAACGTAGATAACGTCACTCTTTGACCCCGCGGAAAACGTCCAGAGCGGATCCTGGTCCTCGCAGAGCACGGCAGTGAACCCGTGTGAAGCATCCAGAGCGGAGCCTAGTCCTCGCCGAGCACGGCAGTGAACCCGTGTGAAGCATCTAGTGCAAAATTCCTGGTTACGTGGAACGCGGATAACGTCACTCTTTGACCCTGTGGAAAACGTCCAGAGCGGATCCTGGTCCTCGCAGAGCACGGCAGTGAACCCGTGTGAAGCATCCAGAGCGGAGCCTAGTCCTCGCCGAGCACGGCAGTGAACCCGTGTGAAGCAACTAGTGCAAAATTCCTGGTTACGTGGAACGCGGATAACGTCACTCTTTGACCCCGTGGAAAACATCCAGAGCGGAGCCTAGACCTCGCCGAGCACGGCAGTGAACCCGTGTAAAGCATCTAGTGCAAAATTCCTGGTTACGTGGAACGCGGATGACGTCACTCTTTGACCCCGCGGAAAACGTCCAGAGCGGATCCTGGTCCTCGCAGAGCACGGCAGTGAACCCATGTGAAGCATCCAGAGCGGAGCCTAGTCCTCGCCGAGCACGGCAGTGAACCCGTGTGAAGCATCTAGTGCAAAATTCCTGGTTACGTGGAACCCGGATAACGTCACTGTTTGACCCCGTGGAAAACGTCCAGAGCGGATCCTGGTCCTCACAGAGCACGGCAGTGAACCCGTGTGAAGCATCCAGAGCGGAGCCTAGTCCTCGCTAGCACGGCAGTGAACCCGTGTGAAGCATCTAGTGCAAAATTCCTGGTTACGTGGAACGCGGATAACGTCACTGTTTGACCCCGTGGAAAACGTCCAGAGCGGATCCTGGTCCTCGCAGAGCACGGCAGTGAACCCGTGTGAAGCATCCAGAGCGGAGCCTAGTCCTCGCCGAGCACGGCAGTGAACCCGTGTGAAGCATCTAGTGCAAAATTCCTGGTTACGTGGAACGCGGATAACGTCACTGTTTGACCCCGTGGAAAACGTCCAGAGCGGATCCTGGTCCTCGCAGAGCACGGCAGTGAACCCGTGTGAAACATCCAGAGCGGAGCCTTGTCCTCGCCGAGCACGGCAGTGAACCCGTGTGAAGCATCTAGTGCAAAATTCCTGGTTATGTGGAACGCAGATAACGTCACTCTTTGACCCTGCGGAAAACGCCCAGAGTGGAGCCTGGTCCTCGCTAAGCACGGCAGTGAACCCGTGTGAAGCATCCAGAGCAAACACCGGACTGTGGAGTCCTTAAAATCCACGGACTATGATGTCCTTAATCTCTACCGTGATGTCTTAAAACTAACGATCAACCACCCCGATTCCCTACGGATTCTTCCTTGGTTTAAGGGTACATCTTTTCACTCCTTTGATACGTGGCGTTGTAATTCCTCAACGTCTTCAAAGAGGTGACGGGTCCCTGCAACCAAACATCGGACTGTGGAGTCCCTAAATCCACGGACTATGAGTTCCTTAACCTTGACCGCGATGTCTTTAAACTACGATGCCTTGGGAAACCCCTGACTCCGTGAAACACGGACGAGGGCGACCACATCCGGCACTTGCAGGTCCTCACGACCTGTAAGGAAGAAAAACTCTCTTGTGAAGTCCTTACGACTCTCAAGGGACAACCCGCTTAAAAATCCTCACGATTCTCAAGAAGAACTTACACCTATGGGATCCTCTCGACCCATGGGGAGAAAAAACTCTTTATGAGACCCTCGTGGCTCATAAAGTGCAAAAGTCTTAGGAAGCAGATCTTAACCCTGAATCCTAAGCTATCGCTTCTCTGCAAGGAGATCAAGATAAATTGTCCGCAAACGCATTCAATGAAAGGGGACACACCATTGAGAAGAAAAATGTATCTTTTATTCGTAAACCAAAATGGATACAAAGTACAATTCATGAAAGAAACAAAAAAGAAAGATACTCTCATTCATGAGTATGTACAAAAAAAAGGAGAAAAGATACAAGTCCTCAAGCCGGCGGGCGGTGCAGTAATTTTACCAGCTCATCGTTCTGTTGCTGAGCCACGGCTTCATGACGCAAGATCTCCAGAAGACGAGCCTCCGCCTGAGCTTGCTGAGCTTGATACGAAGCAAGCCGAGCTTCGAGCTCTTTCTTGGTGGCTTTATGAGTCTCGACCCTCTCACGAGTGAACGTGGCAGCTTTATCGAGAGCCACCACCTCTTTTATGGACTCCTGGAGCACTCGCCAGAGTTCGTATGCTTTGTTGGCCTTGGCTGTGAGGCTGGCCTGAAGCTCGCTCAGCGCCTTAGAAGCCAATTCCCTCTCCGAGAACTTGCGGCCAAGCCTCTTCTCGCTTGACGTCATGTTAGCCGCACATCGTGCTATCAGACCCCGCAACTCCGCTTTTGCAGCCACGGCTTCCGAGGAAAGGCGAGAACATTCAAGAGCGTGCAAACAAGCCTCCACCTTCCTACAGAACTCCACCCAGACCCGCACCACCTCCTCGCTATGATAGGTGGCGAGAAAAGGAAGAGAGCCGTTAGCTTCAGCGGCAAACGCTTCGACCGTGGTCGCGCTACCAGCACGGAGCTCCTCGACGAAAGATGATAGGGAGACAAGGCTCAATTGGGCCAAGCGTTCTGAAGCACGCAAAGCATAAGGGCCGGACGGCATCACGATGCGCGATTCCAACGCCATGGAGGCTGGCAGGGCTGTTCAAATTTGACAAATGATTAGTAAAATTCTTAAACACAGAACGAACGGTATTATAATAAAATGTCACTCACCGACAGTCATGCAAGTAGGAGCCGAAGGTTCCCCTGGCCTTTCAACGACCTCGACCTCATCGTCAGCTTCCAAAACTATAAGAGACATCAACGTCATTTCGCAAGATAGTAACAATGCTATGGTAAAAGAAAAAATGGCGAATGACACTAACCTTGCCCGGAGGAAAGGACAATACGCTGAGGGGAGATCGCCTGCGGAGCCGCCATCTCCAATAAACGCTGAAATGACTGTCGAGGCGATAGATCAGCGATAGTGGCCGCCAAACCGCGCAATTCTGGAAAGGATAAAAGAGTTTAGACTATGAAAGGGTTGCTAAATTAAAACGCAGAGGGTTACCTTCAACGCTCCTCCCATTCTGAGCCGGGGGGATAGCAGTTTCAACGGTCTCCGCCGTAACGTCAGGATTCAACAAAGGAAGAGTAGTCCTGACTACCTCTCTTCCAGCCTCTGAGCCGCCCTCAGTAAGGGTCATTGGGGCGGCGACCTCCAAAGGAGCTTCCCCCAAAGGAGCAAGCGCTCCCTGATCAAGAATCGCCACTGGAGGCTCTACCATGAGAGGAGCAGCCTCATCAGCCCCCTCCACATCAAGAAAGGCCTCATTGAGAATTCCGGCGGGCTTTAGCTTTAATGGGCCCGTAGAGAGCTCCCCCAGCGTCGAAGATTCTGCACGATTCGAATAAAAATAATGATACATATGCACGGGCATAAATAATCGGAAAAACTACAAAAGGAGCACAACGTACCTATACGCAAAGAAGCCCTCAATATGGCTTCTTCAAGCCGCTGCTCCTTCTCAAGGAGGTGGGCTCGCCGGGGTTCAAGGGTAGACTCATGACCACCGGTCCATAAAGAAAGTGCGTCAGCTGCATCTTCTGAAGCGGCCTGCTTCAAAGCCCTCTCCCTCCATTCCTCCAAAGGACCAATAAATCGCCGCCGAATCCACGAAGGGTCTTCGTAAAAAATTACAGCGGGATAAGACTTCTTCGGAACCTTGGCGTTATGAGACGCGTCTTTTGAACGCCGTATGGCCTCAGCCAACTGTGCGGCCTCCTCATCAGCCGAACTCGGGAAGAGAAGTCCAGCGTCTGACTCTTGCAGGGCCAATGGTTCATCTTCAAGAATAGGCTCAGACTCCGCTAAAGAATCAAGCAGGGTGGTGGCCGCTTTCCTCCGCCGTTTAGACCCAGAGCCGGTCGCTGAGGATGACCGCATCCTCCCTCGCGAAGCCTTAGGGTGGCGCTGGCCCACATCGCCCTCTGCGCCCTCATCCCTGTTACTCTCGCTCGGTGCCACAACCGAGGATGACATCGCCATTGTCGACGCCACAGAGGGCGGTACCGCCACCGGCAGGGGTACTACTACTGGGGCCCGTTTACCCCGCGATCGGGAACCCAAGGGCATACCAGCTGTTGGAGTAAGGTCTACCCCTGACTCCCCCGGAATGAGCGCGGTGCCAATCTCCCTCAAAGGGAAGCGGACCGGAACCCTCGGTCGCAGCTTAGCCCCCGAAACCTGAGGAGAGGCGTCGTGACCAAGAAGCACCCTTCTTTCTTCAAGAATAATTGGGTTGATCCGATGAAGATACCAGCCCGTAAATGCACCCACACACCGGGGCATGTACTCAGCTTCAGGGACCATGAAACGGGAGCCAGTGTTCAGCCTCATGAAATGATGAGCGGCATCGCGAACAGCATCGAGCGAAGGGATCGGGGCGACTATAAAAGCCTCGAAAGGAACACCCTGGTCGTATCCAAGCTGTCGGGCAAATCGATGCGGATTGTACCGCATAAAAAGAGCTGCACTGTCCTGGCGAAACACCAAGTTGCCCGGTCTAATTATATACAAATGCGTGGCCTCCCGGGGCTTCAAAGAAGGTGCGTTGTCTTTCGACTGGTCCCAGAGATGTTGAACTGGACCCGAGGGAGTAGACAAGACCCGATCATTAAAAACTAGCCCGCCAGCGGCGGCGTGAGGAGAAATTAGAACCCGAATAGCCCCGAGTTGAGTCGGGTCAGCAGCAGAAGCACCCGCCAGTCGCATAAGTCGCGGGAAGGGATAGGCGTCGTAAAACGCGGGCCTCTGATGCATAGCGAAAGCTCCCAGCACATGCATTTCGACCCAGGACGTGAAATAATGAAGCGAAAAATTCACTACATCCACGCCGGGTGTAGAGGTATTAGCTGCGGTGCCTAACCCATGATAAAGGTGCACCAAGGCCGGGATGCCGATGGCCAACCGTGTCCCCTCAGCAATACGATGAGCCGGGTAGATGACCGAGACTCTCATGAAGCGGCGATGCATGGGGATAACGAACCAACTGAGCCAGACACTAACAAACCCCACGAAGAACGTCTCCTCGTCCATGCCGGGAACAACGATGGATTCAAAAGAGGTCGGTGACATAATAGGGATGTAGTACTGAGGTAAGTCCGATTCAGTGGTCGGCAGCTTCTTCGGACCGAACCCAAAGGGGTCTCCAATGTTGGCAAACTTCGGAGCCGTCTTCGATAGGGCGTCCTCGCGAAGGAAACGAGCAATGAAGCTCTTGAAAGTAACACCCTGCTCTTCGGATTCGGTGAATAATCGGTCGAAGATACATAGCGCCTTGATTAAACTGGGACGCTTGTGGCGGATGACATTCTCAGCAGACAGGCCGTCAACTGGGGCGGGCTCGAGTTCAAAAATATACTCGTCAGAAGGCAGCAACTCCTCGTATAGACTACCCCTGATTGGCAACCCCGAGATGTCATAAAATTCGGCCAGAGAGATCGAGACCTCACGATCTCCTAGAATGAAAGTGTTGGTGGGAAGATTCCATTGGTTTAAAAACGCCTTGACCCACCAGACATGCGGAGACTTATAATGAAAGAGTGACGCGTATATTGCCTGATAAAGCCCGACTTTCTGCAACCACGCACGATGGGCAGAAAGGATGTAGCGAGCCCAGAGAAGGTAGCCCGTAGGGTGCCGAGGAGTAAGCCCTATCTTGTAAATTTGCCCCCACGGGTGGGCCTCACCCTGGCAGATATGCCGCCCCAAGATGTCTATTGCCGAGATCGGATGGTTCGGAATACCGGTCGTCGAAGGCTCGAGCCTCCCCGTTGGAGTCCAATTGGGCATTTCCACAGCAAAAACCGTCCTCGGAGGATCCATCGGTAAGAATGGGAAAGTGGGCTCCGTCGGTACCGCGCAAAGAAAACTCCGTCGACCCTGAATAATCTGACTATACCAAGATCCCCATTGAAGAAGGTTGGTACAGTTCGGGTCATGGGCCCAGATCATCGCCATCGCTTCCTCATCAGATGGCGACTGAGGAAAAGCAGCCTCCGAGCGAGAAAAGGGAAAGCACGGAACAGAAGCCATCGCACCTGAAATCCAATAAAAGGAGACCGTTAAAAGCAAAGTCAGCGATATATATCCATGCATGAACATGAAGACTAGTTAAAGAAAGCAACAGCAGAGTTTTCTGGGACTATTGGCTACAAAACACATGGGCCCCACATAATCCGGATGACGGCTCATTAATAATGAGACCAAATAGTTACAATAAAACAAAGGGAATATCCTCATTTAATAAAGAATGGTAACCCTACACATTCCCCCCAACAGGATCTGCCTCGGGCTCTACAATGGATCCAACAAGATCAAAGGAATTAAATTCCCACAGAAGACATCATTACAAAGCTCCTGTTGCATTAATTGCAGAAGGACAACCTCGGGTCAAGAGACCCCAAGAAGCCTCCGTGTGAAGAAACTGAGTTCTTCATTGGAATTAAATTCCTTATTGAGAGACGGGAATTAAATTTCCAGAAACATTTTTGGATGGAATTAAATTCCATGGATTTGAACCGCCATCATCATCTCCCTAAGGATCATCTAAACCCTAAGAGATCTACTGTTGGAGGTTAAGTGGTCTCATATTTTGGTTAGAGAACTTGAAGAAAAATGGGTTCTTTGTGAAACCCTTGTTATGGATTTAAAATCCAAAGAGTTTTGTCAAAATGAAGGTGCTTCGATCACCATTACCTGAGGAGGAAGAGTCCTTTTAAACAGAGTTAAACTCTGAAAATGTCTCAAGGCAGAGAACTAAGCTCTGGAAGAAGAGAATTAAATTCTCAGAAAAAGTTCTCAAAGGAAGGAGATGAGCAAAGTGAAGGCTCTTCGGAAGGGACATGAACATTTATAGGAGGTGATGGAAACGTTTCATCTCCCCAAATCCCTAGAGGAATCCAACGATCATAAAAGGTGACAGCGTTGCACTCATGAGCGGACACGTGAGAACAACGCTGTGGGGGCATTTGTTTCCTGATTTAAAATCAGAAAAGCCCACGGAAGAGGCTTCAGAAAAGGGTCACGTGCTTACACGTGACCAGCAGTCACGTGTTGGCACGTGACATCTAAAAGTATCGGCAAGGCAAATTCAGCTTCCCGACTACATCAAAGAAAAGGGCTTCAGAAAGGGTCACGTGCTCCCACGTGATCTGGCTCACGTGTTGACACGTGACAATTAAAAGCGGCTTCAAAAGCAAACCGGTTCCCTGATCAAATCAAGGAAAAGGCTTCAGAAGAGGTCACGTGCTCCCACGTGACCAGGGTCACGTGTTGGCACGTGATACTCAAAAGCAGCAGACTTGTTCTCCAGTTAAATCAAGAAAAAGAGTCCAGACGAGGGTCACGTGCTCACACGTGACCAGGGGTCACGTGATGGCACGTGACGATTAAGCAGCAACCAGAAGGCAGAGCGCAAAAAGAAAGAAGAAGGCTCGTTCTAAGGGGGTCATGTGCCCACACGTGACCAAGGGTCACGTGGCCACACGTGACCGACTTCAAAGCCCATTTGTTAACAGAATTAAATTATGAGAAAAGACCTCTCAAATCTTTCCAAAAGCAACC
Source organism: Agapanthus africanus (assembly GCA_030015575.1). Taxonomy (NCBI): domain Eukaryota; kingdom Viridiplantae; phylum Streptophyta; class Magnoliopsida; order Asparagales; family Amaryllidaceae; genus Agapanthus; species Agapanthus africanus. The sequence goes on from CM057343.1 coordinate 637,331,792, forward strand.
GATTGAATTAAAGATGATTAAATCATCTATGGGAAAATCTCGAATTTGGAATGATTTCCCCGTAAAATCTAACCAAAATAACAGAGGAGAATCTCTGGATTTAAAATCCAATGGTGAGTAAAATTCACCTAATAATCTAAAGGTTCAGAACGAATGATGGATACAAATCAAATCTCCTAATGAAAGATCCACCAAAACTAATTGACTCGGCTGCTTCTCCTATAAATAGGAGCCAAGAGACAAACAAGAGAAGGATATATGCAGAGGGAAGAAAAGAGAGAGAGCCTTGATACTTTAGAGGAATTTGGATCTTCTGCAAAAGAAAACCTTAGGTAAGAAATGGAAGGTTTTATTGAAAGAAAAGAGAATTTAATTCTCAACAGAGTTTAACTCTGATATAAAACAGAAGGACATATTTCTTCTCTCTTTGATGGAGGATCTGTAAAGTGCACATCTCCCCTTGAGTTGAGAATTAATTCTCAATGGGTTGAGATCCTGCCATGCAGATCCAAAGTATAGAGAGGGAATGGAAGCACGAGAATTTAATTCTCACAGAACTATAGTAATTTAATTCCTTCAATATAAAATTAGGGTTTGACCCTGTGTTATGGGAATTTAATTCCTTCAGAATGAAAAGAATCAGGGTTTAACCCTAGTTAAGAACTTAGTTCTGTTAAAACAACAAGAATTTAATTCCCTTAATCTTATTCCCCAGAATAATTCTCTAACAGAGAGTGGGGGTTTAATTCCTTAAAGCTTTTATTAGGGTTTAACCCTATTCAGTTCTTCACATATATGAGGAATTTAATTCCTACAGAAAATTCAGAGTTCAACTCTTCAAAAGGAACTAGGAATTTAATTCCTCTGAAATTATTGTTAGGGTTCAACCCTACGAGAAATTTAATTCCTGAAAGGGATTAACAGATCTTCTAAACAACTACAGAAAAGCAGGGTCACGTGTCACCACGTGACCCCCCCAAAAGATCTACAGAAAGCCCTTTGAGGCAGTGCCTCACGTGACCCACGTGACCCTTGGCAGAGGCTTTAACATACTCCATTCAAACGCCCGTCACGTGATGACACGTGATGCTCCAAAATATGCGATCTTCTCAGCAGAACAAACGAAGGGAGGGCGCTCTCACGTGCTACCACGTGACCCCTCTTGCCTCAGCGTCTAACGCTAAATTGGAACCCCTGAATTCAGTGTTAAAACGTTGTTTGGCCTTAGTGTTCAACACTAAGCAAAGAACTTTATTTGCAGTGTTCAACACTGATTACCTTAGTGTTCAACACTAATTTGGGATTTCTGTTGCCAGTGCTTAACACTGGTCTGTTTTAGTGTTTAACACTAATTTGAAGGCCTTGTTGCTGGTGTTGACACCAACTATCTTCCAGTGTTAAACACTGACTTATCAACCTCATTCTCAGTGTTCAACACTGATTGGTTTTTAGTGTTTAACACCAGGCATTGGCCCAATTGGCTAAATGGCCAGAGGCAAAGCCTCTCCTTCAAGGGACCAACAGGAGGGCCGATGTCCCAGACATGATTGGACTTAGCCCAAGCTGGCCATAAGTCCTCAATTCGTAATTAACTGGGCTAATGGGCTCATAACATAATTAATTGGTCTTGATCCCAAATTGGGCCAAAGACTATTTAATCCACTCCGGTTCCAGGATACATCTCTTCATTCCTTTGATACTTGGCGTTGTAATCCCTCAACGTCTTCAAACAGGTGACGGGTCCCGATGACCACACATTGATATGGACTATGGGGTCCTTAAACCCATGGACTACGACGTCCTTAACCTTGACCGAGATGTCTTAAAACTAACAATGGACTGTGGGGTCCTTAAACCCATGGACTACGACGTCCTTAACCTTGACCGAGATGTCTTAAAACTAACAATGGACTGTGGGGTCCTTAAACCCATGGACTACGACGTCCTTAACCTTGACCGAGATGTCTTAAAACTAACAATGGACCGCAATGTCCTTAAACTACCCATGGACCGCAATGTCCTTAAACTAGCGATGCCATATAATGACCCACGAACTGACGCGATGCATTAAACTAGCGATGCCATATAATGACCGTGACGCGATCGGCGGCGGTGATACCCGATGGGAACTCTATTTTGACGGGGCATCTTCCATGAAGAAGCGCAAACAATGTACCCCCATAATCAAATCGGGAGTATGCCTCATCTTCGTAACCCCACAAGGAGGGATAATGCCATATAATGCCATATAATGTCCTTAAACTAGCGTCGAATGCATGGCTTTAAGTCCCACCGGGCGTGCCAGAATCTGTTCCCCTCCGAACGACGGCCGAGACGCGGGATGTCTCACCTGAGGTTCGGGGCAGATGCTAATTGGTGCTATCCCACTACTACAAATAAAGGTTGCCCCTACGGATTTATCCGTAGGGGCAACTCACTGCCCCTACGGACATATGCGTAGGGGCCAAAAAATACCCCGTAGGTGCAAAGGCCGCAGGTGCAAGTTGAGGCCCTGAACTTGCCCCTACGGGCAAAATATTGCCCCTACGGATATATCTGTAGGTGTTGTTGCCCCTACGGATTACTCCGTAGGGGCAATCAAATCATATATTTTTTATGTTTTTTTGAATATATTGTATGTACTTACGGATATACCCGTAGGTCCTTATTATACCCCTACGGATATATCCGTAGGTAATATGTCGTAGGGGCAAAATATCAGGAAACCTGATATTTGGCCCCTACGGATAACTCCGTAGGGGATAGACAGTGGCTCCTACGGACATATCCGTAGGGGCACTCCCAACACCCTGCACTGAGATCAGGGGGGAAATATCAGGTTTCCTGATAGTTTGCCCCTACGGATATGTCCGTAGGGGCAACATATATACCTACGGCTTAATCCGTAGGTACATATTGTCTGTATTTTTTTTAAAAAAATGGGCTGCTAGATTTTTTCCCGCCCTGTGCACAATACTATATACATCAATCAAATCATATATTGCAGTATTCATAATCACATCTCACGCATATATATAATATACAAAAGAAACCCAAAAACTGAATATGATATAAATACAAACCAATATCAATATCGTTTCAAAATGTAGTACAATGTGATATAAATAAATACATGTTTCAAAAAATAAGAACCAAAAAGCTACCCTAGTTCGGTCCAGCTCCACCTCTGAATAACGTTAGAATAACGCGCGCCTGCTCCTCGGTCAATACACTCTGCAATGCGTCGCGAGCGGTAGTCTGAGCGGCATGTGGAGCTGGCGATGTGGTCTGCGCAGCCGCCGTCGAGGTAGTCGCTTGCGGAGCCACGGCTGCGGAAGTCTGAGTGGGCGGTGGAGCTACAGGAGCTGTCTGCGGAACCGCAGCCGATGTAGTGGCTTGCGGAGCCGCAGCCGAAGGAGATGCATGTGGAGGCTCGGCCGATCTACCCTGTCGCGTCTGGACATAACGTGTGTAAGAAGCGTGTAAGAACTGTGTATTATTCGAATTCGTATCATTATTAAGTTATTTCGAAACCCTGTTTGGATATCTAGTTTGGAAAAGCGTTGTTTATTTTAATTACATATGTATGTATGATTAATCAAACTTAAGTCTAAAACCAAATAAGCTCAAGCTACGTACTAATTATGGATATGTTGATATGTATATAATATGAAATGATATTTTACTATAAAGTAGTATACATACCAGCATCTCCTTCAACTCCTGAACGGTGGCCCTCAAGCTATCCAGTCCTGATGGACATGCCGGTCACTGGAGACGGAGGAAGTAACCGCCGGGGTGGAGTCCAACCTCATATGGGCCCTGCTAGGGCCTAATCCCCGGCCTCTCTCCCAACCTCCGTGGTGCCCTCCGTGTGCGGCGTCCAGAACTGGGGTCAGCAGCCTCGGATCGTTCTGTCCGGTAAAATCGATCCCCGAGGCCTGGGCCTGCTCAACCACCCGCTCCTACACCCACATTAAGCAGTAAAGTATAAGTATAAAATTTAAACTTGAACCTTCCAAAACTAAAATTTCAAATTTGGGTAGAAAAAATATTAACACTTACGCAGTACTCCTGAGTAGCGACGTCGGGATATCGAAGCTCGCCCGTGGCGGGATCTGTCGAGGTGCCGTGGACGGCAAGATATGCGGACAGCACGCTCGGTGTACCACCTGACGCCACGGTCCGAGATGTCTGCAATATTAGAAAGTAACTCTTAATATTAGAAATATTAGAGAATAACTCTTAATATTGCAGAATATTAGAGAATAACTCTTAATTTACCGATAACTCCATGGCTCGAGTAATGTTCCTCGAGCCACCTGTGTAAGTGGGGCGACCCCTCTTCGCCGACTTCCTGTTCTCCATATTCTGAGCGGCCTGTTTCTGCACAATGCATTAACATTTAGTTTTCTAATTAAGAAACACAAAGAAATAAATTATATCATAAATAATGAATTAAATTTAAAATACATACCTGTTTGCGTTCGGAGTCGAAATAAGCACACAATAGAGGCCATGTCTCTACGTCGACTCTCGCAAACGCCGGAGTAGATAGGAGGGCCGCTCTCTCTGCCTCAGGGGTCACTATCCACAGGGAGTAGCAGTCGGCCTTCAGCTCATTCCTGTTGTATCGGACCTTGGCCTGCATGTTCTTCATCAGGCCATTGTACAGAGCATGAAGGTCGAGCACCCTCCCCGGGTGATCAGGGTCGGCTACAGGCTGAAAATCGTAATCCAACTGAAAATACAAAAAAAAACATTGTTATTAGATTGCAAGTGTTAATAATAAATATATTGGATAGATCAAATGAAAATATATATTAATACATACCCGAGCCTGATCAAAGAAGAGGGCGAATGAGCGCTGGTGCTGCTCGCCCCACTCAACGTGAAGTGGATAGTTCTTCACGATCTGGCTCTCGTCCTCCAAATACCGGCCGAACCTCTCGGCATGAGGACCGGTATAGCGATAGTCAAGGGTAAAAAATAGGGGGAATGCTGCCTCCCCCCTAGCTCTATCAGGCCTCAGCCTATGGGACTGATTCGGGCCTCGAGTCCCCCTCTGGGGATGGAGAGGCCCTGCGTCTGCACGAAATATCAAGACAATCAATAATAAGACAAAGTTGTATTAAAAAATCAAGGTTAAACAAAAATTCAAGTGTGATATATACCTCCGGTGACTAGCGCACGAGCCTGGGCCCGAGCAGCAGCACGAGCGGGACGATAGTTCCTCCGGTGAGGAACAACCGGGGTCCCGGACCCGGACGCATCCTCTCCAACTATAAAATAAACATCGACGCTAAATTTCCATGAAGTTCATATTTATTCTATAGAGCATATGTAAAATGAATAAATATTTTAAATTTATTCATACTAACCTGCAGACGATGCGGAGGGTATGGAAGCGGCAGGAGTGGCCCCTGTGGAAAGTGTGGACGCACCACCTATAATTAGACAATTAAAAATAGATTATATAAGTAATTGCAAAAAGAATGTGTAGATCAATAATATAACGTTCTAAATCAATATGCATGCACTATAGGATATATAAACATACCCGCAGGTGCGGTGGTGTCACCACCTACAGCTAGACAATAATAAAAATTGCTAAGTAAGAGCAAAAGGAATGTGTGTATTTATGATATAGCATTCTAAATCAATATACATACACTATATGATATATAAACATACCTGGAGAGCGGGGGTGGCCTCTGTCTCAGATGTGGACGCATCACCGACAACTAGACAATCAAACATTGACAATATAAGTAATTTTGACATAAACATGCATGAATATCTGTAATATTACATTCAAAATGGATATGCGTGCAGTATACCTGGAGGTGTGGAAAAATCCACATGGAAGGAGGCATCAGAAGGGGTCTCCGATCTGGGTGCAAGACCGGCCCTCTGAAGCTCCCTACGGAGCTCTCCGGGCGGCAGAACCGCTCTGCCTCTGCCTCTGCCGCGGCTGGAGCTCCTGCCGCCCCTCGCTGCTCCCGACATCGTCATCAAATCTAGATAAACGGTTCGTGGACGCATTAGACAATCATTAAAAGTATTGACTATATATGATCTAGAGCGTAAAATGTGAGGTAATAATATAACATTACTGATAACCTTTTTCGTTTCGTGGGCGCATCATACATATCTACTTGGATTTCATCGTCGATGTCATTTCTAACCCACGTAACTTCATGGTCGGAGAACCAGCGGAAAGGTACCGACGAAATATCTCGAAACGAATGAAAACACAAGTGAATGAAGGCGTTTGCTTTATACATTCTTAACTTGTCCACACGGGACAAATCTATGGGTTACCATACGATTGAATTTTCTCGTCACGTAGACTATACGACGGTTGTTAGTATCGAGCTATACTGTCCGATATTTAACAACCTTCGTATAGTTCTAGGTCACGACGAGCATCGCACGTATGTTAACCGATAGACGGGGACTAAGTGGCGCTTTTAGTTTCATATATGAGTTTCGATGGGGATATGAAGGTTTCATATTATCATCGAGTATCATATATTGGTTTTAACCCGAACATCTCGAATCGCTCTCTAGTTATGCATTTGTATGTGTGTGTTCCGGCTGTCGGGGGTAGGCTTCTATCCCATTAAGAATGTATAGAGCGAACGCCCATCACTTGTGCTTTCAACCGTTTCGAGTAAATTTCGGCAGCACCTCCCCGCTGTTCTCCGAGTACACTGTAATAGAATAGATAATCATTTCAAAGCTGTGAAACAACGTTGAAATGAACATCTAATCTATCTTTGTACACGGAGAACCAGCGGAAAGGTACCGATGAAATATCTCGAAACGGATGAAAACACAAGTGAATGAAGGCGTTTGCTTTATACATTCTTAATTTGTCCACACGGGACAAATCTATGGGTTACCATACGATTGAATTTTCTCGTCGCGTAGACTATACGGCGGTTGTTAGTATCGAGCTATACTGTCCGATATTTAACAACCTTCGTATAGTTCTAGGTCACGACGAGCATCGCACGTATATTAACCGATAGACGGGGACTAAGTGACGCTTTTAGTTTCATATATGAGTTTCGATGGGGATATGAAGGTTTCATATTATCATCGAGTATCATATATTGGTTTTAACCCGAACATCTCGAATCGCTCTCTAATTATGCGTTTGTTGTGTATTCTTATTGTATGTGTGTGTTCCGGCTGTAGGGGGTAGGCTTCTATCCCATTAAGAATGTATAAAGCGAACGCTCATGCCCCTTTTACCAATCAAGAGAATACTACTAATAACTTATTGATAACATAAACAATATAATAATATTTTAGTATGTCAGGTTAAAATAATTGTATTAGCAAATACATTTTAGATAGTTATATAGACTACAAATTTCCAGAGAGAAAAAGTGGATGGGCAAGGAGAACAGAAGTTCCACTGTATTCACTTTTTGGATAGAACGATTTTGGTAGGCGGAAATCTATCATATACCAAAAAAGTTCTAACTGAAACCATCAACTTCCAATATTAGATTCATTCATAACTAACAATAAAAGGTTCTACTTCTCATTTTATTTGACTGACACCAAATAAACATATCCCATTAAAGATATACTTCAAAGTTCCAAACACCAATTCCAATTGACTAACCCCCTTACTTAATTTGGATCAACAACATAAGCTTATTGAATATTATCAATCACTAAAGTAATATTAAGGAGTATGATAAAGTTCAATGTCAAGACCATGCATAAATTCTCGGAAGAAATATTCAAAAAAAATGATATCATGATCACTCAAGTAATATCTAATTTTCCCACAATAATTAAAAGGCATAGAGTTGAAGGGGATTATGAAGAAAGAATGGACCCAGTCACCACCCATCAAGCAGCTTTCTCCCTACACCAATTTACTTTCTGTTTTATGAAAGACATCCTAGTGTTGTCAAATATCTTACGACATGCAAATCAATTTCACGATTCAATACAAGATACAGGAAAATTAATAAGTATCTTATGAATGTATTTGTTGGATGATTGGATCAAGTAGTTTTAGGATACAATTTCTGCATCTTACAATATAATATAATGGAATCACAAATATTCAACCCAACTAATAAATGTGTTTCAAATATATTTAGAAAGATTTTTTAGTCACATTTTGGTTGCTAGTTTTAAGATGAGAAAACGGAGTATACGTTTGAATTTCCTATGTTGGCGGGACACATAACATCACTAAATTCATCGATCCATCCATGTATTTTGTTGTCATCAATCCACCTAACCCTAACCCCAACCTAAACCTAGCCCCAGCCCCACCCAGCCCCAGGGGCAGCCCCCAGCCCCAGCCCAGCCCAGCCCCAGCCCCAGCCCCCAGCCCCCAGCCCCAGCCCAGCCCAGCCCTAACCTAACCCTAACCCTAACCCCAGCGCGGCCAGCTAAACCCCAACACCAACCCTAAGGCAAACCCTAACCCCAGCCCCAGCCCCAGCAGCAGCGAACCCCAACCCTAACCCTAACCCCAACCCTGACCCCGACCCCGACCGCGACCCCTGCCGAACCTCAACTCGGGCGCGCGCAACCTCCCGACCCCAGACCCAGCACGCATGTTAATCAAAAAATTCTTTAATTTACCTCAAGATTTACTCACCTGACCGGCGGTGGCGACGACCCGAACGGCGCTGGCGACGACCTGAACGGCGCTGGCAACGACCTGAACGGCGGTGGCGACGAGAACGCCGGTGGCGACGAGGAGGACGACGGTGGCGACGAGGAGTTGTTTTCGCGCGCGATCGAGATCGAGAGAGAAAGAAATTGTGAGCGTAGGCGATCGATCTGAGCTTTAGTAATTTGATATTTAGTTGCCCCTACGGATATACCCGTAGGTTCTTTGTTTGCGGCTCCGTAGGGGCAAACACCAAATTAAGAATTAATATTTTTATTCTTGGACGTCTGGGCCCGTAGGGGCAACCTTTTAGCCCTACGGATTAATCCGTAGGGCCAAGTTAAATCTGCCCCTACGGATTCCAATATCCGTAGGGGCAACCCCCTATTTTACTAGTGTCCGTCCACCTCTCCGAAAATGCCAAGTTGATTTATGGCACCGTGTATCGAAGGTCTGAACGGATGCGTCCGATGTAGCAGACTTCGTCAGATTCCCCCTCGCTTGAGGGGTTTTTGATTGTGGGGACGCTCTTCCCTGCAGGTGCAAGCCCCTGCAGTTAATTACGCTACCGCGTCGCGGTAACAACTTTCTCCTTCTCCAGATGGTCACTTCGTGTCGTGGGTGTTTATTTTGTGTTTTGTTGCCCGTGGATTGTTTACGGAGACCGAGTTATGTCGTCGCCTGTAGGGCGTGGACTAGTCCAAATCCGTATTATCTTAGATTTGGGTTTGGGGGTTTGGTTTGAGGATACGTTAGCCATATTTAAGGCTAAGATCCACTCAAACGTTTGTTAAGGATACGTTAGTCTAACCTGAGACTAAGATCAACTTAACGGGATCGTTTAGATCCGACAAAAGAGCGTTTGGGGGCTCGATTGTTCCAGTTTAGGGACATGGTGGTCCATTCAATGTATGGCAGTCGGGACCCGTCACCTCTCTGACGACGTTGAAGGATTACAACGACAGATGTCAGAGGAGTTCAGAGATGTACCCTTGAACCAGAGTTAATTGGGGGAATCTATAGTCCAGTTTGGGACTAAAGTCTGTTTGAAAGGTTTAAGAATACGTTAGCCGTATTTAAGGCTAAGATCAACTTAAACGGGATCGTTTAAATCCAACAAAAGAGCGTTTGGGCTCTATCGTTCCAGTTTAGGGACATAGTGGTCCATCGCTAGTTTAAGGACATTGTGGTCCATGGGTAGTTTAAGGACATTGCGGTCCATTGTTAGTTTTAAGACATCTCGGTCAAGGTTAAGGACGTCGTAGTCCATGGGTTTAAGGACCCTACAGTCCATTGTTAGTTTTAAGACATCTCGATCAAGGTTAAGGACGTCGTAGTTGATTTGTGTGATTTAGCGTGCTTGCGCTTTCTAGAAGATAGATCAAAAATATTTGTAACCGCAATCAAGAACGGCGTCGCTTTGCAGCTAGCCGGTGAGTACGGGTCGGTCCACAGGGATGTTGTGAATTTCCGATTCGTTCTTACGAGTTAATTCCGAAAGGTGTTCGGACAGATTATTAAATCTAAAAAATCTAAATTATCCTAGGGCAATTAATTAAAAGTTATAACTAGGGCAGGAAAATAAATTTACCTAGGGCAAGGAATTTAAATCTACACTAAGGCAAGAAAATAAATTACTTACAGATGGCTCTCTCCAAACATCAAAGCAGGGTTGTCAGATCTGGATTTCTGAATTGAAGAGAGGCACCGATGCTCTCCAAAAGATTTCTAAATTTTATTCATTAAAGGGAGGCATAAAGTTTACAATGAATTAGAGTCCCTATTTATAGAAGATAGGAAACCCTAGGGTTACAATGACTTGCATGTTTGCATTTACAAAAATAGCCCTCTGGGAAGACCGGTCAACAAAGCCATTGAATTTTGGTAAAACATAATTCTCTTTTTGTCTTCTTCTGGCCGCGTAACCGCGGCAATGGTGGGCTTGGGCCGCGGTTCCGCGGCCCTTTAGTTGGCTCACATGCTGAAATTTCAGGGTTTTGTTCTTTGTCCTTTTTGGCTTCTGGTTCTTTGGTTCTTTTACAAATTGGGCTTCTACATTAGCTCCAGATCTTCAGTGAATAATTATGGTGAACTTTAACCGTTGCTTTGTGTACTGTTTCTTATGTAGGCTTGATCAAGATCTTCTGTTCATTGGTTAAAATTCACTTTTTCATCATCTTTACCTCGTTTTCACTGTTTTCTGTCCAAGAACCTGTAACCTGTAACATGTAGCAGACATGCGTCAAAAGCACCTGTTTTCATTGAAAAATGCATAAGAATGGGGAATATAAAATACAATATTATGGTGTGAACAAATACCCCCAAACTTATCTTTTGCTCGTCCTCGAGCAAACTTATTGTTTTATTCTCTACAAAAAACCTAACCGCACTTTCGCAGGGAAACGCGATTGCACTGAGCTCGTGCAACAAGCCGTTAAACCTCTAGGTGTCCCTAGTAGGAGGAGTGTTGTCTCCTGAGGGTTTTCAGCGGATACTACCCACAAAATCCTATCAACTCAGCCCATTGACTTTTGTTCTCCAATTAGGTTTTCTAACAAGAAATTCTATTATCGTCGACCCGCAAATTATCCACCCATATTCTTCACGCTTCCTCATCATTTAACTTAAGATTATATACATCCTGTAGAATTACCTAGCTTTCGGCATTTCTTAAGTTTTCCTTCTAGAGTTCCATCTCCACTTAGGAATTTCTATCAACTCTATTAAAGACACAAGTTCTATTCTTCATTCCTTTCTCTTATCTAAACTCCAATCACATATCCCTACGTGTGTGTATAAATCACCCCTACACTTGGAAATTCAAATCAAGCAATCATACTCTCGTCTGTTGTCCAAAGTACTCATTAGTAGGTGAATTTTTAAATGAAATTTGCTTCCACATCCTTCATGCGACCGTTAATACTTCTTGAGGTACCAACGACCGATTACAAAATGCGTTTGCACTTTAAAGCATACTTTCTAGTCTTTGCAACACCCAAGGCTTTAGCAGTGACTCCCAAACCAGTTGGTCTAAGGCACTAGGTGATGAAGCACCCTCGCTAAATATTTTTCTATTTTTGCAGCCTTAAATAATCACAAAAACCAGTGTCCATTTTTTTCTTTATTCACACTTTTTCATACTAAGGACTTTAGACAAGAGCATTTCAAGGTCTCTTCTACTATTCCAAGTTTCAAGGTGCGTGAACGTGCAATTTGTAGGGTATACATTTTCAGAATTTAGACTTAAGCTAGGAACTATTTTTCAAACTTATACTCTAATAAGAACATCAATACTCTTCCCTTGTTTCGACTTAGCCTAAGAAGTGAACCCAAAATTTGCCTATTTCTAAATAAACTACAAGGCATATACTTTCTACTGTTAAACTTTAAGGAATGTTATTTTTAGGGTTTTTAATTCACTAAGTCTAAGATCTAGTTGTTCCTAACCAGTTAACCTATTTGTCAAACTCAAGTCAATTAGCCAAAATTGAATACATTAATTTTTATAATTATTGAATTTTTTCAAATTTTTATGGGTTTTCAAATAAGTATGCAAATGCAAAAATATACATATGAATGCGAAGGAAGAAGACGTACCGAGCGTACCCCCAAACTTGAACTTGACAGTGTCCTCACTGTCATGCTAAACCAAGAGGGTCAAAATGTCGGCACTCCCCTGTTTATTTATTTACATTTGTTTTTAATGTTTTGAATTTTTTTTTTTATAGAAAAAGAAAACAAAAATATTTACATATATACACAAGATTCCCCCCAAACTTAAGCTTGGCCTTACACAAGCCAAATGTTAGCACCAACCATTCAAAAATCTTATCATGGTAATGGTAGAGTTGATGCAAGAATGGGATGGAAAGAAAAGAGATGTAAAGCACGCGAGACCGTGTTGAGAAAAGAATGGTAGAATAAGGTCTCGGTGGGGGAGAAGAAAGACGGAAAGAAGAAAGAAGTTGAGTGCGATCTTGAGGGTGTAAATTGAGTGAATAAATTAGCGCAATTTGTGATGACCGATGTGTTAAAAGCGATTGCGCTAACCTACCAACTCGACGTGCAATGGGGTCAAATCCCTCAAGATTCGTAAGAAAACATGGGTACGCCGAACTTGGTATAGGAGATGAAAGCGTAACAGTCATTTGTTCGGTCGGAACAATAGGAAGGAGGGAGGTTGATATAATAGGCAAAGGTTCAGGAGGATGAATTGGAAAATCAGACACATCAAACAAAAATGATTCAACCTCAATATTATCCTCAAGACTCTCCTCAATACTATCCTCAATTTTTAACTCATTCATGCTATTATCATCAAAGTCTAGACGCATATGAGATTCGGGAGAAACATTTAATAACTCGGGATGATGATTTGAACATAAAATTTCAATTAAATCGACAGGTTCATCATCCGAAATATTCCCGGCGTCTATATCCTCAATCAAGTGAAAGTCAATTTCTTTAGACACCTCCTCAAAAGCATGGATGTTTATCAATGTAGGTTCTAGAGTGGAAGTGTAAAGGTCAAACGGATTAGGTGCTGTTTCACTCGAAGGGGGTTCCTCACAATTTGGCAAATCAAACACTACAAAGTCGCACAACTCGTTTTTATTTTGAACAGGTGAACTATTTAGGGCAATCGATGGAAAACAGGAGTTGTGGGCTTCAATTGGGTAAGGGTAGGTTTGATTTGAAAATCCTCTCTCATTCTCACTCTGTCCAACTGCCGCCTCATACATTGAAAAATTTGGAGCTAGCGGGACACTAGCTACCTGTTCAGCAGGTTGCATAAGGGCGGCCACGGACGCTTCCACATTCCTAACCATTTTATTTGTTGCGGCGATATACGCCTCCAACGCCTCTTCCAAACTAGACTTAGGTGGTAAGGGGGTTTCGGGAAAAGATTCGAAATTGTTTGGATATGCAAAACTCCCAATAGGCTGTGTAGAAACATTGTCTAGTGAAGGTGGGAAGGTTGGGTATGACTGGTAGGAAGTGGGTGGTTGGGCAGGGGTAGGGTCAACATATGGATAAAAAGATGAATAATCGTGCGGATCCCTAGAACTAGATGAGTGGAGAGGGATGAAAGATCGACTGCGAGATTGAGCAATATGCTCAGCAATGGACATAGGCCTAGGAGTTACAGCAGGACTTGGAAAAGTGGTGTCAACATATGTAGGTGGTAAAGGTTGACTAGGTTGACACAAAGTGGGTTGAAAAGTCAAACTGTTTTTTCTAGACTCCTCTATGTGATCTTTCAAAGATTTTTTAGGCATGGAAGGATCGTCTTTAAATTGACCGAACACATTGACATATGACGCAAAATTAGGTTCGGGATACCAAAGTTCGGCTAATGATTTTTTATGTGGGGTACCCATGTTAGAAGAAAGGACGAAAGAAAGAAAGTTGGGTGATGGTGCAAGGATTTATTTGGGGCTAAAAAATTTTGCAAGTTCTATAAAATATTTTTCCTTTTTATTTTCATTTTTCATTGATTTTTTTTTTCTTTCTCTTTATTTGAGAAAATTTTGTTGCAAAAAGATTTTAGAGAAAAGATATGCAACAGCAAAATATTTTATAGAAAAGATACGCAACAGCAAAATATTACTTGCAATTGGTTATTATTTGAAGCATATCACAAGAATCTTTATTTGGAAAAATTGTTGCAAAAAGATATTATAGAAAAGATATGCAACAACAAAATATTTCTTGCAATCAATTTAGTTCAAGCGGGGCCCAAAAATCCTGCACAAGATTGTTATTTGGAAGGGAATATATTTTATAGCTCACGGAATTCTGCAGGAATTTTCAGAAAATATATGGAAATATTTGCAAAGAAAGAACAGGGAAGCTTACAGAAATTTTTTCAGAAGATGTTGTCACCAGAACGCAGCTATTCCGCGGCCAAATGGGGGTTCCCACCGCGGTTACGCGGCGGTAAAGTCGGCGCGGATCCCAAAATTTTTTTTTTTTTCACACGACGAATCGTCAAGGAGAGCGCGGTTCCGCGGCCTAAAGCAAGTTATGGCTGCGGAAAGGCGGCGGTTTAGGGGGTTCACTGCTCCAAAATTTTTTTTACTGTTCTGTTGTTTAAAATCTCTTCTGTTCCGATATCCCGTTTTCTATTTTTCTTTCTGGAAATCTCCAGATCCGAATTTGTATATCCTGCAAAAATTCAACCACAAAGTATCCTTTCCAAAAATAACAAATGATATTTTTATAATTTTTTTGATTTTTCAGATTTTTATGAATTTTTAAATTTTATGATTAACCCGAAATTACGAAAAGAAAATTCTACGCCATCCCCGGCAACGGCGCCATTTGATTTGTGTGATTTAGCGTGCTTGCGCTTTCTAGAAGATAGATCAAAAATATTTGTAACCGCAATCAAGAACGGCGTCGCTTTGCAGCTAGCCGGTGAGTACGGGTCGGTCCACAGGGATGTTGTGAATTTCCGATTCGTTCTTACGAGTTAATTCCGAAAGGTGTTCGGACAGATTATTAAATCTAAAAAATCTAAATTATCCTAGGGCAATTAATTAAAAGTTATAACTAGGGCAGGAAAATAAATTTACCTAGGGCAAGGAATTTAAATCTACACTAAGGCAAGAAAATAAATTACTTACAGATGGCTCTCTCCAAACATCAAAGCAGGGTTGTCAGATCTGGATTTCTGAATTGAAGAGAGGCACCGATGCTCTCCAAAAGATTTCTAAATTTTATTCATTAAAGGGAGGCATAAAGTTTACAATGAATTAGAGTCCCTATTTATAGAAGATAGGAAACCCTAGGGTTACAATGACTTGCATGTTTGCATTTACAAAAATAGCCCTCTGGGAAGACCGGTCAACAAAGCCATTGAATTTTGGTAAAACATAATTCTCTTTTTGTCTTCTTCTGGCCGCGGAACCGCGGCAATGGTGGGCTTGGGCCGCGGTTCCGCGGCCCTTTAGTTGGCTCACATGCTGAAATTTCAGGGTTTTGTTCTTTGTCCTTTTTGGCTTCTGGTTCTTTGGTTCTTTTACAAATTGGGCTTCTACATTAGCTCCAGATCTTCAGTGAATAATTATGGTGAACTTTAACCGTTGCTTTGTGTACTGTTTCTTATGTAGGCTTGATCAAGATCTTCTGTTCATTGGTTAAAATTCACTTTTTCATCATCTTTACCTCGTTTTCACTGTTTTCTGTCCAAGAACCTGTAACCTGTAACATGTAGCAGACATGCGTCAAAAACACCTGTTTTCATTGAAAAATGCATAAGAATGGGGAATATAAAATACAATATTATGGTGTGAACAGTGGTCCATGGGTTTAAGGACCCCACAGTCCATTGTTAGTTTTAAGACATCTCGGTCAAGGTTAAGGACGTCGTAGTCCATGGGTTTAAGGACCCTACAGTCCATATCAATGTGTGGTCATCGGGACCCGTCACCTCTTTGAAGACGTTGAGGGATTACAACGCCAAGTATCAAAGGAATGAAGAGATGTACCCTGGAACCGGAGTGGATTAAATAGTCTTTGGCCCAATTTGGGATCAAGACCAATTAATTATGTTATGAGCCCATTAGCCCAGTTAATTACGAATTGAGGACTTATGGCCAGCTTGGGCTAAGTCCAATCATGTCTGGGACATCGGCCCTCCTGTTGGTCCCTTGAAGGAGAGGCTTTGCCTCTAGCCATTTAGCCAATTGGGCCAATGCCTAGTGTTAAACACTAAAGACCAATCAGTGTTGAACACTGAGAATGAGGTTGATAAGTCAGTGTTTAACACTGGAAGATAGTTGGTGTCAACACTAGCAACAAGGCCTTCAAATTAGTGTTAAACACTAAAACAGACCAGTGTTAAGCACTGGCAACAGAAATCCCAAATTAGTGTTGAACACTAAGGCCAAACAACGTTTTAACACTGAATTCAGGGGTTCCAATTTAGCGTTAGACGCTGAGGCAAGAGGGGTCACGTGGTAGCACGTGAGAGCGCCCTTCCTTCGTTTGTTCTGCTGAGAAGATCGCATCTTTTGGAGCATCACGTGTCATCACGTGACGGGTGTTTGAATGGAGTATGTTAAAGCCTCTGCCAATGGTCACGTGGGTCACGTGAGGCACTGCCTCAAAGGGCTTTCTGTAGATCTTTTGGGGGGGTCACGTGGTGACACGTGACCCTGCTTTTCTATAGTTGTTTAGAAGATCTGTTAATCCCTTTCAGGAATTAAATTCCTCATAGGGTTGAACCCTAACAATAATTTCAGAGGAATTAAATTCCTAGCTCCTTTTGAAGAGTTGAACTCTGAATTTTCTGTAGGAATTAAATTCCTCATATATGTGAAGAACTGAATAGGGTTAAACCCTAATAAAAGCTTTATGGAATTAAACCCCTACTCTCTGTTAGAGAATTATTCTGGGGAATAAGATTAAGGGAATTAAATTCTTGTTGTTTTAACAGAACTAAGTTCTTAACTAGGGTTAAACCCTGATTCTTTTCATTCTGAAGGAATTAAATTCCCATAACACAGGGTCAAACCCTAATTTTATTTTGAAGGAATTAAATTCCTATAGTTCTGTGAGAATTAAATTCTCGTGCTTCCATTCCCTCTCTATGCTTTGGATCTGCAAGGCAGGATCTCAACCTATTGAGAATTAAATTCTCAACTTAAGGGGAGATGTGCACTTTACAGATCCTCCATCAAAGAGAGAAGAAATATGTCCTTCTGTTTTATATCAGAGTTAAACTCTGTTGAGAATTAAATTCTCCTTTCTTTCAATAAAACCTTCCCTTTCTTACCTAGGGTTTTCTTTTGCAGAAGATCCAAATTCCTCTAAAGTATAAAGGCTCTCTCTCTTTTCTTCCCTCTGCATATATCCTTCTCTTGTGTGTCTCTTGGCTCCTATTTATAGGAGAAGCAGCCGAGTCAATTAGTTTTGGTGGATCTTTCATTAGGAGATTTGATTTGTATCCATCATTCGTTTTGGACCTTTGGATTATTAGGTGAATTTTACTCACCATTGGATTTTAAATCCAGAGATTCTCCTCTGTTATTTTGGTTAGATTTTACGGGGAAATCTTTCCAAATTCGAGATTTTCCCATAGATAGATGATATTTAATCATCTTTAATTCAATCGGTTGCTTTTGGAAAGATTTGAGAGGTCTTTTCTCAGAATTTAATTCTGTTAACAAATGGGCTTTGAAGTCGGTCACGTGTGGCCATGTGACCCTTGGTCACGTGTGGGCACGCGACCCCCTTGGAACGAGCCTTCTTCTTTCTTTTTGCGCTCTGTCTTCTGGTTGCTGCTTAACCGTCACGTGCCATCACGTGACACCTGGTCACGTGTGAGCACGTGACCCTCGTCTGGACTCTTTTTCTTGATTTAACCGGAGAACAAGTCTGCTGCTTTTGAGTATCACGTGCCAACACGTGACCCTGGTCACGTGGGAGCACGTGACCCTTTCTGAAGCCCTTTTCTTTGATGTAGTCGGGAAGCTGAATTTGCCTTGCCGATGCTTTTAGATGTCACGTGCCAACACGTGACTGCTGGTCATGTGTAAGCACGTGACCCTTTTCTGAAGCCTCTTCCGTGGGCTTTCCTGATTTTAAATCAGGAAACAAATGCCCCCACAGCGTTGTTCTCACGTGTCCGCTCGTGAGTGCAACGCTGTCACCTTTTATGACCGTTGGATTCCTCTAGAGATTTGGGGAGATGAAACGTTTCCATCACCTCTTATAAATGTTCATGTCCCTTCCGAAGAGCCTTCACTTTGCTCATCTCCTTCCTTTGAGAACTTTTTCTGAGAATTTAATTCTCTTCTTCCAGAGCTTAGTTCTCTGCCTTGAGACATTTTCAGAGTTTAACTCTGTTTAAAAGGACTCTTCCTCCTCAGGTAATGGTGATCGAAGCACCTTCATTTTGACAAAACTCTCTGGATTTTAAATCCATATCAAGGGTTTCACAAAGAACCCATTTTTCTTCAAGTTCTCTAACCAAAATATGAGACCACTTAACCTCCAACAGTAGATCTCTTAGGGTTTAGATGATCCTTAGGGAGATGATGATGGCGGTTCAAATCCATGGAATTTAATTCCATCCAAAAATGTTTCTGGGAATTTAATTCCCTTCTCTCAATAAGGAATTTAATTCCAATGAAGAACTCAGTTTCTTCACACGGAGGCTTCTTGGGGTCTCTTGACCCGAGGTTGTCCTTCTGCAATTAATGCAACAGGAGCTTTGTAATGATGTCTTCTGTGGGAATTTAATTCCTTTGATCTTGTTGGATCCATTGTAGAGCCCGAGGCAGATCCTGTTGGGGGGAATGTGTAGGGTTACCATTCTTTATTAAATGAGGATATTCCCTTTGTTTTATTGTAACTATTTGGTCTCATTATTAATGAGCCGTCATCCGGATTCTGTGGGGCCCATGTGTTTTGTAGCCAATAGTCCTAGAAAACTCTGCAGTTGCTTTCTTTAACCAGTCTTCATGTTCATGCATGGATATATATCGCTGACTTTGCTTTTAACGGTCTCCTTTTATTAGATTTCAGGTGCGATGGCTTCTGTTCCATGCTTTCCCTTTTCTCGCTCGGAGGCTGCTTTTCCTCAGTCGCCATATGATGAGGAAGCGATGGCGATGATCCGGGTCCATGACCCGAACTGTACCAACCTTCTTCAATGAGGATCTTGGTATAGTCAAATTATTCAGGGTCGCCGGAGTTTTCTTTGCGCGGTACCGACGGAGCCCACTTTCCCATTCTTACCGATGGATCCTCCGAGGACGTTTTTTGCTGTGGAAATGCCCAACTGGACTCCAACGGGGAGGCTCGAGCCTTCGACGACCGGTATTCCGAACCATCCGATCCCAGCCATAGACATCTTGGGGCTGCGTATCTGCCAGGGTGAGGCCCACCCGTGGGGGCAAATTTACAAGATAGGGCTTACTCCTTGGCACCCTACGGGCTACCTTCTCTGGGCTCGCTACATCCTTTCTGCCCATCGTGCGCGGTTGCAGAAAGTCGGGCTTTATCAGGCAATATACGCGTCACTCTTTCATTATAAGTCTCCGCATGTCTGGTGGGTCAAGGCGTTTTTAAACCAATAGAATCTTTCCACCAACACTTTCATTCTAGGAGATCGTGAGGTCTCGATCTCTCTGGCCGAATTTTATGACATCTCGGGGTTGCCAATCAGGGGTAGTCTATACGAGGAGTTGCTGCTTTCTGACGAGTATATTTTTGAACCCGAGCCCGCCCCAGTTGATGGCCTGTCTGCTGAGAATGCCGTCCGCCACAAGCGTCCCAGTTTAATCAAGGCGCTAGGTATCTTCGACCGATTATTCACCGAATCCGAAGAGCAGGGTGTTACTTTCAAGAGCTTCATTGCTCGTTTCCTTCGCGAGGACGCCCTATCGAAGACGGCTCCGAAGTTTGCCAACATTGGAGACCCCTTTGGGTTCGGTCCGAAGAAGCTGCCGACCACTGAATCGGACTTACCTCAGTACTACATCCCTATTATGTCACCGACCTCTTTTGAATCCATCGCTGTTCCCGGCATGGACGAGGAGACGTTCTTCGTGGGGTTTGTTAGTGTCTGGCTCAGTTGGTTCGTTATCCCCATGCATCGCCGCTTCATGAGAGCCTCGGTCATCTACCCGGCTCATCGTATTGCTGAGGGGACGCGGTTGGCCATCGGCATCCCGGCCTTGGCGCACCTTTTTCATGGGTTAGGCACCGCAGCTAATACCTCTACACCCGGCGTGGATGTAGTGAACCTTTCGCTTCATTATTTCACGTCCTGGGTCGAAATGCATGTGCTGGGAGCTTTCGCTATGCATCAGAGGCCCGCGTTTTACGACGCCTATCCCTTCCCGCGACTTATGCGACTGGTGGGTGCTTCTGCTGCTGACCCGACTCAATTCGGGGCTATTCGGGTGCTGATTTCTCCTCACGCCGCCGCTGGCGGGCTAGTTTTTAATGATCGGGTCTTGTCTACTCCCTCGGGTCCAGTTCAACAACTCTGGGACCAGTCGAAAGACAACGCACCTTCTTTGAAGCCCCGGGAGGCCGCGCATTTGTATACAATTAGACCGGGCTACTTGGTGTTTCGCTAGGACAGTGCAGCTCTTTTTATGCGGTACAATCCTCATCGATTCGCCCGACAGCTTGGATACGACCAGGGTGTTCCTTTCGAAGCTTTTATAGTCGCCCCGATCCCTTCGCTCGATGCTGTTCGCGATTCCGCTCATCATTTCATGAGGCTGAACACTGGCTCCCGTTTCATGGTCCCTGAAGCTGAGCACATGCCCCGGTGTGTGGGTGCATTTATGGGCTGGCATCTTTATCGGATCAGCCCAATTATTCTTGAAGAAAGAAGGGTGCTTCTTGGTCACGACGCCCCTCCTCAGGTTTCGGGGGCTAAGCTGCGACCGAGGGTTCCGGTCCGCTTCCCTATGAGGGAGATTGGCACCGCGCTCATTCCGGGGGAGTCAGGGGTAGACCTTACTCCAACAGCTGGTATGCCCTTGGGTTCCCGATCGCGGGGTAAACGGGCCCCAGTAGTAGCACCCCTGCCGGTGGCGGTACCGCCCTCTGTGGCGTCGACAATGGAGATGTTATCCTCGGTTGTGGCACCGAGCGAGAGTAACAGGGATGAGGGCGCTGAGGGCGATGTGGGCCAGCGCCGCCCTAAGGCTTCACGAGGGAGGAAGCGGTCATCCTCAGCGACCGGCTCTGGGTCAAAACGGCGGAGGAAAGCGGCCACCACCCTGCTTGATTCTTTGGCGGAGTCTGAGCCTATTCTTGAAGATGAACCATTGGCCCTGCAAGAGTCAGACGCTGGACTTCTCTTCCCGAGTTCGGCTGATGAGGAGGCCGCACAGTTGGCTGAGGCCATACGGCGTTCAAAAGACGCGTCTCATAACGCCAAGGTTCCGAAGAAGTCTTATCCCGCTGTAATTTTTTACGAAGACCCTTCGTGGATTCGGCGGCGATTTATTGGTCCTTTGGAGGAATGGGGGGAGAGAGCTTTGAAGCAGGCCGCTTCAGAAGATGCAGCTGACGCACTTTCTTTATGGACCGGTGGTCATGAGTCTACCCTTGAACCCCGGCGAGCCCACCTCCTTGATAAGGAGCAGCGGCTTGAAGAAGCCATATTGAGGGCTTCTTTGCGTATAGGTACGTTGTGCTCCTTTTGTAGTTTTTCCGATTATTTATGCCCGTGCATATGTATCATTATTTTTATTCGAATCGTGCAGAATCTTCGACGCTGGGGGAGCTCTCTACGGGCCCATTAAAGCTAAAGCCCGCCGGAATTCTCAATGAGTCCTTGCTTGATGTGGAGGGGGCTGATGAGGCTGCTCCTCTCATGGTAGAGCCTCCAGTGGCGGTTCTTGATCAGGGAGCGCTTGCTCCTTTGGGGGAAGCTCCTTTGGAGGTCGCCGCCCCAATGACCCTTACTGAGGGCGGCTCAGAGGCTGGAAGAGAGGTAGTCGGGACTACTCTTCCTTTGTTGAATCCTGACGTTACGGCGGAGACCGTTGAAGCTGCTATCCCCCCGGCTCAGAATGGGAGGAGCGTTGAGGACTTGTATCTTTTCTCCTTTTTTTTTTGTACATACTCATGAATGAGTGTATCTTTCTTTTTTGTTTCTTTCATGAATTGTACTTTGTATCCATTTTGGTTTATGAATAAAAGATACATTTTTCTTATCAATGGTGTGTCCCCTTTCATTGAATGCGTTTGCGGACAATTTATCTTGATCTCCTTGCAGGGCAGCGATAGCTTAGGATTCAGGGTTAAGATCTGCTTCCTAAGACTTTTGCACTTTATGAGCCACGAGGGTCTCATAAAGAGTTTTTTCTCCCCATGGGTCGAAAGGATCCCATAGGTGTAAGTTCTTCTTAAGAATCGTGAGGATTCTTAAGCGGGTTGTCCCTTGAGAGTCGTAAGGACTTCACAAGAGAGTTTTTCTTCCTTACAGGTCGTGAGGACCTGCAAGTGCCGGATGTGGTCGCCCTCGTCCGTGTTTCACGGTGTCAGGGGTTTCCCAAGGCATCGTAGTTTAAAGACATCGCGGTCAAGGTTAAGGACCTCATAGTCCGTGGATTTAGGGACTCCACAGTCCGATGTTTGGTTGCAGGGACCCGTCACCTCTTTGAAGACGTTGAGGAATTACAACGCCACGTATCAAAGGAGTGAAGAGATGTACCCTTAAACCAAGGCAGAATCCGTAGGGAATCGGGGTGGTTGATCGTTAGTTTTAAGACATCAAGGTCGAGGTTAAGGACATCATAGTCCGTGGATTTTAAGGACTCCACAGTCCGGTGTTTGCTCTGGATGCTTCACACGGGTTCACTGCCGTGCTTGGCGAGGACCAGGCTCCGCTCTGGGCGTTTTCCGCGGGGTCAAAGAGTGACGTTATCTGCGTTCCACGTAACCAGGAATTTTGCACTAGATGCTTCACACGGGTTCACTGCCGTACTCGGCGAGGACTAGGCTCCACTCTGGATGCTTCACACGGGTTCACTGCCGTGCTCTGCGAGGACCAGGATCCGCTCTGGACGTTTTCCACGGGGTCAAAATGTGACGTTATCCGTGTTCCACGTAACCAGGAATTTTGCACTAGATGCTTCACACGGGTTCACTGCCGTGCTCGGCGAGGACTAGGCTCCGCTCTGGATGTTTTCCACGGGATCAAAGAGTGACGTTATCCGCGTTCCACGTAACCAGGAATTTTGCACTAGATACTTCACACGGGTTCACTGCCGTGCTCGGCGAGGACTAGGCTCCGCTCTGGATGTTTTCCACGGGGTCAAAGAGTGACGTTATCCGCGTTCCACGTAACCAGGAATTTTGCACTAGATGCTTCACACGGGTTCACTGCCGTGCTTGGCGAGGACTAGGCTCCGCTCTGGATGCTTCACACGGGTTCACTGCCGTGCTCTGCGAGGACCAGGATCCGCTCTGGACGTTTTCCACGGGGTCAAAGAGTGACGTTATCCGCGTTCCACGTAACCAGGAATTTTGCACTAGATGCTTCACACGGGTTCACTGCCATGCTCGGAGAGGACTAGGCTCCGCTCTGGATGCTTCACACGGGTTCACTGCCGTGCTCTGCGAGGACCAGGATCCGCTCTGGACGTTTTCCGCGGGGTCAAAGAGTGACGTTATCCGCGTTCCACGTAACCAGGAATTTCACTGATTGTATCCGCATTTCACGGGATGGAGGTTTGACTGCTGGCGATATGTATACCACCGAGCCATGGAACTGGGAGTTGCCGCTGTTCCGCTTAGCTTGAAGTTGTGTCTGTCGTTACGAGACGAGTGTTGGGATGATCTCTAGGTCGCTTGTGACCCGTCGTGATTTAGCTTCTTTCTTTGGTGAAACCTGGGGGGAGGTATGTTCCCTTTTTTGTTTACGTCCTTGGATTGTGTATAGGGTGTGATGGAACATCACCTGTAGGGCATAAATTAAAACTTTTTTTATTTTATTTCTCTTTCCGCGATGCTCTATCATTTCAGCTTTTATATCGCGAAGGTCGCGATTGCCCCATCATTTCGGCTATTTTTCGCGGTGCCCAATCATTTCGGCTATTTATTTATTTTCTACTCGCTGCTTTTTATTGCGAGTTGCCTCATCATTTCGGCTATTTTTCATGCATACATTTTTACTTGCTGCTTTTTATTGCAAGTTGCCCCATCATTTCGGCTATTTCGTAGGCATGTGTGGCTTGCTAGCCTTTTCGCCGCAAGCTTGGGTTTTAGACACCGATTTCGGCATCAGCACCGCTACAACTGGAATATTGCCAGGAGCGAATCATCATCTGCCTCTGTCGATGTTGAACAAAGGTGGCTTAGCAAACAGGGTTAAGGGTCCTGTCGACCAAGGCTTTTGACTTCATGAGCCGTAAGGGTCTCACAAAGGTATTTCTCCCTACAAGTCATGATGATCTTGCAGGTGTATTTTCTCCTTAGGGATCGTGAGGATTCCTAAGTGTATGTTCCTCTGTAAGTCGTAAGGATCCTACAGGAGGGTTTTCTCCTTATGGGTCGAGAGGACCTACAAGGGTTGCTCATTATATAGACATATCCCTAGTCACATGTGTGACTTTGCTGGGGAAATGTTTATTCGCGCCCGTGGATTGTATACAAAGGTCAGTATTGAGCCCCTTGTAGGGCAGTATCGAAGGTTGTGAGGGATTTGCTTAAGAACAGGTTTATGTTTCTATAACTTAAGACTTTCAAATCTCATGAGCCGTGAGGGTCCCATAAGAGAATTCTCCTTACGAGTCGTGAGGATCTCGCAAGTGTATTTTCTCCTTAGGAATCGTGGGGATCCCTAAGTGTGTTGCTCCTTTGTGAGTCGTAAGGATCTCACGCGGGTGTTTTCTCCTTACAAGGTCGAGAGGACCCTATAAGTGTCTCTTAACGAGGTTGCGCCCTTTCGGGTTTTCACAAACACTCGCTGGTAGCCCTGCTGTTTTTACTCACGGAGCCCTTTCGGGTTTTTGTCCGTGCCCATTTTGCTTATGGACATACCGTTTTCTTTTTATTCTTTTTCTCTTTTTTTTACAAGGTCACGCCCTTTCGGGTTTTCACGAACACTCGCCGGTAGCCCTGCTGTTTTTACTCACGGAGCCCTTTCGGGTTTTCATCCGTGCCCATTTTGCTTATGGACATACCGTTTTTTTTATATTTTTTATATTTTTATTTTTCTCCTTTTTTTTTGTCAGCCTAAGGATGCTGCGGTAGTACTTTAGGGACGTTTCGGTCCGTCGTTAGTTTAAGGACATTTCGGTCCGTCGTTCGTTTAAGGACGTCTCGGTCCGTTATTAGTTTAAGGACATTTCGGTCCGTTGTTAGTTTAAGGACATTTCGGTCCGTTATTAGTTTAAGGACATTTCGGTCCGTCGTGGAGAAGGCCGGCTACCGCTTATAAAGCTCGAGCTTAGGAAGATAGCGAGCGGACATAGTCGTCGTCATCTATCATTGACCTAGGCCGTGGCTCATTAAGCGTAGTATCTCTTTAGGAAGCGACCGTTTATTGGCCTGAAAGTCCTTTCACCATGCATGTCCATGAGTAGATAGGCCCCACCCTGGTAGACCTTATCTATGATATACGGGCCTTCATAGTTTGGCTCGAATTTTCCCCGCTTGGCTCGATTGGGGATCATAGGCCTTTTGACCACTAACACGAGTTCGCCTTGGTGGAATGTCCTCGGTCGGGTCAATCTTTCATATGAGCGCGTCATCTTTGCTTTATAAGCTTCCAGATTTTGTTGCGCTATGAGCCGGGTTTCGTCGCGGCATCGAGCTCCTCAAGCCGAAGGTGAGCATTTTCTTCGTTTGTCAGCTCGTAGTGGACTGCCACTCGTAGAGAGGGTAACTCTATCTCGCGGGGGAGCACTGCTTCCGTCCCAAATACCAACGCGTACGGCGTTGTGTTCGTGGCCGTCTTGAATGTAGTTCGATAGGCCCAAAGGGCCTCTTGCAGCCTCTCGTGCCAGTCTTTCTTATTTCGGGACACCGTCTTTTTTATGATCTTCGTCAAGGTCTTATTGAAGGCCTCGGCCAGACCGTTAGCTCGTGGATTGTAAACTGAAGAATATCTCCAGTCTATATTGTGCTGCTGCGCGAAGCGGCTAATCTTATGGCTTCTGTAGGCTGGCCCATTATCGGAGATAATCCGCCGTGGGGTTCCAAACCGATAGATGACGTGCGTCTTGAAGAAGTGGAGGATATTCTCCGTCTTCACTTCCCTCAGCGGTACTGCTTCTGCCCATTTGGAGAAGTAATCAGTTGTCGCCAGGATGAAACGATGTCCCCGGGACGATACTGGCTCGATGGGGCCGACTATGTCAGTCCCCCACATTTCGAATGGCTAGCTAGCCACCATTGGGTGTAGTGGATTCAGATGTTGGTGGATAAAGTCTCCATGAATCTGGCACGAGTGGCATTGCTTCGGATACTCGAGGCAGTCTTGGACCATCGTGGGCCAATAATAGCCCATCCGTTTGATCTTCAATTTCATTTTCGGGCCTGTCTGGTGAGAACCGCAGAGTCCGTCGTGAACTTCCTGAACGACTCTTTCTACTTCGTCAGGTCCTAAGCATCTCAGCCACAGAGAATCAAACGATCTCTTGTATAGAGTGTCGTTGACAAAAGCAAAAAATAGAGCTCGTTTCATGAGCTGATGTCTTGAGGACGCTTCTTCGGGCATTCGGTGGGACTTAAAGTAGTCTATGAAGACTTCCCTCCAGTCCTCGGCCTTCTCATGGTCTTTTATTTGTAGGGTCGTCTGCTCAGT
Organism: Agapanthus africanus; assembly: GCA_030015575.1. NCBI lineage: Eukaryota > Viridiplantae > Streptophyta > Magnoliopsida > Asparagales > Amaryllidaceae > Agapanthus > Agapanthus africanus. The sequence goes on from CM057343.1 coordinate 637,358,740, forward strand.
CGCCCCCTTTTCTTCGTATAATTCCGGAGATATTTCTGCCGGGGCGAGCACTCGACGGCTTTGTACCACAATTCTGACGTCATCGAGGTTCTCGTCAGCCAGTTCTTTAGCGAGCTTAGCTAACGCGTCTGCTTTGCTATTTTCCGCACGTGGTATACTTTCCAAAGTGTAGGAGGGAATTTGGGTCAATCGTTGTTGCACCTTTGCGCCGTATTTCACCAACTCCGGTTTGCACGTTTGGTAGTCACCATTTACTTGACTAACAACCGATTGAGAATCCCCGCATATAGAGAGGTCTTCAATTCCCATGTTAATGGCGATCTTGAGGCCCGCTATCAAAGCTTCGTATTCGGCTTCATTGTTCGTCCTCGATTCCGTTAAGGAGAAAGCAAAGCGCATTATCCCTCCTTGTGGGGTTACGAAGATGAGGCCTACTCCCGATTTGATTATGGGGGTACATTGTTTGCGCTTCTTCATGGAAGATGCCCCGTCAAAATAGAGTTCCCATCGGGTATCACCGCCGCCGATCGCGTCACGGTCATTATATGGCATCGCTAGTTTAATGACATTGCGGTCCATGGGTAGTTATATGGCATATAATGCCATATAATGTCCTTAAAATCCAATGCATGGGCGCCCTCACGTGTCCCCACGTGACCCTTAGCAAACCCCTTTAATATCCAGTGCATGGATGGCCATCACGTGCCCACACGTGATGACCTGGAAGATTGAAAGTGTTTAACACTTATTTAAATATTCTGAGAATAAAATAAAGGAAGCTTAGCCCAATCCCAGGGCGCCTTACGTGTCCTCACGTGAGCGCTTCATCTTTTTAGTGTTTAACACTATTTTAAGCACTGCATCCTTAGTGTTTACCACTATTTTATGTGCATCACGTAGGAACACGTGACCGCCAGATATGGGCTAGTGTTTAACTAGTCTTAGCCTAAAATTGGCTAAATCTTCCAGAGGCAGTACCCCTTTCTTTTGACTGAGCCTCAAAAACACTTTTGTCTTCCAAAATTGATCATCTCATATGAGTGCTCAGCACTCAATAAAAGACAAAATATGGTCGGAACCTAAACCCCTGTTTAGCATTGCTGAATAATAGGGGGCTGAACCCAGACAAATGTTCAACAGTCCAAACAAAGGTCCAACATTTCAAACCTAATTGGACTTAGCCCAAGTTGGCCATAAGTCCTCAATTCAGATTCAACTGAGCCCATATGCTCATAATTTAATTAATTGATCTTAGTCCCAAATTGGACTAAAGATCTCCCAATCAACATTGGTTCATGAGTACATCTCTTCACTCCTTTGATATTTGTCGTTGTAATCTTTCAACGTCTTCAGAGAGGTGACGGATCCCGATAACCAATCATTCCATGGACTGTGGGGTCCTTAAACTCATGGACTATGATGTCCTTAAACATTATAGACTACGACGTCTTTAAACTACGGACTGTGGGGTCCTTAAACCTATGGACTATGATGTCCTTAACCTTGGACTGTGGGGTCCCTTAAACCCATGGACTATGATGTCCTTAACCTTGGACAGTGGGGTCTCTTAAATCCATAGACTATGATGTCCTTAACCTCGGACTGTGGGGCCCCTTTAAACCCACGGACTATGATGTCCTTAGCCTTGGACCACCATGTCCTTAAACTGGTCCCTAAACTAAAACAATAGAGCCCAAATGCTCTTTTGTTGGATCTAAATGATCCTGTTAAGTAGATCTTAGTCTAAAATTAGACTAACGTGTCCTTAACAAACGGTTAAGTTGATCTTAGTCTAAAATTAGACTAACGTGTCCTCAACAAACTGTTAAGTTGATCTTAGTCTAAAATTAGACTAACGTATCCTTAACAAACGTTTAAGTTGATCTTAGTCTCAATAAGACTAACGTATCCTTAAACCCAACCCCAAACCCAAATCTAAGAAGATACGGATTTGGACTAATCCACGCCCTACGGGCGACAACATAAATTAGTCTCCGTATACAATCCACGGGCAACCAAAAACAAAACAAACACCTACGACACAAAGTGACCATCTGGAGAAGGAGAAAGTTGTTACCGCGATGCGGTATCGTAGCGCCTGCAGGGAAGAGCGTCCCCACAATCAAAAATCCCTCATTGAGGGGGAATCTGACGAAGTCTGCTACATCGGCCGCATCCGTTTAAATCTTCGATACATAGTGTCATAAATTAACTTGGCATCTTCAGAGAGGTGGACGGATAGCACCAATTAGTATCTGCTCCCAAATTCAGGCAAGACGGACCTACGCGGTCGCGTCTCCGTGTTTCGGAGGAGAACAGCGCAGGGGGTGAAGTTTGGAAGCATTTGGGACGGGGGGACCGATGTCGCCGGCCCCATCGCAAGTGTCGCCGGTCCAATGCCGACGGATTGGGTTGGTGTTAGGGTATTGGGTCAGGATCGTTTGGTATTCTACAGTGCACATGTTTGATTATCTTGTGTCTCTTCAGTTTACGTGTAGTGCACGTGTAGTCTTTTAGGCTTCTAAAAGATTAATAGAATTTAAAATAAAAAGAATATGTGGCTGATGGGATTTGAACTCTGTTGCTTTGGTTCAACAGTGTAAGGTCTTACCAATGAGCTACAAGTGTTTTCTTGCTATTCAAAAGTAAATAAAACTTATAACTTGTGCTCAGGCTCAAGTACCCCTTTCTGTATTTTTGAAAAAATTGTACAGAAAGTTTAGGGTTGTTACACTTACCCTTGCTGAAATCGTCATGCTCCGATCTCAGCAGTCGGTATGAGATGTGCCGAGAACCTGTTACGGGCTTGTGTTAGCAGTGTAATATGTGATATTAGGAAAGTGAATATTTGAGATATATCTTACCTGCTATGCATGGTGAATTCAACATCATACTTATCCACAGATTTGCTCCACATAGAGCCTTGTTGCAGGTGGATAAATTGCTGCTCCATGTCAAAACGGGCAGTCTCGGGAAAATATTTCGCATCGAACATATCGCGAAATGTCTTCCATTCGATCGGCTGGGTGAGTTGGCTTTCTTCAGCCTTCTACCATACTCTGGCGTTATCAGTGAGTTGCAGCTTCATAACTCTTACCCAAGCGATCTCTGGAAATTTTGCTGCTGCCAGATCGTCTTCGATGGATTAAGCCCATTCCTCTGCCTCTAGGGGCTCTCTTTCTCAGAAAAGTTCTTAAGGTGCAGTACCCGGAATCGCTTCACTCCGGGTGCCTCGGTCTTAGGGCGGTGCAAGAGGATAGCAGTCTGCTGCTACTGTCCCTCCAAAAGGCTCTTGATTGCCTCAAGTAATATCGTCTGCTCATTGATAGGAGCTGCTACGGTAGGTGATGGTGGTAGAGGAGGTGGAGTGTTTCCATTCACGTTGCTGCTCGTGTTGTTCGGGGAATCCATATCCTTGAAAGAAAAAGTAGGGTTAGGATAGATTCAAATAATTTGAAATGTAGAGAATGTTTAGTTGCTGATTCTTATATTTTTTGTAATATATTACTTAGGTTTCAATACAGAACTGACCTGCATAGGCTGCCAACAAAACCTGTCACGCCCCGTTTCCCGGTGTACTGGGAAGGGGACGTAGCGGGCCATGCCGTATTTACTCAGAAATAAACACGCTAAGCGTAAATAAGCAATATAAATAAATAACACAAGAATGACAAGAGATGTAATAAAACAACTTTTTATTGATAATCATTCTTTACATACAACTGAAAAGTTAAGTACAATGAAAGAAAGCGATGCCTAAACAATAGCATAAGAACTAAAAGAAAAGTAAGTATAAGTAGGAACTAGAACTCCGGCTCCTCTGTAAACTGCTCCAAATCGTTCTGGCTGGGCTCGATCTCCTAAGAGTCGGGTCCTCCTGACAAAATTCCAAAGATAGAAGAGAAAGGAATGTCATCAGCGAACTAGCGCTCGGTAAGCCCCAAAAGATAGAATGGAATAGACAAGTAAACAGAATAGAACTGGTAAATTATCTGCTTGTTATACTAACGTAGTTATTTGTAGCTTGGTACAGAATATGCCAGTGTATACGAGAGAAGTCCAACTTTTCTCGTGGACTATGGTAACCCGTAGTACAAGGCCCCATCAAAACCTACTGGACAACGACACGGATGTTCATGTATGTGTCTTTTAGTGTCCATCATCATGCCACTTTTAGCACATTCCGTACCAGTCTACCCCTTTAAAACCCCGTAGTGTATATTGTATTGATTGTATTGATTTGTAGTTATCAGACTTGCCGAGACCATGGTATAAGTTGTTCATGTAAACGGATCAGGATGTAAACGGATAGTCATGTAGTCAAGTTCAAGATATAACCATGGTTCGGTCAAGTCAAGTCATGTTGCATGTTCGTATTGTTCGGTATTCATGTTTCGGTTCATGTTGGATTGGAGTTATGATTGGATTTATGTTTGGATTGTATTCAGATTAGATTGAGACTCAGAATGAGTCAAACACATAAACAGATTTGGATCCTGAATTGGATTTTGGTATTATCGGTAACTGCTGCACATGGACGGCAGGATTTATGTCTTTTTCCAAGTCAATTACCATTGATAACGCCGTTTTAGTTTTCTATCTTAAATAGGTAAGCACCCACTTTCTCCGGCTCCCTCAGGCTCAAGAGAATTGGTCCCGCTTAAACCTATATTTACTAGGGTCCTTAATGTAAATTTAATATAACTGGAGGGGTTTTTATGAAAAATATTTTTAGTATACTTTCAAAATAAATCTCAAGTATTTATTTATCGTATTTAAGGTTTTCATGGATGTAACTTTTAAAAGGTAAGGTATTCTAGAGAATATATACCTAGCTTGAATAGTTCAAGGTATTTTAGTGTAAAGTTAGACTTATATTGATTCTTGATGGTATTTTCATGAAACTTGTAATTCTTTTTTATTCTAGAAAATATGGAATTTTTATTATATATTAAAAATAGATGATTTTTATAATATTTATATAATTATTAAAAATAAATTTTAATTATTAATTGAAATTCTCGTTTTTCTTAAAAATTGTATTACAATTCCATCGAGATCGTATGCTCCGTGAGGAGCTCTGCATCTCACTCTACTAGTCCCGAGAATGTGCGATAATCCACACCATCCCAACCGGATTCCCTAAAATGGGTTGTAGAGGCATAATCACAAAGAATTTAAATAATAATATTTACACGAAAACGGGTTTTTATAGTTCGAGGTAATTTATTGAAAGTCGTATTTTGTCACAAGATATTGGTTTCAAGAGAATCGTGCTTTGTCTAGATGTGTGTATGTAAGAGGCAGATCATTACCTCATGAGGTTTTCTAAAGGTCTGCTAGGCAAAAGTATTAAAAGATGTCGTATGTAAATTTCATGACATTTAACTGTAAAACCTTAAATAAAATTGTTTTACATAGAGTTTTAAGGTGAAACTTGTTTCAAACTATTAGTTAATGATTAACAAGCAAGTATAGTGATACGGATGAGTGGTTATTAAGAAGAAATTGTAGTTTTCAAAGTTTTAGAAACAAAAACCGGTATAACTCCACTTACCGACATGTTTTGAAAAGAGGTCATTTTAAGGTAGGAAGAGAGGAAAAGAGGTGGGACTTACTTGCTAGAAGATTAGAGGAGAGGTATATGAAGAAATTGGTAGTTTCGTGGAGTCGTGGGGTCGCTGGAAACGTCTCGAATTCTCACCGGAAAGTGACCTTGGGCTAACTCAACTTGTACTCTTCTTTGACTTAGAAAATTTTGAGAATTTTTGACAAGAGATTTCAGAATGAAGAGGGCTATGGTATGGGGTTGTATTTATAGAGTAAAATTAGGGTTTTGAAATTGAAGAGAGGATTAAAAATGCATTAAAAATAGGATTAAAGGGTGAATTTAAACTCTCTGAATAAATGCAGGAAAAACAAACAGAACAGGGGTAGTGGGATAGGCCAAGGGTATTGTGTGCAAAGCATGCCAGCCCCATGGCGAATCTTGCCGGTCCAATAGGGGCGTTGGGTGCTGGGATTTGAACCACTTGTCCTAGTCTGCTCATACAACATTTTACACACGTTTGATTTTCTGTGACTTTTCATTTTACGTGTATTGCACATGTAAACTTTTGGGCTTCCAAAAAGTTTAAAAGAAAAACCAGTAAAAATATATGTGGCTGCTAGGATTCGAACACAGGGGCTACGTCACTGCAGTGCAAGGCTTTACCAATGAGCTACAAGTGTTTTCTTGCTGTTCTTAAGCAAGTATAACTTTTAAATTGTGCTCAGGCTTGCAAACTCCTTTCTGTATTTGAAGAAGAAAAAATTTGTATATTAAAATTCAGGGTCGTTATATTCTACCCTCCTTATAAAAATTTTGTTCTCGAAATTTATAGGAGAAAGTTGTAATGGATTCAAAAAAATTTGATGGTAGTGAAAGAACTATTGAAAGTGCATGAAAAAATATGTTTGAAAGAACGAAAGAATGCAAGGGTTTTGAAAGAAGAAGGATTACCAGTGTTACCCTGACCTATAGCTTCAGCTTTTACGGCCGCTAAAGTGAAAGTCTGACGCCGGGGTACATTCCTCCTGGCTGGGGGCACATTCCTCTGTCCTTGGGGCATGTTTCTCTGCTTTTGAGGTATGCTCCTCATTGCCTAGTGGAACTGACGAGGATGTTGTGCAGGAGGTCCACGAGGAGGTGGAGAAGGTAGGGCAAAACGAGGTGCAGTAGCTTGAATGGCTGGCCGCTGTGGAAAGGTGATGTGTGCTGGAACTGGGTTGCGTTTATGAGGACATGTTCCAATATCGTGAATGGAAGCGCCACAAACTAAGCACAGGACATTTTCACGCCTACTGTCCTTCCCTAGGTGTCCATTCCTCTTGCAGTAGAAGCAAAAATCTAGACTTGTCCGGTTAAATGTTACTTCCGGTCTCTTAGGTGCAAAAGTTAGCATGGAAGAGGCCGAAGAAAAAGATGAAGGGAAAACTTTCCTGCTATCTGGTTAGCAGGGCGCTTCACACCGGCAGTTTGAGATCCACCCTTCTTCTTCACTACTGCCTCATAGCGTCGGGAAGCATTCAGAGCTAGATCGTAGGTTGGGAAATCCCCTGTAGCTAATGCAGCTTGGATCTCTGGGTCCAACCCTTGCTGAAATCGTCTTGCTCTGATCTCAGTAGTCGGTATGAGATATGCCATGAACCTGTTACGATCTTGTGTTAGCAGTGTAATATGTGATATTAGGAAATCGAATATTTGAGACATATCTTACCTGCTAAGCATGGTGAATTTAGCATCATACTCTTACACAGATTTGCTCCACATAGAGCCTTGTTGCAGGTGGATAAATTGCTGCTCGATGTCAAAACGGGCAGTCTCGGGAAAATATTTCGCGTCGAACATATCGGGAAATTTCTTCTATTCGATCGGCTGGGTGAGTCGGCATTCTTCAGTCTTCCACCATACTCTGGCATTATCAGTGAGTTGCAGCTTCGCAACTCTTATCCAAGCGATCTCTGGCACTTGTACTGCTACCAGATCATCTTCGATAGACTGAGCCCATTCCTCTGCCTCCAGGGGGCTCTCTTTCCCAGAAAAGTTCTTAGGGTGCAGTGCCCGGAATTACTTCACTCCGGGTGCCTCGGTCTCAGGGCGGTGCAAGAGGATAGCAGTCTGCTGCTGCTGTCCCTCGAAGAAGCTCTTGATTGCCTCAAGCAATACCATGTGCTCATTGATAAGAGCTGCTACAGTAGGTGGTAGTGGTAGAGAAGGTGGAGTGTTTCCATTCACGTTGGTGCTCGTGTTGTTCAGAGAATCCATAGCCTTTGAAAGAAAAAGTAGGGTTAGGATAGATTCAACGAATTTGAAATTTAAAGAATGTTTAGTTGCTGATTCTTATAATTCTTGTGATATATTACTTAGGTTTTCATGCAGAACTGACCTGTATGGGCCGCCAACAAAACTTGTCACGCCCTGTTTCCCGATGTACGGGGAAGGAGACGTGGCGGGCCGCGACGTATTTACTCATAAGTAAACACGTTAAGCGTAAATAAACAATATATATAAATAACACAAGAATGACAAGAGATGTAATAAAACAACAACTTTTTATTGATAACCATTCTTTACATACAACTGAAAAGTAAAATACAATGAAAGAAAGCGATGCCTAAACAATGGCATATGAACTGAAAGAAAAGTAAGTATAAGTAGGAACTAGAACTCTGGCTCCTCTGTAAACTGCTCCAAATCGTCCTGGCTAGGCTCAATCTCCTAAGAGTCGGGTCCTCCTGACAACAATCCAAAGATAGAAAAGAAAGGAATGTCGTCAGCGAACTAGCATTCGGTAAGTCCCAAAAGATAGAATGGAATAGACAAGTAAAGAGAATAGAACTGGTAAATTATCTGTTTGTTATACTAACGTAGTTTTTTGGAGCTTGGTACAGAATGTGCCAGTGTATACAAGAGGAGTCCAACTTTTCCCGTGGATTATGGTAACCCGTAGTACAAGGCCCCGTCAAAAACCATGGGACAACGACACGGATATTCATGTATGTGTCTTTTAGTGTCCATCATCGTGCCACTTTTAGCACATTCTGTACCAGTCCACCCCTTTAAAACCCCGTAGTGTATATTGTATTGATTGTATTGATTTGTAGTTATCAGACTTGTCGAGACCATGGTATAAGTTGTTCATGTAAACAGATCAGGATGTAAACGGATAGTCATGTAGTCAAGTTCAAGATATAGCCATGATTCGGTCAGGTCAAGTCATGTTGCATGTTCGTATTGTTCGGTATTCATGTTTCGGTTCATGTTGGATTAGAGTTATGATTGGATCATGTTTGGATTTTATTCAGATTAGACTGAGACTAAGATTGAGTCAGACACTTAAACAGATTTGGATCCTGAATTAGATTTTGGTGTTATCGGTAACTGCTGCATATGGACGACAGGATTTGTGTCTTTTTCCAAGTCAATTACCATTAATAACTCCGTTTTAGTTTTCTACCTTAAATAGGCAAGCATCCACTTTCTCCGTCTCCCTGAGGCTCAAGAGAATTGGTCCCGCTTAAACCTATATTTACTAGGGTCCTTAATGTAAATTTAATATAACTTGAGGGGTTTTGATGAAAAATATTTTTAGTATACTTTCAAAATAAACCTCAAGTATTTATTTATCGTATTTAAGGTTTTCATGGATGTAACTTTTAAAAGGTGAGGTATTCTAGTGAACACATACCTAGCTTGAGTAGTTCAAGGTATTTTAGTGTAAAATTAGACTTGTATTGATTCTTGATGGTATTTTCATGAAACCTGTAATTCTTTTATATTCTAGAAAATATGAAATTTTTATTATATATTAAAAATAGATGATTTTGATAATATTTATATGATTATTAAAAATTAATTTTGATTATTAAATAGAAATTCTCGTTTTTCTTAAAAATTGTATTACAATTCCATCGAGACCGTATGCTCCGTGAGGAGGTCTGCATCTCGCTCTACTATTTCCAAGGATGTGCAATAATCCGGACCATCCCGACCGCGTTCCCCAAAATGGGTTGTAGAGGTATAATCGCAAGGAATTTAAATAATACTATTTACAAGAAAACGGGTTTTTATAGTTCGAGGTATTTTATTGTAAAGTCGTATTTTGTCATAAGATATTAGTTTCAAGAGAATCGTCCTATGTCAAGTTGTGTGTATGTGAGAGGTAAGTCATTACCTCATGAGGTTTTCTAAAGGTATGCTAAGCAAAAATATTAAAAGATGTCGTATGTAAATTTCATGGTATTTAACTGTAAAAGCTTAAATAAAATTGTTTTACAAGGAGTTTTAAGCTGAAACTTGTTTCAAAATATTAGTTAATGATTAACAAGCATGTATAGTGATATGGATGAGTGGTTATTAAGAAGAAATTTTAGTTTTCAAAGTTTTAGAAAGAAAAGCCGGTATAATTCCACTTACCGACATGTTTTGAAAAGAGATCATTTTAATGTATGAAGGGAGGAAAAGAGGTGGGACTTACTTGTTAGAAGATTAGAGGAGAGGTATAGGAAGAAATTGGTAGTTTCATAGAGTCGCGGGGTCGCCGGAAACGTCTCGAATTCTCGCCGGAAAGTGACCTTGGGCTAACTCCACTTGTACTCTTCTTTGACTTAGAAAATTTTGAGAATTTTTGACAAGAGATTTCAGAATGAAGAGGGCTAGAGTATGGGTTTGTATTTATAGGGTAAAATTAGGGTTTTGAAATTGAAGAGAGAATTAAAAATGCATTAAAAATAGAATTAAAGAGTGATTTTAAACTCTCTGGATAAATGCAGGAAAAACAAACAGAACAGGGGTAGTGGGGTAGATCAAGGGTGTTGTGTGTAAAGCACGGGGGACTATCCCCTACGGACAGTCGGCGTCGCCGGCCCCGTGGCTAATCTCGTCGGTCCAATGGGGGCGTTAGGTGCTGGGATTTGAGCCACGTATCCTAGTTTGCTCATACAACATTTTACACATGTTTGATTTTCTGTGACTTTTCATTTTACGTGTATTGCACGTGTAAACTTTTGGGCTTCGAAAAAGTTTAAAGAAAAATCAGTAAAAATATATGTGGTTGATGGGATTCGAACACAGGGGCTACGTTACAACAGTGCAAGGCTTTACCAATGAGCTATAAGTGTTTTCTTGCTGTTCTTAAGTAAGTATAACTTTTAAATTGTGCCTAGGCTTGCAAATTTCTTTCTGTACTTTAAGAAGAAAAATTTTGTACAGAAAATTCAGGGTCGTTACAGTAGAGTTTGAAATACCAGATCATCCTGTGTTTTACTTCAAAAGTGGAGACCGAACCTTAGAACCTAGCGTCTTCCGAGCAAAACCAAAGAAGGCAGAGATTGCAGCGTTGCAAGCTGAAGAATCGAAGCCAGAGGTAGTTCGAGAGTTCAAGAATGTATTCCCGGAAGATATATCAGGTTTGCCTCCTGATCGAGCTCTTGAATCCAGCATCGATTTACAACCCGGAGCACAACCAGTAATGAAAGCTCCGTACCGATTAAGTCCGGAGGGATTGAAGGAGATCCGCATTCAGTTAGACGAACTTGTGAAGAAAGGTTGGATTCATCCCATTACTTCGAGCTGGGGATCTCCGGTGCTACTGGTGAAGAAGAAGGAAGGTTCCTACAGGATGTGTGTGGATTATCGAGCTCTGAACGATGTGAAAATTAAAAACAAGTATCCACTACTGCGCATCGATGACCTTTTCGATCATTTTAGTGGATCTTGTGTCTTTTCAAAGTTAGATCTTCGTTCAAGATGTCATCAGGTGAAGGTCAAGGAGTCCGACATTCCAAAGACGACGTTTAGCAATCGTTATGGCCATTATGAATATCTTGTAATGCCATTTGGAGTGACCAATGCACCTTCTATCTTTATGAATTCGATGAACCAAGTTTTCTGAGAGTATTTAGACATGTTTGTTGTTATATTCATCGACGATATCCTGGTGTATTAAAAGAATCGGAAAGAGCATGCCGAGCACTTACGGATTGTCCTGGAGACATTACGACAACATCAGATCTACGCCAAGTAAAGAAAGTGCGAGTTTTGGTTAGATCAAGTCGGATTTTTAGGACATATCGTTTCGGGTGAAGGAATCTCTGTGGATCCAGCTAAGGTGTCAGCTGTCAGTGAGTGGCCGGCACCAAAGACGGTGAAAGATATAAGAAGTTTCTTGGGATTAGCAGGATACTACCGACGATTTATTGAAGGATTCTAAAAAATCGCAGTACCCTTGACCAAGCTCACATGTAAAGATGCATTCATGTGGTCAGAAGCATGTGAAAAGGCTTTTGTAGAACTCAAGTCGAGATTAACCTCTGCACCTATCCATGTAATACCGGATCAATCCGGCGGACTCGATGTACATTGTGATGCGTCTGGTAAAGGATTAGGATGTGATCTGCACCATTATGGAAAAGTTGTGGCTTTTGCATCAAGGCAGTTAAAAGTTCATGAACGCAACTATCCGACATATGATCTGGAACTAGCAGCAGTGGTCTTCACACTCAAGATTTGGCGCCACTATATTTTGGGAGAACGAGTGGATATATACACTGACCATAGAAGTCTTAAGTCTGTATTTACTCAGAAAGAACTCAACATGCGATAGAGAAGATGGTTAGAACTCATGGCGGACTTCGACATCAACCTATAGTATCATCCTGGAAAGATGAACGTAGTTCCTGATACACTTAGTCGCCAGCTATTAGCAATGAACCTCACCGCTCAGTGGAGACTACAACAAGAATTGCATGGATTGGTGATTGAAGTAGTTGTGCTAAATAACGCTTCATATTTGATGAACTTACAAGTCCAGTCTATGCTTGTAAATCAGATCAAGGCAGCTCAAGCAAATGATGCCAAGCTACAAAAGATTCGAGGATAAGTAGAAAGTGGAACTCAAACTGATTTCATCATCCACGAAGATGGATCCTTGTGGTATGGAAGTCGTTTATTCATGCCAATCGGACCTATTCGAGAAGAGTTGATGAAAGAAGCTCACAGCTCTCCGTATTCGGTACACACCAGTGGTACAAAGATGTATAAGGATATATGACAACATTATTGGTGGTGTGGAATGAAGTAAGAAGTAGCAAGGAGCGTAGCCAAATGTTTGGTGTGTCAGCAAGTGAAGGCTAAACATCACAGAACTGCTGGTCTGCTTCTACCGTTACCATTCCCAGAATGGAAATGGCAGCACATTACCATGGATTTCGTGACTACTCTCCCTCGCAGCACGAAGGGTAACGATGCAATTTGGGTTATTGTGGATTGACTCACAAAGTCGGCTCTCTTTATTCTATTCAAAGTTGGCTAGTCAACTGAGACGTTGGCAAGGAAGTACATGGAGGTGCATAAAAATCTAAAGTATGATTTAAAACATTCAAGATGTACCATACTTGATACCCATAAACTCATGCAGGAGATTGTGAGATTACATGGAGTGTCTGTTTGCATCGTCTCCGATCGTGATACGGGATTCCAATCACAGTTCTGGTAGAGTCTGGAAGCTAGCCTAGAAACAAGTCTGAATTTCAGCACGGCGTACCATCCACAAACAGACGGACAGTCTGAGCGAATAATTCAGATACTAGAAAATATGATGAGAGCCAGTATGTTAGACTTCAGAGGTTCGTGTGAAGATCACCTACACCTTGTAGAGTTTTCATACAACAACAGCTATTAGGAAAGTATTGGGATGGCACCTTTCGCAGCACTCTACGGACGGAAATGTCGTTCCCCGTTGAGTTGGGATGACATTGGAGATCGTGAACACCTTGGACCAGAGATGATCATGGCAACTGTGGACGTGGTTCGCACGATCAGGGAAAGGATGCGCATTGCCCAAGGCCGATAGAAGTATTGGGTAGATGGAAAGCGCCGATACTTGGAGTTTCAACCCGAAAAACATGTATTACTGAAGATCTCTCCAAATAGAGGAGTGATACGTTTTGGCAAGAGGGGTAAATTAAGTCCAAGATACATAGGACCGTTTGGCATACTCGAACAAGTTGGAGAAGTGGCGTATCGTTTGGCACTACCACTCTCATTGGAAAGAGTGCATAATGTGTTCCACATATCCCAACTATGACGATATGTGAGTGACCCTAGCCACATACTTGATCACTCAGAGCTCACGGTACAGACTGACCTAACCTGCGAGCAACAACCAGTTGAGATCCTGAACCGAAAGGTGAAAACATTACAGAATATGGAAGTGAACTTGGTCCGAATGATGTGGAGAAAGGATTCGCCAGGAGAATTAACTTGGGAGCGAGAAGACGATATGCGTACACGATACCCTCAGCTATACGAAAACTAGTCTCTATACAAATGTAAATTTCGAGGATGAAATTTTTATAAGGAGGGTAGAATGTAACGACTTTGAAATTCCTATACATAAATTTCTTATTGTACAGAAAAGGGTATTATAGCCTTTGTAAGAGTTAAAAGTTATTTTTATTAAATAAAAGAAAGAAGAAACTTATAATTCATTGGTAAAGCCTCTGAACTGCTGTGACATAGCCTGTGTGTTCGATTCCCATCAGACCCAATTATTTTTAGGATTTTTTCTTTTTAATTTTTCGGAAGCCCAAGAGCTGTACGTGCAATACACGGAGAAACGAAAAGTTTCAGAAGAATCAAACAGGCGCAATGAGGTGTGCACACCCAACTTGACATGTGGCATAAATCACGAGACAACCCGATCGATTCCGACCGCCCAAGCTCCCCAAAGGGCCAGTGCCGATGGTTGGATTGCCCCTAATCTCCTCTGTGCTTTTCATACTTGATTCTTCAACTCCCCTCAACTCCTCTGCACTGTTTGATTTTCCTGCAATCAAACAGAGACCCTTCAATTCACCATTTAACACCATTTAAATTCTTTTAATCCACATTTTTAATTCTCAAACCCTAATTCTTCACTATAAATACCATCCCATGCCCTGGCTCTCCCCTATTCTAAAATTTCTATCAAAAATTCTCTCAAACACTCTAAGTACCAAGTGGAGTTAAGCACCCAAGTGGAGTAGCAAGACAAACTCGACGACCGGAGCATCTCCGACGAAACCATAACACCTAAAGGCTTCGTCTCTCTCTTGTTAACCATCTAAACTCATAAGTCCCTCTTCTCTCTTCATCTTTCATCTCAAAACCGTTTTCTAAAAACATATCGGAAAAGTGGAGTTAACTCCGATACGTGTAGTTTTAACCTTTGTACTCCCCTTCCTAAAGCAAAATAGGTCAAAATAACTTTCTCACACTACTTGAAACTTACTTTACAATCATTTAGCTTTGAGTTAATCAAAACTTTCATATGAAACTATCATAAAACGAACTTTTCATTAAAATAACATGAACTTTTTTATAACCCCTTTTCAATAATTGTTAAAAAAAATACCTGTTCACCGCCAAAAGACCGGACCGGGACGTTGGGACATCTGGCCTGAATTTGGGGGCATATGCTATTTGGATTTATCCGTCTACCTCTCTGAAAATACCAAGTTGATTTATGGCACCATATATCGGAGGTTTGGAAAGATATGACCGTTGTTGCAGATTTTATCAGATTCCCCCTCATTTTATGAGGATTTTTTTATTGTGGGGACATTCTTCCCTGCAGGCGCAAGCCCCTGCAGTTAATTACGTTACCGCATTGCGATAACCACTTTCTCCGGCTCCGGCAGTTCACTTCGTGTCGTGTGTGTTTTTGTTTGTTTAGCTTGCCCGTGGATTGTATACGGAGATTAGTTTATGTCGTAGCCCGTAGGGCACGGATCAGTCCAAATTCGTATATTTTATATTTAGCCTTAGGTTTATTTAAGGACCGTTAATCTGATTTGAGATTAAGATTAACTTAAATGTGTGAGCATTTAGGCTCAATTTGTTCTTGCTAAGGATGCGTTAATCTAATTTGAGACTAAGATCAACTTAACAAAATTTCAAGGATCGTTTTTATTTAAGATCCAACAAAAGAGCATTTGGGCTCAGCCGTAAGAAAATTTCAAAGACTTAGCCAATTTGGGCTAAGTCTACTTAGCTTTTTTTTTATTCAAAAGTGTTAAGCACTTATTTGGGCTCTGTTTGTTCAGCTATTTTCTTTTCATGTAAAAGTGCTAAGCACTTATTTGAGCTCTGACGCTCACATGTATATCATGTGAAGCATTCAGTCATGAGCGCTGCCCAATAAATGCTGAACACTTTTAGTTATTTTGACTAAATGTGAAGTGTTAAACACTTTTTATATGGCGTCCACGTGAGGTGCACGTGCGGCGCTGGGTGCTGCCCAATCAGTGCTAAGCGCTTAGCCGTTTTGGCTACATATGAAGTGCTCAGCACTTTTTGTATGGCGTTCACGTGAGGAGCACGTGCGGCACTGGGCGCTGCCCAATTAGTCCTAAGCACTTAGCTGTCTTCGGCTGCATAGGGAGGCTGAGCACTTTTATTCAATGCCTACGTGTGTTTCACGTGAGGCGCTGGCCTTCTGTTTTGGGCGCCCGTGTATTTTCAGATGAGGCGCTAGGCACTGTTAAAAGGGAGCGTCCATGTGAGGAGCACGTGAGACGCTAGTTTTTTCTCCTTTTTAGAGATTAAATCTCTGTTAATTGCATTTTGACCATTAATGATCACCAAGATCTTCGTTTTTTTGTAGATCTGGGATCGGTTTTTTTTTTAAGAACTAAGTTTTTTTATGGATCCTTTTTCCTTTTGTTTTTCTTTTGGACCTAATTCTTTTTTGAATTTTTGATTCTCAAAAATAAGATCCTCCCGATGAGAATTAAATTCTCAATTTGTGGGAGACTTGTCTTGTGGATCTCTGATCCAGAGAAAGTACTAAGTTCTTTTAGGAGGGTTAAACCCTTAAAATAGGTAAAAAGAGATATTTTGATCTCTGAATTTATTTTACCTAGGTTTCTTTTGAAAGGGAAGTCTTCCTCGTGTTGAATTCTCTATTGTTTTTGGAAGCTTTATGTATTTTTTAGAAGCTTATGGGTTTTTTTTTATCTGAGACTTGAAGTCTCGGGTTCTTTATATATTAGAGGCAAGTTTGTTATTTAATTCTGAAAAAATATCTCATTGAGTGATTCCAATTGATTTAATTGGACTCAAAATTGAGTTGGGGAATTTTACCCACCATTGGATATTTGATCCAAGGTCTTCTGTTTTTACAAAATATAATTTTTGTTTTTAACGAGATTGGGGAAATTATTTTTCCCTGTACAGAATTTATTCTGTAAAAATGGTGATTTGTAATCACCATTGGATTTTTTAATCCAATGGTTCTCTGTTTTACAGAGTGCAATCTTTCTTATTTAGAAAGATTGAGAGAATATATTCCAAAAATTGGATCATTGATCCAACGGAGAGTATCTTTCTTATTTAAGAAGATATGGGAGATATTTTTTCTTAATAAAATTTGATTTTATATTTTGATGATTTATCATCCCCGTTTGATTTTTGATCCAATTGCTCTGTTTAACAGAGAGTATTGTAGAATTTTAATTCTACTTGGGCGCTGGTGCTCACATGTTGTGCACGCGGGCGCTACTTAAGAATTTAATTCTTAAGATAGGTATTCATGTGCTTTGGACATTGGCGCCCACGTGAGGAGCACGTGCGCCGCCATATAAGAATTTAACCTTTATTTAGGAAGCACTCCTGTGTTTTACACATTGGCACCCACGTGAGGATCATGTGCGGCGCCATATAAGAATTTAATTCTTACTCAGGAAATGCTTCTGTGCTTTGAACATTGGCGCCGGTGCCCTTGTGAGAAGTACGTGGGGCGCTGCCTCATTAATGATGGTCTCTTTTCACCTTCTTTTTCTGCTTTTTCTAAGTCAAAATTTCTTTTCCAATGCCTTATTTTGTCAGAACTTGAAAATAGTTTCACCATACACAACATTTTCTGTGCCGAGACTTAAATGCATCCCTTTATAATTTAAGCAATGCTCCCCTTCTCTCTCACTTTCAGAGAATCATTTTAGCAGAGAAGAGTCATGGATTGCAATCGTTTGCATGCTAATCGGCTGCCATGGGAGGTGCCTATCGAGGGAATTGTTTCTCGTTTTGTTGCACGCTTGGTGAATTTCGCTCTCACGAATGACCAATGTGATACGGTGTTGCACGAGCTCTTGACTCGTAGAGGATCTCCTCTCTCCATCGGCTCCATTTAGCTCCGGATGATCTACCTATTCGTGCTCGATGACATTCCCCCTCATCCAGCAGAGATGACTCTGGCGATACTCGACATAGCGGAGGACAATATTGAGTGCTTTCATGAGGCACTTTTGATTACCAAGTCTCTGAGAGATCGTTCTGTTCAGCTGCTAAGCTAGATACGGGCTCAACGGGCCATCATGGCTGCTTTCGTCGATGAACACGGCATTGATTGATGGGGAGCGACTCCTCCCAAAGACCGCCGCTTCGACATGGAGGAGAAGGCTGAGAGGGCTTTAGAAAACTTCATTTTTAGTTTTGTAAACACTTGTACATTTGATCCCGTGTTTGGTGATCTATTTCCTGTAGAATAAAATGTCTATTTGAATGCTTTCCTTTTATCGTTGGCCACTGAGTGTTTCATTTCGAACACCTGTTTTTTCCTCTGATTTTATTGTTTAAATATACATGCAGCATACATGTGCGCACGTGCACTTCATCCTTAGGGATTTTTGCTAAGCGCAAACGCCACTGATGTGCCCGTGTCATGCACTAACCCTCCATACGCGTATATGAATGAGCCTGCTTTCATACATATCTATAAACGAAATTTAAATCGGTGTAAATAAATTCCCCTACTACTTTACTCACAGAGGTATACACGTGAGTGAAGTAGTGTAGAGTAATACATAGCATACGACCGGTTTTGGGCTGGTGTATCCTACATAACTTTTAGAATCTCGATTCGAGAAGATAGAGAGAGGACACAACCGTCGTCATCCATCATTAACTCAAATCTCAACTCTTAAAAGATATAGTTCTAAATTCTGAGGCCCATGAGCTGCACCCTTCTGTTTCTTTATCTTTTAATCTGGCGCGAAGTAGTTTATGTACTCGTTTCGGAGTTTGTAGTTTATTCACTCATTTCAGAGTTTCTAGTTTATGTACTCGTTTCGGAGTTTGTAGTTTATTCACTCGTTTCGGAGTTTCTAGTTTATGTACTCGTTTCGGAGTCTGTAGTTTATTCACTCGTTTCGAAGTTTCTAGTTTATGTACTCGTTTCGGAGTTTGTAGTTTATTCATTCATTTCGGAGTTTCTAGTTTATGTACTCATTTCGGAGTTTTTTTAGTTTATGTACTTATTTCGGAGTGTGTTTAGTTTACCTCTCTTGGGTTTACAGGAAAACTTGTCCTAACGTTATATGCAGATAACCCCTATTCTTTATGACAGAGGTCTTTTAGGCTTGTGGTACTAGGGTTTTAGTCCGTGGTATCATCGCGTTGGCTGATGTATTTCTCGATATGTGGATTTTAAGACGTTCGAGTAGCCTATGACTGTCGTGTCTCTGATCCCTTCGAGGGCTGGACAAGACGTCTTCAAGTAATCTTCTTAGGTCATATTACCGTCGGAAGAGCAAACGTTAGGAATTTGCCATGATGCTTTTTACTTGAGGTTAGGCTCAATTTGGAGCCCCGACGAGTCATAACTACTCCGCTCTTGTGTAGGATGATCTCCGATAGTCTTTTGGGCTTTATATGAGTTTCCTTCAAGACCCGAAACTGGGAATATGTCGTTGCTTCATTTTTTGTTTTGACGATGTCGCGCCGATTCTTTCCTAAAGTAGGGTAAACATCTATAAGACTTCTATGCTGTATGTATTGCAGTTGAAGTCCGGAGC
The DNA here is from genome assembly GCA_030015575.1 of Agapanthus africanus. Taxonomy (NCBI): domain Eukaryota; kingdom Viridiplantae; phylum Streptophyta; class Magnoliopsida; order Asparagales; family Amaryllidaceae; genus Agapanthus; species Agapanthus africanus. Next base: position 637,378,114 of record CM057343.1, read on the forward strand.
TAGGAATATGCCATTGCTCCATTTTCATTTGATAGCCGCATTCGCATCCTGCTGAAATGAGGAGGAACGTTGGGATGGTCTTTAGGTTGTATATGCGCCGTTGAGACTTAGAGTTAGGATTTTTCTGTTACTCCATTTTTGGTTTCGACCCTTGGGTATTTTGTTGATGTTGCGTCTGCACTGGGAAGGAACGTCGAGCTAGAGTTAGGGTTTTGCCATTACTCCATTTTGTTTGACCCTTGGATCTTTATTGACATTGCGTCTGCATCTTGCTGGAATGAGAAGGAACACTGGGATGGTATCTAGGTTATATATATACCATCAAGACTTGGAGCTAGGATTTTTCCATGGCTCCATTTTTGTTTCGACCCTTGGGTCTTTTGTTGATGTTGCGTCTGCATCGAGAAGGAACATCGAGTTGGAGCTGGGATTTTGCCATTACTCCTTTTTTGTTTGATCCTTGGGTCTTTGATGACGTTGTGTTAGATATGTATGCCCTAGAGGCCTGTATTGTATAGGATGCTAGGTATGTATATGTACAGAAACAATCTTTGCTCGAAATGATAGTATGCTATCTGGTTTATCTTCATTTTAACGTGTGATGTGTTGTATTTCATATCTTTATATACATATTGATGAAGCCCTTAGGATTATGCTTGACTACCGGGATTATGATGTAAATCATACTAGTAGGGCCTCGGCGGTCTATAAGCATATCCTTTAATAGTTCCTAGTCGAGGGTATATCGAGACAGGGCATCGATATTACCAGAGCAAACTAGTGTGTATGTTTCTTGACCCTGGGGGCAATGGTTGATCCTACAACCATTGGTGTTTGACAGTGTCATCCTTGCCTTATAAGCCTCGAGATTTTGATGTGCTATAAGGTGAGTTTCGTCGAGGGCGTCGAGATCCTCAAGCGGAAATGAGCATTTTCTTCATTGTCAGCTCGTATAGAACCGCTATTCGTAAATAAGGGAGTTCTATTTCCAAGAGAAGTACTGCTTCCGTGCCGAATACTAACATGTATGGTGTTGTATTCATGGTTGTTTTGAACGTTGTTCGATACGCCCAAAGAGCTTCATGCAGCCTTTCGTGCCAGTCTCTTTTATTTCTGGACACCGTTTTCTTTATAATCTTCGTCAAGATCTTGTTGAAAACTTCAGCTAGACCGTTGGCCCGAGTATTATAGTCTGAAGAGTATCTCCAATCTATTTTATGCTATTGTGCGAAGCGGCTGATTTCATGGCTTCTATAAGCTGGCCCATTATCTGAGATAATTCATCGCGGAGTGCCGACCGATAGATAACATGTGTCCTGAAGAAATGGAGGATATTCTCCGTCTTTATCTCCCTTAGAGGTACTGCTTCTGCCCACTTAGAGAAGTAGTTGGTCGTTGCCAATATAAACCGATATCCTTTGGACGACGCCGGTTCAATAGGGCCAATTATATCGGTTCCCCACATTTCGAACGGCCAGCTAACTACTGTTGGATGTAGCGGATTTGGATGTTGGTGGATGAAGTCCCCATGGATTTGACATGAGTGGCACTGCTTCGCATATTCGATGCAGTCCTAAATCATTGTGGGCCAATAGTAACCCATTCATTTGATCTTCAACTTCATCTTTGGCCCAGTTTGGTGAGAACCGCAGAGTCCTTCGTGAATTTCTTGAACGACTCTCTTCGTTTCTTCTGGTCCTAGGCATCTTAGCCATAGACAGTTGAAAGATCTCTTATATAGAGTATCATTGACGAAGGTGAATGACAGAGCTCGTTTCATGAGCTGATGTCTAGATGACGCATTTTTGGGCATTCGTTGTGATTTGAAGTAGTCTATGAAGACTTCCTTCTAATCCTTGACCTTTTCTTCGTCCTCTATTTGAAGGGCTGCTTGTTCGATCGTTTCTTTTCTTTCGGATGGCTCTACTAAGTCTTCCGAAGATATAACTGTTGGCACGAGAACACGACGGCTTTGCACGATGATCCTTACGTCATCAAGGTCTTCATCGGCCAGTTCTTTAGCCAATTTGGCCAATGCATCCGCATTGCTGTTTTCTGCACGCGGTATAATCTCCAGGACATAATAGGGGATTTGTGTCAGCAGTTGCTTCACTCTTTCGCCACACTTTATCAGCTCTGGCTTGCACGTCTGATAGTCGCCATTTACTTGGCTAAAGATCAGCCGGGAGTCTCCATATATGAGGAGGTCTTTAATTCCCATGTCGATAGCGATCTCGAGACCTACTATTAAAGCTTCATATTCAGCTTTGTTATTAGTCCTTGGCTCTGTTAAGGAGAGTGCGCAATGCAATATCCCCCCTTGCGGAGTCACCAAGATAAGGCCCATCCCGGCTTTGATTATGGGGACGTTTTGCTTTCGCTTTTTCATGGAAGACGCTCCATCGAAGTAGAGTTCTCATTGGGAATCATTTTCTTCTTTCTCTCCTTCGATTGTGTCGAACGCATGTTCATCCGGCAACTCACAATTTAAGGGGGAGTCGGCTGGTATCGAATGCTCCACGAGAAATTCAGCAATGGCCTGACCTTTCATTGCTTTGAGGGGTCGATACGTTATCGAAAATTCCATCAGGAGGAGAGCCTATTTGGAAAGCCTTCCTGTTAATATGGCCCTTAACATCAGATATTTGAGTGGATCCACCTTTGATATGAGATGGACCTCATGTGCCAAGGCGTAATGTCTGAGCTTCGTTATTGCGAATATCAATGCCAGGCAATACTTTTCCATGGGGGAGTAGTTGTTTTGTGCCTCCTGAAGAACTCGACTCAAATAGTATAGAGCTCTCCCTTTACCTTGATCGTTCTCTTATGCCTATAGCGCACCTAGAGAACTCTCAAGGGCCGTTGTATATAGGATAAAGGGTTTTACTTTAACCGGAGCGGCCAATACCGGCGGGTTTTGCAGGTATTGCTTGATTTCTTCTAGTGCATTTTAGCACTTTCGATCCCAGACGAACGGGGTCCCCTTCTTCATCAGATGACTGTAGGGATGGCATTTTCCGGAGAGGTTGGCTGTAAACCATCGGATATAAGCGAGCTTTCCTTGAAGAGACCGCATTTGTTTGAGGGTTCTCGGTATGGGCATTTCCATAATCGCCTGGATCTTCGAAGGGTCGATTTCGATACCCCGGTGCCGTATGATGAATCCAAGGAATTTGCCCATGGAGACTCCAAACGCCTATTTTAGAGGATTCATCTTCAGATTATACTTCCGAAGACGTTGGAACACTATTTTAAGGTGTTCCCAATGCTCCTCATGAGATTTTCTCTTTACCACTAGGTCGTCAATATAGCATTCGCCGATCTCATGTATGAGGTCATCGAAGATCTTCTTCATGGCCCTTTGGTGCGTAGCGCCAGCGTTCTTTAAACCGAAGGGCATTATCTTATAGCAAAATATGCCCAGCGGGGTCCGAAAGGCGGTATGATTTTGATCTTCAAGATGCATTTTTATTTGTTTGTATCCTGAAGATCGATCCATGAAGGAGAAGACCTCATGGGTAGACGTGTTATCAATCATCAGCTCGGTAACAGGTACTGGGAAGTCATCTTTCGGGCAAGCTTTGTTGAGGTCCCGAAAGTCTACGTTGATGCGCACTATCCCATTCTTCTTCATCACTGGAACGATATTAGCGATTCAGTTGGGGTATTGAACTTCTTGGATGATGCCGGAGTCGATTAGTTTCTTGACTTCATTGTTGATACTCATCTCAAGTTTGAGCCGCATTCTTCTTGGCGCCTGTTTGACTGGCATTATGTCCGACGATATGGCCAATTTATATACTGCTACCTTTGGATTTAGGCCTGACATCTCGGAATAGTTTCATGCGAAGCAGTCTTTATATTGCATGAGCGTGTCCTTCAATGTGGCTACCTGTTTTTCAGATAGTAGCTAACTCACGAACGTTGGCCTCGGATCTTTTTCTGACCCTAAGTCAATTTTCCTTAGCTTATCCGCCGCAGTGTATATCCCATCTTCCAGCTCTTTTGGGGCTGGTGGAAACTCTGAGATCATCTCGTCCTCATCTTCATTTGTGTAGCACATGTGGAGGTCATCCATAATCTCGTGCCCTCCCTCTTTTGAGAGTGTTATCATATGGCAGGTACGAGTTTGCTTCCCTTTCTATGGTTGAGCTGGTCCTATCCTCACGGTATAGGTCCTCTTTGGCTCATGCTTTTGCAGCGGGTTTACCCTCCAGTTGTCGGACAAAGCGAACCTGCCTAGCTGATACTGGTCTTCTACCCAGTCTTTGAAGGTGAAGCGGTCTTCGAGGGGATGACCTATTGCTCGGTGGTAGGAGTAATAATCAGGATGATGGACCTCGTTTATTTATTCGGAGTGCCGAGACTCCGGAAGTGTCATCATTTGGTGCTTCATGATAAGGTTGAATATTTTCCTTGTCTTGTCTTGAGGGAAAGAGTATTTTCGACCCATCTTCTTTATAAAGGACCGATTCCAATCGACCTTTTCTCGATTGCATGGCTTCTTGGAACCGCTTCGTTGTTTTCGAACGTTTTTTGTATTCTTTACCCTGTTTTTGCCTTTATTTCGGGATTTCCCCCTTTGCGAGGACATACAGCAGGCCGGGGATGAAGAATATTATAGTCTTCCTTCTCCATGGATTGTTGATTGAGGCATTGCGTCCTGGTCTTTTCATAAATGGCCATTTCGCGGCTGTGATCGTCTCAGCTTTTTACAAGTTTCTTTTATTAGCTTGTCTATTTGTTCTTCGAGCAACGGACTTAATGTTTTTAGAGCGGGATTTCGCTCTGTTCTAACGTCACAGCCATTCGGAAGTGCGTTTTCCCCTTTGCTGGAGCTGTTTATGACATGGCAACTGTGGAACTGCTCCCGTTTCTTGGACTGAACGTATCCGAGCCCCGTTGTCTCCATCTTCGCATTGGGTATCTTTCGCCGAGTCCCGGGAATATCCTAAATCTTTTTGTAGAAACGGGCTTGTCGAACAGTTTGTTCAAGCCTTGTATCTTAACAGCCTTTTCAATCCCTCCGCGTAGTATCTTGGCAGACGGATTGGTTGAAGCCTGTTGAGTGCAAAATCGGCACCATGCCAGACTTCTTTTTCTATTTTGGTCTCCGTAGATTGGTAGAAGAGGATTGCCTTTTCACCTCTTCACCTGGGAGGGACATAGAAAGTCTGTAGTTCTTGTACGCTGGTTGTATGGAGCGCATCAAGTTCCTTGTAATGCCGAGGCGGAGCCTTTATGATTTGCAGACTCTGATCTCCTTCCTCGAGAGTTTGCACTGAAGGGCAGATGGAGAACACCGCGTTGGCCTCGTCCTCAGAGTCGCTGCCAAAGACCAGAATAGGGATAGATGGTCCGGGCCTGTTGTTTTCTTTCTGGGGTTGCCCCGAGTAGACTATTTCTTTATCTTCCTCGGAATCGCTCTCAAAGATCAAGATAGTGGCAAAGGACTTCTGTTTATCCTTCGGCTTATGACACCTCTCCATGTGTTCGAAGTCTGGTAGGAAGTACTTTGTGTCTTCATATTTCCGGACCTCGTTTACGGAGAACGGATTTAGCACTCCTGTGACGGTGCATTCCAAACCATCATTGAAATAATTCATACGCTAATGTTGTGTAGAAAGGATGACATCGTACTCATACAACCAGGGCCTGCCGAGTAAAGCGTTATAGAAAGTCTTGGCGTTAATAACGTGAAATTTGATGTCAGTGACGAGCAACCCGAAGCGTAGCGTCAGTATTACGGACCCAAGCGTTCGTGATGACTGTGAGTCGAATCCGGAGATGGTAATTGTCACACCCCGCTTCCCAGTGTACGGTGAAGGAGACGCGACGAGGTCCGCTACGTATATACTCATAAGTACATACGCTAAGCGTATCTAAGCAATATAAAATAAATACACAAGAGACAAGAATAAAAAGAACAGCAACTTTTATTTATTAACATTCTTTGTACAATACATGAAAGGAAATACAACTGAAATAAAAGATGCCTAAACAGTGGCATAACAGGAAATGAAAAGTACAGAAAGTAAAAGTGTACAATGAAACTACAGTGCAGGGTCTTCAGTAAACTGCTCCAAGTCTTTTTGCGATGGCTCAACCTCTGCCGGGTCCAAATCACCTGACGATATTCAAAGAAGAGAGAAACAGAATGTCGTCAGCGAACAGGTCGCTCGGTAAGTCCCAAAGATAAGAGGGAAGTAGAAAAAGACAGAATAAGAAGATGCATTTTAAAATGTAAACTATTGTTGTAATGTTATGTCAACGCTGTTGTTTGTAGTTTGGTACAGAAGAATGCCAGTGTATACGAAGGGAGTCTCTATATGCCAGAGACTAAGGGCACGTATAGTACAAGGTACCGTTTACGCCACGGTACAACAGCAACTGGATTCATGTTAGGTGTGTTAAGTCAGACCACCTCGTGCCACCTTTAACACCTTCCGTACAAATCTACCCCTTAAACCCCGCGATATCTTGTTTGTATTATTATCTTGTAAAATTGTATTGATTGCATGATTGATTGACTGACTGACCGAAACCATGATATCAGGAAACGGTTGTGACCGTGGAGTTATGTAAATGGAATACTGAGAATCATGTAAAAGGAATATATATATCCATGGTTCGGTTCAGTCAAGTTGTATAAATTGATAATTGTATCCATGGATTCATGTGTTCATATTGAATTGGAATCTTGTAAATTATAGATTGACTTGAATCATATTCAAGTCAGATTAATCAGACTCAAACCCGAGTCAGACAATCAGAATTGTGAATCGAAGTCTTATAATTGCTAGGGTCCTTAGTGTAATTTATAAAACTTGAGGGGGTTTTATGTAAAAATACTTTTATATACTTTTCAAAATACACCTCAAGTATTTATTGTTCGTCTTTAGAGTTGTAATGAGGATGGATTTTATGTTGTGACATTTCTAGTGAAAATATTCTAGTTTTATAAATAAAGGTATTTATCTGTAATATTGATTATTTGAAGTTCAAGGTATTTTAGTATAAACTTTATTCTTGTGATTTTTAGAAAAAGGTGGAACATTTATATTATAATAAAATAGATATTTAAATGATAAATATACATATATTTATACAAAATTAGTTTTAATAAATATTTTATATTCCAAAAATCTCATTTTCTTAAGATGTCGTATTTTAAACCTTTCGAGACCGAATGCTCCTTGCGGAGATCTGAATCTCGCACTACTAGCCCGACGGTGCGCGATAAACCGCATGATCCCGAACGGGTTCCCTAAAGATGGGTTGTAGCGGCACTTTGCAAAGATTGTAAAATACTAATCCTTTAGAAAACGGTTTTATCAAGTAAAAGGTATTTATTTGCAAAGTGTAATTTTCCGTATTTTAGATTCTAGGGTTTTCTAAGCCAACTAGGTTATTTCTAAAAGGTCTAAACGACAAGTCGTTAGAAGCCTCAAATCGCCTCTTCGCCGCCAATTGCGGCCAGGTAAGTGCCAGGTAAGTGGGAGACTCTCCACTGCAAGTAGTGGTCCTAATTAAGTAACCACTTGCCTTAGACACACTTGCCTAGACACCACAAAGTCAGATTTAGATAAACGATCGATGTCCACAACTTATCGTATTTTTCCTATTAAAGATATTGTTTAAACAAATGTATCAAAACTAAACTTTTATAAAAGGTTTTATTAAGGAAATGGTATTTTAATGTAAAATCTTGTTTTATCGTATTAGGAGTTTTCAAGATAGCGTATTATGGTTGCATATGTGTGTGTGAGGAGGTAGGTCATTACCTCATGATCTATTTTAAGGTATAGCTTTGTTAACGGGTTAAATGAGAAATTGAAATATGATGGTATTAAAGTGAAAAAAATACGGCAAGTTAAAAAGGTTATCATTTCATGTGTGAAAACTTATTCAAATTGATTTTTACAAGTTTAATAATCATGATAAAGATGTTTAGACATGATTGAATTGATTAGAAGAAAAAAAATAAACATTATGGTATTAAAGTGAAAAAGAATACGATATTGCAAAAGCTATCATTTCATGTGAGAAACTTTGTCCAAATTAGTTGTTATGTGATTAATAGTTAACATGAATAAGTTTAAGCATTATGGAATTGGTGATAAGTGAGATTTTATAGAAAACCGAATCGGAAATCGGTTTGTTCCGATTTCCGTCGGGTTTCGTAATTTCGTATTTTTGAGAAGTAGAAAGAAGGAAAGAATGGGACTTACGGGTTTCGATCTATACTAAAGAGTATAGGGGAACTAGATGAGTTGCCGATGCATTGTTTCGTCGCCGGTTGTTTCAAAAAAACGTCGCCGGAATTCCGTCAGCGCTTCGCCATGAACTTGATTTCAAAGTACACCCTTCTTGTAAAAATTTTGAGAGAGTAAACCTGGTGTTTTGGGATGAGAGGGTAGGGGGTGTATTTATAGGGTAGGCTAGGATAAGGTAGGTGAAAGGTTTTTATTTTAAAAAAATTTGAAAAAATAATAGAAAAATCATTAAAATTTGTAGTAAATAGGGTGTAATAAACTCTCGGGAACCGATCCATTAAATTGGAGTATACAGGGGAGTTTAGAAGATAAAAGGCCACATTTTTCATTTTGGGGACTCCGCCGTCCGGCCGAGTCCGGTGGTCGTTGGGTGTGGGGTCTTCAGACGTAGCTCCTGGTATATTTACTTTTTAGGGTTCAGTTCAACTTTTGAGAGTTATGGCCTGTGGACTGTTGGGCTTCCAAGAATTTTAAAAGAAAAATAATCTAAAAATAATGTGGGGCATGGGATTTGAACTCTGGTGGCTTGGTTCAGCAGTGCAAGGTGTTACCAATGAGCTACAAGCTCCTTCTTGTAATTATTGTGGGAAAATAAATACTTAAAGTGTTAACAGCAACATTAAATACTCTAAGTATACTTCAAATTTAAATCAAACTTATGTATACAAAATTTGGAGTTGTTACAATCTACCCTCCTTACAAAAATTTTGTTCTCGAAATTTACAATTTTTATTTGAGGACTAGTTTACAAAAAGGTGAGGATATCTTGCATGCATTTCATCTTCCTTTCCCCAAGTGGATTCTCCTGGAGTGTCTTTCCTCCACATTACCCGGACCAAGTTAACTTCCTTGTTCCGAAGTGTCTTCACTTTCCTGTCCAGGATCTCCATAAGTTGTTGCTCACAAGACAAGTCGGGCTGTATAGTGAGCTCGGAATGATCAAGTACATGGCTGGGCTCACTCACATACTTTCTGAGTTGGGATATGTGGAACACGTTATGCACTCCTTCCAATGAGGGTGGAAGCGCTAAGCGGTATGCCACTTCACCGACTCGTTCGAGTATGTCAAACAGTCCAATGTATCTCGGACTCAATTTACCCCATCTTCCAAATCGGATCACTCCGCAGTTCGGAGTTATCTTCAAGAATACATGGTCTCCTGGCTGGAACTCCAAGTGTCGTCTCTTTGCATCAGCCCAGTGTTTCTGTCGATCTTGGGCTATGCGCATTCTTTCCCTGATAGTACGAACCACATCAACGGTTGCTACTATCATCTCTGGTCTAAGAAGTTCCCTATCTCCGATGTCGTCCCAACTTAATGGTGATCGACATTTCCTTCCATACAATGCTGCAAAAGGTGCCATTCCTATGCTTGGTTAGTAGCTGTTATTATACGCGAACTCCACAAGATGCAGGTGATCTTCCCACGATCCTTTGAAGTCTAGTATACACGCTCTGAGCATATCCTCCAAGATCTGAATAGTTCGTTCCGACTGACCATCTGTTTGTGGATGATAAGCCGTGCTGAAGTTCATATTTGTTCCCAAGCTAGCTTGCAGACTCTGCTAAAATTGCGATCAGAACCTGGTGTCACGATCGGAGACAATGCAGACCGGTACTCCATGAAGTCTCACAATTTCCTGTATGAGTTCATGGGTATCAGAGATAGTACATTATGAAGTGTTTAAATCTTAATTAGATTATTACCTCCATGTACTTCTTTGCTAGTGTCTCAGTTGATTGGCCAACCCGAAATGGGATGAAGTGAGCCGACTTTGTGAGTCGATCCACGATGACCCATATAGCATCGTTACCCTTTGTGCTGCGAGGAAGAGCAGTCACAAAGTCCATCATGATGTGCTGCCACTTCCATTCTGGGATTGGTAACGGTTGAAGTAATCCAGCTGTCATGTGATGTTCAGCCTTTACTTGCTGACACACCAAGCATTTTGCGACGCTTCTGGCTACTTCACGCTTCATTCCATGCCATCAATAATTCTGACGTAGATCTTTGTACATTTTGGTACCTCCAGGATGTACTGAGTAGGGAGAGCTGTGAGCTTCTTTCATTAACTCTTCCCGAACAGGACCCTTTGGTACACACAATCTGCTGCCGTATCTTAAAGATCCGTCTTCATGGATGATGAAGTCTGTTCTGAGTCCATTCTCCACTTGTTCTCTGATCCTTTGCAATTTAGCATCACTTGCTTGAGCTGTTTTGATCTGATTGACAATGGTTGATTGAACTTGTAGATTCATCAAACTTGAAGTATTACCTGGCATGACTATTTCAATCTCCATCTGATGTAAGTCTTGCTGAAGCTTCCACCGAGCGGTGAGATTCATCGATAATGGTTGGCGACTAAGAGCATCAGGTACTACGTTCACCTTCTCTTGGTGATATTGCAAGTTGATGTCAAAGTCCGCCATGAGTTCTAACCATCTTCTCTGCCGCATATTCAACTCCTTCTGAGTAAACACGTACTTCAGACTTTTATGATCTGTGTAGATGTTCACTCGTTCACCAAGTAAGTGTGGCGCTAAGTCTTGAGAGCAAAGATGACGGCTGCCAACTCCAGATCATGCGTCGGATAATTACGCTCATGAGTCTTCAGTTGTCTTGAAGCATAAGCCACAACCTTACCGTGCTGATGTAGAACACATCCTAATCCCTTTCCGGATGCATCACAATGCACTTCGAATCCTCCAGATTGATCCGGTATTACGAGAATAGGTGCAGATGTCAATCTTGACTTGAGTTCTACGAAAGCTTGTTCGCATACTTCTGACCACACAAATTCTTCATCTTTTCGTGTGAGCTTGGTCAGGGGTGTTGCTATCTTTGAGAATCCTTCAATGAACCTTCTGTAATATCCAGCTAAACCCAAGAAACTCCGAATGTCTTTCACTGACTTTGGTGTAGACCATTCGCTAACTGCTGAAACTTTAGCTGGATCCACAGAAATTCCTTCTCCTGATACGATATGTTCAAGAAAACCAACTTGATTTAGCCAAAACTCGCACTTGCTGTACTTGGCATAAAGCTTATGTTGTCGGAGAGTTTCCAGGACAATTTGTAGATGCTCTGCATGCTCTTTCCGATTCTTAGAATATACCAGGATGTCGTCGATGAAGATGACAACAAACCTTTCTAAATACTCCCGGAAAACTTGGTTCATTAGGTTCATGAATATTGCTGGTGCATTGGTCACTCCAAATGGCATCACTAGAAATTCGTAATGTCCATAGCGAGTTCTGAAAGCTGTTTTATGAATATCAGCTTTCTTGACCTTCACCTGATGATAACCTGAACGAAGATCCAATTTAGAGAAAACACAAGATCCACTTAGCTGATCGAATAAATCATCGATGCGCGGGAGTGGATACTTGTTCTTTATAGTGACTTCGTTTAAGGCCCTATAATCGATGCACATTCTGTATGAACCTTCCTTCTTCTTCACCAGTAGTACAGGTGCTCCCCAACTTGAAGTGTTGGGACGAATCCATCCTTTCGCCAATAATTCGTCCAACTGTGTTCGGACTTCCTTCAATCCTTCCGGACTTAGTCTATAAGGTGCTTTGATCACCGGTTGTGCTCCTGGTACTAAATCAATACTGAATTCAAGAGCTCGATCGGGAGGCAAACCTGATATATCGTCAGGAAATACATCGTCGAACTCTCGAACTACCTCTGGTCTTAATTCTTCTTCTGCTTGAGCTGCCGCAACTACTGCTTCTCTTGGCTTCGCTTTGTAGGTACCTGGCTCCAGGGTACGATCTCCGCTCTTGAAATAGAAGACCGGATGGTCTGGAATCTCGAATACTACCCTCCTTTGACGACAGTCGATGGTAGCATAAAAGGTTCCAAGCCAATCCATTCCTAGAACCACATCGAAGTTCGGTATGTCCAGTACTTTGAAGTCAGCATAAAACTCTCGACTGCAGACGGCGACTGGACACAAGCTGTATCCCATAGTTGCCTTTAGAACGCCATTTCCGGAACTGACATTCCAATTGGATACAAGCGGTGAGACTGGAATCGCATGGGTTCGGACGAACCGTTGCGACATAAAGCAGTGGGATGCTCCAGTATCAAACAGTGCAAGTGCAGGTATTGAAGCTACTAGGATTGTACCTAAGGTATATGGGATATGTTTTAGGTATAGGGAAAGTGTGTAGGTAAACAAGACTAAAAGATAAGTATGAGAAGGAAAGCTTACCAGTAATGACTTGGCCAGTGGCCTCAGCTTCTTCCACAGACATCATGAAAGCCTGGCGCTTTGGCACATTCCTCCTGGCCTGAGGAGCATTCCTCGGAACGTTCCTTTAAGCTTGATGGAACTGTCGAGGAGGTGGTGCAACTTGCTGTCCTCTGGGTGGTGCAGGTAGTGCAAGTCTTGGAGCAGGGGCTTAGATGGCTAGACGCTGTGGATAATTGTTTGCTGGCCTGGGTGCAGCAACTGGGTTTTGTTTATGAGGACAAGCCCCAATACCATGAGCCGCTGAGCCGCAGATCAAGCGAAGGTTGTTCGCACGTCGGCAATCTCTCGCCAGATGCCCATTTCTCTTGCAGTAGTTACAAAAGGCTGGGCTGGGCCTGCTGATTGGTGCTCCAGGACGTCTTGGCACAAAAGGTGGTCTGGACGAGGCTCCACCTGTCATCTGGTTGGCAGGGCGCTTGACTCCTGCAGACTGAGGTCTGCCCCTTGCTTTTATCACTGCCTCATAACTGCGGGCAGCTTCCAGAGCATCCTCATGAGTCAAAATTTTTCCTGTGGCTAGAGCAGCCTGAATTTCCGTGTCCAGTCCTTGTTGAAAGCGACGGGCTCTGATCTCGTCCGTCGGTATCGAATGTGCCGCGAATCTGTTCAAAGATAGTGTTAGCTGTGTGGTATGTGATATTTAAAAACTGAACTATTGCGACATATCTTACCGGCTTAACATGGTGAATTCAGCGTCGTATTCATCTACCGATTTGTCCCACATAGAACCTTGCTGTAGATGAATGAACTGCTGCTCCATGGCAAACCTGGCAGTCACAGGGAAGTATTTCGTGTCGAACTTCTCGCGAAACGTTTTCTATTCAATAGGTTATGCAAGATGGCTTTCTTCCGCCTTCCACCAGTTGCGAGCGTTGTCCGTGAGTTGTAGTTTCGCTACACGGACCCAAGCGACGTCTGGCACTTGTGCTGCGGCCAGATCATCCTCGATACTTTGAGCCCATTCCTCAGCTTCCAGTGGGCTCCCCTTTCCTGAGAACTGCTTCGGATATAAAGCCCTGAATTGCTTTACTCTAGGAGCATCAGTCTCGGGACGGTTCAAGAGTTGTTGCTGTCCCTCGAGAAGGCTTCGGATTGCCTCAAGTAGCACTGTTTGCTCGGTAGGTGGCGCAGGAACAACCGGTGTGAGAGGTAGGATTCAAGTACATGAAATGATAAGATTCAAGGAATATGAAATTGCAAGATTCAAGGAACATGAATTGTGGAGAATGTTTTAGTTACTGGTTCTTGTGTTATATTGCTTAGGTTGTTCACGCAGACCAGAACTGCATGATAGGGATTCATACAGCTCTGACCTGCATGGGCCACCAACAAAACCTGTCACACCCCACTTCCCAGTGTACGGTGAAGGAGACGCGACGAGGTCCGCTACGTATATACTCATAAGTACATACGCTAAGCGTATCTAAGCAATATAAAATAAATACACAAGAGACAAGAATAAAAAGAACAGCAACTTTTATTTATTAACATTCTTTGTACAATACAAGAAAAGAAATATAACTGAAATAAAAGATGCCTAAACAGTGGCATAACAGGAAATGAAAAGTACAGAAAGGAAAAGTGTACAATGAAACTACAGTGCAGGGTCTTCAGTAAACTGCTCCAAGTCTTCTTGCGATGGCTCAACCTCTGCCGGGTCCAAATCACCTGACGACATTCAAAGAAGAGAGAAACAGAATGCCGTCAGCGAACAGGTCGCTCGGTAAGTCCCAAAGGTAAGAGGGAAGTAGAAAAAGACAGAATAAGAAGATACATTTTAAAGTGTAAACTATTGTTGTAATGTTATGTCAACGCTGTTGTTTGTAGCTAGGTACAGAAGAATGCCAGTGTATACGAAGGGAGTCTCTATATGCCAGAGACTAAGGGCACGTATAGTACAAGGTACCGTTTATGCCACGGTACAACAGCAACTGGATTCATGTTAGGTGTGTTAAGTCTGACCACCTCGTGCCACCTTTAACACCTTCCGTACCAATCTACCCCTTAAACCCCGCGATATCTTGTTTGTATTATTATCTTGTAAAATTGTATTGATTGCATGATTGATTGACTGACTGACCGAAACCATGATACCAGGAAACAGTTGTAACCGTGGAGTCATGTAAATGGAATACTGAGAATCATGTAAAAGGAATATATATATCCATGGTTCGGTTCAGTCAAGTTGTATAAATTGATAATTGTATCCATGGATTCATGTGTTCATATTGAATTGGAATCTTGTAAATTATAGATTGACTTGAATCATATTCAAGTCAGATCAATCAGACTCAAACCCGAGTCAGACAATCAGAATTGTGAATGGAAGTCTTATAATTGCTAGGGTCCTTAGGGTAATTTATAAAACTTGAGGGGGTTTTATGTAAAAATACTTTTATATACTTTTCAAAATACACCTCAAGTATTTATTGTTTGTCTTTAGAGTTGTAATGAGGGTGGATTTTATGTTGTGACATTTCTAGTGAAAATATCCTAGTTTTATAGATAAAGGTATTTATCTGTAATATTGATTATTTGAAGTTCATGGTATTTTAGTGTAAACTTTATTCTTGTGATTTTTAGAAAAAGGTGGAACATTTATATTATAATAAAATAGATATTTAAATGATAAATATACATATATTTATACAAAAATAGTTTTAATAAATATTTTATATTCCAAAAATCTCATTTTCTTAAGATGTCGTATTTTAAACCTTTCGAGACCGAATGCTCATTGCAGAGGTCTGAATCTCGCACTACTAGCCCGAGGGTGCGCGATAAACCGCACGATCCCGAACGGGTTCCCCAAAGATGGGTTGTAGCGGTGCTTTGCAAAGATTGTAAAATACTAATCCTTTAGAAAACGGTTTTATCAAGTAAAAGGTATTTATTTGCAAAGTGTAATTTTCCGTATTTTAGATTCTAGGGTTTCCTAAGCCAACTAGCCTATTTCTAAAAGGTCTAAACGACAAGTCGTTAGAAGCCTCAAATCGCCTCTTCACCGCCAATTGCGGCCAGGTAAGTGCCAGGTAAGTGGGAGGCTCTCCACTACAAGTAGTGGCCCTAATTAAGTAACCACTTGCCTTAGACACACTTGCCTAGACACCACAAAGTCAGGTTTAGATAAACGACCGATGTCCACAACTTATCGTATTTTTCCTATTAAAGATATTGTTTAAACAAATGTATCAAACCTAAACTTTTATAAAAGGTTTTATTAAGGAAATGGTATTTTAATGTAAAATCTTGTTTTATCGTATTAGGAGTTTTCAAGATAGCGTATTATGGTTGCATATGTGTGTGTGAGTCATTTCTCTCGTCGTTGTCACTATCTTCGTTCTCAAGAATATGCTTGAGGAACTCTTCGAGCGTGACCGGTTTCTGCGCCTTCTGGTTGTACTCCTCCAGTGCGTCAATATACTTTTATAGGTCTGTGCGCTTGTCGTCATACTCGGCATGATGCACAGGCTTCTTGGTCTTCTTCTTTTTCTTCGAAGACTTTGAAGGCTTGACTTGAGGGTTTTGCCCTTTGTCAACAACTTTCGGCATGAGATACGGTTTTAGCATCCCTTCGATGATTTTGGGTTCAAGTGGGCTTTTCCACTTGATTGTCGAACATGCCTATAGATCCTTCAGCGTTCCTTTGGTTTTAGCTGAAAGAACGACTTCCCATGGAGTTACTTCCATGAGCGAGCATGATGTCCTCGGCGCATCCAACTTTTTGGGAGTGTGCTTCTGGGGTGGGTTTACCCTCCAGTTCTCAGACAGCGTGAACTTCCCCTGTTGATACTAGTCCTCGACCCAGTTCTTGAAGACGTAGCAATCCTCAATTGGGTGGCTCACCATTCTGTGATAGGCGCAGTAGTTGGGGTTGTTGACGTCGCCGGGTTGCGGTGGACACCGTAGATCTGGAAACATGATTAGTTTGTTACGCATTTCCAACTCAAATAGCCTCTCTTCTAGGGATAGGCGTGTACGTGCTTTGTTTTTGGCGAGCAGCCGGTTTTGGGCCACTCGGTTGTTGTTGAGTATTGGCGATGAAGGCCATTTTCTCTTTACGCTTGGCGTTTCGAGGGTCCTTACTTGAGAAGGAAGGCCCGTGGCCCATCTGGTTCATTCGGGCCAGTTTATCGATCAGATCCTGGAAGGTCATTGGTTTGAAGAACGTCATGAACTGGGACTCAGTCGTTTGAGGATCAGGGGTCCCGATGAACATGCCCATGGCCGGGGATTATTCGATGCGCTGTTCGCACTTAGACTATAAGTTCCGCCACCGGATCGCATATTGGACCCAGGTTTCTCCTGACTTTACCCCGGCATTGATTAATGTCGTGATTAGGGTGCGCTCGCTTGTGCCGGCGAACCGCTGTGTGAACAGCAAATCCATCTTTGTGAATGTTCTCACAGAGTCATTTGGGAGTTCCGAATACCATTCAAAGGCCATCTCTGATAAGCTGCCAACGAACTGGCGAATCAACAGTTTTTCGTCGCCTCCAGTGTTGGTGCACAGAGCTCTGAATTGCGCGATGTGCTGGTGTGAGTTGCCTGTCCCCTTGTCCACATGGAACTTGGGGAACATATATCCCGGCGAGTATTTAATTTGGTCATACTAGCCTGAATACGGTCGTCCAGTTCTGATGATTTGGCCTGCGGCTTCATTAGCTTGATGAGCTCATATTTGTTAAGCGATATAATCATTAAGAGAAGCATTGGAGATTGTTTCCTCCTTGGCTGCCGATAAGGCCGGAAGAGAGTTTGATATTTCCCCTATGTCATCCCCAATGATTATCGGCGGATTCTCGACTGAAGATTCTGGCTGGATCATCATTCCAATCATATCCTGGAACGAGAGAGCCATCTGCTTTATGTTAGCAGCCTGCTCCTTGTCCTTTCTTTCAAGCACCCTTTGCAGGAACTCTGTATCGGTCTCCTGCTCCTGGCGATATTTGGCTGTTGTGTTCGGGTTTTCTTTCTGCCCGGTAGTGCTTCCATTTTGGTCAACATCTCCTAGAGCTTTTGTTGTTGCTCCTGAGCTTTTGTCAGCGACCGATTTTGTGGTCGATGTACTATGGAAGCACGGCTTTTTTCTTTTCCGGAAGCCATGTAAACTGTATGTACGATCATGCCCCCAAACTTGGGGCGTTTGAGTCCATCGCCTTTGGAATTTGCCACAGGCGGTGGGACTTTCTCCGGCCTCATCCTTTTATGGGAGGTCGAAATTGAAGGAGCCGCTGTAACAGGCATCTGTATAGAAGAAGTCCCTCGCTGTATGATGGAGGGATGGTCTTTCCCTTACCGAGCCTTCGATTTCTTCGGTCGTCGAGAGTAGTTTTGATCAATCATGGAGTCCTGGACTTTTCGCCAAAACCTGTGAATTTGGGAGGAGAGCCGTTGATGGGGGGCTCTAGCTTTTCCTGCACTGTAGCTTCTGCAGGTGGGGGAGATTCCTTTAGCACCGCTACTGGAGAGTTCTTGCGTACCCTCCTGAGCAGATCAAAGCTGTTCCCGGTTGGAACAGCAGCGTCAATTTCCACCATTGGAGCTTGTGTGGTAAGTCCAGAGGGAGAATTACCCCCAGCTTTTCTCACTCGGTGCCAGTGATGACGTCGAGCATGTCTTGCAGACGGGACCACCTCAGATTTAGAAGCGGCTTCTTCATGCCCCCGGCTTTGCTGAAGGGCTGTTGTTGGTGTCAGCCTGTTGAAGACTGACGTCCTTGGCAGAGTTTGAGGATGTCCGGCCAATCTTTCAAAGACCGACTTTCTGGTAAGGGTAGCACCTTTGATGACTTCGCCCGTAGCAAGAGTTGGGAGGGCTATCCGTTTTGGGGTAGCCCCTTCAGGTGTCACGAGCCTCTTTGCGGGCCCGTTTGGGTTCTAGCCTAGCCTGTTGAAGATTGAGACATCAGCTTTGGATGGCCCGTCGAGAGGGGCCATTGTGGTTGCTAGTCGATCGAAGACTGACCTCTTGGGATCTTCTTCCTGCGATGCTAAGGCATCGACACCCACTAGTGGGAGCATGGTCCCGAAGAATTGTCCAGTAGTGGCTTGCGTTACTTGCCCCACTGGTATTGAAAAGATGGAGGCCGCGTTGGGCCCGTAGGTCACACCTCCAGTTAGGGTGGAGCGAGAGTTGCTGTTGCAAGAGGTGCAGTGGGAAGCCATCGATTTTCTTCTTCTGCACAGGAGCAAGACACTAAATTTTGGTACCTTAAATTCAAGGGCAACCATTGCAAACCGCGATTTCGTTCGCGAAACACGACACACGAAGTGTGGAATGGAAAGAGGAAAAGGTCCCACCGGACGTGCCAGAATATTTTCACCACCGAAAGACAGAACTAAGATGTTGGGACGTCTAGCCTGAATTTGGGGGCAGATCCTATTTGGATTTATCTGTCTACCTCTCCGAAGATATCAAGTTGATTTATGGCTCCATATATCGGAGGTTTGGACAGACGCGACTGTTGTAGCAGACTTTATCAGATTTCCCCTCATTTTATGAGGGGTTTTTTATTGTGGAGACGCACTTCCCTGCAGGCATAAGCCCCTGCAGTTAATAACGTTACCGCATTGCGATAACCACTTTCTCCTGCTCCGGCAGTTCACTTCGTGTCGTGTGTGTTTTTGTTTGTTTAGGTTGCTCGTGGATTGTATACGGAGACTAGTTTATGTCGTCGCCCGTAGGGCGCGGATCAGTCCAAATCCGTATATTTTAGATTTGGGCTTAGGTTTATTTAAGGACCATTAATCTGATTTGAGATTAAGATCAACTTAAATGTGTGAGCATTTAGGCTCAATTTGTTCTTTCTAAGGATGCGTAATTTTAATTTGAGACTAAGGTCAACTTAGCAAAATTTCAAGAATCATTTTTATTTAAGATCCAGCAAAAAAGTATTTGGGCTCAGCTGCAAGAAAATTTCAGAGACTTAGACAATTTGGGCTAAGTCTACTTAGCATTTTTTTTATTCAAAAGTGCTAAGCACTTATTTGGGCTCTGTTTGTTCAGCCATTTTCTTTTCATGTAAAAGCGCTAAGCATTTATTTGAGCTCTGACGCTCATATATATATCATGTGAAGCATTCAGTCATGGGCGCTACCCAATAAATGTTGAACGCTTTTAGCCATTTTGACTAAATGTGAAGTGCTAAGCATTTTTTATATGGCGTCCATGTGAGGTGTACGTGCGGCGCAGGGCGTTGTCCAATCAGTGCTAAGTACTTAGCCGTTTTGGCTACATATGAAGTGCTCAGCACTTTTTGTATGGCGCCCACGTGAGGAGTACGTGCGGCGCTGGATGCTGCCCAATTAGTGCTAAGCACTTAGCTGTCTTCGGCTGCATAGGGAGTGCTGAGCACTTTTATTCAGCGCTCACGTGTGTTTCACCGGAGGTGCTAGCTTTTTGTTTTGGGTACCGGCGTGTTTTCATGTGAGGCGCTAGGCGCTGTTAAAAAGGGGCACTGTTCAGTCGAAAATATTCTACTTTTGACATAACATTTTCCTTACTTTTCTTAAATATTTAAAGGTGTTTATTAAAAATATTGAACATATTTGGGTTTATCTGCAAAATACTCTTTACCATATGTTTATATATTATAATTAACATTATGAAGGAAAATATATGCATATAATATTTATATAATATTTTGGTAATTAAAATATGTATATCATATCAAATATTCTAATCAAGATTCTTAAAAGATATAATATCATACAAATGCTTAGAATAATATTTTCAAAATATATGCATAATATTTTAGTAATTAATAGATGTATATCTTACCAAATATTCTTAATCAAGTTTCTTAAAGATTTATTAGCATATAAAGTGATTAAGATACTCTCTCTAATAAATAGTACTAATATTATTCATGGAGATATTATGAAAGATTTAGATCAGGTCAGGAGATCAAGATTTGCAAGATGACAGGATCAAAAATCTGCTAAAATTGTAGAATCAATACTGGCAGAGACTCAGGAAATATTCGAAGAATCCAAGTATGGAAAAGATCTCCACATGTTAACAAGAGGACATACAAGAAAATCTAAACCCTAACTTCTCTATAGCGCGGCGCTTCCACGGCCAATGTGCCCTAATTGCGGCGGATCCGCGGCCAATTGGTGGCCGTAGGATCTGTGATTTTGGAAATTGGATATTTATGGCAAGTTTAAACCTATGAGATCTAGGGTTTATGCTTTGAGGGCTATATAAAGGACCAATGGCTAAAATTAGAATTCATCACCTTTACACGAAGTAAATCACCGTCAAAGAGCAAGAGATCCACGACAGGTCCACGATTCGACGTGATAGGGCGACGTGAAAATCGATGGAGCATCTACTTCCTATGAGGCAGAGATCGAGAGCAACTTCTTCCTCTTATAATCTAAATTCGTAGGATTTGTACTTGTGAAGTTGATTAATAAAGGTAAATCATTTTGTTTAATTATTTATTTTCTGTATTTTTAATTTTTGAATTTTAATTATGATCTCATTCTCTATCCTTTCTTCTTCTTCTCACAACATGCATGAGTAATTGCTAGCTTACTAGGGTCCGTAGGATTAGGGTAAAACAATGAATGAGAAAATATTTTAACTTCTTTTACATCTAATGAAGTTTATAAACTTTAGCAAAAGAATCGTTAACATCCTTATCGGGCGCGGTACCAATTTATTAATAGTCTCAACCGCGATTTGAGATTAGATTAACAATTGTTTGGTTAAGGGCTAGACATGAATAGAGATCAATGAAGGGATAAGGGTCAATAGTGGGGAAACCCTAGTTTCTTCCAAGAACTCTAATCCTCATTCATCACTATCAATCTAATTTTAAATCTATCAAAAGAAAAAAGGAGTCATCTTTATTAGTCATCCATCAACTACTAAATCCTATGAACCCTACAAGCCTTTTGCCTATAAAATTTATATCCGTATTTAAACTAGATCTTAAAACTATTCTCCTTTCTTTCTATTCAACTCGTCTAAAGTAAGATTAAAATTTCCATGCATCCCTGAGGATGACCCGTACTTATCTCGGCTAGCTACATACGACACCGTTATTGATTTCGGTTACTACTAAAACACTTTTTAAACGATCAATCAAATGGTGCCGTTGCCGGGGATACGTGCACAATTTTTTTTCTTGCTATTCGGGTTGAATTCTCATTCGATCCATATCATAATAAAACAAAACATCAAATTTTGTATTTAACGATTATTGTTCGACTTTTTGCAAGGGAATCTGGAGTCATTTGAACGAGAAATTTGATATTCAGAGACTTTCAGAGAGCACCAGAGGAGAAAAGGAGGCCACAGTAGAAAAAATTTCAAAAGAATCCTCATTCACGCGGCGGAACCGCGGCAAAAAGGAACTTTTGGCGGCGGAACCGCGGCGGAGTTGAAGGATCATACACCCAAACTCCTATGGTTTCTTCTACATATCTTTCTCTCTCCTCTGAAATCTAATAAAATATTTTTCTGCAGGATTCTTTGCAAAATATCGCCGCTCAAAAATCTTTTTGTGAGTTTTGTAATTGGTTTGTTTGTGCATATTTTAATACGGACTTTAAGGGGCAAGACCAAAATTCAGATTAGGTGGGGATTTCATCACCCTTCCTAGGCCCCACAAATCACAAAACGAGTATCCACATCACCCTACATTAATTAAAATATCTAGACCAAGACTCTGAAGACCGTCACGCTCAATTAGGACAGAGGAAGGTCGTGGGTAATCTATCGCTTATCCGTATTACTTTCGTGGTGTCTAAGGCAAGCGTGTCTAAGGCAAGTGGTTATTTAATTAGGCCCGCTATTTTCGGTGATTCGTATAGCGGATACCTTCCACTTACCTGGTACTTATCTGGCCACAAGAGTAATAAAGAGGTGGTAGAGGATTGATCCTACGGCTTGTCGTTTAGAAGTCTAGGAGCGGTCTAGCGACTTGACCTAGGTGATCTTAGTTCTAGGGTTGATTGTGCATTTTTGTGTGATTTGTCTCACGTCCGACACTTTTTCAAAACAAACCAATTTTAAATCACACACACGCTGCCACTTGTGCTAAACCCGCTTATTGCATGCTCGACTGGACACGGGATTCTAGTGCCCGTCTTGTCCGTATTTCTGCTATCAACTCCGAAGTCGGTACTTCTTCATCTTCTTTTTCCCCTCCACCCACCACATCGACCGAGATGGACGGTTCTCCATCAGATTATAACACCACCCTGCCGCCACCCGCAGGTGCGCAGAATCCACCACGCATCTCTCTCCAAGAGAGATGTTATCCTATAAGTGGTCCCCTTCCTACCTGTCTATCTATTCCACCAGCCAATGGGGATAATTTTGAAATTAAACCCCACTTCATCAACCTGTTGCCCAAATTTCACGTTCTTGAGTCTGAAGACGCATACTTTTTTTATCACCAAATTCGAAAACGTATGCGCAATAATGGGTACTTCACAAGTTTCAGTGGATGCTATGAGATTGTGTCTTCTCCCTTTTGCTTTGTGCGATCTAGCAAAAGAATGACTTTATAACACTGCCGCACACTCTATTTCCAATTGGAATGAATTCGTTATAGCATTTCTTAAGAAATTTTATCCCAATCATAAGACCGCCGATGTTCGGAGCGAGATTAACCAGTTTACCCAACTTCCCAATGAACCATTTTAGAAATGCTTTGAACAGTTCAAAGATCTTCTTGTCCAATGTCCTCATCACGAAATAAATAGATGGGATCTATGCCGAATTATATATGAGGGTATTAATCCAGCGACAAAGCAGATGCTTGAAACCATGTGTCAATGCCATTTCATGTCTAAGACGATAGTGAAGCTTGGAAATTTCTGGAAGATCTCGCTGAACACGCTTTGCAGTGGGAAAGCGTTAGACCATCATCATCAAGGGAAGGTGTCCATCATCTCGATATTTCCATCGCAATAAAAGCCGAAATGGCAGTGATACAAAAGAAACTCGATGCTATAGAAAACAAAGTCTCTTCAGCCTCTCCAAACCAATTTATGCTCCCCAAAACCGTGTGTGGTTGCTGTTCCGACCCATCACATCTGATGGAAGAATGTCCTTTGAATCCTCTGTTTCAAGGTCAAGAACACACTAATGCTGCCTTTCAGCAGTGACCTAGAAACGATCCTTATTCTTCCACATATAATCAGGGATAGAGGAATCACCCTAATTTTACTTGGAACCAAAACCAAACCCAAAATCAAAACCAGTTCCAAAGTAATTATCAAAAACTTTCTCCACAGCAACAACAACCATCACAACCGAGTCAGCACCCCTTTCAAAATCCAGCCAACACTTCTGCACCGATTAATGATTTTTTCCAAATGGCTGGTACCGAAAAATTCTCCGCACTCGAACGAAGCATGGATATATTTATTAAACATTCCATGCAAACGTCGGATGAAATAATGTCTTCTATCCGAACATTACGGCAAACCACCACCTCCCACGGTGAAAGCATAAAATCGATAGAAGCACAACTTGAATAAATAAACGCCGCGATGAGTGAGAGAGAAAAAGGAAAACTTTCATCTCAACCTATACCAAATCCTGGCTACTCACAAAGTTATAATGTGAGTGCCGTAACCACGTTGAGATCAGGAAGAGTGTTGAACAACAAAGTGGGGTTAACATGTTGATGACGTTGATGATAGTAATGATACCCCGTGATTGATCTGTATTTAAAGAAGTGTGTAGTAACCGCAATCAATAACGGTGTCGCGTGTAGCTAGACCGAGATGAGTAGGAGTCTTCCTCACGGATATGTAGAATGTTTTAATCTTACTTTAGACGTGTTGAAAAATAGAAAGAATAGAAGAATAAAGAATAGTTTCTAGATCTATGTCAAACACGGATGTAGAATACAGATCTAGTTTGAATAACTATATAGATTTTATAAGAAGATGGCTTGAAGGGTTTGTTAGGATTTAGTAGTCATGGATGACTAATAAATATTACTTCTTTTATCTATTGATAGATTTAAAACTAGATTGATAGTGATGAATGAAGATTAGGGTTCTTGGAAGAAACTAGGGTTTCCACACTATTGACCTTTGTCCTTTCATTGATCTCTATTCATGTCTAGCCCTTAACAAAACAATTGTTAATCTGATTTCAAATTGTGGTCGAGACTAGCAATAAATTGGTAGTGTGCCCAATAAGGATATTAACGATTCTTTTTTTAAAGTTTATAAACTTCATAAGACGTAAAAGAAGTTAAAATATTTTCTCATCCATTGATCTATCCTAATCCTACGAACCCTATCAAGCGGAGAATTACTCGCGCATGATGGAGATAAAAGAACGGATAGAGATGAAATTCATAATGTAACTAAATAATTAAACTAATTAAACTAAAGATCTGCCTTTATTAATCAACTTCACAAGTACAAACTTCAAGTTTAGATTATAAGAGAAAGAAGAAGTTGCTCTCGATCTCTGCCTTATCGGATGTAGATGTTCCGTCAAATCTCACGTCGCTTTATCACGTCGAATTTTGGACCTGTCTTGGATCACTTGTTCTTTGACGATAATTAGCTTGTGTAAAAGATTGATGATTTCTAAGTTTAGCCCTCGGTTCTTTATATAACCCCAAAGCCAGAAACCATAGATCTCCAGAATTAGGGTTAGTTGTAGTAAATCTAACCTGAAAATCCTAACTCCTGATTCGGTGAATCGGCCATGGATCCGCCGCATATTGCATGGTTTGGCCATGGATCCGCGGCCGTTTGGTGAGATCTTGGGTGCAAATTTCTGGGGCTTTATTCTTGTGACACATGGAGATTTTGTTGATGTCTAGAACTTGAAAATATTTCCTGAGTCTCTGCCAGTATTGATTCTTCGATTTTCTTTAATATTTCGGCAGATATTTTATTTCCGACATCTCAACATCTCGATCTCCTGAACTGAGCCAAATCTTGCACCATATCTCAAAGAATAATGTTAGTAATATTTGGTATTTTTGAGATATTATCCTAACCAATTTGATATGATATTATATTTTAAGAATATTGATTAAGGATATTTGATATGATATGCATATTTAAATTATCGAAATATTATATAAATGTTATATGCATGTATTTTCCTTCATAATGTTAATTATAATATATAAACATATGAAAATAGTATTTTTACAGATAAACCCTCATATGTGTCATATTTATAATAAATACGTTTAGATATTTAAGAAAAGTAAGGAAAATGTCATATCAAAAGTGCGATATTTTCGACTGAACAAATACTCCCAAACTTAACTTTGATCATCCTGAGAAAACTTATTTATTCAAGAGAGGGAGAAAAAGAAAAACCTAAGTAGTACATTTTCATAGGCAACACGATTACACTGAGCACGTGCAACAAGCCGTTAAAGCTCTAGGTATCTCTAATAGGAGGAGTGTTGTCTCCTGAGCGTTTTTAGCGGATTACACCCACAAAATCCTATAATAAAAGAAAGATAGTGAAAGTTACATACAAAGATAAGAACTATAAAAGAAAAAACTTAAAAAGAAGAGTTTCTAACTACACCAGCTTTTTAGTTGCCATGAGCCTTATCTTAATGGTCATGAAAAGATATTAAAAACCACATCATCTCTGAATAAAACATCATCTTTAGTCTTCCTCCCTATCTTTCTTCCAAACATCGATCATATACCCCAACGTGTGTGTAAAAGACATCTCTACACTTAGAGAATTCAATTCAAGCTATCATACTCTTGTCCATCTTCCAAAGTACTTTTTAGTCGGTGAATTTTTTGATGAAATTGCTCACACATGTTTCATGCGACCGTTAATACTTCTTGAGGTACTAACTAACCGATTAATAAATGTGCTCGCGCATTTAAACAGAATTCCTCGTATTACAACACCTAAGGCTTAGCAGTGGCTCTCAAACCAGTTGGTCTAAGGCACTAGGTCATAAAGCACCCTCGCTATTTTTTTTCTAAGCTGCCTTAAGCAATTAGAAAACCAGTGTTCATTTTTTTTCTTCACCACTTATATTTTATTTTATTTTCCTTCATACTAAGACTTTTAGATAAGAACATTTCAAGGTATCCTCTATGATCCCAAGTTTCAAGATGTGTGTAAGTGCGTATAGTAGGGTATCAACGTTCAAATGTTTGGCCTAAAAAATATGGACTATTTTTCAGACTTATTTTTATCTCCAGATTAGCAATTTCCTTCATCTTACTAACCCTTGGGACAACGGCTCATAACTACTTATTACTAGTTTCATTTAAGAAAATATCTAACTTTTTTGCTTTTCTCAAACTATTCCTATCTTTTATATGTAAATTTTCACTTTCAAATTTTCATTATCAAATTTTTTGTGTGCTTATATATAGTATAATGCAAAGTAATGCGTGAATAAGCACAAACCTCCCCCAAACCTGTTTACAGCAGTGTCCTCACTGATGTCATCTGTTAAACTTAAAAAAACTGTAGACTTGGGAGGAAAATTTAGTAACGAGGACATGAAACAGTGAAAGTAAAATTCTCCCCCAATCTTATTTTTTTGTCTCATAAGTTTATAAAAAATTTCTTTCAAGAGCCAAAATATTCCCCCCAAACTTGAGTAAAATAGTATTAAGCATTTAAAATTATTGGGGGTTTTAAAGTTATTGGTCTATATAAAGCTTTACAAAGACCAAAAGTCAAAACCAACCATTCAAATATTTTATCGATATAACGCACTGGTTGGTAGAAGAACATGTCACCTATCGACGTAAAGAAAAAGGAAGGGGATAAGGGGTGGAAGAGAACGTGTTTACGTCTCGGTTTATAGAGACGAAACAATGATGGTGGATTACTCGCATTCTTGTTATTGATAAGAAGAAGGGGAGGTGGTTAAACTTCTTTGTGTTGAGGTTGATTCATCACAACACCCATGTTTTCTAAGAATGCGAGTTCTTCAGCGAAAATTTCTTCAAAACTTTCATCGATATCCCGAATAATAATCTCTTCGGAAAGAACGGGATGATACTCGGACTCCATAAAAGATTCATATTCAGCGTTAGATGTTGACCCGGACAGCTCGATAGAAGTGTCCGTATGTGTATAACAAATAGCAGGGTCAAACAACAACGTACTAGCAGAGTTAAGATCAAAATCGTGAAACTGTTCAAATTCGTTGCTGTCAAAATTTATCACTTCGACAAATAATACTTGAGCATAGGGTTCGGAAGGTTTACTTCCCAACTTGTAAATGTTAAGCTCAATTGACATCTTCCCGAAGGATAGGGTCATAGAGCCGTTTCGACAATTGATTATTGCGTTGGAAATCGCAAAAAAAGGTCGACCTAAAATCACCGGAATTTGGTTTCGTGGGTTTGCTACAGGATGTGTATCTATAACGATAAAGTCGACAGGGAATATAAATTCCCCGACTTTGATTAACACATCCTCTAGCTCACCCCTAGGTTGGGTGATAGATCGATCGGCCATCTGAAGAGTGCAGTGTGCCGGTTTTAACTCTTCGATCCCTAATTGCTCATACACAGAATACAGAAACAAGCTAACACTAGCGCCTAAATCGAGTAGAGCACGATTGATATCTTTACCCCCAATAGAAATAGATATGGTAGGAGTTCCGGGGTCCTTTCGTTTCTTAGGTAGTTGTTAGGTAAAAACAGTGCTTACATTACTCGCTAAGAAAACTTTTTTAGGCACTTGAGTTTTTCTCTTCCTAATGCACAAGTCCTATAGAATTTTTCCATAAGATGGAACTTGTTGAATAGCATCTAGGAGAGGAATGTTTATATTAACTTGTTTAAAAATTTCCACAATCTTCTCCATTTATGTACTTGGTTTGTTGCCCCTTAACCTGTTTGGATAAGGTGCTTTATCTATAATGGCTGGGTTCGACATTGGAGAGGATTGTGGAAATGGAATGGATCCCAGAATTGGAGTTGGAATTGTTTTAGGTTGACTCGAGGAAGTGGGCTGAGTGTTCGAACCTTGGGGAAAATAGAGAATAGGCTTGAAAGAAGGTGGTGGACTAGACGAAATAGGAGAAGAAGTAGAAGCCGGGGTATCATTAATATCATCAACGTCATCAACGTGTTCACCCACTTGGTTATCCAGCACTCTTCCTGATCTCAACGTGGTAACAACACTCACATTATAACTTTGTGAGTGGCCAGAATTCAGTAGGGGTTGAGATGGAAGTTTCCCTTTTTCTCTCGCACTCATCGCGACATTTATTTGTGCAAGTTGTGTTTCTATCGATTTTATACTTTCATCGTGAGAGGTGCTGGTCTGTGTTAATGATCAGATAGAAGACTTTATTTCATCCATTGATTGCATGGATTTTTTAATAAACATATCCATGCTTCGTTCGAGTGCAGAGGGTTTATCGGTACCGGCAAAAGAATTATTATAAGAATCAAAGTTGTTGGCCGGGTTTTGCAAAGGTTGCGGTTGAAAGGGATGCTGACTCGGTTGTGGTGGTTGTTGTTGCTGTGGAGAAAGTCTTTGATAATTGCTTTGGATCTGGTTTTGATTTTGGGTTTGGCTTTGGTTCCAAGAAAAATTAGGATGATTCCTCCATCCCTAATTATATGTGGAAAAATAAGGGTCGTTCCTAGGTCGTTGCTGAAAAGTAGTATTAATTTGTTCTTGACATTGAAATGGTGGATTCAAAGGACATTCTTCCGTTAGATGTGATGGGTTGGAACAGCAACTACACATAGTTTTGGGGAGCGTAAATTGGTTTAGGGGGGCTGAAGAGACTTTGTTTTCTATAGCATTGAGTTTCTATTGTATCGCGGCAATTTCGGCTTTCACTGCGATGGAAATATCGAGCTGATAGATACCTCTCGTAGACGATGCAGTTCTAACGCTTTACCACTGTAGGGTTTGTTCAGCGAGATTTTCCAGAAATTGCCAAGCTGCACCATCATCTTTAGACAGGAAATGACATTGACACATGGTTTCAAGAATCTGTTTTGTTGTTAGATCAACACCCTCATATATAATGCGACAAAGGTCCCATCTATTGATTCCATGATGAGGGCATTGTAAAAGAAGATCCTTAAACCGTTCAAAGTATTTTCAAAATGGTTCATTGGGAAGTTGGGTAAACTGGTTAATCTCGCTTCGAACGCGGGCGGTCTTATGATTAGGATAAAATTTCTTAAGGAATGCGACAACGAATTCATCCCATTTGGTAATAGAATATGAGGCAGTGTTATAAAGCTATTTTTCTGCTAGATCGCACAAAATAAAAGGGAGAAGACATAAGCGCATAGCATCCACGGACAGTTGTGATGTACCCATCACTGCGTATACGTTTTCGAATTTGTTTATAAAAACTTATGCGTCTTCGGATTCAAGCCCGTGAAATTTGGACAACAGTTTGATGAAGTGGGGTTTAATTTCAAAATTATCCCCATTGGCTGGTGGAATAGATAGACATGTAAGAAGGGGTCCGCGCATGGGGTAACATCTTTCTTGGAGAGAGATACGTGGTGGATTCTGCGCACCAACGGGTGGTGGCAAGTTGGTGGTGGTAAAATCTGATGGAGAACCGTACATCTCGGTCGATGTGGTAGGTGGAGGGGAAAAAGGAGATAAAAAAAGTACCGACTTCGGAGTCGATAGCAGAAACGCGGACAAGACGGGCACTAAAATCCCGTGTCCATCCGAGTATGCACTAAGCGGGTTTAGCGCACGTGGCAGCGTGTGAGAACTTAAAAATTGGTTTGTTTTGAAAAGTGTCGGACGTGAGACAAACCACAAAAAAAATCACAACCCTAGAACTAAGGTTACCTAGGTTAAGTCTCTAGACCGCTCCTAGACTTCCAAAGGACAAGCCGCATGATCAATCATCTACAACCTCTTTATCACTCTTGTGGTCAGGTAAGTGCCAGGTAAGTGGGAGGTATCCGCTATACGAATCACCGAAAATAGCTGCCCTAATTAAGTAACCGCTTGTCTTAGACACACTTACCTAGACACCACAAAAGTAATGCAGATAAGTGATAGGTTACCCACGACCTTCCTCTGTCCTTATTGAAAGCGACGGTCCTTAGAGTCTTGGTGTAGATATTTTTTAATTAATATAGGGTGATGCAGATGCTCGTTTTATGGTTTGTGGGGCTTAGGAAGGGTGATGAAATCCCCACCTAATCTGAATTTGGTCTTTGCCCCTTAATGTCCGTATTAAAATATGCAAAAACAAACCGCAAAACAAAACTCGCAAAAAGATTTTTGAGCGGCGATATTTTGCAATTAATCCTACATAAAATATATTATTGGATTTTTCAGAGGAGAGAGAAAGAGATAGAAAAGATACCAGAGAAAATTGAAGCCCTAACTCACCAACACCGCCGCGGTTCCGCTGCTAAAACGCACTTCTTGCCGCGGTTCCGCCGTGGAGTTGAGAGTTTTTTGAAAACTTTTTACTATGGTGGCTTCCCTTTCTTCTCTGGGTCTTGATGAATGTATCTGAATCCTTATCTCCTCGCTACAGTGACTCCATATTCTCTTGCAAAAATCGCACACTAATCGTTAAATATGCAAGATGCGGTTTGTTTTGTTTTATGATATAGATCGAATAAGAATTCAACATGAATAGTAAGAATAAAAAATTGCGCACGTATCCCCGGTAACGGCGCCATTTGATTGATCTGTATTTAAAGAAGTGTGTGTAGTAACCGCAATCAATAACGGTGTTGCGTGTAGCTAGACCGAGATGAGTATGGGTCGTCCTTAGGGATATGTGGAATCTTTTAATCTTACTTTAGACATGTTGATAAAGAGGAAGAGTAGAAGAATAAAGAATAGTGAAGAATAGTTTCTAGATCTATGTCAAATACGGATGTAGAATACAGATCTAATTTGAATACGGATATAGATTTTATAAGAAGAGGGCTTGTAGGGTTTGTTAGGATTTAGTAGTCATGGATGACTAATAAAGATTACTCCTTTTATCTATTGATAGATTTAAAACTAGATTAATAGTGATGAATGAGGATTGGGGTTCTTGGAAAAAATTAGGGTTTCCACACTATTGACCCTTGTCCTTTCGTTGATCTCTTTTCATGTCTAGCCCTTAACAAAACAATTGTTAATCTGATCTTAAATCGCGGTCGAGACTAGCAATAAATTGGTAGCATGCCCAATAAGGATGTTAACGATTCTTTTGCTAAAATTTATAAACTTCATAAGACGTAAAAGAAGTTAAAATATTTTCTCATCCATTGATCTACCCTAATCCTACGAACCCTATCAAGCGGAGAATCACTCGCGCATGATGGAGATAGAAGAACGGATAGAGATGAAATTCATAATATAACTAAATAATTAAACTAATTAAACTAAAGATCTATCTTTATTAATGAACTTCACAAGTACAAACTTCAAGTTTAGATTATAAGAGGAAGAAGAAGCTGCTCTCGATCTCTGCATTGTCGGATGTAGATGTTCCGTCAAATCTCACGTCGAATTTTGGACCTGTCTTGGATCACTTGTTCTTTAATGGTGATTAACTTGTGTAAAAGATTGATAATTTCTAAGTTTAGCCCTCGATCCTTTATATATCCCCAAAGCCAGAAACCATAGATCCCCAGAATTAGGGTTAGTTGTAGAAAATCCAACCTGAAAATCCTAACTCCTGATTCGGTGAATCGGCCGCGGATCCGCCGCATATTGCATGGTTTGGCCGCGGATCCGCGGCCGTTTGGTGAGATCTTGGGTGCAAATTTATGGGACTTTATTCTTGTGACACATGGAGATTTAGTTGATGTCTGGAACTTGAAAATATTTCCTGAGTCTCTGCCAGTATTGATTCTTCGATTTTCTTTAATATTTCGGCAGATTTTTTATTTCCGACATCTCAACATCTCGATCTCCTGACCTGAGCCAAAGCTTGCACCATATCTCAAAAAATAATGTTAGTAATATTTGGTATTTTTGAGATATTATCCTAACCAATTTGATATGATATTATATTTTAAGAATATTGATTAAGGATATTTGATCTGATATGCATATTTAAATTATAAAAATATTATATAAATATATTTTCCTTCATAATGTTAATTATAATATATAAACATATGAAAATAGTATTTTTACAGATAAACCATCAAATGTGTCATATTTATAATAAACACCTTTAGATATTTAAAAAAAGTAAGGAAAATGTCATATCAAAAGTGCGATATTTTCGACTGAACACCCCGGCTTCTACTTCTTCTCCTAATTCGTCCAGTCCACCACCTTCTTCCGAGCCTATTCTCCGTTTTCCACTAGGCTCGAACCGTCAGCCCGCTTCCTCGAGTCAATCTAAAACGATCTCACTCCAATTCTGGGATCCATTCCATCCCCACAATCCTCTCCAATGTTGGATCCAACCCTTATTAATAAAGCACATTATCCACATAGGTTAAGGGGCAACAGACCAAGTCCACAAATAAAGAAGATTATGGTAATTTTTAAGCAAGTTAACATAAACATTTCTCTCCTAAATGCTATTCAACAAGTTCCTAAAATTTAAGTGCCTAAAAAAGTTTTCCTTGCGAATAATATAAGCACTGCTTTTACACAACAACTACCAAGAAACGAAAAGACCCCGGAAGTCCTACAATATCTATTTCTATTGGGGATAAAAATATCAATCGTTCTCTACTCGATTTAGGTGCTAGTGTTAACTTGCTTCTATATTCTGTCTATGAGCAATTAGGGATCAGAGAGTTAAAACCGGCACACTGCACTCTTCAGATGGCCGATCGATCTATCACCCAACTTAGGGATGAGCTAGAGGATGTGTTAATCAAAGTCGGGGAATTTATATTCTCTGTGGACTTTATCGTTATAGATACACAGCCTGTGGCTAACCCACGAAACCAAATTCCGGTGATTTTAGGTCGACCTTTTCTTGCGACTTCCAACGCAATCATCAATTATCGAAACGGCTCTATGACCCTATCCTTCGGGAAGATGTCAATTGAGCTTAACATTTACAAGTTGGAAAGTAAACCCTCCGAACCCTATGCTCAAGTATGTTCTGTCGAAAGGATGGACTCCAACAACAGCGAATTTGAACAGCTTCACGATACTGTTCTTGATTCCGCTAGTACGTTGTTGTTTGACCCTGTTATTTATTATACACATACCTTCTATCGAGCTGTTCGGGTCAATATCTAACGCTAAATATGAACCTTTTATGTAGTCCGAATATCATCCCATTCTTTCCGATGAGATTATTATTCGGGATATCGATGAAAACTTTGAAGAAATCTTCGCTAAAGAACTCACATTCTCAGAAGACATGGGCGTTGTGATGAATCGACCCCAACCCAAAGAAGTTGTACTGCCACCTCTTCTTCTTATTAAGAACGAGAATGTGAGTAATCCACCATCATTATTCCGTCTCTACCAACCGAGACGTAAACCCGATCGATTCCGCCTTCTATCTCCCCACTTCTTCAAATCTCTGATTTTTCACCAACTATATTGTTACATTGATAAATTCTTTGAATGTTTGGTGTTGACTTTTGGTCTTTGTAAAATTTTGTATAAACCAATAACTTTAAACCCCCCTCATAATTTTAAATGCTTAATATGATTTTACTCAAGTTTGGAGGGGATATATTTTGGCTCTTAAACGAAAAGAAATTTTTTACATAATTATGAGCCAAAAATAAGTTTGGGGGAGAATTTCACTTTCACTAATTATTGTCCCCATTACTAATTTTTCCTCCAAAATCTAAAGTTTTTTTAGCTTAACAGATTACATCAGTGAGGACACTGCTACAAACAGGTTTGGGGGTGGTTTGTGCTCATTCACACATTATTTTGCATTATCATAAATATAAGCACAAAATTTTTTGATAATAAAAGATTAGAAAGTGAAAAATTACATATGAAAGATAGGAATAGTTTAAGAAAAGCAAGAAACTTAGATATTTTCTTAAACGAAGCTAGTAATAAGTAGTTATGAGCCGTTGTCCCAAGGGTTAATAAGATGAAGGAAATTACTAATCTGAGGATAAAAATAAGTCTGAAAAATAGACCCTATTCTTGAGTTGAAACTTTTGAACGTTGTTATCCTACTATACGCACTTACACACATCTTGAAACATGAAATAGTAGAGGATACCTTGAAATGCTCTTGTCTAAAAGCCTAAATATGAAGGAAATTAAAAGAAAAAAAAGTATAAGTGGTGAAGAAAAATGAACACTGATTTTGTAATTATTTAAGATAGCACAAAAAAAATAGCGAGGGTGCTTTATCACCTAGCGCCTTAGACCAACTGGTTTGGGAGCCACTGCTAAGCCTTAGATGTTGCAAAACAAGAAATTACGCCTAAACAAGCAAGCACATTTGGTAATCGGTCGGTTAGTACCTCAAGAAATATTAACGGTCGCATGAAGAATGTGTGAACAATTTCATCTAAAATATTCACCGACTATAAAGTACTTTGGAAGATGGACAAGAGTATGATAGCTTGAATTAAATTCTCTAAGTATATGGATGTCTTTTACACACACGTAGGGGTATATGATCGATGTTTGGATAAAAGGTAGGGAGGAGACTAAAGGAAATGTTTTATTGAGGGATAATGTGATTTCTAACATCTTTTCACAACCATTAAGATATGGCTCATGGAAACTGAAAAGCTGGTGTAGTTGGAAACTCCTCTTTTCAAGTTCTTTATTTTATATGTTCATATCTTTGTATGTAACTTCTACCATCTTTCTTTTATTATGCAATTTTGTGGGTGTAATCCGCTGAAAACTCTCAGGAGACAACACCCCTCCTATTAGGAACATCTAGAGGTTTAAAGACTTGTTGCACGTGCTTAGTGCAATCGTGATTGCCTACAAAAGTGTGTTAGGTTTTTCTTTTTCTTTTTTCTCCCTCTCTTGAATAAATAGTTTGCTCGGGACGATCAAAATTATGTTTGGGGGTATTTGTTCAGTTGAAAATATTAAATTTTTGACATAACATTTTCCTTACTTTCCTTAAATATTTAAAGGTGTTTATTCTAAATATAGAACATATTTGGGTTTATCTGTAAAATACTCTTTACCATATGTTTATATATTATAATTAACATTATGAATATAATATTTATATAATATTTTGGTAATTAAAATATGCATATCATATCAAATATTCTAATCAAGATTCTTAAAAGATATAATATCATACTAATGGTTAGAATAATATTTTCAAAATATATGCATAATATTTTAGTAATTAATAGATGCATATCTTACCAAATATTCTTAATCAAGTTTCTTAAAGATTTATTACCATATAAAGTGATTAAGATACTCTCTCTAATAAATAGTACTAACATTATTTATGGAGATATTATGCAAGACTTAGCTCAGGTCAGGAGATCAAGATTTGCAAGATGTCAAGATCAAAAATCTGCTAAAATCGTAGAATCAATACTGCCAGAGACTCAGAAAATATTCGAAAAATCCAAGTATGGAAAAGCTCTCCATGTGTCAACAAGAGACCACACAAGAAAATCCAAACCCTAACTCCTCTCGGCATTTCCGTGGCCAATGTGTCCTAATTGAGGAGGATCCGCGGCCAATTGGTGGCCGTAGGATCTGTGATTTTGGAAATTGGATATTTATGGCAAGTCTAAACTTATGAGATCTAGGGTTTATACTTTGAGGGCTATATAAAGAACCAAGGGATAAAGTTAGAATTCATCACCTTTACACGAAGCAAATCACCGTCAAAGAACAAGAGATCCACGACAGGTCCACGATTCGACGTGATAGGGCGACATGAAAATCGACGGAGCATCTACTTCCTACGAGGCAGAAATCGAGAGCAACGTCTTCCTCTTGTAATCTAAATTCGTACGATTTGTACTTGTGAAGTTGATTAATAAAGATAGATCATTTTGTTTAATTATTTATTTTCTGTATTTTTAATTTCTGCATTTTATTTATGATCTTATTCCCTATTCTTTCTTCTTCTTTTTACAACATGCATGAGTAATTCCTAACTTGCTAAAGTTCGTAAGATTATGGTAGAATAATGGATGAGAAAATATTTTAACTTCTTTTACATCTTATGAAGTTTATAAACTTTAGCAAAAGAATCGTTAACATCCTTATCGGGCGCGCTACCAATTTATATTTAGTCTCGACCGTGATTTGAAATTAGATTAACAATTGTTTTGTTAAGGGCTAGACATGAATAGAGATCAATGAAGGAATAAGGGTCAATAGTGGGGAAACCTTAGTTTATTCCAAGAACCCTAATTCTCATTCATCACTATCAATCTAGTTTTAAATCTATCAAAAGATAAATGGAGTCATCTTTATTAGTCATCCATCAACTACTAAATCTTATGAACCCTACAAGCATTTTCCCTATAAAATCTATATCCATATTTAAATTAGATCTTAAACCTATTCTTCCTTTTTTCTAATCAGCTCGTTTAAAGCAAGATTAAAAGTTCCACGCATCCCTGAGGACGATCCGTACTCATCTCGGCTAGCTACAAACGACACCGTTATTGATTGTGGTTACTACTAAAACACTTTTACACGATCAATCAGGCACCCACATAAGGAGCACGTGAGTCGCTAGTCTTTTTTCTTTTTTTAGAGATTAAATCTCTTTTAATGGCATTTTGACCTTTAATGATCACCAAGATCTTCGTTATTTTGAAGATCTGGGATCAGGTTTTTCTTTAAGGTCTAAGTTCTTTTATAGATTCTTTTTCCTTTTGTTTTTCTTTTGGACCAAATTTTTTTTCTGAATCTTTGATTCTCAAGAACATGATCCTCCCGACGAGAATTAAATTCGCAACTTGTGGGAGACTTGTCTTGTGAATCTCTGATCCAGATAAAGAACTGAGTTCTTTTAAAAGGGTTAAACCCTTAAAATAGGTAAAAAGAGATATTGTGATCTCTAAATTTCTTTTACCTAGGTTTCTTTTGAAAGGGAAGTCTTTCTCTCTGAGGGTTGAATCCTTATTGTTTTTATAAGCTTTCTGTATTTTTCATAAGCTTATAGGTTTTTTTATCTGAGACTTAAAGTCTTGGGTCCTTTATATATTGGAGGCAAATTGTTACTTAATTCTGAGAAAATCTCTCATTGAGAGATTCCAATTGATTTAATTGGACTCAAAATTGCGTTGGGGGATTTTACCCACCATTGGATTTTTGATCTAAAGACTTCTGTTCTTACAGAATATGATTTTTGTTTTTAACGAGATTGGGGAAATATTTTTCCCTGTACAGAATTTATTCTGTAAAAATGGTGATTTATAATCACCATTGGATTTTTTAATCCAACAGTTCTCTATTTTACAGAGTGCAATCTTTCTTATTTAGAAAGATTGAGAGAATATATTCCAAAAATTGGATTATTGATCCAACCGAGAGTATCTTTCTTATTTAGGAAGATATGGGAGATATTTTCTCCTAATAGAATTTGATTCTATATTTTGATGATTTATCATCCCGTTAGATTTTTGATCCAACGTCTCTGTTTAACAGAGAGTATTGTAGAATTTTAATTCTACTTGAGCGCTGGTGCTCACATGTTGTGCACGTGGGTGCCACTTAAGAATTTAATTCTTAAGATAGGTATTTCTGTGCTTTGCAAATTGGCACCCGTGTGAGGAGCACATGCGGTGCCATATAAGAATTTAACCTTTATTCAGGAAGCACTCATGTGCTTTGCATATTGGCGCCCACGTGAGGAGCACATGCGGTGCCATATAAGAATTTAATTTTTACTCAAGAAGTGTGTCACGTCCCGCTTTCCAGTATACGGCGAAGGGGACGCGACTGGTCCGCTACGTATTTACTCAAAAGCAAATACGCTAAGCGTAACTAAGCAATATAAAAGTAAATACACAAGAGACAAGAGATATAAACTGAACAGTAACTTTATTTATTAACATTCTTTTGTACAATGCATGAAAAGTAAATACAACTGAAACAAAAGCGATGCCTAAATAATGGCATAACAGGAAATGAAAAGCACCGAATGGAAAATGTAAAATGTCTAGAGCTTGGGGTCTTCACAGAACTGGTCCAAGTCTTCAGCAGTGGGCTTATTCTCTGACGGGTCCAAACCACCTGATGACATTCAAACAAGAAAGAATAGAATGTCGTCAGCGAAAAGATCGCTCGGTAAGTCCCAAAGATAAGGGAGAAATAGACAGAGGGTAGGAGAGAGAGAGTATCTTTTAATGTTGTATTATATTGTTATAATGTTGTATTAACGCTGTTGTTTGTAGCTTGGTACAGAATAATGCCAGTGTATACGATAGGGGTCTCTATATGCTAGAGACCAGGGCAAACGAAATATAGAGTACAAGGCTCCGTTAGAAGGCCCGGAACAATGGCAATTGGATTCATGTTAGGTGTCTTAAGTTTTACCGTCTCGTGCCACTTCTAACACCTTCCGTACCAGTCTACCCCTTAAACCCCGTAGTGTTTTGTTTGTATTGTTTGTCTTGTAAATTGTATTGATTGTATAATTGGTTGACTGACGGAAACCATGATATCAGTAAACAGATGTAACCGTAGAATCATGTAAATAGAATAACTGGAAAACCATGTAAATGTAATGTATATCCATTGTTCGGTTCGGTCAAGTTGTATAAATTGATAATTGGATTCATGGATTCATGTTGAATTGTAATATTGAAGATTGTAGATTATAGATTGTAGACTGTACTTAAATCATATTCAAGTCAGATATAATCAGACTCAAACCCGAGTCAGACAATTAGCAAAGTAAAGTGAAGTCCTGATTGTTTTTATTAATTTGTCTATCTTAGATAGGCAAGCACCTACTTCTCCGGTTCCCTGGGGCACAAGAGATTGGTTCTGCTTAAACCTATGTATACTAGGGTTCTTAGGGTAATTTATAGAACTTGAGAGGGTTTTCTGTAAAAATAATTTTATATACTTTTCAGAATACTCCTCAAGTATTTATTATTCGTATTTAGAGTTGTAATGAATGTAGATTTTATATTATGATATTTCTAGTAAAAATATCCTAATTTCATAAATAAAGGTATTTATTTGTAATATTCATGGTATTTTAGTGTAAAATTAATTCTTGTGATTTTTAAAAAAAGGTGGAATATTTATATCATAACAAAATAGATATTTTAATGATAAATATACATATATTTATACAAAAATAATTTTAATTTATTATTT
The DNA here is from genome assembly GCA_030015575.1 of Agapanthus africanus. Taxonomy (NCBI): domain Eukaryota; kingdom Viridiplantae; phylum Streptophyta; class Magnoliopsida; order Asparagales; family Amaryllidaceae; genus Agapanthus; species Agapanthus africanus. Next base: position 637,417,835 of record CM057343.1, read on the forward strand.
TATATTCTAAAAATCCCATTTTCTTAAGATGTCGTATTTTAAATCTTTCGAGACCGAATGCTCCTTACAGAGGTCTGAATCTCGCACTACCAAGCCCGAGGATGTGCGATAATCCGCACCATCCCGAACGGGTTCCCCAAAATGGGTTGTAGCGGCACTTTGCAAAGATTGTAAAACACTAAATCTTTTAGAAAACGGTTTTATGACGTAAATGGTATTTATTTATAAAGATATCAATTTTCCGTATTCTATATATTAGGGTCTCCTAAGTCAACTAGATTATTCCTAACTGGTCCAAACGACAAGTTGTGAGATGCCTCAAATCGCCTCTTCACCGCCAATTGTGGCCAGATAAGTACAAGTGAAGAAAGGAGGGATCCGCTCACGAATCACCGTGAGACGGGCTTTTTAAAGTTACCTTTCTCACTTGCCTAGCCTAGACACCACAAAGTCAGGTTTAGATTAACGACTGATGTCCACAACTTATCGTATTTTCATAATAAGAGATATTTATTTAAAAAGTGTATCAATACTAAATCTTTTAGTAATGGTTTTATTAAGTCAAGGGTATTTAAATGAAATGTTTGCTTTCTCGTATTCTAGGTTATCGTGTTATGTTGCATATGAGTGTGTGAGGAGGTAGGTCGTTACCTCGTGATCTACTTTAAATGTATAGCAAGTTTAATGGGGTTAAATGTAGCATTGAAACAATGTGGTATTTAAGTGAAAAATACGATAAATTGAAATAGCTATCATTTCATGTGATGAAACTTGATCAAATTATTTGATTAGTGTTTAATAGTCAACATGAGAAAGTTTAAGTATGATTGTATTAGTGAGAAGTGGAATTTTATAAGAAACCGAATCGGAAATCGGATTTGTTCTGATTCCATCGGGTTTTGTAAAACCGTATTTTTAGATAGAAGAGATAGATAGAATTTGGGACTTACGGGTTTTAGGACACACAAGAGGGTGAAAGGGAAGTAATAGAATCACCGATGTGTTGCGTCGTCGCCAGGAGTTCCTAGGACGATCGCCGGAAGTTCGCCGGGAAATTCGCCGTAGTTTCGCCTCGTGCTCACTTCGATTGCACACTAGGGTTCTAAGAATTTTTCTTGAGAGTTGGTTCAGAAATGTGAGTGAGAGGGTAGAGGGTAGGGTGGTATTTATAGGGTTAGGGTAGATGAATGGTTTTTAAATAAAAAATTGTAAAAATGTATAAAAAAAATCATTAAAAATTGGAGTAAATAGGGTATTTCAAAGGTCTCTGGAACCGATCTCATAAATTGGAGTGTGCAGGGGGGTTTGAAAGATGAAAAGACAAAAATTTTCAGTTGGCGACTCGGCCGTCCGGCCGAGTCCGGCCGGCGGCGCCGTGCCGAGTCGGCCGAGTCGGGCCGAGTCGGATGTCAGGGAGGTGTGGGGTCGTCTGGTGTAGCCTCTGATATATTTAGTTTTTCAGGTTTAGTTCAAAGTTTGGGAGTTATTGTGTGTGGACTGTTGGGCTTCTTAAAAATTTAAGCAAAATAAATATTAAAAATAATGTGGGGCACGAGATTTGAACTCTGGTGGCTTGGTTCAACAATGCAAGGTATTACCAATGAGCTACAAGCTCCTTCTTGTAATTAAATTGCTAATTAATTACTTAAGTCTTGTGCTCAGGCAATAAATACCCCTTTATGGATTTTTTTGAACTTTTTTTGTAAAAACTTGTATATGAAATTTAGGGTTGTTACATTCTACCCTCCTTATAAAAATTTCGTCCTCGAAATTTGTAAAAGAAAAGTGTAACAATTTCAAGGAAAGTCTGGTGACTGGTGTACTGACAGTATATGAAAAATAACAAGGTGGTGCAAGGGTTTTAAAAATGTGAAAATGTGAAGGAATGAAAGGATGCGAAGGTTTTGGTAAGATTGTAAAAGAGGTGAGGGAATTTTGGGTTAGAACAGATTCAAGGTATATGATTCAAGGAATATGAGAGATAAGATTCAAGGAATATGAAATTGTAAGATTCAAGGAACATGAATTGTAAAGAACGTTTTAGTTGCCGGTTCTTGTGTTATATTGCTTAGATTGTTCACGCAGAACAGAACTGCATGATAAAGTTTCATACAGCTCTGACCTGCATGGGCCGCCAACAAAACCTGTCACGCCCCGCTTCCCAGTATACGGCGAAGGGGACGTGACTGGTCCGCTACGTATTTACTCAGAAACAAATACGCTAAGCGTAACTAAGCAATATAAAAGTAAATACACAAGAGACAAGAGATATAAACTGAACAGCAACTTTATTTATTAACATTCTTTTGTACAATGCATGAAAATTAAATACAACTGAAACAAAAGCGATGCCTAAACAATGGCATAACAGGAAATGAGAAGTACTGAATGGAAAATGTACAATGTCTAGAACTCGGGGTCTTCACAGAACTAGTCCAAGTCTTCAGCAGTGGGCTTGTTCTCTGACGGGTCCAAACCACCTGACGACATTCAAAGAAGAAAGAATAGAATGTCGTCGGCGAATAGGTCGCTCAGTAAGTCCCAAAGATAAGGGAGAAATAGACAGATGGTAGGAGAGAGAGTAGCTTTTAATGTTGTATTATATTGTTATAATGTTGTATTAACGCTGTTGTTTGTAACTTAGTATAGGAAAATGCCAGTGTATACGAGAGGGGTCTCTATATGCTAGAGACCAGGGCAAACGGAATATAGAGTACAAGGCTCCATTAGAAGGCCCAGAACAACGGCAATTGGATTCATGTTATGTGTCTTAAGTCTTACCGTCTCGTCCCACTTCTAACACCTTCCGTACCAGTCTACCCCTTAAACCCCGTAGTGTTTTGTTTGTATTGTTTGTCTTGTAAATTGTATTGATTGTATAATTGGTTGACTGACCGAAACCATGATATCGGTAAATGGATATAACCGTAGAATCATGTAAATGGAATAACTGAAAAACCATGTAAATGGAATGTATATCCATGGTTCGGTTCGATCACGTTGTATAGATTGATAATTGGATTCATGGATTCATGTTGAATTGTAATATTAAAGATTGTAGATTATAGATTTTAAATTATACTTGAATCATATTCAAGTCAGATATAATCAGATTCAAACCCGAGTCTGACAATTAGCAAAGCAAAGTGAAGTCCTGATTGTTTTTATTAATTTTTCTACCTTAGATAGGCAAGCACCCACTTCTCCGGCTCGCTGAGGCTCAAGAGATTGGTTCTGCTTAAACATATGTTTACTAGGGTTTTAGGGTAATTTATAGAACTTGAGAGGGTTTTCTGTAAAAATACTTTTATATACTTTTCAAAATACTCCTCAAGTATTTATTATTCGTCTTTAGAGTTGTAATGAATGCAGATTTTATATTGTGATATTTCTAGTGAAAATATCCTAATTTCATAAATAAAGGTATTTATTTGTAATATTCATGGTATTTTAGTGTAAAATTGATTCTTGTGATTTTTAGAAAAAGGTGGAATATTTATATTATAACAAAATAGATATTTTAATGATAAATATACATATATTTATACAAAAATAATTTTAATATATTTTTTTATATTCTAAAAATCTCATTTTCTTAAGATATCGTATTTTAAATCTTTCGAGACCGAATGCTCTTTGCGGAAGTCTGAATCTCGCACTACTAAGTCCAAGGATGTGCGATAATCCACACCATCCCGAACGGGTTTCCCAAAATGGGTTGTAGCGGCGCTTTGCAAAGATTGTAAAATACTAAATTCTTTAGAAAACGGTTTTATGACGTAAATGGTATTTATTTGTAAAGATGTCAATTTTCCGTATTCTATGTTTTAGGGTCTCCTAAGTCAACTAGACTATTCCTAACTGGTCCAAACGACAAGTTGTGAGATGCCTCAAATCGCCTCTTCACCGCCAATTGTGGCCAGGTAAGTACAAGTGAAGAAAGGAGGGATCCGCTCACGAATCACCGTGTGACGGGCCTTTTAAAGTTACCTTTCTTACTTGCCTAGTCTAGACACCACAAAGTCAGGTTTAGATAAACAACTGATGTCCACAACTTATCGTATTTTTATAATAAGAGGTATTTATTTAAAAAGTGTATCAATACTAAATATTTTAGTAATGGTTTTATTAAGTCAAGGGTATTTAAATGAAATGTTTGCTTTCTCGTATTCTAGGTTATCGTGTTATGTTGCATATGAGTGTGTGAGGAGGTAGGTCGTTACCTCGTGATCTACTTTAAATGTATAGCAAGTTTAATGGGGTTAAATGTAGTATTGAAACAATGTGGTATTTAAGTGAAAAATACGATAAATTGAAATAGCTATCATTTCATGTGATGAAACTTGATCAAATTGCTTGATTAGTATTTAATAGTCAACATGAGAAAGTTTAAGTATGATTGTATTAGTGAGAAGTGGAATTTTATAAGAAACCGAATCGGAAATCAGATTTGTTCTGATTCCGTCGGGTTTTGTAAAACCGTATTTTTAGATAGAAGAGATAGATAGAATTTGGGACTTACGGGTTTTAGGACACACAAGAGGGTGAGAGGGAAGTAATGGAATCACCGATGTGTTGCGTCGTCATCGGGAGTTCCTAGGACGATCGCCGGAAGTTCGCCGGGAAATTCGCCGTAGTTTCGCCTCGTGCTCACTTCGATTGCACACTAGGGTTCTAAGGATTTTTCTTGAGAGTTGGCTCAGAAATGTGAGTGAGAGGGTAGGGTGGTATTTATAGGGTTAGGGTAGATGAAGGGTTTTTAAATAAAAAATGTAAAAATGTAAAAAAAAATTATTAAAAATTGGAGTAAATAGGGTATTTCAAAGGTCTCTGGAACCGATCTCATAAATTGGAGTGTGCAGGGGGTTTGGAAGATGAAAAGACAAAATTTTTCAGTTGGCGACTCGGCCGTCCGGCTGAGTCCGGCCGGCGGCGCCGTGCCGAGTCGGCCGGTCCGCCGTCCGAGTCGGGCCTAGTCGGAGGTCAGGGAGGTGGGGGGTCGTCTGGTGTAGCCTCTGGTATATTTTGTTTTTCAGGTTTAGTTAAAAGTTTGGGAGTTATTGTGTGTGGACTGTTGGGCTTCTATAAAAATTTAAGCAAAATAAATATTAAAAACAATGTGGGGCATGAAATTTGAACTCTGGTGGCTTGGTTCAGCAATGCAAGGTATTACCAATGAGCTACAAGCTCCTTCTTGTAATTAAATTGCTAATTAATTACTTAAGTCTTGTGCTCAGGCAATAAATACCCCTTTATTGATTTTTTTGAAATTTTTTTGTAAAAACTTGTATATGGAATTTAGGGTTGTTACAAAGTGCTTCTTTGCTTTGCACATTTGCGCTGGCGCCCTCATGAGAAGCACGTGGGGCGCTGCCCCATTAATGAATGTTTCTTTTTACCTTCTTTCTCTGCTTTTCCTGAGTCAAACTTTCTTTTCCAATGCCTTCTTTTATCAGAGCTTGGAAATAGTGTCACCATGCACAACATTTTTTGTGCCGATACTTAAATGGCTCCCTTTATAATCTAAGCAATGCTCATCTTCTCTCTCACTTTCAGAGAACCATTTTAACAGAGAAGAGTCATGGCTTGTAATCATTCTTATGCTAATCGGCAGCCATGAGAGGTGCCTATCGAGAAAATTGTTCCTTGTTTTGTTGCATGCTTGGTGAATCCCGCTCTCACGAATGACCAATGTGATACAGTGCTGCACAAGCTCTTGACTCGTAGAGGATCTCTTCTCCCCATCGACTCCATTTGGCTCCAGATGATCTTCATGTTCGTGCTCGATGACATTCCCCCTCATCCATCGGAGATGACTCCGGCGATATTCGACGCAGCATAGGACAATATCGAGTGCTTTCATAAGGCACTTTTGATTACCAAGCCTCTGAGGGATCGTTCTGTTCAGCTGCTAAGACAGATACGGGCTCAGCGGGACATCATGATTGCTTTCGCCGATGAACATGCCACTGATCGATGGGGAGCGACTCCTCACGAAGATCACCACTTCGACATGGTGGAGAAGGCTGAGAGGGCTTTAGAAAACTTCATTCTTAGTTTTGTAAACCCTTGTACTTTTGATCCCGTGTTTAGTGATCTATTTCCTGTAGAATAAAATGTCTATTTGAATGCTTTCCTTTTATCGTTGGCCATCGAGTGCTTCATTTCTAACACATGTTTTTCCTCTGATTGTATTGTTAAAATATACGTGCAACATACATGTGCGCACGTGCATTTCACTCTTAGGGATTTTTGCTAAGAGCAAACGCCATTGATGTGCCTGTGTCATGCACTAACCCTCCACATGCGTATATGAATGAGCTTGCTTTCACACATATCTGTAAACGAAATTTAAACTAGTGTGAACAATACCTTCAGGAAAATTTCACGGGGTAACGACCTACCCTACACGCATACTATAGTTTCATAGCACGGTACTCTAAATGGGTTTCTTTTAATCGATATTTTGAAATTCTTGGCAATTACGCATCTACAACTCTCGTTAGTGGACCCGCTAATGGATGGTGCTGATTATCGCATATCCTTTAAATAGTAGAGTGAGATGCAGAACTCCTCACAGAGTATTCGGTCTCGAAAAGAAATAAAAATACAGTTTTTTAAGAAATGCGACTTTTCTAAACAAAGCTAATTTTTGAAAAATTATATAAAAATCATGAATCCGTATTTTCAATAAAAACATATTATGAAACTATATTCTTTAAAATGAAAAGTTAGAATTCTTAATAAAATACCACCAAGTTTCCAAAAGTAGTACTTTTCACAAAAGTATCATAAACTTTCAAAAAGGCAGGTTTTATCACCAAAATACCATAATAATTAAAATACTTGTTCATGAAAATCTTAAATATTACAAATCACCCTCGAGGTTTATTTTTAAACTATATTAAATTATTTTTCATAAAACCCCCTCGAGATATGCAAACAATATTGAAAGGACTCTAGAATTAATACAGGCTTAAGCGATATTATTTCTCTTGAGCCTCGGAGAACCAGAGAAAATGAGTGCTTGCCTATTTAGTTTAGACAATTTAACGGAGTTATCAATGGCAATTCTCATGGAAAAAGACACAAATCCCGCCGTTCATGTGCAGCAGTTGCCGATTTCTCCCGAACATAAGATTTTTAACAGTTTAAATCAATTCCTATGAAAAAGACATGAACTCGAATCCAAACTTGAATCTAAAGTTACACTCGAACTTGAACACAAACTCAAACTCTAACCTAACTCGAATCTAAACTCGAATCCAATCTACTCGAACCAACTTGACTCGAACCAGAATTGCAATTATCATGACTCGCATATTACTCGACTCACTCAACCACTCTACACCTTTTGCAATCTATAGTTTCGATCAAGACATATTAATTAATCAATCAAATCAATTAAGTATATTAACCAGTTATAATATATTATATGCGGAGTGTTTGGGATAGCTTCTTGTGTGAATCCAACGGAGCTTCAGTAGTCCCGTATTAACCTCTTTTGTATTTTACTAGAATATCTGTCGGGTTGACTCATTCACAGCCTAGAGCCCCGATGCTAATACATGAAATGGGCCCATGTTTCTTTACTCCTAGGGCCCCATTCTTGAGCTCTTGAATACTTCTACGGCTGCGTGGACATTCACACTTGGAACTTAACGTTAATATAATGATCATATAGAGACCTATAGAATATATATACCCATGATTATATACTCTTACTCATCATATAAATATTCTACAATTGTCATTTTCTTTACACTTCCTTAGCTTTGGGACTTACTAAGCGCTAGTTTGCTGACGGGCATTCCACCCACTTTTCTTCTCTTGGAATGTTCGTCAGATACTGTCGAGACAGAGGAAGTGGAAGCCACAGAGGAAGACTACAACCAGATCGCTACTCAGGATTAGCTCAGCTTCACTTTTCTTCAGTTCATGTATGCCCCTTGTTTAGTCATTTTCCTTATTGTTTTTACTTTCCAGCATAAACTCATGTATTTGTAAATATTGGAAGTTGAATGTAAATGAAGATGATTGTTGAAAAATTTTACATTCTTCATTTATTCTTGTATTGTGTATTATTGTTTCAATATGCTTAGTATATTTATTTAGGGAATAAGCTTCTCTGGATAAATATGCCGTGGGCTTGCCACATTACCGTTTTTGTCTACTGGGAAGCGGGGCGTGACAACTTTTGAGTTATATAGAAAAGTACTTTCATTGGTTTCAAATACCTATAGGATAGTAAATTTAGAAACACAGATTTTAGGATACACGTGACATATCTATAGCCTGTTGTTATAACACCTATGATTGTTCTTTTTATACTCATATCTTATTTTACATGGGACATCCCATATAGCACTCTGTAACGACTTTGAATTTACTTTACTGAATTTTCCATTTTAATGTACAGAAATTTGTTACTTCCTGAGTTTGAGTTATAAATTACTTTTGTTAAATAACAGCAAGAAACAACTTGTAGCTCACTGGTAAAGCCTTGCACTGCTGTGACGTAGCCCCTGTATTCGATCCCCATCAGACACATTATTTTTTCTGAATTTTTCTTTTAACTTTTTGGAAGCCCAAAAAATTGCACATGCAATATACGGGTAAATGAAAAGTTCAGAAAAATCTAACATGTGCAAAAGGGTTTAAATACCGAATTTATCAAATGGCACGAATCTCGAGCAAAACCTTGAGATCGACTGGCCAAAGTCATTAAAAGACCGGCGACGACGGTCAGATGAAGCCTAATGAGCCCTGGGCTTTGCACACACACCCTTTCACCTATCCCTAACTCCTCTGCACTGTTTGATTTCCCTGCAATCAAATAGAGATCTTTCATTTCACAATGAAATCACATTTTAATTCTTTTTAATCCAAATTTTTAATTCCAAAACCCTAATTCTCCACTATAAATACCATCCCCTACCTTGGCTCAGCACCATTCTGAAAACTATAGCAAAATTCTCTTAAAAAGTTCCTAAATACAAGTGGAGTAAAGAGAAGTTAGCAAGTAAGCAACTTCCAGCGAAGATCGAAGTCAATTCCGACACTCCCGCGATGCTACGAAGCTCACCCTTTCTTCTTCAACCTTATTTAAACTCTCTAAACCGTAAGTCCCTTCTAAATCCGTTCCTCTCTATTATAATTCTTTTTCAAATTTTTATCGGTAAAAGTGGAGTTATACCGATATCTTCTTTTATAAAACCTATAACTCCATTTCCTTTTATTATTTGGGTCAAACCACTTTTACACAATACTTTTAACCCTAAATACTAATGTTTAGAATTAATTTTAACCAAAAAACTCACGTGAAAAATCTATACTTGAACTTTTTCATTAAAATACCATGAACTTTGATATCACCACTTTTAGTATTTGTTAAAACAATACCTTTAGGAAAACTTCACACACTTGGATCCATAGCACGATATCTTTTGTATGGATATTTGTTACAAAGATAATATTACGATAAAATACCACATAACTTTAAAAACCGGATTTTCTTTTAAATCGATATTTCATATCCTTTGCGAATACGCATCTACAACTCTCTTTAGGGGATCCTCTAATGGATGGTGCTGATTATTGTATATCTTTGGGCTAGTAGAATGAGATGCAGACCTCCTCATAGAGCATTCGATCTCGAAAGGAATTAAATACGTGTTTTTAAGAAATACGAATTTTCTAAATAAAATAAAATTATTTTTAAAATTAAAATTATATAAAATTATAAATCCATATTTTCAAAATATAATAAACTTATGTTTTTCAAAAAATGAAAAGATTAACAAATGTCAATAAAATACCCTCAAGATACCAAAAATGCAAGTTTTACAGTAAAATACTATGAACTTTCCAAACTAAGTAATTATCACTAAAAAATACCCTAAATACTTAAAATCTATGCTCATGACAACCTCAATAATACCAATCACCCTCGAGATTTTATTTTTTAAACTATAATAAAATATTTTTCATAAAACCCCCTCGAATTATGTAAAAACAATATTTAAGGACTTTAGTAAATATAGATTTAAGCGGGATCAATTCTCTTGAGCCCTATGGAGCCGGAGAAAGTGAGTGCTTGCCTATTAAAGGTAGACAACTTAACGGAGTTATCAATGATAATTGTTTTGGAAAAAGACACAAATCCTTCCGTCTATGTGCAGCAGTTACCGTTGACTCCCGAATCTAATTCAAGAGCTAAATCTGTTTACAAGTGTCTGACTCAGTCTGGGTCTAGCTCAAACCTGAATCCAATTCAAATCTGAATCCAATATCAAACATGAATACTTGATCATGAACTTGAATACTCGATTTCAAACATCAATATTAAACATGTATACTTGACCTGACTTGACCGACCCATGGTTATAAATTAACTTGACTACTTGAATACGTGACTACATCCTAAACATGAATACTTGAACAACTTGTATTCATGATTTTGGCAAGTCTGATAATTATAATATATACAAAACAATTTGCGGGGATAAATGGGTGGATTGGTACGGAACGTATATTATGGCACGAGAGGTCACTTAAAAGACACCTACATGAATTCTCGTGCCGTTGTCCCGTGGGTTATGACGGGGCCTTGTACTACATGTTACCATAGTCCACAGAGTAAAATGAACTCCTCTCGTATACATGAATATCTTCTGTACCAAGTTACAAACAACTACGCTATAATAATCATCATATACCTGTAATCAATCATACAAGACTTACCTGTTCATTTCATATTACTCGTTTTATTCTCTTTCTTCTTTTGGGACTTACCGAGCACTAGTTCGTTGACGACATTCTTGTCTATTTCTTTCTTTGAAATGTTCGTCAGGAGGAAAGGACTTTCAGGAGATCGAGCCGGGTTAGGAGGACTTGGACCAGCTTGCGGCACAGCCTGACTTCTAGTTCCTTGTATTTATTTTCCTGTATGTCATTATTTAGCCACTGCTTATTATCATTATATCTTTTCATTTTCAAACAGTTATATGTAAAGATGAATGTAAATAAATTTGTTATTTTATATCACTTGTCATTCTTATACATTTTTATATATTGCTTAATTACGCTTAACGTTGTTGGGGTAAAAAATTACACCCCGGTTGACCAAGTCAGAGTCAAAGTCAACCCCAACTAAGCGGGCCCAAGCCCAGATCAAGTGGGTCCATGCCCAAGTCGAGCCTCGTGGCCGGCCTCCCCATGCCAAAATGAAATCATATAATATATAATTTTTATGTAATTTTTTATGCATGAATGTAAGAAGAATATGCATAAAGCCAAATTTTTGTAAAGCTTATCGCTCATGTGCAAAAGAAATGAGCACATGAGGTATGGGATGGGCAAAAATGCCATTTTGTAAAGCCCAAGGGGTTATATGTAAATTTGTAAGCCTATATAAGGCAATATGATAATGAAATAAAAAAGAGAATTCATTCCTCCAAAAATTCAGGGTTTCTGTGTCTCTTTCCCCTTCCTCGAGGTTCTAAAACCTTCTCCCATTTTTTTTGAATTAGCTCAAGAGTTTAACTCTTCCTTTTCCAAAACTAAACAGTTTTTCATCATCAAACCCTTGAAGGGGAACTCAGATCTTCCATCGGATCTCAAAAATGGAAGATTTTTAAATCTCATCCTCTTTTCTCCAAGATCCGGCCAACCGAAAGAAGAAGGAGACCCAACTCCAAAAATCCCATCTTAGGAAGATTCAGGGCCAAAGGGAAGAAAAAAAATGGGCCCCTTTGATCATTTCCAAAGATTTCTAGGAGTTTAACTCTATTCAAGATCTGTTGGAGTTTAACTCCATAAATTAATCTCTTTTTGGGAGTTTAACTCCAGAAGTCAAATCAAGAGCACAGCTCCCAGTGCAGGAACCAAGTCCCCTCTTCTGCGGGCGCCCAGCGCCCACGCGGCCGGCACGTGAGGTGCTGGCACCCAGCACCCATGCGCCCACCACGTGGGTGCCAGGCACGTGAGGTGCTGGCACCCAGCTCCATGCACATGTCTTTAAGACGCTTCCCCCCTCATTTTATATGCACTCCACACTAAATTTACCTTCCCCGCTAGAAATTTTTTTCTAACGGAGCGCTGTCTTGCACCCCGCAAGGGGGTTGCTAGCCCCCTTGACCCCCAGCCTACTATCCGGGTAGCAGGACCCCCGTAAACTCTGCGAGGCCTCTAATATATCCAAAACATCTTCAAAACACAACACTGCCGGAGATTCGGATCCCCACAATCAATAAACCCTAGCCTATCCTAGGCGTGGGGAATCTGTAATGCGCCTGACAAGCGACGCATATTCCCATCTCAATGGGGTGACGAAAAACACCCTACAAATGTATTTATTTCTTAGTAAATATGTTGTGGCCTGCCACATCACCGTATCCATCTACTGGGAAGCAGGGTGTGATAGGTTTTGTTAGCGGCCCATGCAGGTCAGTTCTGCATGAAGTCTTAAGCAATATATTACAAGAATTATAAGAATCAGCAACTATGCATTCCTTATATTTCTAATTTCTTGAATCTATCCTAACCATCCTTTTTCTATCAAGATCATGAATTCTCCCAACAACACTAGCACGAACGTCAATGGAAACACTCCACTGCCTACTCTACCACCACCACCTACCATTGCAGCTCCCATTAATGAGCAAATGGTACTGCTTGAACCGATCAAGAGCTTCCTGGAGGGTCAGCAGCAGCAGACTGCAATCCTCATGCACCGCCCAGAAAGATGCACCCGGAGTCAAACAATTCCGGGAACTGCATCCAAAGCACTTCTCTGGAAATCAGAGCCCACTGTAGGCAGAAGAATGGGCTCAATCAATCGAAGATGATCTTGCAGCAGCACAAGTGCCAGATATTGCTGTTAGTCATATGTATGCCTTAGAGGCCATTATTGTATATTGTCGTGGATGCTTGGACATATATATATATATATATATATATATAAAGAGAGAGAGAGAGAGAGCGGACTTTCTTGCTCGACATGATAGTATGCTATCCAGTTGCTTTATCTTAACATGTACACTCGTATTATTATATTGTCTCTCTGATATATGTTGATAAAATCCTTAGGATGCCAGCTTGACTACCAAGATTATGATGTGGATCATACTAGTGGGGCTTGTGTAGTCTACAAGCACATCCTTTAAACAGTTCCTGGTCGAGGGAGTATCGAGAAAGAGCATCGATATTCCATAGTAGACTAGTGTGTACGTTTCTTGACCCTGTATAAGGCGATGGTTGATCCCACATCCATTGGTGTTTGACATCAAAGATTGTACACAGGTGCTCATTAGAGAATGGGTACACCGAACAGGACTCGTCGAGAACTCCTAGATAGTTCCATACCTATCGTCAGATAGCAGTTCTCTGGTGACACTTGTACATGTTAGTCTGTAGACCCGAGATCGTCATAGAGTCTTGTGTAGTTCCTATTGTGCTTTGATTTCCTCCCTACCATGGCTCAAAGGAGTTATGCAAACAAGTGGATTTTGGGTACATTCCCGAGTCACATGGAGGCAATGAGTGATAGGAGGGGTTTCGTCTCTCTCGGTATAGAGAGTTGATGTTGCGATATGCTCGATTAGCTATAACAGCAAGTCCCTGACCAGGGCTGATGAGATTTACTGATAAGTGTTATCAGTGGTTTCTCGAAGGGTTACAGGCCACACATTGGCATAATTTATCAAGTTATTGGGGTCTGACGATTCTACCCCTAGACTCGATATGCAACATATCAGACGAAGAAACTGGACTGTATGGTAAATGTTGCTTATAGGCTTTGTGGGAGTTTGGAAAATCTTGCTTGTTGATATTCTATTCTCTCAATACCTGGGTAGCCGTTATGTCCAGCTAGTACCGCTGACGGCTTGTAGGTGACTGATGTGATCATTATCTACTGCTGGCTATTGACGAGTCTTTAGAGTCCAACACAGAGGTTTCCTAGCTCAAACGAAACGAAGTAGGGCACATATGATAATATTTGCGGGAGCTTGATTAAATACGATTATGTGATACTGTATTCTAATCGGGCGATATTTGATATCGGTTAGGTTATATGTGATATAACCGATTGTTGAATCAAATGTTGATTCAATAATATGTTATATGTATATATATTTGATATTGGCCGGTTATATATGATATGACCGGATTATTGAATCAAGTATTGATTTAATATAGTATATTGAAAGTTGTCGGTTATATGTGATATGACCGAGTTATTAAATCAAGTATTGATTTGATAAATTGATATACATATAAATGATATTAGTCGGTTATATATGATATAGCCGGATTATTAAATCAAGTGTTGATTTAATAATTTGATATATATTTGTATTTGATATATTAATATATATTAACTAATATTAGCTCACTAATGAATTTCTTCTCTTGTATATATGTGTGTGTGTGTGTGTAATTTACTATTGTGTCATGATGGATGATACATAGAATATGGGTGTATGAGACTCACACCAAAGCTAAAGATAATTGTGGTAATTATTTATTAAGAGTAAAATAAAATGAGTGAAAATGAGCATGGCTTAAGATGCTTGTAGAAGCATGTAGAAGCCATGACTCATCTTACTAATTTTGTTTTACTCTTGATATTATATAACCCAACCATTATCTTTAGCCCATGGTTAACTTTCTCTACTTATCACTTGAGATATTTCTTCACCCAAGTTCATCTTCTTCCTCTCTAGCTTTTCTTGAGTAGGAAAAATAAAAAAAGAAAAGAATTTTTAAAGTGAGCAAAATTCTTACTTCATCAACCTACTCTCATCTAGCCTATTAAATTAGGTCGTTTACTTCACTAATTCTTTGATTAGTGAAGAGGTAGCTTGAGTTAGAGTGACTTCAAGGTGGATCATCTTCGGCCTCAAAGACGACGTAGCAAGCTCGATCCTTTCTACAAGTGGAGCCAAGAAGAGTTCTAGAGACCACTACTTGGAGCTTAGGGACTACTACTTGGAGCTATTGAAGTGAAGGACTTGGTCTATAAAAGTTGTAACCCTCTTCACTTAGTGTAAAACTTTGTTTACATGCCTAAAAAACCCTTATTCTCTAGTAAAATTCTAGGTTGGTATAGTTTAGCACTCTAGATTTTTTAAAATTGTATACTTGACGCTTGTCTAAACCTAGTGGTAGTGCTAAGACACACTTTCATGGTATCAGAGCCAAGCTAGAGCATTAGGCAAGATCTAAACGGCGTTAAAGTGTTCGATCGAACTTCAAAACCGGATTTTTTCAATGTTTCTGTCCAATTTTTCAAAAGTTGA
This sequence comes from Agapanthus africanus, assembly GCA_030015575.1. Taxonomy (NCBI): domain Eukaryota; kingdom Viridiplantae; phylum Streptophyta; class Magnoliopsida; order Asparagales; family Amaryllidaceae; genus Agapanthus; species Agapanthus africanus. The sequence goes on from CM057343.1 coordinate 637,433,137, forward strand.
AATTATGGAGATTAAAAATATGTAGAAAATTGTGCAGGATATTTTATAGAGCCCCAAGAAGTATGAGTCCCAAATGCCACCAAAGCGCCGTGGAACCGCAGCCTAAACCCCATTATAGTCGCGGTCCCACCTCAAGTTTGAGGTATTATGGGGTTGTTTTTCTTGTGTTGCTCCATTGTCATATTTGGCAATTTCTGAGTGTTTTTAGTAATACTCAAGTTGTTGAGACCTCTGTGATTTATGGGTGTTTGATATATAGATCAAAAATTTTAACATCGTCTAGATTTTTGTGATATGCGATACAATATTTGGAATCCATATTAATTAGTTTTGTGAAAACTAGTTTGTGTTTGTAAATCTCGCGTTTTAGTCTTTTTTGATAGATTGCCATAGAGTTTCGATTCGGATCAAAATTTCGTCACAATCTCGTATTGTACGCGAATAGTCACCGGGAAACACTACTAGATAGCTATGCCCCATTGCGTCAACCAAGTGACTATAAGAGAACACCGTAGCCAAAAGTATCAACTCGGTGCTCGCAGCCGTGGTGTTCCGCTTAAGTGCACTTCATTGACGTCATCGGGGGTGCAACAATCTATTAAAGTTTCTGACGAGTATTTGATCATTATATCGGGAATCTTGTTGAATTACCCGACTAACTATTGAAAAGTGTTTTCAATTTGAGACTTAAATGCAAGATTTATTATGTTAGACATGAAATCCGAGATATGGATATTCCAGGTTTATGATGTCTAAGGTTTGATGCGGATTCTAATTATTGTAGTTTTCATTTCTTTTCTGTGACCGTAAGTGTAATATATGGTGTATCCCCAATCTCGTTGCTATATGTCAACGATATTGGGGATACGCATATTTACTTACGTTGATGATATGTGATGTTATGTATTGTTTGTGATATGTTATATTATATCGTCGTGATTGAATAGCCGGGTTTTTTTTACGTGAGATGAGAGTTTTTATATTTTCATTTATATAATAAATTGTATGTAATATTTTTTTATTGGGACACTTCTGAGTTGAGAATGATGTCACCATTGATGTATATTATTTACTTTTCCGCATTAGAATAGACCAAAGGCGAGGAGTACTAGTGACCGGGTTTTAGAGTCCAGTGGGGGACCATCTTGAGGAGTCGAGACCGGGTCTCCTAATTCTATAATTGGCAGGGTCACTTGCCGCCCTCGTAGGGGTCTAGGGATGTGGGTTTGGCTATTCATCACGACCGTAGAATCCGTATTTTTCATTACTGGCTTAATTTAAAACACGGACCTTCTTGTATATCCAATATTTCATATGTTTGTTTCTGCTGCATGTGTTCTGTGATGTGATCATATAACTGCGTGAGACGAATTCTATATATATATGATATATATAATAAACGTTGCTTATATTTTCCACCCGCGCTAGTCCTGTCCCTGCTCCGCCGTTAGTTAAGTAACCTAACGGTGCATGACGGGGCCCCGTGGCGAATGCGGATGGCATAAGCATACGTTCTATTTTCTTTTCTTCTGTGATGTTTAGGAAAGATAAATGATGGGACTTTATTAATGAGATTAATGAAAAGAAAAGAAACGTAAAGATGTTGTGGAATCAAATTTTTCAAAAAGATAGCTCTAGTTTTTGCTTTGCGTAGCTGTATTCCTTTATGAATATCCAGCACCTCATTCGATGAGGAAATAGCCTAGATCTCTTCACCGGGAGTGACCTATTTAGAAAAACTAGCAAATGCTACAACCCATTCGGTTTGTTTTGAAAACTATTTGATTTCAATAGCGGAGTTTAAACCGCTCCTTTTCAAATCACTGGAATCTATAACGATATCAAGTTCATTACGTTAAAGGTTTTATTCAAAACCAGTTGTAACCATCCGTCATTTCAGATAAGTGTTATTTAGTATTCGTGCTGCGTTTATTGACCTTGTCAAGGCATAGTGTATGGTAGCTGATTAGTGTTTATCTGCCGCATATGATGTGATTGGATTAGGATAGTCGTACGGCTTTATTGACCTTGTTAAGGGTCGTACGGGTGGGTTTAACTTAATCACGAAATGACGGGTTGAACTCGACAAGCGCTTATGATTTTTTGATCTTGTTAAGGTCATAAGTTACTAGGGGTAAAAACAGATATTGGGAATTTCAAGTGTTGAAATTTGCAATGAGATTGCATACCTTCTATGAGATAGTTGGATCCCGATACCCACTGCGAGTAAGAGTTACTCCCGGAAGAGTTTTGAACTTTACAATTAGCTAATCTAGTAGGTGTCTAAGAAAGATGTTAACGGGGTTATGCCCCTGCGGAAACGAGTTTATTTAATTAGTCCCATGCGAAAGTATGGGAAGACTCCCTCGGAGTACCAATACCTGCCTGGCTGACCGATTGGCGAACTTGTAAGGTGTAATTAATCCCGGCTAATCTTAGCTTTTAGGATTTGAAGGAAGATTGGGTAAAAAAAAGTGGGAGCCATCCAGATTATATAAGATAATAAACAATTTGATCTTGCAAGAGTGCACGCTAAAGTGTTTTCTTCTCTCTCTCTCCAGGTAGCGACCATGACACGCCTTAATCAAGATAATAATATGGATATATTGACCGAACCTGCTTATTATACTGGGCTGGGGAACGTTGGTTCCGCTCTATCTTATGATTGTCATAAGTCTGAGCAAGGAATAAGGGAATATCAGGATTTCCACACCATCCGAATGAAGAAAGAGCATGATGATATATCTTCTTCGTGTGTGTTCGTTACCGAGAACTGTTTCTCAGTGTGCTCTACGTCCTGGGTATTGGATACCGGATCAGGGTCCCACGTTTGTAATTAGTTACATGGGTTAAGAAGAAGTAGAGTACTGGGAAAGGGTGATATGTCTCTTAAAGTAGGGAATGGAGCAATTGTTGCAGCCAAAGAAGTTGGCGAATATCACCTAGTATTACCAAATGGAAATATATTGATTCTGAAATTTTGTACTAAAAATGATGTGCAATATAATATCAATTTCTTTATTAGATAAAGAAGGATATAATTTTGTATTAGAGAAAAATGTTATGAAAATTTTCCTAAATCAAGTGTTGATTGGGTTTGGTACGTTGTGTAACGGTATTTACGTTCTAAACCAAATTACAGTTCTAAATATACAGAACACACATAAGAGGAAAAGTTCAGAAATGAACGAATCCTTCTTGTGGCATTGTAGACTTGGTCATATCAATGCGATAAGACTAACTAAGTTGCATAAACATGGATATTTGAATCGGTTCGAATTTACATCTTATGAAACTTTCTAGTCATGTCTCAAAGGCAAGATGACCAAAACTCCGTTACTGGACACGGAAAAAGAACTACTGAACCCTTGGGACTAATACATAGTGATGTATGCGGTCCTATATCTAGGCATGCCAGGAATGGTTCCTCATACTTTATTATATTCACCGATGATCTCTCAAGATTCGGATATGTGTTCTTTTTGAAATACAAATCTGAAGCTTTTGAGAAATTCAAGGAATACAAGTACGAGTAGAGAACCAAATGCGTAAAAGTATTAAAATCCTACGATCTGATTGGGGAGGAGAATACTTGAGCATGGAATTCCGAGATTATTTAAAAGAGAATATGATTCTCTCTCAGCTTACTCCTCCGTACTTGAGCATGGAATTCCGAGATTATTTAAAAGAGAATATGATTCTCTCTCAGCTTACTCCTCCGTATACACCACAGCACAATGGAGTTTCGGAGCGGAGGAATCACACCTTATTAAATATGGTGCGCTCTATGATGAGTAATGCTGAGTTACCTATTTCCTTTTAGGGTTATGCACTTGAGACAGCTGCATACCTATTGAATCAAGTTCCATCTAAATCAGTGCCTAAAACACCATATAAGATATGGAATGGAAAGAGACCATATCTTAAACGAGTTAAGATATGGGGTTGTCCAGCCTATGTTAAAAAACAGAATATGGACAAACTCGAGGCACGATTAGTTCTTTGCAAGTTTGTGGGATATCCAAAGAATTCATATGGATATATCTTCTACCACACTGAGGAACAAAAAGTGTTTGTTTCTCAATATGCCACCTTTTTGGAAAAGGAATTTCTTATGAAAGAAATTAGTGGTAATGAGCTAGAACTGGAAGAAGTTTCAGCTACACAAACTACAACTGATGATTTGATAGAACCGAAGGATTCAATAGTCCCCGACGAAGCTCAGCCACTCCGCAGATCTAGTAGGGTTCCTCATCCACCTGAGAGATACTATGGTTTTCTCATAGACGGTGGGAGCGAGGGTTGCATCATGGAAGATGATGACCCAATTAGTTTCGAGCAGGCCATCACGAATGGGGACTCTGTGAAATGGCTGGATGCTATGCGATCTAAGATGGAATCCATGTACACCAACAAAGTATGGACTTTGGAAGTTGCTCCTGAAGGGGTAAAACCCATTGGGAGCAAGTGGATCTTTAAGAAGAAACTTGGTGTGGATGGAAAGGCTGAGACCTTCAAAGATAGACTTGTAGCAAAAGGTTTTTGTCAACGACTAGGTGTCGACTATGATGAAACCTTTTCTCCAGTGGTTATACTTAAGTCTATCAGGATCCTACTTGCCATTGCTGCATACCATAACTACGAAATCTGGCAGATGGATATCAATACTGCTTTTCTAAATGGTGATATAGAAGAGAGCTTATACATGACATAGATGGAGGGCTTCGTAGATAGTGGGAGCAGCGGAATGGTATGCAAGCTGCTTAAATCAATCTACGGATTAAAGCAGGCATCGCGGAGCTGAAACATCTGTTTTGATGTGGCAGTCAAAGAGTTTGACTTCATCAAAACGTAGATGAACCTTGTATATATAAGAAGGCAGTAGAGAGTAAGGTTGTCTTCCTCGTATTGTACGTGGATGACATACTCTTGATAAGAAATGATGTTCCTATGCTATACTCGGTCAAGCTCTTCTTATCACAAAAGTTCTCCATGAATGATCTGGGTGAAGCCTCCTACATCCTGGGGTTTAAGATCTATAGAGATAGATCTAAAAACATGTTGGGATTGTCTCAATCCAGGTACATTGATACCATACTAAAGAGGTTTAGTATGGAAGATTCTAATCGTAGTAATTTACCCGCTTGCTCAGGAATCACTCTCTCCAAAGAGATGTCTCCCAAGCCTGATTTGGTGAGGGTTTGCATGCAAGGGATACACTATACTTATGCAGTTGTGTCTATCATGTACGCGATGTTATGCACCAGACTGGATGTAGCTTACGCACTTAGTGTAGTAAGTATGTATCAATCAGATCCTGGGGAGAAGTACTGGACAGCTGTGAAGAACATTCTTAAGTACTTGAGAAAGACTAAAGAAATGTTCTTGGTGTATGGTAACGGTGAACTCCAAGTGGAGTCCTTTACTGATTCGAGCTTCCAAAGTGATAAGGACGACAGTAAGTCGGTCTCGGGTTTTGTCTTCGCCTTCAATGGAGGGGTGGTATGTTGGAAGAGTTCCAAGCAAGATACTGTGGCATACTCGACGATGGAGGCTGAATACATCGCTGCCGACGATGCTGCTAAAGAAGCTGTCTGGATGAAGAAGTTCATTGTTGAACTTTTTGTGGTTCCATCCATTGAGCATCAAATACCCTTGTATTCTGATAACAATGGAGCTGTGGATTTGGCCAAGGAACCCCGGTCCCATCAGCGTTCCAGACATATTCTTAGACGGTATCAGCTGATCCGGGAGATAGTTGATCGCCGGAAGATCGTGGTCAGGAGAGTTGACACAAAGGAAAACACAACGGATCCACTCATGAAGACCCTCCCCCAAAAGCAATTTGAGAGACTTTTTGGGATATTGGGTATGCGATACTATAACAACTGGCCTTAGTGCAAGTGGGAGATTGTTAGTTATATGTATGCCCTAGAGGCCATTATTGTATATTATAGTGAATGCTTGGACATATATATATAGAGGACTTTCTTGCCCGACATGATAGTATGCTATCTGGTTGCACTTTATCTTAACATGTACACTCGTATTATTATACTGTCTCTCTGATACATGTTGATAAAGCCCTTAGGATGTCAGCATGACTACCAGGACTATAATGCAGATCATACTAGAGAGGCTTGTGTAGTCCACAAGCACATCATTTAAACAGTTCCTGGTCGAGGGAGTATCGAGATAGGGCATCGATATCCCAGAGTAGACTTGTGTGTATGTTTCTTGACCCTGTATGGGGCGATGGTTGATCCCACATCCATTAGTGTTTGACATCAAAGATTGTACACAGGTCCTTATTAGAGAATGGGTACACCGAACAGGACTCGCCGAGAACTCTTAGATGGTACCATACCTATCGTCAGATAGCAGTTCTCTGGTGACACTTGTACAGGTTAGTCTGTAAACCCGAGATTGTCATAGATTCTTATGTGGTTCCCACTATGCTTTGATTTCCTCCCTACCACGGCTCAAAGGAGTCGTGCAAACAGGTGGATTTTAGGTACAGTTCCGAGCCACATAGAGACAATGAGCGAGAGGAAGGGTTTCATCTCTCCCGGTATAGGGAGTTAATACTGTGTTATGCTCGATTGGCTATAACAGGAATGATAAGTGTTATCGGTAGTTTCTCGAACAGTTATAGGCCACATATCGGTATGACTTATCAAGTTACTGTGGTCTGACGATTCCACCCCTAGACTCGATATGCGACATATCAGACGAAAAGACCGGACTGTACGGTAAGTGTTGCTTATAGGCTTTGCTGAAGTTTCGAAAAGCTTGCTTGTTGATCTTCTATTCGCTCAATACCCAGGTAGCCATTACGTCCAGCTAGTACCACTGACAGCTTGTAGGTGACTGATGTGATCATTACCTACTGCCGTCATATTGATGAGTCTTTAGAGTCCCACACAGAGGTTTCCTAGCTCAAGCAAAATGAAGTAGGGCACATATGATGATATGTGCGGGAGCTTGATTAAATACGAGTATGTGATACCGTATTCTAATCGGACGATATTTGATATCAGTTAGGTTATATGTGATATAACCGGATTGTTGAATCAAATGTTGATTCAATGATATATTATATATATATATATATTTAATATTGGCCGGTTATATATGATATGACCGGATTATTGAATCAAGTGTTGATTTAATATAGTATATTGAAAGTTGTCGGTTATATATGAAATGACCGAGTTATTAAATCAAGTGTTGATTTGATAAATTGGTATACGTATAAATGATATTAGTCGGTTATATATGATATAGCCGGATTGTTAAATCAAGTGTTGATTTAATAATTTGATATATATTTATATTTGATATATTAATATATATTAACTAATATTAGCTCACTAATGAATTTCTTCTCTTGTATATATATAATGATATATATATGATATATATATATATAATTTACTATTGTGTCATGGTGGATGATACATAAAACATGGGTGTATGAGACTCACAGCAAAGCTAAAGATAATTGTGGTAATTATTTATTAAGAGTAAAATAAAATGACTGAAAATGAGCATGGTTTAAGATGCTTGTAGAAGCATGTAGAAGCCATGACTCATCTCACTATTTTTTTTTACTCTAGATATTTTATAATCCAATCATTATCTTTAGCCCATTGTTAACTCTCTCTACTTATCACTTGAGATATTTCTTCACCCAAGTTCATCTTCTTCCTCTCTATCTTTTCTTGAGTAGGAAAAATAAAAAGAGAAAAGAATTTCTAAAGTGAGCAAAATTCCTACTTCATCAACCTACTCTCATCTAGCCCATTATATTAGGTTGTTTACTTCACTAATTCCTTGATTAGTGAAGAGATAGTTTGAGTTAGAGTGACTTTAAGGTGGATCATCTTCGACCTCGAAGACGACGTAGCAAGCTCGATCCTTTCTTCAAGTGGAGCCAAGAAGAGTTCTAGGGACCATTACTTGGAGCTTAAGGACTACTACTTGGAGCTATTGAAGTGAAGGACTTGGTTTACAAAGGTTGTAACCCTCTTCACTTAGTGTAAAACTTATTTACATGCCTAGAAAACCCTTATTCTCTAGTAAGATTCTAAGTTAGTGTAGCTTAACACTATAAATTTTTTAAAATTGTATACTTGATGCTTGTCTAAACCTAGTGGTAGTACTATGACACACTTTCAATTTCCCGGGTGAGAGTTATGAAACTGCAACTGAAAGACAACGCCAGAGTCTGGTGGAAGGCTGAAGAAAGCCGTCTCACCCAACCAATCGAATGGAAGACATTTCGCGATCTGTTCGATGCGAAGTACTTTCCTGAGACTGCCCGTTTCGACATGGAGCAGCAGTTCATTCCTCTACAACAAGGCTCGATGTGGGTCAAGTCTGTTGATGAATACGATAGTGAGTTTACCATGCTTAGCAGATAAGATATTATCTCAAATTCAAATTCTTGATTTCACACTTTACACTGCTAACACAAGGTCGTAACAGGTTCGCTGCATACCTGATTCCTATTGCTGAGATCCAGGCACGACGATTTCAGCAAGGGTTGGACCCGGAAATCCAACCTGCACTCTCTACAAGGGATTTCCCAACCCATGAGCTTACTTTGAAGGCTGCCTGACGCTATGAGGCAATTGTGAAGAAGAAGAGCACACCGCAGACTTCCGGTGTGAAACACCCTGCCACTCAAATGACAGGAGGAGCCTCTTCTAGGCTCACATTTGCACCCAGGAGACCGGTAGGAACATTTAATCGGCCCAGTCCAGAATTTTGTTTTTACTGCAAAAGGACAGGACACCTAGCGAAGGACTACAAGCGTGCAAATGGCCTGTGTTTGGTTTGTGGCGCATCCACTCATGCCATAGGAGTATGTCTATACCATTTCAATGCAGCTCCTGCCCCCAGACCAGCAATCACAGTCCCGCAGCGGCTAGCCATTTAGGCTCCTGCACTTCGCTTAGCTCTCCCTGCACCCGCTCCACGTGGACCTCCTGCATAGCCTCAACATCAATTCCATCAGGCACACAAAGAAACATGCCTCAAGGTCAGAGAAACATGCCCCTAAGGACAAAGGAATGTGCCTCCAGCAAGGAGGAATGTACCATGACGTCAGGCTTTCACAATGACGGTCGAGGAGGCCGAAGCCACAGGCCAAGTAATCATTAGTAATTCCCAATCCTTTCAAATATTTTTAATCCTTGTATATCTATATAACTTTTCCTATATCTAAACCTAATCTCACACAACTTAGGTACTATACTAGTAGTTTCCCTACTTCCTCTAGCACTCTTCGACAATGGAGCATCACTTTGCTTTATGTCGCAACGGTTCATCCGAACACATGCGATTCCAGTTAAACCGCTTGTATCCAGCTGGAATGTCAATTCAGGAAATGGCGTTCTGAAAGCAACTCTAGGATACGATCTGTGTCCAGTGGTCGTCTGCAGTAGAGAATTTTATGCGGACTTCAAGGTGCTTGACATACCGAATTTCGACGTAGTCTTGGGAATGGACTGGTTAGGAACTTTCTTCGCTACCATCGAATATCGCCAAAGGGGGGTAGTGTTTGAAATACCAGATCATCCGGTGTTCTATTTCAAGAGTGGAGACCGCACCCTGGAACCTAGCGTCTACAAAGCAAAACCAAAGAAGGCAGTGGTTGTAGCATTACAAGCGGAAGAATCGAAGCCAGAGGTAGTTCGAGAGTTCGAGGATGTATTCCCTGAAGATATAACAGGTTTGCCTCCCGATCGAGCTCTTGAATTCAGCATTGTTCTCTACCTGGTGCGCAACCTGTAATCAAAGCTCCGTACCGGTTAAGTCCAGAAGGACTAAAGGAGATCCACATTCAGTTGGACGAACTCCTGAAGAAAGTTTGGATTCGTCCCAGTACTTCAAGCTAGGGATCTCCGGTATTATTGGTGAAGAAAAAAGAAGGTTCATACAGGATGTGTGTAGGTTATCGAGTTCTAAACGAAGTGACGATCAAGAACAAGTATCCACTACCGCGCATCGATGAACTTTTCGATCAGCTAAGTGGGTATTATGTATTTTCGAAGCTAGATTTTCGTTCGGGTTATCATCAGGTGAAGGTCAAAGAGTCCGATATTCTGAAGACGGCGTTCAGGACTTGATATGTTCATTATAAGTATCTTGTAATACCATTTGGAGTGACCAATGCACCTTCTATATTTATGAATCTGATGAACCAAGTTTTTCGAGAGTACTTAGACAGGTTCGTTGTCATCTTCATTGACGACATCCTGGTGTATTCAAAGAATCGGAAAGAACACGCCGAGTATTTACGGATTGTCATGGAGACATCGCGACAACATCAACTCTACGCCAAGGACAACAAGTGTGAATTTTGGCTAGATCAAGTTGGATTTCTCGGACATATCGTTTCGGGCGAAGGAATCTCAATAGATCCAGTGAAGGTGTCAGCTGTCAGCGAGTAGCTGACACCAAAGACGGTTAAGGATATACGAAGTTTCTTGAGATTAGAAAGATACTATCAACGATTCATTGAAGGTTTTTCGAAAATTGCAGCACCCCTGACCAAGCTCACATGTAAAGATGAAGTATTCGTGTGGTCAGAAGCATGTGAAAACGCTTTTGTAGAACTCAAGTCAAGATTAACTTCTGCTCTTATTCTTATAATACCGGATCAATTTGGAGGTTTCGTTGTACATTGTGATGCGTCCTATAAAGGATTAGGATGTGTTCTACACAAGCATGGAAAAGTTGTAGCTTTTGCATCAAGACATCTAAAGGTTTATGAGCGCAACTATCAACCACATGATCTGGAGTTGGCAGCCGTTATCTTCGCACTTAAGATTTGGTGCCACTATCTTCTGAGAGAACGAGTAGATATATACATATTCATACCAGAATATTGCATTTAATACCGCCCATTCTTATGCTCGTTTGTTTATAGGCAGGTGCTTTTAATCCGTGTTTGCTACATATTTACAGGCTACAGGTTCTTAGTCCAAAATAACGCAAATGATACAAAATCTCCACTGTTACGCAAAAATCTAGAACATCTATTGCCAACAGATAAAAGCCGGGTTCCGGTCATCCGTATCCGTTCAGTCTCGCTTACCAGTTCCAGAGACAAGACAAATGGCAGTGGTCATTCGTGTCTCGGACAAGCACAGAGCACGATAGGGGCAGCACAAGATTTAATGGGTGCGCGGAGCTCGAGGGAGATAAGGTCAAATCAATTAAAAGTGATGCCATTTTAGACTGTTGCAGATTTGAAGAAATTGTGGAAGCAATTTGCAATTTGGAACATATAGAACAACTGAATAAAGCAACATAAGAAACACCAGAAAAAATGACAACTCAACTCCCTTAAAGCGCCGCGGAACCGCGGTGTTCATATCAGAATATTGCATTATTATATTCCCCATTCTTAATCAACTTACAAATAAATAGGTACTTTTGATCCATGTCTGCTAAATAGTTGCAGTTTACAGGTTCTCAAAACAATATAGTGAAATTCAGGAAAAGACGCTACAAATGTGAGACTACGACCAATAAATAAATGAATCTGTATGATGCCGCCTACCAGTTCAAGGAACAAATGAAGATCAGTAAACTGTTCAATTGCACAAAGCATAAGGGCAGCACAAGATTCAAGACTGCAACGCGAAGCTAACGGTAAAAGTCCATAAATTCTGCACTGTTGGAAATCTGGAAGAAAGTAGAAAAGATTCTGAAGAACCAAGTGAAGAAAACAGAAGAAAAAGGCAACATGAAGCAACCCTGAAGAAATGAGCCAGAGATCTCACCATATGGTCGCGGATCCGTGGCCAAACATGGGATTCTGCCGCGGATCCGCGGCCGTGCAGTGCACGTGTCGGTGGGTGTCGGTGCTTTGACCCGGCTTTCTTAGGGTAGTCTTGTAGTTTCAAATGTGGATCAGATGTAAACCCTATGGTTTCTCCTATCTATAAATAGAAACCCGAAAGCCTAATTAGGCATGCCTCTTTTTAATTTCTAGATTAAATTTTCATTCCATTGTAATCGTCAAGAGGTGCCAATAAAGTAAGTTTTTTATCTTGTAATTTTCCGTTCAAATTTTATTTCTGCAATTATTTATCTGCTTTTATTTATCTGCAAGTTAATTAAGTTATTAAAAGAAAAAAAATTATAAAAATGAATCTCATCGTAATTTCCCTAATGAGTGAGTAATTCCTCACTTGTTAGGGTTAGGATTGGGTAGGTTTGAGAGATGGAAATCTCTTACTCCTTTCTTACCCTTATAACATTTTAAATAAGGACTCTATGTGAATCAAACACACACCGCTCACTACGGCACCCTATCCTACGAGATAGCGGTGATTCCCTAGTTAGACCGGTTGTGGTTGATTTAAATAGAGCTTAGGGCTAAGAGTTAAGAAAGGACGGACAAGGACCAAAAGGAAGAAACTACGTTTCTTCCTAGTCGTGCAAATCCCTTTTGTTGACTATTACCCTAACACCTATTTTCTTAATTAAGGCAAAGAAAGCAGTGAGTAGAGTCATTTTTCCAAACTAACCTAATCCTAACCCTAGCAAGGCTTTAATTCAAATTAAATTAAATCTTAGTTTTTATAAAAAGCAAAACCTACCAAAAATAGGACTTAACTCGTAAGAACTTAAAGAAAAGAACCCGTTTTCCCTGTAGACCGACCCGTACTCAACCGGCTAGCTACCTAGCGACACCGTTATTGATTATGGTATTCTTAATTTTTTATCTATCTTTTAAAACGCTCGCATATGCAAAAGACAAACCAACCAAATGACGCCGTTGCCGGGGAAACGGTAGTTATTTTCTTTTTTTATTTCGGGTTAATTGAAAAAAAAATTGAAAAATTGAAAAATTGAAAAAATAAAAACATAAAAAAATATCATCTTGTTATTTTTTGAAGGGTTTTGTGTGAATTGCGCAGGAAAAGAAGACGGACAGATTCAGATATGGAAATAGCACAGTGAACAAATCAACAAACAGAAGATCTGAACAGACAGAGGAGAACTACAACAGAACAGAGAAAATTTTTGAAGCTCTGAACCGATTGATCCACCGCGGAACTGCCGCAGTATTGAGCATTTGACCGCGGATCCGCGGCTGCTTGCTGACGTCAGCACTTCAAAACTCTCTGTAAGTATTTTTGTCTTCTCTGTAACCCCTTGAACTCCACTGAAAAAAATTTCCTGCAGGGTTCTTTGCGCAAAATTTCTTCTCCCTCTCCAATAAATCATTTTTGTGCAGGATTCTTTGTGCCGTAAATAAAAAGAAAAAAATTTTGGCAAGTGTTTTAGATTTTGTGTGTTTACTGCTTTGCATTTTTAAAATGGACTTTTAAGGGGCTATAACACCAATCCAGATTGGGTGGGGATTTCATTATCCTTCCTAAGACCCCAAAAATCACAAAAAGCATATGTATCAACCCTCGAGTTAATTAAAAAAATATCTAGACTCAGCCAATTAAGGACGGTCGCGCTCATTAGGACAGAGGAAGGTTGTGGGCAATCGGTCGTTTATCTAAACTTGATTTTGTGGTATCTAGGCTAGACAAGTGAGAAAGGTAATTTTAAAAGGCCCGTCTCACGGTGATTCATGAGCGGATCCCTCCTTTCTTCATTACCTGGCCACAATTGGCGGTGAAGAGGCGATTTGAGGGATATCTCACAGCTTGCCCTTTGGACCAGTTAGGAGCAGTCTAGTTGACTTAGGAGACCCTAACTCTAGGCTTGATTGTGCATGTTCAAATTATGACTGTTTGAAAGAGTGTCGTAGTTCCGTATAAAATCTTTTGCAAAACTCTTTATATAAAAAAAAACCACAAAACAAATTTTATTTTTACAAAAACTTGCCATTTGTCGCTAGAAATCTATTGCACCCAACTTTCACCCTCATTTTCTCCATTGACGTTTTCTTACCCTCACATTCTACGTTTGACTACACTACACCTCATTTAGTGTATGTCCGGTTGGACTAGGGACACTAGCGCCCGTTTAGTCCGTGTCTCGTTAGTCCCTACTGACGACGTGTTCGACTCCGAAGTCGAAATTCCCTCCACTTCTTTACCTTCATCTTCAAATTCATTATCTTCTAAGGAGATGTCAGGATTCAATCCTAACAACCCCTTACCTACTTCGGGACTGATTCCACCTCAACTGGGTGCGAATAACCCACAACACCCTCCTGTTGAAGCGCCCCAACGAATCGCGCTCCAGGATCTTTTCTATCCAATCCGCACCGTACTGCCTACTTGTCTTTCACTTCCGCCGGCTAATAAGGATAATTTCAAAATTAAACCCCACTTCATCAATATGTTGCCCAAATTTCACGGGGTGGAATCCGAAGATGCCTATATCTTCATTAACAAATTCCAGAATGTTTGTGCAATGATGAAGACCGCCCAACTTTCCGATGATGCTATAAGGCTACGAGTCATTCTCTTCACTTTATGTGACTTAGCTGAAAAGTGGCCATATAGTACAACATCGCATTCCATAAAAAGTTGGGAAGAGTTTGTTAAGGCTTTTCTTTAAAAGTTTTACCCACACCACAAGACTGCGAGAATTCTAAATGAAATTAATCAATTTTCCCAGCTTCTTTCCGAACCTTTTTGGAAGTGTTTCGAACGATTTAAGCAACTTTGCCAAACTTTATACGAATGACTGAACCCAGCAACTAAGCAGTTGCTGGAAACCATTTGTCAATGTCACTTCCTAACCAAATCTAACGAGGAAGCTTGGCAATTTCTCGATGATCTTGCTAAACAAACACTTCAGTGGGAAAGCACTAGACAGACCGCTTCGTCCACTTCATCTACTTCATCCGGTCAGTCTAGGGCAGGTGTTCATCAACTTGACATGTCAATTGCAATGAAAGCCGAAATGGCCGTAATTACACGTAAGCTGGAAGCAATTGAGAGCAAATTCTCATCGCCTTCAGCTGTCCCCGCTTTACCCCCTCACACTATATGCGCTTGTTGTTCGGATCCGTCCCATTTGACCGAAAAGTGTCCTTACAACCCACCTGCTCAAGGACAGGATCAAGTCAATGCTGCCATTCAGCAGAGACAAAGAAATGATCCATACTCTTCAACTTATAATCCTGGTTGGAGGAACCACCCCAATTTTGCTTGGAATCAAAATCAACAACAATTCCAAGGCAATAACAATTTTCAGAGGCTTCCTCCACAACAACAAGTTCCTCAACAAACTCAATATCAGCAACCTTTCCAATCCCAACCTTACCAAAATCAAATGAACAATTTTGCACCAAACAACTCTTTTCCTCAAAATAATTTTGTTCAACCAAATAACGATAAGGTTTCCTCGCTAGAACGAAGTCTGGATGCGTTTTTAAAACAATCTACGCAATTCTCAGCCAGCATCCAGTCTTCCATTCAGTCTTTGGTGCATCACACTGCATCATATAGGCAAATCATCAAAACCATTGAAGCCTAAATTGCACAATTGAATGCTGCTCTAAGCGAGCGAGAGAAGGGGAAACTTCCATCTCAACCACTGCCAAATCCTGGTCACACACAAAATGCGCATGTTTCTCATGAACAACAAAATCATAATGTGAGTGCCGTGACTACATTGAGATCTGAAAGGACGTTGCACAACAATGTTGGCACTAATAATGACACCCCGGCCGCCGCTCCTTCTTCTTCATCTTCTTCAGAGCCTGTTCTCCATTCTTCACAAGGCTCTACTTCTTTTACTGCTCCGAATGGACCCACATCTCACTCCACGAAAACACCAACACTGGGATCTGTTCCAATTCCGCAATCTACTCCATAAATATTGGACTCAATAAATTTTCAAAATATTCCATTTCCAAACAGGTTGAGATCCAATAAACAAACTCCGCAAATGGAGAAGATTGTGGAGTTATTTAAACAGGTTAGCATTAACATACCTCTCTTGGATGCAATCCAACAAGTCCCTTCTTATGCTAAAATCTTGAAGGACTTATGCACCAAGAAGAGGAAATCACAGATACCTAAGAAAGTTTTCTTGGTTAGTACAGTAAGTGATGCTCTTACCCAACCTTTACCTCAAAAACGAAAGGACCCTGGCTGTCCTACCATTTCAATAACTGTTGGGGATAAGAACATCAACCGTGCACTTTTAGATCTTGGTGCCGGTGTTAATCTGCTTCCTTATTCAGTATATGAACAATTAGGCGTTGGAGAGCTGAAACCACATATTATACTCTCCAAATGGCCGACCAGTCCATCACCCATCCTAGGGGTGAGTTAGAGGATGTGTTGATTAAAGTAGGGGACTTTATTTTCCCCATTGATTTCATTGTTATGGACACACAGCCTGTAGCTAACACCCAGAGTCAAATTCCAGTGATACTCGGTCGACCATTCCTTGCAACTTTTAATGTGGTAATCAATTGTCGAAATGGTTTGATGAACCTATCTTTTGGAAACAAGACAATTGAGCTCAACATTTTTAAGTTGGGGAATCATCCCTCCGAACCTAATGATACTATACTTGATGTTTGCTCGATCCAAGAGATTACTCAGGAGGACTGTAAGCTCAAAAAATTTCTGTTCGATCACAGCAGTTTTGACGCCACTAGTGCGTTCCTCCTTGAATCTGACACTGCTTTCACACCCGATAATGATTATGAGTGTTTCACTTTCACGAACGATTTTGAAGAATCACCACCCGAGTTCGAATCCTTTGAATTTTCGGATGAGTTAACTGAACCATCCGACTCGGTTGCTTACACTCGCTTTGAACCTCTATTGGAATCCTTCGAGTTTGAGACAGTTTCACCAATTTTACCTTCAATTGTTTCGCCTCCAACACTCGAACTAAAGCTATTGCCATCTCACCTTAAATACGCTTACTTAGGTGAGAATGAGACCCTTCCTGTTATCATCTCGGCCTCTCTAGCCCCCGAGCAAGAGAAAACCCTTTTAATGGTCTTACAAAATAATCGGCAAGCTTTTGGCTGGACTATGGCAGACATCAAGGGGATCAGTCCCTTAATAGTTGAACATCATATTCATATGATGGATGATGCCAAGCCAGTAAGGGATCCACAGAGACGACTAAACCCAATAATGAAGGAGGCTGTTAAAAAGGAGATTGTAAAATGTCTTGATGGTGGTATCATTTACCCTATCTCTGATAGCCAGTGGGTTAGCCCCATTCACGTTGTCCCAAAGAAATCGGGCATTACGGTCATAACTAATGAGGTGAATGAGTTAACACCTACTCGCACCCAAACTGGGTGGCGAGTTTGCATCGATTATAGAAAACTCAACGCCGCGACACGGAAAGACCACTTTCCATTACTTTTTATTGACCAAATGCTAGAACGATTGGCTGGGCATGAATTTTACTGCTTTTTGGATGGCTACTCCGGCTATAATCAAGTTCCCACCACCGAAAAGGACTAAGACAAGACCACATTCACTTGTCCTTTCGGTAAGTTCGCTTACCGTCGCATGCCCTTTGGGTTACGCAATGCATCCGCTACTTTCCAGCGGTGTATGATGGGCATTTTTTCAGACATGGTGGAAAAATTCTTGGAGATTTTCATGGATGATTTCTCTATTTTCGGCGACTCCTTTGATGAGTGTTTGCTACATTTAGACGAAGTTCTTACCCGGTGTAGGGATAAGAACCTTACTTTAAATTGGGAGAAATGCCACTTTATGGTACGAGAAGATATTGTCTTAGGACATATCATCTCGCAAAATGGCATTGAGGTAGACAAAACTAAGATTGAAGTCATCTCCAATCTTCCTCCTCCCAAATGCGTCCGAGACATTCGAGCCTTTCTTGGCCATGCCGGTTTCTATAGACGGTTCATCAAGGATTTTAGCAAGATAGCTAGACCCTTGACTCTTTTGTTGGCGAAGAACACCACTTTTGATTTCGACTCGAGCTGTATGAAGGCGTTCGAGTCATTGAAAAACTCACTTACTTCTGCTCCAATTCTTTTGTCTCCTGACTGGACGCATCCATTTGAGATTATGTGCGATGCATCTGATTTTGCCATTGGTGCTGTCCTTGGACGACACATTAATAAGATGCCGCATGTGATTTATTACGCTAGCCGAACCTTGAACGAGGCCCAATTAAATTACACAACAACTGAGAAGGAATTCTTAGCTGTTGTGTTTGCATTAGAAAAGTTCAGGCCCTATTTAATCGGCTCTCCAGTCATCGTTTACACTGACCACTCAGCTCTTCTCCATCTTTTTGCAAAAAAGGACGCTAAATCTCGGCTGATACGTTGGATCCTCTTACTACAAGAGTTTGGCCTTGTCATCAGAGATAAGAAAGGATGCGAAAACGTAGTCGCCGACCATCTTTCACGCCTTCCTTCTTCACCTACACTTCAAATTCCTATTAAAGACGTTTTTCCAGATGAGCGGCTCTTGACTGTGTCATGCGAACCTTGGTTCGCAGATATTGTAAATTATTTGGCCACCAGACTTATACCAAACGAATGGTCGAATCAGGACAGACTCAGATTTCTATCCCAGGTAAAACATTTTTACTGGGATGAACCATATCTAT
Organism: Agapanthus africanus; assembly: GCA_030015575.1. Classification (NCBI taxonomy): domain Eukaryota; kingdom Viridiplantae; phylum Streptophyta; class Magnoliopsida; order Asparagales; family Amaryllidaceae; genus Agapanthus; species Agapanthus africanus. The sequence goes on from CM057343.1 coordinate 637,451,701, forward strand.
TCAAATACTGTCCCGACCAAATTATTCGTCGATGTGTTCCAGACAATGAATTTAAGAGCGTGCTGTCATTCTGCCACGATCAAGCGTGTGGCGGGCATTTTGGCCCTAAAAAGACAGCAGAAAAGATCTTGCAGTGTGGTTTCTACTGGCCACAACTTTTTAAAGACGCACATGATTACTGCAAGACATGCTCCCGGTGCCAACACTTGGGCCGGATATCTATGAGAAATGAAATGCCACTCCAACCAATATTGGTTGTTGAAATTTTTGATGTTTGGGGGATAGATTTTATGGGACCGTTTCCCAACTCTTTTGGGAACGTGTATATTCTCCTCGCTGTTGACTATGTTTCAAACTTGTGGGCAAGACGATATTTCAAATCGGCAAATTAAACAGATATTGGAGAAAACGGTTTCCAAAAACCGTAAAGATTGGTCGTCAAAACTTATTTATGCCTTTAGGGCATTCCGAACTGCCTTTAAGACCGATCTTGGCATGTCTCCATATAGGCTTGTTTATGGAAAGTCTTGCCACCTTCCAGTTGAAATTGAGTATAGAGCATTTTGGGCAATAAAAGAGTTGAATCTATCTCTAGGAGATGCGGGCAGCTATAGAAAGCTGCAGTTGAACGAATTGAACGAGCTTCGGGATGAAGCTTACGAGAACGCAATAATCATCAAAAACCGAACGAAAGTGTTCCACGATAAACACCTTATGCACAAAACTTTCAAACCTGGTCAACAGGTTTTACTTTACGACACTCGGTTACATTTCCATCCCGGCAAGCTCAGATCTCGATGGAAATGGCCATTTTTGATACGCACCGTATATCCGCACGGTGCGGTCGATTTAGAAAATCCGGAGGACGGTTTACTATTTAAAGTGAACAGACATAGACTTAAACCGTTCCTCACTGCGGACCATTCGGAGGAGCTCCTGTTTTTGCAGGAGCCGATTTACATTAACCAATCTTCCTCCATCTACCCCTAAATTTCGATTATCCAGCTAAAACTCTGTTTCAAATAAGTTTGGGGGTATGTATTACTTGTAATTATATAAAAACAAAATAAAAATTAAAAAATGAAAATAAAATTTTTTGGGTATTTTTGTAAATTTTCATAAATAAAAAATAAATAAAATAAAATAAAATTTTTATTTACAAATAAATTCCTCTTTTTAATAGGACCATTTTGCAAATAACCAAACCACCATCTCCTATAAATACAACCCGACCCCTCACGGCATTTTACAAACCCTAAAATTTTCCTCTCTGCAAACCCTAGCCACCGCCGCAGCCAAAGCAAGCAGATCGCTTCAGGAAGCCGCGATTCCGCCGCTAGAAGCCCACTTTGACCGCTGATCCGCCGCACCTCTGCCTTTTCTCCCTCTGATTTTTTCAGAGGAGGTTTGCATCATCTTTCCCTCTCTGTTAAATTTTTTTTATAGATCTGTGCACTCTCTGAATGGCACCAACCATGCAATTAGAACGGGATTTTTCCCAAATGTTTGCACACACAATCTTTGGGAGTTATTTTGGTGATGAGATCACATGGCGAGGATGGAACTTTTTAATTTTCAATCATCCCAATGCCTACGCTCTTCCAGATCTAGTCACTCGTTTTTACGAGTGCATGGAGGAAGGTTGCCTATCACAATACGGTTTTATTAAATTACTTTTGGACGATAGGGAAATAATCATTGATAGGGACTTCATCCATGAAGTCACCTTAATTCCTAGATTACCTATTCATGACCAACCCCTCCAATTCGAGGATTATCTACCCTTAATGGGTACTGACTGTTCGAGGGAGCCACGTAAGGGCATCCAAGCTAGAACCCTCTTTGCAAATGTACTGACTGTGTACCGTTGGGCACAAAATAACATTTTTGGCAGTTCACACAATACTACCTTTTTCACACCATCTCTTCATATCGTGTACACCTTAATGACTAGGAATCCTAGATATGACATGTGCACGGTATTGCTTAATTCAATCGGTGCTGGCAAAAGGGCTGTCAATTATCCATGCCCCATGTTAGTGACACAACTGTGTCGCTATTTCCTCCCTGTGGAGGAATTTGAGTTTTACATGTATGGAGGTATCCCCATTAGGCCTCTTACTGAGGGCGTGTCTACGTCCTATACCCACCTAAATGATATATGGTAGCGAACAGAACCGGCCGAGCATATACCCGCCAGAACACCCAGATCCAGCTCGACCGCGAGCGAGGAAGAGCTTACCCCCGCATAACATGCACGTCTACTTAGAAGAGCCACTAGGGGTATTGACAGGTTGGTAGGGATGGTGACCAACTTGGATCACCGTGTGACAGAGATTGAGCATGGCGTGTCTACGCTGCTGGCGAGAGAGGAACGTTCCCGTTCACGTTCAAGGGGATGGCGAGGTCATGAGCAGTGAGGGCACTGCTTTTGGTAAGTTTGGAAAAGGAGGTTGTAAATAGTTATCATTGCATTGCATATTTTAATTTTTGTACATAATTTTTCTTTTCTTTCTTTGCATGTTTAATTCTGCATTGCATCTTTATAAAAAAATTAAAAAAAATTAAAAAAAATGAAAATAAAAAAAACATATAAAAGAAAAATCAAATAAAAAAAATTGGAAAACTAAAAAGAAAAAAAATTCAACTTGGCCATATTTGACTTAAGTTTGACAAGACGGTTAACTAGCTAGGAAAAACTAGATCCTAAACTTAGTAAATTAAAAACCCTAAAAATAAACTTTCTTAAAATTTAACGGTTTTATTTAGAAATAGGCAAATTTTTGAGTTCAGTTCTTGGGCTAAGTCAAAATAAGGGAATAGTATTGAAATTTTTATTGAAGTGTAAGTCTGAAAAATAATTCCGAACCTTTAGTCTAAATTCTGAAAATATATACCCTACAACTCGCACATACACGCACCTTGAAACTTGGGATAGTAGAGGATACCTTGAAATGCTCTTGTCTAAAATCCTTAGTATGAAAAAAAAATTAAAGTATAAGTGTGAAATAAGAGATATAAAAAACGTACACTGGTTTTGTAATTACTTAAGGCTGCGTAAAATAAAAAAAAATTATATAGCGAGGGTGCTTTATCACCTAGTGCCTTAAATCAACTGGTTTGGGAGTCACTGCTAAAACCTTAGGTATTACAAGATGAGGAATTACGCCTTTATGCGCGAACACATTTTGTAATCGGTCGTTAGTATCTCAAGAAGTATTAACGGTCGCATGAAGGATGTGTGAGCAATTTCATCTAAAATTCACCAACTAAAAGTACTTTGGACGATGGACAAGAGTATAACAGCTTGAATTGAATTTCCAAGTGTAGAGGTGATACATACATACACGTAGGGGTATATGATTGGGGTTTTGATGAGAGATAGGAATGAAAAATAGGGCTTATATTTTCAGTAGAGATGATAAAAATTCCTAAGTTGAGATGGAACCTTAGAAGGAAAATTCAAGAGATGCTAAAAGCTAAATAAATTTACAGAACATATACGATCTTAAGTTAAATGATAAGTGAGTGTGAAAAATACGGGTTGATGATTTCTAAGTTGAAGATAATAGAATTTCTTGCTAGAATACCAAATTGAAGAATGAAATTTAACAGGCCAAATTGATCGGATTTTGTGGGTAGTATCCGCTGAAAACCCTCAGGAGACAACACTCCTCCTATTAGGGACACCTAGAGGTTTAACGGCTTGTTGCACGAGCTCAGTGCAATCGCGATTCCCTGCGAAAGTGAGGTTAGGTTTTTTCGAGAATAAAAATAGTTTTGCTCGGGACGACCAAAAGATAAGTTTGGGGGTATTTGTTCATATCAAAATATTACATTATTATATTCCCCATTCTTAATCATATTACAAATAAATAGGTGCTTTTGATCCATGTCTGCTAAATAGTTGCAGGTTACAGGTTCTCAGAACAATACAGTGAAATTCAGGAAAAGAGGCTACAAATGTGAGACTACGACCAATAAATAGATGAATCTGTATGATGCCGCCTACCAGTTCATGAAACAAATGAAGATCGGTAAACAGTTCAATTGCACAAAGCACAAGGGCAGCACAAGATTCAAGACTTCAACGCGAAACTAACGGTAAAAGTCCATAAATTCTGCACTGTTGGAAATCTGAAAGAAAGTAGAAAAGATTCTAAAGAACCAAGTGAAGAAAACAGAAGAAAAATGCATAATGAAGCAACTCTAAAGAAATGAGCCGGAGATCTCACCATATGGCCGCGGATCCGCGGCCAAATATGGGATTCTGCTGTGGATCCGCGGCCGTGCAGTGCACGTGTCGGTGCACGTGTCGGTGGGTGTCGGTGCTTTAACCCGGCTTTCTTAGGGCAGTCTTGTAATTTCAAATGTAGATCAGATGTAAACCCTATAGTTTCTCCTATCTATAAATAGGAAACCCGAAAACCTAATTAGGCATGCCTCTTTTTAATTTCTAGATTAAATTTTCATTCCATTGTAATCGTCAAGAGGTGTCAATAAAGTAAGTTTTTTATCTTGCAATTTTCCATTCAAATTTTATTTCTGCAATTTTTTATCTTCTTTTATTTATCTGCAAGTTAATTAGGTTATTAAAAGAAAAAAATTATAAAAATGAATCTCATCGTAATTTCCCTAATGAGTGAGTAATTCCTCACTTGTTAGGGTTAGGATTGGGTAGATTTGAGAGATGGAAATCTCTTACTCCTTTCTTGCCCTTATAACATTTTAAATTAGGACTCTATGTGAATCAAATACACACCGCTCACTACGGCACCCTATCCTACGAGATAGCGGTGATTCCCTAGTTAGACCGATTGTGGTTGATTTAAATAGAGCTTAGGGCTAAGAGTTAAGAAAGGACGGACAAGGACCAAAAGGAAGAAACTACGTTTCTTCCTAGTCGTGCTAATCCCCTTTGTTAACTATTACCCTAACACGTATGTTCTTAATTAGGACAAAGGAAGCAGTGAGTAGAGTCATTTTTCCAAACTAACCTAATCCTAACTCTAGCAAGGCTTTAATTCAAATTAAATTCAATCTTAGTTTTTATAAAAATCAAAACCTACCAAAAATAGGACTTAACTCGTAAGAACTTAATGAAAAGAACACGTCTTCCCTGTGGTCCGACCCGTACTCAACCGGCTAGCTACCTAGCGACACCGTTATTGATTGCGGTATTCTTAATTTTTGATCTATCTTTTAAAACGCTCGCATACGCAAAAGACAAACCAATCACGTGGCCAAAGTGGCAACTTGGCGGTGGATCCGCGGCCGAGTTGACTCATTGTCAACTCGTATTTTTGGGGTAGTTTGGTAATTTCATTTGGGCTCAGAATTTGGCCCTAGGGTTTCAGCACTCAGCCTATAAATAGCCCAGTTTTGTGCCAAGTAGTGATGCTTCTTTTGTTAGGATTTATTGTAGTGTTAGTTTTACTTCTTCTTCTTCTTCTTCATGTATTCCTCCATTAAAATATAGTGAGAGTATTGAGTGGATGATGAAATGAAGATGAGGGTTTGTTATTTTTTAACTTGTATCTTTTAATTCATGCATTGTCTTTTAATTTCTAGTGTAATTTTATTCTTATTGTTAAGTAGTTGTTGATATTTCTTTGCTTGTTCTCTTTTCTTTTATTCTCTTATCCATATTTTTCAAGTCGTGATACTCGGCGGAGTTCCTTGCTTAGGTGAAGACCCAAGTAGTTAGCTTGTAAAACTGTATTTTTTCCTTTTCATTCTTTTCTTCCTTCTTGTTTTGTTTTTCTTTTCTTTTAAATTGTGTGAATAATTCCATGCTTGTTAAGGCTAAGGAAGGTGGTATGAGGGACAGAAAATCCCTTGTGCTTCTCTTCGCCAAATATCTTGAAACGAATCTCGACCAAACAAACGCAAGCCCCTCACTTAGGCGCGCTATACGTGACATATAGCCGCGACCTAAGTCGAGAAGTTCTTTTGTGCCCACTACAACGTGACATGTAGTTGTGACTTAATTGGATACATGGTTACGGGTGTTTGGCCGAGGGTTAGAAATAAGCGTATTTAGCGGACGGACAAGGGGCACTAAGAATGGATTTAGCGTTAAAAAGCTTGCTTAAACTCGCAAATCTCATTCCTATGTCCTCCTAATCTCCGCTACTTTCAATTATTCCAACATCGTCTTAAGAATGGCAAAAGAAAAGCATAAGACTAACCCTAACTCTACTAACCGTCCTTAACCTTAACAAGCTTACTTGAACATAAAATACGAACACTTAGGTTAGAACGAAACAGAACACATATACATTCTTTATTGACTCTTCTAAAACATGAACGGACATACTAGCATCTCCCTGCGGATCGACCCGTGCTCAACCGGCTAGCTGTAAAGCGACACCGTCCTGATCGCGGTTAAACTTTAGAACTTTGAATCCCGACACGCCGAAAGCGTACGATCAAATGGCACCGTTGTCGGGGAAACGGTAACGTATTTCTTTCTTGTTATTCGGGTTAATATTCTTTTTGTGTGTGTGTATATAATATATATATATATATAAATAAATAAATATAACAGAAACCTTTTTGTTATTTTTGATATTTTTTGTGTGCAAGTGTGCAGGGTATCTGGAGCAAGTACAGTAATCATTTAAGAAAACAGAGCGTTTTATTTTGGAGTAGAGACCAAGGGGAGTGCAGGAACCAAATACGAAGCTCCAAGTCCAATGTTTGACCGCGGAACCGCGGTCAAAGCATAGTATTCGCGGCGGTTCTGCGGTTATATTGAGGCTTCTGAGCCCCAGTTTTTTCTACCCCTTCTATTTCCTTTGAACCCCTCTGTGAACCCTATTGAACTGTATTTTCTGCAGGTATCTTTGCACAGATTGGGCCGCCGCCAATATTTTTTTTTATATAGATTTTGTTTATTTATACTCGCATATAATAATACGGACATTGAGGGGTTATAACATCAATTCAGATTGGGTGGGGATTTCATCACCCTTCCTAAGACCCCACAAATCACAAATGCATACGCATTACTTTGAGTTAATAAAAAATATCTAGACCAAAGCTATAAGAACTTATCGTGCTCATTTAGGACAAGTGAAGGTTGCGGGGAATCGGTCGTTTATCTAAACTTGACTTTGTGGTGCCTAGGTTAGACAAGTGAGGAGGTAATTTTAAAAGGCCCTTCTCACGGTGATTCGTGAGCGGAACCCTCCTTCCCTCACTTATGCTTACTTGGCCACAATTGGCAGTGAAGAGGCGATTCGAAAGTTATCCTGCAACTTGTCGCTTGGAAGGCTAGGAGCGGTCTAGTTGGACTTTGAAGACCCTAGCTCTAGGTGATTGTTTGTACATATTGTGATTGTGATTATGCTTACGTAAAGTTTAGTCCCATAATTCTGTATTTTTTCTAAAACTAAACAAACAATTTCAAAACTCCAAAAACAAACATTTTTTTAAAAGTAATAAAAATAATATTAAAAAAACACTTCCTTCCCTCCCTACCTTTTCACTCTTCTAACATGAGTACCCCACATCGAAAAACTCTTGCCGGACTTTGGTACCCACAACCAAACATTTCTTCTTACGGTTCTTGCTTTGGCCGAATCTCGACCGATCCGTCCATGCCCAAAATTTCATTGAGAGATCGGATAGACGCGACTAGGCCAAATAATTGGACTCCGCAATCCACTTCGTATCAATCGTTTCAAACATTCACCACTTCTTACGTTGATACCCCTTTTGAGAGTCCGGTTGTAACTCCGAAACCCATGTCTATTGCTGAACGTATTGAACAATCTCGTAGCTGAACGTATTGAACAATCTCGTAGCCGATCTTTCACTCCTTTCAACACTTCTAGTTCTTGGGATCAACAATTCCATTCACCTTCTTATCCAAATGTTGATCCTACTCCTATCCAACCATTCAATTCCTATCCATCCTACCCAACTGTTGCACCTTCCCTAGATATTGCTTCTACACAACCATTTAGGAGTTTCACGTATACTGATAACTTTGAATCTTTTACCGAAACCCTTTCACAACCCATGTCTAGTCTAGAACGGTCGTTGGAAGACTTTCGGGTAGCGTCGTACCAACAGATGATGGATTTGAATGCGTTCATGGCCGTCCTTATACAACCTAGTGACCCAGTAGCTAGTTTCCAACTAGCTCCAAACTTTCCAATGTATGATGAGGCGGTTGGACAGGTTGAGAATTTGAGTGGAGAGAGTGAGCTGTATACCCTTTCAAATCAAATCTATCCGTTTCAACTTGAATCCCACAACTCCGGTTTTGAATGTCTATCAAGTGTTCCAAATGATTCACCAGTTGAAAATAGGATGTTTAATGAGTTGTGCGACTTTGTAGTATTTGATTTACCCGATTATGAAGGGACCCTGTCAAGTGAAACCAATCCCAACCCTTTTGACCTCTACACCTCCACTCTAGAACCTGAATTGATTGAAATCCATGTTTTTGATGAGGTGTCTGAGAAATTTGATTTTCACTTGATTGAGAATATTGACGCTAGGAATATTTTGGATGATGAACCCACAGTTTTGGATGAGTTTGTCTCTCCAATTCATCATGTCCTTTCACTTCCATATGGACATTATCCCGAGTCATTAACTGATTTTCCCGAACTCCATATGCGTCTTGATATTGATGATGATAAATGCATGGATGAGCAGATTTTTGAGGAGAATTTTGAGGATAGTATTGAAGATGAACCAGTTTTACTTGATGAGTCGGATTTTCCAATTCATCATGTCCTTTTCATTGACTGTGTATACTCTCCTGAACCTTTAACTAATACCCTTCCTCGATCGCACCCCTCCATCCTTTCCGTCGTTCCGACCTTGCAAGACACTGTATCACTTTCACATCCTTTGTCTGGTTTACCAAGTTCGGTCTATTCATGTTTTTTCACGACTCTTGAGGGATTTGATCCAATTTCTCGACATATTGATAGATTAATACAATCCATCTTTTCACATCGATCATTACAGATTGTACTAATTTATTCAATCCATTTCCACCCTCAAGTTCGTATTCCACTTCTTTCTCCCTTCCGCCATTCTTCTCCTCCACCGAGACCATATCCCGCTTCTCTCTGCATACGGTCTCGCGTATTCTCCATTACTTTCCTCTCCATATTTTTTCACCAACCACGCCATTATAACGATAAATTTTTTGAATGATTGGTGTTAACTTTTGGCCTTTGTAAGGCCTTATATAGCTTGATACTGTTCTCTCCCCCTTAACTCTGAACTTTAACGCTTAAAAAGTGGAAACACTGTTTCACTTAAGTTGGGGGGGGCCTTTTTGTGTATATATATTTTGTTCATAAATAATAATAAAAACAGGGGAGCGTCGACAATTTTGGCCCTCTTGTTGTAGCCTGACAGTGAGGGCACTGTCAAGTTTAAGTTTGGGGGTGTGCTCGATAAGCTTTCTTCCTTCGCATTCATTTGTATATTTTGCATTTGCATACTTATAAAAAACCCGTAAAAATCAAAAATTTTACAAAAATATAAAAAATTTGTTGTCAAGTTAGCTAATATGGTAACTTAGATTTTTTATTTCGAATGTTTAGTTGATACGTTAGAAATAACTAAATCTTAGGCTTAGGAATTGAAAACCCTAAAAATAATCTTCATTCTGTTTAAACTTGGTAATTATACATCCTTGCAGTTTTTTTTTATAGAAGTAGGTAAGCCTGAGTTCAGTTCTTGAGTTAAGTCGAGATGAAATGAAAGTATTGAAGCTTTACTGAAGGATAAGTCAGAAAAATAATTCCTATTCTTAAGTCCAAATTAAGAAAGTATATACCCTACAAACTGCACTTACACGCACCTTGAAACTTGGGATATGAGCATACCTAGAAATACTCTTGCCTAAAAGCCTAGCATGAAAGAAAAAATAGTATTTAAAGCTAACCAACAAAAGAGCATCATTGAAAAAATATATCCGGTCTTAAAAAGAAAAAAAAGAAAAAAGAAAAAAATAGAATAAAGTCAAGACCTGAAAATTGCTATTTACGCTTTAAACTCACACATTCAGTAATCGGCTGTTAGTGCCTCAAGAAGTATTAATAGTCGCATGAAAGGTGTGTAAGCAACACCGTCCATCATTAATGAAAAGAAGAAGTATTAGGTATTAAGGTAAGGGTACTATAGCTTAAATTGAATTCTCAAGTGTAGGGGTGAAATAATACACACACGTAGGGGTATACAATCGATATTTGGAGGAAGGATAGAAATAAAGAATAAGACTTGTGTTTTCTGTAAAGATGATAAAAATCCCTGATTAGAGACCGTACTTTAGAAGGAAAACTCAGGAGAGGCCGAGATCTTTCTAAACTGTAAAACGGATAGGATCTGGGGTTGAATAAATTAGAGGTGTGAAACATAAGGGTTGAATATTTCTAACTTAGGATGATAGAGTTTCTAACTTAGACGCTAAACTGTAGGAGTAGAATCAACGTTAACTTGTGAAACTAGCTTGATAGGATTTTGTGGGTAGTATCCGCTGAAAATCTCAAGAGAAAACACTCCTCCTAATAGGGACACCTAGAGGTTAAGGCTTATTGCACGAGCTCAGTGCAATCGCGTTCCCTGCGAAAATGAGGTTAGGACTTTTTGTGAATAATTGATTTTGCTCGAGACAAGCAAAAGTTAAGTTTGGGGGTATTTGTTCATACCGGAATATTGCATTTAATACCGCCCATTCTTATGCTCATTTGTTTATAGGCGGGTGCTTTAAATCCGTGTTTCCTACATATTTACAGGCTACAGCTTTCTAGTCCAAAATAGCGCAAATGATACAAAATCTCTACTGTTACGCCAAAATCCAGAACATCTGTTGCCAACAGATAAAAGTCGGGTTCCGGTCATCCGTATCCGTCCAATGTCGCTTACCAGTTCTAGAGACAAGACAAAAAACAGTGGTCATTCGTGTCTTAGACAAGCACAGAGCACGAGAGGGGCAGCACAAGATTCAATGGGTGCGCGGAGCTCGAAGGAGATAAGGTCAAATCAATTAAAAGTGATATCATTTTGGACTGTTGCAGATCTGAAAAAATTGTGGAAGCAATTTGCAATTTGGAACATATAGAACAACTGAATAAAGCAACCTAAGAAACCCCAGAAAAAACGACAACCCAACTCCCTTAAAGCGTCGCGGAACCACGTCCAAAGTGGCGACTCGGTGGCGGATCCGTGGCCGAGTTGACTCATTGTCAACTCGTATTTTTGGGATAGTTTGGTCATTTCATTTGGGCTCAGAATTTGGCCCTAGGGTTTCAGCACCCAGCCTATAAATAGCCCAGTTTTGTGCCAAGTAGTGATGCTTCTTTTGTTAAGATTTAGTGTAGTGTTAGTTTTACTTCTTCTTCTTCTTCATGTATTCCTCCATTAAAATGTAGTGAGAGCAGTGAGTGGATGATGAAATAAAGATGAGGGTTTGTTATTTTTTAACTTGTAACTTTTAATTCTTGCATTGCCTTTTAATTTCTAGTGTAATTTTATTCTTGTTGTTAAGTAGTTGTTGATATTTCTTTGCTTGTTCTCTTTTCTTTTCTTCTCTTATCCGTATTTTTCAAGCCGTGATACTCGACGGAGTTCCTTGCTTAGGTGATGACCCAAGTAGTTAGTTTGTAAAACCGTATTTTTTCCTTTTCATTCTTTTCTTCCTTCTTGTTTTGTTTTTCTTTTCTTTTAAAATGTGTGAATAATTCCACGCATGTTAAGGTTAAGGAAGGTGGTATGAGGGACGGAAAAATCCCTTGTGCTTCTCTTCGCCAAACATCTTGAAACGAATCTCGATCAAACAAACGCAACCCCCTCACTTAGGCGCGCTATACGTGACATATAGGCGCGCCCTAAGTCGAGAAGTCCTTTAAGCGCACTACAACGTGACATGTAGTTGTGACTTAATTGGATACATGGTTGCGGGTGTTTGGCTGAGAGTTGGAAATAAGCGTATTTAGCGGACGGACAAGGGGAACTAGGAATGGATTTAGCGTTGGAAAGCTTGCTTAAACCAGCAAATCCCATTCCTTTGTCCTCCTAATCCCCGGTACTTTCGATTATCCCAATATCGTCTTAAGAATGGCAAAATAAAAGTACAAGACTAACCCTAACTCTACTAACCGACCTTAGCCTTAACAAGCTTATTTGAACATAAAATACGAACACTTAGGTTAAAACGAAATAGAACGCATATACATTCTTTATTGACTCGTCTAAAACACGAGCAGACATACTACCATCTCCCTGCGGATCGACCCGTGCTCAACCGGCTAGCTGCGAAGCGACACCGTCCTGATCACGGTTAAACTTTAGAACTTTGAATCCCGACATGCCGAAAGCGTGCGATCAATACACTGACCACAAGAGTATGAAGTATGTATTTACTCAGAACAAACTAAACATGCGGCAGAGAAGATAGCTAGAACTCATGGCGGACTTCGACATCAACCTACAATACATCTTGGGAAGGCGAATGTAGTTCCTGATGCACTTAACTGCCAGCCATTAGCAATGAATCTCACCGCTTAGTGGAAGCTACAGCAGGAATTGCACAGATTGGTTATCGAAGTAGTTTTGCCAGGTAACGCTTCAGATTTGATGAACTTACAAGTCCAGTCCACTCTTGTCAATCAAATCAAGGCAGCTCAAGAAAATGATGCCAAGTTACAAAAGATCCGAGAACAAGTAAAAAGTGGATTTTAAACTGATTTCATCATCCACGAAGATGGATCCTTGAGATAAGGATGTCGATTGTGTGTACCAAACGGCCTAGTTCGAGAAGAGTTGATGAAAGAAGCTCACGGCTCTTCTTATTCTGTACACCCCGGTGGTATAAAAATGTATAAGGATCTACGGCAACATTACTGGTGGCATGGAATGAAGCGCGAAGTATCAAGGAGCGTATCCAAGTGTTTGGTGTGTCAACAAGTGAAGGCTGAATATCACAGAACTGCTGGTCTACTTCAGCCGTTACCAATCCCAAAATGGAAATAGCAGCACATTACCATGGACTTCATGACTTCCCTTTCTCGCAGCACGAAGAGTAACGACGCAGTATGGGTTATTATGGATCGATTCACCATGTCGGCACATTTTATTCCATTTCGAGTTGGCCAATCTACCGAGACGTTAGCAAAGAAGTACATAAAGGTCAGCATAAGTCTAAAGTAAGATTTAAACCTTCAAGATGTACTATATTTGATATCTATGAACTCATGCAGGAGATCGTGAGATTACACAGAGTACCTGTTTGCATCGTCTCCGATCGTGATACCAGATTCCGATCACAATTTTGGCAGAGTCTACAAGTTATCCTGGGAACGAGTATGAACTTCAGCACGGCTTACCATCCCCAAACGGATGGACAGTCTGAGCGAACAATTCAGATTCTGGAAGACATGCTAAGAGCTTGTATGTTAGACTTAGGAGGTTCGTGGGAAGATCACCCACACCTTATGGAGTTTTCATACAACAACAGCTATCAGGCAAGTATTGGAATGTCACCATTCACAACACTCTACGGACGGAAGTGTTGTTCACCGGTAAGTTGGGATGACATCGGAGATTGTGAACTACTTGGACCAGAGATGATCGTGGCTGTCACGCTCCGCTTCCCGGTGTACGGCGAAGGGGACGCGACGAGGCCCGCTACGTATATACTTAGAAGTACATATGCTAAGCGTATCTAAGCAATATAAAAGTAAATCACAAGAGACAAGAGATATAGAAATAACAACAATTTTATTAATAACATTCTTTTGTACAGTGCATGAAAAGTAAATACAACTGGAATGAAAAGCGATGCCTAAATAATGGCATAACAGGAAATGAAAGTACTGAATAGAACAAGGTACAATGTCTAGAACTCGGGGTCTTCGTGAAACTGCTCCAAGTCTTCACCGGTGGGCTCGATCTCTACTGGGTCCAAAACACCTGACGACATTCAAAGAAGAAAGAAATAGAATGTCGTCAGCGAACAGGTCGCTCGGTAAGTCCCAAGGATAATAGAGAAATAGATAAAGAGTAGGAGAGAGAGAGTAGCTTTTAATATTGTATTGTATGGTTGAAATGTTGAAAGGTTAAATTAACGCTGTTGATTGTAGCTTGGTACAGAAGAATGCCAGTGTATACGAGAGGGGTCTCTATATGCTAGAGACCATGGCAAACGGAATATAGAGTACAAGGCTCCGTTATACAACACGAAACAACAGCAATTGGATTTATGTTAGGTGTCTTAATCTGACCACCTCGTGCCACCTTTAACACCTTCCGTACCAATCTACCCCTTAAACCCCGTAGTGTTTTGACAGTATTGTTATATTGTATTGTGTAAGTTGGATGACCGACCAAAACCATGATATCAGTAAACATGTTGTAACTGCATAATCAGGTAAATGGAATAACGGAATAATGGATGTATATCCATGGTTTGATTCAGTCAAGTTGTATAGATTGTTAACTGGATTCTGGGATTCATGTATTCATATTGAGTTGGAATATTAAAGAATATAGATTGACTTGAATCATATTCAAGTCAGAAATAATCAGACTCAAACCCGAGTCAGACTAAAAGAAATGTAATTTGAAGTTCTATAATTATTAGGGTCCTTATTGTAAATTATAAAACTTGAGGGGGTTTTATGTAAAAATACTTTTGCATAGTTTTCAAGATACACCTCAAGTATTTATTATTCGTCTTTATAATTATAATGAGTGTAAATTTTATTTGTGTTATTCTAGTGAATATATCCTAATAAAAGTATTAATTTATAATATTGATTTATTTGAAATTCATGGTATTTTAATGTAACTGTTAATCTTGTAATTTTTAGGAAAAGGTGGAAACTTTATCTTATAACAAAATAGGCGTTTAAATGATAATTATATATATATATATAAATACAAGAATAATTTTAAATAAGTATTTTATTTTCCAAAATCTCATTTTTCATAAATGTCGTATTCTAAACCTTTCGAGACCGAATGCTCCTTGCGGAGGTCTGAATCTCGCACTACTAAGCTCGAAGGTGCACGATAAACCGTACTATCCCTAACGAGTTCCCCAAAGGTGGGTTGTAGTGGCGCTTTGCAAACATTGAACAAATACTAATCATTTAGAAAACGGTTTTATAAAAGTAAGGTATTTATTTGTAAAAGGGTGTAAATTTCCGTATTTTAGATTCTAGGGTTTCCTAAGCCAACTAGCCTATTTCTAAATGGTCTAAACGATAAGTCATTAGAAGTCTCAAATCGCCTCTTCACCGCCAATTGTGGTCAGGTAAGTACAAGTGAGGAGGGAGGGATCCGCTCACGAATCGTGAGGCGGGCCTTTTAAAGTTACCCAAGCTCACTTGCCTAGCCTAGACACCACAAAGTCAGTTTAGATAAACAATCGATGTCCATGGCATATCGTATTTTCCTATTAAAAGATTTTGTTTTAAAATTGTAAACAACTTAGGACTTTTAGATAATGTTTATAAAGAAAAGGGTATTTTAATGTAAAGTCTTGTATTTTGGTATTCTAGGTTTTGATGATATCAATTAGGGTTGTATTTGCGTGTGTGTGGAGGTAGGTCATTACCTCGTGATCTACGTTAAGGTATAGCAATTGTTCAGGGTTAAATGTGATAACTAAACATTGTGGTATTTAAGTGAAAGAAATATGATAAATGGAAACGTTATCATTTCATGTGAAAAACTCTATCCAAATTGATTTTTAAGTGATTAATGGTCAACATGAATATGTTTAAGCATTATGTAATTTGTGACAAGTGAGTTTTGATAGAAAACCGAATCGGAAATCGGTTTGTTCCGATTTCCGTCGGGTTTTTAAAAAGTCGTATTTTTCTTAAAAGAAAAGGAAGATAGAAAGAGGGGAACTTACGGGTTTGGACAAGTTAGAGAGTGCTAGGAAGGAAGTGGGTTGTCGGTCGTCGAAACGTCGCGAAGGGTCCTAGTACGATCGCCGGAATTCGTCGTCGATTTCGGCAGCGCTTCGCCTTTAGCTCTTTTTCTAATGTACCGAGTTCTCTTGAGATTTTTAGAGAGTGGACTTAGGAATGTAAGGTGAAATGGTAGAGGGTAGGGGTGTTTATATAGGGCTAGGCTAGGGTTAGGGTTTTAATTAAAAAAAATATAAAAATATATAAGAAAAACATTAAAAATCATTAAATTTTGGAATAAAAGTGAGTTATTGGGAATCTGATAACCGATCATGAGAATTAAAGTATGCAGGGGGCATGACCAGGTCAACACGGAGAAATTCCGTGTTGACGACTCGGCCGAGTCGGGGGCTCGTTGGGTGGGGTTTCACATGGGGGGAATTTTGGTATATTTAACTTTTTATATGCAGTATAAATTTTGAGAGTTATGGCTGTTTGACTGTTGACTTTCCAAAAAAATTTAAACAAAACAATATAAAAATAATGTGGGGCATGGGATTCGCACTCTGGTGGCTTGGTTCAGCAGTGCAAGGTATTACCAATGAGCTACAAGCTCTTTCTTGTAATTATTATGGGAAAATAACTACTTAAAGTGGTAACAGCAACACTAAATGCCCCAAGTACACTTTAATTTTAAAACAATTTTATGTACACTAAAAATGAAATTATTTAAAAACAAAATAATTAATTATATATATCTTGTGCTCAGATTAAAATACTCCTTTATGGATTTAAAAAAAATTTAAAAATTTTGTACAGAAAAGTGTATATGAAAATTAGGGTTGTTACATTCTACCCTCCTTATAAAAATTCCGTCCTCGAAATTTGTAAAAGGAATGTGTAACAGTGCTAGGAAGTTTGGCGAATAAAAGTGATACGATGGTGAAAAAGGCTTACCGGTGTTACCTTGACCTACAGTCTCGGCTTCTAAGGCTTCTAATGTGAAGGTCTGTCGCCGTGGTATATTCCTTCTAGCTGGAGGCACATTCTGCCTTTAAGGCATGTTTCTCTGCCTTCTAGGCATGTCCCTCATTGCTTGTTGGAATTGGCGAGTAGGCTGTGCAGGTGGCGGAGCAGGTAGTGCAGGACGAGTTGCAGGAGCCTGAATGGTTGGCCGCTGCGGGTAGTTGGTGGGTGTGTGAGTTGAGTTGCTGTTGTAAGGACAGTTCCCAATTCCGTGGTTGGATGCGCCACAAATTAGACACAGGCCTTTTGCGCTCCTACAGTCCTTCCACAAGTGTCCCTTTCTATGGCAGTAATGGTAAATTTCTTCAGTTCTCCTGGGTTCAAACGATGGCCTGGAAGAGGCTCCACCTGCCATTTGGTTGGCAGGGCGTTTGACTCCTGCAGACTGAGATCTGCCTCTTGCTTTTATCACTGCCTCATAACTGCGGGCAGCTTCCAGAGCATCCTCATGAGTCAAAAATTTTCTCATGGCTAGAGCAGCCTGAATCTCCGTGTCCAGTCCTTGTTGGAAGCGACGGGCTCAGATATCTTCCGTCGGTATCAAGTGTGCCGCGAATCGACTTAACATGGTGAATTCAGCGTCGTATTCATCTACTGATTTGTCCCATATTGAACCCTGTTGTAGATGAATAAACTGCTGCTCCATAGCAAACTTGGCAGTCATAGGGAAGTATTTCGCGTCGAACTTCTCGCGAAAAGTCTTCCAATCAATCGACTGTACCAGACGTCTTTCTTCCGCCTTCCACCAGTTGCGAGCATTATCCGTGAGCTATAGCTTCGCCACACGGACCCAAGCGATGTCTGGCACTTGAGCTGCTGCTAGATTGTCTTCGATGCTTTGTGCCCATTCTTCAGCTTCAAGAGGGCTTCCTTTACCAGAGAACTGCTTGGGGTGTAAAGCTCTGAATTGCTTTACCCCCGGTGCGTCGGTCTCAGGACGGTTCAGGAGTTGTTGTTGTCCCTCGAGAAGGCTGTGGATCGCTTCCAGTAGCACTGTTTGCTCGGTGGTTGGTGCAGGAACAGCAGGTGTGAGAGGTAATGCTGGAGGTGTGTTGTTGACGTTGGTGCTGGTGTTGTTCGGGGAATCCATAACCCTGAAGAAAAATTTGGGTTATGACAGATTCAAATGAAATGATAAGATTCAAGGAATAGAAATTTGTAAGATTCAAGAAACATGAATTGTAAAGAATGTTTTAGTTGCTGGTTCTTGTGTTATATTGCTTAGGTTGTTCGCGCAGACCAGAACTGCATGATAGGGATTCATACAGCTCTGACCTGCATGGGCCACCAACAAAACCTGTCACGCCCCGCTTCCCGGTGTACGGCAAAGGGGACGCGACGAGGAGGCCCGCTACGTATATACTTAGAAGTACATACGCTAAGCGTATCTAAGAAATATAAAAGTAAATCACAACAGACAAGAGATATAGAAATAACAGCAACTTTATTAATAACATTCTTTTGTACAATGCATGAAAAGTAAATACAACTGGAATGAAAAGCGATGCCTAAACAATGGCATAACAGGAAAAGTACTGAATAGAACAAGGTACAATGTCTAGATCTCGGGGTCTTCGTGAAACTGCTCCAAGTCTTCACCGGTGGGCTCGATCTCTGCTGGGTCCAAAACACCTGACGACATTCAAAGAAGAAAGAAATAGAATGTCGTCAGCGAACAGGTCGCTCGGTAAGTCCCAAGGATAATAGAGAAATAGATAAAGAGTGGGAGAGAGAGAGTAGCTTTTAATATTGTATTGTATGGTTGAAATGTTGAAAGGTTAAATTAACGCTGTTGATTGTAGCTTGGTACAGAAGAATGCCAGTGTATACGAGAGGGGTCTCTATATGCTAGAGACCATGGCAAACGGAATATAGAGTACAAGGCTCCGTTATACAACCCGGAACAACGGCAATTGGATTCATGTTAGGTGTCTTAATCTGACCATCTCGTGCCACCTTTAACACCTTCCGTACCAATCTACCCCTTAAACCCCGTAGTGTTTTGACAGTATTGTTATATTATATTGTGTAAGTTGGATGACCGACCAAAACCATGATATCAGTAAACATGTTGTAACTGCATAATCAGGTAAATGGAATAACGGAATAATGGATGTATATCCATGGTTTGATTCAGTCAAGTTGTATAGATTGTTAACTGGATTCTGGGATTCATGTATTCATATTGAGTTGGAATATTAAAGAATATAGATTGACTTGAATCATATTCAAGTCAGAAATAATCAGACTCAAACCCGAGTCAGACTAAAAGAAATGTAATTTGAAGTTCTATAATTATTAGGGTCCTTATTGTAAATTATAAAACTTGAGGGGGTTTTATGTAAAAATAATTTTGCATAGTTTTCAAGATACACCTCAAGTATTTATTATTCGTCTTTATAATTATAATGAGTGTAAATTTTATTTGTGTTATTCTAGTGAATATATCCTAATAAAAGTATTAATTTATAATATTGATTTATTTGAAATTCATGGTATTTTAATGTAACTGTTAATCTTGTAATTTTTAGGAAAAGGTGGAAACTTTATCTTATAACAAAATAGGCGTTTAAATGATAATTATATATATATAAATACAAGAATAATTTTAAATAAGTATTTTATTTTCCAAAATCTCATTTTTCATAAATGTCGTATTCTAAACCTTTCGAGACCGAATGCTCCTTGCGGAGGTCTGAATCTCGCACTACTAAGCTCGAGGGTGCACGATAAACCGTACTATCCCTAACGAGTTCCCCAAAGGTGGGTTGTAGTGGCGCTTTGCAAAGATTGAATAAATACTAATCATTTAGAAAACGGTTTTATAAAAGTAAGGTATTTATTTGTAAAAGGGTGTAAATTTCCGTATTTTAGATTCTAGGGTTTCCAAAGCCAACTAGCCTATTTCTAAATGGTCTAAACGACAAGTCATTAGAAGCCTCAAATCGCCTCTTCACCGCCAATTGTGGCCAGGTAAGTACAAGTGAGGAGGGAGGGATCCGCTCACGAATCGTGAGGCAGGCCTTTTAAAGTTACCCAAGCTCACTTGCCTAGCCTAGACACCACAAAGTCAGTTTAGATAAACGATTGATCTCCACGACATATCGTATTTCCTATTAAAAGATTTTGTTTTAAAATTGTAAACAACTTAGGACTTTTAGAGAATGTTTATAAAGAAAAGGGTATTTTAATGTAAAGTCTTGTATTTTGGTATTCTAGGTTTTGATGATATCAATTAGGGTTGTATTTGCGTGTGTGTGGAGGTAGGTCATTACCTCGTGATCTACGTTAAGGTATAGCAATTGTTCAGGGTTAAATGTGATAACTAAATATTGTGGTATTTAAGTGAAAGAAATACGATAAATGGAAACGTTATCATTTCATGTGAAAAACTTTATCCAAATTGATTTTTAAGTGATTAATGGTCAACATGAATATGTTTAAGCATTATGTAATTTGTGACAAGTGAGTTTTGATAGAAAACCGAATTGGAAATCGGTTTGTTCCGATTTCCGTAGGGTTTTTAAAAAGTCGTATTTTTCTTAAAAGAAAAGGAAGATAGAAAGAAGGGGACTTACGGGTTTGGACAAGTTAGAGAGTGCTAGGAAGATAGTGGGTTGTCGGGCGTCGAAACGTCGCGAAGGGTCCTAGTACGATCGCCGGAATTCGTCGTCGATTTCGGCAGCGCTTCGCCTTTTGCTCTTTTTCTAATGTACTGAATTCTCTTGAGATTTTTAGAGAGTGGACTTAGGAATGTAAGGTGAAAGGGTAGAGGGTAGGCGTGTTTATATAGGGCTAGGTTAGGGTTAGGGTTTTAATTAAAAAAAATATAAAAATATATAAGAAAAACATTAAAAATCATTAAATTTTGGAATAAAAGTGAGTTATTGGGAATCTGATAACCGATCATGAGAATTAAAGTATGCAAGGGGAATGACCAGGTCAACACGGAGAAATTCCGTGTTGACGACTCGGCCGTCCGGCCTAGTCCGGCCGACGGCGCCGGCCGATTCGACCGGTCCGCCGGCCGACTCGGCCGACTCGGGGGCTCGTTGGGTGGGGTTTCACATGGGGGGAATTTTGGTATATTTAACTTTTTATGTGCAGTATAAATTTTGAGAGTTATGGTTGTTTGACTGTTGACTTTCCAAAAAAATTAAAACAAAACAATATAAAAATAATGTGGGGCATGGGATTCGAACTCTGGTGGCTTGGTTCAGCAGTGCAAGGTATTACCAATGAGCTACAAGCTCTTTCTTGTAATTATTATGGGAAAATAACTACTTAAACTGGTAACAGCAACACTAAATGCCCCAAGTACACTTTAATTTTAAAACAATTTTATGTACACTAAAAATAAAATTATTTAAAAACAAAATAATTAATTATATATATCTTGTGCTCGGATTAAAATACTCCTTTATGGATTTAAAAACTTTTAAAAAATTTTGTACAGAAAAGTGTATATGAAAATCAGGGTTGTTACAGTGGCAACTACGGATGTAGTTCGCACGATTAGGGAAAGAATGCGCATAGCTTAAGACCGACAGAAGTATTGGGTAGATGCAAAGCAGCGACATCTGGAGTTCCAACTTGAAAACCATGTTTTCTTAAAGATCTCTCCAAACAAAGGAGTGATCCACTTTGGCAAGAGGGGTAAGCTAAGTCTAAGATACATAGGATCGTTAGACATACTCGAACGAGTTGGAGAAGTGGCATACCATTTAACACTTCCACCCTCATTGGAAGGAGTGCACAACGTGTTCCACATATCCCAGCTACGACGTGAGAGACCCTAGCCACATACTTGATCACTCCGAGCTCACGGTACAGACTGATCTAATCTGCGAGCAATAACCCATTGAGATCCTGGACCGAAAGGTAAAGACATTGCGGAACAAGGATGTAAAGTTGTTCCGAGTGATGTGGAGAAAGGATTCGCCAGAAGAATCAATATGAGAACGAAAAGAAAACATGCGTTCAAAATACCCTTACCTCTTTGAAAATTAGTCCATATGTAACTGTAAATTTCGAGAACGAAATTTTTATAAGGAGGGTAAAATGTAACGACTCTGAATTTACTGTATTGAATTTACCATTTTTATGTACAGAAATGAGTTTATAGCCTGAATTTGAGTTATAAATTACTTTTGTTAAACAAAAGCAAGAAACAACTCTTAGATCACTGGTAAAGCCTTGTATTGCTGTGACGTAGCCCCTGTGTTCGATCCCCATCAGACACGTTATTTTTCTGAATTTTTCTTTTAATTTTTTGGAAGCCCAAAATATTGCACGTGCAATACACGGGTAGATAAAAAGTTTAGAAAAATCAAACATGTGTGAAAGGGTTTGTCACACCCTGCTTCCCAGTGTACGGAATCGGCGACGTGGCGGGCCGCAACGTATTTACTAAGAAATAAATACGTTAAGCGTAAATAAGCAATATATATAAAATGCAGAAGAATGACAAGTGATATAAAATAATAAACAGCAACTTTTATTTACATTCATTTTATATACAACTGTTTGAAAATGAAAAGATACAATGATATAAACAATGCCTAAACAGTGGCATACAAACTGAAAGTAATTACAAGGAGAGTTAGAAGTCCGGTTGGGCAGTGAGCTGGTCCAAGTCCTCCTAACTAGGCTCGGTCCCCTGAGAGTCCAGTCGTCGTGACGAACATTCCAAATAAAGAAAAGACATGAATGTCTTCAGCGAACTAGCGCTCGGTAAGTCCTAAAAGAAAGAATGGAATAGAACAAGTAATATTAAATGAAATTGTAAAGTTGTACATGTATATTATTGTTATTCTAACATATTTGTTTGTAGGTTGGTACAGAAGCTATTTGTGTATATGAGAGGAATCCATCTTACCCCGTGGACTAAGATAACATGTAGTAAAAGGCCCTGTCAAAACCCATGGGACAAAGGAACGAGAGCTCATATAGATGTCTTTTAGGTGACCATCTCGTGCCATGTTAATATGTTCAGTACCAATCTACCCCGTTATCTCCGCGTGATGTATTGTATAGAGTTATATTTACAAGTTTTGCCGAAACCATGGATACAAGTTGTTCAAGTAGTCAGGTTCAGGATGTAATCATGTATTCAAGTAGTCATGTCAAGTTATAACCATGGTTCGCTCAAGTGAAGTCAAGTATTCATGTTTGATATTGGTGTTTGAATTCAAGTACTTATGTTCATGTTTAAGTATTCAGGTTTGATTTTAGATTCAGGTTTAGATAGACTCAGACTTTAGTTTGGATTCAGGTTTGAGATTGACTCGGACTTGAGTCAGACACTTGTAACTGATTTAGATCCTGAATTAGGTTTGGGAGTTATCGGTAATTGCTGCACATGGACTGCAGGATTTATGTCTTTTTCCAAAACAATTATCATTGATAACTCCGTTAAGTTTTCTACCTTAAATAGGTAACCACTCACTTTCTCCGGCTCCCTAGGGCTCAAAAGAATTGATCCCGCTTAAATCTATATTTACTAAAGTCCTTAAATATTGTTTTATATAACTCGAGTGAGTTTTATAAAAATATTTTTAATAAAATTTCAAAATAAACCTTCAGTATTTATTTATATTATTTAGGGTTTTCATGGATATGAATTTTAAGGATTTGAGGTATTTTAGTGATAATTGCTTAGCTTGGAAAGTTCATGCTATTTTATTGTAAAACTTTTTTTTGTTAGTATCTTGATAGTATTTTAGTGAAACTTGTAATCCTTTAATTTTTTAAAAAATATAAATTTATTATATTTTGAAAATATATAAATTTGTAATTTTATATATTTATTAAAAAAATTAATTTTATTTAATTAGAAAAATTCGTTTTTCTTAAAAATCGTATTTAAACCCTTTCGAGACCGAATGCTCTGTGAGGAAGTCTGCATCTCGCTCTACTGGCCCAAAAATATATTATAATCCGCACTATCCAATTGCGGGTCCCCTAAAGAGGGTTGTAGAAGTATAATTGCAAAGGAATTTAAAATACAATTTAAAAGAAATCCGGTTTTTATAGGAAGTGATATTTTCTTGTAATAATGTCTTCGCAACGAAAAATATATTCAAAGAGTATCGTGCTATGAAACCAAGTGTGTATGGGAGAGGTAGGTCGTTACCTCGTGAAGTTTTTTTAAAGGTATTGTTTTAACAAAACAATAAAAGATGATATTTAAAGTTCATGGTATTTAAATTAAAAAGTTAAATCGAAGTTATTTTGCATGGAATTCTAGGTTAAATTTATTCTAAACCTTATGGTTTAAGGTTACAAGTGATTTGTACAAGTTAGATTTAACAAAATATTAAAGAGAAGGAGTTTTCTAGGGTTTTGAAAAAGATATCGGTATTAACTCCACTTACCGATATATGTTTTGAAATAGAATTTCAAAGAATAAAAAGAGGGATTGATAGGGACTTACAAGTTAGGTGGCTTAAAGAATGGTTGAAGAAGGGGGGATGAGTTTCTTAGTGTCGCGGGAGCGCCGGAATTGCTTCGATTCTACGCCGGAAGTTGACCGCTTGCTAACTTCTCTTTACTCCACTTGTACTTAGAGAATTTTTTAGAGTTTTGGCCAGAAATTTCAGAATGATGCTGAACCAAAGTGTGAGGTGGTATTTATAGTGGAGAATTAGGGTTTTGGAATTAAAATGGTGAATTAAAATGCATTAAAAAGATGATAAATGGTGAAATGAAGGGTCTCTGTTTGATTGCAGGGAAATCAAACAGTGTAGGGGAGTTAGGGGTAGGGGAAGAGTTAAGTGTTCAAAGCCCGGGCCTCATTGGCCACGATTGAACCGTCAGTGCCGGCCTATTCCCCATTTCCGTCGGCCGATCTAGGGCTTCATGCCTTTGGATTTGTGCCACGTGTTTAACTCAGTGTTTAAACCCTTTTGCACATGTTTGATTTTTCTGACTTTTCATTTTTATGTATATTGCACGTGTAAACTTTTTGGGCTTCCAAAATGTTAAAAAAGAAAGTCAGAAAAAATAATGTGTCTGATGGGGATCGAACACATGGGCTACGTCACAGCAGTGTAAAGGCTTTACCAGTGAGCTACAAGTTGTTTCTTGTTGTTATTTAATAAAATTTACCTATAACTTAAACTCAGGCTGTATAACTCATTTTCTGTATATTAAACTGGGAAATTCCGTGCAGTAAATTCAGAGTCGTTACATTCTACTTTCCTTATAAAAATTTCGTCCTATAAATTTACATTTTCATAAGGACTAATTTACAAATAAGTACGGGTATCTTGCACGCATACCTTCTTCTCGTTCCCACGTTGATTCTCCTGGCGAATCTTTTCTCCACATCTCTCGGACCAAGTTTACTTTCTTGTTCCGCAGTGTCATCACCTTTCGATTCAGGATCTCAATGGGTTGTTAGTCGCAAGTCAGGTCAGTCTGGACTGTGAGCTCTGAGTGATCAAGGATGTGGCTGGGGTCAGTCACATATCTTCGTAGCTGAGATATGCAGAACACGTTATGCACTCCTTCCAATGAGGATGATAGTGCCAAACGGTATGCCACTTCTCCAACACGTTCGAGTATGTCGAACGGTCCTATGTATCTTGGACTGAGCTTATCTCTCTTGCCAAAGCAGATCACTCCTCTCTTTGGAGAGATCTTCAGAAAAACATGGTCTTCAGGTTAGAACTCCAGGTGTCGGCGCTTTGCATCAGCCCAATACATCTGTCGATCTTGAGCTATGCGCATTCTTTCCCTGATCGTGCGAACTACGTCCACAGTTGCCACGATCATTTTTGGTCCAAGGAGTTCACGATCTCCGACGTCGTCCCAACTTAATATTGAATGACACTTTCTTCCGTAGAGTGCTGCAAATGGTGCCATTCCAATACTCGCCTGATAACTGTTGTTGTATGAAAACTCCACAAGGTGTAGGTGATCTTCCCACGAACTCCGAAGTCTAACATACAAGCTCTTAGCATGTCCTCCAGAATCTGAATTGTTCGCTCGGACTATCCATCCGTTTGTGGATGGTAAGTCATGCTGAAGTTCAGACTCATTTCCAGGCTATCTTGCAGACTCTGCCAAAATTGTGATCGACATCTGGTATCACGATCGGAGATGATGCAAACTAGTACTTCATGTAATCTCACAATCTCCTGCATGAGATCATGGGTATCAATATAGTACATTTTGAAGAGTTAAATCTTACCTTAGATTCATGCTCACCTCCATATACTTCTTTGCTAACGTCTCAGTTGACTAGCCAACTCTGAATGGAATAAAGTGAGCCGACTTGGTGAATCGATCAACAATAACCCATACTATGTCGTTACCTTTCGTGCTGCGAGGAAGGGCAGTCACGAAGTCCATGGTAATGTGCTGTCATTTCCATTCTGGGATTGGTAAAGGCTGAAGTAGACCAGCAGTTTTGTGATTTTCAGCCTTTACTTGCGGACATATCAAACACTTGGCTACGCTTCTGGCTACTTCGCGTTTCATTCCATACCACCAGTAGTGTTGCCGTAAATCTTTGTACATTTTTGTACCACCGGGGTGTACTGAGTACGGAGAGCTGTGAGCTCTTTCATCAACTCTTCTCGAACTGGTCCGTATGGTACACATAATCGACTTCCATATTTCAATGATCCATCTTCGTTGATGATGAAGTCAGTTCGAAGTCCACTTTCTACTTATTCTCGGATCTTTTGTAGCTTGGCTTCATTGGCTTGAGCTGCTTTGATCTGATTGACAAGAGTGGACTGGACTTGTAAGCTCATCAAATACGAAGCATTACCTGGCATAACTACCTCGATTGCCAATCCGTGCAATTCCTGTTGTAGCTTCCACTGAGCGGTGAGATTCATTGCTAATGGCTGGCGGCTAAATGCATCAGGAACTACATTCACCTTCCCTGGATGATACTGTAGGTTGATATCAAAGTCCACCATGAGTTCTAGCCATCTTCTTTACCGCATATTTAGTTCCTTCTGAGTAAATACATACTTCAGACTCTTGTGGTCCGTGTATATATCCACTCGTTCACCCAAAAGATAGTGGCGCCAAATCTTAAGCGCAAAGATAACGGCTGCCAACTCCAAATCATGGGTTGGATAGTTGCGCTCATGTACTTTTAGCTGTCTCGACGTGAAAGCCACAACTTTTCTATACTGATGTAGAACGTATCCTAATCTCTTACCGGACACATCACAATGTATGAAGTAACCTCTAGATTGATCTGGTATTACAAGGATATGAGCTGAAGTTAATCTTGATTTGAGTTCTACGAAAGCTTTTTCATATGCTTCTGACCACACGAATACTTCATCTTTACGTATGAGCTTGGTCAGGGATGTTACAATCTTCGAAAAGCCTTCAATGAATTTTCGGTAGTATCCTACTAATCCCAAAAAACTTCGTATATCTTTCACCGTCTTTGGTGTCGGCCATTCGCTGACAGCTGACACCTTAGCTGGATCTACTGAGATTCCTTCGCCTAAAACGATATGTCCAAGAAATCTGACTTGATCTAACCAAAATTCACACTTGCTGTACTTGGCATAGACCTGATGTTGTCTCAATGTCTCCAGGACAATCCGTAAATGCTCGGCTTGTTCTTTCCGATTCTTTGAATACACCAGGATGTCGTCGATGAAGATGACAATGAACCTGTCTGAGTACTATCGGAAATTAGTTCATCAGGTTCATGAATATTGCAGGTGCATTGGTCACTCCAAATGGCATTACAAGAAACTCATAATGACCATATCGAGTCCAGAACGCCGTCTTCGGAATGTCGGACTCTTTGACCTTCACCTAGTGATAACCCGAACGAAGATCTAGCATCGAAAATACCTAAAACCTGCTTAGATGATCGAAAAGATCATCGATGCACGGTAGTGGATACTTGTTCTTGATCGTCACTTCGTTTAGAGCTCGGTGATATTCACACATCCTGTATGAACCTTCTTTCTTCTTTACGAGTAAAACTGGAGATCCCTACTTTTAAGTACTGGGACGAATCCAACCTTTCTTCAGGAGTTCGTCCAACTAAATGCGGATCTCCTTCAATCCTTCTGGACTTAACCGGTACAAAGCTTTGATTATAGGTTGCGCACCAAATAGTAAATCAATGCTGAATTCAAGAGCTCGATCGAGAGGCAAACCTAATATATCTTTAGGGAACACATTCTCGAACTCTCGAACTATTTTTGGCTATTCTACTTCCGTCGGTAGAGTAAACACTTCTGCATTCTTTGGTTTAGCATGGAATATTCTTGGCTCCAAAGTTCTATCTCCACTCTTGAAGTAAAAGACTGGGTGATCTGGTATCTCAAGTACTACCCTCCTTTTATGGCAGTCAATCGTAGCATAGAAAACTCCCAGCCAGTCCATTTCCAACATAACATTGAAATTTGGGATGTTCAGTACTTTAAAATTCGCGTAGAATTCTCGTCCGCAAACTACAACTGGATACTGATAAAATCCCATGGTTGCTTTTAATACTCCATTCTCGGAACTGACATTCCATCTTGAAATGAGTGGCTTCACAGGAATCGCATGCGTTCTCACAAATCGTTGGGACATGAAGCAGTGTGATACTCTAGTGTCGAAAAGTGCGAGTGCAGGAAGGGTGGCTACTAGTATAGTACTTAAGTTGTGTAAGGTTGGTTTTAGATACAGGAAAAATATAGTGATATACATGGATTGAAAAAAATGTGAAAGAATTGGGAATTACCAATGATTACTTGGCCGGTGGCTTCGGCTTCCTCAACCATCATTCTGAAAGTCTGACATCTGGGTACATTCTTCCTTGCTGAAGGCACATTCCTCTACCTTTAAGGCATGTTTCTCTGCCTTTGAGGCATATTTCTCTGTGCCTGGTGGAATTGACAAGGAGGTTGTGCGGGAGGTCCACATGGAGGTGGTGCAGGGAGAGCTAGACGAGGTGTAGGAGCCTGAATAGCTGGCCTCTGCGGAACTGTGATTGCGGTTCTAGGTGCTGGAGCTGGGTTGAGTCGATATGGACATTCTCCTATGGCATGAGTGGATGCGCCACAAACCAAACACAGGCCATTTGCACGCCTGCGGTCTTTTGCCAGGTGTCAATTCCTCTTGCGGTAGAAGAAAAAGTTTGGACTGGGCCGGTTCAATGATCCTCCCGGTCTCCTGGGTGCAAAAGTTGGCCGGGAAGAGGCTCCTCCTAACATCGTGTGGCAGGGCGTTTCACACCGGCAGTCTGAGGTCTACCCTTTTTCTTCACCACTGCCTCATAGCATCGGGCAACCTTCAGAGCAAGATCATGGGTTGGAAAATCCCCTGTAGTGAGTGCAGCTTGGATTTCCGGGTCCAACCCTTGCTAAAATCGTCGTGCCCGGATCTCAGCAGTAGGAATCGGGTGTGCCGCGAACTTGTTACGGTCATGTGTTAGGAATGTAATACGTGATATCAGGAATTTGAATTTGAGACAATATCTTACCTTCTAAGTATGGTAAACTCAGTATCGTATTCATCCATGGACTTGCTCTACATCGAGCCTTGTTGTAAGTGGATGAACTGTTGCTCCATGTCAAAATGGGCAGTCTCAGGGAAGTACTTCGCGTCGAACATATCGCGAAACGTCTTCCATTTAATCGGTTGGGTGAGATGGCTTTATTCAGCCTTCCACCAGACTCTGACGTTGTCTGTTAGTTGCAGTTTTGCAACTCTCACCCAAGCAATCTCTGGCACTTTTGCTGCTTCCAGATCATCTTCTATCGACTGGGCCCATTTTTCCGCCTCTAGTGGGCTCTTTTTTCTTGAGAAATGTTTCAGGTGCAGTATCCGGAATTGCTTGACTTCTGGTGCTTCGACTTCTGGGCGGTGCATGAGGATAGCAGTTTTCTGCTGTTGAACCTCCAAGAGACTCTTGATTGTCTCAAGCAGTACCATTTACTCGTTAATGGGAGCTGCAACAGTAGGTGGTGGTGGTACAGTAGACGGTGGAATGTTGCCATTGACGTTCGTGCTTGTGTTGTTGGGAGAATTTATGATCTTGATAGAAAAAGAAAGGTTGGGATAGATTCAAGAAATTTAAAATGTAAGGAATGTATAGTTGCTAATTCTTATAATTCTTATGATATATATTGCTTAGTACTTCTTGCAGAACGGACCTGGATGGGCCGCCAACAAAACTTGTCACGCTCCGCTTCCCAGTGTACGGAATCGGTGACGTGGAGGACCGCAACGTATTTACTAAGAAATAAATACGTTAAGCGTAAATAAGCAATATATATAAAATGCACAAGAATGACAAGTGATATAAAATAATAAACAACAACTTTTATTTACATTTACTTTACATATAACTGTTTTAAAATGAAAAGATACAATGATATAAACAATACTTAAACAGCGGTATACAAACTGAAAGTAAGTACAAAGAAAGCTAGAAGTCCGGCTGGGCAGTGAGCTGGTCTAAGTCCTTCTGGCTAGGCTCGATCTCTTGAAAGTCCGGTCCTCCTGACGAACATTCCAAAAAAAAAGACAGGAATGTCGTCAGCGAACTAGCGCTCGGTAAGTCCCAAAAGAAGGAATGGAATAGAAGAAGTAATGTTAAATGAAACTGTAAAGTTGTACAGGTATATAATTGTTATTCTAATATAGTTGTTTGTAGCTTGGTACAGAAGGTATTTATGTATACGAGAGGAGTCCATCTTACCCCGTGGACTATGGTAACATGTAGTATAAGGCCCTGTCAAAATCCACGGGACAACGGCACAAGAGTTCATGTAAGTGTCTTTTAGGTGACCATCTCGTCCTACGTTAATACGTTTCGTACCAATCAACCCCGTTATCCCTGCATGATGTATTGTATAGAGTTGTATTTATAAGTCTTGCCGAAACCATGGATACAAATTGATCAAGTAGTCAGGTTCAGGATATAATCATGTATTCAAGTAGTCATGTCAAGTTATAACCACAGTTCGGTCAAGTCAAGTCAAGTATTCATGTTTGATATTGGTGTTTGAATTCAAGTATTCATGTTCATATTCAAGTATTCAGGTTTGATTTTAGATTCAGGTTTAGATAGACTCAAACTTGAGTTTGGATTCAGGTTTGAGATCGACTCAGACTTGAGTCAGACACTAGTAACTGATTTAGATCCTGATTTAGGTTCGGGAGTCATCGGTAACTGCTGCACATGGACGGCAGGATTTGTATCTTTTTCCAAGACAATTAATATTGATAACTCCGTTAAGTTTTCTATCTTAAATAGGCAAGTATTCACTTTCTCCGGCTCCCTGAGGCTCAAGAGAATTGATCCCGCTTAAACCTATATTTACTAAAGTTCTTAAATATTGTTGTATATAACTCGAGAGGGTTTTATGAAAATTATTTTTAATAAAATTTAAAAATAAAGCTCGAGTATTTATTTATATTATTTAGGGTTTTCATGGATATGAATTTTAAGGATTTGAGGTATTTTAGTGATAATTGCTTAGCTTGGAAAGTTCATGGTATTTTATTATAAAACTTATCTTTTATTAGTATCTTGATGATATTTTAGTGAAACTTGTAATTCTTTCATTTTTTAAAAAATATAAGTTTATTATATTTTGAAAATATATAGATTTG
This sequence comes from Agapanthus africanus, assembly GCA_030015575.1. Classification (NCBI taxonomy): domain Eukaryota; kingdom Viridiplantae; phylum Streptophyta; class Magnoliopsida; order Asparagales; family Amaryllidaceae; genus Agapanthus; species Agapanthus africanus. The sequence continues at coordinate 637,483,224 of CM057343.1, forward strand.
TAATTTTATATATTTATTAAAAATATTAATTTTATTTAATTAGAAAAATTCGTTTTTCTTAAAAACCGTATTTAAAACCTTTCGAGACCGAATGTTCCGTGAGGAGGTCTGCATCTCGCTCTACTAGCCCAGAGATGTGCGATAATCCGCACTATCCAATAGCAAGTCCTCTAAAGAGGGTTGTAAAGGCATAACCGCAAAGGAATTTATAATACAATTAAAAAGAAATCCGGTTTTTATAGTAAATGATATTTTCTTATAATAATGTCTTCGCAACGAAAAATATATTCAAAGAGTATCGTGCTATGAGACCAAGTGTATGTATGAGAGGTAGGTCATTACCTCGTGAAGTTTTTCTAAAGGTATTGTTTTAACAAAACAATAAAAGATGATATTTAAAGTTCATGGTATTTAAATGAAAAAACTTAAATTAAAGTCATTTTGCATGGAATTCTAGATTAAAATTTATTCTAAACCTTATGGTTTAAGGTTACAAGTAATGTGTATAAGTTAGATTGAACAAAGTATTAAGGAGAAGGAGTTTTCTAAGGTTTTGAAAAAGATCGGTATTAACTCCACTTACCGATATATGTTTTGAAATGGAATTTCAATGAATAAGAAAAGGGATTGATAGGGACTTACAAGTTAGGAGGCTTAAAGAAAGGTTGAAGAAGCGGGGATGAGTTTCTTAGCGTCACGGGAGCGCCGGAATAGTTTCGATTCTTCGTCGTAAGTTGACCGCTTGCTAACTCCACTTTATTCCACTTCTTAGAGAAATTTTGAGAGTTTTGGCTAGAAATTTCAGAATGATACCGAGCCAAAGTGTGGGGTGGTATTTATAGTGGAAAATTAGGGTTTTGAAATTAAAATGGTGAATTAAAATACATTAAAAGGTTGATAAATGGTGAAATGAAGGGTCTCTGTTTGATTGCAGAGAAATCAAACAGTGCAGGGGAGTTAGGGGTAAGGGAAGAGTCAAGTGTGCAAAACCCGGGCCTCATTGGCCACAGTTGAACCGTCGGTGCCGGCCTATTCCCCATTTCCGCCGGCTGATCTAGGGCTTCGTGCTTCTGGATTTGTGCCACATGTACAACTCAATATTTCAACCCTTTTGCACGTGTTTGATATTTCTGACTTTTCATTTTTATGTGTATTGCACGTGCAATTTTTTGGGCTTCCAAAAAGTTAAAAAAGAAAAATCAGAAAAAATAATGTGTCAGATGGAGATCGAACACAAGGGCTACATCACAACATTGCAATGGTTTTATCAGTGAGCTACAAGTTATTTCTTGCTGTTATTTAACAAAATTTACTTATAACTCAAACTCAGGCTGTATAACTCATTTTCTGTATATTAAACTGGAAAATCCCGTACAGTAAATTCAGAGTCGTTACAGGGTTTAAATACTGAATTTATCAAGTGGCACGAATCTCCAGGAAAAAGCCTCGAGATCAACCGACCAAAGTCATCAAAAGACTGGCAGGGACGGTCATGTGAAGCCCAATGAGCCCCGGGCTTTGCACAACACCCCTTCACCTACCCCTAACATGTCTGCACTGTTTGATTTCCCTGCAATCAAATAGAGACCTTTCATTTCACAATTAAACCATATTTTAATGTTTTTTAATCCAAATTTTTAATTCCAAAACTCTAATTCTCCACTATAAATACTATCCCCTACTTTGGCTCAGCACCATTCTGAAAACTATAGCAAAATTCTCTCAAAAAGTTCCTAAGTACAAGTGGAGTAAATAGGAGTTAGCAAGCAAGCAACTTCCGACGAAAATTGAAGTCAATTCCGGCGCTCCCGCAATGCTACGATGCTCACCCCCTCTTCTTTAACCTTATTTAAACTCTCTAAACCGTAAGTCCCTTCTAAATTCCTTCTTCTCTATTGTAATTTCTTTTCAAATCTTTATCGGTAAAAGTGGAGCTATACCGATATCTTCTTTTATAAAACCTATAACTCCATTTCCTTTTATCATTTAGGTTAAACCACTTTTACACAATACTTGTAATCCTAAATACTAATATTTAGAATTAATTTTAACCAAGAAACTCACGTGAAAAATCCAAACTTGACTTTTACATTAAAATACCATAAACTTTTATATCACCTCTTTTAGTATTTGTTAAAACAATAGTTTTAGGAAAACTTCACGGGGTAATGACCTACCTCACACGCACACTTGGATCCATAGCACGATATCTCTTTTGTATGGATATTTGTTACAAAGATAATATTACGATAAAATACCACATAACTTTAAAAACCGGATTTTCTTTTAAATCGATATTTCATATCCTTTGCGAATACGCATCTACAACCCTCTTTAGGGGACCCGCTAATGAATGGTACAGATTATCGTACATCCTTGAGCTAGTAGAACGAGATGCAGACCTCCTCACGGAGTATTCGATCCCGAAAGGATTTAAATACGGTTTTTTAAGAAATACGAATTTTCTAAATAAAATAAAATTATTTTTAAAATTAAAATTATATAAAATTATTAATCCATATTTTCAAAATATAATAAACCTATACTTTTCAAAAAATGAAAAGATTAACAAATGTCAATAAAATACCCTTAAGATACCAAAAAGGCAAGTTTTACAGTAAAATACCATGAACTTTCCAAACTAAGTAATTATCACTAAAAAATACCTTAAATACTTAAAATCCATGCTCATGACAACCTCAATAATACTAATCACCCTCAAGGTTTTATTTTTTAAACTATATTAAAATATTTTTCATAAAACCCCCTCGAGTTATATAAAAACAATATTTAAGAATTTTAGTAAATATAGGTTTAAACGGGATCAATTCTCTTGAGCCCCATGGAACCAGAGAAAGTGAGTGCTTGCCTATTTAAGATAGAAAACTTAACAGAGTTATCAATGGTAATTGTCTTGGAAAAAGACACAAATCCTGCCGTCTATGTGCAGCAGTTACCGATGACTCCCGAACCTAATTCAAGAGCTAAATCTGTTTACAAGTGTCTGACTCGGTCTGAGTCTAACTCAAACCCGAATCCAATTCAAATCTGAATCCAATATCAAATATGAATACTTGACCATGAACATGAATACTCGACTCCAAATATCAATATCAAATATGTATACTTGACCTGACTTGACCGAACCATGGATATAATTTGACTTGACTATTTGAATACTTAACTACATCTTGAACATGAATATTTGAACAACTTGTGGTTTCGGCAAGTCTGATAATTATAATCTATACAAAACAATACGCGGGGATAAAGGGGTAGATTGGTACGGAACGTATATCGTGGCACGAGAGGTTATTTAAAAGACACCTACATGAATTCCCGTGCCGTTGTCCCGAAGGTTATGACTGGGCCTTGTACTACATGTTACCATAGTCCACAGGGTAAGATGGACTCCTCTCGTATACATGAATATGTTTCCCCCAATCAGAGCAAAGCTCTGCTGAAAATTCAAAATTCAAATTTTGAAGCAACGCTTCAAATCCCGGGCGCAACGCGCCACGTGTCAGGCGCTGATACGTCAGCGCAGCGCCCGAGAAGGCGCACCCAATCAGAGCAAAGCTCTATTAAAGGAAGCAACGCTTCAGTTGCGCAAGCACTGCGCTGCGCGACACGTGTCAGCGCAGATGCGCTAGCGCAGTTACGCTGCGCTGTGCGACACGTGTCACGCGCTGGGGCATCTGCGCCAATCAGAATTAAATTTCTAAGAAATCTTTTCTGTTCTTGTTAAAACAAGAAGATTTTCTTCTGCAAAGCAGAAGCCCTTGGATCAAAGATCCAACGGAGGGGAAAATTCCCCAAATCACTCAGAGAAAAATCTCTTTAACAAATTTAACTAATTTATGGGCACTATAAAAAGGACCCCAGACCTCAATTCAAAGGTATCAACATTTTCAAAAAAAAGAGAGAGAAAGAGAACTCTGAAGAACTCCTCAAGAAAACAAAAAAGGTAAAGACCTTCAAGAGAGAAAAGAAATCTCTTTTAATAAATCATTGATTTAAAAAAAAACAGATCAATGTTCTTCACATAATAAACAGTGCTTTGCACTTCTCATGAACCTCTGGTTTTTTAAAAGACAAGAAAACAACAAAATAAAAATGGTGCTTTGCACCTTTATGAACCTCTGGTTCTTGAAACAAAAAATTTATTTTTCTTTGATCTAATTTAGATCAAGAGATCAAATAGTGCTTTGCACTTCTGTTCTTAAATCTAAAAGATTCTTAGTGCTCTGCACTTCCAGACTGCGCTGTTGCGCTCTTAAGAGAGCGCCACGCGTCAGCTATAGAACCACTTGCGCTACGCGCTCTTGAAAAAGAGCTTTGCTCTCTGGAATTGGCGCAACTCACCAGAGCGCGCCACGTGTCAGCAGCGCACTAGCGCAGCGCACTGCGCTGTTGCGCTTGCCAGAGCACGACACGTGTCCTCGCCACAAGCGCTTGCGCCCAGTAATTGACACAAAGCGCCTGACAAATGCAATGCATTTCTTTTACTGAAGGGCCAGGCCCAATTAAAAGACCAAACAGGCCTAATTAAATTGATGCTCTGCATCATTTATAAATGGGCAGAGCCCAAACGAAATAATAAAAATGCTATACATTTATAAAGGGGGCAAAGCCCAGACAAAACAGATGCCTTGCATCATTCATAAATGAGCAGAGCCCAGAATAAATTGATGCTCTGCATTTTTATGGGCAAAGCCCAAACAAAAAAAAATGGAAGAAATGCAATGCATTATTTAATAAAAGTGTTGGACATTTTCAACTGGACTTAGCCCAATTTTGGCCGTAAGTCCTCAAATTAAATTGATTGATAGCTCCCCCTTAAATCAATTTATATCCGGTTCGAGGGTACATCTCCGAACTCCTCTGACACGCGTCGTTGTAATCATTCAACGTCGTCAGAGAGGCGGCGGGTCCCAACGACCACACATCAATCCGGACTGCGGGGTCCTTAAACTCGTGGACCGTAACGTCCTTAAACTAATATCGGACCGTAACGTCCCTAAACTAATATCGGACCGAAACGTCCCTAAACTAAAATCGGACCACCACGTCCCTAAACTGGAATATGGACCGGAAAGTCCTTAAACTAATGTTGGACCGAAACGTCCTTAAACTAATGTCGGACCATCACGTCCCTAAACTGGAATATGGACCACCACGTCCCTAAACTGGAGCATGGACTGAAACGTCCTTAAACTAATAATGGACCACCACGTCCCTAAACTGGAACAATAGAGTCTCTAAATGCTCTTTTGCCGGATCTAAACGATCCCGTTTAAGTTGATCTTAGCCCCCAAACACGGCTAACGTATCCTTAAACATTTAAATGGACTATAAAACTCCAAATCGACTTTGGTTCAAAGGTACATCTCTGAACTCCTCTGACATCTGCCGTTGTAATCCTTCAACGACGTTAGAGAGGTGACGAGTCCCGATGGCCAGATATTAAATGGATTATCACGTTAAGTTGATCTTAGCCTCAAACAGGACTATTGTATCCTTAACGAATGTTTAAGTTGATCTTAGCCGCAACGCGACTAATGCATCCTTAAACTAAAAACACCAAACCCAAATCTAAGTAAATACGGATTTGGACCAGTCCACGTCCTACGGGCGACGGCATTACTCAGTCTCCGTATACAATCTACGGGCAACCACAAACAAAACAAACACACACGACACGAAATGAAATTCTGGAGAAGGAGAAAGTTGTTACCGCGATGCGGTAGCATAATTAACTGCAGGGGCTTTGCGCCTGCAGGGAAGAGTGTCCCCACAATCAAAAACCCTTCAAGCGAGGGGGAATCTGACGAAATCTGCTACATCGGCCGCATCCGTCTAAACCTCCGATACACGGTGCCATAAATCAACTTGGCATCTTCGGAGAGGTGGACGGATAAAACCAAATAGCATCTGCCCCGAATCTCAGCGTCAGGACATCGCGGTCCTGTGCGCCGCCATTCGGAGGGGAACAGATTCTGGCACGCCCGGTGGAACCTCTTCCTCTTTCCACTCCACATTTCGTGTGTCGTTTTCGCAAACCAATCGCGGTTTGTTAATGGTTGCCTTCGGATTTCAAGTTACTAAGATTTGGTCTTTTGCCTGGCGCAGAACTCAAGATTCAATGCCCTCTAACTGCACCAACTGCTCGAAGTGCCACTGCAACGGACGCTCCACCTCACCGGGAGGTGTAGCATATGGGCCCCAAGCGGCTTCCTTCCTCACTCTGCCGGTAGATCAGGTGACCCAAGCCACCACTGGTCTGTTCTTTGGGACCATGATCCCACCTACAAGCTTCCCTACGCCAATACCTGCACCGGAGATGAACAAAAAGTCGGTCTTCGACCGGCTCACTGCTACGACGGCCCCTGTCAACGGGTAGCTCACTACCAAACCGACAGCCTCTGTTTTCACCAGGCTAAATCAGAACTCTAAATTGGCTGTCCCGAGGAAGGCAATAACTGCTGCCCCAGAAGTCGTCAAGACGGCTTCCCCTGTCAAAGAGTCAGTCTTTTCAAGACTGACGATTCCTGCTCCTGCCCCTGCCCAAGGATCCGTCTTCGGCAGGTTGAATATCACCCCTCAGAAGACAACCTCAGTCTTTAAGAGGTTAACACCGGCGGCGCCCCATTCAGACAGGGGGCAAAAAGAAGATGTCTCAATCTCCGAGCCAGTCCCAACGGCTCGTCATGCTCGACGTCGCCATTGGCAACGAGTGAGGAAGGCAGGGGGCAACTCTCCCTCAGGGCTAACTCCACCGGCTCCAGTGGTGGAAGTCAACGCTGCTGTCCCAACCGGAAACAGCTTTGAACTGCTGAGGAGGGTACGGAAAAACTCTCCAACCGCTACACTGAAGAGATCTCCTCCACCTGCGGAGAGAGTTCCAAAAACGAAGAAAGAACAGCCCCCTCAACGGCTATCCTCAAGAATTTATAAAGTTTGGCGAAGGGTTCAAGACTCTGTAATTGACCCACGTCACTCTCGTCACCAGAAAAGGGCGAAGGTGGAAAAAGACAAGGGTCGTCCCCTTGAACAGCAGAGGACAGCAGCTGTTAGGATGCCCACTTCAATGGTTCCTTCAACCTCAACGGCCCACAAAAGAAGGAGGCCAGAGAAAACTCCCGCGTTAGCGGCAAAAGTTAAAAATGGTGAACCTAAACGCCCCAAGTCAGGGGGCATAACAGTTCATACGGTTTACATGGCATCGGGAAAAGAAGATAGCCGCATATTAACAGGTCATAGACCGCACACGAGGTCAGTGACCAAGGCTCAGGAGCAGCAGCAGAAGCTCCAAGAAATGATGAACGCTATGGCCGCACTTACAGGGCCAAAACAAACCCCTGAAACATCCTCGGACGAGCGTCAAGAACAAGAAACGGACGCTGAATTCCTTCATTGCGTGCTAGAAAAGAAAGATAAAGAAGCTGCGGAGCAGGCAGCCAACATAAAGAAAATGGCCCTCCTGTTCCAGGATATGGTGGGTATGATGATTCAACAAGATCCACCTGCTGAAGATCCCCCGATCATTCTTGAAGACGATAGGGGAGAGACGTCGAATCCTCCACCAGCTCTGTCCACAGCTAAAGAGGATACAATCTCCAAAGCTGATTTGGACGAATACATCGCCCAGCAAATACGGGTTCATCATGCGACCAAAGTGGCCGGTCAGGTCGTAAAAACGGGGCGGCCATATCCAAGTTGGTACGATCAAATCAAGTACCCACCCGGTTATACAATTCCCAAGTTCCATGTCTACAAAGGGACGGGCAAGCCTCACCAACATGTTGCCCAGTTCAGGGCACTCTGCGGCAATACCGGTGGAGATGACAAGCTTTTACTTCGCCGGTTTGTTGGAAGTTTATCAGATACAGCGTTCGAGTGGTACTCTGATCTCCCGAACGACTCTATCAAAAGCTTCGCGGAGATGGAGCTACTGTTTACTCAGCGTTTTGCAAGCGCCAGTGAACGTACCCCGATAACGGCACTGATTAACGCCAGGGTAAAACCTGGCTAGACATGGGTTCAGTACGCTATACGATGGCGGAACTTATGGTCGAAGTGTGAGCAGCGCATTGAAGAAGCTCCCGCGGTAGGTATGTTTGTGGGAACCCTCGATCCACAAGCAACCATCTCGCAGTTTATGATATTTTTCAAGCCGACTACCTTCCAAGCCTTGATTGACAAACTAGCACAGATGGATCAGATGGGCCATAAACCTCCTCTTCCAAGGCCGGACTCCCGAAGTGACAAAGGGAAGGGGAAAGCGATCGTCGTCGCTAATGCTCAACAACAGCCGAGTGACTCGAAGCCGGTTGCTCGTCAAAATAATACGCACCCGTACGTACCCCTTGAGAATAGGATGGGACGTCCTTATTCCTTTCCTCGTGATAAAACGAGGAGGTTATTCGAGCTGGCGTTGCGCAACAGACTCATAAATCTGCTGGATCCAAAACGTCCGTTGCAACCAAGTGACGTCAACGAACCCAACTACTGTCCTTATCATCGAGTACTAGGCCATCCGATCGAAGATTGCTACGTTTTCAAGAATTGGCTTGAAAACCAGTACCGACAAGGCAAGTTCGCGTTATCTGACAAATGGAAGGTGAATCCCCCGCAGCCCCACACCTCTAAGGGGACGAATACGCCGGGGGCAACATGCTCCGTCATTGAAGAAGCGACTTGGGAGGTTGTATTATCAACCAAGACAAAGAGGATGCTAAATGATCTTCAGACATGCCCAGCAATCAAGTGGAAGAACCCATTGGAGCCGCAAATTATTGAGGGAATGCTAAAACCTCGTCCGACTCAAAAGATTGGTGGAAGTGGCCCAAACACTCATAACCAGCCGTCGAAATCTTCAAGGAAGAAGAAGAAGTCGAAGAAGCCCGTGAAGCCTAACGACAAGCGCACGGACTTGCAAAAACAAATTGACGCGCTGGAGGAATACAACCAAAAGGCACGGACTCCTATTACGCTCCAAGAGTTCCTCAATCACGTTTTTCAACAGGAAGCTGAGGAAGAAAGTTCGTCAGATGAATCTGAAGAATGCGTGGCAAGCTGTCATGTAATTTCCCATTCGATCATAAACAATGAGGACACTCCTTGCACCGGAAATCTGGGGGCAGATTTTGAACCAAAAGTTCTGGGGCCATCAGATGAAGTAATTGACGCATTCCTTAATGAAGCTCGGTTGAAAAGTAAAGCTGATCGGGAGCGCGAGGCAACTATATTTGAAAGGGCCAAGCGCCAGCGACTTGATGAAGGAGCTGAGACGATCCCGTTGGAGCTAAACACCTCCGCTACCGACAAAAGCCAATTCAAGATGAGGAAAAAGTTTGCTAAAGCCATATCAATGGGCATGAAGCTACCACCCTCCGAAGAAGAAATTGCTGGTGAAGCAGAAATGCACCCGTCTTATTGCTTATATCATCAGAAGGTTTCGCACCCCACTCAAGAGTGCAAAGCTTTCGTTAGATGGTGGCAAGGATATGTTGCTCACCGGCAACAGTTTAAGCGGGAAAAACGCAAAACTCGTCGGGAGCAAAGAAATACGACCGAAGGGCTTAAAAGAACTGCCGGTGATTTGTATAGATTGAATAGACAGATTCATGTTGAATTGTAGTTTATACTTTAATCATATTCAAGTCAGATTAATTAGATTGAGACTCAGTCTGAGTTAGACACTTTAAAATGAACTTAAAATTATGAATTAGTTTTGATGTTATCGGTAACCGCTGCACATGGACGGCAAGATTTGTGTCTTTTTCCAAGACAATTATCGAGTTGATAACACCGTTTATCCATATCTCCGGGTCCCTGAGGCTCAAGAGACTGGTCCCGCTTAAGCCTATGATTACTAGGGTCCTTATTGTAATTTAGTATAACTTGAGGGGGGTTATGTAAAATAGTTTGATATAATTTTCAAAATATAGCTCAAGTATTTAATTATCATCTTTAGGGTTTTCATAGATGTATATTTTATAATTGTGAAATTTCTAGTGAGTAGAACCTAATTTTCATAGTATATGGTATTTTCTTGAAATATTGGAATTGTTTTGTATTTGGATGATATTTTCATGTAATGGTGATTCTTTTGATTTGGAAAACTTGGACTATTTATATAATATAATTAAAATAGATATTTTGATGATATATATATATATATATATATTTTATTTATTTTCTTGTAGAAATCTCATTTTTCTAAAGAAAAATGCATAAAAATTCTATCGAGATCGAATGCTCCTTTCGGAGGTCGCATCTCTCTCTACTAGGCCCGAGAATGTGCGATAATCCGCACCATCCTGAACGGGGTCCCCAAAAGTGGGTTGTAGAGGCGCAATTGCAAAGAATTGTTTAATACACTTTTTTTATAGAAATGGTTTTATAAGTTAATGGTATTTATTTGTAAAGTCGTTTTATCCCATACTATGTTACCAAAATATCCATCGTTCTATGTTAGAAATGTGTGTTGTGATGAGGTAGGCCATTACCTCGTGAACTATCTAAAGGTAATACAAATTTATATTTTTTATGTCGGTAAATGAAGTATATGGTATTTTACTGTAAAATTGCAATAAAAATTGCAATATAAATTCTTTTGATGTGAAACTTGTTTAATATATTTGTTAATATTTATTGAACATGATATGAAAGTTTGGTATTTTCTTGTTTAAAAAAAATAGGATTTTTAAAGGAAAAACCGAATCGGAAGTCAGATTAACTCTGCTTCCGTCGGGTTTTAGAAATGAAAGTTTTTTAAAGAAGAAGAATAGAGGGGAGAGGGTACTTACTGGATTTTAAGGTAGAGGGAAGAAGAGGGAAGAGTAGGTATGTGTCGGTGCGTCGTTTCGTCGACGGAAACTCCTTATATCGTCGCCGGAACTTCGTCGGAGTTTCGCCCTTCGTTAACTCCACTTGTACATAAATAGGACTTGAAAGTTTTTGAGAGTTTTGGCAGGGATTTATGGGTGAGGATGTGTGAATTTGGGTGTGATATTTATAGAAAAAACTAGGGTTTGATGTATTGAATAGGTGAATTAAAATTTGTATTAAAAATGGATTTAAAGAGTGTTTTAATGCTCTCTGGAAATGTACAGAGTAGACAAACAGCCTAGGGGGAGTGGGGTAGACGAGGGGTTGCAAAGGTTAAAGTTTGGGGGGCAACACCGACGGTTGGACCGGCGGTACCGGTAAATTTGAAGTTCTCGCCAGGTCTTTACCGTCGGTTGGGGTTAGGTCGAGTGCCACGTGTCCTAATCGATTGGTCTTCTTCGGTACACATGTTTAAATAATTTGTAACTATTCAGGTTACGTGTTGTGCAAGTGTAGACCCTTGGGCTTCTAAAAAGATTAGAAGAAATTAAAATAAAAAGAATGTGTGGCTGATGGGACTTGAACTCGGGTGCTATGTCTCAGCAGTGCAAGGTCTTACCAATGAGCTACAAGCCCCTTCTTGTAGTTCAAAAGCAAAACAAATTTATAACTCATGCTCAGGCTTAGTTGTCTCTTTCTGTATTTTGAAAAAAATTCGTATAGAAAGTTAGGGTTGTTATAAACCCCTTGGACTCCCCATTAACCCCAGTCTGTTTGTTTTCTCTGCACATTTCTAAAGAATTAAAAATGAGCATTACTCCATGATTTAATACATTTTTAATTCTCAAATTCATCACCCTAAACCCTAATTTTCTCTATAAATACCACACTATATTTCACCCTTCCTCATTCAGAATCCCATACAAAAACTCTCTAAAATTTCCAAGTCCTAAGTTGTACAAGTGGAGTTAGTAAAGGTCAAAGTTCCGGCGACATTTCGGGAAGATTCCGGCGACGAAACGACTTCCCGAAGATTCCCATAGCTTTTTCTATCTCTCCTCTTTATATTCAATCAGTAAGTCCTCATTCCCCTCCTCTATCTCTATTCTAAAACTTCTCTTTTTCAATACTCGTCGAAAGCGGAGTTATTCCGACATTCGTTTTTTTTAACTCCATTTTTCTTAAACAATAAAATACCATATTCTCTTATAATATTTAACAAATATAAATAAACATATTAGAACAGGTTTCATCTCAAAATAATCTATTATGCAACTGTTATCGCGTTTTTACGGTTAAATACCATATACTTTACTTTCAACACAATTCAATATATTTCTTGTATTACCTTTAGATAACTCATGAGGTAATGACCTGTCTCATCACAATACACATTTTTGACATAGCACGATAAATTTTGGGACTCTAATTTATGGGAAAATAGGAGTTTACATATAAATACCTTAAACATTCAAAAACCGTTTTCTTTAAAAAGTGTGTTATTTAATTCCTTACAATTGTGCCTCTACAAACCATTTTGGGGAACCCCGATCGGGATGGTGTGGGTTATCACACATCCTCGGACCTAGTAGAGCGAGATGCAGACCTCCGCAAGGAGCATTCGATCTCGATGGAATTTTTAATGCAATTTTTAAGAAAAATGTGATTTCTTTTTAATAAATAAATTCTTCTTTAGATATATATAAATATTATCAAAATATCTACTTTAAATATATTATATATATATTCCATGTTTTTTAAATCAAAGGAACAACAATTTCATGAAACTAGCTTTACAATTCAATACCATTCCAAGATTACACTAAAATACCATATACAATGAAATCCATGTTATATCCACTAGAATATTTCACTTTTTAAAAATTACAACTATGAAAACCCTAAAGACGATAATTAAATGCTTGAGGTGTATTTTGAAAGTATATCAAAACTATTTTTACATAAAACCCTCTCAGGTTATATTAATTTACAATAAGGACCCTAGAAAATATACGTTTAAACGGGACCAGTTCTCTTGAGCCTCAGGGAACCGAAGAATATGGGTGTTTGCCTATCTAAGGTAGACAACCTAAAAATAGTGTTATCAACACGATAATTATCTTGGAAAAAGACACAAATCCTGCTATCCATGTGCAGCAGTCACCGATAACTCCAAAACAATCAGGACTTCAATTCTGTTTAAAAGTCTGACTTAGTTCGAGTCATGGTCAAATCTGAAATCAATCTGACTTGAATTCGATTCAAGTATAATTCCATTTCAATATGAATCTATGAATTCCATAATACAATCTATAACAAGATGAACATGACTAAACCGAACCATATATATACTCTGATTACATGACTATCCATTTATATCCATTCCGTTTACTGATATCATGGTTCCGGCATGTCTTCCATTTACTATAAGATAATACAATACAATTAGTACAATAAATACAATCCATACAATAAACATTACAGGGTTTATAAAGGGGTAGACTGGTATGGAACATGTTAAAGGTGGCACGAGGTGGTCACTAAAAGACGTAATTACATCCATGCCGTTGTTCCGTGGTATTATCGACGGAGCCTTGTACTACGGGTTACCAAAGTCCATGGTGTAAGTTGGACTCCTCTCGTATACACTGGTATATTCTGTACCAAGCTACAACAACTACGTTAGTATAACAAATATAACATTATCTAATTCACCTATTCCATTCTCTGTTTATTCTTCTCCTTCTATCTTTGAGACTTACCGAGCGATTGTTCGCTGACGACATTCCTATTTCTCTTCTTCTTTGGAATGTTGTTAGGAGGACCCGACTCTGAGGAGTTCGAGACAAGCCAGGAGCACTTGGAGCAGTTCACAGAAGACCCCGAGCTATAGTCACTTGTATATATTTTCTTTTCAGTTCATGCCATTGTTTAGGCATTGCATTCCAGACTTGTATTTATATTTCCAGTTGTATTGTAAAGAAATGTTGAATAAATAAAAGTTGTTGTTTATTTATATTCATGCCTCTTGTGTACATTTTACTTTATATTATTTTGATACGCTTAGCATGTTTACTTCTGAGTAAATACGTCGTGTGACCCGTCGCGTCCCCTCCCCGTACACCGGGAAGCGGGGCGTGATAAGTTTTTATTGGCGGCCCATGCAGGTCGGTGCTACATGGAAGCCTACCATGCATGTCAGTGCTGCATGGAACCCTACTATGCAGGTCAGTTCTGCATGGACATGCAGGTCAATTCTGCATGAAGTCCTAATTAATATAACACAAGAATCAGCAAATAAAAGCATTCATTACATTTTATATTGCTTGAATCTTACAATTTCATATAACTTTGAATTTATCCTAACCCTTTTTTTCTTTCAAGGTTATGGATTCTCCAAACAATACCAGCACCAACTTCAACAACACACCACTACCTCTACCGCTTACGCCTACCGGTGCTGCTCCGATAAACGAGCAGACGATTCTGCTGGAAGCAATCCGAAGCCTCTTGGAAGGACAGCAGCAGCAGACTGCTATCTTACTGAACCATCCAGAAGCGGAAATGCCCGGAGTAAAGCAATTCCGGGCATTGCACCCAAAGCAATTTTCGGGGAAAGAGAGCCCTCTGGAAGCTGATGAATGGGCTCAGAGTATTGAGGATGATTTGGCAGCAGTACAAGTGCCAGAGATCGCTTGGGTACGAGTTGCGAAGCTGCAACTCACTGACAACGCCCGAGTTTGGTGGAAGGAGGAAGAAATTCGTCTTGAATAGCTGGTCGAATGGAAAACCTTTTGCGACATGTTCGATGCGAAGTACTTTCCAGAGACTGCCCGATTTGACATGGACCAGCAATTCATCCATCTACAACAGGGTTCGATGTGGACCAAATCTGTGGATGAGTATGATACTGAGTTTACCATGCTCAGTAGGTTCGCGGCACACTTGATACCGACTGCTGAGATCAGGTCTAGATGATTTCAGCAAGGGTTGGACTAGGAAATCCAAGCTACCTTAGATATAGGGCATTTCCCAACCCACGACCTGGCCCTGAAAGCTGCCCGCCGATATGAGGCAGTAGTGAAGAAGAAGGGCAGACCACAATCTGCCGGAGTGAAGCGCCCTGCCACCCAGATGGCAGGAGGAGCCTCTTCAAGGCCAACTTTTGAACCCAGAAGACCGGAAGAAACAAATAACCGGCCAACTCCAGATTTTCGCTTCTATTGCAAGAGGGATGTACACCTGTGGAAGGACTGTAGGCGCGCAAAAGGCATGTGCTTAGTTTGTGGCGTATCCAATCATGGAATTGGAATATGTCCTTATAGGCGCAACACAGTTCCAACTCACAACACTTATCCGCCAACTATCCAGGCTCATGCATCTCGTCTTGCTCTTCTAGCTCCACCTCCACATGGACCTCCTGCACAGCCTAATCACCAATTCCATTAGGCACTGAGGAACATGCCTCGAGGGTAGAGGAACATACCCCAAGGACAGAGGAATGTGCCTCCAGCTAGGAGGAATGTACCCCGGCGTCAGGCTTTCACTTTAGCGGCCATAGAAGCCGAGACTGTAGACCAAGATAACCCTGGTAATTCCCTCACATCTTTTCAAAACTTTTGCATTTTTTCGTTCTTCCAAATATTTTTTATGCATTACTAATAATTCTATCACCAAATTTTTCTTGAATCTGTTACACTTTCCTTCTACAAATTTCGAGAACGATATTTTTATAAAGAGGGTAGAATGTAACAACTTTAAACTTTCTGTACAATTTTTTTTCAAAATACAGAAAGGAACACCTAAGCCTGAGCACAAGTTATAAATTTGATTTGCTTTTGAACAGCAAGAAAGCACTTGTAGGTCATTGGTAAAGCCTTGCACTACTGTGACATAGCCCATGTGTTCGAATCCCCCAGCCACATATATTTTTAATTGATTTTATTTTTAATCTTTTAGAAGCCTAAAAGTTTGCATGTACACTACACGTAAAATGAAAAGTCACACAGAAATCAAACATGTGCAAAATACTATTCATGCAGACCCTGAGACGTGGCGGAGATCCGAGCCCCACCCTATAGATTTGACCGGTGAGATGTCATGTGGGGCCGGCGTCGCCGACCCCCCGTAGGTAATTCCCCATTTTTTGTTTGCCCTAACCCCTTGGACTCCCCTATTAACCCCAGTCTGTTTGTTTTCTCTACACATTTCCAGAGAATTAAAAATGAGCATACATTTTTAATTCTCAAATTCATCACCCTAAACCCTAATTTTCCCTCTAAATACCACACTACATTTTACCCCTCCTCATTCAGAATCCCATACAAAAACTCTCTAAAATTTCCAAGTCCTAAGTTGTACAAATGGAGTTAGCAAATGTCGAAATTCCGGCGACGTTTTGGGAAGATTCCGGCGACAAAACGACGTCCCGACAATTTCCATAGCTTCCTCTATCTCTCCTTTTTATATTCAATCAGTAAGTCCCCATTCCCCTCCTCTATCTATATTCTAAAATTTCTCTTTTCAAAACTCGTCGGAAGTGGAGTTATTCCGACTTCCGATTCGTTTTTCTTTAAAAACTCCATTTTTCTTTAAAAACTCCATTTTTCTTCAACAATAAAATACCATATTCTCTCATAATATTTAACAAATATAAATAAACACATTAAAACAAGTTTTATCTCAAAAGAATTTATTATGCAATTGTTATCTCATTTTAACGGTTGAATACCAAATACTTTGCTTTCAATACAATTCAACATATTTCTTGTATTACCTTTAGATAACTTACGAGGTAATGACCTAGCTCATCACAACACACATCTTTGATATAGCACGATGCATTTTGGGACTTTAGTTTGTGTGAAAATACGAGTTTACATATAAATACCTTAAACATTCAAAAACCATTTTCTTAAAAAATGTGTTATTTAATTCCTTGCAATTGTGTCTCTATAACCCATTTTGAAGAATGTAATGACCCTAATATTACTATACTTTCATGTTTTCTTTCCTTAGTAAAATATTGTATTTATTTATTCTTAGTATTTTTCCGTATATTTTGTTTTCTATTAAATATATTATTTTATTATTCCATCTATTTTTCCCAAACTCATTTCTTTAAACTAAATCTTAACCTATTTCAAATTAAACGCAAGACCTGACCCAGCCCATAACCCAAATCCAATCTCATTTTCATTTTCTTTTATAAAACTATGAGCCCAAAAGCCCAGTTTCTTTTTAAGCAACAATATATATTTAATTCTTATTAAATATGTGCATGAACAACCTTATAGCTTATTGGTTAAGTCATTACATTGTTATTCCATACGTCAAATGCTCAAATCCTCATTCTTGCAATTATTTTTTTTTATCAATTTTTATCCTTTTCATAACCTACAAATGAGACCTTTCATTTCATCTTCTTTTTAATTCTCAAAATAATTAGAATGATTATGAGCTATAATTTATTAGAATTATGGTGGCCATAAACTTTTTTATATGTCACTCTTCTTTCTTTTGTTCATCTCACATTTCTATTATTTCCTATCTCTCTCTTCATCTCTTCTTCATCCCACCTTAGACATTTCCTTTTGATAAATTCTAAAAATAAAATAAAATATCTTTTCTCTTCAGCTTAGAGAAGCACCAGTTCCATCAACTTTCAAAGACCCGGTTGAAGATTTTATCTAAACGGTGAGCCGGTTATTATAACGACTTACACAACCTGTAAGTCCCTTCTCTCTCCCTCCCTCCATTTTTTTATTCTCCTCTTGTCATACCTCGTGAACCCTCTATTCTTTTCATATCGTAATCCGTAAGAGAAGATAAATATAAACATATACATATATATAAGTCTAGATATATATGGTTCTATATGGTTTGATAATACCTTATTGTCTCTTGTTCTAATTAAAGTGTTTTCAATTCTTTGTTCATGACTATGAATGTTTATTACGAGTTGTAAGAACATAAATTTCATGCCACAATATATCTATAATGTCTCATGAAATCTGTTTGCTTATTAAAAGAAAAATAGAAACTTGCATAAAAATACTAGTTAATCTTTTTGCCGATTTTAGTATACACATCAATACCTTTACCTTTAAAATAATTTTTAGAAATTAATTTTTACTTCTGGAAATTTCAAGAAATTTATATTTGATATAATATATTTTTGTATACATGCTGTAAAAATTTTAGATCGAATCACTTAACGGTTTAGGAATTATATCGTTTTTATTCACTGTTCTTAAAAACAGAAAACTGTATTTATTGGTCAACTTGTTAGACACATAATTTGATCTACCGATATCCAAATTGAGCAAATTCAGGTGTTTTGGATATCTACATCGAATGATATAGATTTTATTACTTTTATGTTTTTACTTAAAAGCGACGTAAAATATAGAAAACCGTATCACAATATTAAGTGATGGATCTGGACAGAATCTGTCCTGATTCACACACTGTTTTTAAATAGGACATAACTCGAACTCCCGATATCCGTTCGTGACAAACTTTAGATGTGTAGATAGATAATTGATAGAAATATAATTTTATGCATATTATATTACTTATAAACGCATGAAACAATTCGATATAGGTTTTGCAATATAACATATAGTTGCTGTCTAGAAATCTGAATTTCTGTTTTAAAAGCTGATGTTAAAACGATCATAATTGGAGCTTCAGAAATCCAAATCACGCGAATCTTAGTGTTTTGGATAAGTACATCGAAAGACCTACAATTTTATAATAATTTTTGTAATCTTAAACTCGATAGAAATTAACTCAAACCGCGTTTTAAAAATATGTAACGGTGCTGAACAGATTCTGATATGTTTTGTGCGACGATACGAAAACATGTATATCTCCCAAACTGATAGTCGTATTTAGGCGAGACTGGAACTCACGTATGCATAACACTTAAGGCTATATTTTCGTTTATATTCTGATTTCAAATGACTTGATTAACTAGTCAAACATATCACATATTTACAACATTGTTTTAGACGTTACTTATATACTTATCTCATATTATGTTCTGTAATTGCTTATTTATTTTTATTTATATGACTTGTGATTAAATCATTACATATTATAATTGACTTGATCTTGACATGACTCAATCATGAATACTTAAACCCAGTATGTACACTTGAACCAACTTGACATCGAGCCATGAATACAATTGGCATGATTTGCACTTGACATGTCTATATGATCTCAATCTTGAAAACTTGATAATACATCACCTTTTGTATTCATGGATTCAATCAAGACTCATAATATTAATCATAGACTTATATACACGGGGTGTTGGGGTGGTTTGAGTATGAATCCAACGGAATCTCATGAGTCCCATTAATACAAATCATGTTGTTGTGGTACCGGGCTGAAACGGTACAAATCATGTTGCTGTGGTACCGGGCTGAAACGGTACAAATCATAAATTCATGAATGAGGGCCCGTGTTTCCAAGCCCCTGGATGATAGCCAGTTGGGTTTGGAATACTTCAATAATAATTGAAGTCCTGCTATTTTGGGCCCATGATTTCTTGCCCCTGGACGACAGTGTCGGGTTCAAGAATACTCTTGAGATTGGTTAACATTCACACTTGAACTCACGTTAGTTAATTTTACCCTTTTAGAGACCTTTTGAGACACTTACATTCACTTCATGTTCATTATACCTACACTCCACGGTCATGCAATACTTGTTTACTATGCTCATATTACATTTCATGCTTACATAGTTGTCATTAACATTACCATGTTATACTTGTTCATGTTTTATTTCCATTCATACTATATCACATGTCACCTTACATATTCATTTATATACATTCACATCCTACTTTTCTTGGGGACTTACCGAGCGCAAGTTCGCTGACGGGCATTCCACCTATTTCTTTGTTTCCTTGGAATGTTCGTCAGATGATCTAGAGATTGAAGAGATCGAACCGAGTCAGGAGAATTGCTTTCAGCTTGCAGAGCAGACTGATTGGTAGAATTTTTTGCGTGCTTAGTTAATTACCGCAATCAAGACGGTTTCGCTTATAGCTAGCCGGTTGAGTACGGGTCGTCCGCAGGGAGATAGGAATCTTTTTCTATGTGCTTTAACGAGTTAAGTCCAAATGTTCAGGTTTGTTTTTAGATTAACTATGTGCTAAAATGATATAGATAGAGAGCTTGTTAGGGTTAGGATTAGGTTAGTTTGAGTTAGGAGTCGCTCACTTCTTTCGTTGCCACTCTTAATATCGGTGTTACGGTAATCGGCAACAACGGGGATTAGCACGACTAGGAAAGAACTTGCGAGTATAAGCTAGGCTTTCCAACGCATAAGTTCTTCCTTTTGGTGCTTGTCCGTCCGTTCTTGGCTCTTAGCCTTAATCTCCGGTTAAATCAACCACAACCGGTCTCACTAAGGAATCACCGCTATCATGTAGGATAGGGTGCCGTAGGGAGCGGATTGTGCTTCAATTAACGGGAGTCCGAATTAAGATGTTGGGCAAGAAAAGAGTGAGAGAGATTTTCTTCTCTCAAACTTTCCTTATCCTACCCTAACAAGTATGAAAACTACTCACCCATTATAAGGAAAAGAAAATAAAACAAAGGAGAAAGATAGAAAGAAAGAGGTTAGAAGATTACAACTAGCTATTTGCGACCTCACCTCGGCAAGGATCAAGCGTAAGCATCATGGTTGTTTAAAGATAAAGGAAAAGAGAACAAGAAAGAAATAAACAACAAATAACAACAACTAGATTAGCAAATGAAAATTACAAGCAATTATAAAAAGAACAAGACAAGTATGATAACAAAGAGAACTCTTTTATTCATTCTTCACTCACAAAAGCTCACTACAGGTTTTTAATGGAGAAGAGATGAGAAGAGGAAGAAGAACAACACATGTATTCAAAAATTCTAAATACAAGAATGAGCACTTGGCTTTGACAAGTTCTGGACTATTTATAGACAGGAAACTGGAAACCTGAGGCAAAATTCTGCCTCTTCATGAAAAGACCAAAATACCCCTAAAAGCCCACCTACTGCCGCCACTGTACGGCCGCGGTTCCGCGGCCATAGTAGGGTGTTGGGCCTTCATTTTTGGTGGCTTCTCCTGTTTTGCAGTTCCCTTCAGTCTGGTATATGTTTTTTCTCAGAATTTCTTCACGATTTTTCCAGAATTTTAGCAAATCAAAAGGTGATTTGATGTGGATCTTTTTGTCATGAATTCCTCGAGCTCCGCGTAGATATGTTGGATATTGTGTTGCCATTGAGTTTTGTGCATGAAAATGACATTGATTTGCCATTTTGCCTTTTAAACTGATGTGCGGCAACATACGGATAGAGAGCGGAGACCCGTATTTTATCTGTGGTTGGCAGGAATCCGGATTTTATCGTGCTTTTCCATGAATTTCACCGTTTAGAGCCGAGAACCTGTATCCTGCAATTGACTAGCAAACACGGCTCAAGAGTACCTACCGATAAGCAATGTGATAAAAATTGGGTGGTATAAAAATGCAAAAATCTGATATGAACAAATACCCCCAAACTTATCATTTGCTCGTCCCGAGCAAAGCCAATTTATTCACAAAATTTTTTCCTAACCTCACTTTCGCAGGGAACGCGATTGCACTGAGCATGTGCAACAAGCCGTTAAATCTCTAGGTGTCCCTAGTAGGAGGTGTATTGTCTCCTGAGGGTTTTCAGCGGATACTACCCACAAAATCCGGTCAAGCTAGTTTTGCAAAATAACTATGATTCAAACCCTGAAGTTTTGTTTCAGAAAATAACAATTCTATTATCCTAAGTCTAGACTATCGAACCTTTATTTTTCACATCTCGCTTCTTACTTAACTTAAGATTTTATATGTCTTTACGTGTAGTGCAAATAGTGTCGTTAAGTTCCAGAAGGGTCGAATAAAGTCATCATGTCACACAATAAAGCCCAGATAAGAATTTTGAAAGGATCACATAAGTTTTATAAAGAGTTAAGAATTTTTCAAGTTTCGTTTTCCAGTAAAGTTTCAACTTCAGAATTTCTATCTTCCTTAACAGGAATCTAGGTCTTATTTTTCATTCCACCTTTTTCTTGTTTTCATTTCATACACACCTCTTTGAACGTGCAATAGTCTTTATCATAGAATAAAACCTTCATATGTCCGCTAGAAATATTTTTTATAAAAACCTGTCTTTTGTCAAGATTATTCTCACACAAAGAACCGTTAGGAATTTTAACTTGGAGAGAACACTTGCTTGAATTTGTTTTAATCTGGACTTTCTAGGCTTCTTAACGAGCTTTGGGCCAATGCACCCAAACCAGTTGGCTTTAGGGCATTAGGTGTAGAGACACCCCAGCGGACTTAATTACTCAAGTTACCTAAGTCCAAAAACAAAAGACAATTTAGCGTGAAAATCATGATGATTCAATACAAACGGAGATATAACCGGCAGTTCAATTATTTTATTTTGGATAAAAGACGTGTTTAGTGGGTTCGGTGTGTAATCATTCCAATCAAGTTCCAGATAGGTTATTTTTCAGACTTAGTTCCAATTAAGGCATCAATAACATTCCTTCATATTCACTTTACTTCATAAACTATTCTTGATATTACTTATTTCAGAACAAATCTATTTGATCCTCAGAAAATCATTTATCCATTTAAAAGTTTTTAGACATAAAAGACTTGTCATCTAATTTCCAAAACTCACGACACGTGTAGTGTGATGTAAAGACGTATATCAGCTATAGTTAACTTCAAAGAAGAGTTATCTTTCAGGTTTTCAAAATCTAAAAATAAGATTTAGTTATTCTTATCTTATCAAATAAAACCGTCGAAATGTTGAATCAGAGTTCTCCCACTAGCTAACTTGACAGAAAAGTTTTTATGTTTTTAGAAAATTTTCTGATTTTTATGGATTTTATGGATTTTAGTATGCAGATGCAAAATATACATATGAATGCAAAGGTTAGAAATGTGTACCGAGCGTACCCCTAAACTTAAACTGGATAGTGTGCTCACTGTCATTGCATGAAGATATCATTTGAAGGGTCAAAATTGTCGGTTAGATATACACAAAAAAATATTATTATTATTATTATTATTATTATTATTATTATTATTATTATTATTATTATTATTATTATTATGTTTTTAAAGAGTAAAAAAAAGGAAAAGAATATCCACAAATAAATACAAAATGGTATATACATACCCCCAAACTTATTTGGAACAGTGTCCACTGTTCTTGGCTGGATAACCGAAGTTTGGTGGTAGGCAGAGGAAGATTATGCAGGGTAAACCGGCTTCTGTAAGACCAGAAGCTCCTCTGTTGGTTCAGCGCTAAGGTACGGTTTTAGTCGGTGTCCGTTCACTTTGAAAAATGAACCGTCCTTTGGATTCTCCAAATCCACAGCGCCCTGCGGATACACATTCCGCACAAAATACGGCCCTTTCCAGCGAGATCTGAGCTTTCCTCGATGGAAGTGTAGCCGGGTGTCGTAAAGCAGTACCTGCTGACCAGGTACGAAGGTTTTGCGCAAAAGGTGTTTATCGTGAAACACCTTCGTTCGATTCTTAACGACAACCGCGTTATCGTAAGCCTCATCCCTAAGCTCGCTCAATTCGTTCAATTGCAGCTTCTGATGGCTGCCCGCATCTTCGAGAGACAGATTCAGCTCCTTTATCGCCCAAAATGCGCGATACTCTATTTCGACAGGGAGGTGGCAAGCCTTTCCGTACACAAGCCGATAGGAAGACATGCCAAGGTCGGTCTTATAAGCGGTTCGAAATGCCTAAAGGGCATCAGTGAGTTTCAGCGACCAATCCTTACGGTTCTTGGAAACCTTCTTCTCCAGTATCTGCTTGATTTGCCGATTTGAACTTCGGCCTGCCCACAGGTCTGGGGGTGGTAAGGCGTAGATAGCTTATGATTAATGGAATACTTCCGCATCAAGGCCTCGAAAGTCTTATTACAGAAATGAGTTCCATTGTCGCTGATGATCGCTCGGGGGTGCCCAAAATGGGAGAAAATGTTTTCTTTAAGAAACCTAACGACAACCTTGTTGTCGTTAGTCCGGCTGGGCACAGTCTCGACCCACTTAGAGACGTAATCAACAGCGAGAAGGATGTACAAGTTCCCGAAAGAGCTGGGAAACGGCCCCATGAAATCTATCCCCCAAACGTCAAAAATCTCCACAACCAAGATTGGTTGGAGCGGCATCTCGTTCCTCCGGGATATCCGGCCCAAGTGTTGGCACCGGGAGCAAGTCTTGCAATAGTCATGAGCGTCTTTGAAGAGTTGTGGCCAGTAGAAACCACATTGCAAGATC
Source organism: Agapanthus africanus (assembly GCA_030015575.1). NCBI lineage: Eukaryota > Viridiplantae > Streptophyta > Magnoliopsida > Asparagales > Amaryllidaceae > Agapanthus > Agapanthus africanus. Next base: position 637,507,398 of record CM057343.1, read on the forward strand.
TTCTCAGCTGTCTTTCTGGGGCCAAAATGCCCGCCATATGCTTGATCGTGGCAAAATGACAGCACACTCTTGAATTCCTCGTCAGGGACACACCGACGAATAATCTGGTCGGGACAGTACTTGAACAGATAGGGTTCGTCCCAGTAAAAGTGTTTTACTTGGGATAAAAAGCGAAGTCTGTCCTGACTTGACCATTCAGTCGGTAGTAAACCTGTGGCCAAATAGTTCACAATATCTGCGAACCAGGGTTCGCAAGATACTGTCAAGAGCTGTTCATCCGGGAAAACGTCGTTGATCGGAATATGAAGCGAAGGCGAAGAAGGAAGTCGTGAGAGATGGTCGACGACTACGTTTTCACATCCTCTTTTGTCCTTGATGACAAGGTCAAACTCTTGAAGCAAGAGGATCCAACGTATCAGCCGAGATTTTGCATCTTTCTTCACAAAAAGATGGCGCAGAGCAGAATGGTCTGTGTAGACAATGACTGGAGAGCCGATGAGGTAGGGCCTGAACTTTTCTAAAGTAAATACAACAGCTAAGAATTCCTTCTCAGTTGTTGTATAATTAAGTTGGGCGTCGTTCAGGGTTCGGCTAGCATAACAGATTACGTGCGGCATCTTGTTGATGTGTTGTCCAAGGACAGCACCAATGGCAAAGTCGGATGGATCGCACATAATCTCAAATGGGTGCGTCCAGTCAGATGAAGAAAGAACGGGAGCAGAAGTGAGTAAGCTTTTTAATGACTCGAACGCAGTCACACAGCTCGAGTTGAAGTCGAATGGCGTGTCCTTGGCCAGCAAAAGAGTTAAGGGCCTAGCAATCTTGCTAAAGTCCTTAATGAACCGTCTATAGAAACCGACATGGTCAAGGAAGGCTCGGATGTCTCTGACGCATCTGGGAGGAGGGAGATTGGAAATGACCTCAATTTTCGCTTTGTCAACCTCTATGCCATTTTGCGAAATGATATGTCCTAAGACAATACCTTCGCGCACCATGAAGTGGCACTTTTCCCAATTCAAAGTGAGGTTCTTGTCCTTACATCGGGTAAGGACAGCGTCAAGATGCAGCAAGCACTCGTTAAAGGAATCGCCGAAGATGGAGAAATCGTCCATGAAGATCTCCAGGAATTTCTCCACCATTTCTGAGAAGATTCCCATCATACACCGCTGGAAGGTAGCGGGCGCATTGCATAACCCAAAGGGCATGCGACGATATGCGAAACGTGCCGAAAGGACAAGTGAATGTGGTCTTGTCCTGGTCTTTTTCGGCGATGGGAATCTGATTATAGCCGGAGTAGCCATCAAGAAAGCAGTAGTACTCGTGTCCGGCCAATCGTTCAAGCATTTGGTCAATGAAAGGTAGCGGAAAGTGGTCTTTCCGCGTTGCGGCATTGAGTTTTCTGTAATCGATGCAGACTCGCCACCCAGTTTGGGTGCGAGTAGGGATTAACTCATTTACCTCGTTAGTAATGACCGTTATGCCTGATTTCTTGGGGACAACATGAATGGGGCTAACCCACTGGCTGTCAGAGATAGGGTAAATGATACCACTATCCAGACACTTCACGATTTCCTTTTTCACAGCCTCCTTCATGACTGGGTTGAGTCGCCTTTGTGGATCTCTGGCTGGTTTGGCATCATCCATCAGATGAATATGATGTTCAATGATCAGGGGACTAATCCCCTTGATGTCTGCCATGGACCAGCCAAAAGCTTGCCTATTGCTGTGCAAGACCGCAAGAAGGGCTTTCTCTTGCTCTGGAACTAGAGAAGCCGAGATGATAACAGGGAGGGTCTCGTTCTCACCCAAGTAAGCGTACTTAAGGTGAGACGGCAAAGGCTTGAGTTCGAGCGTTGGAGGTGAAACGATTGAAGGCAAGATTGGTGAAAAGGTCTCGAACTCGAAGGATTCCAGCAAAGGTTCAAAACGAGTGTAAGCGACCGAGTTGGATGGTTCAGGTAACTCATCCGGAAATTCGAAGAATTCAAACTTGGGTGGAGAGTGGCTAAGATCGTTCGAGAAAGTGAAACACTCGTAGTCATTGTCGGGCGCAGAAACAGCAGCAGGTTCGAAGAGGAACGCACTAGTGGCGTTAAGGTTATCGTGATCAAACAGAAACTCCTCGAATTCACACTCTTCTGGGGTGATCTCCTGGATTGAGCAAACGTCTAATATATGAGCATTAGGTTCGGAGGGCTGATTCCCCAACCTAAAAATGTTGAGTTCAATTGTCATATTTCCAAAAGACAGGTTCATCGAACCATTGCGACAATTGATCACAGCATTTGAGATTGCAAGGAATGGGCGACCGAGTATCACCGGAATTTGATTCGGGGGGTTAGCTATAGGCTGTGTGTCTAATACAATGAAGTCAACGGGGAATATGAAGTCCCCAACCTTGATTAACACATCCTCTAGCTCACCCCTAGGATGGGTGATTGATCGGTCGGCCATTTGGAGAGTACAGTGTGTGGGTTTCAGCTCTCCTACACCTAATTGCTCATATACCGAGTACGGAAGTAGGTTAACACTGGCACCAAGATCTAATAGTGCGCGGTTGATGTTCTTATCCCCAATGGTAATAGAAATCGTAGGACAGCCAGGGTCCTTCCGTTTTTGTGGTAAAGATTGGGTGAGAGCATCACTCACAGCACTAGCCAAGAAAACTTTCTTGGGTACCTGAGACTTCCTCTTTTTCGTGCACAAGTCTTTAAGATTTTCGCGTAGGACGGGACTTGTTGGACAGCATCTAAAAGGGGAATGTTTATGTTAACCTGCTTAAACAACTCCAGAATCTTCTCCATTTGTGGATTTTGTTTATTGGACCTCAACCGGTTTGGAAATGGAACGTTTTTAAAATTAGTTGAGTCCAATACTTGTGGAGGAGATTGTGGAGCTGGAGCGGATCCCAGAACTGGAGTTTTCGTGGAGTGAGAAGTGGGTCAGTTCAGAGCAGAAGAAGAAGAAGGAGAGCCTTTTGAAGAATGGAGAATAGGCTCAGAAGACGAAAAAGAAGAAGAAGCGACCGGGGTGTCATCGTCAATCCGTGTGCCAATGTTGTTTTGCAGCATCCTTCCCGATCTCAATGTAGTCACGGCACTCACATTATGGTTCTGGTTTTCAAGAGCAACATGTACATTATGTGGGTGACCGGGATTTGGGAGTGGTTGGGATAGAAGCTTCCCCTTCTCTCGCTCGCTTAAGGCTGCATTCAGTTGTGCTATCTGGGCTTTGATGGTTTTGATGCTTTGCCCGTGAGCGGCAGTGTGTTGCACCAAGGACTAAATAGAAGACTGGATGTTGGCAGTGGATTGTGTCGATTGTTTAACGAACGCCTCCAGACTTCGTTCTACCGAGGAAACCTTATCGTTGTTTGACGGAACAAAGTTGTTTTGGGGAAAAGAATTGTTGGGTGCAAAGTTGTTCGTCTGATTTTGAAAAGGTTGGGGTTGGAAGGGCTGCTGAAATTGATGTTGAGTTTGTTGTTGCGCTTGTTGTTGCGGCGGAGGGGGCCTTTGGAAATTGTTGCCTTGGAATTGATGCTGATTCTGATTCCAGGCGAAATTAGGGTGGTTCCTCCAACCGGGATTGTAGGTGGAAGAGTATGGATCATTCCTCGGTCTTTGCTAAAATGCAGTATTAACCTGATCCTGTCCTTGCGATAGTGGATTGTAAGGACACTCTTCGGTCAAGTGAGAAGGATCGGAACAACAAGCACAAATGGTACGAAGGGGAAGAACAGGGGCAGGAGCAGGAGATGAAAATTTGCTCTCTATCGCTTCAAGTTTTCTCGTTATTGCAGCCATTTTAGCTTTCATTGCAATAGAGACATCGAGTTGGTGAATTCCTATCCTGGACTGACCGGTAGAAGTGGAGGTAGAAGAAGAAGAAGTTGGTCTAGTGCTCTCCCATTGAAGCGTTTGTTCCGCAAGGTCGTCGAAGAATTGCCACGCTTCCTCGTCAGAGTTCGATAGGAAGTGGCCCTGACAAATGGTTTCCAACAACTGCTTGGTTGCTGGGTTCAGGCCCTCGTATAAAGTTTGGCAAAGTTGCCATTTCTCGATACCATGGTGAGGGCACTGAACAAGAAGGTCTTTATACCGGTCAAAGCACTTCTAAAAGGGTTCAGGAGGAAGCTGAGAGAATTGGTTTATTTCGTTACGGATCCTTGCGGTTTTATGATTCGGATAAAATTTCTTGAGAAACGCTTTCACAAACTCGTCCCGATTGGTTATGGAGTGGGAAGCGGTGCTATACAGCCATTTTTCAGCAAGATCGTACAAAGTGAACGGAATGACCCGTAGCCGTATAGCATCGTCCGACGGCTGGGTGGTTTTCATCATGGCACAAACGTTTTGAAATTTTTTGATGAAGATATAGGCATCTTCAGATTCAAGCCCATGAAATTTCGGGAGCATGTTAATGAAGTGGGGCTTAATTTCAAAATTATCCCCATTGGCCGGTGGAAGGGAAAGACAGGTGGGAAGTGCAGAACGGGTGGGATAGAAACGATCCTGGAGCGCGATTCGCTGTGGCGCTACGACAAGCGGTGATGGTGGGTTATTCGCATCCATAGGAGGCCTAATCAATCCCGGGGGAGTTGTAGGGATGTTTGGATTAAATCCTGACATCGCGGAAGAAGAGGTTGGTGATGGTGAAGGTGAGGATATATAAACAGAATTCCGGTCAACGTCGGAGTTGGCCGGCAAAGGTAAGGGTGAAAGAGGCGTGGACGGAGTTTCGACGTCTGAGTCGATCGCGTAGTTGGTAGCGACTAACGTAACGCAGACTAGGCGGGCGCTAGTGTCTTGAGTCCAAGCAGATATACACTAAACGAGTTTAGTATAGTCAAAGCGGAGAAGGTGAGGGTAAGAAAACGTCAATGGAGAAATACGATGGGTGGTGGGTGAAAAATAGGATTTTGGCGACAAAGGGCAAGTTTTTATAAAAGTTTTTAATTTTGTGTTTTTTTTTTCTTTTTTTAGAAAGAGCTTTACAGAAATATGTACGGGATTACGGCTTCAAGCAATCACAAACAAGATATGCACAATCACACCTAGATCTAGGGTCACCTAGGTCAGCTAGACAGCTCCTAACTGTTCCAAAGGGCTAGAAATAGGACCTCAAACCGCCTCTTCTCCAACAATTGCGGCCAGGTAAGTGCCAGGTAAGTGGGAGGCTCCCCACTACGTAAGTAGTGGTCCTAATTAAGTAACCACTTGCCTTGGACACACTTGCCTAGACACCGCAAAAGTCAGGATAGGATAAACGGCCGATGCCTGTAACTAGTCCTCTGTCCTATTAAGCGCGAAGTCCTTAGGGCTGAGTCTAGTATTTTTAATTAATCAATGGTCAATGCATATGCTTTTTGTGATTTTTGGGGTCCTGGGAAGGGTGATGAAATCCCCACCCAATCTGAATTGGTTTCAAGCCCCTTAAAGTCCGTATTAATAAATGCAAAGCAGTAACAAATCAACTGCAATCAAATTTTTTTTTTTAGCACGGCGCAAAGAATCCTGCACAAAAACAATTTATTGGAAGGGGGAAGAGAGTTTGCGCAAAGAATGCTGTAGAAAACACAGTTCAGTGGAGTTCAGAGGAGTGGGGAAATAGGGTAGAGAGACTTACAGGGAACCAGCCAAAGGAAATTTGGTTGCTGATGTCAGCAAATGGCTGCGTTTCCGCGGCCAAACAAGCCTTTAGGCCGCGAAACCGCGGCGGTATAGATGAGTTGGGCCTCTGGATTTCTTGAGTTTGCTGAATGGGGTGTCCTCTTCTCTTCTGGAGCTCCTGAATCTTAATTAGCTCACTGTGACTGCTCCAGAATCTTACAGTAGCCCGTTGGTTCCGTTTGGATCAAACGCGGTGTAGCCGCGAGATATGGGTCTAACTTCCCACGTCTTTGGCACTGAACTCGAACTTCGTATTATCCTGCACACTTGCACAAAAACTAATCAAAAATAACAAGATGATTTTTTTACAATGTATATTTTTTTTCGGTTAGCTTTATATTCACAAATTAACCCGAAATTACACAAAGAAATAAATTACCGTCTCCCCGGCAACGGTGTCATTTGATTGGTAGAATTTTTTGCGTGCTTAGTTAATTACCGCAATCAAGACGGTTTCGCTTGTAGCTAGCCGGTTGAGTACGGGTCGTCCGCAGGGAGATGGGAATCTTTTTCTATGTGCTTTAACGAGTTAAGTCCAAATGTTCAGGTTTGTTTTTAGATTAACTATATGCTAAAATGATATAGATAGAGAGCTTGTTAGGGTTAGGATTAGGTTAGTTTGAGTTAGGAGTCGCTCACTTCTTTCGTTGCCACTCTTAATATCGGTGTTACGGTAATCGGCAACAACGGGGATTAGCACGACTAGGAAAGAACTTGCGAGTATAAGCTAGGCTTTCCAACGTATAAGTTCTTCCTTTTGGTGCTTGTCCGTCCGTTCTTGGCTCTTAGCCTTAACCTCCGGTTAATTCAACCACAACCGGTCTCACTAAGGAATCACCGCTATCATGTAGGATAGGGTGCGTAGGGAGCGGATTGTGCTTCAATTAACGGGAGTCCGAATTAAGATGTTGGGCAAGAAAAAAGTGAGAGAGATTTCCTTCTCTCAAACTTTCCTTATCCTACCCTAACAAGTATGAAAACTACTCATCCATTATAAGGAAAAGAAAATAAAACAAAGGAGAAAGATAGAAAGAAAGAGGTTAAAAAATTACAACTAGCTATTTGCGACCTCACCTCGGTAAGGATCAAGCGTAAGCATCATGGTTGTTTAAGGATAAAGGAAAAGAGAACAAGAAAGAAACAAACAAACAACAAATAACAACAACTAGATTAGCAAATGAAAATTACAAGCAATTATAAAAAGAACAAGACAAGCATGATAACAAAGAGAACTCTTTTATTCATTCTTCACTCACAAAAGCTCACTACAAGTTTTTAATGGAGAAGAGATGAGAAGAGGAAGAAGAACAACACATGTATTCTAAAATTCTAAATACAAGAATGAGCACTTGGCTTTGACAAGTTCTGGACTATTTAAATGCAGGAAACTGGAAAGCTAGGGCAAAATTCTGCCTCTTCATGAAAAGACCAAAATACCCCTAAAAGCCCACCTACTGCCGCCACCGTACGGCCGTGGTTCCGCGGCCATAGTAGGGTGTTGGGCCTTCATTTTTGGTGGCTTCTCCTGTTTTGCAGTTCCCTTCAGTCTGGTATATGTTTTTTCTCAGAATTTCTTCACGATTTTTCCAGAATTTTAGCAAATCAAAAGGTGATTTAATTTGGATATTTTTGTCATGATTTCCTCGAGCTCCGCGTAGATATGTTGGATCTTGTGTTGCCATTGAGTTTTGTGCATGAAAATGACATTGATTTGCCATTTTGTCTTTTAAACTGATGTGCGGCAACATACGGATAGAGAGCGGAGACCCGTGTTTTATCTGTGGTTGGCAGGAATCCGGATTTTGTCGTGCTTTTCCATGAATTTCACCGTTTAGAGCCGAGAACCTGTATCCTGCAATTGACTAGCAAACACGGCTCAAGAGTACCTACCGATAAGCAATGCGATAAAAATTGGGCGGTATAAAAATGCAAAAATCTGATATGAACACAGACCGACTACCAATTCTTTCTTTTCAACTTTTACTTCTAGTATGCCACTTGTTTAGACACTTTCTTTTATGTATCTCTGTTTTCGGACATCATGTATTCAGCTTGAAACTTGTGAAAGTTGAGAATGTAAATATATAAAGTTGGATTTTCATTATCATGTCTTTTCTTGTCATTTTATATTGCTTATATACGCTTAGCGTATTTGTTTTGAGAAATTACCTTCTTGGAATAAATACGTCGCGGGCTTGTCGCATGCCGTTACTGCTCTTTTAGGAAGCGGGGCATGACATGGAACCCCGATCGGGATGGTACGGGTTATCGCATATCCTCGGGCCTAGTAGAGTGAGATGCAGACCTCCACAGGGAACATTCGATCTCGGTGGAATTTTTAATGCAATTTTTAAGAAAAATGTGATTTCTATTTAGTAAATAAATTCTATTTTAGATATATATAAATATTATCAAAATATCTAATTTAAATATATTATATATATATTCCATGTTTTTTAAATCAAAAAAACCACAATTTCATGAAACTACCCTTATAATTCAATACTATTCCAAGATTACACTAAAATACCATATACAATGAAATCCAGGTTATATCCACTAGAATATTTCACTTTATAAAAATTACAACTATGAAAACCCTAAAAACGATAATTAAATGCTTGAGGTGTATTTTGAAAGTATATCAAAACTATTTTTACATAAAAACCCCTCAAGTTATATTAATTTACAATAAGAACCCTAGTAAACATAGGTTTAAGCGGGACCAGTTCTCTTGAGCCTCAGGGAGCTGGAGAATATGGGTGTTTGCCTATCTAATGTAGACAACCACTACTACAAATAGGCGTTGCCCCTACGGATAAATCCGTAGGGGCAAACCACTGCCCCTACGGCTATATTCGTAGGGGCACAAAAATACACCATAGGTGCACACGCCGCAGGTGCAAGTCTTAACCTCAAACATGCCCCTACGGAGTAATCATTAACCCTACGGCTTAATGCATAGGTTCATATGTCCCTACGGATTACACCGTAGTGACACAATATTTATTCAATTTATCGGTTTATAAAATAAAATAGTTGCCCCTCCGGATAACTCCGTAGGGACAAATATCTGCCCCTACGGCTTCATGCGTAGGTCCAGATATAACCCTCCGTAGGTCCATATTTATGCCCCTACGAATAAATGTGTAGGGATAAATGTGGAGGGGAAAAATATCAGGTATCTTGATATTTTGTCCCTACGGATAAATGTGTATGGGTAAAACTTAAGCCCCTACGGATTACTCCGTGGGGACAAGTATAACACCTGTTACTGAGTCCATAGGGGCAAAATATCAGGTATCCTGATATTTTGTCCCTACAGATAAATTTGTAGGGGCAAAGTTGGACCCTACGGATTAAACTGTAGGTGCAACATTTGTCCCTACGGATTAATCCGTAGGGACAGATTATCAGGTTTTTTTTTAAAAAAAGGGCTGCATGTTTTTTCCTCGCCCAGTGCACAATAACATATATATATATATCATATATGAAAGTAATCAACAAGCAGAATATATACCGCAGTATTCATAATCAATATCTTACGCATAATATATAAAAGAAATTAACAAGCAGAATACGATATCAATCTAAAACAATATGAACACGCAAACACCACCAATATCGTCCAAAATATATACAATATGTAACATATAAGTATATACATGTTTAAAATATAAAAATCAAAAAGCTACCCTAACTCGGTCCAGCTCCACCTCTGATAATCACCGTAATCTGGCGCGTCTGCTCCTTAGATAAACCCTGAGTCAACAACTCGACCAATGCGGAATGTGTGGAAGTCTGAGCGGGCAGTGAAGCTGTAGGAGTGGTCTGCACAACTGCAGCCGAGATAGTGGCTTGTGGAGCCGCAGCCGAAGAAGATGCATGTGGAGCCGCAGCCGAAGGAGATGCATGTGGAGGCTCAGCCGAAGTACTCTGTCGCGTCTGTTCAGTTTTGTGTGTAATAAACGAGTAAGAACCGTGTATTAATCGAATTTGTATCATTATTAGGTTATTGAGAAACCCCAATCTATGAATACTTAGGGACTTAGGCCTCATTTGGATATCTAGTTTGGAAAACCGTAGTTTATTTTAATTAGACAGTTCTATATATGTATGATTAATCAAAACTAAGTCTACAACCAAATAAGCTCAGGCTACGTACTAATATTGGATATGTTGCTATCTATAATATGATATAATATTTTACTATTAAGTAGTATACATACCATCATCTCATTCAACTCCTGGACGGTGGCCTTCAAGGTGTCAAGTTCTTGCTTTAGACGTCGCTCACGGGAGATAGAGAAAGTAACCGCTGGAGTGGAGTCCAACCTCATATGGGCCCTGCTAGGACCCAGTCCCCGGCCTTTCTCCCAACCTCCTGGTGCCCTCCGTATGCGGCGTCTAGGACTGGGGTCAGCAGCATCGGATCGTTCTGTCCAGTAAAATCGATCCCCGATGCCTCCGCCTGCTCAACAACCTGTTCCTACACCCACATCAACCAGTAAAATATAAGTATATCATTTAAATTTGAACCTTTCAAAACAAGAATTTCAAATAAGGGTTGAATAAATATTAACACTTACGCAATACTCCTGAGTAGCGGTGTCGGGGTATCGAAGCTCGCCCGTGGCGGGATCTGTCGAGGTGTCGTGGACGGCAAGATACGTGGACAGCACGCTCGGTGTACCACCCTGCGCCAGGGTCTGAGCTCTCTGCAATTCGCAAAAAAATTATATATATTAGAAAATAACTCTTAATATTATATTATATCACAGTAGGTCTATTGTAATTTACCGATAACTCTATGGCACGAGTAATATTCTTCGAGCCACCTGTATAAGTGGGGCGACCCCTTTTCGCCGACTTCCTATTCTCTTTATTTTGATCGGCCTGTTTCTGCACAGCACATTCAGATTTAGTTTTCTAATTAAGAAACACAAAAAAATAAATTATATACTAAACAATGAATTACATTTAAAATACATACCTGTTTGCGCTGAGAGTCAAAATATTAGCACAATAGAGGCCATATATCTACGTCGACTCTCGCAAAGGCCGGAGTATGTAGGAGGGCCGCTCTCTCTGCCTCGGGGGTCGCCATCCGCAGGGAATAGCAGTCGATCTTCAGCTCATTCCTATTGTATCGGACCTTTGATTGGATGTTCTTCATCAGGCCATGGTACAGAGCGTGAAGATCGAGCACCCTCCCAGGGTGATCAGGGTCAGGTACAGGCTGAAAATCGTAATCCAACTGTAAATACAAAAAAAAATGTTATTAAATTGCAAGTGTTAAAAATAAATATATTGGATAAATCAAATGAAAATATATATTAAAACCCGAGCCTGATCCCAGAAGAGGGCGAATGAGCACCGATGCTGGTCGCTCCACTCAACGTGAAGTGGATACTTCTTCACGAGGCGGCTCTCATCCCCCATATACTGGCCGAACCTCTCGGCATAATCACCGGTATAGCGATAATCAGGGTGTCACGCCCCGCTTCCCATTGTACGAAGAAGGGGACGCGACGAGGTCCGCTACGTATATACTCAGAAGTACATACGCTAAGCGTATCCAAGCAATATACAATAAATACACAAGAGACAAGGGATAATAAAAACAATAACTTTTATTTATTAACATTCTTTTGTACAATGCATGAAAAGGAAATACAACTGAAATAAAAAGATGCCTAAACAGTGGCATAACAGGAAATGAAAAGTACTGAATGGCAAAGTGTACAATGAAACTACAGTGCTGGATCTTCGGTAAACTACTCCAAGTCTTCTGTAGATGGCTCGATCTCTGCCGGGTCCAAACCACCTGACGACATTCAAAGAAGAAAGAATAGAATGTCGTCAGCGAACAGGTCGCTCGGTAAGTCCCAAAGATAAGGGAGAAATAGACAGAGAGTAAGAGAGAGAGAGAGAGAGTAGCTTTTAATGTTGTATTATAATATTATAATGTTGTATCAACGCTGTTGTTTGTAGCCTGGTACAGAAGATGCCAGTGTATACGAGGGGAGTCCCACTTACACCGGGAACCTTAGTAACCTGTAGTATAAGGCTCCGTCGATAATACCACGGAACAACGGCATGGATGTAATTACGTCTTAAGTGACCAGCTCGTGCCACCTTTAACATATTCCGTACCAGTCTACCCCTTAAACCCCGCGATGTCTTGTTTGTATTGTTATCTTGTAAATTGTATTGATTGTAAAATTGATTGACTGACCGAAACTGTGATATCAGTAAGCGGTTGTAACCATAGGGTCATGTAAATGGAATAACTGAGAATCATGTAAAAGGAATATGTATATCCATAGTTCGGTTCAGTCAAGTTGTATAGATTGATAACTGAATTCATGGATTCATGTGTTCATATTGAAATGGAATATTATAGATTGTAGATTTACTTGAATCATATTCAAATCAGATTAATCAGACTCAAACCCAATTTAGACAGTTAGAAGTGTATGTCGAAGTCCTATAATTGCTAGGGTCCTAAGGGTAATTTATAAACTTGAGGGGGTTTTATGTAAAAATACTTTTATATACTTTTCAAAATACAACTCAAGTATTCTTTATTCGACTTTAGAGTTGTAATGAATGTGGATTTTATATTGAACCATTTCTAGTGAAAATATCCTAGTTTTATAAATAAGGTATTTATCTGTAATATTGATTTATTTGAAGTTCTTGGTATTTTAGTGTAAAATTTATTCTTGTGATTTTAGAAAAAGGTGGAATAGTTATATCATAACAAAATAGGTATTTTAATGATAAATATACATATATTTATACAAAAATAATTTTAATAAATATTTTATATTCTAAAAATCTCATTTTCTTAAGATGTCGTATTTTAAATCTTTCGAGACCGAATGCTCCTTGCGGAGGTCTGAATCTCGCACTACTAGGCCCGAGGATGTGCGATAATCCGCACCATCCCGAACGGATTCCCCAAAATGGGTTGTAGCGGCGCTTTGCAAAGATTATAAAATACTAAAACCTTTAGAAAACGGTTTTATGAAGTAAATGGTATTTATTTGTAAAGATGTCAATTTTTCCGTATTCTATGTTCTAGGGTCTCCTAAGTCAACTAGACTATTCCTAACTGGTCCAAAACGACAAGTTGTGAGATACCTCAAATCGTCTCTTCACCACCAATTGTGGCTAGGTAAGTACAAGTGAAGAAAGGAGGGATCCGCTCACGAATCACTGTAAGACGGGCCTTTTAAAGTTACATTTCTCACTTGCCTAGCCTAGACACCACAAAGTCAGGTTTAGATAAACGACTGATGTCCACAACTTATCCTATTTTCTTAATAAGTGGTATTTATTTAAAAATGTATCAACTCTAAATCTTTTATGATAGTTCTATTAAGTATTTGGTATTTAAATGTAAATTCTTGTTTTCTCATATTCTAAAGTTTCAATGGTATCGTATTAGATTGTATGTAAGTGTGTGAGGAGGTAGGTCGTTACCTCATGTTCTACTATAAAGGTATAGCAAGTTTGATGGTGTTAAATGAAAGAGTGAAACATTGTGGTATTTAAGCGAAAAATACGGTAAATTGAGAAAGCTATCATTTCATGTGGTGAAACTTGTTCAAATTCTTTGATTAGTATTTAGTAGTCAACATAAGGATATTTAATTATGATTGTATTAGTGAGAAGTGAAATTTATAGAAAACCGAATCGGAAATCGGATTTGTTCTGATTCCGTCGGGTTTGTAATTTCGTATTTTCTTGAATAGGGAAGAGAGAGATAGAAAGGGACTTACGGTTTTCGATTACACTAGAGAGTGAGAGAGAACTAGAGGGATCGCCGAGGTTGCGTCGTCGCCGGTAATTCCTAAAAACGTCGCCGGAATTTCCGCTGGAATTTCGCCGGAGCTTCGCCGCGAGATTGTTTTCAAAGTACACAACTCTTGGAAAATTTTAAGAGAGTGAGCTTAGAATTTTGGGATGAGAGGGTAGAGGGGAAGGGGTGTATTTATAAGGTAGGCTAGGGGTAGGGTAGGTGAAGGGTTTTTAAATAAAAAAATGTAAAAATGTATAAAATCATTAAAAATTGGAGTAAATAGGGTATATGAAAGGTTTTAATGTAAAAATGTGTTAAAAATCATTAAAATGGAGTAAATGGGGATTTTAAAGGTCTCTGAAACCGATATAGGAATTTGAAGTGTACAGGGGGGTTTAGAAGATGAAGAGACACAATATTGAAGAAGGGAACTCGGCCGTCCGGACAAGTCCGGCCGGCGGCGCCGGCCGACTCGGCCGAGTCGGGACGAGTCAGGGCATGGGGAGGTGGGGGGTCGTCTAGTGTAGCCTCTGGTATATTTAGTTTTTAAAGTGTAGTGGGAAAATCTGGAGTTATCTTGTATGGACTGTTGGGCTTCCATAAAATTTAAAACAAAATAAATATTAAAAATAATGTGGGGCATGAGATTTGAACTCTGGTGGCTTGGTTCAGTAGTGCAAGATATTACCAGTGAGCTACAACCTCTTTCTTATAATTAAATTACTAATCAATTACTTAAGTCTTGTGCTCAGCCAATAAATACCCCTTAATGGATTTTTTAAAAAAAATATTTGAAAAAAATTTGTATAGGAAAAAGTGTATAAGAAAATTAGGGTTGTTACACAGGGGTAAAGAAAAGGGGGAATGCTGCCTCCCCCTAGCTCTGTCGGGCCTCAGTCTGTGGGACTGATTCGGGTCTCGAGTCCCCCTCTCGGGATGGGGATGCCCTGCGTCTACAAGAAATATCAAGACAATCAATATTAAGACAAAGTGGTATTAAGAAATCAAGGTTTAACGAAAATTGAAGTGTGATATATACCTCCGGCGACAGAAGCACGAGCCTGGGCCCGGGCAGCAGCACGAGCAGGACGATAGTTTCTCCGGTGAGGAACAGCCGGTGACCCGGACGTGGACGCATCTCCAACTAGAAAATAAACATCGATAAAATTATATGAAGTTCATGTTTATTCTTAAAGGATATGTAAAATGAATAAATATTTTATATTTATTCATACAAACCTGCAGACTGAGCGGAGGGTATGGAAGTGACGGGAGTGGCCCCTGCACCAGACGTGGACGCACCACCAATAATTAGACAATCAAACATTGACTATATAAGTAATTGCAAAAAGAATGTGTATATCAATAATATAACATTCTAAATCAACATGTATACACTATAAAATATATAAACATACCCGCAGGTGCGGTGGTGGGCTCTGCCGGAGATGTGGAGGCACCGCCTACAGCCCGAGATGTAAGTACGTAAGAGCAAAAAGAATGTATGTATATTTATGATATAGCATTCTAAATCAATATACATGCACTATATGATATATAAATATACCTGGAGGTGCGGGAGTGGCCTCTGTCCCTGATGTGGACGCATCACCAACAGTTAGACAATCAAACATTGACAATGTAAGTAATTTTGACATGAATATGCATGTATATCTATAATATTGCATCCAAAATGAATATGCGTACAATATACCTAGATGTGTGGCAAAGTCCACACGGAAGGAGGCATCCGAAGGGGTCTTCGATCGGGGTGCAAGACCGGCCCTCTGAAGCTCCCTACGCAGCTTTCCGGGCGGCAGAACCGCTCTGCCTCTGCCTCTGCCTGTGCCGTGGCTGGTACTCCTGCCGCCCCTCGCTGCTCCCGTCATCGTCATCAAATCTAGATAAAACGGTTCATGGACGCATTAGACAATCATTACAAACATTGACTATATATGTATAGATCGTAAAATGTGAAGTAATAATATAACATTACTGATAACCTTTTTTGTTTCGTGGACGCATTAGACATATCTACTTGGATTTCATCATCAATATCATTTCTAACCCACGTAACTTCATGATCAGCCGAAAACAACCCGTCTTTCGAAACAGACGGTCGGAGCACTCCAAGTCTTCTCTCTTCTTCATCCTCATCGTTGTCCTCGAATTCCGGGATATCGTAAACATCCCTGGGTTTCCAACGGCATACGACACTCCATCCCGGATGCTTCAAACACTGTGAGTAGTATACTTGAAACGCTTGGTTCGGAAAGATAAATGAATCGTCCTGACCGTAAAATCGAAGTATGTTCACACTGGTCAATCCATATTCATCTTTCCAAGTCCCAAGATTGCTTCTCCACTTATCCGTATCGGTTTGTGTATCGTACCAAGTACACTGAAATATATAAAACGGTTCTGATCGTCCGGGATATTGGATACCAAGTATACAATTTAAGTATCCATAATAAATCACACCATCCGATCCTACCGTCGCAATCCCACTATTCTGAGTGGTTCTAGATGTTTCTATGTCCTTAACATCGAATTTGTATCCAATGACACCGGATCCTTTATAATATGCAACCTTGATACTAGGAAACTGAGCTAAATATCTTGAATCACTCTCTAATGATGCAAACAAGTTCGGATCGTGGATCTAACAAAACAAATTTTACGACAAATACATAACGATATAAGTTTAGATTAAAATTGATAGCAATAACATGTTATTCGAATAATTTACATGATCTGCAACCCAATCGCAAAAATTATCCTGATGATATTTTTCCAATCGTTCATCGTTCCAATCAGGATGTTCCTCACGTACCTCGTTAAAATGAATTCTGTTCTCGAAAATAAATTATGACATTAATATTATATCATTTCATACACACACAAACACAAATATAATAATTAATCCAAAAAACTTACTCTCTAATTTTTTCAAGACATGCGCTATTGAGGAGGATAAACCGGTATATCTTGTTTATAAACATAGTGTCTACTCTCTTATAATCGGTTTTACCATATGGCCCGTCCTGAATTCTTCGAGGCCGGTTAAGTCTCGTCTCAATGTTCTCGTCCAGATAGTGGGAACAAAATGTGGTTGCTTCATCTATAAGATAACCTTGCATGATAGAACCCTCTGGTCGATTTTTATTGCGTATATACTTTTTAAGAGTGTAAAGGTACCTAAAGAAAAATATATTAAATAAATAAATACGGGCATACAGGACAACAATAATTTTACAAATTGCATGAAACGAGAAATTCCACTTAGCTCTCGACGGGATACATCCATCGATATTGTACCGGTTCGGCTAATTTAGCCTCAGTTGCAAGATGAACCGTCAGGTGTATTATGATATCGAAGAATGACGGTGGGAAAATACGCTCAAACTTGCAAAGTATCAATGTAATAGAATTTTCTAGTTTCTCCATCGTCACAACATCTAGTGTTTTATCGCATAATTCTCTGAAAAAACAACATAGGTCATTGATTACTAGACCAACCGATTCGGGAAGGAAAGTCCTGAGGGCTAATGGGAGAAGGTGCTCCATAATAACATGGTGATCATAACTTTTCAGCCCATCGATCTTGCCTTTCACAATTTTTATCTTCTTGCTGAATGATCCTGAGAAACCTGTGGAAACTTTCAAATCATGCAACACCTGCAGGAATCTTTTCTTCTCCAGTTGTGACATATGATACGCGGCATTGGGAAGTACAAACTTGCCTGGTTTACCCGCTACTGGTTTAGGATGCAATTCACTTGTAGATCCATCCGAGTATTGAGGTTGTCTTTTGATTTCCCGTCTTTACAAAGAAGCAAGTTGAGTACGTACTCGGATACTCCCTCTCTATGTGCATGACGTCCAGACAATGACACGCTAAATTTGTTGACCAGTACGGAAGCTCGAAGAAAATGCTTAACTTGTTCCAGAATGGTGGTTTGACCTGTTTTGTCGGATCCATCCCGAAGGTCACATTATTGTAACCATCCGACTGAGCAGTCACGTCCTCTCCGGACAATGGAGCTGGAGGTCCAAGAAGCTCCTGATGACCATCAAAGTGAACAACGCTTAACCTGTAGGGGTAGTCTAGAGGCAGGAAACGTCGATGGCCGCAATAACAAACCTTCCTGCTAAAATTCAAGAATTTCGATATTGTATGTTGATGGCAATAAGGACATACTTTGTGACCATGTACGGACTAATCTGATAGCATTCCATACGCAGGAAAGTCAATAATTGTCCACATTAAAGCCGCATGCAGTATGAAGGTTATATTTGTGTTTGCATCGTAAGTCTCTACACCATCAATGAATAAAGATTTTAACTCCTCGACCAGAGGTCGGAGTTAGACGTCGATATTGTTTCCTGATTTTTTTGGTCCGTCGATAAGAAGAGGTATCATAAATTATGATTGGTCCATAGCCAACTAAGGCGACAGATTATAAACTATCATTATAACGGGCCATGTGCTGTGGCTTCCAGCCATATAGTTGAATGGGCAGAAGCCATCACTAGCGAGTCTGAGCCTGACATTGCGAGGATCACTACTGAATATTTCGTGCCTCCTATCGAAATCCTTCCATGCCGATTAATCTCTTGGATGACTCATTTTTCCATTTTCATTTGGAGGAGTACGGTGATGCCAAATCATTGCCTCGGCTATTTTCTTGCACCTGAATAGCCTCTGCAGTCTCTGTGTTATGAGAAAGTATCGTACTATCTTGACAGGTATATCGGGCTTTTTATCAGAATCTTTCGGCTTGTACATGGCCTCTCAGTATGTTGGACACTCTTTCATATCTGAATTCTCTTTCCGGTACAACACGCAATTTTTAGGATATACTTGAATCTTCTCACACTTTAGACCCAAATCAGACATTATCTTCTGGGCTCTGTACCAGCTGTCGGGCACATTATTTCCCGGGGGTATAGAATCTTTCAAGAACAAAAGAAGTATTGTGAATGACTTGTTGCTCTATCCATTTAGAGACTTAATCTGGAAAAGTTGGACGAACTATGAGAGGGTGGAATACTTTGCATTCTCATAAATTGGTTTTCTAGCATCATTCATGAAATTTTCATACTTATCCGCACGCGGTCCTTGACCGGAAGGAATGTCATCTTCGGTACGAATAGATTCACCTAGGGCAGCCTCTACTACATCCTCCATTTCTTCTCCTGAAAGGAAATTACCGTCTTCTCCTTCTTCATCTTCCGCATTACCATCTTCTCCTTCTTCTTCTGCCGCATTATTGTGTTCTTCTCCTTCCCTGTGATATAGCCAAGTTGTATAAAGTCTAGTAAAACCATGTTTAACGATATGAAGTTCTGCAAATTCTACCTTCTGACGGTACTTATTCCCACATTTATCGCACGGGCAGAGAATCTTCCCTATCACGATCTTATTATGTGCGTGTGCAAATTCAATAAAAGCAGGAACTCTTGCGACAAACTTAGGTTGCATACGTTGTTGCCAATCCATATACATCCAGTCCTTAATTCTGATGTACTCATGGGCCATGTTAGACTGTATAACATATAAATTATAGGTTATGATGACTATATTGAGAAATCTAAGAACGGGATGGTTTCTGACAAAGGAGAAAATCCGTGTATATGCTTTGTGTGTGCGTTTGTCGTTGAAAATAATAAATTATCGATAATCAAAGTTAGATTTGAGGATACCCATGTATGAGTTGTATTCTATATATGTGTGTTTCAATTTATGATTTCGCTTAAGTGTAGGGTTGTTAGTGTGTATGTGCTGTGTGTGTGTTTGTTGTGTATTCGTATTATATGTGTGTGTTTCAGCTGTCGGGGGTAAGACTTCTATCCTATTAAGAATGTATAGAGCAAACACCCATTAGCTTGTGCTTTCAACCATTTCGAGTAAATTTCGGCAGCACCTCCCCGCCGTTCTCCGAGTACACTGTAATAGAATAGATAATCATTTCAAAGCTGTGAAACAACGTTGAAATGAACATCTAATCTATCTTTGTAAACGGAGAACCAGCAGAAAAGTACCGACGAAATAACTTGAAACGGATGAAAACACAAGTGAATACAGGTGTTTGCTTTATACATTCCTAACTTGTCCACATTGGACAAATCTATCGATTATCATACGATTGAATCTTCTCTTCACATATACTACACGACGGTTGTTAGTACCGAACTATATCGTCCGATATTTAACAAACTTCTTATAGTTCTATGTCACGACGAATATCGAACGTATGTTAACCGATAGACGGGGACTAAGTGGCGCTTTGATTTTCAAATATGAGTACCCCTGAGAATATGAAAGTTTCATATTATCATCGAGTATCATATATTGGTTCTAACTTGAACATTTAACTTGAATATGTTTGTTCTCCGCCGAAATACGGGAGACGAGACCGCGTAGGTCATCTCGCCTGAATTTGGGGGCAGATGCTATTTGGTTTTATCCGTCCACCTATCTGAAAATGCTAAGTTGATTTATGACACCGTGTATCGGAGGTTTAGACGGATGCGGCCGTTGTAGCAGACTTCATCAGATTCCCCCTCATTTGAGGGGTTTTTTATTGTGGGGACGCTTTTCCTTGCAGGCGCAAGCCCCTACAGTTAATTACGCTACCGTATCGCGGTAACAACTTTCTCCTTCTCCAAATGGTCACTTCGTGTCATGTATGTTTATTTTATTTTTTGGTTGCCCATGGATTGTATACGGAGACTAATTTATGTTGTCGCCTGTAGGGCGCGGATTAGTCCAAATCCGTATTTTCTTAGATTTGGGTTTGGGTTGGGTTTAAGAATCGTTAATCTCATTGAGATTAAGATCTACTTAAACGTTTGTTAAGAATACGTTAGTCTAATTTTAGACTAAGATCTACTCAACGGGGGTTCGGAATCATTTAGATCCGATGACAGGGCATTTGGGCTCTATCGTTTTAGTTTATGGATGTTGCGGTCCATTAGGTTTAAGGACATCATATCCCATGGAGTTTAAGGACATCATAGTCCATGGAGTTTAAAAATGTCATAGTCTGTGGGGTTTAGTTTAGGGACGTTGCGGTCCATAAGTTTAAGGACGTCATAGTCCATAGAGTTTAGTTTAGGAACGTTGCGGTCCATAAGTTTAAGGACATCATAGTCCATGGAGTGTCTGATTGTCGGGACCCGTCACCTCTCTGAAGACGTTGAAAAATTACAACGACACATATTAGAGGAATGAAGAGATGTACCCTTGAACCAAGGTTGGTTGGGAAATCTGTAGTCAAGTTTGGAACCAAGACCAATTATGAGCATATGGGCTCAGCTGGTCTGAGCTAGGGACTTATGGTCAACTTGGGCTCAGCCCATTTAGTTCTGATTAAACTGTTGAACATTTGTTTGGGTGTTAAACATTTGTTTGGGCTTAACCTCTTTTGTTCAATAATGCAGAGCATTAATTTTAGGTTCTGACACCCCTTCTTCTTGTGTCTTTTTATTGAGTGTTGGACACTCTTTATTATGGTGCTGGGCTTTATTTAAAGAACACTTTGTGTTCCCTCAGCGCACACGTAAGGAGCACGTGGTGCGCTTGGCGCTGAGCACCAGACTTGGAGCGCTAAGACGTTTCTTATGAAATAGCGCACACGTGAGGAGCACGTGGCGCGCTTGGCGCTGAGCGCCAGACCTGAAGCGCTAAGGCGCTTCTTATGAAATAGCGCACACGTGAGGAGCACTTGGCGCTGAGCGCTATCCAATGAGTGCAGAGTGCTCTTGATCAATTCTGTGCTCGGAGAATTAAGAGACTTTGTCTCGTGGATCCAAGAACTAAGTTCTTATTTTAATAGGAGATGCTATGATCTCTTCTTTTTTTGAAAGACTTTGTCTTTGTCTTATAAATCTGTGATCTAAAGAGAACTAAGTTTTTCTTCCTCCCTCTTCTTTTTATGATGAGATGCTCCAATCTGTTCTACTCTTATGAAAGACTTCTGTCTTTGTAGATTTATGATCTAGAAAAAGAACTAAGTTCTTCTTTTTTGATGAGATACTTTGATCTCTATGTTTTATTTACCTTGAAAAAATTCTTCTTTTCAGAGCTTGCTCTTCTCTTTTTCTTTTCTGAGAATTTTAAGTTTATGGGGGGATTCCTCTTTTTCTCCAAGACTTGAAGTCTTAGGTCCTTTATATAGAGGAGGCTGATTTGTTGAATTAGTCAGGAAAATCTCTCATTGAGAGATTTCTAATTGATTTGGGGAATGTTTCCCACCGTTGGATATTTGATCCAAGGGCTTCTGTTTTACAGAAGAAAATCTTCTTGTTTTTAACAAACTTGAGAGAATAATTTCCCATACAGAGCTTATTCTGTATCTTGGTGATTTTTAATCACCATTGGATTTTTTATCCAACGGTGCTCTGATTTACAGAGCACAATTTTTCTTGTTTAGAAAGATTGGGAAGATATTTTCCCCTACAGAGCTTATTCTGTAGCTTGGTGATTTTTAATTACCATTGGATCTTTGATCCAACGGTGCTCTGATTTACAGAACACAATCTTTCTTGTTTAGAAAGATTGGAAAGATTATTTCCTCAATCAGAATTTAATTCTGTGCTCTGATGATTTATCATCTCCGTTGGATCTTTGATCCAACGGCAGAGAGCTTTTAGTTTTGGCGCCAGCGCTCTCGTGCTTTGCACGTGATGCGCTGTCACAGAGTCTTTGAATTTTAGCGCTTGGCGCTCGGCGCTCTCGTACTTTGCACGTGATACGCTGCATCAGAGTCTTTGACTCTTTAGCGCTGACGCTCTCAGCGCTCTCGTGCTTTACACGTGAGGCGCTGCCTCAGAATCTTTGACTCTTTAGAGCCGGCGCGCAGCGCTCTCGTGTTTTGCATGTGATGCGCTGCCTCAGAATTTTTGACTCTTTGGCGCTGGCGCTCTTGGCGCTCAGCGCTCTCGTGCTTTGCACGTGAGGTGCTGTCTCAGAATTTTTGACTCTGGGGGCTGGCGCTCTCATGCCTTGCACGTGAGGCGCTGCCTCCTAAGAGTTTAATTCTTATTTAATAGATTTCTTTTTGTGTTTTGCACATTGGCGCCTGCATGAGGAGTACGTAAGGTGCCATCATAGGATTTAATTCTATCCGAGGCAGTACCTACATGCTTTGCATGTGGAGTTTTTCTTTTATTTTTATTTTTATTTTATTATTATTATTTTTTTAAGGGAGCAAGTTTTGAGCCAAAATTTTGGTGGGAACAAGGTTTTACGTTTACGTTTCGCTATTAAGGGTTCGAAGTTTATAGTTTAGGGTAAATTTTTCTTGCGTTTACGGTAAAATTGTATGTATACATTATCATCGAGTATTCTACTGAATGAACTTGTGCGCCCTAAAACACTAACCTTAAATAACCCAAATTAACTTAATTAATCACAGTTAACCATAATCGTTACCCTAACACAAATTATCCCTAATTAACCCAAATTTAACCAAATTTACCCAAATTAACCTAATTAACCTTAATCAACCCAAACTTAACCCAATTTACCCAAATTAACCCAATTAACCCTAATCAACCCAAACTTAACCCAATTTACCAAAATTAACCTAATTAACCCTAATCAACACCCTAACCCTTTTAAATTATCAATAATTAACCCAAATTAACCTTAGCCTCTAATTAACCCAAATTAACCCTAGCCTCTAACCCTAAACCCGAACCTGAACCAAACCCTAACCCTAACCATACACTGAACCCTAACCCTAACCCTAGCCCAAGTCTTACCCTAACCCTAACCCTGATCCTAACCCTAACCCTAACCCTAACCGAACCTAACCCTAACCCTAACCCTAACCCTACCCTCAACTAAACCCTAACCAACCCTACCCTCAACTGAACCCTAACCCTCCCCTAACCCTAACCCCAACTAATTAACCCTAACCCTAAACCTAACTGAACCGAACCTAACCCTAACCTTACCCTCAACTAAACCCTAACCAACCCTACCCTCACCTGAACCCTCAACTGAACCCTAACCCTCCTCCTAACCGAATCCTGAACCATAACCCTAGCGCAAGTAGCAACCCAATAATCAACAAAAATAGAAATTAATAGCATAATTAGAAGTAAAACTATGAAATTTACTAACATGTACGTAGCTAGGCCGGCGATGGAGGAGACCGGAGACGGTCGACGACGCAATCGGCGACGAGTCGCGGGCGGTGGCAACGAGGAAGTCGATGAGTTGCAGGAGGGCGGTGGCGATGAGGCGCAGGCGGTGGCGACGAGAGGCGCGGGAGATCGAGTGATCGATGAGAGAGTGTATTTTTTGGGAACGAGGACTTTTCTGTATTTATTTTCTTATTAATAAACCATATACATGCCCCTACGGATACATCCGTAGGGCCTTCTTTTGCGGCTCCATAGAACCAAGTAACAAATTATGTTTTAATATCTTTAAATTAATCCATAGTGCACCGTAGAGGCAACCATGGGTACCTACGGATTAATCCGTAGGGACAATAAAAAGTTGTCCCGACGGATTCCTTTAGCCGTAGGGGCAACCCCTTATTGTAGTAGTGAATCTAAAAACGGTGTTATCAACACGGTAATTGTCTTGGAAAAAAACATAAATTCTGCCGTTCATGTACAGCAGTTACCGATAACTCCAAAACAATTAGGACTTCAATTCTATTTAAAAGTCTGACTCAGTTCGAGTCATGGTCAAATCTGAAATCAATCTGACTTGAATTCGATTCAAGTATAACTCCATTTCAATATGAATCCATGAATGCCAGAATACAATCTATAATAACATGAACATGACCGAACCGAACCATGGATATACTCTGATTACATGACTATCCATTTATATCTATTCCGTTTACTGATATCATGGTTCTGGTAAGTCTTCCATTTACTACAAGACAATACAATACAATCAGTATAATCAATACGGTCAATACAATAAAAATTATGAGGTTTATAAAGGGGTAGACTGGTATGGAACATGTTAAAGGTGGCACGAGGTGGTCACTAAAAGACGTAATTACATCCATGCCGTTGCTCCGTGGTATTATCGACGGAGCCTTGTACTACGGGTTACCAAAGTCCACGGTATAAGTTGGACTCCTCTCGTATACACTGGTATATTCTGTACCAAGCTACAACAACTACGTTAGTATAACAAATATAATATTATCTATTTCACCTGTTTTATTCTCTGTCTATTCTTCTCCTTCTTTCTTTGAGACTTACCGGGCGATTGTGTGCTAACGACATTTCTATTTCTCTTCTTCTTTGGAATGTTGTTAGGAGGACCCGACCCTGAGGAGTTCGAGACAAGTCAGGAGCACTTGGAGCAGTTCACAGAAGACCGCGAGCTATAGTCACTTGTATATATTTTCTTTCCAGTTCATGCCATTGTTTAGGCATTGCATTCCAGACTTGTATTTATATTTCCTATTGTATTATAAAGAAATGTTGAATAAATAAAAATTGCTGTTCATTTATATTCATGTATCTTGTGTATATTTTACTTTATATTACTTAGATACGCTTAGCGTGTTTATTTTTGAGTAAATACGTCGCATGACTCGTCGTGTCCCATTCCCCTATACTGGAAAGCGAGGCGTAACCGTATTTAAGTTTTTTGGGAAGTGGGGCGTGACAGATGTTAAGGCTTGGACGATAATGTAAGACTCATATGAGCTACGGTCCGACTCCTAGGACAGTGTAAATCCCCTTAGGAGCCCAATGTGGATTTTGGGTAGCCAAAAGTTTGTAACTAAAGCCTCGACTGATAAATATGGTAGCCCTACATTGTAAGCACTTGCAATGCCTCTACGCCTCAGTACGGATTGTATTGTTCGCTCTAATCGAAGTCGCACGGTTTTGTCACTTGAAGCGAACCGGACTCGAGAAGGAACTACTTCCTACGAGGTCACCCAACCTAGGATTTCACTTGCCCGAGCACGCTTAACTTCGAACTCCGTAGTACCGGTTCATCCAAAATACGCCTCCGTAATTAAAGGTGGTATCATTATATTTATAATGCAGTTTAACTCTCTTTCGGAATGTGCTTCAGGGACCCGATCCCATTGTTCTGAAGTGCCCCCCTCACTCAGATCGTCAAAATGTCCGCAACAGACCACACTGAGTGTGGACAGAGTAGATCACCATGATGTCTAAAGAGCGCACTGCTCTAGGGTATTACAGCACTATAAAAGATTAATTTGGCCTCGCAACCGATGAATATTTTTTTTATGCTTATGGTGGTTGCTCACTGTAGTAACTAACTGCCTCGACACGGCCTTGACCTTTTCATGCTATATGTATTACGGCCTGTATGCCTAAAGTCGGCGGTGTTCATGTTACGTAATCTACGACTTTGTAGCCAACGACTATATTACGAGTGGTGGTTGTGTGGTGACAAGGCTATTTATCGCATGTATTTTTATACTTATATAGGGTTCATATGTTTACGCGATCAATGCAACTATGCAACTGATAAATTGGGGACATTATTAGGAAATACCTACCGTTCTCCCCTTGCTCATGATCAGTTATTAGGGGCATTTCATTTATCATAAAATTATAAAATGGCAACTGTAAATACCAAAAATTTGAATACATACATTTACATGTAAATAAAAAGAAAATCGTAATAAATTCTCTTCAAATTCCACTCTCTACCCTTAAACCCCTCTTTGTCTCCCCGCCGTCAGCCCTCCGTTACAGTCCCAGAGCCTCACCACGCTGCCGTCGATCGCCGTCCAGTCCTGGTAACGGTACCACCCCAAGTCCCCCCTCGTCCCCATCCACCGCGGCCCCTTCCCCTCCCACTCCTCGTCCTCACGGCCCGCCACGTGGCGCCCTCCCTCGCCGGCGTAGCTCACCATGAACCGCCTCCTCGGCGACCCCGTCAGCTCCTCCTCCACGCGGAAGCTCACGATTGGCCGATGGGCCGGAGCGGCCGGGGCCTCGGCAGGCCCCGCCGGGGGATCGGGCTTGGGCACCGCGGCTCTGATGCGCCAGAGGGCGGCGGCGGCGGCGGCGGCGATGATGAAGGCGAGGCGGGCGGCGGTGGAGAGGGAGAGGAGGAGGAGGAGGAGGTCCGGCGGGGGCATTTTGGGAAGAGTTTGTGATAATTTTATTATTATTTTTTTCGGGGGAGGAACTTGGGGGCGTTTTGGGAATGGGATTAGGGTTTTGGGAGTGTTTTTATGGGTGGGGGGTTGGGGGGGGGGTTTTGAATTTTGGGAATAAAATTGGGGGATCGAGAGAGAAGATGCCGTTGGCGGCGGGAATCGGGGGCGGCAGATGCCGAAGAAGATTCCATGGTGTTGATCTGTGGCTGCTGATTTGACACCTGTACGGTGAAGAAATTGTTTTCGCTTTTTGGCCCCTTTTCTGTTAGGGTTCCAGTCACAGCCATGGCCGCCGCTGCGTCGTGGATCCCTACATCCCCATTCTCAACATTTCGCAGCACCTTGTAAGTGCTCTCCATCTTTAATTCTTTCTTTCTTTCGTTGGTTTTGATTTCTGTACGTCGTGATGCTATTGGAATTTAGGCTTGTTTGAACTTTTACCGAAAAAAGTTTGTGATAATTGGTTCGTGGTTCAAGACTGTATAGAAATTGGATGCGTAATTAGTGTAGTGTATATAATATGACTGCAAAACATGCACAACCCTTGGAATTGAATCGTGGAGTGAAGAACATGATACAATTACTTTTCACTTCATGATTCCAATGAAATGTCTCTGTTCGATAATACTCCAGTTATCATATGAAACTGAATGGATTCGACCCTAACCAACTTAAACCTGAAGTGATCCATTTAACAGAAGAAGTTGGATAAGTTAGGGGGTACATAGTTCACAATATGGAGTCTGGTGGTAACAGCTGTATAGATCTGTCCAGATGGCTCCTGCAATTGCATAAAATCGCTCTCTATATTTGTTATGGCTGACGAGTTATCGATAAAATAAATCCGATTCTTATGTGTGTGTGTGTGTGTGTTGATAAAATGGTGGGGACTCCACCAAGCTTCATATTCCGATTCTTGTTACTGATGAGTTTCTAATGCTTTTCATGATCCGCGCTGTAGTGGATGCTCCTGAAAATTTTGAGGAGTTTATAGGCACATGGATCTCATTTAATGAACAACCAATAGGCTAAGTACATATCTAGTTACAACAAGAAAGACGACACACTGCCAACTCCAAAATTAAATGAAATCTTTATGATCTTCGTACATTGAATTGTTTGTTTCATGCATTCTATTGATATATTAGTGAATCTAGTGCTGTCTGCTTTCCGTGAATTTGATGCTAAATGAAAAGAACGGTAGTTCTTCTTGTCATGTTTTGCAATCTGTAGCCTGTACCCCTTTCTAAGCAGTCATATCCCATGATGCTAAATCACGGCACCGTTATGTTTTGTCTATTGATTTTCTTTCTTCATTGTAACAATATTTGTTCATTTGATTTGGTGTTTGTACTTCCATATAAGCTCTAGGTCATTGATTTTGAGCATGGTTCATGCAACTACAGGGGCTATGACATTGCAAATTACTTGATTGAGTACTGAGTCTATATGCATGGACTGCAACTCGGATGGTGCCTTATTGACGATTTCTTTTTTCCATTATTTATGCTTTTGATATAATTTCTCTGATCATTTATTTGCTTATTCTTGGAAATCTTTGTTGTTCTAGGTATCCTGAATAAGATGCACACTATTCTTTCTTCAGGGACATGTGTAACCTGATGTAACACATGAGTTATGCCAATTTGGCATATGATTTACTTAAATCAAAGTAGAATCACTTGTGAAACCAATCCCTTTCATAATTCATTGCTATCCTATCAATTAATTCATATAATATTTCTACAAAACTTACGTATGAATGAAGCTTGTTTTTATCCATATGTATGCGCTTTTGCATGAGCTTTTTGTTTATTCCCTAACATATGAATGAAGAGACTAGGGACATATATTCTGGGGTGAAATATAAAATGTGAGGGTCATATAACTTCGCTATTGACTATTTGATTGTACAAAATTTGAAATATCTGTCGAGAGCATTTGAGTTTAATTAGACCGAGGATTATAATTCATGAGAATTTATGTTTAAATTAGAGGAACGATTTAAAATTGATAATGCATGAAAATTGATTGAATTGGAGGAAGATTTTAAAATTGAAAAGGAAAACTTTATTATCTAGAAATAGGCATCTCGAGCTAAAGATAAGAACTTGGTTCTGAAGTTAAAACTGCTTAAAAGTTGAAAAACCAAAAAAAAAAAAATCTGCCTAATTATATTCAAAATCTTGATTTGTAAGTTTTGAACTGACTATGGATATGCACGCTAATAAGTTTAATAAATAATTAACTCCTATTATTTAAGGAGATATTCAACATGCTCTTAAGTTTTGCTCCACTTCCATAATAATTTATAACTATAATATTATATTCCAAATAAGTAAACCCTAAATTTAAGGAGATATATATTCTATATTTGATTTTCGTAATTTGGAAATTCTAACTTTCGAATTGAAGTAATTAAAAGAGAGAAATATGCGGGGAGAAAATCAGACAGGGCATGATTAAGGAACCAAAAAAAAATTGCATCACGCTTTCATACAACAAATATTCCATGTGGCATATGTTGCCAAAAAACTAAAGAAAATACGACGCCTTGTTGCAAATTTACACATATGGTATAAACAATTATGCGACTCCCCATAATAATTATTATATTCATCATTTCTAAATTTGCAACTCTTGTTACATGGAAAATAAGTGCAACAAACGTTGCTGATGTTTTTTGCATCTCCATCTTCATTTCCAACTCAAGTTTGTTGCTAACCAAATCTAGAAAATAGAGATTTTTTGCAATAAATGTTGCATGCATATTCAAATCCTATCTACCAGCCCCTTGGTAACCTCTGCAAGCGCTTACCTAGGTAATTTTTGAATTTCCTTGTAGCTCTGCTATATTGAAAACCCTGAGCTAGACTTTTTCTTTCGGTAACTGTTATTATTAGTTGTAAACTAATATTTGCAAACTACTAATCAATGTTTGTAAACTAACATTCACAGATTTATAATAAATTAGAGTGGAAATAATTAAAACAGACGTGTATGTATCCATTTGATTCTTCTTGTCTCCAACATCCTTGATCTCTTACATGACATGTCCTCCCGCTCTCTTTCACATACCAAGAATTTTCCTCTCTTTTGCATAACAATTTTTTTCTGAAACAAACAAGGGGGCGGGGGGGGGGGGGGGGGGGGGGCTGATGAGGCTCGATATCGTGACTCTCCAGATGCAGACACGTTGCAGATGACGTGCCTCAGAACCTACAAGAGAGGACCAATAACTTCAGTTGGGATCACATCTTGAGCCACATGTCCGAGGGGTCCCCTGACCTTCGGTGGACTTCCGGACCACTCCCTTGTTCGCCTCCGAGCTATCACAGAACCAAGACGCCTCGGCCTCCCGCTTGCGCCCGAGCCACCCGCCGAGGTGATCTTCTTCGGTCTCACCCTGACCGACCCGTAGGCGTCTCCGCCACGGCTCCGTAAATCCCGCAATACGCGAGATATCCGCCGCCAACGATCCCGCGTTCCACGCCATCACGATCTCCCATTAACAAGCCTGTCTCGTCATTAATGCGGGATCCCGCCTATCACACGGACGTGACGCCAGGGGCGTAACGGCCGGCGTGATTCTCACGCCCGCTCTCCTATTGCTGCCGCTATATAAACCCATCTCTCAGACGATCGAGGTAAGCCATCTTTACTCCACTAGACCGTTACTCTGCCAAAATACTCCGCCTAACTTGATCGTCGAGGGTCCTCAGTGGCACAACCACCCCGAGACTTCCTTGCAGGTAGCTCGGCCACAACCACTCAAAATCCATTGAGATCTACACGCTTCAGGAGTCAACCCTCCATTAACATCTGAAGGAGGTCCAGAGATCCATCAGTTGGCGTCGTCTGTAGGAATTTAGTTCCACTCAATCGAAAGTTCATCTTCCGATCTCGACTACATGGCAAGCGGTCACTGTGACGATCCAAGCACCAGCCGTCGTCCTCCCCGTAGTGGAGACGAGGGAGAATCCCCTCCTCCGCCAAGCGTCTACATCGCCCCATCCGTCCGGATAGATCGACTCACATCCGTCGTGGACGCCCTCGTCCGCATCCAAGCGGACGGGCAAGCTCCCCAGATCGCCGCTCCCCCTCCGCGGGACCGGGACCCCTACAGAGGGAGAGAAGACCCTGCCTGCATTGGCACCACCGCTCACTGCCTCGCTGTCTCCGGCTGCCGCGGATCCCCCGAACCGACATATTCAATGACCCGGTGGGCACCGCACACTTTAACTCCAAGGTCTTACGCTAGTGCACCTCGTCCCGAGTCCTGTCGCACCCCTGTCCCCCCTCCCTCGAGGAGGTGTCGGTCAGCTCGCCTGCTCTTAGGCATGACCGACGCCCCATCCCTCGATGGGGTCGCGCACACGAGACCGCCACGGCAGCTCGAAAACGATCTCGCCAAGAGACCTGAGGAACGTCATTGAACGGAATCGGGGCCGGGGCCAGGCAGAGGCCTCCGGAATCAGAGGTCAAAAATTTGAATATGCCGACTCATCGGGATACCACGGCCGACTCGACGCCCTCGAGAAGAAGATCGAAAGTATGCATCGGGAAGGTCGTCATTCGAGCGACGGGGCTAAATACGCCGTCGACTCTCTCACGAAGCCCTTCACCGAAGAGCTTCTCGCCGTCCATGTCTCTTCCTGGAACAAGCCTCCGAAGGTCTCACTCTTCGACGGGAAGTCCGACCCGAAGAACCATTTGAACGCATTCACATCCGGGATGAGTTTCCAGGACTGTTCTGACGCCGCCCAATGCCGCGCTTTCCTGGCCACTCTCATCCGCTCCGGACGAGATTGGTTCCGAGGACTCGCGCCACGCTCGATCTCAACCTTCGGCGAGATGGCCACCCAATTCCTCGTCCACTTCGTCGGGAACAGGCGTCAGAAGTGGACCGTCGACCATCTCTTCACAATAAAGAGCGGGGACAAAGAGACCTTCAAAGGGTACGTCACCCGCTTCTACAACGCCCTCCTCGAAGTCCCAGAACACCGGGACGAGACGGTCATTACGGCGCTTAGGTCGGGTCTTAGGCACAAGGAGTGGTTACGCTTCTTTGCATTAGCGCAACCTAAGACCATGGCCGAGGTGAAGGTCTGGACCGAGCATGAGATTCAGCTTGAGTCCGAGGTGAACACCAATCTACCCCGGACAGAACAAACTGATCACAAGAAAAGGGGACGGGAAGTTAAAAAGAATACTGAGCGGCCGAAGCCCTACTCCCCGAAGTTTCAGGAGTACACGCCACTCAACGTCTCCCAGACAGTGCTGCTGGAGGAGGCAAAAGGCGAGATGTTCTTCAAACTCCCTCCGGTCTCGCGCATGGTGGCAAAGCGCACCCGGGGCCCCTACTGCGGCTTCCACCGATCGCAGGGCCATTCCACGGAGAACTGCAAACAGGTCTAAGACTACATCGAGGAGCTGATCCACTCGGGGCACCTGGCCGCGTACTTGCGGGACAAGCGGCAAGCTGGCCGTGATCAAGAGCAACGTCCCCCTCTCGGTGAATTAACAATCGGACAAATCATGGTCGTGTCAGTGGGGGGTACGACGAATACCTATGAGGCTCAGCGCCCTTCACCGATCGAAAGGACTGACGGCCACTGAGGAAGAAGGCCAGGGCAGCCGAGCCGATCGTTTTTGATGACGAAGACCTGCACGGTATATCTCTTCCCCACAACGACCCGCTGGTGATCACAGCTCGGGTCCACCGCTACGAGGTGCAAAGGATACTGGTCGACTCAGGAAGCTCGGCAAACATCCTCTTTTACGACTACTTTCTGTGCATGGGACTCACCCCGGCGAACCTAAAACCGACCACCCACGTCCTGTCAAGGTTCACCAACCACTCCATCCCAGCAGAAGGGGTAGTCACTCTCCAGTTTAACATCGGGGAGGCCGGCCGTACGCGCACCGTGCCTGTGGAGTTCATCGTAGCAAGAATCCCGTCGACCTACAACATCTTCCTCGGCCGTCCGACGCTGAACCCCCTCAGGGCCCAGATATCGACCTACCACCTGGCGATGAAATTCCCGCTCGACCAAGGCAGGATAGGTCAGGCCTACGGAGACCAACGAACTGCGAAGGTTTGTTTCACTGCAACCTCTACGACAGAGCGGCCAAACAATGATGTTGATGGCGAGGGTGACATCAAGGGTTCTCTGGACACTCGAGACGAGCAGAAAGAGGTCCGACGGACCCCGGTGGAGCCACTAACAGAGGTCCCTATCGTAGAAGAGGATGACGAACGAACAATACAGATCAGATCACTTCTGATAGGGACTCAGCGGGAAGATCTAGTTCATTTCCTCAGGAACAACTCCGACGTGTTTGCCTGGGCACCTGCTGACATGCCTGGGATCGACCTTAAAATCATATCTCACAAGTTCGAGGTAGATCCTACGGCCCGACCCGTCAGACCGAAGAAGCGAAGCTTCGCCCCGGTTAAGCAGAAGGCAATCGAGGACGAGGTAGACAGGCTCCTCGCTGCCAATTTCATTCGGAACGTGCCGTGGTCCAAATGGTTGGCAAATGTGGTCATGGTAAAAAAGTCAAGCGGAAAGTGGCGAATGTGCGTCGACTTCACCGAGCTCAATAAGGCCTGCCCGAAAGACAACTATCCCCTCCCTCGGATAGATCAGCTCGTCGACAGCTCGGCAGGACACGAGCTACTTAGCTTCATGGATGCCTTTTCCGGCTACAATCAGATCCGTTTGAATCCGGCAGACGAGGATCTCACCACATTCACAACGGACCGAGAGGTATACTGCTACAAGGTGATGCCTTTCGGTCTCAAAAACGCAGGAACTACTTACCAACGCTTGGTCAATCGCATGTTCAAACCGAAGATCGGCAGGAACATGAAAGTTTATGTCGACGACATGCTCGTCAAGTCGGTCTCGTCGGTCGACCACGCCAAGGACCTGGGTGAGGCCTTCGATGTCCTCCGTAAGTTCAAGATGAAGCTTAACCCCGCCAAGTGCGCATTTGGGGTCACCGAGGGGAAGTTCCTCGGCTTCATGGTCACTCACCGCGGGATCGAAGCCAACCCGGAGAAAATCAACGCCATTCTCAACATGGTCGCACCCAAGACTAACGTCGAGATCATGCGGCTAACAGGACGAGTAGCCGCTCTGTCGCGTTTCATGTCGAGGTCTGGTGAGAAGTGCTTCCCATTCTTCAAGGCTCTAAGGAAAATTCCAAGGTTCGAGTGGTCGGAGGAGTGCTAGACCGTCTTTGACCAATTGAAGAGGCATCTTGTGACTCTACTACTGCTCACCCGACCGATGGAAGGGGATGAACTATCGCTATATCTGGCGGTATCCGACCAAGCTGCGGGCGCAGTGCTCGTCCGAGAGGTCGATGGAATCCAGAAGCCGGTGTACTATGTGAGCTACGTCTTCAGAGACGCCGAGACGAGATACCCTGCCATAGAGAAGATCGTCTTGGCACTCATCGTGGCCTCAAGGAAGCTACGGCACTATTTCCAGACGCACACCATCCTTGTCCTCACCGAACGCCTTCTGGGGGCCATCCTCGCCCTCCCGAGTCCTCTGGCCGCTTGGAGAAGTAGAGATGGGAATTGTCCCAGTTCGACATAAAATACTGCCCGAGGCAGGCCATCAAAGCTGTCACGCCCCGCTTCCCAAAATACGGAATACGAGGGGTTAACAAGGCCAGCCATGCTCCTACGGTCAAGGAAATATCCTGCCGTAGTCACACTTCGGCTTCTAGCTTTAACTGGTAATCAGTAAATAATGCGCAGGTAATGAGAAATGCAGTAACTGAAACAAAACAATATAAAGAACTGACCTGATGGGAAACAAAAGGGTATAACTCTGGATAGCTAATCAAGATGTCCGTGATGTACGTCTGGTCCTGGTCCCGGCTAAATCCACTCCTCACACTGAGCATGCATACTCAGGTCGTCAGAGCGACACAATAGCAATATAATATATATACAAGTGACAACTCGAACAGTAATAATAGGTATATATGACAGTAAATCAAGACGGTATAGGTATGAACATGCAGTAACCAAAGAAGTGTCTAATAGATCAAGTGAACAGTAAAGCAGTAAAATAATATGCCAGGTATGTCAACACAGTAAGTAATGTATATCAATGCCATTACCCTATCAGTCTCTAAGTCTTACTGTACAGGTCACTAAGCCTATCGTCAGTCCAAGTGTGAGAGTCAACCACTCGCGAGTGTCCTCCACCCAAGGGTAGGACCCAAGGGCAAGGGACCACGGGCCCAACATGTAACTCACGGTAATAATCATGTACCCTGTAAATCTCCATATATCTCCATATATATAAGCCGGCATGGGACTCCCGAGATTCTGTTGAACTCACACTCAAACTACCCCACACCCCGTGGTCTACATCAAACGCTAACCATAACCTCAAATATCAGTCGGTCTGTGACAAGTCTGTACGAGAACTGGAGACAGGATCTCCATCAAGCACGTCCCGACTAATACTCAAGATAAATGGCAGTGTCTGGTTCCTTATCTGTGACATGCATGCAAGAGCTTCCATAAGTGTCCCATACCACTTATAGTCACACGTACACGCGTCCCACAGACGTCGACAATGCAATAGAATAATAAGGTTCACTGATTGTGTATAAGTACGTGTCACTTTCACTTATTCACTCATGCACGAACACTAACGTACTTGCCATGATCATCACTAATACCTAACACTGGGTAATGCACATGATCACTAAGTTATCAATGCAGTGACATATGTATGATATGATGAGAAAACAGTACGTAAAGCATGATTAAGATGTCATAAATCAGTATTCTACCACTTTCATAATTCATCATGAATTATACGTGTACAATTTAGCGAAACGATGAACAGGGAATAAATAGTATGTTTGATTATCTATCCAGCGAATTTGGTTTCACGTCAAACGGGTTTCAGGATCACTAGTTATGGCCATTTCATTTTAAGCGTTCACGGCTGGATATCCGGTTTCAGAATCGGAAGTCCGTTTCGCAACGCATTTTAACCCCAGTTGGGATCAGAATTTAGCGACGCTACAGTTGGATGAAATATAGGGTTTTCAGTAAGGTTTTCAACGCAACAGACGGATTCTCAATCGCGTCTGTACGTCAGGAGATATACACTGTTCAATACTAGTATGTCAATTCTGATGCTGTTCTGGACAGTTATACGTCCAGCTCCTTTAAATTACAGATTAAATAGCAAACGATAACGAAACAGAATGAAACTACTTGTGTTACCTAGCTAACAGTTTCACCTTTTATAAACAGCGGAGTTCCGCAACCTACGAGTTAAGAAAACAGAGTGCTACCCCTTACGGGACAGTAACCAACAACTAGAGTCGCTCTGGACTGCAGTCCAGAGTCGCACTCCGATCCAAATATTGTCACAGTTTAAGTACAGAAACAATTAGAAACTTGCATAGGGTTATAGTTTGTCGAGTTGGATTCGATTTAAGCCCTCGAACGCATCATTCCAGTATGTATATAATTTATGGTGATTTTAACGGTTTTCAGATACGGGAAAATTCCAGTTTTACAGGTATAATTGGGGGAAATCGTCTTAGTTGTTAACAGTCGTATTATCCAATGAAATTTATACACGGTATTTATCACTACCTGGGCCAGCAAAGACAAACCAATTCCGTCAATTTAGACGGGTATTTTCATTGAGGTCACACATCGAACAAGTATACCACATGGGTTATCATAAATTGTAAATTAGCAATCTTTACGATTTGAGTTTGTAATGTAATTAGATTAGCATGTAGCAAGTATAAATACTTGTTTGGAAACGTTTCGGGGATGCACGGCGACGGTAGCGTCACGAACGCGCGACGAACGGCGACGGCAGCGGCTCGGAATGAGCTCGGGTCTGTTCTGGGGCAGCGATGAGCGGCGTTGGTTGGCCAGAGCAGGGGAGAGGCGCTGAGGGGGAGCTCGTCGACGAGGTGCGCACAGGTGGTGGCCGAGGTGACGTGAAGGAGCTCGGCGGCGGATTGAGGGGCTCGAACTCAGGTGAGGAGGTGGGCCGGTGCAGAGCTCGGGGTTCGGGTGTTGTTTTGATGGAGGTGGAGGTCGCGGAGGCGAGGAGACTGTTGATGAACGCCAGTGGTGAGGGTGGCGGCTATGGGGTGGTCGTGGTCGGAGCTCGGTGAATGGAGGCGAGGAGGTGAAGGGAAAGCGACGAGGTAAAGGTGCGGGCGTCAGTTGGGTGATGCAGGTGCTCGGGTGTAGGGAGGAAAGAAGTGATGGGGGTCGGAGCTCCGGCGAGTGTTCAGGTGAGGTGCTCGGGGTTATGGGTTCGGTGTGGTGCAGTCGGGGTTGAGGGTGAAGAGGAGAGGTGAGGTGAGTAGATTAGGGCGATGACGAGGGGGAACCGACGTGGTGGCCGGCGGCGTGGGGTGATGGCGACAGAGGAGGCGGGGCGATGGTGATGAGGGGTGCAAGTTCTCGGGTTCGATGCGAGGTCGGCAGTGTGGAGGAGGGAGAGGGAAGTGAGGTGATGGCCGAGTAGGGAAGGTGATGGTGAAAGTGTGCTCGGGGAGTGAGGAGCTCGTCGGCGGTGCTGGCGACGGCGAGCGCAGGCGTGGCCGCGGCTCGAGAGAGGGAGTGAAAGAGAAGAGAATAGGAGAGATAGAGAGAGAGAGAGGAGCGGGAAAAATAATGGAAGAGAGAGGGAGTGAAAGTAACGTGGGTTTGAGGGAGAGAGTTTTAAGGAAGAGAGAGAAAATCATGTGTGTGTGAGAGAGAAAGAGGAGAGAGAAGGGTTATGAGAGGAGAGAGGGGTCTGTGATTTGAGGGAGGTGATTAAAGGAAATTAATGAAATTTAAAGGGGAAATTTAGAGGTGTTAATGGAAATTATTTTAGAATTAAAGGTGATTTAAGAGGGAATAATATAAGGAGATTTGAAATGAAGGAAGGAAAAGGAGAAGCTTGGGCCGGGCTCTTGACGGGATGCTGGGCTGGGCTAAGGGAAAAAGTTAATTAATTTATTAGAGAAAAAGGAATGGGCCGAGGATTATTTAAACGAGAAATTATTTATTTGGTTTGGGTTTTAGGAAATAATTAAAATGAATTGGAGTGTCTGGGCCGGGCTTGGGAAATAAGGAAAAGAAAAGGAAAGATTTGGGGTTTGGTGTTTAATAGGGTTTTAAAATAAATAAATAATTATAGGTAAAATAAATAAATTTTATAAGTGAAATAGAAATACAGATATTGGTATAAAAGGGGCTGGATATTACATCATACCACCCTTACAAAAATTTCGTCCTCGAAATTTAAAAGAAACGACAAGCTATAAAATAATACGCGAAAAGTTACCACATCGAACACTAATACCTAGTGATTTACTTAAAACGGTTGAATAAATTTTTGAAGGTATATATATGTAAGAACAACATACAAAAGGATGGGTTTAAATAAGTATATGGCAGGAACAACTATAAGGACGAACTACATGTATACGAGAATATGGATAACAATAACGAACAATAATAATCAAGGCGTGTTCGATAAAAATTGAAACCCAAATATGTGTACATATAAGTATATCAAAAGTAGTAAAGCAGAAATAATAAGTATAAGGCACAGCCATTTATAATAGTAACCATATGCACAATACCCGAAAATAAAGTAACGACAATAATGCAGTGAAAGATTTGTCGGTAGGTTAAAACATTTTAGGATAATGTATCCATCAAATAACTTAGAAAACTCACATAGTGAAAATAAGAAATATGGAACGAAAATATGCGCGATGTAAGGCTGCTCTACCGAAAAATAATGGGAAAGTTAGTAGTGAAGTACTTGAAATGCGTAAAACGGGGATAGTCAATAAAACGCACTCTTCGATAAATACAAAATAATGAAAACTAAATTTTCGAATAACACTGTCCCTAAATATAGTTAGGGTAATAGGAAAAACACAAAATATATTGGGCTAGCTAGGATAGGGATTACAATGGAGTGTGGCTCAGTCAAGGATCGGAGTGTGACGGCTTTAGACTGAAAGTCGAAGAGATTGGGGTCGGGTCAGAACAGGAAGTAAGGGCGAGCATCAAGGGCTTCAAGGGAAAAATATGGGGAGGATAACGGTCGGTACATCATGTGAATCAAAAATTTGAAGGGTTAGCGAACTCGGAAATTTCACTATAAATTTCTCCTCCCAGAAGGATTTCAGACGAGGCATAGACGAAGGATGAAGGGTGGACCACTCAAAAGATCGGGTGCGGTACTCGTTAATCTCAGTGAGGGTTAAAACAATATAAGGAGTAGGGGTGGACAGATCTCAGTAGGAAAATAATTGTATAGGAGAAATAATCAAGCATCAAGTGAACTAAGAAAATCGAAAGATTAGCGAACTCAGCAATTTATTTCATTCCAGAAGATTTTAAACAAAGCATTCTCAAAAACGAAATGTGGCACTAAACTATACCCAGATTTATTTGGCCAGAGAAGACAATATCTAAAAGAAATCCCATCAGTTGCGGTTGTGGAGATTCAGCAGGTTGCGGTAGGCTCGCGCGCTCAGGTAGGGACGTCCATTCCCATATCGCCTCGCAGGGATCGCCATTGGGAGTTCTTCCACCGTAGGGTCTTGTTCTTCTGGTCCATCATCCTCGGCTGGAGCTTCTTCATCGAGGTCTGCCTCCATATGGTTCTCTCCTTCTGGATTCTCTTCTATGGGATTTTCCTCAACTGGATTTTCTTCCATCGGGTCTTTCTCGGGATCTTCCTCTATCGGGTTCTCTTCAGGGTCTCCTTCCTCTTCGTCGGAATCGTCTATCATGTCAAACTCTGGGGCGGCTGCTCCTTCGTCCTCGGAATCGCTGTTTCCGAAAATGACCTAGGGACCGTTGATCTCATCGTCAGAACTCATCAGCTTGCGGTCTAAGGAAACGCATGACTGTGCATCCTCATCCAAATGCAGCGCTGCTCCAGGGTGGGCCATGGCCTGAAAGGAGGGAGTCATGATTAGACAGTGGAACACATCAAGAAAATAGCTAAGGGTATGGAGTATAGGAAAATATGCGGTGGGCAGGAACAAAAATCAGGATTAAGAATGCTGTGGTAATGAATAGTATAAATAAGGGGGAAAACAATAGAATGATACATATATTACGATTCAAAGTTTTTATTGCATTCAACTAAAAGTTCGACGGATACAAGATTTCAAACGAAAAGAAATATTTATAAGAGGATGACAACATTACTACAAGTGTATACAGCCCAGAAAGAAGACCGGGACTGGGGAAACCCCCTCGTGGAATTCATGAGGGAAGGTACGCTCCCTGAAGATCAGGGAGAAGCCCGCCGCCTCCGAGCCAAGGCTCGCCACTTCATCTGGAGTAATAGGAACCTGCATAAGAAGTCCTTCACTCAGTCCTTGCTCCGGTGCGTCGACCCCCACGAAGTTGACTACGTCCTCCGTGAGATCCACGAAGGGGTCGGCGGCGCGCACCAAGGGGCCCGAACCTTAATCCAGAAGGCATTGCTCCAGGAGTACTACTGGCCGACTATTCATCAGGACGCCCAGAAGCTGGTCAGGAGATGCAAGAGTTGCCAACTCCACGGAAGCATACCTCATCTTCCCGCTACCGAGCTAACCGCCCTGACCTTCCCATAGTCGTTTGCCCAATAGGGAATGTACATGATAGGCCAGTTCCCTACCAGTACTGGTGGGCACAAGTACGTCCTTGTTGCAGTGGACTACTTCATGAAGTGGATCGGGGCCATTCCTATCAGGAAACCGAATGCCACCATAACTATTAAGTTCTTGCAGAACAACGTGATACTCCGGTTCAGCATCCTGAGGTGCATCATTACCGACCACGGAACAAATTTCGAAAACAAAAGAGTTAAGGAATTTTGCAGCGAGTATCACATCGTCATGAAATTTGCCGTGGTCGCGCATCCCCAATGCAACGGGCAAGCCGAGGTCGCCAATCGGGACGTCCTCCGAGGTTTCCGGATGCGCCTAAAAGGGCGCCAAGGCAGTTGGGTCGAGGAATTGCCTCGGGTCTTATGGGCCCTGCGCACGTCGAAGAAAACCCCCACTGGGGATAC
The DNA here is from genome assembly GCA_030015575.1 of Agapanthus africanus. NCBI lineage: Eukaryota > Viridiplantae > Streptophyta > Magnoliopsida > Asparagales > Amaryllidaceae > Agapanthus > Agapanthus africanus. Next base: position 637,548,115 of record CM057343.1, read on the forward strand.
TCCACTCAGCCTTTGCTACGGAACAGAAGCAATGGTCCCGGCGAAGATTGGGCTCCCCAGTCATCGGGTCGAGCATTTCGATGATGAAGCTAACACCTCGGCGCTCCAAACTAACCTAGAAATCTTTTTAGAAAAACGATATCGGGCTCAGATCAGAGCTGCCGCCTATCAGCAGCAAACCGCCCGCTACTATAATGCGCGAGTCAAGTGTCGCTTCTTCAAGACCGGGGATTTAGTCTTGAGGCGGAACGAGTTCGTCGATCAAGGCAAGCTGCACAAATTTTCTCCAAAGTGGGACGGTCATTTCCTTGTCTCCGAGGCCCTGCCCGGCGGAGCCTACCGCTTGCAAGACGCGGATGGGCGCAAGTTTCCGCGTCCTTACAACGCCGAGAAGCTCAAACTGTACCAATAAAAAGAACATCTACAAGCGTGTATTTCTTCTTTCACTGAGGCAATGTAAACTTTTCTAAAGTTCTTTCTGTTTGTATAATGAGAAGGGAACAGTAAGACATTGCAAAAAGTAGAGTTTTATTTATTCCAGAGGGTACTATGGGCTCCTCAGCCTTACAAAGATTACAACAGCGGGGGAGAGGGGTGCAGGAAACATTGCTCGTGGTACTCCGAGCATATTTCGGCCAGCCGAGCCCTCGCCGCCTCGAACCTTTGTCTCTGATGCCGTCCGCGAATGTCGGCGTGATGGCTCAGTTGGTAGCACTCGAGGACGAGTGCTACCGAGCGATCCTGCCGACCCACCGAGATCAGGCCGAAGCGGCACAAAGACCTCAGATTACCGACCGCCTCGTCCTTCAGCTCCTCGGACAAGGGGTTGTACAACCCCAGCGACGCCCTCCAGATCGATTACATCAACAGCCGGAGCAGGGTGAGCGTCGGGGAAGCAGTCAGCCAAAATGATCCTTGATGCGGCCGATAACTACCCGCCCCCTATCCTCGGTGCAACACTGGTCGTACGGGTACACGTCCTCGAAGCTTATGATGTCGGGGATGGTGAAAGGGAAAGTATCCATTCTCACATTTTGGAGATGGAGAAAGGAGTGCTCAACAGGCCCTCCATTTTATAGCCCCACTGTGCCCTCAAGGGTCCAACAATCGCTCGTTCCTCCAATGCCATCCTCCACACGGCGGATATCCCGCCTCTTTCAGCAAACCCAAATCGAAACGACGCGGCTCTTACGCTTCGCCTCCCCCCGCGTTCGCAACACGTGTCACCCGCGACGGTCGCTCTTCCCAGCGCTCACGCCACGAACCTGGAAAGCACAGGCGAAACCTCACAGGGCCGAGCAGCTGCCCTGCTCGGTATATCTGTTTCCTCCAATCAGAGCAAAGCTCTGTTCAAGTTTTGAAATTTGAAATGAAGCAGCGCTTCATAATAGCGCCAGTGCTAAGAATCAAAGACTCTGCTGCAGCGCTCACATGCAAAGCACGAGAGCGCCAGCACTAAGAGTCAAAGACTCTGATGCAGCGCTCACGTGCAAAACACGAGAGCGCTGGCGCTGCTAGCGCCAGCGCTAAGAGTCAAAAACTCTGTTGCAGCGCTCACGTGCAAATCATGAAAGCGCTAGCGCTGGAACTAAATGTTCCCTGCCGTTGGATCAAAAGATCCAATAGTGATTAAAGATCACCAAGATACAGAATAAGTTCTGTATGGGAAAAGATTTTCACAATCTTATTAAAAACAAGAAAATTGCCTTCTGTAAAACAGAAGCCCTAGGATCAAAGATCCAATGGTGGGGAAATATCCCCAAATCAATCAGAGAAAGATCTCTTTAACTGATTCAACAGATCATCTTACCCTATAAAAAGGTCCCAAGACTTCAAGTCTTGCAGAGAGGACCCCCCCCAAGCTTTGAGAAATTTCACAGAAAAGAGCAAGCACCGAGAAGAACTTTTCTTCAAGATAAAAACTGAAAGATAAAAAACATCTCATTAAGGAAGAAGAACATAGTTCTTTTTTTTAGATCATAGATCTATAAGACAGAGGTCTTTCATAAAAAGAAATCATAGCATCTCATCATAAAAAGAGGGCGAGAAGAATTTCATTCTATTCAGATCATAGATCTACAAAGATAAAATCCTTCACAAAAGAAAATAGAAGAGATTATAACATCTCCTATAAAAATAAGAACTTTGTTCTTAGAACCATGAGACAAAATCTCTTATAAGCGAGAACTTATTTCTCAGATCACGAAATTGATCAGAAGCACTTTGCGCTCATTGAGTGGCGCTCAGCGCCAAGCGCGCCATGTGCTCCTCACGTGTGCGCTCCTTAACAGAAGCGCTCTGCACTCATTGACTGGCGCTCAGCGCCAAGCGCGCCACATGCTCCTCACGTGCGCGCGCTGAGGGAACACAAAGTGTTCTTTAAATAAAAGCCCCAGAACTATAATGAGTACTCAACACTCAATAAATGACAAAATGGGTTGTTACAACCTAAACCAATGCTCAGCATTGTTAAATGTTCAATATTTTAACTGAGTGGGCTGAGCCCAAGTTGGCCACAGATCCCTCATTTCGATTAGTTGAGCCAATATGCTCATAAATCTTTTTAACTGATCTTACTCCCAAATTTGACTACAGATCTCCCAACCAATATTGGTTCAAGGGTACATCTCTTCGTACCTCTGATATATGTCGTTGTAATTCTTCAACGTCTTTAGAGAGATGGAGGGTCCCAATAACCAATAACTTTTGGTATATCTCCAAACGGTTGAACCAAAACCACACAGACTATGACGCCTTTAAACTGGACTATGATGTCCTTAAACTTTACGGACTGTGGGGTCCTTAAACTCATAGACTATGATGTCTTTAAACTTTACAGACTATGATGTCTTTAAACTGTTACGGACTATGATGTACTTAAACCCAATGGACCGCAATGTCCCTAAACTAAAACAATAGAGTCCAAATGCTTTTTTGTTAGATCTAAATGATCCTGTTAAGTAGATCTTAATCTAAAATTAGACTAACGTATCTTTAACAAACGTTTAAATTGATCTTAGTCTCAAATGAGATTAACGATCCTTAAACCCAACCCAAAACCAAATCTAAGAAAATTCGGATTTGGACTAATCCACGCCCTACGGGCGACAACATAAATTAGTCTCCGTATACAATCCACGGGCAACCAAAAAATAAATCAAACATACACGACACGAAGTGACCATCTGGAGAAGGAGAAAGTGGTTACCGCGATGCGGTAGCGTAATTAACTGCAGGGGCTTACGCCTGTAGGGAAGAGCGTCTCCACAATCAAAAACCCCTTATAATGAGGGGGAATCTGACGAAGTCTGCTACATCGGCCGTGTCCGTCTAGACCTTCGATACATGGTGCTATAAATCAACTTGGCATCTTTAGAGAGGTGAACGGATAAAACCAAATAGCATCTACCCCCTAATTCAGGCAAGACGTTTGTCTTCCCGGTTTTCGGCGGTGAACAGATTCTGGCACGCCCGGTGGGACCTTTTCCTCTTTCCACTCCACATTTCGTGTGTCGTGTTTCGTGAACGAATCACGGTTTGCTATGGTTGCCCCTGGATTCAAGGTACTAAGATTTGGTGTCTTCCTCCCGTGCAGATCAATAGCTTCCAACTGCACCAACTGCACCAACTGCAACAATTCCCACTCTGTCCTTGCTGGAGGAGTGACCTACGGGCCTCAAGCGGCCTCCATTTTCGCAATGCCAGTGGAACAGGTGACTCAGGCTACCACTGGACCGTTCTTCAGGACCATGCTCCCACCAATGAGCTTTAACGCCCCAGTGCCATCGCAAGAAGCTCCGAAGAAGTCGGTCTTTGATCGGCTTACAACTGCCGCGGCCCCTCTCAACGGGTCGCCCAAATCCAGCATCTCGGTTTTAAACAGACTGGCCCAAAGCTCAAGTGGGCCTGTGAAGAAGCCCGCGATACCTAAGGAGGTTATCCCAAAACGAATAGACATTCCTGCTCCTGAAGTCGCAAAAGCTGCTTCTCCTGCTAAGGGGTCGGTCTTCACAAGATTGGCCGTTCCAGTTCCTGCTCCAGGCGAAGTAACCAAGGCTGCATCCCCTGCCAAAAAGTCGGTCTTTTCAAGATTGATCATTCCCTCTCAGCGGATGTCAGTCTTCGATAGGCTGGCACCAACAGTAACCCCTCATCAGAGCGGGGGAGGGGGGCACAAAGAAGCTCATCCAACAGCAGAGGTGGTCCCGTCCACAAGGCATGCTCGACGTCGCCACTGGCGCCGAGTGAGGAAAGATGGGGGCAATTTCCCATCTGGATTTACCCCGCCAGTTCCAACGGTGGAAATTGACGCTGCTGTTCCAACTGGGAACAACTTTGAACCACTCAGGAGGGTTCGCAAGAACTCTCCGACTGCCGTACTGAAAAGATCTTCTCTACCTTTGGAGAATGTTACAAAGTAGAAACCGGAGCATCCCTCTCAGCGGCTGTCTTCCAAAATCCACAAGGTCTGGCTGAGAGTCTAGGACTCGGTGATCAACTAAGACTACTCCCGCCGACTGAAGAAGATGAAAGTTCAGCAAGAGAAAGACCACCCTGTCGCACCATAGAAGGCGTCGTCTACTTGGGTGCCCGCTGCAACGGCCCCCTCAACTTCGACCGCTCACAAAAGAAGAAGGTCGGAGAAAATCCCCGTGTCTGCGACAAAGCTCAAAGGCACCGAATCCAAACGCCCCAAGTCTGGGGGTATGGTGGTGCACACTGTTTATATGGCATCCGGGAAAGAGGATAGCCATATCTCTACGGGTCATCGACCACTCACCCGATCGGTAACAAAAGCTCAGGAGCAACAACAGAAGCTCCAGGAGATGCTAACACAGATGGCCGCACTCACTGGGCCAAAAGAAAGTCCGGAGACGTCGTCGGAACAACGTCAAAAAACAAGAAACCGATATTGAGTTCCTCCGCAGAATCCTCGAGAAGAAAGACAGAGAGGCCGCGGAAAAAACGGCCAACATAAAACGAATGTCGTTTTTATTCCAAGGTATGGTCGGGATGATGATACAGCCGGATCCTGCAGCTGAAGACCCTCCGATTTTCCTTGAAGACGACAGAGGGGAGATATCGAACCCTCTTCCGGCTCTATGAACGGCCAAAGAGGAGATGATCTCCAAAACCGCCCTGGATGACTATATAGCTCAACAAATACGAGCTCATCAGGCGAGCGAAGCGGCTGGCCAAATCGTTAAGACTGGACGACCCTATCCGGGTTGGTACGATCAAATAAAGTACCCGCCAGGATATACGATCCCTAAATTCCACGTATATAAGAGAACGAGAACATATTGCTCAATTCAGAGCCTTGTGCGGTAATACTGGGGGTGATGACAAAGTGCTGCTTCGCCAGTTTGTTGGCAGCTTGTCGGAGACAGCGGTCGAATAGTACTCTGAGCTCCCGAACGACTCCGTTAGGACATTTGCAGAAATGGAGTTACTGTTTACACAAAGGTTCGCAAGCGCTAGTGAACGCGCCCCAATTACGGCATTGATCAATGCCAGGGTGAAGCCGGGAGAAACATGGGCTCAGTATGCAATCCGGTGGCGGAACCTATGGTCGAAATGCGAACAACGCATCGAAGAAGCTCCTGCAGTAGGCATGTTCGTGGGTACCCTTGATCCACAAGCAACCATATCCCAGTTCATGATGTTCTTCAAACCGACCACCTTCCAGGCCCAGATAGAAAAGCTGGCCCAGATGGACCAGATGGGCCATGATTTTTGTATCAAAAACTATTTCTAAACCGCAATCAAGAACGGCGTCGCATGAAGCTAGCCGGTGAGTACGGGTCGGTCCACAGGGATGTTGTGAATTTCCTAATCGCTCTTACGAGTTAATTCCGAAGGGTGTTCGGATTGATTATTAAATCTAAAATCTAAATTATTCTATAAACTAAATTAATCTAGATCTATTCTTGCTAGGGTTAGGTTTAGGGATGGTTTGGAAATGCACGTAAATCTCAACAGTTTCATACCCGAATGAAGATCTATGAGGAGTTATGGTAATTATCAATAAAGGGGATTAGATCCATTCGGGAAGGTGTTCCTTTCTCTAGGTTCTTGTCCTTCCTTTAGAGATCCTTACCCTAACCTCCATGGAAAAAGCGCGCAACCGGGCCTTTACACTACGGTGTCATCGTTACCTCGAGGGGTAGGATGCCGTAGGGCGCGGTGTGTGCGTGTATACATGGGGTCCTATTCAAAATGTATTATGGGTAAGAAAGGGATGAGAGATCTCATCTCTCAAAATCCTTCCCCAAAGCTAAACCCTAAACAAGTTCCTAGGGCATGAAATTAAATCTACCTAGGACAAAAAATTGAAATCTACACTAGGGCGAGAAATTAAATCTACTTATAGATACATCCCTCCAATCATCCATGCAGGGTTGTCAGATCTGAATTTCTGAATGGAAAGGAAACACCGATGCTCTCCAAAAAAAGAGATCTAAAATTTATTATTAAAAGGAGGCATAAAGAAAATACAATGTTTTTGGTTCCTATTTATAGAGAATAGGAAAGCCTAGGGTTACATTTGTTTCGCATGTCTGAATTTACAAAAATAGCCCTTAGGAAATCTTTTCAGAGCCGCCACGAAATTATGGTAAAAATAAATCTCTCTTTTGTCTTCTTATGGCCGCGGAACCGCGGCAATGGCACGCTTGGGCCGCGGTTCCGCGGCCCTTTAGTGTGGTCAGCTAACAAATTTTTCTGGGCTTCTTTAGGTTCTTCTGGGCTTTTCATTTATTTAGTTATTTTTCCATTTGGGCTTCTACATTGATTCCAGATCTTCAGTGAACAATTATGGTGGACTTTAACCGTGGCTTCGCGATCTTGGACTTTGCATTGCCTTGTACTTTGTGAACTCTATCTTTATGTTGGCTTGATCAAGGTCCTTCTATTTGTTGGTCAAAGTCCATTTTTGCATCGTCTTTACATCGCTTTCACTGTTTTCTGTCCAAGAACCTGTAACCTGTAACATGTAACAGACATGCGTCAAAAGCACCCGTTTATTTATAAAAAGAATAAGAATGGGGAATATAATAATGCAATATTATGGTGTGAACAAATACCCCCAAACTTATCTTTTGCTCGTCCTCGAGCAAACTTATTTTTATTTACTAAAATCTAACCTAACCGCACTTTCGCAGGGAGACGCGATTGCACTGAGCTCGTGCAACAAGCCGTTAAACCTCTCGGTGTCCCTAGTAGGAGGAGTGTTGTCTCCTGAGGGTTTTCAGCGGATTACATCCACAAAATCCTATCAATTCGGCCCATTGACTTTTGTTCTCTAATTAGGTTTTCTAACTAAGAATTCTATTATCATCGACCCGCAAATTATCCACCCATATTCTTCACACTACCTTATTATTTAACTTAAGATTATATATGTTATGTAGACTTATCTAGCTTTTGGTATTTCTTAAGTTTTCTTTCTAGGGTTCCATCTCCACTTAGGAATTTCTATCAACTTTACTAAAGATATAAGTTGTATTCTTCACTCCTTTCTCTCATCTAAACTCCAATCACATATCCCCACGTGTGTGTAAATATCACCCCTACACTTGGAAATTCAAATCAAGCAATCGTACTCTCGTCCATTGTCCAAAGCACTTATTAATTAGTGAATTTTTAATTGAATTTCGCTTACACATCTTTCATGCGACCGTTAATACTTCTTAAGGTACCAACAACCGATTACAAGATGCGTCAGCACTTTAAAGCGTACTTCCTAGTTTTGCAACACCCAAGGCTTTAGCAGTGACTCCCAAACCAGTTGGTCTAAGGCACTAGGTGATGAAGCACCCTCGCTAAATATTTTTCTATTTTTGCAGCCTTAAGTAATCACAAAAACCAATGTCCATTTTTTTCTTTATTCACTTTTTTTCTTTTATTTTCATTGTACTAAGGACTTTAGAGAAGAGTATTTCAAGGTCTCTTCTACTATTCCAAGTTTCAAGGTGCGTGATTGTGCAAATTGTAGGGTGTACATTTTCAAAATTTAGACTTAAGCTAGGAACTATTTTTCAAACTTATATTCTAATAAGAACATCAATACTCTTCCCTTGTTTCGACTTAGCCCAAGAAGTGAACCCAAAATTTGCCTATTTCTAAATAAACTATAAAGACATATACTTTCTACCGTTAAACTTTAAGGAAGGTTATTTTTAGGGTTTTTAATTTACTAAGTCAAAGATCTAGTTGTTCCTAGCCAGTTAACCTATTTGTCAAACTCAAGTCAATTAGCCAAAATTGAATACATTAATTTTTATAATTTTTGAAAATTTTCAATTTTTATGGGTTTTCAAATAAGTATGCAAATGCAAAAATATGTACAAATGAATGCGAAGGAAGAAGACGTACCGAGCATACCCCCAAACTTAAACTTGACAGTGTCCTCACTGTCATGCTACACCAAGAGGGTCAAAATGCCGGCACTCCCCTGTTTATTTATTTATTTATTTATTTTAATGTTTTGAATTTTTTTTAATTTTTTTATAGAAAAAGAAAACAAAAAATATATATACATATATACAACAAAGTTCCCCCCAAACTTAAGCTTGGCCTTACACAAGCCAAAGGTTAGCACCAACCATTCAAAAATCTTATCGTGGTAATGGCCAAGTTGGTGAAATAATAGGGTGTAGAGGAAAGAAATGAGAAGCACGCGAGATCGTGTGGAAAGAAGGGTAGAATATGGTCTCGGTGGAGGAGAAGAATGGCGGAAAGGAGAAAGAAGGGTCGCGCGATCTTGAGGGTGTAAATCGAGTGAATAAATTAGCGCAATTTGTGATGACCGATGTGTTAAAAGCGATTGCGCTAACCTATCAACCCGTCGAGAAATGGGGTCAAATCCCTCAAGATTCGCAAGAAAACATGGGTACGCCGAACTTGGTATAGGAGATGAAAGCGTAACGATATCTTGTTCGGTCTGAACGATAGGAAGGACGAAAGGGAGTGAATTAGGGATAGTCTCATTCTCACCGTAGTAATTTGTCTCGAACTTAAAGGATTCCATCATTGGTTCGAAACTACTGTAAGCAACCGAGTCTGATGGTTCAACTAACTCATCTGAAAATGTAAATGACTCAAACTCGGGCGGTGAGTCATCAACATCGTCCGAAAAAGTGAAACATTCGTAGGTGTTATCGGCTGTGAGAACTGTGTCAGATTCAAAGGAAAAGGTTTCAAGCTCACAGTCATCAAGCGTGGTCAGAACGATGGAAAGGAGGGAGTGTGATATAACAGTCAAAGGTCCAGCAGGATGAATTGGAAAATCAGACATATCAAACAAAAATGGTTCAACCTCAATATGATCCTCAATACTCTCCTCAATGCTATCCTTATAATTCTCCTCAAAATTCAAGTTATCAATGCCATTATCATCAAAATTCAGACGCATATGAAGTTCGGGAGAAACATCTACTGACCCGGAATGATGAGTTGAACATAAAATCTCAATTAAATCGACAGGTTCATCATCTGAAATATTCCCGGCGTCTATATCCTCAATCAAGTGAAAATCAATTTTCTTAGACACCTCCTCAAAAGAATGGATGTTTATCAATGTAGGTTCTAGAGTGGAAGTGTAAAGGTCAAACGGATTAGGTGCTGTTTCACTCGAAAGGAGTTCTTCACAATTTGGCAAATCAAACACTACAAAATCACACAACTCATCATTTTGGACAATCGATGGAAAACCGGAGTTGTGGGCTTCAATAGGGTAAGGGTAGGTTTGATTTGGAAATCCTCTCATATTCTCACTCTGTCCTACCGCCTCCTTATACATTAAAAAATTTGGAGCTAGTGGAAAACTAGCTACCGGTTCACTAGGTTGCATAAGGGCGGCCACGGACGCTTCCACATTCCTAGTCATTTTGTTTGTTGCAGCAATATAAGCTTCCAACGACTCTTCCAAACTAGACTTAGGTGGTGAGGGGGTTTCGGTAAAAGATTCAAAATCATGTGGATATGCAAAACTCCCAACAGGCTGTGTAGAAACAGTGTCTAGTGAAGGTGGTAAGGTCGGGTAGGACTGGTAGGAAGTGGGTGGTTGGGCAAGGGTAGGGTCAACATATGGATAACAAGATGAATAATCGTGTGGATCCCTAGAACTAGATGAGTGGAGAGGGGTGAAAGATCTACTGCGAGATTGAGCAATATGCTCAGCAATGGACATCGGCTTAGGAGTGACAGAAGAACTTGAAAAAGTGGTATCAACATATGGAAGTGGTGAAGGTTGACTTGGTTGACACAAAGTGGGTTGAAAAGTCAAACTGTTTCTCCTAGACGCCTCTATTTGATCTTTCAAAGATTTTTTAGGCAAGAAAGGATCGTTTTTAAATTGACCGAACAAATTGACGTACGATGCAAAATTAGGTTCGGGATACCAAAGTTCGGCTAATGATTTATTATGTGGGGTACCCATGTTGTAAGAAGAAAGGTGACAAGAAGGAAGGTTGGATGGTGCAAGGATTTATTTGCGGCTAAAAAAATTTTGCAAGTTTCTATAAAATTTTCCTTATTCTTTTTATCTATATTTGGAAAAAATTTGTTGCACAAAGATTTTCGAGTAAAGATATGCAACAGCAAAGATTACTTGCAATCAATTTCTAATTTAAGCGAGGCGCAAAAATCCTGCACAAGATTTGTTATATGGAAGGGAATATATTTTATAGCTTACGGAATCCTGCAGGAATTTTCAGAAAAGATATTTCAAAAATTGCAGAGGAGAAACAGAAGATCTTACAGAAAATTTTTCAGAAGAAGATGCCACCAGAGCGCCGCCCTTCCGCGGTGGGAGCAGCCAAATGCAGCGGAACCGCGGTCTATGGAGCCGATCAATGCTTCGAATTTCTTCTGTGGTTCTTTTAATAAAAGCCTCCTCTGTTTTGATCTTCTAATTTTTGTTTTGCTTTCTGGAAATTTCCAGATCCGATTTTGTATATCCTGCAAAAATTCAAACAACAAAGTATCCCTTCCAAAAAATTAACAGATGAAATATTTTTATATTTTTTATGATTTTTCAGATTTTTATGTTTTTTTTTATTTTGATTAACCCGAAATTGCAAAAAGGAAAGTTCTACGCCATCCCCGGCAACGGCGCCATTTGATTTTTGTATCAAAAACTATTTCTAAACCGCAATCAAGAACAGCGTCGCATGAAGCTAGCCGGTGAGTACGGGTCGGTCCACAGGGATGTTGTGAATTTCCTAATCGCTCTTACGAGTTAATTCCGAAAGGTGTTCGGATTGATTATTAAATCTAAAATCTAAATTATTCTATAAACTAAATTAATCTAGATCTATTCTTGCTAGGGTTAGGTTTAGGGATGGTTTCGAAATGCACGTAAATCTCAACGCTTTCATACCCGAATGAAGATCTATGAGGAGTTATGGTAATTATCAATAAAGGAGATTAGATCCATTCGGGAAGGTGTTCCTTCCTCTAGGTTCTTGTCCTTCCTTTAGAGATCCTTACCCTAACCTCCATGGAAAACGCGCGCAACCGGGCCTTTACACTACGGTGTCATCGTTATCTCGAGGGGTAGGATGCCGTAGGGCGCGGTGTGTGCGTGTATGCATGGAGTCCTATTCAAAATGTATTATGGGTAAGAAAGGGATGAGAGATCTCATCTCTCAAAATCCTTCCCCAAAGCTAAACCCTAAACAAGTTCCTAGGACATGAAATTAAATCTACCTAGGGCAAAGAATTGAAATCTACACTAGGACGAGAAATTAAATCTACTTACAGATGCATCCTTCCAATCATCCATGCAGGGTTGTCAGATCTGAATTTCTGAATGGAAAGGAAACACCGATGCTCTCCAAAAAAAAGAGATATGAAATTTATTATTAAAAGGAGGCATTAAGAAAATACAATGTTTTAGGTTCCTATTTATAGAGAATAGGAAAGCCTAGGGTTACATTTGTTTCGCATGTCTGAATTTACAAAAATAGCCCTTAGGAAATCTTTTCAGAGCCGCCACGAAATTATGGTAAAAATAAATCTCTCTTTTGTCTTCTTATGGCCGTGGAACCGCGGCAATGGTGCGCTTGGGCCGCGGTTCCGCGGCCCTTTAGTGTGGTCAGCTAACAATTTTTTCTGGGCTTCTTTAGGTTCTTCTGGGCTTTTCATTTATTTAGTTATTTTTCCATTTGGGCTTCTACATTGATTCCAGATCTTCAGTGAACAATTATGGTGGACTTTAACCGTGGCTTCGCGATCTTGGACTTTGCATTGCCTTGTACTTTGTGAACTCTATCTTTATGTAGGCTTGATCAAGGTCCTTCTATTTATTGGTCAAAGTCCATTTTTTCATCGTCTTTACATCGCTTTCACTGTTTTCTTTCCAAGAATCTATAACCTGTAACATTTAGCAGACATGCGTCAAAAGCACCCGTTTATTTATAAAAAGAATAAGAATGGGGAATATAATAATGCAATATTATGGTGTGAACAGGCCACATGCCTTCCTCTTCAAAGTCGGAGCCGCGAAGTGAAAAGGGGAAAGGGAAAGCGACCTTCATCGCCAATACTCAGCAACAGCCGAGTGGTCCAAAACCAGCTAATCGCCAAAACGATAAACAACGATTTATCAACGAAAAGTTAAAACGTCCTTACTCGTTCCCTCGGGATAAAACAAGGAGACTGTTCGAACTGGCGGTGAGCAACAGACTCATCACTCTGCCAGATCCGAGACGTCCACTGCAGCTAGGTGACGTCAACAATCCCAATTACTGCTCCTACCACCGAGTAGTAAGCTATCCAATCGAAGATTTCTTCGTCTTTAAAGGCTAGATTGAGGACCAATACCAACAGGGCAAATTCGCACTCTGAGAATTAGAAAGTAAGCCCGCCCCAGCCGCACGCTCCTAAAGGGGTAGGCACACTAAAGGCATCATGCTCATTTATAGAAGAAGCTCCATGGGAGGTCGCTCTTTCAGCCAAAATGAAAAGAATGCCGAAAAATCTCCAAACATGCCCGTCAATTAGGTGGAAGAGCCTTTTGGAACCCGAGATTATTGAGGAGATGCTGAAGCCGCGCCCAACGCTGAAAGTTGGTGAAGGTGGACAAAACGTTCAGGCCAAGCCTCCAAAGTCTTTAAAGAAAAAGAAGAAGGCCAAGAATCCCGTCCAACCCGAAGACAGCCGTACAGGTCTGCAGAAATACATCGATGCACCGGAAGAATATAACCAGAAGGCTCGGACCCCAATCACATTGGATGAGTTCTTTAAGCATGTTCTTGAGAATGAAGCCAATGACGCTGATGAAGGAGACAATTTTTCAGAAGAGCCCGAGGATTACGTGGTAAGCTGCCACGTGATCTCCCACTCATCAATAAATGACGAAGAAGCTCCTGATGCAGAGAAACTGGGGGCATATCCCGAACCGGAACTCCTAGAACCGTCAGACGAGATGATTGACGTATTCCTGAATGAGGCGCTTCAGAAAAGCAAATCTGACCGAGAGCATGAAACGGCCATATATGGAAGGGCCAAACGTTGGCGTCGCATTGAAGAAGCTCCGGTATTGAGAAGTCATAGAGTACCCCGACTGGATAGAAGTACTTTTGCCACCAGCAAAAGCAAGTTTAAGACAAGGAAGCAGCTCGCCAAAGTCCTGTCAGTGGGAATGAAGTTGCCGCCTTTCAAAGAAGACACTTCAGAAAATATGTTCCCTGGCGAACTAGATGCACATCCAAAGTACTACTTATACTATCGGAGGATCACACACCCTACCGAGGAATGCATGGCCTTTAAAAATTGGTGGTAGGGATACGTTGCTCATCGACAACATTTCAAGTGGATGAAGCGCAAAACTCGTCGAGAGCAGAGAAGCACGACAGATTAGCACAGAAGAACCGCCGGCGACTGTTACATGGTTAATTCCGGGGGATCGCAAGTTCTCACCTTCGGGAACGATTCTGATGAAGAAATAACCCTTGGCCCTCTCTTCAAGAAATCCATCTCTAAAGCAGAAGAGACGAAGACCTGCGGGAACATTCAGCTACATAATTGCACGTTACTCGAAAAGAATCTCAGACCCACAAACAAGGGGGCGAATAAAAAAGATAAGGGGAAAGAAAAATTCCCTGAAGATATCACCCTCGATGATCGAGTCGTCGAGGAGTTGGCAGCCAAAGACCCGCCCAAAAAAAACAAGGTGGATTACAACGTTCTGGCACACCTGAGAAAGATACCCTCGCAACTAAGCATTCTCGATGCCCTTCTGCTATCTAAAGAGGCGAGAGATTCTTTGATCAAAGCACTACAAGAGCCTGAGCAGTTCCAAGCTTTCCTTGCCGAAGAAAAGATGAAGGACGAGCTGGAAGAAGTGCACACTGCTGACATTACTTTCGGCGATGAAGATCTCCTCCTCGGAACGTGTGAGCACAACCGTCCCCTATATATCTCCGGGTATTGCCATAATATAAAGATAGGGAAGATCCTAGTTGACAATGGATCCTCTGTCAATCTCCTAAATGTGAGGGTGCTAAGAAATCTGCATGAGCGTTCAACACCTCGCTCGGGATAAAATCACTATCTCCGGGTTCGACTCCCAGTCATCATGGATACTCGGGTCTGTGATACTGACGTTACGCTTTGGGATGCTCATCACTGACATCAAGTTTCACGTCATTGATGCCAAGACTTGTTACAACGCTTTGCTCGGCAGGCCTTGGTTACACGAGTACAAAATCATCACTTCTACACAATATCAGTGTATGAAGTATTTCAAGGATGGTCTCGAGTATACCGTGACAGAGAAGTTGAACCCATTCTCCGTGAATAAAGTCCGAAAGTACGAAGATGCAAAATACTTCCTGCCAGACTTTGAAGACACGGAAAGATGCCATAAGCCGGAGAATAAGCAGAATGTTATCACCACTATCCCGGTCTTTAGGAGCGATACCGAGAAGGAAGAAGAGACAGTCTATTCGGGGCCATCCCAATACAACAAGCCCGGACCGCCTACCCCTATGTTGGTCTTCGGCAGCGACTCTGAAGATGGGATCAATGCAGTATTTTATGTTCGGCCATCAATACAAGCCCTCACTAGCGATGAATGGAGTTTGCAAATCGCCATGGTTCCGCAAAAACATTATAAAGACCTCGACGCACTTGATACCTATAGTGTGCAAGAACTGCAGACGTTCTACGTCCCTCCCAGGAGAAGTGATGAAAAGGCGATCCTTTTTTATCGATCCACGGAAATCAAAGTAGAGAAAGAAATCTGGCATGGTGCCGATTCTGCACTTGACAGGTTCCAGCCCATCCGTCTGCCCAGATACTACACAGAAGGATTAAACAGGCTGTTGAGACGCCAAGGCGTACCCTTCAAACAGACTGCTCGACAGGCTCTGTTCTACAACAGGATCTGGAACGTCCTTGGAACTCAGAAAAAATTGCCCAACGGGAGAATGGAAACGATCGGGCTTGGATATGTTCAATCCAAAAAACGGGAGCGATTCCATGGTTGCTACGTTATACATGACTTTGATGAAGAAGGAGGTGCTCTGTTAAAAGATGCTAACCCTGAATCAAAACGAGGTCCCGCCATGAAAGTACCAAGTCCGTCGTTCGAAGAACAGATGGACAAGCTAATAAGGGAAGCGGGTCAAAAAGTCCGGGATGACCACAACCGCGAAATGACCATTTACGAGAAATCCAGGACGCAGCGCTTCCTTCAGCAGGCTGCGGAGAATGACGATGCTCTTCGTTTCCAGCCCGTCATACAAAAGACCCAACGCAGAGGTAGAAACAAGCTAAAGAACGGAAAAAACGTTCGACAGCGTCAAAGCGGGTCCAAGAAGCCACGCGATCGAGAATTGAGCAGCCGGAATCCGTCTCTTATAAAGGAGATGGGTCGAGTATATTCTTTTCCCCAAGATAAGATAAGGAAGATATTCGATCTTGTTATGAAACATCAAATGATTATGCTCCCGGAGTCCAAACACCCCGAACAAGCAGATAAGGTTCATCACCCAGACTATTGCTCTTATCACCGAGCGATAGGACATCCTCTTGAAGACTGCTTCACCTTCAAAAACTGGGTTGAGGACCAATATCAATTCGGCAAGTTCGCTCTATCCGACAGTTGGAGGGTAACCCCACCACAAATACATGTGCCAAGAGCAACGTATGTAGCGAGAGTAGAGCCGGATCAACATCGATCTTGGAAACGATCTCGTACGTGTCACGTGATAATGCTGTCAGAAGAAGGAGTACGCGAGGATATAGTTGACCTCTTCTGGTGCTTCGAAAACGATGATGATGAGTTGATCTCAGAATTTCCACCGGCGCCAAAGGAGTTGGAAGATAGAATACATACTACTGCGGACAACCTAAGGAAAATCAACATGGGGACAGCAAACGACCCGAGGCCTACGTTCATCAGTGAGCCGCTGTCCGAAGAACAGGTAGCTACGCTAAAAGACGTACTCATGCAGTATAAAGACTTCTTCACATGAAACTATTCCGAGATGCTGGGATTAGACCCAGAAATAGCCATGCATAAATTGGCGATATCGCCGGACGTTAATCCAGTCAAACAGGCGCCAAGAAGAATGCGACTCGAGTTTGAGATGAGTATCAACGCCGAAGTCAAGAAGCTAATCGACTCCGGCTTCATCCAAGAAGTTCAATACCCTGATTAGATCACCAATATCGTCCCAGTGATGAAGAATGGGACGGTGCGCATCTGCGTAGACTTTCGGGACATCAACAAAGCTTGTCCGAAAGATGTCTTTCCCGTACCGGTTACTGAGCTGATGATAGACAACACATCCACTCACGAAATTTTCTCCTTCATGGACGGCTTATCAGGGTATAATCAAATAAAGATGCATCCCGAAGACCAGAAGCATACCGCTTTCCGGACTTCTCTGGGCATATTCTGCTACAAAGTGATGCCTTTCAGTCTGAAGAACACCGGCGCCACCTATTAGAGGGCCATGACAAAGATCTTTGATGACCTCATACACGAGATTGTCGAATGCTATATCGACGACCTCGTGGTTAAAAGCAAATCGCATGAAGAACATTAGGAACATCTGAAGATAGTGTTCCAACGTCTTCGGAAATACAATCTGAAGATGAATCCTCTAAAATGCGCGTTCGGAGATTTCTCGGGCAAATTCCTAGGATTCATCGTATGACACCGGGGCATTGAGATAGACCCGTCAAGATCTAGGCGATTATGGAAATGCCTCCGCCAAGAACTCTCAAGCAACTGCGGTCCTTCCAAGGAAAGCTCGCATATATCCGGCGGTTCATAGCTAATCTCTCCGGCAAATGTCGTCCCTACAATCATTTAATGAAGAAGGGGACCCCATTCGTTTGGGATCACAAATGCAACAGCGCACTGGACGAAATCACGAAATACCTGCAGAATCCGCCAGTACTGACCGCTCCAGTCAAAGGAAAGCCTCTCATCCTGTATACAACAACACTCGAAGGTTCTTTAGGTGCGCTATGGGCACAGGAGAACGACCAAGGGAAAGAGAGGGCCCTCTACTATTTGAGTCGAGTTCTCCTGGGGAAAGAAAACAACTACTCTCCAATCGAAAAACACTGCCTGGCATTAATCTTCGCGATAATGAAGGCCAGACGCTATGCGTTAGCGCATAAGGTCCACCTCATATCAAAAGTGGATCCTCTCAAATATTTGATGTCAAGAGCCATACTAACAGGACGGCTCGCTAAATGGGCCCTCCTCTTGATGGAGTTCTCGATAACATACCGACCTCTTAAGGCAGTGAAGGGCCAGGCCATTGCCGACTTCCTCGCTGAACATCCGATACTTGCCGATTCATCCCTAAATTGCGAATTGCCAGACGAGCACGCGTTTGACACGATCGACAGGGAGAAAGGAAAGAGTGACGCTCGATGGGAACTTTACTTCGATGGGGCATCTTCCATGAAGAAGCGACAACACAACACTCCTATAATCAAATCTGGGGTAGGCTTTATCTTCGTAACTCCACAAGGAAGGATAATGCGCTTTGCCTTCTCCTTAACAGAGCCGAGAACGAACAATAAGGCCAAATATGAAGCTTTGATAGCAGGTCTTGAGATCGCTGTCGACATGGGAATCGAAAACCTCCTCATATACGGAGACTCCTAGTTGGTCGTTAGTCAAGTTAATGGCGACTATCAAACGTGCAAACTAGAGTTGGTAAAGTACGGTGAGAGAGTGCAACAATTGCTGGCTCAAATTCCCGCCTACACCCTGGAAAGCATACCGCGTGTGGAAAATAGCAAAGCAGATGCGTTAGCCAAACTCGCTAAAGAACTGGCTGACGAAGACCTCGATGATGTGAGAATCGTGGTACAAAGCCGTCGGGTTCTTGCACTGGCAGAAATATCTCCGGAACCGTCCGAAGAAAAGGGGGCGACCAAGCAAACGGCCCTACAAATAAAAGACCAAGAAAAGGCTAAGGATCGGAGAGACGTCTTTATAGACTACTTCAAATCCCGTCAAACACCTGAAGATGCATCCTCGAGACATCAGCTCATGAAACGAGCTTTGTCTTTTGCCTTCGTCAATGATATGCTGTATAAGAGATCGTTCGACTCTCTGTGGCTAAGATGCCTAGAACCGGAAGAACTAAAGAAAGTCGTCCAAGAAACTCATGACGGACCTTGCGGTTCTCATCAAGCCGGGCCGAAGATGAAGCTGAAGATCAAAAGGATGGGCTACTATTGGCCCACGATGATCCGAGACTGTCTCAAATACGCGAAGCAGTGCCATTCGTGCCAAATTCACGGGGACTTCATTCATCAGCATCCGAGTCCGCTACACCCAACGGTGGCTAGCTGGCCGTTCGAAATGCGGGGAACCGACATAGTCGGGCCCATCGAACCAGTGTCATCCAGAGGACATCGGTTCATATTGGCGACAACCGATTATTTCTCCAAGTGGGCAGAAGCAGTACCGCTAAGAGAAGTGAAGACGGAGAATATTCTCCATTTCTTCAAGACACACGTCATCTATTGGTTCGGCACTCTGCGACGGATTATCTCCGATAATGGGCCGGCCTACAGAAGTCACAAAATCAGCCGCTTCGCACAACAGCATAATATAGACTGGAGATACTCTTCGGTCTATAATCCCGAGCTAATGGTCTAGCTGAGTCTTTCAACAAGACCTTGACGAAGATCATAAAGAAGACAGTGTCTTGAAATAAGAAGGACTGGCATGAGAGACTGCATGAAACCCTCTGGGCATATCGAACCACGCTCAAAACGGCCACGAATACAACGCCGTATGCATTGGTATTCGGCACTGAAGCAGTACTTCCCTTGGAGATAGAGCTACCTTCTCTACGAGTGGTGGTCCATTATGAGCTAACAGACGAAGAGAATGCTCATCTTCGGCTTGAGGAGCTTGATGCCCTCGATGAAACTCGTTTTATAGCGCAGCAAAAGTTGGAGGCTTACAAAGCAAAGATGACACGCTCATACGAGAAATTGACTAGGCCGAGAACATTCCGCCAAGGAGAACTCGTGCTAGTGGTCAAGAGACCTATGATCCCCAATCGTGCCAAACGGGGGAAATTCGAGCCGAATTATGAGGGCCCGTACATCATAGACAAGTTCTACCAAGGTGGGGCTTACTTGCTTATGAATATGCATGGCAAAAGACCCTTCAGGCCAATAAATGGCCGGTTCTTGAAAAAATACTATGCCTGACGAGTCACGGCCTAGGTCAACGATAGATGACGACGCTTATGTCCGCTCGCTATCTTCCCAAGCCTAAACTCTATAAGTAATATCCGACGAAACCTCGAAAAACTTGCGACGGACCATAATGTCCTTAAACTAACAACGGACCGTAATGTCCTTAAACTAGCAATGGACCGAAACGTCCTAAAACTAACGACTGATCGAAATGTCTGTAAACTACTACGAATCGTAGCATCCTAAAGCTGACGCAAAAAAAAAGATACGTCTACAAGCAAAATGGGCACAGATGAAAACCCGAAAGGGCTCCGTGAGTAAAAACAGCAGGGCTACCGGCGAGTTTGTGAGAACCCGAAAGGGCGCAATCTCGTTAAAAGACACTTGTAAGGTCCTCTCGATCTTGTAAGAAGAAAACTACCCACGTGAGATCCTTACGAATCACAAAGGAGAAACATACTTAGAGATCCCCACGATTCCTAAAGAGAAATTACACTTACGAGATCCTCACGACTTGTAAGGAGAACCCTTTTATGAGACCCTCACGGCTCATAAGATTCAAAAGCCTTAAGCTACAAGGATCTGAACATGTTCTTAAGCCATCACCTACAAGCGGTTTAATACTGACCCTTGTATACAATCCACGGGCGCAAATAATCATTTCCTTTCCGAGTCCCATCAACGACAAGGAATGCCCTCATTTGATGAACAAACACTTGTAAGTCCTCTCAACTTATAAGGAGAAAACACTCTTGTAAGATCCTTACGACTTATAAGAGACACACACTTAGGAATCCTCATGATTCCTAAGAAGAAAATACACCTACGAGATCCTCACGACTTGTAGAGAGAAACACCTTTATGAGACCCTTACGGCTCATGAAGTCAAAAGTCTTAGTCGACAGGATCTTAACCCTGTTTGCTAAGCCACCCTTGTTCGAACCGATAAAGACAAATGATGATTCGCTCCTGGAAGAATCCCAGTTGTTGCGATGCTGATGCCTAAATCGGTATCAAATTCCAAGTCCTTTCATGGAAAACGATGATTCGCTCCTGGCAACATTCCAGTCGCAGCGATACTGATGCAAGATTGGAGTCAGACCATGAGTTGGATACTCAAAAAATAAAAAATGCATATGAAATAGCCGAAATGTTTGGGCAACTCGCAATAAAAATCAGCGAGTAAAATATATGCATATAAAAATAGCTGAAATGATTGGGCAACTCGCAATAAAAAACGAGTAAAAAAATGAAATGAAACTTTTTGCCCTACAGGCGAGTCCATACTGACCCCTATATACAATTCATGGGCATAAACGAAAAGGGAACCACATGTCCCCCACCAAATCCTGTCAAAAGGGAAAGTCAGATCTCAACAGCAACATCTGCATCCCAAAAGATCAACAACGGTGTTCCTCCTCATGCCAGCAGGTCACGGACGTGACACCACCAATCGGAGCCACAACAAAGTCCCCAGTTCTGGAACTCTACGGTTCACAGACAACCTAGAGTCAGCCCCGACACCGCGGAAAATGGAGCACGTCATCCAATGACCCCGTCGCGGAAATACGTCATCTAATGACCCCGTCGCGGAAATACGTCAGCACATGACCCCATCGAGGAAATAGGTCATCCAATGACCCCGTCGCGAAATACGTCAACATATGACCCTGTCGCGGAAATACGTCAGCACATGATCCCGCCGCGGAAGTACGTCATCCAATGACCCCGTCACGGAAGTACGTCAGCACATGACCCCGTCACGGAAATACGTCAGCACATGACCCCGTCGTGGAAATACGTTATCCAATGACCTCATCGCGGAAATACGTCAACCAAATGATCTCCTCATCGGAGCAGTGCTTCGACTCGGAAAAAGGCCAACTCATCGATCACTTACAAGTCCTTTTGATTTGTAAGGGAGAAAGTTCTCTTGTGAGATCCTTACGACTCTCAAGGAAAAGCACACTTAGAAGTCCTCATGACTCCTAAGGAGAAAATACACCTACGAGATTCTCACGACTTCCATGGAGAAAAATCTTTATAAGACCCTCATAACTCATAAAATTGAAAAGTCTTGGACGGCAGATCCGAACCTGTTTCCTAAGCCATCACTACCCTACAAAGAGTTCAAAATTAACTATTATCTATCACCTACAGGCCAAATTTGCTAAAATCACATGACAGTAAAGAAAAGAAGGCAATAATACAAGATAGAAAAGAAATGTGTCCTTTATTCATAAATTCAATTGGATACGAGGTACATCATATGAAAATGGATGGAATAAAAGAATAAAAAAATGAATGAATACATGTTATTCATGAATTACAAATTTCTGTCAATACAAAAAATTACAAAGACAGGTACTAAGGAGGAGGCCTCTTCAACAAGTCGGCAAACCGCTCATGCACTCCTTTCAGCTCTTTCTCACAGTCAGCCACCGCTGCCAACTCCGCTTTAATTCGAGCCCGTTGCTGCAAGCAGGATGAAAGTTTCGTATCGATTTCATGCTTAGCACCTTCGCAACTTTGCGCAACCCGCTCGGTGGAGTCAAGTTTCTGCCTTAGCGCCAACCCGTCTGAGATACACCATTGGAGACTATCGAAAATAGCCTTCAGCTGTGCAGCGTTCGCATCGACCTCGGCGCGCAACCGAGCAGACTCATTAGAAGCCGCCTCATGTTCCTTCTGCCGCAAGACCGCCTCTTGTTCAAAATGGCGAAGGAAAGGAACACTCTGCTCCATCCATGCAACCCGCTGGGAAGTTGAAGCTATCACCTCAGGAGCAATACGCTTGAGCTCGATCTCGTGCAAGCAAGTCTCGATTTGTCTACAGTAGTCAACCCACGGCCCGAAGACGTCCTCAGCATGGAAGTTCATGAGTGTCGCCAGCATCGGATTAACCTGCATAGCAAAATTTGTAGTGGAGGTGAGGGCTTCAACATCAAGATCCTCGATGAACTCGCTCAACATTCGTCGGCTATTCACGGCGCCTCAAGAAGATGTGAGTTTAATAAGAGGCCCTGCCGGCATCCTAATGCGAGTCTCGAAGGAAGCTAGAGCCGGTGCAATTGCTGCAGAATGAGTTATGGTTAATTGCCAACTCAGGAAATAAAGAAAACGTATAAAGGGTAAAGCCTATCATACCAGCTACAACAAGCGGTAGGACGGGGAGTGTAGGGAGCTCGGTTATTCTCTCGACCCGCGACGCTATATCCAATATGAAGATAGTTAGCAATATGGCTATCCGTAAAAGAAAGGAAAAGACATCTGTGATAGACTATACTCACCGACATCAACAGGTAGAGCAATCTCTGGCTGGAATGAGAAATGCGGGTTTAGCACCTGATACAGGTGATCAAAAAGGACTCCTGCAAAGTTATGACAACATACTTTCAGTACAAAGAGAGTGATACCCACAATGAAGCCGATGAATCACAAACCCATACCTTCCAGCATTTGAGAGGACACAAGAGAAGGCGAAGGGTCGGCGACCGTCAGAGCAGCAACTGGTGATGCTTCTTCGGGTGGCATGGCCTCAGTGCTCACCACGCCTGCATTAGAAACAAAAAAAATGCCATCAGAAGGGATTGAAAGGGACTGCGAAATAGAAAGGAAAACAGTAACCTAAGATATACCTGATGGGCCGTCAATCGAAACCACAACAAGAGCATCACCGGGCGCAGCGACTACTTCGCTTTTCTCCATTGGAATAGTTTCGCCGCCCATGGCTTCGTCCACTGATTCGACGAGGGTCATCATGAAGCTCGCAGTGCTAACCGATAGTCTGGAATCGCAAGGAGAAAGAGCAGCAATTGGGGCAGTCCCAGACTCCTGAGAAAGAGTAGCCGCTTCGGGCTTAGTGGTTGCTGTCATCTCACCTGCCACCTCCTCACCAGGACTTGGCCCTCCAGGGTATGATATATGAGAATCTGAAGATTAAACTCTAATAAAAAGATCCAGTGTTGCGTTACCTTGGGACGGCTTTTCAATTGCCGCCCGGGCCGCACGTACAACCTGTCTATGAGCAGTAGACAGGGCAGCCGGAGCAACCTCTGAAGAAATAGTGACAGGAGAAGCAGTGCTCGAGCCTGCACCTACAGCCAAGGCGACATCGCGTTCTTTCGCTGCACGCCTCTTACGCTTCCTTTCGGCCTGGGCCGTAAAAGTTGACCTCTTCAAGACTTCCGACAAAGGTATACCATCATCTGAGCCAAGCTCTGTCTCCGGCGCCGTTACGACGTCCATCATCGGCTGCTTCTGCGAGACCCCTAGTGGCCACTTAGGGATAGTCGTGGCTGCGGTAGACGGCGCTAACGATGCCGCTGCGTCACCACTCGCGATTGGTATCGCATTTAGGATAACCTGAGTCGAGATAGTCCCTGTAATAAGATGAAAAAAGAAGGGTTAGACTGCTCATGAAGGAAAAGGGAATGAAGGCACAGTGAGCCGAAGTATATCGATGCCTAAGGAAGAACGAAGCATCTCTTCCTCATCAAAAGTCTTGAGGGAAGCTGCGAGAGCTTCTTCAGCAGAAATACCTGTTTAAAAAAAAGCGTCAGTCAAACCATAATAGTTAAAATAGCCGCGGAAAAATATGACCGAAGGATACCTGAATGTGCGATGGTGATTAGTGTCGCTTCATCGCGAGCTAGTTGTTTTGAGGCCGCAATGGCAGCCTCTAGATCGGTATCATCTGGCGCCATAAATAAACCCTCGTTGGTCCCGTACTCACTTAGGCCCTCGCTGTAGAGAGCATGAATCTCCTGGCCGAATACGACGTCTGCAGAAAGTATTGACTTCTTTTTCTTCTATGAGTGAGTACCGGCAGCCGATAACACGAGCTTGCGCTTGGCAAGCAATTTGGGGCGACGAGTCCCGATTTCTGCACCCACGCCAGACTCGGGAGACGCCACAGCTACCGCTTCTACAGGCACGCGAGGTAGGGGTAGCTCAGGCATAACATGTGGTATCACAGCCGCAGCAGCTTCTCTTAGGGGAGGACAGACGATGATTCGTCGCTTCAAAGGAACGGCTGGATTACCAGTGGGGGCGGTACCCTTGCGATCAAGTAATAATCGCTTTTTTTCCCTAATGACGGAGCCCATCGAATGTTGATACCACGCCACATATGCGTTCAAGATTCGCGGAACGCAACTCGGCTCACTGATAAAGAAATTAGAACCGGTGTTCAACCGCATAAAATGGTGCAATGCGTTCCGAATACTTTCTTCTGTGGCAGTAGGCTCGGCTAAGAAGGCTTCGAGTGGGACACCTTGATTATAGCTTGATTGCTGGGCGAAACGGTGCGGGTTGTACCTCATGAACAACGCTGAATCATTCTGCCTAAACACGAGAAAGCCGGGCCTGATGCAGTATAAATGAAGAATCTCCCGAGCTTTCAAGGTAGAGGCCCCATCTTTAAAAGTATCACATAGAGGCTGCACCGTTTTTGCAGATTCTTTATCGATGGTTAAAACTTTATCGACAAAAGTTATGCCATCTCCAACCATATGCGGACGAAGAAGCACACCCCTAGCCTCCTGCGGTGTCGGAGTTAAAACAGAAGAGTCAACTAAGCGCATAATCCGAGGGAAGTTGTAATTATCATAGAAACGAGGCCGTTTGTGAGCACCAAAAGCGCCAAGTATGTGCAGCTTGATCCATGACAAAAAATAGTGTAGCAAGAAAGTGACTGGTTGTACCCCCGGCTCAGTGGTGTCCACCGCTAAGCTGAGACCATGGTACAGGTGTGCCAACCCAGCAATCCTATAGCCACTCGCATTCCCGCGACCATGCGATGGGCTGGATAAAAGACTGATGGCCTCATGTAATGAGGATGCATCGGAAGCACGAGCCAGTTTAGCCATAAGCTAATGAACCCCAGCACGAACGTCTCTTCATCGACGTCCGGAGCGGAAAGCTCCGCGAAGGGAACAACGGGAGTATCTAGAATAAAGAAAAATTTTAAATCCGCCTCCGCCGTTGGTTTGTTATCCAAACCAAAACCGAACGGGTCATCAAGCTTGGCAAACAGCGTGGCTTGCTTCGATAAGGCTTCTGGATGAAAAAAGCGAGCAATGAAGTCTGCGTAGCTAAC
Organism: Agapanthus africanus; assembly: GCA_030015575.1. Lineage (NCBI taxonomy): Eukaryota > Viridiplantae > Streptophyta > Magnoliopsida > Asparagales > Amaryllidaceae > Agapanthus > Agapanthus africanus. The sequence goes on from CM057343.1 coordinate 637,573,913, forward strand.
TCCATGCCCTCCGGACTCCAGAAATAAACTTTTGTATATATTCAACATCTTGATCAAGCTCAGGAATTGGTGTTGAATGGCGTTATCCGGGGTAAGACCCATTACCACTAATTTGGTGGTAAAGATATACTCGTCCGGAGGAAGCAACTCCTCGTAGTGTTCTCCCCTAACGGGTAATCCAGAGATCTCTGCAAACTCTTCCAAAGATATTGAGACTTCTCGATCCGACAGAAGGAAAGTGTGGGTCGGAATATTCCATTGCTCCAGAAAAGCCTTGACCCACCATGCAGGAGGCGCGGAATATTGGAAGAGAGAAGCGTAAATTGCGGGATACAACCCGAGGTTCAGCATCTGCGACTTTTTGGCCGACAAGATGTAGCGGGCACAATGCAAATACCCAGCTGGATGGCGAGGAGTTAGGCCTATCATGTATGGCTGTCCCCATAGGCGCGACTCGCCCTGATATATACGCCGCCCCAAGATATCCAAAGCCGTCGGCGGCTGTATGAGTATTGCAGTCATAGAAGGCTGAAGGAGACCCTCTGAGGTCCAGTTGACCTCCTCCACGACATAGTTCACCGGAGCTGTGTCAGCATAAGGGATCGCCGAAATAGGCTCCGAAGGTACCGTGCAAGAAAAGCTCCAACGGCTCCTGATAATTTGACTGTACTATCTGCCCCATAAATGAGGATTCTTTTGCTCCAGGTCGTGATCTTTGATCAACGCGAAGACTTCCCTGTCCACAGGTGCTTCAGGGAATCCACTTTCCGAACGGACGAACGGGAAAAAAATGTCGAAAGGCATAATACCTGCGCGATAAAAGAACAAAAAAAATATAGCCGTCAAATGCTACAGTTTAAGTTCTGTCACTTGGTACTTTAAATTCGTACCGAACTGCAATGCAGTGGAAAGGGACCAAAGGGGACCCACACAATCTTGATGACAGTTCATCATTAATAAAACGGCCTCATCATTTGATGAGACAGTCATTAAATGAAGAAATCCTAAAAGGATTCTCATTTAATGAGCGCCCCTTGGGCCAAGGAGTAAATCTCCCTTAAAAGCAGTGCTCTGCAACAGATATGACATCTGTCATAATTAATCATGAAAAGAATAAAAATTCCCAAAAGAAAAAATTCTTAAGAACCATTGCTCTGTGAAGACGATGGAATTATCCATCAAAACCCTAAAAGCAAAACTTCATTAAGTTAAAAATTCTGAGATCTTTAAGATCTGCAAGATGAACTCTGAGAGTTCTTCTCTAATGGGTTAAGAAACCCTAAGAAAGATCTCTTTAGATATATGATTTCAAGAGAGCAAAGCTCTGTTAAGAAAACCCTAAAAGTTTCTTTAGATCTATGATCTGAAAAAGAGCAAAGCTCTGTTAATAGGTGAAACCCTAGATTATAAAATAATCTCTTCAAAGATTTGATCTTTACCTAGATTTTTGACAGAGTTCTGACTCTAAGAGAGTTCTTAAACAGAGAGCTTGGCTCTAAAAGAGAATTAATTCTCAGAAAAACAAACAAGGAGATGAATAGAGGTCATCTCAAGGGCCAAAGGTCCTATTTATAGGCATAGAGAGCCGTTTCAACTTCTGAGTTGATCCATTGGCAAAGATGCTGTCGCCGCTGCACTCACATGTAGGCCACGTGAACGCAACGGTGGGAGGGCATTTGTTTCCTCCAATCAGAGCAAAACTCTGTTCAAGTTTTGAAATTTGAAATAAAGCGGCGCTTCATAATAGCAAGTAGCGCCAGCGCTAAGAGTCAAAGACTCTAATGCAGCGCTCACGTGCAAAGCACGAGAGCGCTGGCGCTGTCTGATGCAGCGCTCACGTGCAAAGCACGAGAGCGCTGGCGCTTGCAGTGCCAGCGCTAAGAGTCAAAGACTCTGTTGCAGCGCTCACGTGCAAAGCACGAGAGCGCTAGCTCTAGCAGCACCAGAGCTAAGAGTCAAAGACTCTGTTGCAGTGCTCATGTGCAAAGCACGAGAGCGCTAACGCTGGAACTAAATGTTCCCTGCCGTTGGATCAAAGATCCAATGGTGATTAAAGATCACCAAGATACAGAATAAATTCTGTATGGGAAAAGATTTTCCCAATCATGTTAAAAAAAAGAAAATTGCCTTCTGTAAAACAGAAACCCTAAGATCAAAGATCCAATGGTGGGGAAATATCCCCAAATCAATCAGAGAAACATCTCTTTAACCGATTCAACAAATCAACCTACCATATAAAAAGGCCCCAAGACTTCAAGTCTTGCAGAGAGGACCCCCCTACAAGCTTTGAGAAATTTCAAAGAAAAGAGCAAGTTCTGAGAAGAAGAGCTTTTCTTCAAGGTAAAAGCAGAGAGATAAAAAACATCTCATCAAGAAAGAACATAGTTATTTTTTTTTGATCATAGATCTATAAGACAGAGATCTTTCACAAAAAGAAATTATAGCATCTCATCATAAAAAGGGGGCGAGAAGAATTTCATTCTCTTCAGATCATGGATCTACAAAGACAAAATGCTTCACAAAAGAAAATAGAAGAGATTGTAACATCTCCTATAAAATTAAGAACTTTGTTTTTAGAACCATGAGACAGTATCCTGCAAGCGAGAACTTATTTCTCAGATCATGAAATTGATCAGAAGCGCTCTGCGCTCATTGACTGGCGCTCTGCGCCAAGCACTCCACGTGCTCCTCACGTGTGCGCTCCTTAACAGAAGCGCTCTGCACTCATTGACTGGCGCTCAGCGCCAAGCGCGCCACGTGCTCCTCACATGTGCGCTATTTAATAGAAGCGCTCTGCGCTCATTTGACTGGCGCTCAGGGCCAAGCGCGCCACGTGCTCCTCACGTGTGCGCTCCTTAACAGAAGCGCTCTGCGCTCATTGACTGGCGCTCAGCGCCAAGCGCGCCACGTGCTCCTCACGTGTGTGCTACTTAACAGAAGCGCTCTGCGCTCATTGACTAGCGCTCAGCGCCAAGCGCGCCACGTGCTCCTCACGTGTGTGTTACTTAACAGAAGCGCTCTGCGCTCATTGGCTGGCGCTCAGCGCCAAGCGCGCCACGTGCTCCTCACGTGTGTGTTACTTAACAGAAGCGCTCTGCGCTCATTGGCTGGCGCTCAGCGCCAAGCGCGCCATGTGCTCCTCACGTGTGCACTGAGGGAACACAAAGTGTTCTTTAAATAAAAGCCCCAGAACTATAATGAGTACTCAACACTCAATAAAGACAAAAAGGGTTGTCACAACCTAAACCAATGCTCAGCATTGGTAAATGTTCAATATTTTAACTGAGTGGGCTGAGCCCAAGTTGGCCACAGATCCCTCAATTAGATTAATTGAGTCCATATGCTCATAAATCTTTTTAACTGATCTTACTCCCAAACTTGACTACAGATCTCCCAACCAATATTGGTTCAAGGGTACATCTCTTCGTACCTCTGATATATGTCATTGTAATTCTTCAACGTCTTTAGAGAGATGGATGGTCCCAATAACCAATAACTTTTGGTATATCTCCAAACGGTTGAACCAAAACCACACAGACTGTGACGTCTTTAAACTGGACTATGATGTCCTTAAACTTTACGGACTATGGGGTCCTTAAACTCATGGACTGTGGGGTCCTTAAACTCATGGACTATGATGTCCTTAAACTTTATGGACTGTGGGCTCCTTAAACTCATAGACTATGATGTCTTTAAACTTTACAGACTATGACGTTTTTAAACTGTTACGGACTATGATATCCTCAAACCCAATGGACCGCAATGTCCCTAAACTAAAACAATAGAGTCCAGATACTCTTTTGTTGGATCTAATGATCCTGTTAAGTAGATCTTAGTCTAAAATTAGACTAACGTATCCTTAACAAACGTTTAAGTTGATTTTAGTCTCAAATGAGATTAACGTTCTTTAAACCCAACCCAAAACCAAATCTAAGAAAATACGGATTTGGACTAATCCACCACCTACGGGCGACAACATAAATTAGTCTCCGTATACAATCCACGGGCAACCAAAAAATAAAACAAACATATACGACATGAAGTGATCATCCGGAGAAGGAGAAAGTGGTTACCGCGATGCAGTAGCATAATTAACTGCAGGTGCTTGCGCCTGCAGGGAAGAGCATCCCCATAATCAAAAACCATCACAATGAGGGGAAATCTGACGAAGTCTGCTACATCGGCCACGTCCGTCTAGACCTTCGATACATGGTGTCATAAATCAACTTGGTATCTTCGGAGAGGTGGATGGATAAAACCAAATAGCATCTGCCCCCTAATTCAGGCAAGACGTTTGTCTTCCCGGTTTTCGGCGGTGAACAATATCCTTAGCTGATAATCTCTTACCCGCGACGCTAAGGATCCAAGCCCTCACCAAGAGGCGACTGAGCAGCTACCCTGCTCGGTCATCAATGGCTGGTTGTTCACTACCCACGACGCTAAGGATCTAAGCCCTCATAAAGAGGCGACTGAGCAACTACCCTGCTCGGTCATCCATGGCTAGTAGTTCACTACACACGACGCCAAGGATCAAAGCTCTCGTAAAGGGGCAACCGAGCAGTAACCCTGCTCGGCCCGTCCTTAGCAGGCCCCTTACGGCCCCTTCCGCGCTAAGGATCAAAACCTTCACCAAGAGGCCACCGAGCAGTAACCCTGCTCGGTCCATCCTTAGCAAGCCTCCCTATGCCCTCCCGCTAAGGATCAAAACCCTTGCTAAGAGGCACCGGGCATAACCCTGCTCGGTCCGTCCTTAGCAGGCCCCCTATGGCCCCTCCCGCGCTAAGGATCAAAGCCGTTGCCAAGAGGCAACCGAGCAGTAACCCTGCTCGGTCCATCCTTAGCAAGCCTCCTTATGCCCTCTCGCTAAGGATCAAAGCCCTCACCAAGAGGCACCGGGCATAACCCTGCTCGGTCCGTCCTTAGCAAGCCTCCCTATGCTCTCCCGCTAAGGATCAAAGCCCTCGCCAAGAGGCAACTGAGCAGCAACCCTGCTCGGTCCATCCTTAGCAAGCCTCTCTATGCCCTCTCACTAAGGATCAAAGTCCTCGCCAAGAGGCAACCGAGCAGTAACCCTGCTCGGTCCATCCTTAGCAAGCCTTCCCATGCCCTCCCGCTAAGGTTCAAAGCCCTCGCCAAGAGGCACCGGGCAGTAACCCTGCTCGGCCCGTCCTTATCAGGCCCCTTACGGCCCCTCCCGCGCTAAGTATCAAAGCCCTCGCCAAGAGGCAACCGAGCAGCAACCCTGCTCGGTCCATCCTTAGCAAGCCTCCCTATGCCCTCCCGCTAAGGATCAAAGCTCTCGCCAAGAGGCAACCGAGCAGTAACCCTGCTCGGTCCATCCTTAGCAAGCCTCCCTATGCCCTCCCGCTAAGGATCGAAGTCCTCACCAAGAGGCAACCGAGCAGCTACCATGCTCGGTTCATCCTTGGCTAATAATGTCTTACCCACAACGCCAAGGATATGAAGCCCTCATCTAGAGGCCGCCAAGCAGCTACCACACTCAACTCCCTACACGTCTTACCATGCGATCTCCACCTCGACTTCAGGGGCATGGAGATACCGACCTTTCGCCGGTCTTTGCACACCTGGCAAATGGTAGACTTCAACTCTCAACTCGACGTGCAATCGCTAAATGGAAAACCGACTTAACATGAAGGCGGTACTATGCAAGCACAAAGGTCTACCACAAACAAAAGGAAAATACGCACGCAAAGACTACTGCAAAAAGAATTTATTCATAAAGTAAAAAGTCTTTACAAGGGTATTATTGGCTCCCCAGCCTTACAAAATGCCTAGAGGCAAAAGAAAATAAGAGGACAAGGGGCTTTAGGCCTCAAGGACGGGGAGAACCTTGACAAGCCACGCGTCCACTGCGACCACCGGGACGGATTCTTTAGGGTCGGCACCCACGGCGGCAACCTCGGTGCCGGCAGCCGAGGCGACCGACTTACCCCTCACGCTCCCCCGAAGGGCCTCTTCCCCTGCATTGTCTCCGGGGGCGTTCCTCTGCGCGTCATCCTCGAGAGGGTACGCGGCCCGGAGCTCGGCGTCGGGAACTCCGGCATCTGAGCCTTGATAGCGTCGAAGGCGTCGTGCCAAATAACGCCGCCGGCTGCAGCAAAGTCGGCGTAGAAAAGGTCCGATTTCTTGTAGTTCTCCACCGCCTTCAACTCCCGGTCCTTCGCCGCCTCGGTCTCCTTCCGGAGGGTGCTCGCCATCTTTTTCATGGTGGCGATGAGCACCTTGGAATCCTCCAACTAGGACTCGGCGGCTCGGGCGGCCTCCCGGTACCTGGCGGTCTCCCGATTTGCGGCCGCCGCTCGGTTTTCAAGGGCGACGATCCTCTCCCTCGCCGCCTCCAGCTCCTGCCTCGAGCTCTCCTCCTGTGAGGAGAGCTCGCCTACGGCCCGCATTACTGGGGCAATCTACTCGTCCTCCATGTTGATAACGAGGGTGACGTGCAGGAGGACCTGGAAAAAAGAAAGACGGTTAAAAAGGGAAGCAAGACACCCGATCACGCGACAAAAAAATGCTGAATAAAAATCCAAGTGGGGTGCAAACGCTAACCTGCATGCCTTCTTGGGCTATGACCGCCATTTGGGCCCGGAGAGTACCTCGAGGGATCCTGCCCCCGGCCGACCTCACCATCTCCGAGAGCAGGCTATCGGCGACGGAAAGCCCCGAAGGCATCTCGAAACAGAGATCCCCATCGTCCATGAGGATCGGGGAAGCCGGGGATTGGGGCGCCGTCCTATGAAACCTCTTAAGGAGCGACACGGGAGAACCGGTCTCACCACCCTCCTCGGAAGCCCAGGGCTCTTGCTCCCGAGCACGCTTTCGGACCGGCGCACGGCTGGACTCGAGACCTCGGGGCGCATGTGGGCACCTGGATGGAGCGACCGCCGGTGGAGCCGGAGTCGACGACGGGCGAGAAGAGTCGGCGCCTCCGACCTTCTTGCCCTTCTTCACGTCGACCAGCGCCGCTCGGAACTTGCTCAGATCCATGAGTCTTGCATAAGACAAAATACAAGGAGTCAGCAATGCCAAAAAAATTAAAGAGTCCACAAGTCTAAACAGGTCGTCTGAAAGCTCCTAACTTACCCGCGTATTCGGCGGGGATGAGCCCGGCCGAACTGAGGGCCCGCTCGGATAGCAGCACATCGGCCCGGGAAGGGGCTCCCACATCGACACCGCCACCGCATCGGGATCATTGGACCGACTCACCCACGGACAGCTAACCCTTTGCTATTGGGTGGGCACAGGCCAGTCCTCACCCTCAGGCGGGGCGATAAAAAAAACTTCTTCTTCCATTCGTGAATAGAAGAAGGTACTACGACGACTCCCGACCCGGGAGCGTCCCCCCGTTGTCTTCTAAAGGAGAGGTACACCCAGCTCGGCTCGCCCTAGCGAGCGCCGGGATGGTTTTTATAGAAAAGAGAAGAGAAGAGAAGGTTCAGGCTGAAAGGGATCCGACTCAATTTCAACCGGACCAGGAACCCAAGGAGGATCCTCCAAGAGTTCGGCACTAGCTGGCCCGGGGCTAACCCAAAACAATTCAACGCCTCACCCACCACACGGGAGAAGGGCAGACGCACCCCGGCCCAAAAGGCCTCCAGGTACAAAGCAATCTCCTTACCCCGTACCTGGCTTGCCCTCTCCCCTTCCTCGGCCAGATGAAGCGAATAGCTGAAAGGAATGAGGAAACGTGTCTTGATTGTAGGGTGTTTTTCGTCACCCCATTGAGATGGGAATACGCGCACGCTTGTCAGGTGCGTTCCAGATTCCCTCTGCCTAGGGTAGGCGAGGGTTTATTGACTGTGGGGATCCGAATCTCCGACAGCCGCGGACTAAGCTGCCGTTAATTACCCCTCGGTGCGAGAGAACCTCCGATTGACGGGTTAAACTGGTCATGCGAACTCAATGTGCGGTGTGCGTGTGTTGTGCTTTTTTTTGGTTTTGAATGTGGAGTTCAACTCCAAAAGAATTTTAAATGGAGTTAAACTCCAAAAGGAATTTTATTGTGGAGTCAAACTCCAAAGAGCTTTAAAGGGAGTTAAACTCCTAAAAGAATTTAATGTGGAGTTAAACTCCAAAAACATAACTTTAAATGGAGTGCATGTAAAATTAAGGGGGGAAATGGCGTCCAAAGGACGCGTGCACGTGGGCGCACATGGGCTCCTTAGTACCCGGGGTCACGTGCGCGCACGTGACCATTGGGCGCCTTAGCGCCCGGGGTCACATGGGCACACGTGATCGATGGGCGCCTCGGCGCCCCGCGGTCACGTGGGCATACGTGACCGATGGGCGCCTTGGCACCCCGGGGTCACGTACGCGCACGTGACCTTTGGGTGCCTTGGCACCCAGGGTCATGTGTGACCGATGGGCACCTTAGCATCCTGGGGTCATGTACGCGCACGTGACCATTGGGTGCTTTGGCGCCCGGGCTCATGTGGGCACACATGACCGATGGGCGTCTTGGCGCCCGGGGTCACATGGGCATACGTGACTGACGGGCGCCTTGGCGCCCTGGGGTCACGTGGGCACACGTGACCGATGGACGCCTTAGCACTCCGGGGTCACGTGGCGCACACGTGACCGTAGGAAACACCCGCGGGAAGGGACTTAGCTCCTAGGTTGGGGAGTTAAACTTCCAAGGGGATTTTTGGAGTTAAACTCCTAACAGAAATTAATTTATGGAGTTAAACTCCCACAGATCTAGAAAGGAGTTAAACTCCTAGGAATGTTTAGCTCTTCTTTTGAGCCTTGGGTCAGTCCAAAGTTAGATTTTTGGAGGCGGGCTTCCTTCTTCCTTCTCTTGATCGGCGGGATCTTGGAGAAAAGGGGATGAGACTTAAGAGTCTTCCCTTTTCAAGATCTGATTGGAGATCCGAGCTCCCCTTCGTGGGTTTTGTGGTGAAAAATTATTATTTTTGAGAAAAGGAAGAGTTAAACTCTTGATTTAATTCAAAAGAAAGAAGAAGGTTTTAGAACCTCGAGAAAGGAGAAAATCACAGATCTTGATTCTTTTTAGGAGAGAGAAAAAGTTTTTTAGATATTGTCATCATGTTGCCTCTTATAGGCTTACACATTTACACATAGCTCCTTGGGCTTTACAAAATGGCATTTTGCCCATCCCATGGCTTATGTACCATTTTTTTTTGCACATAAGCCATGAGCTTTACAAAAATTTGGCTTTATGCCCATTCATACATAAAAAATTACATAAAAATTATTTATTACATGATTTCATTTTGGCATAGGGAAGGCCGGCCGCTTCATGTTCAGGCTCGACTCAGGCATGGGCCCACTTGATTTGTGTTTGGGCCCACTTGGCTTGGGGCTGACTTTGACTTTGACTTGATCAACCAGGGTGCAATTTTCGACCCCAACAAAGTGCCCCCATCAATAAATGCACACCACATATATGGGTCGTGTGCATGAAATTGATGGATCTTCTTTCACATGGAGGCGATTTGCTTTGGTCCCCACTTTTTGGGATGCACTGCCCTTTTAACAACATGGACGGTCGACGCTTGATGCGTCTCCAAGACGGAGTGTCTGTGGTAGACGTTTCCCTGGCCCGGAGTGATTTGGTAGACGTGCCCCCGGCACGGAGTGTCGTCGGTTGACGTTTCCCCGAGGCGGAGTGTCTGTAGTCGATGTGCCCCCGGCACGGAGTGTCTTCTTGACGTTTCCCCAAGGCGGAGTGTCGGCTGGTTGACGTGTCCCCGAGACGGAGTGTCTGCTTGCCGTTTCCCCATTACGGAGTGTCGGCTGGTTGATGTGTCCCCAGCACAGAGTGTCTGCTTGACGTTTCCCCGTTACGGAGTGTCGTTGTTGGACGTTTCTCGGGTACGGAGTGTCGCTGGTCGACGTTTCCCCGAAGCGGAGTGTCTGTAGTCGACATGCCCCCGGCACGGAGTGCCTACTTGACGTTTCCCCGAGGCGGAGTGTCGGCTGGTTAACGTGTCCCCGAGACGAAGTGTCTGCTTGACGTTTCCCCGAGGCGGAGTGTCGGCTGGTTGACGTGTCCCCGAGACGGAGTGTCTGCTGGTTGACGTGTCCCCGGTACGGAGAGTCGCTATTGGACGTTTCCCCGGTATGGAGTGTCTGCTTGACGTTTCCCCGTTACGGAGTGTCGCTGGTTGACGTGTCCCCGGCATGGAGTGTCTGCTTGACGTTTCCCCAGCACGGAGTGTCGTTGTTGGACGTTTCCCTGGTACGGGGTGTCGCTGGTCGACGTGTCCCCGGTACGGAGTGTTTGCTGGTTGACGTGTCCCCGGTACGGAGTGTCTGCTTGACGTTTCCCCATTACGGAGTGTCGATGGTTGACGTGTCCCCGGCACGGAGTGTCTTCTTGACTTTTCCCCAGCACGGAGTGTCGCTGGTCGACGTTTCCCCGATATGGAGTGTCGCTGGTCGACGTGTCCCTGATACGGAGTGTCTGCTGGTTGACGTATCCCCGGTACGGAGTGTCTGCTTGACGTTTCCCCATTACGGAGTGTCGCTGGTTGACGTGCCCCCGGCACGGAGTGTCTGCTTGAAGTTTCCCGGCATGGAGTGTCGCTGTTGGACGTTTCCCGGGTACGGAGTGTCTCTGGTCGATGTGTCCCCGGTACAAAGTGCCTGCTGGTTGACGTGTCCCCTGTACGGAGTGTCTGCTTGACGTTTCCCCGGTACGGAGTGTCGACTGTTTGACGCAGAGGTCGATGTTGGAATTGGTTGGTTTGATTTGTGTTGACATCAGCATCGCTACATTGGAATATGGTACCAGGAGTGAATCATCATTTGCCTTTGAGAGGATTTAGGGATTGGTTTTTTGTCGGCATCTGCATTGCTGCACTGGATTAATACCAGGAGCAACTCATCATTTGCCCCGGGAGGATTTGGGAATTGGTTTTTTGGGTCGGCATCAGCACCGCTACACTGGAATATGGTACCAGGAGCAAATCATCATTTGCCTTTCCCTGTTGGGAAACGATGGCTTAGGAGACAGGTTTAGATCCCTATCACCTAAGGCTTTTCAATTTTATGGGCCGTAAGGGTCCCATAAAAGTATTTTCTCCCTACGGGTCGTAAGGATCCCGTAGGTGTATTTTCTCCTTAGGAGTCGTGGGGACTCCCAAGTGTGTTTCTCCTTTATGAGTCGTAAAGATCTCACGCGGGAATTTTCTCCTCATAAAGTCGAGAGGACTTTGCGAGTGCATTTCATCTCTTTTTCATGAGTTTGCGCCCTTTCGGGTTTTCACAAACTCGCCGGCAGTCCTGCTATTTTTACTCACGGAGCCCTTTCGTGTTTTCATTCATGCCCATTTTGCTTGTGGACATACCCTTTTTTCCTTCACCATCGGTGGGACTTTGAATATGGTCTTGCCGGTAGGACTTGGGTGAGATTGGGATCGTTTTACGCCCGTGGATTGTATACGGTTTTGCAGGATGTATGATCCAGACCGTAGGGCCGGAAAAATTTCGGGACTTTGTTGGCGTCTGCACCGCTGCACTGGAATATGGTACCAGGAACGACTCATCATTCGCCGTTTTGGAATTTGGTTGGCGTCTGCATCGCTACACTGGAATATGGTACCAGGATCGACTCATCATTCGCCGTTTGGGGTATGGGATTTGGAATTTGGTTGGCGTCTGCATCGCTACACTGGAATATGGTACCAGGAGCGACTCATCATTCGCTATTGGGATTTGGAATTTAGTTGGCGTCTGCATCGCTACACTGGAATATGGTACCAGGAGTGACTCGTCATTCGCCATTTTTTTATACCGCGATTGCTCTATCATTTCAGCTTTTCTTATCACGAAGGTCGCGATTGCCCTATCATTTCGGCTATTTATTCGCGGTTGCCCCATCATTTCGGCTTTATTTTCATTTTTATTTTTACTCGCTGATTTCTATTGCGAGTTACCCCATCATTTCGGCTTTTTATTTATATACATATATATACATATATTTTTTTTTATTTACACATTTTTACATCCCCAGTTTAACGACTTAGAGGTCGATTATTCCCAGTTTAATGACGTGGTGGTCGATCTGTGCTCAGTTTAACGACTTAGAGGTCATCTGTTTCCAGTTTAAAGACTTAGAGGTTTACTGTTTCCAGTTTAACGACTTAGAGGTCATCTGTTTCCAGTTTAAAGACATGGAGGTCATCTGTTTCCAGTTTAACAACTTAGTGGTCATCTGTTTCCGGTTTAAAGACTTAAAGGTCATTTGTTTCCAGTTTAATGGCGTGGTGGTCATCTGTTTCCAGTTTAAAGAGTTAGAGGTCTACTGTTTCCAGTTTAAAGACTTGGAGGTCATCGGTTTCCAGTTTAATGACGTGGTGGTCAGTTGTTTCCAGTTTAAAGATTTAGAGGTCTACTGTTTCCAGTTTAAAGACTTGGAGGTCATCTGTTTTCAGTTTAACGACGTGGTGGTCATCTGACGGGGAGCTTAGAGAAGATACCCGATCGAGCAGTTGTCAAGGGCATTTCTGGAGCTTGCCCGAGATGCCTTATTACTTTGTCGGTGTTGATGGCCTTGCCCCCAGCTAGGGCCAAGGAAAGTTGTTCAAATACCGACTCGCGTTCGAAGATTGCAGTCGAAAGTCGTTAACCTGCACAAAGAAGCATCATTTCAGTATAGGCAATCAATGTATATGTTGATTGAGTTCTCTTAGATATTTAACCCGAAATATGGGATGAGAGATTGGTCCCACCGGACGTGCCAGAATCTGTAGGGTGTTTTTCGTCACCCCATTGAGATGGGAATACACGCACGCTTGTCAGGCGCGTTACAGATTCCCCCTGCCTAGGATAGGCGAGGGTTTATTGATTGTGGGGATCCGAATCTCCGGCAGCCGCGGACTAAGCTGCCGTTAATTACCCATCGTATTTGGTGCGAGAGAACCACCGATTGACGGGTTAAACTGGTCATACGAACTCAATGTGCGGTGTACGTGTGTTGTGTTTTTTTTTTTTGGTTTTGAATGTGGAGTTCAACTCCAAAAGAATTTTAAATGGAGTTAAACTCCAAAAGGAATTTTATTGTGGAGTCAAACTCCGAAGATCTTTAAAAGGAGTTAAACTCCTAAAAGAATTTAATGTGGAGTTAAACTCCAAAAACATAACTTTAAATGGAGTGCATGTAAAATGAAAGGGGGAAATGGCGTCCAAAGGACGTGTGCACGTGGGCGCACATGGGCGCCTTAGTACCCGGGGTCACGTGCGCGCACGTGACCAATGGGCGCCCCGGGGTCGCGTGGGCACACGTGACCGATGGGCGCCACGGCGCCCCGGGGTCACCAGAGCGCACGTGACCATTGGGCGCCTTGGCGCCCGTGGTCACGTGGCGCACACGTGACCATTGGCACCCCGCGGTCACGTGGGCACACGTGACCGACGGTCACCTTGGCGCCCCGAGGTCACGTGGCGCACACGTGACCACGGGAAACACCCACGGGAAGGGACCTAGCTTCTAGGTTGGGGAGTTGAACTCCCAAGGGGATTTTTGGAGTTGAACTCCTAACAAAAATTAATTACGGAGTTAAACTCCCGCAGATCTAGAAAGGAGTTAAACTCCTAGCAATCTTTGGCTCTTCTTTTGAGCTTTGGGTCAGTCCAAAGTTAGATTTTTGGGGTGGGCCTCTTTCTTCCTTCTCTTGATCGGCGAGATCTTGGAGAAAAGGGGATGAGACTTAAGAGTCTCCCCTTTTCGAGATCTGATTGGAGATCCGAGCTCCTCTTCGTGGGTTTTGTGGTGAAAAACTATTTATTTTTGAGAAAACGAAGAGTTAAACTCTTGATTTAATTTAAAAGAAAGAAGAAGGTTTTAGAACCTTGAGGAAGGAGAAGATCACAGATCTTGATTCTTTTTGGGAGAGAGAAAAAGTTTTTTAGATATTGTCATCATGTTGCCTCTTATTGGCTTACACATTTACACATAGCCCCTTGGGCTTTACAAAATGGCATTTTGCCCATCCCATGGCTCATGTGCCATTTCTTTTCGCACATAAGCCATGAGCTTTACAAAAATTTGGCTTTATGCCCATTCATGCATAAAAAGTTACATAAAAATTATTTATTACATGATTTCATTTTGGCATGGGGAAGGCCGGCCGCTTCATGTTCGGGCTCGACTCGGGCATGTGTCCACTTTGTTGGATATAGTGCCCTCAGAGTTAATTATTGGATCACAGGCACGTGATTGCAATGATTGAGGGAGGACCTATACCGGTAAGACAGTCTTACTCAAGATGATAGTATGCCATCTGGTTTATCTTTATCATCGTGTACATGCTTTAGGTGACATTGCAGGTCACTATTGCACGTTGATAAGAGCCCATAAGATTCTTGCTTGACGTCCAGCAGTATGATGGCGATCATATACGTGGGAGCTGGGGTCTATAAGCACATCCTTAAAGTGGTCCCTAGTTGTGGGAGTTTCGAGACTGGGTATCGATACTCCATTAGTAGACTAGTGTATACAGTCGAGACCCCGACGAGGGGTGGTGGCCGGTCTCACAAGCCATTGGTGTCAGTTGGTTCACCTAAGATGTATACAGGTGCTCATTGGGTTATGAGTACACCGGATAGGACTCGCCGGGAACATGCTAGTTGGTATTATACCTGACGTCAGATAGCAGTTCCCTGATAACATGTGTACAGGTTAGTTCATCGACCTGAGATCGTCATTTGTCTCGTGTGAGTTCCCACCGTGCTTTGATTACTACCCTACCATGGCTCAAAGGAGTCGTACAAACAGGTTTTAGTTGCGTACTGTCCCGAGCCACATGGAGGAAGTGAGCGGATCGGCAAGAGATTCGTCTTTCCCGGTATTGGAGGTGAGATCGCGCTGTGTATAGGAGAGCCATTACACGAAGTCCTTGGCCAAGGCAGGAGATTTACTGGTAGGTATTCCAGCAGTATCTTAGGGTGTTCTGAGCTACACTCCGACACGACTTGTACCGCTTTTGGGGGTGTGAATTTTACCAACCCGCTAGGCCCGACATGTGATGTTCATAGACGAACGGACCGGACTGTACGGATACTGTCACTGACAAGCTCAGTAGGGTGTCGGGATGAGTTCGCTCATCGACCTCCCTTTTGGTCAATACTTGGTAGCCCGTTACGTACGGCTAGTATCACTGACGTGCTAGTGGTTAAATCCACAGTCAAAATATTGACGAGTCTTTAGAGTCTCCCACAGACAGTTTCTCAAGTTTCGGGCGAAACGTTGTAGAGGCCGTATGATATATGGCAGGGTTCGATTATATACGTGCAGTAGTGCACGGATCATGATCGGGCGGATCATACCAGTGGGCTTTGGTTTAAGCCCGATCCTAGTATTAGATTTGTTAGATTACTTTAGTCTCATCGCATTCGCATTCGGTCGGAATGCGGATGCAGGTATGTATATACAGGTGAGGGGTATCCTTGTGATCCGTCACGAGTTTACTTTAGATGTTGCCGTATCTTTTTGTTGTTGTAAACATTTGGGTTAATGTTTACAAATGGAAATAATGAGCTAAAAGTCATGATTAGGAGCATTAATTGTGACACATGCATAAGTGGTGACTCATGGTCTCTTTCTTTGTGCATGTGTCACATTATTTGATTGATTTATGGGTTGATATGATGAGAAGAGAGAGAGGGCAGCCAAGGGGAGGTTTGCTCTCGTATTATTCTTGCTCTCACTCTCATTTTTTCATCATACAACATAAGAAAGAAAAGGCTCCTCTTCTTCTTCTTTCTCTAGTTCACCATTTCCATTAATGGCTTCATCTTCAACCTCCATCCATACACTCTCATGCGTTGAGAATCAATGGATGTAAGAGACAAAGTGATCACACACATTCTCTACATCACCTTGGACACGTCGGCTAGCAAACTTCGTGCCCGAGTTGCTTCGGACGAAGCGGGAGCCCGTAAAAGGATTCGAAGATGTGGTGCCCTTTCCGACGAGGAGACCGGAGATCGGAGATGCCGCGAGGAGCTTGGGTTTGTGGCCAAAAACCGAAGGACACGGATCGATCGGTATAGCTTTTCTAACCCTTCTCTAGTTTGCCAGTTATAGGTTAATGGTTCGATCCAGGATTAAAGTCTGCAATAGCGCCGGTTTCAAGTTTAGAAAAAGTTTTCGTTTCCGCATTTTGGCTTCGGATCGATGGCCGGGGCGCTACCGTAGACTTACATGGTATCAGAGCCACGCCATTAATCTTTACTAGCTTGCTCTAACGTGTTTAAAATATCGATCGAACGAAATTTCCGAAACCGCGATTCCATTCATGATGTTTCTGTCGAATTTTTTTTGTGGTCTAAAAATTATTTTGGGTACGTCAGAAAATCAGGCAGGCTTTTCTAAGACCACTGTAGAAATTTGGAAGTGCAACTCCACCATTGCGCCGCGGAACCGCTGCATTACCCTCGTTTTGGCCGCGGTTCCGCCGCACTACTGTAGCTTTAGTGTACCAGTTTTTCTACAGTGGTCTTTGACTTGGAATTGGGGTTTCTGGTATTTTTAGTTTTGGTCCAGATTATTTTGAGTACTGGGTATTGTGCTTGGGGCCCACTTCGGCAAATTTTGTCGATCGAAAATTTTAAATATGTTAATTCACAGTGCTTACTTTATATCTGCGACCGTGAATGTCATTCGAGCGGTAAATCTTGTCTAATTGCTATAGTTCTTTTAGACGGATTTGCGAACGTGACATTCACGTTGATGTTCTGTGTTGTGCTGTGATGTTGCGGATTTGTCGTGGTGAATAGCCTGGATCCAATGGTAGTACAGTTTGGTATTATTTATACATTTAATATTGCGGGGCGAGCGTCCGACATGTGGACTGCCGTCACTGCCTGTTTGTATATTATTCTTTTGGGGCACGACCGGGCTGAGGTCGATGTACCCGTTGTATATTTTACTTTCTGTACTGGGATTACCCCGCGGTGGGGTGCACGGATAGCCGGGTTCTAGAGGGCAACAGGCCCACATCTCATGGCTTTGAGACAGAGGGGGCTTCACTCTAGAATTGGCGGGCTATTTGCCACACTCGTAGGGGGTACAGGTTGACCCAAGGAGGGGTGCTCAAGTTACCGGATTCTGTGAAGTGCTGGATGGTCCATTCACTTTGTTGTAAGGGGCTGTCTCGCTTCAGGTTTTGGCGGGTAACTTGCCGCACTCGTAGGGGTCTAGGATTTCATTGCACAGGATATCCACACGACCAGGGGGAACGTCGGGTTTCAGTTGCGACTCTATGAAACCCGGGGATCCCAGATTATCTGTATTGTTCTGTGATGCTTATTACATTTCTGTGATGTTGCATTTTTATCACGCCTTGAGCGATTATTATATATTGATATATATACTAGTAGATGTTGTATATGTTTTACATCCGCGCTAGTCCAGTCCCCGTTCTGTCGTTAGTTAAGTAACCTAACGGGTGATGACGGGACCCAGTGGCGAATGCGGATGGCATATACATACATCGTATTTTCGTTCTTTTGTGGTGTGATTAATTGAGGGGACTGCATTGATTCGGATCAATGCAAGCTAAACAAACCTATTTGATGTTGTTGGAACATTTTTCAAAAAAAGCTGTTATTGCAAGAACGTTTTCTTTTGTTTTGCACCGTGGTATTCGGTTATGAATATCCAGCACCTCAGTCGACGAGGCAAGGGCCGAGATCCCTTCACCGGGAGTGACCCCTTGGACAGAAGTTTGCGTCAGGGTAATAACTTCACTATAGCCGATTGCCTTTTTGCTTTGCATCGTGGTATTCAGTTGGAATATCCTGCACCTCATTCTACGGGGAAAGAGCCGAGATCCCTTCACCCGGAGTGACCTCTTTAGCATAGGTTTTCGCCACTATATTTTTATAAAAAGCTATCCGGTTCTTTCAACGATATCAAGTTCATTACGTTAAAAAATTTTCGCCAAAAACCATTCGTAGCCCTCTGTCATTTCAGACGGTTAACACTTAGTATTCATTCTATGTTTGTTGGCCTTCGTCATGGCATAGTGTATGGTAGCTATTTGTTACTTTTCTGCTGCATAGATAGATGCGTTGGTTTTGGACAGTCGTACTGCTATTTTGGCCTTCGTCAAGGGTATGTACGGGTGGGTTCAAATTAACCTGGATAATGACGGGTAGAACTTGACATGTGACTTATGATATGTTGGCCTTCGTCAAGGTCATAAGAGCATGGGTAAAAATCACATCGGGGGTTTCTAAAGAAACTGAAACTTGCTAGATATGCGCATACCTTCTGGAGTGTGATAACGTGAGTAGATTCCATCACGTTATCATGCGATGATAGTTGGATCCCGATTCCCACTGATGAGTTGGTTTACTCCTCGGGTGATCCCGACTAATTCTTCTTTCAGGTTTGGAGGAGAATTTGACGATACAGTGAGAGGTTTCCTGATTAGATAAAGTGATAACCATTCTGATCTAGGTTAGAGTGCACGCAGAGTGTTTCTTTTCTCTCTCCTTTTGGCAGCAACCGTGACCCGACCCTAGACTATAACTCAGTGACCAAGTTAACCGAACTTTCTTAAAACACTGGCTTTTGGATTGTCTGAGTTGCATACCTCATTGCCACTCCTACTTTTATCCTTTTCTCCAGAACACCCTGTATTACTACGAATATCCACTTATCATTGGATAAAACCATCGTATGGTTATATACGAACTCGACGGAACTTGTTCCAGATTCGAGGATGGTTTCTGGTTCTGGAGAAAATGAATAGGACTATTCAGTTGTCTTTTCCTTTTACCCTCTCTCAGGTTGCGAGTGCTCCTTGGATAAGGACAGTACACCTATTACGCTAATTGGATAGTCTTCTTCCAAACCATAGGCAAGTGCCGAACGGTAGGGAATGAAGAAAACCAATTAGCCTAACAATGGTGTACAGAAGGTAATAAGTTAAGACAAATAAAAGGATTAGAAAGAGGGCAAAGTAAACTGCGACTACTATTCACGACCAAACCAAGTATTTCATCGCCACTCCTACTTCACCTTTGTATTTCTCCAGGACACTCCGTATCACTACGAAAATCCACAGTTACTTGGATGCTCCATCGTATGGTTATATACGAACTCAAAGGAACTTGTTCCAGTTCGGGGATGGATTCTGGTTCAGGAGAAATAGGAATAAGGTTTTATTCAGTTGTCTTTTATCTTCACCTTCTCTCAGGTTACGAGTACTCCTAAGATTAGGAGAGTACACCCATTATGCTTATTGAATAGTCTTCTTCCAAACCATAGGCTGGTGCCGAACGGTAGGGAAGGAAGAAAACCAATTAGCCTAAAGGGGTGTACAGAAGGTAATGACTAAAGACATATAAAAGGATTTGGAGAGATGTCAAAGAAATATACGGTTACAGTTGTGAATCTGATAATGGAAGAGGCATTACTAAGAATACCCAGATACCCCTTCGAAACATTTACATGTTTCAGTTTCACTATGTATTGTTAAAAGAAAAACTGATTTCCCAATTAGTCTTTGCTCCAGGGTATGTATTTACCAGGTTTGATTCTCACATCTGTATGGTTTTACAGATGATGAGTGGAAGTAAGCTATTGGGAATTGGGTGATCATCCTCATTTTATCAGGATTCATTGTAATTGGTGATATTTAAGGAAATCGCCTGGGTTGTTTGCCGGACGGCAAATATTTGGTTTTGAATATCCATTGTTATGCACCAATTTCAAATTGATATATCTGTACGATTATTTTTATAAAGTGAGATATAAATTTTTGAAATTATGTCTATGACATTTACCTATATCAGTGGATGGTTAGGTAAGGAGTATTAAACAGCGGTGTAATTCTTCTTAACCATAAGTACAGTTTTCAACCTACGACACACATGGAATGAGTTATTAGACTCAGGGAACTTATACAGAGTATTGTATGTTGTCCAGTGTCCATGAGGACAGAGGGGTTGGTACTCGTACTATATTCTGTTTACTTATGACTTTTCTAGTTCTTAGACATGTGTTTCGTACAAATGCAAGGTCTAAGTTTTGAGAAGTCATAAGTATAAGAATAAGGTAGAGAACCAGGCGTTGCAAGTATCGGGATTCTTCAAGGTGATCGAAGATGTAGATACTTGTGTATGGTATTCAGTTAATAGTAATGATTAAGAGAACTTACTTCTCTTTCAGATTACTCATAATTGGAAGCACTCCTAAGTTGAGTAATGCTGATCGGCCTCTCTCCATTTAGTTGACATGTACTGGAGACAGGTATATGATTTGAATCTGGTTCCAATTAAATCAGTGCCTCTGTTTCTATATTGGATATAGAATAGTTCATATCTTAACAATGTTAAGATACGGGGAGTTGTCCGGCTTATGCTTAAAACCAGACTCTGGATAACTCAAGGCACGTTTCTGTAATGGCTGTTTGTGGGTTGACCCGGGCTATGATGAGGGTTGACTTTCTACCATCTGGAAGATCAATAGTGATATTGTTCTAGACTCGCCACAGTTTTAATAAAAATGGATTTTTTCATAAAACAGTAGTGGGAGTATGGTAGAACTGGAAGTGATTCCAGAACCGCAAACGATTACTGAAAATTTAATAGGACCTAAAGATTCAATCTGGTTTGACATTCCATTAGCCACTCCGCAGATATGGTGGGTAATCTCAGGGGCCCGAGAGGTACTCAGGTAGCCTCAAGGACGGTGACAAGGAGGTTCTTGTTTACCCAGACTTGACACTACTGTTGTTCCAGGCTATGAGACCCGGCAGGAGGATGAGTATAGCGTCGTTCTAAACTAGCTCTAAAAGTGCACGTGTATATGACTCTGCCAGAGAGTTGTCGTAGTCAGTGGGAGCTGCGGAAGCATAGTGGACAAGCAGCTTATGTTTATGGACTAAAGCAGATATAGCGGAGAGAGATTATCTATTTCTGATGTGACAGTCATAGATTTGACTTTATCAGAATAGGGGATGGATCTGTTAAGAAAGCAGTAGGGTGTAATGTCCTGGTGTTTGGATGACATACACATAGTAGGAAGTGAAATTCCTATACTACGATCGGTTATACTTTGGTTGTCACACAGTGTTTTCTCCACATAGGAATTGGATATTATATCAGACATTCTGATTACTAGATCTATGGTTTTAGATCTAAATTTGGGAAGTGTCCCAATCAGGGTACTTAGACAACATTCTACAGGTGTTTTAGAATGGACGACTCCTGGCACGATAGTATACCTGCAGGTGATGGAGTCACCCTCTCTAAAGGTGTCTTACAGACTAAAGGGGAGAGGGATATGCATGATTGGCAGATCACTTGCTTAGGCAATTGAGTCAATCATGAGATGTCAAGTACCACACCAGATATTGTTTTTGCATGAGATGCAGTAAGTTGATATTAATCCTATCCTGGAGAGATATTCGGAAGCAGTTTTAGAACATAAGTGGATGTTCTAGGGATATGATAACGACAGCCTCTTTCGGGAGACGGTTATCATTCCAGGCTTCCAAGGTGACCTGGATGACAGAGTGACTGTCAGAGTTATATTTTTCCTCTGATGAGGGGCAGTTGTTTGGATAGGAGGTCCAAGCGGATATTGAGGGAGGCATGGCGCAGGATACTGATTAAGTTCAGTTGACGATACAGTCTAAGAAGTTTGGATTTGGAGTTCATTTATGAACTAGGTCTCATCAGATATCCAGACATATTCTAAGACAGGTATTGCTCATTTCGGGAGATAGCTTTCTCCGCGAACTTGAGATAAAGAGAGACATAGAAAGAAACATTAGGGCGGATCCACTCACCGAGGCTATTCCTCGAATCCAATAGTTTCGCAAACGGGCTTTGTGAAACTGATTAGTAGAGGAGTTGGGTGTTCGGTATCACACGGGCTATGAGTATGCGACATCGCAATAATTAGCCTTGAGTGCAAGTGGGAGATTGTTGGATATAGTGCCCTCAGAGTCAATTATTGGATCACAGGCACGTGATTGTAATGATTGAGGGAGGACATATACCGGTAGGACAGTCTTACTCAAAATGATAGTATGCCATCTGGTTTATCTTTATCATCGTGTACATGATTTAGGTGACATTGCAGGTCACTATTGCATGTTGATAGAGCCCATAAGATTCTTTCTTGACGGCCAGCAGTATGATGACGATCATATATGTGGGAGCTGGGGTCTATAAGCACACCCTTAAAATGGTCCCTAGTCGTGGGAGTTTCGAGACTGGGCATCGATACTCCATTAGTAGACTAGTGTATACAGTCAAGACCCCGACGAGAGGTGGTGGCCGGTCTCACAAGCCATTGGTGTCAATTGGTTCACCTAAGATGTATATAGGTGCTCATTGGGTTATGAGTACACCGGACAGGAATCGCCGGGAACATGCTAGTTGGTATTATACCTGACGTCAGATAGCAGTTCCCTGGTGACATGTGTACAGGTTAGTTCATCGACCTGAGATCGTCATTTATCTCGTGTGAGTTCCCACTGTGCTTTGATTACTACCCTACCACGGCTCAAAGGAGTCGTGCAAACAGGTTTTAGTTGGGTATAGTCCTGAGCCACATGGAGGCAGTGAGCGGATCGGCAGGGGTTTCGTCTCTCCCGGTATTGGGGGTGAGATCGCGCTGTGTCTAGGAGAGCCATTACACGAAGTCCTTGGCCAAGCCAGGAGATTTACTGGTAGGTATTCCAGTAGTATCTCAGGGTGTTCTGGGCTACACTCCGACACGACTTGTACCGCTTTTGGGGGTCTGGCTTTTACCAACCCCTAGACCTGACATGCGATGCTCATAGACGAACGGACCGGACTGTACGGATATTGTCACTGACAGGCTCAGTAGGGTGTCAGGATGAGTTCGCTCATCGACCTCCCTTTTGGTCAATACCTGGTAGCCCGTTACGTACGGCTAGTACCACTGACATGCTAGTGGTTAAATCCATAGCCAAAGTATTGACGAGTCTTTAGAGTCCCCTACAGACAGTTTCTCAAGTTTCGGGCGAAACGTTGTAGAGGCCGTATGATATATGGCAGGGTTCGATCATATACGTGCAGTAGTACACGGATCATGATCGCGCGGATCATACTAGTGGGCTTTGGTTTAAGCCGAATCCTGATATTAGATTTGTTGGATTACTTTAGTCTCATCGCATTCGCATTCGGTCGGAATGCGGATGCAGGTATGTATATACAGGTGAGGGGTATCCTTATGATCCGTCACGAGTTTACTTTAGATGTTGCCGTATCTTTTTGTTGTTGTAAACATTTGGGTTAATATTTACAAATGGAAATAATGAGCTAAAAGTCATGATTAGGAGCATTAATTGTGACACATGCACAAGTGGTGACTCATGGTCTCTTTCTTTGTGCATGTGTCACATTATTTGATTGATTTATGGGTTGATATGATGAGAAGAGAGAGGGGGGCAGCCAAGGGGAGGTTTGCTCTTGTATTATTCTTGCTCTCACTCTCATTTTTTCATCATACAACATAAGAAAGAAAATGCTCCTCTTCTTCTTCTTCCTCTAGCTCACCATTTCCATTAATGGCTTCATCTTCAACCTCCATCCATACACTCTCATGCGTTGAGAATCAATGGATGCAAGAGACAAAGTGATCACACGCATTCTCTACATCATCTTGGACACGTCGGCTAGCAAACTTCGTGTCCGAATTGCTTCGGACGAAGCGGGAGCCCGTAAAAGGATTCGAAGATGTGGTGCCCTTTCCGATGAGGAGACCGGAGATCGGAGATGCCGCGAGGAGCTTGGGTTGGTGGCCAAAGACCGAAGGATACGAATCGATCGGTATATCTTTTCTAATCCTTCTCTAATTTGCTAGTTATAGGTTAATGGTTCGATCCGGAATTAAAGTCTGCGATAGCGCCAGTTTCAAGTTTAGAAAAAGTTTTCGTTTCCGGATTTTGGCCTCGGATCGATGACCGGGGCGCTACCGTAGACTTACACACTTGACCTGGGTTTTCTTGGGGTTGATTTTGACTTTGACTTTGACTTGGTCAACCGGGGTGCAATTTCGACCCCAACGTTGATGTTGACAAGCTCCTCCGCGCGCCTCAACGAGGATCGCACGCCAAGAACACCCGCGACCTATGCTCGGGAGGCCGAACCCGTCACTTGCTGGGGTAACTTTAATCCGGAAGGGGAAGAGGAAAAAGTAGATGAGGAAGCTCCTGAAGACTTCCTAGACTCTACCCGGACTACATCTACAGACTTCTCGGAAGAAGACATCTAACCTGATCAAAGGGGGATGTCCTCGGGAGATCGAACGCAAGGAATCCGAACTAAGGAGAAGAGCGCCGAGCTGACACAATTAGGGACGAGGAAATTATGAAAAGGTATGGGGCCTGATGGGGATCCCACCTCTATTTATAGCTCCCGGCGTACGCATCCTACGGTTCCGATCGTCTCCCACCAAAACGACATTTCGCAACCTACGGCCAACAACGCTCCACTTGTAGCGCTCACATTGGACGCATTCCTTTGAGCGCGGGAACGCCTGCGACACGTCTCGCCAACCAATCAGCGGCAGACACATGGTCTGTCGTTTCGACAAACGTACAAACAATCTGGCGCTTCCCGTTTAATGCGAGACCTCTTCTCTGATCCGCTGACATCATCAAGAAAACACCACTCATTGCCCGGGAATGCACGCCGACGATATTTTCGAATGAGAGCTCATCTCGGATGATCGGTCAGACCACTCTCGACCCGACCCAAGAGCGGGTCAAGACGAGAGTGGGGGGCTAATGATGAAGCTCGATATTGTGACTCTCCAGATGCAGACACGTTGCAGATGACGTGCCCCAGAACCTACAAGAGAGGACCAAGAATTTCGGTTGGGATCACATCTCGGGCCACATGTCTGAGGGGTCCCCTCCCACGACCTTCGGTGGACTTCCAGACCACTCCCTGGCTCACCTCCGAGTTATCACAGAACCAAGACGCCTCGACCTCCCGCTCGCGCCCGAGCCACCCGTCGAGGTGATCTTCCTCGGTCTCATCCTGACCGACCCGCAGGCGCCTCCGCCACGGCTCCGCGAATCCCGCCATACGCGAGATATCCGCCGCCCACGATCCCGCGTTCCACGCCATCACGATCCCCCGTTAACGAGCATGTCTTGTCATTAATGCGGGATCCCGTCTATCACGCGGACGTGACGCCAGGGGCGTAACGGCCGGCGTGATTCTCGCGCCCGCCTGCCTATTGCTACCGCTATATAAATCCCTTTCTCAGACGATCCAGGTAAGCCATCTTTACTCCACTAAGCTGTTACTTTGCCAAAATACTCCGCTTAACTTGATCTTCGGAGGGTCCTCGGTGGTACAACCACCCTGGAACTTCCTTGCAGGTAGCTCGGCCACAACCACTCAAAACCCATTGAGATCCACACGCTTCAGGAGTCAACCCTCCACCTCAATCTCAGCCATCCATCAGCACACGAAGGGATCAACGGAAGATAGTACCTGAAGGACATCCAGAGATCCATCAGGGGCAAAAGGGAAAAGCTTTATCACGAAACGGTCTTATATTTATCC
The DNA here is from genome assembly GCA_030015575.1 of Agapanthus africanus. Lineage (NCBI taxonomy): Eukaryota > Viridiplantae > Streptophyta > Magnoliopsida > Asparagales > Amaryllidaceae > Agapanthus > Agapanthus africanus. Next base: position 637,599,464 of record CM057343.1, read on the forward strand.
CAAATTATTTCATGTTTTTGGGACCTATAGGTGGTGGCATCGGTGGGGAGTCGATGGAGAGCCTATAGAAGGTGGCGCAAGTTCAGTGGGGCTTTTAATAATGTGTAGTGCATGGATGGTTTATCTTTGATTAAATTCTCGGAGCCGTGGAAATCTTTGAATGCTTCATTGGGCTTTGGGGTTTAAAGAGTCTTTTTTCTGTCTGGCTGTCTCATGACATTGTATTTTGGGGTATAAAATCTAGGTTAGCAAAGATCAATTCGAAAGTTAAAACACCTCGCAAAGTAAAGAGTCTTTCAGTGGTTAGCTTTTGGAAATGGGATTCTTAGCAAGGACAACCTTATCAAAAGGAAATGGATAGGTCCCGAGCAATTTGTGTTGATGATATGTTTATCGCCTGATCACCAACCGTGACTGGGATTGGTCTAGGCTTAAATTAATATTCAAACATGTCACAATCTGTCCAAGATATGTGGGAATCTTGGAGAAAGACCGATGATAATAGGAAAGATCGTTCTTTGTGGGATGTTGTTGTTGTGTCTTTATGTCGGTTGACGTGGAATCTGTGGGATGTTGTTGTTGCGTCTTTATGTTGGTTGACCTGGAAAGAACGTAATAATAGAATTTTTACAATACAATTGAATTAGCTAATCATTCGATTGAGGTAATGATTGTCTTATTAGCAGGAGTTGCATCCTCAAGGGTGAAGAAGCGGGTCAAGATGTGTTTCGACAATAGGATGTCACAATTTTGAAGACACATTTTTTTCTGTCATAATGTGGGTGGCGTTTAGCAGATTTCAGTGTGTACATTGTTTTTTTCCGGGTATAGGCGTGTATGAACCTATTTGGGTGTTTGGGATTGTAACATGTGATTTCCGTATTTCTTGTTTCTTTAAACATTTCATTTAATGAAGTTGGGAGGTATTAACCTTCCATTCCGATTTTGTCTCTATATTTTATGATGAATTCTCGTGGATCTGGATTCATTCCGCAACAAGTTGTTGATAAAGTCTGGATTTCCCAAATGAATGTATTTTGAAAAGAAAATCTTTATTTCAAATTTTCACAGCCAAGTACACTGTCAAAACCGTATACTCAACATGTCAATTAACCAGGGACCCTGCTTAATTTGTGTAACCAAAACCTTCGTTTTTTTCATGTTAAACCAAGTGTTACGAGGACAAAGAGGACGCCGCATCTGCCAGATTGAAAACTTCCAGCTGCCAGATTGAAAAACAGAGCCCAGCTTAAAACTCGCTGAAGCTCTCCTCATTCTCCTCTCTTCCCTTGGTATGAACAGAAAGAAAAAGAAAAAGAAAAAGAAAAAGAAAAAGCTCAAAAACTCCAAAGAAACGAATCAGTCATGAATCCGTTTCTGCCATCCTCTGCTGCCGTATCCATGGGCCCTACCGTTGAGGATCCCGCCGGCGCCATAAAGTCGTAATATATATCATCCATAACCGAAAATCCCTCGAGAAACGACCAATCCATTTCATCTATAGTTTCACTCGTCTCTGACACTGACAAATTTGGTGAATCCGCCTTCTCCGTAGCTGTTGGTTCTACAGCCAACTCCGTCGTCGTCGCAATAGAATGTGCGTGCCTCGCAGCCGCAGCCCGGATCTGCTGGTGATCCAGTGACCCTGCGGCAGGGATATGCGGCGGGTTCTCCGGGAAATTGAGCCGCGCTTTTGGTCCCCGGAGGCAGAAGGTGGCGGCATCGAACGCACGCGCCGCCTTCTCCGGAGTGTCGTACGAGCCGAGCCAAATCCGGTCCCGGCAGTTAGGTAGCCGGACTTCCGAGACCCACTTCCCCCACTTCCTCTTCCTCACTCCCTTGTACTTCACCTCGCTGCCGCCGTTGCCGTTGGCGCCGCCAGCTGACGTCATCATTTTACGTGCCAGGTGGTTATTGGCTGTGCGTGACTGGATTGGATTCTGTTGCTGAGAGATTTGTTGTTTGTGTTGGGGGTGATGAATGACGGCGGTGGGCTGGGGCTTTATATATACGTCGATGGTGGAATTAAAGCGCGTGGCCGCGTGCGGACAAAGAATCAGGAATTGGAGCACGTGAGGGGAATTAACAAAACGCGGTGGTTCTTTTACGCACGTGCTCGAGAGTGATAGTCTGGGGCCCGGTTTCGGATCAGGTTCGTGGGGGTGCACATGCCTTCTTTTTAGTGCTGGGATGTTTGTGGGCGGGCATATACACTGGGAGATATCATACACGTGATATGTTATTAGATTGTTATTACCTTTTTGTCCGCATTTCAAAATCATTCAAGATGTCTATCTAAAATTCCAACAACCATCAGTCCTCTGCCTTAAAATTAATGCTACAAAATACAATAAGTTGTTTAATTTTTCTAAACCATATATACCTTCATATACGAGGAAATGCCTACTTTGTCTTTTCTTTTCTTTCTTTCTTTTTTATAAAGAAAAAATGCAGGTGATCGATAGTAAATAAATATGTATAGATTATTTGCTAAAATGGATATTTGACTCACAGAATAAAAATCAGAAATGAAACTACGATGAAAGCAAAAAATGTTTCGTTTTATTTGTTTGGCAACCAGAATGTGTTTTGCGACAATAGAAGGCCTATCTCTTCCTAGATTCTAGTCCGAGAAAGACCTAACTTTAGACTGGATCGACGTGGAAGTTCGACACTAACAACCATAATCTCTCCTGAAAGCCTTAGATCTAGGTAAAGAGGAGTGATTTACTACCTTGATACATGTGTATATGTCTGTTTTACCAGTTATTATATCCAATTATCTTAGAATACAATGGATGGTTTCTATAACTACTTGCTACGACTCGGACAATTTATATTAATGTTATTTACTTGATATTACATAAAACTCAATTGAAACATTTTCCGGTTTTTACTGATTAACATTGAACTCCGAAATGCTGCAGATACCGTTGTTGAGGGTTAGGGGTTGGGGTGGGGAGTGTGTCTACCACCAAGTGTAAAATGATTTGCAACTTTTTTTCCTCTTTCTAAACATTCGAGAATGTTGTGTAATTCTCAAGAAAAATCAATAGTGTTTTTATGACTCATCCCGAATCACAAAGTGAAATGCTTAACCTATCAATCCGTAGATTCTATATAGGCTACCGGATTAATGATTGATAAAGTGGTGTGATAGGTTTTCGAGACCCAAAACTGCTTCCATTTGTAAGGTCAATTATCAACCTAGCAGTCTGCATGTATTCTACCGAATTTACTTATCAACTATTCCATTTTGACGTTTTAAGCCAAATTCACAAAAAAGACGATACCAAACTAAAACTATTTTAGGAACAAACCACTAATAACTTAGGAGCAATGAATCTAGAAACAACCCACTAAATTATGAGCATGTGGTAACTCATGCATGCAATGAATCTAGAAACAAATTAACCACTAATAACTTAGGAGCACGTTATAATTATGAATTGCAAGCTAAAAGATGCATAAAATAATAAGGCAAGACGAGGAAGCTTACACATCAACAGGGACCCACAAAACATCCAAGATCTATAATGAGGTGACAAAACCTAACTCATGGAGGCGGGCTAACTTAAAATATACTCGACTCAGAATACCTATTCAAGTCAAATAATTGTTTAGTATGAACTAATTCTTCAGTTGCTTGTTTCGAAGAAAATAGGCATGAAATTGATATATACCAATTTGTCACACAACAACATAAGAAAAACCTGTTGTTAGAGTTTGCTTGGATTTGGACTGAAAAGGATTGACTACAAATTTGATATCTTTTTGTTTATTATGATATATTGACTTCTTTGCTAGAAACGGAAACTTTCGACATTTTTTTCCCCATCGGGAAGCAACCGTGATGGAAGATGAATTATCTTCAATTTGAGTTCCAATTATCTAATGTTCTATTTCACAACATCAGTTATGTCAAATTTAATTAAATAATATCGAAAAGTTATTGAAAAATAAGATACTGTCTTCAAGAAATTCAATTTAATCAATATATCAACTTCAAAAAAACAAAGATATCTATAGAAAAAAATTTCATTTGAAATGTTTCCACACGCGGATGAGGAATAAATATTTTTTACCCAAATCGTAAGACCACTAGCATTATCATTTTACATCTTCTGTTGTCATCTTTTCCATCAGCAAGATTGTTAGCAATTCGTAGTCTTTTTTCATCTCTCTTAATTCAGACTCATCATTTTAAAACAAGTGCTACAATTCTACATTTCATAAATACATATACCATCTCCATGCTTATCCCATAATCTTAATTAATTATAATCACTTTGTTATGTCTGCACCTTCAAAATGTCCATAATATGTGATCCAGCAAGTACAAGTTAGACTGATGTTGCTATCCCCAGCATCAAATGAGAAATCTGAGAGAATTCTATTCCCATTGTATTAAGTTGTTCTATATTTGTGTTAATAATTGTGGAGAATAGGTACTTCATACATCTACAGAAGAATAAGGCTGACGTCTGGACGTGCACACGAAAGTATGTTAGAAACACAAAGCAACGGTAAACGTCTGAAGGCCAGCAAGAAAGACGTCTGCAGAAGAACTAATTAAGTCCAAAATACAGAGTATGGCCAGACATCTGACCAAGTATAGTTCAGACGTCATGGTAAGCTTGAAACTTAGTCCAGAGCAGCGGAAGACGTCTAATGGCAAAAGATCAGATGTCTGCCCAAGAAGCTGAAGAGATACAGAGTTGAGACAGACGTCTGCCCAAGTGTGGGTCAAATGCCTGCCGTCGTGATAACTGCTGCGAATCTTATATTACCAATTTGTAAGTTATCTCTATTTTGGATAAGATTAGGTTTTGACTATAAAAAGAGACTTTTCATACAATATTTGTACTACCAAATTAAATCAAAAGGAGCGACTATTGTATTGAGAGGGTGACAGTTTGTATCTAGAAAGATTTGAGAAAAATCTTCTAGAGTTTTCTTGTGGTGTATTTGATTCAAGATTATACTAGTCATTGCAGATTTCGCCCTGCCGAGAACTAACCATCCGGTAGGGAAGCTCGTTAACAAATTTCTTGCCTCTTGTTTGATTCTTATTTATTTATTCTCGCATCGTTATTAATTTGTCTTTCGTTGTTAATTGCATGATTGTTGTTATTGCGTGATTTGATTTTTCACGGACATTGTTCCGTGTATCGACTTATCCTTCTCCAGCAACTGGTATTAGAGCAAGGTTAGTGAACCTAGAGTTTTTTGATTCTACCATCTAGGTTAACGATGGATAACGACACTTGTGTTCTCTTCCCCACTTTCTTAGATTGTAGTTTTGAAATTGTTGGTTCAGATCGAACGAGAAGTTGGATTTGCTGTGACAAAGACGAAAGATGATAGATGATAAAATAAAGATCGAAAAATTCAATGGTCACAATTATAGTTGATGACACATTTAGATGGAGGACTACATATACCAAAAGGATCTGTATCTTCCGTTGCAAGCCGAAAAGCCCGAGAAGATGACCGATGAGGCGTGTAATCTTTTGAATAGGAAAGCCCTGACGACGATCAGATTATCGTTGACTCCGCAGGCGGCCTTTAACATCTCAAAAGAGAAAACAACCATGTCGCTAATGACGACGTTAGCGAATTTGTATGAGAAGCCTTTAATATCAAACAAGATATACTTGATGAAAAAGCTTTTCAACATGAAGATATCAGAAAGTGGTTTGGTGACAGAACACTTGAACGGATTCAACAGCGTGAAGTGACAACTCGAATCATTTTCAATTTCGTTTGAAGATGAGATTCATGCCCTTTTATTTTTATGTTCATTGCCGGAGAGTTGGGAGAATCTTGTAATGGCGGTTAGCAACTTGATCTAAGGGACTTTCACATTTAATGATACGGTGAGTTGTATATTAAGTGATGAGATACGAAGAAAAGCCATGAGTGGGAGTTCGGGAACTTCTGCACTTTCAATGGAGAATCGCGGCAGGACGATAGAAAGGGGAAAAGAGAAGAAGGGCAAGTGTAAAGGCAGAGAAAAATCTCAAGGAAAAATCCAAGACTCCTGTTGGAATTGCGGAAAGAAAGATCATAGGATAAGTGAATGCAAACTTCCAAAGAAAGACTCAGATGGGAAGGCAGATGAAAATGAAGCTAATGTGGTGTCTACACGAGAACAAGGGGAACAAGGTCTTTGTCTATCGACGAGCGAGAACATAAAGGCAGATACTTGGTTTCTAGATTCGGGGGCTTCGTTTCACTACGCTTCAGGATGGCATCATTTCAGTGAGTATGTTCAAGGGGATTTTGGACATGTGATGGTAAGAAATGGTCTGCCGTGAAAAATCGTTGGAAAGAGGACGATCATACTGCAACCGTCAGGAAGAGGTCAAATCAAGCTGAAGAACACTAGGCATATTTCAGATTTGAAGAAAAGTCTTATATCTACAAGGCAACTAGACAACGAAGGTTACATGACGATGTTTGGGAACTCTTAGTGGAAGATTTCTAAAGGATCATTAGTGGTTGCAAGGGGCAAGCCGAGCAGTTCATTATATTCATTCAGTGGGAGCAGTGGAGATTCGGTTGCATTAGCGACGGGTTCAGAGATAGATTCAGAAACTTCATTGCGGCACAAAAAATTAGGGCACCTCAACGAGAAGAACATGAAAATTCTTCAGGGTAAGGGGCTTCTTTCAGGGCTGAAAAATGTGGAGTTAGGACTTTACGAGAGTTGTGTTTGCGGGAAGCAAAGTGCGCTCAGATTTCAGATTGGAGGTATACCTAAGAAGACCAAGAAGCTGGAGATGGTGTATACGGACGTATGGGGTCCGGCCCCAGTGGAGTCTTATGTAGTTAATCGGTATTTCGTGACATTCATCGATGATGCAAGCCAGAAGACATGGATATATGCGATGAAGAAGAAGTCTGATGTGTTTGGTATCTTCAAACATTGGATTATGCAGGTTGAGAACCAAACGGGGGCTAAGGTAAAATGTCTTATGTTCGATAATGGATGAGAATATCGCACATAGGAATTCAAGACGTTTTTCTCACAGAAGGGTATTCGTTGGTTGAAGACAGTACTGGGGGACGCCATAGCAAAATGGTATCGCTGAAAGGATGAACAAGACGATCTTAGAGCGAGAACGTATCATTACCTTGGATGCGGATGTGCCAAAATTTCTATGAGCAACAGCTGTCGATGTCGCTGTATATCTGATCAATAGAACCCCGGCGAATACGCTTGATGGAGGTATTCCGGAAGAAATTTGGTCAGGTAAACTGGTTAATTATACGTACCTAAATGTATTTGGTTTTATTGCGTATTCTTTGATTGATAAGGCAGAAAAGAGTAAGCTTGACTTAAAGTCTAGGAAGTGTGCCTTCATCGGCTATGGTGAAGATGAGTTCAGATATAAGCTGTGAAATTACACAAGAAAGAAGGTAATACGAAACCGGAACACCGTCTTTGATGAGCATCACTTGTACAAAGAAGAAAAGCAAACCAAAGATGGTGCAATATCGGAGTTCATCGAATTAGATGGAACTCAAGAGGGTAATCAGCTACCTACAGGTGGAGATCAGAATATGGAGAAGACTGCAGTGCAGGATCAAGTTCAAGAAAGATTGGTGACCATGTTCAGCAACCAGATATACCAGTTCTGAGGAGGTCTATGCGAGATAGGAGTCTACCTGATAGACTTGTCACCGACTTCATTTTGTACACAGATTCGGGAGAGCCTGAATCCCTTGAAGAAGCAACAAGCGACGGTGCTAGAAAGCAGTGAGAGTAAGGTATGAATGAGGAGAGTCATAGCTAGGAAACAGAGATCTCGCGGGGAAGAAAAATTGTCACGCCCTGCTTCCCAAAATATGGAGAATACGAGGGTGACTAGACCAGCCATGCTCCTACGGTCAAGCAATAATACAGCCGCAGTCACACTTCGGATTTTAACGGTACATGGTAGCAATAATCCAACTCAGATGATGAGATAATACCATCACTAAAACTATCTGATATAAAGAAAATTGAGCGCAACGGATACAAACAAAAGAGACAACTAACTGGTGATATCAAAGAAATGATTATAACTGGTTCATTAGTTTGGATCTCCGCGATATTCTCGAAATAAGGAAGGTCTACTTCTTTCTCTGAGTATGCATACTCAGTCGTCAAAGCAACATAATATTATAATATAATAATACTAAACAGATGACAGTAAATAGTGAAGCATGAAACAGCGGGTATAAAGCACTAACATGAATGTATAAAATAACATAAACAGGTAGCAACAGTGGGCATGGATCATGGCAGTACTCTAGATTAATATGCAAGTCACTAAACTAACAGGCTTTATGTCATTTGAAATCGATTGGTGGAATGTATCCTCATGTTTAGCAAAGGTCTCGTGTATGCCCGAGACAACAGTCAAAAATGTGCTTGGGACATAACCCTGTCATCCGTGCCGCTAGGCACAAATACCTACACGTATCACTGTCACTAATATCGAATGATCATCCTTTAAAGCATTAAATGCCTCGCTAAATACGAGTTCGATTCCACCTTGATTTCCCTATTTCCCCAGGTTTCAATATATGTTTCGGTATATAACTGGTTGTATACAAGTATGCATCCCTATCGCTTTTCAATCACTATCACTGTTCGATCAATTTTACTGTTCAATCACTTCACTTGCATACTTGATACAACCAATTGATATCACTATCATTTGACAATGCACTATAAACACTAGGGCATCAATATAAATGGTCACTAATCACTACAGGTAAAACGGTCATGCTATATAATGAGAATGCAGTAAAATACCCTAAGAATATATTACGGGCATTCAGTATTGTTCATGTTGTGAAAATCACGGTTAATCATACGTGTAGAATCAGGAAAAACAATATAAAAGACGTAAATAGTAAACTCAGTTATTTAATCAACAAAATTGGTTTCGTATCAATCGGGGTTTAGGGAAATACGATTATTTCAAAGAGATTGTTCGTTGTTGAAATCCCAATTTCTGAACTGGAAGTCCAACTTCAAACACATTTTTATCTAAGTTACATTCAGTTTTAGGCGTCGCTACAGTTGAATATTATGTAGGGTTATCTATTAAGATTCCAACGTAAAAGACAGATCAGTAATAGCCATTATACACTAGGAGTTATGTTCAGTTCATCATTACTATGTTTAAAGTGAAACCGCAAAATTCTGCCGTATACACCAACGGTTTAAAACGTAAATATCAAACGACACTGAAATGCAATGAGACCAGTACTGTTAGAAAGATAATTCAATTTTCTATGCTTCTATATATGGTTCCATGAACATGCACATTTAAACAGGGAGGTATAGTTATTCAAAAACAGACAACGACGGAAATTCCTGCTCTGGACTGCAATCCAGGGCTAGGAAACCCCTAAGTTTTCTCATCGTATCGTAATGATATTCATCAACTATCTCCATAGATCCATATATTATCTATTTCTCTTTGTAACGAGCCTGAGCATACCACGATCCAATTTTTTTGCAATTAATTATGAATTTTACATGGTGATGCACGCGATAAATTTTAGATTTCGTAACGAATCTCGGGGGCGTCATTTCATCCTTGAACTATATAGGTCTATAATGAAGACCTCTAAACCAATATAAATAGCATGTAAAGCAAGTTTTGAACTTGCCTTATACAATGTATCGACGGCACGACAGCGACGACGGTGGCGACATGCCACGGGCACGACACACACATGGCACAAGCAGTAGTACAGCCACCTAGGGCTCGGCTGTGGCGCGGTGGAGGGCACGAGTGTTTGGTCTTGGAGCAACTGTAAGGTGGAGGTGTCGTCAGCGGTGCTGGGTCATGGTCAGAGGTGTTCGTGGGAGTGTAGTGGGGAGTTATTGGTGAAGGTGACGATGACGACGAGGCTCTGGCAATGAGTAGTTGACGGCGGCAAAGTGGGGGAGCAAAGGTTGCGGTTTGAGAGTAGAGGAGGTTGGTGATGAGAAGGTGATAGGGGCTTGGCTTGGGCTGTAAGGTGCTTGGTGTAGGCGATGAGGTGGCCGGAGCTGCGGTTGGGTGGCTATTGATGGTGGCACGGGAGAGCTCGGGTTGTGGTGTGAGGAGGAGGAAGGAGGAGGAGGGAGGTGGTGTGAGGCTCGGTGTGTGTTGCGGTTGGAGGGGGTGTCATGGAGGAGGTCGGCGGAGGAGAGGTGTAGGGAGCTGGTGGAGGTCGGCGGTGCTCCGGCGGTGGCTTAAGGTGGTAGGTTGGTGAGTGAATTAGAGAGAAAAAAGAAAGAGAAAGAAAATGAGATGAGAGAGATAGAGAGATGAGTGGCAGGGGAGAGAGAGTTTAAAGTGAGAGAGAGAAACAGAATTAAAAGGAATTATGGGGATTTAATTTGGGAATTGAAATGGTTTTTAATGGGATTTAATGAGAATTTGATATGGGTGTTAATGACAAAGTTATGAGGATTTAATAAGAAATTGATTTTGAATTTGAAAAGATAAAAGAGGAGAATGGGAGGGGACTGCTGTATGGGTTTGGGAATTTTGAAGATTAGGCTTTGGGCTTGGGTGATAAAAGGAGTGAGGGATGATGGATGTGCTGACTATATGGGAGGGTTTGGATTTAGTTATAGAAAATAATTGTTAGGGTAGAGTTATAAGGATATGAAAAACTATTATTAGAGAAAAATAATTGGATGAAAATATATGGAATAAATTAAATAAAAAAATATTGATGAAAAAATATATAAAAATACGGATGATTGAGTACAAAAGAAACTGGGTATTATATCATATCCTCCTTATAAAAATTTCGTTCTCGAAATTAAAGAACTAAAACAACGAAAATAATGAATGTAAAAACCCTAAAATTCATATACCTTCGCGTATCATTTCTTTAATAAAATATTGCATTTATTTATTTTTGGTATATTTTATTTTCTAGTAAATGTATTATTTTATCACTTCATATATTTTATCCATTCTATAATTTTTCAAAGCCCAGAACCCAAATCAAGACAATTCCATTTGATTTATTTTTTTCTTTTTCCTTAGCCATCTTTCTTTTCAAAGAACATCATTTATTTATTTCTTGTTGAATATATGCATGAAAATTTTGTAGCTTATTGGTTAAATCCTTGCATTGTTATTCCATAGGCCACATGTTCGAACCTTGAGACTTGCAATTGTTTTTATCTATTTTTTTAAATCCCTCTCAAACGAACTTTCATTTCATTTTCCTTTTAACTTCTAACATAATTAGGATGGTTATACATTATATTTAAGTAAAATTATTATGAAGAGTTTCAATTTTCTTATAATACAAATATCTCTTCATATCTTCTTCATCCCACCTTAGCCATTTCCTTTTGATCAATTCTAAAAATAAAATAAAATAAAATCTCTTTTCTTTTGAGCTTGGAGAAGCACGGGTTCCATCAAGTTTCAAAAACTCGGTTGAGAATTTTAGCTAAACGGCGAGCCGATTGTTATACCGACTCACACAATCTGTAAGTCTCTATTTCTTGCCTCTTGTTGAATTTCATATCTTAATATGTAGCCACTCCTTGTTTGTACCCTATGTCGGTGATTTTAATAAATATTCTGAGCTTGAGGCTAAGGCTTATTTCTCCAGCGAGCTGACCTTGAAAATCATTTTAGTTCATGTTTGTTATAGCCTTAATATATATGAGCCGGCCTTATTCTTTAATTTGTCAGATCTACTTGTTTGTATATATATTGTAGCTTAGGGTGTAACAATATAAGAAACATCAAACAAAAAATTCTTGGGTCATTGCAAGTGTCTTTATAGTGGTGGTGCAATTGTTCTTTGTTAATTAACAACAAAGTAATTATGATATTGCAGAACATTTGAGCTTCCAGTTGACAGAATGGTACCTTTCCAAACTGATATGTAAATCGCAAACCTCCATGGTATTTTGTTGTGTTTATAGGGATAGTATTGTATGAATTTGACCAATTATATTGCTCAATTCACTACCAATACCTTCTATGAAGCCTTAGAACATAGATTTCTGAAATAGTATTAGATTATAATTAAAGAAACAACTATTAATTGTCATGATTATTTTCTTGATTTGCTTTTAATGAATTGCAAGTATTGTTTCTATTATGATGTGTGTATTGTATGTATTTTCTAAACATCATGCCTACCTTCCCTCTGAGACAAGTTGGCAATGGAAGAACTTTAAATAGTACAAATTATAATTATAGAGGTTAATATTACAATCTTCATGCCATTTTCCATGATCTAGCATTTAGTTTTTAATTTAATTTTCAAGCAACAATTATTTTCTTATTCTTTCATTCATTCTAACGCTCAAAAACAATTTTCATCACTATTGGTTTGGATCTGGACTTAGTGAGAATTCAAAACCATGATAAAGTGTAAATAATATGAGTAACAATTACTCTTTCAAGCTCGGTTTATTAAAATATTATTAACTTCCACCGGATAAGTTTTCCATAATTTACTATTAATTTTCAATGGTTAAATTTTCACAACAATACCATTAATTTACAAAAGTTAAACTTCCATGAAAATACTTTTTTCGTTAATATAATTTTTAGAAATTAATTTCTACTTCTAGAAATTCTTGGAACATTAGGATAAAATAATAGATTGAATTCCAAATCTACAGTAAAATTTTTATATCAAACCGAATAACGGTTTAGGAGTTACGTAGTTTTTATTCACCATTTTAAAACCAGAAAACTGTCATTAAGAATCTTCTTCAAGAGACCATAACTCTATAATCGTTGATCCAAATTAAGTGTTTTTAGATATTTTGAATATTTATATCGAAAAATATAGATTTTCTTAGTTGTAAGTTTTTACGGAAAACCGACGTAAAATATAGAAAACCGTGTTACAATATTAAGCGACGAATCTGGACAGAATCTGTCCTAATTCACACACTGTTTTTAAATAGGACATAACTCGAACCCCCGATATCCGTTCGTGATAAAATTTAGATGTGTAGATACATAATTGATAGAGCTATAATTTCCTGTATATTAGATTACTTGAAATGTATGAAACAACCTCATATAGGCTTTGCAATATAATATATAAATGCGGTCCAGAAATCTGAATTTCTGTTTTAAACGCTGATATTAAAATGATCATAATTAGAGCTTCAAAATCCAAATAGCGCGAATCTTAGTGTTTTGGATAAGTATCGAAAGAGCCAAAATTTCCTAATAATTTTTGTAACCTGAAACCCGATGGAAATTAACTCAAACCGTGTTTTAAAAATATATGACGGTGCTGAACATATTCTGATCTATTTTGCTCGACGATACGAAAACGGGCATATCCCCCAAATCGATAGTCGTATTTAGGCGATACTGGAACTTACGCGTGCACAACACTTAGATATATATTTCTTTTTATATTCTGATATTGATTGACTTGAGTGATTAGTCGTACACAATACTTGTAACAACTCCATTTTTAGTGTACATAAATTTGATTTAAATTTAAAGTATACTTGGAGTATTTAATGTTGCTGTTACCACTTTAAGTATTTATCTCACAGCATAATTACAAGAAGGAGCTTGTAACTCATTGGTAATACCTTGCACTGCTGAACCAAGCCACCAGAGTTCAAATCCCATGCACCACATTATTATTAATATTTATTTTATTTTAAATTTTATAGAAGCCCAACAGTCAACACGTAATAACTCCAGAATTTCCCACTACACCCACTAAACTAAATGCACCAGTGAGCACCACAGGAGACCCCCCACCTACCCATGCCTCGACTCGGCCCGACTCGGCCGAGACTGCCGGCGGACCGACCGACTCGGGCCGGACTCAGCCGGACGGCCGAGCCGCCTGAAGGGAAACTGTGCCTTTTCACATTTCCAACTCCCCTGCACACTCCATTTAATTGGATCGTTTCCAGAGAGCCCATTAACCACCATTTACTCTATTTTTAATGATTTTTTTAAATATATTTTTACATTTTTTTAATTTAAAATCCTTCATCTACCCTAACCCTAGCCTAACCCTATAAATATCACCTCTACCCTCTACCCTCTAACCCCAAAACTCTAAGCCAACTCTCTAAAATTTCCAAGAAACTTGTGTACTTTGAAAACGAGCACGAAGCGAAGCTACGGCGAAATTCCCGGCGAACTTCCGGCGATCGTTCTAGGAGCTCTCGGCGATGAAGCGACGTACCGGCGATTCCTCTCCTTCCATCTCACTCTCGTTATTGTCCAAAACCCGTAAGTCCCATTTCTAACTTTCTTTTCCATTCTAAAAATACGGATTTACAAAACCCGACGGAATCGGAACAAATCCGATTCTGATTCGGTTTTCTTATAAAACTTCACTTCTCGTTAATACAATTATGCTTAAACTCTCTCATATTGACTATTAAACACTAATCAACCAAATTGATCAAGTTTCATTTCATAAAATGATGGCTATTTCATTTTATCGTATTTTTCATTTAAATACCACATTGTTTCAATTATACATTTAAACCATTAAGCTTATTATACCTTTAAGTAGATCACAAGGTAACGACCTACCTCCTCACACACTCATATGCAACATAGCACGATACTCTCGGAAACATAGAATACGGGAAATCGAAATCTTTACAAATAAATAACCTTTGAGCTAATAATAAAAATATCTAGACTCAGCCAATTAAGAACTGTCGCGCTCATTAGGACAGAGGAAGGTTGTGGGCATTCAGTCGTTTATCTAAACCTGATTTTGTGGTGCCTAGGCTAGACAAGTGAGAAAGGTAACTTTAAAAGGCCCGTCTCACGGTGATTCGTGAGCGGATCCCTCCTTTCTTCACTTGTACTTACCTGGCCACAATTGGCGGTGAAGAGGAAATTTGAGGGATATCTCATAACTTGTCGCTTTGGACAAGTTAGGAGCAGTCTAGTTGACTTAAGAGACCTTAGAACATAGAATACAAAAATAAACAATATTTTTACAAATAAATACCATAATTAATAAAACCGTTTTTCCTTAATAATTAGTATTTATACAAATCTTCGCAAAGGGCCGCTACAATCCATTTAGGAAACCTGTTCGGGATGGTGCGGATTATCGCACATCCTCGGGCTTAGTAGTGCGAGATGCAGACCTCCACAAGGAGCATTCGGTCTCGAAAGATTTAAAATACGACATCTTAAGAAAAACGATATTTCTAGAATATAATATATATATATTAAAATTATTTTCATATAAATATATGTATATGTAACATTAAAATATTATTTTGAATTATTATAAATATTCCAACTCTTTTCAAAAATCACAAGAATCATTTTACATTAAAATACCATGAATTCCATACAAATCAGTATTACAAATAACTACCTTTATGAAATTAGGATATTTGCACAAGAAATATTACAATATAAAATCTACATTCACTAAAGAAGAATAATAAATACTTGGGGTGTATTTTGAAAAGTATATAAAAGTATTTTTAGATAAAACCCCTCAAGTTCTATAAATTACCCTAAGGACCCTAGCAAATATAGGTTTAAACGGGACCAATCTCTTGAGTCTCAGGGAGCCGGAGAAGTGGGTGCTGCCTATCTAAGGTAGACAACTTAACAACGGTGTTATCAATACAGTAATCGTCTTTGAAAAAGACACAAATCCTGCCGCCCATGTGCAGCGGTTACCGATAATATCAAAACAATAAGGACTTCAATTTACTTTTCTAATTGTCTGACTCAGAGTGAGTCTCATTATAATCTGACTTGAATATGATTCAAGTACAATCTACAATACAATCTTCAATATTCCAATTCAAGAGGAATCCATGAATCCATTATACAACTTGACTTAACCGAAACATGGATATACATTCCATTTACATGATTCTACGGTTACATCCGTTTACTGATATCATGATTTCGGTCAGTCAATCAATTATACAATCAATACAATTTACAAAACAAACAATACAAACAAGACATCTCGGGGTTTAAGAGGTAGATTGGTACAGAAGGTGTTAAAAGTGGCACGAGACAGTAAGACTTAATACACCTAACATGAATCCAGTTGCTGTTGTACCGTGGTATAAACGATTCCTTGTACTATACTTGCCTCTAATCTCTGGCATATAGAGACTCCTCTCGTATACAACGGCATTTTTCTGTCCCAAGCTACAAACAACAGCATTAATACAACATTATAACAATATAATACAACTTTAAAAGGTGCCTTCTTATTCTGTCTATTCTATTTTCTCCCTTATCTTTGGGACTTACCGAGCGACCTTTTCGCTGACGACATTCTCTTTTTTCTTCTTTGAATATCGTCAGGTGATCTGGACACATCAGAGATCGAGCCCAGCACTGAAGACTTGAACCAGTTTAGTGAATACCCCGAGCTCTAGTTCGTTGTACACTTTTCCATTTCAGTACTTTTCTTTTCTGTTATGCCATTGTTTAGACAATGTTTTTTTATTCAGTTGTATTTTCTTTTCATGCATTGTACAAAAGAATGTTAATAAATAAAGTTGCTGTTCAGTTTATATCTCTTGTCTCTTGTGCTTATTTTTATATTGCTTAGATACGCTTAGCGTATTTACTTCACAGTAAATACGTAGCGGCATCGTCGCGTCCTCTGCCCATATACTGGGAAGCGGGGCGTGACAGGTTTTGTTGGTGGCCCATGCAGGTCAGAGCTGTATAAAACCATACTATACAGTTCTGTTCTGCGTGAACAAACCTAACCAATATAACACAAGAACCAGCAACTAAAACATTCCTTACAATTCATGTTCCTTGAATCTTACAATTTCATATTCTTTGAATCTTATCATTTCATGTACTTGAATCTGTCTTAACCCAAATTTTTCTTCAAGGTTATGGATTCCCCGAACAACACTAGCACCAATTTCAATAATGTAGGGTGTTTTTCGTCACCCCATTGAGATGGGAATACGCGTGCGCTTGTCAGGCGTACTACAGATTCCCCCTGCCTAGGGTAGACGGGGGTTTATTGATTGTGGGGATCCGAATATCCGGCAGCCGCGGACTAAGCTACCGTTAATTACCCCTCATCTTTGGGGCGAGGGAACCTCCGATTAACGGGTTAAACTGGTCATGCGAACTCAATGTGCAGTGTACGTATGTTTTGTTTTGGAAGGGGGGTTGAATATATCGGGAGCCACGCAGAGTTATTACGGGGGTCCCGCTACACGGATAGCGGGCTGGGGGTCAAGGGGGCTAGCAGCCCCCTTGCGGGGTGCGGGGCAGCGCCCGGCCCATTTTTTTTAGGGGGACAGTGTTGTGGAGTGTGTGTGTGTCTGTAAATATATATACATGCATACATATATAAAAAAGGGAAAAAGCGTCCAAAGGACGCGTGGGGTCAGCGCCTTGAGCGCTGTGCGCTTAGGTACTGTGCGCTTGGGCGCTAGCGCGCCAAGTGTCGGCATGTGGGCGCTTTGTGCTTGAGCGCTGGGCGCTTGAGCGCAAGCGCGTCACGTGTCGGCACGTGGGTGCTTTGCGCTTGAGCGCAGGGCGCTGGAGCGCAAGCGCGCCACGTGGGCGCTTTGCGCTTGAGCGCAGGGCGCTGACGAGAAAAAGAGGCTTTTATCCCCAGAAGTTCTCGAAAGAGAAACCAGAGTGGAGTTAAACTCCTAAGATGTTTTGGGGTTGATGAAAGGGGTTCTTCTTCTTTCTCCTCTGGTTACTGGATCTTGAAGATCAAGAGATATGAGATTTTAAAAACCTCTTCTTTTTGAGATCTAATGGAAGATCTGAGTACCCCTTTATGGGTTTTGTGGTAAAAAACTATTTAGTTTTATAAAATGAAGAGTAAAACTCTTGATTTAATTCAAAAGAAAGAAGAAGGTGTTGGAACCTTGAGGAAGGAGAAAAGATCTCAGATCTAGAAAATTTTTGGAGAGAGAAAAAGTTGTGAGATATTTCATTATCCTTGCCTTTTTAGGCTATACACTTTACACATAGCCCCTTGGGCTTCACAAAATGGCATTTTGCCTATCCCATGGCTCATGTGCCATTTCTTTTTGCACATAAGCTATGGGCTTTACAAAAATTTGGCTTTATGCCTATTTTTCTTACATTTATCCATAAAATAAAATAAAAGAAATACAACAAAATTATTTATTACAAAATTTTTATCTTGGCATGGGGGGAGGCCGGCCGCTTCATGTTCGGCCTCGACCCGGGCATGGGCCCACTGGATCTGGACTTGGGCCTACTTGGCTTGGGGTTGACTTTGATTTTGACTTGGTCAACCGGGGTGTAAATTTTTACCCCAACAAACAACACACCTCCACCACTACCTCTCACACCTGCTGTTCCTGCTCCACCCACCGAGCAAACGGTTCTACTTGAGGCGATCCGCAGCCTCCTTGAGGGACAACAACAACTCCTGAACCGTCCCGAGACTGACGCACCTGGGTAAAGCAATTCAGGGCTTTACATCCCAAGCAGTTCTCCGGAAAGGGAAGCCCACTTGAAGCTGAGGATTGAGCACAAAGCATAGAGGATGATCTGGCGGCAGCACAAGTGCCAGACATAACTTGGGTCCGTGTGGCGAAACTGCAGCTCACGGACAATGCTCGCAACTGGTGGAAGGCGAAAGAAAGCCGTCTTGAACAGCATATTGAATGGAAGACTTTTCGCGATAAGTTCGATGCGAAGTACTTCCCTGTGACTGTCAGGTTTGCCATGGAACAGCAGTTCATTCATCTACAACAAGGTTCGATGTGGGACAAGTCAGTAGATGAGTATGACGCTGAATTCACCATGCTAAGTCGGTAAGATATGTCACAATATTTCACATTTTTTAAAATATCACATAATACACAGCTAACAAAATCCTTTAAACAGATTCACGGCACACTTGATACCGACAGACGAGATCAGAGCCCGTCGCTTTCAACAAGGCTTGGACACGGAAATTCAGGCTGCTCTAGCCACAGGGAAATTTCCAACTCATGAGGATGCTCTGGAAGCTGCCCGCAGTTATGAGACAGTGATAAAAGTAAGGGGCAGATCTCAGTCTGCAGGAGTTAAGCGCCCTGCCAACCAGATGGCAGGAGGAGCCTCGTCCAAGCCATCTTTTGTGCCAAGGCGACCCGGAGTACCAAACAACAGGCCCAGCCTAGCCTTTTGTAACTACTGCAAGAGAAATGGGCATCTGGCGAGAGATTGCCGGCGTACGAACAACCTTTGCTTGATCTGCGGCTCAGCTGCTCATGATATTGGGTCTTGTCCTCATAAACAAAATCCAATTGCTGCACCCAGGCAAGCAAATAATTACCCACAGCGCCCAGCCATCCAAGCCCCTACTCCAAGACTTGCACTACCTGCACCACCCAGAGGAGCACAAGCTGCACCACCTCCTCGTCAGTTCCGTCAAGCTCAAAGGAACGTTCCGAAGAATGCTCCTCAGGCCAGGAGGAATGTACCAAGGCGTCAGGCTTTCACAATGACCGTGGAAGAAGCTGAGGCCACTGGCCAAGTTATCACTGGTAAACTTTTTCATCTCAAACCTTTCTTTCAGTATTGCTATTTATCTACATACTTTTCCCTATATCTAAAACATATCCCACATACCTCAGGTACAATCTTAGTATCCTCAATACCTGCACTAGCACTGTTTGATACTGGAGCATTTCACTGCTTTATGTCGCAACGGTTCGTCCGAACCCATGCGATTCCAGTCTCACCGCTTGTA
Source organism: Agapanthus africanus (assembly GCA_030015575.1). NCBI lineage: Eukaryota > Viridiplantae > Streptophyta > Magnoliopsida > Asparagales > Amaryllidaceae > Agapanthus > Agapanthus africanus. Next base: position 637,619,192 of record CM057343.1, read on the forward strand.
TCCAGCTGGAATGCCAGTTCAGGAAATGGCGTTCTAAAGGCAACCATGGGATACAGCTTGTGTCCAGTCGTCGTCTGCAGTAGAGAGTTTTATGCTGACTTCAAAGTGCTGGACATATCGAACTTCGATGTGGTTCTAGGTATGGATTGACTTGGAACTTTTTATGCTACCATCGACTGTCGTCAAAGGAGGGTAGTATTCGAGATTCCAGACCACCCGGTCTTTTATTTCAAAAGCGGAGACCGTACCCTGGAGCCAAGTACCTACAAAGTGAAGCCAAGAGAAGCAGTAGTTGCAGCAGCTCAAGCGGAGGAAGAATCAAGACCAGATGTAGTTCGAGAGTTCGACGATGTGTTTCCTGACGATATATCAGGTTTGCCTCCCGATCGAGCTCTTGAATTCAGCATTGATTTAGTACCAGGAGCACAACCGGTGATCAAAGCACCTTATAGACTAAGTCCGGAAGGTTTGAAGGAAGTCCGAACACAGTTGGACAAATTATTGGCGAAAGGATGGATTCGTCCCAGCACTTCAAGTTGGGGATCACCTGTACTACTTGTGAAGAAGAGAGAAGGTTCATACAGAATGTGCATCGATTATAAAGCCTTGAACGAAGTCACGATAAAGAACAAATATCCACTTCCGCGCATCGACGATTTATTCGATCAGCTAAGTGGATCTTGTGTGTTCTCTAAATTGGATCTTCGTTCAAGTTATCATCAGGTGAAGGTCAAGGAAGCTGATATTCACAAAACAGCTTTCAGAACTCATTATGGACATTACGAATTTCTAGTGATGCCATTTGGAGTAACCAACGCACCAGCAATATTCATGAACCTAATGAATCAAGTTTTCCTGGAGTACTTAGACAGCTTTGTTGTCATCTTCACCGACGACATCCTGGTATATTCTAAGAGTCGGAAAGAACATGCCGAACACTTACGAATTGTCCTGGAAACTCTTCGACAACACCAGCTCTATGCCAAGTACAGCAAGTGCGAGTTTTGGCTAAAACAAGTTGGTTTTCTTGGACATATCGTATCAGGTGATGGAATCTCTGTGGATCCAGCGAAAGTTTCAGCAGTTAGCGAATGGCCTACACTAAAGTCAGTGAAGGACATTCGGAGTTTCTTGGGTTTAGCTGGATATTACAGAAGGTTCATTGAAGGCTTTTCGAAGATAGCAACACCCCTGACCAAGCTCACACGTAAAGATGAAGATTTTGTGTGGTCAGAAGCTTGCAAACAAGCTTTCGTAGAACTCAAGTCAAGATTGACATCAGCGCCTATTCTCGTCATACCGGATCAATCTGGAGGATTCAAAGTGCATTGCGATGCATCCGGTAAGGGATTAGGATGTGTTCTATATCAGCACGGTAAAGTTGTGGCTTATGCTTCAAGACAGCCGAAGACTCATAAGCGCAATTATCCGACACATGACCTGAAGTTGGCAGCCGTCATCTTTGCTCTCAAGATTTGGCGCCATTATCTACTTGGTGAGAGAGTGCACATCTACACAGATCATAAGAGCTTGAAGTACGTGTTTACTCAGAAGGAGTTGAATATGCGGCAGAAAAGATGGTTAGAACTCATGGCGGAGTTTGACATCAACTTGCAATATCACGCAGGGAAGATGAATGCGGTACCTGATGCACTTAGTCGCCAACCATTATCGATGAATCTCACCGCTCAGTGGAAGCTTCAACAAGACTTGCATCAGATGGAGATTGAAGTAGTCATGCCAGGTAACGCTTCAAGTTTGATGAGTTTACAAGTTCAATCAACCATTGTCAATCAGATCAAAACAGCTCAAGCAAGTGATGCTAAGTTGCAAAAGATCAGAGAACAAGTGGAGAATGGACTCAGAACCGATTTCATCATCCATGAAGACGGATCTTTGAGATACGGCAGCAGATTGTGTGTACCAAAAGGTCCTGTTCGGGAAGTGTTAATGAAAGAAACTCACAGCTCTCCCTATTCAGTACACCCTGGAGGTACCAAAATGTACAAAGATCTACGTCAGAATTATTGGTGGCATGGAATGAAGCGTGAAATAGCCAGAATCGTCGTAAAATGCTTGGTGTGTCAGCAAGTAAAGGCTGAACATCACAGGACAGCTGGACTACTTCAACCGTTACCAATCCCAGAATGGAAGTGGCAACACATCACGATGGATTTTTTGACTGCTCTTCCTCGCAGCACAAAGGGTAACGATACAGTATAGGTCATTGTGGATCGACTCACAAAGTCGGCTCACTTCATCCCAATTCGAGTTGGCCAATCTACTGAGACACTAGCAAAGAAATACATGGAGGTAATAATCTATTTAAAGATTTAATTCTTCATAATGTACTATCTCTGATACCCATGAACTCATACAGGAAATTGTAAGACTTCATGGAGTACCAGTCTGCATTGTCTCCGATCGTGACACTAGGTTCCGATCGCAATTTTGGCAGAGTCTGCAAACAAGCTTGGGAACAAGTCTGAACTTCAGCACGACTTATCATCCATAAACAGATGGTCAGTCTGAGCGAACTATTCAGATCTTGGAGGATATGCTCAGAGCGTGTATGCTAGACTTCAAAGGATCGTGGGAAGATCACCTGCATCTTGTGGAGTTCTCGTACAACAACAGCTATCAAGCAAGCATAGGAATGACACCTTTTGCAGCATTGTATGGAAGGAAGTGTCGATCGCCATTAAGTTGGGACGACATCGGAGATAGGGAACTTCTTGGACCAGAGATGATAGTAGCGACTATTGACGTGGTTCGTACTATCAGGGAAAGGATGCGCATAGCTCAAGATCGACAGAAGCACTGGGCTGATGCAAAGAGACGTCACTTGGAGTTCCAGCCAGGAGATCATGTGTTCTTAAAGATATCTCCGAACCGCGGAGTGATCCGATTTGGAAGACGGGGTAAGCTAAGTCCGAGATATATTGGACCATTCGACATACTCGAACGAGTCGGAGAAGTGGCATACCGCTTAGCGCTTCCACTCTCATTGGAAGGAGTGCATAATGTGTTCCACATATCCCAACTCAGAAGGTATGTGAGTGACCCCAGCCATGTTCTCGATCATTCCTAGCTCACTATACAGCCCGACTTATCTTGTGAGCAACAACCTTTAGAGATCTTGGACAGGAAAGTGAAGACACTTCGGAACAAGGAAGTCAACTTGGTCCGAGTGATGTGGAGAAAAGACACTCCAGGAGAGTCCACTTGGGAAAGGGAAGATGAAATGCGTACAAGATATCCACACCTCTTTGTAAACTAGTCCTCAAATAAAAGTTGTAAATTTCGAGGACGAAATTTTTTGTAAGGAGGGTAGACTGTAACAACTCCATTTTTAGTGTACATAAATTTGATTTAAATTTAAAGTATACTTGGAGTATTTAATGTTGCTGTTACAACTTTAAGTATTTATCTCACACCATAATTACAAGAAGGAGCTTGTAGCTCATTGATAATACCTTGCACTGCTGAACCAAGCAACAAGAGTTCAAATCCCGTGTCCCACATTATTTTTAATATTTATTTTGTTTTAAATTTTATAGAAGCCCAACAGTCAACACGTGATAACTCCAGAATTTCCCACTACACCCACTAAACTAAATGCACCAGTGAGCACCCCAGGAGACCCCCCACCTACCCATGCCTTGAGTCGACCGGTCCGCCGGCCGACTCGGGCCGGCGCCGCCGATCGGACTCGGCCGGACGGCCGAGTCGCCTGAAGGGAAACTGTGCCTTTTCATATTTCCAACTCCACTGCACACTCCATTTAATTGGATCGTTTCCAGAGAGCCCATTAACCACCATTTACTCTATTTTTAATGATTTTTTTATATATTTTTACATTTTTTATTTAAAACCCTTCATCTACCCTAACCCTAGCCTAACCCTATAAATATCACCCCTACCCTCTACCCTCTAACCCCAAAACTCTGAGCCAACTCTCTAAAATTTCAAAGAAACTTATGTACTTTGAAAACGAGCACGAAGCGAAGCTACGGCGAAATTCCCGGCGAACTTACGGCGATCGTTCTAGGAGCTCTCGGCGATGAAGCGACGCACCGGCGATTCCTCTCCTTCCATCTCACTCTCGTTATTGTCCAAAACCCGTAAGTCCCATTTCTAACTTTCTTTTCCATTCTAAAAATACGGATTTACAAAACCCGACGGAATCAGAACAAATCCGATTCCGATTCGGTTTTCTTATAAAACTTCACTTCTCGTTAATACAATTATGCTTAAACTCCCTCATGTTGACTATTAAACACCAATCAACCAAATTGATCAAGTTTCATTTCATAAAATGATGGCTATTTCACTTTATCGTATTTTTCATTTAAATACCACATTGTTTCAATTATACATTTAAACCATTAAACTTGTTATACCTTTAAATAGATCATGAGGTAACGACCTACCTCCTCACACATTCATATACAACATAGCACGATACCATCGGAAACATATAATACGGGAAATCGAAATCTTTACAAATAAATAACTTTTGAGCTATTAATAAAAATATCTAGACTCAGCCAATTAAGGACTGTCGCGCTCAATAGGACAGAGGAAGCTTGTGGGCATTCAGTCGTTTATCTAAACCTGACTTTGTGGTGCCTAGGCTAGGCAAGTGAGAAAGGTAACTTTAAAAGGTCCGTCTCACGGTGATTCGTGAGCGAATCCCTCTTTTCTTCACTTGTACTTAGCTGGCCACAATTGGCGGTGAAGAGGCGATTTGAGGGATATCTCACAACTTGTCGCTTTGGACCAGTTAGGAGCAGTCTAGTTGATTTAGGAGACCCTGGAACATAGAATACGGAAAAACCGATATTTTTACAAATAAATACCATAATTAATAAAACCGTTTTTCCTTAATGATTAGTATTTATACAAATCTTTGCAAAGCGCCGCTACAACCCATTTGGGGAACCTGTTCGGGATGGTGCGGATTATCGCGCATCCTCGGGTTTAGTAGTGAGAGACGCAGACCTCCACAAGGAGCATTCGGTCTCGAAAGATTTAAAATACGACATCTTAAGAAAAACGAGATTTCTAGAATATAATATATATATTAAAATTATTTTCATATAAATATATGTATATGTAACATTAAAATATTATTTTGAATTATTATAAATATTCCAACTCTTTTCAAAAATCACAAGAATCATTTTACACTAAAATACCATAAATTCCATACAAATCAGTATTACAAATAACTACCTTTATGAAATTAGGATATTTGCACTAGTAATATCTCAATATAAAATCTACATTCATTACAACTCTAAAGACGAATAATAAATACTTGGGGTGTATTTTGAAAAGTATATAAAAGTATTTTTACATAAAACCCCCTCAAGTTCTATAAATTACCCTAAGGACCCTAGCAAATATAGGTTTAAGCGGGACCAAATCTCTTGAGCCTCAGGGATTCGGAGAAGTGGGTGCTTGCCTATCTAAGGTAGACAACTTAACAACGGTGTTATCAATATGGTAATCGTCTTTGAAAAAGACACAAATCATGCCGCCCATGTGCAGCGGTTACCGATAATATCAAAACAATCAGGACTTCAATTTACTTTTCTAATTGTCTAACTCAGAGTGAGTCTTATTATAATCTGACTTGAATATGATTCAAGTACAATCTACAATACAATCTTCAATATTCCAATTCAACAGGAATGCATGAATCCATTATACAACTTGACTTAACTGAACCATGGATATACATTCCATTTACATGATTCTACGGTTACATCCGTTTACTGATATCATGGTTTCGGTCAATCAATCAATTATACAATCAATACAATTTACAATACAAACAAGACATCTCGGGGTTTAAGGGGTAGATTGGTACGGCAGGTGTTAAAAGTGGCACGAGACAGTAAGACTTAATACACCTAACATGAATCCAGTTGCTGTTGTACCGTGGTATAAACGGTTCCTTGTACTATACTTGCCTCTAGTCTCTGGCATATAGAAACTCCTATCGTATACACTGGCATTCTTCTGTACCAAGCTACAAACAACAGCGTTAATACACCATTACAACAATATAATACAACTTTAAAAGGTGCCTTCTTATTCTGTCTATTCTACTTTCTCCCTTATCTTTGGGACTTACCGAGCGACCTGTTCGCTGACGACATTCTCTTTCCTTTTTCTTTGAATGTCGTCAGGTGATCTGGACACATCAGACATCGAGCCCAGCGCTGAAGACTTGGACCAGTTCAGTGAAGACCCCGAGCTCTAGTTCATTGTACACTTTTCCATTTCAGTACTTTTCTTTTCTGTTATGCCATTGTTTAGGCATTGTTTTTTTATTCAGTTGTATTTACTGTTCATGCATTGTACAAAAGAATGTTAATAAATAAAGTTATTGTTCAGTTTATATCTCTTGTCTCTTGTGCTTATTTTTATATTGCTTAGATACGCTTAGCGTATTTACTTCACAGTATATACGTAGCGGCCTCGTCGCGTCCTCTGTCCATATACTGGGAAGCGGGGCGTGACAACACTTATTTACAACATTTTTTTGGACGTTACTTGTATATTTATCTCATATCATGTTCTGTGATTGCTTATTTATTTTTATCTATATGACTTGTGATTAAACTATTACATGATAGAATTGACTTGATCTTGATACGACTCAATCATGAATACTTGAACCCAATATGTACACTTGAATCAACTTGACTCAAACCATGAATACAATTGGCATGATTTGCACTTGATATGATTACATGAACTCAATCTTGAAAACTTGATATCATATACCACCTTTTGTATTCATGTATTCGATCAAGAGTCGTAATATTAATCATAGACTAATATACACGGGGTGTTTGGGGTAGTTTGAGTATGAATCCAACGGAATCTCATGAGTCCTACTAATACAAATCATGTTGCTGTGTTACCTGGCTGAAACGGTACAAATCATGTTGCTGTGGTACCGGGCTGAAATGGTACAAATCACGAATTCACGAATGAGGGCTCGTGTTTCCAAGCCTCTGGATGATAACCTGTTGGGTTTGGAATACTTCAATAACAATTGAAGTTCCGCTATTTTGGGCCCGTAACTCCTTGCCCCTGGACGATAGCCTTGGGTTCGAGAATACTCTTAAGATTGGTTGACATTCACACTTGAACTCACGTTAGTGACTTTTACCATTTTAAAGACCTTTTAGGACACTTATATTCACTTCATGTTCACTATACCTACACTCCACGACCATGTTATACTTGTTTGCCATGCTGATATAGTTGATATACACATTACCATGCACGCTACTATACTTGTTTACATGTTTATGATTTATATCCATGCTATATCATATATCATATTACACATTGTATTTCATTTATATACATCACACCATCTTTTTGAGGACTTACCGAGCGTTAGTTCGCTGATAGGCATTCCACCCATTTTTCTTTCTTCCTAGGAATGTTCATCAGGCGGTATTGAGACAGAGGAGATAGAAGCGGTTGAAGAGGAGTATAACCAGTTCGCATCACAACCGGACGTCAGGTTTCATTCAGCTTTTCATTTCATTTCAGCTTATTTATGTATGCCTCCTTGTTAAGGCTTATCATGTTATCATATCTTGTATTCAGAAATTTTGTCAATTGTGAATCTTGAATATAATAAATCAAAATTAGATTTCATTCTTTTGTTTATTCTTGTTAGTTTATATTGCTTATAGAAGTTTAGCGTATTTATTTCGAGAAATGATCTTCTCGGAATAAATACGTCGCGGGACTCGTCACGTGCCGTTACCATTCTTTGGGAAGCGGGGCATGACAATGAAGCAAATGAAAATAACTAAACAAGCAACTACTCAAATGATGGGGATATCGTTGACAAATCCTATCATAGTACATATTTTCTCTGCGGGCAACCGTCAACACGATATTCACCGGATCCACAAATCAAACACCGTCGTTTGGCCTGGAGACGGTCCCTCTGAAGGTGCTCCAGTCTCTTGCAATAACCGCAAACCATGGTTTTCTGCTGCCGTTGCTGCTGAGAAGCGGGTGAGCGCTCCATTTGTATTACTCCTTGCTTCTGAACAGGGATCACTCCACGAGAAAGAGCTGTTTCTTCTGATTGAACTACTGGGAACCTCTTATCTGTTGATCGCTGACCCTTGAACTTATCCACCAACTTCTCCTGAACTCGAGCGGCGTTGAGCACATGTGCAAAGGTCTGCAGATCAAGAAATGCGATAAGTTGATGCAACTCGAAGTTGAGTCTTTGCAGAAATCTCCTGGCCCTGGTAGCCTCGGTGGCTACTATATAAGGTGAAAAGTGGCTCAGACGGTTGAACTCTGCAGCATAGACGTTTACAAGGCGGCCATTATTCTTTAACGTAATGAACTTCTCCTCCATTTCCGCTTTTGTTCTAGCCGGAAAGTAGTGGTCCAGTAAGCACTCCTTGAACTTGCTCCACCCGATTGGCTGGTCGAGTCCGCTCTCCTCGACCGACCACCATGTACGACCTTATCTTCCAACTGGATCTTGATCATGTTCACTTTGTCTTCATCAAGAACTCTGGCGGCCGTCAAAAAGGTCCTTCACGTTGACTAGCCATTGCTTGGCCTCAAGTGGATCTTCTATGTCGGTGAATACAGCTGGGTGCAGCCTCCTAAAATTTGCAACGGTACCAGCCCTAACATGTGAGTTGGTGCAATAGAGCCCTCGAGGGGCGGCAACAATAGCTGTAGGTCCTCCTAATGCGCTAATCGCCCTCAAACTCTCAGTCAAAAGATCAGTCTTCCTTTCCTGGGCTTCGGCAAGGGTCATCAAAGCACTGAGTATCCTTTCGGTGCGATCTTAGAAACTGGAGTCCGAGGAGTGGTCGTTTTGGGGATTCCATATCGCTGAAAGTTGAGCAGGGAAGGGAATTGGATAAATGAAAAGGATAAGACAATGATAATATGATATCGAATGATGATACAACAAGGATCATATGAGTGTGGAAGACAATATAACAGGGTATAAATCAAGGGATCCTTAACTAATCTGTATTCTCATTCTAAATTTGGTGCTCTGATACCAACAAAACCATGTCACTCCTCGCTTTCCAAAATACGGAGAATAAAAGGGTGATTAGGCCATCCATACTTCTACGATCAAGGAATAATACTGCCGCAGTTACACTTCAGCTTCTAGCGATACATGATAGCAGTAATCTAGCTCAGATGATGAGATAATACCATCACTAAAACAATCAGATATAAAAGAAACTGAGCACAACGGACACAAACAAAAGAGACAACTAACCAGTGATATCAAAAAAATGATACAGCTGGTTCACTGGTCTGGATCTCCGTGATCTTCTCGAAATAAGGAAGGTCCACTTCTTCCTCTAAGCATGCATACTCAGTCGTCAAAGCGACATAATATTATAATATAATAATACTAAACAAGTGACAGTAAATATTGAAGTATGAAATAACGAGTATAAAGCACTAACATGAAGTATAAAATAATATAAACAGGTAGAAGTAGTGAGCATGGATCATGGCAGTATTTTAGGATAGTATGCAAGTCACTAAACTAACAGTCTTTATGTCATTTGAAATCGATTGGTGGAATGTATCCTGATGTTTACCAAGAGTCTCATGCATGCTCGAAACAACAGTAAAAAATGTCCCAGGACATCTCTTTCAGCCGTGCCGCTAGGCATAAATACATACATGTATCACTGTCACTAATATTGAATGATCATCCTCTAAAGTATTAAATACCTCGCTAAATACGAGTTCGATTCCACCTTGATTTTCCCATTTCCCTAGGTTTCAATATATGTTTCGGTATCTAACTGGTTGTATACAAATATGCATCCTTATCGCTTTTCAATCACTATCACTGTTCGATCAATTTCACTGTTCAATCACTTCACTGGCATACTTGATACAACCAATCGATACCACTATCACTCGACAATGCACTATAAATATTAGGGTATCAATATAAACGGTAACTAATCACTACAGGTAAAACGGTCAAGCTATATAATGGGAATGCGGTAAAATGCCCTAGGAATATAACACGGGTATTCGGTGTTGTTCATGTTGTGAAAATCACGGTTAATCATACGTATAGAATCATGTAAAACAATATCAAAGGCGCATATAGTAAACTCCGTTATCTAAGCAAAAAAAAATGGTTTCGTATCAATCGGGGTTCTAATTAGGGAGGCACGATTATTTCAAAGAGATTATTCGCTGCTGAAATCCTAAATTCTGAACTGGAAGTCCAATTTCAAATACATTTTTACCTAGGTTACATTCAGTTTTAGGCATCGCTATAGTTGAATATTATGTAGGGTTATTTGTTAAGGTTCCAACGTAAAAGAAAGATCAATAATGGCCATTATACACTAGGATTTATGTTCAGTTCATCGTTACTACGTTTAAAGTGAAACTGCAGAATTCCACCAACAGTTTAAAACGTGTTATAAATATCAAACAATACTGAAATGCAATGAGACTAGTACCGTTAGAAATTCAATTCTCTACGCTTCTATATATGGTTCAGCGCACTTTCTCATTTAAACAGGGAGGTATAAATGTTCTAAAAAAGGTAACGACGGAAATTTGTGCTCTGGACTGCAGTCCACGGCCAGGAAACTCCTCAGTTTTCATCATCGTATCGTAATGGTATTCATCATCTATCTCCATAGATTCATATATTATCTATTCCTCTTCGTAACGAGCCTAAGCACGCCATAATCCGATTTTTTTGAAATTAATTATGAATTTTACATGGTGATGCACAAAATAAATTTTAGATTTCGTAACGAATCTCAAGGGCATCATTTCATCCTTGAAATATATAGGTCTATAATGAATACCTCTAAACCAATATATGTAGCATGTAAAACAAGTTTTGAACTTGCATTAGACGATGTATCGACGGCACGTTAGCGACGACGGTGGCGACACGGCACGGGCACGGGCACGACACAAGCATTAGCACAGCCACCTAAGGTTCAGCTGTGGCGCAGTAGGGGGCATGGGTGTTTGGTCTCGGTGCAGCAACGAGGTGGAGGTGTTGTCAGCGGCTCGTCGGCGGCGCTGGGTCATGGCCGAAGGTGCTCGTAGGAGCGTAGTGGGGAGTTATCGGTGAAGTTGGCTGTAGGGTGTTTTTCATCACCCCATTGAGATAGGAAATACGCGTCGCTTGTCAGGCATATTACAGATTCATCTTGCCTGGAGTAGGCTGGGGTTTATTAATTGTGGGGATCCGAATCTCCGACAGCTGCGAACTAAATTATCGTTAATTACTCCTCGCTTTTGGAGCGAGAGAACCTCCGATTGACGGGTAAACCTAGTCATGCGCACTCAATATGCAGTGCATGTGTGTTGTGTTTTGAAGGGGACTTAGACGTATCGGGGGTCTCGCAGAGTTTACGTGGTCTCGCTACTCAGATAGCGGGCTGAGGGTCAAGAGGGCTAGCAGCCCCCTTACAGAGTGCGGGGCATCGCCCGCTAGAAATTTTTTTCTAACGGGAGACGTGTTTTGAGTATGGAGCGTGAAGAAAAAAGAAGGATGATGTAACAACCCTAAATTTTATGTACAAAATTTTTTGTAAAGTACAGAAAGGAGTACTTTGGCCTGAGCACAACTTAAAAGTATTTCTTATTTAAGAATAACAAAAAAGCACTTGTAGCTCATTGGTAAAGCTTTGCACTGCTGTGACATAGCCCCTGTGTTCGAATCCTCCCAACCACATATTATTTTTAATGATTTTTCTTTTAAACTTTTTGGTAGCCTAAAAGTTTACACGTGCAATACACGTAAAAATGAAAAGTCTCAGGAATCAAATATGTGGATATTGTTATTTGAACAAACTTTAACACGTGGCACCAATCCCATCCCAACCCTCACTACAATGGCCGGTGAAGATCTAATTTAGGCCGGCGCCGCTGGTCCAGATCGTCTGTATTGCCTCCAAATTTTTTACCCTAAATCCCCTGGCCTCCCCCACTACCCTAATTATGTTTGTTTTTCCTGAAATTAAACAGAGAATTAAAAATGATCTTTTAATCCAATGTTTAATGCATTTTAATTCTCATTTTTAATTCCCTAAACCATAATTCTATCCTATAAATATCACCCCGTACCTAACCCTCTCTATTCTGAAATCTATCATCAAAACTCTCAAAAATTTTTAAGTCAATTTAGTTGTACAAGCGGAATTAGCCCAAGGTCATCTTCCGGCGACGATTCGGGAAGAATCCGGCGATACCGCGACTCCATAAAACTCTCAAACCCTTCCCCTACCTTCCCTCCCTCATCTAATCCAGTAAGTCTTCTCTCCTTTTCTCTCTTCCTATTCCAAAAAGATCTCTTTTCAAAACTCGTCGGAAGTGGAGTTATTCCGACTTTCGATTTTAATTTTGTTAAAAACATTACTTCTCTTAATAACCAAACACCCATATTGTTATATCTTGTTTAGCAACCATAAACCAATATCGAGAACAAGTTTCAATTCAAAATACAATGCTATGCAACTTTTATTTTATTTTTACGGTTAAATAGCACAAACTTTCTATTCGACATCTTTCATCATATTTGCTTATATTACCTTTAGAAAACTCATGAGGTAATGACCTACATCATCACAACATTCATCATGACATAGCACGATGGATTTTGGAACAATATTTTGTGGGATAAATACAATTTTACAATAAAATACCTTAAACTAATAAAATCGTATTCTTTAAGATTGTTTTTAATTAAATTCCTTACAATTAAGACTCTACAACCCATTTTGGGGAACCCGATTTGGATGGTGCGGATTATCGCACATCCACGGTACTAGTAGAGCGAGATGCAGACCTCCTCACGGAGCATCCGACCTCGATGGAATTTTTAATACAATTTTTAAGAATAATGTGATTTTCTATTTAATAAATAAATTCTATTTTTTAATAATTGTATATATATATATATATATTATCAAAATATATATTTTAAATATATTCCATGTTTTCTAAACAAAGGAATCACAAATTTCATGAATATACCATCACAAATTCATAAAATTCCAATTTACACTAAAATACCATATACTATTTAATGTAGGTTTATAATCATTAGAATACTTCACTTTTAAAAATTACATCCATGAAAACACCAAATACGACTAATAAATACTTGAGGTTTATTTTGAAATTATATCAAAACTATTTTTCATAAAACCCCTTCAAGTTTATTAATTTACAATAAGGACCATAGTAAATATAAGTTTAAGCAGGACCAATTCTCTTGAGCCTCAGGAAGCCGGAGAAAGTGGGTGCTTGCCTATTTAAGGTAGGAAACTAAACCGGGGTTATCAATACGGTAATTGGTTTGGAAAAAGTCACAAATCCTGCCGTCCATGTGTAGCAGTTACCGATAACTCCAAAACCTAATTCAGAAATCAAATTCTGTTAAGTGTCTGACTCAGACAGAGTCCCAGTCTAATCTGAATACAATTCCAATCTACATACAATTCAAATATAACTCCAATACATCATGAATCCATATATACTAGAACTTGAACATGAATACCAGAATACTATCAAATATCAACATAACTCGACTGAACCGAACCATAGATATATATTGACTTGATTACATGACTATCTGTTTATATCCGATCCGTTTACATGAACAACTGATATCATGGTTTCGGTAAGTCTTACATCTATAAAACAACACAATATACATTACAGGTTTTTTTTTAAAGGGGTAGACTGGTGCGGATTGTGTTAAAAGTGGCACGAGATGGTCATTAAAAGATGTAACTAAACATCCATTGCCGTTGTTCCGTGATGTTTTGACGGAGCCTTGTACTACGGGTTATCTTAGTCCATGGGATAGTTGGACTCCTCTCGTAAACACTAATATTTTCTGTACCAAGCTAAAGACAACCGCGTTAACATAATAATCATAAATTATACCAGTATATTCTCTTATTTGTCTATTCTATTTCTATCTCTCTTTAGGACTTACGGAGCGATTGTTCGCTATCGACATTCCTTTTCTATTCTTTATTTGGAATGTTGTCAGGAGGACCTGACTCTCTGGAGATCAAGCCCAGCTTAGAAGACTTGGAGCAGTTCATCGAGGACCCCGAGCTTTAGCCACTTGTATATACTTTTAGTTTCAGTTCATGCCATTGTTTAGGTATTGCTTTCCACATTGTATTTACTTTTTAGTTGTATTGTAAAGAATATTTAATAAATAAAGAGTTGTTGTTCATTTACATCTCATGTCTTTCTTGTGTACATTTTTATTATATTGCTTATTTATGCTTAGCATGTTTACTTCTGAGTAAATACGTTGCGTGCCTCTTCGCGTCTCCTTATCCGTACATCGGGAAACGGGACGTGACAGGTGAGGAGCGTCCTGAGGACGCATGAGTGGCGCGTGGGCGCTGGGCGCCCGCGGGTCACATGCCCGACGCGTGGGCGTTAGGTGCCAGTGGGTCACGTGCGCGGCATGCGTCTGCTGGAAACATCAGCAGAGAAAGGGGTGTTAGTTATATGTATGCTCTAGAGGCCATTACTGTACATGTGTTGTATATTGTAGTAGATACTTGGACATATATAGGGAGGACTTTCTTGCTCAACATGATAGTATGCTATCTGGTTGCACTTTATCTTAACATGTTGACTTGTATTGTGATACTGTCTTGCTCTCACATGTTGATAAAGCCCTTAGGATGTGTACTTGACTACCAGGACTATGATGGAGATCATACTAGTGAGGCCAAGGGTAGTCTACAAGTACACCCTATAATTGTTCCAAGTCGTAGGAGTATCGAGACAGGGCATCGATACTCCAGAGTAGACTAGCGTATACGCTTCTCGACCCATATGATGGGCGATAGATGATCCCATATCCATGGGAGTTTGACATCAGAGAAGGTATACAGGTGCTCGGTGGAGACTGGGTACACTGAACGGACTCACCGAGAACTCCTAGATAGTATTATACCTATCGTCAGATAGCAGTTCTCTGGTGACACCAGTACAGGTTAGTCTGTTGACCCGAGATCGTTAAGAGTCTTGTGTGATTCCCACTGTTCTTTGATTTCCACCTTACCACGGTCAGGAGATCGTGCAAAACGGTGGTTTTTGGGTACAGTCCCGAGTCATATGGAGACAATGAGCGATAGGAGGGGATTCTTCTCTCCCGGTATTGGGAGTTGATGTTGCGCTATGCTCGATTGGCCATAACAGGAAATCCCTGGCCAGGGTTGCTGAGATCTACTGGTAAGTATTATCAGTAGTTTCTCAAACCGTTATGGACCTTGCATCTACATGGCTTATCAGGCTATTGGGATCTGGCGTTATACCACCCCAGGCTGTGATATGCGACATATCAGACGAAAAGACCGGATTGTACGGTAGTGTTACTGATTGGATTCGTAGGAGTTTGAGCAGGCTTGCTTGTTGATCTTCTGATCGCTCAATACCCGGGTGGCCGTTACGTTTAGCAGACTGCTTGCGGCTTGTGGGTGTTTGATATGATCATCACATACTGCCGGTGTATTGACGAGTCTTTAGAGTCCTACACAGAGGTTTCTTGGTTCATGCGAAACGAAGTAGGAGCACATATGTGATATATGCGGGACCGAGATTAATGGGCGTATGTGATACCGCATTCTATTCTCGCGATATATGATATCGGTCGATTATATATGATATAGCCGGGTTATCGGATCAAGTGTTGATTCGATAAGTTGATTCATATGATATTAGTCGGTTGTATGTGATATAGCCGGATTATTAAATCAAGTGTTGATTTGATAATTTAATGTATAATTATATATTTGATATATTAACTTACATTAACTAATATTTGCTCACTAAGTATTCTTTTTCTCACTTGTGTGCATATAGTATATATGTGATATATATATTAATGTACATTTTATTGTGTCATGCTTGATGATACATGTTACATGGGTGTATGAGACTTACACTATAGTTAGGATAATCCTAGGGTTTTTATTTATCAAAGTAATTCAAAATTGGTTGGATTTTGTCATGGTAGAAGCTTTGAGAAAGTTTGTAGATAACCATTGACTAAGTTCACCATTTTTGGTTTGCTAAAGATATTTATTAACCCAACTTTTATCCTTACCCTAGTTAAGTCTCTACATGAGTTAGTGCATGACACTAACTCATCCATGGTTCATATTCTCACCTCATGAGTTCATTCATTCATTCTTCACCTGATCATCTTCTTCCTCATTGAAAAAGCTCACTAGATTTTTCTAAGGTGAGAAAATATTGTGAGAAAAAGAAAACTAAAGAGAGCCCATTTCCTACTTCATCATCCTCTACTATTAGCCATTTAGTTTAGGGTGTTTGCTTCACTAAACTCTAATTTAATAAAGAGGTAGCATGAGCTTGAGTCTCCTCGACGTAGATCATCTTCGGCCTCGAAGATTTCGAGCAAGTTTGCATTTTTCACCTTGTGGAGCCTCTGAAGAGTTCAGGAGATCATACTCGTAGCGAAGGGACATCTACACGGAGCATTTGAAGTGAAGGACCGGTCTACAAAGGTTATATTCCTCATTCACTTAGTATGTAAAGTTTTTTGCATGCTTATTGTTTAAATCTTTAGTTAAGATTCTAGGGTTAAAGTTATTTAGAACGGCAAATTTTTGAAAACGGCATGGACGATACCTCCCGAAACCTTGCTGTCGCACTAAGTAACCCTACAGTGGTAACAGAGCCAAGCTAGAGATTTAAACGATATTTGCTAGATTACGAAATCGAAACAACTCCGAAACTTGAAACTACAAAATCCAGTTTCTGTCGAATTTTTAAAGGGCTCTAAAAATTTTTTAAACAAGTGCGGAATGTTGTATGTGATATGACATGAACACCATGAAAATTTGAGGGGGTTTTGTGCTATTTTGGCCTGCCACATAGGGCTAAAATCCGGCGAGCTCGGCCCGTTTTGGGAGTTCAGGCTTCAAATTTTTAGGGTGTTCCAGTCTCTAGGTTTTGGTGTTTCTGGTGTTATTTTTTTTTTCTAAATTTTGCATGTGATGTTAACTTTCTGCAAAGGCAATTCGGAGTGTTTCGCAGTCGTAATTATAACATGTATTCGGGTTATTTAGACGATGTTAAAAAGTTTGAACGGATATCAAAAACCCAATTTTTTCCCGCTGGAAATTTTCCAAGAGTTGAATTTTTTCCAAGTTTAAAATCTTCAGAAAATCTTGCAAGCGATTCTGTGGACCCTCTAGAAGAACGATACCCAAACTCGACTTTTTGGATCGCGGAATTGCGGTTATACCCTAGGGTTTGACGCAGTTCCGTGGCGACATGAGTAAGGCATGGGTCGGCCCTTCTACGGATGGTTCATAGGAGCTGTGGCAGTTTCTGGGTACTTTTTGAACTCCGCTCAAGTGTTGAGCTTGTTGGAAAATTTTGGGTGCTTGCTTATTCAATCGAAAAGTTTAACTTCGTCTAACTATCTGTGATTGTGATACAATATTTGGAATCCACATAATTATTTATGAGATAACTAGTTTGAATTTTATAAATCTAGCAGTTTAGTCTCATTTGATCGGTTGCCACGGGATTTTGATATGATCAAAACTCCGTCGCAATCACGTAGCGTATGCGGATACTCGCCGGGTAACCTTATTAGATAGCCACGCCCCTAGCCCCGACCAAGTGACTGTAGGAGAACCCCATCGCCAAAAACATCCGTTCGGGTGCTCGCGGCTGCGGTATTCTGCCTTACTGCACTTCGTCGATGGTATCGGGGGTGCGGCTGTCTATTAAAGTTTCCGACGAGCATTCGATCAGGTTATCGGGAATCTTGTTGAATTACCCGACAGGTTATTGAAAAGTGTTTTCAA
The DNA here is from genome assembly GCA_030015575.1 of Agapanthus africanus. Lineage (NCBI taxonomy): Eukaryota > Viridiplantae > Streptophyta > Magnoliopsida > Asparagales > Amaryllidaceae > Agapanthus > Agapanthus africanus. The sequence goes on from CM057343.1 coordinate 637,637,107, forward strand.
TATCAAGACTAAAATGCGGGGTTTATAATTGTTAGGCATGTGATGTCTAAGCAATTCATTTGGTTAGGCATGAAATCCAAAGTATATGATACATTGGGTTTATGATGTCTAAGGTACTTGCGGATTCCCACTATTGTAGTTTTTCACTTTCTTTTCTGCGATCGTAAGTGTAATATTTGGTGTATCGCCAGTTTCGTTGTTATACGTCAACGACAATTGGGATACATATATTTACTTACGTTGATGACATGTAATGTTATGTATTGCTGTGATTTATTATATTGGATCGTCGTGTTTTGATTAGCCAGGGGTTTTTATGTGAGATGAGAGTTTTTCATTTTCATTCATGTAAAAGCTTGTATGTGATATTCTTTTATTGGGGCACTTTCGGGTTGAGGATGATGTCACCATTGATGTATATTATTTACTTTTCCGCATTAGGACAGACCCAAGGAGGAGAGCACAAGTAACCGGGTTCTAGAGTCCAGTGGGAGACCATCTCGAAGAGTCGAGACCGGGTATTCTAACTCTAGAATTGGTAGGTTTGCTTGCCGCTCTCGTAGGGGTCTAGGGATGTGGGTTTGGCTATTCATCGCGACCGTGGAATCCGCGTTTTTTATTGGCTTAAATAAAACACAGAATTCCTAGTATATCCAATATTTCATATTTGGTTCTTCTGCTGCTGATATTTTGTGATGTGATCACTTGATATGTTCTGAGACGAATGCCTATATTATATATATGAGATATAATTAATATTGTTGCTTTCGTTTCTTCTGTGATGCTTGTGAAGTATAATTGATGGGACTTCATTAATGAGATTAATGAAATAAAAGAAAACTAAAAATGTTGTAGAAACTTATTTTAAAACTGGTAGCTCTAGTTCTCGCTTTACATAGCGGTATTCCTTGTAGAATATCCAGCACCTTATTCGATAAGGAAGAGCCGAGATCCCTTCACCGGGAGTGACCTCTTTAGCGAAACTGGCAGATGCTACAACCCACTCGCTTTGTCTTTTGATTGCTTCTATAGTTTTTGCTTTGCATAGTGGTATTTATGAAATATCCTGCACCTTATTCGATAAGGAAAGAGTCGAGATTCCTTCACCGGGAGTGACCTCTTTAGCAAAACTAGTAAAAGCCTCAAAAACACTCATTTTAAAATTCACTCGATTCTACAACGATATCAAGTTCATTACACAAAAGGTTTTCTTAAAAATCTGTCGTAGCCCTCCGTCATTTCAGATAAGTACTATTTAGTATTTGTGCTACGTTTGTTGACCTTAGCCAAGGCGTAGTGTGTGGTAGCTAATTAGTGCTTATCTGCAGCATAAGATGCGATTGAGTTAGGATAGTCGTGCGGCTTTGTTGACCTTAGCCAAGGGTCATGCGGGTGGGTTTAATTCAATCAAGAAATGATGGGTTGAATTTGGCTAGTGCTTATGATTTGTTGACCTTAGCCAATGTCATAAGTTGCTAGGGGCAAAATATTATCAGGAATTTCATGTGTTGAAATTTGCAACGAGATTGCATACCTTCTATGGGATAGTTGGATCCCAATACCCACTGCGAGTAAGAGTTACTCCTGGGATAGTTTTACACATTACAATTAGCCGATCAAATATGTGTCTAGAAAGGTGTTAACGGGGTTACGCCCCTGGAAAAACGAGGTTTATTTTAATTAGGTCCGTGAAAAAGCACGGGTAACCTCCCTCAAAGTACCGACACTGGCATGGCCGAAAGATTGGCGAACTTGTAGGGTGTAATTAATCTCGGCCAGTCTTACCTTGGGAGAACCCGCTGATCCGAAAGGTTTCCTGAGAGATTTTCCTCACCTTTTGGAGCTCGCCTGAGGGCTCGCGTGTGCCTGAGGTGTACGCATTTTGCGTTTTCGATTTTCGGAACAGGCAAGAGAAGGAAGATTTGATAAAAAACAGTGGGAGACATCCTGATTAGATAAAATAATAACCAATCTGATCTTGCAAAGAGCGCACACAGAGTGTTTTCTTCTCTCTCTCTCTCCTGGTAGCGACCATGTCACGCCTTAATCAAGATAATAATATGGATGCATTGACCGAACCTGCTTAATATACTGAGCTGGGGAACGTTGGTTCCGTTCTTTCTTATAACTATTATAAGTCCGAGCAGGAAATAGGGGAATATCCGGATTCCCATGCCACCCGATCGAAGAAAGTGCATGTTGATGCATCTACTTTGGGTGTGTTCATTACCGAGAACTGTTTTTCAGTATCCTCGACGTCCTGGGTATGTGATACCGGATTAGGATCCCGTATTTGTAATATGTTACATGGGCTACAGATAGGTAGAGAACTGAGAATGGGTGATATATCTCTAAGTGTAGAGAATGGTGCAAGTGTTGCAGTCAAATCAGTTGGCAAATATCACCTTGCATTGATACATTGATTCTGAACGAATGTTATTACATACCGAACCTGATATACAACATTACATCAGTTTCTTTATTAAGTTAAAGAAAGATATAATTCTGTATTGGAAGATAATGTTGTGAACATTTTCCTGAATCAAGAGTTGATTCGATCATGCACGTTATATAATAGCATATATGTTCTAAATCAAACCATAGTTCAAAGTAAATAGAACACAAACAAGAGTAGTAGTTCAGAAATGAACGAATCTTTCTTGTAGCATTGTAGACTAGGTCATATCAATACGACACGACCGGCTAAGTTACATTAGGATGAATATAAGAATCTGTTCGAATTTTCATCTTATGATACTTGCTAGTCTTGTCTCAAAAGTAAAATGACCAATACTCCGTTTACTGGAAACAGAGAAAGAGTTACTGAACTCTTAGGACGGATACATAATGATGTATACGGTCCTATGTCTATAAATGCCAAGGTTGGTTCTTCGTACTTCATTATATTCACTGATCTTCTCTCAGGATTCGGACATATGTTCCTGTTGAAACACAAGTCCGAAACTTTTGAGAAATTCAAGGAATATAATCTTGAAGTTAAGAACCAAAAAGGGTAGAAGTATTAAACTCCTTCGATATGATCGAGGAGGAGAATAATTGGGCATAGGATTCCTGGATTATCTTAACGAAGAATATGATTCTCCTTCAGCTTACTCTTTCGAATACACCACAACACAACGGTGTATCGGGACGGAGGTATCGCACCCTATGAGATGAGGTGCGCTCTATGATGAGTACTGCTGAGTTGCCTGTTTCCTTTTGGTGTTATTCACTTGAGATGCTGCATACCTATTCAATGGGGTTCCATCCAAATCAGTGCCTACCACTCCATATGAGATATGCAAAGGGAAGAGACCATGTCTTAAACGAGTTAAGATATGAAATTGTCCAGGCTATATTGAAAAGCAAAATCCGGACAAGCTCGAGACAAGGTCAGTTTTGTATAAGTTTGTTAGGATATCCCAAATATTTGCGAGGGAATATCTTCTACCAAACTGAGGAGCAAAAGGTGTTTTGTTTCTCAGCATACCACATTTTTAGAAAAGGAATTTCTTGTAAAGAAATTTGTGGACATAAGGTAGAACTGGAAGGAGTTCCAGCTAGATAGACTAACAGTTGATGATTTGGTAAAACCAAAAAATTCAATAATCTCCAACGAACCTCTGCCTCACCGCGAATCTGGTAGGGTTCCTCATCTACTTGAGAGATACCGCGGTATTCTCGGTGACAGTGGGAGCGAGGATTGCATCATGGTAGATGATGGCCCAACTAGGTTCAGGCAGGCCGTCACGAGTAGAGACTCTGTGAAACAGCTGGATGCTATGTGATCAAAGATGGAATCCATGCACACCAACAAAGTATGACTTTGCATGTTGCACCTGAAGGGGTAAAACCCATTGGGAGCAAATGGATCTTGAGAAGATTCTTGGTATAGATGGAAAAGTTAAGTCTTTCAAAGCTATGCTTAAGTCCATCAGGATTAAAGCAAGTATCGCGGAGATGGAACATCTGTTTTGATGTGGCAGTTAAATAGTTTGACTTCATCAAAATGGTAGATGAACCTTCTATATACAAGAAGGTTGTAGAGAGTGTGGTTGTCTTACACGTATTGTACGTAGATGATAAACTCTTGATAGGAAAGGGTTTCCTATACTGCACTTGATTTGTCTCAAAAACTATCTATTACCACAATCAAGAACGGCGTCGCATGTAGCTAGCCGGTGAGTACGGGTCGGTCCACAGGGATGTTGTGAATTTCCTAATCGCTCAAACGAGTTAATTCCGATGGGTGTTCGGATTGATTATTAAATCTAAAAACTAAATCTATCTATGCTAAGATTATCTAGATCTAAATCTTGCTAGGGTTAGGTTTAGGAATGGTTTGGAAATGTAAATAAATCTCACCACTTTCTATACCCAAATTAAGATCTATGAGGAGTTATGGTAATTATCAATAAAGGGGATTAGATCCATTCGGGAAGGTGTTCCTTCCTCTAGGTTCTTGCCCTTCCTTTATCAATCCTTACCCTAACCTCCATGGAAAACATGCGCAACCGGGCCTTTATACTACGGTATCACCGCTACCTCGAGGGATAGGGTGCCGTAGGGCGCGGTGTGTGCGTGTATGCATGGAGTCCTATTGAAAATATATAATAGGAAAGAAAGGGATGAGAGATCTCATCTCTCAAAAGCCTTCCCCAAAGCTAACTCTAACAATTATCTAGGGCAAGGAATTAAATCTAAACTAGGGCAGAGAATGAAAAATTACCTAGGGCAAGAATTTAAATTAACTACTTACTTTACAGATGACTCTCTCCAAACATCAACACAGGGTTGTCAGATCTGAATTCATGAAATGAAAAGAGGTATCGATGCTCTCCAAAAGAAATCTGAATTTTATTCATAGAAAGAGGCATAGGGAGGCATAACCTAATACAAGAATTAGAGTTCCTATTTATAGAGGATAGGAAACCCTAGGTTAAAATTGACCCGCATGTCTACATTTACCAAAATACCCCTAGGAAGACTTAGTCAGAGACGCTTTAAATTATGGTAAAAATTCCTTCCACTGATCGCTCATGACCATCGCGGAACCACGGCCCGAGGCCCAGTTTGGCCGCGGTTCCGCGGCCAAAAAGTGGAATTGGGCTTTGATTTTTCTTGGGCTGATTTCTGGTGACTTGGGCTTCTTATTTCTATAGGTCCTTTCTCTGATTGTTTTTTCGTTTTCTTCCAGATCTTTCCAGTGAACATTGTAGTGGACTTTTACTGTTTCTTCGTGTCGCTGCCTTGAACCTTGCTTTGTGAACTGATCTTCATGTAGGCTTGATCAAGATCCTTCTGTTTGTTGGTTAAAGTCTCACTTTTGCATCGTCTTTTATCTTTTTCACTGTTTTAGATCCAAGAACCTGTAACCTGTAATATGTAGCAGACATGCGTCAAAAGCACCTGTTTATTTATAAAACGAATAAGAATGGGGAATATAATAATACAATATTATGGTGTGAACAAATATCCCCAAACTTATCTTTTGCTCGTCCTCAAGCAAACTTATTTTTATTCTCTACAAAAACCTAACCGCACTTTCGCAGGGAAACGCGATTACACTGAGCTCGTGCAACAAGCCGTTAAACCTCTAGGTGTCCCTAGTAGGAGGAGTGTTGTCTCCTGAGGGTTTTCAGCGGATTACACCCACAAAATCCTATCAATTTGGCTTTTTCGACTTTAATTCTCCAATTAGGTTTTTTAACAAGAAATTCTATTATCGTCGACTCGTAAATTAACCACCCATATTCTTCACACTTCCTCATCATTTAACTTAAGATTATATATGTTCTATAGACTTACTTAGCTTTCGGCATCTCTTAAGTTTTCCTTCTAGGGTTCCATCTCCACTTAGGAATTTCTATCAACTCTATTAAAGATACAAGTTCTATTCTTCACTCCTTTCTCTCATCTAAACTCCAATCACATATCCCCACGTGTGTGTATAAATCACCCCTACACTTGGAAATTCAAATCAAGCAATCATACCCTTGTCCGTTGTCCAAGGTACTCATTAGTTGGTGAATTTAATTGAATTTTGCTTACACATCCTTCATGCGACCGTTAATACTTCTTGAGGTACCAACGACCGATTACAAGATGTGTTTGCACTTTAAAGCGTACTTCCTAGTCTTGCAACACCCAAGGCTTTTTAGCAGTAACTCCCAAACCAGTTGGTCTAAGGCACTAGGTGATAAAGCACCCTCGCTAAATATTTTTTCTATTTTTGCAGCCTTAAGTAATCACAAAAACCAGTGTTCATTTTTTTCTTCTTTATTCATACTTTTTTTTTTCATTTTCTTCGTACTAAGGACTTTAGACAAGAGTATTTCAAGGTCTCCTCTACTATTCCAAGTTTCAAGGTGCGTGATTGTGCAAATTGTAGGGTATACATTTTCAGAATCTAGACTTAAGTTAGGAACTATTTTTCAAACTTATACTCTAATAAGAACATCAATAATTTTCCTTTGTTTCAACTTAGCCCAAGAAGTGAACCCAAAATTTGCCTATTTCTAAATAAACTATAAAGACATATACTTTCTACCGCTAAACTTTAAGGAAGATTATTTTTAGGGTTTTTAATTTACTAAATCTATGATCTAGTTGTTCCTAGCTAGTTAACCTATTTGTCAAACTCAAGTCAAATAAGGCCAAAATTGAATACATTAATTTTTATAATTTTTCAAATTTTCAAATTTTTATGGGTTTTAAAATAAGTATGCAAATGAAAAAATATGTACAGATGAATGCGAAGGAAGAAGACGTACCGAGCATACCCCCAAACTTAAACTTGACAGTGTTCTCACTGTCATGCTACACCAAGAGGGTCAAAATGTCGGCACTCCCCTGTTTATTTATTTATAAATTTTTTTTTATTGTTTTTAAATTTTTTTCCTTTTATTGTTAATAGAAAAAGAAAACAAAAAATATATATACATATATACAATAAGGTTCCCCCCAAACTTAAGCTTGACCTTACACGAGCCAAAGGTTAGCACCAACCATTCAAAAATCTTATCGTGGTAATGGTTGAGTTGGTGAAAGAATGGAGTGGAAAGAAAAGAGATGAGAAGCACACGAGACCGTATGGAGGTAGAAATGGGATACGGTCTCGGTGGGGGAGAAGAATGGTGGAAAAGAGAAAGAAGTGGAGTACGATCTTGAGGGTGTAAATTGAGTGAATAAATTAGCGCAATTTGTGATGACCGATGTGTTAAAAGCGATTGTGCTAACCTATCAACCCGTCGAGAAATGGGATCAAATCCCTCAAGATTCGCAAGAAAGCGTGGGTACGCCGAACTTAGTATAGGAGATGAAAGCGGAACGGTCTCTTGCACGGTCGGAACGATAAAAAGGACGAAAGGGAGTGAATTAGGGATAGTCTCATTCTCACCGTAGTAAACTGTCTCGAACTTGAAAGATTCCATTAATGGTTCGAAACGAATGTAAGCAACCGAGTCTGATGGTTCAACTAACTCATCTGAAAATTCAAAGGACTCAAACTCGGGCGGTGAGTCATCAACATCATCCGAAAAAGTGAAACACTCGTAAGTGTTATTGGCTGTGAGAACTGTGTCAGATTCGAAGGAAAAATTTTCAAGCTCACAGTCGTCAAGCGTGATCTGTTGCGTGGTCGGAACGATGGAAAGGAGGGAGGGTGATATAACAGTTAAAGATTCAGGAGGATGAATTGGAAAATCCGACATATCAAACAAAAATGGTTCAACCTCAATATTATCCTCAATACTCTCCTCAATACTATCCTCACAATTCTCCTCAATATTCAATTCAGCCATGCCATTATCATCAAAATCAAGACGCATATGAAGTTCGGGAGAAACATTTAATGACTCGGGATGATGACTTGGACATAAAATTTCAATCAAATCGACAGGTTCATCATCCAAAATATTCCCGGCGTCTATATTCTCAATCAAGTGAAAATCTGTTTTTTCTGACACCTCCTCAAAAGCATGGATATTTATCAATTTCGGTTCTAGAGTGGAGATGTAAAGTTTGAAAGGATTAAGTGTGGTTTCACTCGAAAGGGGTTCTTCACAATCTGGCAAATCAAGCACTACAAAATTACACAACTCGTTTTTATTTTCAACTAGTGAACTATTTGGGACAATCGATGGAAAACCGGAGTTATGGGCTTCAATTGGGTAAGGGTAGGTTTGATTTGGAAATCCTCTCAAATTCGCACTCTGTCCAACCGTCTCCTCATACATTGGAAAATTTGGAGCTAGTTGGAAACTAGCTGCCGGTTCACTAGGTTGCATAAGGGCGGCAATGGACGCATCCACATTCCTAACCATTTTGTTTGTTGCTGCAATATAAGCCTCCAACGACTTTTCCAAACTAGACATGGGTTGTGGAGGGGTTTCGGTAAAACATTCAAAATTGTTTGGATATGTGAAACTCCCAAATGGCTGTGTAGAAGCAATGTCTAGTGAATGTGGGAAAGTCGGATAGGACTGGTAGGAATTGGATGGTTGAACAGGAGTAAGGTCAACATGTGGATAAAAAGGTGAATGGACTTGTTGATCCCTAGAACTAGATGTGTGGAGAGGGGTGAAATATCGGTTACGAGATTGAGCAATATGCTCAACAATGGACATCGGTTTAGGAGTTACAGGAGGACTTGAAAAAGTGGTATCAACATATGAAGGTGGTAAAGGTTGACTTGGTTGACACAAAGTGGGTTGCAAAGTCGAATTGTTTCTCCTAGACGCTTCTATTTGATCTTTCAAAGATATTTTTGGCATGGAGGGATTTTCTTTAAATCGACCGAAACAATTGACGTACGACGCAAAATTAGGTTCGGGATACCAAAGTTCGGAAAGTGATTTATGATGTGGGGTACCCATGTTAGAAGAAAGGGGAAAAAAAAGAAGGTTGGGTGGTGCAAGGATTTATTTGCGGCAAAAATTTGCAAGTTGTTAAAAAAAATATTTCCTTTTTCCGTTTGCTCTTTATTTGGAAATTGTTGCAAAAAGATTTTTGGGATAAAAGATATGCAAACAGGAAAGATTACTTGCAATCAATTTCTATTTTAAGCGAGGCGCAAAAATCCTGCACAAGATTTGTTATTTGGAAGGGAAAAGATTTTTAAAGCGCACAGAATCCTGCAGGAATTTTTCAGAAAAGATATATCTAGATTTTCAGAGCAAGAACAGAGGGGCTTACAGAGCAATTTTGACAAGCTGAGGACACCAACAGGCAGCCTTTCCGCGGCCAAAAGGGGAGTTACACCACGGTTCCGCGGCGGGGAAGTCGGCTCGGATCCCAAGAAAAATTTTCAAGTTCTGTCGTCACGTAACCACCGCGGATGCACGGTCTGGGGGTAAGTTCAGGTGCTAAGATTTCTGCTGTGCTCTCTTTGGATACCCCTCTGTTGGTTCGGATCAGATGTTTTTTGTTTCGCTTTCTGGATTTTTCCAGATCCGAAGTTGTTTGTAGATCCTGCAAAATTCTCACAAGAATACCCTTTCCAAAAATAACAGATGATATATTTTTATTATTTTTTTGTGATTTTTCAGTTTTTTATGATTTTTTAATTTTATATTAACCCGAAATTGCAAAAAGGAAATAACACGCCATCCCCGGCAACGGCGCCATTTGATTTGTCTCAAAAACTATCTATTACCGCAATCAAGAACGGTGTCGCATGTAGCTAGCCGGTGAGTACGGGTCGGTCCACAGGGATGTTGTGAATTTCCTAATCGCTCAAACGAGTTAATTCCGATGGGTGTTCGGATTGATTATTAAATCTAAAAACTAAATCTATCTATGCTAAGATTATCTAGATCTAAATCTTGCTAGGGTTAGGTTTAGAAATGATTTGGAAATTTAAATAAATCTCACCGCTTTCTATACCCAAATTAAGATCTATGAAGAGTTATGGTAATTATCAATAAAGGGGATTAGATCCATTTAGGAAGGTGTTCCTTCCTCTAGGTTCTTGTCCTTCCTTTATCAATCCTTACCCTAACCTTCATGGAAAACACGCGCAACCGGGCCTTTATACTACGGTATTCCCGCTACCTCGAGGGATAGGGTGCCGTAGGGCGCGGTGTGTGCGTGTATGCATGGAGTCCTATTGAAAATATATAATGGGCAAGAAAGGGATGAGAGATCTCATCTCTCAAAAGCCTTCCCCAAAGCTAACTCTAACAATTATCTAGGGCAAGGAATTAAATCTAAACTAGGGTAGAGAATGAAAAATTACCTAGGGCAAGAATTTAAATTAACTACTTACTTTACAGATGGCTCTCTCCAAACATCACACAGGGTTGTCAGATCTGAATTCATGAAATGAAAAGAGGTATCGATGCTCTCCAAAAGAATATGAATTTTATTCATAGAAAGAGACATAGGGAGGCATAACCTAATACAAGAATTAGAGTTCCTATTTATAGAGGATAGGAAACCCTAGGTTACAATCGACCCGCATGTCTACATTTACCAAAATACCCCTAGGAAGACTTAGTCAGAGCCGCTTTAAATTATGGTAAAAATTCCTTCCACTGATCGCTCATGACCGCCGCGGAACCGCGGCCCGAGGCCCAGTTTGGCCACGGTTCCGCGGCCAAAAAGTGGAATTGGGCTTTGACTTTTCTTGGGTTGATTTCTGGTGACTTGGGCTTCTTATTTCTATAGGTCCTTTCTCAGATTGTTTCCTCGTTTTCTTCCAGATCTTTCCAGTGAACATTGTAGTGGACTTTTACTGTTTCTTCGTGTCGCTGCCTTGAACCTTTCTTTGTGAACTGATCTTCATGTAGGCTTGATCAAGATCCTTCTGTTTGTTGGTTAAAGTCTCACTTTTGCATCGTCTTTTATATTTTTCACTGTTTTAGATCCAAGAACCTGTAATATGTAGCAGACATGCGTAAAAAGCATCTGTTTATTTATAAAACGAATAAGAATGGGGAATATAATAATACAATATTATGGTGTGAACAACACTCAGTCAAGCTCCTCTTATCATGGAGATTCTCCATAGAAGATCTGGATGATACCTACTACATCTTGTTATTTATGATCTATGGTGATAGATCTAAGTGGATGTTGGGAGTGTCCTAAATCCAGACTAGATGTAGATGGCTCACTAGGTGTAGTGTTCAGGAATCAATCGGATCTTGGGAGAATCACTGGAAAGCTGTGGAGGACATTCTTAAGTACTTGAGAAGTACTAAAAGAATATTCTTGGTTCGAGCTTCCAGAGTGATAAAGACGACTGAAAGTCAGTCACAAGCATTGTCTTTACCCTCAGTGGAGGGACAGTATGTTGGAAGAGTTCCAAGCTAGATACCGTGACATACTAGACGATAAAGGCTGAATACATTGATACCAACGATACTACCAAAGTGGCTGTCTGGGTATTTCTTATTCATGAGATGAACAAGGTTCCTACCATTGCGCGTCCAATAACTGTTATTGTGACAACAATGGGGTTGTGGCTTTGGCCTAGGAACGAAGGTCCCATCAGCGTTCTAGACATATTCTGAGGCAAGTATCACATGATCATGGAGATGGTTGATCTCCAAGGGATTAAGATTAGGAGAGTAGACATGGAGGTTAACACGGGCTTGCTTCCCCAAATACTATTTGAGAGATTTTGGGATGGTTGAGTATGGGATACTACAACCACTGCTACATTGTTGGGTATTGGATACTACAACAGATGGCCTTAGTGCAAGTGGGAGATTGTTAGTTATATGTATGCCCTAGAGGCCATTACTGTACATGTGATATATATTTGTAGTGGATGCTTGGACATATATAGGGAGGACTTTCTTGCTCAACATGATAGTATGCTATCTAGTTGCACTTTATCTTAACATGTTGACTTGTATTGTGATACTGTCTTGCTCTCACATGTTGATAAAGCCCTTAGGATGTGTACTTGACTACCAGGACTATGATGGAGATCATACTAGTGGGGCCAAGGGTAGTCCACAAGTACACCCTATAATTGTTCCTAGTCGTGGGAGTATCGAGACAGGACATCGAAACTCCAGAGTAGACTAGCGTATACGCTTCTCGACCCATATGATGGGCGATGGATGATCCCATATCCATTAGTGTTTGACATCAGAGAAGGTATACGGGTGCTCAGTGGAGATTGAGTACACTGAACGGACTTGCCGAGAACTCCTAGATGGTATTATACCTATCGTCAGATAGCAGTTCTCTGGTGACACTGGTACAGGTTAGTCTGTTGACCCGAGATCGTCATAGAGTCTTATGTGATTCCCACTGTTCTTTGATTTCCACCTTACCACGGTCAGGAGATCATGAAAAATGGTGGTTTTTGGGTACAGTCCCGAGTCACATGGAGGCAATGAGCGATAGGAGGGGATTCGTCTCTCCCGGTATTGGGAGTTGATGTTGCGCTATGCTCGATTGGCCATAACAGGAAATTCCTGGCCAGGGTTGCTGAGATCTACTGGTAAGTGTTATCAATAGTTTCTCGAACTGTTATGGACCTTGCATCGGCATGACTTATCAGGCTATTGGGATCTGACGTCATACCACCCCCAGGCTGTGATATGCGACATATCAGACGAAGAGACCGGACTGTACGGTAGTGTTACTGATTGAATTTGCAGGAGTTTGAGCAGGCTTGCTTGTTGATCTTCTGATCGCTCAATACCCGGTTGGCCATTACGTTTGGCAGACCGCTTGCCGCTTGTGGGTGTTTGATATGATCATCACCTACTGCCGGCGTATTGACGAGTCTTTAGAGTCCTACACAGAGGTTTCTTGGTTCATGCGAAACGGAGTAGGAGCACATATGTGATATGTGCGGGACCGAGATTAATGTGCGTATGTGATACCGCATTCTATTCTCGCGATATGTGATATCGATCGGTTATATGTGATATAGCCGGGTTATCGGATCAAATGTTAATTCGATAAGTTGATTCATATGATATTAGTCGGTTGTATGTGATATAGCCGGATTATTAAATCAAGTGTTGATTTAATAATTTAATGTATAATTATATATTTGATATATTAACTTACATTAACTAATATTTGCTCACTAAGTATTCTTTTTCGCACTTGTGTGCATATAGTATATATGTGATATATATATTAATGTATATTTTATTATGTCATGCTTGATGATACATGTTACATGGGTGTATGAGACTTACACTATAGTTAGGATAATCCTAGGGTTTTTATTTATCAAAGTAATTTAAAATTGGTTGGATTTTATCATGGTAGAAGTTTTGAGAAAGCTTGTGGATAACTATTGACTAAATCTACCATTTTTGTTTTGCTAAAGATATTTATTAACCCAACCTTTATCCTTACCCTAGTTAAGTCTCTACATGAGTTAGTGCATGACACTAACTCACTCATGGTTCATATTCTCACCTCATGAGTTCATTCATTCATTCTTCACTTGATCATCTTCTTCCTCATTGAAAAATCTTCTTCCTCATTGAAAAAGCTCACTAGCTTTTTCTAAGGTGAGAAAATATTGTGAGAATAAGAAAACTAAAGAGAGCTCATTTCCTACTTCATCATCCTCTAATATTAGCCATTTAGTTTGGGGTGTTTGCTTCGCTATACCTTAATTTAGTGAAGAGGTAGCATGAGCTTGAGTTTCCTCGACGTAGATCATCTTCGGTCTTGAAGACTTCGAGCAAGTTTGCATCTTTCACCATGTGGAGCCTCTCAAGAGTTCGGGAGATCATACTCGCAGCGAAGGGACATCTACACGGAGCATTTGAAGTGAAGGACCGGTCAACAAAGGTTGTTTTCCTCATTCACTTAGTATGTAAAGTTGTTTGCATGCTTATTGTTTAAATTTTTAGTTAAGATTCTAGGGTTAGAGTTATTTAGAACGATAAATTTTTGAAAACGGCATGGACAATACCTCCCGAAACCTTGCTGCCGCGCTAAGTCACCCTACAAGGGGCTTAGCCCATAAGATGGGAGTTGAACTCCCGAGGGGCTTTGGAGTTGAACTCCTAAGTAGGAATTAGGTATACATTTGGAGTTAAACTCCTAAAAGATTTGGATTTGGAGTTAAACTCCTATATAATAAATTGGATGTGGATTTGGAGTTAAACTCCTAAAAGGTCTGAATGTAGAGTTAAACTCCTTTGAGAATTTGGATTTTGGAGTTGAACTTCTCGAAAATCTTCGGAGATGATCAAAAGGGAGCCATTTCTTCTCCCCGAAGCCTCGGATCCTCCCAAAGTGGGATTTTCGGAGGTGGGGCTTCTTCCTCCTCCTCTCCTTTTGCTAGATCTTGGAGTAAAAGAGATGTGAGATCAAAAATCTTTCTTTTAGGGATTTGATGAGAGATCTGAACTCCCCTTCGAGGGTTTTATGGTGAAAAAATATTTCATTTTAGAAAAAGAAGAGTTAAACTCTTTATTTAATTGGAAAAAAAAGAAAGGGAGAACTTGAGAGAAAGAAGATGGAGGCACAAACCCTATAATTTTTTTGAGAGAATGAAAATTTGTTTTTGATTTCTTATCATGTTTGCCTTTATAGGCTACACACTTTACATATATTCCCTTGGGTTTTTCCCAATGGCACTTGTGCACCTTATGCCTTATGTACTTTTTTTTTGCACATAAGCTATGAGATTTATAAAATTTTGGCTTTTTGCCCATTTTACACACATTTATTTCTAAAAATTGTATTTAAACTAATTTATCATCTCTTTTTTTGCATGGAGGGCCCCTTTCCATGCTTGGTCTTTGACTTAGGCTTGGGTCCACTTGGCTTGAGCATGGGCCCTCTTGGCTGGGGGTTGACTGACTTTGACTTGGTCAACCGGGATATAATTTTTGACCCCAACAAAGTGCCCCCATCAATAAATGCACACCGCGTGTATGTGTTGTGCGCATAAAATTAATGGATTGATTTGGTTTGGTCCCCTATGGAGGGTCAATACTGCCTTTTTTAGCGATGTGGACGGTCGGTGCTGCCCTTTTTGTGATTTGGACGGTTGGTGCTGCCCTTTTTGCAACTTGTATGGTCGGTGCTTGATTTGACTTGCCCCGCTTCTTGCGGTGTCGGGGTTGAAGTTGACTTGCTCTACGTCTTGCGGTGTCTGGATTTGATTTGATTGGCTCCGCTTTCTGCGGTGTCGGGATTTGATTTGACTTGCTTCGCTTCGTGCGGTATCAGGATTTGATTTGACTTGCTCTGCTTTCTATGGTGTCGGGATTGAAGTTAACTTTCTCCACTTTGTAGGTGTCAGGATTTGATTTGATTTGCTCCACTTCGTGCGGTGTAGGGATTTGATTTGACTTGCTCCGCTTTCTGCAGTGTCGGGATTGAAGTTGACTTACTCCGCTTTTTGTGGTGTCAGGCTTGATTTGTTTCCGAGGTGGAGCTTGACTATACCGATGAGGTGATTGATTGACTTGTTTGATTTGATTTGTTTTGGGAGTTTCCTACCCATCCAGCGGGACTTTTGAGCTTGGGAGCACTGCCGAGTGGGACGTTGATTTGATCTGTTTGATTTCTGTCTTATTTGGCAGGACTTTTGAATTTGAAAGGAACTTGGAATTTGGATTTTGTTTAGTATCAGTATTGCTGCACTGGAATAATACCAGGAGCAACTCATCATTTGCCCCGGGAGGACTTAGCATTTGGTTTTTGGGTTGACATCAGCACCGCTAACAATGAAGCGTAGTGCTAGAAGTGACTCATTATTTGCCTTTGGGAAAACTTAGGGTTTGAGTTTTGGGTCGGCATCAGCACCGTTAACACTGAAGCGTAGTGCCACGAGCGACTCATCATTTATCGTTGGGAAAACTTAGGGTTTGAGTTTTGGGTCGGTATCAGCACCGCTAACACTGAAGCGTAATGCCAGGAGCGACTCATTATTTGTCGTTGCCCGTTGGGGAGCGATGGCTTTGGAGACAGGTTTAGATCTCTATCACCTAAGGCTTTTCAATTTTATAAGTCGTAAGGGTCTCATAAAAGTATTTTCTCTCTACGAGTCGAGAGAATCTCGCAGGTGTATGTTTTTCTTAGGAATCGTGAGGATTCCTAAGTGTGTTTCTCCTTTGTGATTCATAAGAATCTCACTCGGGGATTTTCTCCTCACAAGGTCGAGAGGACTTTGTGAGTGTATTTCATCTTTTTTCATGAGTTTGCGCCCTTACGGGTTTTCACAAACTCACCGGAATTCATGCTGTTTTTACTCATGGAGCCCTTTCGGGTTTTCATCCGTGCCCGTTTTGCTTATGGACATACCAGTTTTTTTTGTTTTGTTAGCTTCATCGCTGGTAGGACTTCAGATGTAGTCTCGCCGGTAGAACTTGGGAGAGATATGGGTCATTTGCGCCCGTGGATTGTATATGATTTTACAGGATATATGACCCAGACCGTAGGGCCGGTGTGTTCAATTCGCTTGTGACTTAGAGCATTCACGCGTGGTATTTCTTGAGATACCGGCTATTGATGGGTGGCATGGGCCTTTCTCTCTCGGCATTTATCAGCTGGTAGGATCCTTCATCAAACACTTTCTCGATGACGTATGGTCCTTCTTGGTTTGGCTCGAATTTTCCCTTGGCATGTCGATTGGGGATGATCGTTCTTTTGAGGACCAATACCAATTGCCTTTCTTGAAAGCACGGAGATGGGTCATCTTGTCATAGGCCAGTGATATTTGGGCTCAGTACAGCTTCAGATTTTGTTGTACTGCGAGCCTTTTTTCTTCGAGGGCTTCGAGCTCTTCGAGCTGAAGGAGGACGTTTTCCTCCTCTATCAAATCATGCTGGATAGCCATCCTTAGGCTTGAAATTTCGATTTCGAGGGGGAGGATTGGCTCCACTCCGAAGAGTAATGAGTATGGAGTGGACTAAGTTAGAGTGCGGTGCATGATACGATATGCCCACAATGCCTCATGGAGTTTGAGATTCCAGTCTCTCTTGTTGGCTGAAGTATTTTTTCTTAGGAGCTTGCATAGAGTTTTATTGAAGGTTTCGGCTAGCCCATTGGCTCTTGGATTATAGATGAAGGAATATCTTCAGTTTATCTTGTGCTGAGCAGCGAACCTTGAGATTTTGAAGCTCTTGAAAGAAGGTCCGTTGTCAGAAATGATTCTTCTAAGTGTACCGAAGCGGTACAGAATATTATGCTGAAAGAATGTCAGAATATCTTATATCTTGACTTCTTTCAGCGGGACAGTTTCAGCCCATCTGGAGAAATAGTCAGTCGCGACCAATATGAACCAGTAGCCTTTGGATGACAGAGGATCAATTGGGCCAACTATGTCGGTGCCCCAAACTTTGAAGGGTCATGACGCCACCGTAGGATGCAGCGGGTTAGGATGGTTGTAGATGAAGTAACCATGAATTTGGTAGAGATGACATTCTTCGCATGATTTTCACAATCCCTTATCATGGTAAGCCAGCAATATCCCAGCCGTTTGATTTAAAGGCGCATTTTGGGGCCAGACTGGTGAGCCCCGCAGATGCCCGAGTGAACTTCTTTCATGACTTTTTGGGTTTCTGCCCATAATAGACATCTGAGCTAGAGTTGGTCATATGATCCGCGGTATAGCGTGTTATTTACAAACATATATCAGAGGGTTCTCTTCTTTAACTGAACCCTCGCAGATTTTCCTTCACGCAGCTTTTCGTATCGGAGGTACTCTATAAAGGGCTCTCTCTAATTAGGCTCATCTTTAATGACTAAAATTTCTCCGGCAGGATTATTCTCTTATTCTATACTTTCTTTTTCTCGTAAAGAGACTGGAGGCAGAATTTGCTGGCTTCTGACTGTGATCAGAATTTCATCCATGTCGGGATCAGCCAGCCCTTTGGCTAGGCGAGCGAGTACGTCGGCTTTTCGGTTCAATGCCCTAGGGACTCTCATTAGTTCAATGTGAGTGAACTGTTTCATGAGTTCCACCACTCGGCTTCTATATCGAGCTAACTCGGGCTTATATATCTTGTAGTCATCGCTCACTTGGTTGACGACAAGTTGGGAGTCACCGTAAACCTGTAGCCAAAGGATTTCCATTTCTATGGCAAGCTCCAGACCAGCTATCAGAGCTTCGTACTCAGTCTCGTTGTTTGTGCAAAGCTCGGTGAGAGCGGAGGAACGTCGTAGGGTTCTTCCTGATGGCGTGACGTACACCAATCTTGTCCCTTCTTTTATCTCCAGGATGCTTGATTTTTCGGAGGTCCTTATCTATGAGGCTCCATCGAAATAGAGATCCCAACATGGCTTGTCATCATCGAGGTGCGGCACTTGTTCGTCGGGTAACTCGCAATTGAGTGGTGACCCTTCTGATATGGGATGAGTAGTAAAGAAGTCGGCGAGGGCTTGCTCTTTTACTGCTTTCTGAAGAGTATTAATTATGTCAAATTCAAGCAGCATGACAGCCCATCTTGCCATTCTACCGGTTAGGCTTACTTTGGTCATTAAGTGTTTGAGCGAGTCGACCTTGGAGATCAGCATAACCCGATGAGTGAGCAGATAGCGCCTTAGCTTCTTCACAGTGAATATCAGAACCAGGCATTGCTTTTCGATCAGGGAATAGTTTTGTTCCGCCCCGACTAAAGTTTGAATGAGGTAGTAGAGGGTATGTTACCCATCGAACACGGAGACGCGACCGCGCAGGTCCGTCTTGCCTGAATTTCGGGGCAGATGCTAATTGGTGCTATCCGTCCACCTCTCCGAAGATGCCAAGTTGATTTATGGCATCGTGTATCGAAGGTTTAAACGGATGCGGCCGATGTAGCAGACTTCGTCATATTCCTCCTCGTTTGAGGGGTTTTTGATTGTGGGGACGCTCTTCCCTGCAGGAGCAAGCCCCTGCAGTTAATTACGCTACCGCATCACGGTAACAACTTTCTCCTTCTCCAGATGGTCACTTCGTGTCGTGGGTGTTTGTTTTGTTTGTGGTTGCCCGTGGATTGTATACGGAGACTAATTTATGTTGTCGCCCGTAGGGCGTGGATTAGTCCAAATCCGTATCTTCTTAGATTTGGGTTTGGGGGTTTAGGTTTAAGGATACGTTAGTCTCATCTGAGACTAAGATGACCTTAAACGTATGTTAAACATACGTTAGTCTCATTTTTAGACTAAGATCAACTTAAGGGGATCATTTAGATCCAGCAAAAGAGCATTTGAACTCTATTGTTTAGTTTAGGGACATTGCGGTCGATTACCAGTTTAAGGATATGGTGGTCCAGTGTTAGTTTAAGGACATTACGGTCCAGGTTAAGGACATCGTAGTCCATGGGTTTAAAGGGACCCCACAGTCCGAGGTTAAGGACATCGTAGTCCATGAGTTTAAGGACCCCACAGTCCGAGGTTAAGGACATCGTAGTCCATGAGCTTAAGGACCCCACAGTCCGTAGTTTAAAGACATCATAGTCTTTAAAGTTTAAGGACATCATAGTCCATGAGTTTAAGGACCCCACAGTCCGTGAAATGTGTGGTTGTCGGGACCTGTTACCTCTCTGAAGACGTTGAAGGATTACAACGATAAATATCAGAGGAGTAAAGAGATGTACCCTCGAACCGGTGTGAGTTGGTTGAAAGATCTATGGTCCGATTTGGAACTAAGATCTATTACATATTCATGAGCAGATGGGCTCAATTAAATATAAGTTGAGGACTTATGGCCAATATTGAGCTAAGTCCAATAAACATTTAAACATTTTGTTTATTCTGACTATTGAGCCTTTATTTGGGCTTGGCCCTTTTAATAATGCTGAGCATTAGATCTTGACACTTTTATTGTCTTGTATTGAATGCAGAGCATTCATCAGAACAATTTATGTTCTGTCAGCGCAACCTATGGTGCGCTAGGCGCTTTGCGCCGATCAAAAGTGCAGTGCGCTTCTGCCACGTGGCGCGCATGTAAGGGACATGTGTTATGTTCTGTGCTATGCACCAGTTTATGAGCGCTGAGCGCTAATTTATGAGCGCATTGCGCTATTAATTTAGTGGTGCACCCGTGAGTGACACGTGGCGCGCTTGGCACTGAGCGCCAGCCCATGAGCGCAGTGCGCTATTTCAGAAGCGCAAAGCACAAGTTGCATACGTGGTTGACACGTGGCGCATTTTGGCGCAGAACGCCGGTCAAGAGAGCACAGAAGCGCAGTTCAAGAGCGCAAAGCGCATTTCAATAGCGCAAAGCGCATTTGATCAATTTTTATGATCTGTGAACAAATTTATGTTCTTTTAAAAGATACTTTGTCTCAAGATTCAAGAACAACAGTTCTTATTTTTTGAAAGGCTTTGCCTTTGTAGATCAATGATCTGTGAATGAAGTAAGTACTACTTTGTTTTTATGATGAGATCTTTTGATCCTTTTATAAAAGACCTTGGTCTTTGTAGATCTATGATCTTTTAAGAAGATAATTCTTCTTTTTATGAGATGATTTCATCTCGGTGTTCATCGTTCATGATCTTTACCTTGAAGAAATAATCTTCTTTCAAGAGCTTGCTCTTCTTTCTTTAAATTTCTCAAAGTTTATTGGGGGTCTCTCTTTTTTAGACTTGAAGTCTTGGGGCCTTTATATAGGGCGAGTTGATTTGTTGAATCGGTTAAAGAGATATTTCTCTGATTGATTTGGGGATTTTTCCCCACCATTGGATCTTTGATCCTAGGGCTTCTGTTTTACAGAAGTCAATCTTCTTGTTTTTAACAAGATTGAGAAAATCTTTCCAAAAAAGAATTTTTAATTATGATTAATGATTTATCATCATTATTAGATCTTTTGATCTAACGGTGGGTAGTTCTTTAATTCTAGCGCTGGCGCACCTGTGCTTTGCACGTGGTGTGCTGCTCAGAGCGCTGCGCACTTTGCGCTAGCGCACCTGTGTTTGACACGTGGTGCGCTGCTCAGAGCGCAGCGCAGCCTGCGCTAGCGCACCCGTGTTTGACACGTGGCGCGCAGCGCGTCCAGCGCTAGCGCACATATGGTGCAATTCCTAGGGCGCAGCGCACCTGGCGCTAGCGCATTTGTGTTTGACACATGGCGCGTAGCTCGCCTAGCGCTGTTTAGGGCGCAGCGCACTTGGCGTTGCATCTGAAGCGTTGCTTCACAATGTTTTAACTCTTGGCTTTGAGGCATTTGTTACATTCTTTGCATGTGGAGTTTTTCCCTTCATTTTTTACTTTATTATTATTATTTTTTTATAAGGGAGCAGGTTGCGAGCCAAAATTTTGGCGGGAACAAATGCCCCCTGTTGGGGTAAAAATTTACACCCTGGTTGACCAAGTCAAAATCAAAGTCAACCCCAAGCCAGGTGGGCCCAAGCCCAGGTCAAGCGGGCCCATGCCCAAATCGAGCCCGCGGCCAGCCTCCCCATGCCAACAACAAAATCATGTAATAAATAATTTTTATGTAATTGTTTATGCATGAATGAAAACAAAATGGGCATAAAGCCAATATTTTGTAAGCCCATGGCTTATGTGCAAAAATGAAATGGCACATGAGCCATGGGATGGCTAAAATGCCATTTTTGTAAAGCCCAAGGGGCTATATGTAAATATGTAAGCCTATATAAGGCAACATGATGAATAAAAAAAGAGACTTTTTCATTCCCCCAAAAAACTAGGCTTCTTTGTGCCTCCTGCTCCTTCTCCAAGGTTCTAAACCTTCTCAATTGTTTTGAATTAAATCAAGAGTTTTACTCTTTCTTTTCCAAAACTAAGTAGTTTTCCACCACAAAACCCACAAAGGGGAACTCAGATTTCCCATCAGATCTCAAAAAGGAGTGATTTTTAAAATCTTCTACTTCTTGATCTTCAAGATCCGGCCAAACAACAGAAGGAAGAAGAAGAACCCCCTTCATCAGCTTCAAAACATCCCAGGAGTTTAACTCCATACATATATACATAACAAATATTTCCTTTCTGAAGCATAGCTTCTGTTTCTTAGGCTAAAAGCCACTTTTTCTCGCCGGCGCTCAAGCGCAGAGCGCCCGCGTGCCGACACGTGGCGCGCTTGCGCTCCAGCGCAGGCGCTCGAGCGCAAGTCGCCCCGGTGCCGACACGTGGCGCGCTTGCGTTCAAGCGCAGGCGCTCGAGCGCAAGTCTCCCCCGTGCCGACACGTGGCGCGCTTGCGCTCAAGTGCAGGCGCTCGAGTGCAAGTCTCCCACGTGCCGACACGTGGCGCGCTTGCGCTCAAGCGCACGCGCCCGAGCGCAAGTCGCCCCGGTGCCGACACGTGGCGCTCGAGCGCAAGTCTCCCCCGTGCCGACACGTGGCGCGCTTGCGCTCCAGCGCAGGCGTTCAAGTACAAAGCGCCTACGTGCCGACACGTGGCACTCTAGCGCCTGAGCGTACAGCACCTAGGCGCACAGCGCCCAAGGTGCTGCCCCCCCACACATCCTTTGGATGCCTTTTCCCCCTCTTTCTTTTATATATATACATATATACATATATATATACACATATGTATACATATTTGCACACACACGTGCTCCACGACACTGTCCCTGTTAGAAAAAAATTTCTAACGGGGCGCTGCCCCGCACCCTGCAAGGGGGCTGCTAGCCCCCTTGACCCCCAGCCCGCTATCCAGGTAGCGGGACCCCCGTAAAGACTCTGCGTGGCTCCCAATATATCCAAAACCCCCCCTTTCAAAACACAACACACGCACACTGCACATTGAGTTCGCATGACCAGTTTAACCCGTCAATCGGAGGTTCCCTCGCTCCAAAGGCGAGGGGTAATTAACGGCAGCTTAGTCCGCGGCTGCCGGAGATTCGGATCCCCACAATCATTAAACCCCGGCCTACCCTAGGCAGGGGGAATCTGTAGTACGCCTGATAAGCGCGCGCGTATTCCCATCTCAATGGGGTGACGAAAAATACCCTACAGATTCTGGCACGCCCGGTGGGACCAATCTCTCCTCCCATATTTCGGGTTAAGCGTTCATGCGAACTCAATCAATATACATACATGTATTTATACTAAAAATAATGCTTTTTCATGCAGATTTTCAAGCAATCACTTTCCGACGATGTCTTCGATGATGAACTCAGCTCCCGTCTCCTACACGATGAGGATAGACTCTAGGACGGTCCTTCCGGCCAGTCTCGGGCGACAATGGGAGGAGCCGCTGCTACCATTCGGCTCTATCGTGTTCATGCCAGTTGGCGCCATCCCAGCTCCTCAAGCCCCGGCGGCAGACAAACCGGTCTCGAAAGGTAAGAGACCAAATGTGGTGATCTCGAGGGCGCCCCAACCCAAACGCAAGTCGGTATCTAAACGACTTTCCTTGGCCCCAACTGGGGGCAAGGCCATCAACACCGAAAAAGCAACAAGGCCTCTTGAGCAAGCTCCGACGGTGCCCTTGACAACTGCTCGATCGGGTATCTTCTCTAAGCTCCCCATCACTCAGCCTATGGCGGCTTCTCGGAGAGCAGAAGCCTGCCAAGCGCTCAAGGCAGAGAAACTGAGGAACAAGCGGCTCGGACACAGAGCCAACAAAAGGGCTAGGGCTCCGGCCATGTTAAAATTTATAAATTTCTAAAGCCCGGACCGCTCCGCGAAACCAGCTGCCAGTGGTGAAAGAATGGCTGAATGTGTTATCCACACTGTCTACATGGCCGGACATGAAGAAACGAACCCTCTTCTTCTTCACAGCCATGGTGATGATACGGTTGACGCTACCCAGCATCGGCTCGATCTAAATGATGAAGAGCCCGCTCAGGCCGATAAGCCAGAGGAGCCCGTGGTTCCTATGGAATGGAGCTCAGGCAATAAAGATTACCCGGTTGTCATAGCCGGAACTACAGAACAAGCATTATTCCAATGGCTTCAAAGGCAATTTCAGGACAGGGATGAGAAGATGGCCGAGGTCTATTCCAAAGTCGACGAGCTGTCAAACGTCGTGGCAGATCTCGCGACCCAAGTCGCCCGATTGCAATTACAGCAGAATCAAATTTTGGCTCATGAGCCAGGGATTGGTACCCGGGAGCGGCCAACTGATATCCCTTTAAACCTAAAAGCGGAGCGCCTTCGCGAAAAATGGCCGCAATTAGCCTCCAGTCCCTCCGATACATACGCCGGGGGGGAATCTCCCCTGAAAGAGAAGCTGGAAAAGGTCTATTCCTTCAAGAGGGAAAAGGTCCACAAGATATTCAGGGACGCCCTAAGAAACGGTCTACAACTGCCAGAATCAAAGAGACCGCAAGAAGAGAATATGACCGATGACCCAAAATATTGCCCCTATCATAGGGTGATAGGTCATGCCATTGAGGACTGCTTTGTCTTCAAAGATTGGGTCGAAAGGCAATACAGGACGGGAGAGATAGAACTGTCTAAAGGCGTGTTAGCAAACAGTTAAGCTACGATCGCCGATTTCATACAAATGGAGACCGAAACCTTTCGGGAACCTAATCCTCCCAGACATGTGCCTCGAGGACCAGCATCAGTAAAGGCACCTACTCCAATAGAGGGAAAGAAGAAGGTATACTCCTTTAGGAGGGATGAAGTCCGCAAAATATTCATGGACGCCCTGAACAGCGGTCTGCAACTGCCTGTTCCAAAGAGGCCACAGGAAATGAACATGACCGGTAATCCCATATACTGCCCATATCATAGAGTGGTGGGTCATACCATCGAAGACTGCTATATTTTCAAAGATTGGGCAGAGGACCAATATAAGCTTGGAAGAAACCTCACAATCCTCGGATGTATCGGCAAGCCACAAAGCTAGGTCATCAACACAGCTCCGCCAAGATCAAAGTTCAAGGGGCTGGGATAAGCAAAAAGGACCACCACGTCGTTAAACTGGGAACAGTCGACCTCTAAGTCGTTAAACTGGGAATGTAAAAAAATGTGAATAAACAAAAAAAATGTGTAAATAAAAGAAAAATAGAGAAAAGCCGAAATGATGGGGCAACCGCGAATAAAAGCCGAAACGATAGGGCAATCGCGACTTTCGCAATAAGAAAAGATGAAATGATAGAGCGATCGCGGTAAAACAAAAACAAAAACAAAAAAAACAAGGGCGGATGATGAGTTGCTCCTGGTATTATTCCAGTGCAGCAATGCAGACGCCAAACAAAAATCCAATTTCCCAAAATTCTTTCGGCCCTACGGTTAGTCCCCAACTTGACTACCGTATACAATCCACGGGCTCAAATAATTCTCATCATACCCATATCCCACCGCAATCACTAGTCCAGCGGTTGGTCTCCGCCCTCGGAATTATGCTCCATTAATAAGACCCACTTATGTGTCCTGGCACATGTGCTTCAGTGTTAGCAACGCTGATGCCGGCCCCTACCCCAAAATTCCAAGCTCGCCATCGATAGACCTCTAAGTCTCTAAACTGGAAACAGATGACCACCAAGTCGTTAAACTGGAAACAGACGACCTCTACGTCGTTAAACTGGAAACAGACGACCACTACGTCTTTAAACTGGAAACAGATGGCCACCAAGTCGTTAAACTGGAAACAGTAGACCCCTAAGTCTTTAAACTGGAAACAGATGACCACCAAGTCGTTAAACTGGAAACAGATGACCACCAAGTCGTTAAACTGGAATCAGACGACCTCTACGTCGTTAAACTGGAAACAGACGACCACCAGGTCATTAAACTGGAAACAGATGACCACTACGTCGTTAAACTGGAAACAGATGACCTCTATGTCTTTAAACTGGAAACAGATGACCGCTAAGTCGTTAAACTGGGCACAATAGACCCCTAAGTAGTTAAACTGGAAACAGATGACCACCAAGTCGTTAAACTGGAATCAGACGACCTCTACGTCGTTAAACTGGAAACAGACGACCTCTACGTCATTAAACTGGAAACAGATGACCTCTACGTCTTTAAACTGGAAATAGATGACCACCAAGTCGTTAAAATGGAAACAGTAGACCCCTAAGTCTTTAAACTGGAAACAGTAGACCCCTAAGTCTTTAAACTGGAAACAGATGACCACCAAGTCGTTAAACTGGAAACAGATGACCACCAAGTCGTTAAACTGGAAGCAGACGACCTCTACGTCGTTAAACTGGAAACAAACGACCGCTAAGTCGTTAAACTGGAAACAGATGACCTCCACGTCTTTAAAACTGGAAACAGATGACCGCTAAGTCGTTAAACTGGGCACCACAGACCCCTAAGTCTTTAAACTGGAAACAGTTGACCTCTAAGTCATTAAACTGGAAACAGTTGACCCCTAAGTCATTAAACTAGGGACGAAGGGAAATCCACTCATGTGTCCTCACGATGCATGAGGAGAACAAACCTTTGTGGGATCCTTACGACTCACAAAGGAAAAACACGCTTAGGAGTCCTCACGACTCCTAAGGAGAAAATACACCTGCGGGATCCTTACGACTCGTAGGGAGAAAATGCTTTTATGGGACACTCACAGCCCATAAAATTGAAAATCCTTAGGCGATAGGGATCTAAACCTGTCTCCTACGCCATCGCTCCCCAATCCCCAAGTGGCGAATGATGAGTCGCTCCTGGTACCATATTCCAGTGCAGCGATGCAGACGCCAACCAAATTCTAAATCCCATACCCCAAAGACGAATGATGAGTCGCTCCTGGTACCACATTCCAGTGCAGCGATGCAGACGCCAACAAAGTCCTGAAATTTTTCTGGCCCTACGGTCTGGATCATACATCCTGCAAAACCGTATACAATCCACGGGCGTAAAACAATCCCGATCTCTCCAAAAAAAAGGAAAAAAAAAAAGAAAAAAAAGAAAAAAAGAAGAACGGTATGTCCACAAGCAAAACGGGCACGGATGAAAACCCGAAAGGGCCCCGTGAGTAAAAACAGCAGGACTGCCGGCGAGTTTATGAAAACCTGAAAGGGCGCAAACTCGTAAAAAAAAAAGAAATGAAATGCACTCTCAAAGTCCTCTCGACTTTGTGAGGAGAAAATTGCCGCGTGAGATCCCTACGACTCACAAAGGAGCAACACACTTAGGAGTCCCCACGACTCCTAAGGAGAAAATACACCTGCGGGATCCTCACGACCCGTAGGGAGAAAATGCTTTGTGAGACCCTTATGGCTCACAAAATGGAAAAGCCTTAGGTGATAGGGATCTAAACCTGTCTCCTAAGCCACCAATTCCCAAATCCTCTCGGGGCAAATGATGAGTTGCTCCTGGCATTATTCCAGTGCAGCAATGCAGATGCCAAACCAACCAAATCCAAATCCTCCCGGGGCAAATGATGAGTTGCTCCTGGCATTATTCCAGTGCAGCAATGCAGATGCCAAAAAAAAAAAAAACAATTCCCACATCCTCTCAAGACAGATGATGATTCGCTCCTGGTACTATATTCCAGTGTAGCGATGCTGATGTCAACCCAAATCAAATCAAACCAACCTCTATGGCGGAATCATGCTCCGTCCCAGAATTTACCCCGTGTCGAAATCATGTTTCGCCTCGGGATATCTACCTTCCCTGCCGGAATTATGCTCCGCCTCGGAATCAAATCAACCGACACTCCGCGCCGGGGAAAAGTCAATCAGCGACACTCCGTGCCGGGGAAAAGTCAACCCGACACTCCGCGCCGGGGAAAAGTCGATCAGCGACACTCCGTGCCGGGGAAAAGTCAACCCGACACTCCGCGCCGGGGAAAAGTCCATCAGCGACACTCCGTGCCGGGGAAAAGTCAACCCACCGACACTCCGCGCCGGGGAAAAGTCCATCAGCGACACTCCGTGCCGGGGAAAAGTCAACCAGCGACACTCCGCGCCGGGGAAAAGTCGATCAGCAACACTCCGTGCGGGGAAAAGTCAACCCGACACTCCGCGCCGGGGAAAAATCGATCAGCGACACTCCGTGCCGGGGAAAAGTCAACCAGCGACACTCCGCGCCGGGGAAAAGTCGATCAGCGACACTCCGTGTCGGGGAAAAGTCAACCCGACACTCCGCGCCGGGGAAAAGTCGATCGGCGCCACTCCGTGCCGGGGAAAAGTCAACCCGCGACACTCCGCGCCGGGGAAAAGTCGATCAGCGATACTCCGTACCGGAGAAAAGTCAACCCGACACTCCGCGCCGGGGAAAAGTCCATCAGCGACACTCCGTGCCGGGGAAAAGTCAACCAGCGACACCCCGCGCCGGGGAAAAGTCGATCAGCGACACTCCATGCCGGGGGAAAGTCAACCAGCGACACTCCGCGCCGGGGAAAAGTCGATCAGCGACACTCCGTGCCGAGGAAAAGTCAACCCGACACTCCGCGCCGGGGAAAAGTCGATCAGCGACACTCCGTGCCGGGGAAAAGTCGATCAGCGACACTCCGTGCCGGGGAAAAGTCAACCCGACACTCCGCGCCGGGGAAAAGTCGATCGGCGACACTCCGTGCCGGGGAAAAGTCAACCCGCGACACTCCGTGCCGGGGAAAAGTCGATCAGCGACACTCCGTACCGGGGAAAAGTCAACCCGACACTCCGCGCCGGGTAAAAGTTGATCAGCGACACTCCGTGCCGGGGAAAAGTCGAACAACGACACTCCGTGTCGGGGAAACGTCAAGCAGACACTCCGTGCCGGGGACACGTCAGCAAGCGACACTCTGCATCGGGGAAACGTCCAACACAGACACTCCGCGCCGGGGAAAAGTCTATCAGCGACACTCCGCGCCGGGGAAAAGTCCACCCGACACTCCGCTCCGGGGAAAAGTCCACCAGCGACACTCCGTGCCGGGGAAAAGTCAACCCGACACTCCGCGCCGGGTAAAAGTTGATCAGTGACACTCCGTGCCGGGGAAAAGTCGAACAACGACATTCCGTGCCGGGGAAACGTCAAGCAGACACTCCGTGCCGGGGACACGTCAGCAAGCGACACTCTGCATCGGGGAAACGTCCAACACAGACACTCCGCATCAGGGAAACGTCCAACAACGACACTCTGCCTCGGGGAAACGTCGACCAGCGACGCTCCGTGCCGGGGACACGTCTACCAAATCGCTCCGGATCAGAGCGTCGACCGTCCACGTCGCAAAAATGGCAGTGCAGGCTTCCCACAAAGCAGGAACCAGATCGCTCCGGGCCAGAGAAACGTCTACCACGGACACTCCGTCTCGGAGACGCGTCAAGCGCCGACCGTCCAAGTCGCAAAAAGGGCAGAACCGACCGTCCATGTCGTAAAAAGGGCAGTGCATCCCAAAAAGTGGGAACCAAAGCAAGTCGCCTCCACGCAAAAGAAGATCCATCAATTTCATACACACGACCCACATATGCTGTGTGCATTTATTGATGGGGGGCAATTTGTTGGGGTAAAAATTTACACCCCGGTTGACCAAGTCAAAATCAAAGTCAACCCCAAGCCAGGTGGGCCCAAGCCCAGGTCAAGCGGGCCCATGCCCAAATCGAGCCCGCGGCCAGCCTCCCCATGCCAACAGCAAAATCATGTAATAAATAATTTTTATGTAATTGTTTATGCATGAATGAAAACAAAATGGGCATAAAGCCAATATTTTGTAAGCCCATGGCTTATGTGCAAAAATGAAATGGCACATGAGCCATGGGATGGCTAAAATGCCATTTTTGTAAAGCCCAAGGGGCTATATGTAAATATGTAAGCCTATATAAGGCAACATGATGAATAAAAAAAGAGACTTTTTCATTCCCCCAAAAAACTAGGGTTCTTTGTGCCTCCTGCTCCTTCTCCAAGGTTCTAAACCTTCTCAATTGTTTTGAATTAAATCAAGAGTTTTACTCTTTTTTTTCCAAAACTAAGTAGTTTTCCACCACAAAACCCACAAAGGGGAACTCAGATCTCCCATCAGATCTCAAAAAGGAGTGATTTTTAAAATCTCCTACTTCTTGATCTTCAAGATCCGGCCAAACAACAGAAGGAAGAAGAAGAACCCCCTTCATCAGCTTCAAAACATCCCAGGAGTTTAACTCCATACATATATACATAACAAATATTTCCTTTCTGAAGCATAGCTTCTGTTTCTTAGGCTAAAAGCCACTTTTTCTCGCCGGCGCTCAAGCGCAGAGCGCCCGCGTGCCGACACGTGGCGCGCTTGCGCTCACGCGCAGGCGCCCGAGCGCAAGTCGCCCACGTGCCGACACGTGGCGCGCTTGCGCTCCAGCGCAGGCGCTCGAGCGCAAGTCGCCCCGGTGCCGACACGTGGCGCGCTTGCGCTCAAGCGCAGGCGCTCGAGCGCAAGTCTCCCCCGTGCCGACACGTGGCGCGCTTGCGCTCAAGCGCACGCGCCCGAGCGCAAGTCGCCCCGGTGCCGACACGTGGCGCTCGAGCGCAAGTCTCCCCCGTGCCGACACGTGGCGCGCTTGCGCTCCAGCGCAGGCGTTCAAGCGCAAAGCGCCCACGTGCCGACACGTGGCACTCTAGCGCCTGAGCGTACAGCACCTAGACGCACAGCGCCCAAGGTGCTGCCCCCCCCACATCCTTTGGATGCCTTTTCCCCCTCTTTCTTTTATATATATACATATATACATATATATATACACATATGTATACATATTTGCACACACACGTGCTCCACGACACTGTCCCTGTTAGACTCTGCGTGGCTCCCAATATATCCAAAACCCCCCTTTCAAAACACAACACACGCACACTGCACATTGAGTTCGCATGACCAGTTTAACCCGTCAATCGGAGGTTCCCTCGCTCCAAAGGCGAGGGGTAATTAACGGCAGCTTAGTCCGCGGCTGCCGGAGATTCGGATCCCCACAATCATTAAACCCCGGCCTACCCTAGGCAGGGGGAATCTATAGTATTTCTGACAAGCGCGCGCGTATTCCCATCTCAATGGGGTGACGAAAAACACCCTACACCCCCACTACTTTTCCCACGTAAATATATACGTGGGTGAAGTAGTGCAGAGTTATGCATGGCCACAGAATTGAGGGCTTAGGAGATAAGTTTAGGGTCCTTGTAGCCTAAGACTTTCTTCGTCTTCATGAGTCGTAAGGGACTCAAGAAGGATTTTCTCCCTACGAGTCGAGAGGATCTCGTAGGTGCAAATTCTCCCTAGAAATCGTGAGGATTTTGTTTATCCCAATCAAAGCAAAGCTCTGTTTAAATTCCAAAGTGGAAAAAGAAGCAATGCTTCTGTTCTTTCTCCAATCAGAGCAAAGCTCTTTCAAAAAAAAAAAAAAATGCGCAGTGCGCAACTGCGCAGCTGCGCGACACGTGTCAGCGCAGCTGCGCAGTGCGCAACTGTGCAGTGCGCGACACGTGTCAGCGCAGCTGCGCAGTGCGCTGCGCGACACGTGTCAGCGCGCAGTTGCGCAAGCAAAAAAAAAAAAAATCAGTTGCGCGACACGTGTCTGCGCAGTTGCGCAAGCACAGCTGCGCGACACGTGTCACGCGCTGGGGGAGTTGCGCAAAACAGAATAAATCTTTTCTGTTCTTATTAAAACAAGAAGATTTTCTTCTGTAAAGCAGGGGCCTTTGGATCAAAAATCCAACGGTGGGGAAAATTACCCAAATCACTCAGAAAACGATTTATGTAACAAATTATAACTAATTCATGGGTACTATAAAAAGGACCCTAGACCTCATTTCAAAAAAAAAAAAGATCTTGCTAAAAAAAAAAGAGAGAAGGGAACTCTTGAGAACTCTTGAAGAATAAAAAAAAAGGTAAAAACCTTTAAAAGAAGAGAAATTTCTCTTATGAACAAGATCATGGATCTTCAATAAATAAATAAAAAAATAAAATAGTGCCTTGCACTTGTTTTATGAACCATCGGTTCTTGAACCTAAAAGGTTCTTAAATTAATAGTGCTTTGCACTTTCATGAACCTTTGGTTCTCTGAGATAAGAAAAACAAGAAAAAACTTGTTTTTTCTTAGATCTAAATCAAATAGTGCCTTGCACTTGTTTTATGAACCATCGGTTCTTGAATCTAAAAGGTTCTTAAATTAATAGTGCTTTGCACTTCTTATGAACCACTGGTTCTCTAAAACAAGAAGAAAAAAACAGAAATAAAAAAAATAGTGCTTTGCACTTTTATGAACCTTTGGTTCTTGAAATAAAAAGAAAAACTTGTTCTTCTTTGATCTAAATTAGATCAAGAAATCAAATAGTGCTTTGCACTTCTTTTATGAACCATTGGTTCTTGAATCTAAAAGATTCTCAAATTAATAGTGCTTTGCACTTATAAATTTGCACTGTTGTGCTTTTTGATTGGCGCAAAGCGCTTGATAAATGCAATGCATTTTCTAAAGGGCCAGGCCCAAACCAAAATGACCTGACAGGCCAAAATAAATTGCAAGGCAATAAATGGGCAGAGCCCAAATAAATTGATGCTTTGCATCCTTTATACAAGGGCAGAGCCCAAATAAAATTGATGCCCTGCATCATTCCTAAAAGGGCAGAGCCCAAAACAAATTGATGCTCTGCATCCTTTCTGGGCAAGGCCCAAATAAAAATAAAAAAAGAAATGCAATGCAAAAGCAAATAAAATGTTGAACATTTCAACTGGACTTAGCCCAATTTTGGCCATAATTCCTTAAATTAAATTGACTGAGCAAAATTGCTCTTCTAAATCAATTTACATCCGGTTCGAGGGTACATCTCCGAACTCCTTTGACATCCGTCGTTGTAATTCCTCAACGACGTCAAAGAGGTGACGGGTCCCAACGACCACACATCGATATGGACTGCGGGGTCCTTAAACTCGTGGACCGAAATGTCCATAAACTAATATCGGACCGAGACGTCCTTAAACTAATATTGGACCGAAACGTCCTTAAACTAATGATGGACCGAAATGTCCATAAACTAATATCGGACCGAGACGTCCCCTAAACTAATATCGGACCGAGACGTCCCCTAAACTAATATTGGACCACCATGTCCCTAAACTGGAACAATAGAGCCCAAATGCTCTTTTGTCGGATCTAAACGATCCCGTTAAGTTGATCTTAGTCTCAAACTGGACTAACGTATCCTTAACAAACGTTTGAGTCGATCTTAGCCTCAAAAATGGCTAACGTATCCTCCAAACAGACTTTAGTCCCAAATTGGACTATGAATCTCCCAAACTGGAACAATAGGGCCCAAACGCTCTTTTGTCGGATCTAAACGATCACGTTAAGTTGATCTTAGTCTCAAACAGGATTAACGTATCCTTAACGAACGTTTAAGTTGATCTTAGCCGCAACGCGACTAACGTATCCTTAAACTAAAAACACCAAACCCAAATCTAAGTAAATACGGATTTAGACTAATCCACGTCCTACGGGCGACGGCATTACTCAGTCTCCGTATACAATCCACGGGCAACCACAAACAAAACAAACACACACAACGAAGTGAAATTCTGGAGAAGGAGAAAGTTGTTACCGCGATGCGGTAGCGTAATTAACTGCAGGGGCTTGCGCCTGCAGGGAAGAGCGTCCCCACAATCAAAAACCCCTCAAGCGAGGGGGAATCTGACAAAGTCTGCTACATCGGCCGCATCCGTCTAAACCTCCGATACACGGTGCCATAAATCAACTTGGCATCTTCGGAGAGGTAGACGGATAAAACCAAATAGCATCTGCCCCGAATCTCAGCGTCAGGACATCGCAGTCTTGTGCGCCGCCTTTCGGAGGGGAACAGATTCTGGCACGCCCGGTGGGACCTCTTCCTCTTTCCACTCCACACTTCGTGTGTCGTGTTCGCGAACAAATCGCGGTTTGCTGTGATTGCCTGTGGATTCAAGGTACTAAGATTTGGTGTCTTGCTTTATGCAGAAAACAGAAAATCGATGGCTTCGAACTGCACCGCCCGCAGCGATAACTCTCGCTCCGTCATTGCTGGAGGAGTGACTTATGAGCCCCAAGCGGCCTCCCTTTTCAAAATGCCGGTGGAGCAGGTGGCTCAAGCCACCACTAGACTATTTTTTGGGACCATGCTCCCACCAATGAGCTTCAACGCCCCAATGAAATTGCAAGAAGCTTCAAAGAAGTCGGTTTTCGATCGACTTACCACTGCCGCGACCCCTCTCAATAGGTAGCCCAACTCCACTGCTTCAGGTTTTAATGGATTAGGCCAGAGCTCCATTGGGCCCATGAAGAAGCCTGCCATACCAGAAGGCGTTATCCCGAAGCGGATAGCTATCCCAGCTCCCGTTCTTGGCGAAGTCACCAAGGTTGCTTCCCATGTTCGGAAGCCCGCTTCTGACAAGTTGGCCGTCCCCGTTCAACGGACGTCGATCTTTAAAAGGCTGGTACCAGCATATTCTGACCAACACAGGGGGCATGAGGAGGTCACCCCTATATCTGAAACAATTCCATCAGCACGACATGCTCGACGTCGCTACTGGCGCCGAGTTAAGAAGGCTGGGGGCAACTCCCCCTCTGGACTTACTCGTCCAACCCTAATGGTTGGGATCGATACTGCTGTTCCAACCAAGAACAGCTTTGAACTGCTCAACAAGGTGCGCAGAAACTCTCCTACTGCGATGTTGAAACGAACTCCTTCACCTGTGGAGAATACTCCAGAGAAGAAGCTAGAGCAGCCACCTCAACGGCTGTCCTCTAAAATTTACAAAGTCTGGCGACAGGTCCAAGAGTCGGTGATCGATCAAGACTGTCTCCGACGACAGAAAAAGATGAAGGTTCGGCAGGGGAAGGATTACTCTGTCAAACCACAAAAAGTAAAAGCTACTTGGGTGCCCACTATAACGGCTCCCTTAACTCCAATCACTCAAAAAAGGAGGCCACAAAAAGCCTCTGTGAACATGGCGAAGCATAAAAGCGCCGAATACAAACGCCCCAAGTCTGGGGGCATGGTGGTGCACACTGTTTATATGGCTTTTGGAAAGGAGGAAAGCCGCACTTCTACGGGCCACCGACCGCTCACCCGATCCGTGACGAAAGCCCAGGAGCAACAACAAAAGCTTCAGGAAATGATGACTACAATGGCTGCACTCACTGAGACAAAAGAAAGCTCTGAAACGTCTTCAGATGAGCGTCAAGAACAAGAAACCGACGCTGACTTTTTACGCGGAGTCCTCGAAAAGAGGGACAAAGAAGCTGCAGAGCAAGCGGCTAACATAAAACAGATGGCGCTCCTCTTCCAAGATATGGTAGGGATAATGTTACAGCCGGACCCTCCTGCTGAAGATCCTCCGATCGTCCTTGAAGACGACAGGGGAGAAACGTCAAATCCTCCGCCGGCGCTGTCAATAGCCAAGGAGGAAGCAATCTCCAAAGTCGACCTAGATGAATATATAGCTCAGCAGATCCGGGTTCATCAGGCGAATGAAGCGGCTGGGCAAATTGTTAGAACCGGACGACCGTATCCGAGCTGGTATGACCAAATCAGTTACCCGCCAGGATATACGATCCCTAAATTCCACGTATATAAAGGGACAGGGAATCCGCATCAGCATGTCGCTCAATTCAGGGCCTTATGCGGCAATACTGGAGGCGATGACAAATTGTTGCTACGTCAATTCGTCGGCAGCTTAGCAGAAATAGCCTTTGAATGGTATTCGGAGCTGCCTAACGACTCTATCAAAACATTTGCAGAGATGGAGCTGCTGTTTACACAAAGATTCGCGAGTGCTAGTGAACACACTCCGATAACAGCACTGATAAATGCCAGGATAAGGCCGAGCGAAACGTGGGTCCAATACGCAACACGATGGCGGAACCTATGGTCGAAATGCGAACAACGCATAGAAGAGGCACCTGCGGTAGGCATGTTTGTGGGCACTCTCGATCCGCAAGCGACCATCTCGCAATTCATGATGTTCTTCAGGCCGACCACCTTCCAGGCCTTGATCGACAAATTAGCCCAAATAGACCAGATGGGCCATAGACCGTCTCCTCCAAGACCCGATCCCCGAAATGAGAAAGGAAAAGCGATCATCGTCGCCAACGCTCAGCAACAGTCGAGCAACTCAAAGCCGGTCGGTCGCCAAAACAACGTGCGTCCCCGCCCATCCCTCGAAGAGAGGCTAGGACGTCCTTACTCGTTTCCTCAGAATAAAATGAGAAGACTGTTTGAGCTAGCAGTGCGTAACAGACTCATCAATCTGCCGAGTCCAAAGCGTCTGTCGCAGCCAGGCGACCTTAATAATCCCAATTATTGCCCTTACCACCAAACGGTAAGTCACCCGATTGAGGATTGTTTCGTCTTTAAGGGATGGATCATGGATCAATACCTGCAAGGCAAGTTCACGCTGTCTGAAAGCTGGAAGGTAAACCCCCCACAACCGCACTCTCCAAAGAAGACGGACACGCCGGGGGCAACTTGTTCTTTCGTCGAGGATAAAAACGATGGAGAAAACTTATCGGATGAATCCGAAGACTACGTAGCGACTTGTCATGTGATTTCTCATTCACTGACGGATGATGAGGAGGATCCTTGCGCTGAGAAATCAACGGCGGACCCTGAAACAGAAATTCCGCGGCTGTCAAACAAGTTGATCGATGCCTTCCTAAATGAAATTCGTCTGAAAGCAAAAGCCAATCAAGAGCATGAAATGGCCATACTGGAAAGAACCAAGGTATTCCCGTCAAATCAAAAGCCATACACTGCGGGTAAAAACAAATTCAAGACGAGGAAACGGTTCGCCAAAGCTCTATCAGTAGGAATGAAGCTACCGCCCTCCGAAGAAAATCCTTTCTCTGAGATAGAAATGCACCCTAACTTCTGTTTATATCATCAGAAGATCATACATCCTACCGAAGACTGCGAATCCTTTAACTGTTGGTGGCAAGGGTATGTCGCTCAAAAGCGACACTTCGACAGGACAAAGTGTGAAGCTTGTGGACATCGGAAAAATGCGATAGATGAGCGCAAAAGAGCCACCGCCGACTGTCATATAGCCGACTTCAAGGGATCACAAATTATCACCTTTGGAAGCGACTCTGACGAAGAAGCTGCCCCCAACTCTTCCCTCGGGGAATCTATTTCAAAAATAAAGGAATTGAGAAGCCGCGAGAACTTTCAGCCGTGTAATCGCATGCTACTCGGAAAAAATCTCGGCCCCGTAAACAAAGGATCGAACAAAAAGGATAAAAGAAAAGGAAAAAAGGCCCTCGTCGCCAGCACTCACCAGCAATCAGGTGACCCTAGACCGGTTGCTTGCCAAAGCAACAAGCGGCAATCCCTCCAGGAAAAGTTGAAACGTCCTTACTCGTTTCCGCAAGATAAAACAAGGGGACTGTTCGAGCTGGCAGTGCGCAATAGACTCATTAATCTGCCGAATCCAAAATGTCCGTGTTCCCCTCCGAAAGACGGCGCGACATGGCGTCTTGCCTGAGGTTCGGGACAGATGCTAATTGGAGCTATCCGTCCACCTCTCCGAAGATGCCAAGTTGAATTATGGCACCATGTATCGAAGGTTTAGACGGATGCGTCCGATGTAGCAGACTTCGTCAGATTCCCCCTCGTTTGAGGGGTTTTTGATTGTGGGGACGCTCTTCCCTGCAGGCGCAAGCCCCTGCAGTTAATTACGCTACCGCATTGCGGTAACAACTTTCTCCTTCTCCAGCTGGTCACTTTGTGTCGTGGGTGTTTGTTTTGTGTTTTGTTGCCCGTGGATTGTTTACGGAGACTGAGGTATGTCGTCGCCCGTAGGGCGTGGACTAGTCCAAATCCGTATTATCTTAGATTTGGGTTTGGGGGTTTGGTTTGAGGATACGTCAGCCATACTTGAGGCTAAGATCAACTCAAACGTTTGTTAAGGATGCGTTAGTCTAATTTTGTGACTAAGATCAACTTAACGAGATCGTTTAGATCCGACAAAAGAGCGTTTGGACTCTAATGTTCTAGTTTAGTGACATAGTGGTCCATGAATGTATGGCCGTCGGGACCCATCACCTCTCTGACGACGTTGAAGGATTACAACGACGGATGTCAGAGGAGTTCAGAGATGTACCCTCGAGCCAGGGTTAATTGGGGGGATTCATAGTCCACTCTGTTTGAAGGTTTAAGGATACGTTAGCCATCTTTGAGGCTAAGATCAACTTAAACGGGACCGTTTAGATCCAACAAAAGAGCATACGGGGCTCTATTGTTCTAGTTTAAGGACGTTGCGGTCCACGGGTAGTTTAAGGACATTGCGGTCCATTGTTAGTTTTAAGACATCTCGGTCAAGGTTAAGGACGTCGTAGTCCATGGGTTTAAGGACCCCACAGTCCATTGTTAGTTTTAAGACATCTCGGTCAAGGTTAAGGACGTCGTAGTCCATGGGTTTAAGGACCCCACAGTCCATTGTTAGTTTTAAGACATCTCGGTCAAGGTTAAGGACGTCGTAGTCCATGGGTTTAAGGACCCCACAGTCCGGTATGTGCTCTGGATGCTTCACACGGGTTCACTGCCGTGCTTGGCGAGGACCAGGCTCCACTCTGGACGTTTTCCACGGGGTCAAAGAGTGACATTATCCGCGTTCCACGTAACCAGGAATTTGCATTAGACATGAGTTTAAGGACCCCACAGTCCATATCAATGTGTGGTCGTCGGGACCCGTCACCTCTTTGAAGACATTGAGGGATTACAATGCCAAGTATCAAAGGAGTGAAGAGATGTACCCTAGAACCGGAATGGATTAAATAGTCCTTGGCCCAATTTGGGGGTCAAGACGAATTAATTATGTTATGAGTCCATTGGACCAGTTAATCACCAATTGAGGACTTATGGCCATCTTGGGCTAAGTCCAATCAGGAGAGGCTTTGCCTCTATCCATTTAGGCCAATTGGGCCAAAGCCTAGTGTTAAACACTACAGAGCAGTCAGTGTTGAACATTGGGAATGAGGTTGACAAGTTAGTGTTTAACACTAAGAGATAATTGGTGTTAAACACCAGCAACAAGGCTTTTCAAATTAGTGTTAAACACTAACACAGATCAGTGTTGAACACTGCAAATGAAGATCTCAGATTAGTGTTTAAACACTAAGGTAATCAGTGTTGAACACTGCAAATAAAGCTTTTTAATTAGTGTTGAACACTAAAGCCCAACAGTATTTTAACACTGGGTTCGAAAGTTTTAATTTAGTGTTAAACACTAAGACAAGAGGGGTCACGTGGCAGCACGTGAGAGCGCCCTCCCTTCATTTATTCTGAGATTATCGTGTCTTTCAGAGCATCACGTGCCATCACGTGATGGGCATTCAAATGCCTATGTATTAGAGCTTCTGCCGAGGGTCACGTGGGTCACGTGGGGTGCTGCCTCAAAGGGGCTTTCTGTAGATCTCATGGGGGGTCACGTGATGACACGTGACCCTGCCTCTATGTATTTTGTTTAGAGGCTTTGTTAATCTTCTTCAGGAATTAAATTCCTCGAACTGTAAATTTCAGAGGAATTAAATTCCTACTTCCTTTCGAAGACTTTGTTTTCTGGAGTAGAGTTTAACTCTGAATTTTCTGTAGGAATTAAATTCCTCATATATGTGGAGAACCAAATAGGGTTAAACCCTAACAAAGCTTTTTTAAGGAATTGAATTCCCATGATGATTAAGGGAATTAAATTCCCGTTGTTTCAACAGAACTAAGTTCTTAATTAGGGTTAAACCCTGTTTCTTTTTATTCTGAAGGAATTAAATTCCCATGATACAGGGTCAAGCCCTAATTTTATTTTAAAGGAATTAAATTCCTATAGTTCTGTGAGAATTAAATTCTCATGCTTGCATTCCCTCTCTATGTTTTGGATCTGCATGGCAGGATCTCGACCCATTGAGAATTAAATTCTCAACCTTAAGGGGAGATGTGCACTTTGCAGATCCTCTGTCAAAGAGAGAAGAAATATGTTCTTCTGTTTTTATGTATCAGAGTTAAACTCTGTTGAGAATTAAATTCTCTTCTTCTTTCAAGGAGCTTTTCCCTTTCTTACCTAGGGTTTTTTGCAGAAGATCCAAGTTCTCCAAGTATCGAAGCTCTCTTTCTTTTCTCTTTTTTTTTTTCTCTGCCTCTGTATATGTATGTCTCTTGGCTCCTATTTATAGGAGAAGCACCGAATCAATCAGTTTTTGACGAATCTTCGTGAAAGATTTGATTTGCATCCATCATTCATTTTGGACCTTTGGATTATTAGGTGAATTTTATTCACCATTGGATTTTAAATCCAGAAATTCTCCTTTGTTATTTTGGTTAGATTTAAAGGGGAAATCTTTCCAAACCCGAGATTTTCCCATAGATAGATGATATTTCATCACCTCTGAATCTTTAATTTGATTGGGTCCAGATAGTTGCTTTCCTTTGGAAAGATTTGAATTTCTCTCAGAATTTAATTCTGTTGACAAAATGGGCTTTGAAAGCCGGTCACGTGTGACCACGTGACCCATGGTCACGTGTGGGCACGTGACCCCCTTTGGAATGAGCCTTTTCCTTTCCTTTGCGCTCTGTCTTCTGATTACTGCTTAAACGTCACGTGCTACCACGTGACCCCTGGTCACGTGTGAGCACGTGACCCTTGTTTGAACTCTTTTTCTTTGGTTCTTTTGGAGAATGAGTCTGCTGCCTTGAACGTCACGTGCCAACACGTGACCCTGGTCACGTGGGAGCACGTGACCTCTTCTGAAGCCTTTTCCTTGACTTGATCAGGGAACTGGTGTGCCTTTGACGCTTGCATTTAAATGTCACGTGTCGCCACGTGACCCTGGTCACGTGGGAGCACGTGACTCTTTCTGAAGCCCATTTTCTTCAACGTAGTCAGGAAACTGAACCTGACTTGATGATGTTTTTAGGTGTCACGTGCCAACACGTGACCGCTAGTCACGTGTAAGCATGTGACTCTCTTCTGAAGCTTTTCCCAGAAGCTTTCCTGATTTTAAATCAGGAAACAGTCCGTTGCAGCCAGGCGACGTTAATAATCCTAATTATTGCCCTTACCACCAAACAGTAGGTCACATGATCGAGGACTGCTACGTCTTCAAAAACTGGGTTGAAGACCAATACCAACAGGGCAAGTTCGCGTTGTCCGAAATTTGGAAGGTGAACCCGCCACGACCGCATGCTCCGAAAAATATGGACACGCCGGGGGCATCATGCTCATTCATAGAGAAAGCCTAACGGACCACTACGTCCTAAAACTGGGTAACGGACCGAAACGTCCTTAAACTAACAACGGACCGAAACGTCCTTAAACTAACGGCGGACCGCAATGTCCTAAAACTTGCAAATGACCGAAACGTCGTTAAACTACTCCCAACCCGCAGCATCTTCAGGCTGACGTTAAAAAAAAAATAAAAAAAAAATAATGGTATGTCCACAAGCAAAATGGACACGGATGAAAACCCGAAGGGGCTCCGTGAGTAAAAACAGCAGGGCTACCGGCGAGTGTTCGTGAAAACCCGAAAGGGCGCGACCTCGTTTTAATAAAAAAAAAAAAAAGAAAAAAGAAAAAAGAAAAGGAAAAAAAAAACAGAGAATAAAAAAAACGGTATGTCCATAAGCAAAATGGGCACGGATGAAAACCCGAAAGGGCTCCGTGAGTAAAAACAGCAGGGCTACCGGCGAGTGTTTGTGAAAACCTGGAAGGGCGCAACCTCGTTAAGAAACACTTATATGGTCCTCTAGACCCTGTAAGGAGAAGCCACCTACGTGAGATCCTTACGACTCACAAAGGAACAATACACTTGCGAGATCCTCACGACTCGTAAGGAGAACTCTCTTGTGGGACCCTTACGGCTCATAAGATTTGAAAGTC
This sequence comes from Agapanthus africanus, assembly GCA_030015575.1. Classification (NCBI taxonomy): domain Eukaryota; kingdom Viridiplantae; phylum Streptophyta; class Magnoliopsida; order Asparagales; family Amaryllidaceae; genus Agapanthus; species Agapanthus africanus. Next base: position 637,678,678 of record CM057343.1, read on the forward strand.
TTAAGTTGCAGAAACCTTAACCTGTTCTTAAGCAGCCCCCACAACCTTCGATATTGCCCTACAAGTGGTCCCATATTGGCCCTTGTATACAATCCACGGGCGCGAATAAACATTTCCCTAACCAAGTTCCATCCGTGACTGGGGATATGTCCACACGGTGAACAACCCTTGTGAGTCCTCTCGACTCATAAGGAGATAATACTCTTGTAAGATCCTTACGACTTATAAGAGAACATACACTTAGGAATCCTCACGATTCCTAAGGAGAAAACGCACCTGCGAGATCCTTATGACTCGTAGGGAGAAATACCTTTGTGAGACCCTTACGGCTCATGAAGTCAAAAGCTTTAGCCGACAGGGCCCTTAATCCTGTTTACTAAGCCAACTTTGTTCGGGATCGACAGAGGCAAATGATGATTCGCTCCTGGCAATATTCCAGTTGTAGCGATGCTGATGCCTAAATCAGTATCAAATTCCAAGTCCTTTCATGGCAGATGATGATTCGCTCCTGGCAATATCCCAGTTGCAGCGATGCTGATGCCTAGACTGGTATCAAATTCCAAGTCCTTTTACGGCAAATGATGATTCGCTCCTGGCAATATTCCAGTTGTAGCGATGCTGATACCTAAATCGGTATCAAATTCCAAGTCCTTTCATGGCAGATGATGATTCGCTCCTGGCAATATCCCAGTTGCAGCGATGCTGATGCCTAGACCGGTATCAAATTCCAAGTCCTTTTACGGCAAATGATGATTCGCTCCTGGCAATATTCCAGTCGCAGCGATGCTGATGCCAAGATTGGTATCAGATCCCAAATCCCCTACTCGCAAAAAAAAAAAAATATATATATATATATATATATATGCATACGAAATAGCCGAAATGATGGGGCAGCTTGCAAACAAAATCAGCAAGTAAAAATGTATGTATACAAAATAGCCGAAATGATTGGGCAACTCGCAATAAAAAGCAGCGAGTAAAAATAAAGTAAACAGCCGAAATGATTGGGCACCGCGAAAAATAGCCGAAATGTTTGGGCAATCGCGATTTTCGCGATATAAAAAGCTGAAATGATAGAGCATCGCGGAAAAGAAAAAAAAATGAAAAAATGAAACTTTTTGCCCTACAGGTGAAATCACATCGATCCCTGTATACAATCCAGGGGCACAGATAAAAAGGGAACAATACCTTCCCAACAGGCTCCACCAGAAAGCGAAGCCAAATCTCGACGGTTCATAGATAACCTAGAGACCATCTCGACATTTGTCGCAATATTACAGACACGATGTCAACAAATGAAGCAAAGGAAGGTCCCTAACTTCAGGGTCTCGACGTCAATATCGACAACTTAAAGATCACCAACGATGTTTCTCCTCACTCCAACTAGATGCAGACATGACGTCAACAACTGACCTCAGAATCGCAACGAAACGGAACCATGGCAAAGTCCCTAGTTCCAAATCTCAATGGCCACGTCTACAGCCTGGAGACCAACAACGATGTGCCTCCTCATTCCAACAGGACACAGATGTTACACCATCAAGCGGAGCGATGGCAAAATCCCAGCTTCACCTCAGCATTCGTCTCGATACAGTAGACGCAATGTCAACAACAGCGTTCCTCCGCAGTCCAGCTGGAGGCAGATGCAACGTCAAAAAAGACCTCACGGTCGAAATAAAGCGGAGTAACGGCAAAATCCCAACTCCACCTTAGCATTCGTCTCGTTACAACAGACGCAATGTCAACAACGGCGTTCCTTCGCAGCCCAGCGGGGTGTACATGCAAAGTTAACAAAAGACCCCATGGTCGAAACAAAGCGGAGCGATGGCAAAATCCCAGCTCCACCTCAGCGTTCGTCTCAATACACCAGACGCAGTTTAAGCAAACGAAGCGAAGGCCACATTCCTAGCTTCAACGTCTTTACGGTAACTCACATAAAATCGGAAAGACAATCGGAGACCATCTCACATGAAGTGGTCACCTCCTTGACGTTCGTCTCGATACAGTAGACGAAATGTCAACCTCAGCGTTCTTCCTCCAGCAGGGATTCAGACATGACAAAGCACATGAAGCGAAGGCCACATTCCTAGCTTCAACGTCTTTACGGTAACTCACATAAAACCGGAAAGACAATCGGAGATCATCTCGCATCAGTACAGAGTGGTCACCACCTTGACGTTCGTCTCGATACAGCAGACGAAATGTCAACCCCAACGTTCTTCCTCCAACAGGATTTGGACACACCAAAGCAAACGAAGCGAAGGCCACATTCCTAGCATCGACGTCTTGACGGTAAGTCATATAAAACCGGAAAGACAACCGGAGATCATCTCGCACCAGCACAGAATGGTCACCACCTCGACGTCCGTCTCGATACAGCAGACGAGATGTCACCCCAACGTTCGTCTCGACACAGCAGACGCAACGTCATCAAACAAACGGAGCCACGGCAAAATCCCTAGTTCCCACCGCAACATTCGTCCCGATACAGCAGACGCAATGCCAGCAAACGAAGCAAAGGCCAAATTCCTAGCTTCAGGGTCTTGACGGCAACTCATATAAAGCCCGAAAGACTATCGGAGATCATCCCCACACCAGCACGGAGTGGTTATGACTCATCGGGGCTCCCCAAAATAAGCCTAACCTCAAGTAAAAAGCGGCATGGCAAATTCCTAGCGCTTGCTCTTCCGACGGTCAAACTGCCAAGGAGGATTGCTTGAAGACGTCATGTCCAGCCCCCGAAGGGATCAGAGACACGGCAGTCGCAGGGCTACTCGAACAGCACGATTGCCTATCGAGGACTATATCAGCTTATGCGACGGTACGATGGCCAAAACCCTAAGTACCACCAACCTTAACGGGCTTCTGTCGTAAAGAGCAGAGGTTAAATGCGACGTTAAGATGTTCTTGCGAGAAACGTTCGATTCGTCTCGACTTGTGAAAAATTGTCGAGGCGGCTCGACTCGTGAGATAAAGCCTTAGGCAGTGGGCATAAAAGAAGCCTGTTTCCTAAGCATTGGGACCCTGCGAGTTGGCCCAAAACGGTCTCTTGCATACCATTCACGGGTCTCACTCTCCAACGTCGAACTTCGACAAGGAGGGAAGCAACCGCTTACAAGTCCTCTCGACTCGTAAGAGGGAAAAATTCTCTTGTAGGATCCTTACGACTTACAAGAGAAAACCACACTTAGGAATCCTCACGATTCCTAAGGAGAAAACCCACCTACGAGATCCTCTCGATCCGTAGGGAGAAAAGTCTCTATGAGACCCTCACGGCTCATAGAGTTGAAAAGTCTTAGGCAGCAGATCTGAACCTGCGGCCTAAGCCCTCGCTATCTCGTGAAGAAATCAAGAAGCTTACTCTATTACCTGCTAATTGTTACGACATGCTGAGAAAGAGGAAAAGCAACAGAAAGAGCATCCGATTTACATTTGATCAAGCGTTCAAGACACAATCATTCATGCATGGGCAAAAAGACTCAGGACAAAAGATATATAATAAAGACAAGCTGGGATATAAAAAAATTTCCATTAATATTGCCCGAAGTTCTTACAGTCATAAAAACAATAAATGAAAGTTACAATGGAATAACCTCAGATCCAGGGCATGGATTGAGGAATTCAAAAGCGACCCTATCTATGACTTTCCAAGCCTCGCGGACCATCCTAGTGTGCTTTCTTTCGCGAACACAAGCGTCAGGGTCCCTTCCGATGTCTTCCACCCTCCGATAAGCAGCGAGTATGGCAGACTGTTGAAAGACCTTGTGCAAGAGGTCGATAAGACTGTCTCGCCGTCTCTTCGAGATAAACTTCAATAGGTACACAGAGTGCACCTTGTCCTCAGCGGCATCCAACGCCCTAAGCGGCACGCCGGAACAGAATAGGGGAAGCGCTTCCCAGATAGCTCCCACGATAAGTTTAAGAAGAAAGGAACGTCGGGGATGCAGTGGACCGTTGTATGCGTCGAAGCGACTCATTATTTCAGCACACTCCTCGTTTGTGAACTCCCGATTTTAAGAGCGGCCAAATCGGCGGATGCCCTCATGAGAGATGATCTCGTTAAGAGCATACATGTGGGCGTTCATTGTTCCTGTGAAAGAGGATCAACAGAATTATCAGAAAGACTGATTAAGCAAAACGATATAATGCACTGAGGAATAAAATGCCATATTTAAGTTCCAAGATCCATGAAGAATCCTTAAGAGTTCTTCTATATGATTTGGGAGGAGCAAAGCTCCATTAATGAATTAAGAAAATCCAAGGAAAATCTTTCAGAGAGCAGAGCTCTATGGAACCCTAGTAGGGTCCCCTTTAGTTCTCTTTAGATCCTTTTAAGACCTGTAGAGCAAAGCTCTGCTAAGTGAAACCCTAAATAGGTTTCCTTTAGATCAGGGATCTATTGAGAACGATGCTCTATCAACAAAAATTAATTTAACTTAATTTAATCCAAATTAAAATTTTCACCTAAAAGTTTTAAGAGTTTAACTCTTAAAATTTTTGAAAATAAAAAGCGGGGCTCTGAGTTCTGAAAGTAAAAATTTAGAGATAAGAATCATCTAAGGGACCAAAAGTCCTATTTTTAGGCATCAAGTGCCCTTTCAGCTTCCAAGAGATGGCGCGACGGTTCGGAGTCTGCCACCGCTGCGCTCACGTTAGGAGTCCACGTAAGCGCAACGGTGGGGGGGCATTTGTTTATCCCAATCAGAGCAAAGCTCTGTTTAAATTCCAAAGTGGAAAAAGAAGCAATGCTTCTGTTCTTTCTCCAATCAGAGCAAAGCTCTTTCAAAAAAAAAAAATGCGAAGTGCGCAACTGCGCAGCTGCGCGACACGTGTCAGCGCAGCTGCGCAGTGCGCGACACGTGTCAGCGCAGCTGCGCAGTGCGCTGCGCGACACGTGTCAGCGCGCAGTTGCGCAAGCCAAAAAAAAAAAATCAGTTGCGCGACACGTGTCTGCGCAGTTGCGCAAGCACAGCTGCGCGACACGTGTCACGCGCTGGGGGAGTTGCGCAAAACAGAATAAATCTTTTCTGTTCTTGTTAAAACAAGAAGATTTTCTTCTGTAAAGCAGGGGACTTTGGATCAAAAATCCAACGGCGGGGAAAATTACCCAAATCACTCAGAAAATGATTTATGTAACAAATTATAACTAATTCATGGGTACTATAAAAAGGACCCTAGACCTCATTTCAAAAAAAAAAAGATCTTGCTAAAAAAAAAAGAGAGAAGAGAACTCTTGAGAACTCTTGAAGAATAAAAAAAAAGGTAAAAACCTTTAAAAGAAGAGAAATTTCTCTTATGAATAAGATCATGGATCTTCAATAAAAAAATAAAATAGTGCCTTGCACTTGTTTTATGAACCATCGGTTCTTGAACCTAAAAGGTTCTTAAATTAATAGTGCTTTGCACTTTCATGAACCTTTGGTTCTCTGAGATAAGAAAAACAAGAAAAAACTTGTTTTTTCTTAGATCTAAATCAAATAGTGCCTTGCACTTGTTTTATGAACCATCGGTTCTTGAATCTAAAAGGTTCTTAAATTAATAGTGCTTTGCACTTCTTATGAACCACTGGTTCTCTAAAACAAGAAAAAAAAAACAGAAATAAAAAAAATAGTGCTTTGCACTTTTATGAACCTTTGGTTCTTGAAATAAAAAGAAAAACGTGTTCTTCTTTGATCTAAATTAGATCAAGAAATCAAATAGTGCTTTGCACTTCTTTTATGAACCATTGGTTCTTGAATCTAAAAGATTCTCAAATTAATAGTGCTTTGCACTTATAAATTTGCACTGTTGTGCTTTTTGATTGGCGCAAAGCGCTTGATAAATGCAATGCATTTTCTAAAGGGCCAGGCCCAAACCAAAATGACCTGACAGGCCAAAATAAATTGCAAGGCAATAAATGGGCAGAGCCCAAATAAATTGATGCTTTGCATCCTTTATACAAAGGCAAAGCCCAAATAAAATTGATGCCTTGCATCATTCCTAAAAGGGCAGAGCCCAAAACAAATTGATGCTCTGCATCCTTTCTGGGCAAGGCCCAAATAAAACTAAAAAAAGAAATGCAATGCAAAAGCAAATAAAATGTTGAACATTTCAACTGGACTTAGCCCAATTTTGGCCATAAGTCCTTAAATTAAATTGACTGAGCAAAATTGCTCTTCTAAATCAATTTACATCCGGTTCGAGGGTACATCTCTGAACTCCTTTGACATCCGTCGTTGTAATTCCTCAACGACGTCAAAGAGGTGACGGGTCCCAACGACCACACATCGATATGGACTGCGGGGTCCTTAAACTCGTGGACCGAAATGTCCATAAACTAATATCGGACCGAGACGTCCTTAAACTAATATTGGACCGAAACGTCCTTAAACTAATGATGGACCGAAATGTCCATAAACTAATATCGGACCGAGACGTCCTTAAACTAATATCGGACCGAGACGTCCCCTAAACTAATATCGGACCGAGACGTCCCTAAACTAATATTGGACCACCATGTCCCTAAACTGGAACAATAGAGCCCAAATGCTCTTTTGTCGGATCTAAACGATCCCGTTAAGTTGATCTTAGTCTCAAACTGGACTAACGTATCCTTAACAAACGTTTGAGTCGATCTTAGCCTCAAAAATGGCTAACGTATCCTCCAAACAGACTTTAGTCCCAAATTGGACTATGAATCTCCCAAACTGGAACAATAGGGCCCAAACGCTCTTTTGTCGGATCTAAACGATCACGTTAAGTTGATCTTAGTCTCAAACCGGACTAACGTATCCTTAACGAACGTTTAAGTTGATCTTAGCCGCAACGCGACTAACGTATCCTTAAACTAAAAACACCAAACCCAAATCTAAGTAAATACGGATTTGGACTAATCCACGTCCTACGGGCGACGGCATTACTCAGTCTCCGTATACAATCCACGGGCAACCACAAACAAAACAAACACACACGACACGAAGTGAAATTCTGGAGAAGGAGAAAGTTGTTACCGCGATGCGGTAGCGTAATTAACTGCAGGGGCTTGCGCCTGCAGGGAAGAGCGTTCCCACAATCAAAAACCCCTCAAGCGAGGGGGAATCTGACAAAGTCTGCTACATCGGCCGCATCCGTCTAAACCTCCGATACACGGTGCCATAAATCAACTTGGCATCTTCGGAGAGGTAGACGGATAAAACCAAATAGCATCTGCCCCGAATCTCAGCGTCAGGACATCGCAGTCTTGTGCGCCGCCTTTCGGAGGGGAACAGATTTCTAAGTGTTCATTACCTCCGTGAGTCATAAGGATCTCACTCGGGTATTTTTCCTTACGAATCGTGAGGACCCGTAAGTAGCTTCTTTATTTCAACGGCGAATGTGGCTTTCGCAAATGTGGCCCATAGATGATAGATGGCATTTCATCCTGAACTCTTCGAGGGGTAGTGATGGCTTAGGAAGCAGGTTCAAATCTGCCGCCTAAGGCTTTCCAACTTTATGAGCCGTGAGGGTCTCATAAAGACTTTTCTCCTTACGTGTCGAGAGGATCTCATAGGTGTATTTTCTCCTTAGGAATCGTGAGGATTCCTAAGCGCGTTTTCTCTTGAGAGTCGTAAGGATCTCACAAGAGAATTTTCCCTCCTACAAGTCGAGAGGACCCGTAAGCAATTGTTTCCCTTCTTGTCGAGATTCGACTTTGGAGAGTGTGGCCCGTGAATAGTATGCAAGAGTCCATTTTGGACCGACTTGCAGGGCCCCAGTGCTTAGGAAACCGGTTCTTATCCCCATTGCCTAAGGCTTTTCCCTACGAGTCGAGACAAATCGAGAAGTTTTCGCAAAGACACTAATTTCCTCACCGGTCGAGAAGAATCGAGCAGTTCTCTCAAGAATGTCCTAACGTCACAGTTATCCTCTGCTCTTTACGACAGAGGTCCGTTAGGGTCTGTGGTACTAGGGTTTTTTCCATCGTACCGTCACGTTGGCTGATGTATTCCTCGATAGAAAATCTTGCTGTTCGAGTAGCCTTGCGACTATCGTGTCTCTGATCCCTTCGGGGGCTGGACAAGACGCCTTCAAGCAATCCTCCTCGGCGGTTTGACCGTCGGAAGAGCAAGCGTTAGGAATTTTGCCATGCCACTTTTTACTTGAAGCTAGGCTCATTTTGGAGAGCCCCGATGAGTCATAACCACTCCGCGCTGGTGTGGGATGATCTCCGATAGTCTTTCAGGTTTTATATGAGTTGCCGTCAAGACCCTGAAACTAGGAATTTGGCCTTCGCTTCGTTTGCTGGCATTGCTTCTGCTGTATCGAGACGAATGTCGCGGTTGTCTCTAGGTTGTTGGTGAAACGTCGAGGTTTGGAACTAGGGATTTTGCCGTGGCTCCGTTGTTTGATTATCGCATCTGAATCCTGCTGGAGGAAGAACGCTGTGGTGACATCTCGTCTGCTGTGTCGAAACGAACATCGAGGTGGTGACCACTCCGCGCTGGTGTAGGACGATCTCCGATAGTCTTTCAGGTTTTATATGAGTTGCCGTCAAGACCCTGAAGTTAGGAATTTGGCTTTTGCTTCGTTTACTGGCATTGGGTCTGCTGTATCGAGACGAACGTCAAGGTGGTAACCACTCCGCTCTGGTGTGGGATGATCTCCGATAGTCTTTCAGGTTTTATATGAGTTGCCGTCAAGGCCCTGAAGCTAGGAATATTGCCTTTGCTTCATTGTTTTGGCGTGTCCGAATCCTGTTGGAGGAAGGACGCTGTAGTGACATCTCATCTGCTGTATTGAGACGAATGCTGAGGTGGAGCTGGGATTTTGCCGTCACTCCGCTTTGTTTTGACCGTGAGGTCTTTCGTTGACGTTGGATCTGCATCCTGCTGGACTGCGAAGGAACGCCGTTGTTGACATTGCGTCTGGTGTAACGAGACGAATGCTGAGGTGGAGTTGGGATTTTGCCGTCACTCCTCTTTGTTTCGATCGTGAGGTCTTTCGTTGACGTTGCATCTGCATCCTGCTGGACTACGAAGGAACGCCGTTGTTGACATTGCATCTGGTGTAACGAGACGAATGCTGGGATGAAGTTGGGATTTCGCCGTCACTCCGCTTTGTTTCGACCGTGAGGTCTTTCGTTGACGTTGCATCTGCATCCTGCTGGACTGCGAAGGAACGCCGTTGTTGACATTACGTCTGGTGTAACGAGACGAATGCTGAGGTGGAGTTAAGATTTTGCCGTCACTCCGCTTTATTTCGACCGTGAGGTTTTTCGTTGACGTTGGATCTGCATCCTGCTGGACTGCGAAGGAACGCCGTTGTTGACATTGCGTCTGGTGTAACGAGACGAATGCTGAGGTGGAGTTAGGATTTTGCCGTCACTCCTCTTTATTTCGACCGTGAGGTCTTTCGTTGACATCACGTCTGCATCCTACTGGAGTAAGGAGAAATGCCGTTGTTGATCTCTAAGTTGTCTATGTTGACGTCGAGACTCTGAAGCTAGGGATCTTTTTTCGCTTCATTTGTTGACATTGTGTTTGCAATATTGCGACGAATGTCGAGATTGTCTCTAGGTTGTCTATGAACCGTCGAGATTCGGCTTCGCTTTGACGAAGCCTGGGGGGAAGGTATGGTTCCTTCTTTGTTTGTGCCCCTGGATTGTATACAGGGATCGATGTGATCTCATCTGTAGGGCAAAAAGTTTCATTCTTTCATTATTTTTTTAATTCTTTCCGCGATGCTCTATCATTTCAGCTTTTTATATCGCGAAAATCGCGATTGCCCAATCATTTCGGCTATTTGTTTTATTTTTACTCGCTGCTTTTTATTGCGAGTTGCCTAATCATTTCGGTTATTTTGCACGCATACATTTTTACTTGCTGATTTTGTAGCAAGTTGCCCCATCATTTCAGCTATTTCGTATGCATGTGTGGCTCGCTAGCTTCTTTGCTGCAAGCTTGGAATTAGACATCGATTTCGGCATCAACACCGCTACAACTGGGATATCGCCAGGAGCGAATCATCATTTGCCTCTGTCGATGTCGAACAAAGGTGGCTTAGCGGACAGGGTTAGGATCCTGTCGACTAAGGCTTTTGACTTCATGAGCCGTAAGGGTCTCATAAAGGTATTTCTCCCTGCGAATCGTGAGGATCTCGTAGGTGCGTTTTCTCCTTAGGAATCATGAGGATTCCTAAGTGTGTGTTCTCTTATAAGTCTTAAGGGTCTTACAAGAGTGTTTCCTCCTTATAAGCCGAGAGGACTTACAAGGGTTGTTCACCATGTAAACATATCCCTCGTCGCGGGTAGGATTTTGTCAGGGAAATGTTTATTCGCGCCCGTGGATTGTATACAAGGGTCAATATTGAACCACTTGTAGGGCAAAACCGGGGGGGGTATGACTGCTTAAGAACAGGTTCATATCCCTGTAGCTTAAGGGTTTTGAATCTTATGAGCCGTGAGGGTCTCATAAGAGGGTTCTCCCTACGAGTCGTGAGGATCTCGCAAGTGTAATTTCTCCTTAGGAATCGTGGGGATCCCTAAGTGTGTTTCTCCTTTGTGAGTCGTAAGGATCTCACGCGGGTGGTTTCTCCTCACAAGGTCGAGAGGACCTTGCAAGTGTATTTTAACAAGATTGCGCCCATTCGGGTTTTCACAAAATTCGCCGGTAGTCCTGCTGTTTTTACTCACGGAGCCCTTTCAGGTTTTCATCCGTGCCCATCTCGCTTGTGGACGTACCATTTTTTTTACCACGTCAGCCTGAGGATGCCGCAGGTTGGTAGTAGTTTAACGACGTTTCGGTCATTGTACGATTACGCAGCTATATTTTGCCGCAAATCTTCGCATGTTTTGTGTCGGAGATGGATTCCTTGAAGAGAGGGCTGAGGGCGATTTCTTCGTCAGAGTCGCTTCTAAAGGTGACAACTTGCGATCCCTTGGTGTCGGCTATGTGACAGTTGCCAGCAGCTTTTTCGCGCTCATCTGTCGTGCTTTTCTGTTCCCGACGAGCTTTGCGCTTCACTCGTTGAACGTGTCGTAGATGGGCAACATATCCCTGCTACCAGTTTTTAAAGGCTATGCACTCCTCAGTAGGGTGTGCAATCCTCTGATGGTATAGGCAGAAGTTAGGATGTATGTCCGCTTCATCAAGACGTATATTGCCAGGGGGATTTCCTTTGAAAGAGGGCAACTTCATTCCTATTGCCAGGGCCCTAACAAATCATTTCCTTACTTTAAGCTTGCTTTTGCTGGCGATAGGGATGCTTTGCTCCAGTTGGGGTGTCTCGACCTTTTCCTCCAGTCGTCGGCGTTTGGCTATTTCGAATATAGCCAGTTCACGCTCTCGATTGGCTTTGCTTTTTCTGACGGTCTTCGTTCAGTAGCAAGTCGATCATCTCGTCAGACGGTTCCAAGGGTTTTGGCTTCGATCCTGCCCCCAGCTCTTTTATGCTGTCTTCTATCGCCGAGTGTGTTTCTTCATTAGTTAATGCCGAATGAGAGATCATGTGGCAACTTGCCACATAGTACTCAGATTCTTTTGATGAGTCATCCCTGTCGTTATTGTCGTTATCTCCGTTCTCAAGGATATTGTTGAGAAATTCTTGGAGTGTGACCGGGGTCCGCGCCTTCTGGTTATATTCTTCCAGAGCGTCAGTCTGTTTTTGCAGGTCTGTGCGCTTGTTATCAAGCCTCATGGGCTTTTGGGCCTTCTTCTTCTTCTTCGAAGACTTTGACGGCTGGGTGCGAGCGCTTTGACTATCACCACCAATTTTTGTAGTTGGGCGCAGTTTCAGCATTCGCTCGACGATCTCGGGTTCCAGTGGATTTTTCCACCTGATTGCCGGGCACGTTTGGAGATCCTTCAGCATTTTTTTCGTTTTTGCCGAAAGAACAACTTCCCATGGGGATTCCCTTATGAATGAGCACGATGCCCCCGGCACGTCCACTGTTTTAGGGGCGTGAGGTTGTGGCGGGTTCACCTTCCAGTTTTCGGATAATGCGAACTTGCCTTGTTGGTATTGGTCTTCAATCCAGCCTTTGAAGACGAAGCAATCTTCGATTGGATGGCTTATTGCTTGGTGGTAAGGGCAGTAATTAGGATTGTTGACATCACCTGGCCGCAACGGACGTTTTGGATCTGGCAGATTGATGAGTCTGTTGCGCACTGCCAGGTCGAACAGTCTCCTCGTTTTATCCTGGGGAAACGAGTAAGGACGTCCCAGTCTTTCCTAGAGGGATGGGCATGGACGCACGTTGTTTTGGCGAACAACCGGCTTTAAGTTGCTCGGCTATTGTTGAGTATTGGCGACGAAAGTTGCTTTTCCTTTCCCTTTTTCATTTCGAGAGTCCGGCTTTGGAGGAGACGGTCTATGACCCATCTGGTCCATTTGGGCCAGCTTGTTAATCAAGGCCTGGAAATTAGTTGGCTTGAAAAACATCATGAACTGGGAGATAGTCGCCTGCGGATCAAGAGTGTCCACGAACATGCCCACCGCCGGCGCTTCTTCGATGCGATGTTCGCATTTCGACCACAGATTCCGCCATCGTATAGCGTATTGAACCCATGTCTCGCCCGACTTTACCCTGGCGTTAATTAATGCCGTTATTGGGGTGCGTTCACTAGCACTCGCGAAACGCTGGGTAAATAATAGCTTCGTCTCCGCAAAAGTTTTGATGGAATCGTTGGGAAGCTCTGAATACCATTCGAAGGCCGTTTCCGCCAAGCTGCCGACGAACTGACGAAATAGCAATTTATCATCGCCTCCGGTGTTGCCACATAGAGCCCTGAACTGGACGACATGCTGGTGGGGATTGCCCGTCCCTTTATATACATGAAATTTAGGGATCGTATATCCCGGCGAGTACTTTATTTGGTCATACCAGGCTGGATATGGTCGCCCAGTTTTAACAACTTGGTCGGCCGCTTCATTCGCCTAGTGAGCTCGTATTTGCTGGGCAATGTAGTCATCTAGAGCAGCCTTGGAGATGGTTTCCTCTTTGACTGCTGAAAGAGCCGGAGGAGGGTTCGATGTCTCCCTTCTGTCGTCTTCAATGATGATAGGAGGGTCTTCAGATGGAGGTTCCGGCTATAACATCATCCCGACCATGTCTTGGAAGAGAAGTGCTATTCGTTTTATATTAGCCGCTTGCTCTGCTGGTTCTCTGTCCTTCTTTTCGAGGACTCTGCGGAGGAAGTCAGCATCGGTTTCTTGTTCATGACGCTGCTCTGATGACGCCTCCGGGCTTTCTTTTGGCCCGGTGAGTGCGGCCATTTGTGTTAGCATTTCCTGAAGCTTCTGCTGCTGTCCTGGGCTTTTTTCACGGATCGGGTGAGCGGTCGGTGACCCATCGAATCGTGGCTTTCCTCCTTTCCTGAAGCCATATAAACAGTATGCACCATTATGCCCCCAGACTTGGGGCGTTTGGGCTCAGCGTCTTTATGGTCCGCCGTAGTCACAGGGGCCTTCTCTGGCCTCCTTCTCTTTTGAGCAGTTGACGTTGAGAGGGCCGTTGCAGCGGGCACCCAGGTAGTTGTAGTCCTTTATTGCTTGACAGGACGGTTCTCTTCCTGTTGAACCTTCACCTTTTTCTGTCGGCGAGGGTAATCTTGATCAATCACCGACTCCTGGACCTGCGCCAGACTTTGTAGATTTTGGAGGATAGCCGCTGAGGGGGCTGTTTCGGCTTCGCCTTCGATGCATTCTCCATGGGTGGAGGAGATCTTTTCAGTACGGCGGTAGGAGAGTTCCTGCGCACCTTGTTCAGCAATTCAAAGATGTTCCCGGTCGGAACAGCAGCATTGACTTCCACCGTTGGGGCTGGTGGAGTTAGCCCAGAGGGGGAGTTACCCCCAGCTTTCCTTACTCGGCGCCAGTGGCGACGTCGAGCGTGTCGAGCTGCTGGGATTGTTTCAGCTTGAAGGGTGACTTGTTCATGCCCCCTGTTCTGGTGAGGCGCCGCTGGTACCAGCCTCTTGAAGACCGATGTCCGTCGAGCAGCAATGTCTAACCGGTCAAAGACAGACCTCTGGACGGGGGAAGTAGCTTTGAGGACTTCGACTGGAGCGGGAGCCAGAACAATCAGTCTTGTGAAGACCGACCCTTTGGCAGGAGAAGCCGCCTTGACGACTTCGGGAGCAGGGATAGCTATCCTCTTCGGAATAACCTTTTCTGGAATTGCTGGCTTCATCATGGGCCCACATGAACTTTGGCCCAATCTGGCGAAGACTGAGGCACCGGAGCTAGACGACCCGTTGAGAAGGGTCGCAGTAGTGGTAAGTCGATCGAAGACCGACTTCTTTGGAGCTTCTTGCGGCAACATCGGGGTATTGAAGCTCATGGGTGGGATCATAGTCCCAAAGAACAGCCCAGTGGTGGCCTGAGTTACTTGGTCCACCGACATCGTGAATAGGGAGGCCGCTTGAGGTCCGTAAGCTATGCCTCTAGATGAGGCGGAACGCGAGTTGCTGTTGCAGCTGGAACACTTCACGCAAGTAGACGCCATTGATGTTTCGTTTTCTGCGCCAAGAAAGAAACCAAATCTTAGTACCTTGAACCCAAAGGCAACCATATCAAACCGCGATTCGTTCGCGAACACGACACACGAAGTGTGGAGTGGAAAGAGGAAAAGGTCCCAACGGGCGTGCCAGAAACTGTTACCCGCCGAACACAGAGACGCGACCGTGCAGGTCCGTCTTTCCTGAATTTCGGGACAGATGCTAATTGGTGCTATCCGTCCACCTCTCCAAAGATGCCAAGTTGATTTATAGCACCGTGTATCGAAGGTTTAAACGGATGCGGCCGATGTAGCAGACTTCGTCAGATTCCCCCTCGTTTGAGGGGTTTTTGATTGTGGGGACGCTCTTCCCTGCAGGCGCAAGCCCCTGCAGTTAATTACGCTACCGCATCGCGGTAACAACTTTCTCCTTTTCCAGATGGTCACTTCGTGTCGTGGGTGTTTGTTTTGTTTGTGGTTGCCCGTGGATTGTATACGGAGACTAATTTATGTTGTCGCCCGTAGGGCGTTGATTAGTCCAAATCCGTATCTTCTTAGATTTGGGTTTGGGGGTTTGGGTTTAAAGATACGTTAGCCTCATTTGAGACTAAGATCAACTTAAACGTATGTTAAGGATACGTTAGTGTCATTTTTAGACTAAGATCAACTTAACGGGATCATTTAGATCCAACAAAAGAGCATTTGAACTCTATTGTTTTGTTTAGGGACATTGCGGTCGATTACCAGTTTAAGGACATGGTGGTCCAGTGTTAGTTTAAGGACATTGCGGTCCAGGTTAAGGACATCGTAATTCGTGGTTGACACGTAGCGCATTTTGGCGCAGAGCGCCGGTCTAGAGAGCGCAGAAGCGCAGTTCAATAGCGCAAAGCGCATTTGATCAATTTTTATGATCTGTGAACAAATTTATGTTCTTTTAAAAAAGACTTTGTCTCAAGATTCAAGAACAACAGTTCTTATTTTTTGAAAGGCTTTACCTTTATAGATCAATGATCTGTGAATGAAGTAAGTACTTCTTTGTTTTTATGATGAGATCTTTTGATCCTTTTATAAAAGATCTTGATCTTTGTAGATATATGATCTTTTAAGAAGATAATTCTTCTTTTTATGAGATGATTTCATCTCTGTGTTCATCGTTCATGATCTTTACCTTGAAGAAATAATCTTCTTTCAAGAGCTTGCTCTTCTTTCTTTGAATTTCTCAAAGTTTATAGGGGGGTCTCTCTTTTTTAGACTTGAAGTCTTGGGTCCTTTATATAGGGCGAGTTGATTTGTTGAATCGGTTAAAGAGATCTTTCTCTGATTGATTTGGGGATGTTTTCCCACCATTGGATCTTTGATCCTAGGGCTTCTGTTTTACAGAAAGCAATCTTCTTGTTTTTAACAAGATTGAGAAAATCTTTTCAAAACAGAGTTTTTAATTCTGATTAATGATTTGTCATTATTATTAGATCTTTTGATCTAACGGTAGGGAGTTCTTTAATTCTAGCGCTGGCGCAACCGTGCTTTGCACGTGGTGTGCTGCTCAGAGCGTAGCGCACTTTGCGCTAGCTCACCTGTGTTTGACACATGGTGCGCTGTTCAGAACGCAGCGCAGCCTGCGCTAGCACACCCGTGTTTGACACGTGGCGCGCAGTGCGTCCAGCGCTAGCGCACACATGGTGCACTGCCTATGGCGCAGCGCACCTGGCGCTAGCGCATCTGTGTTTGACACTTGGCGCGCAGCACGCCTAGCGCTGTTTAGGGCGCAGCGCACTTGGCGCTGCATCTGAAGCGTTGCTTCACAATGTTTTAACTCTTGGCTTTGAGGCATTTGTTACATTCTTTGCATGTGGAGTTTTTCCCTTCATTTTTTACTTTATTATTATTATTTTTTTATAAGGGAGCAGGCTGCGAGCCAAAATTTTGGCAGGAACAGGGTATTTTCGTTTCCCTCCTCATTGTTCTGGGCAAGGAGAGCACCGAGTTACTTATCTAGCACGGCGGTATAGAAAATCAACGGTTTATTTTTTATGGGAGCAGTTGTTGGATATGTATGCCCTAGAGGCCATTGTTGTATATTACATTTTGAAAGCTTGGGATATATACATGGTTTGATGACAGTCTTGCTCGATATTGTAGTATGCTACTTGGTTTGTATCTATCTTAATATGTGTATATGTTTCTTTTAACATATCGCTAATACATATTGATGGAGCCCTTAGGATCTTTGCTTGACTACCGGCGTTGTGATGGCGATCACACTAGTGGGGGCTGGGTAGTCTATAAGCACATCTTTATACAGGTCCCTAGTCATAGGATTATCGAGACAGGGCATCGATACTCCAGAGTAGACTGGTGCATACGCTTCTCATCCCAGCAGGGGAGATGGTCTGTTCCACAGCCATCAGTACGTCGTACTGGAGATATTATGCAGGTGCTCGTTATGTTACGAGTACACTGGACATGACTCGTCGGGAACTGTTGGTTGGTATTATACCTATCGTCAGTTAACAGTTCCCAGGTGACATGAGTACAGCTTAGTCCGTTGACTTGACACTGCTACTTCGCCTCAAGTGTGTTCCTACTGTTCTTTGATTGCTACCCTACCACGACTCTATTGAGTCGTGCAAACAGATAGTAGTTGGGTGCAGTCCCGAAGCACTTAGAGGCAGTGGCAGTTAGACAGGATTCGTCTCTTCCGGTATTGGGGGTTGATATCGCGATGTGTCTGGGAGAGCCATTACACAAAGTCCCTGGCCAGGGTAAGTGAGATTTACTGGTACGTGTTCCAGTAGTTTCTCAGGGTGTTCTGGGCTACACTCCGACACGACTTATACCGCTATTAGGGGTCTGACGTTTACCACCCCCTAAGCCCGATATACGATACTCTTAGACGAACAGACCGGACTGTATGGAGATTGTCACAGATAGGCTCAGTAGGAGTTCGGATGGGTTTTACTCATCGGCCATCTTATCGACGGATACCTCGGTAGCCGTTACGCACAGCTAGTGCCGCTGACGTGCTTGTGGTTAAACCCACTGCCAGAGTACTGTCGAGTCTTTAGAGTCCCACACAGAGTGTTGTTCACCTTTGGGCGAAACGATGTATAGGTCGTATTGTTTTACGACAGGGTTCGTTCACATACGCGTACTTGTGCGTGTTTGGTGTTCGGGCAATTGATACTAGTGGATTTTGGTTTAAGCCAGATCATAGTATTTGATTTTGGGTTGGTTCAGTCTCATTGTATTCTTGTTCTTCTGAACACGGATGCGGGTATATGTATACAGTTGACAGAGACAAAGAAGGAGACACCCCATTAGGGTTTTGACCATTGACTTGATTAAAACCATAATGAGATGAAGGAAATTGATTACTAATTTTAATTAGAGATAATTGTGTCATGGTTATTTATTTTGACCATTTGACTTGTTGACCATTGTTGACTTAGATATTTTTGTTAAGCAAAAGATATTTTGCTTAGCATTAATGGTGACATGATAATGGTCAAATCAAATGAACCATCATAATTTTGCTAATTAAAATTATTATTCTTTTATCCTAATATGAGAGCTATCTCTTCATAATTTACATACTCATTCTCTCTCATAGCTCTCTCTCCTTCATCCTCTCTCTCAAGCCCTTATTTCTCATGTGTTGAGAACCAAGGGCCATTGAGACCAAACCACTAAAATCCCTCTCTACTCACTCTAGGGTTCTTAGTCTAGCACACCAAGCACCCTAGTTACTTCATTGTTGAGGTTGGAGCTCAAGGTAGAGGCCTTCGGGTGGATCTTCTTTGACGTAGAGAAGCCGGTGAGGAGGAGCCATCTACAACCACTCCAAGGAGCTCACAACAAGGAGAAGCACCACAAGAAGAGAAGGAGTTCAAGCTTGAAGTATAACTTTCTATCATAGTAGATAGAACTCTTTTGTGCTAACTAGGTTTATGGTAAAGATCAGGTTTAGGGTTTATTCTAGCGCCAAATTTTGTATCGTAGTAAGATTTTTGTTCCGCATTTGGCCATGGAAGTTGGTCAGGGCGCTAGTGTAACCCTTCATAGTATCAGAGACAGCCCATAAACCCTAGTTTAGCAAGTTTAAACAATGTTAAAACAACGAAACTGAAACGACTCCGTAACATCAAAACCCAAACTGCTGTTTCTGTTGATTTTAAAAAGGTTTCAAAAAAATTTCAAACAACTGCAGAGTGATTCTTACACTATGAGATGAACACTGACCAAAAATGACACAATTCCAGCACTTTTTGGCCGGCCACTTTCATCAAAAATCCAGCCTCCTCGGATTTTTCATGGCCAATTGTGTCGTGCTTTGGTCTGTTGTCTTGTCTCTTGTAGTTTGGGTTTTCGGTATTGTTTGTTTTTTGCCCAAGTTTGGTTCTCTGTTGTTTTTTGTACGGGGCAATTTAGAGTGTTTCGAAGTCGTTAAATTTGACACTGTTTAATAGTTTATAGTACATTCACTTTTATCTGCGACCGTGAATATCACTCGATTGGTAAAACTCGTCTGATTGCTATATGTTCTTTTAGACGGGTTTTGCAAACGTGACATTCGCGTTTATATTTTGTGCTTGTGCTGTGATTATGGTTGGATAGTCGTGATGGATAGCATGTGGTGCACTATTAGTGGTACAGTTTATATTCATTTGTACATTTGTTATTGCAGGGCGAGCGTCTGACATGTGGACTGCCGTCTTTGCCAGGTTGTATATTTTTTTGGGGCACGACCGGGTTGAGGTCGATGTCACCATTTGTACATATTATTTTCTTTTTCTGTACTAGGATTACCCCACGGTGGAGTGCATGAATAGCCAGGTTCTGGAAGGCAACAAGCCCGCATCTCATGGCGTTGAGACGGAGGGGACTTCATTCTAGAATTGGCGGGCTATTCGCAGCACTCGTAGGGGGTATAGGATGACCCACGGAGGGGCGCCCAAGTTACTGGATTCCGTGAAGTGCTGGGTGGCCCATTCACTTTGTTGAAGGGGGCTGCCTCCCTTCTGGGATTGACGGGTAACTTGCCGTGCTCGTAGGGGTCTAGGTTTTCATTGCACAGGCTATCCACACGACCGGGAACGTCGGGTTTTATTTGCGGCTCAAATGAAACCCGGGGCTCCAAAATTATCCGCCATTCTGTATTGTTGGCTGAGATTCTGTGATGTTGATTATTATCATGCCTGGGACGAATGTTGTATATACTTATATATATATACCAGTAAATGTTGTATATGTTTTGCACCTGCACTAGTCCAGCCCCCGCTCTGTCGTTAGTTAAGTAACCTAACGGGTGATGACGGGGCCCAGTGGCGAATGCGGATGGCATATACGTACATTTTATTTTCGTTCTTTTCTAGTGTGATAAGTTAAATTGATGGGACCGCATTAATTATGATTAATGCAAGAAAATAAACCTAAAAGACGTTGTTGGAACAGATTTTGAAAAACTGACATTACAGATGTTCTCTTTTTCTTTGCACAGCGGTATTCGGTTATGAATATCCAGCACCTCATTCGACGAGGCAAGGGCCGAGATCCTTTCATCGGGAGTGACCCCTTGAGTAAAAGTTTGCGTCAACATAATAACTTCACTATAGTCGATTATTTTTGCTTTGTATCGAGGTATTCATTTTAGAATATCCTGCACCTCATTCGGCGAGGAAAGAGCAGAGATCCCTTCACAGGGAGTGACCTCTTTAGCAAAGTTTTCGCCACTATATATATTTTCAAAAATTGCTCCGGTTCCTTCAACGATATCAAGTTCATTACATTAACGGGTCTTTCGCCAAAAACCCAGCCGTAGCCCTCCGCATTTCGGATTGGTATTGCTTAGTATTCGTGCTACGTATTTCCTGCTCAGCCGAGGCGTAGTGTTCGGTAGCTATGTAATATTTTTTTGTAGCAAATAAAGCGATTGGTTGGTACAGTCGTGCGGTCATTTGGCTCAGTCAAGGACTCGTACGGGTGGGTCTAATGCAATCAAGAAAATGACGGGTTGAACTTGACTAGGATCCTTTGATATGTTGGCTCAGTCAAGGTCACTTGGGTCCTAGGGCAAAAACCACACCGGGAATTTCAAACATACAGGAAACTTGCAGATTCAGCATACCTTCTGGAGTGTGGTGACTAGAGTGGATTCCATCCAGGTCATCACACAATGATAGTTGGATCCCGATCCCACTGATAAGTTGGATTACTCTCGGGAGATTATTTCACTTAACAATCAATGCTATAAACCAAGTAGGTGTCTAAAACGGTGTTAGCGGGGCTACGCCTCCATGGAAAAAAGGTTATATAATTAAGGAACTTCGCGAAAGAGTTGGAAAAGCTCCCTCGAAGTACCAACACTAGCCTGGCTGAAAGGTTAAGCAAGTATTGTGACGTGCGATTAATCCTGACTAGTTCTTCTTTTAAAGGTTTGAAGAAGAATTTGAGGAAACAGTGGGAGCCATCCTGGTTAGATAAATTAATAACCAATCTAATCTTGCAAGAGCGCACGCTGAGTGTTTATTTTCTCTCTCTCCAGGTAGCAACCATTTCACGCCCTAATCAAGATAATAAAATGTATCGTTTGACCGATCCGAATTCTTATTCGGGGCTGGAGAACGTCGGTTTGGCTCTAACTTACGACAACAGTCATAAGTATGAGCAAGGGAAAGAGGATTATATGGATTCCAAGGAGACCCCATTGAAGAAGAAGCATACTATTGCATTTACTTCAGGTGTTCTTGTAATTGAGAACTGCTTTTCGGTCAGTCCTACCTCCTGAGTACTAGATACCGGATCAGGATCTCATATCTGTAATTTATTGCAGAGACTGAGAAAATGTAGGAAAGTTGCACCTGGAGATATGTCCCTCAGGCTAGGGAACGGAGCACGAGTTAATGCTGCAGCCGTCGGTGAATATCACCTAGTGTTGCCAAATGGAAATACTATGATTTTGAACAATTGATACTATGTACCTTCCATGGTTTGCAACATCATATCAGTTTCTTTATTTGATAAGGATGGATATAACTTTGTTCTTGATAGAAATATCATGAACATTTACCTTGATAAGGTACTGGTTGCAGAAGGTACACTGTGTAATGGTATCTATGTTCTAAATCAGAATACAGTTCTCAATGTACAAAACACACGTAAGAGGAAGAGTTCAGATATGAACGAATCGTACTTGTGGCATTGTGGACTTGGTCATATCGGAGAGAAAAGACTAAGTAAGTTACATAAAAATGGACTCTTGAATACATTCGAATTTTCATCTTATGAAACTTATCAGTCTTGTCTCAAAAGAAAGATGACCAAATCTCCTTTCACCGGACATGGAGAAAGAGCAACAGAGCCCTTGGGACTCATACATAGTGATGTGTGTGGTCCGATGTCTATACATGAAAGGGGTAGGTTCTCTTACTTCATCACATTCACTGACGATCTCTCTAGATTCGGATATGTGTATCTTATGAAACACAAATCTGAAGTTTTTGAGAAATTCAAAGAATTCAAAAACGAAGTAGAGAACCAGACTGGCAAAAGTATCAAGATCCTCTGATCGGATAGGGGAGGGAAGTAATTAAGCACGGAATTCCTAGTTTACTTAAAAGAGAATGGAATTTTCTCTCAGCTTACTCCTCCTTATACACCACAGCACAATGGTGTATCGGAGCGGAGGAATCGTACCCAATTGGATATGGTTCGCTCCATGATGAGTAGTGCTGAGTTGCCTCTTTCATTTTGGGGACATGCGCTTTTGACAGCGGCATATCTATTGAATGATGTTCCGTCCAAGTCCGTGCCTAAAACACCATTCGAGATATAGAATGGCAAAAGGCTGTATATTAAACGTAGTAAGATATGGGGTTGTCCGGCCTACCTATGTAAAAGTACAAAATCCGGACAAATTGGAGGCACGTTCAGTTTTATGCAAGTTTGTGGGATATCCTAAAAATTCAATAAGATATCTGTTCTACCACACCGAGGAACAGAAGGTGTTTGTATCTCGCCACGCTACCTTTTTAGAGTGGCAATTTCTTACAAAAGAAACAAGTAGGAGTTCGGTAGAGCTGGAAGAAATTCAGCGACCACAAACTGAAACTGAAGATTTGACAGAACCTCAAGATTCAATAACCCTAGACGAACCTCAGCCACTCCGTAGATCTGGTAGGATTTCTCATCCGCCCGAGAGATACTACGATTTTTTCATAGACGGGGATCGAGAGGATTGCATCTTGGAAGAAAATGATCCTACCAGTTTCAGGAATGCCATTATCAGTAGGGACTCTGATAAGTGGCTGGATGCTATGCGATCCGAAATGGGGTCCATATACAACAATAAAGTGTGGACCTTGGATATTGCTCCACCTGGGGTAAAACCCGTTGGATGCAAATGGATCTACAAAAGGAAACTTGGTGTAGATGGGCAGGTGGAAACCTATAAGGCTAGACTCGTTGCAAAAGGTTTTCTTCAAAGACCTGGTGTGGACTATGACGAAATTTTTTCTCCAGTGGCTATACTCAAATACATCCAGATCCTACTTGCTATTGCTGCCTTCCATGACTATGAAATCTGGCAGATGGACGTAAAAACGGCTTTTCTAAATGGCAGTTTGGAAGAATGCGTTTATATGGATCAGCCAGAAGGTTTTGTATACAGTGGGAGTAGAAGGAAGGTGTGCAAGTTGCTTAATCCATTTATGGATTAAAGCAGGCATCGTGGAGCTGGAACATCTGTTTTGATGAAGCAATCACGGAATTTGACTTCATCAAGAACGAGGATGAGGCTTGTATTTATAAGAAGATTGTAGGACGAACTGTCGTATTCCTAGTCTTGTATGTGGACGACATTCTTTTGATAGAAAATGACATTCCTATGCTACAATCGGTCAAGCTATTCTTGTCACAAAGGTTCTCCATGAAAGACCTGGGTGATGCCTCGTGCATTCTAGGGATCAAGATCTACAGAGATAGATCTAAGAGATTACTGGGACTTTCACAGTCCAAATACATAGAGACCGTACTAAAGAGATTTAGCATGGAAGATTCCAAGCGCGGTAATATACCCGCATTGCACGCAATCATCCTCTCCAAGAAGATGTCTCCCAAGACTGACGAGAAGAGGCTTCGCATGAGCACTATACCCTACGCTTCGGCGGTAGGATCTATAATGTATGCGATGCTATGTACAAGACCAGATATAGCTTACGCGCTAAGCGTGGTGAGCCGGTATCAGTCAGACCCAGGTGAGAACCACTGGACAGCAGTGAAGAACATTCTCAAGTACCTGAGAAGGACTAAGGAGATGTTCCTGGTTTATGGTAATGGAGACCTCAGGGTCGAGTCCTTTACCGATTCAAGCTTCCAGAGTGACAAGGACGACAGTAAGTCTGTCTCGGGTTTTGTGTTTACCCTCAACGGAGGGGCAGTATGTTGGAAGAGTTCCAAACAGGATACCGTCGCAGATTCGACGATAGAGCCTGAATATATTGCTGCAAGCGATGCCGCAAAAGAAGCGGTCTAGATGAAGAAGTTCATTAGTGAACTTCAGGTGGTTCCGTCCATTGTTGACCCAATACCTTTGTATTGTGATAACAATGGGGCTATAGCTTTAGCGAAGGAACCACGGTCCCATCAGAAATCCAGACACATCTTAAGGCGGTATCACCTGATCTGGGAGATCATTGATCGCCAGGAGATCGAGGTACGGAGAGTGGACACTAAAGACAACATGGAGGATCATTCACAAAGGCTCTCCCTCAAATACAGTTCGAGCGACTATTTGAGCTATTGGGTATACGGTACGCCAGCAGCTGGCCTTAGTGCAGACGTTGGGTATGCGGTACACCAATTACTAGCCTTTAGTGCAAGTGGGAGATTGTTGGATATGTATGCCCTAGAGGCCATTATTGTATAGTATTAGTTTGTATATTACATTTTGGAAGCTTGGGATATATACATGGTTTGACGACAGTCTTGCTCGATATTGTAGTATGCTACTTGGTTTGTATCTATCTTAATATGTGTATATGTTTCATTTAACACATCGCTAATACATATTGATGGAGCCCTTAGGATCTTTGCTTAACTACCGACGTTGTGATGGCGATCACACTAGTGGGGGCTGGGTAGTCTATAAGCACATCCTTATACAGGTCCCTAGTCATAAGATTATCGAGACAGGGCATCGATACTCCAGAGTAGACTGGTGCATACGTTTCTCATCCCAGCAGGAGAGATGGTCTGTCCCACAGCCAGCAGTACGTCGTACTGGAAATAGTATGCAGGTGCTTGTTAGATTATGAGTACACTGGACAGGACTCGTCGGGAACTGTTGGTTGGTATTATACCTATCGTCGGGAACTGTTGGTTGGTATTATACCACTGTTCTTAACACTGCTACTTAGTCCGTTGACTTAACACTGCTACTTCGCCTCAAGTGTGTTCCCACTGTTCTTTGATTGCTACCCTACCACGGCTCTATTGAGTCGTGCAAACAGATAGTAGTTGGGTGCAGTCTAAAAGCACTTGGAGGCAGTGGCGGTTAGACTGTATTCGTCTCTCCCGGTATTGGGGGTTGATATCGCGCTGTGTCTAGTAGAGCCATTACACAAAGTCCCTGGCCAGGGCAAGTGAGATTTACTGGTACGTGTTCCAGTAGTTTCTCAGGGTGTTCTGGGCTACACTCCGACATGACTTATACCGCTATTAGGGGTCTGACGTTTACCACCCCCTAGGCCCGATATGCGATACTCTTAGACGAACAGACCGGACTGTACGGAGATTGTCACAGATAGGCTCAGTAGGAGTTCGGATGGGTTTTACTCATCGTCCTTCTTATCGACAGATACCTCGGTAGCCGTTATGCACAGCTAGTGCTGCTGACGTGCTTGTGGTTAAACCCACTGCCAGAGTACTGTCGAGTCTTTAGAGTCCCACACAGAGGGTTGTTCACCTTTGGGCGAAATGATGTAGAGGTCGTATAGTTTTAAGACGGGTTCGTTCACATACGCGTACTTGTGCGTGTTTGGTGTTCGGGCAGTTGATACTAGTGGGTTTTGGTTTAAGCCAGATCCTAGTATTTGATTTTGGGTTGGTTCAGTCTCATTGTATTCGTGTTCTTCGGAACACGGATGCGAGTATATGTATACAGTTGACATAGACAAAAAAGGAGACACCCCATTAGGGTTTTGACCATTGACTTGATTAAAACCATAATGAGATGAATAAAATTGATTACTAATTTTAATTAGAGATAATTGTGTCATGGTTATTTAGTTTGACCATTTGACTTATTGACCATTGTTGACTTAGATATTTTTGTTAAGTAAAAGATATTTTGCTTAGCATTAATGGTGACATGATAATGGTCAAATCAAATGAACCATCACAATTTTGCTAATTAAAATTATTTTATCTTAATATGAGAGCTATCTCTTCATAATTCACATACTCATTCTCTCTCATAGCTCTCTCTCCTTCATCCTCTCTCTCAAGCCCTCATCTCTCATGTGTTGAGAACCAAGGGCCATTGAGACCAAAGCACTAAAATCCCTCTCTACTCACTCTAGGGTTCTTAGTCTAGAACACCAAGCACCCTAGTTACTTCATTGTTGAGGTTGGAGTTCAAGGTAGAGGCCTTCATGCGGATCTTCTTTGACGTAGAGATGCCGGTGAGGAGGAGCCATCCACAACCACTCCAAGGAGCTCACAACAAGGAGAAGCACCACAAGAAAAGGAGTTCAAGCTTGAGGTATAACTTTCTATCATAGTAGATAGAACTCTTTTGTGCTAACTAGGTTTATGGTAAAGATCCGGTTTAGGGTTTATTCTAGCTCCAAGTTTTGTATCGTAGTAAAAATTTTGTTTCGCATTTGGCCATGAAAGTTGGTCGAGACGCTAGTGTAACCCTTCAGCAGTAAGTACTGGAGGGTTCAACAGGTACTGTTTGATATTTTCGAATGCTTCTTGACATTCGGCATCCCATACGAAAGGAGCTCCTTTCTTCATGAGCTTCGAGAAGGGCATGCATCTTCCCGATAGGTTCGAGATGAGCCTTCATATGTAAGCAAGTTTGTCTTGAAAGGATCTTAGCTGCGTCAGATTCTTCGGAGGAGGCATCTCCATGATGGCCTTTATTTTCGATGGGTCAACTTCGATCCCCCGATGTCGGACTATGAAACCCAAGAATTTTCCTGATGACACGCCAAAAGCGTACTTTAGAAGAGTCATCTTTAGATCGTGTTCCTTCATTCGGGTGAAAACGGTCCTGAGATCTCGGTTGTGATCGGCCTTGGCTTTAGTCTTGACGACCAAATCATCAACATAACATTCGATGACTTTATGGATCAAGTCATCAAAGATTTTGGTCATTTCCCTTTGATATGTGGTGCCCGCATTCTTCAGTTCGAACGGCATCACCTTGTAGCGTATATCCCGATCGGGGTTCGAAATGCTATGTGTTTCTCATCCTCGGACAACATCTTGATCTTATTATATCCAGACGAGCCATCCATGAAATTGAACAGCTCATAATTTGAGGTATCGTCGACCATCATTTCCATGACCGGAAGTGGGAAATCGTCTTTAGGGCATGCCTTATTGAGGTCCCTGAAATCGATGCAAACTCGTATCTGCCCATTCTTATTTTTCACTGGAACGATGCACGCGATCTAGTCCGCGTATTTCTCTTCTCTGATGATGCCAGCATCGATAAGTTTCTTAGTTTCCTCGATGAACTTTTCTTCTAGCTCCCTTCTCATTCTTCAAGAAACTTTTTTGACTGGCTTGGCATCAGGAGATATAGCCAGTTTATGCACATCCACTTCAGGGGAGAGACCAGGTATTTCTTTGTAAGTCCACACGAAGCAGTCGACGAACTCGTGTAGCAGGGAGATTATCTATTCTATCATTTCCTCTGATAAGAGTGAGCTGATGTAGGTCGGCCTTAGATTATTGGGCGTTCCCAAATCAATCTCGGTTAGCTCGTCGAAGGTTTCTTGTTCGCCATCTTCGAGTTCTTGAGGGGCTTCTTCTGGCTCGGCTAGCTCATCGTCATCATTTGACCTTTCGCTGGCTTCACCAACATGGATCGTGTAGCATGCTTTAGCATCAGGTTGAATAAAACCTATACCTCTTCTATCTGGGATTCGTCCATCGATGAGTGCTCGGACTTGAGACGGATGCCACAGCCCCTCATAAAACTTCGCTTTGGAGTCCGTTTGATATAACCGATATTCGCACTTTTTAAAATATTTCCGCATCTTGGGCGCATAATATCTGGGGTTTAGGATGGCTCTTATGCCTCTTGTATAGGGAAGGCACGTGACAGACAATTCGTTCGGGTGCATGACAGGATTTGACCCATAAAACAGGATGCCCTTCTGTCCACTCTTTCTTCCGGGAACGTAGAAGGTTTTCAGCTGGTCCACGGTGGAGACTGACAATACATCGAGCTCTTTGCACATCTGCTCTGGCACCCTTGTGACGGCTAGGAACTCTTCTGTAACTTTGAAGGTCTCTCTTAGCTTTTTTTTTGCATGGGAGCCCAATCTGCACAGTTGTTGCAAGATGAGTTCTCTTCCTTTAATTCTTCAGTGTCGCTGCCTGAACGAGGGCAAATTTTTCTACCGGATGAGCCTTCAATATCAGACTCGTCCGCATCACTACCGAAATGAGGGCAAGTTTTACGGAAGGACGGACTTCCAGCGTCGGACTTATCAGTGTCACTACTGAAACGCGGACGCACTTGGGTTTTTTTGCTTTTAAATGTGACAGCCGACTCAGATTTTCTTTTGAGTTTCGGGGCCGTTTTGTCTTTGGTCAGTTGTGGCTCAGCACTTTGGAGGTTCAAAAAGTACCGAGAATGTACATATCGGACTTCATGCATACCGAACGGCTGGATGTCTCTATTAATGCGTCTTTCTTCTCCATTTTTGGTATACTTCATGCACTAATAGAGAGTTGATGGAACGGTAACATAATCGTGGAGCCACGGCCTTTCCGAAAGAACCTTATAGGACGTGTCGGCGTCGATTACGTATATTTTAGTTTCGGTTTGCAAATCCCCAAATTTAATTGGCAGAGCTATGGACCCCAGAACTTACTGGCAGTTTTGATTGAAGCCTTGAATGACAACTCTTTCCCTTTAGTGTCAAACGTCCATCGACAAACTCTTTAGAGTCCACAAGTTCATGATGTTCACTGAGGACCCCGGATCAATCAATATGCGATTAATTCGGTCTCCATTGCTGTACCCTGTCACGTAAAGCGGTCGGTTGTGCTCAGCTGTTCCCAGTAACAGGTTTTCATCTTTAAATGTGATCGCGACTGTATGTAGAGTGTATTGGGTCTCTTTCATATTAATTTCCGCAAAACGAGCCTGATATCGCTTCGGGTTTTGCAGGGCATGAATGAGAACATCTCTGAGCACCTTAGATAGAACCAGAGCATCATAGATGCTTAAGAGAGACGGAAACTTCCAGAGATGAGCCAAGACATTATAGTCCACTGGGGAAGGACTCGAGTCTTCATGAGCAAGCTCTCCGCCATCTTCTTCATTAGCGACTTGTTTTTCCTTCTCTTTTGGGGTGTTTCCTTGATTTGGCAGTAGAGCCTTGCCGCTTCTGAGATAGATTTGGTTGGCCTTCGTGGCGAGCTCCTCGTTCCACTCGGGAAAACAGAGTTCTTCTTCAGAGTTGCTACCAAGGTGGACGACGTAGGAGGTCACTTTAGGGATCTCTTCATCGGAGTCTTCTTTTAACTCCTCCAGAATCTCAGCCGCTTCTACGGGGAAGAACTCCTTCAATTGAATTAGAGTTCTTTCATTTTGTTCATAGTCTTCGAGGGAATCGATATATTTTTGAATGATCGATTTCCCTGCAGACTCTTTTTCGCGTCGAGCTGCACTTTTCTTCTTCTTGACCTTTTTGGATTTTGAGCCCGATTGAGCCGAATTGGTAGCTGGAATGGTGGGCATCTTCTGCCCTTCCCATTCAGTTCTGGGCTCTTTTTGAAGCAATTTTAACTTCTTCTTCGTCTTTTTGGATATATGCATGCTCCATGGAGGCTGTGGCAATTCAGTTTCATTCCTCAGGGTAGCGGGTTCAGCTGTCTGCTCCCAGAAGGCTTCAGCTTGTGTCTGTATAAAATTGGTGGTTGCAGCTTGATTGTTCACCAACACACTCTTGGACAGCTTGATCTCTCCGGTCTTGTATTTCTTTTTGACCCAGTCTTTGAAAATGTAGCAATCCTCGATCGCATGGTTCACTACTCTGTGGTACGGGAAATACAGGGGATTGTCCGTCATTTTTGCTTCGTGAGGTCTCTTCGACTTCGGCAATTGTAGACCATTGTTCAAGGCATTTTTGAATATCTTGCGGACCTTATCCCTTCTAAAAGAGTAGACTTTGTTGTTTTTCTCCTCTGGTGAAGGCCCTTCTCCTTCTAGAACTGGTTTTCGAGACCGGTCTGTTTTTGATCCGCTCGTCTTTCGCTTATCTTCATTTTCAGATGCATTGAAAGCATTGGTATTGTTGGAGCTCCCGCCTTTATGGTTGTCATCCTTTCGGCTTTTCCAAAGATTGTCATCCTGAGAGTCCGGGATAGACTCTTGCTTTGAACGTTCCAACATTTGTACTCTCTTGGTCAGCTCTTGAAACGTCTTGAGGCCTACTGTACATAAGAATGAGACCATCCAATTGTTGAGATTCCCAATAAGAAGGCTGACGGATTGGTCCTGCTCTAGCGGTGGTTCGCACTTGATGGTGAGATTACGCCATCGGGTGATAAAGTCTATGTTGCTTTCGTTCTTCCCCAGTTTGGTCCTCACAAGGTCAGCAATGGAGATCTTATCACTGACACTCATGAACCTTTGCCGAAATAGAGACTCCATTTGGGAAAAAGTAGTGACGAACCCATCTGGTATGCTTGCGTACCAGTCGAAAGCGACAACGGTCATATTGTTAACAAACTGATGAAGAAGGAGTGCATCATTGCCCCCCGTATTTCCGCAAGATGCTTTAAAGTGGGCGATGTGCCGATTTGCGTTTCCTATCCCGTCAAATCTTCCGAACTTAGGAATGACGTAGCTGCTGGGGAATTCGATCAGATCGTACTGTGCGGGATATGGCCGCCCACTACTGCCAATTTCTTTCTGAGTTTTGGCTTCGACCACCAATATTTTAACCTTGCTGGTGACCAAATCCTTATCCGATCTTGTGTTAGCGGAATACTGCCATCCGGGGCTAAGGCGTCCCCAGAAGTGGAATGTGGCCAGCTTTCGTGCGGCTCACCTAAACTTGGACCCAAGGGGATAGGTACCTATTGCTTCGGGTTGTTATCATCTGGCTCATGAGTAGAGACTTGCGCTTGATTAGGGGGGCGCCCGAGCAACTTGAGCCGTGAGCTACATCACGACGTTCGTCAGGTCATCAATTTTTGAGTAGAGCTTGACCATCTCTTTATCTTTGCTCCTGAGCTATTTTCGGAGCTCCCTTCTAATCTACAGACAGCTCTTGCTCTGCGGTCTTGGGAAGGAAAGTCGGCTCTTTTTTGCTGTCCGAGCTTGATTCCACATGGACTGAGGGGTTCTTCTGCCTATCGGCCTCATTAAGAAGGTTTTCATCGTCATGCGGAGGCAACTGATCTTGGGAAGCGGCAACTACATTCAAGCCAGATTGGGCTTGAGATGTTGTGGCCCCATACTTGCTTTTGCTGTGAAGATTGTCGCTAGGACGCGTGCTCGCCAAGTAGACCATGTGGATAACATATCTGGCCGTCCTTTCATTATTGGCTGCTAATTTCATGGACTGCTGTCGTGGCTCTTCTATTTCGGTAACGGATAATCGATTGAAGACGGCTGGCCTGACCGGGTTCTTGAGTGGTGCCAGCGCTTCCTTTTTGGATTTTCCCCGCTGCTTTCACGCGGTACAGAGCGCCTGATAGACTCTTGAAGAGACAGTGTCATGTTTTCTCTGTTGGGGCTGAAACACGTCTCTTTGTAGTATCGTTCGGACTGCTGTCTTCTTGATTCTGGCAGTCATGGTGTTTTTCTGAACCTACTTCAGAGGTTCGAAAGAATTGCTGACTTTTATGGCCGACTCGGCCGTCGTCGCGGGGTAACCCTGCTCTTGGAACCTTACAAGATTCCACTTGGCCGGAGTCCTGGCCTTCTTGTTGGCTCGATACCTGAGCCGCTTCTGTCTCAAACTTTCTGTTTTGAGCACTTGGCAGATTTCGGCTCTTCGAGCCATAGACCGAGTGATGGAGAGATTTGGAGATACGTCTGATTGTGCACTTGTTGGAGTCATCGCCTGAGCTCGTCCGCGACGTTTGATGATACCCTTTGTTCCGACAATCTTGCCCCCAGCTGGAGCGTCAGAGAGTCGTTCGAACACTGTCTTAAGTTTGGGTTGTGGTGCCTTAGCGATCACAACATTCGGTGTAATATTTCAGAAATATAAAATATTATTTTTGAAATTTCAATAATAAAATAATAAATTTCACGAAAACTATACGAGAATAAATTTAGGTTTTCGTAGAATGGTATAATTATATATTAATATTTTGGAAATATTTGGATCTTAATATGAAGTATTAATTATAAAGGCATTTATTGGATTTGGACATTTTATAAATAATTATGAAATTAATTATATGCAAGTTTATACTAAATTTGATTAGTACACTACTAATCATGCATTAAGTCAAATCCATCCTTGTTAATAACTATGGCTAGTGTACCATGACACATTTCATTGTTTCATGCATGGTTCTTATGTTTGTGATATTTGATTTTGAGGAAAATGGGAAAAGTAAAAGAAGAGACAATGTGACATGGAGGGGGGACATGAAAGCATGGGTGAGAGAGAGAGAGAGGGATTATCCTACACCATGGCACATCTCATCCCTCATCCATTTTCCTTTATCTCATTTTCATATCTTCATCTCTTCCTTCATCTTTCTTCTTCATTCCTCTTCTTTCACCTCACTACCACCACAAAAGTATCTTCAAAACCTCACCACAACCCCCACACCACCTTCACAAAAATTGTGCACAAGCTCATCCTACACACTATGGTGAGCTCAAGTTTGGATTTTGAGCACATTGAACCATCTTGGAATTTTCTTCAGTTGCTCCAAGAGATAAAGCCTTCACCTTCCTTCATTTTATCAAGTTTCTTAATCTCTTAGTTGTGTTTAGAGTTAGATTAAGCTAGATTAGTGATCTTGGAAATTTCTAGGATGATTTTAGTGGATGATTTGAGTTGTAGAAATATAATTGAGGTTTAGTTAGTGATCCTAAACCCTTAGTGATGATAATTCGGGACAAACTTGAGACTAGAACCCCAAAACACGAACTTAGAATTTTCCCGATATCGGTTTTTGACAGATTGTGATATTTAAATAGAATATGCTATGACTCGAGAGCTCTATAAAATAAGTTGCCAATACAGAGAGGTGTGCTGGCTACTAGGAATTTATCCATGAAACCCGAGCCCCTACCCCTTCCAATTGGCCGCAGATTTAATCCCTCAGGCCGCAAATTGCGGCCTGACCTTGGAGATTTGGGTTGGTATTTGTTCCATGACTCTGTTATCCGTTATGTAGACCTACTCTATATGAAAAATATCCTAATTTCACCTAGGGTAGAATCTAGGAGTGTTTTTCTATGTTTTTGATTTTGAGTTTCTGATTTGTGAAAATTTGGTTTTGGTATTTGAGTTTTGACATGGTCGTTGGACGTTCATACATCAACGCTGAGGGTTATTTAGTTGTTCGTGTATGCTTGGGCTATAGGTTCTAACTTATGTGCACTTCGCATACCGTATCGGTTTTCGGATTTGGTTTTGATATCGTTACGATGTGTATTAATTTGTAGGTACTTTCGCATAGACTTTTGAGATGGCGAAGGAGAACAGAAGTTCATCGACTTTGGCTAAAGAAAGGATTAGCAGGTGAGTAGATCTAAATCTATAGGGGAAGTCGGGTGGATGGCGTATAGCACCCCGCAACCAAAGTAATGGGAGAACCGATATGTAGAATATAATTTGAAAAACCTATGCTTATGAACTTACGGATATGATCACAAGATTAAGTACGAGATGACATGAAAGGAGGATATATATGATGAAACGAGATGGCATGAGTTGATATGTTGGTTTGAGGATGCAAGGCAATATACATATTTATATTCATATGCCAAGATATGATGTGAGATAATATATATACATACATATAAATGAGAATAAGAGATGATATGATGTACGAGACCATAAATCCGTACCTTTGACTTACGATACGTACGATGAGTTATACCGTACGCGATATTATGTTTAGGATGATAGATTCTTAATCTGATTTGATGACACAGTATGATGGATTATACCGTACGCGATATGAGATACCGAATGATTGATCCGTACCTTTGACTCGAGGATGATGTACGATGATTATACTATTCATGTTTATGCTGAATTGTTTCCCGTGACATACGTACTACATTTCCGACACTTATCGTTATATGGCTTCGGCTGCTAGAACACCTGCATAATTACCGATGATGCGCATGTCACACATACACATATTTGCCGGCTCACACACTCATCATCGGTAATTGCCATGCCACTTACACAGTAGAAATGTTATATCACTGTACTGCTCTTAAATTGTAGAATTTATAATCATTGTTCAATGCTTAATATACGACATGCTTACATGATAACACTCGAAATACTTCACAGTACTGTTCGGTGCATTGCATTACTGTACCTTTATGGTTACATGGATATGAGATGTTGTTTTTATGAGATCTCTGGATTTGAGAACCGTTGATATATTTCAAAAGTCTTATATCATTTTAAAAACGTGGTTTCTCGTGATGTGATTTGTGGCGTCTACCATGAGTTTTCTAGGTTCTGAGCTATATGTATACCCGATTCGAGAAGTGAGGAGGCACCATCTGCGGGTACATGGTGGACCCGGTATGGGGCCCCGGTATGGGCCCCGGGGCAAGAAGATCGTATAGAGAGACGATGAGCCTGGCAGGGGAGTACTACCGACCGGTGATAGTTTGGGCTCGGCGGATATCCGGAGGATACCAACCAGAGTCGTGAAATTAGATGGATATGAGGGTGTCACGACCCGGAATGTGTATAATGTATGAATGCATCAGTCAATGTGTGTCCAGCAACACACACTAAAATCATGATAAACCTGAGTGCCCAGTATCGACACTCGAAAATATAATGAAAACCGTGTCTGTCCACAACACATAAATCTCATATCTCGGGCTCCGTCTGTCTGGATCGGCCTCATCATCTAATCTCATAACTGCGGTCGGTATCCTCCGGATGTCTGCCGAGCCAAATATCACCGGTCGGTAGTGCTCTCCTGCCGGGCTCAACGTCTCTATCTCTCTATACGGCCTTTTTGCACCGGGGTACCGCACCGAGTCCACCATGTACCCGCAAATGGTGTCGCCCTTGCTCCTCGCAGCGGGTAATCATATATCATATATGATCCAGAACCGAGAAATCTCATGGTAGACGCCACACATCATATCAAAGGAAAACCACATTTTTCTTTTAAAAGAAGCATAAGTTTCAATTACATATGCGGTTTCCCAAATCCAGAAATCTCATAAAATCGAAATCTCAAATCATGGGCTAATAATGATCAATGCATATCGGCATAAAGCCCCTCAACAGTGCATAAACAGAAAGTATATATATGAATGTGTGCGACATCTAAGTAAGGAATGCAATATTTAAACTAGCAAGTGAGATCATGAATGCTAAACAATACCAGTAAACTACAAATTATCAAATATTACGAGTGAAGTAATGGTCCTCTAATATGTACGTAGTATGGCAATTACCGATGATGATGTATGTGAGCCGGCCGTAAGTGTACGTGCAACATTCGCATCATCGGTAATGGTGCATGTATCCTAGCAGACAAGATCATAACAACTAATGCAAAACATGTATATATGCAATGCAATGGAATTTACAAGAACAGAGCAGAAAGTAAATAGTAATCTATACATATCCGACTCGATATATCTAAAAGTCGGCGATCCAGCCTTATAGCATCACGTACGGTATAATCTATCGTACGACATTCTCGAGTCAAGGGTGCGGACCAATCATCATCAATATATCTCGTACGGTATAGTCTGTCATACGGCATCCTCAAAATCGAGGGTACGGGTCAAATATCATATATATATATATATATATATATATATATCATTCGTACGGTATCATCCATCGTACTATATCATAATTACAGGTATGGATCTAAGATCTCGTACATTCTATTATATCATCAGGTCACATGTTATCGCATGTTATTTGTATTTCGCCCAACGATCCTTAATATATCCAATCATATACGAGGTCTCATACGATCATATATTATAGCCTCACGACATCATGCCCGATCATATCGACTCATATCCATAATCATAATATCCTCATCTCACGTGTGTGTGTGTGTAAACACACACACACACACACACACACACACCCCCCCCAAGTGTGCGTATGTGTGCGTGTGTGTGACAACACATAACCTAAGGTTCACGACTAAGGTAAAAGAGTCTAAGGGTATACCTTACTACTAATACGCTTATTCTAATCCTATGGTCTCCTAAAACCCTACTTGCTAAGTATCCAAGTCTTGCATCAACATATAGATATAATATATATAACCTATTCTACGGTTGTTGGGGTGATATACGCCATCCACTCGACTTCCTCCGTAGATATACATCTACTCACGTCGATCCTCGCTTGCTGAAAATGATGACACCTTGCTCTCGCTTGTTGTCCCGAAGTCCACATGAAGGTACATACATATATAAACACATCTTATCATATCAAAATCCTTTCCGAAAACCGACACAACATGCGAAGTGCTCATAGATTATAACCTATACCCTACGCATGCAAAAACAACCAAATAACCCTCGTCGTTGACGTAAAAACGTCCAACGACCAATTCCAAATTCAAATACCAAAAACCAAGTTTTAGATTTCGTAAAAACATTGCCAAAATCAACTCAAAATGCTCCCAGATTTTTGCTCAGGTATATTGGGACTAAACTAACAATACAGGGGCTAGGTTATAAGGTGTGTGAGCTACAGACCAAACCTTAACACCTATCCCACAAAGTGGCCGGCGAGAAGAGCTACAGGACCCGGCGGCGCCGGTCGAACCAAAGAGTTGGTGTCTCATTCTTCTGTGGCTGTCCTATGGTGGTCTAACTAGGTTTATGAAGTTGTTTGATTTTCCTATAAACACTCCAAATTGCTCCAGATTCCCTGTAGTCCTCAAAAATCAACGAAACCGACACGAAAAAATTCTAACTCAAGTCTTGGGGTTTAAATGCTCAGTTGGTCCAGGATTCATACACTAGAAGGGTTGTAGACTATCTAATCCTAAAACACATTATCATAACTTATAATCACCCTTAAGCTCATCTTGGAAATTTCCAAGATCACTAAACCTCATTAGATCAACTCTAAACTATTATAGGACATAAAGAAATTAAATTTCTAAACCAAGGGTGTAGGATTTACCTCATGGAGCAACTAAGGAAAACCCCCAGATGATCACAAATGCTCAAAGTCCAATCTTGATTCCACCAAGGGGTTTGTAGTGAGGTTTAAAGTGATTTTTGTGAAGGGAGCATGAGGTTTTGGTGTGTATTTGGAGATGATTTGGGGTGGTAGAGGAGGTGGAGGGTGAGGAGAAGAAGATGGGGAAGATGAAGAAGAGGAAAGAAGTGATGAAGATAAAGAACCATGTGTGTGGAAACTTCTCTCTCTCTCTCTCTCACATGTGACCACTCATGTCCCCTCTCTCATCATAAAATTATCTTTTCCCTTTTCAAATAAAACCCAAAACCATTTAAATGCAAAAGAATTCATGGTCACAAATAAAAAATATAACAAGTGTTTTGCAACATGATTTGTTGCATGGCATATGCATAAACAAGATTAATGCATAATTAGCGACATATTAATCAAGTTTAGTATTAATATTATATATAAATAATTATATAATAATCTATAAATGCTCAATTCACATAAATTCTTTCAAAATAAAAAATTCTTATTAATTTTCCAAATATTTTCCAAACTATCGGCATATAGTTATACCATATCATTAAAACTAATTCTCATACTTTAATAATTTTCATGAAATTCATTATTTTAATTATTTAAATTTCCAAAATAATATTTTATTTTCTGAAATGTTACAATCTTCCCCCTTAAATAAATTCGATCCCCGAATTTGAATTTAAACCCCCCAAATATTAAAACATTTCAGCAAAACAATCAAGTCATCGGGGCTCCGAAATTATGAGTACATAAAACATATCATAGCACAATGCATGCGCATGGAAACGAGGGCAAAACTCAAAATCAAAACTTCGTCAAGCGGCACGCAATCATCGGAGTTAATGCGAAAATACAATGTCAAAATCCATTACGAAAATCAAGTATAATGTAGTTATGACAATATCATATATATAGTACGCATCGTTGTGAAGTCGTCAAAAACAACCAAATGGAAGTTCATGTAAAATTTCTTTCCAAATCGCCGTGTGATGCGCAAATCACGGTATAAGTAGCAGACGTTCATTTATAAGAAAAAGCTATGTATATGTGTATACCCTTTGTTTAACATACACGTCCCGCCTTTTGAAAATGAATTTAGAAGGGTTTTCTTCATAAAGTTTCGTGTCATCATGGACACGTAGGAAAATATCGAGACTATAGCTCCTTTTTGAAAATCCCTTCGGTAAATATCGAAGCATGCAAAATACCCAGGTACTGTCCTCAGACTAGTCCTGCTCGGTTATTAAACCATACAGTATATATCATAAATGCATGTTGTTCCAAAGGAAATCAATCCCAAAAATATATACAAGAATGCCATGTGCGTCTGGTGCGCACGGAAATCGAAATCAAATACAGGTGCCACAGATATGCACAGAAACAAAACTAAGTGCAATGGGTGTGCACGAAAACATCTGTCAAGTGTAACGGGTGTGCACGAAAGCATCACAACAATATTAGGTGCATCTGATATGCACGAAGAATCTCGATTAAGTGCATCTGGTATGCACAAAATCACATCTAGTGTGCCAAGTGTGCGCAAGAATCCAAATCATGTGCACAAGATG
Organism: Agapanthus africanus; assembly: GCA_030015575.1. Lineage (NCBI taxonomy): Eukaryota > Viridiplantae > Streptophyta > Magnoliopsida > Asparagales > Amaryllidaceae > Agapanthus > Agapanthus africanus. The sequence continues at coordinate 637,717,335 of CM057343.1, forward strand.
CACGAAAACATAAATCCAGTGCACTAAGGTGCATGAAATAGAATATCGAATATCGGAATCAAAATCAACAGTATACGACATACACCAAATCAAAATCATGTATACCGCGGTATGTAAACTCATAAACATGTGCAACTGCGTGTACAAACAATATCGAATTACTGAAAGCACGTGTAAACTATATCGAATACATAAGTCAAAATCATGTGCATACCATATACATGAAATCAGGTCAAATATCTCAGAATGTGTAAAAATCAAAATTAAGTGCAATGGGTATGCACAAAACCAACATCGGTACAACTAATATATGAAAATACGAATTGAGTGCAACTGTGGTGCACATAGAAAATATCAATCATAAAACAAATCGTCAAAATACCGAAAGCCAAAATGACGGAAACGTGATATCCGAATCACCAAGTCGCAAATCACAATAACTGACGTCAAGGTGCCCCTCTTTCAAGGTCGAAAGGTGCCGGTGCATCCAAGGCTGGCAGAGCAAGAATATCTACTTGCCTCTTACCCACGGTCTAGCGTCCTCTGCTGTTAGGTCCTCGTTTCTTTCTACGGATTACCAGTTATATGACTCTTTAGCTTGACAGCCTGACTCGGAGCAATGACGGAGACAGTTCCGCTCTGGTGCTTCTATGAAGATCTCCTGACCAATTAACATGGTCACTCGTAATGTATCACGTCAGTGATGTCAGCCTCTGGCCCACTGAGTGTGCGCGATACAATCGATCCTGGTCTAAGTCTTCTCGTGTAGTATTTCAGAAAGATCCTGTCGGGGTCTCTCCCAAATCTCATCTCTGCAGGATTGCTCGGAAGTTAGCACTTTTTACTTAATCCATTTCTTGTTCCGGGACAGCTGCATTCTCTTCATGACTTTTCTCTGGAATTATGGCTGCATTCAACGCCTCTACATGCGTATCAAGTCTCTGATGTCAACAGAGTGAAATGTCATCTCGTCAAGATCTCGTACGAACCTCTTACTTCGCTTCCCTTCAGTATGGATCAATTCGGAATCATCTCTTCGTAGCTGTGTAGAGTGCTCTCCAATTGGTTGTACACATATCTAGAGTCTCTTTCGAAGCTACGAACTCGGTATCTCTAATATCCCGTGGAAGGTGTCTGGCCAATTTCTTCCTCGAAAACTCATCCAAGTCACCGCAGTAATATGCTTCCGCTCGTCCTTCTCGATCGACTCACAACACGTCTGTGTGAGATCTCCTTATAACTGAAGCTAGGCAATTGATGACTTCGCATCGGGGCATCCAAAAGAACAAACTGTTCTAGTCACTTATCCAAGGGTAACTAGCGATCTTCTATCACATTTCCGTGTATAACCTCATGTTGCATTCGCTTCATAAGTCTGGGGAGATATCTTATCAAACTCTGCAACAGTTGTCTCATCTGTCCACACGATAGACAATGCCTCAACATCTGGTGTTGACGGTGCATCAACAATCTTCACATTCTGGTTGGCCTCTAGCAGTGACCCAATCATCTGGTGTAAATCCCGAATGCTCGCGTCAATGATAAATCCTAATAAAACAATGTATCAACGCATTCGTACGCCACCGGAATACAACCTAGTCAGTCTTCGTCCATGACGAGCTCGCTCTGACCGCGTCTCTAGCCATAGCTCTCTCTACTCGTGTAGCCAAGGTAACGGAAACCATAACCCGATATCGATGACAATAGATCCTAAGAACGAATAAAAATACGGTGCATAAGAAATGTACATCCTAAGGCTTCTTAAGCGAAGTGGCGTATCATAAGTATGTCCCGGAACATACACACGGTACGTCACTCTAGTTAAGTCACCTACTCCATCAACCAAGGTTAACCTACGCGACGAAAGTTTGGGTCAAATACCCCCTCGGCCAAGTCTAAGTTCCGTAAGGTCGACCCTAGGTTCTGAATATATATATATATATATATACATATATATATATATATACATACATATATATATATATACATACATATATATATATAGATATATATATATATATACATATATATATATACATACACGCCCTAGACTCCGCATAATCAAACTTAGACTCGAACCAAGGTTAAACCTAACGCTCTGATACAAACTTTTTCATGACCCGAAAAAGGCACGTGACTGGCACCTGAATCATGTGAAGTCTATAGGACTTCACCTAATCCAAGTAAGCCAAAATCCCAGAAATTTAAACCTTTTAGGGAAAATAGTGGAGGTGCAGTTTTGCAATAAAGGTATACTGAAATCAAGTTTATTCCTTATATACATAAGTAATAGTATATGAAAATGCCATATTCATATCTAACTTGAAAACCTTTTTGTCATTCGAAATTTGGGCAGCACCTCCTTTGTATATTTTAACCCGAAAACAAATACAAGTGATAATAATAATAGGCATCCCCAAGCGGAAGCTAGCTCTTCGCCAAATGGAGGAAACAACTGCGCAAGATAATAAATATACAACGCCGAAGGCGAGGATCAAAACTCAGAAAGAAAATAAAGAAAACATGCATCATTAAGAAAACCAGGAATAAAGAATAATACATAACCGCGACTCTAAGGCCGAAAGAATATACAAATTGTGGTTTCTAAGTCTACTAAATGTACATAGTCTGGTTGATGGGGCATTTAACTAGATACAACTGAAATAAAAGTACAAGTGCAATGGTGGTCACGATGCAAAGGTATCCCACCAATCAATTACAATCACCCTGAAAAAGGTAGTGTGCCAGCAAGCCGCAACGGAACCTGTGCGGTCGAACCTGCAAGAAAAATGTGGCACAACGGGGGTGAGTTGCCAACTCGTGAGTAGAAGATATCACCGAGTAGAAACCAAATGTATGACTATCTTCTAAGTCATACAATATAATAATAGTAATATAAAGACAGCGAGTGATGACAAGTGTAAAAAAATAACATAAAGTGATATCAAGGGTTACACTATAAACATAAATGTGATATCAAGTACTCGTGTTCGTGTCGTAAAGTAGTAACATGTCATGTGTATGATGTATGAATGCATCAATCAATGTGTGTCCAGCAACGACACACTAAAATCATGATAAACCTGAGTGCCCAGCATCGACACTCGAAAACATCATGAAAACCTTGTCTGTCCGCGACACATAAATCTCATATCTCGGGCTCCGTCTGTCCGGATTGGAACCATCATCTAATCTCATGAATGCGGTCGGTATTCTTCGGATTTCCGCTGAACCAAATATCACTGGTCGGTAGTGCTCTCCTGCCGGACTCAACGTCTCTATTTCTCTATACGGCCTTCTTGACCCGGGGTACCGCACCGGTCCACCATGTACCCGCAAATGGTGTCGCCCATGCTCCTCGTAGCGGGTAATCATATATCATATATGATCCAGAACCGAGAAATCTCATGGTGGACGCCACACATCATATCAAGGGAAAACCGCATTTTTCTTTTAAAAGGAGCATAAGTTTTCAATTACATATGCGGTTTCCCAAATCCAGAAATATCATGAAATCGAAATCTCAAATCATGAGCTAATAATGATCAATGCATATCGGCATAAAGCCCCTCAACGGTGCATAAACAGAAAGTATATATATGAATGCGTGCGGCATTTAAGTAAGGAATGCAATATTTAAACTAGCAAGTGAGATCATGAATGCTAAACAATACCAGTAAACTACAAATTATCAGATATTACGAGTGAAGTAATGGTCCTCTAATGTGTACGTGGCATGAGAATTACCGATGATGGTGTGTGTGAGCCGGGCAGTAAGTGTACGTGCAATATACGCACCATCGGTAATGGTGCATGTGTCCTAGCAGACGAGATCATAACAGCTAATACAAAACATGTATATATGCAATGCAATGGAATTTACAAGAACAGAGCAGAAAGTAAATAGTAAACGATACATATCCGAGTCGATATATCTAATAGTCGGCGATCCAGTCTCATAGCATAACGTACGATATAATCCATCATACGACATTCTCGAGTCAAGAGTGCGGATCAATCATCATCAATATATCTCGTACGGTATAGTCCGTCATACGGCATCCTTAAAATCGAGGGTACGGGTCAAATATCATATATATATATATCATCATTCGTACAGTATCATCCATCGTACTATATCATAATTACGGGTACGGATCTAAGGTCTCATACATTTTATTATATCATCAGGTCACATGTTATTTGTATATCGCCCAATGATCCTTAATATATTAAATCATATACGAGGTCTCACACGATCATATATCATAGCCTTACGACATCATGTCCGATCATATCGACTCATATCCATAATCATAATATCCTCATCTCACGTGTATATGTATATGTGTGTGTGTGAACAAACACACACACACACACACACACACACACACACACACACACACACACACACACACATATACACGCACATATATACCAAGTGTGCGTGTGTGTGTGTATGGGGGGCAACAAATAACCTAAGGTTCACGACTAAGGTAAAAGAGTCGAAGGGTATACCTTACTACTAATACACTTATTCTAATCCTACGGTCTCCAAAAACCCTACTTGCTAAGTATCCAAGTCTTGCATCAACACAGAGATATAATATATATATATAACCTATTCTATGGTTGCGGGGGTGCTATACGTCATTCATCCGATTTCCCCCGTAGATATACATCTACTTACCTCGATCCTCGCTTGCTGAAAACGATGATGCTTTGCTCTCCCTTGTCGTCCCGAAGTCCACGTGAAGGTACCTACATATATAAACACATCGTATTGCATCAAAATCCTTTTCAAAAACCGACACGACACGCGAAATGCGCATAGGTTAGAACTTATACCCTACGCATACAAAAACAACTAAACAACCCTCGTCGTTGACGTACAAACGTCCAACGACCAATTCGTAATTCAAATACCAAAAACCAACTTTTAGAAATCGGAAAAATATTGCTAAAATCAACTCAAAATGCTTCTAGATTTTTGCTCAGGTATATTGGGACTAAAATAACAATACAGTGGCAAGGTTATAAGGTGTGTGAGCTACAGACCAAACCCCAACACCTATACCCACAAAGTGGCCGGCGAGAAGAGCTACAGGACCCGGCGGCGCCGGTCGAACCAAAGAGTTGGTGTTTCGTTCTTCTGTGGCAGTCCTATGGTTGTTTAACTAGGTTTATGAAGTTGTTTGATTTTCCCATAAACACTCCAAGTTGCTCCAGATTCCCTATAGTCCTCAAAAATCAAAGAAACCGACACGGAAAAATTCTAACTCAAGTCTTGGGGTTTGAATGCTCAGTTGGTCCAGGATTCATACACTAGAAGGGTTGTAGACTATCTAATCCTCAAACACACCGTCACAATTCATAATCACCCTTAACCTTATCTTGGAAATTTCCAAGATCACTAAACCTCATTAGATCAACTCTAAACTACTATAGGATATAAAGAAACTAAATTTCTAAACCAAGGGTGTAGGATTTACCTCATGGAGCAACTAAGGAAAAACCCTAGATGATCCCAAATGCTCAAAGTCCAATCTTGATTCCACCAAGGGGTTTGTAGTGAGATTTAGAGTGATTTTTGTGAAGGGAGCATGAGATTTTGGTGTGGATTTGGAGATGATTTGGGTGGTAGAGGAGGTGGAGGTTGAGGAGAAAGAGATGGGGAAGATGAAGAAGAGGAAAGAAGTGATGAAGATAAAGAACCATGTGTGTGGAAGCTTCCCTCTCTCTCTCTCTCTCACATGTCACCACTCATGTCCCCTCTCTCATCATAAAAATATCTTTTTCCTTTTCAAATAAAACCCAAAACCATTTAAAAGCAAAAGAAGTCATGGTCTCGAATAAAAAATGTAAGAAGTGTTTTGCAATATGATTTGTTGCATGTCATATACATAAACAAGATTAATGCATAATTAGCGACATATTAATCAAGTTTAGTATTAACATTGTATATAAATAATTATATAATAATCTATAAATGCTCAATTCACCTAAATTTTTTCAAAATCAATAATTCTTATTAATTTTTCAAATATTTTCCAAACTATCTGTATATAGTTATACCATATCATTAAAACTAATTCTCATACTTTAATTATTTTCATGAAATTCATTATATTAATTATTTAAATTCCAAAAAATAATATTTTATTTTCTGAAATGTTACAGAGGGCCGATCCGATGAGACAGCGCCCGTGTAATACCCAGCCCCTTTTTATACCAAAATTTGTATTCTGTTACCTTTTAATTCTATTTATTCTTAATTATGAATTATTTATTTTATTTATAATTTTATCTATTTTATTTATAAATTTATTATTTTTATTTTTCAAAACCCAAACCCTATTATATCTTTTTCCAACAAATTCCCTTAGCCAATACCATTTTTCTTTAATAGAACCCCAATCCCATTCTTTTAAATAAATTCATTTTCTTTAGCCCAAATCCCTCAGCCCAAAGCCCGGCCCTCTATTTTTCCCTCAAATTCTAAAAATCCCTCAGCCTAAATCCCCGGCCCATTCTTTCTTTTCTCCTCTAATTTCCCATTTTTAATTTCCTGGCCCGGCCCGTTTCTCCTTTTTCATATTTAAAATTTATTTTCTTTTCTTGTGCAGGCCCAGCCCACTCTCCCCTCACCCGCGCCCGTTACCCGACTCGGCCCGCTGCCTTTTCTTCCCCAACGGCTCCTTTTTTCCCGCCCACGCCATCGATGCCTCGATCCGGTTCTTCCGCAGCACCCCACGCCTGAGCCCACGTCGCCGCTCCTCGCGCCCCACTTGCGAACGTTACCACGACACGCGCACCTCCACCTCTCTCCTCTACCCACACTCTCTCAAACTCTTCTCGAATCTCTTTCTCGTTCACCCAAAACAACCTCGAGTCCCTGCCTCGACGACGACGACGAATCCCACGACCTCTCCCCTCGTCACCTCACCTCACCTCCCTCTCGCCGGCGAACTCCCACTGCATTTCGTCGGCTCCCCCGCACCTTCATCGTCGTCAGCTGCATCACCATCCCCCACCATCACCACAGGACACCTCCAACGAATCTTGCCGGCCATCCCATCGACCCAACAACCTCCAACGTCACCACCTCTCTCTCTCACTCACTCAAATCTCTCAATCTCACACTCTCTGCCTCTCTCTCCCTGCACACTCCTTCTCTCTCCCTCACTCCCATCACTCTCTCCCTCCTCCCTCTTCAGCTCCCTCTCTCGAACCCACATCCCGAGCACCTCACCTGAACCCCCAACCTCTAACCTCTGGCCACCGCCTCACTGCCGGCCAACTCGTTGCCCTACAACTCCATAGCCTCCGGCCTCCCAACCTCTCTAGAGCCACCATCACCACCCAACTACAACTCCTAGCCGTCACCTGTGGCCTCTACGCTATCGGCCATCGCCTGAGCTCGTTGTCGCCGTCCACAGCAGGCCGTCTACATCTCCGAGCCAAGCTCCACGGTGCCGATCCCTGCGACGCAAGCCCAAGCCTCGCCGAGCCTGTGCCGAGATCAAGCCGAGCCAAACCCTTGTCTCCGTTTCCATGCCGTGCTGTACTGCGTCTGCCGTACGTCTCCAGGCAAGTACTTTAACTTGCTACATGCTATATATTCAAGTTACAAATTTAAATTTCATAGATCGCAAAATTACAATTTCTGATCGATTAGGCGTCATACCTGTTCGATGTGTGTTCTCAATGAGAATACTCATCAAATTTGACGGAACTGGATGATTTACCTTGGCCCTTGTAGGGATGGATAACTTGTGCAAATTTCGCTGGATAACATGACCGTTAACGACTAAAACGACTCCCCCTAAGTTTACTAGTAAAACTGGAATTTTATTGTACCTGAGAACCGCTAAAATCACCATAAATTATATACAGACTGGAATGATGCGTTCGAGGGCTCAAATCGAAGCCAACTCGACGAACTTTAACCCTATACTAGTTTCCAGATATTCCTGTACTTAAACTATGACGATATTTGGATCGGAGTGCGACTCTGGACTGCAGTCCAGAGCGACTCCAATCGTTGTTTGCTGTTCCGTAATGGGTACCACAAGATTTTCCTTAACTCGTAGGTTGCGGAACTCCACTGTTTATTGTAGGTGAACCTGTTAGCTAAACAACACAAGTGGTTTCATTCTGTTTCGTTATCGTTTGTTATTTATTCTGTAATTTAGGAGATCGGGACGCATAACAGTCCCAACAGAATCAGAATTGACATACTAGTACTAAACAGTGTATATCTCCTGACGTACAGACGCGATTGAAGATCCGTCTGTTGCGTTGAAGACCTTACTGAAAACCCTAGAGAGGTCAAAGAAGTATGAAAGCGAGGTCAGGCGAGCGAAGCTATGTAGAGAAGGTTACGTTATTACCTTTTTTTGTAGAAAGCTCGACCAGCGAGAAAAAGTGTGATTTCATTCAACTGTAGCGTCGCTAAAATCTGATCCCAACTGGGATTAAAATGCATTGCGAAACGGATTTCTGATTCTGAAACTAGATTTCCAGCCGTGAACGCTTAAAATGAAATGGCTATAATTAATGATCCTGGAACCCGATTGGCATGAAACTAAATTCGATGGATAGATAACTGAACATACTAATCATTACCTGTTCATCGTTTCACTAAATTGTAACCGTATGATTTATGATAAATTGTGCAAGTGGTAGATTATTGATTCAGGACATCCTAAACATGCTTTATATAATGTTCACGCATCATATCATACACATGTCACTGCATTGATAACCTAGTGATAACGTGCATTACCCAGTGTTAGGTATTAGTGATGATTGTGGCAAGTACGTCAGTGTTCGTGTATCAGTGAATAAGTGAAAGTGATACGTACTTGTACACAATCAGTGACCCTTATTATTCTATTGCATTGTCGACGTCTGGGAGACGTGTGTACGTGTGACTATAAGTGGTATGGGACACTTATGGAAGCTCTTACACGGGTGTCATAGATAAGGCACCAGACACTGCCATTTATCTTAGGTATTAGTCGGGACGTGCTTGATGGGGGTCCTGCCTCCAGTTCTCGCGCAGACTTGTCACCGACCGATTGGTATTTAGGGTTATGGTTAGCGTTTGATGTAGACCACGGGGTGTGGGGTAGTTTAATTGTGAGTTCAACAGAATCTCGGGAGTCCCATGCCGACTTATATATTTAGGGAGATATATGGAGATTTACAGGGTATGTGATTATTACCGTGATATACATGTTGGACCCGTGGTCCCTTGCACTTGGGTGGAGGACACTCACGAGTGGTTGACTCTCACACTTGGACTGACGATAGGTTTAGTGACTTGTACAGTGAGACTTAGAAACTGATAGGGATACTGGCATTGATATATCTTACTTACTGTGTTGACATACGTGGCATATCGTTCTACTGCTTTTACTGTTCCGCTGCATTGATTACTGCATGTTAATACCCATACTGCCATTGATCTACTGTTATATATATCTATTACCACTGTTAAAATTGTCACATGATTTTATATATATTATATTGCTATTGTGTCGCTCTGACGACCTGAGTATGCATGCTCAGTGTGAGGAGAAGATTTAGCCTGGACCAGGACTAGACGCACTTCACGGACATCTTGTTTAGCTATCCAGAGTTATATCTTTTGTTTCCCATCAGGTCAGTTCTTTACATTGTTTCATTCAGTTACTGCATTTCTCATTACCTGTGCATCATTTACTGTTTACCATGAAAAACTAGAAGCCGAAGTGTGACTACGGCAGGACATTTCCTTGACCGTAGGAGCATGGCTGGCCTTGTCTACCCTTCGTATTCCGTATTTTGGGAAGCGGGGCGTGACAGCCCGAGATATGAAAATTTACGTGTCGATGTTGGACACGGGTTTTATGATTTTTTCGAGTGTCGATACTGGACACTCAGGTTTCATGATGATTGATGCGTCGTTGATGGACACACGTTGGATGATACACATACATACATGCATATGATTCATATGACTTGATATTATATATTGATACTGGCATGATATCATTGTTGGACACACATGTATATACGATCACCATAGATACCTTAGTATTATCTTCATGTTACAATATGACCTAGGAATCGTTGTTCATTCGATTTATACCTGCTGATATTTTCTACTCACGAGTTGGAAACCCACTTCCGTTGTGCCACAGTTTTCTTGCAGGATCGACCGCTCAGATCAGTAGTGGCTCGCTAGCACATATCTTTCTTCATAGTGTTTTGCTTTGGTAGGTGGGATACACATTTGAATCGTGACCACCCTTGTACCCATTTATTTCTATTGTATCTAGTTAAAGCTCCATCAATCAGAAACCAGACTATGTATATTTGGTAGACCTAGACACAGACTTGTATATTTCTTGAGACCTAGAGCGAGATGAGTGTATTGTCTTTTATTTGAGCTAATGATGTCTTGGTCTGCTTTACTTTCATTCTGTGATTGATCTTCGCCGTGGGGTGTCGCATATATATGCTTTATTGCGTAGTTATGATTCCGCCAATTAACGAAGATGCTCCCGCTTGGGGATGCCTATATTATTGCATGTATATAGTTTTGGATTAAAATATACAAGGGAGGTGTTGCCCAAATTTCAAGGACAAAATGTTTTTCAAAGATAGTATGTAAACTGTTACATTTTCATATGATATTACTTATACCCTTAAAAGAAGGCTTGGATTCCTTATGCCGATATTTCAAAACCGCACCTCTACTATTTTCCGAAAAAGGTTTAGATTTTTGGGCTTTCGGCTTACTTGAATTACGGTGAGTCGTATAGACTTCACGTGATTCTCGTGCCGGTCACGTGCCAAAATTCCGGGTCATAACATTCGGCCTCTTGCCCTTCGAGACCGGCTTGGCCACCTGGTTTGCCGGGATTTATGCTAAATGAGCGCTTCTAGCAGGGTAGATGATGACGGAACCAAATTGGCGGAGCGGTTCCTCCCACTACTGACCGAGGCTTGCGGGGAGAATCACGTGAGCATTGATCTTGACCACGTATGGGATTGGGGTCGCGTCGGAAGCTGAATTCATCTTAGAAGATATCGTCGTTGAAAGTTGATTGCTGCACGGAAAAGCATTATTTCAATACAAACATCGATATATATGTTAAAAGAGTTCGCATGAACGCTTGACCCGAGATATAGGAGGAGAGAAAGGTCCCACCGGGTTTGCCAGAATCTGTAGGATGTTTTTCTCTACCCCATTGAGATGGGAAATATGCGTCGCTTGCCAGGCGTATTACAGATTTCCACTGCTTGGGGCAGGCTGTGGTTTATTGATTGTGGGGATCTGAATCTCCGACAGCCGCGAACTAAACTGCCGTTAATTACCCCTCGCTTTTGGAGCGAGAGAACCTCTGATTGATAGGTAAAACTGTTCATACAAACTCAATATGCAGTGTGCGTGTGTTGTGTTTTGAAGGGGACTTAGACGTATTAGGGGCCTCGCAGAGTTATCGGGGACCTCACAGAGTATTCTAACAGGGGACGTGTTTTAAGTGTGGAGCATGAATGAAAAAAGGGGTGAGGATCATCATGAAGATGCATGAGTGGCGCGTGGACGCTAGGCGCCCGCGGGTTACGTGCGCGGCACGCGACCGCTAGAAACACCAGCAGAGAAAATGGCTTAGTCCCTGAGCTGGGAGTTCAACTCCCGAGAGATTTTGGAGTTGAACTCCTAAACAGGAATTAGGTATAGATTTGAAGTTAAACTACCAAAAGATTTGGATTTAGAGTTAAACTCTTATGTAATAAATTGGATATGGATTTGAAGTTAAACTCCTAAAAGGCTTAGATTTGGAGTTATGCTCCTAAAAGATCTGGATGTGGAGTTAAACTCCTTTGAGGATTTGGATCTTAGAGTTGAACTCCTCGAAGATCTTCGGAGATGATCAAAAGAGATCCATTTCTTCTCCCTGGAGCCTCGAATCCTCCCAAAGTAGGATTTTTGGAAGTGGGTCTTCTTCCTCCTCCTCTTCTTTTGCTGGATCTTGGAGAAAAAGGGATGTGAGATCAAAAATCTCCCTTTTAGTGATTTGATGGGAGATCTGAACTCCCCTTCGAGAGTTTTATGGTGAAAAACTATTTCTTTTTGGAAAAAAAGAGTTAAACTTTTGATTTAATTAGAAAAGAAAAGAAAAGGAAGAAATTGAGAGAAAGGAGATTGAAGCACAAACTCTAGAATTTTTTTGAGAGAATTAAAAGTTGTTTTTGATTTCTCATTATGTTTTCCTTTATAGGCTACACACTTTATATATAGCCCTTTAAACTTTGCCAAATGGCACTTGTGCCACCCCATACCTTATGTGCTTATTTCTTTTTGCACATAAGCCATGTGATTTACAAAATTTTGGCTTTTTTTCCACCTTACATACATTTATTTTTATAAATTGTATTTAAACTAATTTATCGCCTCCTTTTTGGTATGGAGCCGGCCCCCTTCTATTCTTGATCTTGACTTGAGCTTGGGGCCACTTGGTTTGAGCTTGGGCCCGCTTGGCTGGGGGTTGACTGACTTTGACTTGGTCAACCGTAGTGTAATTTTTGACCCCGACAGTGGCAATAACGGAGAGGGTCTGGCGATGAGCGGTCGACGGCGGCGAAAAGGGGGAGCACGGGCTACTGTTTCAGAGTGGAGGGGGTCGGTGAAAAGGAGGTGATATGGGCTCGGCTTGGGCTGTATGGTGCTTGGTGTAGGCGATGAGGTGACCGGAGCTGCGGTTGGGTGGCCGATGATGGTGGCACAGGAGAGCTCGGGTTATGGTGTGAGGAGGAGGAGGTAGGTGGTGCGAGGCTCGGTGTGTGTTGCGGTTGGAGGAGGTGTCGTAGAGGCGGTCAACGGAGGAGAGGTGGAGGGAGCAGGTGGTGGCGTCATGATGGTGGTTGGCGGTGCTCCGGCGGTGGTTTAAGATGGTGTGTTGTTAAGTGAATTAGAGAGAAAAGAGCGAGAGAAAACTAGATGAGAGAGATAGAGAGATGAGTGGCAGAGAGAGAGATAGAGAGTTTAAAGTAAGAGAGAGAATTAAAAGGAATTATGGGGATTTAATTTGAGAATTAAAATGGTTTTTAATGAGAATTTGGTATGGGTGTTAATGGAAAAGTTACGAGGATTTAATGAGAAATTGATTTTGAATTTGAAAAGAAAAAAGAAGAGAATGGGAATGGGCTGTTGTACGTGTTTGGAGATTTTGGAGATTGGGCTCTAGGCTTGGGTGATAAAAGAGTGAGGGATGGTGGATGGGCTGGCTATGTGGGAGGGTTTGGATTTAGTTATAGGAAATAATTGTTAGGGTATAGTTATAAGGATATGAAAAATTATTATTAGGGACAAATAATTGGATGAAAATATATGGAATAAATTAAACAGAAAAATATTGGGGGAAATTATATAAAATTCTGGATAATTGAGTACAAAAGAAATTGTGTATTACAAAAATAGGATTATCTTCCTATTCAGAAAAAGGCAAAAATTGGGGCAATGTATGGATTCTTTGAAGAAGAATCGTACGTGGGATCTAATGAAGTTATCAAAGGATCGGAAATCGTTGCTAAATAAATGGGTGTACAGGATTAAAAATGAGACTGATGGTGTGAAGTGATACAAGGCTCGCTCGGTAGTCGAGAGATATGCGCAAAAGTAAGGAATTGACTATCAAGGGGTATTTTCTCTGTCCTCTTTCGGAATGTATTCCGAAAATTCCCCATTATTTTATAGTGGGTCCCCATGCTTATCTGGTATATATGGGTATGCCGGATAATACCGGGGTATTACATTCTCCCCCACTTAGAACAATGGTTCGTCCTCGAACCACAGACCTACTATTGAGAAACCAGCTCTGATACCATTCTGTCATGCCCCACCCCCAATACAGAGAGTATTGTCCGCTCTGGCCGAAGCCGTACGGTTTTGTCCTTCGGAGCGAACCGGACCCGACCAAAGGCCACTTCCCAGGAGGTCACCCATCCCAGGACTTCCCTGGTCCGAGCACGCTTAATTACGGAGTTCTCAAACTCATGTAGGGCCAGTTCACTTAAAAGACGCCTCTGTATTGAAGAGTGGTATCATTCCATTTATAGTACAGATCTGTCCTCTTTCGAAATGTATTCCGAAGATTCCCCATTATTTTATAGTGGGTCCCCATGCTTATCTGGTATATATGGGTATACCGGATAATACCTGGGGTATTACAGATATAAAGGCCGAGTTTCTTCATGGAGATTTGGAGGAGGAAATCTATATTATGCAACCACTGGGATACGAGGTGAAGGGGAAAAAAATTTAGTGTGTAAATTGCGAAAAATCTTATATGACCTCAAACAAGCTCCAAGGCAGTGGTATCACAAGTTCGATCGGTTTATATTGGAGATAGGATTGGTAAGATGTGAGTCAGATCACGGTGTCTATATTCAGAGTTTTGAAGACGGAGATTACATTATTTTGTCACTTTACATGGATAACATGTTGGTAGCGGGTCTGACTTTTGAGAAAATTCAAAGTCGGAAGAAGATGATAGCCGAAAAATTCTCCATGAAAGATTTAGGAGCGGTCAAGCAAATTCTAGGCATGAAGATCGTGAAAGATAGGAAGTAGGGGAAGCCGTGGTTATTGCAAAGAGACTTCATCGAGAAAGTTTTGAAGCGATTCAATATGGACAAGCCAAAACCGGTGAGTACGCTTTTAGCAAAGCACTTCAAACTCAGTAAGTCGTTGTGCCCGACAACTCAAAAGTAGAAAGATGGGATGGTAAGCGTGCCTTATGCATCTGCGGTAGGGAGGTTGATATAAGCGATAATGAGTATGAGATCAGATATTGCACATCCAGTAAGAGTTGTGAGCAGATATATGCAAAACCCGGGGAATGAACATTGGAATGCGGTGAAGTGGATTTTGAGGTATCTAAGGAGTGCGTTAAGTCATTACTTATGTTTCGTTGGTGACTCTCTAAAGGTGTAAGGTTACGCTGATGCGGACTATTCGGGTGATCGAGATAGCGGGAAGAGCACAACGGGGTACGAATTTACGATTAGGGGAACAACGGTGAGTTGGGGAATTCAATTGCAAAAGATGGTAGTATTGTAAACGACGGAGGCTGAATACGTGGCGATCACGGAATCCAGTAAAGAGATGATATTATTGCAAGGGCTACTTGAAAAATTGGGGAAGAAACAAGACTTCAATACCTTGTAAAGCGACAGCCAAAGCGCGATACATTTGGCGAAGAATGCGGCATATCACTCTTGGGCGAAGTATATCAAGGTGCGGTACCATTTTATTCGCTTAAAGATAGAAGATGACGAGTTGAAACTGCAAAATATCGTAGAAGAAAAGAATCCGGCGGATATATTTACCAAGGTCGTAAACAGAGACAAGCTGGATCTTTGTTGTAGGTTCGTAAATCTCTTCATGAAAATCTGATGAGGAGAGAGTAAAGCGGAGTCATGTGAAATCTACTAGCGTTGGGAATCAAAGCTAAAATATCTCCAAGTGATAGATTGTTAATAATTGTGGAGAATACTTCAGGTTAGACGTCTGCAGAAGAATAAGACAGACGTCTGGACGTGCACAAGAGAGCATATCAGAAATACAGAGCAACGACAGACGTCTGAAGGCCAGTAAAGAAGACATCTGCAGAAGAACTAAGCCCAAGTATAGAGTATGGCCAGACGTCTGACAAAGCGTGGTTCAGACATCTGGGTAAGCTTAAAGCCCAGTCCAGAGCAGCGGAAGACGTTTGGTGGCAAAAGACCAGACGTATACCCAAGATGCTGAAGAGATATAGAGTTGACGCAGACATTTGCCCAAGTGTGGATCAGACGTCTGTCATCGTGATAACTACTGCAAATCTTATTTTGCCAAATTGTGATTTATCTCTATTGTGGGTAGAATTAAGGTTTGCCTATATAAAGGGACCTCTTATATAATATTTGTATTGCCAAATTAAACCAAAAGATGAGACTATTGTATTGAGAGGGTGACGGTTTAGATCTGAAGAGATTTGAGAGAAATCTCCTAAGGTTTTCTCATGGTGCACTTGATTCAAGATTATAATAGACATTGCAGATTCCACTCTGCCGGGGATTAGCCATACGGTGGGTGATGCTCGTTAGCAAACCCCTTGTCTCTTGTTTGATCGTTATTTATTCATTCTCGTATCGTTATTAATTTGTCTTTTGTTGTTAATTGCGTGGTTGTTGTTATTGCATGATTTGGTTTGTCGCGTGCATTGTTCCGTGTATCGATCCTTCGCCAACAATTTGACCATCTTTCCTTTTTAGGAACATGATATACACGTTTTTTATTCTTTCTTTTTTAATATTTGAGTTGACAAATAATGTACATTCAAGGGACTTGAAGTTGATGCATAGAGTTGCCAAAGCTAGAGGTTATTTTTCTTGATTTCTTTCAACTTGTAAAGAATAGGGCAACAATATCAAGATGCAGTAGTGCACAAAAATTAACTTTCAAAGCAACATAAGATTTATTTCAAGAAACGTAAGGAATGGAAAATAAAAAGATATATAAGACTGAAAAACATACCTTGAGATTACTAACTTCATCCAATGTTTTTTTTGAACGAAATTTTATGTAATTTGCCACCTTGCTCAGCAGCCATCATATTTTATTGTCGGGGCCACACATCTCAAAAGTCTAATAAATCAAAGAGTACTGCAAAAACTGAAGTTAGAGTCTTGCATAATTCAGCTTAATCAATATCTCAACTTGAAAATAACAAAGATTTTCTTGACTTTCTCCTAAAACACTTCCTCAAGCTTGTTTGTAATACTTTTGAGTTCTGACGCAGTTTACGCTTCTACCTTGTCGATGTATTTTTTAATCAGCCAGACTGTTAGCCCTTAGTCGCCATTCTTAAATAAGCGCCTCTATTATTCCTTTCTCGGTACCTTGATCACTGCAATATATTGATTAAATCACTAATGTGATTTCTCCACCATCATGTTCATAATATGCGATATCGCTCGGTTTAGGACTTCTCAGTTTTCTACTTACCTCCACAGTTTACCCAATTAACTGATTCTACTCATATTAGGCTCAACTGATTCGACGGAAAAAAGGACTCCAAGGTATGTTCCAGCTTTCTTTAGAATTTTTTTTTGGCTTGATTCACATCAACCATGCTCTTGAACTAAACGGAGGACCAACGGTTCTTATCCCACATTCATCAATGACAATGTACAGTTATTTCCTTCAACGAAGTTGTTTCATGATTCGTTTTTCCAGTCATCAAACTTTAGTGTGGCAGCTACACATCGCAAAAGTAAATACAACAGATATCGTTTTCAATATGCAGAAACCAAAACGAATTTAGGAAAGTCCAGTCCAGCATAAATTTTACTGTTCCATTCTGAAAATAGTATGCTCATCAATATGCAAGCAACAATGCATTAGAGCAGGACAAGTAACAGAAGAATTAAGTTGTAAATTGTGATTCAACAATAAAAATTGGTGTCGACCAAATAATGGAGAGTAAATAAAGAGACAAATCTATGAAGTATCAAATGACAAAACAATAACTTCATTTTTCCTCAAATATACATCCAGCACATACATGAAATTTGATCTGACATACAAAATCCTCGAATAAATTACCAGAAGTAAGAAAGTATTATGATACTCTTATTACCATCTTATTCTTTTTCCCTGCAGACAACAACAATACTTTCCCATCAACAATGTCATCAACCTCGATCGTCTTATCATCATTATCGACCCTTCTATTATTCAAGTAAAGCCCCCCTTGCTTCACCAATCGCCTTGCAGCAGATTTGCTATTCAACAAACCAACGGAAACCGAAAGATCGACCAAGCAAGAACTCAACACCTCATCATAAGCTAAAGAACACGAAGGAACATCCTCGGCTATTCCCTCGATCGTCTCCCAATCTAACTTTGTCTCTGCCCCCGGTCTCAAAGCCTCGGTTGCCTTCAACGCCTCAATTAGCCCCTCTCCTCCATGAACAAACCTAGTCACTTCTTCCGCGAGCCTCCTCTGCAATGTATTTGGAACATAACCCGGCTTCTTCATCTCCTTCTCCAATTCTTCAATCTCTTCCAGACTCAAAAAAGTCAAAATCTTCAAAAACCTAACGACATCCACATCAGGGATCGAAAAGAAGTACTGATAGAACTTGTAAGGCGACAAGATTGTCGGAGACAACCAAACCGCCCCGCCCACCGATTTCCCAAACTTTGTACCATCGCTATTCAACAAAAGGGGGAAAGTCAATCCATAAGCTCCTTCAACTTGCAAAATTTTCCGAATCAATTCCGTTCCCGCAGTGATATTCCCCCATTGATCGCTTCCGCCGATTTGGACATTGACGCCATAGTTCTTAAACAGATGCACGAAATCGTAGCCTTGTAACAACTGGTAAGTGAATTCGGTATAGCTCATCCCCTCTTCCGAGCTCAACCTCTTCTTCACACTCTCCTTCGCCATCATAGTCCCAACCCTAGCATACCTCCCAACCTCTCTAAGAAAACCCAACAATGTCACATCCTTCCACCAATCATAATTATCCAAAATCAAAATCGAATCTTTTTGCAAACCCACGTCCAAAATCGCATCTTTAGCGAAAGCCCTATCGAAATTTCCTAGAATCCTATCGATTAGGGTTTTGATCGCCCTGCTGTTGATTTCTAGTGTTTGGACGTCCAATTCGGGGCGCTCGAGGCTCTTGCCCGAGGGGTCGCCGACGCGGCCGGTGGCGCCGCCAATGAGGGCGACAGCCACGTGGCCGTGGCGGCGGAACCAACAGAGGACGATGAGGCCGAGGAGGTTACCTAAGTGGAGGCTCTCGGCCGTTGGATCGAAGCCACAGTAGACTTTGAGGGTCGCGGTGGAGGGGGCTTGCCTGAGGCTCTCGGTGGTGATTGATTCGATGAGGCCGCGCTGCTCGAGGACGGAGATGACGTCGGCGGCGGCGGCGGTGGAGGTTGAGGCGGCGCGGGAGAGGAGGCGGCAAGGGGATTGGAAGGTTCTGGAAGGATGCAGAAGCCTCGGGAGAGAGGGGAGGAAGCATCTAGAAGCTGCCATGGCCGTCGCCGCCGCCATTGGAGGAGAAGGGAATGGCTTGGGTCTTGCGGGTGAAGTCGAGATAACATAGAAAATGGGAGTCTTTTGTCATTCGCACCCTTTAAGTTTGGCTTTTTGCAAATACTTGTGCTTGTAAACTATTTACTATTTCTTTTTGTGCAAATGATAATTTAGGAGAAGTTTTATGCTGCGTTTCTGTTTTAGAAATTTGGTGCCATATATAAACTTTTTCTTGTTATTTGATGCAAATGCATACACCTTTTCGATATTTTTACACATCGATTAATTTGCAGGTTTTTGTATTGGGATTTTTCCGCTCTGCCCCCATTAAATATTTCCCTCTTTTTTTTATTTTATCTTGCAAATCTTTGTATTTGTTAAAATCCCTTTCAATTCTATGGTTTTATTTAAAAATCTCAGAAAGCTTAAAATTGACTGTGGAAGTTAAAATGACATAAATAAATACATGAATAACCCAATTTCTGTCTTCTTTTTCATTCCATTTCTCCCACTTACACAATCTGCATCTCTCTCATCCGCTCTCTTAATTTGTTTCTCATGCATTTGTTCTCTTTTTTTTTATTCATGCATGCCATCTTATGCAAATTACGTGATTAGTTTGAGAAAAAGTTGAGAAGTTGAGAAAAAAATTGTTATCTAGCCCCTCTCTTACTGTAATTGCATGATGGAAAATTTTTATTGGCTTTCTGCTAAATATTTCTCGCTCTTTTATTCCATATAGCTTGATTTATAAGATGGAAAATTTTTGTTCTAACCCAATCTCTAAAATCTCTTTCAAATTTTTGCTCACCGCATAGGATTTACTCGCAAGTATTATTTTTGTACTCTATAGTTTGCAAAATATTGAAATATTGGAAAAATCAAAATAAAATTCAAGAGTTAAAAGTTTCACGAGTTTCATTTGGTATTGCAAAAACCTGTAGAAAACCCAAATAACATAAATTTTGACATTTTGAAAAATTCGTTATTTTCATTTATTATAGCATGTGAAATACTAAAATTTTGAACGAAACATAAAATTGGAAAATTTTGTGATTTTCGTGTGCAAGAATATATAATACTGAAAAAATGAAAGAGAACATAAACTTTTGAAAATTTTGCGATTGTCTTGTGTTGTAACATGTAAAACAGAAAATAATGAGACTTTTAAAAATTTTGCAATTCTTTTTTTGCCATATATAGCAAACAAAAAATATGGAAAAAGCGAAAAATAAAAATCATTTAAATTTTTTGAAGATTTTACGATTTTTTTATGCTATAACAAGCAAAATATTGGAAAACCAAATAAAACATAAAATTTTGATATTCTTGAAAATTTCACGATTTTCATGCACCACGTACAAACATTGGAAATTTGAAGAAAACAAATTAGGATTTTTAAAATTTTGATGTTTTCGTATGTGCCAAGGATTCCCAATCATCCGAGGTCTCGGACCCTCAGTCACCCGTTATGTTAGGTTTTTAATAATAATCGCAACATTTTCTTCTTTTTTTTAATAGCAAAAGTAAGAAAATCCCTACTCAAATACTTCATAGCCTTTTGTCTCATTGATATCCGGAAGTTCTCCAAAACTTTGAGCAAGTAAAATATTGGAAAATCGAAATAAACAGTAAATCCTTAGATTTTGAAATTTCATGATTTTCTATGTTATAGAGCATGCAAAATAATGAAATAAGAAAAATCCAAATTATTTTCAGATTTTCGAAACTTTTAAGAATTTCTTATGTTATAATCATGCAAAATATATTTTAAATGGAAAAAAAATAGAAATTTTTTGAGGTTTCTAAAAATTTTGCGTTTCTCGATCGTTATATGGCAAGCAAAATATTTTTTTTTAAAAAGGTAAATTTTGAGATTTTTGAAAATATTACAAATTTCTTGCTTTATACGGCAAGTAAAGTAATAAAAACCCGAAGAAAACCAAAAATTTTGATACTTTAAAAAAAAAATCTCGATTTTGTTTGCTAGAATAAAAAACAATTGTAAAACAAAAAAAATCTAAGATTTTTAAAAATTTAGCGATGTGTTAAGATTTCGAGAGTTTTTAAAAATTCCACTATTTTTCTTGCTTCCTTATGCTATTGCAAGAAAAAAAATGAAAACGTGAGTGAATAAAAATGCCGAAATATTTATAAGTTAATTCTTCATATATTTTACATATAAAATTTATAAAAACGCATGAGATACTACAACTTACAAATTATATAACAATAAACTTTTAAATTAATATGATTTTAGTTCAGGATGGATATGGATGCAAAGAGATCATAGTGAGGGTGGACAGAATTTGAGAAGCAATGATGGGTTTTGAAGGTGTATAGATAGATGGAGAATGAAGAAGGTGAGAGTGTTATTAGAATAAACATGTTTTACTTAACAACAAGCATTCGGAGTCGGGTGATTATTTGAAAAATTAAGAAAACTGAAAATTGGAGGAGTTTAATTAAATATGATGATTCGCGGGAGGTATATCGATAAAAAAGAGAATGATTTGAGGAGGTACATCAAATAAACCCCTTTGAATTATTAGACATGATCCTGATATTAGTTTATAACACAAAATTTCAAATAGCTACAAAGTTTCATATCTACAACATATTCCACCAAGTTGAACATGAATATTAAACAGACGACTAAATGCTCTGTTGGTAGTAATATATAACACGGTTTATCATCTTCTTATACCATCCTACCAACATTAATTAGCATGAAACGAATGAATCCAAAGTTAATTAGCATCGAATTTCAGCCATAAAAACCATGGGCAAGAGAGATACCTGTATGTTCTAAATTCTCATAGACCGAAGGGCAAGTCCAAAATGGGAAGGAAATTAAAAATTAAAAAAAAAAATGTTCGCGAGCATTCTTACTGCGAATTTCAGTAAGTTCCTATCTAAAGTTCGTCCAAGAACTCAAGCTTGCTAAAGAAAGATATGAAATTAATTAACGCATTTTTCTCCTTGCTGCTGATTTTGACTACAATGTATGAAACTTGAAGTTACTTTGAACCACCGCAGACCACCAACCGTCCTAGCAGAAAAGCTTTCACTGAAAAAAGAACTTAATGAAACAAATTCCAAAACGGAGTTCATTATACAAAGAGAAACTTCGAATGAAGTTCAAATAAAAAGCGAAAAAAGCGAAAAAAGACCGGTAGTCAGCGACTGCTTCAACACACGAGTCTAAGAAGCATGCTCGTAAAAGAAACTATGCATCTCTCCTCGTCATCCTATGTTGCCACATATGAAATGGTCTGCTTCTGTTTCTTTCTGCTTTCCTCTATAAAACTAAGCATAGAAACCGAGTGTATAATGTAGCCGAGTAAAGAATTAATTGTTCTTTATTTAGTATTCTTTCAAGCCAAATCGACCCAGAGAACTGCTAAATAACGCAGCATCCCAAGATTTCCTAAAGGCAAGTATGCTACCAATCGGTTATACCTCATGGGTTATAGATTAATTTACTTTCCAAAATTAGAGGTTGCCGGTTGGATTCCCAAAAGCGGAAGTCATCCAAAAAAAAGTTATTATAAATGTTAATTAACTTAATCATAGAACACAAAACTACAATTTGCACACAATTATGGAAGTTTTTATAGATGCCTTGATTGCATGCAATAAAAGTTGAAGATTAGAAAAAGTCTCATCACAACAGGAAATTATAGTCGTGCTAAGTGGGTTGAATACTGATGTTTGGCATGAGCTTAATCTTACATACTATACATAGAGTAAGAATTAGGAAGTGCTTTACAGCATACTTTGTATATAAAAAACAACCAAGCATGAAAAAAGGAAGAGGTCTTTAAACAAGTTGAACAGTGGGGAAAAAATGCCGAAGATGACAAGTGCAGTGTTGTCAAATTATATAAGGGTTTGGTATTTTCCAAATAATTGTTTATATTATTTATATGGAACAATGAGCAGTTGTACAAAAGATGAGGGCATTAAGATAAGAGGTTAATGACGCTGCACCGCTCAAGTTGTGCTGAGCAGCGCCACGTAATCACGGAAAACACGGGTGGAGAAATGGGCCCCACCCACCCATCCATTCTAGGTGTCTCATTGTTGTGCAGTGCAACGCCGCTTCCCCCCAACCCAACCACGCAAAAGTACAACCTAGTCCTTAATGTACTAATTATACTTAATTTCCCTTCTAGGCCAACTATCATACTTTACACTTTCTATGTTACTCTCATCTTATGCTAAGCCTTAGAGTGATTTCAACTACGAGCAACATATTTCTCCAAAGATGAAAATAATATCTATGTTCCACAATCATCATGCAAAAAATTAATAGACGAAGAACAAACTTCTTTTATTTTCTCAACTAACCCATGTCTATAAAAAGAAGCCATGAAAATCAAAACTCACCTTCAACCACAACAAACAAAACGATCTCTTTCGCAATCTTCGACATCACTGGAGGCGAGAACCCGAACTGGAGAGGGAGTGCACGTGCTCTGCACGCCGTGGCCGCAAACACGTGCCCTGCTTCTCCAGCACGGCCTGCCGTCTCTTACGCCTCTCACGGCAACGTCTCTTCACTAAGGAATTAGCTAGAAATGCTCAACGAAAGAACAGAAACTCAACAAGGCCCCCTAGCTAGGATCTCTTTATACTTCTAATTTCAGCTTTTAGTAAATGAAAGTTCAAGGTTAGGCTGCCTAATTAAAGGATTGGCTCTCTACTAAGGACCTACACTCTCAAATTTCAAAGTCACTTTCATCGATGGCAGACCACCAACCAAGAGCTCCTTTAAATCTAGGACCAAAACTTTAAGGGGAGAGGGGGAGAGGAGGGGGAGGGGGGGGGGGGGGGAGAGAGAGAGAGAGAGAGAGAGAGAGAGAGAGAGAGCTCAATGCCAAGAGAGTGGAAACTATGATTGCATTTGAATCTCATTTTGAGACAAAAGCAATGCTTGCTTCGAAAGAGAATGAATGCCATTATTTATACACAGAGTCCTTCCTAGCATGCAATAGGAGTTGGAGATTACGAAAGAAACTTTACGTCGTGATGGACTAATTATAAATGTAAATTACGGGGCGGCTTGCGGAAATTATTTGTTTAAATCAATGCTTTAAGGTCGGCTTTCAACAGTTCATCGGTTGCCAAGTGCCGATTATACTTACCTTAATCCTTTCGTAGTTGTCAACTGCTTTTGAATTGCAACAGCCAGGGCAGTTATAGTGTCGTAGAGATCGTTGAACGTAATGGCTGGGACAAAAATTATGCCATAACACAGCATGCTCATGACGAAAACAGGTTTAAATAACTCATAAATGCGTTGAATTCTAATGTTTTGCATGAGCTAATCTTAAAAACCATGTATAGAATAAGAGGCAGGAGAAGAGCTTTGCATCATGTTCTGTTTTGGCTTGCAAAAAAAAAAAAAATGAGGTCTCTAGAAAACATATAGTAATTAATATTATACAAGGGGTTAGATATTTCCAAATTATAATCTATAATTTTCTAGGGTTAGCACTGAGCGGTTGCAATATGTTTGACTTGCATTTTTTTTCTGTGACCCTTTCTAGTAAACTAACACTACAATAAATAACCCTTTATTTCTTCGTCGGGTGACACCCGTCGAAATAAAAAGGCACCCGACGAAATAAACCTATTTCATCGGTTGATGTCGGACAAAATAAAATACGACGAAATAATTGTTATTTCATCGGGTACATAATTTATTTCGTCGGCTACTTTATTCCACCAGAATATATCCGATGATATAAGTTTGGAAAAACCGGGAAAATTTTCCTGTTTGCAACTTATTTTTTCGGGTTATTTCCGACGAAATACATACAGAGAAAAAAAGAGAGTAGGTTTTGCATGGTTTTCGAGCATTTGATATAAATTCAATTGAATTACTGAAATACAAACAATCACAACCTAATTCAATTCAATTAGTGATATCATCTCAAACAACCACAAATCAAATCAAATCAATTCAATTATAAATTCATTCATATAATCGTATTTACAGATTCTTAATACGAAAAACGTAAAAAAAAATGGAGTGATTCGTCAATGCGCATGCGTTTTGTGCTTTTCTACTCCATCTCGAGCTCACTGGATGTCGTCATCATCTGGAAAGTCCTCGAAATCGAGCAGGTACTATAGTGTTATTAATAGACTTGTATTAATATACAATATTGTCGATAATTATATGAAATATGTATTGAAACCAAGGATTATCAAAGCTACATTCGGTACTTTCTTCTCTTGACGTCTCAAGCTCCGGATGATCTCTATTCTCACTTCAAGAGTTTCATGGACTTCTTCTTGGGACATCCTCTTTCGTGAACCTGAAGCCGACGAGGGTCCATATGCAGAAGGAGACGAGAATATGGGTGCTCGAGAACCCACGAGAATATGAGGAGACGAGCCTTCTCCATGGAATACTGGGATGGACGGAGATGCAGATGGGGCTGCAGGGGGCATGGGCTCCTGAACAAACACTACTACAAATAAGGGTTGCCCCTACGGATTTATCCGTAGGGGCAAACCACTGCCGGCAAGA
The DNA here is from genome assembly GCA_030015575.1 of Agapanthus africanus. Lineage (NCBI taxonomy): Eukaryota > Viridiplantae > Streptophyta > Magnoliopsida > Asparagales > Amaryllidaceae > Agapanthus > Agapanthus africanus. The sequence continues at coordinate 637,742,973 of CM057343.1, forward strand.
AAATACCCTGTAGGTACAAACGCCGTAGGTGCAAGTCGCAGCCTTGAACATGCCCCTACGAACTAAAAATTGCCCCTACGGAGTTATGTGTAGGTCCCTTTGTCCCTACGGATTAGGCCGTAGGGACAAAAATTTTATTTAATTTATGATTTTATAAAATAAATTAGGTGTCCCTACGGACGTATTCGTAGGGCCAAGTAGTTGCCCCTACGGATAAGTGCGTAGGTATAAATCCGTAGGGATAAAATATCAGGTATCCTAATATTTTGTCCTTACGGATACCTGTGTAGGGGCATTCGTTTGCCCCTACGGATATATCCGTAGGAGCATGCGTAACCCCTAATACTGAGAGGCAAAATATCAGGTATCCTGATATTTTGACCCTACGGATAAATCTGTAGGTACATTGTTGGGTCCTACGGATTAATCCGTAGGGACAATGAAGGGCCCTACGGTTAAATCTGTATGTACATATTATCAGTTTTTTTTATAAAAAATGGCTGTCTATTTTTTTCTCGCCCTGTGCACAATAATATATACATCATATATAAAATTAATCATCAGCAGAACATATATCTCAGTATTCATAATCGCATCACGCATAATATACAAAAGAAACCAACAAGCAGAATATGATATCAATATAAACACGCAAACACCACCAATATCAATATCGTCCAAAATGTAGTACAATATGTATCATATAAATAAATACATGTTTAAAATATAAGAATCAAAAAGCTACCCTAGCTCAGTCTAGCTCCACCTCTGATAAACGCCAGAATCTGGCGCGCCTGCTCATCGGTCAATAAATCATGCAATGCGGAGCGTGCGGGAGTCTGAGCGGGCTGTGGAGCTGGCGATGTAGTCTGCTCAGCCGCCGTCGAGGTAGTGGCTTGCGGAGCCGCGGCTGCGGGAGTCTGAGCGGGCGGTGGAGCTATAGGAGCTGTCTGCTGAATTGCAGCCGATGTAGTGGCTTGCGGAGCCGCAGCCGTAGGAGATGCATGTGGAGGCTCGGCCGATGTACCCTGTCGCGTCTGGACCTACGTGTGTAATAAGCAAGTAAGAACTGTGTATTATTCGAATTCGTATCATTATCAAGTTATTTCGAAACCCCAATCTATGTATATTTAGGGACTTAGGCCTCGTTTGGATATCTAGTTTGGAAAACCGTAGTTTATTTTAATTAGATATGTATGTATGATTAATCAAAACTAAGTCTACAACCAAATAAGCTCAGGCTACGTACTAATATTGGATATGTTGTTATCTATAATATGACATAATATTTTACTAATAAGTAGTATACATACCAGCATCTCCTTTAACTCTTGAACGGTGACCTTCAAGCTCTCCAGTTCCTGCTGGAAACGTCGCTCACTGGAGACGGAGGAAGTAACCGCCGAGGTGGAGTCCAACCTCATATGGGCCCTGCTAGAGCCCAGTCCCCGGCCTCTCTCCCAACCTCTGTGGTGCCCTCCGTGTGCGGCGTCCAGGACTGGGGTCAGCAGCATCGGATTGCTCTGTCCGGTAAAATCGATCCCCGATGCCTCGGCCTGCTCAACCACCCACTCCTACACCCACATTAACTAGTAAAATATAAGTATATCATTTAAATTTGAACCTTTCAAAACTAAAATTTCAAATAGGGGTTGAATAAATATTAACACTTACGCAATACTCCTGGGTAGCGACGTCGGGGTATCGAAGCTCGCCCGTGGCGGGATCTGTAGAGGTGCCGTGGACGACAAGATATGCGGACAGCACGCTCGGTGTACCACCTTGCGCCAGGGTCTGAGCTATCTGCAATATTAGAAAATAACTTTTAATATTAGATATATTAGAAAATAACTCTTAATATTACATTATATCACAAAGGTCGGTCTATTGTAATTTACCGATAACTCCATGGCTCGAGTAATATTCCTCGAGCCACCTGTATAAGTGGGGCGACCCTTCTTCGCCGACTTTCTATTCTCTATATTTTGAGCAGCATGTTTCTGCACAACAGATTCACATTTAGTTTTCTAATTAAGGAACACAAAAAAATAAATTATATACTAAACAATGAATTACATTTAAAAATACATACCTGTTTGCGTTGAGAGTTGAAATATTCGCACAATAGAGGCCATGTCTCTACGTCGACTCTCGCAAAGGCCGGAGTAGATAGGAGGGCCGCTCTCTCTGCCTCGGGGGTCACCATCCACAGAGAGTAGCAGTCGGCCTTCAGCTCATTTTTGTTGTATCGGACCTTGGTCTGCATGTTCTTCATCAGGCCATTGTACAGAGCATGAAGGTCGAGCACCCTTCCAGGGTGATCAAGGTCGGGTACAGGCTGAAAATCATAATCCAACTGAAAATACAAAAAAAACATTGTTATTAGATTGCAAGTGTTAATAATAAATATATTGGATAAATCAAATGAAAATATATATTAATACCCGAGCCTGATCAAAGAAGAGGGCGAATGAGCGCCGGTGCTGGTCGCCCCACTCAACGTGAAGTGGATAGTTCTTCATGAGCCGGCTCTCATCCTCCATATACCGGCCGAACCTCTCGGCATGATTGCCGGTATAGCGATAATCAGGGGTAAAAAAGAGGGGGAATGCTGCCCCCTAGCTCTGTCAGGCCTCAGCCTGTGGGACTGATTCGGGCCTTGAGTCCCCCTCTGGGGATGGGGAGGCCCTGCGTCTGCAAGAAATATCAAGACAATCAATATTAAGACAAAGTTGTATTAAGAAATCAAGGTTAAACGAAAATTGAAGTGTGATATATACCTCCGGTGACTAAAGCACGAGCCTGGGCCCGGACAGCAGCACGAGCGGGACGATAGTTCCTCCGGTGAGGAACAGCCGGTGTCCCGGATGCGGACGCATCCCCTCCAACTAGAAAATAAATATTGACGCTAAATTTCCATGAAGTTCATATTTATTCTATAGAGGATATGTAAAATGAATAAATATTTTATATTTATTCATACTAACCTACAGACGATGCGGAGGGTACGGAAGTGGCAGGTGTGGCCCCTGCATCAGATGTGGATGCACTACCTATAATTAGACAATTAAAAATAGATTATATAAATAATTGCAAAAAGAATCTGTAGATCAATAATATAATATTCTAAATCAATATGCATGCACTATAGGATATATAAACATACCCGCAGGTGCGGTGGTGTCACTACCTACAGCTAGACAATAAAAAAAATTACTATCTAAGTAAGAGCAAAATGAATGTGTGTATATTTATGATATAGCATTCTAAATCAATATATATGCACTATATGATATATAAACATACCTGGAGGTGCGGGAGTGACCTCTGTCCCTGATGTGGACGCATCACCAACAACTAGACAATCAAACATTGACAATATAAGTAATTTTAACATGAACAAGCATGAATATCTATAATATTACATTCAAAATGGATATGCGTGCAATATACCTGGAGGTGTGGCAAAGTCCACACGGAAGGAGGCATCCGAAGGGGTCTCCGTTCTGGGTGCAAGACCGGCCCTCTGAAGCTCCCTACGCAGCTCTCCGGGCGGCAGAACCGCTCTGCCTCTGCCTCTGCCGGTGCCGCGGCTGGAGCTCCTGCCGCCCCTCGCTGCTCCCGTCATCGTCATCAAATCTAGATAAACGGTTCGTGGACGCATTAGACAATCATTACAAGTATTGACTATATATGTATAGATCGTAAAATGTGAAGTAATAATATAACATTACTGATAACCTTTTTCGTTTCGTGGGCGCATTAAACATATCTACTTGGATTTCATCATCGATATCGTTTCTAACCCACGTAACTTCATGATCGGCCGAAGACAACCCGTCCTTCGAAACAGACGGTCGGAGCACTCTAAGCCTTCTCTCTTCTTCATCCTCATCGCTGTCCTGGAATTCTGGGACATAGTAGACATCCCTGGGTTTCCAACGGCATACGACACTCCATCCCGGATGCTTCAAACACTGTGAGTAGTATACTTAGAACGCTTGGTTCGGAAAGATAAACGGATCTTCCTGACCGTAAAATCGAAGTGTGTTCACACTGGTCAATCCATATTCATCTTTCCAAGTCCCAAGATTGCTTCTCCACTTATCCGTATCGGTTCGTGTATCGTACCAAGTACACTGGAATATATAAAAGGGTTCTGATCGTCCGGGATAGTGGATGCCGACTATACAATTTAAGTACCCATAATAAATCACACCGTCCGATTCTACTGTCGTAATCCCACTATTCTGAGTGGTTCTAGATGTTTCTATGTTCTTAACTTCGAATTTGTATCCAAGGACACCGAATCCTTTATAATATGCAACCTCCATACTAGGAAATTGAGCTAAACATCTTGAATCACTCTCAAATGATGCAGACAAGTTCGGATCGTGGATCTAACAAAACAAATTTTACGACAAATACATAACGATATAAATTTAGATTAAAACTGATAGCAATAACATGTTATTCGAATAACTTCCATGATCTGTGACCCAATCACAAAAATTATCCTGATGATATTTTTCCAATCGTTCTTCGTTCCAATCAGGATGCCCCTCACGTATCTCGTTAAAATGAATTCTGTTTTCGACAAATAAGGATGACATTAATATTATATCATTTCATACACACACAAACAAAAATATAACAATTAATCCAAAAAAACTTACTCTCTAATTTGTTCAAGACATGCACAATTAAGCAAGATAAACCGGTATATCTTGTTGATAAACATAGTGTCTACCCTCTTATAATCGGCTTTACCATATGGCCCGTCTTGAATTCTTCGAGGCCGATTAAGTCTCGTCTCAATGTTCTCGTCCAAATAGCGGGAACAAAAATTGGTTGCTTCATCAAGAAGATAACCTTGCATGATAGAACCCTCTGGTCGATTTCTATTACGTATATACTTTTTAAGAGTGTAGAGGTACCTAAAGAAAATATATTGAATAAATAAATACGAGCATACAGGACAACAATAATTTTAAAAATTACACGAAACGAAAAATTCCACGTACCTCTCGATGGGATACATCCATCGATATTGTACCGGTCCGGCTAACTTAGCCTCAGTTGCAAGATGAACCGTCAAGTGTATTATGATATCGAAGAATGACGGTGGGAAAATACGCTCAAACTTGCAAAGTATCAACGCAATAGAATTTTCTAGTTTATCCAGCGTCACAACCTTCAGTGTTTTAGCACACAACTCTCTGAAAAAACAACATAGGTCGTTGATTACTAGACCAACCGATTCAGGGAGAGAAGTCCTGAGGGCTAATGGAAGAAGGTGCTCCACGATAACATGGTGATCATGACTTTTCAGTCCATCGATCTTGCCTTTCATAATTTTTATTTTCTTGCTGAATGATCCTGAGAAACCTGTGGGAACTTTCAAATCATGCAACACCTGCAGGAATCTTTTCTTCTCCGGTTGTGGCATATGATATGCGGCATTGGGAAGTACAAACTTACCTGGTTTACTCGCTACCGGTCTAGGGTGCAATTCACTTCTTATTCCCCACTCCTGTAGATCCATCCGAGCATTCAGGTTGTCTTTTGATTTCCCGTCTTTACAAAGAAGCAAGTTGAGTATGTGCTCTGATACTCCCTTCTCTATATGCATGACGTCCAGACAATAACGCACTAAATTTGTTAACCAGTACGGAAGCTCGAAGAAAATGGTTAACTTGTTCCAAAATGGTGGTTTGACCTGTTTTGTCGGATCCATCCCGAAGGTCACATTATTGTAACCATCTCACTGAGCAGTCACGTCCTCTCCGGACAATCGGGCTGGAGGTCCAAGAAGCTCCTGATGACCATCAAAGTGAAAAGTGTCTAACCTGTAGGGGTGGTCTAGAGGCAGGAAACGTCGATGGCCGCAATAACAAACCTTCCTGCTAAACTTCAAGAATTTCGATGTTGTGTGTTGATGGCAATGAGGACATGCTTTGTGACCATGTACGGATCAACCTGATAGCATTCCATACACAGGAAAGTCATTAATTGTCCACATTAAAGCCACACGCAGTATGAAGGTTGTGTTTGTGTTCGCATCGTATGTCTCTACACCATCAATGAACAAAGATTTTAACTCCTCGATCAGAGGTCGGAGATAGACGTCGATATTGTTTCCTGGTGAGTTTGGTCCGTCGATATGAAGAGGTATCATAAAGTATGATTGGTCCATAACCAACCAAGGCGACAGATTATAAATTATCATTACAACGGGCCATGTGCTGTGACTTCCAGCCATATAGTTGAATGGGCAGAAGCCATCACTAGCCAGTCCGAACCGGAAATTGCGAGGATCGCTACTGAATATTGCGTGCCTCCTATCGAAATCCTTCCATGCTGGTGAATCTCTTGGATGACTCATTTTTCCATCTTCACTTGGAAGAGCACGGTGATGCCAAATCATTGCCTCGGCTGTTTTCTTGCACCTGAATAGCCTCTGTAGCCTCTGTGTTATGGGAAAGTATCGTGCTATCTTGATAGGTATATCAGGTTTCTTATCAGAATCTTTCGGCTTATATCTGGCCTCTCCGCATGTTAGACACTCTTTCAAATCTGAATTCTCTTTCCGGTACAACACGCAATTTTTAGGACATGCTTGAATCTTCTCGCACTTTAGACCCAAATCAGACATCATCTTCTGGGTTCCGTACCAGTTGTCGGGCACGTTATTTCCCGGGGGCATAGAATCTTTCAAGAACGAAAGAAGCATTGTGAATGACTTATTGCTCCATCCATTTAGGCACTTAATCTAGAAAATTTGGACAAACCATGAGAGGGTGGAATACTTTGCATTATCATAAATTGGTTTTCTAGCATCATTCATGAAATTTTCATATTTATCCGCACGCGGTCCTTGACCGGAAGGAATGTCATCTTCGGTACGAGTAGATTCACCTAGGGCAGCCTCTACCATATCCTCCATTTCTTCTGATGGAAATAAATTACCGTCTTCTTCTTCTGCCGCATTACCGTCTTCTCCTTCTTCTCCTGCCGCATTATCGTATTCTCCTTCTTCTTCTGCCGCATTACTGCGTTCTTCTCCTTCCCCGTGATATTTCCAAGTTGTATAAAGTCTAGTAAACCCATATTTTACGATATGAAGCTCTGCCAATTCTACCTTCTGCCAGTACTTATTGCCACATCTATTGCTCGGGCAGAGAATCTTCTCTATAACGATCTTATTATGTGCGCATGCAAATTCAATAAAAGCAGGAACTCCTGCGACAAAGTTAGGCTGCATACGTTATTGCCAATCCACATACATCCAGTCCTTAACTATGACGTACTCATGGGCCATGTTAGACTGTATAATATATAAATTGTAGGTTATGGTGACTTTATTGAGAAATCTAAGAACGGGATAGTTACTGACAAAGGAGAAAATCCGTGTATATGCTTTGTGTGTGCGTTTATCGTTGAAAAGAATAAATTATCGAACGTATGTTAACCGATAGACGGGGACTAAGTGGCGCTTTTAGTTTCATATATGAGTATCGATGAGAATATGAAAGTTTTATATTATCATCGAGTATCATATATTGGTTTTAACTTGAACATCTTGAATCACTCTCTAATGATGCGTTTGTTGTGTATTCTTGTTGTATGTGTGTGTTTCGGCTGTCGGGGGTAAGGCTTCTATTCTATTAAGAATGTATAGAGCGAACACCCATTCACTTGTGCTTTCAACCGTTTCGAGTAAATTTCGGCAGCACCTCCCCGCTGTTCTCCGAGTACACTGTAATAGAATAGATAATCATTTCAAAGCTGTGAAACAACGTTGAAATGAACATCTAATATATCTTTGTACACGGAGAACCAGCAGAAAGGTACCGACGAAATATCTCGAAACAGATGAAAACACAAGTGAATGAAGGTGTTTGCTTTATACATTCCTAACTTGTCTACACGGGACAAATCTATCAGTTATCATACGATTGAATCTTCTCATCACATAGACTATACGACGGTTGTTAGTATCGAGCTATACCGTCCGATATTTAACAATTTTCGTATAGTTCTATGTCACGACGAACATCGAACGTATGTTAACCGATAGACGGGGACTAAGTGGCGCTTTTAGTTTCATATATGAGTATCGATGAGAATATGAAAGTTTCATATTATCATCGAGTATCATATATTGGTTTTAACATGAACATCTTGAATCACTCTCTAATGATGCGTTTGTTGTGTATTCTTGTTGTATGTGTGTGTTTCGGCTGTCGGGGGTAAGGTTTCTATCCCATTAAGAATGTATAGAGTGAACACCCATTCACTTGTGCTTTCAACCGTTTCGAGTAAATTTCGGCAGCACCTCCCCACTGTTCTCCGAGTACACTGTAATAGAATAGATAATCATTTCAAAGATATGAAACAACGTTGAAATGAACTTCTAATCTATCTTTGTACACGGAGAACCAGCGGAAAGGTACCGACGAAATATCTCGAAACGGATGAAAACACGAGTGAATGAAGGTGTTTGCTTTATACATTCCTAACTTGTCCACACGGGAAAAATCTATCAGTTATCATACGATTGAATCTTCTCGTCACATAGACTATACGACGATTGTTAGTATCGAGCTATACCGTCCGATATTTAACAACCTTCGTATAGTTCTATATCACGACGAACATCGAACGTATGTTACCCGATAGACGGGGACTAAGTGGCGCTTTTAGTTTCATATATGAGTATCGATGAGAATATGAAAGTTTCATATTATCATCGAGTATCATATATTGGTTTTAACTTGAACATCTTGAATCACTCTCTAATGATGCGTTTGTTATGTATTCTTGTTTTGTGTGTGTGTTACGGCTGTCGGGGGTAAGGCTTCTATCCCATTAAGAATGTATAGAGCGAACACCCATTCGCTTGTGCTTTCAACCGTTTCGAGTAAATTTCGGCAGCACCTCCCCGCCGTTCTCCGAGTACACTGTAATAGAATAGATAATCATTTGAAAGCTGTGAAACAATGTTGAAATGAACATCTAATCTATCTTTGTACACGGAAAACCAGCGGAAAGATACCGACGAAATATCTCGAAACGGATGAAAACACAAGTGAATGAAGGTGTTTGCTTTATACATTCCTAACTTGTCCACACGGGACAAATCTATCGGTTATCATACGATTGAATCTTCTCGTCACATAGACTATACGACGGTTGTTAGTATCGAGCTATACCGTCTGATATTTAACAACTTTCGTATAGTTCTATGTCACGACGAATATCGAACGTATGTTAACCGATAGACGGGGACTAAGTGGCGCTTTTAGTTTCATATATGAGTATCGATGAGAATATAAAAGTTTCATATTATCATCGATTATCATATATTGGTTTTAACTTGAATATCTTGAATCACTCTCTAATGATGCGTTTATTGTGTATTCTTGTTGTGCGTGTGTGTTTCGGCTGTCGGGGGTAAGGATTCTATCGGTTATCATACGATTGAATATTCTCGTCATATAGACCATACGGAATATTTAAATAAAATATAACTGGTATCAGAAACACAGTCCTGACACACAGGAAGCAACCCTTATCCTCAACTAGCCTGCATACTGAATATTATGTGTCGAGTTAATAAATTTAACCTGATCGGATATAACCGCTGGGTAAAACCTCACAAAGATAGGCACGAATTGAATGTAGATGGTGCAAAATCAAGTACAACAAATTTACTATACATCAGAGTTACATTCAAGGAAGTTCAATCCCAAGCTCTAAATTTTTAATTACTTTTGCTAAAAATGAAAGTGTATTCAGCTTTGCTGTCTCTGTTGTATATGCAGTTGCACTTAGCAGATCATAAATAAAATCTCCATCCCCTGAGACCAGTTTTCCCACAAAAAAAAAGTCTGTATCTTAACATGCACTGCACCACCAGAATCTATTCGTTCAAGAGTTACGCCTGAGCAAAATACAAGCAACATTTTCAATTTTCAGCTCTAATTTGAATTGATCTGCAGTCCATGCTCTAACACACTTTTCCCTAGGAAAATTAGTAGCACACCTATCATGCTCTAAAATTTAAGAACCCTAACCTGTTCACACCATAATATTGTATTATTATATTCCCCATTCTTATTCTTTTTATAAATAAACAGGTGCTTTTGATGCATGTCTGCTACATATTACAGGTTACAGGTTCTTGGACCGAAAACAGTGAAAAAGACAAAAGACGATACAAAAAAGGGACTTTTGACCAACAAATAGAAGGATCTTAATAAAGCCTACACAAAAGATCAGTACAAGGCAACGCAAGGTCCAAGATTACAAAGCAAACGGTTAAAACACCACTGCAATTGTTCACTGGAGATCTGGAAGAAATAGAGAAGCCAAATTGAATAAAGATCCAAAGAAATAAAAAGCCCAAGAAGCCCAGAATCAGTTCCAAAATTTCTAGACATAAAATTTTACCAAAGCTTGGAGTCTACTTTGACTAGGTCTTCCTAAGGATATTTTGGTAAATGTAGACGTGCGAATCAATTGTAACCTAGGATTTCCTATCCTCTATAAATAGGAACACTAAATCATTGTAAAGGCTATGCCTCCCTCATGCCTCTTTTTATGAATAAAATTTAGAAATCTTTTGGAGAGCATCGATGCCTCTTTTCATATCATCTATTCAGATCTGACAACCCTGTGTAAATGTTTGGAGAGAGCCATCTGTAAAGTAAGTAGATTTATTTAATTGCCCTAGTTTAGATTTCAATTCTTGTCATAGTTAATTTTTCTTTCTCTACCCTAGATTAAATTTAATTTCTTGCCCTAGTTAGATAGTTAGATCTTTAATTCAATTGCCCTAGATTAATTTAGATTTTAGATTTAATTAATCCATTCACACCATTTGGAATTAACTCGTAAGAGTGATTAGAAAATTCACAACATCCCTGTGGACCGACCCGTACTCACCGGCTAGCTATATGCGACGCCGTTCTTGATTGCGGTAATAGATAGTTTTTGAGATCAATCAAATGGCGCCGTTGCCGGGGATGGCGTGTTATTTCCTTTTTACAATTTCTGGTTAATATAAATTAAAAATCATAAAAATCTGAAAAATACAAAAAAATATAAAAATATATCATCTGTTATTTTTGGAAAGGGTATTCTTGTGAGAATTTTTGCAGGATCTACAAAGAAATTCGGATCTGGAAATCTCCAGAATCAAAACAGTAAATATCAAATCCGAACAAACAGAGGAATATCACAATAGACAACAGAAGAAATTTGGAGGACCGAGTCAACAAGAAAAATCGCGGCGATCTGGAGAGCAAAAAAAAAAACGGCCGAACCGACCAACCCGCGGCGGAACTGCCGTCGAACCTCCTTCCGGCCGCGGAACCGCCGCTCCCTGGTGACATCACCAGTAAAAAAAAAACAGTTCCACCACTGCAAATCTCTGTGAGTTTTCTCTCTCCTCCTCTGCAAATCTCCGATATATCTTCTGAAAAATCTCCTGCAGGATTCTTTACGCTTAAAAAAATCTTTCCCCTTCCAAATAACAATCTTGTGCAGCTTTCTTTGCGCCGCGCATAAAATAAAAAGATTTGATTGCAAGTGATTTTTTTGTTTTGCATATCTTTAAAACTGACTTTAAGGGGCTTTTGACCAATTCAAATTGGGTGGGGATTTCATCACCCTTCTCAGGACCCCAGAAATCACATAAGGCATTTGCATTGACCATATCTTAATTAAAAAATATTAGACTCAGCCCTAAGGACTTCGAGCTCAATAGGACAGAGGACTAGTAATAGGCATCGGCCGTTAATCCTAACCTGACTTTGCGGTGTCTAGGCAAGTGTGTCTAAGGCGAGTGGTTACTTAATTAGGACCGCTACTTGTAGCGGGGAGCCTCCCACTCACCTGGCCGCAATTGGCGGTGAAGAGGCGGTTTGAGGTCCTATTTCTAGCCCTTTGGAACAGTTAGGAGCTGTCTAACTGACCTAGGTGACCCTAGATCTAGGCCTGATTGTGCATTTTTGGTTAATCGAAAGTGTGTCTTAGCCCTTTATCAAAAAAATCTTTTTTGCAAACAGTTCCAAATAAAAAAAAAGAGAAAAAGAAAAAAAGGAAAATTTTTATTAGAAAACTTGCAAACTTTTGTCGCAAAGAAATCCTTGCACCACCCAACCTTCTTTCTTTTCACCTTTCTTCTAACATGGGTACCCCAAATCATAAATCACTTGCCGAACTTTGGTATCCCGAACCTAACTTTGCGTCGTACGTCAATTGTTTCGGTCAATTTAAAGACGATCATTCCATGCCAAAAATTTCTTTGAAAGATCAAATAGAAGCGTCTAGGAGAAACAGTTCGACTTTTCAATCCATTTTGTGTCAACCAAGTCAACCTTTACCACCTCCATATGTTGATACCACTTTTTCAAGTCCTGCTGTCACTCCTAAGCCGATGTCCATTGCTGAGCATATTGCTAAATCTCGCAGCCGATCTTTCACCCCTCTCCACACATCTAGTTCTAGGGATCCACATGATTATTCACCTTTTTATTCACATGTTGACCCTACCTATGTCCAACCACCCACTTCCTACCAGTCCTGCCCGACTTTCCCACCTTCACTAGACCCTGTTTCTACACAGCCTTTTGGGAGTTTCACATATCCAAACAATTTCGAATCTTTTACCGAAACCCCCTTACCACCCAAGTCTAGTTTGGAAGAGTCGTTAGAGGCTTATATCTTAGCAACAAACAAAATGACTAGGAATGTGGAAGCGTCCGTGGCCGCCTTTATGCAACCTAGTGAACCTGTAGTTAGTTTCCCACTAGCTTCAAATTTTTCAATGTATAAGGAGGCAGTTGGACAGAGTGAGAATGTGAGAGGATTTCCAAATCAAACCTACCCTTACCCAATTGAAGCCCACAACTCCAGTTTTCCATCGATTGTCCCAAATGATTCACCAGTTGAAAATACAAACGAGTTGTGTGATTTTGTAGTGCTTGATTTGCCAAATTGTGAAGAACCCCTCTCGAGTGAAACCACACTTAATCCTTTCGATCTTTACACCTCCACTCTAGAACCTAAATTGATAAATATCCATGCTTTTGATGAGATGTCTAAAGAAATTGATTTTCACTTGATTGAGGATATAGACGCCGGGAATATTTCGGATGATGAACCTGTCGATTTGATTGAAATTTTATGTTCAACTCATCATCCCGAGTCATTAGATGTTTCTCCCGAACCTCATATGCGTCTTGATTTTGATGATAATGGCATGGATGAGTTGAATTTTGAGGAGAATTATGAGGATAGTATTGAGGAGAGTATTGAGGATAATATTGAAGTTGAACCATTTTTGTTTGATGTGTCGGATTTTCCAATTCATCCTCCTACTGTCACACTTCCTAAATCAAACACCCTCCTTTCCATCGTTCCGACTACGCAAAAGATCACGCTTGAAGACTGTGAGCTTGAAAAATTTCTTTTTGAATCTGACACAGTTCTCACAGCCGATGATAATTACGAGTGCTTCACTTTTTCGGATGATGTTGATGACTCACTGCCCGAGTTTGAGTCCTTTGAATTTTCAGATGAGTTAGTTGAACCATCAGACTCGGTTGCTTACAGTCGTTTCGAACCATTGATGGAATCTTTCCAGTTCGAGACAGTTTACTACGGTGAGAATGGGACTATCCCTAATTCACTCCCTTCCCTACCTTCTATTGTTCCGATCGTACAAGAGATCGTTACGCTTTCATCTCCAATACCAAGTTCGGCGTACCCATGCTTTCTTGCGAATCTTGAGGGATATGACCCCATTTCTCGACGGGTTGATAGGTTATCACAATCGCTTTTAACACATCGGTCATCACAAATTGTGCTAATTTATTCACTCGATTTACACCCTCAAGATCGTGCTGCCCTTCTTTCTCTTTTCCGTCATTCTTCTCTCCCACCGAGACCGTATCCCATTTCTACCTCCACACGGTCTCGTGTGCTTCTCATTTCCTTTCTTTCCACTCCATTCTTTCACCAACTCGACTATTACCACGATAAGATTTTTGAATGGTTGGTGCTAACCTTTGGCTTGTGTAAGGCCAAGCTTAAGTTTGGGGGGAACCTTGTTGTATATATGTATATATATTTTTTGTTTTCTTTTTCTATAAAAAAAAAATTCAAAACATTAAAATATATAAAAAGATTTTTGCAAATAAATAAACAGGGGAGTGCCGGCATTTTGACCCTCTTGGTGTAGCATGACAGTGAGGACACTGTCAAGTTTAAGTTTGGGGGTGTGCTCGGTAAGTCTTCTTCCTTCGCATTCATATGTATATTTTTGCATTTGCATATTTATTTGAAAACCCATAAAAATTGAAAATTTTCAAAAATTATAAAAATTATTGTATTCAATTTTGGCTTATTTGACTAAAGTTTGACAAATAGGTTAACTGGCTAGGAACAACTAGATCTTAGACTTAGTAAATTAAAAACCCTAAAAATAACCTTCCTTAAATTTTAACGGTAGAAAGTATATGTCTTTGTAGTTTATTTAGAAATAGGCAAATTTTGGGTTCACTTTTTGGGCTAAGTCGAGACAAAGGAAAAGTATTGAAATTTTTATTAGAGTATAAGTTTGAAAAATAATTCCTAGCTTAAGTCTAGATTCTGAAAATGTATACCCTACAATTTGCACAATCACGCACCTTGAAACTTAGAATAGTAGAGGAGACCTTGAAATGCTTTTGTCTAAAGTCCTTAGTACGAAGAAAAGAAATAAAAAATACAAGTGTGAATAAAGAAAGAAAAAAATGAATACTGGTTTTTGTGATTACTTAAGGCTGTAAAAAATAGAAAAATATTTAGCGAGGGTGCTTCATTACCTAGTGCCTTAGACCAACTGGTTTGGGAGTCACTGCTAAAGCCTTGGGTGTTGCAAGACTAGGAAGTACGCTTTAAAGTGTTAACGCATCTTGTAATCGGTTGTTGGTATCTCAAGAAGTATTAACAGTCGCATGAAGGATGTGTAAGCAAAAATTCAATTAAAAATTCACCAACTAATAAGTACTTTGGACAACGGACAAGGGTATGATTGCTTGATTTGAATTTCCAAGTGTAGGGGTGATTTATACACACACGTGGGGATATGTAATTGGAGTTTAGATGAGAGAAAGGAGTGAAGAATTGAACTTATATCTTTAGTAGAGTTGATAGAAATTCCTAAGTGGAGATGGAACCCTAGAAGGAAAACTTAAGAAATGCCGAAAGCTAAGTAGGTCTGCAGAACATATATAATCTTAAATTAGATGATGAGGAAGTGTGAAGAATATGGGTGGATAATTTACGGGTCAAAGATAATAGAATTCCTTGTTAGAAAACCTAATTGGAGAATAAAAGTCGAAAAGCCGAATTGATAGGATTTTGTGGGTAGTATTCGCTGAAAACCCTCAGGAGACAACACTCCTCCTACTAGGGACACCTAGAGATTTAACGGCTTGTTGCATGAGCTCAGTGCAATCACGTTTCCCCTGTGAAAGTGCGGTTAGGTTTTTGCAAAGAATAAAAAAAATAAGTTTGCTCGAGGACGAGCAAAAGATAAGTTTGGGGGTATTTGTTCACACCATAATATTGTATTATTATATTCCCCATTCTTATTCTTTTTATAAATAAACAGGTGCTTTTGATGCATGTCTGCTACATATTACAGGTTACAGGTTCTTGGAGCGAAAACAGTGAAAAAGACAAAAGACGACACAAAAAAGGGACTTTTGACCAACAAATAGAAGGATCTTAATAAAGCCCACACAAAAGATCAGTACAAGGCAACGCAAGGTCCAAGATTACAAAGCAAACGGTTAAAACTCCACTGCAATTGTTCACTGGAGATCTGGAAGAAATAGAGAAGCCAAATTGAATAAAGATCCAAAGAAATAAAAAGCCCAAAAAGCCCAGAATCAGTTCCAAAATTTCCAGACATAAAATTTTACCAAAGCTTGGAGTCTACTTTGACTAGGTCTTTCTAAGGATATTTTGGTAAATGTAAACGTGCGAATCAATTGTAACCTAGGCTTTCCTATCCTCTATAAATAGGAACTCTAAATCATTGTAAAGGCTATGCCTCCCTCATGCCTCTTTTTATGAATAAAATTTAGAAATCTTTTGGAGAGCATCGATGCCTCTTTTCATATCATCTATTCAGATCTGACAACCCTGTGTAAATATTTGGAGAGAGCCATCTGTAAAGTAAGTAGATTTATTTAATTGCCCTACTTTAGATTTCAATTCTTGCCCTAGTTAATTTTTCATTCTCTACCCTAGATTAAATTTAATTCCTTGCCCTAGTTAGATAGTTAGATCTTTAATTCAATTTTCCTAGATTAATTTAGTTTTTAGATTTAATTAATCCATTCACACCATTTGGAATTGACTCGTAAGAGCGATTAGGAAATTCACAACATCCCTGTGGACCGACCCGTACTCACCGGCTAGCTACATGCGACGCCGTTCTTGATTGCGGTAATAGATAGTTTTTGAGATCAATCCCAACCCCAACCCTAACCCTAACCCTAACCCCAGCCCCAGCCCCAGCCCCAGCCCAGCCAAACCCCAACCCCAACCCTAACCCCAGCCCCAGCCCCAGCCGAACCCCAACCCCAACCCTAACCCCAACCCCAACCCCAACCGCAACCCTCTGCCGAACCCCAACCCCAACTGCAACCCCAGCCCCAACCGCAACCCCAACCCTAACCCTAACGCTAACCCCAACCGATGCCTCATCGGTACCCAAACCATGAACCCTAGCCCTAAAATAATCAAAAATTTGTTTAATTGAAGATTTCATAACCTTTGCAGTGGAGGAGACGATCGATCGGTGGCGACGATGAAACGAAGGCGACGACGAAAACGGCGACGAGGAAGAATCAGGCAGTGGCGACGACGAAAAGGCCTGCGCTGGCGACGACGAGAACGGCGACGAGAGATTTGGCGATCGGCGGGAACGAGGATTAAGGGATTTTGGGTTCGCGCGCGACAATATCGAGAATAAGATAATCAGCGTAGGTATCGATCTGTGCCTTTTTAATTAAATCCCTATTTAGATGCCCCTACGGATAAGTCCGCAGGTTCTTGGTTTGCGGCTCCGTAGGGGCAAACGACAATTTATGATTTAATATTTTTAATTTAATATGTAAGGACCATAGGGGCAACCTTATGGCCCTATGGATTAGTCCGTTGGGCCAAACGAAATCTGCCCCTACGGATTTCGTTATCCATAGGGGCAACCCCCTATTTTAGTAGTGGAATAGCCCTTCACATATTTGAGAAGGATGCAACCCCGTATCCTGATATGCGTGATATACCGTAGGCAAAATGCCTTAGCCGTCCAGATCAACTCTCCCGTGCCGATCCAGGTTGTGTCGCTGAATGACATCCCCGTTAATCCTATGAAGCTTAATTTGAGTAAGTTCTCGGCCATGCTCCTCGATAAACGGCGCCGCCCGCTCATCAATCTTTCTGCTCATCTCTTGCCGTATGAAATTACAGTATGAACCAAGTTAAGTCAATTATTGAAAACAAAATTAAGTAATTTAAATAACTACAAAAAACCAGTATAGGAGTATACTTACGTAATGCTCAGTCACCTCCTGTGAGCTGGGGAAAGTGGAGTGATGCACAAACCCTATCCCATAAATGTCAACATGGCTGGGCATTTTCCCCATCTATCTCGTCTTCCATTTAAACAAAAAAAAATTAGATCAAGTTTAGAAAATAGACAAATTCAGAATATTTGATTTGTTCTTACATGAGCAACTGTCACGCCCCACCCCCCACTATGAATGGAATTGTCCGCACTGGCCGAGACCGCATGTTTTGTCCCTTAGAGTAAACCGAACTCGAGAAAGGGTCACTTCTCAGGAGGTCACCCATCCGAGAATTTCCTTAGCCTAAGCACGCTTAACTTCGAACTCCGAAGTGCCAGTTCGCCCAAAAGTCATTTCCCTATTATAATGTGTTATCATTACATTTATCATACAGATCTGCCCTCTTTTGCTATTGTTGGGGTCAAAATTTGCACCCCGGTTGACCGAATCAAAGTCAAGGACAACTCCAAGCCAGGTGGGCCCAAGCCCAGGTCAAGCGGGCCCATGCCCAAGTCGAGCCCGCGGCCAGCCTCCTCCATGCCAAAATATAGATCATGTAATAAATAATTTTTATGTAATTTTTTATGCATGAATGTATGCAGAATGAGCATAAAACCAAATTTTTGTAAAGCCCATGGCTTATGTGCAAAAAGAAATGGCACATGAGCCATGGGATGGCCAAAATGCCATTTTTGTGAAGCCCAAGGGGCTATATATAAAGTGTATAGCCTATAAAGGCCAAGATAATGAAAATATCTCAACAATTTTTTCTCTCTCTAAAAATCCATATCTGTGATCTTCTTCTTCCTCAAGGTTCTAAAACCTTCTTTTTTTCCTTTCGAATTAAATCAAGAGTTTTACTCTTCCTTTTATAAAACTAAATAGTTTTTCACCACAAAACACACAAAGAAGAACTCAGATCTTCCATTAGCCTCAAAAAGAAGAGATTTTTAAAATCTCACACTTCTTGATCTTCAAGATCCGGCCAACAAAGGAAGAAGAAGAAGACCTATCTCCAGAAACCCCACTTTAGGGAAGAACTAGGGCTCAAGGGGAGAAGCCCTTCATCAGCTTCAAAACATCTTAGGAGTTTAACTCCACTCTAATTTCTCTTTCGAGAGTTTCTGGAGCTAAAACCCCCTTTTTCTTGCTGGCGCCCAAGCGCCCGAGCGCCTAGCGCTCAAGCGTCCAGCGCCCACGTGCCGACACATGGCGTGATAGCGCTCGAGCGCCTAGCGCTCAGTGCCCACATGCCGACACGTGGCGCGCTAGCGCTCGAGCGCCCAGCGCTCAAGCGCCAAGCGCCTAGCGTCTACATGTCGAACACATGGCGCGCTAGCGCCTAAGCGCACAGCACCTAAGCGCCCAGCGCTCAAGGCGCTGGCCCAACGCGTCCTTTGGGCGCTTTCTCCTTTTTTTTATATTTATGTATACATGTATATATATATGTATAAATACACACACACACTCCACAACACTGTCCCTCCCAAAAAATTTTGGGCCGGGGCGCTGCCCCGCACCCCGCAAGGGGGCTGCTAGCCCTCTTGACCCCCAGCTCGCTATCCGGGTAGCGGGACCCCAATAAAAACTCTGTGTGGCTCCCGATATGTCCAATCCCCCCTAAAACAAAAACACACGTACACTGTACGTTGAGTTCGCATGACCAGTTTAACCCGTCAATCGGAGGTTCTTTCGCTCCAAAGGCGAGGGGTAATTAACGGCAGCTTAGTCCGCGGCTGCCGGAGATTCGGATCCACACAATCAATAAAACCCCGCCTACCCTAGGCAGGGGGAATCTGTAATGCGCCTGACAAGCGCGCACGTATTCCCATCTCAATGGGGTGACGAAAAACACCCTACAGATTCTGGCACGCCCGGTAGGACCAATCTCTCCTCCCATATTTCGGGTTAAACGTTCATGCGAACTCAGTCAATATACATACCTATATTTATACTAAAATAATGCTCTTTCATGCAGGTTTTCAAGCAATCACTTCCCAACAATGTCTCCAAAGATGAACTCAGCTCTCAGCACGGCTCCCGTCTCCTACACGATGAAGATAGACTCCAGGACAGTCCTCCCGGCCAGTCTCGGGCGACAATGGGAGGAGCTGCCGCTACCATTTGGCTCTATTATGTTCATGTCAGCTAACGCCATCCCAGCTCCTCAAGCTTCGGTAACAGACAAACCGGTCCCGAAAGGCAAGAGGCCAAATGTGGTGGTCTCGAAGGCGCCCCAACTCAAATGCAAGTCAGTGTCTGAATGACTCTCTTTGGCCCCAGCTGGAGGCAAGGCCATCAACACCAACAAAGCAACAAGGCGTCTCGAGCAAGCTCCGGCGGTTCCCTTGACAACTGCTCGATCGGGTGTCTTCTCTAAGCTCCCCGCTAATCAACTCACGGTGGCTTCCCAGGAAACAGATGCCCGCCAAGCCCTTAAAATTGAGAAGCTAAGGCAGAAAAGGCTTAGATATAGAGTCAATAAAAGGGCTAGGGCTTCTGCTAGGCTGAACCTCATGAGGTTCGAGGAACAAGGTTACCCCGCCAAAGACGAGGAAATGGCTGGATATGTGGTCCACACTGTCTACATGGTGGGCACGCGCAGCAAGAGCAAGGATGGGGCCACCACATCTCAAATCCAATCTGGCTTGAATATGGTTGCCGCTTCCCAAGAACAGCCGCCTCTGCTGGATGATGAAAACCCTCTCGATGAGGATGATTGTCACGCCCCGCTTCCCAGTGTACGGCGAAGGGGACGCGACGAGGCCCGCTACGTATATACTCAGAAGTACAAACGCTAAGCGTATCTAAGCAATATAAAATAAATACATAAGAGACAAGATATAAAAAGAACAACAACTTTTATTTATTAACATTCTTTGTACAATACATGAAGGAAATACAACTGAAATAAAAAGATGCCTAACAGTGGCATAACAGGAAATGTAAAATACTGAATGGAAAAGTGTACAATGAACTAAAGTGCTGGATCTTCGGCAAACTGCTCCAAGTCTTCTGCAGATGGCTCGATCTCTGCCGGGTCCAAATCACCTGACGATATTCAAAGAAGAAAGAAATAGAATGTCGTTAGCGAACAGGTCGCTCGATAAGTCCCAAAGGTAAGAGAGAAGTAGAAAAGGAAGAATAAGAAGATATCTTTTAAAGTTGTATACTATTGTTGTAATGTTGTATTAATGCTGTTGTTTGTAGCTTGGTACAGAAGGATGCCGGTGTATACGAGGGGGGTCTCTATATGCTAGAGACCAGGGCAAACGGAATGTACAAGGAACCGTTAAACCACGGTACAACAATAACGGAATATAGGTTAGGTGTCTTAATCTGACCACCTCGTGCCACCTTTAACACCTTCCGTACCAATCTACCTCTTAAACCCCGCGATATCTTGTTTGTATTGTTAACTTGTAAATTTGTATTGATTATATGAGTGATTGACTGACTGACCGAAACCATGATATCAGAAAACGGTTATAACCACTGAGTCATGTAAATGGAATACTGGGAATCATGTAAAAGGAATATATATCCATGGTTCGGGCCAGTCACGTTGTATAAATTGATAATTGTATTCATGGATTCATGTGTTCATATGGAATTAGAATATTGTAGATTATAGATTGACTTGAATCATGTTCAAGTCAGATTAATCAGACTCAAATCCGAGTCAGACAATCAGGAATGTGAATCGAAGTCTTATAATTGCTAGGGTCCTTAGGGTAATTTATAGAACTTGAGGGGGTTTTATGTAAAAATACTTTTATATGCTTTTCAAAATACACCTCAAGTATTTATTACTCGTCTTTAGAGTTGTAATGAGGGTAGATTTTATATTGTGACATTTCTAGTGAAAATATCCTAGTTTTTATAAATAAAGGTATTTATCTATAATATTGATTTATTTTAAGTTCATGGTATTTTAGTGTAAAATTTATTCTTAAGATTTTTAGGAAAAGGTGGAAAATTTATATTGTAATAAAATATATATTTAAATGATAAATATACATATGTTTATACAAAAATAATTTTAATAAATATTTTATATTCTAAAAATCTCATTTTCTTAAGATGTCGTATTTTAAACTTTTCGAGACCGAATGCTCCTTGCGGAGGTCTGAATCTCGCACTACTAGCCCGAGGGTGCGCGATAAACCGCACGATCCCGAACGGGTTCCCCAAAGATGGGTTGTAGCGGCGCTTTGCAAAGATTGTAAAATACTAATCGTTTAGAAAACAGTTTTATAAAGTAAAAGGTGTTTATTTGCAAAGTGTAATTTTCCGTATTTTAGATTCTAGGGTTTCCTAACCCAACTAGCCTATTTCTAAAGGGTCTAAACGACAAGTCGTTTGAAGCCTCAAATCGTCTCTTCACCGCCAATTATGGCCAGGTAAGTACAAGTGAGGAAGGAGGGATCCGCTCACAAATCGTGAGACGGGCCTTTTAAAGTTACCTAAGCTCACTTGCCTAGCCTAGACACCACAAAGTCAGGTTTAGATAAACGATCGATGTCCACAACTTATCGTATTTTCCTAATAAGAAGTATTTATTTAAAAGTGTATCAAATCTAAAACTTTTAAGAATGTTTTTATTAAGAATTTGGTATTTAAATGAAAGTTTTGTTTTATCGTATTCTAAGTTTTTAATGATATCATTTAAGGTTGTATTTGCGTGTGTGTGGAGGTAGGTCATTACCTCGTGCTCTACTTTAAATGTATAGCAAAATTAAGGGGTTAAATGTGAAATCGAAACATGATGGTATTAAAGCGAAAAATACGATAAATTGGAAAGGTTATCATTTCATGTGATGAAACTTATTCAAATTGATTTTTAAAAGTTTAATAGTCAAGATAAAGATATTTAGGCATGAATGTATTGGTTAGAAGTGAAGTTTTATAGAAAACCGAATCGGAAATCCGATTTGTTCCGATTCCGTCGGGTTTCGTAATTTCGTATTTTAGAGAAATAGAAAGAAGAATAGATAGGGACTTATGGGTTTCGATCTATACTAAGGAGTGAGGGGGGACTAAAGGAGTTGCCGAGGCGTTGCTTCATCGCCGGTTATTTCTAAAAACGTCGTTGGAATTCCCACCGGAATTTCGTCGGAGCTTCGCCGCGAACTTGTTTTCAAAGTACACACTCTTGGAAAATTTTGAGAGGGTAAGCTTAGGGTTTTGGGATGAGAGGGTAGAGGGTAGGGGGTGTATTTATAGGGTAGGCTAGGGTAGGGTAGGTGAAAGATTTTTAATAAAAAAAATTGTAAAAATGGGTGAAAATCATTAAAAATTGTAGTAAATGGGGTATATTTAAGTATCGGGAACCGATCCAATAAATTAGAGTATGCAGGGGGGTTTGGAATACAAAAAGACATATTTTTGGTGTTGACGACTCGACCGTCCGGCCAAGTCCGGCCGGCGGCGCCGTGCCGAGTCGGCCGGTCCGCCGTCCAAGTCGGCCGAGTCGGGCCGAGTTGGAGGTCAGGGAGGTGGGGGGTCGTCTGGTATAGCCTATGGTATATTTAGTTTTTCAGGTGAAGTTCAAAGTTTGGGAGTTATGGTGTTTGAACTATTGCGCTTCCAAAGGATTTAAAACGAAAACAATATAAAAATAATGTGGGGTATGGGATTTGAACTCTGGTGGCTTGGTTCAGCAATGCAAGGTATTACCAATGAGCTACAAGCTCCTTCTTGTAATTATTGTGGGAAAATAAATACTTAAAGTGGTAACAGCAACATTAAATATCCCAAGTATACTTCAAATTTAAATCAATTTTATGTATACAAAAATTGGAGTTGTTACAATCTACCCTCCTTAAAAAATTTCGTCATAGAAATTTACAACTTTTATTTGAGAACTAGTTTACAAAGAGGTGAGAATATCTTGCACGCATTTCATCTTCCCTTTTCCAAGTGGATTCTCCTGGAGTGTCTTTCCTCCACATTACCCGGACCAAGTTAACTTCCTTGTTCCAAAGTGTGTTCACTTTTCTGTCCAGTATCTCCACAGGCTGTTGCTCACAAGACAAATCGGGCTATATAGTGAGCTTGGAATGATCAAGTACATGGCTGGGGTCACTGACATACTTTCTGAGTTGGGATATGTGGAACACGTTATGCACTCCTTCCAATGAGGGTGGAAGCGCTAAGCGGTATGCCACTTCATCGACTCGTTCGAGTATGTCGAACGGTCCAATGTATCTCGCACTCAATTTACCTCGTCTTCCAAATCGGATCACTCCGCGGTTCGGAGATATCTTCAAGAATACATGGTCTCCTGGTTGGAACTCCAAGTGTCGTCTCTTTGCATCAGCCCAGTGTTTCTGTCAATCTTGGGCTATGCGCATTCTTTCCCTGATAGTACGAACCACATCAACGGTCGCTACTATCATCTCTGGTCCAAGAAGTTCCCTATCTCTGATGTCATCCCAACTTAATGGTGATCGACACTTCCTTCCATACAATGCTACAAAAGGTGCCATTCCTATGCTTGCTTGGTAGCTGTTATTGTACGTGAACTCCACAAGATGCAGGTGATCTTCCCACGATCCCTTGAAGTCTAGCATACACGCTCTGAGCATATCCTCCAAGATCTGAATAGTTCGTTCCGACTGACCATCTGTTTGTAGATGATAAGCCGTGCTGAAGTTCAGACTTGTTCCCAAGCTAGCCTGCAGACTCTTCCAAAATTGCGATCGGAACCTGGTGTCACGATCGGAGACAATGCAGACCGGTACTCCATGAAGTCTCACAATTTCCTATATGAGTTCATGGGCATCAGAGATAGTACATTATGAAGAGTTTAAATCTTAAATCGATTATTACCTCCATGTACTTCTTTGCTAGTGTCTCAGTTGATTGGCCAACCCGAATTGGATGAAGTGAGCCGACTTTGTGAGTCGATCCACAATGACCCATATAGCATCGTTACCCTTTGTGCTGCGAGGAAGAGCAGTCACAAAGTCCATCGTGATGTGCTGCCACTTCCATTCTGGGATTGGTAACGGTTGAAGTAGTCCAGCTGTCCTGTGATGTTCAGCCTTTACTTGCTGACACACCAAACATTTTGCGACGCTTCTGGCTACTTCACGCTTCATTCCATGCCACCAATAATTCTGACGTAGATCTTTGTACATTTTGGTACCTCCAGGATGTACTGAGAAGGGAGAGCTGTGAGCTTCTTTCATTAACTCTTCCCGAACAGGACCTTTTGGTACACACAATTTGCTGTCGTATCTCAAAGATCCGTCTTCATGGACGATGAAGTCTGTTCTGAGTCCATTCTCCACTTGTTCTCTGATCCTTTGCAACTTAGCATCACTTGCTTGAGCTGCTTTGATATGGTTGACAATGGTTGATTAAACTTGTAGATTCATCAAACTTGAAGCATTACCTGGCATGACTACTTCAATCTCCATCTGATGCAAGTCTTGCTGAAGCTTCCACTGAGCGGTGAGATTCATCGATAATGGTTGGCGACTAAGAGCATCAGGTACTTTGTTCACCTTCCCTGAGTGATATTGCAAGTTGATGTCAAAGTCCACCTGAGTTCTAACCATCTTCTCTGCCGCATATTCAACTCCTTCTGAATAAACACGTACTTTAGACTTTTATGATCTGTGTAGATGTTCACTCGTTCACCAAGTAAATAATGGCGCCAAATCTTGAGAGCAAAGATAACGGCTGCCAACTCCAGATCATGCGTCGGATAATTGCGCTCATGAGTCTTCAGTTGTCTTGAAGCGTAAGCCACAACCTTACCGTGCTGATGTAGAACACATCCTAATCCCTTACCGGATGCATCACAATGCACTTCGAATCCTCCAGATTGATCCGGTATTACGAGAATAGGTGCAGATGTCAATCTTGACTTGAGTTCTACAAAAGCTTGTTCGCATGCTTCTGACCACACAAATTCTTCATCTTTTCGTGTGAGCTTGGTCAGGGGTGTTGCTATCTTTGAGAATCCTTCAATGAACCTTCTGTAATATCCAGCTAAACCCAAGAAACTCCGAATGTCCTTCTCTGACTTTGGTGTAGGCCATTCGCTAACTGCTGAAACTTTGGCTGGATCCACAAAAATTCCTTCTCCTGATACGATATGTCTAAGAAAACCAACTTGATTTAGTCAAAACTCGCACTTGCTGTACTTGGCATAAAGCTTATGTTGACGAAGAGTTTCCAGGACAATTCGTAGATGCTCTGCATGCTTTTTCCGACTCTTAAAATATACCAGGATATCATCGATGAAGATGACAACAAACCTGTCTAAATACTCCCGGAAAACTTGGTTCATTAGGTTCATGAATATTGCTGGTGCATTGGTCACTCCAAATGGCATCACTAAAAATTCGTAATGTCCATAGCGAGTTCTGAAAGCTGTTTTGTGAATATCAGCTTCCTTGACCTTCACTTGATGGTAACCTGAACGAAGATCCAATTTAGAGAAAACACATGATCCACTTAGTTGATCGAATAAATCATCGATGCGCGGGAGTGGATACTTGTTCTTTATAGTGACTTCGTTCAAGGCCCTATAATCGATGCACATTCTGTATGAACCTTCCTTCTTCTTCACCAGTAGTACAGGTGCTCCACAACTTGAAGTGCTGGGACGAATCCATCCTTTCGCCAATAATTCGTCCAACTGTGTTCGAACTTCCTTCAAACCTTCCGGACTTAGTCTATACGGTGCTTTGATCACCGGTTGGGCTCCTGGTACTGAATCAATACTGAATTCAAGAGCTCGATCGGGAGGCAAACCTGATATATCGTCAGGAAATACATCGTCGAACTCTCGAACTACCTCTGGTCTTAATTCTTCTTCTGCTTGAGCTGCTGCAACTACTGCTTCTCTTGGCTTCGCTTTGTAGGTACTTGGCTCCAGGATACGGTCTCCGCTCTTGAAATAGAAGACCGGATGGTCTGGAATCTCGAATACTACCCTCCTTTGACGACAGTCGATGGTAGCATAAAAAGTTCCAAGCCAATCCATTCCTAGAACCACATCAAAGTTCGGTATGTTCAGTACTTTGAAGTCAGCATAAAACTCTCTGCTGCAGACGACGACTGGACACAAGCTGTATCCCATAGTTGCCTTTAGAACGCCATTTCCGGAACTGACATTCCAGCTGGATACAAGAGGTGAGACTGGAATCGCATGGGTTCGGACAAACCGTTGCGACATAAAGCAGTGGGATGCTCCAGTATCAAACAGCGCAAGTGCAGGTAGTGAGGCTACTAGGATTGTACCTAAGGTATATGGGATATGTTTTAGGTATAGGGAAAGTGTGTAGATAACCAAGACTAAAAGATAAGTTTGAGAAGGAAAGTTTACCAGTAATGACTTGGCCAGTGGCCTCGGCTTCTTCCACAGACATCGTGAAGGTTTGGCGCTTGGGTACATTCCTCATGGACTGAGGAGTATTCCTCATAACGTTCCTTTGAGCTTGATGGAACTGACGAGGAGTGGTGCAGCTTGTGGTCTTCTGGGTGGTGCAGGTAGTGCAAGTCTTGGAGCGGGTGCTTGGATGGCTGGGCGTTGTGAGTAATTGTTTGCTGGCCTGGGTGCAGCAACTGGGTTTTTCCTTTGGGGACATGACCCAATATCGTGAGTAGCTGAGCCGCAGACTAAGCAAAGACGGTTGGCTCGCCGGCAGTCCTTCATCATATGTCCAGCTCTCTTGCAGTAGGTACAAAAGGATGGGCTGGGACGGTGGTTCAGTACTTCGGGTCGCCTTGGCACAAAAGTTGGTTTGGACGAGGCTCCACCTGCCATCTGGTGGGTAGGGCGCTTGACTCCTGCAGACTGAGGTATGCCCCTTGCTTTTATCACTGCCTCATAACTGCGGGCAGCTTCCAGAGCATCCTCATGAGTCAAAAATTTTCCCGTGGCTAGAGCAGCCTGAATCTCTGTGTCCAGACCTTGTTGAAAGCAACGGGCTCTAATCTCGTCCGTCGGTATCAAGTGCGCCGCGAATCTGTTTAAGGATTGTGTTAGCTGTGTGGTATGTGATATTTAAAATTGAACTCTTGTGACATATCTTACTGGCTTAACATGGTGAATTCAGTGTCGTATTCATCTACTGATTTGTCCCACATCGATCCTTGTTGTAGATGAATGAATTGCTGCTCCATGGCAAACTTGGCAGTCACAGGGAAGTATTTCGCGTCGAACTTCTCGCGAAAAGTCTTCCATTCAATAGGCTGTGCAAGACGGCTTTCTTCCACCTTCCACCAGTTGCGAGCATTGTCCGTGAGTTGTAGTTTAGCCACACAGACCCAAGCTATGTCTGGCACTTGTGCTGCGGCCAGATCATCCTCGATACTTTGAGACCATTCCTCAGCTTCCAGTGGGCTCCCCTTTCCTGAGAACTGCTTCGGATGTAAAGACCTGAATTGCTTTACCCCCGGAGCGTCAGTCTCGGGACGGTTCAGGAGTTGTTGCTGTCCTTCGAGAAGGCTGCGGATTGCCTCAAGTAGCACTGTTTTCTCGGTAGGTGGCGCAGGAACAGCAGGTGTGAGGGGTAGTGCTGGAGGTGTGTTGTTGACGTTGGTGCTGGTGTTGTTCGGGAAATCCATAACCCTGAAGAAAAATTTGGGTTAGGACAGATTCAAGTACATGAAATGATAAGATTCAAGGAATATGAAATTGCAAGATTCAAGGAACATGAATTGTAAAGAATGTTTTAGTTGCTGGTTCTTGTGTTATATTGCTTAGGTTGTTCACGCAGAACAAAATTGCATGATAGGTATTCATACATCTCTGACCTGCATGTGCCACCAACAAAACCTGTCACGCCCCGCTTCCCAGTGTACGGTGAAAGGGACGCGACGAGGTCTGCTACGTATATACTCAGAAGTACATACGCTAAGCGTATCTAAGCAATATAAAATAAATACACAAGAGACAAGATATAAAAAGAACAACAACTTTTATTTATTAGCATTCTTTGTACAATACATGAAGGAAATACAACTGAAATAAAAAGATGCCTAACAGTGGCATAACAGGAAATGTATAATACTGAATGGAAAAGTGTACAATGAACTAAAGTGCTGGATCTTCGGCAAACTGCTCCAAGTCTTCTGCAGATGGCTCGATCTCTGCCGGGTCCAAATCACCTGACGACATTCAAAGAAGAAAGAAATAGAATGTCGTCAGCGAATAGGTCGCTCGGTAAGTCCCAAAGGTAAGAGGGAAGTAGAAAAGATAGAATAAGAAGATATCTTTTAAAGTTGTATACTATTGTTGTAATGTTGTGTTAACGCTGCTGTTTGTAGCTTGGTACAGAAGGATGCCAGTGTATACGAGGGGGGACTCTATATGCTAGAGACCAGGGTAAACGGAATGTACAAGGAACCGTTAAGCCACGGTACAACAACAACGGAATATAGGCTAGGTGTCTTAATCTGACCACCTCGTGCCACCTTTAACACCTTCCGTACCAATCTACCCCTTAAACCCCGCGATATCTTGTTTGTATTATTAACTTGTAAATTTGTATTGATTATATGAGTGATTGACTGACTGACCGAAACCATGATATCAGGAAACGGTTATAACCGTTGAGTCATGTAAATGGAATACTGGGAATCATGTAAAAGGAATATATATCCATGGTTCGGTTCAGTCAAGTTGTATAAATTGATAATTGTATTCATGGATTTATGTGTTCATATGGAATTGGAATATTGTAGATTATAGATTGACTTGAATCACGTTCAAGTCAGATTAATTAGACTCAAACCCGAGTCAGACAATCAGGAATGTGAATCGAAGTCTTATAATTGCTAGGGTCCTTAGGGTAATTTATAGAACTTGAGGGGGTTTTATGTAAAAATACTTTTATATGCTTTTCAAAATACACCTCAAGTATTTATTACTCGTCTTTAGAGTTGTAATGAGGGTAGATTTTATATTGTGATATTTCTAGTGAAAATATCCTAGTTTTTATAAATAAAGGTATTTATCTATAATATTGACTTATTTGAAGTTCATGGTATTTTAGTGTAAAATTTATTCTTAAGATTTTTAGGAAAAGGTGGAAAATTTATATTGTAATAAAATAGATATTTAAATGATAAATATACATATGTTTATACAAAAATAATTTTAATAAATATTTTCTATTCCAAAAATCTCATTTTCTTAAGATGTCGTATTTTAAACTTTTCGAGACCGAATGCTCCTTGCGGAGGTCTGAATCTCGCACTACTAGCCCGAGGGTGCGCGATAAACCGCACAATCCCGAACGGATTCCCTAAAAATGGGTTGTAGCAGTGCTTTGCAAAGATTGTAAAATACTAATCCTTTAGAAAACGGTTTTATAAAGTAAAAGGTATTTATTTGCAAAGTGTAATTTTCCGTATTTTAGATTCTAGGGTTTCCTAAGCCAACTAGCCTATTTCTAAAGGGTCTAAACGACTAGTCATTAGAAGTCTCAAATCGCCTCTTCACCGCCAATTGTGGCCAGGTAAGTACAAGTGAGGAAGGAGGGATCCGCTCACGAATCGTGAGACGGGCCTTTTAAAGTTACCTAAGCTCACTTGCCTAGCCTAGACACCACAAAGTCAGGTTTAGATAAATGATCGATATCAATAACTTATCGTGTTTTCCTAATAAGAAGTATTTATTTAAAAGTGTATCAAATCTAAAACTTTTAAGAATGGTTTTATTAAGAATATGGTATTTAAATGAAAGTTTCGTTTTATCGTATTCTAAGTTTTTGATGATGTCGTTTAAGGTTGTATTTGCGTGTGTGTGGAGGTAGGTCATTACCTCGTGCTCTACTTTAAATGTATAGCAAAGTTAAGGGGTTAAATATGAAATCGAAACATGATGGTATTAAAGCGAAAAATACGATAAATTGGAAAGGTTATCATTTCATGTGATAAAACTTATTCAAATTGATTTTTAAAAGTTTAATAGTCAAGATAAAGATGTTTAGGCATGAATGTATTGGTTAGAAGTGAAGTTTTATAGAAAACTGAATCGGAAATCGGATTTGTTCCGATTCCGTTGGGTTTCGTAATTTCGTATTTTAGAGAAATGGAAAGAAGAATAGAAAGGGACTTACGGGTTTCGATCTATACTAAGGAGTGAGGGGGGGCTAAAAGAGTTGCCGAGGCGTTGCTTCGTCGCCGGTTGTTTCTAAAAACGTCGCCGGAATTCCCGCCGGAATTTCGTCGGAGCTTCGCTGCGAACTTGTTTTCAAAGTACACACTCTTGAAAAATTTTGAGAGGGTAAGCTTAGGGTTTTGGGATGAGAGGGTAGAGGGTAGGGGGTGTATTTATAGGGTAGGCTAGGGTAGGGTAGGTGAAAGATTTTTAATAAATTTTTTTTGTAAAAATGGGTGAAAATCATTAAAAATTGTAGTAAATGGGGTATATTTAAGTATAGGGAACCGATCCAATAAATTAGAGTATGCAGGGGGGTTTGGAATATAAAAAGACATATTTTTGGTGTTGACGACTCGGCCGTCCGGCCAAGTCCGGCCGGCGGCGCCGTGCCGAGTCGGCCGGTCCGCCGTCCGAGTCGGCCGAGTCGAAGGTCAGGGAGGTGGGGGGTCGTCTGGTGTAGCCTCTGGTATATTTAGTTTTTCAGGTGAAGTTCAAAGTTTGGGAGTTATGGTGTTTGGACTGTTGGGCTTCCAAAGGATTTAAAACGAAAACAATATAAAATTAATGTGGGTATGGGATTTGAACTCTGGTGGCTTGGTTCAGCAGTGCAAGGTATTACCAATGATCTACAAGCTCCTTCTTGTAATTATTATGGGAAAATAAATACTTAAAGTGGTAACAACAACATTAAATACCCCAAGTATACTTCAAATTTAAATCAATTTTATGTATACAAAAATTGGAGTTGTTACAATGATAGGCAGAAAGACCCTTCGGTCCATGAGGAGTCAGGCTCGGAAAGCGAAGATGAGCCAATTTTCCGTCCCAAGAACGCAGAGCAGCAACTTCTCCAAGAACTCCGAAAACAGCTCAGAAGCAAAGACAAGGAGATGGCCAAGCTCTACTCAAAGATCGACGACTTGACAAATGTCGTCTTACGGCTTACGGCCCAACTTTCCTCTCAGCCGCCCAATCAAGCGCAGGGCTCTATTCATGAACCGGGAAACGGTGTCCCAAAACAGCCGACGCTCGTTCCCTCAAATGCAAAAGTGAGCGGACCGCATGAATATTAGTCGCATCCTATCTCGGGAAATGTCTTGGCGGCCAATGAAAGCAACCCACTAACTCAAGATCAAATCATGGATTTGGTTGCCAACAAAGTCAAAACATTGGTAACCGAAGCCGGAGAGCAAAACGATGCCAGCAGTAGCGGGAGACCATATCCTATTCGGTACGATCTTGTGGAGTTTCCCACTGGCTATGTCGTCCCAAAATTTGAAAGGTTTGATTGGACGGGAAATGAGAACCGGCACATTGCCCAATTTAAAGCATCATGCGCAAATACTGGGGGCAATGATGCACTCCTTCTCCGTCAGTTTGTTAATAGCTTGACGGATGTTGCTTTCGATTGGTATGCAAGAATACCAGATGACTCGATCACGACGTTCGCTCAAATGGAATCCATGTTCAAGCAAAGTTTCATGAGTGTCAGCGATAAAATCACCATTGTCAACCTCGTAAGGACAGAGCCAAAGAACAACGAAAGCAACATGGATTTTATAGTCCGATGGCGCAATCTCTCTGTAAAATGTGAACCGCCGTTGGAGCAAGACCAATCCGTCAGTCTTCTTATAAAAAATCTGAAGGACTGGATGGAATATTTTCTGTGCACCGAAGGCCTTAAAACATTCCAAGAGCTAACCAAAAAGGTCCAAACGTTGGAACGCTCAAAGCCCGAGTCCGCTCAGGATCTTCAGTTCACAAACAGACTGAAACCTTGGAGGGACGACAACCGAAAAGGCGGAAGTTCTAGCAGCACCGATTCTCTAAATAAGCTGAGAGCGGGCGGAGCAAAAACTAACAAATCTCGAGAGCCAACTTTGGAGGAAAGAAGAAATAAGGTCTACTCATTCCGAAGGGACAAGTTCCACAAAAATTTTAAAGACTCTGAAGAATGGCCTGCGGCTACCAGAACCAAAAATGCTAAGTGAAGCGAACAGGACTGATCATCCCAACTTTTTCCCATACCACCGAGTGCTGGGACACACTATTGAAGACTGTTGTATCTTCAAGGATTGGGTCGAGAAACAATATAAGGCGGGAGAAATACCATTGTCCCTTGGCGTGTTAACAAACAATCAAGCTGCGACCGCCAATTTCATACAAACGGGGACCGAAGCCCTTCAGGGACCTGATTCTCTCAGACATCTGCCTTTCTCTAAAAAGAGCGGACCAAGGCAACAAGCTAAGAGCCATGCGAGCAATATTGCCAATGAAGAAGCAATAGACGGGTACACAACCATACGATCTATATGATGGAGCTCAGAGGAACAAGTCCTCAACATCGGCCCGATCCAGATGATGAAGAGCCCGCTCAGGCCATTGAGCCAAAGGAATCCGTGGTTCATGCTGAGTCAAGTTCAGGCGGTAGGGATGACCCCGTTGTCATACCCGGAACTATAGAACAAGCATTATTCCAATGGCTTCAAAGGCAACTTCAAGACAGGGATGAGAAGATGGCCAAGGTCCATTCTAAAGTCGACGAGCTGGCAAATGTCATGGCGGATCTCACGACCCAAGTCACCCGATTGCAATTACAGCAAAATCAAATTTTGGTTCGTGAGCTGGGAATTGATATCCGGAAGCAGCCGATCGATGCTCCCTCCAGCCTGAGAGCGGAACACCTTTGTGAAAAACGGACGCGATCAGCCTCCAGTCCTTCCGATACGTACACTGAACGTGGTAAGCGGACAGTAGGCGAGCCAAAGACTTATCGTCCTCAGGGTCCAGCATCAGTAAGGGCACCTATTCCAATGGAGAGAAAGAAGAAAGTATACTCCTTCAGGAGGGATAAAGTCTGCGAAATATTCATGGACGCCTTGAACAACGGTCTTCAACTGCCTATTCCAAAGAGGCCACATGAGATGAACATAACCGGCAATCCCATATACTGCCCATATCACAGAATGGTGAGTCATACCATTGAAGACTGCTATGTTTTTAAAAATTGGGTGGAGAACCAATACAAACTCGGGAAAGCCTCACAGTCGTCAGATGTACTGACAAGCCACAGAGCTACAGTCATCAACATAGCCCCGCCAAGATCAAAATTCGAGGAGCTGGGATAAGTAAACCACTGACCACTACGTCGTTAAACTGGGAACGACAGACCACCAAGTCTTCAAACTAGGAATAATTGACCACCACGTCACTAAACTGGGAACAGTCGACCTCTATGTCGTTAAACCGGGAATGTAAAAAAAATGTGTGTAAATAAATAAAAAAAAGGAGATGTGTAAATAAATAAATAAAATGAAAAGCCGAAATGACGGGGCAACTCGCAATAAAAATCAGCGAGTAAAAATAAAAAATGAAAATAAAGCCGAAATGATGGGGCAACCGCGAATAAATAGCCGAAATGATAGGGCAATCGCGACCTTCGCGATAAGAAAAGCTGAAATGATAGAGCAATCGCGGTAAAAAAACAAAAAAAAAACAAACAAAACAAAGGCGAATGATGAGTCGCTCCTGGTACCATATTCCAGTGCAGCGATGCAGACGCCAACAAAAATTCAAATTTCCAAAATTCTCCCAACCCTACGGCCAGTCCCCAAATTGACTGCCGTATACAATCTACGGGCTCAAATAAATCTCATCATACCCATGCCCCATCATAATCACCAGTTACGCGGCTAGTCTCCGCCCTCGGAATTATGCTCCGTTGGGAAGACCCACTCATGTGTCCTCACGATACATGAGGAGAACAAACCTTCGTGGGATCCTTACGAGTCACGAAGGAAAAACACACTTGGGAGTCCCCACGACTCCTAAGGAGAAAATACACCTACGGGATCCTTTCGACTCGTAGGGAGAAAATGCTTTTATGGGACCCTCACGGCCCATAAAATTGAAAAGCCTTAGGTGATAGGGATCTAAACCTGTCTCCTAAGCCATCGCTTCCCAAATCCTAAGTGGCGAATGATGAGTCGCTTCTGGTACCATATTCCATTGCAGCAATGCAGACGCCAACCAAATTCCAAATCCCAACGGCGAATGATGAGTCGCTCCTGGCACCATATTCCAGTGTAGCGATGCAGACGCCAACCAAATTCCAAATCCCAACGGCGAATGATGAGTCGCTCCTGGTACCATATTCCAGTGCAGCGATACAGACGCCAACAAAGTCCCGAAATGTTTCCGTCCCTGCGGTCTGGATCATACATCCTGCAAAACCGTATACAATCTACGGGCGTAAAACGATCCCAATATCTCCCAAGTC
This sequence comes from Agapanthus africanus, assembly GCA_030015575.1. Classification (NCBI taxonomy): domain Eukaryota; kingdom Viridiplantae; phylum Streptophyta; class Magnoliopsida; order Asparagales; family Amaryllidaceae; genus Agapanthus; species Agapanthus africanus. The sequence goes on from CM057343.1 coordinate 637,778,017, forward strand.
CTACCGGCGAGACCACATTCAGAGTCCCACCGGCGGGGAAGATTCAAAAAAAAAAGAAGAGAAAAAATGAAGAAGGTATGTCCACAAGCAAAATGGGCACGGATGAAAACCCGAAAGGGCTTCGTGAGTAAAAACAGCAGGACTGCCGGCGAGTTTGTGAAAGCCCGAAAGGGCTCAAACTCGTGAAAAGGAGATGAAATGCACTCGCAAAGTCCTCTCGACTTTGTGAGGAGAAAATTCCCGTGTGAGATCCTTACGACTCACAAAGGAGCAATACACTTGGGAGTCCCCACGACTCTTAAGGAGAAAATACACTTACGGGATCCTTACGACCCGTAGGGAGGAAATGCTTTGTGAGACCCTTACGGCTCACAAAATTGAAAACTCTTAGGTGATAGGGACCTAAAACCTGTCTCCTAAGCCATCGTTTCCTAATAAGCAAACGCAAATGATGATTCGCTCCTGGTACCATATTCCTGTGTAGCGATGCTGATGCCAAACAAAAAAACCCAGTTCCCAAGTCCTCCTGGGGCAAATGATAAGTTGCTCCTGGCATTATTCCAGTGCAGCAATGCAGATGCCAAACAAAAAAAACCCAATTCCAAAATCCTCTCAAAGACATATGATGATTCGCTCCTGGTACCATATTCCAGTGTAGCGATGTTGATGCCAACTCAAATCAAACAAATCAAACCAACCAATTCCAACATTGACCTCTGCGTCAAACAACAGATACTCCGCCTTGGGGAAACGTCAAGCAGACACTCCGTGCCGGGGGCACATCGACAACAGACACTCCGTCTCGGGGATACGTCAACCAGCCGATACTCCGCCTCGGGGAAACGTCAAGCAGACACTCCGTGCCGGGGGCACATCGACAACAGACACTCTGTCGCGAGGACACGTCAACCAACCGATACTCCGCCTCGGGGAAACGTCAAGCAGACACTCCGTGCCGGGGCACATCGACAACAGACACTCCATCTCGGGGACACATCAACCAGCCGATACTCCGCCTCGGGGAAACGTCAAGCAGACACTCCGTGCCAGGGGCACATCGACAACAGACACTCCGTCTCGGGGACACGTCAACCAGCCGATACACTGCCTCGGGGAAACGTCAAGCAGACACTCCGTGCCGGGGGCACATCGACAACAGACACTCCGTCTCGGGGACACGTCAACCAACCGACACTTCGCCTCGGGGAAACGTCGACCAGCGACACTCCGTACCGGGGAAACGTCCAACACAGACACTCCGCATCGGGGAAACGTTCAACAATGACACTCCGTAACGGGGAAACGTCAAGCAGACACTCCGTCTCGGGGACACGTCAACCAGCGACACTCCGCATCGGGGAAACGTCCAACAACGACACTCCGTAACGGGGAAACGTCAAGCAGACACTCCGTCTCGGGGACACGTCAACCAGCGACACTCCGTCTCGGGGAAACGTCCAATACAGACACTCCGCATCGGGGAAACGTCCAACACAGACACTCCACATCGGGGAAACGTCCAACAACGACACTCCGTACCGGGGAAACGTCCAACACAGACACTCCGTGCCGGGGACACGTCAGCCAGCAGACACTCCGTCTCCGGGATACGTCAACCGGCCGACACTCCGCCTCGGGGAAACGTCGACCAGCGACACTCCGTGCTGGGGGCACGTCTACTAGATCACTCCGGGCCAGGGAAATGTCTACCACGCACACTCCGTCTCGGAGACGCGTTAAGAGTCGACCGTCCATGTCGTAAAAAGGGCAGTGCATCCCAAAAAGTGGGAACCAAGGAACGCCGCCTCCACGTGAAAGAAGATCCATCAATTTCATGCACACAACTCAAATGTGCGGTGTGCATTTATAGATGGGGGACACTTTGTTGGGGTCAAAATTTGCACCTCGGTTGACCGAATCAAAGTCAAGGTCAACCCCAAGTCAGGTGGGCCCAAGCCCAGGTCAAGCGGGCCCATGCTCAAGTCGAGCCCGCGACCAGCCTCCTCCATGCCAAAATATAGATCATGTAATAAATATTTTTTATGTAATTTTTTATGCATGAATGTATTCAGAACGGGCATAAAGCCAAATTTTTGTAAAGCCCATGGCTTATGTGCAAAAAGAAATGGCACATGAGCCATGGGATGGCCAAAATGCCATTTTTGTGAAGCCAAAGGGACTATATGTAAAGTGTATAGCCTATAAAGGCCAAGATAATGAAAATATCTCAACAACTTTTTCTCTCTCCAAAAATCCAGATCTGTGATCTTCTTCTTCCTCAAGGTTCTAAAACCTTCTTTTTTTCTTTTGAATTAAATCAAGAGTTTTACTCTTCCTTTTATAAAACTAAATAGTTTTTCACCACAAAACCCACAAAGGGGAACTCAGATCTTCCATCAGATCTCAAAAAGAAAAGATTTTTAAAATCTCATACTTCTTGATCTTCAACATCCGGCCAACAAAGGAAGAAGGAGACCCATCTCCAGAAACCCCACTTTGGGGAAGAACTAGGGCTCAAGGGGAGAAGCCCTTCATCAGCTTCAAAACATCTTAGGAGTTTAACTCCACTCTAATTTCTCTTTCGAGAGTTTCTGGGGCTAAAAGCCCCTTTTTCTTGCCGGCGCCCAAGCGCCCTAGCGCCTTGCGCTCAAGCGCCCAGTGCCCACGTGCCGACACATGGCGCGCTAGCGCTCGAGCGCCCAGCGCCCACATGCCGACACGTGGCGCGCTAGCGCTCGAGCGTCTAACGCCCAACGCTCAAGCGCCAAGCGCCCACGTGCCGACACGTGGCGCGCGAGCGCTCAAGCGCCCAGCGCTCAAGCGCCCAGAGCCTACGTGTCGAACACGTGGCGCGCTAGCGCCTAAGCGCACAGCACCTAAGCGCCCAGCGCTGGCCCCACGCGTCCTTTGGGCGCTTTCTCCTTTTTTTATATATATGTATACATGTATATATATGTATAGATACACACACACTCTACAACACTGTCCCTCCCAAAAAAAATTTGGGCCGGGGTGCTGTCCCGCACCCCGTAAGGGGACTGCTAGCCCCCTTGACCCCCAGCCCGCTATCCGGATAGTGGGACCCCTGTAAAAACTCTGTATGGCTCCCGATATGTCCAAGCCCCTTTAAAAAAAAAACACACGTACACTGCACGTTGAGTTTGCATGACCAGTTTAACCCGTCAATCGGAGGTTCCTTCGCTCCAAAGGCGAGGGGTAATTAACGGCAGCTTAGTCCGCGGCTGCCGGAGTTTCGGATCCCCACAATAAATAAAATCCCGCCTACCCTAGGCAGGGGAATCTGTAATACGCCTGACAAGCGCGCGCATATTCCTATCTCAATGGGGTGACGAAAAACACCCTACAGCTATGAGCTTCGAAGAACTGATCCCATTGTTCTTCAGTATGTGGTTCTCCCCCTACCTCCACTCATCCCTGCTTAGAACAATGGTTCGTACTCAAACTATAGACTTTCTATTGAGGACCGGCTCTGATATCATAATGTCATGCCCCACCTCCAGTACGAATGGTATTGCCCCCTTTGGATGAAGCCACACGGTTTTGCCTTTTGGAGCGAACCGGACTTGAGAAGGGGCCACTTTCCAGGAGGTCGCCCATCCTAGGACTTCCCTAGTACGAGCACGCTTCGAAGCGCCGGTTCACCCAAAAGGCGCCTTCTTGTTGTAGGGTGATATCATTACATTTATAATATAGATCTGCCATCTTTCGCTATGTGCTTTGAAAATCTTATCCTATTATTCTACAGTACGTAGTTCTCTCCCACTTTTTATAAAGAGTTAACGTTTTGAAAAATGGATAGTAGCTCCTTTATAAATTTTGAATAAAATTCCTCTACAACAGCAGTAAAATAAATGCATCCTTAAATGGGAGCTAACTCAACGGTCACACGGCGGAGACACAATCCACGCATAAATATACGACGCCTAATGGCGAAGAACAACAAGCGGAAAACAAAAACATTATATATAAATAAAGTCAAGCCGACTTCACACAGGTTCGATTACAACAACAATAAAATGTCTAAGGTTTCGCGTAACCTAAGTGCCGGTCACATGTCGTTTCCGAATCATGATAGCAACTCCATACTGTGAGGAGTTCATCCTTCCGTCCAACCAATGATCAGTATTATGGCTTTGTGCCACTAATCACCGCTCGCTCCTCATCTGCCATTTAGATATGATATAATATCTTATACTAATAAAGGATTAATGTCTAATACTTTTACAGTTTAAGCAATATACGTACCCTAAATTCATCCGAAACGAAGTGTTGAATCATGGCGGCCCAATACTCGTCCGTCCACGTCACAAGTTTTGCCGCCCACTTCGCCTCATTGGTTGCAGTGTCCCTCCATTTCCTATAGATCCAGTGTTTATGATCACGTCAACTCCCTGACATGTATATAAACAGTCTGTTTCGGACGACGTGTAGAGGTACCGGAGAGCTGTCAATCCACCAGACAACGGTAAAACGCGCTTTCAAAGAGAAATGAAAAGGAATTAATATCAAACACATATATGCAAAATTAATAAACGAATACTTAATTAAATAACCTTACCAAAATCTCATCTAAGGCCGTTTGCTTCATGGCCTTCAGAGCTTTTGCCGAACAATCCACCGGTACATAATGGGAACCGACTTTCACACAATGCGACATGCGTTTTTCATTGTTGCATAGCAAGGCACAAATTTTTTCAGCTGTTTTGCCTTGAGCTATATATTTGTACGCGGAGAACTAGCAAAAAGGTGCCGACAAAACTAATCTCGAAATGAATGAAAGCACAAATGCAGGGTGTGTTTGCATTATAAATTCTTAACTTGTCCACACTGGACAAATCTATCGGTTATAATACAACTAGTTTTCTCGTTATACATGAAAGTTGTCAGAAACAAACGTTTAAATGCTTAGTTTTGACAACCATCACATAGTTTTTTGTCATGATGGAAACCATTGCGTATATAACTGATAGACATAGTATAAACCTCGTTTCGTTTTTTGAATATGAGATTCTCGATGATAATATATAAATTTCATGTTATCATAGAATTTCGTACACTTAGTTTAAAATTTTCATAATATTTTGAAGTTCAGGGTTCAATTCGTATTTTAAAAAAAAAATTTCATTGCGACTTATTGTTTCGTTTTTTAAGTAATTGTTTTGGTTTCACATCAAGCTTGGAATTCAAATTCAATTTTTATTTATATACAGACCGGATTTCGACGAGGCAATGTTGCCATAATATGGCTTTCAAGTTGGATGATGATTAAAGAACTGAGGCATAAAAGTGAATTCCCTCAAGCTTGCATCTTAGAAATAAAAATTAATAAAGAATTCGGCATCGAGTTAGGATGAATCATGAGTGACGAATATACATACAGAGAAACCGATTAGTTCAAATTTGATAAATATCATGAAATAAAATTCGGTGAATAATACAGGTAAGGATCAAATGAGAACAAGTGTTGGAATGCAACTATATGAAAGTCTTAAAATACAAGATAATGTAACTAACTAACACAACATAATGAATAGTTAACATATGATGTTTTGTAATAGAAAATATCTGAGTTTTCCATTATAATACGCATAAAACGTAAAATTTATTTTGAAACTATATCTGATTTTTCAACAATTCTAAGTTTCCGAAATCCTAAAACCAAGTCAAAACTCGTCAAGCCAACCCCACATTCATTCATCACCACCGTCACTATTGCCATCACCAAAATCCAACTCAATGCTCACATCATCACCGACATCATCTTCTTCCCCAAATTCAACCCAACTTACCCAAAATAAAAAATTCTTCACAAAACCCCCAAGTTTCGATCCCAATCAATTCCGACCAATCCTATGCAATTAAAACTACCTTACATAACCCACATCAAGTATAAACGACGAGGATTGCATGAAAAATCGAGAGAAATCAAAGAATTTTGAAGTTAGGGTAAAGTTGGGGGAAATTACCTAAACCGATGAAATCCAGCGATTATCGATGGTCCTTACACTCCCAAACGCTGCTGCAGAGAGAGATAGTGTGAGTGAGTGAGAGAGAGAGACAATGATGAAGGGGAGAGGGACAGTGATGAGTGAGTGAGAGAGTGAGAGAGGAGTTTACCACGATTACAGGAAGCGTCGGCAGCGACAGCCTGCGCTTGGAGGTGACGGCGGTGACTCGGAGGAGAAGGAGGAGGAAGCAAAGGGGGCAGCGGCTTGGAGGGGGAACGGGGAGGGGGCCACGCTTGTGTTGGATATATGTACCCTCAAGGCAATTATTGTAATTGAAGGATGACCTATATGAGAGAACAATCTTACTCGAGATGATAGTATGCTATCTGGTTTGTCTTTATCATTAGGATAAATACATATTACTCGTCATCATGTATCACTAGTACATAATGATAAAGCCCAAAGGTTCTTTTCTTGACTAACAGGATTATGATAGGGATCATTCTAGTGGGGGCCTAGATAGTCTATAAGCACATCCTTAAAAGTCTCTAGTCGAAAGAGTATCGAGACTGGGTATCGATACTCCAGATTAGACTAGTGTATACGTTTCTTGACCCCGACCAGGGCAATGGTTGATCTCATAACCATTGGTATTTGACATCAAAGATTGTATATTGGTGCTCATTAATGTCCCCTCATATATAAAAATAATAATAATAAATAATAATAAATAATAAGGCAGCGCCTCACGTGAAAGGCACGTGAGCGACGACATGCAAAGCACGTGGACGCTTGATAGGATTGAATCCTAGGACCAGCACTTTACGTGATAGATACATGAGCGCCGACGTGCAAAGCACGTGGACGCTTGATAGGATTGAATTCTAGGACTAGCGTCTTACGAGATACACATGTGAGCACCGGCGTGCAAAGCACGTGGGTACTTATTTTAGTATGAATTAAATTTTTTGGTTACACTATGTGCACAACACGTAAGCGTCAGCATTCAAGTTAAAGCAATTTTGCTTCTATAGAATTAAATTCTACATGGAAAAAATATTTCCCTAAACAAGAAAAATATTCTCTGTTAAATAGAGAGTGGTTGAATCAAAGATCCGATTGTGATAATACATAATCATCATTAGATAATAGAATTAAATTCTATTCAAGTGATAGAATTAAATTGCATTAGGGAAAAACATCTCCCTGCTCAAATTTAATAAGAAAGGTATTCTCAGTTACACAGAGAGCCGATAGATCAAAGATCCAATGGTCATCAAAAAATAGAATTAAATCCTATGCATGAGAAAATATTTTCCTAATCTTATTAAAAACAAGAATATATATTGTGTTAAACAAAAAGCCTTGGATCTAAGATCCAACGGTGATTAAAATCACCCTCCGATCATAAAATCAGATCGAGATCCCTCAAATAAAAGATTATCTCAACCAATCAACAATTTTTCATTACCTATATAAAGGACCTGAGATGTCAATTCTCAGAAGGAGAATCAACCTCATAAGGTGATAAAAAAAAGAGCTACAACCGAGAATTTAATTCTCTTGCCGAAGAAAAGTTTCTTCTCCTCTCAAAACCCTAAGTAAAAAAAAAGCAGAGAGAAAAAATATCTCGTTTGCCTAATATATGTAAATATAAGGATTTAACCCTTCATAAAGAACTTAGTTTTTTCTCTAGATCTGAGATCCGCAAGACAAATCTCTCATAAGTTGAGAATTTAATTTTTATCGGGAAGATTTTGTTTTTCAGACTTAAGATCTAGGAGAAAAGTTAGATATGAGAAAAGCAATATAAAGAAAAGAAATGGAACTTATATTCCCGTAATTTAATTCCTCTAAAAACAGAGTTTAACCCTATATAAAGAACTTAGTTCTTATAAAAAAGGAACAGAAGAACTTAGTTCTCAAAAAATCCGATCTCAGATCTTCAAAACAGAGATCTTGGTGATTATTAATGGCCAAAACGCCATTAATAGAAGTTAAACTTATTTATAAAATATAAATAGAGGCTAAATCTATAAAGGACTCAGCGCCTCACGTGATACACACGTGAGCACCCAAATGATTCCATGAAGTGAATGCCTTATGTGACACTCATGTGAGCGTGTAGAAAGCCCATAAAGACTCAGTGCCTCACATGCCTCACATGTGAGCACCTATAAATGATAACTAAACATCTCGCGTGTCTCATACGCGAGCACCCGTAAATGAAAGCTCAACGTCTCACGTGCTTCACACGTGAGCGCCCATAAATAAATATATGACGCCTAACGTGAGCACTGTATAAAAGTGCTTAGCACTATATAGTCAATGTGACTAAGTGCTTAGCACTGATAGGGCAACGCTCAACTCTGAGCGCCTCACGTGATGCCCATGTGAGTGCCAGAGCAGAAATTTGGATATTATAACTATAGTCAAAAGACTAAGTGCTTAGCACTGCTAGCTGATGAAAAGTCCAAGACTTAGCTCAAAATTGGCTAAGTCTTTGAAATTTCCCTGAACCCATATTGTTCCTTGCAGCCGAGCCCTTATGCTTTGTTGATGGATCCTAACAAAATTCAATGACCTTGAACATAATTCTAAGTTGATCTTAGTATCATATAAGACTAACGTACCTTAGTTAAAATAATTGAGCCCATATGCTCATATATTTAATTCGATCTTAATCTAAAACCAGATTAACGGTCCTTAAATAAAATAAAATATTTTTTGAACTGATGGAATATATGACTTAGGTTCAAATCCAAATTGAATATATGGATTTAGACTAATCCGTGCCGTACGGGCGACGACATAAACCAGTCTCCTATACAATCCACGGGTAAGCAAAATAAATAAAATATAACACGACATGAAGTGACCTATCGGAGCAGGATAAAATTGTTATCGCAACGCGATAACATAATTAACTGTAGGGGCTTGGGCCTGCAGGGAAGAGCATCCCCACAATCAAAAATCTCTCACAAATGAGGGGAAATCTGATAAAGTCTGCTACATTGGCCGCATCTATCCAAACCTCCGATATACGGTGCCATAAATCAACTTAGTATTTTCGGAGAGATGGATGGATGTGTTCTAAATAGAATCTGCCTCGAAATTCAGGCTAGAAGTCCTCCGCATCTCGGTCTAGTTTTCGGCGGTAAACAGATTTTGGCACTCCCGGTGGGAGCTCTTTCTCTTTTCACTCCACATTTCGTGTGTCGTGTTTCGCAAACAAAATCGTGATTCGTTATATTCATGGTTGCCCTTGGATGCGAGATACTAAAATTTGGTGCTTGGCTTTTGTGCAGAATCAATGGCCTCTTACTGCACTTCCTGCAAAAACAACTCGCACTCTATCCATCTATAGGAGTGAATTACGGGCTCAACGCGGCCTCCATTTTCTCGATGCCAGTAGGACAGGTCGCTTAGGCCACTACCGGACTATTCTTCAGGAACATGCTTCCGCCCGTGAGCTTTGGCGCCTCAACGCCCTAAGAAGAAGCTCCCCAAAGGTCGGTTTTTTATTGTCTGGCTACTGTGATGGCTTCTATCAGCAAGCCGCCCTAGTTTGAAGTCTCAGTCTTCAATATGCTAAAGAAGAATTCAAACGGGCTCGTAAAGAAGCCCATGATTCCAGAAGGGGTTGCCCCAAAACGGCTAGCCCTTCCTGCTTCTGCTATGCGTGAGGCCGACAAAAGTGCTTCACCTCCAAGACGGTCGATCTTCGATAGATTGACCAACTCTGCTCCAGCTCCTCTAATAGCATCCATCTTCAATAGGCTGACACCATGCGAAGCATCCCAACAACACCGGGGGCATGACAAAAACGCCTCCAATACAGAGGCAGTTCCTACTGCACGACATGCTCGACGTCACCACTGGCGCCGAATGGGACGGGCTGGGGGCAACTCTCCTTCTGGACTTACCCCAACAGCTCCTATGGTGGATATTGATGCTGCTGTTCTAACTGGGAACAATTTCGAGCCGCTCAAGAGGGTGTGCAAAAACTCTCCGATGGCGGTGCTAAAAAGATCACCCCTGCTTGCAGAAGCTGCAATGTAAGCAAAGCCGACGCAGCCTTATCAGTGGCTCTCCTCACAAATTCATAGAGTCTGGCGGAAGGTCCAAGACTCCATGCTCGATGAAAGCTACTCTCGTTGACTTAAAAAAATCTAAGGTCCGATAAGAAAGGGATTGCTCATTCGCCATACAACGGGGAACTTCTCGTAAAGAGGCCCTTGTCATAGTGGCACCTCATGCTCCAATATCTAATAAAAGAATGAGGCCGGAGAAAATTCCATCTCCAGCGGAAAAATCCAAAGGTGAAGGCTCCAAACGCCCCAAGCCTTGGGACATAATTATACATACGGTCTATATGGCCAACGGTAAAGAAGAAAGCCGTGCTTCTGTAAGTTACAGAACGAATACTCGGTCGCTGATGAAGGCTCAAGAGCAACTGCAGAAGCTTCAAGAGATGCTGACCAAAATGGCGGCACTCACCAGACCTAAAGAAAGTCCGGACAAAGAAACAGAACAACGGCAGGAGCAAGAAACCGATACAGAGTTCTTGCGACGGGTTCTGGAGAAGAAAGATAAGGAAGCTGCGGAGCAGGCTGCTAATATAAAGAAGATAGCTCTTTTGTTCCAAGATATGGTTAGGATGATGATCTAACCAGAATCACCGGCTGAAGATCCTCCGGTGATTATCAAAGATGATAGAGGGAAAATATTGAATCCTCCCCAGGCACCATCAACGGCCAAGGAAGATACGATCTCCAAGGCGGCCCTGGATGATTATATCGCTCAGCAAATTAGAGCTCACCAGGCCAATAAAGCTGCTAACCAACTCGTCAAAACCAGACGACCATATTAGGCCCGGTACGACCAGATAAAGTATCCACCGGGATATACTATCTTAAAGTTCCACGTATATAAAGGAACAAGGAATTTCCATCAGCATATCGCGCAATTCAGAGCTCTGTGCGGCAATACTGGAGGTGACGACAAATTGTTGCTTCACCAATTTGTCAGAAGCTTATCGGAAACGGCTTTCGAATGGTACTCGGAGCTCCCAAATGACTCTGTGAAAACCTTCTCTGAAATGGAGCTGCTCTTCATGCAAAGGTTCGCCAATGCATGTGAACGCACTCTAATCACGGCGCTGGTCAATGCCAGGGTCAATTCGGGTGAAACATGGGTCCAATACGCGATCCGGTGGTGGAACTTGTGGTCCAAATACAAGCAGCGCATTGAAGGGTCTCCGACTGTGGGGATATTGATTGGGACTATTGATCCCCAGTCGAACGTGTCCCAGTTTATGACCTTCTTCAAACCCACCACGTTCTAGGCACTGGTTGATAAGTTATCACAGATTGATCAGATGGGTCATGGTCCTTCCTCCTTAAGCAAGGACCCTCGGAATAATAAAGGCAAAGGAAAATCAGCCTTTGTCGCCAATGCGCAGCAACAACCGGGCGGTCCGAAAGCACCTGTCGCCAAAACAACACCCGTACACGCCCGTCCTTGGAAGAAATGCTGGAACGTGTGTTCATACCATAATATTGCATTATTATATTCCCCATTCTTATGTATTTTACAAATAAACAGGTTCTTTTGACCCATGTCTGCTACATAGTACAGATTACAGGTTCTTAGATCTAAAACAGTGAAAAAGGTAAAAGACGATGCAAAAGTGAGACTACAACCAACAAATAGAAGGATCTTGATCAAGCCTACATAAAAGATAAAGTTCACAAAGTACAAGGCAGCGCAAGGTCCAAGATGTCAAAGCAAACGGTTAAAAGTCCACTACAAGTATTCACTGGAAGATCTGGAGAAGACTCAGAAGCCAAATGGAGAAAAGAACCAAAGAAATAGGAAGTCCAAAAAGCCCAAAGCCAGCATACAAAGTTTCAGAATGTGATCTTTCCATTGGGCCGCGGAACCGCGGCCCAACCCCTGCTGCGGCCGCGGTTCCGCGGCCATCCTAAGCCCTTGCTGTCAACAAAATTTACCATATCTTGGGCGGCGCTGAATAGGTCTTCCTAGGGGTATTTTGGTAAATGCAGACATGCGGCAATTGTAAACCTAGGGTTTTCTATATCCTATAAATAGAAGCCCAATTCCTTGTATTAGGTTATGCCTCTTTTTATGAATAAAATTCAGAATTCTTTTGGAGAGCATCGAAGCCTCTTTTCATATCATCTATTCAGATCTGACAACCATGTGTAAATGTTTGGAGAGAGCCATCTGTAAAGTAAGTAGATTTAATTAATTGCCCTAGTTTAGATTTAATTTCTTGTCCTAGATAAATGTTCTTCAATTCCCTAATGAGCGAGTAGTCTTCTCGCTTGTTAGGGTTAGCTTTGGGGAAGTCTTTTGAGAGATGAGATCTCTCATCCCTTTCTTGCCCATCACATACAATCAATAGGACTCCATGCATACATGCACATACCGCTCCCTACGGCATCCTATCCCATGAGGTAGCGGTGATACCGTAATATAAAGGCCTGGTTGTGATGGTTTTCCATAGAGGTTAGGGTAAGGATTGATAAACGAAGGACAAGAACCTAGAGGAAGGAACATCTTCCCGAATGGATCTAATCCCCTCTATTGATAATTACCATAACTCCTCATAGATCTCCATATGGGTGTAGAAAGCGTTGAGATTTATTTACATTTCCAAACCTACCCTAGACCTAACCCTAGCAAGACTTAGATCTAGATAATCTTAGTATAGAATAATTTAGTTTTTAGATTTAATTGATCTATTCACACCGTTTGGAATTAACTCGTTAGAGCGACTAGGAAATTCACAACATCCCTGTGGACCGACCCGTACTCACCGGCTAGCTATCAAGCGACGCCGTTCTTGATTGCGATTAATAGATAAGTTTTGAGATCAAATCAAATGGCGCCGTTGCCGGGGATGGCGTGTTATTTCCTTTTTGCAATTTCGGGTTAATATAAATTAAAAAAATCATAAAAAACTGAAAAATAAAAAAAATATAAAAAATATATCATCTGTTAATTTTGGGAACGGTATTTTTGTGTGAATTTTGCAGGATCGAAGGATTTGAAAAAATCCAGAGTGCGAAACAGAAAAAGGTAGATCAGAACAGAAGGGAATTGGACCAACATAATACCAGAATTCTTTTAGAGACCTGAAGCCTCAATGCTGCCGCCTTTCCGCCGCTCAAGCCGCCTCCCACCGTGGAACCGCGGTCCTTATGGCTCTTCAGCGCGCAAAAATTGCTCTGTTTGTTTCCTTTTCTCCTCCTCTGCAACCTAAAATATATCTTTTGTCAAATCTCCTGCAAGATTCTTTGCGCTTTAAAAATCTTTTCCCTTCTATATAACAAATCTTGTGCAGGATTCTTTGCGCCGCGCTTAAAATACAAAATTGATTGCAAGTGATCTTTTCTGTTGTGCATACCTTTATCAAAAATCTTCTTGCAAAGGTTTCCAAATAAAGAGAAAAAGGAAAAAAAGGAATTTTTTTAAAAAAAGACTTGCAACTTTTTGTCGCTAAAAAATCCGTGCACCACCTCCCTTATTTCTTTTCTTCTTTCTTCTATCATGGGTACCCCACATCACAAATCTCTTGCCGAACTTTGGTATCCCGAACCTAACTTTGCTTCGTACGTCAATTGTTTCGGTCGATTTAAGGAAAATCCCTCCATGCCCAAAATTTCTTTGAAAGATCAAATACAAGCGTCTAGGAGAAACAGTTCGACTTTGCAACCCACTTTGTGTCAACCATGTCAACCTTCACCACCTTCGTACGTTGATACCTCTTTTTCGAGTCCTGTTGTAACTTCTAAGCCGATGTCTATTGCTGAGCACATTGCACAATCTCGTAGCCGATCTTTCACTCCTCTCCACACATCCAGTTCTAGGGATCAACACGTCCATTCACCTTTTTATACAACTGTTGATCCTACTCCTGTCCAACCATCCAATCCCTACCAGTCCTACCCGACTTTCCCACCTTCACTAGACATGGCTTCTACACAGCCATTTGGGAGTTTCACGTATCCAACCAATTTTGACTCTTTTACCGAAACCCCTTCACAACCCATGTTTAGTTTGGAACAGTCGTTGGAAGCTTATATTTTAGCAACAAACAAAATGGTTAGGAATGTGGATGCGTCCATAACCGCCCTTATGCAACCTACCGAACCGGTAGCTAGTTTCCAACTAGCTTTAAATTTTTCAATGTATGAGGAGGCAGTTGGACAGAGTGAGAATTTGAGAGGATTTCCAAATCAAACCTACCCATACCCAATTGAATCCCACAACTCCGATTTTCAGACAAGTGTTCCAAATGATTCATCAGTTGAAAATAAAACAGTTAATGAGTTGTGCGACTTTGTAGTGCTTGATTTGCCAGATTGTGAAGAATCCCTTTCGAGTGAAACCATCACTAATCCTTTTGATATCTACACTTCCACTCTAGAATCTGAATTGATAAATATCCATGCTTTTGATGAGGTGTCCAAAAAAATTGATTTTCACTTGATTGAGGATATAGACGCCGGGAATATTTTGGATGATGAACCCGTAAATTTGACTGAAATTTTATCTCCAATTCATCATCCCGAGTCATTAAATGTTTCTCCCGAACTTCATATGCGTCTTGATTTTGATGATAATGGCATGGATAAGCTAAATTTTGAGGATAGTAGTGAGGAGAATATTGAGGATAATATTGAGGTTGAACCATTTTTGTTTGATGTATCGGATTTCCCAATTCATCCTCTTGAACCTTTAACTGTTATATCACCCTCCCTTCTTTCCATTGTTCCGACCACGCATAAGATCACGCTTGAAGACTGTGAGCTTAAAAAATTTCCCTTTAAATTTGACACAGTTCTCACAGCCGATAACACTTACGAGTGTTTCACTTTTTCGGACGATGTTGAAGACTCACCGCCCGAGTTTTAGTCCTTTGAATTTTCAGATGAGTTAGTTGAACCATCCGAATCGGTTGCTTACATTCTTTTCGAACCATTGATAGAATCTTTCAAGTTCGAGACAGTTTACTACGGTGAGAATGAGACTATCCCTAATTCACTCCCTTTCGTCATTCCTATCATTCCGACCTTGCAAGAGACTGTTACGCTCTCATCTCCTATACCAAGTTCGATGTACCCATGTTTTCTTGCGAATCTTGAGGGATTTGACCCTATTTCTCGACGGGTTGATAGATTAGCACAATCACTTTTAACACATCGATCATTACAAATTGCGCTAATTTATTCACTCGATTTACACCCTCAAGATCGTACTCCACTTCTTTCTCTTTTCCACCATTCTCCTCCTTCACCGAGACCGTATACCGTTTCTATCTCCACACGGTCTCGTGTGCTTCTCATTTCTTTTCTTTCCACTCCATTCTTTCACCAACCCTACCCTTACCACGATAAGATTTTTGAATGGTTGGTGTTAACCTTTGGCTTGTGTAAGGCCTTGTTTAGTTTGGGGGGAACCTTTTTGTATATTATTTTGTTTTTTCTTTTAACAATAAATAAATAAATAAAAATTTAAATAAATAAACAGGCGAGTACCGACATTTTTAACCCTCTTGGTGTAGCATGACAGTGAGGACACTGCCAAGTTTAAGTTTGGGGGTATGCTCGGTAAGCCTTCTTTCCTTCGTATTCATTTGTACATATTTTTGCATTTGCATTCTTATTTTTAAAACCCATAAAAATTGAAAAATTTCAAAAATTATAAAAATTAAAGTATTCAATTTTGGCCTAATTGACTTGAGTTTGACAAATAGGTTAACTGGCTAGGAACAACTAGATCTTAAACTTAGTAAATAAAAAACCCTAAAAATAAGCTTCTTTAAAGTTCAACGGTAGAAAGTATATGTCTTTGTAGTTTATTTAGAAATAGGCAAATTTTGAGTTCACTTCTTGGGCTAAGTTAAAACGAAGGAAAAGTATTGATATTTTTATTAGAGTATAAGTTTGAAAAATAATTCCTAGTTTAAGTCTAGATTTTGAAAATGTATACCCTACAAATTGCACAATCACGCACCTTGAAACTTGGAATAGTAGAGGAGACCTTGAAATGCTCTTTTCTAAAGTCCTTAGTACGAAGAAAATAAAATAAAAAAATACAAGTGTGAATAAAGAAAGAAAAAAAATGAACACTGGTTTTTGTGATTACTTAAGGCTGCAAAAATAGAAAAAATATTTAGCGATGGTGCTTCATCACCTAGTTCCTTAGACCAACTGGTTTGGGAGTCACTGCTAAAGCCTTGGGTATTGCAAGACTAGGAAGTACGCTTTAAAGTGCAAACGCATTTTGTAATTGGTCGTTAGTACCTCAAGAAATATTAACGGTCGCATGAAGGATGTGTAAGAAAAATTCATTTAAATTCACCAATTAAGAAGTACTTTGGACAACGGACAAGAGTATGATTGCTTGATTTGAATTTCCAAGTGTAGGGGTGATTTATACAAACACGTAGGGATATGTGATTGGAGTTTATATGAGAGAAATGAGTGAAGAATAGAACTTGTATCTTTAGTGAAGTTGATAAAAATTCCTAAGTGGAGATAGAACCCTAGAAGGAAAACTTAAGAGATGCCGAAAGCTAAGTAAGTCTATAGAACATATATAATCTTAAGTTAAATGATGAGGAAGTGTGAAGAATATAGGTGGAAAATTTACGAGTCGACGATTATAGAATTCCTTGTTGGAAAACCTAATTGGAGAATAAAAGTCGATAAGCCTAATTGATAAGATTTTGTGGGTAGTATCCGCTGAAAACCCTCAGGAGACAACATTCCTCCTACTAAGGACACCTAGAAGTTTAACGGCTTGTTGCACGAGCTCAGTGCAATCGCGTTTCCCTGCGAAAGTGAGGTTAGGATTTTTGTCGAGAATAAAACTAAGTTTGCTCGAGGACGAGCAAAAGATAAGTTTGGGTGTATTTGTTCATACCATAATATTGCATTATTATATTCCCCATTCTTATGTATTTTATAAATAAACAGGTACTTTTGACCCATGTCTGCTACATAGTACAGATTACAGGTTCTTGGATCTAAAACAATGAAAAACGTAAAAGACGATGCAAAAGTGAGACTACAACCAACAAATAGAAGGATCTTGATCAAGCCTACATAAAAGATAAAGTTCACAAAGTACAAGGCAGCGCAAGGTTCAAGATGTCAAAGCGAACGGTTAAAAGTCTACTACAACTATTCACTGGAAGATCTGGAGAAGACTCAGAAGCCAAATGGAGAAAAGAACCAAAGAAATAGGAATTCCAAAAAGCCCAAAGCCAGCATACAAAGTTTCAGCATGTGATCTTTCCATTGGGCCGCGGAACCGCGGCCCAACCCCTGCCGCGGCCGCGGTTCCGCGGCCATCCTAAGCTCTTGCTGTCAAGAAAATTTACCATATCTTGGGCGGCGCTGAATAGGTCTGTAATGACCCCAAAATCTTTATACATTTGTATTATCCCTCTTCAATAATATACCGTATTTATTTGTACTTGGTATTTTCCTTTTTCTATTAAATTTATTATTATTTTATTCCTTAATCTATTATGTATTTTTTTTTCTAGGTACAATTTCATTTTCTTATATTTAAGTTTTTAACTTCTCATTCTTATTTTTCCTTTCATAAATATTTAACCCAAATCCATTATTCTAATTCTCTACAGCCCATCTAAAAAGCCCATTTTCTTTTTAAGCAACATCATATATTTAATTCTAATTAAATATATGCATGAACAACCTTATAGCTCATTGGTTAAGTCCTTGCATTGTTATTCCATAAGTCACATGTTCAAATCCCCATTCTTGCAATTATTTTTTATCATTTTTTATTCTTCCCATAACCTACAAATGAGACCTTTCATTTCCAAAATGAATGGTGACCTTTCATTTCTCTTTTAATTCTCATGTTAAATGCATATATTATTATTCACCATTACAACATCTTTATTTGTCCTCCTCCATCTTTTCCTTCCTCATATTTTTGTATCTCTCACTTCTTCCTCTTCACCAAGATGACAAGAAGAAGAACATGAAGAAGTCTTCAAGAAGGTCTCGCTACTAATGCGAGGCTATCGGCGGATAGACAAGCCCGGTGACAATACCGGCTTGTGCATGTAAGTCCCTTCACTTTTTCCTTCCTCCATCTCTTTCTTTTTCTCTTTATATTTCTCTTGTTTTATATTGCCATGAAAAAAACTTCACTTGACATATCATAGTTCATAAATAATTAATTAAATGGATATATATATAAATAATGAACACACAAACATACACACATATATAGTTTGTAAAGTCTTTTTCATTACTCTCAATTCACATGTTAAGATTTCATAGTGACCAATTAGGATTGTATGTTTGTTGTTTTATTTTAAATCACTTTATTTAAAGTTTGTAAAAAAAAAAAATGAAGTTACGAATAAATACCATAGTTTTCTCATTTCTCACATATGACATATCAATACCTTTAGTTTTAAAATAAATTTTATAAATAAATTTTTAATTCTGAAAATTTCATGAAATTTACATATAATAGAATATATTATTTTATACACTCTGTAAAAAATTTTAGATCGATCCGCATAACGGTTTAGGAATTACATCGTATTTATTCACTGATCGTAAAACAGAAAACTGCAGTTATCGGTCAATTTCTAGGACACATAACTTGGTATACCAGTATCCAAATTGAGCAAACTCAGGTGTTTTTGATATCTACATCGAATGATCTAGATTTTTTAGTTCTATAGTTTTACCGAAAACCTATCTAAGATAAAGAAAACTGCATTACAATATTAAGTGACGGATCTGGACAGAATCTGTTCCGATTCGCACACTGTTTTTAAATTGGACATAACTCGAACACCCGATGTCCGTTTGTGACAAAATTTAGATGTGTAGATGCACCATTAATAGAACAATAATTTTCTGTATATTATATTACTTAGGAATGCATGAAACAACCTGATATAGGCTTTACAATACAATATATAGTTGTTGTCCAGAAATCTGAATTTCTGTTTTAAATGCTGATATTAAAATGATCATAACTAGAGCTTCAGAAATCCAAATCATGTGAATCTTGGTGTTTTCGATAAGTACATCGAAATACCTACAATTTTCTAATAATTTTCGTAACCTGAAACCTGATACAAATTAACTCAAACTGCGTTTTAAAAATATGTGACGGTGCCGAATAGATTCTGATCTGTTTTGCGCGACGATACGAAAACATATATATCTCTCAAACCGGTAGTCATATTTAGGTAAAACTGGAACTCACGCATGCAAAACATTTAGAGCCATATTTCTGTTTATATTTCGCATTCGTTCAACTTGATTAATTAGTCGTACATAATATTTCTTTACAGCATTGTTTATGGTAGTTACTCGAATAATATACTTGACTCATTTCATGCTATTCGAACATGTATACATATTTATCTTGATCATTAAATTGTTGTATGTACTTAAAGACGATAATTAAATACTTGAGTTATATTTTGAAAACTATACAAAAATATTTTTACATAAAACCCCCTCAAGTTTATAAATTACCCTAAGGACCCTAACAATTATAAGACCACGATTCATAATTCTGATTGTCTGACTCGGGTTTGAGTCTGATTAATTTGACTTGAATCTGATTCAAGTCAACCTATAATCTACAAGTTTCCAATTCAAAATGAACACATGAATCCATGAATACAATTATCAATTTATACAATTTGGCTGAACCGAACCATGGATATATTCCTTTTATATGATTCTCAGTATTCCATTTACATGACTCTACGGTTACAACCGTTTCCTGATATCATGGTTTCGGTCAGTCAGTCAATCAATCTACAATTACTACAATTTACAAGATAACAATACAAATAAGACTTCGCGGGGTTTAAGGGGTAGATTGGTACGGAAGGTGTTAAAGGTGGCACGAGGTGGTCAGATTTAATACACCTAACATGAATCCAGTTGCTGTTGTACCGTGGCATAAACGGTTCCTTGTACTATACGTGCCCTTAGTCTCTGGCATATAGAGACTCCTCTCGTATACACTGGCATCCTTCTGTACCAAGCTACAAAACTTGAATATGTTTCAAGTCAATCTATATTCTTTTATATTCCAACTCAAGATGAATACATGAATTCCAGATTCCAGTTAACAATCTATATAACTTGACCGAACCGAACCATGGATATTCCTTTTACATGATTCCCAGTAATCCATTTACATGACTCTATGGTTATAACCGTTTCCTGATATCATGGTTTCGGTCAGTCAATCAGTCAATCAGTCAATCAGTCAATCAAAGTCAATCAAGCAATCATTACAAGTTTACAAGATAACAATACAAACATGACATCGCGGGGTTTAAAGGGGTAGATTGGTACGGAAGATGTTAAAAGTGGAATGAGGTGGTCAGATTAAGACACCTAACCTATATTCAGTTGCTGTTGTACCGTGGCATAAACGGTTCCTTGTACTATACGTGCCCTTAGTCTCTGGCATATAGAGACTCCCCTCGTATACACTGGCATCTTTCTGTACCAAGCTACAAACAACATCGTTAAACAATATTCCACAATTTACTACAATACAATACTTTAGAAAATACCATACTCTGCCACTCTCATTCTTCATTCTTCTTTGGGACTTACCGAGCGACCTGTTCGCTGACGACATTCTATTTCTCTCTTCTTTGAATGTCGTCAGGTGCGTTGGACCAAGTTGAGACCGAGCCTACAAGTGAAGATTTGGAGGAATTCCAGGAAGACCCAGAGCTCTAGACTTTGTACTTGTTCTTCTCAGTATTTCCTGTATTTATTATGCCATTGTTTAGGCATTGCTTTTCAGTTCAGTTGTATTTCCCTTCATGTATTGTACAAAGAATGTTAATAAATAAAAGTTGCTGTTCTTTTTATACTCTTGTCTCTTGTGTAATATTTTATATTGCTTAGCTGTGCTTAGCGTATGTACTTCTGAGTACATACGTAGCGGACCTCGTCGCGTCCACTTCGCCGTAAACTGGGAAGCGGGGCGTGATAAGGTCTTCCTAGGGGTATTTTGGTAAATGCAGACATGCGGCAATTGTAAACCTAGGGTTTTCTATGTCCTATAAATAGAAGCCCAATTCCTTGTATTAGGTTATGCCTCTTTTTATGAATAAAATTCAGAATTCTTTTGGAGATCATCGATGCCTCTTTTCATATCATCTATTCAGATCTGACAACCCTGTGTAAATGTTTGGAGAGAGCCATCTGTAAAGTAAGTAGATTTATTTAATTGTCCTAGTTTAGATTTAATTTCTTACCCTAGATAAATGTTCTTCAATTCTCTAATGAGCGAGTAGTCTCCTCGCTTGCTAGGGTTAGCTTTGGGGAAGGCTTTTGAGAGATGAGATCTCTCATCCCTTTCTTGCCCATCACATACAATCAATAGGACTCCATGCATACATGCACATACCGCTCCCTACGGCATCCTATCCCACGAGGTAGCGGTGATACCGTAGTATAAAGGCCCGGTTGTGATGGTTTTCCATGGAGGCTAGGGTAAAGATTGATAAAGGAAGGACAAGAACCTAAAGGAAGGAACACCTTCCCGAATGGATCTAATCCCCTCTATTGATAATTACCATAACTCCTCATAGATCTTCATATGGGTATAGAAAGCGTTGAGATTTATTTATATTTCCAAACCTACCCTAGACCTAACCCTAGCATGACTTAGATCTAGATAATCTTAGTATAGAATAATTTAGTTTTTAGATTTAATTGATCCATTCATACCGTTTGGAATTAACTCGTTAGAGCGACTAGGAAATTCACAACATCCCTGTGGACCGATCCGTACTCACCGGCTAGCTACCAAGCGATGTCGTTCTTGATTGCGGTTAATAGATAAGTTTTGAGATCAAATCAACGTGCTTATTTGTTCCCTCGCAATAAGACAAGGAGATTGTTTGAGATGGCAATGCGAAATAATCTGATCGCATTACCATACCCGTGGAGACCAGCATAAGCCGATGACGTCAATAACCCCAACAACTGCTCCTACCACAAGATAATGAGCTATCCAATCGAGAACTGCTACTTCTTCAAAAATTAGGTCGAGGACCAGTACTAGCAGGGGAAGTTCACACTGTCCGATAGTTAGAGGGTAAATCTATCCCAAAAGTACGCTCCCAAAAAGTGGATGCGCAGAGCGCATCCTGCTCTCTTATAGAAGAAGCTCCATGGGAAGTATTTCTTTTAGTAAAAACTAAAAGAATGCTGAAGGATCTACAAGCTTGTCCGGCAATCAAGTGGAAGAGCCCGATTAAACCTGAAATTATAGAAATGATGTTGAAACCACGTGTCACGTCGAAAACCGCCGACAAAGGGAAAAGTCCCCAAGTCAAGCCTTCGAAGTCTTCTAAGAAAAAGAAGAAAATTAAAAAGCATGTACAGCCTGATGAATATGTCGACAAGCGCACAAATCTCAAAAATTACATAGATGTGCTGAAAAATATAATCATAAATCGCGAACACCAGTTACGCTCGACGAATTCCTTAAGCATATTCTTAAAGGCGAAGACAGTGACGATGATGAGCAAAATGACTCGTTAGAGGAAGCGGAAGAACACGTGGAAAGCTGCCACATGGTCTTTTACTCATCGATATATAAAGAGGAACCTCCGCCGGCGTCAAAAAGTGATGTAGGTAAGCCGGGGGAAGAATCGGCGCTAAACTCTTTGAAACTGCCGGAAGAAGACCCGATTGAAAGGCAACTAAATGAAGTCTTTCAAAAGAGCAAAGATGATCGAGAACGCGAAACGAATATTTAAAAAAAAGTTAAGTGGCAGCATTTGAACAAAGAAGCTGCGGTAAGGGCGAGCCATAAAGCTCTCCGACCAAATCAAAACATACCTGGAACAAACAAGAGCAGGACTAAAGCTGAGAAGCGGTTCGCCAAAACCCTATCTATGGGGATGAAATCTTGTGTCTCCGTAACAAATGGTCCATTTATTTATGTATTTATGGGCGAACGACGGGGATTGAACCCATTGCCACCACTCCTGATGTATACTCCTGGAGTCCCATATTTTGATGGTGGAGAGGGACACATAAAATACTGCGCATATCACCGAAGGATCGCTCATCCCATTGATGTGTGCAATGCCTTCAAGAAGTGGTGGTAAGGATATGTTGCCTACAGAAAACACTTCAAGAAGGAGAAGCGCAAAGCTCGCGCTCGCCGATGTGAAAGTGGCGAGATGACCATGCATAAAGATGCAACTGGTAGCTGTCATATAGTTGGTACCAGTTCAGAGGGGGAAAAATCTTGAGTTCTCACATTTGTGAATGATTCCGAGGATGAAATGTTTCGCAACCCTCTCTTTGAAAACTCCATCTTGGAAAAAAAAGAGGAGGAGAAGGATTGCGAGAATATCCAGCTGCGTAACCGTACGCTGCCCAAAAAGAATTTCGGACCCGCAAACAAGAGTCCGAATAAAAAGGACAAAGGAAAAGGGAAAATGCCCGATGTGATTGCCCTTGATGAAAGGGTGGCCAAGGAGCTCGCCGCAAAGGACCCCCTAAGAAAACCAAGGTGGAATATAATGTCCTTGCACATATGAGGAAAATACCCTCCCAATTGAGCATATTAAATACTCTCCTCCTGTCCAAAGAGGCACGAGATTTCTTGATCAAGGCCTTACAAGAGCTTGATCAGCTCCAAGCTTTCCTCGCAGAAGAAAAGATGTAAGATGAACTGGCAGAGGTCCACACGGCTGATATTATGTTTAATGACGAAGATCTGCTCCTTGGTACACGCGAATATTATCGACCGTTGTATGTTACCGGGTACTGCCATGAAATCATAAGAAAGAAGAAAATCTACACATAGCCATGACGTCAAATTAGAGCGAGATCCTACTCTAACAACGTCAAGTCCGTCACTCGAAGAGCAAATTCATAATCTAATAAAAGAAGCTTGTCAGTCGAGCCGAGACAACTACGGCCGCGAAATGGCTATATATGAAAAGGTCAAGACGCAGCGTCTCAGTCAACGATCAATGGAAGAAGTCGACTGTAATGCTCTTCATGCACAGCCCGCTATTTGCTTTCATGAAGAGAGAAAATCCCCAAGCGAAGATAAAAATAAGGAGAGAAACGCAAACAACTTTCAAGGACAACAAAGCAGGTCTAAGACACCGTTTAAACGAGAAAAGCTCGGTTAGAGCCCATCCTTTATAAATAAGATGGGTCGAGAATATTCGTTCCCTCGATACAAGACAGGGAAGATCTTCAGCCTTATCATGAAGCTTCGGATGATGACGCTTCCGAAGTCTCGGCACCCCGAACTGATAAATGAAGTCTGTCATCGAATTATTGCTCCTATCACCACGCAATAGGCCACCCTCTTAAAGACTGTTTCACATTCAAGAACTGGGTGGAGGACCAATATCAATAAGGCGGGTTCATGTTATCCGATAACTAGAGGATAAGCCCGCCACAAAAGCATGAGTCAAAGAAGACCTATACCATCAGGTTAGGACCAGCTTAACCACGAAAATGGAAGTGGACTCATACCTGTCATATGATAACACTCTCAAAAGAAGGAGGGCACGAGAATAAGATTGACCTCTTCGAATGCTTCACAAATGAAGAAGATGATGAAGAGATATCCAAATTTCCACCGACACCAAAAGAGCCGGAGGATGGGATACATACAAGGCAGACAACCAAAGGAAAATTGACTTAGGAATGGAGGATGATCCGAGGCCGACATTTGTCAGTGAGCCGCTGTCCGAAAAATAGGTAGCCACATTAAAAGATGTGCTCATGCAGTACAAAGACTGCTTTGCATGGAACTACTCCGAAATGCCAGGTTTAGATCTAGAGGTTGTAGTACACAAGCTGGCCATATCTCCAGAGATTTAGCTGGTCAAACAGGCGCCAAGAAGGATGTGGCTCGAACTTGAAATGAGTATCAACGCCGAAGTAAAGAAATTAATCGACTCCGTCTTCATCCAAAAAGTTCAATATCCTGACTAGAATGCCAACATTGTTCCGGTGATGAAGAAAATTGGGACAGTTCGCATCTGCGTGGACTTTCGAGACCTCAAAAACAGCGTGCCCGAAAGATGACTTCCCAGTACCTGTTACTGAGTTGATGATCGATAACACGTTCACCCATGAAGTCTTCTCCTTCATGGATGGATCTCCAGGATACAACCAGATAAAGATGGATCCTAAAGACCAGAAGCATACCGCCTTCTAGACTCCATTAAGCGATTTTGCTACAAGGTGACGCTCTTCGGTTTGAAGAACGCCGGAGCCACCTACCAAAGGGCTATGACGAAGATATTCGATGAACTCATTCACAAGATCTTCGAACGTTATATCGACAACCTTGTGGTCAAAAGAAAATCTCATGAAGAACACGGGGAGCATCTAAAGGTCGAGTTCGAGCGTCTTCGGAAGTATAATATGAAGATAAACCCTCTAAAGTGCGTGTTTGGAGTCTCTTCTGGCAAATTCCTGGGATTTATCATCCGTCACCGAGGTATCGAAATTGACCCCTCAAAAATCAAGGTGATTATAGAAATGCCCTTTCCAAGAACCCTCAAACAATTGCGGTCTCTCCAAAGAAAACTCACGTATATCCGGCGATTCATAACCAATCTCTTCGGAAAATATCGCCCCTATAGCCATCTAATGAAGAAAGGGACCCCGTTCGCCTGTGATAAAAAATGCTAAAATGCATTGGACGAAATCAAACAATACCTGCAAAATACGTCGGTATTGGCCGCTCCGGTTAAGGGAAAACCCCTTATCCTATATACAACGGCCCTTAAAGGTTCTTTAGACGCGCTATGGGCATAAAAGAACGACCACGAAAAGGAAAAATCTCTGTACTATCGAAGCCGAGTTCTCCTGGGGGAAGAAAGCAACTACTCCCCCATCGAAAAGCACTGTTTGGTACTGATCTTCGCAATAACGAAGCTCATGCATTACGCCTTGGGGCATGAGGTCCATCTCATATCAAAAGTGGATCCTCTTAAATATCTGATGTCAAAGGCCATACTAACGGGAATGCTTGCTAAATGGGCCCTACTGCTGATAGAATTCTCGATAACGTATTGATCCCTCAAAGCGGTGAAAGGATAAGCCATCGCAGACTTTCTTGCAGAACATCCGATATCAGCCGACTCACCCCTAAATTACGAGTTGCCAGATAAACACGCGTTCGACGCAGTTGAAGAAGAGAAAAAATAAAATAAGTCTCAATGAGAACTATAATTTGATGGAGCATCTTCCATGAAGCGGCGAAAGAGGAACACTCGCATAATCAAAACCGCGACGATTCTTATCTTCGTGACCCCGCAAGAAGGAATATTGCGTTACGCCCTCTCCTTGACGGAACCCAGGACTAATAATGAAGCGGAATATGAAACTTTGATATACGGTCTTGAGATCGCGATCAGTATGGGAATCAAGAACCTCCTGATATATAGAGACTCCCAGTTGATCGTTAGTTAAGTAAACGACGACTATCAGACATGCAAGCCAGAACTAATAAGATATAGAAAAAGAGTGCAGCAATTGCTGACCCAAATCCTTGCTTATACTTTGGAAAGTGTACCGCGAGCAGAAAACAGCAAGGCGGATGTGGCTAATGGGGACTTCATATATCAACATCCAAATCCGCTGCATCTGACAGTGGCTAGCTGGCCATTCAAGATGTGGGAAACGGATATAATCGGCCCCATCGAACTAGCGTCATCCAAAAGACATCGGTCTATATTAGCAACAAACGATTATTTCTCTAAGTGGGCAGAAGTAGTGCCGCTAAGGGAGGTGAAGACGGAGAATATCCTCCATTTCTTCAAAATCTATGTCATCTACTGGTTCGGAACTCCACAACGAATAATCTCGAATAATAGACTTGCCTATAGAAGCTACAAAATAAGTCACTTCGCACAGCAATACAAGATAGACTGAAGATACTTCTCAGTCTATAATTCTCGGGCCAATGGTCTAGCTAAAACATTCAACAAGATCTTGATCAAGATTATAAAAAAGATGGTGTCCAGAAACAAAAAGGTCTGGCATGAGAGGCTGCATGAAGCACTTTGGGTATACCGAACAACGTTCAAGACGGCCATAAATACAACAGCATATGCATTGGTGTTTGGTACTGAAGCGGTACTCCCACTAGAGATAGAACTCCCCTCATTACGAGTGGCAGTTCAATACGATCTAACGGATGAAGAAAATGCTCATCCTACGCTCGAGGAACTCGATAATCTCGATGAAACACATCTTGTAGCTCAACAAAATCTGGAAGCTTATAAGGTAAGGATGACGCGGTCACATGAAAGACTAACAAGCCGAGAACATTCTGCCAAGGCGAACTCGTGCTGCTTGTCAAAAGACCAATGATTCCCAATCGTGCAAAACGGGGGAAGTTCGAGCTAAACTATGAGGGCCCATACATAATAGATAAGGCCTACCAAGATGGAGCTTACATAGATATGCATAGCGAAAGGCCATTCCAGCCGATAAACGGTCGTTTCTCAAAAAGTACTACGCCTGAAAAGTCGTGACCTAGATCAATGATAGATAACGACGCTTGTTTTCGCTCGCTATCTTCCTGAATCAAAACTTCGAAACTGGTGCCAAATGATATTCATCCCAAACATGAGAATGTTGGACCGAAATGTCCTTAAACTAATATTCTTCCCAAACATGAGAATGTTGGACCGAAATGTCCTTAAACAAATAGTCGTCCCAAATATGGAAATGTTGGAATGTTGGACCGAAATATCCTTAAACTAATAATCGTCACAAATACAGGAATGTTGGAATGTTGGACCGAAATGTGCATAAAGTAATATTCGTCCCAAATATGGGAATGTTGGACCGAAATGTCCTTAAACTAATATTCGTCCCAAACATGGAAATATTGGAATGTTGGACCGAAATGTTTTTAAACTAATATTCGTCCCAAACACGGGAATGTTGGACCAAGATATCCTTAAAATAATATTCGTCCCAAACGTGGGAATATTGGATCGAAATTTCCTTAAACTAAAAATGGACCGAAATATCCTTAAACTAATATATTGCCCTACGGCGAGTTGTTTCCCCCAATCAGAGCAAAAATCTATTTGAAATTTAAATTTTGAAATAAAGCAACGCTTCAGATGCAGTGCCAAGTGCACTGCACCCTAAGCAGCGCACCACGTGCAAAGCACGAATGCGCTAGCGCTAGGTGCGCTGCGCTCTAAGCAGCGCACCACGTGCAAAGCATGGGTGCGCTAGCGCTGGAACTAAAAGCTTCCCACCGTTAGATCAAAGATCTAATAATAATGATGAATCATTAATTAACCAGAATTAAATTCTGTTAAGAAAAGATTTCTCAAAATCTTTCCAAACAACAAAATCGTGCTCTGTAAATCAGAGCACCGTTGGATCAAATGATCCAATGGTGATTAAAAATCACCAAAGTACAGAATAAATTCTGTATGGAAAGATTTCCCAATCTTGTTAAAAACAAGAAGATTGTCTTCTGTAAATGAGAAGCTCTTGGATCAAAGATCCAACGATGGGAAATTCCCCAAATCAATTGGAGAAAAGATCTCCTTAACTGATTGAACAAATCAGCTTGCCCTAGAAAAAGACCCATAGACTTCAAGTCTCAGAGGGGTGATAAAAAAAAGAAGCATAGAAAGAAGCATATACAGAAACATAGAGAGAAACCTCCTCATAAACTTTGAGAAATTTAAAGAAAAAGAGCAAGCTCTCAAAAGAAGATTTTTCTTCAAGGTAAAGAAATGAATGATGATAAACACAGAGATGAAATCATCTCATAATTAAAAAAGAAGAACCCACTTCTTTAAAGTTCATAGATCTAAAAAAACCAAAATCTTTTCAAAAAGAGATCAAAAGATCTCATCATAAAATAAAAGAAGAATTTACTTCTTCCTCACAGATCATAGATCCATAAAGGCAGAGCCTTTCATCAACATAAGAGATTAAAGAACTTTTTGTTCTTAGAATCTTGAGACAAAGTCTCTTTTTAGATCACAAAATTGATCATATGCGCTTTGCGCTCTTGAACTGCGCTTCTGCGCCCATCAACTGGAGCTCAGCGCCAAGCGCGACACATGTCCCTCACGTATGCACTCTTAACAGCTAGCGCTTTGCACTCTTGAACCAGCGCACTGCGCTCATGGGTTAGCGCTCAGCGCCAGGCGCACCACGTGTCAATTGTGTATGCGCCACTGAACTAATAGCGCAATGCGCTCATAAACTGGCGCAATGCGCCCATCATCTGGCGTTTAGCGCCAAGCGCGACACGTGTCCCTCACGTGTGCGCTATTCGGCAGAAACGCATTGCGCTCTTTGACTGGCGCAAAGCGCCAAGCGCGCCACGTGTTGCGCTGATAGAACATAAATCGTTCTTTAAATAAGCCCAGAGCTCTGATAAATGCTCAGCACTCAATAAAAGACAAAACATTTTCAGAATGCAAGTTAATGCTTAGCATTATTAAAAGGGCCAAGCCCAAACAAATGCTTGACAGCCAAAAATAAATGTTAAACATTTTAACTTGATTGGACTTAGCCCAAGATTGGTCATAAGTCCTCAACTCATATTAATTGAGCCTATCTGCTCATAAATATTTTAACAGATCTTAGTCTCAAACTGGACTACAGATCTACTAACTAAAATTAGTTCAAGGGTACATCTCTGACCCCCTCTGATATATGTCGTTGTAATCCTTCAACATCTTCAGAGAGGTGACGGGTCCCGGCAACCATACATTTCATAGACTATGACGTCTTTAAACTGGACAGTGGGGTCCTTAAGCCCATGGGCTATGATGTCCTTAACCTCGGACTGTGGGGTCCTTTAAAACCCATGGACTATGTTGTCCTCAACCTCGGACTGTGGGGTCCTTTAAAACCAATGGACCGAGATGTCCTTAAACTAACATTGGACCACCACGTCCTTAAACTGGTAATCGACCGCAATGTCCATAAATTAAACAATAGAGCCCAAATGCTCTCTTGTTGGATCTAAATGATCCCGTTAAAGTGATCTTAGTCTAAAATAGGACTAACGTATCCTTAACAAACGTTTAAGTTGATCTTAGTCTCAAATGAGACTAACGTATCCTTAAACCTAACCCCCAAACCCAAATTTAAGAAAATACGGATTTGGACTAATCCACGCCGTACGGGCCCCAACATAAATTAGTCTTCGTATACAATCCACGGGCAACCAAAAACAAAAAAAACACCCACGATACGAAGTGATCATCTGGAGAAGGAGAAAGTTGTTACCGTGATGCGGTAGCGTAATTAACTGCAGGGGCTTGATCCTGCAGGGAAGAGCGTCCCCACAATAAAAAAAGCCCTCAAATGAGGGGGAATCTGACGAAGTCTGCTACATCGGCCGCATCCGTTTAAACCTCCGATATACGGTGCCATAAATCAACTTGGCATCTTCGGAGAGGTGGACGGATAGCATCAATTAGCATCTGCCCTCGAAATTCAGGCGAGACGGACCTGCGCGGTCGCGTCTTCATATTTCGGCGGGAAACAGATTCTGGCACGCCTGGTGGGACCTTTTCCTCTTTCCACTCCTCACTTCGTGTGTCGCGTTCGCGAACGAATCGCGATTTGATATGGTTGCCCTTGGATTCGAGGTACTAAAATTTGGTTTTTCTCTCGTGCAGAAAAAGAAATGGCCTCCAACTGCTCCAACTGCAACTGCAGTTCCCGTTCCGCCTTATCTGGAGGTGTAACCTACGGGCCTCAAGCGGCCTCACTATTCAAGATGCCGGTGGAGCAAATAACTCAAGCTAGCACTGGACTGTTCTTTGGGACCATGATCCCACCGATGAACTTCAATGCCCCGCTGCCGCCGCAAGAAGCCACAAAGAAGTCGGTCTTTGATCGACTTACCACTGCCGCGGCCCCTCTCAACATGTCGCCCAATTCCACTGCCTCAGTTTTTAGCAGACTGGGCCAGAACGCCAATAAGTCCGCGATACCCAAAGCAGCCATCCCAAAGCGGATAGCCATCCCGGCTTAAGCGGACGAAATTATTAGATAGGCTTCTTCTGCCAAGAAGTCAGTCTTCACAAGGCTAAACGTTCCGGCTCCCGTTTCAGGTGAAATCGTCAAGGCTGCATCATCTGCTCGGAAGTCTGCCTTCGACAAACTGGCTATTCCCTCTCAACGGACGTTAGTCTTCAATAGGCTGATAACAACAACTTCTGACCAACACAGAGGGCATGAGGAAGTCACCCCTATAGCTGAGAAAATCCTAACGGCTCGACATGCTCGATGTCGCCACTGGCGCTGAGTAAGGAAGGCTGGGGTCAGCTCCCCTTCTGGACTGACTCCGCCAGCTCCCATGGTGGAAATCAATGCTGCTGTTCCAACTGGGAATAGCTTTGAACCACTTAGGAGGGTTTGCAAGAACGCTCCGACTACCGTGCTGAAAAAATCTCCTCCACCTATGGAGATTGCTACAGAAAAGAAGCCGGAGCAGCCCCCTCAGCGGCTTTCTTCCAAAATTTACAAAGTCTGGCGATAGGTCTAGGAATCGGTGATTGACCAAGACTACTATCGCCGACCAAAGAAGATTAAAGCTCGGCAAGAAAAGAGCCATCCCGTGGTACCACAAAAGATGTCATCCGTCTGGGTGCCCGCTGCAACGGCTCCCTCGACTTCAACCGCTCACAAGAGAAGGAGGCCAGAGAAAGCCCCTGTGACCGTGGCGAACCTCAAGGACGCTGAGTCTAAACGCCCTAAGTCTAGGGGCATGGTAACACATACCGTTTATATGGCTTCCGGAAAAGAGGAAAGCCGTGCTTCTACGGGTCATCGACCGCTTACCCGATCGATAACAAAGGCTCAGGAGCAACAGCAGCAAAAACTTCAGGAGATGCTGACTGCAATAGCCGCACTCACTGGGCTAAAAGAAAATCTAGAGACCTCGGAGCAGCGTCGGGAACAAGAAACTGATACTGAGTTCCTCCGAAGAATGCTCGAGAGGAAAGAAAAAGAGGCCGCGGAACAAGCGGCCAAAATAAAACGAATGGCTCTTTTGTTCCAAGACATGGCCAGAATGATATTACAGCCGGAACCACCAGCTGAAGACCCCACGATTATCATTGAAGACGACAGAGAGGAGACATCGAACCCTCCTTCGGCTCTTTCAGCAGCCAAAGAAGAGACCATCTCCAAAGCTTCCCTGGATGATTACATCGCTCAGCAAATACGAGCTCACCAGGCGAATGAACCGGCCGGCCAAATTGTTAAAACTGGGCGACCATATCCAGGCTGGTATGACCAAATAAGGTACCCGCCAGGATATACGATCCCTAAATTCCATGTATATAAAGGGACGGGAAATCCACATCAGCACGTCGCTCAATTTAGAGCCTTGTGCGGCAACACCGGAGGTGATGATAAACTTCTGCTCCATCAGTTTTTTGGTAGCTTGTCGGAAATGGCGTTCAAGTGGTATTCGGAGCTTCCAAACGATTCTGTCAAAACATTTGCAGAGATGGAGCTACTACTCACCCATCGTTTCACGAGTGCTAGTGAACGTACCCCAATAACGGCATTGATCAATGCCAGGGTGAAACCTGGAGAGACATGGGTTCAATACGCAATACGATGGCAGAATTTATGGTCGAAATGCGAGTAGCGCATCGAAGAAACGCCTGCAGTGGGCATGTTCATGGGCACTCTCTACCCTCAAGCGACCATCTCGCAATTTATGATGTTTTTCAAGCCCACCACCTTCCAAGCCCTGACTGAAAAACTGGCTCAAATGGACCAGATGGGCCACATGCCTTCCTCTTCGAAGTTAGAGCCGCGGAATGAAAAACGGAAAGGGAAAGAGACCTTCGTCGCCAATACTCAACAGCAGCCTGGTGGTCCAAAATTAACGGATCGCCTGGACGAGAGACGGCGATACTATAATGAGAAAATAAAGCGCCCTTATTCGTTTCCCCAGGACAAAATGAGGAGATTGTTCGAGCTAGCGGTGTGCAATAGGCTCATTAATTTGCCAACTCCAAAACGCCCATTGCAACCCGGTGAGGCTAATAGTCCCAATTATTGCCCCTACCATCAAGCAGTAAGCCATCCAATTGAAGATTGCTTCGTCTTTAAAGGCTGGATCGAAGTCCAATACCAACAGGGCAAGTTCGCACTGTCCGAGAATTGGAAAGTAAGCCCGCCCCAGCCGCACGCTGTTCAGTTGATAAAACTGCACATTTGTTATTACATTTTTCCTACTATTTCCATATTTAAAAAAGGTCTTTATTATAATATATCATACATATGAGGGTTTATTTGTAAAAATACTATTTTCCATGTGTTGATATATTATAATTAGAATTTGGTAGGAAAATGTATGCAAATAATATCATTGACCAAATCCTAAGAGAACAAAATCTACTAAATATTATTTAAGTTGTTGTGCAGAATTTTTCCAAGTTGTTGTGCAGAATTTTTCCAAGAAATCAAGTTGTTAAAGAAAACTTGCCTAATTAAGAAAGCAAAACTTGGAGACCAAGTCTGGCAGCAACTACGAGAAGATTTCAAAGATCCAAAGATTCCAGAGAACACCACATGTCAAATAGAGGAAGCCCCAAGAAAATGATCAAAGGCCGAGATCATATGGCCGCGGATTCGCGGCCATACCCCCCTTGGGCCGCGGATCCGCGGCAAGATTGAGGAAATAGAGTTGGCGATTTCTGTGGGTGAATCTTTACAGTTTCCTTCCTAATTTGGAAGCAAGGGTTCTGGCTTTGGGGACTATAAATATGGACCGAGAGCCTCTTGGAAAAATTATCAAGCCGACGAGATCACGAACTCCCAGACGGCTCACGCATCCAGGCTGATCATCAACTGTTCGTCTACCTCCTTAGAAGAGATCGAGAAGCAACTAGAAATTGTAATCATTTTCTAAGGATTCAAGTGTAATGAATATTGTTGATTAATAAAGGTAGCTTTTTTTTTCTTAATCTATTTCTTCGTAGTTTAATTATGCAATTCTTTCCATCTCTTTTTCTCCCAACATACGCGAGTAATTCTATGCTTGTTAGGGTTCGTAGGATTAGGGTAGGCTAATGGATGATGATCATCCCTAAACCCTTTTTAAGTCCTATAAAGTTTATGAACTTTATCAAAAGAATCATTAACATCCTAATCGGGTGAACTAACAATTCTTTGTTAGTTCCGACCGCGATTAGAGATTAGATTAATGATTGTTTTGGTAAAGGCTAGATATGAACGGAGTTCCGTGTCGAGATAAGGGTTAAGAGTGGGATTCCTTTTCCCTCCAGAAACCCTAATCTACATGCATCACCGTCGTTCTAGTTTTAAATCTATTAAAGGATAAAAATGGTAACTTTTAATTAATCGTCCATAACTACTAAATCCTAACGAACCCTACAAGCCCTCTTATTATATTAACTACATCCCCAAAATAATCTAGATCTATATATTTTGCATTCTTGCTTAACGTAGATCTAGAAACCTTTCCACAAAATTCTTTATCCCTCCTCTCTTTTTCAACACATCTAAAATAAGAGTAAAAGGTTCAACGTTTCCCTGAGGACGACCCGTACTCATCTCGGTCTAGCTACGCGCGACACCGTTATTGATTGCGGTTATTCTACAAACACACTTTTTTCGTACCAATCAAATGACGCCGCTGCCGGTGATACGTGCGTAATTTTTTATTCTTACTATTTGTGTTGAATTCTTACTTGATCCATATCATAATTAACACAAAACTGCAAATTGCATATTTAACGATTTGTGCGTGAATTTTGCAAGGAGATCTAGAGTTACAGAATTATGGAAAACAGAAGACAGAGACATTCTTAGAGATCCAGAAGAGCACAGAAGGGCACAGAAAAAATTTCATCAACAGATCCTTCTCTCCTGCGGCGGAACCGCGGCAAAGAAGGGCATCTGCGGCGGAAGCGCGGTGCAATTGGGGGATCTAGGGTTCACACTTCTTTGGTATCTTTCTCAACTCTTTCTCTCTCCTCTCAAATCCAATAAAATCTATTTTCTGCAGGATTCTTTGCAAAATAGCGCCGCTCAAAAATCTTTTTGCAAAAGTTTTGTGATTGGTTTTGTTTTGCATATTTTAATACGGAGTTTAAGGGGCAAAGACCAAATCAAGATTAGGTGGGGATTTCATCACCCTTCCTAAGCCCCACAAATCACAAACCGAGCATCTGCATCAACCCTACATTAATTTAAAAAATATCTAGACCAGACTCTAAGGACTGTCGCGCTCAATAAGGACAAAGGAAGGTCGTGGGTAATCTATCGCTTATCCGCATTACTTTTGTAGTGCCTAAGCAAGTGTGTCAAAGGCTAGTGGTTTTTAATTAGACCCACTACTGTGGTTCCTTCCCACTTACCTGGCTACAAGGGTAGTACAGAGGCGGTAGAGGATTGATCCTGTGGCTTGTCCTTTGGAAGTCTAGGAGCGGTCTAGAGACTGGACCTAGGTGACCTTAGTTCTGTAGGGTTCCTAGGCACACTATAGAGGTCTCACAAGGCATCAACCATGCCAATTTTAAATTTTATGGGTGCCGAGAAACCCTAATACGGATCGTTAACTAGAAGTTTAGGCGAAATACGAATCTAGTTAACAACTTAACTAAAGATAAGAAGCTACAACCTTTGTAGATCCGGATATCCACTTCCTTAACTCCACGTAGGCGTCCTCTCGCTGTCCATCTCGAATCCCGGACTCAATCGTCGGCTTGATCGGAGAAATGGGCGGACTAGGTCGTCGGCTTCGTGCCGAAGATGATCTACGTCGAGGCATCACAAATTCAAGCTCCGACTTCACAAATTTGTGAAACTTGTGAAGAAAACACCCAAAACAACTTGGCAAGAGGTAGAGGGTGAAGAAATAGGAGGTGAGTTCACTTTAGAATTGGATTTCTCACTTTAGAACTCAAGTTGCCATTGATGGTATCAAGCTTTCTTTCTTGAATAAGAAGATCAAGAAGAAGGAAATATTATGATAAGTTAATCAAAAATGAAAAAGAAATGAATACTTATCATAATAGGAACCATGGTTAGGTGTAGAGAATTGACCAAGGTTACAAGAGTGGTTAGGGTTAAGCATGAAGATAAATTGGTCACTTTGGTCAAAGCTTCATGAAGCTTCACAAAGGTTCAAGAATGAAAGCAACCATTTTGTATTCTTATCCCATTCTTTTTCCAAAATCAATAAATAAAAGAATGGATAATTAAAACCCTAATCACTTTCTTAACCTAGGTTTAATTCTTTACACTTAACCAAATGAGCAAGCATCATCAAACATGATACAAAGATGTGCACAAAAATATATCACATATACAACTTGCACATCAAGTGAGAAAATCCATTTAAAGTGAACTAATACTAGCTAATGCAAAGTAATATATCAAATATATAATTATACATTAAATCATTAAATCAACACTTGATTTAACGATCCGGTCATATCGCATATAACCGACTAGTATCCTATGTATCGGCTTATCGAATCAATCCTTGATTCGATATCTAGGTTATATCGAATATAACCAATCGATACATCCATCGCGAGAATGAAATACGGTATCACATACACGCATTATTCTCGGTCCTGCACATATCTCATATGCTCTCCTATTTCGTTTCGCTTGAGCCAGGAAACCTCTGTGTAGGACTCTAAAGACTCGTCAATACGCCGGCAGCAGATGATGATCATATCAATCACCCACAAGCCGCAAGCGGTCTGCTAAACGTAACGGCCATCCGGGTATTGAGCGATCAGAAGATCGACAAGCTAGCCCGCTCACATTCCTGTGAATCCAACCAGTAACACTTACCGTACAGTCCGGTCTGTTCGTCTGATATGTCGCATATCAATTCTAGGGGTGGTGAACGTCAGACCGCAATAACCGATAAGTCGTGCCGATGTGAGGCTCATAACGGGTCGAGAAACTACTGGTAACACTTACCAGCAAATCTCTGATCAGCCCTGGCCAGGGACTTCCCTGTTACGGCCAATCGAGCACAACGCAACATCAACCCCCAATACCGGGAGAGACGAAACCCCTCCTATCGCTCATTGCCTCCATGTGACTCGGGACTGTACCCAAAGACCACCGTTTTGCATGCCCTCATGGACGTGGTAAGGTGGAGATCAAAGCACAGTGGAAATCACACAAGACTCTATGACGATCTCGGGTCTACAGACTAACCTGTACAAGTGTCACCTGAGAACTGCCATCTGACGTGAGGTATAATACCATCTGGGAGTTCTCGGCGAGTCCGTCCAGTGTACCGAGTCTCCACTGAGCACCC
Source organism: Agapanthus africanus (assembly GCA_030015575.1). NCBI lineage: Eukaryota > Viridiplantae > Streptophyta > Magnoliopsida > Asparagales > Amaryllidaceae > Agapanthus > Agapanthus africanus. The sequence goes on from CM057343.1 coordinate 637,815,393, forward strand.
GTATACCATCTCTGATGTCAAACACCAATGGATATAGGATCATCCATCGCCCATCTCATGGGTCGAGAAGCGTATACGCTAGTCTACTCTGGTATATCGATGCCCCGTCTCGATACACCCACGACTAGGGACCTTGAAGGATGTACTTATGGACTACCATGTCCCCACTAGTATGATCTGCATCATAGTCCAGGTAGTCAATTACACATCCTAAGGGCTTTACCAACATGTAACTATAAGACAGTTTAAAGAGACAAGTGTACATGTTAAGATAAAGAGCAACCAGATAGCATACTATCATATCGAGCAAGAAAGTCATCTCTATATATGTCCAAGCATCCAATATAATATACATCATCTGTACAATACTGGCCTCTAGGGCATACATACAACTAACAATCTCCCACTTGCACTAGCGCCAGCTGCTGTAGTATCGCATACCGAGCATCCCAAAGAGTCTCTCAAACTGTATCTGGGGAATGTCCTTCATGAGTGGATCCGCCGTGTTGTTCTTTGTGTCAACCCTCCTGACCTCGATCTCCCGGCGATCAACTATCTCCCGGATCAGGTGATACCGCCTCAGAATATGCCTGGATCGCTGATGGGACCTGGGTTCCTTGGCCAAAGCCACCGCTCCATTGTTATCGCAATACAAAGGTATTGGATGCTCAATGGATGGAACCACTCCAAGTTCAGTAATGAATTTCTTGATCCAGACAGCCTCTTTGGCAGCATCGTTGGCAGCGATGTATTCAGCCTCCATCGTCGAGTCTGCCACGGTTTCCTACTTGGAACTCTTCCAGCTAACCGCCCCTCCGTAAATAGTAAAGACAAATCCCGACTGCGACTTAGAGTCGTCCTTATCACTCTGGAAGCTCGAATCGGTAAAGGACTCCACTTGGAGTTCTTCGTTACCATACACCAAGAGCATCTCTTTAGTCCTTCGTAAGTACTTGAGAATGCTCTTCACAGCTGTCCAGTGACTCTCTCCAGGATCAGCTTGATACCTGCTCACTACACTTAGTGAGTATGCTACATCGGGTCTGGTACATAGAATCGCATACATGATAGAGCCTACAGCCGAAGCATAGGGTATCCCTTGCATGCGAGCTCTCTCCAAATCAGTCTTGGGAGACATCTCTTTGGAGAGAGTGACTCCAGAGATCGTGGGCAAGTTCCCACGCTTGGATTCTTCCATACTAAACCTCTTTAGTATGGTGTCAATGTACCTGAATTGGGACAATCCCAATATCCTTTTGGATCTATCTCTATAGATCCTAATTCCCAATATGCAGGAGGCATCACCAAGATCTTTCATCGAGAATCTTTGTGATAAGAAGAGCTTGACCGATTGCAGCATAGGAATATCATTTCCTATCAAGAGTATGTCGTCTACGTACAATACGAGGAAGACAACCTTACTCTCTGCCACCTTCTTGTAGATACAAGGTTCATCTGGATTTTTGACGAAATCAAACTCTTTGATAAGGACATCAAAGCAGATGTTCTAACTCCGCGATGCTTGCTTTAATCCATAAATGGATTTAAGCAGCTTGCACACCTTTCCGCTGCTCCCACTGTCTACGAAGCCCTCTGGCTGAGTCATGTACACGCACTCTTCTAAATCACCATTTAGAAAGGCGGTCTTAACATCCATTTGCCAGATTTCGTAGTCATGATATGCAGCGATGGCAAGCATGATCCGGATGGATTTAAGCATAGCCACTGGAGAAAAGGTTTCGTCATAGTCCACACCTGGTCTTTGACGAAAACCTTTTGCAACAAGTCTAGATTTGAAAGTCTCCACTTTCCCATCTACACCAAGTTTCTTCTTGAAGATCCACTTGCTCCCAATGGGTTTTACCCCTTCAGGAGCAACTTCCAAAGTCCATACTTTGTTGGTGTACATGGATTCCATCTCGGACCGCATAGCATCCAGCCATTTCACTGAGTCCCTACTCGTGATGGCCTGCTCGAAGCTAGTTGGGTCATCATCCTCCATGATGCAATCCTCGCTCCCACCGTCAATGAGAAAACCGTAGTATCTCTCAGGTGGACGAGAAACCCTACTAGATCGGCGGAGAGGCTGGGGTTCGTCGGGTACTACTGAATCCTCTGGTTCTACTAAGTCTTCTGTTATAGTTTGTGTTGCTGGAACCTCTTCCAGTTCTATCTCAATGCCACTAATCTGTTTCATAAGAAAACCTTTTTCTAAGAAAGTGGCATGTCGAGAAACAAACACCTTTTGTTCCTCGGGGTGGTAGAAGATATACCCTTGTGAATTTTTGGGATATCCTACAAACTTACATAAGACTGATCTTGCCTCGAGTTTGTCCGGATTTTGTCTTTTGACATAGGCTGGACAACCCCATATCTTAACATACTTAAGAGATGGTCTCTTCCCTTTCCATATCTCATATGGAGTGGTAGGCACTGATTTGGTAGGAACCATATTCAATAGGTGTATGGCTGTCTCAAGCGCATACCCCCAGAAGGAAATAGGTAACTCAGTTGTACTCATCATTGAACGCACCATATCTAATAGGGTGCGATTCCTTCGTTCCGATACACCGTTGTGCTGTGGTGTATAAGGTGGAGTAAGCTGAGAGAGAATCCCATTCTCTTTTAGATAATCTTGGAACTCATTGCTCAAGTATTCTCCTCCTCGATCAGATCGAAGGATCTTAATACTTTTGCCCGTTTGGTTCTCTACTTCGTGCTTATATTCTCTGAATTTCTCAAAAGCTTCAGACTTATGTTTCAATAGGAACACATGCCCGTATCTAGAGAGATCGTCAGTGAATGTAATGAAGTAGGAAGAACCGTTCCTGGCAAGGGTAGACATGGGACCGCATACATCACTATGTACCAGTCCTAAGAGTTCAGCAACTCTTTCTCCGTGTCCACTAAACGGAGCTTTGGTCATTTTTCCTTTGAGACATGAATGGCAAGTATCATAAGATGATAATTCGAACGGATTCAAATAACCATCCTTATGTAACTTAGCCAGTCGTGTCGCATTGATATGACCAAGTCTACAATGCCACAAGTAGGATTCATTCATTTCTGAACTTTTCCTCTTGTGTGTGTTATGTATATTGAGGACTGTATTTTGATTTAGAATGAATATGCCATTATGTAGCGAGCCTGATGCAATCAACTTTTGATCTAGGAATATATTCATAACATTATCCTTTACTACAAAATTATATCCTTCTTTACTCAATAAAGAAACTGATATAATGTTGCACATCATGTTCGGTATATAATAGCACTCATTCAGAATCATTGTATCACAACTTGGTAATACTAGGTGATATTCGCCAACTGCTTTGGCTGCAACATTTGCACCGTTCCCAACTTGAACGGAATGATCACCTTTTCCCAGTTCTCTACCTTTTCTTAGCCCATGTAACTGTTTACATATGTGGGATCCTGATCCGGTATCTAATACCCAGGACGTAGGGTGAACTGAGAAACAATTCTCAATAACAAACACACCTGTAGAAGATGCATCAACATGCATGTTCTTTTGGGCGGCTTGAGAATCCAGATATTCTCCTGTTTCCTGTTCATTCTTATAACACTTATAAGATAGAACGGGTTCAACGTTCCCCTGCACAGTATAACATGCGGGTTCGGTCAATACATCCATATTATTATCTTTATTAGGGCATGACATGGTCGCTACCTAGAGAGAGAGAGAAGAAAACACTTTAGCGTATGCTCGTGCAAGATCAGATTGGTTATTATCTTATCTAATCAGGATGGCTCCCACTGTTTTTATCAAATCTTCCTTCAAACCCTAAAAGGAAAGACTAGCCGGGATTAATTACACACTACAAGTTTGCCAATCTTTCAGCCAGGCCAGTGTCAGTACTTTGAGGGAGGTCCCCCGTGCTTTCGCACGCACCTAATTAATGTAAACCTCGTTTTCCCAGAGGCGTAACCTCGTTAACACCTTTCTAGACACCTACTTGATCAGCTAATTGCAATGTGTAAAACTCTCCCAGGAGTAACTCTTACTCGCAGTGGGTATCGGGATCCAACTATCTCATAGAAGGTATGCAATCTCATTGCAAATTTCAACACTTGAAATTCCCAATAATATTTTACCCCTAGTGTTCTATGACCTTGACGAATGCCAAACAACCCATAGTCCACTAGTCAAGTTCATCCCGTACATTTCTTGATTGGATTAAACCCACCCGCACGACCCTTGACGAATGCCAAACAACGCCGTACGAATACCCTAATCCAATCTGCATCATATGCATAAGCAGATAAATACTAGTTAGCTACCGTACACTACGCCTTGACGAATGCCAAACTACCGTAGCACGAATACTAAGTAGTACTTATCTGAAATGACGGAGGGCTACGCAGGTTTTCAGAAAACCATGAGCGTAATGAACTTGATATCGTTGTAGAATCAAATGAAGTTTTGAAATGGAGTGATTTTGAGGCTTTTCTAGTTTTGCTAAAGGGGTCACTCCCGGTGAAGGGATCGTCGGCCCTTTCCTCGTCGAATGAGGTGCGGGATATATCATATATATCACTGTGCAAAGCAGAAACTATAGAAGCAATCAAAAGCAGACCGAGTATGTAGCATCTGCCAGTTATTGCTAAAGGAGTCACTCCCGGTGAAGGGATCTCGGCCCTTTCCTCATCGAATAAGGTGCAGGGTATATCATATATACCGCTATGCAAAGCAAGAACTGTAGCTACCTGTTTTATTTTTGAAATTCGATTCTACAACATCTTAGGTTTCTTTTCTTTCATTAATCACATTAATGAAGTACCATCATTTAAGTACCTAAACATCACAGATAAATACGACGTACACTTATGCCATCCGCATTCGCCTCGATGTCCCCTCGTGCACCGTTAGGTTAGGTAACTAACGGCAGAGCAGGGCAGGGCTAGTGCGGGTGCAAAACATAAGTAACGTCTATATAATATATCATATATACTATATACTGTATCTATCACAGAACATCACATGATCACATCACAGATATCGCAGCAGAAGAAACATATGAAACGTTGGATATACTAGGACGTCCGTGTTTTCAATACGAGCCAGTATAAAACACGGATTCCACGGTCGTGATCAATAGACAATCCCACACCCCTAGACCCCTACGAGAGCGGCAAGCAACCCTGCCAATTCTAGGGTTAGGAGACCCGGACTCGACTCCTCGAGTTGGTCTCCCACTGGACCCCAGAACCCGGTTACTTATGCTCCCCTCCTTGGGTCTATCCTAATGCGGAAAAGTAAATAATATACAAAAGGTGACATCTTCCGCAACCTGGAAGTGCCCCAAAATAAAAGAATATTACATACAAGTTTTTACATGAAAGAAAATGAAAAACACTCATCTCACATAAAACCCCCCGGCTATTCAAACACGACGATCCAATATAACATATCCAGCAACACATAACATCACATGTCATCAACGTAAGTAAATATGCGCATCCCAATTGTCGTTGACATATAGCAATGAAACCGGCGATATCACATATTACACTTACGGTCACAGAAAAGAAAGTGTAAAACTACAACAATTGGAATCCGCAATCTCTTTAGACATCGCATGCCTAATCAAAATGAAATACTTAGACATCACATGCCTAACAGTTATAAACCCCGCATTTTAGTCTCATTATCGAAAACTCTTTTCAATATCAAATGAAACTAAACCGCTAGATTTATATCATTCATTCAGTTATCTCATAACTGTTTGTGAATTCCAATTATTGTATCCCATTCCGGATAAATAGAAAATATTAAACTTTCCGATCGAACATTCGAACACCCAAGTTTTCCTGAAACCGTCCAACACATGAAATAGGTTCAAAGACATTCACTTCATGCCTCAGTACCAACGGTCCAGCCGTAGAAGGGTCAAGCCAACGCCTCACATGTGGCACGCCGTACTGCCCCAAACCCGAAGGTTCAAAGGGCAGTTCAAGACGGTCACATAATCGAGTTAAGGTTTGTTGTCTTCTAGAGGGACCATCGCGTTACTTGCACTACTCAGAACGTCCTTAAACTACACAAAAATCCAACACTTGGATATTTTCCGGCAGGGGAAAAGTTGGGTATTTATATCCGGTCGGACTTTTTAACATATTCAAAAAATTATCCAGAAAGCAGTAAGACAAAGTTCGATAATCCGATCGAAATACCGAGTCCCCAATACAACCCAGAATACTCAACTCTTGAATAAATATTAAAAATTCCCAGAGAACTCAGCACTGAATAAAAGAAGTTACTGTGCAAAATTGGGTGGGTGACGTCATCATACGGCCGCGGAACCGCCGCAGAAGCCAGGCTTCTGCCGCGGTTCCGCCGCACTTTGGAGGAATTGGGTGATCGTGTTTCACAGTAATTCTTAGAAAGTCCTGCTGAATTTTCTGCATATTTTTAATTTGGAAAAAACCCAGTTTTTAAAAAAATGTACAGAGAGCAACTTTGATATTAGGGTTTCGGTTCGATCGGACTTCAAACTCCGTCTGGACTTCGCCTAAGGCTCTAGCTAGGCATTGATACCACTGTAGGGTTCCTAGGCACACTATAGAGGTCTCACAAGGCATCAACCATGCCAATTTTAAATTTTATGGGTGCCGAGAAACCCTAATACGGATCGTTAACTAGAAATTTAGGCGAAATACGAATCTAGTTAACAACTTAACTAAAGATAAGAAGCTACAACCTTTGTAGATCCGGATATCCACTTCCTTGGCTCCATGTAGGCGTCCTCTCGCTGTCCATCTCGAATCCCGGACTCAATCGTCGGCTTGATCGGAGAAATGGGCGGACTAGGTCGTCGGCTTCGTGCTGAAGATGATCTACGTCGAGGCATCACAAGTTCAAGCTCCGACTTCACAAATTTGTGAAACTTGTGAAGAAAACACCCAAAACAACTTGGCAAGAGGTAGAGGGTGAAGAAATAGGAGGTGGGTTCACTTTAGAATTGGATTTCTCACTTTAGAACTCAAGTTGCCATTGATGGCATCAAGCTTTCTTTCTTGAAGAAGAAGATCAAGAAGAAGGAAATATTATGATAAGTTAATCAAAAATGAAAAAGAAATGAATACTTATCATAATAGGAACCATGGTTAGGTGTAGAGAATTTACCAAGGTTAGAAGAGTGGTTAGGGTTAAGCATGAAGACAAATTGGTCACTTTGGTCAAAGCTTCATGAAGCTTCACAAAGGTTCAAGAATGAAAGCAACCATTTTGTATTCTTATCCCATTCTTTTTCCAAAATCAATAAATAAAAGAATGGATAATTAAAACCCTAATCACTTTCTTAACCTAGGTTTAATTCTTTACACTTAACCAAATGAGCAAGCATCATCAAACATGATACAAAGATGTGCACAAAAATATATCATATATACAACTTGCACATCAAGTGAGAAAATCCATTTAAAGTGAACTAATACTAGCTAATGCAAAGTAATATATCAAATATATAATTATACATTAAATCATTAAATCAACACTTGATTTAACGATCCGGTCATATCGCATATAACCGACTAGTATCCTATGTATCGGCTTATCGAATCAATCCTTGATTCGATATCTAGGTTATATCGAATATAACCAATCGATACATCCATCGCGAGAATGAAATACGGTATCACATACACGCATTATTCTCGATCCTGCACATATCTCATATGCGCTCCTATTTCGTTTCGCTTGAGCCAGGAAACCTCTGTGTAGGACTCTAAAGACTCGTCAATACGCCGGCAGTAGATGATGATCATATCAATCACCCACAAGCCGCAAGCGGTCTGCTAAACGTAACGGCCATCCAGGTATTGAGCGATCAGAAGATCGACAAGCTAGCCCGCTCACACTCCTGTGAATCCAACCAGTAACACTTACCGTACAGTCCGGTCTGTTCGTCTGATATGTCGCATATCAAGTCTACGGGTGGTGAACGTCAGACCCCAATAACCGATAAGTCGTGCCGATGTGAGGCTCATAACGGGTCGAGAAACTACTGGTAACACTTACCAGCAAATCTCTGATCAGCCCTGGCCAGGGACTTCCCTGTTACGGCCAATCGAGCACAGCGCAACATCAACCCCCAATACCGGGAGAGACGAAACCCCTCCTATCGCTCATTGCCTCCATGTGACTCGGGACTGTACCCAAAGACCACCGTTTTGCACGCCCTCATAGATGTGGTAAGATGGAGATCAAAGCACAGTGGGAATCACACAAGACTCTATGACGATCTCGGATCTACAGACTAACCTGTACAAGTGTCACCTGAGAACTGCCATCTGACGTGAGGTATAATACCATCTGGGAGTTCTCGGCGAGTCCGTCCAGTGTACCCAGTCTCCACTGAGCACCCGTATACCATCTGATGTCAAACACCAATGGATATGGGATCATCCATCGCCCATCTCATGGGTCGAGAAGCGTATACGCTAGTCTACTCTGGTATATCGATGCCCCGTCTCGATACACCCACGACTAGGGACCTTGAAGGATGTACTTATGGACTACCATGTCCCCACTAGTATGATCTGCATCATAGTCCAGGTAGTCAAGTACACATCCTAAGGGCTTTACCAACATGTAACTATAAGACAGTTTAAAGAGACAAGTGTACATGTTAAGATAAAGAGCAACCAGATAGCATACTATCATATCAAGCAAGAAAGTCATCTCTATATATGTCCAAGCATCCAATATAATATACATCATCTGTACAATACTGGCCTCCAGGGCATACATACAACTAACAAGTTCTAGGGTTGCTTGTGCATTTTAGAGTGATTTGTCTTGAGTCCCACTTTTTTCAAAACAAACCAATTTTAAAATCACACACACGCTGCCACTTGCACTAAACCCGCTTAGTGCATGCTCGGCTGGACATGGGATCCTAGTGCCCGTCTTGTCCACGTTCCTGCTATCGACGCCGAAGTCGGTACTTCTTCATCTTCTTTTCCCCCACCACACACCACGACCGAGATGGACGACACTCCATCAGAATATAACACCACGCTGTCACCGCCCGTAGGTGCACAGAATCAACCGCGCATCTCTCTCCAAGAGAGATGATATCCTATCCGTGGTCCTCTTCCCACTTTTCTATCTCTTCCACCAGCTAACGGGGATAATTTTGAAATTAAACCCCACTACATCAATCTGCTGCCCAAATTTCACAGGCTTGAGTCAGAAGACGCGTACGTTTTCATCACCAAATTCGAAAACGTATGCGCAATGATGGGTACTTCACAATTGACTGTCGATGCTATGCGCTTGCGTCTTCTCCCATTCACACTGTGCGACTTGGTAGAAAAATGGCTTTATAATACTGCCGCACACTCTTTCACTAATTGGGATGAATTTGTCATAGCATTTCTTAAGAAGTTTTACCCAAACCATAAGACTGCCCATATTAGGTGCGAGATCAACCAGTTCACCCAGCTTCCCAATGAACCATTTTGGAAGTGCTTTGAACGTTTCAAGGATCTGCTTGTCCAATGTCCTCATCATGGAATACAAAGATGGGATTTATGTCGAATTATATATGAGGGCATTAATCCAGCGACAAAGCAGATGCTTGAAACAATGTGTCAATGCAATTACATGTCTAAAGATGACGGTGAAGCATGGAAATATCTGGAAGATCTCGCAGAAAACACTTTGCAGTGGGAAAGCGTAAGACCACCTTCATCTAGGGGGGTATTCACCAGCTCGATATTTCCATCGCAGTAAAAGCCGAAATGGCAGCGATACAGAAGAAACTCGACGCTATTGAGAACAAGTTCTCATCATTCTCCCTAAATCAGGTCACGCTTCCTAAGACCGTCTGTGGTTGCTGTTCGGATCCTTCACACTTAACGGAAGAATGCCCTATGAATGCATCGTTTCAAACTAATGCTTCTTTTCAGCAGCGACCTAGAAACGATCCTTATTCTTCCACGTACAATCAAGGATGGAGGAATCATCCTAACTTTGCTTGGAACCAAAACCAACAAAGCAATTATCAAAGACCTCCTCCACAGCAACCACAACCACAAAGTCAGCTCCCCTTTCAGTCACAAAATTTTCAAAATCCGGCCAACACTTCTACACCACAAGTGGCCGGTACTGACAACTCTTCACTCGCACAAATTTTGGATATGTTCATGAAACATTCCATGCAATTGTCGGCTGAGATGAATTCTTCTATTGATACTATAAAGAAATACTCCACCTCCCATGGTGAGAGTATTAAATCAATAGAAAACCAACTCGCACAGTTAAACGCCGCAATGAGTGCGAGAGAAAAAGTGAAACTCCTATCTCAACCCATACCTAATCCTGGCCACTCACAAAGTTATAATGTGAGTACCGTTACTACGTTGAGATCAGGAAAAATACTGAATAACCGAGTGGGTGAGCAATGTGATGATGTTAGTGACACCGATGATACCCCAGCTTCTTCTTCTTCCCCTAATTCGACTAGTCTCCCACCTTCATCCGAGCCTATTCTCCTTTTTCCCCAAGGCTCGAACCCTTCCCCCATTTCCTCGAATCTACCTAAAGCGATCCCCACTCCAATTCTGGGATCCACTCTATCCTCACAATCCTCTCCAATGTTGGACCAAACCCTTATTGATAAAGCACCTTATCCAAACAGGTTAAGGGGTAACAGACCAAGTCCACAAATAGAGAAGATTGTGGAAATTTTTAAGCAAGTTAACATAAACATTCCACTCCTAGATGCTATTCAACAAGTTCCGTCATATGCGAAAATCCTAAAGGACTTGTGCACTAAGAAGAGAAAAGTTCAAGTACGTAAAAAAGTTTTCCTTGCGAGTAATGTGAGCACTGCTTTTACACAACAACTACCCAAGAAACGAAAAGACCCCGGAAGTCCTACAATTTCTATTTTTATTGGGGGTAAAAATATCAATCGTGCTCTACTCGATTTAGGTGCTAGTGTTAACTTGCTTCCGTATTCTGTTTATGAGCAATTAGGGATCGGAGAGTTAAAACCTACGCATTGCACTCTTCAGATGGCCGATCGATCTATCACCCAACCTAAGGGTGAGCTAGAGGATGTGTTAATCAAAGTCGGGGAATTCATATTCCCTGTGGACTTTATCGTTATAGATACACAACCTATGGCAAACCCACGCAATCAAATCCCGGGGATACTCGGTAGACCCTTTTTTGCCACTTCCAACGCAGTAATCAATTGTAGAAACGACTCTATGACCCTATCATTTGGAAAGAAGTCAATTGAGCTTAACATTTACAAGTTGGGAAGTGAACCCTCCGAACCCTATGCTCATGTGTGTTCTATCGAATTAATATATGTCGACAGCAGTGAATTTGATCAACCTCATGATACTGACTCTTTTCATATGTTGTTATTTGACCCAACCATGTACTCTTCCACCGAGTTGTCCGGGTCAACATCTAACGCTGATGAGGAACTTTTTATAGAGTCTGACGATCACCCCATTTTTTCTGATGACATTATTCTTCGGGGTATCGATGAAAGCTTTGAGGAAATTTTCGCTAATGAACTCGCATTTTTAAAAGATACGGGTGTTGAGATGAATTAACTCCAAGATGAAGAAATTGAACCTCCACCCCTTCTTTTGGACAATCATGATAATGCGAGTATCCATCATTACTATCACTGTGTCGTCTTTCCAAATTGAGACGCAATCCTTTTCCATTACACCTCTTATCACCTCCCCACTTCTTCACGTCGAAAGGTGACATGTTCTTCCACCAACCTTGGTGCTTCATCGATAAAATTTTTGAATGGTTGGTGTTGACCTCCGGTCTTTGCAAAGCTTGGCATTGACCAATAACTTTGACCCCCTCGTGTGATTTTAAACATTGTTTAACTCAAGTTTAGGGGGGTATATTTTGGCTCTTGAAAGAAAATGATTTTTACAAAATTGTGAGCCAAAAATAAGTTTGGGGGAGGATTTTCACTTTCATATATTCTTGCCCCCATTAATAATTTCCTCCCAAGTCTACAGGTTTTTGAGCTTAACGGATGATATCGGTGAGGTCACTGCTGTAAACAGGTTTGGGGGAGGTTTGTGCTTATTTACACATCAATTTGCATCATATTTTGCATAAGCACAACATTTTCAAAAATTTTAAAAAATTTTCTTTTATAACAAAAGAGTAGAAAGTGAAAAATTACATCCAAAAGATAGGAATAGTTTAAGAAAACCAAGAAAATTAGAAGTTTTCTTAAACGAACTGGTAATAAGTAGTTATGAGCTGTTGTCTCAAGGGTTAGTAAGATGAAGGAAGTCACTAATCTGAGGATAAAAATAAATCTGAAAAATAGTTTCTATTCTGGAAGCCAAACATTTGAATGTTGATACCCTACAATTTGCACTTACACACGTCTTGAAACTCGGGATAGTAGAGGATACCTTGAAATGCTCTTGTCTAAAAGCCAAAGTATGAAGAAAATGAAAAAAATGAAGAAAATATAAAAATGGTGAAAAGAAAAATGAACACTGGTTTTGTTATCGCCAAGGCAGCAATAAAAAAATATAGCGAGGGTGCCTCTTCACCTAGTGCCCTAAGGCCAACTGGTCTGGGAGTCACTGCTAAGCCTTAGGTGGTGCAAGACGAGGAAAATATTATCACCTAATCAGCAAGCACATGAGTAATCGGTCGGTTAGTACCTCAAGAAGTATTAACGGTTGCATGAAAATGTGTGAGCAAATCCATAAATATTCATCAAGATAAAAAGCACTGAGGTAGATGGACAAGAGTATGATAGCTTGAATTGAATTCTCGAGTGTAGGGATGTCCATTACACACACGTAGGGGTATATGATCGATATTTGGATGAAAGGTAGGAATGAAGAATAAAGACGATGTTTTATTGAGGGATGATGTGATTTCTAATATCTTTTCATGACTATTAAGATAGGGCTCATAACAACTGAAAAGCTAGTGTAGTTGGAAACTTTTATTTTGAAAGTCTTTCTTTTATGGTTCTTATCTTTATATGTAAATTTCACCATCTCTCTTTTGTTATTGGATTTTGTGGGTGTAATCCGCTGAAAACCCTCAGGAGACAACACTCCTCCTACTAGGGACACCTAGAGGTTTAACGGCTTGTTGCACATGCTCAGTGCAATCGTGTTTGCCTACGAAAGTGTGCTTAGTTTTCTCCTTTCTTTTTCTCCTTCTCTTGAATAAACTAGTTTGCTCGGGACGATCAAAAATAAGTTTGGGGGTATTTGTTCAGTTGATAAAACTGCACATTTATTATTACATTTTTCCTACTATTTCCATATTTAAAAAGGTCTTTATTATTATATATCATACATATGAGGGTTTATTTGTAAAAATACTATTTTCTATGTGTTGATATATTATAATTAGAATTTGGTAGAAAAATGTATGCAAATAATATCATTGACCAAATCCTAAGAGAACAAAGTCCACTAAATATTATTTAAGTTGTTGTGCAGAATTTTTCCAAGTTGTTGTGCAGAATTTTTCCAAGAAATCAAGTTGTTAAAAAAAACTTGCATAATTAAGAAAGCAAAACTTGGAGACCAAGTCTGGCAGCAACTACAAGAAGATTTCAAAGATCCAAAGATTCTAGAGAACACCACATGTCAAATAGAGGAAGCCCCAAGAAAATGATCAAAGGCCGAGATCATATGGCCGCGGATCCGCGGCCATAGCCCCCTTGGGCCGCGGATCCACGGCAAGATTGAGGAAATAGAGTTGGCGATTTCTGTGGGTGAATCTTTACAGTTTCCTTCCTAATTTGGAAGCAAGGGTTCTGGCTTTGGGGACTATAAATATGGACCGAGAGCCTCTTGGAAAAATTATCAAGCCGACGAGATCACGAAGTCCCAGACGGCTCACGCATCCAGGCTGATCATCAACTGTTCGTCTACCTCCTTAGAAGAGATCGAGAAGCAACTAGAAATTGTAATCATTTTCTAAGGATTCAAGTGTAATGAATATTGTTGATTAATAAAGGTAGCTGTCTTTTTCTTATTCTATTTCTTCGTAATTTAATTATGCAATTTCTTTCCATCTCTTTTTCTTCAAACATGCGCGAGTAATTCTTCGCTTGTTAGGGTTCGTAGGATTAGGGTAGGCTAATGGATGATGATCATCCCTAAACCCTTTTTAAGTCCTATAAAGTTTATGAACTTTATCAAAAGAATCATTAACATCCTAATCGGGCGAACTAACAATTCTTTGTTAGTTCCGACCGCGATTAGAGATTAGATTAATGATTGTTTTGGTAAAGGCTAGATATGAACGGAGTTCCGTGTCGAGATAAGGGTTAAGAGTGGGATTCCTTTTCCTTCCAGAAACCCTAATCTACATGCATCACCGTCGTTCTAGTTTTAAATCTATTAAAGGATAAAAAGGGTAACTCTTAATTAATCGTCCATAACTACTAAATCCTAACGAACCCTACAAGCCCTCTTATTATATTAACTACATCCCCAAAATAATCTAGATCTATATATTTTGCATTCTTGCTTAACGTAGATCTAGAAACCTTTCCACAAAATTCTTTATCCCTCCTCTCTTTTTCAACACATCTAAAGTTAGAGTAAAAGGTTCAACGTTTCCCTGAGGACGACCCGTACTCATCTCGGTCTAGCTACGCGCGACACCGTTATTGATTGCAGTCATTCTACAAACACACTTTTTTCGTACCAATCACACGCTCTCAAAAAGACAGACACACTGGGGGCATCATGCTCTTTTGTAGAAGAAGCTCCATGGGAGGTCGTTCTTTCAGCCAAGACTAAAAGAATGCTGAAAGATCTCCAAACATGCCCAGTGATTAGGTGGAAAAATCCACTGGAACCCGAGATCATCGAAGGAATACTGAAACCGCACCCAACTCCAAAGATTGGTGGTGATAGTCAAAGAGCTCACACCCAGCCGTCAAAGTCTTCGAAGAAGAAAAAGAAGACCAAAAAGACCGTGAAGCCTGGTGGAAAGCACATGGACCTGCAAAAGCAGATTGACGCGCTGGAAGAATATAATCAGAAGGCGCGGACTCCAGTTACACTTCAAGAGTTTCTCATCTACGTCCTTGAGGACGGAGATGACGACAATAGAGAAGACTCGTCGGATGAATCTGAGGATTACGTGGCAAGTTGCCATGTGATCTCTCACTCGTCGATAAATGATGAAGAAGCTCCTTATGCAGAGAAACTGGGGGTAGATCCTGAGCCGGAACTTCTAGGACCATCAGACAAAATGATTGATGTGTTCATAAACGAAGCTCTTCTGAAAAGGAAAGCTGATCAAGAGCGCGAGATGGCCATATTTGAAGAGGCCAAACGCTGACTATTAGACGATAGGGTTAGAACACTCCCACCAGATCAAAATACATCCGCCATAAATAAAAGCAGGTTCAAGACGAGGAAGAGCTTCGCCAAGGCCATATCAATGGGAATGAAGCTGCCACCTTCCGAAGGAAACACTCCTGGTGAAGCGGATATACATCCTAGCTACTGCTTATATCATCGAAAGATTGCGCACCCTACCGAAGAGTGCAACGCTTTTAAAAGATGGTGGCAGGGATATGTTTCCCGCCGACAACATTTCAAGCGGATGAAATGCAAAGCTCGTCGGGAGCAAGGAAATATGACCGAGGAGCGCAAAAGAACTGCCGGCAACTGCCATATGGTTGACTATGAGGGATCACAAGTCCTCACTTTCTGGAGCGACTCTGACGAAGAAATGACTCTTGACCCTCTCTTCAAAGAATCCACCTCGGGAAAAGAAGAAGAACCGAAGAACTGTGAGAACATTCAGTTGCGCAATCGCACGCTGCGTGAAAAGAATCTCGGACCTGCAAACAAGGGATCCAATAAAAAGGATAAGGGGAAAGAAAAGGTTCCTGAGGATATTGCCCTCGATGATCAAGCCGTCGAAGAGCTGACAGCCAAGGACCCGCCCAAGAAAAGTAAGATGGATTACAACGTTCTTGCACACCTGAGGAAGATCCCCTCACAACTAAGTATTCTCGACGCTCTTCTGCTATCTAAAGGAGCAAGAGATTCGCTGATCAAGGAGTTGCAGGAGCCAGAACAATTCCAAGCTTTTCTCGCCGAAGAAAAGATGAAGGACGAGCTGGAAGAAGTACATACAGCCGATATCACTTTTGGCGATGAAGATCTTCTCCTCGGAACGTGTGAGCATAACCGCCCTCTTTATGTCTCCGGATACCGTCATGATATCAAAATAGGCAAAATGCTGGTGGACAATGGGTCCTCCGTTAATCTCCTCGATGTAAGAGTGTTGAAGGAAATCTACATGCGCGTTCAACACCTCGCTCGTGACAAAATCACCATCTCCGGTTTTGACTCCCAGTCGTCACGGACGCTCGAGGCTGTGATACTGACGCTGCGCTTTGGGCTGCTAGTCACTGACATTAAATTCCATGTCATTAACGCTAAGACCTGCTATAACGCTTTGCTCGACCGGCCTTGGTTACATGAGTAAAACATCATCCCTTCTACACAACATCAGTGTATGAAGTATTTCAAGGATGGTCTCGAATACACTGTGACAGGAGAATTAAACCCATTCTCCATGAACGAAGTCCGCAAATATGAGGATGCCAAATACTTCCTGCCTAATTTTGAAGACACAGAAAGATGCCGCAAACCGGAGGACAAGAACAAAGCTATCACCACTATTCCGGTCTTCGGGAGTGACACCGAGGACGAAGAAGAAATAGTTTATTCAGGGCCGCCCCAATGCAACAAGCCCGGACCATCCTCCCCTGTATTGGTCTTCGGCAGCAACTCGGAAGATGAGGTCAATGCTGTATTCTCCGCTCGGCCATCGATACAAACCTTCGCCGATGAAGATCAAAGTTTGCAGGTTGCCATGGTTCCACAAGAGCATTACAAAGAGCTCGATGCACTTGACACTTATAGTGTGCAAGAACTGCAGACATTCTATGTCCCCCCAGGCGAAAGGGTGAAAAGACGATCATATTCTACAAATCTGGGGAAACCAAAGTGGAGAAAGAAATCTGGCACGGCGCCGATTCTACGCTTGACAGGCTTCAGCCAATCTGTTTGCCCAGATACTACACAGAAGGATTAAAAAGGCTATTGAGGCGTCAAGTTATACCCTTCAAACAGACTTCTCGACAAGCTCGGTTCTACAACAGGATCTGGAACGTCCCCGGAACTCAGTGGAAGTTGCCCAATGGGAGA
Source organism: Agapanthus africanus (assembly GCA_030015575.1). NCBI lineage: Eukaryota > Viridiplantae > Streptophyta > Magnoliopsida > Asparagales > Amaryllidaceae > Agapanthus > Agapanthus africanus. The sequence goes on from CM057343.1 coordinate 637,832,634, forward strand.
ATGGAAACGGTCGGGCTTGGGTATGTTTAATCCAAGGAACGAGAGCGATTCCGCGGCTGCTACGTCATACATGACTTTGATGAAGAAGGAGATACTCTGTGGGAAGATGCTAACCCTGAACCAAAACGAGCTCCCGTCGTGAAAATACCAAGTCCGTCGTTTGAAGAACGAATGGACAAGCTAATAAGGGAAGCGGGTCAAAAGGTCCGGGATGACCATAACCGCGAAATGGCCATTTACGAGAAAGCCGGGACGCAGCGCCTCCTTCAACAGGCCGCTGAGAATGACAATGTTCCTCATTGCCAAAAGACCCGACGCAGAGGCAAAAAGAAACCAAAGAACGGGAAAACCGTTCGACAGCAGCATAACAGGTCTGAGAAGCCACGCGATCAAGAATCGAGCAGCCGGGATCCGTCTCTTATAAAGAAGATGGGTCGAGAATATTCTTTTCATCAAGACAAGACAAAGAAGATATTCGATCTTGTCATGAAATATCGGATGATGACACTCTCAGAGTCCAAGCATCCCGAGCAAGCAGACGAGGTCTCTCACCTAGACTATTGCTCTTATCACCAACCAATAGGGCATCCTCTCGAAGACCGCTTCACCTTCAAGAACTGGGTTGAAGACCAATATCAACTTGGCAGGTTCGCTCTATCCAGCAGTTAGAGGGTAATCCCATCGCAAAAGCATGAACCGAAAGCCCCATATGCAGCGAGAATGGAATCAGATCAATGTCGGTCCTGGAAGCGATCTTGTACCTGCCACATGATAACGCTGTCAGAAGAAGAGCCCGAGAATATAGATGACCTCTCCTGGTGCTGCGAAAACGATGATAGCGAGGTGGTCTCAGAGTTTACACCGACGCCAAAAGAGCTGGAAGATGGAATACATACTACTGCAGATAACCTCAAGAAAATTGATTTGGGGACGGCAAGTGACCCGCGGCCGACATTCGTCAGTGAGCTGTTGTCTGAAGAAAGGGTGGCTACGCTAAAGGACGTGCTCATGCAGCATAAAGATTGCTTCGCATGGAACTATTCCGAGATGCCAGGACTAGATCCAGAGATTGATGTACACAAATTGTCCAAATCCCCGGACGTCATGCCGATCAAACAAGCACCGAGAAGAATGCGGCTCGAGATTGAGATGAGCATCAACGTCGAGGTCTAATCGACTCCGGCTTCATCCAAGAGGTTCAATATCCTGACTGGATCGCCAACATCATTCCGGTGATGAAGAAAAATAGGACGATACGCATGTGTGGACTTTCGGGATCTCAATAAAACCTGCCCAAAGGACGACTTCCCAATACCAGTCACTGAGCTGATGATAGATAATACATCCACTCACGAAGTTTTCTCTTTCATGGACGGCTCATCAGGATATAATCAGATAAAGATGCATCCCGAAGAACAGAAGCATACCGCTTTCCGGACCCCTTTGGGCATATTCTGCTACAAGGTGATGCCTTTCGGTCTGAAGAACGCCGGTGCCACCTATCAGAGAGCCATGACGAAGATTTTCGATGACCTCGATTTTCGATGACCTCATACATGAAATCGTCGAATGCTATATTGACGACCTCGTAGTTAAAAGCAAATCATACGAAGAACATTTAAAGCATCTGAAGATCGTGTTTCAGCGCCTTCGGAAATACAACTTGAAGATGAACCCTCTCAAGTGCACGTTCGGAGTTTCCTCAGGCAAGTTCTTAGGATTCGTCGTCCGACACCGAGGCATCAAGATAGACCCGTCGAAGATCAAGGCGATCATGGAAATGCCTCCACCAAGGACTCTCAAGCAACTGTGGTCTCTCCAAGGAAATCTCGGATATATCCGGCGATTCATAGCCAATCTTTCCGGAAAGTGCCGTCCTTACAGTCACCTAATGAAGAAGGGAACCACGTTCGTCTGGGATCGCAAATGCCAAAGCGCACTAGACGTAATCAAGCAATACTTACAGAATCCTCCGGTGCTGACCGCTCCAGTCAAGGGAAAGCCCCTCATTCTGTATACGACATCCCTCGAAGGGTCTTTAGGCGCGTTGTGGGCACAAGAAAACGACCAAGGGAAGGAGAGAGCCCTCTACTATTTGAGTTGAGTTCTCCTGGAGGCAGAAAACAATTACTCTCCCATTGAAAAACATTGCCTGGCGTTGATCTTCACGATAACGAAACTCGGACACTATGTATTGGCACATAAGGTCCATCTCATATCAAAGGTGGATCTTCTCAAATACTTGATGTCGAAGGCCATATTAACAGGGCGGCTTGCTAAATGGGCCTTGCTCTTGATGGAGTTCTCGATAACTTATCGTCCTCTTAAGGCAGTGAAAGGCCAGGCCATCGCCGACTTCCTCACTGAGCATCCGATACCTGCCGACTCTCCCTTGAACTACGAATTGCCAAACGAATATGTGTTTGACACGATCGACGAAGAAAGAAGAGAGAATGATACCCAGTGGAAACTCTACTTCGATGGAGCATCTTCCATGAAGAAGCGCAAAAAAAGCACCCCATAATCAAATCCTGGGTGGGCCTCATCTTCGTGACTCCACAAGGAGGGATAATGCGCTTTGCCTTTTCCTTGACAGAGCCGAAGACAAACAATGAGGCCGAATATGAAGCTTTGATAGCAGGTCTTGAGATCGCCGCCGACATGGGAATTGAAAACCTCCTCATGTACGGAGACTCCCAGCTGGTTGTTAGCCAAGTAAACGGTGACTATCAAATGTGCAAACCAGAGTTGGTAAAGTACGGTGAGAGAGTGCAACAACTGCTGACTCGAATCCCTTCCTATACCCTGGATACCCTGGAAAGCATACCGCGCGCGGAAAATAGCAAGGCGGATGCATTAGCCAAGCTCGCTAAAGAACTGGCCGATGAGAACCTCGATGACATGAGGATCATTATGCAAAGCCGTCGGGTTCTTGCACCAGCAGAAATATCTCCGGAATCGTCCGAAGAAAAAGGGGCGACCGAGCAAACAACTCTGCAAATAAAAGACTAGGAAAAGACTAAGGATTGGAGAGAAGTCTTTATTGACTACTTCAAATCCCGTCGAACGCCTGAAGATGCATCCTCAAGACATCAGCTCATGAAACGAGCTCTATCTTTTGCCTTCGTCAATGATACACTGTATAAGAAATCATTTGATTCTCTATGGTTAAGATGCCTGGGACCTGAAGAGGCAAAATGAGTCGTCCAAGAAACTCATGACGGACTCTGCGGTTCTCACCAAGCCGGGCCGAAGATGAAACTGAAGATCAAAAGGATGGGCTACTATTGGCCCACGATAATCCAGGACTGCCTCGAATACGCGAAGCAGTGCCACTCGTGCCAGATTCACGGGAACTTTATCCATCAGTATCCGAATCCACTACATCCAACGGTGGCTAACTGGCTATTCAAAATATGGGGGACTGACATAATTGGCCCCATCGAACCGGCATCGTCCAGAGGATATCGATTCATATTGGCGACAACGGATTACTTCTCTGAGTGGGCGGAAGAAATACCACTAAGAGAAGTGAAGACGAAGAATATTCTCCATTTCTTCAAGACACACGTCATTTACAGGTTCGGCACTCCGCGACGGATTATCTCCGATAAAGCGCCAGCCTATAGAAACCACAAGATCAGTCGCTTCGCACAACAGCATAACATAGACTGGAGATACTCTTCGGTCTATAATCCCCGAGCTAACGATCTAGCTGAGGCTTTCAACAAGACCTTAATGAAGATCATGAAAAAGACGGTGTCTTGAAGTAAGAGGGACTGGCACGAGAGACTGCATGAAGCTCTTTGGGCGTATCGAACTACGTTCAAAACAGCCACGAACACAACGCCATATGCATTGGTATTCGGCACAGAAGCGGTACTCCCCCTCGAGATAGAGTTACCCTTTCTAGGAATGGCGGTTCGCTACGAGCTAACAAACGAAGAAAATGCTCACCTTCGGCTTGAGGAGCTCGACGCCCTTGATGAAACCCAGCTCATGGCGCAACAAAATCTAGAGGCTTATAAAGCAAAGATGACGTGCTCATATAAAAGATTGACTCGGCCGAGAACATTCCGCCAAGGCGAACTCGTGCTAGTGGTCAAAAGACCTATGATCCCCAATCGTGCCAAGCGGGGGAAATTCGAGCCGAACTATGAAGGCCTGTATATCATAGACAAAGTCTACCAGGGTGGAGCATAAATACTCATGGACATGCATGGTGAAAGACTTTTCAGGCCAATAAACGGTCGCTTCCTGAAAAAATACTACGTCTGACGAGTCATGGCCTAGGTCAACGATAGATGACGACGCCTATGTCCGCTCGCTATCTTCCTAAGCCTAAACTCTATAAGTAGTAGCTGGCTTTCGGACCGAAACGTCCTTAAACTAACGACGGACCAAAATTTCCTAAAACTAACGACGGACCGAAACGTCCCTAAACTAACCACGGACCTAAATGTCCTAAAACTAACAACGAACCGAAACGTCTTTAAACTAACAATGGACCACTATGTCCTAAAACTGGCATCGGACCGAAACGTCCTTAAACTAACGAGGGACCACTATGTCCTAAAACTTGTTATTGACTGAAACGTCGATAAACTACTACGGGCAGCAGCATCCCAAGGCTGACACAAAAAAAATAATAAAAAATAAAAAATAAAAACAAGAAGAAAACGGCATGTCCATAAGCAAAATGGGCACGGATGAAAACCCGAAAGGGCTCTATGAGTAAAAACAGCCGGGCTACCGGCGAGTTTTGTGAAAACCCGAAAGGGCGCAATCTCGTTAAAAGACACTTACAAGGTCCTCTCGACCTTGTAAGGAGAAACCACCTGCGTGAGATCCTTACGACTCACAAGAGAGCAACACACTTAGGGATCCCCACGATTCCTAAGGAGAAATTACACTTACGAGATCCTCACAACTCGTAAGGAGAATTCCCCTTTGAGACCCTCACAGCTCATAGGATTCAAAAGCCTTAAGCTACAGGGATCTGAACCTGTTTTTAAGCAGTCATACACCCTGATTTTGCCCTACAAGCGGCACAATGTTGACCCTTATATATAATACACGGGCGCGAATAAACATTTCCCAAACAAAGTCCTACCCGCGACTAGGGATAGGACTACACGGTGAACAACCCTTGTAAGTCCTCTCGACTTATAAGGAGAAAACACTCTTGTAAGATCCTTACGACTTACGAGAAGCCATACACTTAGGAATCTTCACGATTCTTAAGGAGAAAGCGCACTTACGAGATCCTCACGACTCGTAGGGAGAAATACCTTTATGAGACTCTTACGGCTCGTAAAATTAAAAGCCTTAGTCGACAGGATCCTAACCCTGTTCGCTATGCCACCTTTGTTCGATATCGATAGAGGCAAATGATGATTCGCTCCTGGCAATATCCTAGTTGTAGCGGTGCTGATGCCGAAATCGGTGTCTAATTCCAAATTCGAAGTGAAAAGCCAGCGAGCCACAAATGCATACGAAATAACCGAAATGATGGGGCAACTTGCACCAAAATCAGCAAGTAAAAATGTATGCATACGAAATAGCCGAAATGATTGGGCAACTCGCAATAAAAAGCAGGGAGTAAAAAAATAATAATATAGCCGAAATGATTGGGCACCGCGAAAAATAGCCGAAATGATTGGGTAATCGTGACTTTCGCGATATAAAAGCTGAAATGGTAGAGCATCGCGGAAAGAAATAAAAAAAATTCTGAAAAAATGAAACTTTTGCCCTACAGGTGAGATTACATCGATCCCTGTATACAATCCAGGGGAAAAAATTAAGAGGGAACCATAGCTTCCCACCAGGCTCCATCCGAAAGAGAGCCAAGCCTCAATGGTTCACAAAGCAGCCTGGAGATCATCTCAACATTCATCTCATTTCAACAAACACAACATCAACAAAACGAAACCGAGAAAACTCCCAATTCCTTGTCTCGGCGGTGCACAGACAACCGAGAGTCAACCCCCGACTCCGTGAAATGCGGATAAAGTCAACCCTTCCTGGTTTCGTGGAACACGGCCTATGTCAATCCTGACCCCATGGGAAACGTCCAGAGCGGATCCTGGTCCTCGCAGAATATGGCCATGTCAATCCTGACCCCGTAGGAAGCATCCAGAGGAAATCCTGGTCATGTGGAACACGGCCTATGTCAATCCTGACCCCGTGGGAAACGTCCAGAGCGGATTCTGGTCCTTGCGGAACACGGCTATGTCAATCCTGACTCCGTGGGAAGCATCCAGAGCAAATCCTGGTCACGTGGAACACAGCTTATGTCAATCCTGATCCCGTGGGAAACGTCCAGAGTGGATCTGGGTCCTTGCGGAACACGGCTATGTCAATTCTGACCACGTGGGAAGCATCCAGAACAAATCCTGGTCACGTGGAACACGGCCTATGTCAATCCTTGTAGGGATGCTAGGCACTTTCACAAGGGTCTACGAGGCATCAACCATGCCCGATTTAAAATTTAGACGTGCCGAACAACCCTTAACGAGATTTTTAAACTAGAGATTAGGCGAAAACTAGCATGTTAAACACTTTAACACTAAGTGAGAGGGATTACAACCTTTGTAGATCCGGTCCTTCACTTCATAAGCTCCGTGTTGTGGTCCCTTCGTTGCGATCATCAAATTCCGGACTCTCGAGAGGCTCTACGAAGAGAAAGATGCAAGCTTGCTTCCGATCTTCGATAACAAAGATGATCTACCTTGAAGTTTCATTAACACAAGCTCTCACTCACTAAATGAAGTGAACACCCTCATCTAAATGGCAAAGATAGATGAGGATGATGAAGTAGGATTTTAGCTCTCTTTTGTTTTCATTAACACACTCATTTTCATCACTTGATAAAAAGCTAGAAAGCTTTTCATGAAAGAACTCAAGGAAGAAGAGGATGAATAATCATTTGTGATGAATAATGAATATGTCATAATAATCACTTATGCAACCATGGTTGCAAATAATATATGCTAACCAATGTAGAGAATTATCCAAGGGTGAAGGGTTTGGGTTGGGTTAACCATGAGTCACTAAAATATCAATCATAATATCTTAGCAGAAAACAAAAAAAACCTTCTAGAAGGTTCATGAATGGACTAACCCAAATCAAACCCTAACCTTGTTTAATCTCATGTTGCATTAGTTATCATAACTTGTTACAATATTATAAATCACATATATAATATATTTTGTAACAAAAGAAAATAATACAATTAACATATATCGCATATATATCAATGTATTACCCGAGTGAGAAAATGAATCAATAAGTGAGCCAATATTAGTTAATGTAATTTAATATATCAAATATATAATTATACATCAAATTATCGAATCAACACTTGATCAGATAATCCGGCTATATCGCATATAACCAACTAATATATCATTTACCGATTCATCGAATCAACACTTGATCCGATGACCCGGCAGATATCAAATATCGCGAGAATATAATACGGTATCTCATATTGCATTATCCTTGGTCCTTCACATATCACATATGTGCCCCTACTCCGTTTTGTCTGAGTTAAGAAACCTCTGTGTAGGACTCTAAAGAATCGTCAATACGCCGGCAGTAGGTGATGATCATATCAAACACCCACAAGCTGCAAGCGGTCAGCTAAACGTAACAGCCACCCAGGTATTGAGCGATCAGAAGATCAACAAGCAAGCCTGTACATTCTCCTGTGAATCCAATCAGTAACACTCCCGTACAATCCGGTCTCGTCGTCTGATATGTCGCATATCTCGCCTAGGGGTGGTAAACGTCAGACTCCAATAGTTTGATAAGTCGTGTCGATATGAGGTCTATAACAGTTCGAGAAACTACTGATAATATTTACCAGTAAATCTCAGCAACCCTGGCCAGGGATTTCCAGTTATAGCCAATCGAACACAGCACAACATCAACTCCCTATACCGAGAGAGACGAATCCCCTCCTATCGCTCATTGCCACCATGTGATTCGGGACTGTACCCAAAAGCCACCTTTTTGCACGCCCTCTTGGACGTGGTATGATGGAAATCAAAGCACAGTGGGAATCACACAAGACTCTATGACGATCTCGGGTCAACAGACTACTCTGTACGAGTGTCACCGGAGAACTGCCATCTGGCGTGAGGTATAATACTATCTGGGAGTTCTCGGCGAGTCCGTCCAGTGTACCCAGTCTCTACTGAGCACCCGTACACCATCCTTGATGTCAAACACCGATGGATATGGGATCATCGATCGCCCATCATATGAGTCAAGATGCGTATACGCTAGTCTACCCTGGTGTATCGATGCCGTGTCTCGATACACCCTCGACTAGGAACAGTTATAGGATGTACTCGTTGACTACCGTGGCCCCACTAGTATGATCTCATCATAGTCCCAGTAGTCGTGTACATATCCTACGGACTTTATCAACATGTAACATAGAGACAATCAGAGTACATGTTAAGATAAAGCACAACCAGATAGCATACTATCATGTCGAGTAAGAAAGTCCTCCCTATATATGTCCAAGCATCCATTACAATAAACATCATATGTACAGTAATGGCCTCTAGGGCATACGTATAACTAACAATCTACCACTTGCACTAGGGCCATCTGTTGTGGTATCACATACCCAACAATTAGCTGTAGTTAAAGTATCTCATACTCAACCATCCCATAAAAGTCTCTACTGGGAAAAATGCCTTGGTGAATGGATCCGTGCTGTCGTCCTCTGTGTCTACTCTCCTAACCTTGATCTCTCTGGAGATCAACCATCTCTATGATCAGGTGATACTGCCTAAGAATTATATCTGGATTTCTGATAGGACGGGGGGTTCCTTGGAATAAGCCACAACTCCATTGTCACACAATGGTAGGAACGAAGTTCATCTCATGAACTTATATGTATCCAGACTGCCTCTTTGGTAGCATCCTTGGTAACGATGTATCTTGTCTTTAATCGTCTAGTATGTCACGATATCTAGCTTGGAACTCTTCCAACATACCGTCCCTCCACTGAGGGTAAAGACAATGCCTGCGACTGACATTCAGTCGACCTTACCACCCTGGAACCTTTCTAGTGATTCTCCCCAGGATCGATTGATATCATCTCACTAAAACTAGTGAGTATCCTAACATCCAATTAGATCTATCTCATAGATCCAAAATCCGGGATTTAGGAGGTATCACTTTGATCCTATATGGAGAATTCTTGTGATAAGCGGAGATTGACCGAGCGTAGCATAGGAAACTCCTTCCCTATCAAGAGTATGTCATCCACGTACTCTACGAGGATCACCGCCATACTCCCTACTACCTTTTTGTATATATAAGGTTCATCTACCATTTTGAGGAAGTCAAACTCTTTGACTACCACATCAAAACAGATGTTCCAACTCCGCGATGCCTGCTTTATCCTATAAAGCATCTTGCACACGTTTCCGCTGCTCCCACTATTTACGAAGCCCTCTGGCTGTGTACTTATAGACGTTCTTTTCCAAAACATCATTTAGAAAAGCAGTCATGACACCCAACCACCAGATATCGTAGTCATGGTATCTAGCCGTGGTAAGTAGGATCTGGATGGACTTAAGCATGGCTTTGAAAGTCTCAACTTTTCCATGTACACCAAGTAATCTTCTTAAGATATACTTGCTCCTGATGGGGATTTAACCCTTCAGATAAAGCAACCAAAGTCCATACTTTGCTGGTGTATAAGGATTCTATCTCAGATCACTAAGCATCCAGCCATTCTTACAGAGTCTCACTCCTGATGGCCAGCTCGAAACTAGTTGGGTCATCATCTCATGATGCAATCCTCGCTCCTACTGTCATAGAGAAACCGAAATATCTCTCAGGTGGGTGAGGAACCCTACTAGATCGACGGAGAGGCTGAGGTTCGTTCGAAACTATTGAATCTTTTGGTTCAACCAAATCATCAGCTGCAGTTTTGTATAGCTGGAACTCTTTCCAATTCTACCTCATGACCACTAATTTCTTCACAAGAAATTCCCTTTCACAAAGGTGGCATGTTGAGAAACAAAACACATTTTGTTCCTCTGTTGGGTAGAAGATATTCCCTTGTGAATACTTGGGATATCCGACAAACTTCCACAGATCTGACTTTGCCTCGAGCTTGTCCGGATTTTGCTTTTTAGACATAGGCCGGACAACCCCAATCTCAATACACTTAAGAGATGGACTCTTCCCATACCATATCACATATGGAGCGGTAGGCATCTGATTTGATTGGAACCCTATTCAATAGGTATGAAGCTTCACAAGTGCATAACTCCCAAAATGAAAATAGAAAACTCAGTAGTACTCATCATAGAGCACACCATATCACATAGGGTGCAATTGCTCCGCCCCTATATACCGACGTGTTGTGGTATATACGGAGGAGTAATACTGAGAGAGAATCTCATTCTCCTTTAGAATAGTCCAGGAATTCCGTGCTCAAGTATTCTCCTCCTTGATCATATCAAAGGACATAATACTTATACACGTTTTTGGTTCTCTACTTCTAACTTATATTCTGTGAATATCTCAAAAGGTTCAGACTTGTGTTTCAACAGGAACATATGTCCGAATCTTGAGAGATAAACAGTGAATATAATGAAGTATAAAGAACCGGTCTTGGCATGTGTAGATAGAGGACCTCATACATCATCATGTATCAATCCCAAGAGTTCACTAACTCTTTCTCTGTTTAATCATACATCATCATGTATCAATCCCAAGAGTTCACTAACTCTTTCTCTGTTTAATAAACAGAGCTATGGTCATCTTATCTTTGTGACATGACCGGTAAGTTTCACAAGATGTAAATTCAAACAAATTTAAATATGCATCTTAATGTAACTTTAGCTAGTCAGGTCGTATTGATATGACCTATTCTACAATACCTCAAGAAGGATCCGTTCATTTCTGAACTCTTCCTCTTGTGTGTGTTCTGTATACTAAGAACTGTAGTTTGATTTAGAACGTCTATGCTTTTAGATAACGTACCTGAACCGATCAACTCTTGATATAGAAAATGTTCAAAACATTATCCAACAATACAAAATTATATCCTTTCTTTACTAATAAAGAGACTGATATGATGTTGTATATCAGGTTCGGTATCTAATAACATTCGTTCAGAATCAATGTATTCTGATAATACAGGGTGATAGTGACCAACAGACTTGGCTGCAACACTTGCACCGTTTCTATCTCATGAAACTTATCACCCGTTCTCGGTTCTCTACCTATCTGTAGCCCATGTAACAAATTATATATGTGGAATCCTGATCCGGTATCAAATACCCAGGACGTAAAGGATACTGAGAAACAGTTCTGTGTAATGAACACACCCGAAGATGATGCATCAGCATGCATTTTCTTCGTTTGGGCGGCACGGGAATTCTGGCAATCCCCTATTTCCTGCTCTGTCTTATAACATTTATAAGTTGGAGCGGGACCAACGTTCCCCAGCTCAGTATAACAAGCGGGTTCGGTCAATATATCCGTATTATTATCTTGATTAAGGCGTGATATGGTCGCTACCTGGAGAGAGAGAGAAGAAAATATTCAGCGTATGCTCTTGCAAGATTAGATTGGTTATCTAATATATCTAATCAGAATTTCTCCCACTGTTTTAGTCAAATCTTTCTTCAAACCCTAAAAGGAAAGACTAGCCGGGATTAATTACACGCTACAAATTCGCCAATCTTTCAGCCAGGCCAGTGCCGGTACTTTGAGGGAGGTTCCTCGTGCTTTCGCACGGAACTAATTAAAGTAAAGCTCGTTTTCCCAGGGGCGTAACCCCGTTGACACCTACTTGATCGGCTAATTGTAATGTGTAAAACTCTCCCAGGAGTAAATCTTACTCGCAGTGGGTATCGGAATCCAACTATCTCATAGAAGGTATGCAATCTCATTGCAAATTTCAACACTTGAAATTCCCGATAATTTTGCCCCTAGCAACTTATGACCTTGGCTAAGGTCAACAAATCATAAGTGCTAGCCAAGTTCAACCCGTCATTTCCCGATTGAATTAAACCCACCCGCACGACCCTTGGCTAAGGTCAACAAAGTCGCACGATTTCCCTAACTCAATCGCATCATATGCTTATACAGATAAGCACTAATTAGCTACCGCACACTACGTCTTGGCTAAGGTCAACAAACGCAGCACGAATACTAAGAAGTACTTATCTGAAATGATGGAGGGCTACGACAGGTTTTTAAGAAAAACTTTTGCGTAGTGAACTTGATATCGTTGTAGAATCGAGTGATTTTAAATGGAGTGTTTTTGAGGATTTTCTAGTTTTGCTAAAGAGGTCACTCCCGGTGAAGGGATCGTCGGCTCTTTTCTCATCGAATAAGGTGCAGGATATTTCACAAATACTACTATGCAAAGCAAAAACTATAGAAGCAATCAAAAGACAAATCGAGTATGCAGCATCTGCTAGTTTCGCTAAAGAGATCACTCCCGGTGAAAGGATCTCGGGCTTATCGAATAAGGTGTTGGATGTTCTACAAGGAACACCGTTATGCAAAGCGAGAACTAGAGCTACCAGTTTTTAAACAAGTTTCTACAACATCTTTAGGTTTCTTTTATTTCATTAATCTCATTAATGAAGTCTCATTTTAATATGCTTCACAAGCATCAGATATGAAACGAAATCAACAATATATAATATATATCTCATATATATAATATAAACATTCGTCTAAGGCGGTAATATGATCTCATCACAGAACATTGCAGCAGAAGAACATATATTGGATATACTAGGATGTCCGTGTTTTCAATACGAGCCTGTATAAAACACGGATTCCACGGTCGCGATGAATAGCCAAACCCACATCCTTAGACCCCTACGAGAGCGGCAAGCAACACTGCCAATTCTAGGGTTAGGAGACCCGGTCTCGACTCCTCGAGATGGTCTCCCACTGGACCCTAGAACCCGATTACTTGTGCTCCCCGCCTTGGGTCTACCTAATGCGGAAAAGTAAATAATATACAATGGTGACATCATCCTTAGCCCGGAAGTGCCCTAATAAAAGAATATTACATACAAATGAATTTTACATGAATGAAAATGAAAAACTCTCATCTCACATAAAACCCCCGGCTATTCAAACACGAAGATCCAATATAACATATCACAGCAACACATAACATCACATGCCATCAACGTAAGTAAGTATGCATACACCGATTGTCGTCGATGTATAGCAACGAAAACCGGCGATACAACTACATACTACACTTACGGTCGCAAAAAAGAAAATGTAAAACTACAACAGTTGGAATCCGCAACCCTTTTAGACATCGCATGCCTAACCAAATGAATTCCTTAGATATCTCATGCCTAACAATTATAAACCCCGCATTTTAGTCTCATTATCGAAAACTCTTTTCAATATCAAGTCGGGCAATTCAACAAGATTCCCGACATCCTGATCGAATGCTCGTCGCAAACTTTAGTAGACGGCCGCACCCCCGATGCCGTCGACGAAGTGCACTAAGGCGGAACACCGCTGCCGCGAGCACCCGATAGGATGCTTTTGGCGACGGGGTTCTCCTACAGTCACTTGGTCGGGGCTATGGGGCATGGCTGTCTATTAAGTTTACCCGGCGAGTATCCGCGTACACTACGTGATTGCGACGGACTTTTGATCACATCAAAATTCCGTGGCAACCGATCATCTGAGACTGAACTGCTAGATTTATAACATTTAAATTAGTTATCTCATAACTACATGTGGATTCCAAATATTGTATCACATTCCAGATAAATAGACAATGTTAAACTTTCCGATCGAATAATCAAACATCCAATTTTTCCCAAATAGTTCTCAACACTTGAAATTAGTTTAAAAACATCCATCACATGCCACAGTACCAATGGTCCAGCCGTAGAAGGGTCAAGCCAACGCCTCACATGTGGCACGCCGTACTGCCCCAAACCCTAAAGTTTAGAGGCAGTTCAAGACAGTCACATAATCGAGTTAAGGTTTGTTGTCTTCTAGAGGGTCCACCGCGTTACTTGCACGACTTAGAACGTTCTTAAACTACGAAAAAATCCAACACTTGGAAATTTTCCGGTAGGGAAAAAAGTGAGTTATTGATATCCGATCGAACTTTTTAACACGTTCTAAAAATTACCCGGACAAACTAAACGAAGTTATATTATCCGATCGAATCAACGAGTTCCCAATACAACCCAGAAAACTCAACACTTGAGTATAAATTAAAAATTCCCAGAAGAATCAGGAAACACCTACGGTTATTACTGTGCAAACAGTGAAAAATAAATCTACTGTTTGGCCGCGGAACCACCGCTAAAGCCATGGTACGGCCGCGGTTCCGCGGCGCTTTAGTGGTATTTTGGGCACGTGTTTCACAGTAACTCTTGTATTTCCCTGCTGATTTTTTTGAGTATTTTTAATGCAGAAAAAATCACATTTTTAAAAAATATCCAGAGAAGGGTATAAATCGGGGTTTACGGGTTCCATCGGACTTTAAACTTCGCCTAGACTTCTCCTAAAGCTCTAGCTTGTCTCTGATACCACTGTAGAGATGCTAGGCACTCTCACAAGGGTCTACGAGGTATCAACCATGCCCGATTTAAAATTTAGACGTGCCGAACAACCCTTAACGAGATTTTTAAACTAGAGATTAGGCGAAAACTAGCATGTTAAACACTTTAACACTAAGTGAGAGGGATTACAAGCTTTGTAGATCCGGTCCTTCACTTCATAAGCTCTGTGTTGTGGTCCCTTCGCTGTGGTCATCAAGTTCCGGGCTCTCGAGAGGCTCCACGAAGAGAAAGATGCAATCTTGCTTCCGATCTTCGATAACAAAGATGATCTACCATGAAGTTTCATTAACACAAGCTCTCACTCACTAAATGAAGTGAACACGCTCATCTAAATGGCAAGGATAAATGAAGATGATGAAGTAGGATTTTAGCTCTCTTTTGTTTTCATTAACTCACTCATTTTCATCACTTGATAAAAAGCTAGAAAGCTTTTCATGAAAGAACTCAAGGAAGAAGAGGATGAATAATCATTCGTGATGAATAATGAATATGTCATAATAATCACTTATGCAACCATGATTGCAAATAATATATGCTAACCAATGTAGAGAATTAACCAAGGGTGAAGGGTTTGGGTTGGGTTAACCATGAGTCACTAAAATATCAATCATAATATCTTAGCAGAAAACAAAAGAAAACCTTCTAGAAGGCTCATGAATGGACTAACCCAAATCAAACCCTAACCTTGTTTAATCTCCACTAATCATGTTGCATTAGTTATCATAACTTGTTACAATATTATATATCACATATATAATATATTTTGTAACAAAAGAAAATAATACAATTAACATATATCGCATATATATCAATGTATTACCCGAGTGAGAAAATGAATCAATAAGTGAGCTAATATTAGTTAATGTAATTTAATATATCAAATATATAATTATACATCAAATTATCGAATCAACACTTGATCAGAAAATCCGGCTATATCGCATATAACCGACTAATATATCATTTACCGATTCATCGAATCAACACTTGATCCGATGACCCGGCTGATATAAAATATGGCGAGAATATAATACGGTATCTCATATCGCGTTATCCTCGGTCCTGCACATATCACATATGTGCCCCTACTCCGTTTTTCCTGATTCAAGAAACCTCTGTGTAGGACTCTAAAGAATCGTCAATACGCCGGCAGTAGGTGATGATCATATCAAACACCCACAAGCTGCAAGCGGTCAGCTAAACATAACATCCACCCAGGTATTGAGCGATCAGAAGATCAACAAGCAAGCCTGTACATTCTCCTACGAATCCAATCAGTAACACTCCTGTACAGTCCGGTCTCGTCGTCTGATATGTTGCATATCTCGCCTAGGGGTGGTAAACGTCAGACCCCAATAGCTTGATAAGTCGTGTCGATATGAGGTCTATAACAGTTCGAGAAACTACTGATAACATTTACCAGTAAATCTCAGCAACTCTGGCCAAGGATTTCCAGTTATAGCCAATCGAACACAGCACAACATCAACTCCCTATACCGGAGAGACGAATCCCCTCCTATCGCTCATGGCCTCCATGTGATTCGGGACTGTACCCAAAAGCCACCTTTTTGCACGCCCTCTTGGACATGGTATGATGGAAATCAAAGCACAGTGGGAATCACACAAGACTCTATGACGATCTCGGGTCAACAGACTACTCTGTACCAGTGTCACCGGAGAACTGCCATCTGGCGTGAGGTATAATACCATCTGGGAGTTCTCGGCGAGTCCGTCCAGTGTACCCAGTCTCTACTGAGCACCCGTACACCATCCTTGTTGTCAAACATCGATGGATATGGGATCATCCATCGCCCATCATATGGGTCAAGATGCGTATACGCTAGTCTACCCTGGTGTATCGATGCCCTGTCTCGATACACCCTCGACTAGGAACAGTTATAGGATGTACTCGTTGACTACCGTGGCCCCATTAGTATGATCTCATCATAGTCCCAGTACTCGAGTACATATCCTAAGGGCTTTATCAACATGTAACATAGAGACAATCAGAGTACATGTTAAGATAAAGCACAACCAGATAGCATATTATCATGTTGAGCAAGAAAGTCCCCCTATATATGTCCAAGCATCCATTACAATATACATCATATGTACAGTAATGGCCTCTAAGGCATACATATAACTAACAATCTTGACCCCGTGGGAAACATCAAGAGCGGAACCTGGTCCTTGAGGAACATGACTATGTCAATTCTGACCCCGTGGAAAGCATCCAGAGAAAATCCTGGTCACGTGGAACACGGCCTATGTTAATCCTGACCCCGTGGGAAACGTCCAGAGCGGAACATGGTCCTTGCGGAACACGGCTATGTCAATCCGACCCCGTGGAAAGCATCCAGAGCAAATCCTGGTCATGTGGAACACGGCCTATGTCAATCCTGATCCTGTGGAAAACGTCCAGAGCGGAACCTGGTCCTTGCGGAACACGACTATGTCAATTCTGACCCCGTGGGAAGCATCCAGAGCAAATCCTGGTCACGTGGAACACGGCCTATGTCAATCTGGCCCCGTGGAAAGCATCCAGAGCAAATCCTGGTCACGTGGAACACGGCCTATGTCAATCCCGACCCCATGGAAAGCGTCCAGAGCGGATCCTGGTCCTTGCGGAACACGGCCATGTCAATCCTGACTCCGTGGGAAGCATCCAGAGCAAATCCTGGTTTCGTGGAACATGGCCGATGTCGATCCTGACCCCGTGGGAAACGTCCAGAGCGAAACCTGGTCCTTGCGGAACACGGCCTATGTCAATCCGACCCCGTGGGAAGCATCCAGAGCAAATCCTGGTCTATGTCAATCCTGACCCAGTGGAAAACGTCCAGAGCGGAACCTGGTCCTTGCAGAACACAGCTATGTCAATTCTGACCCCGTAGAAAGCATCCAGAGCAAATCCTTGTCACGTGGAACACGACCTATGTCAATCCTGACCCCGTAGGAAACGTCCAGAGCGGAACCTGGTCTTTGCGAAACACGACTATGTCAATTCTGACCCCGTGGGAAGCATCCAGAGCAAATCCTGTTCACGTAGAACACGGCCTATGTCAATCCGACCCCGTGGAAAGCATCCAGAGCAAATCCTGGTCACGTGGAACACGACCTATGTCAATCCTGACCCCGTGGAAAGCGTCCAGAGCGGATCCTGGTCCTTGCGGAACACGGCCATGTCAATCCTGACCCCGTGAGAAGCATCCAGAGCAAATCCTGGTTTCGTGGAACACGGCCGATGTCGATCCTGACCCCGTGGGAAACGTCCAGAGTGAAACCTGGTCTTTGCGGAACACGGCCTATGTCAATCCGACCCCGTGGGAAGCATCCAGAGCAAATCCTGGTTACGTGGAACACGGCCTATGTCAATCTTGACCCCATAGGAAACGCCCACAGCGGAACTGGTCCTTGCGGAATATGGCTATGTCAATCCGACCCCGTGGGAAGCATCCAGAGCAAATCTTGGTCATATGGAACACGGCCTATGTCAATCTTGACCCCGTGGGAAATGCCCAGAGCAACTCCTGACTCCGTGAAACGCGGATGATGTCGATCTCATCAAACACTTACGGGTCCTCTCGACCCGCAAGAAAGAAAACTCTCTTGTAAGATCCTTACGACTTATAAGAGAAAACGCACTTAGGAATCTTCACGATTCCTAAGGAGAAAATACACCTACGAGATCCTCTCGACTCGTAGAGAGAAAAGTCTTTATGAGACCCTCACGGCTCATGAAGTTGAAAAGCCTTAGGCAGCAGATCTGAACCTGCTTCCTAAGCCATCGCTACCTCTCGAAGAATTCAAAACGGAATGCTCTCTCTATCATCTGCAGGCTACGCTTACTAAAGTGACATGCCGATAACAAAGAAAAGAAGAAAGCAAGAAATGACATAAGATAGTACGAAAGAAATGTATCTTTAATTCATAAATTCAATTGAGTACAATTTACATCATATGAAAGGATAAAAAAAGGGGGGATACATTTTATTCAAAAAATTACAAATGGTGCAAAAACAATTATTGGGAGGGAAGCGTTTTCAATAGACCAATCAGCCGCTCGCGCACTTCCCTCAGCCCCTTTTCATGGTCAGCTGTCACGGCCAACTCTGCTTCAACCTGAGCTCGTTGCTGCAAATTGGATGAAAGTTGCTCTTCGACGACCCGCTGAGCTGCCCCACGATTCTGTGCATCTCACTCGATGAGGTCGAGCTTTTTCCTCAGCGTGAGCCCGTCAGAAATACATCGTAGAAGGCTTTCGAAGATAACTTTCAGCCGTGCAGCATTTGCATCAACTTGAGCATGCAATCGAGCAGATTCTCTTGAAGTCTCTTCATGCTCCTTACGCTTTAAGGCCGCTTCCTGTTCAAGATTGAGGAAGTAAGGAGTGCTCTCCTCGACCCATGCAGCCCGTTGAGAGTTCAAAGCCAGGACCTCAGGAGCAGGACGTCCGACCTCGAGCTCATGCAGACAAGCCTCAATTTTTCTGCAGTGATTAACCCAAAACTCAACGACGCCCTCGCTACGAAAATGCACGAGCGTCGCCAGCATAGGATTAACCTCAGCAGCAAAATCTGCAACAAGGACGGGAGTCTCCGCGTCAAGCTCCTCGAGGTGATCACTTAACATACGCAGACTATTCACAATGCCTTTTGAAGATAGACGTCTGAAAAAGGGACCCGCTGGCATTATGATTCTAGACTTGAATGAAGCTGAAGTTAGTGTTACAGCTGCAAAGAAAATCACAGTCAAATAACAGTTCAGAAAATAAAGGAGGTTCATGAACAACGGAGTTTACTATACCGGCTGCAGCAGGTGGCAAGACCGGGGGTACCGGTGGTACAACTGTTCTTTTGTCTCCTTCTTCGATCTGTAGGGCTGCAATCAAAACAAAGAAGAATTAGAAACGATTTGACTGCCCGTAAAAGAAGAGAAAAGACGTTAGCTAAAGACTGTACCCACCAGCTCCGCTAGAAGAGGCAATCTCTGACTGGAAGGAGAAATGTGGGTGCAGCACCTGATACAGGTGATCAAAAAGGACTCCTGCAAGGATGTAATAATACAATGTCAGTACATAAAGTATACTGCCTATAATGAAACTGATGGGTCACAAATCCGCACCTTCCAGCATTTGAGAGGGTACGAGAGAAGGCAAAGGGGCGGCCACCGTCAAAGCAGCAACTGGAGATGCTTCCTCGGGTGGCACAATCTCAACGCTCATCATACCTGCATTAGAAATAAAAGAAACACTGTCAAAAGAGATTGAAAGGGATTGTGGAATAAAGGAGAAAGCAAAAACCCAAAATCTACCTGGTGAGTCGCCGGTCGAGACCGCGGCAAGGGCGTCACTGGATGCAGCGAATGCTTCACTCTCC
The DNA here is from genome assembly GCA_030015575.1 of Agapanthus africanus. NCBI lineage: Eukaryota > Viridiplantae > Streptophyta > Magnoliopsida > Asparagales > Amaryllidaceae > Agapanthus > Agapanthus africanus. Next base: position 637,852,616 of record CM057343.1, read on the forward strand.
TCCACCGGAACGGTCACGCCACCCATAGCCTCATCCCCTAACTCCATGAAAATTGTCATGATACTCGCAACGCCCGGCAACGGCAAGGAACCGCAAGGGGAAAGTGTGGCGATTGGAGCAGTGCTAGACTCTTGAGAAAGAGTGGCTACCTCAGGCTCGGCGATCGCAGCCATCTCACCTACCGCTATCTCAGGCTCGGCGATTGCAGCCATCTCACCTACCGCTACCTCATCAAGACTCGGCCCTGCAGGATAGGACATATGAGAATCTGAAGGTTAAAACTTTGGCAAAAAGAACTCAATGTCACATTACCTTGGATCGGTTTTTCGACTGCTTCCCGAGCCGCACGTGCTACCTGTCTGTGGGCGGTAGATAAGGCGGCCGAAGCATCCTCTGAAGAAGTAGGGGCAGGGGTAGCAGCACTCGAACCTGCACCCACGGCCAAGGCGACGTTACGCTCCCTTGCTGCGCGCATTCTACACTTCCTTTCCGCCCGGGCCGTAAGAGCGGATCTTCTCAAGACCTCCGTCAATGGGACGTCATCGTCCATGCCAAGAGCTACCTCTGGAGCCGTTATGGCATCCGTCATCGGTCGCTTAAGTAAAGCCTCTTGTGGCAGTGCTGAGGAGGCCGGGACTTCGATAGTCGGCCCTAGAAGTATCTCCGCATCACCCTGTGGGATTGGCATAATGGTCCCTGCGATAGGATAAAAGGAGTCAGATTGTCTATAAGAAAGGCGAATGAAGACGCAATGAGCCGAAATATACCAACGCCCAGCGAAGCGCGGATCCTATCCTCCTCCTCAAAGGTCCTAAGGGAAGCCGCGAGAACCTCTTCAGTGGAAACGCCTGTCAAAGAAGAAAAAGTGTCGGTCAAAACATGATAATAAAAATATAATGCAATGACAAAAAGTACGGTTGATGTTTACTTGATTGCACGAGGATGGCCAATCCCGCTTTGTGGCTTGCTGATCGCACAGAAGCTGCAATAGCAGCCTTTAGGTTAGTATCGTCCGACGCTATGAATAGACCCTCGTTGGTCCCATATTCACCCAAGCCCTCACTATAAGGACCATGAGGCTCCTGGACAAATGCAAAGTCGGCAAAGAGAATCGACTTCTTCTTCCACTTCTGCGAGCAAGCACCGGTCGCAGCTAGCACAAGCTTACGCTTGGTGGGTGCCTTGGGACGACGAGTCCCGATATCTGAACCTACGCCAGACTCGGGGGACGCTACGGTCACCGCTTCCACTGGAGCACGGGGTATCGGTAGCTCAGGCCTATCATGCGGGACTTCGACCGCAGCAACTTCTTTTAAGGGAGGACGGACAATAGTCCGTCGCTTCAGAGGAACATTTGGATTATCGGCCGGAGCGGTACCCTTGCGATCAAGCAGCAATCGCTTCTCCTGCCTGATGACGGCGCCCATTGAATGTTGATACCAGACCACATACACATTGAGGACCTTCGGAACACAGCTCGGTTCACTAATAAAGAAATTGGACCACGTGTTCAAACGCATGAAATTATGCAGCGCGCTTCGCATCCCCTCTTCGGTAGCAGCGGGTTTGACCAAGAAGGCCTCAAGTGGAACGTCCTGATTACAGCCCAGCTGCTGGGTGAAACGATGCGGATTGTATCTCATGAATAGCGCTGCATCATTTTGCCTAAATACGAGAAAGCCCCGTCTGATGGAGTACAGATGAAGAATCTCCCGAGCTTTCAACACAGAGGCCCCGTCTTTAAAAATGTCTTGCAATGGCAGCACCGCTGTTGAAGATTCCTGGCCGACCGTCAAGACTTTGTCAGTAAAAGACATACCATGTCCAACCGTGTAAACCCCTAGCTTCCCGCGGTGTCGGACTTACGATGGAGGCATCGACCAGCCGAATTATTCGAGGGAATTTACATCTGTCGTAAAAAGAAGGTCTTTTGTGGATACCGAAGACCCCAAGCACGTGCAACTCTAGCCATAAGGTGAAGTAATGCATTGAGAAGTTGGCGGGCTGCACCCCTGGTTCAGTGGTATCCACTGCCAAGCCGAGGCCGTGGTATAGGTGGGCTAACCTGGTGATACCAATGGCCACTTGTATTCCGGAAACCATTCGATGCGCAGGGTAGAAGACAGAAGGCCTCATGTAACGAGGGTGCATAGGAAGTGCAAACCAGCTTAACCATAAACCGAGGAACCCGAGAAAGAAAGCTTCCTCATCAATGCCCGGAGCGGCAATTTCTGACAGGAGGATGATCGCGACGTCGGGAAGAAAGAAATCCTTTTGAGCGGCTTCTAATATTAGCCGACGATCCAAGCCAAAGCCGAAAGGATCATCAAGTTTAGCTAACTTTTCACCTTGTCGCGACAAAATTTTTGGGCGAAGAAAACGGGCAATGAAGTCCGCAAAGCTGACCCCCCGGCCTCCGAATTTAAGAAAGAGGCTCTCATACATGTTCAACACCTTTATCAGACTTGGGAACTGTGCTGAATGGCGTTCTCTGGGGTAAGACCCATTACCACTGATTTGGTGGCAAAAACATACTCATCCGGAGGAAGCAGCTCCTCGTAGTGCTCCCCCCTAACTGGTAAACCAGAAACCTCGGCAAATTACTCCAAGGAAATGGAGACCTCTCGATCCAATAGGAGGAAGGTATGAGTCGGAATGTTCTACTGCTCTAAAAATGCCTTGATCCACCATGTGGGAGGTGCAGAATACTAGAACAAGGAAGCATAGATCGCAGGGTATAAGCCAAACTTCAGCAGCTGTGATTTCTTTGCCGATAAGATATATCGGGCCCACTGTAAGTATCTGGCCGGATGACGGGGAGTTAGTCCAATATTGTAGGGCTGTCCCAAAGGGCGCAACTCGTCCTGACATATGCGCCGCCCTAGGGTGTCCAAAGCCACCGGCGGCTGCACGGGTACTGCGGCAATAGAAGGCCGAAGGAGACCTTCTAAAGTCCAATTTACCTCCTCTACAGTATAATTGATCGGGGGTACATCTGCATAAGGGATCGCAGAGATAGGCTCCGAGGGTGTCGCACAAGAAAAGCTCCGGCGGCCTCTGATAATTTGATCATACCATCTACCCCATAGGTGAAGATTCTTGTATTCCGGGTCATTGTCTTTGATCAGCGCAAGAACCTCTCGGTCTACGGGCGCCTCAGGAAATCCGCCTTCTGAGCGGACGAACGGAAAAGAAGTGTCGAAAGACATGTCACCTGCGCGAAAAAGAACAAAAGTCAACCCTCAGTGCTATAATTTAAACTCTGACACTTGGTACTTTAAAATTCGTACCACACTGCAATGCAGTAAAAAAGGAACCAAAGGGGGACCCACAAAATCTAGATAACAGTTCATCATTAATAAGTCAGCCTCATCATTTGATGAGACTGTCAATTAAACGAGAAAATCCTCAATTGATTCTCATTTAATGAGAAATCTCTCGGGCTAAGGAGTAAATCTCCCCTTGAGAGCAGTGCTATGTGACAGAATGACACCTGTCAAGTTCTAGTAATGAAAGAATAAAAATTCCTCAAGAACCTGGCTCTATAAAGAAGATGGAAAAACCCATCAGAAAAATTGAAATCAATTTTTTATATATGAATTAAAATTCTGAGATCTCCAAGATCTATGAACAAACTCTGTGAGTTCTTCATAAGAGATTAACAAATCTTCGTTATTTAAAAGAGCAAAGCTCTATTAATGGGTCAAGAAACCCTCAAAAGGTTTTCTTTAGATCTAAAATCTATGAAGAGCAAAGCTCTATTATGGGTAAAACCCTAATAACATTTTTTAGATCTAAGATCTATGAAGAGCAAAGCTCTGTAAATGGGTGAAACCCTAGATTATTAAAAGTTTTAATCTTTACCTAAATTTTGACAAAGTTCCGTCCTTAAGAAAGTTCTTAAGCCAAAGAGCTATACTCTGTAAGAGAATAATAAGTCTCAAAAGGAAGAAGATGAACAATGGTCATCTCAGAGGGCCAAGGGTCCTATTTATATGCATTGAAATGCCTTTTCAACTTCTGAGTTGATCCATGGGCGCAGATGCTGCCACCGTTGCACTCACATGTTGGCCACGTGAGCGCAACGGTAGGGGAGGAATTTGTTTCCCCCAATCAGAGCAAAGCTCTGTTTGAAATTTAAATTTTGAAATGAAGTAACGCTTCAGATGCAGCGCCAAGTGCGCTGCGCCCTAAGCAGCGCACCACGTGCAAAGCACGCGTGCGCTAGCGCTAGGTGCGCTGCGCTCTAAGCAGCGCACAACGTGCAAAGCAGGGATGCGCTAGTGCTAGGTGCGTTGCGCTCTAAGCAGTGCACTACGTGCAAAGCACGGGTGTGCTAGCGCTGGAACTAAAAGCTCCCCACCGTTAGATCAAAAATCTAATAATGATGATGAATCATTAATTAACCAGAATTAAATTTTTTTAAGGAAAGATTTCTCAAAATCTTTCCAAACAACAAAATTGTGCTCTGTAAATCAGAGCACCGCTGGATCAATGATCCAATAGTGATTAAAAATCACCAAAAGTACAGAATAAATTCAGTATGGAAAGATTTCTTAATCTTGTTAAAAATAAAAAGATTGCCTTCTGTAAATCAGAAGCCCTTGGATCAAAGATCCAACGATGGGAAATTCCCCAAATCAATTGGAGAAAAGATCTCCTTAACTGATTGAACAAATCAGCTTGCCCTATAAAAAGGCCCCTAGACTTCAAGTCTCAGAGGGATGATAAAAAAAGAAGCATAGAAAGAAGCATAGAGAAAAATCTCCTCATAAACTTTGAGAAATTCAAAGAAAAAGAGCAAGCTCTCAGAAGAAGATTTTTCTTCAAGGTAAAGAAATGAATGATGATAAGCACAGAGATGAAATCATCTCATAATTAAAAAAGAAGAACCCATTTCTTTAAAGATCATAGATCTAAAAAGACCAAAGTCTTTTCAAAAAGAGATCAAAAGATCTCATCATAAAATAAAAGAAGAATTTACTTCTTCCTCACAGATCATAGATCCATAAAGGCAAAGCCTTTCATCAACATAAGAGATTGAAGAACTTTTTGTTCTTAGAAGGTTGAGACAAAGTCTCTTTTTAGATCACAAAATTGATCATATGCGCTTTACGCTCTGGAACTGAGCTTTGCGCTCTTGAACTGCGCTTCTGCGCCCATCAACTGGTACTCAGCGCCAAACGCGACACGTGTCCCTCACGTATGCGCTCTTAACAGCTAGCGCTTTGCACTCTTGAACTAGCGCACTGCGCTCATGGGCTGGCGCTCAGCGCTAGGCGCACCACGTGTCAATTATGTATACGCCACTGAACTAATAGCGCAATGCGCTCATAAACTAGCGCAATGCGCCCATCATCTGGCGCTTAGCGCCAAGCGCGGCATATGTCCCTCACGTGTGCGCTATTCGGCAGAAGCGCACTGCGCACTTTGACTGGCGCAAAGCGCTAAGCACGCCATGTGTTGCGCTGATAGAACGTAAATCGTTCTTTAAATAAGCCCAGAGCTCTGATAAATGCTTAGCACTCAATAAAAGACAAAACATTGTTAGAATGCAAGTCAATGCTTAGCATTATTAAATGGGCCAAGCCCAAACAAATGCTTGACAGCCTAAAATAAATGTTAAACATTTTAAATTTATTGGACTTAGCCCAAGATTGGCCATAAGTCCTCAACTCATATTAATTGAGCCCATCTGCTCATAAATATTTTAACAGATCTTAGTCTCAAACTGGACTACAGATCTACTAACTAAAATTGGTTCAAGGGTACATCTCTGACCCCCTCTGATATATGTCGTTGTAATCCTTCAACGTCTTCAGAGAGGTGACGGGTCCCGGCAACCATACATTTCATAGACTATGACATCTTTAAACTGGACTGTGGGGTCCTTAAGCCCATGGACTATGATGTCCTTAACCTCGGACTGTGGGGTCCTTTAAAACCCATGGACTATGATGTCCTTAATCTCGGACTGTGGGATCCTTTAAAACCTATGGACCGAGATGTCCTTAAACTAACATTGGACCACCATGTCCTTAAACTGGTAATCAACCGCAATGTCCTTAAACTAAACAATAGAGCCCAAATGCTCTCTTGTTGGATCTAAATGATCCCGTTAAGTTGATCTTAGCCTAAATTTAGACTAATGTATCCTTAACAAACGTTTAAGTTGATCTTAGTCTCAAATGAGACTAAAGTATCCTTAAACCCAACCCCCAAACCTAAATCTAAGAAAATACGGATTTGGACTAATCCACGCCCTACGGGAGACAACATAAATTAGTCTCCGTATACAATCCACGGGCAACCAAAAACAAAAAAAACACCCACGACACGAAATGACCATCTGGAGAAGGCGAAAGTTGTTACCGCGATGCGGTAGCGTAATTAACTGTAGAGGCTTGCGCCTGCAAGGAAGAGCGTCCCCACAATCAAAAACCCCTCAAATGAGGGGGAATCTGACGAAGTCTGCCATATTGGCCGCATCCATTTAAACCTCCGATATACGGTGCCATAAACCAACTTGGCATTTTCGGAGAGGTGGACGGATAGCACCAATTAGCATCTGCCCTCGAAATTCAGGCGAGACGGACCTGCGCGGTCGCGTCTCCGTGTTTCGGCGAGGAACATGAGTCTCCATATCGAGCACTGTATACAATCCACGGGCATAAAATAATTTGCATCCTTCCCAGGTCCTATATGATGTGGTCCTTCGAGGAAAGTCGTGATCTACAACTGTTAATGCGTTACTTTACGGGACGCCAAAAAAATGTATGTCCACAAGCGGAATGGGCACGGATGAAAAATCGAAAGGGCGCCGTGAGTAAAAATAGCAGGGCTACCGGCGAGCTTATGAAAATCCGGGAGAGCACAAACTTTTTAAAAGAAAGCAAAAGATGCACTTGCAAAGTCCTCACGATTTTGTAAGAAAAAACACCTGCATGATATCCTTACGATTCACAAAGAAGAAACATACTTGGGAATCCATACGATCCCTAAGGAGAAAATATACTTACGAGATTCTCATGACTCGTAAGGAGAATATACCCTCTATAAGACCCTCACGACTTATAAAATTCAAAGGCCTTAGGTTACAGGGATCCGAACCTTTTCTTAAGTCATCATAACCCCACAAATTTATGCCCTATAAGTGGTCCTATACCGACTCTTATATACAATCCACGGGCGTAAATGAATATATTCCCAACCAAGTCCCATCTTTCACGAGAAATATTGCTCAACGTGGTGAACGACACTTGCGAGATCCTTACGACTTGCAAGGAGAAAATACTTTTGTAAGATCTTTACAACTTGCAAGAGAAAATACCACTTAAGATTCCTCACGACTTCTAAGGAGAAAATACACCAATTAGATCCCCTCAACTCATAGGGAGAAATACCTTTATGAGACTCTTAAGGCTCGTAAAGCTAAAAGCCTTAGTCGAAAGGATCCTAAAAGGCAAATGATGATTCGCTCCTGGCAATATCCTAGTTGTAGCGATGCTGATACCGTATCAGATTCCGAATCCTCAACTCGTAATAAAATCAGCGAGCAAAAAAATGCATATAAAATAGCCGAAATGATGGGGCAACTCACAATAAAAATCAGCGAGAAAAAATATGCATATGAAATAGCCGAAATGTTTGGGCAACTCGCACTAAAAATAACAGCGAATAAAAATTAAAAAATGACATAACCGAAATGATTGGGCACCGTGAAAAATAGCCGAAATGATTGGGCAATCGTGAATTTTGCGATATGAAATGCTGAAATGATAGAGCATCGCTGAAAAATAAAATAAAATAATAAAAAAAATAATGAAAATTTTTTTCTGCCCTGCAAGTAGGTCCACAACGGCTCTTGTATACAATCCATGGGCATAAATGAAAAAGGGAACCATATCTTCCAACCATACTTCGTCAAAAGAAGAACAAAGTTTTGATGGCACATCTGCAGCGTAGAGACTATTTGGACGTCCCTCTTATTATAGTAAAGTGCATACGTTGTGTCAACAAAGCTCCAAGGAGCCAAATCAAAGTAGAGTAATAGAAAAATCCTAGCTCCAGCTCGACGTTCCTTCTCGGTGCAAATGCGACGTCAACAGGGACCCAAGGGTCGAACAAAACTAGAGTGGCAGCGTATTCTTAGCTCCAGATCTCGATGACAGTATCTACAGCCTAAAGATTATCTCCATGTTTTTCTCATTCCAGTAGGGTGTAGATACAATGTCATCAAAAATCAAAAGGTCAAATAAAAGAGGAGTAATGGAAAAATCCTTGCCCCAGCTCGACGTTCCTTCTCGGTGCAAATGCGACGTCAATAAGGACCTAAGGGTCAATCAAAAGTCGAGTGACGACATATTCCTAGCTCCAGATCTCGATGACAATATTTACAGTTTAAAGATTATCTTGACGTTCCTCCTCATTCCAGTAGGATGCGGATGCAACTGTCAAATAAAATCGAAGCAATGGCATATTCATAGCTTCATATCTCGATTGCAATATATACAGCATAAAGGTTACAGATGTCTACCTTACTTTAGCGACGAAAGGGTGCACCAAAGCAAAAGCGAAGTGACTGCATATGCCTAGCTTCGAGTCTTGATGGAAAGCTTAAAGACTATTGGATCTCATCCCACCCCAGAAGAGTGCGGTTATGACTCATCGGGGCTAAATTAAGCCTAAGCTCAAGTAAAGCCACGGCAATACCTGACGCTTGATCTTTCGATGGTAATATGGACATTCCAACCTAAGAAGATTACTTGAAGATGTCTTGTCTAGTCTCAACAGGGATCAGAGACACGACAGACGCGTGTCTACTCGAGCTGCAATTCAAGAGATTTCATATCGAGAATATATCAGCCAACGCGATGGTATGATGGATTTAACCCAGTACCACAAACCTAACAGACCCCTATCATAAAAAAAGGGTTATCTATATTTAACGTTAGGGTGAATTTGCTTATAAACCTAAGGGAAAGGTAAACTAAACACTCCGGAACGAATAAATAAACTAAGTTAAGCCACTTCAGCACAAAAAGAAAAGAAAAGTGCAGATATGAAAAGGAAAAAGGCTTTTCATTCCGCTTTTCATTCATACATCAGAAAAAAGAATTACACACTGACGCTAAGGACGAAAAAAAAGAACCAAAATTAAAAACAAATGCTACCGCATCATCCAGGACCTACAATAGCAAGATGCTAAATTCCAGACACGGATTCTCAAACTCAAAAGCAAGTTTGAGCAAGGCACTTTCAGCTTCATCAACCATCTTCTTATGCATCTTTTCTCAGATGCAAGCTTCAGGGTCACCACTGATATCCTCCATCCTCTAGTACGATAATACTATTACTTTTTGTTAGAAGACGTGGTGCAAGATAGTGACGAGATCATCTCTCTGTTTCTTCGAGATCAAGCCTATCAAATATACTGAATGCACCTTGTCTTCAACGTCATCGAGTGCTTGGAGCGGCATAGCCTCAAGACGCCCAGGTAAAGCTTCCCAGATCGACCCAACGACGATCTTCAAAAGGGCAAAGCGGCGGAGGGAGCAATTGACCGTTGTGATTATGGAAGCGACGCATCGCATCATCTCATTGGGCCACAGTATACTCCTGGTCTTGAAGGCGATCTTGAATGCAAATCTTTTCATAGGAAACAATCTCCTAGATGTCGTACAAATGAGCAGTCATAGTACCTGAAAAAAACCAGGTGGAAAATTAGCAATAAAAAATGCTAGAATCACTAAATCCAAAAGCTAGTGGACCCCACAGAATCAAGATGACGGCTCATTAATGATTGGAACATGTGCCTAATAGAGAAATCTAAAAAGATTCTCTAAGACTGGTTTTAATAATATAAAAAATTCAGAGCCAAGCTCTGTTTTATAAAAATGGTATAAAATACCAAACTTCCCCTAAAAGAAAAACGATCGAGATTAGAGCCTAGCTTTACAAAATGAAGTAAAGTTAACTCCTAAAAATCCCCAAACAGGGGATTTGATATTAAATTTTTCAAAGCAAAGATCTGTTGAATTAAAACTTCAAGAAATCCCCAAAGGGAAGAAAATATGAAATTGAAATCAGAACTAAGTTCTGTGATAACAAGTGAAGTTAAAACTTCAGAAAAATCCCCAAAAGGGTATGACCTGAAATAAAAAATCAGAACTAAGTTCTGCGACCACAAATGGAGTCAAAAAAAATTCAAGAAATTCCCAAAGGGAATATGCTAGAGCTAAACTTTGTGATAAAAAATGGAGTCAATCTTCCAAAATTTCTAAAGAACAATGTTCTAAAAGCAAGAGCTAAGCTCTGTTGAAGAATACTCTTACCAAGAAAATTTTGGCAGAATGCAATGGAGATCTGTGAAAAATGAAGAACTAAGCTTTAAGAATAGAGACAAACTCTAATAGAGAATAAAATTCTCAAGGAAGAAGAAAATATGGAGGCGCAGCTGTCGCCTAGGACATAATGCCCTATTAAAGTGATGGTGTCGGTTCAGATTTCCCGTATTCCAAGACGGATCGGACGGCTAAAGGCAGGACACCGTTGCACTCATGTGCAAGCCACATGAGAGCAACGGTGGGAGGAATTTGTTCCATCATATATAATAATAATAATAATAATAATAATAATAATAATAATAATAATAATAAGGCAGCACCTCACGTAAAAGGCATGTGAGCGCCGGCATGTAAAGCACGTGGACGCTTGATAGGATTGAATCCTAGGACCAGCGCCTCGCGTGATACATACGTGAGTGTTGGCGTGCAAAGCACGTGGACGCTTGATAGGATTGAATCCTAGGACCAGCGCCTCACGTGATACACACGTGAGTGCCGGCGTGCAAAACACGTGGACGCTTGATAGGATTGAATCCTAGGACCAGCGCCTCACGTGATACACACGTGAGTGCCGGCGTGCAAAACACGTGGGTACTTATTTCAGTAAGAGTTAATTTTTTTGGCTATGCTATGTGCACTGCACGTGAGCGTCAGTGCCCAAGTTAAAATAGTTTTGCTTCTGTAGAATTAAATTCTCATGGGAAAGTATTTCTCTAAACAAGAAAGATATTCTCTATTAAACAGAGAACCATTGAACCAAAGATCCAAGGCTGATAATACATAATCATCATTAGATGATAGAATTAAATTCTATTCAAATGAAAGATTTAAATTCTATTAGGAAAAAATATCTCCCTGATCAAATTAAATAAGAAAAGTATTCTCTGTTAAACAGAGAGCCAATGGATCAAAGATCCAATAGTCATTAAAAGATAGAATTAAATTTTATGCGTTGGAAAATATTTCCCTAACCTTATTAAAAATAAGAAATATATATTCTGTTAAACATAAAGTCTTAGATCTAAGATCGAACGGTGATTAAAATCACCCTCCGATTATAAAATCAGATCGAGATCTCTCAAATAAAGGATTTTCTCAACTAATCTACAATTTTTCATCGCCTATATAAAGGAGCCGAGACTTCAAGTCTCAGGAGGAGAATAACCCCATAAGGTGATAAAAAAAATGCTACAACTGAGAATTTAATTCTCTTACTGAAGAAAAGTTCCTTTTCCTCTAAAATACCTAGCTAAAGAAAAAGCAGAGATAAAAAATATCTTTTGCCGAATATATGTAAATATAAGGGTTTAACCCTCCATAAAAAACTTGGTTTTTTCTCTGGATCTGAGATCCGCAAGACAAATCTCCCAAAAGTTAAGAAATTATTTCTCATCGGGAAGATTTTTTTCTTCAGACTCAAGATCTAAGGAGAAAACTAGATATGAGAAAAGAAATATGAAGAAAAGAAGTGGAACTTATATTTCAGGAATTTAGTTCCTCTAAAAACAAGGTTTAACCCTATATAAAGAACTTAGTTCTTATAAAAAAGAAACAGAAAAACATAGTTCTCAAAATATCGGATCCCAGATCTTAAAAACAGAGATCTTGGTGATCATTATTGACCAAAACACCATTAACAGAAGTTAAATTTCGTTATAAAATATAAACAAAAGATGATTCTATAAAGGACTCAGCGCTTCACGTGATGCACACGTGTGCGCTCAAAAGATTCCCTGAAGTGAGTGCCTCACGTAATTCTCATGTGAGTGTGCAGAAAACCTATGAAGACTCAACGTCTCACATGCCTCACACATGAGCACCCGTAAATGAAAACTCAGCGCCTCACGCGCCTCACACATGAGAGCCCGTAAATGAAAGCTTAGTGCTTCACATGATTCACACGTGAGCGCCCATAAATAAAAATCTGGTGCCTCACGGGCTCCACATATGAGCGCTGTATAAAATTGCTTAGCACTATATAGTCAAAGTGACTAAGTGCTTAGCACTGATAGGACAACACCCAAGTCTGAGCGTCTCACGTGATACCCACGTGAGTGCAAAAGTAGAAATTTGGATATTATATCTATAGTCAAAACACTAAGAGCTTCACATTGCTAGCTAATGAAAAAGCCTAAGACTTAGCCTAAAATTGGTTAACTCTCTGAAATTTCCCTGAACCCATATCGATCCTTGCAGCCGAGCCCATATGCTCTATTGATAGATCCTAACAAAATTCAATGATCCTTGAACATATTTCTAAGTTGATCTTAGTCTTATATAAGACTAGCGTATTGTTAGATAAAATAAATCGAGCTCATATAATTATATATTTAAGTTGATCTTAATCTAAAACCAGATAACAGTCCTTAAATAAAATAAAATATTCTTTGAACTGACGGAACATATGACCTAGATTCAAACCCAAATTGAATATACGGATTTGGATTAATCTGTGCCCTACGGGCAACGATATAAACTAGTCTCTGTATACAATCCATAGGCAACCAAAATAAATAAAACATGACATGACATGAAATAACCTACCGGAGCAGGAGAAAATTGTTATCGCAAAGTGATAACATAATTAACTGCAGAGGCTTGCGCCTGCATGGAATAGCGTCCCCACAATAAAAAAAACCCTCACAAATGAGAGGGAATCTTATAATATCTGCTACATCGGTCGCATCTATCCAAACCTCCGATATGCGGTGCTATAAATCAACTTAGTATCTTTAGAGAAGTGGATGGATATGTTCTAAATAACATCTGCCCCTAAATTCAGGCTAGACGTCCTCCGCGTCTCAGTCCAGTTTTCAGCAGTAAACAATTAGATGAATGGGTTTCACTGGATGGACTCACATGAGAACTCCTAGATAGTATTATACCTATCGTCAAATAGCGGTTCTCATATGACATGAGTACAGGGTAGTCTGTAGACCTAAGATCGTTATGGTGTCTTGTGTGTATTACACTGTACTTTGATTACTATCCTACCACGGCTTTAAAGAGTCGTGCAAATAGGTTTTAGTTGGGTACAGTCCCGAAGCACATGGAGGCAGTGAGTGATCGAAGGGATTTCGCCTCTCCCGGTATACGGAGTCGAAGTCATGATGTGCCAAATCAATTATAATCATAAATCCTTGTCCAAGCCAATTGAGATTTACTGATAAGTGTTATTAGTATTTCTCATATGGTTATAAGTTCATGACCAACACGACTTATCGGGTTATTAAGAGTCTTACGGTTTCCACCTCTCAGACCCGATATGCGACATTCTTAGACGAAGAGACTGGAATGTATAGTGATTTTCACTCATAGACTTTGCAGGGTTCGAATAAGCTTACTCGTTGACCTCCTTTCGATCAATATCTGGGTAGTCGTTACGTGCAACCAGTACCGCTGACGTGCTTGTGGGCTATGGATATGACCAAAACCTACTGTCAGCGTATTTTCGAGTTTTTAGAGTCCCGCACAGAGGTTTGTTAGCACAGACGAAACGATATAAGGCACGTATAGGGATACGTGCTAGAGTTTGATTAAACACGTATATGAGAAACACGTATTTTAATCGGGTGTTTAATGGTATTAGCCGGTATATATAATATAACCGGATTATTAAATCAAGCGTTGATTTAATAATTAATGTTTGTGTGTGTATTAACTAATATCATGTTCACTTTATTTTTCTTCTCTTTTATAATATTTATATTTGATATAAATATTATTTATAAACTTTGTCATGTGTGTTTATGTCACGCCCCGCTTCCCAAAAGACAGAAACAGGTACGTGACGAGGCCGCGACGTATTTATTTCAAGAAGGTCATTTCCCAGAATAAATACGCTAAGCGTAAAATAAGCAATATAAAATGACAAGAGAATAAATATGAGATTTAAAATTCAACAACTTTATTTACATTCAACTTGATTCATTTACAATACATGATTTTAACTGAAAGAAAATACAAGGATGGAAATGCCTAAACAGGTAGCATACATAAACTGAGAAAAGGTAACTGGTCTAGACCTAGGTATCGATCCGATCGTGCTCTTCCTCTGAGATGTCTACTGTTTCCCCAATAAAAGAGCAAAGCTCTGTTCAAAATTAATGAAGTAGCGCCTCACGTGCCTTCCACAAGGGCGCCAGCGTCGATAGGATCAAATCCTATGGTGATGCCTCACGTGCTCCTCACGCGGACGCCAGTGTGCAAAGCACAAAAGAATTTATTAGATTAAATAAGAGTTAAAATTCTCATATAGCGCCACACGTGCTCTTCACGCGGGCGCCAGTGTGCAAAGCACAGAATGCGCACCCTAAGGACCAAATTCTTTAGTGGCGCCCGCGTGAGAGACGGGAGAGCGCCGGTGCCCAGGTAGAATTAAATTCTACTCTTTCTTAAAAAGAGCCGTTGGATCAAAAATCCAACGGAGATGATAAATCATCAAGATACAGATCTTTCTAAAATAAGAAAGATACCTTCGGTTGGATCATAGAATAAAATTCTATTCCCTCTGTGAAACAGAGAACCCTTGGATTGAAAATCCAACGGTGATTAAAAATCACCATTTCACAGAATAAAACTTCGCATATGAAAAATATTTCTCCAATATTGTTAAAAACAAGAAAATATATTCTGTAAAAACAGAAACCCTTGGATCAAAAATCCAATGGTGGGTAATATTCCCCAAATCAATTGGGATCTCTTAATAAGAGATTTCTTCAAAACTAATTAACCAACTTGCCTCCACTATATAAAGGACCGAAGACTTCAAGTCTGAAAAGGAGGAACCCCCTCTAAGCTTCTAAAAACAAAAACAGAAAGCTTCAAAAAGGAACAGAGAATTAAATTCTCAAGGAAGAAGATCTCCCTCCTTAAAAACTCTAGGTGAACGAAAAAATATAGAGATAAAAACATCTCATTTACATTTCTAAAGGGTTTAACCCTTCTCAAAGAACTTAGTTCTTTCTCTAGATCTGAAATCCACAAGACAAGTCTCCCATAAGTTGAAATTTAATTCTCATCGGGAGGAACTTGTTCTTGAAAATCAAAGATTCAGAAAAGAAATAGGAATTGAATTCCTCAAAACAAAGCATATAAGAGAAACTTAGTTCTCGTAAAAGGACTTGGTTCTTAAAAATGAAGCTTGATCTTAGATCTACAAAACAAAGATCCAATTGATCATTAATGGGAAAAAATGCTATCAGCAGAGGAGAAAAGCGCCCAGCGCCGCACGTGTTCCTCACGTGAGCGCCATAGAAGAGAAGAGTGCTTAGCACTCAGCGTCCAGCGCCGCACGCATTCCTCACGTGGGCGCCACAGAAGGGAAGAGTGGTTAACACTCATTAGGTAGCACCTAGTACCCAGCGCCTCATGTGTGTGCCGCAAAAGGAAAAAAAGTGCTTACCACTCCACAAGCAGTCCAAAACGGCTGAGTGTTCAACACTCATTGGGCAGCGCCCAGCACCCAGTGCCTCATGCGCTCCCCACGTGGACGCCATAAAGAGTGCCTAGCACTCCATATAAAAATAAAAGGAGTAAAGTGTTCAACACTTATTGGGCAATCCCCTTGACTGAAAGCTCTATATGATCATATGTGTGCGTCATAACTCATATAAGTGCTCAGAAATTTCTGCATAAAAAAGGAGACTGATTAAACAGAGTCCAAATAATTGCTTAGCACTTTTTCAGAAAAGAGGGGAGACTAAGCAGACTAAAGCCCAAATTGGCTAAGTTGCTAAATTCTTGCAAATGAGTCTAAATGCTCTGTTGTTGGGTATTAAATAAAAAAAATTCTAAAATGTTGTTAAGTGGATCTTAGTCGAAAATTGGACTAACGTATCCTTAACAAAAATTCTTAAGGCCACAATAACCCCCTTTTCCCTCAAACACGGGATTTGGTTTAAGGGTACATCTCTCCACACCTCTTATGTCGTTGTAATTCTTCAACGTTTTCAGAGAGATGGCGGGTCCCGATAACCAATAACTCCTTTCTTGTCCCAACTTGATATAAAACTTCATCAAGACTGGGAATGATACATCCTACATTGATGCACTTCCAAATTGACGTGCACACCTCAAATTGGATTGCACCCGAAATTGGGTGCATTCCATATCACCAATATTCGCCTCCAAAATAGTGACAAAGGACCGAGAAATCCCTAAACTAATATTCGCCTCCAAAATGGCGATAATGGACCGAAATGTTTCTAAACTAATATCCGCCTCCAAAATGGTGATAATGGACCGAAACGTTCTTAAACTAAAATAATAGAGCCCAAATGCTCTTTTGTTGGATCCTAAATAAAAATGATCCTGAAACCTCGTTAAGTGGATCTTAGTCCCGAATTAGACTAATGTATCCTTAACAAAAACGAATCGAGCCCCAAATGCTCATATACATTTAAGTCGATCTTAATCTCAAAATAAATTAACGATCCTTAAATAAAAAAAACCAAAATCTTAGATATACAGATTTGGACTAATCCACGACCTACGGGCGACAACATAAATTAGTTTCCATATACAATCCATGGGAAACCAAAACAAACAAAAACACACACGATACGAAGTGAACTTCCGGAGCAGGAGAAAGTGATTATCGCGATGCGGTAACATAATTAACTGCAGGGGCTTGCGCCTGCAGGGAAAAGCGTCCCCACAATCAAAAACCACTCATAAACGATGGGGAATCTGACAAAGTCTGCTACAACGGTCACATCCATCCAAACTTTCGATATACGGTGCCATAAATCAACTTGGCATATTCGGAGAGGTGGACGAATAAATCCAAATAGCATCTGCCCCCAAATTCAGGAAAGACGATCCATCCCGGATCATTTCCGTTTTCGGCGGTGAACAGATTCTGGCACGCCCGGTGGGACCTTTTCCTCTTTCCACTCCACACTTCGTGTGTCGTGTTCGCGAACAAAATCGCGATTTGCTATGGTTGCCTTTGGATTCGAGGTACTAAGATTTGGTGTCTTGTTTCTGTCTAAAAGAAGAGAACATCAATGGCTTCCAGCTGCACAACTTGCAACAACAATTCTCGCTCCGTCCCACCTGGAGGAATGACTTACGGGCCCAATGCGGCCTTTATCATTTCAATGCCAGTGGGGCAGGTAACAAAAGCCATTACTGGATTGTTCTTCGGGACCATGCTCCCACTGATAAGCATCGGTCCCTCAACGCCGCAACCCAAAGCTCCCAAGAAGTTGGTCTTCAATCGACTTGCAACCATAAGCCCCTCTCAACGGGCCGTCCAAATCCGATGCCTCAGTCTTCAACAGGCTGAGCCGAAGCTCAGACGTCACAGTCTTCAACAGGCTGAGCTAGAACCAAAACAGGCTCATAAAGAGGCTCGTCGTACCTGAAGGGGCTGCCCTAAAAAGGATAGCCCTCCCTACTCCTGCTGCAAATGTAGCCGTTAAAAGTACTTCACCAGTCAGGCGATCGGTCTTCGAGAGGCTGACCGTCTCCAATCAAATCTTTCCAAGGACGTCGGTCTTTAACAGGCTGGCAGCTGCTGGAGCTCCTCAACAAAACCAGGGGCAAGCTGCAACCGCTTCCAAAACCGAGACGGTCCCGTCTGCAAGACACGCTCGACGTCGCCACTGGCGCCGAGTGAGAAAAGCCGGGGGCAACTCCCCCTCTGGACTTACCCCACCAGCTCCAATGGTGGAAGTTGATGCTACCTTTCTAACTGGGAACAACTTTGATCTGTTTAGAAGGGTGCGAAAGAACTATCCAACCGCGGTGCTGAAGAAATCGCCTCCTCCTGTTGAGGTCCCTGTGCAGGAAAAGCAGGAGCGGCCCCATCAGCGGCTCTTCTCCTAAATTCACAGAGTCTGGTGAAAAGTCCAGGACTCTGTAATCGATGAAAACTACTCTCGCCGATTGAAGAAAATAAAGGTTGGGCAGGAGAAAGGCTACCCCTTCGTCATACAGCAAGGGACGTATTCTACACAGGTGCATGTTATAACAACTCCTTCAACTTCGATCTCCTACAAAGGGACGAGGCCGGAGAAAATTCCACCGCCGGCGGCAAATTCCAAAGGCGCTGGACCCAAACGCCCCATGTTTGGAGGCATGATCGTGCATACGGTTTACATGGCTTCCGGGAAAGAGGAAACCCGTGTTTCCATGGGTCATCGACTGCAAACTCGGTCGTTAATAAAATCTCAGGAGCAAAAACAAAAGCTCCAGGAAATGCTGATCAAAATGTCAGCACTTACAGGATAGAAAGAAAGTCCGGAATTAGCGAGCGAACAACGCCAAGAGCAGGAGATTGATACAGAGTTCCTACGAAGGGTACTTGAAAAGAAGGATAAGAAAGCCACGGAACAAGTTGCTAATATAAAGCAGATGGCGCTTCTATTCCAGGACATGGTTGGAATGATGATCCAGCCAGAACCTCCAGCCGAAGACCCACCAATAATCGTTGAGGAAGACAGAGGGGAAACATCAAACCCCCTTCCGGTGCTATCAGTGACCAAGGAGGAAACAATCTCCAAGGCTGCTCTTGATAGTTATATAGCTTAACAAATACGAGCTCATTAAGCGACTGAAGCGGCTGGCCAAATCGTCAGAACTGAGCGACTGTATCCAGGCTGGTATGATCAAATCAAGTACCCGCCGGGATATGCGATCTCCAAATTCCATGTGTATAAGGGGACAGGCAATCCACACCGGCACATTGCTCAGTTCAGAGCCTTGTGCAGCAACACTGGAGGCGACAACAAACTGCTTCTTCACAAGTTCGTTGGCAGCTTGTTAGAAACAGCTTTTGAATGGTACTCGGAGTTCCTAAATGACTCCGTGAGAACATTCACAGAAATGGAACTTCTGTTCACACAGCGGTTTTCCAGCGCAAGCGAGCGCACCTCGATCACGGTATTAATCAATACCAGGGTAAAGCCGGGAGAAACCTAGGTCCAATACGCGATCCGGTGGCAGAACCTATGGGCAAAGTGCGAACAACGCATCGAAGAATCCCCTGCCGTAGGCATGTTCATCGGGACCTAAGATCCACAAACGACTGTGTCTTAGTTCATGACGTTCTTCAAGCCAACTACATTACAGACTTTGATCGATAAACTAGCTCAAATGAACCAGATGGGCTATAGGCCTTCCTCCTAAAAAGTGGACCCTCGAAATGCCAAGGGTAAAGGGAAAGCGACCTTCGTTTCCAACACCCAACTGCAACCGAGTGACTCGAAACCGGTTGCTCGACAAAAAAACATGCGTTCGCGCCTATCCCTGGAAGAAAGGCTAGGACGCGCTTACTCGTTTCCCCATGACAAGACGAGGAGACTGTTCGAGCTGGCAGTGCACAACAAACTTATTACATTGCCAGACCCACGGCGTCCACCGCAACCCGACGACGTCAACAACTCTAACTACTACTCCTATCACAAAATGGTAAGCCACCCAATTGAGGATTACTACATCTTCAAGAACTGGGTTGAGGACCAATATCAATAGGGGAAATTTGCGCTATCTAAGAACTGGAGGGTGAACCCGCCACAGAAGCACACTCCCAAAAAGGTGGATGCACCGGGGGCATCATGCTCGCTCGTAGAAGAAGCTCTATGGGAAGTCGTCCTCTCAGCTAAAACCAAAAAGAATGCTGAAGGATCTCCAGGAATGTCCGGCAGTCAGGTGGAGAAGCCCACTTGAACCGGAAATTATTGAAAGGATGCTGAAACCGCGTCCCGTACCGAAAACTGTCGATAAAGGGCAAAATCCCCAAGTCGAGCCTTCAAAGTCTTCAAAGAAAAAAAAGAAGACCAGGAAGCCTGTGCGACCTGCCGAGTATGACGACGAACGCACAGACCTATAAAGGTACATTGACGCGCTGGAGGAGTACAATCAGAAGGCGCGGACACCAGTCACCCTCGAAGAGTTCCTCAAGCATATTCTTGAGAACGAAAAGAGTGGCAACGATAAGGAAAATGACTCATTAGAAACTGAAGACTATGTAGTAAGTTGCCACATGGTTTCCCATTCGTCGTTAAATGACGAAGAAGCTCCCCCAGGGTCAGAAAAAAATGCAGAGGTACTGGGACAGGATCGGTGCCAAAATCCCCGGAACTGTCGGACGACCCAATCGATAGGCTGTTAAATGAAGCCTTTCGAAAAAGAAAAGTTGACCGAGAACGCGAAACAGACATATATGAAAAGGCTAAGCATCAGCGTCAGGATGAAGAAGCTGCGGTAAGGATGAGTCGTAAAGTACTTCAACCAAGCCAAACCACACCTACCACAAATAAAAGCAGGATCAAAGCAGAGAAGCGGTTCACTAAAGCCCTGTCAGTGGGAATGGAGCTGCCGCCTCTCAAAGAAAATATGCTCAGGGTCATAAGCCTCGACGGAAATGACTCATATCCGAACTACTGCCTATATCATCGGAGGGTTAGTCATCCCACCGAAGAATGCAGTGCCTTCCAGAAGTGGTGGTAAGGATACGTTGCCCATCAACAACACTTCAAGAGGATGAAGTGCGAAGCTCGTTGACAGCGAAAAAGTGCGAAGAATGCGCGTGAGAAAATGACTGGCAACTGTCGTATGGTTGATACCAGTTTGGAAAAAGAAAAACTCCAAGTTCTTACCTTCGGGAGTGATTCTGAGGAAGAAACTGTTAGTTATATGTATGCCCTAGAGGCCATTACTGTACATGTGATGTATATTGTTGTGGATGCTTGGACATATATAAGGAGGACTTTCTTGCTCGACATGATAGTATGCTATCTGGTTTCTCTTTATCTTAACATGTACACTTATTGTCTCTCTATTACATGTTGATAAAGCCCTTAGGATGAGTACTTGACTACCAGGATTATGATGCAGATCATAATAGTGGGGCAATAGTATTCGGTAAGTACATCCTTCAATTGATTCTACTCGCAGGAGTATCGAGACAGGGCAACGATACTTCAGGGTAGACTAGCGTATGCGCTTCTTGACCCATATGATGGGCGATGGATGATCTCATATCCATTAGCGTTTGACATCAGAAGGTATACGGGTGATCAGTGGAGACTGGGTACATTGGACGGACTCGCCGAGAACTCCTAGATGGTATTATACCTATCGTCAGATAGCAGTTCTCTGGTGACACTGGTACAGCTTAGTCTGTCGACCCGAGATCATCATTGAGTCTTGTGTAATTCCCACTGTGCTTTGATTTCCACCATACCACGTTTAAGAGATCATGCAAAAAGGTGGTTTTTGGATACAGTCCCGAGTCACATGGAGGCAATGAGCGATAGGAGGGGATTTCGTCTCTCTCGGTATTGGGGGTTGATATTGCGCTATGCTTGATTGGCCATAACAGGAAATCACTGGCCAGGATTGCTGAGATATACTGGTATGTGTTATCAGTAGTTTCTCGAACCGTTATGGACCTTACATCGGCATGACTTATCAGGCTATTGGGGTCTGACGTTATACTACCCCCAGGCTGCGATATGCGACATATCTGACGAAGAGATCGGAATGTACGGTAGTGTTACTAATTGGATTCGCAGGAGTATGAGCAGGCTTGCTTGTTGATCTTCTGATCGCTTAATACCCGGGTGGTCGTTACGTTTAGCAGACCGCTTTCAGCTTCACTACTACAATATGGGGTTGCCCCTACGGATGATGAAATCCGTAGGGGCAGATTTTTCTTGCCCCTACGGACTAAGCCGTAGGGCCAAATGGTTGTCCCTACGGTGCCCGACATTTTAATTTAAAAATATTAAATCTTAATTTGTTGTTTGGCCCTACGGATCCGCAAACCAATAACCTACGGTTATGTCCGTAGGGGCATCTAAATGGGAATTTAATAAAAAAAAGGCACAGAAATGCCCTACGCCTCGATCTCTTTCCCTCTCGTTCCCAAAATTTTCTCTCGTTCCCGCGTCTCCAATTTTCTCTTCGTCGCCACCGCGCGCCCTCCGTTCTCAGCCCGCCACCGCCTTCCGTTCTCGGCCCACCACCGCCCTCGTTCTTCCTCGTCGAGTTCCTCGTCGCCGATTGCGTGCGTCGTCAACCGCCAAGCGTCTCCGTCGTCTCCTCCACTGTCTACAGGTAAGTAAATCTCCAATTAAACATAATTGTGATGATGTTAGGGCTAGTGTTCAGGGTTCGGGTAGGGATGAGGGTTAAGGTTAGGCATCGGGTTCAGTTTATGTTAGGGTTAGGGTTAGGGTTAGGGTTGGGGCTCGGCTGGGGCTGGGGCTGGGGTTGGGGTTTAGCTGGGGCTGGGTCTGGGGTTAGGGTTAGGTTGGGGCTGGGGTTGGGGTTAGGGTGGGGCTGGGCTGGGCTGGGCTGGGGCTGGGGTTAGGATTAGGTTGGGGTTGGGGTTTGCTGAATTTGGCAAACCTGAGAAGAATTTCCAGCAATTTTAGCCTAGTTTGATTACTATAATTATTGTTGATCGAGAAAATCTTGGGTCCTTCTAATCAAACATTGTTTGTTACTGTATGTCAACAAGTACTGATAAAAGAAAAAAACGATTTCAAGTGGAAATTAGGTATGTACAATGTTCTAATATAAAAATTAAGAAATCCATTTTATTTAAATATAAAGCATATGTTTCATGTTAACAATAGGAGTTTGGCTTCAAGCATGGTTAATTATATATGGATCTATGTTTATAATTATGAAAAAGAGTATCAACTTAGAACTATCATACTATCATGTTGATCTGCATGGTGATATGATGAATGTGTCTAAATTTTATATAATCTCCTAGAAATACCTTGATGCCTTGTATCGATAAATTTCAGGTTAATTAGTTAATTAGGCATATGGATTGTTATATTATAGGTGAGCCGAATATCAAGAAATTGTAGAATTATTGGATTTATGAGTTTTGATAAACATTGATTTGATAAAAAAAAATGGTAATTTGTAATATCTTAGTTTTTCCCAAGTTAGGGCTTCAAGCCAAGGTTGTTCTCCTCGTCGCCACCGCCGGTTTCGTCGCCACTGCAGTTCTCGTCGCCACCGCGGTTCAGGTCGTCGCCACCGCCGTTCAGGTCATCGCCCCAGCCCCAGCAGCCGTTCAGGTGAGTAAATCTCGAGGTAAGTTAAAGAATTTATTGGATTATTTTGGGCTTAGGGTTCATGGCGTGCGAGTTGGGGTTGGGCTGGGGTCGCGGTCGCAGTCGGGGTCGGGTTAGGGTTGGGGCAGGGGCTGGGCTGCGGGGTCGGGGTAGGGTTAGGGTCGGGGTCAGGGTCGGGGAAGGGTCAATTTATCAAATTTTTTATTGGGGGTGCGGCTGGGGCTGCGGGCTGGGGCTGGGGCTGGGCTGCAGCTAGGGCTAGGGTTGGGGCTGGGGCTGGGGCTGCGGCTAGGGCTGTGCGTCCTCCAGAGGGCGATCATAGGATCGGTGAAGTGAGGTGGCTGGATATGAGATACGATGGATTTCCATGTGTTCAATGGAATGCTGAGGGTCAGAGTCGGTTATTCATATATCTCCCAAAAAAGAATGAGTTTGTTATCAAAGGTGTATTGACTTCTACATCAAGGAATATCAGTTATATGTCATCCAGTGACTAAGTCTGTTTCTGGCCCAACCATATTTATGAATCGTTTCTTCTTTTTCCTTCTTACGTATATTTACTAGTTCAAACTGTATGCACCTCTGCAATCAACGCCGAGAACTTGTACATTATAGGTTAATAGACATATGCTATGAAATCACGGTGCATATCGAATTCATGATATGTTATAGTCCCTCATTATTTTTACTGTGGTGAGAAAGCAGTCGCTGGTGGCGAAGTTGTTCGGATGAAATTCTAATTCTGGTGGAATTGAAACCGATAACCGGTTCATATGGTGATTTAGGCTACTTCAGTGATATTTGTGCCTACATTGATGCCTCAAGCAACGAATCAAATGATGTGGATCACAAACTAATTAAATAAATTTTGAATACCAATCTGGACTGGGATTTGAATACCAATCCTAGTTTGCTACATTTTTTTATATATAGTAGATGGTGATACTTCTTTAAGTAAAAACAACTCTACACTTAAGCGAAATCATAAATAGAACACACATATATAGAATACAACTCATACATGGGTATCCTCAAATCTAACTTTCATTGAATTCGCACGCGCACTTAAAATAACAACCTTTATACTAAAAAATTATGTATGCCATTACTTAGTAGTTTATGGTTTTTAGACGCAAAAGCCATTTGAGAAATACTTTTCCTACCCACTATTAATCCATATTCTCAATATAGTCATTGAATTTGCACGCGCACATAATAAGAAGGAGAAGACAGTAATGTGGCAGAAGAAGAAGGAGAAGACAATAATGTGGCAGAAGAAGAAAAAAATGACATTCCTTGTTCTCTGTTTCAGCATCAATCTTCTGATATGAACTAATGATGGCTTTCACATAGGCTTTTCCCTTTAGAGACTTCTTAGTGTCCAATGGAAAGCATACATCAGATTTGTGCAGGTCAGGTTCTTCTATGACTTTCAAGAGTCTCAACTGATTCTGTAAATTACACCCTAGTTGGGTGATACTTTTACCACTTCTCACTGCAGGTGCGCTCTCTAATATCCATTTTGAATGTAATATTATCGATATTCAAAATGGATATTAGAGAGCGCACCTGCAGTGAGAAGTGATAAAAGTATCACCCAACAAGAGTGTAATTTACAGAATCAGTTGAGACTCTTGAAAGTCATAGAAGAACCTGACCTGCACAAATCTGATGTATGCTTTCCATTGGACACTAAGAAGTCTCTAAAGGGAAAAGCCTATGTGAAAACCATCATTAGTTCATATCAGAAGATTGATGCTGAAACAGAGAACAGGGAATGTCATTTTTTTCTTCTTCTGCCACATTACTGTCTTCTCCTTCTGCCACATTACTGTCTTCTCCTTCTTATTATGTGCGCGTGTAAATTCAATGACTATATTGAGAATATGGATTAATAGTGGGTAGGAAAAGTATTTCTCAAATGGCTTTTGCGTCTAAAAACCATAAACTACTAAGTAATGGCATACATAATTTTTTTAGTATAAAGGTTGTTATTTTAAGTTTTCCCTTATAGAGATATGATCTAACTGCATCTATAAACTATAAGTGTGCAGAAAATTATGATAAGAAACCATAAGAAAGGGTCGTAGCCATGCATAACCTTGAATCTACATACCAAATCATGCAAAAGCATGCACTTATTGTCACCTTACCTTGGAATATAAAATATCTTGGAAGACTATAAGCGAGCATTTAAATCTTGATAGCTTTTGACTTCAACATATATTTTTCTCAAGTACCATGAAATATACTTCCTCCGTATAAACCGTTTTCAGGAAGATGGATTAATAATGACAAATTATCCATTGTGGCTCACTAGGTTAGCATTTTCTCTTCTATTGACCATCTTACTAATCTGCTTGGTAAATTTATTCGGAACCGGCTGTGAATCATTAAAAGACATGCATAAGAAAGAAAGCTAAAATACAGATCTATAGCATACCGATACATCGAAACTTCAAAGTTGCGATGGCAATCCAGAGATATTTATTTCTACACACGTAGTGCGCGTGCGAATGCGTCAGGCATCATGGAAAAATATTTCAGAACATGGATTGTATTATTCGTATAAAGTAATTAAAACTTTTAAACACCTTGGGTAGATATTTTCTTAGTTGATGCAATCATATCATGAGGACTAAATTTAAGCTATTATACATATGCATATGTATTTTTCTAACCTAATATATCTCTCACACACACACACACAGAGAGAGAGAGAACACCAGTTTGGTAGAGAAATCAGCTAGCAGGACCCTGAAGAAATGGAGTCCATAGCATTGCTCATCATCATCATCCATGATCCCTTTGAAAAAATATTATCAAAGGGATCATGGATGATGATGATGAGCAATACTATGGACTCCATTTCTTCAGGATCCTGCTACCTGATTTCTCTACCTACCTGGTGTTCTCTGTGTGTGTGTGTGTGTGTGTGTGTGTGTGATATATTAGGTTAGAAAAATACATATGCATATGTATAATAGCTTAAATTTAGTCCTCATGATATGATTGCATCAACTAAGAAAATATCTACCCAAGGTGTTTAAAAGTTTTAATTACTTTATACGAATAATACTTTCCATGTTCTGAAATATTTGTCCATGATGCCTGACGCATTCGCACGCGCACCACGTGTG
This sequence comes from Agapanthus africanus, assembly GCA_030015575.1. Lineage (NCBI taxonomy): Eukaryota > Viridiplantae > Streptophyta > Magnoliopsida > Asparagales > Amaryllidaceae > Agapanthus > Agapanthus africanus. Next base: position 637,879,151 of record CM057343.1, read on the forward strand.
TAGAAATAAATATCTCTGGATTGTCATCGCAACTATGAAGTTTCGATGTATCGATATGCTATATATCTGTATTTTAGCTTTCTTTCTTATGCATGTCTTTTAATGATTCGCAGCCGGTTCCGAATAAATTTACCAAGCAGATTAGTAAGATGGTCAATAGAAGAGAAAATGCTAACCTAGTGAGCCACAATGGATAATTTGTCATTATTAATCCATCTTCCTAAAAACGGTTTATACGGAGGAAGTATATTTCATGGTACTTGAGAAAAATATATGTTGAAGTCAAAAGCTATCAAGATTTAAATGCTCGCTTATAGTCTTCCAAGATATTTTATATTCCAAGGCAAGGTGACAATAAGTGCATGCTTTTGCATGATTTGGTATGTAGATTCAAGGTTATGCATGGCTACGACCCTTTCTTATGGTTTCTTATCATAATTTTCTGCACACTTATAGTTTATAGATGCAGTTAGATCATATCTCTATAAGGGAAAACTTAAAATAACAACCTTTATACTAAAAAAATTATATATGCCATTACTTAGTAGTTTATGGTTTTTAGACGCAAAAGCCATTTGAGAAATACTTTTCCTACCCACTATTAATCCATATTCTCAATATAGTCATTGAATTTGCACGCGCACATAATAAGAAGGAGAAGACAGTAATGTGGCAGAAGGAGAAGACAGTAATGTGGCAGAAGAAGAAAAAAATGGCATTCCTTGTTCTCTGTTTCAGCATCAATCTTCTGATATGAACTAATGATGGCTTTCACATAGGCTTTTCCCTTTAGAGACTTCTTAGTGTCCAATGGAAAGCATACATCAGATTTGTGCAGGTCAGGTTCTTCTATGACTTTCAAGAGTCTCAACTGATTCTGTAAATTACACCCTAGTTGGGTGATACTTTTACCACTTCTCACTGCAGGTGCGCTCTCTAATATCCATTTTGAATGTAATATTATAGATATCCATGCCTGTTTATGTCAAAATTACTTATATTGTCAATGTTTGATTGTCTAGTTGTTGGTGATGCGTCCATATCAGGGACAGAGGCCACTCCCGTTCCTCCAGGTATGTTTATATATTATATAGGGCATGTATATTGATTTAGAATGCTATATCATAAATATACACACATTCCTTTTGCTCTTAGTCGTCCAACTCATTATCATGGGCTACTTGATGAGATTAGATTTGCGCCTGATGATCTACAAGAGCTTGTTCACTCCCTGTCATATGTGTAAGCAGCGCCATATGCGAGTTTACCTTGTTAGTATGTATGTACTGAAATTAATTAATATTATTCAAATTTTGATACATGTAGATACCAGAGGAGCACATCTTCTATCTTTGTAGGTAAGGCTTTGAATTTGTTGATTTTGGTATTTCTTGTCAATTTTATAGACCAGTATGTGATAAATATAATGTTCTGACAGTTGCTAGGGGGAAGGCAGCATTCGAGGCTGCTGACCCCAGTCCTGGACGCCGCACACGGACGGCACCACGGAGGTTGGGAGAGAGGCCGAGGACTGGGCTCTAGCAGGGCCCATATGAGGTTGGACTCCACCCCGGTGGTTACTTCCTCCATCTCCAGTGAGCGACGTATCCAGCAGGAACTGGAGAGCTTGAATGCCACCGTTCAGGAGTTGAATGAGATGCTGGTATGTATACTACTTAATAGTAAAATATAATGTCATTTTATAGATATCAACATATCCAATATCAGTACATAGCCTGAGCTTATTTGGTTGTAGACTTATGTTTTATTAATCATACATGTACATATCTAATTAAAATAAACTACAGTTTTCCAAACTAGATATCCAAATGGGGTTTCGAAATAACTCGATAATGATAAGAATTCGAATGTGGGTGTAGGAGCGGGTGGTTGAGCAGGCCCAGGCCTTGGACTCCACCCCGGCGGTTACTTCCTCCGTCTCCAGTGACCGGCATGTCCATCATGAACTGGATAGCTTGAGGGCCAGCGTTCAGGAGTTGAAGGAGATGCTGGTATGTATACTACTTTATAGTAAAATATCATTTCATATTATATACATATCAACATATCCATAATTAGTACGTAGCTTGAGCTTATTTGGTTTTAGACTTAAGTTTGATTAATCATACATACATATGTAATTGAAATAAACAACGCTTTTCCAAACTAGATATCCAAACAGGGTTTCGAAATAACTTAATAATGATACGAATTCGAATAATAAACAGTTCTTACACGCTTCTTACACACGTTATATCCAGACGCGACAGGGTAGATCGGCCGAGCCTCCACACGCATCTCCTTCGGCTGCGGCTCCGCAAGCCACTACATCGGCTGCGGTTCCGCAGACAGCTCCTGTAGCTCCACCGCCCACTCAGACTCCCGCAGCCGCGGCTCCGCAAGAGACTACCTCGACGGCGGCTGCGCAGACCACATCGCCGGCTCCACATGCCGCTCAGACTCCCGCTCGCGACGAATTGCAGAGTTTATTGACCGAGGAGCAGGAGCGTGTTATTCTATCGTTATTCAGAGGTGGAGCTGGACCGAGCTAGGGTAGATTTTTGGTTCTTTTTTTTTGAAACATGTATTTATTTATATCATACACATTGTACTACATTTTGAAACGATATTGATATTGGTTTGTATTTATATCATATTCAGTTTTTGTGTTTCTTTTGTATATTATATATATGCGTGAGATGTGATTATGAATACTGCAATATATGATTTGATTGATGTATATATTATTATGCACAGGGCGGGAAAAAATCAAGCAGCCCATTTTAAAAAAAAATTACAGACAATATGTACCTACGGATTAATCCGTAGGCACACATGTTACCCCTACGGATATGTCCGTAGGGGCAAAATATCAGCAGTAACTGATATTTCCCCCAGATCTCAGTGCCAGGGGGTTGGGAAAGCCCCTACGGATATATCCGTAGGGGCCACTGACTCTCCCCTACGGCGTTATCCGTAGGGGCAAAATATCAGGAATCCTGAATTTGTGCCCCTACGGAAACGTACCTACGCATATATCCGTAGGGGGTAGTACATGCCCCTACGGGTATATCCGTAGGGCCAAGTAATTTATTAAAATAAACCGTAAATAATATAAAATCTTATACCCTACGGCTTAATCCGTAGGGGCAACAGGACCTACACATATATCCGTAGGGGCAAAAATTTAACCGTAGGGGCAAGTTCAGGCCCTCAACTTGCACCTGCGGCCTTTGCACCTACGGGATATTTTTTCGCCCCTACGTATATATCCGTAGGGGCAACCCTTCTTTGCAGTAGTGCTTGTGGGTGTTTGATATGATCATCACCTACTGCCAGCGTATTGACGAGTCTTTAGAGTCCTACACAGAGGTTTCCTGATTTATGCGAAACGAAAAAGGAGCACATATGTGATATGTGCGGGACCGAGATTAATGCGCGTATGTGATACCGCATTCTATTCTCGTGATATGTGATATCGGTCGGTTATATGTGATATAGCCGGGTTATCCGATCAAGTGTTGATTCGATAAATTGTTACATTTGATATTAGTCGGTTGTATGTGATATAGCCGGATTATTAAATTAAGTGTTGATTTAATGATTTAATGTATAATTATATATGTGATATATTAATTTACATTAACTAATATTAGCTCATTTAAACATTTCTTTTTCCCACTTGTATGCATATAGTATATATGTGATATATATTAATGTACATTTTATTTGTGTCATGCTTGATGCCACATGTTTCATGGGTGTATAAGACTCACACCATACTTATAATAATGTGAGAGTTTTATTTATTTAAAGTAAATCAAATTAGTTGGTAATTAGTCACATGGTTCAAGCTTGTAGAAGCTTGTGGAACCATTAACCAAGTCCACTAATTTTGTTTTACTTGTACATATTTATTAACCTAACCATTATTATTAGCCATGGTTTATTCTCTACATGAGTTAGTGTATGACACTAACTCATCCATGGTTGTTATTCTCATCTCATGAGTTTCATTCTCATCTCCACTTCATCTTCTTCTTCCCCATGAAAAAGCTTGCTAGCTTTTGAAGTGGTGAAGAAATATTGTGAGAAAAATAAATCTAAAGTGAGCCCAATTCCTACTTCATCATCCTCTACTATATTAGCCATTTAGTTTAGGTTGTTTGCTTCACTAATCTACCATTAGTGAAGAGGTAGCATGAGCTTGAGTCTCCTCGATGTAGATCATCTTCGGCTTCAAAAACTTCGAGCAAGGTTGTTCATTTCTTCATGTGAACCCTTACTAGAGTTCGGGTGTTCACTACTTAGAGCGAAGGGACTACTGCACGGAGCTTTAGAAGTGAAGGACTGGTCTACAAAGGTTGTATTCCTCATTCACTTAGATGTAAAGTTGTTTGCATTGCTTGTTCGTCTAAATTTCTGGTTAAGATTCTCGGTTAGGGTTCTTTAGTACGGCAAAAATTTGAAATTGGCATGGACAATGCCTCCCGAAACCTTGCTGCCGCCTTAGGGAACCCTGCAGTGGCATCAGAGCCATGCTAGAGAATTAGACGATGTTTGTAGAATTACAAAACCGAAATAACTCTGAAACACCCGATATACAATCCTAGTTTCTGTCGAATTTTAAATGGCCTCTAAAAATTTTTTTAGCAACTGCAGAATACTGTATGTGATATAACATGAACACCATAGAAATTTGAAGTAATTTGGTAGGAAAATGGCCGACCACATAGGCACAAAATCCAAGCTCACCGGTTCTTTTGGGGTGTTTTGGCTTTAAATTTTTAGGGTGTTCCAGTCTCTGGGTTTTAGTGTTTTAGGTGTTGCTTGTTTTTGCTAAATTTGCATGTGATGTTATCTTTCTGCAAAAACAATTCGGAGTGTTTCGTAATCGTAATTCTAACACCTATTTGGGTTATTTAGACGGCGTTAAAAAGTTCGAACGGATATCAATAACCCAATTTTTCCCTCGTTGGAAATTTTCTAAGAGTTGGATTTTTCCGTGTTTAAAATCTTCAGAAAATCATGCAAGCGATTCTGTGGAACCTCTAGAAGAACGATACCCAAACTCAACTTTTTGGATCGCGGAACTGCGGTCATACCCAAAGGTTTACGGCAGTTCCGTGGCGACATGAGTGAGGCATGGGACGGCCCTTCTACGGATGGTTCATAGGTGCTGTGGCATGTTCTGGGTACTTTTTAAACTCCGCTCAAGTGTTGAGCTCTTTGTGAAATTTTGGATGTTTGTTTATTCGATCGAAAAGTTTAACATCATCTAGCTATCTGTGATTGTGATACAATATATGGAATCCACTATAATTAGTTATGTGATAACTGGTTTGAATTTTATAAATCTAGCAGTTTAGTCTCATTTGATCGGTTGCCACGAAATTTTGATGTGGATCAAAAGTCCGTCGCAATTACGTTGTGTACGCGGATACACACCGGGTAACCTTACTAGATAGCCACGCCCCATAGCCCCGACCCAGTGAATGTAGAAGAACCTTGTCGCCAAAAGCATCCGTTTAGGTGCTCGCTGCCGCGATGTTCCGCCTTAGTGCACTTCGTCGACGGCATCGGGGGTGCGTCCGTCTACTAAAGTTTCCAACGAGCATTCGATCAGGTCATCGGGAATCTTGTTGAATTACCCGACACGTTATTGGAAAGTGTTTTCAATAACGAGACTAAAATGCGGGGTTTATAATTGTTAGGCATGTGATGTCTAAGAAATTCATTTGGTTAGGCATGAAATCCAAAGTATGTGATACATTGGGTTTATGATGTCTAAGGTGGTTGCGGATTCCAATTGTTGTAGTTTTTCAGTTTCTTTTCTGTGACCGTAAGTGTTATATGTGGTGTATCACCGGTTTCATTGCTATATGTCAACGATAATTGGGATACGCATATTTACTTACGTTGATGACATGTGATGGTATGTGTTGCTGTAATATGTTATATTGGATCGTTGTGTTTTGAATAGCCGGGGGGTTTTATGTGAGAGGAGAGTTTTTCATTTTCATTTATGTAAAAGCTTGTATGTAATATTCTTTTATTGGGGCACTTCCGGGTTGAGGATGATTTCACCATTGATATATATTATTTACTTTTCCGCATTAGGATAGATCCAAGGTGGAGAGCATAAGTAACCGGGTTCTACGGTCCAGTGGGAGACCATCTCGAGGAGTCGAGACCGGGTCTCCTAACTCTAGAATTGGTAGGGTTGCTTGCCGCTCTCGTAGGGGTCTAGGGATGTGGGTTTGGCTATTCATCGCGACCGTGGAATCCGCGTTTTTTATTGTCTTAATTAAAACACGGAATTTCTAGTATATCCAATATTTGATATGTGTTCTTCTGCTGCTGATATTCTGTGATGTGATCACTTGATATGTTAAGACGAATGCTTATATTGTATATATGATGATATTTAGTAAATATTGCTGCTTTCGTTTCTTACGTGATGCTTAGGAAGAATAATTGATGGGACTTCATTAATGAGATTAATCAAATAAAAGAAACCTAAAGATATTGTAGAAACTTATTTTAAAAACTGGTAGCTGTAGTTCTTGCTTTGCATAGCGATATTCCTTGTAGAATATCCAGCACCTTATTCGATAAGGAAAGAGCCGAGATCCCTTCACCGGGAGTGACCTATTTAGCGAAACTGGCAGATACTAAAACCCATTCGGTTTGTCTTTTGATTACTTCTATAGTTTTTGCTTTACATAGTGGTATTTGTGAAATATCCAGCACCTTATTCGATAAGGAAAGAGCCGAGATCTCTTCACAGGGAGTGACATCTTTAGCAAAACTAGTAAAAGCCTCAAAAACACTCCTTTTCAACATCACTCGATTTTACAACGATATCAAGTTCATTACGCAAAAGGTTTTCTTAAAAACCTGTCGTAGCCCTCCATCATTTCAGATAAGTAATTTTTAGTATTCGTGCTGCGTTTGTTGACCTTATCTAAGGCGTAGTGTGCGGTAGCTAATTAGTGCTTATCTGCAAGCATGTGATGCGATTGAGTTAGGGTAGTCGTACGGCTTTGTTGACCTTAGACAAGGGTCGTACGGGTGGGTTTAATTCAATCAAGAAATGACGGGTTGAACTTGGCTAGCGCTTATGATTTGTTGACCTTAGCCAAGGTCATAAATTGCTAGGGGCAGAATATTATCGGGAATTTCAACTGTTGAAATTTGCAATTAAATTTCATACCTTCTATGAGATAGTTGGATCCCGATACCCACTGCGAGTAAGAGTTACTCCTGAGAGAGTTTTACACATTACAATTAGCCGATCAAGTAGGTGTCTAGAAAGTACCTAAACGGGGTAACGCCCCTGGGAAAACAAGGTTTATTTTAATTAGGTCCGTGCGAAAGCACGGGAAACCTCCCTCAAAGTACCGACACTGGCCTGATCGAAAGATTGGCGAACTTGTAGGGTGTAATTAATCCCGGCTAGCCTTACCTTTTAGGGTTTGAAAAAAGATTTAATAAAACAGTGGAAGCCATCCTGATTAGATAAAATAATAACCAATCAGATTTTGCAATAGCATACGCTGTGTGTTTTCTTCTCTCTCCCTCTCTCTCTCTCCTGGTAGCGACCATGTCACGCCTTAATCAAGATAATAATATGGATGTATTGACCGAACCTGCTTATTATATTGAGCCGAGGAACGTTGGTTCCGCTCAATCTTATAATTGTTATAAGTCCGAGTAGAAAATAGGGGAATATCCGGATTCCTATGCTACCCAATCAAGGAATGAGCATATTGATGCATATTCTTCGGGTGTGTTCATTACCAAGAACTGTTTCTCAGTATCCTCTACGTCCTAGGTATGTGATACTGGATTAGGATCCCATATATGTAATCTGTTACATGGGCTACTGAAAGGTAGAGAACTGGGATCAGGTGATATGTTTCTGAGTGTTAGAGAATGGTGCAATTGTTGCAGCCAAGTCAGTTGGCAAATATCACCTTGTATTACCAAATGGTAAATACATTGATTCTGAACGAATATTATTACATACCAAACCTGATATACAACATTACATCAGATTCTTTATTAAGTTAAAGAAAGATATAATTCTGTATTGGAGGATAATGTTGTGAACATTTTCCTGAATCAAGAGTTGATTGGATCAGGCACGTTATATAATAGCATATACGTTCTAAATCAAACCACGGTTCAAAGTATCTAGAACACACACAAGAGGAGTAGTTCAGAAATGAATGAATCCTTCTTGTGGCTTTGTAGAATAGGTCATATCTATGCAACACGGCCAGCTAAGTTACATAAGGATGAATATGGGAATCTGTTCGAATTTTCATCTTATGATATTTGCCAGTCTTGTCTCAAAGGTAAAATGACCAACACTACGTTTACTGGAAACGGAGATAGAGTTACTGAACTCTGGGACTGATACATGATGATATATATGGTCCTATGTCTACTAATGCCAGGACTGGTTCTTTGTACTTCATTACATTCATCGACGATCTCTCAAGATTCGGACATGTGTTCCTGTTGAAACACAAGTCTGAAACTTTTGAGAAATTCAAGAAATATAAGCTTGAAGTTAAGAACCAGACGGGTAGAAGTATTAAAGTCCTACGATGTGATCGAAGAGGCGAATACTTGGGCATGGAGTTCCTAGATTTTCTAAACAGAGAATGGGATTCTCTCTCAGCTTACTCCTTTGAATACACCACAACACAACGGTGTATCGGGGCGGAGGTATCGCGCCCTATGAGATAAGGTGCGCTCTATGATGAGTACTGCTGAGTTGCCTGTTTCCTTTTGGTGTTATGCACTTGAGAAGCTGCATACCTATTGAATGGGGTTCCATCCAAATCAGTGTCTACCACTCCATATGAGATATGGTATGGGAAGAGACCATGTCTTAAACAAGTTAAGATATAGATTGTCCAGCCTATGCTGAAAAGCAAAATCCGTACAAGCTCGAGGCAAGGTCAGTTCTATATAAGTTTGTAAGGATATCCCAAACATTTGCAAGGGAATATCTTCTACCACACTGAGGAGCAAAAAGTGTTTTGTTTCTCAGCATGCCACCTTTTTAGAAAAGGAATTTCTTGTGAAGAGATTAGTGGTCATGAGGTAGAACTGGAAAGAGTTCCAGCTAGACAAACTAACAGCTGATGACTTGGTGAAACCAAGGATTCAATAGTCTCCAACGAACCTTAGCCTCTCCGCGAATCTGGTAGGGTTCCTCATCCACTTGAAAGATACTATGGTCTTCTCCGTGAAAGTGAGAGCGAGGATTGCATCATGGTATATGATGGCCCAACTAGGTTCATATAGGCCATCACAGGTGGAAACTTTGTGAAATGGCTGGATGCTATGTGATCAAAGATGGAATCTATGTACACCAATAAATTATGACTTTGAATGTTGCACCTGAAGGGGTAAAACCCATTGGGAGCAAAAAGATCTTGAGAAGATTCTTGGTGTAAATGGAAAGTTGAGACTTTCAAAGCTATGATTAAGTCCATCAGGATTAAAGCAAGTATCGCGGAGTTGGAACATCTATTTTGATGTGGCAGTCAAAGAGTTTGATTTCATCAAAATGGTAGATGAATCTTGTATATACAAGAAGGTTGTAGAGAGTGAGGTTGTCTTACACGTATTGTACGTAGAAGACATACTCTTGATAGGAAATGGTTTCCTATGCTACACTCGGTCAAGCTCCTCTTATCACGAGGATTCTCCACGAAAGATCTGGATGATACCTACTACATCTTGTGGATTATGATCTATGGTGATAGATCTAAGTGGATGTTGGGAGTGTCCCAAATCCAGGTATATTAACACCATTCTAAAGGGGTTTAGTATGGAAGATTTTAAGTGTGGTGGTTCGCCCACTTACGTATGGATCACTCTCTCCAAAAAGATGTCTCCCAAGACTGATTTGGAGAAAGCTCGCGTGCAAGGGATACCCTATGCTTCGGCAGTAGGCTCTATCATGTGTGCGATGTTATGTACCAGACCAGATGTAGCTAACTCACTAGGTGTAGTGATCAGGAATCAATCGGATCTTGGGAGAATTGCTGGACAGTTGTGGAGGACATTCTTAAGTACTTGAGAAGCACTAAAAGAATGTTATTGGTTCGAGCTTCCAGAGTGATAAGGTCGACTGAAAGTCAGTCACAGGCATTTTCTTTACCCTCAGTGGAGAGACGGTATGTTGAAAGAGTTCCAAGCTATATACCGTGGCAAACTAGACGATAAAGGCTGAATACATTGCTACCAACGATGCTGCCAAAGTGGCTGTGTGGGCATTCTTGTTCATGAGATGAACAAATTTCCTACCATTGAGCGTACAATAACTGTTATTGTGACAATAATGGAGTTGTGGCTTTGGCCTAGGAACGCAGGTCCCATCAGCGTTCCAGACATATTCTGAGGACGGTATCACCTGATAAGGGAGATGGTTGATCTCCAGGCGATCGAGATAAGGTGAGTTGACGCGAAAGATAACACGGCGGATCCACTCATAAAGACCTTTCCCTAGAGAGACTTCTATAGGACGTTGAGTATGAGATACTACAACAAACGGCCTTAGTGCAAGTGGGAGATTGTTAGTTATATGTATGTCCTAGAGGCTATTACTGTACATGTGATGTATATTGTAGTGGATGCTTGGACATATATAGAGAGGACTTTCTTGCTCGACATGATAGTATGCTATCTGGTTGCTCTTTGTCTTAACATGTACACTTATTGTCTCTCTATTACATGTTGATAAAGCCCGTAGGATGAGTACTTGACTACCAGGATTATGATGCAGATGATAATAGTGGGGCAATGGTAGTCGATAAGTATATCCTTCAATTGTTTCTAGTCGTGAGAGCATCGAAACAGGGCATCGATACTCCAGAGTAGACTAGCGTATGCGCTTCTTGACCCATATGATGGGTGATGGATGATCTCATATCCATTGGTGTTTGACATCAGAGAAGGTATACGGGTTCTCAGTGGAGACTGGGTACACTGGACGGACTCGCTGAGAACTCCTAAATGGTATTATACCTATCGTCAGATAGCAGTTCTCTGGTGACACTGGTAGAGGTTAGCCTGTCGACCCGAGATCGTCATAGAGTCTTGTATGATTCTAACTGTGCTTTGATTTCCACCATACCACGTTCAAGAGATCGTGAAAAATGGTGGATTTTGGGTACAGTCCCAAGTCGCGTGGAGGCAATGAACGATAGGAGGGGATTTCGTCTCTCCTAGTATTGAGGGTTGATGTTGCGCTATGCTTGATTGGCCATAACAGGAAATCCCTGGCCAGGGTTACTGAGATTTACTGGTAAGTATTATCATTAGTTTCTTAAATCGTTATGGGCCTTGCATCGGCATGACTTATCAGGCTATTGGGGTCTGACGTTATACCACCCCCAGGCTGCGATATGCGACATATCTGACGAAGAGACCGGAATGTACGGTAGGGTTACTAATTGGATTCGCAGGAGTATGAGCAGGCTTGCTTGTTGATCTTCTGATCGCTCAATACCCGAGTGGTCGTTACGTTTAGCAGACCGCTTTCAGCTTGTGGGTGTTTGATATGATCATCACCTACTGCCAGCGTATTGACGAGTCTTTAGAGTCCTACACAGAGGTTTCCTGATTTATGCGAAACGAAAAAGGAGCACATATGTGATATGTGCGGGACCGAGATTAATGCACGTATGTGATACCGCATTCTATTCTCGCGATATGTGATATCGGTCGGTTATATGTGATATAGCCGGGTTATCGGATCAAGTGTTGATTCGATAAGTTGTTACATTTGATATTAGTCGGTTGTATGTGATATAGCCGGATTATTAAATCAAGTGTTGATTTAATGATTTAATGTATAATTATATATGTGATATATTAATTTACATTAACTAATATTAGCTCACTTAAACATTTCTTTTTCTCACTTGTGTGCATATAGTATATATGTGATATATATTAATGTACATTTTATTTGTGTCATGCTTGATGCCATATGTTTTATGGGTGAATGAGACTCACACCATGCTTATAATAATGTGAGTGTTTTATTTATTTAAAGTAAATCAAATTAGTTGGTAATTAGTCACATGGTTCAAGCTTGTAGAAGCTTGTGGAACTATTGACCAAGTCCACTAATTTTGTTTTACTTGTAAATATTTATTAACCTAACCATTATTATTAGCCATGGTTTATTCTCTACACGAGTTAGTGTATGACACTAACTCATCCATGGCTGCTATTCTCACCTCATGAGTTTCATTCTCATCTCCACTTTAACTTCTTCTTCCTCATGAAAAAGCTTGCTAGCTTTTGAAATGGTGAAGAAATATTGTGAGAAAAATAAATCTAAAGTGAGCCAAATACCTAATTCATCATTCTCTACTATATTAGCCATTTAGTTTAAGGTGTTTGCTTCACTAATCTACCATTAGTGAAGAGGTAGCATGTGCTTGAGTCTCCTCGACGTATATTATCTTTGGCCTCGAAAACTTCGAGCAAGCTTGTTCATTTCTTCATGTGAACCCTTACTAGAGTTCGGGTGTTCACTACTTGGAGCAAAGGGACTACTACACGGAGCTTTAGAAGTGAAGGACCGGTCTACAAAGATTGTATTCCTCATTCACTTAGATGTAAAGTAATTTGCATTGCTTGTTCGTCTAAATTTCTAGTTAAGATTCTAGATTAGGGTTCTTTAGTACGGCAAAAATTTGAAATTGGCATGGACGATATCTCCCGAAACCTTGCTGCCGCCCTACGGAACCCTGCAGAAATGACCTTTAGGCCTCTCTTCAAGGACTCCACCTTCGAAAAAGAAAAGGAGGAGAAAAACTGTGAGAATATTCAGCAGCGTAGCCGCACGCTGCCTGAAAAAACATCAGACCTACAAACAGGAGTTCGAGCAAAAAGGACAAAGGGAAAGAAAAAAATCCCTGAGGAAATTGCCCTCGAAGAAACTCGCCTTATAGCACAACAGAACCTGGAGGCTTATAAGGTAATGATGATGTGGCCATATGAAAGACTGAATAAGTCGAGAATATTCCGCCAAGTCGAGCTCGTGCTAGTCGTCAAAAGACCGATGATCCCCAATTGTGCGAAACGGGGGAAATTCAAGCCGAACTATGAAGGCCCATACAATATTGAAAATTCTACCAAGGTGGAGCCTACCTGCTCATGGATATGCATGGCGAAAGACCGTTCCGGCCAATAAACGTCCGGTTCCTAAAAAAATACTACACTTGATGAGCCATAATCTAAGTCAATGATAGATGACAACGCTCGTGTCCACTTGCTATCTTCTTGAGTCAAAAACCTTGAAAGTAGTATGTAAAGAACCTCCGTCGCCTCAAAAATGGTGACAACGGACTGAGATGTTCTTAAACTAAAAATTCGCCTCAAAAATGGCGATTACGGACCAGATGTCCTTAAACTAAACTGCGCCTCAAACATGGCGATGATGGACTGAGAAGTTCTTAAACTAGAAATTATTTGCCTCAAACATGGCGATAATGGACCGAGATGTCCTTAAACTAGCATGTCACCTCTAAAATGGTGATATGCTCCCTTGAGATCTACATTGCAATCGAAGCCCCAACGGTGAAGACTGCAACTCAAGTCCCACTGGCTACACAGCTACTCCAACGGTGAAGTCACCCTAAGTCCCTTTGGCAAACAGATGGGTAAAAAAACGGTATGTCCACAAGAAAAATGGGCATGGATGAAAGCCCGAAAGGGCGCCGTGAGTAAAAACAGTAGGGCTGCCGTGAGTTTATGAAAACCTGGAAGGGCGCGATCTCGTTAAAAAAATGGTATGTCCACAAGCATGGCACAAATGAAAACCCGAAGGGACGCCGTGAGTAAAAACAGCAGAGCTACCGACGAGTTTGTGAAAACACGGAAGGGCGCAATCTCGTAAAATTTTCATTTACGAGATCCTCTCGACTCGTAAGGAGAACTCCCCCTATGAGACCCTCACGGCTCATAGGATTCAAAAGCCTTAAGCTACAGGGATCCAAACCTGTTCTTAAGCCATCGCATTCCCCAAGTTGCCCTACAGGCGGTGCAATATTGGCTCTTGTATACAATCCACAGGCATAAATAAATATAGCCCTCACCTAGTTCCACCAATGGAGCGAAATGTCCCCAAATGGTGAACGACACTTGTAAGCCCTCTCGACTTATAAGGAGAAAACACTATGTATGGTATTTTTCGTCACCCCATTGAGATGGGAATACGCGCGCGCTTGTCAGGCGCATTACAGATTCTCCCTGTCTAGGGTAGACTGGGGTTTATTGATTGTGGGGATCCGAATCTCCGGCAGTCGTGAACTAAGCTGTCGTTAATTACCCCTCGCCTTTGGAGCGAGAGAACCTCCGATTGACAGGTCATGCGAACTCAATATGCAGTGTTGTGTTTTGAAGGGGTTTTAGACATATCGGGAGCCCCACAGAGTTTTTACGGAGGTCCCGCTACCCGGATAGCGGGCTGGGGGTCAAGAGGGCTAGCAGCCCCCTTGCAGGGTGCGGGGCAGCGCCTCGTTAGAAATTTTTTCTAGCGGGGACAGTGTTGTAGAGTGTGTGTGTGTGTGTGTGTATAAAAAAGGGAAGAATAGCGTCCAAAGGATGCGTAGGTGCCAGCGCCTCATGTTCCTAGCACGCGGGCGTTGGGCGCTGGCGCCTTACGCGCTTGGCATGTGGACGTTGGGAGCCAGCGTCCCATATGCTTGGCATGCGCGCACTAGGCGTCAATAGGAAAAAAGGACTTTTTCCCTACACTGGGAGCTATGCTCCCGATTTGACTTCGGGAGTTAAACTCCTAAAAGGAGATTAATTTATGGAGTTAAACTCCAACAGATCATGAATGGAGTTAAACTCCTAGAAATCTTTAAAATTGATCAAAAAAAGGGCCCCTTTATTTCTTTCCTCTTCGGCCTAGATCTTCCCAAGATGGGATTTTTGAAGATGGGTCTCCTTCTTCTTCCTCTCGGTTGACCGGATCTTGGAGAAAGGGGTGAGATTTAAAAATCTTCCCTTTTGGAGATCTGATGGAAGATCTGAGCTCCCCTTTATGGGTTTTATGGTGAAAAACTATTTAATTTTGGAAAAGGAAGAGTAAAACTCTTGATTTAATTGAAAAGGGGAAGAAGGTTTAGAACCTTGAGGAAGGAGAAGGAGGCACAAAAACCCTAGATTTTGAGGGGAATGAAAAGTCGTCATTATTTCATTATCATGTTGCCTTATATAGGCTTATAAATTTACATATAGACCCTTGCGCTTTACAAAATGGCATTTTGCACATCTCATGCCTCATGTGCTCATTTCTTTTGCACATGAGCCATGGTTTTTACAAAGATTTGGCTTTATGCCCATTTTCCTTACATTCATGCATAAAAAATTACATCAAAATTATTTATTACATGATTTCATTTTGGCATGGGGGAGGTCGACCGCGGGGTTCAACTTGGGCATGGGCCCACTTGATCTGGGCCTAGCCCCGCTTATTTGGGGTTGACTTTTATTTTGACTTGGTCAACCGAGGTGTAATTTTCGACCCCAACACACTCTTGCAAGATCCTTACGACTTGCAATGGAGAACAAACACTTAGGAATCCCTATGATTTCTAGGAAGAAAATACACCTGCGAGATCCACACGACTCGTAGGGAGAAATAACTTTATGAGACCCTTACGGTTTATAAAGTCAAAAATTCTTAGTCGACAGGATCCTAACCATGTTTGCTAATCCACCTTTGTTCAAATCGACAAAGGAAAATGATGATTCGCTCCTCGAAATATCTCAGTTGCAGCGATGCTGATGCCTAAGCAGGTGTCAAACTCCAAGCCTTTCACGGCAAATGATGATTCGCTCCTGGCAATATTCAAGTAGTAGCGATACTGATGCTAAGGTTAGTATCAGATACCAAACTCGTAATAAAAACAACATCGAGTGAAAAATATATATTCATATGAAACAGCCGAAATGATAGGGCAACTCGCAATAAAAATCATCGAGCAAAAAATATACATATGAAACAGCCGAAATGTTTGGGCAACTCGCAATAAAATGTATCGAGTAAAAATAAAAATATAGCTGAAATGATTGGGCGCCGCGATAAAAAGCCGAAATGATTGGGCAATCACGACTTTTGCGATATGAAAAGCTGAAAAGATAGAACATCGCGGAAATCAAAAATAAAATAAAATAAAGGAAATTTTCTCTGCCCTGCAGGTCGGTCTACACCAACCCCTGTATACAATCCATGGGCATATATGTAAAAGGGGACCATGTTTTCTCACCAGGCTCCGTCAAAAGGATAGCCAAGTCTTGACGGTCCATACACAACCTAAAGACTACTCGACATTCTTCTCATTACAGCAGACGGGATGTCAACAAAGGCTCTAAATAGCCAAATCAAAAAGGAGTGACGGCAAAATCCCAGCTCCAGCTCGACATTATTCTTGTTACAGCAGACGCAATGTCAACAATGGCTCTAAATAGCCAAATCAAGATGAAGCAATGGCAAACTCCTAGCACCAAGTCTTGACGGTTCATATACAACCTAAAGACTACCTCGGTGTTCCCTCTCATTCCATCAGGGTGCAGACGCGACGTCTACAAAATCTCCAACGAGCCAAATCAAATTGGAGAAAAGGCATATTCCTAGCTCCGGACTTCAACTGCAATACATACAGCATAGAGGTCTTACAGATGTCTACCATACTTCAGCAAAGAAATGGCATGGTATTGTCAAACGAAAATGAAGCAATGGCGAATTCCTAGCTTCAGGATCTCGACGGCAACTTATATAAAGCCTAAAAGACTATCGAGGATCATCCCACACCAGTGCGGAGTGGTTATGACTCATCGGGGCTCCAAATTGAGCCTAACCTCAAGTAAAAAGCGACATGGAAAATTCCTAACGCTTGTTCTTCCGATGTTCATATAGCCTAAGGAGATTACTTAAAGACATCTTGTCCATCCCCCGAAGGGATCAGAGACACGACAGTCGCGGGGCTACTGAACAATGGCATAAAGACCGCATATCGAGGAATACATCAGCCAACGCAACGGTACCACGGACCAAAGCCTTAGTACCACAAAACCTAACGGACCTCTGTCGCAAAGGGCAGGGGTTATCTATATATAATGTTGGGATAAGTTTGCATGTAAACCCAAGGGAGGTAAACTAAATAAACTCTGAAATGAGTACATAAACTAGAAACTCCGAAACGAGTGAATAAACTACAAACTCCGAAATGAGTACATAAACTAGAAACTCCGAAACGAGTGAATAAACTACAAACTCCGAGATGAGTACATAAACTACTTTACGTCAAGTCAAGAAATAGAAAGGTGCAACCATGGGCCTCAAGGCTCAGAACTACAGAAATGAGATATGAGTTAACGATAGATGACGATATTTGTGTCCGCTCACTATTTTCTCAGATCGAAATTCTAAAAAGCTGCAACACCTCAAGACCAACCGTATGCTATGCAAGGCAGTAGGAAGAACATTTGATTCACACCCATTTAAGTGCTCATTTACAACTACATGCATACTTGAATGGAAATAAGCGCTGATTTATATATGCGTTAGAAGAATTAGTGCATGACACGAGCACGACAGTGGCGTTTGCACTTAGCAAAAATCCCTAAGAGTAAAATATAAAGCTCATGCGCAAATGCAAGATGCACACACGAATATGCGATGAAGATGAAATATTCAACAGTCAACGATAAAAGAAATACATTTAAATAAACATCCTACTCTACTAGGAAGAGATCACCAAATATGGGATCAGAGATACAGGGTTAACAAAATAATAAACAAAATTCTCCAATTCCCTCTCTGCCTTCTCTACCATTTCAAAGCGGTGATCTTCATAAGGAGTCGCTCCCCATCGGTCAACACCGTGCTCATCAGCGAAAGCAGACATGAAGGTCCGCTAAGCCCGTATTTGGCTTAGCAACTGAACCGAACGATCCCTCAGAGACTGGGTAATCAAACGTGCTTCGTGGAAGTACTCGATCCTGTCCTCCACCGTGTTGAGAATCGCCAGAATCATCTCCGCCGGATGAAGGGAAATGTCAACAAGCACAGATAGGAAGATCATCCAGAGCCAAATGGAGCCTACAGGAAGAGGGGAGCCTACAGGAAGAGGAGAGCCTCTACGAGTCAGGAGCTCATACATCACCATGTCGCATTGGTCATCGGTGAGAAGGGGATCAGCTAACCGTGCAGCGAAACGAGGAATAATCTCCTCGATAGATACCTCCCATGGTTGCCGACGAGCGTGAGGACTATTGCAAGCCATAACTTTTGGTTTGTTTCTTTAAAAAAATGGTCACCTTGAGTTCTGTTAAAAGAAATGGTTTTCTCTTTGTGAAGGAGGAAGACATAGTTTCAGATTATAAAGAGAAGTATTCAAATCTAGATACAGAAAATTATGTGCATGGTGGAACTATTTCTAAGGCCTGGAAAAAGAACATGGGAAAAGAAAAAAGTTGACTCATAGAAATCAGAGTAAGAAGGTGAAACGATTCTAACGCTTCACGTGCATGTCACGTGAGCGCTGGCGCCTTAGAATCAATGATACCGCCTCATGCACGTACCATGCGGGCGCCATCGCTAATCCTTAGAACCTATGGCAGCGCCTCATGAGCATAGCACGTAGGCGCCAGTACCAGTTTTTTTTATATAAATACATATATATGAGTAACTACTACTTCACATAAGGTACATATGAGCAGTGGTATAAAAGAAAGGGAAGTTTTGTCATTCATACTTTGGAAAATTTATACATTAGTGATAACAACAAAACAAAAACATCATCAAATTGTTTACAACGATAAGAAACTGAATTCCAGACATAGATTTAGGAATTCAGAAGCAAGACCGAGTAAAATACTTATGGCTTCTCTGACTATTTTCTTATGCATTTTCTCACGAATGCAAGCGTCGGGATCCCCGTTGATATCATCCATCCTCTGGTAGACGGATATTATCACCGTCTGTTGGAAGACGCGATGCAAAACATCGACAAGATTATCTCGCCGCCTCTTTGAGATCAAGCCATCAGATATACTGAATGCACATTGTCTTCAGCATCATCAAGTACCTCAAGCAGCATAGTCTCGTCAAGTCCAGGAAGTGCTTCCCAAATCGCCCACACGATAATTTTCAAAAGAGCGGAACGACGGGGGAGTAGTCGACCGTTGTAATCATCGAAGCGATGCATCACCTCAGCGCATTGGGCGTCCGTAAACTGCTGGTCTTGACAGCGACCTTAGACGCGAATATCTTCATAAAAGATAATCTCGTCAAGATCATACAAATAAGAAGCCATAGTATCTGGAAAGAAAATTCAGTAAAAGGTTAGCAATCAAAATATCAAGATTCTTAGAATCTAAAATAAAAACAGTGGTTCTAACACCTCCAGCAATGATGAGGAAAGCACTCATTGCAAGAATCCAAGTGAATTTTCATTTAATTAAAAATCTTATTAAATTAGGGAGTTAAACTCCCTCAAGAAATGTGTTCTGCAAACAGATTTCAAATCTGCAAGAAAAATAAGAAAGGGAATAAAATTCCCAAAAGAATTTCTTTAAAAGAAATTTTTCAGAGCCAAGCTCCGTAGAACAACGGGATAACATTCCAGAAATCCGCTCAAGAAATGGAATTAAATTCCAAATAACTTTCGAAAATCAAAGTTAATAATAGGGTAAAACCCTAAAGATCTTTAAGATCTATGGGCTAACCAAGTAAAAGTTTAGATCTCTAAAATATCATTACAAAAGAAGAGCAAAACTCTGTTAATGGGTTAAAAACCCTAGAACATGAAGAGATTCCTTCAAAGGTTTCTTCATGAGTTAAGACACGGTCATGATTCTTACCAATTTTGACAGAGTTTTAATTCCGAAGGAGTTTCTTTGAACAGAGAGCTGAGCTCTGAAAAGAGAATTAAATTCTCAAGAAAGGAAGAAGACTAAAGAAGATGAACAACAATCATCTCAAGGGCCAAAGGCTCTACTTATAAACACAAGGGACGGTTCAACTCCCCAGGAGATCGAATGGTAGAAAAGATGCCACCGCTGCACTCACGTACGAATCACGTGAGCGCAACGGTGGGGGGCAATTGTTTCCCCAATAAAAGAGCAAAATTCTGTTCAAAATTAATAAGGCAGCGCCTCACGTGCCTTCCATAAGGGCGCCAGCGCCGATAGGATCAAATCCTATGGTGGCGCCTCACATACGCCACACGCGGGCGCCAGTGTGCAAAACATAAAAGAATCTATTAGATTAAATAAGAGTTAAAACTCTCATATAGCACCACACATGCTCATCACGCGGGCGCCAATGTACAAAGCACAAAAAGCCCTCCCAGAGGACCAAATTCTTAAGTGGCGCCCGCATAAGGGACACGTGAGCGCCGGCGTCCAAGTAGAATTAAATTCTACTCTCTGTTAAAAAGAGACATTGGATCAAAAATCCAACGAAGATGATAAATTATTAAGATACAGATCTTTCTAAAATAAGAAAGATACATTCGGTTGGATCATAGAATAAAATTCTATGCCCTCTGTAAAACAGAGAACCCTTGGATTGAAAATCCAATGGTGATTAAAATCACCATTTCACAGAATAAAACTCCGCATATGAAAAATATTTCCCTAATCTTGTTAAAAACAAAAATATGTTCTGTAAAAACAGAAACTCTTCAATAAAAAATCTAATGGTGGGTAAAATTCCCCAAATCGGTTGGGATATCTTAATGAGAGATTTCTTCAAAACTAATTAATAAACTTGCCTCCACTATATAAAGGACCGAAGACTTCAAGTCTGAAAAGGAGGAACCCCCCATAAGCTTCCAAAAACAAAAACAAAAACAAAAAGTTTTAAAAAGGAACAGAGAATTAAATTCTCAAGAAAGAAGATCTCCCTCCTTAAAAACTCTAGGTAAACGAAAAAATATATAGAGATAAAAATATATCATTTACATATTTAAAGGGCTTAACCCTTCTCAAAGAACTTAGTTTTTTCTCTGGATCTGAGATCCACAAAACAAGTCTTCCACAAGTTGAGAATTTAATTCTCATCGGGAGTAACTTATTCTTGAGAATCAAAGATTCAGAAAAGAACTAGGAATTGAATTCCTCAAAACAAAGCATATAAGAGAAACCTAGTTCTCGTAAAAGGACTTGGTTCTTAAAAATGAAGCTTGATCCTAGATCTACAAAAAAAAGATCCTTTTGATCATTAATGGGCAAAAATGCTATCAGCAGAGGAGGAAAGCGCCCAGCGCCGCACGTGTTCCTCACATGGGTGCCACAGAAGAGAAGAGTGCTTAACACTCACTGGGAAACACCCAGCACCGCACGCGTTCCTCATGTGGGTGCCACGGAAGCAATATAATATACAACGCAGCGCTCAGCACCTCACGTTCTCCCCATGTGTGCGACGCAAAAAAAGTGCTTAGCACTCTACAAGCAGTCCAAAACGTCTGAGTGTTCAACACGCATTGGGAAGCGCCTAGCGTCCTACACGCTCTCCATGTGGACACCATAAAGAGTGCCTAGCACTCTATATAAAGACAAAACGAGTAAAGTGTTCAACACTTATTGGGCAATCCCTATAACTGAAAGCTCCACATGATCATATGTGGGCGTCAGAACTCATATAAGTGCTCAGCACTTTCTACATAAAAAAGGGGACTGATTAAATAGAGTCCAAAAAAGTGCTTAGCACTTTTTAGAAAAGAGAGGAGACTAAGCAGACTAAAACCCAAATTGGCTAAGTTGCTAAAGTCTTGCAAATGAGTCCAAATGCTCTGTTGCTGGGTCTTAAATAAAGAAGATTCTAAAATGTTGTTAAGTGGATCTTAGTCTCAAATTGGACTAACGTATCCTTAACAAAAAATTTTAAGCCCATAATAACCCCCTTTTCCCTCAAACCCGGGATTTGGTTTAAGAGTACATCTCTCTACATCTCTGATATATGTCATTGTAATTCTTCAACGTCTTCGGAGAGGTGGTGGGTTCCGACAACCAATAACTCCTTTCTTGTCCCAACTTGATATAAAACTTCATCAAGACTGGAAATGATACATCCCATGTTGATGCAATTTCAAATTGACATGCACATCTCAAATTGGATCGCACCCCAAATTGGGTGCATTCCATATCACCAATATTCGCCTCCAAAATGGCAACAAAGGACTGAGAAGTCCCTAAGCTAATATTCGCCTCCAAAATGGTGATAATGGACCGAAATGTTCCTAAACTAATATTCGTCTCCAAAATGGCGATAATGGACCGAAACGTCCTTAAACTAAAATAATAGAGCCCAAATGCTCTTTTGTTGGATCCTAAATAAAATGATCCTGAAATCTCGTTAAGTGGATCTTAGTCTCAAATTGGACTAATGTATCCTTAACAAAAACGAATCGAGCCCCAAATGCTCATATATATTTAAGTCGATTTTAATCTCAAAATAGATTAACGATCCTTAAATAAAAAACCCCAAATCTAAGATATACGGATTTGGACTAATCCATACCCTACGGGCGACAACATAAATTAGTCTCCGTATACAATCTACGGGCAACCAAAACAAACAAAAACACACACGACACGAAATGAACTTCCAGAGAAGGAGAAAGTGATTATCGTGATGCGGTAATGTAATTAACTGCAGGGGCTTGCGCCTGCAGGGAAGAGCGTCCCCACAATCAAAAACCCCTCATAAACGAGGGGGAATCTGACAAAGTCGACTACAGCAGCCGCATCCGTCCAAACCTCCGATATACGGTGCCATAAATCAACTTGGCATCTTCGGAGAGGTGGACGGATAAATCCAAATAGTATCTGCCCCTAAATTTAGGAAAGACGATCCATCCCGGCTCATCTCCGTTTCCGGCGGTGAATATCTATCTCTTCAGTCTCCACAGTATCTGATGAATATTCCAAGAAAACAAAGGTAGGTGGAATGCCCGTCAGCGAACTTTCGCTTGGTAAGTCCCATGGAAATGAAGTGAAGTATAAAGTGTAATGATAAAGTAAAGTATATTATGAACAAGTGAGTATGAATTATGTTGTGTCAGCAAGTTTATTTAGCATAAACTTTTATCGTAATATATATGAACAAGCATAGTAATATATGACAAGTAGATAAGCATGATAGCATAGCATGAGCATGGCAAACAAAAGTAACATGGCTGTGTAGTGTAAGTATAGTGAATATGCAGTGAATGTAAGTGTCTTAATAGGTCTCTACTTATGTACACTAATTTAACGTAAGTTCAAGGGTGATTGTCAACCAATCTCAAGAGTGTTCTCGAATCCAACATGCTGTAATTCAGGGGTAAGGAACTACATTCCCGAATCAAGTGTTAGTAACGGGACTTCAACCTAGTGTTGAAATATTCCAAACTTAACATGCTGTAATCTATGAGTAAGGAAACGCGGGCCCTCATGATAGCTTGGATTCATGATCTAGTGGGACTCTTGAGATTTCATTGGATTCACGCATGAACTACCCCAGCATCCCGTGTATGCTAAGTTATAACTAAATTTACCAGCCTTGCTCAAATCCATGAACACATCAGTTTGCAAGATAGAGTTCATGTATATATCAAGTATTCATGTCAAGTATTCTTGTATTCATGTCAAGTTGTATTCATGGTTCGAGTCAAGTCAAGTCATGTATTCAGGCTTGATATATGTGTTTGAATTCAGGTATTCATGTTCATGTTCAAGTATGCATGCTAGACTTTGGGTTCATGTTTGGATTGGATTCTGACTTGTATTTGGATTCAAGTTCATGATCAAGTATTCATATTTGGTTTTAGATTCAGGTTTGAGTTTGGATTTAGACATAAGTTAGACTCAGACTTGAGTCAAACACTTTAAACTGATTTAGATCTTGAATTAGGTTCAGGAGTGATCGGTAACTGCTGCACATGGACGGTAGGATTTGTGTCTTTTTCCAAGACAATTATACCATTGATAACACCGTTAAGTTTTTCTACCTTAAATAGGAAAGAACTCACTTTCTCCAGCTCCCTGAGACTCAAGAGAATTGATCCCTCTTAAATCTATATTTACTAAAGTCCTTAACAGTATTTTATATAGCTCGAGGGGGTTTTATGAAAAATATTTTTAGTATAGTTTCAAAATAAACTTCGAGAAGTTATTCATTTTATTTAAGGTTTTCATGGATGTGAATTTTAAGGATTTGAGGTATTTTAGTGATATTAACTTAATTTGAATAGTTCATGGTATTTTAGTGTAAAACTTGTTTTTGGATAACTTGAGGGTATTTGGATGAAACTTGTAATTCTTTCCTTTGAAAAATATAAGGTTGTTATATTTTGAAAATATATGGATTTTATAATATTTATATAATTATTAAAAATTAATTTTTATTATTAAGTATAAAATTGTGTTTTTCTTAAAAATCGTATTAAAAACCTTTCGAGACCGAATGCTCCGTGAGGAGATCTGCAACCCGCTCTACTAGCCTAAGGATGTACGATAATCCGCACAATCCAATAGCTGGTCCCCTAAAAGGTGTTGTAGAGGCTTATTTGTAAAGGAATTTTAAAATACAATTTCAAAGAAAACAGTTTTTATAGTAGATGGTATTTTAATAAAATGTTGTGTTCGTAACTAAAAATACGCTCGAAGAGTATCGTGCTATGGAAATCATGTGTGTATGTGAAAGGTAGGTCATTACCCCGTGAATTTTTCTAAAGGTATAATTAAGCAAAATAATTAAATATGGTAGATACAAAGTTCATAGTATTTTAATGTAAAAATTAAATTAAAGTTATGTTTCATGACATTTTTGAGTGAAAATTGGTTCTAAACATTAGTTTTATGTTAAAAAGTAAGGTGTGGAAATATGAATGAGCAATGCTTAAGAAAAAGTGTAATTTATAAGGTTTAGAATAAAATATCGGTATTAACTCCACTTACCGACAAGTTTTGAAAAAAGAACTTTTTAGAAAAGAAAGGGAGGGATTGGAAGGGACTTACCATTTGATTTTGTTAAGAAGAGGAAGAAGTAGAGGGGGAAAGGTTTGGGATGCCGCGGAAGATCCGAAATCGGCTTCGATCTTCACCAGAAGTTGCTTGTTTACTAACTCCACTTTACTCCATTTGCACCTGGGAACTTTTGAGAGAATTTTAGCTAAAATTTTCAGAAAGGGGATGGGCTAGGACATGGGGTAGTATTTATAGTGTGGAATTAGGGTTTTGGAATTAAAAAGATAAATTAAAATGCATTAAAAGGATGATAAATGGGGAATTGAGGGGTCTCTGTTTGATTGCAGAGTAATCAAACAGTGCAGGAGAGTTAGGGATAGGGAAAGGGTCAAGTGTGTAAGGCACGAGAACCATTAGCTACGGGGGACCGTCGGCGCCGGTTTTTTGAGGGGGTTTGGCCGTTCGAGTTGTGGAGGGGAGCCATCGGATTTTGGACATATGTTCTTTCCTGTATTTAAATTCTTATGCACATGTTTATTTCTTCAGACTTTTCATTTTTATGTGCATTGCATGTGTAAACTTTTGGGCTTCCAAAAAGTTTGAAAAGAAAATCAGAAAAATTTAATGTATCTGATGAGATTCGAACACAGGGGTTACATCACAGCAGTGCAATTCTTTACTAGTGAACTACAAGTTATTTCTTGTTGTTCTTAAACAAGATATACTTATAACTTGTACTCAGGCTTATAAACTCCTTTCTATACAATAAAAAGAAAAATTTTGTACAGAAAATCTAGAGTCGTTACAGTTTACACATACAAGTTGTATGTATAAGAATCATATAGGATTAAAGATGAGAATAAGGATATTTATTTATCTTTCTAAATAAAAGATAATGAGTCATTTTTTGGTATTATGTAGAATCAAATGACTCATTCTTGTTTTATTCTTTTAGATAAGTATGTCTATCTTTAGTTCTCATGGTTGAAATTCTTAGCCATTCTAATACTTCGCCATCTCTCTTGAGTTTCTATTCAAGTGAGAATGTAAAGAAAAGAGAAGAAAATTGGTGAGCTAAATATTCTACATCACTTACTAATCATTCTTAGCAAGCTTGATTAGTGAGTTGCTTCACATATGATGTGATTATGTGAGGTAATAGCTTGTGATGGAAGGATCTCAAGGTGGATCATCTTTGGCAAGGAGATCACCGAGTAAGCTCATTTTGGACTTCGTGAAGACTATCCAAAATGCAAGGAGAGGTGGTTAACGCACTACAAAGGTTGTAGCCCGCTAAACTTCTCTTTTTAGCTTGCTAGTTAGTTGCAAGTTTAATCTTATAGTTTGATTCTAAGGTTAGGGTTGCTAATACACTCTAGATTTTTAAAACTGTCGCTTTCGCTGCGCTTTAAAACCCTACTAGGTGATCCTAGCATCCCAGCAGTGTATCAGAGCCATACCAAAAGACTACAACTTATTCGATCATGAAAACATTATGTATTCTATTTCCGAAGATTAAGCTAGTGTTCGTTTTTTAAAACGCGACCTGAAATTTTTTTAAACAATACCAGTGAATTGTAAATGTTTTGAAAATGATGTGACATGAACCCGGGCTACAATTCCAAAGTATGGCCGCAACTGGTGGTTTTTCAGCGGATCAAGTGTTGGGTTTTGGGCTCGTGTTCAATTGTTTAGAAATGGGATTTTTGGGATGTTTTGTCCCAGATTTTGATTTGATCATCGTAGTGTTTGGAAAGTTTTGCGATCAAAACTATAGCATCGTTTTAGATTCGTAGATAAAGTTTTGTGTTGCTAAATGTCGCCAAATTGATGCGATCAATTTGACAGGGTTGCACCCTTTTTGTTTACGATATTGTGATATTGTAGTTCTTGTGTTATGGTTTGGCGGATCGTCGGATGAATAGTCTCTCGTGTGAGATACTTGTATAATTGTTATATATGTATTTCATTATTTTGGGATGAGCGGACGGATTGGGTCGTCGTTACCAATTATTGTATATTTTTTCATTGGGACACTTCCGGGTTGAGGTTGATGTCGCCACTTGATGTATATTTTTTTATTCATGTACTAGAATACCCCGTAGAGAAGTGCATGGATCACCGAATTCTAGAATAAAGCGTGTAGCAATTTCAAGGAGTTGAGATCCGGATTACTCTATTCTAGAATTGGCGAGTGGTTCGCCGCGCTTGTAGGGGTTAGGTATGACCCATGGAGGAGCGTCCAAAATACCGGGTTCTAGATAGCAATGGGTGGCCCACTCATGATATTGAGTGCGGGTTTTCTCACTACTAGGATTGGCGGGTGGCTTTCCGCGCTCATAGGGGTCGGAGATCGATGATGTACGGGTTATTCATATGACCGTGGAATTTCGTGTTTCATGATCGGATCAATTGAAACACGTTATTCCTAGGATATCCGCTTTCCCATATTCTGTGATGTCCACTGCATGCTTGTAATGTGATTACCTTTCTGTGATGATATTTACCGCATGCCCGTGATGTTGATTATCTGCCTGCGATGATATATATATATATATATATATATATATATATATATATATATATATAAATGCTATATACGTTTTGCACCTGCGCTGGACCTTCCCTTACCCTGTCGTAAGTTAAGTAATCTTACGGTGAAGATCCGGGGCCCCGTGATGAATTCAGATGGTGTATATGTGCATTCTATTTTTCTTTTCATGCCATACTTTATCTGTAATGGTGTGAGGAGATACTAGATAATATGAGATTATCTAATTAATGGGATTGCATTAATTCGGATTAATGAAAAGAAAACAAATCTAAAATACATTGATGGAACCAACTTTTTACAAAGAAAATTATAAATGTATTCTTTTGCTTTGCATAGCGATATTCGATTAGGAATATCTTGCACCTCATTCGATGAGGAAAGAGCCTTGATCCCTTCATTGTGAGTTCGCTCTTAAGCAAAAGTTTATGTTACAATAAATTTGCAAAACCATTCAGTTCCTTCAATAATGTCAAGTTTATTACGTTAAAGGTTTTCTTCAAAACCAATCGTAGCCCTCTGTCATTTGAGGAAGTAGAGTACTTAGTCTTCATGCTGCGTTTGTTGGCATCCGTCAAGACATAGTGTACTGTAGCTAAGTGATGTCTTCCTATTTTCATACGATGTGGTTAGCCGGGACAGTCGCACAGCTTTGTTGGCATCTATCAAGAGCTTGTGCGGATGGGTTCGATTTAATCACAAAATGACGAGTAGAACTTGACTAGCGCCCTATGATTTGTTGGCATCTATCAAGCTCATAATTCGTTAGGGGTAAAAACCTGTTCGGGAGTTTCAAGTGTTGAATTTTGCAATGTGATTGCATACCTTCTATAGAGTGGGGTGACTTGTTGGCATCCGTCAAGATTACCATGCCATGATAGTTTGGGTCCCGGTTTCCACTGCGAGTAATAGTTACTCTCGGAAGATTATCCATACATGATCCCGGCTTGTTCTCCTTTTAGGGTTTGAAGGAGAATTTGACAAAACAATAGAAGACCAGATTAGATAAATTAATTAACCAATCTAATATATGATAGAGTGCATGCTAAGTGTTTCTTTTTTCTCTCCGGCAGCGACCCATGATTAACCTTAAACTAAAACTCGTAAATCAAGTTAACCAAACTTTTTTACTATCTACGGATTTGGAATGTCATGATTGCCCAAACTCACAACAAAGTTACATATGTACTTTCTGCTCTTACTTCCACTTTGTTGCTCAAGAATCCTCTGTATATGATACAGAGATTCATATTCCTTGGAAGGCCATCGTATAGTTAGATACGAACTCAACAAAATTGTTTCGGTCCGAGAATGACCACTGGTTTTGGAACAAATAAACTGTTCATTGGTCTCTCCAGTCTACCTTATCTCAAATTCGAGAGTTTCTTAAATAAGGAGAACATACCGGTTATGCTTGTTGGATAGTTTTTTTTCCAAATTTTAGACTGGTTCTGAAAGACGGGGAAGGAAGAAAACCAACTAGCCTAAGTTAGGTATATAAAAGGTAAGATGGAGAGATATCAAAAGGGGTCGAAATGAGTGGAAAGGAAAATGCAACTACTGTTATGACTCTGGGCAGTGAAAAAGGCACTAGTAAGAATACCCGGCCGCCCCTCGAAACATTTTGATACTTCATGTTTTCTATGTGATTGTAATCGAAAACTGTTTTCCAATTAACTCTGATTTCTTGGTATAATAGATACCGGATTAATATCCCACATTTGTAAGATGTTACAGATACTGAAAAGGATTAGAGTATTGGGAAAAGTGATTTGATCCTCAATATCAGAAATCTGAGCAATTGTTGCTAATGGGAAAATCACCTGGTTTTGCCTATCGGCAAACTTTTAGATTTGAATAACCGTTATAATACACCAATTTTTAAAACTGATATATCTATCTCTTTATTTGATAAAGTAGGATTTAAATTTTGGAAAATATGTTATGAACATTTTCCTTTATCATTTGATGATTAGGTTAGGTGCATTGAATAACGGGATATATATTCTTAACCAAAATACAGTTTTCAAATTACAACACATAGAGTATGAGTTAGTGAACTCATAGGATTTATATATAGTTATGTATGTTATTCGATATCCACATGGACAAGAGGTTGGTACTCATACTTTGTTTTGTTTTCCTATGAGTTCTTTAGTTTTAGACACGTATTCTTGTTGAAATGCAAAGTCTAAATGTTTTGAGAAGTTCGTGGGACATAAAAATAAAGTAGAGAATCAAACGTTAGAAGTATCAAGAATCTTCGAAGTGTTCTAAAATGTGGATGCTTATGCTAGGAATTCCGTAGTTATATAATCGAGAATTTGATTTTCTCTCAAATTACTCGTCTGTGGGTGCGCTCCCTGATGAGTAATATTGAGCGGCCTTTTTCATTAAGGGAAATGCACTGGAAACAGTTACATATCAATTGAATATGGTTCCATCTTTTAACGACCCTGAATTTTCTGTACAAAATTTTTCTTCTTAAAGTACAGAAAGGAGTTTGCAAGTCTGAGCACAATTTAAAAGTTATTCTTGTTTAAGAACAGCAAGAAACAACTTATAGCTCACTGGTAAAGCCTTGCACTGTTGTGACGTAGCCCCTGTGTTCGAATTCCACCAGCCACATATTATTTTACCTGATTTTTCTTTTAAACGTTTTGAAAGCCCAAAAGTTTACACGTGCATTGCACACAAAAATGAACAGTCATGAAAAACAAACATGTGTAAAATGTTGTGCACACAGTGAGGAACATGTGGTAAGCATCCAACCCCCCAACTCCATAGAATGGTAGGCGAGATCGGGCCTTGGATCGGCGACGGTGGGTGATCCGTAGGGATTAGCCCCCGTGTTTTGCACATAAAACCTTTGGCCTACCCCCATTATCCCTGCACTGTTTGTTTACTTTGGAATTAAACAGAGAATTCAATTTCACCTTTAAATCCAATTTAAATGCATTCTTTCAATTCCAAAACCCTAATTTCATACTATAAATACAACCCCATACCCTATCCCTTTTTCATTCTGAAATTTCTAGCCAAAATTATCAAATTTTTCTAAGTACAAGAAGAGTAAAAGTGGAGTTAGCAAAAGGTCGACTTCCGGTGAGGAATTGAGCAAGTTCTGGCGATTCCGGTGAGGAATCGAGCAAGTTCTGACGACTCCGCGACACCACGGCGACTACACAATTTTCTTCTACCTCATCTTCACACTTCTAGCTAGTAAGTCCCCCCTCATTCTACTCTTTCTTCTTAAAATGATCTTTTTTCCAAAATATGACGGTAAGTGGAGTTATACCGACATTTGATTCTAAAACCCTTGAAAATACATCTTTTCTTAAGCATTGTTCATTCATATTCTACACCTTAATGCTTAATCATGAAACTAGTAATTAGAAACAACTTTCATCCTAAATCATCATACTAAATAACTTTAAATTGAGTTTTACATTTAAATAACATGAACTTTATTTCGACCATATTTAATTGTTTTGTTTACTATTACCTTTAGAAAACTTCTTGGGGTAATGATCTATCCCTCACATACACACATATTTACATAGCACGATACTCTTTGAAACATATTTTTATGGCGATTACAACATTTCATTAAAATACCTTGAACTATAAAAAAAACTCGGTTTTCTTTGAATAGTATTATTAAACTCTTTGCGATTATGCCTCTATAACCCATTTTGGGGAACCCATTTTGGAGAACCCATTATTGGATGGTGTGGATTATCGCACATTCTCGAGACTAGTAGAGCGAGATGTAGACTTTCTCACTGAGTATTCGGTCTTGAATGATTTTTAATACGATTTTTAAGAAAAACGAGATTTTCTAATAAATAATAAAATTAATTTTTTTAATATTATATAAATATTATCAAACCACATATTTTCAAGTTATAATAAAATTTCATGTTTTTCTAAAAATAAAAGAATGACAGGTTTCACTAAAATACCATCAAGAATCAATACAAGACAAGTCTTACACTAAAATACCTTGAACTATTCAAGCTATGTATATATTCACTAATATACCTCACTCTTTAAAATTCACCTCCATGAAAACCTTAAATAATATAAATAAATACTCGAGATTTATTTTGAAAGTATATAAAATATTTTTCATAAAACCTCCTCGAGTTATATAAAATTACATTTAAAGAATTTAGTAAATATAGATTTAATCGAGATCAATTCTCCTGAGCCTCAGGGAGCCGGAGAAAGTGAGTGCTTTCCTATTTAAGGTAGAAAAACTTAATGGTGTTATCAATAGTAATTATCTTGGAAAAAGACACAAATCCTGTCATCCATATGCAGCAGTTACCGATGACTCCCGAACTTAATTCAGGATCCAAATCGGTTTAAAATGTCTGACCCAAATCTGAGTCTAAATCAATCTGAGTCTAACTCAATCTAAATCCAACCAGAATCCAATCCAAACATGAATCAAATTCAACATGAATCCAAACTATAACATGTATACTTGAATAAGAACCTGAATACCAGAACAATATCAACATGCAAACATAACTTGAGTTGACCGAACCATGGCTATATCTTGACTTGATTACCTGACTACTTGTTTACATCCTGAACCTGTTTACATGAACAACTTGTATCCATGGTCTCAGCAAGTCTGATAACTACAAATCAATACAATCTACATTACGGGGTTTTAACGGGGTAGATTGGTACAGAATGTATTAAAAGTGGCATGATGATGGATACTAAAAGACACTAGATTAACATCCATTGCCGTTGTCCCGTGGGTTTTGACGGGACCTTGTTCTTTCCTGTTCCCATAGTCCACGGGATAGTTAGACACCTCTCGTATGCACTGATACATTCTGTACCAAGTTACAAACAAATATGTTAGTGTAACAAACATATACTTGTACCAACTACCAGTTTTATTCTCTTTACTTTTCTATTCCATTCTTTCTTTTGGGACTCACCAAGCGCTAGTTCACTGACGACATTCATGTCTCTTCTTTTTTTGGAATATTCGTTAGGAGGACCCGACTCTCAGGAGACCAAGCCCAGCCAGGAGTGCTTGGAGCAGATACCCGAGCAGCACAACTATTAGCTTACTTGTACTTATTTACTTTTAAGTTCATATGCCACTTTTTAGGCATTGCTTACATCCTTGTACTTTCCTTTTCAAATCAATTGTAAAGTAAAGAATGAATGTTAATAAAAGTTGTTTATATTATATCTCTTGTTATTCTTGTGATTTTATTTATATATTGCTTATTTACGCTTAACGTGTTTATTTTTTAGTAAATACGCCGCGACCCGTCACGTCTACTTCTCCGTACACTGGGAAGCAGAACGTGACAGGTTGGCAGCCCATACAGGTCAGTTCTGCATGGAATCCTAAACAATATATATCACAAGAATTATAAGAATCGGCAACTATACATTCTTCACATTACAAGTTCTTTGAATCTATCCTAACCCTTTCTTTTCCATCAAGGTTATGGATCCTTCCAACAACATTAGCACCAACGTGAACGGCAACACTCCACCACCTACAATACCACCATCCATTACCGTTGAAGACTTACTGATAAGATCAATGGCGGTCCTTGAAGCAACCAGGAGTATAGTTGAGGGACAGTATGAGCATGTTGCTCTCTTTTACCAAGAACTAGTTCGCACTAAGGCAGCCTTGAGGGAAGCTCAGGGTTATATCAAGAAGAAGGAAAGGACACCGCCAGTAAAGACTTGCTATTAGTAAGAAACTCATACATAAAGTAAAGGACTGCAGATGAGTTAATGGTCTTTATATGATTTGTGGATTTCCTGAACACACTCTAAGGGAATGCTCAAAGTACAGAGCAGACACAAACCCCACGCCAAGACTGACTATACAAATTCCTACTACTGCACCACCTTCGTGAGGGCCACCTTTACCTCGTCAGTCCGAAATGTACTAGCAGGCACAGAGAAAAGTTCCAGAAGGCCAGCCATCCACGATGTCGGTTGGAGAAGCTGAAACCAGGCCAAGTTATCACTGGTAATTCCCAATCTTTTCATATTTTCAAATCCTTATATACCTCTATATTTTTCTTTGTATCTAAAACCAACCCCACACAACTTAAGCACTATACTAGTAGCCACTATTTCTGCACTTGCAGTGTTCGACAGTGGAGCGTCACAATGCTTCAAGTCGCAACTTGAGAGAATTTCGCGGATGAAATTCTTTTAAGGTGGTAGACTGTAACGCCTGCAACATGATTGCATTACTTTGAATCTTTTCTTGTTTTCCCTGATAATCTTGTCTCGACGTAACACGAAACTACAAACTCTTGATCTTCTTTTGATTTTTCTTGATTGTTTCTTAAACTTTATCACCTTGACTCTGATGATAGGATTTGGGTGATTTAGATGGAGTTATGTGATTTTAATTATGAACTGCAATATAATTACAATACGGTACTCTACTTGAGTGAGTTAGAAATCTGCCTTTGATTCTATTTTCTCTTAATTTATTTATGTTTTATCGTATATTATCAAACTATATCTTCTTTGTTAACTTATATTCCTTCCATGATTTTTATTCGATTATCATTTTTATCTTTGTACCATTCTTAACAATCCAATTCTAATTTAAGTTTCTTTTATTTGATTACATGCTCGCAGCTTTCTTGAAAACTACTCTTGCATCCTTTCGTTCTTTCAAATAATTTTTTCTGGCACTTTCAGTACCATATCAGTAGTTCTTTTCACCACCACTGTAATCAATTTTTTTTGAATCTGTTACAACTTCCTTCTATAAATTTGGAGGATGAAATTTTTATAAGGAGGGTAGAATGTAACAACCCCGAATTTTCTGTACAAAATTTTTATTCTTAAAATATAGAAAGGAGTTTGCAAGCCTAAGCACAATTTAAAAGTTATTCTTATTTAAGAACATCAAGAAATAACTTGTAGCTCAAAGGTAAAGCCTTGCACTGCTATGATATAGCCCCTGTGTTCGAATCCCATCAGCCACATATTATTTTTCCGGATTTTTATTTTAAACGTTTTGGAAGCCCAAAAGTTTACACGTGGACTGCACACAAAAATGAACAGTCAGGAAAAACAAACATGTTTAAAATGTTGTTTATACAGAGAGGAACACGTGGCAAGCATCCAACCCCCCAACTCTATAAAATGACCGGTGAGATCGGGCCTTGGACCGGCGACGACGGGTAATCCGAAGGGATTAGCCCCCGTGTTTTGCACATAAAACCTTTTTCCTACCTCCATTATCCCTGCATTATTTGTTTACTCTGGAATTAAACAGAGAATTCAATTTCACCTTTAAATCCAATTTAAATACATTTTAATTCATTTTTTCAATTCCAAAACCCTAATTTCACACTATAAACAACCCCATACCCTATACTTTCTTCATTCTGAAATCCTAAGCCAAAATTATCAAATTTTTCTAAGTACAAGAAGTGTACAAGTGGAATTAGCAAGAGGTCGACTTCCGGCAAGGAATCAACAAGTTCCGGCGACTCTGCGACGCCACGACGACTAAACAATCTTCTTTAACCTCATCTTCACACTTCTAGCTAGTAAGTCCCTCCCCATTCAACTCTTTCTTCGTAAAATGATATTTTTTTCCAAAATATGTCAGTAAGTGGAGTTATACCGACATTTGATTCTAAAACCCTTGAAAATACATCTTTTCTTAAGCATTGCTCATTCATATTCTACACCTTAATGGTTAATTATGAAACTAATAATTAGAAACAACTTTCACCCTAAATCATCATACTAAATAACTTTAAATTGAGTTTTACATTTAAATACCATGAACTTTATTTCGACCATATTTAATTGTTTTGCTTACTATTACCTTTAGAAAACTTCATGGGGTAATGACCTACCCCTCACATACACACATGTTTACATAGCACGATACTATTTGAAATATATTTTTATGGCGATTACAACATTTCATTAAAGTACCTTGAACTATAAAAAAAACCGGTTTTCTTTGAATAGTATTATTAAACTTTTTGCGATTACGCCTCAACAACCTATTTTGGGAAACCCGTTATTGGATGGTGCGGCTTATCGCACATCCTCGAGACTAGTAGAGCGAGATGCAGACCTTCTCACGGAGCATTTGGTCTCGAAAGATTTTTAATACGATTTTTAAGAAAAACGAGATTTTCTAATAAATAATAAAATTAATTTGTTA
Organism: Agapanthus africanus; assembly: GCA_030015575.1. Lineage (NCBI taxonomy): Eukaryota > Viridiplantae > Streptophyta > Magnoliopsida > Asparagales > Amaryllidaceae > Agapanthus > Agapanthus africanus. The sequence goes on from CM057343.1 coordinate 637,914,919, forward strand.
ACATTATATAAATATTATCAAACCACATATTTTCAAGTTATAATAAAATTCCATATTTTTCTAAAAATAAAATAATGATAAGTTTCACTAAAATACTATCAAGAATCAATACAAGACAAGTTTTACACTAAAGTACCTTGAACTATTCAAACTATGTATATATTCACTAATATACCCCACTCTTTAAAATTCATCTCCATGAAAACCATAAATAATATAAATAAATACTCGAGATTTATTTTGAAAGTATATAAAATATTTTTCATAAAACCCCATCGAGTTATATAAAATTATATTTAAGGAATTTAGTAAATATAGATTTAAGCGGGATCAATTCTCTTTAGCCTTAGGGAGCCGGAAAAAATGAATGCTTGCCTATTTAAGGTAGAAAAACTTAATGGTGTTATCAATAGTAATTGTCTTGGAAAAAGACACAAATCCTGTCGTCCATGTGCAGCAGTTACCGATAACTCCCGAATTTAATTCCGGATCCAAATCTGTTTAAAATGTCTGACTCAAGTATGAGTCTAAATCAATCTGAGTCTAACTCAATCTGAATCTAACCAGAATCCAATCCAAACATGAATCCAAACTATAACATGTATACTTGAACCTAAACTTGAATACCAGAACAATATCAACATGCAAACATAACTTAACTTGACCGAACTATGGCTATATACTGACTTGATTACCTGACTACTTGTTTACATCCTGAACCTGTTTACATAAACAATTTGTATCCATGGTCTCAGCAAGCCTGATAACTACAGATCAATACAATATACAATACAAGGTTTTAACCGGGTAGATTGGTACGGAATGTATTAAAAGTGACACGATGGACACTAAAAGACACTAGATTAACATCCATTGCCGTTGTCCTATGAGTTTTGACGGGGCCTTATATTTTCATGTTCCCGTAGTCCACGGGATAATTGGACTCCTCTTGTATACACTGATACATTCTGTACCAAATTACAAACAACTACGTTAGTGTAACAAATATATACTTATACCAATTACCAGTTATATTCTCTTTACTTGTCTATTCTATTCTTTCTTTTGGGACTTACCGAGCACTAGTTCGCCAATAACATTCATGTCTCTTCTTTCTTTGGAATGTTCGTTAGGAGGACCCGGCTCTTAGGAGACCAAGCCCAGCCAGGAGTGCTTAGAGCAGATACCTGAGCAGCACAACTACTAACTTATTTGTACTTATTTACTTTTCAGTTCATATGCCACTGTTTAGGCATTACTTACATCCTTGTACTTTTCTTTTCAAATCAGTTGTAATGTAAAAAATGAATGTTAATAAAAGTTGTTGTTTATATTTTATCTCTTGTTATTCTTGTTCTTTTATTTATATATTGATTATTTACACTTAACGTGTTTACTTCTGAATAAATACGTCGCGGCCCGTCATGTCTACTTCTCCGTACACTGGGAAGCGGGGCGTGACACATCTAAATTAGTGCTTGTGATTCTATATATGATATAGAACATATGTTAAGGTAGTTATGATATGGTGTTATCCGGTGTTTCCGCAATAATAATAGCAAAGCTCTGTTCAAAATTTAAAAGGCGGCGCCTCACGTGCCTTCCACGAGGGCGCCAGCGCCAGAGTTAAAAACTCTTATATCGGCGCCGTACGCATGTGGATGCCAATGTGCAAAGCACATAAAGGAATTAAAACCTCAATTAGCACCCACATGCACAACATGTGAGCGTCGGCGGCCATGTAGAATTAAATTCTACTCTCTGTTAAAACAGAGTCGTTGGATCAAAGATCCAACGGAGATAATAAATCATTAGAAATACAGAATTAAATTCTGTCAGGAGAGAAAACATTCTCCAAATTAAATTATATAATAAATTCTATTTTTGGGATATACTCTCTCAATCTTTCTAAACAAGAAAGATTGCCCTCTGTAAAACAGAGAACCGGTGAATTAAAAATCCAACGGTGATTAAAAAATCACCGTTTTACAGAATAAATTCTGTGCGAGGGAAAATATTTTCCCAATCTTGTTCTATAGAATAGAAACCCTTGGATCAAAGATCCAATGGTGGGTAAAAATCCCCAAATCTATTAGGATCTCTTAATGAGAGATTTCTTCAACTAATCAACAAACTTTTCTCTACTATATAAAGGACCCAAGACTTTAAGTTTAAAGAGGAAGAACACCCCGCCCCACAAGTTTCTAAAAACAAAGCAGAAAGCTTCGAAGGAACAAAGAAGAAGATCTCCCTTCTCAGAAAAAAAAACTCTAGGTAAATAAAAAGAAGAGAGATCAAAGTATCTTATTTACCTATTAAAGAGTTTAACCCACTTAAAAAGAACTTAGTTCTTTCTCTAGATCTGAGATCTACAAGAAAAGCCTCTCACAAGTTAAGAATTTAATTCTCATCGGGAAGAACTTGTTCTTGATAATCAAAGATTCAGAAAAGAACCAGGAAATCGAATTCCTCAAAACAAAGCATACAAGGAAAAACCTAGCGCCCAGCGCCTTACACGTCCCTCACGTGGGCACCACAGGAAAAATGAGTGCTTAGCACTCAATGAGCGGCACTCAGTTCCCCGGTGCCTCACGTGCCCCTCATGTGGGTACCACAGAAAAAAGGAGTGCTTAGCACTCAATGAACGGCGCTCAGTTCCCCGGCGCCTCATATGCCCCTTACGTGGGCGCCATAGAAAAAAGAGCGCTCAGCACTCAATGAGCGGAACTCGGCGCCCCAGTGCCTCACGTGGGTGCCACAGAATGGAGGAGTGCTTAGCACTCACTAGGTAGCGTCTAGCACCTAGCGCCTTACATGTCCCTCATGTGGGCGCCATAAAGAGTGCCTAGTACTCCATAAACAGACAAAAAAGGGTAAAGTGTTTAACACTTATTGGGCAATCCCCATGACTAAAAGCCCATGTGATTATATGTGAGTGTCAGAACTTACATAAGTGCTCAGCACCCTTTGTACAAAAAGGGAGACTGATTATACAGAGCCCAAACAAGCGCTTGGCACTTTTCAATAAGAAAAACTGAATAGACAAAGCCCAAATTGGCTAGGTCCTCCGAGGATAAAACTTCCCTGATTTAAACCATCCGAGCCCATGTGCTCGTGACTCCCCAAATTGATCTTAGTCCCAAATATGACTAATGATCTTTTAACTGATGATATCCAAAATGGTACTCATCCCACATCCTACCGAGGAAATTTTAGTCTCAAAATATGACTAATGATTTCCGGGTTTACCACTAACCCTTTTTCCCTCAAATACGGGATTCGGTTTAAGGGTACATCTCTTCACACCTCTGATATATATCGTTGTAATTCCTCAACGTTTTCAGAGAGGTGGTGGGTCCAGACAACCAACAACTCTTTGGTGCACTTCCAAATTTACATGCGCACCTTAAATCGGATCGTGCCTCAAATTGGGCACATTCCATATCAACACCGTTCACTTCATCACGTAACAAATACACGTGCGCGCAAGTCGACAACCAACCGAAACGTCCTTAAACTAACCGTTGCCTCCAAAATGGCAACAACGGACCGTAACGTCCTTAAACTAAAATCTTACCCCCAAAATGGTGATTAACGGACCGAAACGTTCTTAAACTAACCGTTGCCTCAAAAATGGCAACAACAGACCGTAACATCCTTAAACTAAAATCTCAACCCCAAAATGGTGATCAACAGACCGAAATGTCCTTAAACTAACTGTCCTTTTATAATGAGATGTTATGATCTCTTTGTAAAAGACAATTTGTCTTATAGATCTATGATCTGTCATAAGAACTAAGTTCTTTTTCTGATGAGATGTTTTATCTCTCTGTTTTTACCTTGAAGAAAAGTTCTTCTGCCGAGAGCTTGCTCTTCTCTCTGAAGTTTTTTCAAAGTTTATGGGGGGTTCCTTTCTATCAGACTTGAAGTCTGGGGGCCTTTATATAGAGCAAGCTGATTTGTTGAATCAGTTGAAGAGATCTTTTCTCTAATTGATTTGGGGATGTTTCCCACCGTTGGATCTTTGATCCAAAGGCTTTTGATTTACAGAAGGCAATTTTCTTGTTTTTAACAAGATTGGAAAATCCTTTCCCATACAGAATTTATTCTGCATGTTGGTGATTTTTTAATCACTGTTGGATCATTGATCCAACGGTACTCTGATTTTCAGAGCACAATCTTTCCTGTTTGGAAAGATTGTGAGGCATGTTTCCTTAACAGAATTTTACTATGGTTAATTGATGATTTTTTAATCATGTTCGTTAGATCTTTGATCCAACGGTTGGGAACATTTAGTTCCAGCACTAGCGCTCTCGTGCTTTGCACGTGGTGCGCTGCTTAGAGTGCAGCGCACTTAACGTTAGCGCTTACGTGTTTTGCACGTGGTGCGCTGCTTAGAGTTCAGTGCTCTTAGCGCTAGCACTCATGTGCTCTGAACGTGGTGTGCTGCTTAGAGTGCAGCGCTAGCGCTCAAGTGCTTTGCACGTGAGTGTTGCCTCAGAGTCTTTGACTCTCAGCACTGGCGCTGCAATGAACCGCTACTTCATTTCAAAATTTGAAATTTGAACAGAGCTTTGCTCTGATTGGGGGAAACAAATTCCCCCCACCGTTGCACTCATGGGGTTCACACGTGAGTGCAGCGGTGGCATCCTTTCCACCGTTGGATTTCTCTTGGAAGTCGGATCGACTTCCCCTGCCTATAAATAGGACCTTTTGCTTCATTGAGATGAACCTTGTTCATCTTCTTGTTTTCTTTTCTGAGAATTATTTCTCCTTCAGAGCATAGCTCTTCATCTTAAGAATTTTCTTAGAGACAGAACTCTGTCAAAAATTTAGGTAAAGATTAAATCTTTCTAGGGTTTCACCCATTAACAGAGCTTTGCTCTTTTCAAATCATATAGATTTTTAGGGTTTCTCAATAGATCTTTGCTCTTCATAGATCTAAAGAGATCTTTCTTAGGGTTTCTTAACCCATTAACAGAGCTTTGCTCTTTTCAAATCATATAGATTTGTTAATCTTTCATGAAAACTCTTAGAGTTTGTTCATAGATCTTGAAGATCTCGGAATTTTTGATTCATTAAAAGCTTTGCTTTAAGTTTTCTGATGGGTTATTCCATCATTTTACAGAGCATGGCTCTTCAGGATTTTTCTTAAGGAATTTTATTTCTTTCATAATTGATTTTGACAAGTGTCACTCTTGTCTGCAGAGCGTTGCTCTTGAGGAGTTTAACTCCTTGACTCGAGGAGTCTCTTATTAAATGAAAATCCTTTTTAGGATCCCTCCTTAATTGCTCAAATTTGAATTTGTTGGGTGTTTTAATCAGCACTTGTTTTCTTCATGTGGATACCAAGAGTTGTCTGAATTCCCGTGTTTTGATCAGTCTGTCCGCTTAACTCCCACTGGTTTTCATTTTCAGGTGCTATGGCCACTCATTTGTATGACCTTGACGAAATTATTTCTTATGGGGACATTCACGCATTAGGCCGCTGCCAAAATCAGGAGTTCACCAACGCTCAGTGCGCCGAAATCATGCATCGCTTTGATGAATATAATGGTCGAATGCTTCCTCGTCGTTCCGCTCTTTTGAAGCTCATTGTGAGAGCGATCTGGGAAGCTCATCCTTTATTCTATGCAGGCATGCCGCTTAAGGCATTGGATGATGCCGAAGATAAAGTACACTCAGTGTATCTGATGGGCCTAATCTCAAAGAAAAGGCGAGACAATTTTTTTGATATTCTGCATCAAACTTTCTAACAGGCGACGATAATCGCTGCCTATCGAAGGACAGAGGACATCAGTGAAGATCCTGACGCTTGCGAGCGTGAGAGGAAGCATACGAGAATGGCCAGAGAGGCCAGAAACATTTTAGATGGCCTTACTTTTGAATTTCTTAATCCATGTCCTGGATTTGATGTCTTACCATTGTAAACATTTTACTGATGCTTTTGTTTACTGTTTTCATCAATGTAAGAACTTTCTGAAGTATGAATGGCAAATTTTGCGTTTCCATTCTTTTATTTTCTGTGTTAAACCTTTTCGTATATACATGAATGGGCGCGCTCTGAATGCTTAACTGAATATGAATCGAATGTTCTCTTTATTGTCTTGCATGGTATACGGTTGATGCCTGTAGGTTATGCCTTTTGTTTTGACTTGGCGCGAAGCAGTTTACGCGTTCTTGAGTAGCACCTCCATTTTTCTAGCACGTAATTTTGGCAAATGTGGTCTGTAGACAGTAGGTAGCTGTCCATCTTGGATTCTTTGCAGGGTGGTGATGGCTTAGGAAACAGGGTTAGGATCTGCCACCTAAGACTTTTCAACTTTATGAGCCGTGAGGGTCTCACAAAGACTTTTCTCCCTACGAGTCGAGAGGATCTCGTAGGTGTATTTTCTCCTTAGGAATCGTGAGGATTCCTAAGTGTGTTTTCTCTTGAGAGTCGTAAGGATCTCATAAGAGGATTTTCTTCCTTACAAGTAGAGACGACTTATAAGTGATTGATGAGTTGACTTGCTCCCGAATCAAAGCATTGCTTTGACGGGGAGGTCGAGGGTTGACGTTGGCCGTTTTCCACGAGGTCAGGATTGACTTTAGCCATGTTCCACGGGTCAGGATTGACTTTGGCCGTACGGGGTCAGGATTGACTTTGGCCATATGGGGTCAGGATTGACTTTAGCCATATGGGGTCAGGAGTCGACTCTCGGTTGTCTGTGCACCGCCGAGTCATGGAACTGGGAACTTTGCCGTGGTTCCGAGATTGATGTCGCGTCCGAATCCTGCTAAAATGAGGAGGAACACTATTGTGGGTCTCCAGGCTATAGATGTGGTCGTCGAGACTTGGAACTAGGGACTCTGCCGTGGCTCCGAGATTGATTGTCGAGTCCGAATCCTGCTGGAATGAGGAGGAACACTGTTGTGGGTCTCCATATTGTAGATGTGGCCGTCGAGACTTGGAACTAGGGACTCTGCCGTGGCTCCAAGATTGATTGTCGCGTCCGAATCCTGCTGGAATGAGGAGGAACACTGTTGTGGGTCTCCAGGCTGTAGATGTGGCCGTCGAGACTTGAAACTAGGGACTTTGTCGTAGCTCCGAGATTGATTGTCGCGTCTGAATCCTGCTGGAACGAGGAGGAACACTGGTGTGGGTCTCCAGGCCGTAGATGTGGCCAACGAGACTTGGAACTAGGGACTTTGCCATGGCTCCGAGGTTGATTATCGCGTTCGAATCCTGCTGTAATGAGGAGGAACATTGTTGTGGGTCTCCAGGCTGTAGATGTGGCCGACGATACTTGGAACTAGGGACTTTTCCATGGCTCCGAGGTTGATTGTCGCATTTGAATCCTGCTGTAATGAGGAGGAATGCTGTTGTAGGTCTCCAGGCTGTGGATGTCGCCGTCGAGACTTGGCTCTCTTTCTGATGGAGCCTGGTGGGATGATATGATTCCCTCTTTGTTTGTGCCCCTGGATTGTATACAGGGATCGATGTGATCTCACCTGTAGGGAAAAAAGTTTCATTTCATTTTTTTAATTTCTTTTCGCGATGCTCTATCATTTTAACTTTTATATCGCGAAAGTCGCGATTGCCCAATCATTTCGGCTTATTTTTCGCGGTGCCCAATCATTTCGGCTATTTTTCTTTTTTACTCGCTGCTTTTTATTGCGAGTTGCCCAATCATTTCGGCTATTTTTTATGCATATATTTTACTTGCTGATTTTATTGCAAGTTGCCCTATCATTTCGGCTATTTCATATGCATTTATGGCTCGCTGACTTTTGCCGCGAGTATGGAACTCAGGATCCGATACCAATTTAGGCATCAGCATTGCTACGACTGGAATATTGCCAGGAGCGAATCATCATTTGTCATGAAAGGACTTGGGATTTAATACCGATTTAGGCATCAGTATCGCTACAACTGGGATATTGCCATGAGCGAATCATCATTTGCCATGAAAGGACTTGGGATTTGATACCGATTTAGGCATCAGCATCGCTACAACTGGGATATTACCAGGAGCGAATTATCATTTGTCTTTGTCGGTTCGAACAAAGGTGGCTTAGGAAACAGGGTTAAGATCCCGTCGACTAAGGCTTTTAACTTTATGAGCTGTAAGGGTCTCATAAACGTGTTTCCCTTACGAGTCGTGAGGATCTCGTAAGTGCGTTTTCTCCTGAAAAAATCGTGAGGATTCTTAAGTGTATGTTCTCTTATAAGTCGTAAGGATCTTACAAGAATGTTTTCTCCTTATAAGTCGAGAAGACTTACAAGGGTCGTTCACCGTGTGAGCGTATCCCTAGTCGCTGGTGGGACTTTGTTAGGGAAATGTTATTCATGCCCGTGGATTGTATACAAGGGTCAATATTGAAACGCTTGTACGGCAAAATCGGGGTGTATGATGGCTTAAGAACAGGTTCAGATCCCTGTAGCTTAAGGCTTTTGAATCCTATGAGCCGTGGGGGTCTCAAAGGGGAATTCTCCTTACGAGTCGTGAGGATCTCGTAAGTGTGTTTTCTTCTTAGGATTCGGAGGGATTCCTAAGTGTGTTGCTCCCTTGTGAGTCATAAGGATCTCACGCAGGTATTTTTTCCATACAGGGTCGAGAGGACCTTGCAGGTGTCTTTTAACGAGATTGCGCCCTTTCGGGTTTTCACAAACTCGCCAGTAGCCCTGCTGTTTTTACTCACGGAGCCCTTTCGGGTTTTCATCCGTGCCCATCTCGCTTATGGATGTACCGTTTTTTTTGTGTCGGCCTTGGGATGCTGCGGTCCGTAGTAGTTTATGGATGCCCATCTCGCTTATGGATCTCGCTTATGGATGTCCATCTCGCTTTAGGACATTACGGTCCATCGTTAGTTAGGGACTTTTTAGTCCGTCGCATGTTTTCAAGGCGAGGTTTCATTGGATACTACTTATAGAGTTCCGGCTTGAGAAGATAGCGAGCGGACATAGGCGTCTTCATCTATCGTTGACCTAGGCCGTGACTCGTCAGGCGTAGTATTTTTTCAAGAATCGGCCATTTATTGGCCTGAAGGGTCTTTCGCCATGCATATCCATGACCAAGTAAGCCCCACCTTGGTAGACCTTGTCTATGATATACGGGCCCTTATAGTTTGGCTCGAATTTCCCCCGTTTGGCACAATTGGGGATTACAGGTCTTTTTACAGCTAGCACGAGTTCGCCTTGGCGGAATGTTCTCGGCCTAGTCAATCTCTCGTATGAGTGCGTCATTTTTGCTTTGTAAGCTTCTAAGTTTTGCTGTGCCATGAGCCGGGTTTCGTCAAGGGCGTCGAGCTCCTCAAGCTGAAGATGAGCATTGTCTTCGACGGTTAGCTCGTAGTGAACTGCCACTCACAGAGAGGGTAACTCTATCTCCAAGGGAAGTACTGCTTCAGTGCCGAATACCAACGCATATGGCGTTGTGTTTGTGGCCGTTTTGAAGCTATTCTTACTTCGGAATCGAAGACTGACGTGGTCCAATATGCCCAGAGAGCTTCATACAGTCTCTCATGCCAGTCCTTCTTATTTCGAGACACCGTCTTCTCTATGATCTTCGTCAAGGTCTTGTTGAAAGCCCCAACCAGACCGTTAGCTCGAGGATTATAGACCGAAGAGTATCTCTAGTCTATATTATGCTGTTGTGCGAAGTGGCTGATCTTATGGCTTCTGTAGGCCGGCCCGTTATCGGATATAATTCGTCACGGAGTGCCGAACCGATCGATGACGTGTGTTTTGAAGAAATGGAGGATATTCTCCGTCTTCACTTCTCTTTGTGGTACTACTTCTGCCCACTTGGAGAAGTAATCGGTTGTCGCTAATATGAACCGATGTCCTCTGGATGATGATGGTTCGATGGGCCCGATTATGTCAGTTCCCCACATTTCGAACGGCCAGCTAGCCACTGTCGGGTGTAGCGGATTTGGATGCTGGTGGATAAAGTCCCCGTGAATCTGGCACGAGTGGCACTACTTCGCGTATTCGAGGCAGTCTTGGATCATTGTGGGCCAATAGTAGCCCATCCTTTTGATTTTCAGCTTCATCTTCGGTCCAGCTTGATGAGAACCGCAGAGTCCGTCGTGAGTTTCTTGGATGACTCTTCTTGCTTCTTTCGGTCCCAGGAATCTTAGCCATAGAAAGTCGAATGATCTATTATACAACGTGTCATTGACGAAGGCGAAAGATAGAGCTCGTTTCATGAGCTGATGTCTTGAGGACGCATCTTCAGGTGTTCGACGGGATTTGAAGTAGTCTATAAAGACTTCTCTCCAATCTTTAGCTTTTTCCTGGTCTTTTATATGTAGGGCCATTTACTTGGTTGCTTCCTTTTCTTTGGATGACTCTGAAGACATTTCTGCCGGTGCAAGAACCCGACGGCTTTGCACAACGATCCTCACGTCATCGAGGTTTTCGTCAGCCAGTTCTTTAGCGAGTTTGGCTAACACATCCGCTTTGCTATTTTCTATACGCGGGATGCTTTTCAGGATGTAGGAAGGGATTTGAGTCAGCAGTTGTTGTACTATCTCACCGTACTTCACCAACTCTGGTTTGCACGTTTGGTAGTCATCGTTTACTTTACTAACGACCAGCTAGGAGTCCCCGTATATGAGGAGGTTTTCAATTCCCATGTCAACAGCGATCTCGAGACCTGCTATCAAAGCTTCATACTCGGCTTCATTATTTGTCCCTGGCTTTGTTAAGGAGAAGGCAAAGCGCATTATCCCTCCTTGTGGAATCATGAAGATGAGGCCTACCCCATATTTGATTATGGGGGTGCTGTGCTCTCACTTCTTCATGGAAGATGCCCCATCGAAGTAGAGTTCCCATCGGTTGTTACTCTCTCCTTTCTCTCTGTCGATCGTGTCAAACGCGTGCTCGTCTGGCAATTCACAATTTATGGGTGAATCAGCAGGTATAGGATGCTCAGCGAGGAAGTCGGCGATGGCCTGGCCTTTCACTGCCTTGAGCGGTCGATACGTTATCGAGAACTCCATCAAGAGTAGGGCCCATTTAGCGAGCCGTCCTGTTAGTATGGCTCTTGACATCAAATATTTGAGAGAATCCACTTTTGATATGAGATGGACCTCATGCACCAAAGCGTAGTGTCTGAGCTTCGTTATCGTGAAGATTAACGCCAGGCAGTGTTTTTCAATGGGAGAGTAATTGTTTTCTGCCTCTAGGAGAACTCGACTCAAATAGTAGAGGGCTCTCTCCTTCCCTTGGTCATTTTCTTGTGCCCATAATGCGCCTAGAGAACCCTCAAGGGCAGTTGTATACAGAATGAGAGGCTTTTCCTTGACCAGAGCAATTAGCACCGGAGGATTCTGTAGGTATTGCTTGATTTCATCCAGTGCGCTTTGGTATTTGCGATCCCAAACGAACGGGGTTCCCTTCTTCATTAAATGACTGTAGGAGCGGCACTTACCGGAGAGATTGGCTATGAACCGTCGGATATATGCGAGCTTTCCTTGGAGAGACCGCAGTTGCTTGAGAGTTCTCGGCGGAGGCATTTCCATAATCGCCTTGATCTTCGACGGGTCTATTTCGATACCCCGGTGTCGCACGATGAATCCTAGGAATTTTCCCGAGAAAATTCCGAACGCGCATTTGAGAGGGTTCATCTTTAAGTCGTATTTCCGAAGACGTTAGAACATTATCTTCAAATACTGCCAATGTTCCTCGTGCGATTTGCTTTTCACCACAAGGTCGTTGATATAGCATTCGACGACTTCATGTATGAGGTCGTCAAAAATCTTCGTCATTGCCCTCTGATAGGTAGCGCCTGCGTTCTTCAGACCGAAAGGCATCACTTTGTAGCAGAATATGCCCAAAGGGGTCCGGAAAGCGGTATGCTTCTGGTCTTCAGGATGCATCTTTATTTGATTGTACCCTGATGAGCCGTCCATGAAGGAGAAGACTTCATGAGTGGATGTGTTGTCTATCTTCAGCTCGGTAACCGGTACAGGAAAATCATCCTTTGGGAAAGCTTTGTTGAGGTCTCGAAAGTCCACGCAGATGCGCACTGTCCCATTTTTCTTCATCACTAGGACGATGTTGGCAATCCAGTCAGGGTATTGAACCTCTTGGATGAAGTCGGAGTCGATTAGTTTCTTGACCTCGGCGTTGATGTTCATTTCAAGTTCGAGCCGCATTCTTCTCGGCGCTTGTTTGATCGGCTTGACGTCCGGAGATATCGCCAATTTATGCACAGCTATCTCTGGATCTAGCCCCGGCATCTCAAAGTAGTTCCATGCGAAGCAGTCTTTATACTGGATAAGCACGTCTCTTAGCGTACTTACCTGTTTTTTGGACAGCAGCTCACTGACGAACGTCGGCCGTGGGTCGTTTACCGTTCCCAAGTTGATTTTTCTGAGGTTATCTGCAGTAGTATGTATCCCATCTTCCAGCTCTTTTGGCGCCGGTGGAAACTCTGAGATCACTTCGTCGTCGTCATTTTCGAAGCACCGGGAGAGGTCAGCCATATTTTCGGACACTCCTCCCATCAGCGTTATTATGTGACAGGTACGAGATCGTTTCCAAGACCGATGTTGATCTGGTTCTACTCTCGCTGCATACGCGGTTTTCGGTTCATGCTTCTATGGCGGGGTTACCCTCCAACTGCTGGATAAAGCGAACCTGCCTTGCCGATACTGGTCTTCTATCCAGTCTTTGTATATGAAGCAATCTTCCAGAGGATGTCCGATCGCTTGGTGATAGGAGCAGTAATCCGGATGAGAGACCTAGTCTACTTGTTCGGGGTATTTGGTCTCCGGAAGCGTAATCTTTTGTTGTTTAAAGACAAGATCAAATATCTTTCTTGTCTTGTCTTGGGGAAAAGAATATGCTCGACTCATCTTCTTTATAAGAGACGGATCTCGGCTGCTCAATTTTTGATCGCGAGGCTTCTTAGACCCGGTTTGCCACTGTCGAATGTTTTTTCCGTTCTTTAGCTTGTTTTTGCCTCCGCGTCGGGTCATTTGTATGACGGGCTAGCAACGAAGGGCATCGTCATCTTTCGTAGCCTGCTGAAGGAGGCGCTGCGTCCTGGCTTTCTCGTAGATGGCCATTTCGCGGCTATGGTCATCCCGGTCTTTTTGACCCGCTTCCCTTATTAGCCTGTTCATCTGTTCTTTGAACGATGGACTTGGCATTTTTATGACGGGATCTCGTTTTGGTTCGGGGTTAGCGTCTTCTAATAGAGCATCTCCTTCTTCATCAAAGTCATGTATAACGTAGCAGCCATGGAATCGCTCCCGTTTCTTGGATTAAACATATCCAAGCTCGATCGTTTCCATTCTCCCGTTGGGAAATTTCCGCTGAGTTCCGGGGATGTTCCAGATCCTGTTGTAGAACTGAGCTTTTCGAGCAGTCTATTTGAAGGGTATGCCTTGACGCCTCAACAGCCTTTTTAATCCTTCCGTGTAGTATCTGGGCAGACGGATGGGCTGGAGTCTGTCAAGTGCAGAATCGGCGCCATGCCAGATTTCTTTCTCCACTTTAGTTTCCGCGGATCGATAAAAGAGGATCGCCTTTTCATCTTTTCGCTTGGGAGGGACATAGAACGTCTGCAGTTCTTGTACGCTGTAGGTATCAAGCGCCTCAAGCTCTTTGTAGTGTTGCCGCGGAACCATAGCGATTTGCAAGCTTTGATCTTCTCCAGTGAAGGCTCGTATTGATGGCCGAACAGAAAATACTGCATTGACCTCATCTTCAGAGTCACTGCCGAAGACCAACATAGGGGTAGACAGTCCAGGCTTGTTGCATTGGGGAGGTCCCGAATAGACTATCTCTTCTTCCTCCTCGGTATCGCTCCCGAAGACCGGAATGGTGGTGATAGCTTTTTGCTTATCCTTAGGCTTATGGCATCTTTCCGTATCTTCGAAGTCTGGTAAGAAGTACTTTGCGTCTTCGTACTTTCGGACTTCGTTTACGGAGAATGGGTTCATCTCCCCTGTCACAGTGTATTCAAGCCCATCTTTCAAATACTTCATACACTGATGTTGTGTAGAAGGGATAATGTTGTACTCGTGTAACCAAGGCCGGCCGAGAAAAGCGTTATAGAAAGTCTTGGTATCAATGATGTGGAACTTGATATCAGTGATGAGCAGCCCAAAGCGTAGCATCAGTATCACAGACCCGAGCGTCCGTGATGACTGGGAGTCGAACCCGGAGATTGTGATTTTATCCCGAGCGAGGTGTTGAACGCTCATGAAGATTTCTTTTAGCATCATCACATTTAAGAGATTGACAGTGGACCCATTGTCAACTAGGATCTTCCCTATCTTAATATCATGGCAATACCCGGAGACATAGAGGGGACGGTTATGCTCGCACGTCCCGAGGAGGAGATCTTCATCGCCGAAAGTGATGTCAGCGGTGTGAAATTCTTCCAGCTCGTCCTTCATCTTTTCTTCGGTAAGTAAAGATTGAAACTGGTCAGGTTCTTGTAGTGCCTTGATCAGAGAATCTCTCGCCTCTTTAGATAGCAGAAGGGCATCGAGAATGCTTAACTGTGAGGATATTTTCCTCAGGTGTGCCAAAACATTGTAATCCACCTTGTTTTTCTTGGGTGGGTCCTTAGCTACCAGCTCTTCGATGAATCGGTCATCGAGGGCGATGTCCTCAGGGACTTTTTCTTTTCCCTTTTCCTTCTTGTTCGATCCCTTGTTTGCGAGTCCGAGATTCTTTCCAGGTAGCGTGCGATTGCGCAGCTGAATGTTCTCGCGGGTCTTCATCTCTTCTGCTTCAGAGATGGATTCCTTGAAGAGAGGACCGAGGGCTATTTCTTCATCTGAATAGCTCCCGAAGGTGAGAACTTGCAATCCCCCGGAATCAACCATGTGACGGTTGCCGGCAATTCTTTTGCGCTCATCTGTCATACCCTTCTGCTCTCGACGCGTTTAGCACTTTATCCGCTTGAACTGCTGCCGATGAGCAACGTATCCCTGCCACCAATTTTTAAAGGCATTGCACTCTTCTATAAGGTGCGTGATCTTCCGATGGTACAAGCAGAATCTTGGATGTGCATCTAGTTCGTCGAGGCACGTATTTTCCTAAGTATCTTCTTTGGAAGGTGGTAACTTCATTTCCATCGACAGGGCTTTAGCAAACCACTTCCTTATCTTGAACCCGCTTTTGCTGGCGGCGGATGTGGTTTGATTTGGTGGGAGTGTTTTTACCCTTTCGTCCAGTCGCTGGCGTTTGGCTTTTTCGAATATGGACAGTTCGCACTCTCGATCATCTTTGCTTTTCTGACAGGCCTCATTCAGGAATACGTCAATCATCTCGTCGAACGGTTCTAGGAGTTCAGGCTCGGGATCTGCCCCCAGTTTCTCTGTATCCGGAGCTTCTTCACCGTTTATTAACGAGTGAGAGATCGCGTGGCAGATTACCCCATAATCCTCAGGTTCATCTGATGAGTCTTCTCCCTCATCTTCGTCGCCGTCTCCATCTTCAAGGATATGATTGAGGAATTCTTGGAGTGTGACCGGAGTTCGCGCCTTCTGGTTATATTCTTCTAATGCGTCAATATGTTTTTGCAGGTCCGTGCGCTTGTCATTAGGGTTCACGGGCTTTTTGGTCTTCTTCTTCTTCTTTGAAGACTTTGACGGCTGGGCATAGGCGTTTTGACTATCGCCACCATTTCTTGGCGTTAGGCGTGGTTTCAGCATTCCCTCGATGATCTCGAGTTCTAACGGACTCTTCCATCTGATCGCCGGGTATGTTTGGAGATCCTTCAGCATTCGTTTTGTTTTGGCTGAAAGAGAGACCTCCCATGGAACTTCTTCTATAAAAGAGCATGACGCCCCCGGTGTGTCCCCCCTTTTAAGAGCGTGCGGCTGAGACGGGCTTACTTTCCAATTCTCGGACAGTGCGAATTTGCCCTGTTGGTATTGGTCCTCAATCCAGTTTTTGAAGACGAAGCAATCTTCGATTGGGTGGCCTACCACTTGGTGATAAAGGCAATAATTGGGATTATTGGCCTCATCGGGTTGCAATGGGCGTTTTGGATCCGGCAAGGTGATGATCCTGTTGCACACCACTAGCTCGAACAGTCTCCTCATTTTATCCCGGGGATATGAATAAGGGCTCTTCAGTTTCTCATTGAAGAATCGCCGTATTTCATCTTGGCGATCAGTTGGCTTTGGACCACTGGGCTGCTGCTGAGTATTGGCGATGAAGGTCGCTTTCCCTTTCCCTTTTTCGTTTCGAGATTCCAACTTTGAAGAAGAGGGTCTATGACCCATCTGATCCATTTGGGCCAGTTTTTCAATCAAGGCCTGGAAAGTAGTTGGCTTGAAGAATATCATGAATTGTGAAATGGTCGCCTGAGGGTCGAGGGTCCCTACGAACATGCCTACCGCAGGCGCTTCTTCGATGCGCTCCTCGCACTTCGACCATAGATTCCGCTACCGTATCGCATACTGCATCAATGTTTCGCCTGGCTTCACTCTGGCGTTAATTAACGCGGTGATCGGGGTGCGCTCGCTAGCGCTGGCGAAACGTTGGGTGAACAGCAACTCCATCTCTGTAAAAGTTTTGACAGAGTCGTTGGGAAGCTCTGAGTACCATTCGAACGCCGTCTCCGCCAAGCTGCCGACGAATTGGCGAAGCAGTAGCTTATCATCCCCTCCAGTGTTGCCGCAGAGAGCCCTGAACTGAGCGACATGTTGATGGGGATTGCCTGTCCTCTTGTACATATGGAATTTAGGAATTGTGTATCCTGACGGGTACTTTATCTGATCATACCATCCTGGATATGGTCACCCAGTTCTGACGACTTGGCCGGTTGCTTCATTCGCTTGATGAGATTGTATTTGCTGAGCTATATAATCATCGAGCATGGCTTTAGAGATGGTCTCTTCCTTGGCTGCTGACAGAGCCGGCAGAGGATTGTATGTCTCTCCTCTATCATCTTCAATTATTACTGAAGGATCTTCGGCTGGAGGGTACGGCTAGATCATCAGGCCCACTATATCCTGGAATAAAAGGGCCATTTATTTTATGTTGGCCGCTTGTTCCGCAGCCTCTTTGTCCTTCTTCTCAAGCATTCTCCAAAGGATTTTCGGCATCCGTTTCCTGCTCATGACGCTGCTCCGAAGATGTCTCCGGGCCTGCTTTTGGTCCAGTGAGTGCAGCCATGGCTGTCAGCATTTTCTGGAGCTTTTGTTGTTGCTTCTTGGCCTTTGTTACGGATCTGGTGAGTGGTCGATGGCCTATAGAGATACGACTATCCTCTTTTCCGGATGCCATATAAATAGTGTGCACCACCATGCCGCCAGACTTAGGGCATTTAGATTCAATGCCCTTGCGATT
This sequence comes from Agapanthus africanus, assembly GCA_030015575.1. NCBI lineage: Eukaryota > Viridiplantae > Streptophyta > Magnoliopsida > Asparagales > Amaryllidaceae > Agapanthus > Agapanthus africanus. The sequence continues at coordinate 637,932,230 of CM057343.1, forward strand.
CGTCACGGACACGGGGACTTTCTCCGGCCTCCTTCTTTTGTGGGCGGTCAAAGTTGAGGGAACCGTCGCGGAGGGCACCCAAATAGATGACATCTCATATGGTATGACAGGTTAGTCCTTCTCTTTCCGAACTTTCATCTTCTTCGATCGGCGGGAGTAGCCTTGGTCGATCACCGATTTTTGGACATGTCGCCAAACTTTACGAATTTTAGCGGACAACTGCTGAGAGGGCTGCTATGGCTTTGTCTTTGTAGCATACTCCACAGGTAGAGGAGATCTTTTCAGCACGGCCATCGGAGAGTTCTTATGCACCCTCCTGAGTGGTTCAAAGCTGTTCCCAGTTGGAACAGCAGCATCAACTTCCACCATTGGAGCTGGCGGAGTCAGTACAGAAAGAGAACTGCCCCCAGCCTTCCTTACTCGGCGCCAGTGACGACGGCGAGCATGTCGAGCGGCTGGGACCACTTTTGCTGTTGGGTGAGCTTCTTCATGCCCCCCGCTCTGATGAGGGGCTGTTGTTATGGTTAGCCTGTCAAAGACTGACGTCCGCTGAGAAGGGATGGCCAATCTGTCGAAGGAAGACTTTCGCGCAAGGGAAGCATCCTTGGTGACTTCGCCTGAAGATGGAGCTAGAGCGACCAGTCTTGTGAAGACCGACCCCTTAGTAGAAGAAGCCGCTTTGGTGACTTCAGGAGTAGGAACGGCTATTCGTTTTGGGATAACCCCCTCAGGTATGGTAGGTTTCTTCATAGGCCTACTGGAGTTTTGGCCCAGTCTGTTGAAAACCGAGGTGCTGGATTTGGGCAACCCGTTGAGAGGGGCCGCAGTAGTTGCAAGCCGATCAAAGACCGACTTCTTCGGAGCTTCTTGCAACGGCAGTGGGGCGTTAAAGCTCATGGGTGGGAGCATGGTCCCAAAGAACAGCCCTATAGTGGCTTGCGTTACCTGGTCCACCGGCATCGTAAAAAGGGAAGCCGCTTGAGGCCCGTAGGTCACTCCTCCGGCGAGGACGGAGTGGGAGTTGTTGCAATTAGTGCAGTTTGAAGCCATTGATCTTCTGTTTTCTGCATGGAGCAAGACACCAAATCTTAGTACCTCGAATTCAGCGGCAACCATAGCAAACCGCGATTCGTTCGCGAAACACGACACACGAAGTGTGGAGTGAAAAGAAGAAAAGGTCCCACCGGGCGTGCCAGAATCTGTTCTCCACAGAATACTGGGAAAGACAAAGGTCTTGCCTGAATTTGGGGGCAGATACTATTTGGTTTTATCCGTCCACCTCTCCAAAAATGCCAAGTTGATTTATGGCAACGTATATCGGAGGTTTAGATGGATGCGGCCGTTGTAGAAGACTTCGTCAGATTCCTCCTCGTTTGAGAGTTTTTTGATTGTGGGAACGCTCTTCCCTGCAGGCGCAAGCCCCTGCAGTTAATTACGCTGCCGCATCACGGTAACCACTTTCTCCTTCTCCAGATGGTCATTTCGTGTCGTGTGTGTTTGTTTTGTTTTTAGTTGCCCGTGGATTGTGTACGGAGACTAATTTGTATTGTCGCCCGTAGGGCGTGGATTAGTCCAAATCCGTATTTTCTTAGATTTGGGTTTTGGTTTGGGTTTGAGGATCGTTGATCTCATTTGAGACTAAGATCAACTTAAACGTTTGTTAAGAATACGTTACTCTAATTTTAGACTAAGATCAACTTAACAGGATCATTTAGATCCAATAAAAGAGCATTTGGGCTCAATTGTTTTAGTTTAGGGACTTTGTGATCCAGTTTAAAGACGTCATAGTCTGTAAAGTTTAAGGACATCATAGTCCATGAGTTTAAGGACCCCACAGTCCGTAAAGTTTAAGGACATCATGGTCCATGAGTTTAAGGACCCCACAGTCCATGAAATGTCTGGTTGTCGGGACCCGTCACTTCGCTGAAGACGTTGAGGGATTACAACGACAAATATCAGAGGAGTGAAGAGATGTACCTTTGAACCAATATTGGTTGGGAGTTCTGTAGTCCAATTTGGGACTGAGATCAAAGATTTATGAGCATATGGGCTCAATTAATCTGAAATAGGGTTCTGTGGCCAACTTGGGCTCGGCCCATTCAGTTAAAATGCTGAGCATTGGTTCTGATAATTGTTTTTGTCTTTTACTGAGTGCTGAGCACTCATTATAGCTCTGGGGCTTTTATTTGTAGAACAGTTTATGTTCATTTAGAGCACACGTGAGGAGCACGTGGCGTGCTTGGTGCTGTACGCCAAACAATGAGCGCAGTGCGCTTCTGGTGAAGTAGCGCACACGTAAGGAGCACGTGGCGCGCTTAGCGCTGCGCACCAGACAACGAGCGCATTACGCTTCTGGTGAAATAGCGCACACGTGAGGAGCACGTAGCGTGCTTGGCACTGTGCGCCAAACAATGAGCGTAGTGCGCTTCTGATGAAGTAGTGCACACGTGAGGAACACGTGGCGTGCTTGGCGTTGTGCGCCAGATGATGAGTGCAGTACGCTTCTGATGAAGTAGCGCGTACGTGAGGAGCACGTGGCGCGCTTGGCGCTATGCGCCAGACAATGAGCGCAGTGCGCTTCTTTAAATTTGGAGCGCTAAGGCTCTTCTTTTATGCAACTTTGATCAGTTCTGCGCTCTAAGAATTAAACTCTCATTTATAAGAGAATTTGTCTCATAGATCTAAGAACAAAGTTCCTATTTTATAGGAGATGTTTTAACCTCTTATGTTTTGGTGAAAAGCTTTGCCTTTATTGATCTGTGATCCTAAGAGAATTGAATTATTCTCCCCCCTTTTATAATGAGATATTATGATCTCTTTGTAAAAGAAAATTTGTCTTACAGATCTATGATCTGTCATAAGAACTAAGTTCTTTTTCTGATGAGATGTTTTATCTCTCTGTTTTTACCTTGAAGAAAAGTTCTTCTGCCGAGAGCTTTCTCTTCTCTCTGAAGTTTTTTCAAAGTTTATGGGGGGTTCCTCTCTATCAGACTTGAAGTCTTGGGGCCTTTATATAGGGCAAACTGATTTGTTGAATCAGTTGAAAAGATCTTTTCTCTAATTAATTTGGTGATGTTTCCCACCGTTGGATCTTTGATCCAAGGGCTTCTGATTTACAGAAGGCAATCTTCTTGTTTTTAACAAGATTGGAAAATCTTTTCCCATACAGAATTTATTCTGTATGTTGGTGACTTTTTAATCACCATTGGATCATTGATCCAACGGTGCTCTGATTTTCAGAGCACAATCTTTCCTGTTTGGAAAGATTGTGAGGAATGTTTCCTTAACAGAATTTTATTCTGGTTAATTGAGGATTTTTTAATCATGTCTGTTGGATCTTTGATCCAACGGTTGGGAACATTTAGTTCCAGCACTAGCGCTCTCGTGCTTTGCACATAGTGCGCTACTTAGAGTGCAGCGCACTTAGCGCTAGCGCTTACGAGTTTTGCACGTGGTGCGCTGCTTAGAGTTCAGCGCTCTTAGCGCTAGCGCTCACGTGCTTTGCACGTGGTGCGCTGCTTAGAGTGCAGCGCTCTTAGCGCTAGCGCTCATGTGCTTTGCACGTGAGTGCTGCCTCAGAGTCTTTGACTCTCAGCGCTGGCGCTGCTATAAGGCGCTGCTATGAAGCGCTGCTTCATTTCAAAATTTGAAATTTGAACAAAACTTTGCTTTGATTGGGGAAACAGAAGGCATTGGAAATGAAAAGGGTGGCTCTGAAAAAGAAGAGCAAGAAGGTGAAACGATTCTCTCATATAATAAGGCGGTGCCTCATGTGAAGCATACGTGAGCGTCGGCGCTAGTCTTTTATAGGATTAAATCCTATAGAAGCGCCTTACGTGAAAGGCAGTGAGCATTGGCATAAAAAAAAGAGAAAGAGGCTTTCCATTCATACTTCAAAGAAATTTATACATTGGTAATGAGGATTATCACAAAAGAAAAAAGAAACAAACATCAACAAAGGTCTACAATGGCAAGACGCTAAATTCCGGACATGGATTCTCAAACTTAAAGGCAAGTTTGAGTAAAGCACTTCTAGCTTCATTGACCATCTTCATATGTGTCTTCTCTTGAATGCAAGCTTCGAGATCCCCGCTGATATCTTCTATTCTCTGGTACGCGGATATTATCGTTTTCTGTTGGAAGACGCAATGCAAAACAACAATGAGGTCATCTCTCCGCTTTTCGAGATCAGGCCCATCAGATATACTGAATGCACCTTGTCTTTAGCGTCATCAAGTGCCTCGAGCGGCATAGCCTCATCAAGCTCAGGAAGCGCTTCCCAGATCGATCCAACGATAATGTTCAAAAGGGAAGAATGGCGGGGGAGCAATCGACCGTTGTGATCATCAAAGTGACGCATCACCTCATCACATTAGGTAAGTGTACTCCTAGCCTTGAAAGCGACCTTATAAGCAAATTTCTTTGTAGGAGACAATTTTCTCGATGTCGTATAAATGACTAGTCATGGTATCTGAAAAGAAACCAGATGGAGAGTTAGCAATAAAAAATGCTAGAATCACTAAACATAAAAAGTTAGTGGACCCCACGAAATCAAAGTGGTGGCTCATCAATGATGAGACATGGGTATTAAAGCCCTAAAAATCCTAAAAAGGAAAATATCCAAAAATGGTAAAAGGAATAAAATTCCCAAAGTTCCTAAGAATCAAATCAGAGCTAAGCTCTGCAAGAAAAATGGAATTAAATTCCCCCAAATTATAGGATTAAATCCCAGAAATTCCCCATGTTAGAAAACTCATGATTTAAATAATGGAATTAATTCCAAAAATCCTCGAATGTCAGGATTAATGATAGGTTAAAACCCTAAGAAGAGAATCAACGATTCTCAAGAATGTCCATCAAGATCCACGATTTACACTAAAAAGATTTTTTTTAAGATCTCCAAGAGATCGATTCAAGAAAAGAGCTAAGCTCTGACAAATATGATAATAGGTTTTAAAATATCCGAAAGAAAAAAAATAATACATCCAAAAGATATTAAGAGCTAAACTTTTTTCATAGTCCTCACTAAAAATTGGCAGAGTTTACTGTTAGTGTGATATGCCCTAGAGACCATTATTATATAGTACTAGTTTGTATATTACATTTTGGAAGTTTGGGATATATACACGGATTTATAACAATCTTGCTCAATATGGTTGTATACTACTTGGTTTGTATCTATCTTAATATTGTATATGTTTCTTTTAACGTATCGCTAATACATATTGATAGAGCCTTTAAGATCTTTGCTTGACTACCAGCATTGTGATGGCAGTCACACTTGTGGGGATTGGTTAGTCTACAAGCACATCCTTATAAGGTCCCTAATCGTAGGATTATCGAGACAGGGCATCGATACTCCAGAGTAGACTGGTGTGTACGCTTCTCATCCCAGCTGGGGAGATGGTCTGTCCCTCAGCCATCAGTACGTCGTACTGGAGATAGTATGCAGGTGCTCATTAGGTTATGAGTACACTGGACAGGACTCGTCGGGAACTGTTGGTTGGTACTATACCTATCGTCAGTTAGCAGTTCCTATGTGACATGAGTACAGCTTAGTCAGTTGACTTGACACTGCTACTTCGCCTCAAGTGTGTTCCCACTGTTCTTAGATTACTACCCTACCACGGCTCTATTGAGTCGTGCAAACAGGTAGTAGTTGTGTGCAGTCCCGAAGCACTTAGAGGCAGTGGCGGTTAGATAGGATCCGTCTCTCCCGGTATTAGGGGTTGATATCGCGCTGTGTTTGGAGAGCCATTACAAAAAGTCCCTGGCCAGGGCAAGCGGGATTTACTGGTAGGTACTCCAGTAGTTTCTCAGGGTGTTTTGGACTACACTTCGACACGACTTATACCGCTATTAGGGGAATGACGTTTAACGCCCTCTAGGCTCGATATGTGATACTCTTAGACGAACAGACCGGACTATGCGGAGATTGTCACATTCAAGCTCGGTAGGAGTTCGAATGAGTTTTCCTCATCGGCCTTCTTATCGACATCTACCTGGGGACCATTACGTACAGCTAGTACTGCTTGCGGCCTATGGTTAAACCCACTGCCGGCATAATGTTGAGTCTTTAGAATCCCACACAGAGAGTTTTCCGCTTTTGGGTGAAACAATATAGAGGTCGTATGGTTTTACGACAGGGTTCGTTCGCATACGCACACTTGTGCGTGTTTGGTGTTCGGACAGTTGATACTAGTGGGTTTTGGTTTAAGCCGGATCCTAATATTTGATTTTGGATAGTTTTAGTCTCATTGTATTCGTGTTTTTCAGAACACGGATACGGGTATGTATATACGGTTGATAGGGGCAGAGAAGGAGACACCATATTAGGGTTTTGACCATTGACTTGATTAAAAGCATAATGAGATGGAGAAAATTGTTTACTAATTTTTATTAAAGATAATTATGTCATGGCTAATTGGTTTGACCATTTGACTTAGATATTTTTGTTCGTTCGCATACGCACCATTGTTGCCTTAGATATTTTTATTGAGCATAAGATATTTTGCTTAGCATTAATTATGACATGATAATGGTCAAATCAAATGAACCATCACAATTATCCTAATAAAACTTATTATTCTTTTTCCTCATATGAGAGCTCTCTTCATAATTCATATACGCATTCTCTCTCATAGCTCTCTCTCTCTTTCTTCCTCTCTCAAGCTCAAATGTCTCATGAGTTGAGAAACATGGGTTGTTGAGACTTAGCCACCAAAATCCTTCTCTACTCACTCTAGGGTTCTTAGTTTAGCACACCAAGCACCCTAGTTATTTCATTATAGAGGTTGGAGCTCAAGGTAGAGACCTTCGGGTGGATCTTCTTTGACGTAGGATGCCGGTGAAGAGGCACCATCCACCACCACTCCAAGGAGCTTACAAAAAGGAGAAGCACAACAAGGAGAAGAAGGACTAGAAGCTTGAGGTATAATAGTAGTTAGCACTCCTAGTTAGTTTGTTAGTTAATGTTTAGCAAAGATCCTCATGGTTAGTCTATGTTACATTGTAAAGAAAATTTTGATTTTTACCTATTCCGCCTCCCCGCAAACTACCGGGGTGAGTAACATAGACTTACAGTGGTATCAAAGCCTAGCTAAACAATAACTAGCATGTTAGCAAAGCCTTTAGAACTTCGAACGCGGAAAAATCCCAGAAACACGATAAAACTTGCATTTTCTGTCGATTTTTAAAACAGGTCTAAAAATATTTTCAGAGACCTGAAAAATACGTGTAAGATTTTTATATAACACTGAAGAAATTTGGTCGCCTAACTCGGTTAGACCACCGCGGAACCGCGGCCGAACCATGCATTCCGCCGCGGATCCGCGGCCGAGTCAACTCCAAGTTGGTCCAAATTTTTTCGGGTGCTCTCTGTGGTTGTTTTGTGTTTTCTAGGATATTTTGTTTCTGCTCAGGATTTTTTTCTGTACAGTGTTGTACTTGGAGTAGATTCAAATAAAGTTATTGATCGAAATTCTATAAACTTTAGTTAATCGGATTATATCTGTGATGTGTTATGTGTGCTGAACGTCTGCTAATCGCTATACATCGATTGGTGGGGGTTGCACATATCTGTGATCTGTAATATTGGTTTGTGTATATGAACTTGTTGGATTGTCGTGGATGAATAGCCGGGGATATGAGATGAGAGTTTATCTTTCATTTGATATAAATTGTAAATTGATGTAATATTATTTTATGGTCGTACATCCGGGTTGAGGTTGTAGCCACCATTGTATATTATTTCTTTTACTGTTTTCTGCTCCTATGATAGACCCAAGGTGGGGTGCACAAACTACCGAGTACTTTGAAGTGCCGAGTGGCCTACTCACTTTATTGAGGGAGGCTGCTTCACTTCTGGTATTTGGCGGGTAATTGCCGCACCCGTAGGGGTCTAGGGTGGGGTTTTGGTTATTCATCACGACCGTGTAATCCGTCTTTCATTGCAGGCTCAAACGAAACGCGGATTGCTAGCATATCCAATGTGTTCATCTATGATCTGGAATGACTAACATTGTGTCTGACGAATGCATATATCTATATATGATATCTAGTAGACGTTGCTTATATTTTGCATCCGCGCTATTCCAGCCCCCGCTCTGTCGTTAGTTAAGTAATCTAACGGGTGATGATGGGGCCCCGTGGCGAATGCGGATGGCATAAGCGTATGTTATATTTTCGTTGTTTTCTGCAATAGTAGGATTAATTGATGGGACTGCATTATATAAATGCAAAGAAAACAATCCAAAGTTGAATCGTTGGAACAATTTCAAAACCACTCGGTTTTTTTCAAAACAGCAAAACTTTTAAATGCGGAGCTTAAACCACTCCTTTTAAAAGCTATCAGGTTCCTTCAATTATATCATGTTCACTACGTTCACGGTTTCGCCAAAACCATTCGTAGCCCTCCGTCATTTCAATTAAATGTTCAGTAGTATTCAAGCTGTGTATTTTGACCTTCGCCAAGGCATAGTGATTAGTAGCTACTGAATATTTATCTGTAGCATAGATAGATGCGTTGGTTTAGGACAGTCGTACTGCTATTTTGGCATTCATCAAGGGTATGTACGGGTGGGTTCGAATTAACTTGGATAATGACAGGTAGAACTTGACATGTGACTTATGATATGTTGGCATTTGTTAAGGTCATAAGAGCATAGGGCAAAAATCCACATCGGGGGTTTCTAAAAGAACTAAAACTTGCTAGTATTTCATACTATTTAGAGTGTGATAATTTTAGTAGGATTCCTTCAACTTTATCACACAATAATATTTGGATCCCGATCCTACTGTGAGTATATGCTACTTCTCAGGAGATTTTTTCACTTAACGATCAATGCTATAAACCAAGTAGGTGTCTAGAAAGGTGTTAGTGGGGCTACACCCACAAGGAAAAGAACTTATTTAATTAAGGAACTTCGTGAAAGCGTCGTAAAACCTCCCTCAAAGTACCGACACTGGCATGGCTGAACGGTTAAGCAAGTATTGTACAGTGAAATCAATCCTGACTAATTCTTCTTTTATGGTTTGAGGAAGGATTCAAGAAACAGTGGGAGCCATCCTGTTTAGATAAACTAAAAACCACTCTAACTTGCAAGAGCATCATGCTAAAGTATTTCTTCTCTCTCTCCTAATTGCAGCAACCAACAACATGACGGGTCTTAAGTTATTATTAGATAAAAATATATTGACAGGGCCAAACTATAAAAATTGGTTCAGGAATGTCAAGATGGTAATCGCTTATGATAAGTTAGGGTATCTCCTTACCACTAAGGCCCCCGCCGTCCCGGGTCCAGAATCCAGCGTCGCGGATAAGGAAATCCGTAAGACCTAGGAGATTGACTACGCGAAGGCCAAGTGTCTCGTGCTTACCTCTATGGACAATGAACATCAGAGGAGGCACGAGAATATGGATCTTGAATCCATATTCCTCCATACCAAGGAATTATATGGAGAGCAATCCCGTATCGCAAAATACGAGATCTCGAAAAAGCTATTTCAAGCGAGGTTGGTCGTCGGATCATCTGTAGGGGAACACGTTCTTAAGATGATTGGCTACATTGAGGAGCCCGCGGACCTCGGGACCACGTTAGAGAACGACCTGTATAATGACTTGATTCTCCAGTCCCTTCCTTCCACCTACGCCCAGTTTATCTTGAATTTTAATATGCAAGGTAAAGAAGTTGAACTTCCGGAACTCCTCAACATGTTGAGAAGTGCAGAGGGCACCCTTCAGAAAGTCAGGAAAACACCCGCTCTGTTTGTTGGTGGAGCTTCCTCTTCTAGGTCCAAGGCGAAAGCCAAAGGAAAGAAGAAGAAGGCCCCCAACAAACCGAGGGGCGGTGTTAGTAAGGTGGAAGCCAAGGGAAAGGAAAAAGTGGCGGGACAAATAGTAGGAAAAGAAGAATGCTTTTATTGTCATAAGAAGGGACACTGGAAGAAAGATTGCAGGGCTTGGAAGGCCAAGAACCAGGACCCGAAGCAAGTTGTGGCTTCGGCTTCAGGTGTGTATGTAATTGAAAACTGTCTGTCAATCAACTCTACTTCCTGAGTATTGGATACCGGATCAGGATCTTATATCTGTAATTCTTTGCAGGCACTGAGAAGCCGTAGAGTTTTGAAGGAGGGTGATATGACCCTCAGAGTTGCAAACGGAGCAAGCATGGATGCTGTGTCCATGGGGGAATATCACTTAGGATTGACTAATAGACATGTTTTGGTTTTACGCAACTGTTATTATGTACCCAGTTTGACTTGTAATATCATATCTGTATCTTTAATGTCTAAAGAAGGTTATGATTTTTCATTTGTAAGCGATGTCGTAAATATCCACCTTAATCATAGTTTGATTGGGTCGGGTACATTAAGCAATGGTATATACGTATTAAACCAACCGCAGATTTTCAATATCCAGAATACACACAAAAGAAAGTCTCCAGAATTAAATCATGATTTCTTATGGCATTGTAGACTAGGTCACATCAATGAGACAAGGTTAACCAAGTTACATAAAGAATGATATTTGGATCCGTTCGAATATCAATCTTATACAACGTGTCAATCATGTCTCAAAGGAAAGATGACAAAGACTCAATTCACTGGACACGGAGTAAGAGCGAACGAGCTCTTGGGACTCATGCACAGCGACGTGTGTGGTCCAATGTCTACATATGCAAGAAGTGGTTTTTCCTATTTCATTACTTTTACAGATGATTCTCCAGGTATGGACATGTCTTCTTGATGAAGCATAAATCCGAGGCCTTTGAGAAATTTCAGGAATATAAGAATGAAGTGGAAAAATAAACCGGAAAAAGTATCAAGACACTGAGATCTGATCGAGGTGGTGAATACTTAAGTGTCAAGTTCCTGAATTACCTAAAAGAGAATGGAATTCTCTCTCAGCTTACTCCTTCATACATACCACAGCACAACGGTGTATCGGAGAGACGGAACCGAACCCTATTGGATATGGTACGTTTCATGATGAGTAACGCTGAGTTACCGCGATCATTCTGGGGCTATGCACTAGAATCAGCTGCATATCTTTTGAACAAGGTTCCTGCCAAGACTGTGCCTGTATGGTTCCTATTGACGGCAGCAAGGTTTCGGGAGGCATCGTCCATGCCATTTTCAAAAATTGCCGTTTCAAGGAACCCTAAACTAGAATCGTTAACTAGAAAATAATACGGAAAATAAAGTAAACTCTTTTACATCTAAGTGAAATAGAAATACAACCTTTGTAGATCAGTCCTTCACTTAAATAGCTCCTTGTAATAGTCTTTTCGCTGCGATCGTGGAACTCCCGGACTCTTGCATGGCTTCTGAAGGTGAAAGGAGCGAACTTGCTTGAAGCCTTCGAGGCCGAAGATGATCTACGTCGAGGGAATACAAACTCAAGCTACTACTTCACTAATGAAAAATTAGTGAAGCAAACACCTTATACTAAAGTGCTAATCTAGTAGAGGGTGATGAAATAGGAAGTGAGCTCACTTTAGAATTATTTTTCTCACAATATTTTCTCACTTGGATCAAACCCTAGAGAGCATTTTCTTTCGAGGAAGAAGATGAAGAAAATGAGAAGAGAATGAAATGATCAAGAGAGTGAATAAACCATGGGTGAGTGTGTATTATATACTAACTCATATAGAGACATAATCATGGCTAATTAAAATGGTTAGGTTAATAAATATCTAAAATAAAACAAAACTAGTGGACTTGGTCAAATGCACTCACAAGCTTCTATAAGCTTCATGCATTTGATTTAGTTTCCACTAATTTGGATTTACTTTAAACATTAAAACCCCACTATTATAATTGGTATGGTGTATGTCTCATACACCCATGTAGTGTGTATCAATAACCATGATACAAAACAAAACACATTTTAATATATATTACATATATATTAAGTGTGCACATTTGAGAAAATAAAAGCTTAAGTGAGCAAATGTTAGTTAATGTAAATTAGTATATCAAATATACAATTATACACTAAATTATCAAATCAACACTTGATTTAATAATCCGGCTATATCTCAAATAACCGACTAACACTAAATGTACCAACTTATCGAATCAACACTTGATTCGATAACCTGGCTATATCTCATATAACCGACCGATACAAATATCGCGAGAATGAAATACGGTATCACATACACGCATTATTCTCGGTCCCGCACATATCACATATGTGCTCCTATTTCGTTTTGCCTGAGCCAGTAAAATCTCTATGTAGGACTCTAAAGACTCGTCAATACACCGGCAGTAGGTGATGATCACATCAAGCACCCACAAGCCGTCAGCGGTACTAGCTGGACGTAATGGCTACCCGGGTATTGAGCGATCAGAAGATCAGCAAGCAAGCCCACTCCAACTCCTGCAAAAGCCTGACAGTAACACTACCGTACAGTCCGGTCTCCTCGTCTGATATGTCGCATATCAAGTCTAGGGGTGGTAAACGTCAGACCCAAATAACCGATAAGGCATGCCGATATGAGGCTCATAACGGGTCGAGAAACTACTGGTAACACTTACCAGTAAATCTCTAAATCATCCATGTCCAGGGACTTCCCTGTTATGGCCAATCGAGCACAGCGCAACATCAACCCCCAATACCGGGAGAGACGAATCCCCTCCTATCGCTCATTGCCTCCATGTGACACGAGACTGTACCCAAAAACCACCGTTTTGCACGCCCTCTTGAACGTGTTAAGGTGGAAATCAAAGCACAGTGGGAATCACACAAGACTGTATGATGATCTCGGGTCTACAGACTAACCTGTACCAGTGTCACCAGAGAACTGCCATCTGACGTGAGGTATAATACCATCTGGGAGTTCTCAGCGAGCCCGTCCAGTGTACCCAGTCTCCACTAAGCACCCGTATATCATCTCTGATGTCAAACACCAATGGATATGGGATCCTCCATCGCCCATCTATATGGGTCGAGAAGGTATACACTAGTCTACTCTGGTATATCGATGCCCTGTCTCGATACACCCACGACTAGGGACATTAAAGGATGTACTTACCAACTACCTCTGTCCCACTAGTATGATCCGCATCATAATCCAGGTAGTCAAGTACACATCCTAAGGGCTTTACCAACATATAACCGAGAGACAATCAGTGTACATGTTAAGATAAAGAGTAACCAAATAGCATACTATCATGTCGAGCAAGAAAGCCCCCTATATATGTCCAAGCATCCACTACAATATACATCTCATGTACAGTAATGGCCTCTAGGGAATACATATAACTAACAGTGCCTACCACACCATATCAGATGTGGAGTGGGAAGAAATCCTATCTTCAATATCTGAAGATATGGGGATGTCCAGCTTTTGTCAAAAAGCAGCATGCGGACAAACTCGAGGCACGCTCAGTACTGTGTAAGTTTATGGGATACCCAAAAAACTCCAGGAGGTATCTTTTCTATTACGCAGAGGAACAAAAGGTTTTTGTTTCTCGTCATGCCCACTTTTTGGAACATCAGTTTTTAGAAAAAGAAACAAGTGGGAGCGCAATAGAACTGGAAGAAATTACAGAACCACAAGCTATTACTGAAAGCTTGGTGGAACCAAAAGTTTCAAAAGAACAGGACATTCCCGCACCACTCCGCAGGAGTAGTAGGCTTTCTCATCCACTTGAGAGATACTACAGTTTTCTCATAGACGGGGATAGAGAGAATTGCATCATTGATAATGATGAGCCGACTAACTTCCAGCAGGCCATTCAGAGCACTGACTCGGTAAAATGGCTGGATGCAATGCGGACCGAGATCCATGTACACCAACAAAGTATGGACTTTGGACATTGCTCCAGAAGGGGTAAAACCCGTAGGCTGCAAATGGATCTTCAAAAAGAAGATTGGTATAGATGGACAGGTAGAAACCTATAAATCTAGACTTGTTGCAAAAGGATTTCGTCAAAGACCTGGTTTGGACTATGACGAAACTTTTTCTCCAGTGGCTATGCTCAAATCCATTCGTATCCTTCTTGCCATTGCTGCCTTCCACGATTATGAGATTTGGCAGATGGACGTAAAAACCGCTTTTCTAAATTGAAATTTAGAGGAGTATGTCTATATGGACCAGCCATAGGGTTTCATTCAAAGTGGGAGCAGCGGAAAAGTGTGCAAGTTGCTTGGGTCCATTTATGGACTAAAGCAAGCATCGCGGAGTTGGAACATCTGTTTTGATGAGACGGTCAAAGAATTTGACTTTATCAAAAATCCAAATGAACCGTGTATTTATAGTAAGATTGTAGCACGAACTGTTGTATTCCTCTTCTATTACGTGGATGACATTCTCTTGATAGGAAATGACATTCCTATGCTACAATCTGTCAAAGGGTTCTTGTCACACAGGTTCTCCATGAAAGACCTGGGTGATGCCTCTTATATTATGGGGATCCAGATCTATCGTGATAGATCTAAAGGGATATTGGGACTTTCGCAGTCCAGGTACATCGACACCAAACTGAAAAGATTCAGTATGGAAGATTTAAAGCGCGGTAATTCACCGGCTTGTCACAGAATCACCCTCTCCAAAGAGATGTCTCCCAAGCCTGATTTGGAAAGGGATCGCATGTATATTATACCCTACGCTTCTGCGGTAGGCTCTATAATGTATGCGATATTGTGTACCAGACCAGATGTAGCTTATGTACTGAGTGTGGTAAGCCGGTATCAGTCAAACCCTGGGAAGAAGTACTGGATAGCGGTAAAGAACATTCGCAAGTACCTAAAAAGGACTAAGGAAATGTTCTTGGTTTACGGCGGAAAAGACCGCCAGATCGAGGCCTTTGCTAACTCCAGCTTCCAGAGTGACAAGGATGACTCCAAATCCATGTCGGGTTATGTCTTTACCCTCAATAGAGGAGCGGTCTGTTGGAAGAGTTCCAAGCAGAAAACCGTTGCTGACTCGACGATAGAAGCGGAGTATATCGCAGCTTCTGATGCCGCAAAAGAAGAAGTCTGGATGAGGAAGTTCTTAACAGAACTTCAGGTGGTTTCGTCCATTGTTGATCCAATACCTCTGTATTGTGACAACAACGGGGCTATAGTTTTAGCGAAGGAACCCAGGTCCCATCAGAAGTCCAGAAACATCTTGAGACGGTATCACCTGATCAGGAAGATCGTGGATCGCCGGGAGATCGAGGTTCGGAGGGTTGCTACAGAGGATAACACTGCAGATCCATTCACAAAGGCCATTCCTCATACGCAGTTCGAGAGGCTATTCGAAATGATAGGTCTGCGATATGCCAGCACATGGCCTTAGTGCAAGTGGGAGATTGTTAGTGTGATATGCCCTAGAGGCCATTATTGTATAGTACTAGTTTGTATATTACATTTTGGAAGCTTGGGATATATACACGGATTTATAACAATCTTGCTTATGGTAGTATGCTACTTGGTTTGTATCTATCTTAATATGTGTATATGTTTCATTTAACGTATCGCTAATATATATTGATAGAGCCCTTAGGATTTTTGCTTGACTACCAGCAATGTGATGGTAGTCACACTTGTGGGGGTTGGGTAGTCTACAAGCACATCCTTATATAGGTCCCTAGTCATAGGATTATCGAGACAGGGCATCGATACTCCAGAGTAGACTGGTGTGTATGCTTCTCGTCCCAGCTGGGGAGATGGTTTGTCCCACAGCCATCAGTACGTCGTACTGGAGATAGTATGCAGGTGCTCATTAGGTTATGAGTACACTGGACAGGACTCGTCGGGAACTGTTGGTTGGTACTATACCTATCGTCAGTTAGCAGTTCCCAGGTGATATGAGTACAGTTTAGTCCGTTGACTTGACACTGCTACTTCGCCTCAAGTGTGTTCCCACTGTTCTTAGATTACTACCCTACCACGGCTCTATTGAGTCGTGCAAATAGGTAGTAGTTGGGTGCAGTCCCGAAACACTTGGAGGCAGTGGCGGTTAGATAGGATTCGTCTCTCCCGGTATCGGGGGTGGATATCGCGCTGTGTTTGGAGATCCATTACACAAAGTCCCTGGCCAGGGCAAGTGAGATTTACTGGTAGGTGCTCCAGTATTTTCTCAGAGTGTTTTGGACTACACTCCGACACGACTTATACCGCTATTAGGGGACTGACGTTTACCGCCCCCTAGGCCCAATATGCGATACTCTTAGATGAACAGACCGGACTGTACGGAGATTGTCATATTCAGGCTCAGTAGGAGTTCGGATGGGTTTTCCTCATCGGCCTTCTTATCGACATCTACCTGGGGACCATTACGTACAGCTAGTACCGCTTGCGGCCTATAGTTAAACCCACTTCCAGCGTAATGTTGAGTCTTTAGAGTACCACACATATGGTTTTCCGCTTTTGGGCGAAACGATATAGAGGTCGTATGGTTTTACGACAGGGTTCGTTCGCATACGTGCACTTGTGGGTGTTTGGTGTTTGGGCAGTTGATACTAGTGGGCTTTGGTTTATGCCGGATCCTAGTATTTGATTTTAGATAGGTTTAGTCTCATTGTATTCGTGTTTCTCGGAACACGGATACGGGTATGTATATACGGTTGATAGGGGCAGAGAAGGAGACACCACATTAAGGTTTTGACCATTGACTTGATTAAAACCATAATGAGATAGAGGAAATTGTTTACTAATTTTTATTAGAGATAATTATGTCATTGCTAATTGGTTTGACCATTTGACTTGTTGACCATTGTTGACTTAGATATTTTTGTTGGGCATAAGATATTTTTGCTTAGCATTAATTGTGACATGATAATGGTCAAATCAAATGAACCATCACAATTATCCTAATAAAACTTATTATTCTTTTCCCTCATATGAGAGCTCTCTTTATAATTCACATGCACATTCTCTGTCATAGCTCTCTCTCCTTCTTCCTCTCTCAAGCCCAAATGTCTCTTGAGTTGAGAAACATGGGTTGTTGAGACTTAGCCACCAAAATCCTTCTCTACTAACTCTAGGGTTCTTAGTTTAGCACACCAAGCACCCTAGTTACTTCATTATAGAGGTTGGAGCTCAAGGTAGAGACCTTCGGATGGATCTTCTTTGACGTGGAGAAGCCGGTGAGGAGGCACCATTCACCACCACTCCAAGGAGCTTACAACAAGGAGAAGAAGGACTAGAAGTTTGAGGTATAATCATCTAACATAATAGTTAGCACTCCTAGTTAGTTTATTAGTTAATGTTTAGCAAAGATCCTCATGGTTAGTCTATGTTACATTGTAAAGAAGAAGAAGAAATTTTACCTATTCCGCATCCCCGCAAACTACCGGGGTGAGTAACATAGACTTACATTTACTCTATTCAAAGGAGTTCTTAAGGGCAGAGATCTAAGCTCTAAAACGAGAATTAAATTCTCAAAAGAAAAGGAAGGCTCAAGGAAGAAGATGAAGAGATAGCAGTCATCTCAAAGGCAAAAGGCCGCATTTATAGGACGTGGTGGGGACGATTCTGATTCCCCGAATCCCAAGACGGGTCAGATGGCTCAAAATTGTGCACCGTTGCACTCACATGTAAACCACGTGACAACAACGGTGGGAAGCATTTAATCCCTCATTAAAAAAATTTCTTTGTAACTGAGTCGAGCAGCGCCTCACGTGTTTCCCACGTGAGTGCCAATGCCAGCATTTAGTAGGATTAAAAAGTCATATGCAAATCCTCATGTGAAGCTCACATGAGCGCCGACGTGCAAAGCACGTGGTGCCTGATTCGGTAAGAATTAAATTCTAATGCGGCGCTTAAATAAAAGAGGGTAGAATTAAATTCTATATGAGAAATTATTTCCCTAAAATCTGGGAATATTCTCTGTTAAACAGATCCGTTGGATCAAAAATCCAATGGTGGTAAAAATCATCAAATGATAGAATTAAATTCTATTAGGGGGAAAATATCTTCCCAATCTTTTTTACATAAAATTTAAAAAAGATCTTCTCTGTTAAACAGAGAGTTGTTGGATCAAAACTCCAATAATAGAATTAAATTCTAATATGGGAAAATATTTCCCTAATCTTTCCAAATGAGAAAGATAAATTCTGAACCGTTAAATTAAAAAAAATCACCGTTTGATAGAATGAAATTCTATCTATGGGAAAATATTTTCCTGATCTTGTTAAAAGAAAAAAAATAAGAATATATATTATGTAAAACAGAAACACACTGGATCAAAAAGGTCCAATGATGGATAAAATCCCCAAAATAATTTTTGAGGCCAATTAAATTAATTGGTATCTCTCAAATGAGAAATTTTTTCAAACCAATTAACAATTTGCATCTCCTATATAAAGGATAGGAGACTTCAAGAAAAAAAGGATCGACCCTATAAGTTTCTTTATAAAAACAAAGCTGAGAATTCAATTCTCCTCTGAAAGAAAAAGATTCTCGCTCTCTCAAACCCTAGGTAAAGAAAAAATAGAGATAAAATGTATCTCATTTTCCTAGCATAAAAAAAACAAGGGTTTAACCTTTCATAAAAAAGAACTTAGTTATTCCTATGATTTGAGATTTGCGAAGCAAATCTCTCCATAAGTTGAGAATTTAATTCTCATCGGGGAGATTTTATTCTTCAAACTCAAAATCTAGGGGAAAAACTAGATTAAAAGAAAACGAGAGAAGAGAACGTGTGTTCAAGGTTCCTTTGCGAACAAGGTTTAACCCTACACGAAAGAACTTAGTTCTTATAAAATAAACACGAGAACTTAATTCTCTGATAAAAACGATCTCAGATTTTCAAAACATAGATCTTGGTGATCATTAATAGCCAAAATACCATTAACAGAGATTAAATCTCTAAAAAGAAAAGGACTTGGCGCCTCACGTGAAACACATGTGAGCGCCTAAAAAATTCCCTTAAATGGAACTCAGCACCTCACGTGCTTCCCACGTGGGCGCTCAAAGCCGAACGCTCAGCGCCTCATGTGCTTCCCACGTGAATGCCCAAAACAAAGACCCAGCGCCATATGTGCTTCCCACGTGAACACCCAAAACAGAAGGCTCAGCGCCTCACATGTAACACACGTGAGCGCTGTATAAAAGTGTTGAACACTATAAATTCAGTCAAAATGACTAAGTGCCTAGCACTGATTAGGGCAGTGCCCATGTCTGAGCTCCTCACGTGTTTCCCACATAAGTGCCAGAGCCATAATAAGTGCTTAGCACTTCTGGATGAAAGAAAAAAAAGGCTGAGCAAATAGAGCCACAAATAAGTGCTTGGCACTTCTGAATAAAAAAAAACTGAGCAGATCAAGCCCAAATTGGCTAAATCTCTGAAGTTTTCTTGCAGCCAAGCCCAATTGCTCTGTTGTTAGATCTTAACAAAATTTAATGATCCTTAAAATATATTTAAATTGATCTTAGTCTCAAATAGGATTAACGTATTCTTAGTTAAAATAAATTGAGCTCAAATGCTCATATATTTAAATTGATCTTAATCTAAAAATATGTTAACGGTCCTTATATGAAACAAAATATCTTTGAACTAGAGGAACATACAACCTAAGTTCAAATCCAAGTCTAAAATATACAGATTTGGAATAATTCGCGCCCTACGGGCGACGACACAAACTAGTCTCCGTATACAATTTACGGGCAACCTTAACAAACAAAATAACACACAATACGAAGTGAGCTACTGGAGTATGAGAAAGTAGTTATCACAACGCGATAACGTAATTAACTGCGGTGGCTTGCACCTGTAGGGAAGAGCGTCCTCATAATCAAAAACCCTTCATAAATGAAGGGGGATCTAATGAAGTCTGCTACATCAGTCACATCTGTCCAAACCTCCGATATACAGTGTCATAAATCAACTTGATATTTTCAGAAAAGTGGGTGGATATGTCCAAATATCATCTGCCCCCAAATTCAGGCTAGACGTCCTCCACGTCTCGGTCCGGTTTTCGGCGGTAAACAAATACATTAAGCGTAAATAAGAAATATAATAAAGTGCAAGAATAACAAAAGTAATCAAATACAATGTCAATATATTACATTCAAGATTTTATAATTTTCAACTGATTCAATATGTCTTAACAATAAACTTAAGATGAAAGTAAAAAAGCCTAAACATGTGGTATCCTAAAAGGAAAGCTGTAATAACCGCAAAGATGAACAAAACTATTCTTCCACTTGAGATGTGAGATGAAAATACTTCTCGTTGACTGCTTCCAAATCCTCTGTCCCAAATTCACCTGACGAACATTCCAAGAAATAAAAAGATGGGTGGAATGCCCATCAACGAATTAGCACTCAGTATGTCCCTAGAAAGGATAAGTGTAGAAATGATGATGACAAGTGTATA
Source organism: Agapanthus africanus (assembly GCA_030015575.1). Lineage (NCBI taxonomy): Eukaryota > Viridiplantae > Streptophyta > Magnoliopsida > Asparagales > Amaryllidaceae > Agapanthus > Agapanthus africanus. Next base: position 637,952,548 of record CM057343.1, read on the forward strand.
AATTGAGATCTAATATCGTTAAGCAGTGAACGAGTAACACTAGCTATTAAGCATGGCAATTCTATGTAACATGGCAGTTCTATATAACATAGCAGTGTAACCTGAACATAGCAAACAAGTATAGCAATGGCTGTGTAGTATAAGTATAATGAACATGAACTGAATGTCAATGTGTAAGTATAATTATTCTAACGTAGTTGTTTGTAGTTTGATAAAGAAGCTATTCGTGTATATGAAAGGAGTCCAACTTACCTCGTGGACTAAGATAACATGTAATGCAAGGCCCCATCATAACTCACGGGACAACGGCACTTGAATTCATGTATGTGTCTTTTAAAATGACATCTCGTGCCACGATATATGTTCCATATCAATTTACCCCTTATCTCCGCGTATTATAGTGTATAGATCAAGTTACAGGTCTTGTCCAAATCCATGAATATAAAGAGTACAAGTTCAGATTCAAGTTGCATTCAGATATTCATGTCAAGTTATATTCATGGTTCGGTCAAGTCAAGTCTAATATGTAATTGGATTATGTCAAATATATAATATCTAATTATGTACATGTGACAATTCAAAGATAGAGAAAAACAAGATAAATATGTTCAAATAGCATGAAATGTGTCAAGTATATTATTCAAATAACGACCATAAACAATATTGTAAAGAAATGTTGTGTAGACTAAATAATCAAGTCAATCAAATTAGAAATATAAACAAAAATATAGTTTAAGTTTTTTGCACACATGAGTTCCAGTCACGCCTAAATACGACTACCGGTTTGGGAGATATATCCATTTTCATATCGTTGAGCAAAACAGATCAGAATCTGTTCAGTATCGTCATATATTTTTAAAACGCGGTTTGGATCAATTTTCATCAGGTTTCAGATTACAAAAACTATTAGAAAATTGTAGTTCTTTCGATATACTTATCTAAAACAATAAGATTCACGCGATTTGGATTTTTGAAGCTCAAGTTATGATCATTTTAATATTAGCATTTAAAACAGAAATTCAGATTTCTGGACCGCGACTATATGTTATATTGCAAAGTCTATATCGGGTTGTTTCATGCATTTCTAAGCAATATAATATATATGAAATTATAGCTCTATCAATTTTGCATATACATATATAAATTTTGTCACGAACGGACATCAGGAATTCAAGTTTTGTCCTATTTAAAAACAGTGTATGAATCAGGACAGATTCTGTCCAGATTCGTCGCTTAATATTGTAACGTGATATTCTGTATTTTACGTTGGTTTTCAGTAAAAACTTAAAACTAAAAAAATCTAGATCATTCAATGTAGATGTCCAAAACACCTGATTTTTCTCAATTTGAATATTGTTAGACCAGGTTATATGTTCTAAAAATTGACCGATAAATTCAATTTTTTGTTTTTACGAACAGTGAATAAAAATAATATAATTCCTAAAACGTTAAGTGATTCAATCTAAAATTTTTACAGTGTGTAAAAAATAATATATTCTATCATAGATAAATTTCTTGCAATTTTCAGAAGTAGAAATTAATTTCTAAAAATTATTTTAAAAGTAAAGGTATTGATATGTCGTATGTGAGAATGAAAAAATCATGATATTTATTCGTAACTTCATTTTTCTTTTACAAAAATTTAAATAAAATAATTTAAAATACAGCGACAAATGATGTATACTAATTGGTCTCCGCAATCTTAACATATGAATTATGAATAGCGATAAAATTTATACAAAACTTACTTTCCTAAGAACTTATATATAAATATGTATCATGCCAAATCATTTTCCTCAAGATTCATGGTATTATTAATTAGGGTAAATCTATGTGCAAGATATATAGAAAAAAGTTATAATACAATTAAACAACAACGTAACTTGAATAAGGGGCAATCACAATTATAATCGAAATTATATAACTATATGTGTTAGTTTTGGTGTGTTTCCAATATTTATATATGTAACAATATTTTTATTCACTTAGAGACTATGATATGATAAAAGAAGCTTTTCATGACAATACGATAAGAGAAAAATAAAGAGAAAGAGATGGATAGAGAGAAAGAGAGAAGGGACTTACATGCACAAGCCGGTATCGTCACCGGGCTTATCTATCCGACGATAGTCTCGCGTTACTAGCGATACTTTTTGAAAGCTTCTTCATATTCTTCTTCGAGAACTCTAGATGAAGATAGAGAAGGAGATGAATAATATTTTGTGAGGAAAAAAGAAAGAAGAGTTATTCTTCTTTCTAATTTTTTTAAAGAGAAAGAAGAATAAAAATGTAAGATGGGTATATAAAAAAATTATGTCATATTAATTCAAATTAATATAAATTCATAATGGGAGTTAAAGAGAAATTAAAAGGGTGTCCCTTCATTTAAAAGTTAATGAAAATGAAAGGTCTTATTTGTAGATTATGAGAGAGAGAAAATAGATAAAAATAATTGCAAGACCCAAGATTCAAATATGTGGCCTATAGAATGATAATGTAAGGACTTAACAAATGGCCTACAAAATTGTTCATGCATAAATTTAACAAGAATTAAATATATGCTGCTGCTTGAAAAGAAAATGGGTTTTTGGGCTCATAGTTTTATAAAAATAAAAAAAAATGAGATTGCATTTGGGTTATAGGCTGAATTAGGTCTTATGTTTAATTTGAAAAAGGTTAAGATTTAGATTTTAAAAAATGTATTTGGGAAAAATAGATGGAATAATAAAATAATATATTTAATAGAAAACAAAATATACGGAAAATAGTAAGAATAAATAAATATAATATTTTACTAAAGAAAGAAAATACGAAGGTGTAGTAATATTGGGGCCCTATATAAAGGCCCCAAGATTTCAAGTCTGATATAGAGGAAACACCACCCCCCCCCATAAACTTTGAAAAAACTTCAGAGAGAAGAGCAAGTTCTCAGCAAAAGAAGAACTTTTCTTCAAGGTAAAAACAGAGAGATAAAACATCTCATCAAAAAAAGAACTTAGTTCTTATGACAGATCATAGATCTATAAGACAAATTGTCTTTTACAAAGAGATCATAACATCTCTGTTCCCCTCCGAAAGACGGCGCACAAGACTGCAAAATCCTGACGCTGAGATTCGGGGCAGATGCTAATTGGTTTTATCCGTCCACCTCTCCGAAGATGCCAAGTTGATTTATGGCACCGTGTATCGGAGGTTTAGACGGATGCGGCCGATGTAGCAGACTTCGTCAGATTCCCCCTCGCTTGAGGGGTTTTTGATTGTGGGGACGCTCTTCCCTGCAGGCGCAAGCCCCTGCAGTTAATTACGCTACCGCATCGCGGTAACAACTTTCTCCTTCTCCAGAATTTCACTTCGTGTCATGGGTGTTTGTTTTGTTTGTGGTTGCCCGTGGATTGTATACGGAGACTGAGTAATGTCGTCGCCCGTAGGACGTGGATTAGTCCAAATCCGTATTTACTTAGATTTGGGTTTGATGTTTTTGGTTTAAGGATACGTTAGCCGTATTAAGGCTAAGATCAACTTAAACGTGGTGATCCATTTAATGTATGGCTATCGGGACCCGTCACCTCTCTGACGTCGTTGAAGGATTACAGCGATAGCCGTCAGAGGAGTTCAGAGATGTACCCTTGAACCAAAGTCGATTTGGAGTTTTATAGTCCGTTTAAATGTTTAAGGATACGTTAGCCGTGGTTGGGGCTAAGATCAACTTAAACGGGATCGTTTAGATCCGGCAAAAGAGCATTTGGAGGCTCTATTGCTACAGTTTAGGAACGTGGTGGTCCATCGCCAGTTTAAGGACGTGGTGGTCCATGTTCCAGTTTAGGGACGTGGTGGTCCATCGCCAGTTTAGGGACGTGGTGGTCCAATATTAGTTTAAGGACGTTCCGGTCCAATATTAGTTTAAGGACGTTCCGGTCCATATTGATGTGTGGTCGTCGGGACCCGTCACCTCTCTGACGTCGTTGAAGGATTATAACGATAGGTGTCAGAGGAGTTCGGAGATGTACCCTCGAACCGGTAGTAAATTGATTTAAGAGAGCAATCTTGCTCAGTCAATTTAATTTAAGGACTTATGGCCAAAATTGTGCTAAGTCCAGTTGAAAATGTCCAACATTTTATTTGCTTTTGCATTGCATTTCTTTTTATTTTTATTTGGGTTTGCCCAGAAAGGATGCAGAGCATCAATTTGTTTTGGGCTCTGCCCTTTATAAATGATGCAGAGCATCAATTTCATTTGGGCTCTGCCCTTTTATTGCTTTGCAATTTATTTTGGCCTGCTTGGTCTTTTTGACTTGGGCCTGGCCCTTCAGTAAAAGAAATGCATTGCATTTGTCAGGCGCTTTGCGCCAATCACTGAGCGCAAGCGCTTGTGGTGAGGACACGTGTTATGCTCTGGTGAACGCAAGCGCAACGGCGCAGTGCGTTGCGCTAGTGCGCTGCGCTGTTGCGTTGCTGACACGTGGCGCGCTCTGGTGAGTTGCGCCAATTCCAGAGAGCAAAGCTCTATTTCAAAAGCGCGTAGCGCAAGTTGTTCTGTAGCTGACACGTGGCACTCTCTTAAGAGCGCAACAGCGCAGTTTGGAAGTGCAAAGCACTAAGAATCTTTTAGATTCAAGAACAGGAGTACAGAGCACTATTTGATTTCTTGATCTAATTTAGATCAAAGAAAAATAAGTTTTTTCTTTTTGTTTCAAGAACCAAAGGTTCATAAAAGTGCAAAGCACTATTTTTTTTATTTTATTTTTGTTGTTTTCATGTTTTAAAGAACCAGTGGTTCATAAGAAGTGCAAAGCACTGTTTATTATGTGAAGATCATTGATCTAGTTTTTAGATCAATGATCTATTAGAAGAAATTTCTTCTCCCTTTACCTTTTTCTTGAAATTTTTCTCAGAGTTCTCTCTGTTTGAAGCTCTTGACTTTTTTCAAGAAAAATGTTGATGTTTTTGAATTGAGGTCTAAGGTCCTTTTTATAGTGCCCATAAATTAGTTAAATTTGTTAAAGAGATCCTTCTCTGAGTGATTTTGGGGAATTTTCCCCATCGTTGGATCTTTGATCCAAGGGCTTCTGTTTTACAGAAGAAAATCTTCTTGTTTTAACAAGAACAGAAAGATTTCTTTAAAACCTTTATTCTGTTTTGGCGCAAATGCTCCAGCGCGTGACACGTGTCGCGCAGCGCACAGCGCAGCGCAACTGCGCTAGCGCATCTGCGCTGACACGTGTCGCGCAGCGCAACTATGCTAGCGCATCTGCGCTGACACGTGTCGCACAGCGCAGTGCCTGCGTAGCTGAAGCGTTGCTTCTTAGTTTTGCTTAAAATAGAGCTTTGCTCTGATTGGGCACACCTTCTTGGGCGCGCCTTCTTGGGCGCTGCGCTGACGTATCAGCTCCTGACATGTGGCGCGTTGCGCGCGGCGCAAAGAATCTGAAGCGTTGCTTCATTTATTAAAATTTAGATTTTCAAAGTAGAGCTATGCTCTGATTGGGGGAAGATGAAGCGTTGCTTCATCTCCCGCCTTGGAATTTGAACAGAGCTTTGCTCTGATTGGGGTAAACAAATGCCCCCCCACCGTTGCGCTTACATGGCCCCAAACGCAAGCGCAACGGTGGCAGAATCCCAACCGTTGCGGCATCTTTTGGAAGTTGAAAAGGCATTTGATGCCTATAAATAGGACCTTTGGTCCCCCACAGATGCTTATCATCTTTAAGATTTTTATTTTCAAAAGACTCCGGAGCTTTGCTCTTATTTAAGAACTTTTAGTGCCCTGCTCTTGTTTCCTTTTAAGAACTTTCAAAGTTCAGAACCCAGCACCCCTTTTAGGTAGAATTTTAAATTAAATCAAATTAAGTTTAATTAACAGAGCCTTGCTCTCATAGATCTTTTGATCTAAAGAAAATCCTTTTGGGGTTTCACCAAATAGAGCTTTGCTCTCATGAATCTGTTTCAGGGTTTCTCAACCCATGAACAGAAACTTGCATTTTTTGGCAAAACATAGATCCCTTTGATCTAAAAGAACTCTTAAGAGTGTTTCATTGATCTTAGAGTTTGAAGATGACATTTTATTCCTCAGAGCATTATATCGTTTTGCTTAATCAGTCTTTCTGATAATTCTGTTGATCCTCTTTCACAGGAACAATGAACGCCCACATGTATGCTCTTAACGAGATCATCTCTTATGGGGACATCCGCCGACTTGGCCGCTCTCAAAATCGGGAGTTCACAAACGAAGAGTGTGCTGAAATAATGAGTCGCTTCGACGCGTACAATGGTCCACTGCTTCCCCGACGTTCCTCCCTCCTTAAGCTTATCGTGGGAGCCATCTGGAAAGCGCTTCCCCTCTTCTGTTCCGGCATGCCACTTAGGGCGTTGGATGCTGCTGAGGACAAGGTGCACTCGGTGTACCTGTTGAACTTTATCTCAAAGAGACGGCGAGACAGTCTTATCGATCTTTTGCACGAGGTCTTTCAACAGTCTGCCATACTCGCTGCTTATCGGAGGGTGGAAGACATCAGGGGGGACCCTGACGCTTGTGCTCGCGAAAGGAAGCACACTAGGATGGTCCGCGAGGCTTGGAAAGTCATAGATAGGGTTGCTTTTGAATTCCTCAATCCATGCCCTGGATCTGAGGTTATTCCATTGTAATTTTCGTTTATTGTTTTTATGATTGTAAGAACTTCGGGCAAAAAAAAAAAATTTATCCCAGCTTGTCTTTATTATATATCTTTTGTCCTGAGTCTTTTTGCCCATGCATGAATGAATGTGTCTTGAACGCTTGATCAAATATAAATCGGATGCTCTTTCTGTTGCTTTTCCTCTTTCTCAGCATGTCGTCACAATTAGCAGGTAATAGAGTAAGCTTCTTGATTTCTTCACGAGATAGCGAGGGCTTAGGCCGCGGGTTCAGATCTGCTGCCTAAGACTTTTCAACTCTATGAGCCGTGAGGGTCTCATAGAGACTTTTCTCCCTACGGATCGAGAGGATCTCGTAGGTGGGTTTTCTCCTTAGGAATCGTGAGGATCCCTAAGTGTGTTTTCTCTTATAAGTCATAAGGATCTTATAAGAGATTTTTCCCTCTTACGAGTCGAGAGGACTTGTAAGCGGTTGTTCCCCTCCTTGTCGAAGTTCGACGTTGGAGAGTGAGACCCGTGGATGGTATGCAAGAGACCGTTTTGGGTCAACTTGCGGGGTCCCAGTGCTTAGGAAACAGGTTTCTTTTATGCCCACTACCTAAGGCTTTATCTCACAAGTCGAGCCGCCTCGACAATTTTTTCACAAGTCGAGACGAATCGAGCATTTCGCACAAGAACATCTTAACGTCTCATTTAACCTCTGTTCTTTACGACAGAAGCCCGTTAAGGTTGGTAGTACTTAGGGTTTTGGCCATCGTACCGTCGCATAAGCTGATATAGTCCTCGACAGGCAATCGTGCTGTTCGAGTAGCCCTGCTACTGCCGTGTCTCTGATCCCTTTGGGGGCTGGACAAGACGTCTTCAAGCAATCCTCCTTGGCAGTTTGACCGTCGGAAGAGCAAGCGTTAGGAATTTGCCATGTCGCTTTTTACTTGAGGTTAGGCTTATTTTGGTGAGCCCCGATGAGTCATAACCACTCCGCGCTGGTGTGGGGATGATCTCCGATAGTCTTTCGGGCTTTATGTGAGTTGCCGTCAAGACCCTGAAGCTAGGAATTTGGCCTTTGCTTCGTTTGCTGGCATTGCATCTGCTGTATCGAGACGAATGTTGCGGTGGGAACTAGGGATTTTGCCGTGGCTCCGTTTGTTTGATGACGTTGCGTCTGCTGTGTCGAGACGAACGTTGGGGTGACATCTCGTCTGCTGTATCGAGACGGACATCGAGGTTGTCTTTAGGTTGCTGGTGAACCGCCGAGGTTTGGAACTAGGGATTTTTCCGTGGCTCTATTCGTTTAATGACGTTGCGTCTGCTGTGTCGAGACGAACATTGGGGTGACATCTCGTCTACTGTATCGAGACGGACGTCGAGGTTGTCTCTAGGTTGCTGGTGAACCGTCGAGGTTTGAAACTAGAGACTTTGCCAGGGTTCCGTTTCGTTGCGATTCTGAGGTCGGTTGTTGACGTCATGTCTGCATCTAGTTGGAGTGAGGAGAAACGCCGTTGGTGATCTCTAAGTTGTCGATGTTGACGTCGAGACCCTGAAGCTCGGGATCTTCGTTTGCTTCATTTGTTGACATCGTGTCTGTAATATTGCGACAAATGTCGAGATTGTCTCTAGGTTGTCTATGAACCGTCGAGATTTGGCTTCGCTTTCTGATGGAGCCTGTTGGGAAGGTATGGTTCCCTCTTTATCTGTGCCCCTGGATTGTATACAGAGATCGATGTGATTTCACCTGTAGGGCAAAAAGTTTCATTCTTTCATTTTTTTATTCTTTCCGCGATGCTTTATCATTTCAGCTTTTTATATCGTGAAAATCGCGATTGCCCAATCATTTCGGCTATTTTTCGCGGTGCCCAATCATTTCGGCTATTTTTTCTTTTTACTCGCTGCTTTTTATTGCGAGTTGCCTAATCATTTTGGCTATTTATTTTATTTTTACTCGCTGTTTTTTATTGCGAGTTGCCCAATCATTTCGGCTATTTCGTGTGCCCAATCGTTTCGGCTGTTTATTTTGTTTTTACTCGCTGCTTTTTATTGCGAGTTGCCCAATCATTTCGGCTGTTTATTTTGTTTTTACTCGCTGCTTTTTATTGCGAGTTGCCCAATCATTTCGGCTATATATTTTTTTTTACTCGCTGTTTTTTATTGCGAGTTGCCCAATCATTTCGGCTATTTAATATGCATTTTCAGCTCGCTGATTTTTATCGCGAGCGTAGAACTTGGAATTTGGTGCCAATCTCAGCATCAGCATCGCTACAACCGGAATATTGCCAGGAGCGAATCATCATCTTCCATGAAAGGACTTGGAATTTGATACCGATTTAGGCATCAGTATCGCTACAACTGGGATATTCCTAGGAGCGAATCATCATCTGCCTCCGTCGATGTCGAACAAAGGGGGCTTAGCGAACAGGGTTAAGGTCCTGTTGACTAAGGCTTTTGACTTCATGAGCCGTGAGGGTTTCACAAAGGTATTTCTCCCTACAAGTCGTGAGGATCTTGTAGGTGTATTTTCTCCTTAGGAATCGTGAGGATTCCTAAGTGCATGTTCCTCTGTAAGTCGTAAGGATCCCACAAGAGGGTTTTCTCCTTGTAAATCGAGAGGATTTACAAGGGTTATTCACCGTGCGAACATATCCCTAGCCTCGGATGGGACTTAGTTAGGGAAATGTTTATTCGCGCCCGTGGATTGTATACAAGGGTCAGTATTGAGCCACTTGTAGGGCATTATCGGAAGTTTGTGGGGGTTTGCTTAAGCACAGGTTTAGGTCTCTGTAACTTAAGACTTTCAAATCCTATGAGCCGTGAGGGTCCCATAAGAGAGTTCTCCTTACGAGTCGTGAGGATCTCGTAAGTGTATTTTCTCCTTAGGAATCGTGGGGATCCCTAAGTGTGTTGCTCTCTTGTGAGTCGTAAGGATCTCACGCGGGTGGTTTCTCCTTACAAGGTCGAGAGGATCTTGTAAGTGTTCTTTAACGAGGTTGCGCCCTTTCGGGTTTTCACAAACACTCGCCGGTAGTCCTGCTGTTTTTACTCACGGAGCCCTTTCGGGTTTTCATCCGTGCCCATTTTGCTTATGGACATACCTTTTTTTTTGTTTTTTTTTTTATCTTCTTTTTCTCTTTTTTTTTTACGAGGTCGCGCCCTTTCGGGTTTTCACGAACACTCGTCGGTAGCCTTGCTGTTTTTACTCACGGAGCCCTTTCGGATTTTCATCCGTGCCCTTTTTGCTTATGGACATACCATTTTTATTTATTATATTTTTCTTTATTTATATTTTTTTATTCACCTCGTCGGCCTAAAGATGCTGCGGTATTAGTTTAAGGACGTTTCGGTCCTTTGCAAGTTTTAGGACATTGCGGTCCATCATTAGTTTAAGGACATCTCGGTCCGCCGTCGCCGTATTTGAGGCGAATATCTAGGTTATTGACTTTTCGGTCTATGGGTCTTTCTCTATGACTGGCCATGATGCCCCCGGCGTATCCATCTTTCTCGGAGCATGCGGTTGTGGCGGGTTCACCTTCCAATTTTCGGACAACGCGAACTTGCCTTGTTGGTATTGGTCTTCAACCCAGTTCTTGAAGACGTAGCAATCCTCGATCAGATGACCTACCGTTTGATGGTAAGGGCAATAATTAGGATTATTAACATCGCCTAGCCGCAACGGACGTTTTGGACTCGGCAGATTGATAAGTCTGTCGCACACTGCCATCTCGAACAGTCCCCTTGTTTTATCTTGCGGAAACGAGTAAGGACGTTTCAACTTTTCCTGGAGGGGTTGCTGCTTGTTGCTTTGGCGAGCAACCGGTCTAGGGTCACTTAATTGTTGTTGAGCGCTGGCGACGAAGGCCGTTTTTCCTTTTCCTTTATCCTTTTTGTTCGCTCCGTTGTTTGTGGGGCCGGGATTTTTTCCGAGTAGCGTGCGATTGCATGGCTGAACGTTCTCGCAGCTCCTCAATTCCTTCATTTTTGAAATAGATTCCCTGAGGGAAGGGTTGGGGGTAGCTTCTTCATCAGAGTCACTTCCAAAGGTGATAATTTACGATACCTTAGAGTCGGCCGTATGACAATCGTCGGCGGCTCTTTTGCGATCATCTATCGCATTTTTTCGGCGTATACAAGCTTCACATTTTGTCCTGTCGAAGTGTTGCTTTTGAGCGACATACCCTTGCCACCAACAGTTAAAAGATTCGCAGTCTTCGGTAGGATGTGTGATCTTCTGATGATATAAGCAGAAGTTATGGTGCATCTCTACCTCAGCGAGAGTATTTTCTTCAAAGGGCGGTAGCTTCATTCCTACTGATAAAGCTTTGGCGAACCTTTTCCTCGTCTTGAATTTGTTTTTATCCGCAGTGGATGGCTTTTGATTTGACGGGAATGCCTTGGCTTTTTCCAGTATGGCCATTTCACGCACTTGATTGGCTTTTGCTTTCAGACGAATTTCATTTAGGAAGACATCGATCAGCTCGTCTGATGGCTGTAGAATTTCCGGTTCGGGGTTCGCCATTGGTTTCTCGGCGCAAGAAGCTTCTTTATTATCTGTCAGTGAGTGAGAAATCACATGACAAGTCGCTACGTAGTCTTCGGATTCATCTGATGAGTTTTCTCCATCGTTTTCATCCTTGACTAAAGAACAAACTGCCCCCGGCGTGTCCGTCTTCTTTAGAGAGTGCGGCTGTGGTGGGTTTACCTTCCAGTTTTCCGACAGCGCGAACTTGCCTTGTAGGTACTGATCCTCGATCCATCCCTTAAAGACGAAACAATCTTCGATCGGGTGACTTACCGTTTGGTGGTAAGAGCAATAATTGGGATCGTTGACATCGCCTGGTTGCAACGGACGTTTTGGACTCGGCAGATTGATGAGTCTGTTGCGCACTGCCAGCTCGAACAGTTTTCTCGTTTTATCCTGAGGAAACGAGTAAGGACGTCCCAGTCTCTCCTCGAAGGATGGGCGTGGACGCATATTGTTTTGACGGACAACCGGCTTTAAGTTACTCGACCGTTGTTGAGTATTGGCAACAAAGGTTGCTTTCCCTTTGCCCTTTTCATTCCAAGGCTCTGTCTTTGAAGGAGATGGTTCATGGCCCACCTGGTCTATTTGGGCCAGCTTGTCAATCAAGGCCTGGAAGGTGGTCGGCTTAAAAAACATCATGAATTGGGAGATGGTCGCTTGAGGGTCGAGAGTACCCACGAACATGTCCACGGCAGGAGCTTCTTCGATGCGCTGCTCGCACTTTGACCATAGATTACGCCACCGTATCGCATACTGGACCCAAGTTTCTGCAGGCTTCACCCTGGCATTGATCAATGCCGTGATTGGGGTGCATTCGTTAGCGCTTGCAAAACGCTGGGTGAATAGCAACTCCATCTCTGCGAATGTCTTGACAGAGTCATTTGGGAGTTCAGAGTACCACTCGAACGCCGTCTCTGATAAGCTGCCGACGAATTGGCGGAGCAAGAGTTTATCATCGCCGCCAGTGTTTCCACATAAGGCTCTGAATTGAGCGATGTGCTGATGCGGATTTCCCGTCCCCTTGTATACATGAAACTTAGGGATCGTATATCCCGGCGGGTAACTGATTTGGTCATACCAGCTCGGGTATGGTCGCCCAATTTTGACGACTTGGCTGGCCGCTTCACTCGCCTGATGAGCTCGTATTTGCTGAGCTATATAGTCATCTAGTGCAGCTTTGGAAATGGTTTCCTCCTTGGCTGTTGAATGAGCCGGAGGAGGGTTATATGTCTCCTCTTTATCGTCTTCAATAATGATCGGAGGGTCTTCAGCTGGAGGGTCCGGCTGTAACATCATTCCCACCATGTCTTGGAAGAGAAGCGCCATCTGTTTTATGTTAGCCGCTTGCTCTGCAGCTTCTTTGTCCCTCTTTTCGAGGACTCTGCGTAAAAAGTCAGCGTCGGTTTCTTGTTCTTGACGCTCATCCGAAGACGTTTCAGAGCTTTCTTTTGGCTCAGTGAGTGCAGCCATTGTAGTCATCATTTCCTGAAGCTTTTGTTGTTGCTCCTGGGCTTTCGTCACGGATCGGGTAAGCGGTCGGTGGCCCGTAGAAGTGCGGCTTTCCTCCTTTCCAGAAGCCATATAAACAGTGTGCACCACCATGCCCCCAGATTTGGGGCGTTTGTGTTCAGCGCTTTTATGCTTCGCCATATTCACAGGGGCTTTTTGCGGCCTCCTTTTCTTCTGAGTGATTGGAGTTAAGGGGGCCGTTGTAATGGGCACCCGGGTAACTATTGGTTTTTGGGGCTTGACGGAGTAATCCTTCTCTTGCCGAACCTTCATTTTTTTCCGTTGGCGGAGATAGTTTTCATCAATCACTGACTCCTGGACCTGTCGCCAGACTCTGTAAATTTTAGAGGACAGCCGTTGAGGGGGCTGTTCTAGCTTTTTCTCTGGAGTACTCTTCGCAGCTGAAGGAGTTCGTTTCAACATTGCAGTAGAAGAGTTTCTGCGCACCGTGTTCAGCAATTCAAAGCTGTTCCCGATTGGAACAGCAGTATTGATCCCCACCGTTGGAGCTGGAGGAGTAAATCCAGAGGGGAAGTTGCCCCCAGCCTTCTTTACTCGGCGCCAGTGGCGACGTCGAGCATGTTGTGCTAATGGGGTTGTTTCAGCTATAGGGGTGACCTCCTCATGCCCCCCGTGTTGGTCAGAATATGCTGGTACCAGTCTTTTAAAGATCGACGTCCGTTGAACGGGGACGGCCAACCTGTCAGAAGCGGACTTCCGAGCATGGGAAGCAACCTTGGTTGCTTTGCCAAGAACGGGAGCTGGGATGGCTATCCGCTTCGGGATAACGTCTTCTGGTATGGCAGGCTTCTTCATGGGCCCGATGGAGCTCTGGCCTAATCCATTAAAACCTGAAGCAGTGGAGTTGGGCGACCTGTTGAGAGGGGTCGCGGCAGTGGTAAGTCGATCGAAGACCGACTTCTTTGGAACTTCTTGCAATGTCCTTGGGGCGTTGAAGCTCATCGGTGGGAGCATGGTCCCAAAAAATAGTCCAGTGGTGGTTTGAGCCACCTGCTCCACCGGCATTTTGAAAAGGGAGGCCGCTTGGGGCCCATAAGTCACTCCACCAGCAATGACGGAGCAAGAGTTGCAGCTGCAGGCGGTGCAGTTCGAAACCATCGATCTTCTGTTTTCTGCACGGATCAAGACACCAAATCTTAATACCTTGAATCTATAGGCAACCACAGCAAACCGCGATTTGCTCGCGAACACGACACACGAAGTGTGGAGTGGAAAGAGGAAAAGGTCCCACCGGGCGTGCCAGAATCTGTTCCCCTCCGAAAGACGGCGCACAAGACTGCGAAGTCCTGACGCTAAGATTCGGGGCAGATGCTAATTGGTTTTATCCGTCCACCTCTCCGAAGATGCCAAGTTGATTTATGGCACCATGTATCGGAGGTTTAGACGGATGCGGCCGATGTAGCAGACTTCGTCAGATTCCCCCTCGCTTGAGGGGTTTTGATTATGGGGACGCTCTTCCCTGCAAGCGCAAGCCCCTGCAGTTAATTACGCTACCGCATCGCGGTAACAACTTTCTCCTTCTCCAGAATTTCACTTCGTGTCGTGGGTGTTTGTTTTGTTTGTGGTTGCCCGTGGATTGTATACGGAGACTGAGTAATGCCGTCGCCCGTAGGACGTGGATTAGTCCAAATCCGTATTTACTTAGATTTGGGTTTGATGTTTTTGGTTTAAGGATACGTTAGCCGTATTAAGGCTAAGATCAACTTAAACGTGGTGATCCATTTAATGTATGACTGTCGGGACCCGTCACCTCTCTGACGCCGTTGAAGGATTACAGCGATAGCCGTCAGAGGAGTTCAGAGATGTACCCTTGAACCAAAGTCGATTTGGAGTTTTATAGTCCGTTTAAATGTTTAAGGATACGTTAGCCGTGGTTGGGGCTAAGATCAACTTAAACGGGATCGTTTAGATCCGGCAAAAGATCATTTGGAGGCTCTATTGTTCCAGTTTAGGGACGTGGTGGTCCATCGCCAGTTTAGGGACGTGGTGGTCCATGTTCCAGTTTAGGGACGTGGTGGTCCATTGCCAGTTTAGGGACGTGGTGGTCCAATATTAGTTTAAGGACGTTCCGGTCCATATTGATGTGTGGTCGTCGGGACCCGTCACCTCTCTGACGTCGTTGAAGGATTACAACGATAGGTGTCAGAGGAGTTCGGAGATGTACCCTCGAACCGGTAGTAAATTGATTTAAGAGAGCAATCTTGCTCAGTCAATTTAATTTAAGGACTTATGGCCAAAATTGGGCTAAGTCCAGTTGAAAATGTCCAACATTTTATTTGCTTTTGCATTGCATTTCTTTTTTTTTATTTGGGCTTTGCCCAGAAAGGATGCAGAGCATCAATTTGTTTTGGGCTCTGCCCTTTATAAATGATGCAGAGCATCAATTTCATTTGGGCTCTGCCCTTTTATTGCTTTGCAATTTATTTTGGCCTGCTTGGTCTTTTTGACTTGGGCCTGGCCCTTCAGTAAAAGAAATGCAGTGCATTTGTCAGGCGCTTTGCGCCAATCACTGAGCGCAAGCGCTTGTGGTGAGGACACGTGTCATGCTCTGGTGAGCGCAAGCGCAACGGCGCAGTGCGCTGCGCTGTTGCGCTGCTGACACGTGGCGCGCTCTGGTGAGTTGCGCCAATTCCAGAGAGCAAAGCTCTATTTCAAGAGCGCGTAGCGCAAGTTGTTCTATAGCTGACACATGGCACTCTCTCAAGAGCGCAACAACGCAGTTTGGAAGTGCAAAGCACTAAGAATCTTTTAGATTCAAGAACAGGAGTACAGAGCACTATTTGATTTCTTGATCTAATTTAGATCAAAGAAAAATAAGTTTTTTCTTTTTGTTTCAAGAACCAGAGGTTCATAAAAGTGCAAAGCACTATTTTTTTTTTTTTGTTTTAAAGAACCAGTGGTTCATAAAAAGTGCAAAGCACTGTTTATTATGTGAAGATCATTGATCTAGTTTTTAGATCAATGATCTATTAGAAGAAATTTCTTCCCCCTTTACCTTTTTCTTGAAATTTTTCTCAGAGTTCTCTCTGTTTGAAGCTCTTGACTTTTTTCAAGAAAAATGTTGATGTTTTTGAATTGAGGTCTAGGGTCCTTTTTATAGTGCCCATAAATTAGTTAAATTTGTTAAAGAGATCCTTCTCTGAGTGATTTTTGGGAATTTTCCCCATCGTTGGATCTTTGATCCAAGGGCTTCTGTTTTACAGAAGAAAATCTTCTTGTTTTAACAAGAACAGAAAGATTTCTTTAAAACCTTTATTCTGTTTTGGCGCAAATGCTCCAGCGCGTAACACGTGTCGCGCAGCGCAAAGCGCAGCGCAACTGCGCTAGCGCATCTGCGCTGACACGTGTCGCGCAGCGCAGCGCTTGCGCAACTGTGCTAGCGCATCTGCGCTGATGCGCTGACACGTGTCGCACAGCGCAGTGCTTGCGTTGCTTCTTAATTTTGCTTAAAATAGCGCTTTGCTCTGATTGGGCGCGCCTTCTTGGACGCTGCGCTGACGTATCAGCACCTGACATGTGGCGCGTTGCGCGCGGCGCAAAGAATCTGAAGCGTTGCTTCATTTATTAAAATTTAGATTTTCAAAGTCGAGCTTTTCTCTGATTGGGGGAAGATGAAGCGTTGCTTCATCTCCCGCCTTGGAATTTGAACAAGCTTTGCTCTGATTGGGGTAAACAATCTCATTATAAAATGGGGGAGAATAATTCAATTCTCTTAGGATCACAGATCCATAAAGGCAAAGCCTTTCACCAAAACATAAGAGGTTGAAACATCTCCTATAAAATAAGAACTTTGTTCTTAGATCTATGAGAAAAAGTCTCTTATAAATAAGAGGTTAATTCTCATAGCGCAGAACTGATCAAAGTTGCATAAAAGAAGAGCCTTAGCGCTCCAAATTTAAAGAAACGCATTGCGCTCATTGTCTGGCGCATAGCGCCAAGCGCGCCACGTACTCCTCACGTGTGTCGCAAGAAGCTCCGAAGAAGTCGATCTTTGATCGGCTTACAACTACCGCGACCCCTCTCATCGGGTCACCCAAATCCAGTGCCTCAGTTTTCAACAGACTGGGCCAAAGCTCAAATGGGCCCGTGAAGAAACCCGCGATACCTGAAGCGGCCATCCCAAAGCGGATAGTCATTCCTGTTCCTGAAGTCATCAGAGCGACTTCCCCTGCTAAGGAGTCGGTCTTTGCAAGACTGACCGTTTCAGCTCCCGTTCCAGGCGAAGTCATCAAAAATGCTCCCCATGCGCGAAAGTCTGCCTTTGATAGATTGGCCATCCCCACTCAACGGACGTCAGTTTTCAAGAGGCTAACGCCGGCAGCAACCCTCCGCCAGAACAGGGGGCATGATGAAGCCACCCCCATAGCTGAGCCAGTACCATCTGCTCGACACGCTCGACGTCGCCACTGGCGCCGAGTGAGGAAAGCTGGGACAGCTCCCCTTCCGGACTCACCCCACCAGCTCCAACGGTGGAAGTTGATGCTGCTGTTCCAACTGGGAACAGTTTTGAACCACTCAGGAGGGTGCGCAAGAACTCTCCGACGGCCGTGCTGAAGAGATCTCCTCCACCTGTGGAGAGCGCTACAAAAGCGAAGCTGGAGCAGCCCCCTCAGTGGCTGTCCTCCAAAATTCACAAGGTCTGGCAACAGGTCCAAGACTCCGTGATTGATCAAGACTACCCCCGCCGACAGAAAAAGATGAAAGTTTGGCAAGAAGGGGATCACCCTGTCAAGCCACAGAAGGTGTCATCTGTTTGGGTGCCCGCTGCAACGGCTCCCTCAACTTCGACCGCCCACAAAAGAAGGAGGCCGGAGAAGATCCCTGCGTCTTTAGCAAATCACAAGGACACTGAATCTAAACGCCCCAAGTCTGGGGGCACGGTGGTGCGTACTGTTTATATGGCTTCCGAAAAAGGGGATAGACGTATCTCTACGGGTAACTGACCACTTACACGGTCTGTGACTAAGGCTCAGGAGCAACAACAACAAAAGCTCCAAGAAATGCTGACAGCCATGGCTGCACTCACTGGACAAAAAGCAGGCCCGGAGACATCTTTGGAGCAGCGTCATGAGCAAGAAACGGATGCCGAATTCCTTCGGAGAATGCTTGAGAAGAAGGACAAAGAGGCTGCGGAACAAGCGGCCAACATAAAACAAATGACCCTTTTATTCCAAGATATGGTGGGCATGATGATCCGGCCGGACCCTCCGGCCGAAGATCCTCCAGTAATAATTGAAGATGATAAAGGAGAGACATCAAATCCTCTGTCGGCTCTGTCAGCAGCCAAGGAGGAGACCATCTCCAAAACCATGCTTGATGATTATATAGCTCAGAAAATACGAGCTCATCAAGCGAATGAAGCAACCGGCCAAGTCGTCAGAACTGGGCGACCATATCCAGGATGGTACAATCAGATAAAGTACCCGCCAGGATACATAATTACTAAATTCCATGCGTACAAAGGGACAGGTAATCCCCATCAACATATCGCTCAATTCAGGGCTTTCTGAGGCAACACTGGAGGGGATGATAAGCTACTGCTTCACCAATTCGTCGACAGCTTGGTGGAGACGGCATTCGAATGGTACTCAGAGCTTCCCAACGACTCCGTCAAAACTTTTACGGAGATGGAATTGCTGTTCACCCAACGTTTCGCCGGCGCTAACGAGCGCACCCCGATCACCACGTTAATTAACGCCAGAGTGAAGCCAGGCGAAACATGGGTGTAGTACACGATACGGTGGCGGAATCTATGGTCGAAGTGCGAGCAGAGCATCGAAGAAGCGCCTGCGGTAGGCATGTTTGTGGGTACTCTTGATCCACAGGCGACCATATCCCAATTCATGATGTTCTTCAAGCCAACTACTTTCCAGGACTTGATTGACAAGCTGGCCCAAATGGATCAGATGGGTCATAGACCATCTTCTTCGAAGTTGGAATCTCGAAACGAAAAAAGGAAAGGGAAAGCGACCTTCGTCGCCAATTCTCAGCAGCAGCCCAGTGGTCCAAAACCAGCTGATCGCCAAGATGATAGACGGCGATTCTTCAAGGAGAAACTGAAGCGCCCTTATTCGTTTCCCTGGGATAAAACGAAGAGACTGTTTGAGCTGGCGGTGCGCAACAGGCTCATCACCTTACCGGATCCAAAACGCCCATTGCAACCCGGTGAGGCCAATAATCCCAATTATTGCCCCTATCACCAAATGGTAGGCCATCCAATCGAAAATTGCTTCGTCTTCAAAGGCTGGATTGAGGACCAATACCAACAGGGCAAATTCGCACTGTCCGAGAATTGGAAAGTAAGGCCGCCTCAAGCATCATGCTCTTTTATAGAAGAAGCTCCATGGGAGGTCGCTCTTTCAGCCAAGACGAAAAGAATGCTAAAGGATCTCCAAACATGCCCGGCAATCAGATGGAAAAGTCCGCTGGAACCCGAGATCATTGAGGGAATGCTGAAGCCGCGCCCGACTCCAAGAATTGGTAGCAATAATCAAAACGCTCAGGCCCAGTCGTCAAAGTCTTCGAAGAAGAAGAAGAAGGTCAAGAAGCCCGCACAGCCTGATGACAAGCGCACGGACCTACAAAAGCATATTGATGCGCTGGAGGAATATAACCAGAATGCGCAAACCCCGGTCACACTCCAAGAGTTTCTCCACCACATCCTTGAAGATAGAGATGACGGTGAAGATGAGGGAGAAGACTCGTTAGACAAACCTGAAGATTATGTGGCAAGCTGCCACGTGATCTCTCACTCGTCAGTAGATGATGAAGAAGCTCCGGATACAGAGAAACTGGGGGCAGATCCTGAGCCTGAACTCCTAGAACCGTTCGACGAGATGATTGACGTATTCCTGAATGAGTCCCGTCAGAAAAGCAAAGCTGATCGAAGCGCGAACGGGCTATATTCGAAAAAGCCAAACGCCGGCGACTGGACGAAAGGGTAAAAACACTCCCACCAGATCAAACCACATCCGCCGCCAGCAAAAGTGGGTTCAAGACAAGGAAGTGGTTTGCTAAAGCCCTGTCGATGGAAATAAAGTTACCACCTTCCAAAGAAGATACTTCAGAAAATACGTGCCCCGACGAACTAGATGCACATCCAAGATTCTACTTGTACCATCGGAAGATCACGTACCCTACCGAAGAGTGCAATGCTTTTAAAAATTGGTGGCAAGGATAAGTTGCTCATCGGCAGCAGTTCAAGCGGATAAAGCGCAAAACGCGTCGAGAGCAGAAGGGCACGACAGATGAGCACAAAAGAATTGCCGGCAACTGTCACATGGTTGATTCCGGGGGATCGCAAGTTCTCATTTTCGGGAGCGATTCGGATGAAGAAATAGCCCTCGGTCCTTTCTTCAAGGAATTCATCTCTGAAGCAGAAGAGATGAAGACCTTCAAGAACATTCAGCTGTGCAATCGCACGCTACCTGAAAAGAATCTCGGACCCGCAAACAAGGGATCGAACAAAAAGGAAAGGGAAAAGAAAAAGTCCCTGAGGACATCGCCCTCGATGACCGAGTCGTTGAAAAGCTGGCAGCCAAGGACCCGCCCAAGAAAAACAAGGCGGATTACAATGTTCTGGCACACCTGAGGAAAATACCCTCGCAGCTAAGCATTCTCGATGCCCTTCTGCTATCTAAAGAAGCAAGAGATTCTCTGATCAAGGCACTACAAGAACCTGACCAGTTTCAAGCTTTCCTTACCGAAGAAAAGATGAAGGACGAGCTGGAAGAAGTTCACACAGCCGACATCACCTTCAGCGATGAAGACCTCCTCCTCGGGACATGCGAGCATAACTGTCCTTTGTACGTCACCGGATACTGTCATGACATCAAGATAGGGAAGATCCTGGTCGACAATGGATCCTCCGTCAACCTTCTCAATGTGAGTGTGTTGAAAGATATTTGCATGAGCGTTCAACACCTCGCTCGGGATAAAATCACTATCTCCGGGTTTGACTCCCAGTCATCACGGACGCTCGGGTCTGTGATACTGACGTTGCGCTTTGGGCTGCTCATCACTGATATCAAGTTCCACATCATTGAGGCCAAGACTTGCTACAACGTTTTGCTCGGCTGGCCTTGGTTACACGAGTACAATATTATCCCTTCTACACAACATCAGTGTATGAAGTATTTCAAAGATGGACTTGAATACACTGTAACAAGGGAGCTGAACCTATTCTCTGTGAATGAAGTCCGAAAGTACGAAGATGCAAAATACTTCTTGCCAGAGTTCGAAGACACGGAAAGGTTCCATAAGCCGGAGAATAAGCAAAAATCTATCACCTCCATTCCGGTCTTCGGGAGCGATACCGAGGAGGAGGAAGAGATAGCCTATTCAGGACCACCCCAATGCAACAAGTCGGGACCGTCCGCCCCTATTCTAGTTTTCGGCAGCGACTCTGAGTATGAGGTCAATGCAGTATTTTCTGTTCGGCCATCAATACAAACCTTCATTAGAGATGATCAGAGTTTACAGATCGCCATGGTTCCGCAAGAGCGTTACAAAGAGCTCGACGCACTTGATACCTACAGTGTGCAAGAACTACAGACGTTCTACGTCCCTCCCAAGCGAAAAGATGAAAAGGAGATCCTCTTTTATCGATCCGTGGAAACCAAAGTGGAGAAAGAAATCTGGCATGGCGCCGATTTTACGCTTGACAGGCTCCAGCCCATCCGTCTGCGCAGATACTACACAGAAGGATTAAAAAGGTTGTTGAGGTGCCAAGGCGTACCCTTCAAACAGAATGCTCGAAAAGCTCAGTTCTACAAAAGGATCTGGAACGTCCCCAGAACTCAGTGGAAATTGCCCAACGGGAGAATGGAAACGATCGGGCTTGGATATGTTCAATCTAAGAAACGGGAGCGATTCCATAGCTGCTACGTTATAGATGACTTTGATGAAGAAGGAGATGCTCTGTTAGAAGACACTAACCCTGAACCAAAATGAGATCCCGTCATAAAAATGCCGAGTCCATCGTTCGAAGAACAGATGGACAAGCTAATAAGGGAAGCGGGTCAAATGGTCCGGGATGACCATAACCGTGAAATAGCCATCTATGAAAAAATTAGAACGCAGTGCCTCCTTCAGCGGGCTACGAAAAATGACGATGCCCTTCGTCGCCAGCCCGTCATACGGAAGACTCGACACGGAGGCAAAAATAAAATGAAGAACGAAAAAAATGTTCGACGGCAGCAAAGCGGGTCCAAGAAGCCACGCGATCGAGAATTGGGCAGCCTAGACCCGTCTCTTATAAAGAAAATGGGTCGAGCATATTCTTTTCCCCAAGACAAGACAAGTTTGTAGAATGCTAAGCACTTTCGCGGTGGACTGAAAGATAGCAAAAGTGCTTATACAAGAATATGAGCACTTTCTGCATAAAAAAGGGGGACTGATTAAACAGAGCCCAAACAAGTGCTTATATGAGTTCTGACGCCCACATATGATCATGTGGAGTTTTCAGTCATGAAGATTGCCCAATAAGTGTTGAACAATTTACTCCTTTTGTCTTTATATAGAGTACTAGACACTTTTTATGGCGTCCACGTGGGGAGCGCGTGAGGCGCTGGGCGCTGCCCAATGAGTGTTGAACACTCAGCCATTTTGGACTGCTTGTAGAATGCTAAGCACTCTTTTTTTAGAACTTGCGGCGCACACGTAGGGAGCACATGAGGCTCTGGGCGCTGGGCGCTACCTGGTGAGTGCTAAGCACTCTTCTCTTTTGTGGTGCACACGTGAGGACACACGTGCGGCGCTAGGCGCTTTCCAGTGAGTGCTAAGCACTTTTCACTTCTGTGGCGTCCACGTGAAGAACACGTGCGGCGCTGGGCACTGGGCGCTGGGCGCTTTCCAGTGAGTGCAAAGCACTCTTCTCTTCTGTGGCACCCACATGAGGAACACGCGTGGCGCTGGGCGCTGGGCACTTTTCTCCTCTGCTAATAGCATTTTTGTCCATTAATAATCAATAAGATCTTTGTTTTGTAGATCTAGGATCAAGTTTCATTTTTAAGAACCAAGTTCTTTTACGAGAACTAGATTTCTCTTATATACTTTGTTTTAAGGAATTCGATTCCTAGTTCTTTTCTGAATCTTTGATTCTCAAGAACAAGTTCCTCCCGATGAGAATTAAATTCTCAACTTATGGGAGACTTATCTTGTGGATCTCAGATCCAGAGAAAAAACTAAGTTCTTTGAGAAGGGTTAAACCCTTTAGATTTGTAAATGAGATGTTTTTATCTCTATATATTTTTTGTTCACCTAGAGATTTTAAGGAGGGAGAACTTCTTCCTTGAGAATTTAATTCTCTGTTCTTTTTTTACACTTTCTGTTTTTTTTGGAAGCTTATGGAGGGTCCTCCTTTTTTAGACTTGAAGTCTTCGGTCCTTTATACAGTGGAGGCAAGTTTGTTAATTAGTTTTGAAGAAATCTCTCATTAAGAGATCCCAATTGATTTGGGGAATTTTACCCACCATTAGATTTTTGATCCAAGGGTTTCTGTTTTTACAGAACATATTTTCTTGTTTTTAACAAGATTAGGAAATATTTTTCATATGCGAAGTTTTACTCTATGAAATGGTGATTTTTAATCACCATTGGATTTTCAATCTAAGGGTTCTCTGTTTTACAGAAGGCATGGAATTTTATTTTATGATCCAACCGAAGGTATCTTTCTTATTTTAGAAAGATTTATATCTTGATGATTTATCATCTCCGTTGGATATTTGATCCAACGGCTCTTTTTAACAGAGAGTAGAATTTAATTCTACCTGGGCGTCGGCGCTCATGTGTCCCTTACGCAGGCGCCACTTAAGAATTTGGTCCTCGGGGTGGGCATTCTGTGCTTTGCACACTGGCACCCGTGTAAAGAGCACGTGCGGAGCTATATGAGAGTTTTAAGTCTTATTTAATCTAATCTATTCTTTTGTGCTTTGCACACTGACGCCCGTATGAGGAGCACGTGATGTGCCACCATAGGATTTGATCCTATCGGCGCTGGCGCCCTTGTGGAAGACACGTGAAGCGCTGCCTCATTAATGAAAGTTTTTTTCTCCTTCTTTCTCTGCTTTTCCCAAGTCAAACTTTCTTTTCCAATGCTTTCTTTCGTCAGAGCTTGGAAATAGTTCCACCATACACAACATTTTATGTGTCGAGACTTAAATGCCTCCCCTTATAATCTGAAACAATGCTCCTCTTCGCTCTCAATTTCAGAGAATCATTTTAACATAGGAGAGTCATGGCTTGTAATCGTCCACATGCTCATCGGCAGCCATGGGAGGTGCCCATTGAGGATATTGTTCTTCGTTTTTTTTTGCACGCTTGGTGAATCCTACTCTTATGGATGACCAATGTGATACGGTGCTGCACGAGCTCTTAATTCGTAGAGGATCTCCTCTCACCATTGGCTCCATTTGGCTCCGGATGATCCTCATGTTTGTGCTCGATGACATTCCCCCTCATCCAGCGGAGATGACTCCAGCGATACTTGACGCAGCGGAGGACAAGATCGAATGCTTTCATGAAGCACTTTTGATTACCATGCCTCTGAGGGATCCTCTGTTCAACTGCTAAGCCAGATACCGGCTCAACGGGCCATCATGTCTACCTTTGCCGATGGGCACGGCGCTAACCGATGTGGAGCGACTCCTCATGAAGATTTCCGCTTCGTCATGGTGGAGAAGGCAGAGAGGACTTTAGAAAACTTTATTCATAGTTTTGTAAACCCTTGTACTTTTGATCCCGTGTTTGGTGATCTATTGCCTATAGAATAAAATGTTTATTTAAATGCTTTCCATTTATCGTTGACCACCGAGTGCTTCCTTTCTAACACATGTTTTTCCTCTGATTGTATTGTTGTAACCCACATATGTGCATGTGCGTACATGAATGAGTCTACTTTCAGACATATCTGTAAACGAAACTTAAACCGGTGTAAACAAAATCCCCCCACTACTTTACTTACGGGGGTATATACGTGAGTGAAGTAGTATAGCCTAATACATAGCATACAACCGGTTTCGGGCTGGTGTATCGTTCATAACTTTTAGAATCTTGATCTTAGAAGATAGCGAGCGGACACAAGCGTTGTCATCTATCATTAACTCAAATCTTAATTCTAAACCCCAAGGCCCATAAGTTGCACCCTTCTCTTTCTTGATGTCTTGATCTGGAGCGAAGTAGTTTATCTACTCGTTTCGGAGTTCGTAGTTTATTCACTCGTTTTGGAGTCTCTATTTTATGTACTCATTTCGGAGTTCGTGATTTATTCACTCATTTCGGAGTTTCTAGTTTATGTACTCATTTCGGAGTTTGTAGTTTATTCACTCATTTCGGAATCTCTAGTTTATGTACTCATTTCGGAGTTCGGAGTTTATTCACTCGTTTTAGAGTTTCTAGTTTATGTACTCATTTTGGAGTTTGTAGTTTATTCACTCGTTTCGGAGTCTCTAGTTTATGTACTCATTTCAGAGTTTGTTTAGTTTATGGACTCATTTCTAAGTTTGTTTAGTTTACCTCCCTTGGGTTTACAAGCAAATTTATCCTAACGTTATATATAGATAACCCTTGCTCTTTGCAACAGAGGTCTGTTAGGTTTTGTGGTACTAGGTTTTGGTCCGTGGTACAATCGCGTTGGCTGATGTATTCTTTGATATGCAGTCTTTAAGCTGTTGTTCTAGTAGCCCCGCAACTGTCGTGTTTCTGATCCATTCGGGGGCTGAACAAGACGTTTTCAAGTAATCTTCTTAGGCTATATGACCGTCGGAAGAACAAGCGTTGGGAATTTTCCATGTCACTTTTTACTTGAGGTTAGGCTCAATTTAGAGGCCCGATGAGTCATCAACACTCCGTGCTGGTGTGTGATGATCCCCGGTAGTCTTTTAGGCTTTATATAAGTTGTCGTCGAGACCCTGAAGCTAAGAATTGCTTCTTTTTCGTTTGATGATGCCATGCCGTTTCTTTGTTGAAGTATGGTAGACATCTGTAGAATCTCTATACTGTATGTATTGCAGTTGAAGTCCGGAACTAGGAATATGCTTTTACTCCAATTTGATTTGGCTCGTTGGAGCTTTTGTCGACGTCGCGTCTGCGCCCTGATGGAATGAGCGGGAACGCCGAGGTAGTCTTTAGGTTGTATATGAACCGTCAAGACTTGGAGCTAGGAGTTTGTCGTTGCTCCATCTTGATTTGGTTATTTGGAGCCTCTGTTGACATTGTGTCTACTGTAACAAGAAGAATGTCGAGCTGGAGCTGGGATTTTGACGTCACTCCTTTTTTGATTTGGCAATTTGGAGCCTTTGTTGACATTGTGTCTGCTGTAAAGAGAAGAATGTCGAGCTGGAGCTGGGATTTTGCTGTCACTCCTTTTTGATTTGGCTCATTGGAGCCTTTGTTGACATCGCATCTGCACCCTGATAGAATGAAAAAGTACGCCGGAGGAGTCCTTAGGTTGTATGTGAACCGTCAAGACCTGGAGCTTGGAATTTGCCATGGCTCCATTTTGTTTCGACCCTTGGGTCTTTTATTACCGTTGCGTCTGCATCCTGATGGAATGAGAAGGAACGCTGGGATTATCTCTAGGTTGTATATGAACCGTCAAGACTTGGAGCTAGAAATTTGCCATGGCTCCTTTTTTGTTTCGACCATTGGGCCTTTGTTGACATTGCGTTTGCATCCTGATGGAATGAGAGGGAACGCCAAGATTGACTCTAAGTTGTATATGAACCGTCAAGACTTGGAGCTAGGAATTTTTTATGGCTCCTTTTTTGTTCGACCCTTGGGTCTTTGTTGACGTCGCGTTTGCACTGAAAAGGAACGTCAGGCTAATCTCTAGGCTGTAGATGTTGCCATCAAGATCTGGCTCTCCTTTTGACAAAGCCTGGTGAAAAAACATGGTTCCCTTTTTCATTTGTTCCCATGGATAGTATACAGAGGTCGGTGTAGACTCACCTGCAGGGCAAAGAAAATTTCCTTTTATTTTATTTTATTTTTTATTTCCGTGATACTCTATCTTTTCATCTTTTCATATCGCAAAAGGCGCGATTGCCCAATTATTTCGGTTTTTTATCCGCGGTGCCCAATCATTTCGGTTATATCGTTTTTTACTCGGTATTTCTTATTGCGAGTTGCGCAAATATTTCGGCTGTTTCATATGCACATTTTTTGCTTGCTGATTTTTATTGCGAGTTGCCCCATCATTTCGCTATTTCATATGCATTTTTTGGCTCTCTAATTTATTTTTATTGTGAGTTTGGAATCTGATTCCAACCTTGGCATCAATATCGCTACAACTGAAATATTGCCAGGAGTGAATCATCATATGCCGTGAAAGGACTTAGAGTTTGATACCTGTTTAGGCATCAGTATCGCTACCACTAGAATATTTCCAGGAGTGAATCATCATGTGCCTTTGTCATTTTGAACAAAGATAGCTTGGTAAACAGGATTAGGATCCTGTCGACTAAGACTTTTCGACTTTATAAGCCGTAAGGGTCTCATAAAGGTATTTCTCCCTACGAGTCGTGAGGATCTCGTAGGTGTATTTTCTCCCTAGGAATAGTGGGGATTCCTAAGTGTGTGTTCTCCCTTGCAAGTCGTAAGGATCTTGCAAGAGTGTTTTTTCCTTATAAGTCGAGAGGACTTACAAGTATCGTTCACCATATGGGGACATTTCATGACATTGGTGGAACTAGGTGAGGGCTATATTTATTTGTGTTCGTGGATTGTATACAATGGCCAATATTAGACCGCCTGTAGGGCAACTTGGGAATGTGATGGCTTAAGAACAGGTTTGGATCCCTGTAACTTAAGGCTTTTGAATCTTATGAGCCATGGGGGCTAATATTGATGGCTCATAAGGGGAGTTCTCCTTACTAGTCGAGATGATCTCGTAAGTGAAAATTTTTTGAGATTGCGCCCTTCCGGGTTTTCACAAACTCGCCGGTAGCCCTGCTGTGTTTACTTACGGCACCCTTTCGGGTGCTCATCCGTGCCCATTTTTCTTGTGGACACACTGTTTTTTTTTAATGAGATCGCGCCCTTCCAGGTTTTCACAAACTCTCCGGTAGCTCTGCTGTTTTTACTCACAGCGCCCTTTCGGGTTTTCATACATGCCCATTTTGC
The DNA here is from genome assembly GCA_030015575.1 of Agapanthus africanus. Lineage (NCBI taxonomy): Eukaryota > Viridiplantae > Streptophyta > Magnoliopsida > Asparagales > Amaryllidaceae > Agapanthus > Agapanthus africanus. The sequence goes on from CM057343.1 coordinate 637,980,341, forward strand.
TTGTGGACATACTGTTTTTTTTTACCTATCTGTTTGCCAATGGGACTTAGGGGTGAGTTCACCGCTGGAGTAGCTGTGTAGCCAGTGGGACTTGAGTTGCAATCTTCGCCATTGGGGCTTCGATTGCAATGTAGATCTCAAGGAAGCATATTACCGTTTTGGAGGTGACATGCTAGTTTAAGGACATCTCGGTTAGTTATCGCTATGTTTGAGACAGATAATTTCTAGTTTAAGGACTTCTCGGTCCGTCATCGCTATGTTTGAGGCGCCGTTTAGTTTAAGGACATCTCGATCCGTAATCGCCACTTTTAGGCGAATTTTTAGTTTAAGGACATCTTGGTCTGTTGTCGCCACTTTTGAGGTTATGGAGGTTCTTTGTATACTACTTTCAGAGTTTTTGACTCAGGAAGATAGCAAGCGGACACGAGCGTCGTCATCTATCATTGACCTAGGTCATGGGTCGTCAAGCGTAGTATTTTTTAAGAAACCGGCTGTTTATTGGCCGGAAGGGTCTTTCACCATGCATATCCATGAGCAGGTAGGCTCCACATTTGTAGACTTTATCTATAATGTACGGGCCTTCATAATTCGGCTCGGATTTCCCCCGTTTCGCACGATTGGGGATCATCGGTCTTTTGACGACTAGCACGAGCTTGCCCTGGCGAAATGTTCTCGACCTAGTCAATCTTTCATATAACCGCGTCATCCTTGCCTTATAAGCCTCCAGGTTCTGTTGTGCTATAAGGCGAGTTTCGTCGAGGGCAATTTCCTCAGGGATTTTTCTTTCCCTTTGTCCTTTTTGCTCGAACTCTTGTTTATAGGTTCGAGGTTTTTTCAGGCAGTGTGCGTCTACGCTGCTGAATATTCTCGCAGTTCTTCTCCTTCTCTTCTTTTTCGGAGGTGGAGTCCTTGAAGAAAGGGCTAAGGGTTGTTTCTTCCTCAGAATCGCTCCCGAAGTTAAGAACTTGGAGTTTTTCCTTTTCCAAACTGGTATCAACTATATGACAGTTGCCTGTCATTTTCTCATGCGCATTCTTCGCACTTTTTCACTGTCGACGAGCTTCGCGCTTCATCCTTTTGAAGTGTTGTTGATGGGCAACGTATCCTTGCTCCCACTTCTTGCAGGCACTGCATTCTTCGATAGGATGAGTACCCTCCGATGATATAGGCAGTAGTTTGGATATGAGTCATTTCCGTCAAGGCTTATGACCCCGGGCGTGTTTCCTTTGAGAGGTGGCAGCTTCATTCCCACTGACAGGGCTTTGGCGAACCGCTTCTCTGCTTTGATCCTGCTCTTATTTGTGACATGTGTGCTTTGGCTTGGTTGGAGTATTTTATAACTCATCCTTTCCGCGGCTTCTTCATCCTGACACTGACACTTAGCCTTTTCATATATGGTTGTTTCGTGTTCTCGGTCAACTTTGCTTTTTCGAAAGACTTCGTTTAACAACATATCGATTGGGTCTTCGACGGTTCCAGGGATTTTGGCGCCGATCCTGCCCCCAGTCCCTCTGCGTTGTTTTCTGACACTGAGGGAGCTTCTTCTTTATTTAACGACGAATGGGAAACCATGTGGCAACTTGCTACATAGTCTTCAGTTTATGATGAGTCATTTTCCTCATCGTTGTCACTCTTTTCGTTCTGAAGAATATACTTGAAGAACTTTTCGAGGGTGACTGTGTCCGCGCCTTCTGATTGTACTCCTCCAGCGTGTCAATGTACTTTTGTAGGTCCATGCATTCATCGTCATACTTGGCAGGTCGCACAGGCTTTCTGGTCTTCTTCTTTTTCTTCGAAGACTTTGAAGGCTCGACTTGGGTATTTTGCCCTTTGTCGACAGTTTTCGGTACGGAACGCGGTTTTAGCAACCCTTCAATGATTTCCGGTTAAAGTGGGCTTCTCCACCTGACTGCCGGACATGCCTGGAGATCCTTCAGTATTCTTTTGGTTTTATCTGAGAAAACGACTTCCCATGGAGCTTCTTCCATGAGCGAGCATGATGCCCCCGATGCATACACCTTTTTGGGAGTGTGCTTCTGTGGCGGGTTCACTATCCAGTCTCAGACAACGCAAATTTCCCCTGTTGATACCGGTCCTCGACCCAGTTCTTGAAGACGTAGCAATCCTCAATTGGGTGGCTCACCATTCTGTGATAGGAGCAGTAATTAGGTTTGTTGACGTCGCCAGGTTGCGGTGGACGCCGTAGGTCTGGCAATGTGATGAGTTTTTTGTGCACTGCCAGCTCGAACAGTCTCCTCGTCTTGTCACAGGAAAACGAGTAAGCGCGTCCTAGCCTTTCTTCCAGGGATAGGCGCGAACGCGTGTTGTTTTGGCGAGCAACCGGTTTTGTGTCACTCGGTTGCTGTTGAGTGTTGGCAACGAAAGTCGCTTTCTCTTTACCCTTGGCATTTCGAGGGTCAGTTTTTTAGGAGGAAGGCCCATGGCCTATCTGGTCTATTTAGGCTAGTTTATTGATTAAAGCCTGGAATGTGGTTGGCTTGAAGAACGTCATGAACTGGGACACAGTCGTTTGCAGATCTAGGGTCCCGATGAACATGCCCACGGCAGGGGATTCTTCGATACGTTGTTCGCACTTTAACTATAGGTTCCGCCACCGGATCGCGTATTGGACCCAAGTTTCTCCCGGCTTTACCCGGACATTGATTAATGCCATGATCGGGGTGCGCTCGCTTGCGCTGGCAAACCGCTGTGTGAATAGCAGTTCCATTTCTGTGATTGTTCTCACGAAGTCATTTGGGAGATCCGAGTACCATTCAAAAGTCGTTTCTGATAAGCTGCCAACGAACTGGCGAAGCAGCAGTTTGTCATCGCCTCCAGTGTTGCCGCACAAGGCTCTGAACTGAGCGACGTGCTGGTGTGGATTTCCTATCTCCTTGTACACATGGAATTTAGGGATCGTATATCCCGGCGGGTGCTTGATTTGATCATACCAGCCAGGATACAGTCGTCCAGTTCTGAAGATTTGGCCAGTCGCTTCATTCGCTTGATGAGTTTGTATTTGTTGAGCTATATAATTATCAAGAGCAGCCTTGGAGATTGTTTCCTCCTTGGACACTAATAGTGCCGGAAGGGGGTTTGATATTCCCCTCTGTTGTCCTCAACGATTATCGGTGGATTTTCAACTGGAGGTTCTGGCTGGATCATCATTCTAACCATGTCCTGGAATAGAAGTGCCATCTGCTTTATGTTAGCATCTTGTTCCACGGCCTCCTTATCCTTCCTTTCAAGCACCCTTCGCAAGAACTCTGTATCGGTCTCCTGCTCTTGGCGTTGTTCGCTCGCTGATTCCGGACTTTCTTTATGTCCGGTAAGTGCTGACATTTTGATCAGCATTTCCTGCAGCTTTTGTTGTTGCTCCTGAGCTTTTGTTAATGACTGAGTTTGCGGTCGATGACCCACGGAAGCACAGCTTTCCTCTTTCTCGGAAGCCATCTAAACCGTATGCACGATCATGCCCCCAGACTTGGGGCGTTTGGGTCCAGCGCCTTTGGAATATGCCGCCGGCGGTGGAATTTTCTCCGGTTTTGTCCTTTTGTGGGAGGTCGAAGTTGAAGGAGCCGTTATAATAGGCACCTGTGTAGAAGACGTCCATTACTGTATGACAGAGGGGTAGCCTTTCTCCTTCCGAACTTTCATTTTCTTCAGTCGGCAAGAGTAGTTTTCATCGATCACAAAGCTCTGGACATTTCTCCAGACTCTGTGAATTTGGGAGGAGAGCCGCTGATGGGGCCGCTCCTGCTTTTCCTACACAGGGACCTCAATAAGAGGAGGCGATTTCTTCAGCACCGCGGTTGGAGAGTTTTTTCGCACCCTCCTAAGCAAATCAAAGTTATTCCCGGTTGGAACAATAGCATTGACTTTCACCGTTGGAGCTGGTGGGGTAGGTCCAGAGGGGGAGTTGCCCCCAGCTTTCTCACTCGACGCCAATGGCGACGTCGAGCGTGTCTTGCAAATAGGACCGCCTCGGTTTTGGAAGCGGTTGCAGTTTGCCCCTGATTTTGTTGAGGAGCTCCAGCAATTGCCAGCCTGTTAAAGACCAACGTCATTGGCAAGATTTGAATGGTGACGGTCAGCCTCTCGAAGACCGATCGCCTGACCGGTGAAGCACTTTTAATGGCTTCATTTGCAGCAGGAGTTGGGAGGGCTATCCTTTTTAGAGCATCCCCTTCAGGTACGACGAGCCTCTTTGCGAGACCGTTTTGGTTCTGGCTCAGCCTATTGAAGACTAAGACGTCTGAGTTTCGGCTCAGCCTATTGAAGACTGAGGCATCGGATTTAGACGGCCCATTGAGAGGGGCCGTTGTGGTTGCAACTCGATTGAAAACCGACTTCTTGGGAGTTTCGGGTTGCAGCGTTGAGGCATCGACGCTCATTGGTGGGAGCATGGTCCCGAAAAACAATCCAGTAATGGCTTCTGTTTCCTGCCCACCGGCATTGAAAAGATGGAGGCCATATTGGGCCCGTAAGTCACTCCTCCAGTTGGGGCGGAGCGAGAATTGCTGTTGCAAGTTGTGCAGCTGGAAGCCGTTGATGTTCTCTTCGTCTAGACAGAAACAAGACACCAAATCTTAGTACCTCGAATCCAAAGGAAACTATAGCAAACCGTGATTTATTCACAAACACGACACACGAAGTGTTGAGTGGAAAGAGGAAAAGATCCCACCGGACGTGCCAGAATCTGTTCACCGCCGAAAACAAAGACGAACCAGGATGGATCGTCTTGCCTGAATTTGGGGGCAGATGCTATTTAGATTTATCCGTCCACCTCTCCGAAGATGCCAAGTTGATTTATGGCACCGTATATCGGAGGTTTGGATGGATGCGGCCGTTGTAGCAGACTTCGTCAGATTCCGCCTCGTTTATGAGGGGGGTTTGATTGTGGGGACGCTCTTCCCTGCATGCGTAAGCCCCTGCAGTTAATTACGTTATCGCGTCGCGATAACCACTTTCTTCTGCTCCGGAAGTTCACTTCGTGCCGTATGTGTTTTTGTTTGTTTTGGTTGCCCGTGGATTGTATACGGAGACTAATTTCTGTTGACTCCCGTAGAGTGTGGATTAGTCTAAATCCGTATATCTTAGATTTAGGGTTTTTTATTTAAGGATCGTTAATCTATTTTGAGATTAAGATCAACTTAAATGTATGTGAGCATTTGGGGCTAGATTCGTTTTTGATAAGGATTCATTAGTCCAATTTGAGACTAAGATCCACTTAACGAGGTTTCAGGATCATTTTTATTTAGGATCCAACAAAAAAGCGTTTGGGCTCTATTATTTTAGTTTAAGGACGTTTCGTGTCCATTATCTCCATTTTGGAGGCGAATATTAGTTTAGGGACATTTCGGTCAATTATCGCCATTTTGGAGGCGAATATTAATTTAGGGACTTCTCGGTCCTTTGTCACCATGTTGGTGGCGAATATTGGTGATATGGAATGCACCCATGTTGTGGTGCGATCCAATTTGAGGTGTGCACGTCAATTTGGAATTGCATCAATATGGGATGTATCATTCCTAGTCTTGATCCAGTTTTATATCAAGTTGGGACAAGAAAAGAGTTATTGGTTGTCGGGACCCACCACCTGTCCAAAAACGTTGAAGAATTACGACATATATCAGAGGTGTGGAGAGATGTACCCTTAAACCAAATTCCATGTTTGAGAGAAAAAGGGGATATTGTGGCCTTAAAAAATTTTGTTAAGGATACGTTAGTCCAATTTGAGATTGTGATCCACTTAACAACATTTTAGGATCTTCTTTATTTAAGACCCAGCAACAGAGCATTTAGACTCATTTGCAAGACTTTAGCAACTTAGCCAATTGAGACTTTAGTCTGCTCAGTCTCCCCTCTTTTCTAAAAAAAACAAAGTGCTAAGCACTTGTTTGGACTCTGTTTAATCAGTCCCCCTTTTTTATGAAGAAAGTATTGAGGACTTATATGAGTTCTGACGCCCACGTATGATTATGTGGAGCTTTCAATCATGGGGATTGCCCAATAAGTGTTCAACATTTTACTTCTTTTTTTATATGGAGTGCTAGGCACTCTTTATGGCGTCCACATGGGGAGCGCGTGAGGCATTGGACGCTGCCCAATGAGTGTTGAACACTCAACCGTTTTGGATTTCTTGTAGAGTCCTAAGTACTCTTTTTTTAGAACTTGCGGCGCACGCGTAGGGAGCACGTGAGGCACTGGGCGCTAGGCGCTACCTAGTGAGTGCTAAGCACTCTTCTTTTCTGTGGTACCCACATGAAGAACACGTGCGGCGCTGGTTGCTTTCTAGTGAGTGCTAAGCACTCTTCTCTTCTATGGCGCCCATATGAGGAACACGTGCGGCACTGGGCACTGGGCACTGGGCGCTGGGCGCTTTTCTCATCTGCTGATAGAATTTTTGCCCATTAATGATCAATAAGATCTTTGTTTTATAGATTTAGGATCAAGCTTCATTTTTAAGAACCAAGTTCTTTTACAAGAACTAGGTTTCTCTTATATGCTTTGTTTTGAGGAATTCGATTCCTAGTTCTTTTCTGAATCTTTGATTCTCAAGAACAAGTTCCTCCCGATGAGAATTAAATTCTCAACTTGTGAGAAACTTGTCTTGTGGATCTCAGATTCAGAGAAAGAACTAAGTTCTTTGAGAAGGGTTAAACCCCTTAAATATGTAAATGAGATGTTTTATCTCTATATATTTTTTGTTTATCTAGAGATTTTAAGGAGGGAGATCTTCTTCCTTGAGAATTTAATTCTTTGTTCTTTTTTGACGCTTTCTGTTTTGTTTTTGGAAGCTTATGGGGGGTTCCTCCTTTTTTAGACTTGAAGTCTTCGGTCCTTTATATAGTGGAGGCAAGTTTGTTAATTAGGTTTGAAGAAATCTCTCATTAAGATATCCCAATTGACTTGGGGAATTTTACCCATCATTGGATCTTTGATCCAAGGGTTTCTGTTTTTACAGAACATATTTTCTTATTTTAACAAGATTGGGGAAATATTTTTCATATGCGGAGTTTTACTCTGTGAAATGGTGATTTTTAATCACCATTAGATTTTCAATCCAAGGGTTCTCTGTTTTACAGAGGGCATAGAATTTTATTCTATGATCCAACCAAAGATATCTTTCTTATTTTAGAAAGATATGTATCTTGATGATTTATCATCTTCGTTGGATCTTTGATCCAACGGCTCTTTTTAACAGAGAGTGGAATTTAATTCTATCTGGGCGCCGGCGCTAACGTGTCCTTCACGTGGGTGCCACTTAAGAATTTGGTCCTTAGGGTGGGCATTCTGTACTTTGCACACTGGCGCCCGCGTGAAAAGCACGTGCGGCGCTATATGAGAGTTTTAACTCTTATTTAATCTAATAGATTCTTTTGTGTTTTACACACTGGCACCCGCGTGAGGAGCACGTGAGGCGCCACCATAGGAATTGATCCTATCAGCGCTGGCGCCCTTATGGAAGGTATGTGAGGCGCTGCCTCATTAATGAAGGTTTCTTTTCTCCTTCTTTCTCTGCTTTTCCCAAGTCAAACTTTCTTTTCCAATACCTTCTTTTGTCAGAGCTTGGAAATGGTTCCACCATGCCCAACATTTTCTATGACGAGATTTAAATGCCTCCCCTTATAATCTGAAACAATGCTCCTCTTCGCTTTCACTTTCAGAGAATCATTTTAACAGAGGAGAGTCATGGCTTGTAATCGTCCACATGCTCATCGACAGCCATGGGAGGTGCCCAATGAGAAAATTGTTCCTCGTTTTGTTGCACGCTTGGTGAATCCTACTCTTATAGATGACCAATGTGATACGGTGCGGCATGAGCTTTTAATTCGTAGAGGATCTCCTCTCCCTATCGGCTCCATTTGGCTCCGGATGATCCTCCTGTTTGTGCTCGATGACATTCCCCCTCATCCAGCGGATATGACTCCAGCAATGCTTGACGCAGCGGAGGACAAGATCAAATGTTTTCATGAAGCACTTTTGATTACCACGCCTCTGAAGGATCGCTCTGTTCAACTGCTAAACCAGATATGGGCTCAATGGGCCATCATGTCTGCCTTCGCCGATGGGCATGGCGCTAACCGATGGGGAGCGACTCTTCGCGAAGATCGTAGCTTCGTCATGGTGTAGAAAGAGGAGAGTACTTTAGAAAACTATATTCATAGTTTTGTAAACCCTTATACTTTTGATCCTGTATTTGGTGATCTATTTCCTGTAGAATAAAATGTTTATTTAAATACTTTCCTTTTATCGTTGACCACTGAGTGCTTCCTTTCTAACACGTGTTTTTCCTCTGATTGTATTTTTGCAACCCACATGTGTGCATGTGCGTACATGAATGAGCCTAGTTTCACGCATATCTGTAAACGAAACTTAAACCGGTGTAAACAAGTGCCCTCAAGGCAATTATTGTATTCACAGGCAGGCAATTATGAAGATTGAAGAAGGACCTATATGAGTAGAACAGTCTTACACGAGATGATAGTATGCTATCTGGTTCATCTCTATCATCATGTACATGTATTATATGGTATTACGGATCACTATTACATGTTAATAGAGCCCATAAAATTCATGCTTGACTACTAAGATTATTGTGACGATCACACTTGTGAGAACTGGACAGTCTATATGCATATCCTTAAATGTCCCTAGCCGTAGGAATATCGAGACTATGTATCGATATTCCAGAGTAGACTAGTGTATACGTTTCTTGACCCCGAAGAGGGGCGATGGACGGTCTCACAGCCATTGGTGTCAGTTAGACACCAAAGATAGTATACATGTGATCATTGAGTTATGAGTTACACAGGACGGACTGGCCGAGAAGATGCTAGATGGTATTATACCTTTTTCCAGATAGCAGTTCTCTGGTGACATGAGTACAGGTTAGTCTGTCGACCTGAGATCGTCATTTGTCTTGTTTGAGGTCCTTCTGTGCTTTGATTACTATCCTATCACGGCTCTACCGAGTCATGCAAATAGGTTTTAGTTGGGTACAGTCCCAAGCCATATGGAGCCAATAAGCGAATCGTCAGGGATTCGTCCCTCCCGGTATTAGGGGTAGAATTCTTGCAGTGCACGGGTGGCCATCATCAGAAATCCTTGGCCAAGATGGATGAGAATTACGGATTGCAAATCAGTAGTTTCTCTGTGGGTGATGGGCTTTATACCGACACGACTTATCGCGTTATTAGGGGTCTGACTTTATCCACCCTCTAGACCCGATATGCGATACTCTTAGATGAACAGACCAGACTGTACGAAGACTGTCACTTTCAGGCTCAGTAGGGATACGGACAAGTTTGCTTGTCAACCTTCCTTTCGTTCAATATCTGGGTTGTCGTTACGTATAGCTAGTGCCGCTGACGTGCTTGTGCTTAAACCCACTGCCAGCGTATTGTCAAGTTTTTAAAGTCCCACACAGAGGGTTTCCTAGCTCAGGCGAAACGATGTAGTGTATGTATTTTGATACATAATTAGGTTCGATTAAAACACGTGTTTTTGTACACGTGGTTTTAATTAGACATTTTGTTAATACTAGCCGGTTTGAAAGATAGCCAAGTTATCTCACTTGGATTAAATGTGAGCTCAAATTATATATCTCTTTTTAGTATCTCTCTTTTCGTATTCGTATTTTGACATAATACGGTATTTATACGAATACGGGTATTTGTATAAATACGTGTATTTGTATTTTGATATAAACATGGGTATTTATATCTTATACGAATACGGGTGTTTATATTTGTAACATATACTTGTATTGGGTGTGTGTGTGTGTATACACATATACATATGTATATGTGTGCATGTGAGGTGACTTTCCTCTCTTCTCATCTCTTCTCTCACATGTGGGGATGGTGTAGGCTTATGACTCACCATAGTAAGTCACAAGGCCACCCATTTCTCACATTAAAGAGAAAATAAAAGAAAAGAATGAGAAGGTTTTTTTATTATTAGTCATGCTCAAGTTCATCACAATTATCATCTTCTTCCTCTTTCTTGAGTTTTGAGAAGTGAGAAAGTAAAAAAAAAAAGAGATAGAAACATTTGAGATAACCACTGCTACATCTTCTAGTGACCAATTCCTAGTAAGTCTTGATCACTAGTTGCTTCACTTGATATTTGGTATGAAGTTATAGCCTTAGTTAGGTTCTCTTGGGTGGATCATCTTTGACGAGAAAGACTGCCTCCTAAGCTCGTTCCTGGTGAACCTAGGAATTAAAAAAATGGAAAGAAGACGAAGAACATGACTACAAAAGTTGTAATCACTAACCTAATAGTTAAACTTCTTCATGTGTTTTCTAGTTTAGTGTTGGATTCGATTCTAGGTCATAGAGTTCGTGCTTAAGTTTCGAAAATTTTCGTTTTCTATTCTGTCTTTGCCGCTAGTTTTTGGCACGAGCATCTATTTATATGGTATCATAGTCATCCAAACACTAGAATTAGTTTTAGTTGATGTTTAGGTTTCGAAACTAAAAATTTCCATTTTTCAAAACTCGAAAATCAAGTTTCTATTGCAAATTTTTTGATCTCTGAAAAAATTTTAAACAGGTGGAGAGATCTTGTTATGAGATACAAGAACTTGGAAAGAAATTAGAGGACCTAATTCAAAATTAAAACCGCCCATTTTTCCAATTTTCCCTCTTTGGTCGGTTTTGTATTGGTCTCTGGTCTCCAAATTTTTCCAGGTGTTTTATCTCATTAAAACTTGTTTTTTTTGTTATATTTATTTTGCCCCAGATTTCATATATTGATATCTTTGTATTCGGGAAACGGAAAGTTTTAAATCGAAACTTTTGCATCGTTTATATCTTTATGTTTGTATACGTCATCTAATTGCTATAGGTCGATTAGACAGGGTTGCAAATACCTGCTTCCGCTGTGATGATATATATCTTGTGATGGTATACCAGATAGTCATTATGGATAGCCCCTCATCATAGAAATGAATGTGTATATTTGTTATTCGGGACAAGCGGCCGGATTATAGCCGTCGTTGCCGCTTGATGTATATTCATTTTTGGACACGTCCAGGTTTCGAGCGTAGTCACCGTCATATATATTTTTCATTATTTGTACTAGGATACCCCGCGACGGAGTGCTCAGATAGCCGGATTCGAAAATGCAGCAGGTGACCATCTCGTGGAGTCGAGACCGAACAACCTCATTCTCAAATTGGCGGTTCTCTCGCCGCACTTATAGACAGTGTAGCTCTGACCCACGAAGGAGTGCTTAAATTACCGGATTCTAGAAAGCGAGGGGTATCCTATTTCTAGAATTGACGGATAGCTTGTCGCGCTCGTAGGGGTCTTTGGTTCAGGTGATGTTCGAGTTATCCACACGACCGGGGAACTTCGTTTGCAGTTCAAACGAAATACAGGGATTCTAGTTTATCCGCTATTCCATCTTGTTTATCACGTACTCGTGATGTTTATTACCTGCCTTTGATGATATATATAAATGTTGTATATGTTTTGCACCGGCGCTATCTCTGCCTATACACCCGTCAGTTAAGTAACCTTACGGTGAAGTCTCCGGACCCCATGGCGAATGCGGATGGCATATACGTACATTCTATTTTGGTTGTTTTTTATGATGCATAGGAAATTAATTGATAGGATCACATTATAGGTTTAATGCAAAGAAAACAAATCTAAATGATGTTGTCGGAACATTTTTTAAAAAACTACTCAGTTTTCTTCAAAGCCACTCGTTTTAAAAGCGGAGCCTAAACCACTCATTTGGAAAACCACTCAGTTCCTACAACAAGATCAAGATCATTATGTTAAACATTTTTCGCCAAAAACCAGCCGTAGCTCTCCGTCATTTCATATTAGTATTGCATAGTATTCATGCTACGTATGTCGTGCTCAGTCGAGGAGTAGTGTTCGGTAACTATGTAGTGCTTTTCTACAGTATTAGATATGATTGGTTAGGACAGTCATATGGTCATTTTAACTCGGTCAAGAACTCATACGGGTGGGTTTAATGCAATTAAGATAATGACGGGTTGAACTTGACTGGGACCTTTTGATATGTTGGCTCAGTCAAGGCCACTTGGGTCCTAGGGTAAAAACCACATCGGGAGTTTTAAACATAAAGGAAACTTGTCGGGCATAGTCATACCATTTAGAGTGTGGTGACTTGAGTGGCTTCCATCAAGTTATCACGTGATGATAGTTAGGTCCCGATTCTCACTATGAATAGGTATTACTCTTCGGGAGATTTTCACTTCACAATCAGCTAACCTATTAAGTGTCTAGAAAGTGTTAATGAGATTATGCCTCTGTAGAAACGAGATTATTTAATTAGGTCCATTCGAAAGCATGGGGATCCTCCCTCAGAGTACCCATACTGTCCTGGCTAAACAATTAGCGAACTTGTAAGGTATTAATGATCCCGACTAGTTCTCCTTTTAGGGTTTGAAGGAGAATTCGAGATAACAGTTGGAGCCATCCTGATTAGATAAAGTGATTAACCACTCTAATTTAGGCTAGAGCGCACATTGAGTGTTTCTTTTCTCTCTCTCTCTCTTTAGCAGTGACCATGACCCGTCGTAAACTAAGTCGACCGAACCTTTTTACAAACCTGGTTTTGAATTGTCATGATTCACGACAAAGTCACATATATCTATGCCACTCCTGCTTTACTCTTTGCTTTCTCCAGAACATTCTGAATCACTATGAAAATCCATATAGAATGAATAAAACCATTTCGTATAGTTACACACAAACTCCCAGAAATTTATTTCGGTTCAAGAATGGATTCCGGTTCTGAGGAAATTGAATAAGATTATTCGGTTGTCTTTTCTCTTTACCTTCTCTCAGGTTGCGAGGGTTCCTAATATTAGGAGAGTACACCTATTATGCTTATTGAATAGTCATCTTCCAAATCTTAGACAGGTGTCGAAAAGTAGGGAAGAAGAAGACCAATTAGCCTAAGTATGGTGTACAAAAAGGTAAGAAGTAAATACAAATAAAGGGATTGGAGTAAGGGCAATGAAAATTATAACTAATATCATGAGTCTGGTATTAGAAGAGGCATTACTAAGAACACCCGGCAACCCCCTCGAAACATTTTCATGTTTCAGTTTTACTGTGCGTTGTTAATTGAAAACTGCTTTCCCAAAAAATTTCTGACTCCAGGATATATATTTACCGGATTTGATTCTCACATCCGTATAGCATTACAGATACTGAGTGAGAGTAGAATATTGGAAATTGAGTGACTAGATCCTCAATATTATAATTCTTTGTCATTGTTAATTTTTGAGAAAATCACTTAGGTTTTGCCTAACGGCAAATATTTGGTTTTTTATCCATTGTTATGCACCAATTTAAAACTGATATATCAGTACGTTTATTTTATAAAGTGGGATATAAATTTTTGAAATTATGTTTATAACATTTACTTTTATCGGTTGATAATTAGGTAAGGTGCATTCAATAACGGTGTAATTCTTCTTAACCATAATACAGTTTTTAACCTACGACACATAAGGTTTGAGTTATTAAACTCGGAGGACTTATACAAAGTATTTTATGTTGTCCGATGTCCATTAAGACAAGGGATTGGTTCTAATACTATATTTCGTTTACTTATGACTTCTCTGGTTTTAGACACGCATTTCGTTGAAATACAAGGTCTAAATTTTAAGAAGTTATAGGTATAAGAATAAAGTAGAGAACCATGTGTTGGAAGTATCGGGATTCTTCGAAGTGATCGAAAATGTAGATACTTATACTAGGTATTCCATCGTGGGTAATATTTTTAAGAACTTGCTTCTCTCTTAGGTTACTCGTCCTTGGGTGCGCTTCTTGATGAGTAATGTTGCATGGCCTTCTTCCATTAAGTCGATATGCACTTAAAATAGCTGCATAATATTTGGATCTGGTTCAAATTAAATTAGTGCTTTTGTTTCTGTATTGGATATAGAATGGATTCATATCTTAACGATGTTAACGTATATGGAGTTGTCCAGCTTATACTTAAAACCAGAATCTGGATAAACTTAAAACACGTTTTCAGTAATGGCAGTTTTTGGGTTATCCCGGGCTTAGACGAGAGTTAACATTCTACCATTTGCAAGATCAATAGTTATATTATTCTTGACTCGCCACCTTTTAGTAAAATGAATTCTTTTCAGAACACATTAGTGGGAGTATGGTAGAACTGAAAGTGATTACAGAACCATAAACGGTTACTGAATATTTAGTAGAACCTAAACATTCAATTGAATTCGACAATCCATTAGTCACTCCGCAGATTTAGTGAGTAACCTCAGCCACCCGAGAAATACTTCGGTCTCCTCAAAAATGGTGACAAAAAGGTTTTTATGACCCAAGCTTATCACTACTGTTGTCTTAGATTATGAGATCTGGCAGGTGGATTACTATAACGTCATTCTAAATTTAATTTAGAAGTGCACGTATATATGACTCTGCCAGAGGGTTGTTATAGTCAGTTGGAGCAACAGAAACGTGGTGGACCAGTAGCTTATATCTATTTATAGACTAAAGAAAGTATAGCGGAGATGAATCATCTATTCTTTACATAACAGTCATAGTGTTTGACTTCATCAAGAATAATAGATGGATCTGTTAAGAAGGTTGAGTAGGGAGTATTGTCCTGGTTTGTTGGATGACATACTCCTAATAGAAAGTGTTTTTCCTATACTACAATCGGTTAAACTATGGTTATCACAGATGTTTCTTCACACAGAATTTAGATAAAATATCAGATATTCTGATGATTAGATCTATGGTTTTAAATCTAGATTTGGGAAGTGTCCCAATTCAGGTACTTATACACTATTCTAAAGTATTTTAGAATGGATGGCTCCCGGTGTGGTGGTGTACCTGCAGGTAATGGAGTCATCCTCTCTAAAGAAATGTCTTCAGGACTGATGAGAAGAGAGATTTGCATGATTGACATATCATTTATTTAGACAATTGAGTTAATCATGAGATATCAAGTACCACAGCAGATATTGCTTTTACATTAACTGCAACAAACAGATATTAATCCAATACTGAAGAAACACAGGGAAGCAATTATGAACATGAGAGAATGTTCTTGGTATATGGTAACGACAGCCTCCTTCAAGAGGCGGTTGTTATTTCAAGCTTCCAAGGTGACCTGGATGACAGAGTGACTGCCAGAATTGAAATTTACCCTCTTCTGAGAAGCAGTATGTTGGACAGTAATCCAAGAGGATACTAAGGTAGGCATGGTACAGGATACTGATTAAATTCAGTAGATGAAACAGTCTAAGAAGTTTGTTGGATTTAGAGTTCATTTATGAACTTAGTCCCATCAGATATCCAGACAAGTTCTAAGACAGGTATAGCTAATTTCGGGAGATTGTCGTTCTCCGCAAAGTTGAGATATATACAGATAAAGACAGAAATATTGGAGCGGGTCCACTCACTGAGGCTATTTCCTGAACACGCGAGAGTTTCGCAAACATAATTTGCGAAACTTATTAATAGAGAAGTTGGGTATTCAGTATCACACGGGCTGTGAGTATGCGACACCGCAATAATTAGCCTTAAGTGCAAGTGGGAGATTGTTGGCTATAGTGCCCTTAAAACAATTATTGTATTCGCAGGCAGGCGATTATGATGATTGAAAGATGACCTATACGGGTAGAACAGTCTTACTCGAGATGATAGTATACTATCTGGTTCATCTCTATCATCATGTACATGTATTATATGGTGTTACGGATCACTATTACATGTTAATAGAGCCCATAGGATTCATACTTGATTACCAGTGTTATTGTGGCGATCACACTTATGAGAACTGGACAGTCTATAAGCATATCCTTAAATGTCCCTAGTCGTGGGAATATCGATACTGGGCATCGATATTCCTGAGTAGACTAGTGTACACATTTCTTGACTCCGACGAGGGGCGATAGCCGGTCTCACAGCCATTAGTGTCAGTTAGTCACCAAAGATAGTATACATGTGCTCATTGAGTTATGAATTACACTGGACGGACTCGCCGGAAATATGCTAAATGGTATTATACATATTGTCAGATAACAGTTCTCTAATGACATGAGTACAGATTAGTCTGTCGACCTGAGATCGTCATTTTTCTTGTGTGAGTTCTCACTGTGCTTTGATTACTACCCTACCATAGCACTATTGAGTCGTGTAACAGGTTTTAGTTGGGTACAGTCCCAAACCACATGGAGGCAGTGAGCGGATAGTCAGGGATTCTTCTCTCCCGGTATTGGGGATAGATGTCACGCAATGCACGGGTGGCCATCACCAGAAATCCTTGGTCAAGGTGGATGAGAATTACTGATTGCAGATCAGTAGTTTCTCTATGGGTGATGGGCTTCACACCGACACGACTTATCACGTTATTAGGGGTCTGACTTTATCCACCATCTAGACCCGATATGTGATACTCTTAGACGAACATACCAAACTGTACGGAGACTGTCACTTTCAGGCTCGGTAGAGATACGGACAGTTTGCTTGTCGATCTTCCTTTCGTTCAATTCCTAGGTAGCCATTGCATACAGCTAGTGACACTGACGTGCTTATGGTTAAATCCATTGCCAGCGTATTGTCAAGTTTTTAGAGTCTCGCACAGAGGGTTTCTCAGCTCAGGAGAAACGATGTAGTGTGCATATTTTGATACATGCTCAGATTCGATTAAAACACGTGTTTTTGTATACGTGTTTTTAATCGGATATGTTTTTAATACTAGCTGGTTTGAAAGATAGCCAGATTATCACATTGGATTAAATGTGCACTCATATTATACATCTCTTTTTAGTATCTCTCTTTTTGTATTTGTATTTTGACAGAATACGGTATTTATATGAGTATGGGTATTTGTATAAATACGTTTATTTGTGTCTTGATATAAATACGGGTATTCAGATTTTAATACAAATACGGGTATTCGTATTTTATACGAATACGGTATTTATTTTTTGATACGAATACAGGTGTATGTATTTGTAACATATACTTGTATTAGTGTGTGTGTGTGTATGCATGTATATGTATATACACACACATATACACACACATATGTATATGTGTGCATGTGAGGTGGCTTTCCTCTCTTCTCATCTCTTCTCTCACATGTGAGAATGGTATAGGCTTGTGACTCACCATGGTAAGTCACAAGACCACCAATTTCTCATATTAAAGAGAAAAGAAAAAAGAAGAGTAAGAAGGTATTTTTTATTATTTGTCATGCTCAAGTTCAACACCATTATCATCTTCTTCCTCTTTCTTGGGTTTTGAGAAGAGAGAAAGAAAAAAGAAAAGAGATAAAAACATTAGAGATAACCACTACTACATTTTCTAGTGACTAATTCCTATCAAGTCTTATCAAGTCTTGATCACTAGTTGCATCACTTGGTATTTTGTGTAAAGTTATAGCCTTAACTAGGGTTCTCTCGGGTGTGTTGGGGTCAAAAATTACACCCTGGTTGACCAAGTCAAAGTCAAAGTCAACCCCAAACCAGGTAGGCCCAAGCCCGGACCAAGTGGGCCTATGCCCAAGTCGAGCCCCGTGGCCAGCCTCCCGCATGCCAAAATGAAAATTATATAATAAATAATTTTGATATAATTTTCATACATGAATGTAAGAAAATGGGCATAAAACCAAATTTTTGTAAATCCCATGGCTCCTGTGCAAAAGAAATGAGCACACGAGGCATGGGATGGGAAAATGCCATTTTGTAAAGCCCAAGGGGCTATATGTAAATTTGTAAGCCTATAAAAGGCAACTTGATGATGAAATGAAAGAATAATTCATTCTCCCTAAAAATTAGGTTTTCTGTGCCTCCTTCTCTTTACTCAAGGTTCTAAACCTTCTTCCTTTTTTGAATTAAATCAAGAGTTCCACTCTTCCTTTTCCAAAAAGAAATAGTTTTTCACCACAAATCCTTTGAAAGGGAACGCAGATCTCCCATCAAATCTCCAAAAGGGGATATTTTTAAAATCTCACCATCTTTTCTCCAAGATCCAGCCAATAGAGAGGAGAAAGAAAGAGACTCGCCTCAAAAAAAAACCCACTTTGAGGAAGATCCAGGGCTCAAGGGAGAAAAAAGGGGTCCCCTTTATCAGCTCCAAAAATATCTTAGGAGTTTAACTCCTCAAAATATATATATATATATATATATATATAATAAATCTTACTTTTTGGGAGTACAACTCCCAGTGCAGGGGCTAAACCCCTTTGTCCTTTTTGTTAGGAGTTCAACTCCAAAAGTCAATCAGGAGTACAACTCCCAGTGTAAGGGCTAAGCCTCTTTTCCTGCTGACGCCTAGCGCCCACGTGCCAAGAACGTGGGGCGCTGGAGCCCAGCGCCCGCGTAACAAACACGTGGGGTATCCGCGTCCGCGTGACAAGCACGTACGGCGCCCAACGCCGCGTGCCAAGCACGTGGGGCGCTGGCGCTCATGCGTCCTTTGGATGCTATTTTCCCTTTTTTATATACATATACACTTCTCCCGTTAGAAAAAATTTCTAACGGGGCGCTGCCCCACAACCCGCAAGGGGGCTGCTAGCCCCCTTGACCCCCAACCCGCTATCCGGGTAGCGGGACCTCCGTAAACTCAGCGAGACCCTCGATATATCCAAAACCTCTCAAGACACAACACACGTACACTGCACATTGAGTTAGCATAACCAGTTTGACCCGTCAATCAGAGGTTCTCTCGCTCCAAAGGCGAGGGGTAATTAATGGCAACTTAGTCCGCGGCTGCCGGAGATTCAGATCCCCACAATCAATAAACCCCCACCTACCCTAGGCAGGGGGAATCTATAGTACTCCTGACAAGCGACGCGTATTCCCATCTCAATGGGGTGACGAAAAACACCTTACAGATTCTGACACGCCCGGTGGGACAAATCGTTCCTCCCATATTTTGGGTTAAACGTTCATGCGAGCTCAATCAATATACATATTAATTGCCTATACTGAAATCATGTTTCTATTTGCAGGTTAACAATTTCTAATTGCAATTTTCGGACGCAGCAAAAATGTCTCTAAGGACAAGCTCAACTCTCAACACGGATTCCATCTCCTACACGATGAAGATGGACGTCGGGACGGTCTTCCGGCCAGTCTCGGGCAACAGTAGGAGGAGCCGCTGCTACCATTTGGCTCTATTCTGTTCGTGCCAGCTAGCGCCATCCCAGCTCCTCAAGCTCCAGTAACAGATAAACCGGCCTCGAAAGGAAGGAGGCCAAATGTGGTGATCTCGAGTGCACCAATGTCCAAATGGAAATCAGTGTTTGAAAGACTTTCTTTGGTCCCAGCTAGAGGCAAGGCCATCAATACCAACAAAGAAACAAGTCGTCTCGAGCAAGCTCCGGCGGTGCCTCTGACAACCGTTCGATCGGGTGTCTTCTCTAAACTCCCCGCCAATCAACTCACAATGGCTTCCTGGATAACGGATACCCGCCAAGCCCTAAAAATCTAGAAGCTAAGACAGAAAAGGCTCAGATACAGAGCCAACCAAAGGGTTAGGGCTCCTGCTAGGCCGAACTTCATGAGGTTCGATGAAACGGGTTACCCTTCTAAAGATAAAGAGATGGCTGGATATGTTGTCCACACTGTCTACATGGTGGGCACGTGCAGCAAGAGCAAGGATGGGGCCACCACATCTCAAATCTAGTCTGGACGAATGTGGCTTCCACTTCCCAAGACCAGCCATCTCTGGAAGGTAATGAAAACCCTTCCAGTGAGGCTGATAAGCAGAGAGGTCCCTCAGTTCATGAGGAGTCGGGCTCAAAAAGTGAAGAGGAGCCAATCTTTCGTCTCAAGAACGTAGAGCAGCAACTTCTCCAAGAGCTCCGAAAATAGCTCAGAAGTAAAGACAAGGAGATGACCAAACTTTACTCCAAAATTGACGACTTGACAAATGTCGTGATGCAGCTCACGGCCCAAGTTGCCTCTCAGCCGTCCAATCAAGCGTAGGTTTCTGCTCATGAACCGAGAAACGGTGTCCCAAGGCACCCGACGCCTATTCCCTCAAATTCAAAGGTGGGCGAGCTGCATGAAAGTCGGCCGCATCCCATCTTGGGAAATTTCTTGTCTACCGATGACAACAACCCGCTAACTCAAGATCAATCATGAATTTGGTTGCCAACAAAGTCAAAACATTGGTAGCCGAAGCCGAAGCGCAAAAAGATATCAGCAGTGGTGGGAGACCGTATCCTGCTTAGTATGATCTGGTAGAGTTTCTTGGCAGCTATGTCATCCCTAAATTCGGAAGATTTGATGGGATGGGAAATGCGAATCAGCACATCACCCGCTTTAAAACCTCGTGCGGGAATACTGGGGGCAATGATGCGCTTCTCCTCCGCCAGTTCGTTAATAGCTTAACCGATGTCGCTTTCGACTGGTACGCGAGCATACCGGATGGCTCGTTACTACTTTCATCCAAATGGAATCTTTGTTTCGAATCTTTGTTCCGACAAAGATTCATGAGTGTCAGCGGTAAGATCACCATTGCCGACCTCGTAAGGACCAAGCTAAAGAACAATGAAAGCAGTACGGATTTTATAATCCGATGGCGCAATCTCTCCGTCAAATGTGAACCGCCGATAGAGCAGGACCAATCTGTCAGCCTCTTCGTCAGAAATCTCAACAATTGTATGGCCCTGTTTCTATGCACCGCGGGTCTCAAAATATTCCAAGAGCTGACCAGGAAAGTTCAGTTGTTAGAGCGCTCAAAATAGGAGTCCTCCTCTGATTCCCAAAATAACAATAGGTCTTGGAGAAACCGAAAGGAAGATAATCGCAAAGGCGGAAGTCCGGCGATGCTGAATCTTTTAACACTTCGGCTGACCAAAATAAGTAAGGGATGAGCGGGCCTAATGCCAACCGGCCTCAGAAGCCAGTGTTCGGAGAGAGAGGAGAATCTCTACTGAAAGAGAGGCTGGATAAGGTCTATTCCTTCAGAAGGGACAAAGTCCATAAAATATTCAAATACGCCCTAAGAAACGGTCTACAATTGCCAAAATCAAAAAGGCCGCAAGAAGCGAATATGACCGACGACCCCAAATATTGACCCTATCATAGAGTGATAAATCATGCTATTAAGGACTGTTTCGTCTTCAAAAATTAGGTCGAAAAGCAATACAAGGCAGGAGAGATAGAACTAACTAAAGGTGTGTTAACAAACAGTTAGGCTGCGACCGCCAATTTCATACAAACAGATACAGAAGTCCTTCGGAAACCTGATTCTCTCAGACATCTGTCATTCTCTAAAAAGAGCGGACCACCACGTCGTTAAACTGGGAACAAACGACCCCTAAGTCGTTAAACTGGGAGTGTAAATAAAAAATGTGTGTAAATAAAAAAAATGTGTAAACAAAAGAAGAAGAAGAAAGAAAAGCCGAAATGATGGGACAACTCGCAATAAAAATCAGCGAGTAAAATAAAGATGAAAAATAAAGCCGAAATGATGGGGCAACCGCGAATAAATAGCCGAAATGATAGGGCAATCGCGACCTTCGCGATGAGAAAAGCTGAAATGATAGAACAATCGCGCAAAAAAAACTCAAAATGGCGAATGATGAATCGCTCCTGGTACCATATTCCAGTGTAGCGATGCAGACGCCAACCAAAATCCAATTTCCCAAAATTCTCCCAGCCCTACGGTTGGTCCCCAAACTGACTACCGTATACAATCCACGGGCTCAAATAATTCTTATCACATCCATACCCCACCGCAATCACCAGTCACGCTACCGGTCTCCGCCCTTGAAATTATGCTCCATTAGGGAAGACCCAATCATGTGTCCTCACGATACATGAGGAGAACAAAACTTACGAGATCCTCTCGACTCGTAAGAAAACACCTTCGTGGGATCCTTACGACTCACAAAGGAAAAACACACTTGGGAGTACTCACGACTCCTGTTCAGTTGATAAAACTGCATATTTGTTATTACATTTTTCCTACCATTTTCATATTAAAAAAGGTTTTATTATAATATATCATACATATGAGGGTTTATCTGTAAAAATAATATTTTCCATGTGTTGATATATTATAAATAGCATTTGGTAGGAAAATGTATGCAAATAATATCATTGACCAAATCCTAGTAGAACAAAGTCTACTAAATATTATTTGAGTTGTTGTGCAGAATCTTTCCAAGTTGTGCAGAATTTTTCAAGACTAAAATCAAGGAAATCAAGTTGTTAAAGAAAACTTGCCTAATTAAGAAGGCAAAACTTGGAGACCAAGTCTGGCAGCAACCACGAGAAGATTTCCATGATACAAAGGTTCCAAGGATCGCCAAATGTCACAAGTACAGAGACCCTGAAGTTTGATGAAGGGAGGAGATTGAATGGCCGCGGATCCGCGGCCATATCCCCCATTGGGCCACGGATCCGCGGCAGGATTGTGGAGTTAGGGTCTGCGCTTTTCGGGGGAAATCTTTACTACTTTTTTCCTAATTTAGAAGCTTGGGTTCTGGCTTTGGCACTATAAATATAGACCGAGAGTCTCTTGGAAAATTTATCAAGTCGACGCGATCATGAAGTCCAAGACGGCTCCCGCATCCAGGCTGGTCATCAACTGTTCGTCTACCTCCTTAGAAGAGATCGAGAAGCAACTAGAAATTGTAATCATTTTCTAAGGATTCAAGTGTAATGAATATTGTTGATTAATAAAGATAGCTTTCTTTTTCTTATTCTATTTCTTCGTAGTTTAATTATGCAATTTCTTTCCATCTCTTTTTCTCCCAACATGCGCGAGTAATTCTCCGCTTGTTAGGGTTCGTAGGATTAGGGTAAGCTAATGGATGATGAACATCCCTAAACCCTTTTTAAGTCCTATAAAATTTATGAACTTTATCAAAAGAATCATTAACATCCTAATCGGGCGCGCTAACAATTCTTTGTTAGTCTCGACCGCGATTAGAGATTAGATTAATGATTGTTTTGGTAAAGGCTAGATATGAACGGAGTTCCGTGTCGAGATAAGGGTTAAGAGTGGGATTCCTTTTCCCTCCAGAAACCCTAATCTACACGCATCACCGTCGTTCTAGTTTTAAATCTATTAAAGGATAAAAATGGTAACTTTTAATTAATCATCCATAACTACTAAATCCTAACAAACCCTACAAGCCTCCTTATTATATTAACTACATCCCTAAAATAATCTAGATCTATATTTTTGCATTAGTGCTTAACGTAGATCTAGAAACATTTCCACAAAATTCTTTATCCCTCCTCTCTTTTTCAACACATCTAAAGTAAGAATAAAAGATTCAACGTTTCCCAGAGGACGACCCGTACTCATCTCGGTCTAGCTACAAGCGACACCGTTATTGATTGCGGTTAACTACAAACACACTTTTTTCGTATCAATCAAATGGCGTCGTTGCCGGGGATACGTGCGTAATTTTTTTTTATTCTTACTATTTGTGTTGAATTCTTAGACGATTCATATCATTATTAACACAAAACTGTAAATTGCATATTTAACGATTTGTGCGTGAATTTTGTAAGGAGATCTGGAGTCACAGAATTAAGGAAAACAGAAGACAGAGACATTCTTAGAGATCCAGAGGAGCACAGAGGGCCACAGAAAAAATTTCATCAACTGATCCATCTACTCCGCGGCGGAAGCGCGGCAAAGAAGCTCATTTGCGGCGGAAGCGCGGTGGGAAGGAAGATCTAGGGTTCCAAACTTCTCTGGTAAGATTCTAACCTCCTTCTCTCTCCTCTCAAATCCAATAAAATCTATCTTCTGCAGGATTCTTTGCAAAATAGCGCCGCTCAAAAATCTTTTTGCAAAAGTTTTGTGATTGGTTTTGTTTTGCATATTTTAATACGGACTTTAAGGGGCAAAGACCAAATCCAAATTAGGTGGGGATTTCATCACCCTTCCTAAGCCCCACAAATCACAAACCGAGCATCTAGATCAACCCTTCATTAATTTAAAAAATATCTAGACCAGACTCTAAGGACTGTCGCGCTCAATAAGGACAGAGGAAGGTCGTGGGTAATCTATCGTTTATCCGCATTACTTTTGCAGTGCCTAGACAAGTGTGACAAAGGCTAGTGGTTTTTAATTAGGCCCACTATTGTGGTTCCTTCCCACTTACCTGGCACTTATCTGGCTACAAGGGTAGTACGGAGGTGGTAGAGGATTGATCCTGCGGCTTGTCCTTTGGAAGTCTAGGAGCGGTCTAGAGACTGGACCTAGGTGACCTTAGTTCTAGGGTTGTTTGTGCATTATAGAGTGATTTGTCTTGAGTCCCACTTTTTCAAAACAAACCAATTTTAAATCACACACACGCTGCCACTTGCACTAAACCCGCTTAGTGCATGCTCGGCTGGACACGGGATCCTAGTGCCCGTCTTGTCCGCGTTCCTACTATCGACTCCGAAGTCGGTGCTTTTTCATCTTCTTTTCCCCTACCATACACCACGACCGAGATGAACGGCACTCCATCAGAATATAACACCACGCTGCCACCGCCCGTAGGTGTGCAGAATCCACCTCGCATCTCTCTCCAAGAGAGATGTTTTCATATCCGTGGTCCCCTTCCTACATGTCTATCTCTTCCACCAGCTAACGGGGATAATTTCGAAATTAAACCCCACTACATCAATCTGCTGCCCAAATTTCACGGGCTTGAATCGGAAGACGCGTACGTTTTCATCACCAAATTCGAAAACGTATGCGCAATGATGGGTACTTCACAGTTGACTGTCGATGCTATGCGCTTACGTCTTCTCCCATTCACACTGTGCGACTTGGCAGAAAAATGGCTTTATAATAATGCCGCACACTCTATCACTAATTGGGAAGAATTCGTCATAGCATTTCTTAAGAAGTTTTACCCAAACCATAAGACTGCCCGTGTTAGAAGCGAAATCAACCAGTTCACCCAGCTTCCCAATGAACTATTTTGGAAGTGCTTTGAACGTTTCAAAGATCTGCTTGTCCAATGTCCTCATCATGGAATCAATAGATGGGATTTATGCCGAATAATATATGAGGGCATTAATCCAGCGACAAAGCAGATGCTTGAAACAAATTGTCAATGCAATTTCATGTCTAAAGACGATGGTGAAGCTTGGAAATATCTGGAAGACCTTGCTGAACACACTTTGCAGTGGGAAAGCGTAAGACCACCTTCTTCTAAAGGAAGTATTCATCAACTCGATGTTTCTATCGAGTAAAAGCCGAAATGGCAGCGATACAGAAGAAACTCGACGCTATTGAGAACAAGTTCTCATCATTCTCCCTAAATTAGGTCACGCTTCCTAAGACCGTCTATGGTTGCTGTTCGGATCCTTCACACTTAACGGAAGAATGTCCTATGAATGCATCGTTTCAAACTAATGCTGCTTTTCAGCAGCGACCTAGAAACGATCCTTATTCTTCCACGTACAATCAAGGATGGAGGAATCATCGTAACTTTGCTTGGAACCAAAACCAACAAAGCAATTATCAAAGACCTCCTCCACAGCAACCGCAACCACAGAATCAGCCCCCCTTTCAGTCACAAAATTTCCAAAATCCAGCCAATATTTCTACACCACAAGTGGCCGGTACTGACAACTCTTCACTTGCACAAACTTTGGATTTGTTCATGAAACATTCCATGCAATTGTCGGCTGAGATGAAGTCTTCTATTGATACCATAACGAAAAACCCCGCCTCCCATAGTGAGAGTATTAAATCGATAGAAAACCAAATCGCACAGTTAAACGCCGCAATGAGTGCGAGAGAAAAAAGAAAACTCCCATCTCAACCCCTACCGAATCCTGTCCATTCACAAAATCATAATGTGAATGCCAATACTACGTTGAGATCGGAGAGAGTGCTGAATAACCGAGTGGGTGGGCAATTTGATATGAGTGACACCATTGATACCCCAGCTTCTTCTTCTTCCCCTAATTCGTCTAGTCTTACACCTTCATCCGAGCCTATTCTCCGTTTTTCCCAAGGCTCAAACATTTCGCCAACTCTATCTAAGTCGATTCCCACTCCAATTTTGGGATCGAATCCGTCCCCACAGTCTTCTCCACAAACGTTGAACCCAAAACTTATTGATCGAGCTCCATTTCCAAACAGATTAAGGGCCAACAGACCTAACCCGCAAATGGAGAAGATTATGGAAATATTTAAGCAAGTTAGCGTGAATATTTCTCTCCTAGATGCTATTCAACAAGTCCCATCTTATGCAAGAATCCTTAAAGACTTGTGCACTAGGAAGAGAAAAACTCAAGTGCCTAAGAAGGTTTTCATGACGAGTAATGTTAGCACAGCTTTTACCCAACAAATACCAAAGAAACGTAAGGACCCCGGCTGTCCTACAATCTCTATTTCTATTGGGGGTAAAAATATTAATCGTGCTTTACTCGATCTTGGCGCTAGCGTTAACTTGCTTCCTTATTCAGTATACGAGCAGTTAGGAATTGGAGAGTTAAAACCCGCCCATTGTACTCTCCAGATGGCAGACCGGTCTATCACCAAACCTCGGGGTGAACTAGAGAATGTGTTAATTAAAGTCGGGGAATTCATATTTCCCATGGACTTTATTGTTTTAGATACACAACCTGTAGCAAACCCACGCAATCAAATCCCGGTGATACTTGGTCGACCCTTCCTAGCAACTTCTAACGCTGTAATTAATTGTCGTAACGGTTCTATGAACTTATCCTTCGGGAAAATGACAATTGAGCTTAATATTTACAAGCTAGGAAGTCAGCCATCAGAACCTTCTGCTCATTTGCTGGATGTTTGTTCCATCCACGAGATAGCTTCCGAAAGCTGCATGGATGAGGAACTTTGCTTTGATGTTCTCGACAACACTAATGAGACATCGTTTGATCTTGCACCACTTCATAGTGAGGATATGTTCAATGAGCCCGTCCTTGAGATTGAACCCGTTGACTCGTTGCAAAAGCCAGCAGCACTTTCCGAGTCAATATCTTATAGAAGTTTTGAACCTCTTTGGGAGTCCGAATATCATTCCCTTACCCCACCTTCTATTGTCTCTTCGCCAATTCTTGATCTCAAACCGCTACCTTCTCATCTTAAATATGCATATTTAGGAGAGAATGATACTTTGCCAGTGATTATATCCGCTTCTCTAGCCTTAGAGCAAGAGAACGCCCTTTTGGCAGTGTTGAGATCGAATCGGCAAGCATTTGGTTGGACAATGGCCGACATCAAAGGGATTAGTCCCTTAATTGTTGAATATCACATACATTTGATGGATGAAGCCAAACCAACCCGAGACCCACAAAGATGGTTAAATCCCGTTATGAAGGAGGCGGTAAAGAAAGAAATCGTCAAGTGCCTTGATAGTGGAATAATTTACCCTATATCTGATAGTCAATGGGTAAGTCCAATTCATATGGTCCCTAAAAAGTCTGGCATCACGGTCATCACTAATGAGGCTAATGAGTTAATCCAAACACGCACCCAAACTGGGTGGCGCGTATGTATTGATTACAGGAAACTCAATGCCGCAACGAGGAAAGATCACTTCCCTCTACCTTTCATTGACCAGATGTTAGAACGATTAGCTGGACACGAATACTACTGTTTCTTGGACGGATACTCTGGCTATAACCAGGTCCCCATCACCGAAAAGGATCAAGATAAAACCATATTTACTTGTCCTTTCGGAACTTTTGCTTATAGACGCATGCCCTTTGGGTTATGCAACGCTCCCGCTACATTTCAGCGGTGTATGATGGGGATATTTTCAGATATGGTGGAAAATTTTCTAGAAATTTTTATGGAAGATTTCTCCATTTTTGGGGACTCCTTTGAGGACTGCCTTCGTAATCTTGATGCGGTTCTTACCCGTTGTAAGGATAAGAACTTGACTTTGAATTGGGAAAAATGCCATTTTATGGTCCAAGAAGGTATTGTACTTGGACATATAATTTCACGAAAAGGTATTGAGGTTGACAGAGCTAAAATAGATGTCATTCATAACCTCCCTCGTCCCAATTGCGTCAAAGATATACGATCCTTCCTTGGCCATGCAGGATTTTATAGGAGATTTATTAAGGACTTTAGCAAAATTGCTAGACCCTTAACCCTTCTATTGGCCAAGGACACTACTTTTCACTTCGATTCGGATTGTGAGGCAGCTTTTGAATCGCTTAAAGAATCACTCACTACAGCCCCCGTTCTATCATCTCCGGATTGGAACCACCCGTTCGAGCTTATGTGTGATGCATCAGATTTTGCTATTGGTGCTGTCTTAGGACAGCACATTGATAAGATGCCACATGTAATTTACTATGCAAGTAGGACCTTGAATGATGCACAAATAAATTACACAACTACCGAGAAAGAACTTTTGGCAGTTGTATTTGCATTAGAGAAATTCAGGCCCTACTTGATTGGCTCGCCTATTGTGGTTTACACAGATCACTCCGCCCTACGACATCTTTTATCGAAGAAGGATGCGAAGGCCAGGCTAATACGTTGGATCCTATTGTTACAAGAATTTGATCTTGTCATCCGAGACAAGAGTGGATGTGAAAACGTTGTAGCCGACCATCTTTCACGCATCACTTCTTCGCCAACTTTGACCGTGCCGATAAATGACTCATTTCCTGACGAACAGCTCTTGACTATATCCTACGAACCTTGTTTCGTGGATATCGTGAACTATCTTGCGACGGGACTTATTCCTAGTGATTGGTCGAAACAAGACAAACTTCGATTTCTATCCCAAGTAAAATATTTTTACTGAGATGAACCTTATCTGTTTAAGTATTGTTCCGATCAAATCATTCGCAGGTGTGTCCATAACGATGAATTCAAGAGCGTGTTATCATTTTGTCATGATCAGGCATGTGGCGGTCATTTTGGACCTCGAAAAACGGCGGAGAAAGTTTTGCAATGTGGCTTTTATTGGCCAACATTATTTAAAGATGCATTTGAACATTGCAAAACTTGTCCGCGATGTCAGCATTTGGGTCGGATTTCACGAAGGAACGAGATGCCGCTCCAACCTATATTGGTTGTGGAAATATTCGATGTGTGGGGTATTGATTTTATGAGCCCTTTTCCCAACTCCTTTAGGAATTTATATATCTTGTTAGCGGTTGATTATGTCTCGAAATGGGTGGAAGCTATACCGTGTCGCACTAATGACAACAAAGTTGTCATTAAGTTCCTTAAAGAAAATATCTTTTCACGATTCGGACACCCTCGCGTTATAATTAGCGACAACGGGACACATTTCTGCAATAGGTCTTTCGAGGCCTTGATGCGGAAATATTCAATCACTCACAAGCTTTCTACGCCCTATCATCCCCAAACGAGCGGGCAGGCTGATATCTCAAATAGGCAGATCAAACAAATCTTGGAGAAGACGGTTTCTAAGAACCGTAAGGATTGGTCAACCAAATTGATGGATGCTCTTTGGGCATTCCGCACCGCTTATAAGACCGATCTTGGTATGTCTCCATATCTCCTTGTGTTTGGGAAGGCATGCCACCTTCCTATCGAGATTGAACATAAGGCAATGTGGGCTATTAAAGAGCTTAATTTTGATCTTGATCATGCAGGCAGCTATCGGAAGCTGCAATTGAATGAGCTAAGCGAACTCCGCGATAAAGCTTACGATAATGCGGTGATAGTAAAGAACAGAACTAAAGTGTTCCACGATAAAAATCTTTTTAGAAAAACTTTCACATCGGGGCAACAAGTCCTTCTTTACGATTCCCGTCTCCATCTTCATCCGGGTAAGCTTAAATCTCGTTGGAAAGGACCTTTTGTGGTGCGGTATGTACACCCGCACGGGGCAGTTGAAGTCGAAAATTTGAAAAACGGTTCAATTTTTAAAGTAAATGGGCATAGATTAAAACCGTATTTTTCTGCTGACCCCGCGGAGGAGCTCCTGTTTTTACAGGAGCCGCTTTATCAAAACTAAAATTCCTCCGCCTCACCTCCATGTTTTTATAACATTTTCTCATTTTAAGAATAGAGGTGAGTAAAAATGGATTTAATTGAATATCTGTGCGTGCCAAAGAACAAGTTTGGGGGTAGTTTTCATTTAACTATTATTTTACCCCTTGCATCTCTCCCCTCGTATGCAGGTCCATGTTCTCAAAAGGCTACATCAGTGAGGACACTGCTGAAAACAGGTTTGGGGGGGAGGTTTGTATTCACTGAATTATCTTTGATACTGGGCATTAAAAAAAAAATTTTAACAAAAAAGTAGAAAGTGAAAAAAATTTATTACATCCAAAAGATAGGAATAGTTTAAGAAAACCAAGAAAATTAGAAGTTTTCTTAAACGAACTAGTAATAAGTAGTTATGAGCTGTTGTCCCAAGGGTTAGTAAGATGTAGGAAGTCACTAATCTGAGGATAAAAATAAGTCTGAAAAATAGTTTCTATTCTGGAAGCCAAACATTTGAATGTTGATACCCTACTATATGCACTTACACACGTCTTGAAACTCGGGATAGTAGAGGATACCTTGAAATGCTCTTGTCTAAAAACCAAAGTATGAAGGAAATGAAAAAATGAAAAAAAATATAAAAATGGTGAAAAGAAAAATGAACACTGGTTTTGTTATCACCAAGGCAGCAATAAAAAAATATAGCGAGGTGCCTCTTCACCTAGTGCCCTAAGGCCAACTGGTCTGGGACTCACTGTTAAGCCTTAGGTGGTGCAAAACGAGGAAAATATTATCACCTAATCAGCAAGCACATAAGTAATCGGTCGGTTAGTACCTCAAGAAGTATTAACGGTCGCATGAAAATGTGTGAGCAAATCTAAATATTCATCAAATTAAAAAATACTAAGGTAGATGGAAAAGAGTATGATAGCTTGAATTGAATTCTCCGAGTGTAGGGATGTTCTATTCACACACGTAGGGGTATATGATCGATGTTTAGATGAAAGATAGGAATGAAGAATAAAGACGATGTTTTATTGAGGGATAATGTGATTTCTAACATCTTTTCATGACTATTAAGATAAAGCTCATAACAACTGAAAAGCTAGTGTAGTTGGAAACTCTTATTTTCAAAGTCTTTCTTTTATGGTTCTTATCTTTATATGTAAATTTCACCATCTCTCTTTTGTTATTGGATTTTGTGGGTGTAATCCGCTGAAAACCCTCAGGAGACAACACTCCTCCTACTAGGGACACCTAGAGATTTAACGGCTTGTTGCACGTGCTCAGTGCAATCGTATTTGCCTACGAAAGTGTGCTTAGTTTTCTCCTTTCTTTTTCTCCTCCTCTTAAATAAACTAGTTTGCTCGGGACGATCAAAGATAAGTATGGGGGTATTTGTTCAGTTGATAAAACTGCACATTTGTTATTACATTTTTCCTACCATTTTCATATTAAAAAAGGCCTTTATTATAATATATCATACATATGAGGGTTTATCTGTAAAAATAATATTTTCCATGTGTTGATATATTATAAATAGCATTTGGTAGGAAAATGTATGCAAATAATATCATTGACCAAATCCTAGTAGAACAAAGTCTACTAAATATTATTTAAGTTGTTGTGCAGAATCTTTCCAAGTTGTGCAGAATTTTTCAAGACTAAAATCAAGGAAATCAAGTTGTTAAAGAAAACTTGCCTAATTAAGAAAGCAAAACTTGGAGACCAAGTCTGGCAGCAACCACGAGAAGATTTCCATGATACAAAGGTTCCAAGGATCGCTAAATGTCACAAGTACAGAGACCCTGAAGTTTGATGAAAGGAGGAGATTGAATGGCCGCGGATCCGCGGCCATACCCCCCTTGGGCCACGGATCCACGGCAGGATTGTGGAGTTAGGGTCTGCGCTTTTCGGGGGGAAATCTTTACTACTTTTTTCCTAATTTAGAAGCTTGGGTTCTGGCTTTGGCACTATAAATATAGACCGAGAGCCTCTTGGAAAATTTATCAAGTCGGCGCGATCACGAAGTCCAAGACGGCTCACGCATCCAGGCTGGTCATCAACTGTTCGTCTACCTCCTTAGAAGAGATCGAGAAGCAAATAGAAATTGTAATCATTTTCTAAGGATTCAAGTGTAATGAATATTGTTGATTAATAAAGGTAGCTTTCTTTTTCTTATTCTATTTCTTCGTAGTTTAATTATGCAATTTCTTTCCATCTCTTTTTCTCCCAACATGCGCGAGTAATTCTCCGCTTGTTAGGGTTCGTAGGATTAGGGTAGGCTAATGGATGATGAACATCCCTAAACCCTTTTTAAGTCCTATAAAGTTTATGAACTTTATCAAAAGAATCATTAACATCTGAATCGGGTGCGCTAACAATTCTTTGTTAGTCCCGACCGCGATTAAAGATTAGATTAATGATTGTTTTGGTAAAGGCTAGATATGAACGGAGTTCCGTGTCGAGATAAGGGTTAAGAGTGGGATTCCTTTTCCCTCCAGAAACCCTAATCTACACGCATCACCGTCGTTCTAGTTTTAAATCTATTAAAGGATAAAAAGGGTAACTTTTAATTAATCGTCCATAACTACTAAATCCTAACGAACCCTACAGGCCCCCTTATTATATTAACTACATCCCTTAAATAACTAGATCTATATTTTTGCATTAGTGCTTAACGTAGATCGAGAAACCTTTCCACAAAATTCTTTATCCCTCCTCTCTTTTTCAACACATCTAAAGTAAGAATAAAAGATTCAACGTTTCCCAGAGGACGACCCGTACTCATCTCGGTCTAGCTACAAGCGACACCGTTATTGATTGCGGTTAACTACAAACACACTTTTTTCGTATCAATCAACTCCTAAGGAGAAAATACACCTACGAGATCCTTTCGACTCGTAGAGAGAAAATTCTTTAATGGGATCCTTACGACTCATAAAATTGAAAAGTCTTAGGTGCTAGGGACCTAAACCTGTCTCCTGAGCCATCGCTCCCCAACAGGGAAAGGAAAATGATGAATTGCTCCTGACATCTATGCTTCAGTGTTAGCAACGCTGATGCCGACCCCAACCCCAAAATTCTAAAACTTTCGACCCAATAAACCCCTAAGTCTTTAAACTGGGAACAGATGACATCTAAGTCTTTAAACTGGGAACAGATGACCATTGAGTCGTTAAACTTGGAACGAGGGAAATGTCCTCATGGCAAATGATGATTCGCTCCTGGTACCATATTCCAGTGTAGCGATACTGATGCCAAACCAAAACCAAAATCCCCAAATCCTCTCATGGCAGATGATGATTCGCTCCTGGTACCATATTCCAGTATAGCGATGCTGATATCAACCCAAATCATATCAAGTAAGAAAGACAACCAACAACCTCCCTGGAGGAATCAAGCTCCACCTCGGAAACAAGTCAAATCCCGACACCGCAGAAAGCGGAGCAAGTCAAATCAAAACACCGACCATCCACGTCGCTAAAAGGGCAGCATCGACCGTCCACGTCGCTAAAAGGGCAGCACCGACCGTCTAAGTCGCTAAAAGGGCAGCACCGACCGTCCACGTCGCTAAAAGAGCAGCATCGACCGTCCACGTCACTAAAAGGGCAGCACCGACCGTCCAAGTCGCTAAAAGGGCAGCATCGACCGTCCACATCGCTACAAAGGAAATATCGACCGTCCACATCACTAAAAGGGCAGCACCGGCCGTCCAAGTCGCTAAAAAGGCAGCACCAACCGTCCACGTTGAAAAAAGGGCAGCAACGACCGTCCAAGTCGCAAAAAGGGCAGCAACGACCTCCTCGTCGGAACTATGCTCCGCCTTAGAATCAAGTCAACCAGACACTCCATACCGGGGAAACGTCAACCAGAGACACTCCATGCTGTGGACATGTCAAACAGACACTCCGCCTCGGGGACACGTCAACCACCGACACTTCGTCTCGGAGACACGTCAAGCATCGACCGTCCATGTTGTAAAAAGGGTAGTGCCAGCTACCCAAAAAGCGGGAACCAAATCAAGTCACTTCCACGTGAAAGAATATCCATCAATTTCATCCACACAACCTGCATATGTGGTGTGCATTTTTTGATGGGGGCACTTTGTTGGGGCCAAAAATTACACCCCGGTTAACCAAGTCAAAGTCAACCCCAAGCCATGTGGGCCCAAGCCCAGGCCAAGTGGGCCCAAGTCGAGCCCCGCGGCCAGCTTCCCCCATGCCAAAATGAAAATTATGTAATAAATAATTTTAATATAATTTTCATACATGAATGTAAGAAAAATGGGCATAAAGCCAAATTTTTGCAAAGCTCATAGCTCATGTGCAAAAGAAATGAGCACACGAGAAATGGGATGGGCAAAATGTCATTTTGTAAAGCCCAATGGGCTATATATAAATTTATAGGCCTATAAAAGGCAACATGATGATGAAATGAAAGTGTCATGCCCCACTTCCCAGAGTGCGCTAAGATAGGCACGTGACAGAGCCAACCATGCTACCTGTGGATAGGAAATATCTCTCCACAGTCACATTACGGCTGTAGAGATATCAAGAACGGCAAAATAATAAACAACTATCTAATACATGTCCATGAGCCAGAATAACGAGTCAAGAATAAAAATAATGCAGAAGCAAAAGATCCAATACAATAATAATTTGGAATGTACGTCCCATAATGCGGGCTCATATCAGGAATCAAAATACTGAAAGGAAACTAAACCGACTAATAACTGGTCCTCACTGCTCGGCCTGTTGATCAAAATACTCCTGGACAACCTGCGATAGGGATAAGTGATCTGGGCCATGCAAAACCCAGACATCAGTGCGTCATAATAACAATAACTCTAAGCAAGCAGGATGCGATGAAATATGCAGGCATGAAGTATAAACAGTAACAATAACATGAATATAGATCAGTGGACAGAATATATGTAGGTGAAGTGCAGTGAGTAGTCTAAACTGTGACATAGGGTTATCTACTCTAAAATTATTGAAATCAATTAGAGTAATCTCCATATAACTCAAAGGATATGTCCCGTTATCCCCCGGGACCACGGATCAAGTAAGAATCACGAATGATTCTGTCTCGTTATCCCCCGGGACCACGGATCAAGTAATACCCTTGTAAGCTACACTTCAGTTTACACTTTTGATTTCCCCATACCCGCAAGGTTATGTGTTCAAGTCGGGTATTGGTAAATCTGGAGCTAATGCCAACACAGGATCAAGCAGGAATATATTTGTCTGTATAGACAACAGGATATGTCCGTAGGGACAACAGGTCAAGATTGTCGGCATTAGTAACAAGATCAGATAACATGTCAAGCTGTGGTACATCAAGTCATGTCAGGTGGTGTACAAGTATCAAGTGGGTACTCATAATCAAACTGTAATAAGTATGGGTACACAAAATCAAGTATGGAGTACTAATATAACAATAAAATGGAATAATGTGATGTGGTACGCCAATAGATATAAATTTAAAGATATGGATGCACAATTATCGATTAGGGTTACATTTATAGTTCCAATACTAATTAGGATGCACTCTATTAAACATGGGGTGTTAATGTCACAGTGTTATGTATTAATGTGATTTATAGATGCAGTTATATATATTCTATATGATATGGATGCAAACGGACATCATAAAATCGTAAAATGATAAACTAACAAGTGCGGAACATATAACTAAGCAATATGAAATGTAACTATTCAATTTGATGCAGTATATGATAGTATAGTATGTAACAAGATAAGTTTTCATGACCTAGATCTGAAATGATATGAGTGGATGCAAACGGAACATCGAAAAGTTATAAAACTAAACATGGGATGCATGATTTTAAATACAGGTATTCCATTTGTTAAAATGGATGCATCTAAAGTAATGTAGCATGTATTTAAAATTGGTTTGCATGCTCTAGATCTGAAATGCACTATACAGACGTCAACGGAACGTCGAAAAGCTGTAATATGAAACATGGGATGCTTGATTAAAAATGCAGGCGTGATATTTATTTAAATAGGTATATAATGAGTTATATAATATGTAGCAAGATTAACTTGCCTAGACGGAACGAGAACGGATGTGTACGGAACCACGTCGGTGAAATGTCGCGATGCGCGCACGGTATACGGAACGGGTCCAAACAACGTACGAGGGTGATCACGCAAGCAAGGCGCTTCCTCTGGGTCGTTCGGATCGTCAACGACGATCCCGGCTCCGGCGAACTACAAGAATACAATATTCAAGAATCAAGAAATGAGAAGAAAGAAGAAAGGAAGAAGGAGGAAGAAGAAGAGGGATTGCTCACTGAGGTTTGTGCACTGGGTTCGCAGAGAGAGGTGGTGGTGTCGACGGTGATGAACGGAGCTCCGGCGAAGGGGTTGGTTGCTAGGGTTTTGGTTAGGGTTAGCTAAGGTTTGGTGTTGGTTTCTTGGTGCAGGGTTGGTGAAGGGGAGGAGAACAGAAGAGATAGGGAGAGAAGAGGAAGGAGATGGTGATGGCTAGGTCGAAGGGATCGCCGGCAGTGAGGTGTTCTGTGGGTTTGTGGGTGTGCAGGGGTGCAAATATGGGCTCGGGAATAGAGGAAGAAGGAGAAGAAGATGGCGAGGAAGAGGAGGAGGCTTGGTTAAGGGTAGAGAGTGATGAGGAGATGAAGTTTTAGGGTTAGGGTTTGAGGAGGCAGAGGGAAGTTTGATGGGTTCTCGAGGGCTCTCGGGGTTTTTTAAGAGAAGAGGAAGACGAAGATAGAAGGGAGGTGATTGTAGCGCGAAAGAGGTGACCGCATCCAATAATGCTACAAGATCCGCGAGATGAGTGAGAAAGAAGAGATAGAGAGAGAGACGCGCGAGATGAGAGAGAGAGAGAGGGAGGAGAGATGAATTTGGATTTTTGTGAGGGGAGAGAGAAAGAGATAGCGCGGGGGGAGAGAGAGAAAGAAAGAGAGAAGAGAGAGAAAGGAATATAGAGTTGTTATAATTGGTTAGGAAAATATTATTTTAGTTTTAAACTTATTTTCTGTTAGAAGTTTGAACTGTTAAAGGAATTTTGAATAGTTAAACGAAATTTAAATATTTAAATAATTGAATTCTGGCGGGACACAAAATATTCCAAAACACGCCCGAGTCGGGTCTAAAAATTCAGATTTAAAATATGAAAAATATATGCGAAGTCCAAATTTCAAAATGAAAGCTCGGGTAACGAAAATGCATACCCGCAAGAACGGATGCACGTACGTGCGCGTAGCCATCCAAACACGTCCGTTTCGCTGAACGGGACGAGAACAAGATGCGCGGATGCTACCACGGGGTTAGGGGTATCATGCAGGCCATGTTAAGTAATTTTAAATTATTTTATATGACTTAAAATGTTATATGGTAAAATATGCAATGCCAGATAAAACGCCAGTATGCAGTATTTATGAAAGTGCACAAGTTTAAGTAACAAGTCAAGATAATTCATAAATATGAATCTAATAAGTTTCAAGCAAGCGGGTCGGGTCGAATGCAATGTAAAATGTAAAATACCATTCGCACCCAAAATACGATAAATCAAGAAAATACCACAAATAAGGAAATACGAGAACTGGAATAGGTATAAATGAACTAGGTTGTTACATTATACCCAACTACAAAAAGAATTTCGTCCTCGAAATTCCAAGAACAAGAAAGGATAAACAATCAAAAAAATACAAGAATAGATGTGGAAACTTCTGTTGGATTTCGTCTTCTCGTTCCCAAGTCGATTCTCTATGCGAGCGATTTCCCCAAGAAACAAGTACGAGAGGGATAACCTTGTTCTTAAGAACCTTTTCCCTTCGATCCACAATCGACATCGGTCGTTCCTCAAAGGTTAAATTTTCTCGTACAGTCAGCTCCGAATGATCCAGCACGTATGTTTCATCTCGAACATATTTACGGAGTTGAGATACATGAAACACGTTATGAACAATCGCCAAAGATTGTGGTAACGCCAATCGATAAGCCACTTTTCCAACACGCTCCAAAATCTCGAAAGGCCCCACGAATCGAGGACTAAGCTTGCCTCGACCCCCAAAACGAATCACTCCTCTAGTCGGTGATATCTTCAAGAATACCAGATCACCAACAACGAACTCTAGAGGTCTTCTCGATGTGTCGGCCCAACTCTTCTGCCAATCTTGTGCTGCCTTCATATGATTCCTGATAGTGTTGACTTTCTCTACTGTCTGCACGATCAAATCCGGTCCCAACAATCTTCGTTCTCCAACATCATCCCAACAAACGGGTGAACGACACTTGCGACCATACAATACTTCGAATGGAGCCATTTGAATAGCCGCCTGAAAACTGTTATTGTAAGAAAACTCCACCAAGTGTAGATGATCCTCCCATGAACCCTTGAAGTCTAACATGCAAGCTTTCAACATGTCTTCAAGAGTTTGGATCGTTCTATCCGACTGGCCATCTGTCTGAGGATGATAAGCTGTGTTAAACTTCAATCGAGTCCCCAAACTTTCCTGTAAGCTCCTCCAGAAGTGTGATAAGAAACGGGTGTCACGGTCGGACACAATGCTCACCGGTACTCTATGCAATCTTACAATCTCCTGCATGTACCATTCTGCTAACGTTTCCGTTGACTGAACAACTCAAAATGGTATGAAATGAGCTGCCTTGGTCAATCGATCAACAATCAGCCAAACTGCATTATTGCCTTTTGGACTCCGCGGTAAAGCCGTCACGAAATCCATGGTTATATGTTCCCACTTCCATTGAGGAATCGGAAGTGGTTGCAATAAACCAGCAACCTTTTGATATTCAGCCTTAACTTGCTGACACACCAAGCACTTCGCTACAAAGCGGGCAATCTCCCGTTTCATGTCTTCCCACCAGAAATGCTGTCGTAGATCACGGTACATCTTCGTGCCTCCTGGATGTACGGAATATGCAGAACTGTGTGCCTCCTTCATAACTTCTTCGCGAATATCTCCTTTTGGCACACACAAACGGCTACCATATTGCAACGAACCATCTTCATGAATCAACAAGTCCGTTCGAAGTCCAGCTTCAACCTGTTCTCGAAACTTTTGCAATCTAGGGTCCTGTAACTACGCTGCTTTAATATTCTCGATCAACGACAACTGTACTTGCAGCTGCACCAACTGTCCCGAAGAATGCAGTAGCACAACCTCCACATCGGATCTCCGAAAGTCTTCAATAAGTTCTTTTTGTGCAATCAACATCTGAATTGCTGGCAACCGACTAAGTGCATCCGGCACAACATTAACTTTCCCTGGATGGTACTTAAGATCGAGATCATAATCAGCCATCAGCTCCAACCATCTACACTGCCTCATATTAAGCTCCTTCTGTGTGAACACATACTTCAAGTTTTTGTGATAAGTGAATACTTCGACCCTTTCGCCCAATAAGTAGTGTCTCCAAATCTTCAAAGTGAAAATCACAGCTGCTAGCGCCAAATCATGAGTTGGGTAATTCTTCTCATGGGTCTTCAACTATCTCGATGCGTAAGCTATAACCTTCCCATGTTGCATCAAAACACATCCCAATCCTTTCCCAGATGCGTCGCTGTGAATCACCAATCCTCCGGAACTGTCTGGCACGGTTAAAATAGGAGCGGTTATCAATCTTTGCTTCAATGCCTCAAAAGTTGACGCACATTTATCCGTCCATACGAACGGTACTTCCTTACGCGTAAGCTTGGTCAGAGGCTCAGCCAAACGAGCAAAATTCTCCACGAACCTTCTGTAATACCCGGCAAGTCCAAGAAAGCTTCTGATCTCTGCAACGTTCTTCGGAATCGGCCAATCTCGAACTGCTGCAATCTTTTCGGGATCAACGGTGATTCCATCTCCGGACACGACATGCCCCAAAAGCTTCACTTCTTCAAGCCAAAACTCGCACTTGCTCATCTTTGCATACAATCTTTCTTGTCTCAATATCTGCAGTGCGATCTTCAAGTGTTCTGCATGCTCTTCAATACTCTTTGAGTAGACCAGAATATCATCAATGAACACCACTATAAACTGGTCCAAGAATGGTGAAAAGATTCGGTTCATCAAGTCCATAAATATCGCCGGTGCATTCGTTACTCCGAAGGGCATCACTAAATACTCGTAATGTCCATACCGAGTTCGGAACGCCGTCTTGCAAATATCTTCTGATTTAACTCGGACCTGATGATATCCGGATCGCAAATCCAGCTTCGAGAATACCCTCGCGCCACTAAACTGCTCGAATAATTCGCCAATGCGAGGGATCGGGTACTTGTTCTTAATAGTCACCCGGTTTAATTCTCGATAATCGATGCACATCCTCCGTATGCCATCTTTCTTCTTGACTAGAAGAACTGGAGCTCCCCAAGGTGAATTGGTGCTGCGATTCCAACCCTTCTCAAGTAATTCGGTAGCCTACTTTTTGACTTCTTCCAACTCCACTGGTGCCATTTGATAGTACGCCTTAGAGATTGGCGCTGCACCAGGAATAAGATCGATCGCGAACTCCACATCTCGTTTTGGCGGTAAACCCGAGATGTCCTCGAACACGTCCATGAAATCTCGAACTACCGCTGGCGCTTCTTCTTTATCAACTTCCATCGACGAAAGAACATTATTTGTCGGCCTAGCTCTAAACTCGACTGGCCCGACGGAACTATTACCTCCAGTAAAAGCAAACTCTAGATGTTCGGGAATCTGGAAAATCACTTTCTTTGCCCGACAATCAATGTGAGCGTGGAAAGTGCCGAGAAAATCCATTCCCAAGACAACTTCATAACTGCCGGTATCAATCACCAAGAAATCCGCAAATAACTCCCTTCCGCAAATAACCACTGTACAATCCTTACATTCTCTACTAGCTATGATCTTCCCATTCCCAGTGTGTATGTCCCAACAACTAGACAGGGTCATGCAAGCAATCGAGTGTGTAGCAATAAACTTGGATGGCATAAAACAATGGGATGCATCAGAATCGAATAACGCTAATGCGGGAAAACCATGAACAAGTAAGATACCTGAAACGACTTCCTCTGAAGCCTTAGCCTCTTCAGCCGTCAGGGTAAATGCTCGAGCTTGATTGGGTCCCTGAGTTAACTGCTTCTGTCCCTGAAACTGCTTCTGAGGTGGCCTCTGAACATCATCTTTCGTACGAAGCTTTGATGGACAAGTGTTGATAGTATGATCCGCCGATCCACAAACCAAACAGAGTCCAAGTTTCCTTCGACAGTCCTTCTGTAGGTGCCCTGGTAGATGACAAAACTCACAAAATATTCTTCCCTTCTGCTCATGTACGATGGGCTTCTTCATAGGTGTTACGCCACGTCGGTTCACCGGAATACCTCTGCGTACATGCGCTCGGTTCGGTGCAAATGCCGGCTTCCACACGGTAACTGCTTGCTGCTGCGTACCCCCAGTCTTCATAGATAGGCTCTGCTGCTCTCTGGCTGCTGTAACCACTTGTGAGAAAGTGGTCAAATCCAGAGATATAATATGCCTCTGGATGTCCACATCCAAACTGCGCATAAACCTTCGTGCCCTATCAGCTTCTTTGGCCACCAAAGGTCCAGCGAATCGACTGAGCCGTGTCCACTCAGCCGCATGCGCATCCACGGATCCGCCGTTCTGCTTTAAACTGATAAAATTTTCTTCCATTTCCTCCTGTGCAGTCTGCGGAATGAACTTTTCCAAGAAACTCTTCAAAAAATCTACCCAACTGATCGGCTTGGGCAAGCGGGTCTCTTCCACAAGCCACCATTCACGGGCATAGTCCACCAACTGGATGCGTACCACATCCACTCTTTTGTCCTTTGGAATATGTGCCGCAACGAGCAAATTCTCCGTATCAACCAGCCACTACTCCGCTGGCAACGGCTCTTCCAGACCAGTAAAGACGGACGGACCAAGTCTCCTGAAATCTGCCACGGTACCCACATAATCAACTGGTTTGGCCACAACATTGTTTACGGACTGCTGGACGGTCCGCAACCCTTCCTGAAAAGCTTCGGCTTGCCGCTGGTTCAGCTCGGTCTATCGTTTCTGGTTTTCCAGCATCCCATGAATTACTCCAAGCAAAGCGGCGTCATCAACACGCCTCCGGTACGATTTCAGATTTCTGTCTGCCATGTTCCTGAAACCAAAACACCGAAAGGATTAGTATGATAACAAGATATAGATCAAGGATATGAATCAAGACTAGAACTCCAAGTTACTTAAATAGAGTACCGCATTATAACCATGCCGCGGTATATAGCTACATTCATATAACTCCACCCAAGTCGCCTAAATTCTAGAGATACACAATAGGAAACCAAAGTTTCAAGTCGAGATGCAAAGAGATTTGCATATCGTCAAGGTAAGAATCAGGAGGAGGTTAAGATTCAAAAATGGTAAGATGGTAAAGTGGCAGGACATGTTCGTAATCACGAGTATTCTGATTCGTGTATTGGGTCCAATACGCAACTACAAAAGAATTAAACCCGATTAACCTAGATCCTATGGCTCTGATACCAAACAAACCCTGTCACGCCCCGCTTCCCAGAGTGCGCTAAGATAGGCACGTGACAGAGCCAATCATGCTACCTGTGAATAGGAAATATCCCTCCACAGTCACATTACGGCTGTAGAGATATCAAGAACGGCAAAATAATAAACAACTATCTAATACATGTCCATGAGCCAGAATAACGAGTCAAGAATAAAAATAATGCGGAAGCAAAAAATCCAATACAATAATAATCTGGAATGTACGTCCCATAATGCGGGCTCACATCGGGAATGAAAATACTGAAAGGAAACTAAACCGACTAATAACAGGTCCTCACTGCTCGGTCTGTTGATCAAAATACTTCTGGACAGCCTGCGATAAGGATAAGGGA
Organism: Agapanthus africanus; assembly: GCA_030015575.1. Lineage (NCBI taxonomy): Eukaryota > Viridiplantae > Streptophyta > Magnoliopsida > Asparagales > Amaryllidaceae > Agapanthus > Agapanthus africanus. The sequence continues at coordinate 638,023,135 of CM057343.1, forward strand.
TCTGGGCCATGCAAAACCCAGACGTCAGTGCGTCATAATAACAATAACTCTAAGCAAGCAGGATGCGATGAAATATGCAGGCATGAAGTATAAACAGTAACAGTAACATGAATATAGATCAGTGGACAGAATATATGTAGGTGAAGTGCAGTGAGTAGTCTAAACTGTGACATAGGGTTATCTACTCTAAAATTATTGAAATCAATTAGAGTAATCCTCCATGTAACTCAAAGGATATGTCCCGTTATCCCCCGGGACCACGGATCAGGTAGTGGGAGTCATGAATGACTATGTCCCGTTATCCCCCGGGACCACGGATCAAGTAAGAATCACGAATGATTCTGTCCCGTTATCCCCCGGGACCACGGATCAAGTAATACCCTTGTAAGCTACAGTTTAGTTTACACTTTTGATTTCCCCATACCCCCAAGGTTATGTGTTCAAGTCAGGTATTGGTAAATCTGGAGCTAATGCCAACACAAGATCAAGCAGGTACAGGTTTATCTGTATAGACAACAGGATATGTCTGTAGGGACAACAGGTCAAGATTGTCGGCATTGGTAACAAGATCAGATAACATGTCAAGCTGTGGTACATCAGGTCATGTCAGGTGGTGTACAAGTATCAAGTGGGTACTCATAATCAAACTGTAATAAGTATGGGTACACAAAATCAAGTATGGAGTACTAATATAACAATAAAATGGAATAATGTGATGTGGTACGCCAATAGATATAAATTTAAAGATATGGATGCACAATTATCGATTAGGGTTACATTTATAGTTCCAATACTAATTAGGATGCACTCTATTAAACATGGGGTGTTAATGTCACAGTGTTATGTATTAATGTGATCTATAGATGCAGTTATATATATTCTATATGATATGGATGCAAACGGACATCATAAAATCGTAAAATGATAAACTAACAAGTGCGGAACATATAACTAAGCAATATGAAATGTAACTATTCAATTTGATGCAGTATATGATAGTATAGTATGTAACAAGATAAGTTTTCATGACCTAGATCTGAAATGATATGAGTGGATGCAAACGGAACATCGAAAAGTTATAAAACTAAACATGGGGTGCATGATTTTAAATACAGGTATTCCATTTGTTAAAATGGATGCGTCTAAAGTAATGTAGCATGTATTTAAGATTGGTTTGCATGCTCTAGATCTGAAATGCACTATACAGATGTAAACGGAATGTCGAAAAGCTGTAATATGAAACATGGGATGCTTGATTTAAAATACAGGCGTGATATTTATTTAAATAGGTATATAATGAGTTATATAGCATGTAGCAAGATTAACTTGCCTAGACGGAACGAGAACGGATGTGTACGGAACGTCCCACGTCGGCGAAATGTCACGACGCGCGCACGGTACATGGAACGGGTCCAAACAACGTACGAGGGTGATCACGTGAGCAAGGCACTTCCTCTGGGTCGTTCGGATATGTACATGACGAAAATTGGGAAGATGAGTCAAGCCGCGAAAGCGTGGTTAGATGAGTATCCAGTATGCATGTGGTCACAAGCACATGATAATGGATGGAGATATCTACTAATGACCACTAATATGTCTGAAAGCTTCAACGGGGTCCTTAAAGGTGTTAGAGGCTTACTGATACCGGGGTTGATTGTTCGAACCTTTTTTCCGGGTAAATAGTTAGTTTGTGCAAAGAAGAGAAAAGTCCTTGGCGATGGAGACTCCGCTCACCGCGTATTACGAAGATATATTCCAGAAAAGAGAGCGCAGAGCACAATACTACAGATCCGAAAGGTTTGACACGGCGGAGTTTCAAGTAACGGGGAGTAATGGGAATCAATATACCGTAAACTTTAGAGATGAAGGGCTCTCTTCGTGCACATGCAGTGTTTTCCAGCAACAACATTTACCTTGTGCCCACGCAATTGCTGCTGCGAGCAGCATGCATAACTCACATTATAATTTTGCTTCCCATTACTATATAGTTTTCAATTAACAAGGCGCGTACGATCCAAAATTTCATCCTATACTGGACAGCCGCTATTGGCACTATTATACTGGGAACGGACAAACACCGACTGTATTACCACCGGAAAAAATATAGGGCCCGGAAGACCTAAGGTGCGTCAAGTTCGAATGACAATGGATGATGTCCTCAGCAAAGGCACGCCAAATGTAGTCTATGCAAACAACCAGATCATTAAAGGACCAGATATCCAGGACAGTCATCAGGGGCGGGACCTTCAAGATCGTGACAAGTGCACCGGAAGATTTTTTTGTATTGTAAATTTGACGGATTCATTTTGATATTATAAATTTGACCGTCGAGATAGAATTTACATTTTACAAACAGATAGGATTTTTTTATATTGTAAATTTGACGAATCCATTTTGTACACCACATGCATATAATACAATTTTATAATTTTTTCGAATTTTTCTTTATTTATTTAAAAAAAAATTAAATAGGGCGGGTTCCTAGAACCCACCCTCTCCTTCATATAGGAGAGAGCGGGTTCTGGGAACCCGCCCTCCATAAAATAATGGAGAGGGCGGGTTCTAGGAACCCGTCCTCTGTACTGGGAGGGGGTGGGCTCCAGGAAACCGCCCTATTCTCCTAATTTTTAAAAAAAGATTTTTTAAAAATTAGGAGAATAGGACGGTTTCCTGGAGCTCACCCCCTCCCAGTACAGAGGACGTGTTCCTAGAACCCGCCCCCTATATTTTATAGGAGATGGCGAGTTCTGGGAACCGGCCCTATTTAAAAAAAAATTTAATAAATAAAGGAAAATTCGAAAAAATTATAAAATTGTATTATATGAATGTGGTGTACAAAATGGATCCGTCAAATTTACAATACAAAAAAATCTTATCTGTTTGTAAAATGTAAATTCTATCTCGACGGTCAAATTTATAATATCAAAATGAATCCGTCAAATTTACAATACAAAAAAATCTTTCGGTGCACTTATCACGATCTCGAAGGTCCCGCCCCTGATGACTGTCCTGAATATCTGGTCCTATAATGACCTGGTTGTTTGCATAGACTACATCTGGCATGCCTTTACTGAGGATCGGCATCTATTGTCATTCAATCTCGATGCATCTTAGGTCTTCCGGGCCCTATATTTTTTTCCGGCGGTAATACAGTCGGTGTTTGTCTGTTCCCAATATAATAGTGTCAATAACGACTGTCCGGTATACCATGAAATTTTGGATCGTATGCGTCTTGGTAATTGAAAACTGTATAGTAATGGGAAGCAAAATTGTAATGTGAGTTATGCATGCTGCTCGCAGCAGCAATTGCGTGGGCACAAGCTAAATGATGTTGCTGGAAAACACCGCATGTACACGAAGAGAGCCCTTCATCAATAAAGTTTACGGTATATTGATTCTCACTACTCCCCGTTACTTGAAACTCCGCCGTATCAAACCTTTCGGATCTGTAATATTGTGCTCTGCACTCTCTTTTCCGGAATATATTTTCGTAATACGCGGTGAGCGGAGTCTCCATCGCCAAGGACTTTTCTCTTCTTTGCACAAAGTAAGTATTCACTCGGAAAAAGGTTCGAACAATCAATCCCTGTATTGGTAACCCTCTAACACCTTTAAGGACCCCGTTGAAGCTTTCAGACATATTAGTGGTCATTAGTAGATATCTGCATCCATTATCATGTGCTTGTGACCACATGCGTTCTGGATACTCATCTAACCACGCTTTCGCGGCTTGACCCATCTCCCCAATTTTCGTCATGGACATTAGGGTCAGACGCTTCACCGGCTTTGTACATAAGCTTATGTAGATCTGAATTTTTAAATTTTCTATCAAAATTTTGCCTGAAGTGCCGTAGGCAAAACCTATGTGGGGTCGTCGGAAATACAGCTCTCATTGCAGCTAGTATTCCTAGATGTCTATTAGATATGATGCATAAATCTGTTTTATCAATAACAGATGGGATACTTTTGAGTTGACGGAAAAACCATGACCAGGATGATGTATTTTCACCATCGACAATAGAAAAACCCAACGGAAATATACCGTTATTAGCATCAACACCTGTAGCGATTAACATGCAGCCTCTGTACTTACCGTATAGATACGTCCCATCAACGCACAATACCGGCCGACAGTGTGTGAAACCAGACGCACTTGGAGCAAAGCACCAGAAAATTCTTTGAAACCTGACAGAGCCATCGACATCTGTCTCTGTGGTTTTTAACCGGTATATGGTCCCCGGATTTGATACTTTCATGGCTTCCATAAAAGGGACTAGTGAGTTGTACGAGCTTTCCCAGTCCCCAAATATCTTGCATAAAGCCTTTCTACGAGCATCTCATGCCTTCACATACGAAATCTGAATTTTGTGCACTCCACTAACGTAGAGCCGTATCTCTCGGGGAGTCATCGCCACATCTGTACGGATTAGTGGCATGATTAGTGAGCAAATGTAAGATGAAGTGCAATTCCTGTGATTTTGTAACATAATAGAATTGATGCATGTATGTTCTTGGTTGTATTTCGTGACCTTCCAAGTATTGGCTCTTTTGGAACAACATGCATGCAATCTCCACTTACATTCAAGAGCTTTCGTTACATACCACGGTATAGTACGTCTTATTTGACTCTTCGGTTTTAAATGTAACGTTTTGCTGAATAGACCACGACTTCAGCTTACAAATAAGATCTCCTTTTTCCTGAAATAAATCCCCAACAGTGACGCAATCTTCACTTGCTACTGTCGCTTCCAAATATGGTGCCGTATTTAATTCTGTCACGGCTAAGTCTACCCAACTATCATATTCCAGCGGATCGAGGCCGGGATCTTCTAGTTCGACGAAATCATTGTTCGCAACCATTTCATCAAACAATGCTACCTCATTCAATCCAGCGGCATATTCCGCGCTATCCTCCCCTTAATGACCTTCACCAGTTTCATCATCATCACTGTCACCCGTAGCAACATAAGGCTCAGGTGTAATATATGATGGTTGTGGTCGGTGTAATGTGGATGGTTCGGGGTGAGAAGACCGGAAAGATATGGACGAACATGCTTGGAATGCGCTACTTGGATCGTGTTGGAATGATGCGGAGGTATGGAAAAATCTGCGTTTAGTATATAAATTGTTATTATACTATTATTTCTTAATATTTTCGTAAATAAATCACCACTTGTTTCAGATTTATTTACCTTTAAAAGATTGTGTATGGTTATCCTTGTTGTTCTTCTGGGGTGCATGTAACTGCAGCAGTCGATTGGGAGAACCTGTATTCAATATATAAAACATATTAGTATTTTGGTATTACTAAAATGTTTGAATATGGATTTATAAAATGTTTACCCTTGAATTTGAAGGTTAGAATAATATTGTGTATAGTCATATCCACTGAAACTGACGGTATCATCGTTAACCATGTGACCGTACCCTCAGGAACTACCTCCAGCATTACCAAATTACCCTTTGGAGGGACATCTGATACTTCCAATTGTTCCTTCTGAACCAAAAGTTCAAAAGAATGCTGGGTGTTTGACAGAACGAAGTCTATCATCGAAGATATTGATGCATCGTCTATAATTTCAACCAATGCATTTCCACTAAACATAGGCCATATACAACTTAACTTAAGCCTAATTTCACGGGGATCGTATTTCCTGATTTTGAACACTTTATTCTCGATTTCATTATAAGTCGTTGATGGTTCTAATCGCATGATTCTTGCGGACCCGCCCATATACTCGGGACCTTGTGCACTTGTGATAATCCGGCCATCGTATTTACATACAACAAATAAACTTGAACTTGTCATAATCTGCATCAAACAATATCAAGCCAACAATAAAAGAAGCGTTAACAACTTCATACAATCACAGTCAAAACATACACAATCATACCTAGAGCTATGGTCTTCAAAGTCCACTAGACTGCTCCTAACTGTTCCAAAATGACAAGTTGTGAGATAACCCTCAAATCGTCTCTTCACTGCCAATTGTGGCCAGGTAAGCACAAATGAGGAAAGGAGGGTTCCGTTCACTAATCACCGTGAGACGGATCTTTTAAAATTACCTTTCTCACTTGTCTAGCCTAGGCACCACAAAGTCAAGTTTAGATAAACGATCAAATGCTCACAACCTTCCTCTGCCCTATTGAGCACGACAGTCCTTAGTTGGCTGAGTCTAAATATTTTTTTTAATAACCTCAAGGGTAATGCGTATGCTTTTAGTGATTTTTGGGGTCTTAGGAAGGGTGATGAAATCCCCACCCAATCTGAATTGGTGTTATAGCCCCTTAAAGTCCATATTATTTATGCAAAACAGTAACAAACATAAATCGAAAACACTTGCAAACAACTTATTTGGCGGCGGCGCAAAGAATCCTGCACAAAAACAGTTTTATTGGAGAGAGAAAGAGAGTTTGTGCAAAGAATGCTGCAGGAAGAATAGTTCAGAGGAGGAGAGAAGATGAGGGAAATACTCACGGAGAATTTGGAACTTCAAATTTCTTCCCTGTGCTTGTTTTGGTCTGCTCTTCCTGTTTAGAGCCCCTGAACCTTGGTTTGGTCACTGAATTTGCTCCAGAAATTTACAGCAAGCCATGGTTCCGTCTTGATCATATCAAGCAGCTCCTCCTGACCTTCTTGCTGAACCTGACCTTCTTCCTAAACTCCACACTTGCACAAAATAAGAGTAAATGGAGAGTTGCTGTATAGTAGAGAGCTATTTATAGAAACACGTCGGCATTTAATTACTATAATACATAATATGAGGGCGGGTTCCTGGAACACGCCCTCATTTAATTATTGAAGAGGGCCGGTGAACCCGCCCTCTTCGTTCTGATAAAAATATAAAACATTAAAAAACTGATTTGACTTGACACTATAATACAACTGATTTGACTTCACACTATAATACCCGGGAATCCAACAAATATGAGGGCGGGTTTCTGGAACACGCCCCCATTTAATTATTGAAGAGGGCGGGTTCTAAGATTAGAACCAGCCCTCTTCGTCAGTTGAGAATCCAACAAATATGAGTGCGGGTTTCTGGAACACGTCCTCATTTAATTATTGAAGAGGACGGGTTCTAAGAACCCGTCCTTTTCGTTCTGATAAAAATATAAAACATTAAAAAACTGATTTAACTTGACACTATAATACAACTGATTTGACTTGACATTATAATGCCCGGGAATCCAACAAATATGATGGCGGATTCCTGGAACACGCTCTCATTTAATTATTGAAGAGGGCGGGTTCTAAGAATAGAACTCGCCCTCTTCGTTCTAATAAAAATATAAAACAATAAAAAACTGATTTGACTTGACAATCCCGGGAGTTCATATAATACTAAACAATAAAAAACTGATGTGACAACACTAAGTATTGAAGAGGGTGGGTTCCTGGAACCCGCCCTCCTTTCCCTATAAAACCACGTCATCTTCAGTATGGTTTCGGTTAAATTAATTCTGTCCAAAGTCCCTTCTCATATCAAAATTGTCTCAATGGAGAATCAACCATTCGACAAATCTCTGCTCGTTGATCAAAACGAATACAGATCTTTTAATATATTACACGGAGAGGAAAGATTCAAAACTTATTAAAAAAATTTTAATTACTCCTTTCTTTTAATTCTAATAGTTGAAAATAACATGATTTAATTTTGCAGGATGGAGATAATCTCACCGTCGTTACCCATAGTTCTGATAAGTGGATAGTTACCGACCAGCGAATAATCGAGCGGATTCAAAGGGGCGGATTTTATGAAGCTTCATTGCTTCGTCATATCCAAATCGACCATGCTCTCGTTACCTCTCTAGTTGAGCGCTGGAGAAAAGAGACCCACACTTTTCATCTAAGATAGGGTGAGACCACTATCACACTCCAGAATATTGGCCTCTTACTCGGTTTGCGGGTCAATGGGCTTGGATTGGTCGGAGGAAAAATTGTTGGTCCAGATACCGACCACCCATACTGGGATACATATGCCGAGTCTGTTCTCGGACAGATAAAAAAAATTAATGTCAATAAACTCTTGATATCTTTGTTTTTAGCTAAGTAAATTATTTATATTTAATTTTCAGATTCAGATTCTCTCTTATGGGTTCCCCTCTTTAGTGTACCTATTGCATGGACATTTTGTACATTATTTCTAGCTTTAATATTTCACAAAAACGCTAATATCAGGCACCGGGAGGCTATAGTAAAGGGTATAAGATCAGTTTAAACTGGCTGAAAGATGCATTTACTAATATCCCTGATGAAGCCACCGATGAAGTCTTGGATAGACATGCACGTGCCTACATTCTGTACATGATCGGTTCTTAGTTGATGCCGGACCAATCGGTAACGCATGTCCATCCGTTATACCTTGGCTTCCTTACGGATTTTGATGTGTGTGGCCAATATGCTTGGGGAGCAGGGGTCCTGACCTTTCTTTACAAGGAACTCGATAAGGCATGTGCTCCAACGAAGAATAAAATTTGTGGCTGCATTATATTACTTCAGGTAAATTCCTTGTTTTCACAGCTAGAAATTTGCAAAATTATAATATTGGTTCTTTCTCTTATCATCTGACACTTTATTTATAGATTTGGTCATGAGAGCATATGTGTATGGGAAGACCGGATCGAGTTAAAATAACTGTCTTGAATACCCCTGGAAAGCCGCTCGGCTGTTGGTGGAATGGCAAGAAAGCGTATAAGGCTCCTCGTCGAGTACTTAGGTACTATAAAGATGAGTTGGATCGCATAGAGGCGACTCAGGTAACCATAACTTAGGTAATTAAGTTTGTTTTAAAATTTTGAAATACCTTCATCACTATTTTTGTACTATGTTATTTGCGCAGTTCACGTGGACGCCTTATACAGCAGATCGTTTGCAAAGATTACCCAGCATCTGTATCGAAAGAGGGCCGGTTTGGCGGGCTCGATGCCCACTCATCTGCATTAATGTTGTCATGCACCTACCGGACCGGATGTTGCGACAGTTTAATAGATTGCAACATATTCCTATCCCTCCGTCTTTGCCTATGACAATAGAGGGAGACATGCGAGGAGGAAAGGCGGAGCGTGATTGGAGGGAGCATCATCATTAATATTTACTGAGATGGGAGGATAGGCATCGTAATATTGCCTTACAGCAAATAGGTGACCAAACAGCCACCGTAGCATATCTACAGTGGTATAAGCGTGTCACCATAAGATATCTTTCTGCTCCCCTAACAACTTCCCAAACATCGCGCGGTACGAACCTAGAGCCCACGTGGAACGAGATTTCGTAAGTAGAATTCTTTAGATTATATTACTTTTTAACATCCGGCGGTATGAGTCGATACATATTTCTTATTTCTAATGTAACGACAGACTCGTGGGTTGCATCATATACAATCAATGGTGCAGGATCCATACCCGACTGGTGCTGGTCCGGAAACTCAGGCTCTATTTTCAAATGTAGACCAATATATTAGTGGTATATTCAGTTCATATAATATGCTTTCACATTTATCGCCGGCACTACAGCAGCAGTATGAGCCGGCACCGGAGCAACAGTATGAACCGGCACCGGAGCAGCAGTATGAACCGGCACCAGAGCCGCAGCATCACGGAGATCCAGCGCAGCAGGATCAGTGGTTTGGATCATCATACCGTCAGCAGCAACCTTGGCATACCGGACAAGCGCAACAACTGGAGGAACAACAGTTTTGGGGGACCGGTTTTGCGCAACAACACCAGTCTTGGGGGTCAGGTTTTGCGCAACAACAGTAACCTTAGGGTCAGGATTTGCGCAGCCATGGGGCCCAGGTTTTGTGCAACAGCAGCCGCATGAAACCGGGACAGGTTCTTCGCTACAACTGCGCAGTTGGGAGAGAGATTTATCGTCCTACGTACAGTTGTTGGGAGGCAGCACATATCCGACACCTGTCCCACATTCAGGATTTGCGGAACAACAGCCTGTCCAAGACGTTGCTAAAGACGAATCTGAAGCTGAAACCGAAGCAAAAGAGCAGACGCCGCCGCCGCCATCTACCCAAGAAACGAGTGGGTCCTCCAGTCATCCCAAGAGGTATAGACTTATGTCAAGCCTCCTCGGATTTCATAAGGGAAAGGGAAAACGATAGTTATTTACATTTTAAATTTGACGGATTCATTTTGTTATTATAAATTTGACCGTCGAGATAGAATTTATATTTTACAAACATATAGGATTTTTTTGTATTGTAAATTTGATGGATTCATTTTGTACACCACATTCATATAATATAATTTTATAATTTTTTCGAATTTTCCTTTATTTATTTAAAAAAAATTAAATAGGGCGGGTTCTCAGAACCCGAGAACCCGCCATTTCCTTCATATAGGAGAGGGTGGGTTCTGGGAACCCGTCCTCTCTTATAAAATATAGGGGGCGGGTTCTAGAAACCCGCCTTCTGTACCGGTGTCATGTCCCACTCCTAATACAGAGAGTATTGTCCGCTCTGTCCGAAACCGTACGGATTTGTCCTTCGGGATGAACCGGACCCGACCAGGGGCACTTCCAAGAAGGTCACTCATCCTAAGACTTCCCTGGCCCGAGCACGCTTAACTACAGATCTGTATTGAAGAGTGGTATCATTCCATTTATAGTACAGATCTGTCCCCTTTCGGAATGTATTCCGAAGATTCCCCATTGTTCTACAGTGGGTCCCACGGACTCAAGAGGTGGCCCCCACGGATTCAAGAGGTGGCCTCCGCCCATTTAATATGACACTTGGCATGGCACTTTGTTCCGTGTGGCACTTTGCTCCATGAGCAAGAACCGGGTCCCGACATTCTCCCCACTTTTGAACAATGGTTCGTCCTCGAACCACATAGCTACTATTGAGGAACCAGCTCTGATACCGAAAGGGGTGGGGTCCAGGAAACCGCCCTATTCTCCTAATTTTAAAAAAAAACTAATTTAATAATTTTAAATATAAAACACCTTATTTCAAAAAAAAAAAACCCCATTCTGATATCTTCTTTCACACCTGAATTTCCAAATATTCCAATTTACTGAATTTCCAAATATTCCAATTTACTATATGAGGGATCAATTTTGCAATTTCAACTGTAGGAACTTATTTTGTCAGCAATCATAGCAGGAAGAAATAGTACTGTACTGAGCATCTGTATTCATTATATTAAATGCTCCATGTATTTTGCTCTATACATGTCTTGCTATTTCACCTTCAAAAATAAATGATCGGTAATTTCTTGATCTGAGTTGCTGCAGCAGACACATTTACTTGGCATATTTATCACTTTTTTACCAACATTAGAATCAACTGATAATGCTTCTGAGAAAAGTTTCCAATAAAAAAAAGAGCAATGTTCTTTGGAAGCTCTTTATACTGCAAGAAATTGGCATAATCACAGAATTTCTCTCTCTTATTTTGGCCCATGCTGATGCTAATGTAAAATTTCCTTTACTAGTATGCTTCCAAATTAGAACTTCAGCATCATTATTGATAGTATAATTGGCATCAATTATTTCATTCCTTATATATTGTGGTAGTGCATGCTCCATACCAGTGAAATCTCACTTTAAATTCTGCAATGTATCATGAATTTTGATATTGTCAATTGAATATGTAGAGTAATTTGCAAGAGGCTCATCCTTATGCCATACATCCTTCCAAAAATCTATATTTCCATATCCTATCAGCCATTTAAAAGCAGAATCGACTATATAAATAACATCAAAGATTTTCTTCCATGCAGCAGAAGTATTATTAGGACAACACCAAAATCCATTTTTCTTATACTTAGCTTCCATAAAAGAAGACCATAATATTTTTTCAGTCTTTAATTTCCATGTAGCTTTTATATTGTTAAGCTTCTCAAATCTAAATCTCCTTCTGTCAATGGTTTGCATATTATGTTCCATGAAATCTACTGATGCCCCTTTTGTGCATCATTATTTTTCCGAAAGAAATTAGCCAAAATAGAAAAAATTCTCTGCAAAATAATTTTTGGAGAACTTGTGGCAGATAGAATATGTAAAGGCATAAAAAATTACACATGCTTAATTAGAATAAGTCATCTTGCTTGTGAGAGGAGTTTGTTTTTGCAGCCCTGTAACTTGTTTCTGACTTTTTTCAAACTTTCAAAGAAAATTTTCTTGCCTGTTTCAGAATATATAGGAGCTCCCAAGTATAAAATATGCGAGAACACTTTAGAGATATTAGTTTGCTGATGTATTGCTAAGCTTGCAGAAGTGGGATAATCTTTTGATACATAAGAAGCACTTTTACTCCAATTAATTTTCTGTCCAGAATATGCTTCATAATCTTGTAGAAAATCAAAAAGCACTTTGATGTTCCCTTTACCTGCATTAAAGAAAATAATAGTGTCATCTACATTCAAACAAATGTGTAACATTAGGACAAATTTTCTTGGTTTGGTATGCTTTTAATTTCCCAGATTCTGCAAGATGAGTAATTCCTCTGCTTAAGCAGGTGATAAGGAATCCCCTGTCTCACTCCCCTTGTTCCTTTAAAATATCCTCCGGTTTAGCCATTCACTAGTACAGAAAATGCTGAGTAGATAAACATCCTCTGATTAACTAAAGAACTTGATTGGAAAAACCAAAAGCATGCATAATTTTCTGAATAAAATTACATTCAAGTCTGTCAAAAGCTTTTTTCATATCCAGCTTGAATATAATATTATGTTTTCTTGTTAATATCCTGAGCAAGTTCTTATGCAGGAGCTATATTCTCTGAAATGCTTCTATTTTTTGTGAATGCTCCTTGATTCTGTGAAATGATTTTAGGCAACAATATCGCAAGTCTGTCTAGGAGCAACTTAGTAAAAAAATTATTAAAAAATTGCAAAGGCTTATAGGCATGTAATCAGTAATTGAACAGCAATTTTCCTTCTTGGGGATCAGACAACTAAAAGTAAAATTTACAGCCTTGGGCACTTGCTTATTCTTGTAAAACTATTTAATAGCTTCCCAAAGATTCTCACTGATTATCTGCCATGCAGTCAAATAAAATCTTCCAGAAAACCCATCAGGACCAGGAGCACTATCTGAATCCATATTCTTAATACAATTATGCAGCTCTTCAAGTCTTCAAGTGTGTGTATAGCAGTAAGTACTGTATTGTCATCCTCTGAAATTAATTTTAGGATAATATGCCTGCAATCAAATTCAGAATTTAAATTTTGTGAAGTAAAAGCTTTCTCAAAATGGGAAGCAGCCATATCCATAATCTACTGTTGTTTTTCAATCCAAAAACCATCTGCATTCTGCAACTTAGTAATTCTGTTCTGGCAATTTCTAACATTTACCCAGCTATAAAAATATTTAGTATTTTTATCCCATTCTGCAAGCCATTTTATCCTGGACTTCTGCCTTCAGAAAATTTCTTCTTGATGTAGAGTATTTCAAAATCGCTTTTAGCTTGCCATAAAGAATGTAGATTTTCTTCAGATGGAATTTTATGAAAATCATATTGTCTCAAATTCACCATATCTTTTGCACACTTAACTGTATTCGGAATATTGCCAAAAATCAATTTGTTCCAAATTTTCAAAGTACCCTCAAGTCTATTGAGCTTTAGGAAAAACTTGAGAATATGATCTACAATTATATCTAAAGTATAAGACCAGCTTTCCTCAACTGCCACTAGAAAAGTAGAATGTATTATCCATATATTTTAAAACTTAAAAGACTTAGGTCCTTAAGTTATAGGCAAATAATGAAGCAGAATTGAAATGTGATCTGAACACTCTCTTGCTAAATGATCAGTTTGTGTATTAGGAAAGTGATTCATCCAAGTTTTTTTCATTAAACATCTGTCTATTCTGGACCAGGCCCTGTTTGAGCCTTCCGGTGCATTGCAATATGTAAATTGTGTAGCTTGAAATCCACAATCAATAAGAGCACTTTGACTAATCATATTTGAGAAATCGTCTATATTTTGAATATTTGGATTCTCTCTCGTCTTTCAGATATTGAAGAGAGTGCATTAAAATCTCCACCAAGTATCCATGGAATGCTCTTTTGCTGAGAAAACTGAACAATTTCATCCTGAAGTTCTCCTCTCCAGATGAGAATTTTTAGCATATATACCACTGAGATAGAAAGGCTGAGCTGAAGATACTGAAACTTTAGCTGTGATGCATTGTTTGAAGAATTTATAACTTCTACTTGAACATGCTGCTTTGAGAATATCCAAATTTTATTATTGACATTGCTCCAAACTCTCTCAAAGCCCATACTGAAATGTTATGAATTTTGCTTTTGAAAAATCTGTAAGGGGCTCCGTAATACAAAAAATTCCACATTTATTTTCTGCAACTTTACTTTTAAGTCTTTGCTGTGATTAGGGATTAGTAATCCCCCTAATATTCCAAAAATAGATATTCATATTAAGAAGAATCATACATTTTTCTAGGGGCATTGACCAGCCTTAATCCAGTTTTCGTAGAAAGATGTATTTCCTGCTTCTTTCTACCCTTAATATTTCTTTTCATTTTCTGCTGCTCTTGAGCAGAATTATCACCGCTTACTGCTATATTGTTGCCTTCCATCTTATGCAAAAAAAAGTTCTACTTTTTTTACTATCTACTTTCGTTCTGCAACAAAATTCTCTTTTGAGATATCATATGCTCAAAAGAGAAAAAATAACAATGAATTATAGTTTAATTTTCTTTTGTGCAATTCAAAGAGTTACCGGTACCAAAATCTGCTGCAAATGCATTTGGCTTTTTCAATTTTGGCACTAACTGTGGCATGAAATATGAACTTTTCTTAATATCTTTAATAGTGGCTATGATGATCTTTGAGCTTCTGTTATCAGCAACTTATTTCTCTTCTGATATGCCGCCAAAATCACCAACTGCACCTTTTATACTATCATTCAACTCTTTAGAATCTACAGTTTTCTCTGCGGCTATGACGATTTCTGAGATTTTGTTATCAACAAATTCCTGCACAGCTGATTTTTTGCCATAATCTGCAACTCCACCTTTTGTGTTATACTTCTGTGCTTTATTTAGTACAGTTTTTCCAACAGGTAAGTAACAGATGCTTCTTCAATAGCAACAGATTTTGTTTTGTAATTCTGAGATGTATAATTGCCTTTGTGCTTGCCCCATTGCTTCATATTGTTAGAAGGAAAATGGTTTGAATGAGCAACTTCAAACTGAGATACGTCATTAGCAGACCCTTTGAATTTTCTACAATTCAGAGTGGAATGCCCTGTTTTATGACATACTTTAAAGATCAAATCTTTTATCAAAGAAAAAGTTCTGAGCAAATCTTGAGCTTGTTGAAGTACCCACCTAAAATTTATCAGGTAAAGTTTTTTGTAAGTCAAGTTCTATACATATTCTAGGTTTATCTGTTCTGTGCAAATTAAGTGTATCAGAATCTACAATGAGCAGTTTTCCAACTGGCTTTATCATAGATTTCAATATATCAAAGTTGTAGAAATTTGGAGGCAATCCAGGTAAAGTTAGCCAAGCAAGTACTATACTGAGCTCTTGATTGAAAGAAAAGAAAGGATCTCATTTGAAAAATTTAAATAAAAAGCCTTCTATGTAGATATATTCAGCTAGCCAGGTCTTCAAAAAATCTGCTCTACTAGTAAATTTGAACAATAATGTCTTCTTTCTTGTGAAGAAATTAAAACTCTCTCTTGTAAATTAAACTTCTGTTGTAATTTAGCATGAATTTCCATAAAAGAATGTTTTCCACAAGAAAATTTAGCGGTCAAGACAATTTGGAAATTTACTGAAGATTGTTGAATCTCAGTCTCTGAAAAATATATTGCAGGAAAACCATCTTCATCAATAGTGACATCATTTTCAGATAAGTTCTCAACGTTTTCATCTTTTGTCAACATTTCCGCTTAAGAGGGCTTCAACACATTATACATATTCTTTCAGTAAGAATCAATTTTTCTGAAGAAGCTTGCTGATGCAGAATTTTAGAAAATGAGGGATTTAAAACATTATTCACATTTCCATCAGCAGAATTCAATTGAACTGCAGATTCCTTATATTTCTGAGAAGTAGAAGAGTCCGGTATTTTCAATATTTTTATCTGTTTTTTAAATTTCTTTCTTAAAAACCTTCTCAATATTAATATTTCTTTCTTTTTCATTATCAGAATTTAATAAAGTATGATATTCAGAGGCCAAAACTGAAAACTGATTACTGGAAGAATCAGAATTCTTGATAGAGATAGGAAATAAGACCAAAATTTGAAAGTCAATCAAGAAAATCAAAAGATTTGTAGCAGGTCCGGGAAAGATATGCTTACAGCAGCGAAAAAGAATCGAGAGGTTCGATATCATTTTTCGAGAGATTTCAAGAAATTCCTTCTAGAATCCCCTTAGGAATTCCTCAGCAACAATAATCACCACATCCAGAAGAATGTGTTAGATTACTCTTATTTGAGACTTTAGAGAAAAAAATAACTCTCTTGTGAGTTTTCAAAAGGAAGAAGATACCCCCACAAGGCAGTTAAACTCAAGTTAAAAAAGGGAATTTCGTGCCATTTTTTGTTTAGAAAATACTATGTGCCTGTATCCCTTTTAAGACCAAAATCGAATAGCATGACAACCAGCTACCGGTTACAAAGCAACTTCTTTTTACTAAATTAAATACCGTTATACTTTATTGATTTATATTGATCTCCAACATCTTAATTATCGGTTGCATTCTTATATATCCAAAAAAATTGATGTGAAATAGTATCATAAGAATGTGTTATCTCACTATATATACAAATATAATTTAAGCAACAAAATATGTTAAACAGACAATGTGGCATGTCCGTTCTCTTCAAGGTATTGCCAGGAAATTGGTAACATGTGTCTCGAAGCATTTAAATGGTGAAGACATTTGGAACGTGTGAATAAAGCATGAAGTAGTTTGTGCACACGAAATTTTTGTGATTATACTCTAATTTCGCGATTTTACACCACAAGTAAAACCAAAGAAAACATTTGAATAGAAGAGCAACATGTGAACTTATTTATCAACCCTACAAGGCACATAGCTAGCAAATAACCAATACTCACCAGACCATAATATATAAACAAACTCAAAACAGGAATGTGAAACTGACCTAAGTCCGCAGAAATTCAATTCATAATACACAATCAGTGTATTCATCCACGTTATAACAGTAAATTTCGTTTTTAGTTACTGTGCTGCAACACGCCATTAGTAACATAAAGATGAAAGTTAATTCATTAAATACAATTAGAACACACAAGACATCAAAACGAAACACATAAAAACCGAAACAAGGGTGCCGATCATGAGCAAGCAAAGCTAGAGTAAATACGTTTTACATGTCCCAACTCAACTCAATAAAGCTAAAACAAAGCATAATAATCCACAAACTCAAAGTTAAAAGAGAAGCGTACAGCTCCCCAGCTCCCCCGATAATCACCTTACACCCCCATCCCATACAACCTCCGAATCTATTACAAACAAATCCAAGGGGAAAACCATAACACCAAACAAAATAACAAAAAAAAGTGCAGAAGATAACCATATTTAAAAAAAAACAGAGTAAGAAATACTGAATAATGCCGTCTCAAATTCAGATCACTGGAAATACATGAGCTGCTGTGCTGCGGCGGCGGCATTTTGGAAACCGCCATCATAGATGGCCTGGCTAACTCCAGCACCGAGTCCGATGGCGGCAGCCTGCTTGAGTGCATGTGGACCCTGGGCCTGGAGAAGCACTGGGTTGGCACCCATTTTAGACAAGGCGAGGGATCGGTTGTAAGAGAGGAGATCGGTTGCAAGTGAAGGGAAGGGTGCAGGTGCAGGTGGGGGAAGTGGAGTCGAGACTGTTCCAGGCGGGTTCGGCTTGCTTCCCCATGAACACTGCAGGAGTGAGAACAGCGAGTGAGGTAGTAGTAAAAGCGAAGAAACTATAATACTAACCTACAAGTTGAGAGTGATTTTCTGTGCTTGACACCTGAGCTTTTGAAGTGATCAATTATCTTTTATATATGAATTCAATTCGATACAGCAGAGTGGCTCTCATAATAACCTCTGTAGTAGTGAAGTTGGGGGGAATAATTTTAGAAATCAATATATTTCCACAGATAAAGCAGTAACTCCTTTTTGTCAACAGATACCGGAACTTCTAAGAATTGATTATTTTTAAATTAAATATATATCTTAAATGTTTGTCCGGTTAGATTTGAACCTCCACGGCAATGAGAATACCCAAACTCAAAAGTTGTGATTCAGGGAAATATACTTACAAACTAATCCGTTGCCACATGTTGAGCAATTTTCTTGGGGGGACAAATACCTGAGCTTCTTAAGTTTTTAAGCTAAATTTGCTTTAAAAGCAAGTTCGATTGGATTAGTACCTAAATGTCACTGATAAATCCAAACTCGGTTGTAGTGATATTTGAGGATAATAACTAATGTGTTCCCTTATGTTGAGCATCTTTGTTTTGGACGAAAAACCTAAGCTTTTTTTCTCAATCGTACCTTTTTCATTAAAAAAAACTTTATAGTGCGCCCGGCTAGATATAAACCCGGGTGGCTCTTATACTTGTTTGGCCAAGTATTGAGGTAGATCGAATCCACCAAGTCACTTTAGCTTAGAATCTCAAGAATTACCTTTGTGAAGTTATCATTAATTTGGTCAAATATAGCCAAAATAAATCACAGCCAAGAATGTAGGCAATGGTTAATGATTTCCATTTTAAACAAACAAGTCATATTCATGTGACGATCCAACGTAGAAAAAGGGAGTGGTAAATTCACTTATCAGTTTGTCTGTTTGAAATTTTCAAGTTACCTTAATTGGTTTTCCATAAATAATCTTGGCATTTCCCAACTGAATAGCCATGGCAGCTTCTGAATGATTACTATATCTCACAAAACCAAATCCTTTATCTCGTTGTACACGGACCTCCTCAAGTTGTCCAGCACCAAATGCATAAAAAAAGCGGTGCAAATCAGCCTGCGCAACCTGCCATTTATATAATATTGTAAATATATCCAGACCATAGGAAACCAGCCAAAATTATTATAAGAGCAACTTTGATGGAAAGGGAAATCATAACATGTCAGGTTAGTGTCAACCTCGACTGGGAAAGTAGACATTCGCGATAAACACACGAGGATTCAAAAGTTTATGGTACACAAGGTTATATGGAGGTGGGGAGGGGTTGCTGGTAGACCCATCATGATGGTTATATTGGAAGGGAAAGAAAACAGAAGCAAAACGATGGATAAGAAAGATAGGATCTTTAAATCGAAGCATCATTCAGTAAACCCATCATGATGTACATACACATGCGTATACATGTGCCAGCATGCAGAGACAAATGTGTGCCTGCAACTAATACACATGAACACAGCACATTAAAAAGGAGAACATACTAAAAAAGAAGGATTTGAATAGGAATACAGGATGGAAAAAATGACCCGAGAATGAAGGTCACTCACCTCAGGAGCAAGGTTACCAACATAAACAGTAGTATATTCTGGGTTATTCTCCGGAGCATCTTCATTCATAGTTTCCTGACCATCATCTGCATGAGGAATATATGCTACTTTATTAGTTTCATGGGATAATAGCTACTAAAGAACATGCAAATGACAAATAAGCTGGCGTCAACCAAAATATTCAGTTGACTTCAAGAGAAATTGAGCATACTCGTAAGATCTACATAAATAAATCTCATCATTGTCGAAAAGGAAAATTTTACCAAACCATAAACCATCACTTATAAGATCTACTTGCATGGGTAAATTCTTCATTGCAAAGATGGGGGGAGAAAGGAGCAAGATGGGTTTTTAAATCAGGGTATATTAGGATTTCAGCGCTCTATCAATACGAATTTAAACAGTATGGCTTTAATCCTTTTAAGCTTCTAGCCAAAGATGTGGTTAGAAATATAAATCTATGTTACCTCGAACGCGGAACGTTTTGGTATGCAAATCGAAAACGGGAACACATAACGCCACTTGATGTGGAACGTGGTACGATAAAGGTAACCTTTTTCCATATGCGTATATGAGATGGAAAACATATCTCTAAACGGAAGTGCTTCTGGACCATTTGGACCATTTGTACGTATGTGTGTATTTGTGGTTCAATTTCTGTTGCTAAAAATAAATGTATTTTTTAGTATAATCTAACAAAGACTCGATTATATGCCTCATTTAACTTAAGTTTTGATCGGAACAATCATTCTTCTGATTCGGAACGTTAATGTTCCCAAACTGGGAACGATCGTTCCAAATCGCAATTCGCTAGCGGTTTAGTGATTTATGGTTACATAGAGATAAATCTATATACTGAGCAGACGAAGGGTATTTAAAGTAATTATTTTTTGAAAATTGGACGTGAGGGGTAATTAACATAGAAAAAAGAGGATAATTATCATCCTGTGTGGTTAATCTTCAGGTATGGGTTTCTCTTCAATATTGGAGGATTTAACAGAGGACATACAATTTAAGGTAGGTTTCTTATGGAACTTAGCTATAACCAATCCCAGCCATTCTTATCAAATGAGTGGCTGGGATTGACTGGAATCTCCAGTGCCACTGGAGAGGATCTAAATCCCACCCACCCCACCCCCACAAGAAAAAAACAACACACACACACACACACACAAAAGAAAAGGAAGAAGAAACACATGCACACACATAAAAGAAGAATAAAAAGAAAACCATGACAATCTTCTGGATATCAGTTTAGTGAAACATAAAATGGGCAAACTTTGTCCACAGAAAATATGTCCCAGATGAATAGCCACCACCAATACACGCCCAACTAATTAGCAAAACAAGTTATCTACTTTGCATTTGGAATGCAATTTTGATAGGAAAGTCAAATATCGCTTAAGCACAAGAATAACTATTATGCCACTGCAAAAATTCCCTTGGAAAGTTTCTTATGGCCTTAAAACCAAAGGAATGCCAAATTGAAAAAATGTAACAAAGAAAATAAGGGGAAAAAGCTGATACATGATAAAATGAGTCCAAAATCAACTTCTTAAAGAAGGATAGCATATCAGGGCATCACAGACTCAATATATGTTGGAAATAGTACACCTTGCTTCAGACCCCTTTAGACCTTCATCTGGTTTGCAACTTGAACATGACTAGGAGTAAAAATCGAATGATAAGGCATCTAGCATATATAGCAATATGTACTTCAATCATGTGTGCATGTGTGAATCATATCTTGCCTGTCAAAAATATATAACCATAGATTCCATGGATCAATTACATTCAGCTGAAGAGTTTTCATGTGCAAATTTAAAATCATCACTATTAATGGCACCAACCTGCTAATCCAGATACCACGTCTACGACACTCTTTGAATCTGAATTCGGTTTGTCTTCACTGCCTGCACCTTTTGTAGCCCAATTACAACGAATTTGTCGATTTCCAAGCCATTTGCCTAGACAATAGAAAAATATTGTGCAAAACAATCATGTCACTTTCCAAAATAATCATCCAATTAAAAAAATTAAGATTCCACACAACTTCAAATGATTAAAATTTTGTGGGTTTACCAGTCAAGTCATTGATAGCACTTTGTGCCTCCTGACAAATGAGTTCAAAGTGGTATGTCAGCACCATGAATACAAGTTAAAAAATCTGAACTCCAAATACAATTAGTAATTACCTGTTGATTCCGGAAAGAAACAAAACCGAATCCTCTTGAGCGGCCAGATTTTTGATCCCACATAACCCTAGCATCTCTACAACAGGAGCAATGATTTTAACAATGTTAAAGTGACATAAGAAAAAATTCATGATAGCCAAAAATCAGCACATGTAGAGTGTTTATTTAAATTATGCCAGTTATGATAAAATAAAAAAATTACAAAGAGAAGTAAAGGAGGCAAATGTATAGGAAGCTTACGAGCAGCTAGGATAAACAGAAAAGCATGCAAACAAGGCATTGTCTGTGATCTCAGGGCTAAGGTCACCAACAAATACATTGAAGTGCCCTACAGGACATAAGTTATAATGTAAAGGAAAATTTTATAAGAAACAATAGAAGATCAAATTAAGAAATTCAAACCTGATGTATCCTCCCTCTGATTACTGGCATATGCCCAATTGACTTTAATTGGCTGGCCAAACCTGCAAAATCAAACATAACCAGTTATAGCATTTAGTATATATAACGACCGGAAGAGTATAAAATATATAAGTTATAGAACTTACAGGTGTCTCCCATTAAGTGTCATAATAGCAAGTGCGGCTGATCTACGATCAAAGTAGTCGAGAAATCCATAGGATGACTGCAAAGTAGAACCAGGTTGACAAAACATGTTGTAGCAAGGACATAGCACACATCATGAGCATACTATATAAGCTATTAAAAAATAAACAGTTATACACAAGCATGGACTACAATACTCTTCATTAGCTGTATCTATCTCACACTAATCAATCAAGAAACAGCCTGCAAGGATGCCTACCTAAAGACACAACATTAAAGGTCATATATGAACAATAAGTTCTATCTGAAGAAGGGGGAGGATGCCAATCGATCTTTCTTTTAGTTGTTGAATCTCTGTTCGGTCAAGAAATGTGCCTCTCGCTTTAGTACTCCAAGCTACAGGCCCCATCCTACTTTCACTGGATCTGCTCCCAGGAGTACACTCAAAAAGAGAGCATCTCTCCCAGTAGTTAAGTCTGTAGAACAGAGTTCTTTGACAAACCCGCATTCTGCTTAATTTTTAATTCCAAGATTAGGATCTTTTCTTCTTTTTTTTCTGTTCTTTTCTTCTTCTTCTTTTTTTGGGGGGGGGGGAGGGGGGAGGACTCTGTTCCCATTTTCGCTTGTTATGAATTTTGGTATCACTCGTAATAAGATAGATATCTTCATATAAGTTGGGCAATTAATTTATCAAGGGACATTTTTAGGGGGGAAGTAGGGGGGAGGGGAGAGCTGGGTAATAATGATTTTACTGTCTAGGCATTTCACTATTATAATATAACCACACGGCTGGTATGATTGTGCAACAAGATCAGACCAGCAACATGGGCGAGCAAGGATATGACGAAATGATACTGTAGACCTGTAAGGTAGGAACACAAGGTGTGAGTGCAACCTTATCTTTCTTGATGAGTTTACATCCTTCTAGGACCCCACAACTTTGGAAGACCTCTTGAAGTAGAGCATCGGTGACTTGGAGATGAATGTTGCCCACATACCTGCATTTTTTCCACAAAATTAAGGAGGAAAAAAATAGTTCCCAGGAAGGAAAAAATAAATAAGGGAGAAAAGTGCCAATTACGCAACTGTTGAACCATTCAAAACTATGCATGTGCTCTCTTTTAAAAAAAAGTTGCAAGAGGCACCATGGCCCTTTCTGGTCTGACAAGATCATAAATGTCTAGAATAAAGTTCCCACAGATTCGTCAGGAAAAAAATGTTCCCACTAGGGTAGCAGGATGCGTATTGTTTGACTGCTAAAATCACATACCCGATGACATAGTTACAGAACATTATTATTGGCTGAATTGAATCATTGATAATAAGTTAGCTGGATCAAGCATGTGGAAAACTGCCCACAAAGAAAATGCATACAACCTAACCAAAAATTCAAATGAAACAAAAGAAAAATTCCCTAGCAACACTCACACACTGCGGCAAGTACTTGAATCAAACCCAGGAGGCAGATTTCCGCTTGGGAACATCGGTTCTATCTGCAAAATAAAAGTGTAAAAGGACAAGGAAAAAACCAACATGACCCCCACTAGCTACCCACAAAAAATTGAAAAGAAAACAATAGTCCTAACTAAAATAATAAATGAAAGAATAGCAAGCATATAAACTCCAAAAGCTATCTACAGGCTCTCTATCTCCCTCTCTCCATGGAAAAACAAAAAAGGTAATGTTTTGGCTGTCCTTCATGGTACATAGGTAGTAACTTCTATGACAGCTTAGAGGAACACCCACTGACAAGAAGGCAGCAATCAAGCTTTTAGCTCTAGGCATCATAGTCACAGAACATGCTATTAAATGGAGCCAATTAGCAAAAAGAATCACTATAAAAAAAACGCATCCGTTCAAAAGGATTATGAAACATTTCACACAGATTTTCAACTGGTTACCGAATTAACGCCACAACAGAAATAGGGAAAAAATCAAAATACAATCCCCTTTCAACGTATAAGGGTAATGTTCAGCTAAATAACAGAGATTCTCCAGCACATGACTAGAATTCCAAACGACTTTCTTATTGACTTGAAACCAGCTCTCACGGACATGACAGAATTTTGTTCTCTGATATTTTATGCATCAATCTTCACTCACAATGAAGTCAGATTAAGCTAAAGCACGAAAATCACAACAAGAAAGATAGTTGCTTATTAACCAGAAACACCACTATGGCCAGTTTCATACGGCTTGGAAGCGAAAATTCGACATGATTGTTGACTAACCCAAGTATTACATTGTTAGTTAACAATTTAAGGGTTAATACAGTCCGGATAAAATTTAGAGAAGCGCTTATTTGTCCTAATTGTTGGCTAATTGTTGGCTAACTAACAGGTATCAAGTTCTCAAATTCCGATTGCGCGCTGGAGTTTTTATGCAAATTAGCACTTTCAAGACACGAACTTTCCACACAGATTTTAGAGCAACACTTCACCAAGCAGCAGTTTCGAAAGCAATTTCGTTTCTAGCAACTTCTTGTGCTTACATCAAGATCAACCAATTTCAAAGCTTGCAGGAAACAGATCTAAGAAATTCACAAACTAAGGTTAGGGGTTTTCACCTGAGGCGCCGCCAAAAGGGGGTGGTTGTAGAGAGACTGCTGCTGGATGAGGGTCTGCTGCATCAAAGCTTGCTGCTGCTTCAGCCTCTGCTGCTGTTGCTGCTGCTGATTCATCATCTAGGGTTTCGCTCTTCGATCAAATCGACGAAGGGCGATAAGGAAAAGCTAGGGTTTTTCTTAGGGTTTTGGGGGTGAAATTTGAAAGAAGAAAAGAAAAACAAAGAAAGAAAATAAAGAAAGAGAAAAAAAAAAACCTCGAAATCGAGGGAGAAAAAAAGGGGGAATCGATCGAGGGAGGAAAATGGAGAGAAACTAGAAACCCTTGAGTGTAGCAATTTATGTCGAGAGACATGGGCCGGGTTGGATAACTGAGCTTTGAAACACAGGGAAATAAAATTAGAAGCAAAAATTGGCCCAATAGGCCTCAAAATATAGTCAATTGAAAAAAGAAGGGAATTGGACCATACTGTAATGTTCTAATGGGTTTAGATGGGCTTGAGCTACCAAAGGAAAAGGCCTAAATGCAAAATTCTGATCAGGGGCTATAGTATATAAGATATATGTTTCTAATTTGTACAACTTTTTATTTTCTTTGTTAATAGAAATGAAACTTTACCAAAGGGGTCGTGAAGCACCCCTTCCATTTTTTAAGGGATTGCATCCAAAATCATATGTATCAAATAGAGTCTTTCAAATTAAGCACCAAAGTGCAGTGTTGTGTTCCGTTATACAGTATTCCAAATTCATGGTACATGAAATTGTAGTGACGAAAAGAAGCATTGTGATCCACGTGTACATTATAAAATATTGCATAAAATCACTGTCACAATATGAAAACTCTTCAGTGCCTCCTATCCGTTTGTATTCTTTTCAAGCAGTTTTATGGGAACATATTCTCTCTTCTGTTTTAGATTTGACTATACAATTTCGAAACTTGGCTAGTAAAACGAGGCTTGCCTCGACAGAAATAAATAATTTAAATAGATAAACCATGGAATGAACCTTGGGTCGACCAATAACAGCAATTCTTGCTTCAAGTAGGAAGCCTTGTAAATGAATCCTTCCGTAAAAATATTAATTGTTTTCTCATTCCAAATATACATACCAAGATACCAAACCGGCATCATTCTCATTAGCAATCATTAAAAAAATATCTAATGCACAATAGGACAATATTATCAATTCTGCTTTTACAAAGGCGTGGGATAAGACTGGGCTTGATAAGAGATTACAGATAATATATTTGCGAGAGTCAAGCCAACACGGCAACAAATTAATGGAAAATCGCAGAGAAATCTATTGTTGCGAACAGTGGCATTAAAAAATTATATTCATGGATCAAGGAATAGGGAGATGTTATGTGTCTCGTCAAATTATTATAATAGCACTGTATGCTTAGTGTCTGCATATCAAACATAATAACAAAAGAATCAAGAAGCAGGTAACGTCTCTACCCACTGATGGGACAGGCATCGAGTATTGGATACAATCATTATCTGTGAGTGTCAAGCCAACACAGCACTAAATTAATAGAAAATTGTAGAGAAATCTATTGTTGCAAATAGTCTCGCATTAAAATAAAGTAACCCAGACATCTAATATTATATATCTAAGTATAGATGTGGAAAACTCATTTATGTAACACGTGATTCAGCTGTTTTCTTTTGTAAAAGAAAAACCTTTCTGTTTCAGACTTGTGTAAAAACCGTTAGACCCAATTAAAACCCTGTTATACTAATTGCATGTAATATCTAAGAATTTGCATGTTATGTCTAAAGGGTCGGAGGGAATAAAGTCCGAAATAAAATACGGTCTAGGGGTTTTATCACAAAAAATTTGAGCCGTAAACCCTTTTAGGTAATTTTGAAAATATCAAGGGCTAGAGAAACTCCCAAGCGTGCCCGGAGCTCTTTGACAAGACCATGCCATCAGACCACTCAAATCGAATCATACTAGATTTCATCAAAGTACCACTATCCTTCAAATCTTGGAAATTTACATCCATCAGTTGATGCATGGTATATCAGTTGAAATGTATATTTTTGAAGACTTGCTTGGCCTGTTGGAGGTGTCCCACGGGTCGGTGGAGTGATCTGTGACGTGACATTACAGATAAAATTATTCGGATTTAAATTGTCGTTAAATTTTTTGTCCCTCATCCGACCAGTATATGGATGGACGGGTGTCCAGAACAAATCATGGATAAATAAAAGTGTCATTTATACGCGGGTCAAGGAGTGCCCTGGAGTATTATGAAATTTATTTTGCAACTTTAAGGGAAATAAATGTGTTTATAGACTTTTGGCTGTATAGATAGATAAACAATCTTAATTATAATCAATAACCAACGTTCAGATACACATTTAAAAAACGCACCCTGGTTCTAATAATATATTTTTAATACAGAAATTTATTGTCATGACTGAGAAAATTAATGAAAAGCCTTTGATTATTTTAATAGGGGTAGGGTAGAACCTACAAACCGTGCGTCAATCGGCGGGCTGCTTAAAATTAATAAAACCACCGGTTCCAATCGATCCGATGATGCCTGTAGAGGGGCATGCCGGGCATAATTAATATTTTAACGTGTAATATATTTATACTAAAACACTACATTTGACACGAAACTACTACATTTAACGTGTAATATTTTAAAGTGATGTATCTATCTTTCAAAGTATCATATTTATGCTATAAAGTAATATATTTGCGCTAAAACACTACATTTGACATGAAACCATTGCATTTTCTTTAGTAAAATTGCTATATCCATTACATTTGACATATTTCAATATAAATGCAGCGCTTTAAAATATTAATATGGTACTTTAAAAGATAACTATAGCAATTTAAAAGGTAAATATACTAATTAGTTTACATGAAAGGTCAGCGTTGCCATGAAGAATGGTAAACGCACTTTTACTGCCGAAAGACAAGAATCTTCATGTAGGTTGAGGGAGTTTTATTGAAAACGTGCATGTGCTCAACAAAGGCCTTCAAATGTGGGACCCAAATAGCTTGCCATTTGAAACAAAGCCATGATGCCCCTCATGTCTTGAAAAAAGAATAAAAAGGGTTGGCAAAAGATTGAGGCTGTGACGACGATGAGAAAATTCCACACCAAGATACAGATATAGGAGCATGGGCTAATAATATACAATGAGGAGTCCTTTTTTGAAAAGAAACGAGTGTTCCTTTGAATTATGAAAAAGGACACATCGATCACATGCATATGAGAGCAGGCCAATGTTCACACGTTTTTCACAAATCAAGGGGTTGGGGGACCACTCTCCATTATTGATGCCTGATATGTTGGCAACCAAGAAGTCTTCTTTGATAACCCACCGTCGTCACATGGTGTGTGTGTGTGTGTGTGACAGAAAGAGAAGGGAAGTAAATTTCAACGCAATTGCAACCACTTTTGTACCAACGCCTAAACACCTTTGATCATGGTGAGAATCTCATAGCTTTCTAGGATGTCGGTGGAGAGATTACTATATTATCACATTTGAGCATGCGTTTGAAAACAAGCTAATCTTTTCAAATTGAAGATGCACATGATATATATCTATCCTCTCTTATTTATGAAATAAGTATATTCGTCTTTATATTCAGGAACAACTGTTTAAGCCTTTATTTAACAGTACATACACCGGACACGTATTGTGATCGGTAGCGGAGAGAGAGGGAAGGGAGAGGTGGGAGATTATTTAGCACAAAAAACACAAAGTTTCATTAATAGCTGGAAACTTAACTGCGTCATCAGCGTTTTGATCGTTGATAAGGGCCGGATAACACACTGACATATATCTTTAGCTCAAGAAATTGATCGGCTTGTTTGTTAATATTCTTAGGTTTTTGTTGCTGAGTACTCTAAATATTCATGAAAATTGAGAAATGAGCTTATGAAACCGCAGCCGGCTGCCCTAAATATCAAAATAATGGTGAGCGCCGAGACATGTGCTATGGCCAACAGTAAAGAATATAAGAGATTACCGATAATGCGGAAACATCCTAGCAAGCTATGATCGAAAAGGGTCCTTTAGACAAACCCCAACAAAATTAATTATTTTTGCCTTCTAACTAGAATCAATATGCACTTGGTTAATCAGCAATGAAAAACCCTAGCTTGATGTTCTCAAGCTTAGAGATTGCAGTACATTGCTTTGGAAAAAGCATTAATGCCTAGGAAAATGACAAATCGAGCTTCATAAAAATCCCTTCTCTTCCAAATCGAGATCGAGCCGCACGGGTCGGGCTCGATCTCGACCGGATTAGATTACTCCGCTTAACCCAAACCGAGCCATCACTAGGTCCATTAATTAGGCTTGCTTGATTCTCCCGCTGAATCGCCGTTCACTTGATATGGCGCATTTGAATTAATCCTGCATTGGAAAAAAAAATGATTAGTGATTAACTTAATATTTCAAATAAATTTCTGCTTTAAGCTGGTGAAATTAAAGGCAAAAATTTTCAATGAAGAAAATTTAAAGAAAAATCAATTACCGATCTTTTCTTTTCGAGAAGAACCTGTGGAGGGAAGCCCTCCTTGCAATTGGCATTGACAATTCTGTTATTTAAATTTTTTCTGGACAATCGTCAGATAAAGAAAAGTAAAGGAAAAAAGAAAGACCTTACCCGGATCTTCGCCCATTATTTTCAAATATTTTTAGAAATAAAACCGGTACAGTTTAATCTGTTTTTCGTCTTTTGGAGACATTTTTTTTTATATTTTAAGCCATGCGCTAATTAAATATAAAATGTTTTAACTTAAAATTAAAATATTCTGCCTTACCACGTATGCTATTTATAATTAATTTAGATATTATGTTTTTTACACTTTTTTTTTTTTGAATGAAAGAGCAGGGCATCATGTCCGTCTCAATGTTTTTCTTCCACTTAATTAGAGGTCTATATAAACTCTTAAAATAAATGTGTAATTTTAATTAACAAGCCACATGTATGATTTTAGAACCAATAGAATAACCTAAATATCTGATTTAACACGTGCATGATACGTGCCCATTGCCTAATTATTCATACCAAAAATTAAGAATCACATAAAAATTACCGGAAGGGATAGCCAGATCAGACGACGGTGTTTTGCTGTCTGATGTAGAGCGACAGCCCATGCCGCGTAGTGGATCAGCCACTGTATAAGTAATGGGTTTAGCCGTTGAGCTCTCTTTAGCAGCTAACTGCATCAAATCTTTCGCCTTATGTGCCGGGAAATTATCGAAAACTAATACTCTTCCGTCATAAAACATCGTTAGTGGAGCTGCCTTTTTCTCCGGTTCCCTGAAAAATATTACAAATACGGATGTAAAAGGTATAGAGAATTTTCTTTAAAAAGAAATTATGCAAATACAAAAAGAATCTAACTGTATAATTAAAAAAGTCAATGCTTACACAAAGCCAGTTTGTTGGGGAAACAAATCCACGGATTTTAGTTTGTTTCGGTTCAAATCAGAGATTGTTTCGGTTGTGTCGGTTTTGGTTTCGGCCAATAAGTCAACCCCAGGGAACAAGCTCATGGTGCTGGGTGGCCGAAATATTCCTGAAAAATATTGAATAAATTTTTATCAAAAGAATACAATAAAAAAGCTAAAAATACCCATTGCTTAATTATTAAAACAATCGCATATTTTGAATAAAAATAAAGTTTACCTTGTTGATAACAATTAACATTTATATATATATATACACGACTACAAGCAATTTTGGACTGATCTAGCTATTCAAATACAATATTATTAGC
This sequence comes from Agapanthus africanus, assembly GCA_030015575.1. Classification (NCBI taxonomy): domain Eukaryota; kingdom Viridiplantae; phylum Streptophyta; class Magnoliopsida; order Asparagales; family Amaryllidaceae; genus Agapanthus; species Agapanthus africanus. The sequence continues at coordinate 638,053,661 of CM057343.1, forward strand.
ATGAAGGGCATATGGTGTTTCAAGCCCATGTGGTCCAAGACGCGTCGCATTATGTTCTTTTTCTCTAATTATCTTCTTTTTCTCATCATATAAAATGTTATTGGTTCTTTACGTCATTTATAAGAAAACAACGATAAAAACGCTCTCAAGCAATGCGCACATAACGATAACCTGCCTCATTCTTTGCATGATAATTTCTTCACCTCATTTAATGTTCAAACATATAATGATTATTCCTTTTCTACAGCACCATTTAATTTGTCCTCCTTTTTTTCTCATCTATTAATTAACTACATTAGATTCACATTCTAGGATTTTTTTTAAAGTAAAGCTTAACTTAGGCTTGAAATTATTGAAAGTTCAATAGGATGGTTTATGGATGTAGCAAGGCTAGATATAAAGTAATGATCTTTAGCAAAAATTAGAAGAGAATGCTAAAAATTTAGAAAATTAATAGTATTATAACTATAAATAAGGTAAAATTCTTGTATACACAATTACACATGTATATAATAATAATAATAATAATAATAATAATAATAATGAACTTAAGCAAATTGGCAAAAATATCAATTCATGTAACCCCCGGCCAGTTGTTAAGATGTGAGAAAACCCACAAATCAAAACCACAAAATTAAAATCTATAATCATCCTATAAAAAAAATTTAAAAACCAACAAACCCAACCTTTAAACTCCTAAAAATTTCAAATAAATACCTTTGTTGGGTTCTTGGGGTGTAGAGCCCATTTCAAGCTTTGGAAGATCACCAACACCAGCTGAGCTCCTCTTCTCTTTCAAGTATTGACTCAACAAGCTGCAAGTGATTGAGAAGTTAGATTTCTTCCCTGCCATTTTCTCTTGAAATCTTATTCTCTCTCTTTGCTTTGTTTGTGGATCTCTCTCTATTATCATGGGGTGGTCTTGTTCTTATTAGATTCATTGTGTTGGCCAATTGGAGTTTTTAAGGCACGTGGTGATTTCAGGGGATGAAAAGGAACACGTTTTCATTGGTAATGGACAAAGTCCACTTGTTTAAAGGCAGCCCAACTATGAGATTTCGAGATAAGAACGAAATTTGATTCCCAAACGGTGCATCTACTCATGGATCATGCTGATGAAATCCAACGGTTTATAACATTACATATGTAAAAAGCCAGTTGGCTTTGATCAGATCATGGATTGTTGGATTTTTTATTAGTTTCTACTGGAAAAAACACATGAGAGGGAAGGACCTTGATTATATGCTTTTCGAGACGGCGTTATTCTATGTCCCATGAGGGAATTTCGGTGATTGCTCTGAATTTGTGCTGAGGCAGAAAATACAGTTTGGTTCTTTTAGAGCTGTGTTTGAATAATATTACTATTCAATCCTAGGGATCAATGTCGTTGCAATGGGCTTTAAGTAAATAAGTTATTTTGGAGATGTGCATGTAAGCTAACAATTTACTATGCAAATGAATTATAAAATGAATGGTTATATCATTATAACCCTCTTCTGGTTAGGTATTAACTGCCCTCAAATTCTATCGTTACACAATTATTACCTCAAACTTCAATTCCATTACTACATATATTCTCTGGCCATTGATTTCAGCTTTTAATTCATTAAGTGGTCATGTGACCGGTCATATTCCTGGTTTTGCGAAAAATTAAAATGGAAAAATTCAACTTCTACTCTTCTCTCTTGTAACACCCAGCAGCATTCTTCTAATTTAATAGCGTCTTTTACCAATCTATGGAAATAAGAAATTTAGTTCAGACTGAAGATTAGTAAGAGTTTTTTTCCTAAATAAGAACGTTTTGCAACCAGAAATTTGATACGACGGAGAATAAAAGCAGATTTTATATGGATTCATATGAAATTGCGGTGTATTCATTTGAAATTACATTTAACTAAGTTGACAGATAACGAAATTCCAAAAACAAGCATGTTTTATGATTCAAAATTAGGGGAATACTTCGAAACTACTGCCGTGGCCACCCCTAACCCTAATTCATCAGAAGATTTGTGAGAAAAGAAAAAAGAAAGAAGCCCTGATAACCCAAAGATCCATTATGGGATCCAATAAACTAAATTAGGGCAATTGAGTTTGTTTTAGTTTGGAAAAGAAAAACACTATTTAGTTTTTTAGATGAGCTGAGCAATAGCATTGAAGTTCAAGGTACTAATTCGGTAACAACGGTTGTTAAAAGGCAAGTGAACCATAAGAAGTTATGAGGGTTTCGTTGAAATAAGCCTAAAATAAATGGACACATGTGCTAATGCAGCTCTTAGTTCTCATTCAATTTATATATATGTTTATTTTCTTACCCTCCTATAATTTCGTAATATCTACATAAAAAAACTTTCGCCTATGAGATGCTTTTAGACTGGGGTGAAATGCCGGTTAGGTTTGGCCTGAACTTGACACCCGTTGATGATGCTCAATAACGGTAATTCCTTATATCGTGACACGTGGCGGACGCGTCACATGCATAAGCCAGTTTGACCCCTGAGGGCCACGGAGGAAGAACCGGTGTGCTACAGTGGGGGCTTCCCTCAAACCCTGTCTTCGAGATTGCACCCCACTCCTTGTCCCCGAGTACTTCAGCCGCCAAGCCAACTGTCCCTTTGCTCTCCTCCGAGCCATTACAGGCTCGAGCTTTCTCGTCCTCCCGGCTCGCCTCCGAGCCATCCTTCGGGCTGAGCTTCCTCGCCCTACCGGCTCGCCTTCAAGCAATACGTAGGTACAAACACAATTTTCTCCTTCATCATTAAAACTAGTTATGCATAATACAAGTTTTTCCCCCTCCCTGATTTGATTGTATGCACGTGAATGTAAACATGTGTTGTCCTTTTTCCCACATTAATACGGAATATGAAGAATTTGATTGGAAATTCTCAGATCCCAAGTACCAACATTTCTAACTTCTTATTATATATTTGACATGATGAATGTGATTACTCATGTTCCATTTTGTTCCGTGAAAATCGAGCCAACTGTTCATGTCTTGTAACGAAAAAATTCTCTACAAGTCACTTGTAAGCTCTTGAAAGGGCTTTTAGATTCATTCAAGAAAAGAGAGAGCGTTCCTTGCACTAGTCACAAAACCCATTCGCGGATTTGCAAGCGGCTTATAGGGAAATTCTCTTTACAAGCCTAGGGAAGTTTTTTTCATCTTGTACTGCCCTCTCTTAAATAATTAATTTGATGCACATTATGAGTTCCATGAAATCGCACAGTTGATCCTGATATTCTGTGCGACATTATTAAATCAAAATGGTCGCTGATTCAGTTAAAACTTCTTTAGCCCTAAGTTTTGATGAAGTGGGAGAGTTATTTAACTTATCTATGTAGATATATTTTTCACCGGATGTGCCATTTACTTGCGCATTTAAAAAAAATCGTTAGACAAGAAAAATCCTCAGTCGTAACTCAAAGGACCCTCGCTCTACCGCTATGGGAAAAAAAACTACTCTAGAAGGGCCTGTATGGTGCAAGCCCCTCTAGAGCCTGTGGACGGATTTTTCTTACATGCGGAGGAAGCCTATCCAAAGGGTATGCAAGGACTTGCACCATGCAAGCATTGCATAGTAGTTTTTTCCTATCTAGGATGGAAAAAGAAAGATTAAAAAAGGCATGAAAGTAAAGTCCAAAACATTTTCCTTGCAACTTACTGTTTACTCTAAAAGGCCTTTTTTTTTTAACAAATTCTACCTCCACCATGTATTGCTTAAATAAGAAAGATAACATTTCATTAAATTTTGCAATTTAGAGATCATAATTATCAATTTTACATTGTACGAAAATGACTTTCTTGTCATGTAAATTACATTTCAATACCTAAACGAATAGGAATACTAGCTTCTTATGTATACACATGCGTTCGTACTCACACTTAAAATATGAAAGTTTTATATAAATTTTATTTTCTTCATATCCAAAGTTGCATTTTGTTTCTCATACAATAGAACGTGTCAAAGAACCGATGCAAGTTGACTACCAGTTTTGTTTAATAGTATTTTGATTCTTATTGATACATGTGACGATCATTTTTGTCCAGTCTACCACTAATATATAATGTGCAAGTCTATTAGTGGCTAGGACGGTTCGGTTTATTGATGTATTGATTTTGAGATGCAGGGATAGAAGGTCTAACTGACCCCAAATTGCGACATCAAAACGATACTGGAGAAAACTAGAAGAAGGTCAGTACGAATCCCGCAATCGCCCAGCTCTTTTCTTTTCTTTTCTTTTTCCTTTCTTTTTTCTTTTCTTCTTCCTTTCTTTTTTCTTTTCTTCGCACGCGTGCATCAAAACACACAAATGACTAATGAGATGGTTGTCTTGGATTCTTATTTTTGGAACGAAGGCATTCAACCACTAGCATGTCTTTTTTTTTTATATATAAATAATTTTTAAAGAAAAGAACTTTTTATTTGTTGAGGCCTAACCTAACCCATTAGACTTTAATTAGGCAACAATTTCAAATCTGATTGAAATTTCAATTTTGACTTATAAGCAACACCTTTTAGGTTTTGCATTTTAAGTCCAAGATGAAGCCGCGTTGTTGTTGTTGACTCAAAAGCCATTATTAATTAGGTACATGCAAGGACTAAATCTAACTAAAAATAAGTTTTGGTTTACAACTTTTATTCTAGGTTGGATCGATATATAAAGCAGTAAACACATTGAGTTTTACACCATTAGTTTGTCACTGAATTGACCAGAAAAACAATTGTTGGGATCAAAAATTACATCCCGGTTGACCAAGTCAAGTCAAGTCAAAGTCAACACTAAGTAAGCGGGTCTAAGCCCATATCAACTGGGCCCATGCCCAACTCGAGCCCCGCGGCCGGCCTCCCCCATAACAAAATGAAATCAAGTAATAAATAATTTTGATGTAATTTTTTATGCATGAATTTAAGAAAAATGGGCATAAAGCCAAATTTTTGTAAAGCCCATGGCTCATGTGTAAAAGAAATGAGCACATGAAGTATGGGATGGGCAAAATGCAATTTTGTAAAGCCAAGGAACTATATGTAAATTTGTAAACCTATATAAGGCAACATGATAATGAAATAAAGAATAATTTTTCATCTCCTAAAAATCTAGAATTTATGTGCCTCGTTCTACTTCCTCAAGATTCTAAACATTTTTTCTTTTTTTTGAATTAAACCAAGAGTTTAATTCTTCCTTTTCCAAAAATAAACAGTTTTTCATCAACAAACCCTTGAAGAAGAATTCAGATTTTCCAACGGATCTTAAAAATGGGAGATTTTTATATCTCACCCCCTTTTCTCCAAGATCTGGCCATCTGAAGAGGAGGAAAAAGGAGACTCATCTCCAAAAATCCCATCATGGGAAGATCCAAGGCCTAAAAGAAGTTCCAGGCCAAGGGGAGAAGAAAGGGATCCCCTTTGATTATTTCCAAAGATCTCCATTCAAGATCTGTTAGAGTTTAACTCTATAAATCAAACTATTTTTTTATAGGAGTTTATGTCACGCCCCGCTTCACAAAATACGGAATACGAGGGATTGACAAGGCCATCCATGCTCCTACGGTCAAGGAAAAATCTTGCCGTAGTCACACTTCGGCTTCTAGCATTACGTGGTAATCAGTAATCAATGTACAGGTAAAGAGAAATGCAGTCACTAATCTATCAAAAGGATATAAGATATACCAGATAGAGATCAAGAGAAGGATAGCGTTGGCGTCACCGATCTAAATGTCCGCAATATTCTCGAGGTACGTCAGGTCCTGATCTAAACTAAGTCCACTTCTCACTCTGAGCATGCATACTCAGGTCATCAGAGCAACACAATAGCAATATATATAAATACAAATGTAAACACGTGCAATGATGATGAACATGAAACAGTAAACATGAAGTAATGACATGAGCATGAAGTAGCCAGTATAGGTAAACAATAAAAGCAGGTATATCGAGTCAGTAATTAATGCATGCCCATGTCACTAAACCTATCAGTCTCTAAATCTCACTGTCCAGGTCGCTAAACCTATCGTCAGGCCAAGTGTGAGCGTCAACCACCGCAGGAGTATCCCCAACCCAAGGGTAGGCCCCAGGGGCAAGGGAGCACGGGCTCGAAACACGCTCGCTAATAATCAGTAATATCACCCATATGACTCCCAGAATCGCTGTATATGCCGGCAGTAGGACTTCCGAGATTCCGTTGATCGAACTCACACTCAAACTACCCTACACCCACGGTCTACATCAAATACCGACCATGAACCCATATACTAGTCGCTCCATGACAAGTCTACGCGAGAACTGGAGACAAGATCTCCATCAAGCATATCCCGACAGGTATCCAAGATAAATGGACAGTACTCGATGTCTTACCTATTACACTAATATAAGTGCTTTCATAACCGTCCCATACCAGTTATAGTTATACTTACATATGCCCCATAGGCGTCGACAATGCAATAATATAACTGGTTCCGCTGATAGTGTACAAGTACGTGTCACTTCACTTATTCATTCACGCTTTAACACTAACGTACTTGCCACAATCCAATCACTAATATTTATCACTGGGTAATGTAACATGTTCACTAGGTTATCAATATATATGACCATTATTCGCTAATGGTATAACCGCTACATGATATGATGAGAATGCAAGTAATTACAATACGAATAAAATATAGCAACCAATGTCATACCACTTGCAAAATTTATTATAAATCACACGCGCAGAATTTAGCAAAACAATATAAAAGGGATAAGCAGTATGTTTAATTATCTGTCCACTAAAATTGGTTTCGCGTCAATCGGGTTTCAGGTTCACTAATTATGATCATTTCATTTAAGTGTTCACTGCTGGAAGGTAGAAGCACGGTGGTGAAGGGAGTGATGGGTCGTTGAGCTCGGAGGTAGAGACGAGGAGGAGCAGGGAAGGTAGTAGCACGGTGGTGGTCGGCTTCGGTGCAGTGAGGGGAGTTGAGGAAGCGGGGTGAGTGTCGAGGAGGAGCTCGGTCGGGTTCGAGAGCAGGCGATGGGTTCTCGTCGGGATTACAGCAAGGGTTCGCACAGGAGAGGAGAGAGAGAGAGAGGTGATGGTCGAGAAGAGGAGGCGACGTCAAGGGTGGAGGTGATGGTGGCGACGACGGCGAGCGCGAGGCGAGATGGGGCCGTGGGGGAGTGAGGGAGAGAGAGAAAAACTGAGTGAGGTGAAGAGAGTGAGGAAACGGGTGATGAGGAGGGCATTGCGAGGAGTACGGGGTCGTAGGGAAGCATGGGTCGTGGGCGCGAGAAGCGGGGGCGAAGCGGGGGAAAACGAGCGGGAAAAGAAAGCGAGGGAGAAGAAGAAGAAAGGAGTGGGGGTAACGGGTCGGTTCGGGTTCGGGTTCAGGTAGGGTCGGATGTAGAGTAGGGTTCTTGGGCTGGGCTTGGGGCTTGGGGCTTGGGCTGGGGTTTAAAAAAATAGATAAGGTAAAATAATGAAAAGGGTTTAGGGTTTAGGTTATTAGGTTTTAGAAAAAAATATAGAAAATGTATAGAAAATTATGTAGGAAAATTTGGGAGAAAATATTTGGAAATTATTTATTAAAACAAGGTTATGGTATACTCGGAACTGGATATTACATCTTACCCCACTTGTATAAAATTTCGTCCTCGAAATTTAAAATAAACAATAAGCTATAAAAGCCACGCGAAATCAACCACTAAAAGTCGAATATCTATATGTAAGCAAACAGGGCCGGAAAAATCATATATAAGGTCAAAATAAATGACAAATAATAACAATAATAAACTGTATATACAATACAATAAAAAAAATAGTATAACAAAAATAACAATAATGAAGTATTGGCTGCTAAGCCTTAAGCTTCGAAACTATATTAGTAAGACTACAAATCAGGAAATTATAAAATAGCAAAAAAATACTTATACGGAAGTACAAGTGAAAATAAAACAATCAGTATATGCGATATAAGTTGGCACTATTGAAAATGTGAAGAATAGTAAAGCATTTAGAATAAGTAAAACGGAAATAGTTAATAGCACGCAATTTTTCGATAAACACAAAATAAAGAAAACTAAATTTCGAATAAGAAACGTCACTGGATGTAATTATAGTAATAAGGAATAGCACTAATAATGTATAAGAGACTAGCCAGGGTATGGATTTCAGTAGAGTATGGCCTAATCAAAAGAAGTCGGAATGCGGTGCTTTAATTAAAACGTTGAAGAGATTGGGGTCAGGTTACTACAAAGTGCAAGGATGAAGAGTAATGAATCTCAGGAGGGAAAGAAATTATTGGGGAGGGGAAACAGTCAATGCATCATGCGAATCAATACTCAAAATATTTGCGCACTCAGAAACTTTATTATTATTAAAAAAAATTCAGAAAAATTTTGAACAAAGCATATTCGAAAGATAAAAGTGGCCCTAAACTATACATAGATTTATATGGCCAGAAGAAACAAAAATAAGTCGCGTCAGTCGTGATTATGGAAGTTCAACAGGTTACGGTAAGCTCTAGCGCTAAGATAGGGGCGTCCATTTTCATAGCGCCTCGCAGGGATTGCTACTGGAGGTTCTTCCGCCTCGACTTCCTCCTCACTCGAGATTTCATCCTCCGACTCTTTCTCAGCCGGGGCCTCGTTTTTGGGTTCTTCCCCCACAAGGTTTTCTTCTCCTGGTCTTTCTTCCTCGGTTGGAGCTTCTTCATTGGGGTTTTCTTCCACGTGATTCACCTCTTCTGGATCTTCTTCCACTGGATTCCCTTCTACTGGATTTTCTTCCACTGGGTCCTCCTCAGGATCTTCCTCTTCTGGGTTTTCTTCTACTGGGTCCTCCTTAGGATCTTCCTCCATCGGGTCCTTTTCGGGGTCCTGTTCTTCCTCGTCAGAGTCGCTGATCATGTCGACTTCTGGGGCTGCGACTGCGACTCCCTCGTCCTCGGAATCGCTGATGCCGAAAATAACCTGTGGGCCATCGACTTCGTCATCTGAACTCACCAGCATGCAGTCCAAGAAAACGCAGGACCGAGTGTCCTTATCGAGAGGCGGCGCTGCTCCAGGATTGGCCATGGTCTGAAAAGAGAGAGTCATGATCAGATAGTGGAACACACAAAGAAAATAACTAAAGATGTGGAGCACATGGAAAATATACGGCAGGTAAGGGCTGAAAATCAAAATTTTGAATAATGATGTTGTAAGCAGTATAAGGAAATGAGTGGCAAGGGAACGATACATAAATCACAACTCACATTTTTTTTTCCATTTAAACCGAGGGGTTCAACAAAAATACAAGGTTCGGACGAAAAGAAACAATTACTAAATACAATAACAGGGTTTTTATTGAAAGCAGGAAGAGGGATAATTCGGCGTTGATATCTAGGCCGCTGCGATCTCGTCAAGCGAGTTTGAATCCTGTGCTGAGTCCGTACTATCCTCGAAGCTCGAACTGCGAAACAACCAAGTTACTCAGCAGGGGTGGAGAGCGTGGACAAATCTCCTCCTTGTAGCTCTTTCCTTCGAGGGCAACCATTGATAAGATACTCGTTGGATCTACAAATCATGCACTACCTTTTAACCTTACGACAGTCTCTCTGAAGGTCTCCTGGTCTCTTGCAATAACCATAACGTTGGGTTCTCCGCTGATTTTGTTGCTGAGGAACAAGAGAGCGCTTCATCCGCAGGCCGCCTTTTCGTCTATCAAGGACTTCCCTACGATTTGGGGCTCCCGTTGGTGCTTGAGCCATTTGCCTTCTTAGTCCTTCAGCTAAGAGATCGTTTATTCGCTCCTGGGCTTCCATTAATCTTTGCATTGCACCCAAAATCTCGACGGTTTGACTCTGGTAGTGGAGGTAGAAGAAGAGTCGTTGGAAGACATGATCCTGAAACAACAATTTTAGGACGACATAAAATACAAAATATAAGAATCAGAATAAGATATAGAATTGTCACGACCCGAAAGTACCGAGCGTGACTGGCACTTAAATTATGAAACGTCTCGAGGCGTACGTAATCTAAGTAAGCCAAAACCCAGAAATCAAAACCAAGTAAAGAAGTAGAGTGAAGGAAAAACCAATTTTAAAGCAAGAAGTTTAATAACATAAGCCGAGATATGCATTTTTAAAATCTCAAGTCTTTTCTGAAAATTTCGGCAGAGTTTTCTTTGTAAACACTGACCCCAAACGCGTACAAATCTGATAAAGCATATATAATGAATAAAGGCATCCCCAAGCGGGAGCTAGCTCTTAGTCAATCGACGGTCACAACCACGCCAGCAATAAAGTATACACCGCCGAAGGGCAAGGATCAAAAACATAAAAGGAAACTCAAAACATCAAGAAAACCCATAATAATACAAGTGTGACTCTACGGTCGAAAGAATAAACACCGGTCTTCTATATCTATCAAATAATACAAGCCTGGTTGATGGAGTTTTACTAGATACAACTGAAATAAATAACTGTAAAAGGGTGGTCACGATGTGAGTGAACCCACCTACCAAAGCAATCACTCGGAAGGAACGGTGTGCCAGCAATTGTAATGAAACCTGTGTTGGATATAGTGCCCTCAGAGTCAATTATTGGATCACAGGCACGTGATTGCAATGATTGAGGGATGACCCATACCGGTAGGATAGTCTTACTCAAGATGATAGTATGCTATCTGGTTTATCTTTATCATCGTGTATTGCTTTAGGTGACCTTACAGGTCACTATTGCGCGTTGATAGAGCCCTTAGGATTCTTGCTTGACGGACAGCAGTATGATGGCGATCATATACATGGGAGCTGGGGTCTATAAGCACATCCTTAAAAGGTCCCTAGTCGTAGGAGTTTTCGAGACAGGGCATCGATACTCCGGAGTAGACTAGTGTATACAGTCGAGACCCCGACGAGGGGCGGTGGCCGGTCTCACAAGCCACTGGTGTCAGTTGGTTCACCTAAGATTTATACAGGTGCTCATTGGGTTATGAGTACACCGGACAGGACTCGCTGGAAACATGCTAGTTGGTATTATACCTGACGTCAGATAGCAGTTCCCTGGTAACATGTGTACAGGTTAGTTCATCGACCTGAGATCGTCATTTGTCTTATGTGAGTTCCCACTGTACTTTGATTACTACCCTACCACGGTTCAAAGGAGTCATGCAAACAGGTTTTAGTTGGGTACAGTCCCGAGCTACATGGAGGCAGTGAGCGGATCGGCAGGGGTTTCGTCTCTCCCGGTATTGGGGGTGAGATCGCGCTGTGTCTAGGAGAGCCATTACACGAAGTCCTTGGCAAAGGCAGGAGATTTACTGGTAGGTATTCCAGTAATATCTCAGGGTATTCTGGGCTACACTCCGACACGGCTTGTACCGCTTTTGGGGGTCTGACTTTTACCAACCCCCTAGGCCCGCTATGCGATACTCATAGACGAACGGACCGGACTGTATGGATATTGTCACTGACAGTCTCAGTAGGGTGTCAGGATGAGTTCGCTCATCGACCTCCCTTTTGGTCAATACCTAGTAGCCCATTACGTACGGCTAATACCTCTGACGTGCTAGTGGTTAAATCTACAGCCAAAGTATTGACGAGTCTTTAGAGTCCATGTTCCCCTCCGAATGGCGGCTAAGACATGGGCGTCTTGCCTAAAATTCGGGGCAGATGCTAATAGGTGCTATCCGTCCACCTCTCCGAAGATGCCAAGTTGATTTATGGCACCGTATATCGAAGGTTTAAACGGATGTGTATGATGTAGCAGACTTCGTCAGATTCCCCCTCGCTTGAGGGGTTTTTGATTGTGGGGACACTCTTCTCTGCAGGCGCAAGCCCCTGCAGTTAATTACGCTATCGCATCACGGTAACAACTTTCTCTTTCTCCAGATGGTCACTTCGTGTTGTGGGTGTTTGTTTTTTGTTTGGTTGCCCGTGGATTGTTTACGAAGACTAGTTTATTTCGTCGCCCGTAGGACGTGGATTAGTCCAAATCCGTATTTTCTTAGATTTGGGTTTGGGGTTTCGGTTTAAGGATACGTTAGCCATATTTGAGGCTGAGATCAACTCAAACGTTTGTTAAGAATACATTAGTCCAGTTTGAGACTAAGATCAACTTAACGGGATCGTTTAGATCCGACAAAAGAGCGTTTGGGCCCTGTTGTTCCAGTTTAGGGACATAGTGATCCGTTGAATGTATGGCCGTCGGGACCCGTCACCTCTCTGACGACGTTGAAGGATTACAACGACAGATATCAGAGGAGTTCAGAGATGTACCCTTGAACCAAAGTTGGTTGGGAAACCTGTAGTCCAATTTGGGACTAAAGTCTGTTTGAGGGTTTAAAGATACGTTAGCCCTATTTGAGGCTAAGATCAACTTAAACATTTGTTAAGGATACGTTAGTCTAGTTTGAGACTAAGATCAACTTAACGGGATCGTTTAGATCCGACAAAAGAGCGTTTAGGCTCTGTTGTTCCAGTTTAGGGACATAGTGGTCCATTGCCAGTTTAGGGACATGGTGGTCCAATACCAGTTTAAGGACATAGTGGTCCAATACTAGTTTAAGGACATAGTAGTCTATAAAATGTATGGCTGTCGGGACCCATCACCTCTCTGAAGACGTTGAAGGATTACAACGACAAATATCAGAGGAGTTCAGAGATGTACCCTTGAACCAATGAGTTGGTTGAAAGAGCAGATGTGCTCAGTTTAAGATGATTTGAGGACTTATGGCCAGTTTGGGCTAAGTCCAATTATGTTTGAAATATTGGCCCTTTGGACCATTAGACATTTGTCTGGGTTCAGCCCCTCATCATTCAGCAGTGCTAAACAGAGGTTTGGGGGTTCTGACAACATTTTGTCTTTGATTTCCTCAATTTTGAGATTCATTTGGAGGAGGGACTTTTGCCTCTGAAAGATTAACCAATTTGGTTAAAAAAAATAGTATTAAACACTAGGGAAAAACAGTGTTAAACACTGGACATATATCCCTCAAATTAGTGTTAAACACTAAAAAGCAACAGTGTTAAACACTGAAAATGGGGTTCTCAAGTTAGTGGTTAAACACTAAGAGTAAAGTTCTCGAATTAGTGTTAAATACTAAAGAAACAAGGGGTCACGTGGGGACACGTGAGGGCGCCCAGAGGTGGAACCAGATCTCTTTTCTTCGTTCTGCCATTAAGTGTTAAACACTTTTATATTTTCTATCACGTGCTGACACGTGATGGGGATTTATGCATCGATAATTAAAGCACCTGCTGAGGGGTCACGTGGGGACACGTGAGAGCGCCCAAAGCTTCTTTTCTTCTGCTTTTTCTTCCTGTGCTTTTGGAGGTCACGTGGGAGCACGTGAGGCATTGCCTCAAAGCTGTTTCCTTTTTATTTTTGGGGATCTTTTTAGGGGTCACGTGGGGACACGTGACCTAGTTTTATTCCTTCTTTTCTGATCACTGCGGATTGGGGTCACGTGTCATCACGTGACCAATATTCTTTATGTGCATGGAGATCTTTCAAGTCTTTTTATTTTAAAAATTAAATTCTCTGTAGGGTTAAACCCTAATCATGATTTTGGAGGAATTAAATTCCTATTGTGAAAGAATTAAATTCTTAAGTAGGGTTAAACCCCAATTATGATTCTGTAGGAATTAAATTCCAATTAGTTTGGGAGAATTAAATTCTCATAGAGGGTTAAACCCTAGTTTTGTTTTAGGAGAATTAAATTCTCAAAACTCAATTCCCTTTCTAAGTTTAGGATCTGCATGGCAGGATCTCGACCCGATGAGAATTAAATTCTCAACTTATGGGGAGATGTGCTCTGTGCAGATCTTCAACCAGAAGATGAACTAAGTTCTTTTTTGTATAAGAGTTAAACTCTTGGATTGAGAATTAAATTCTCTTTTTAAAGTTTTGATTCCCTTTCTTTTCTCATCTAGGGTTTTCTTTGTTGAGAATTAAATTCTCCTCTCTCTATTCTTCTCTCCAAAAAGGTCCCTCATTCTCTTCTTTTCTTGGCTCCTATTTATAGGAGAAAGAAAAGAATCAATTTGTTCAGCAAATCTCTCATTGAAAGATTTAATTTGTTTTCATATTTAATATGAGCCTTTAGATCATTCAGTGAATTTTATTCATCGTTGGATTTTAAATCCAAAGATATTCTGTTTGTTATTTTCGGTGAGATTTAGGGGAAATCTTTTCTTGTCTAAGATTTTTCCATAAATTGGTGATTTTTAATCACCCTCGGATTTTTAATCCAACGGTCCTCATAATCCTTTTCCATTTGGAAAGATTTAGATACTTTTAGAATTTAATTCTATTAAACTGTAAGGCTTTCGAAGCCAGTCACGTGCTGACACGTGACCCTTGGTCACGTGTGAGCACGTGACCCCCAATTGAGTCCTTTTCTCAGCGTTTATTTATGCTTCAGTTTTAACCATCACGTGTCAACACGTGACCATTGGTCACGTGTGAGCACATGATACCTCATTGAGGTATTTCTTTCAGCCATTTATTTTTATTTCTGTTTTAACTATCACGTGTCAACACGTGACCATTGGTCACGTGTGAGCACGTGACCCCCAATTGGGTCCTTTTTCAGCCGTTTGTTTTTATTCATGTTTTAACTATCACGTGTCAACACGTGACCATTGGTCACGTGTGAGCACGTGACACCTCATTGAGGTAATTCCTGATTTTTTTAATCAGGGAACAGTGCATAGCATATTTGCTCATAACTTTTGATCCCGGATGAATTATGAAGCCCATAATATATCAAATCGAAGGGTTTTTTGAGATGCTTTCGATACCATCAGAATTTAACAGTTCCTCCTTCGGGAGTTTATCAAAATACAGGCCGGAAGATACTGGTTCGCATTTCCTTAAGCGTATCGCTGCCATTTGATACCTTGGACTCCTTTGCGTAGAAATTTTTGGCGGGAACAGTCCCCCACAGACAGTTTCTCAAGTTTCGGGTGAAACGTTGTAGAAGCCGTATGGATTTATGGCAGGGTTCGAACGTACGCGTGCACTTGTGCACGTGTCATGGTTCGGACGGATAATACTAGCGTGCTTTGGTTTAAGCCGGATCCTAGTATTTTACTGTGTAGATTTTTTCTCATTGCATTTGTATTCGGTCGGAATACAAATGCAGATATGTATATACAGTCGCGGGGTTTTCCTATAATTTATTACGGGATCGCGTTTTGAAGTTGCAAGTTTGCATTCCATTTCGGCCATTTTTCTTTATTCCTTCTTGGCTGAAATTCCTTTGATGGGAGGGAGTTCTTTTTGCAAATGTGCAATTAGTAAAGGAGGGGGTTTTTAGTGGTGTATGGGGTTGCAGCAGTTCATATGATGATTCTAGAAAGCTTGCTTTCTTTTGTTGCTTTATTCATGCTCATTTCTTGCATTAATGTGATGGGTTTTTTATAAGACTTTGTTGTGACCATTTTTCCTCATGATCACCACCTTTTCTTTAGGCTCACCCCATTCTTTCCTTATGCTCACCCCCTTGATTTTTCCCACTGCCAAAAATTGGCCGAGCCTAAGAAGGGGCTGCCCCATCATTTGGTGAGGGAGGAATTGATACATTTTTCTAAGATAAATCCTTGAGCTCATTTTCCCTTCCATCTCCCTTTGAGGCAACTTCAATTTACCATAGAGACAAAACGTTCTACACATATTCTACAGCAATTTTGGACACGTCGGCTAGCAAACTTCGTGTCCGAGTTGCCTCGGTTCAGAGGTGGGAGGCCGTAAAAAGATTCAAAGATGTGGTGCCTTTCCGACGAGGAGATCGAGACCGGAGATGCCGCGAGGAGCTTGGGATGGTGGCCAAAGACCGAAGGACACGGATCGATCGGTATAGCCTCTCTACCCTTTCTCTAGTTAGCTAGTAGTAGATTAATGGTTCGATCCGGAAAAAGTATACGATAGCGCGAGTTTCTAGTCATGAAAAAGTTTTCGTTTCCGCATTTTGGCCTTGGAAAGACGGCCGGGACGCAACCGTAGACTTACATGGTATCAGAGCCAGGCCATTAACCTTTACTAGCTTGCTCCAGCGTGTTTAGAACTTCGATCAGACGAAATTTCCAAAAACCGCGTTTCCAATTGTTCAGTTTCTGTCGAATTTGTTTTGTGCTCTAAAAATTTTTTTGGGCATGTCAGAAAATTAGGCAGGGTTTTTTAAGAGAAATGAGAAAATTTGATGGGCTGATTTCACTGTAGCACGGCGGATCGGCGGCCGTGCCCACGTTTTGGCCGCGGATCCGCCGCCGTACTATAACCACAGTGCACGAAATTTTCTGAGGTGGTCTCTGACTTGAAAATGTGGTTTCCGGTATTTTTTGTTTGGGCCCAGATTTGTTTGAGTACTGAGTATTGTGCTTGGGGCCCACTTCGGGAAATTTAGTCGATCGAAAATTTTAAACATGTTAGTTCACAGTATTTAAATTATATCTGCGACCGTGAATATCATTTGATCGGTAAATCCTGTCTAATTGCTATAGTTCTTTTAGACGGATTTGCGAACGTGATATTCACGTTGATGTTCTGTGTTGTGCTGTGATATTGCGGATTTGTCGTGGTGGATAGCCTGGATGCAATGGTAGTACAGTTTGGTTGTATTTGTACATTTGATATTGCGGGGCGAGCGTCCGACATGTGGACTGCCGTCACTGCCTGTTTGTATATTATTCTTTTGGGGCACGACCGGGCTGAGGTCGATGTACCCGTTGTATTTTTTACTTTCTGTACTAGGATTACCCCGCGGTGGGGTGCACGGATAGCCGGGTTCTAGAGGGCAACGGGCCCGCATCTCATGGCCTTAAGACGGAGGGGGCTTCACTCTAGAATTGGCGGGCTATTCGCCGCACTCGTAGGGGGTACAGGCTGACCCAAGGAGGGGTGCTCAAGTTACCGGATTCCGTGAAGTGCTGGGCGGTCCATTCACGTTGTTGAAGGGGGTTGCCTCGCTTCAGGTTTTGGCGGGTAACTTGCCGTGCCCATAGGGGTCTAGGATTTCATTGCACAGGCTATCCACACGACCAGAGGAACGTCGGGTTTCAGTAGCGGCTCTATGAAACCCGGGGATCCCAGATTATCTGTATTGTTCTGTGATACTTATTACTCTCTATGATGTTGCATTTTATCATGCCTTGAGCGATTATTATATATTGATATATATACTAGTAGATGTTGTATATGTTTTGCACCCGCGCTCGTCCAGTCCCCGCTCCGTCGTTAGTTAAGTAACCTAACAGGTGATGACGGGACCCAGTGGCGAATGCGGATGACATATACGTACATCATTATTTTTGTTCTTTATTGGTGTGATCAATTGATGGGACTGTATTGATTCGGATCAATGCAAGCTAAACAAATCTATTCTGATGTTGTTGGAACATTTTTCAAAAGGCTGTTATTGCAAGGACGTTCTCTTTTGTTTTGCACAGTGGTATTCGGTTATGAATATCCAACACCTCAGTCGACGAGGCAAGGGCCGAGATCCCTTCACCGGGAGTGACCCCTTGGACAGAAGTTTGCGTTAGGGTAATAACTTCACTATAGCCGATTGCCTTTTTGCTTTGCATCGTTGTATTCAGTTGGAATATCCTGCACCTCATTCTACGGGGAAAGAGCTAAGATCCCTTCACTGGGAGTGACCTGTTTGAGCTGGCAGTGTGTTCATCACAGAATTTTGTATATTTGTTCCGCCCATTCTTGATCACATTGCATACAGGTAGGTGCTTTTTATCCGTATTTGCTGCATGTTTACAGATTACAGATTTCCAGTCCAAGAGAGCACAAATCCGACAAAATCTCCACAGTTACGGCAAAATCCAGAACATCTGTCACAAACAGATAAAAGCCGGGTTCCAGTATCCGTCCCGTACCAGTTCAGAAGAGGGGACGAAAATAGTCGTCATTTGTGACTAAATTCAAGATTTGAAGTCAAAGGAGGTAAAAGTCAAAAGAAAAGAAATGAAGAAATCTTGGATCAGAAATCTGAAGATCCTCTGGAGAAATTGTTGCAGTGCAAAGTTTTCAAACATCAGGAAAAAAGTGACCAAGACCACAGAAATCAACCCGACAGGGTTTGGCCACCAACAAGCCGCGGATCCGCGGCCAAACCCCCACTATGGCCGCGGATCCGCGGCGGACACGTGTCTTCAACTGGTGAAAATTTAGGGTGTTTTCTGTAATTGTGTGTAGGCTTGTATTTTACTGCTAAACTCTCAGAATCAGGCCTATAAATAGCCCAGAGCAGAACCAAGAGGGTGTGCTTAATTTCATGTGTAATTTTTGTATTAAATTTATTTAGTTTATAATAAAAGAGTATTTTCCTCCATCTTCCTCCATTAAAGCTTGTGAGAGGTTTTATTGAGTGTGAAGCATGCAAGAAGTGTTCTTTTTCTATATGTGTAATTTGTAATTCGGTTTCTTATGTTGCTTGTAATTTCGATTGTTAAACGTAGTTGTTGTTATTTATTAAAATTGTCGTTTTAATTTTCTTCCATTTTCTGTTTTCCTTACAACCATGATGCTTAGTGTGATCCTTGCCTAAGTGAGGTCCCGAATAGCTAGTTGTGATTTTCTACCTCAATTCTTATTACCCTCTTTCTTTGTTTTATTTAATCTAACTTTTCTAATGGGTGAGTAATTTCTCACTTGTTAGGGTAGGAAACGGAAAGTTTGAAAGACGGAAACCTCCCTCACTTTTCTCTTTTACATATATCTTGATTTGAACTCTTGTTAATTAATCCACAATCCGCTCCCTACGGCACCCTATTCTTCATAATAGCGGTGATACCCTAGTGAGACCGGTTGTGGTTGAATCAACTTGAGGTTGCGGCTAAGAGCCAAGAACGGACGGACAAGGACCAAAAAGAGGAAACGAAGTGTTGGAAAGCTTAGCTTATACTCGCAAGTTTTCTCTTAGTCGTGCTAATCCCCGTTGTTGCCGATTACCGTAACATCGATATTAAGAAGTGGCAAAAGAATTAAGTGAGCGATCCTCCTAACTCAAACCAACCAAATCCTACCCTTAACAAGTTCTCTTATCATTCATTTTCAATTAGCTATCTCAAACAAACCCAAACATATTTGGACTTAACTCGTCAAAACATTAAGAAAAAGACTCCCATCTCTCTGTGGATCGACCCGTACTCATCCGGCTAGCTGCAAAGCGAAACCGTCCTGATTGCGGTAATTAAACTAGAACACGCAGAAAATCTGACAATCAAATGGCGCCGTTGCCGGGGAGACGGTAGTTTATTTCTTTGTGTAATTTCGGGTTAATTTGTGAATATAACTATAACCAAAAACAAAAACAAAAAAATATACTGTACAAAATCATCTTGTTATTCTTTGTGCAAGAGTGCAGGAAAAGGAGAACTAAAAGATCAGTGCCAAAGTCGTGGGGAGTTAGACCCATATCTCGCGGCTACACCGCGGCGGATCAAGGCGAAAACCAAAAATCCTCTGTGAGTATCCCAACCATCTTTTCAACTCCTCTAAACTCCACTGAACTGTGTTTTCTGCAGCATTCTTTGCACGAATTCTTTCCCCCTTCCAATAAACTGTTCTTGTGCAGGATTCTTTGCGCCACGCTTAAAAAATAAAAAAAATTGTTTGCAGTTGATTTGTTACCGCTTTGCATTCATTAATACGGACTTTAAGGGGCTTGAAACCAATTCAGATTGGGTGGGGATTTCATCACCCTTCCCAGGACCCCAAAAATCACAAAAAGCATATGCACTGACCATTGTTAATTAAAAAATACTAGACTCAGCCCTAAGGACTTCGCGCTCATTAGGAGAAGTTAAACTGTGTTTAGAACCTCGCTTAACGGTATATTGTTTAAGGGGTGTCTAGGAAAGTGTTAACGGCGCAACCGCTAAGAGAGAAAGGGTTACATAATTAAGGAACTTCGCGAAAGCGTTGGAAAACCTCCCCTTATCTCTGCACTTACCTGGCCTCTTGATCAGTGTATCTTGAGCCTGTTTCTCTACACAGTTTTGCTTCGACAATTAAGTTTTGGAGCAGGTCTAGCAGACCTAGGTGACCCTAGATCTAGGAGTGATTGTGCATATCTTGTTTGTGATTGCTTAAAGCCGTAAATCTGTACATATCTCTGTAAGCTCTTTCTAAAAAAAAAAAAAAGAAAGGAAAAAATCAAAAAAATTTATAAAAACTTGCCCTTTGTCGCCACGTTCCATTTTTTCACTCCACCACCCATCGCCTTTCTCCATTGACGTTTTCTTACCCTCACCTTCTTCGCTTTAACTATACTAAACTCGTTTAGTATATGTCCGCTTGGACTTGAGACACTAGCGCCCGTCTAGTCCGCGTTACGTTAATCGCCACCGACTGCGCGATCGACTCAGACGTCGATACTCCATCACCAACCTCTTCTTCCGCGATGTCAGGATTTAATCCGAACATCTCTTTGACTACCCCTGGATTGGCTCCACCTCCTATGGAGACCAATAACACACCACCACCGCCTGTTGTAGCGCCGCAGCGAATTGTGTTCCAGGATCGTTTCTATCCCACCTGTTCTGCACTCCCCACCTGCCTTTCTCTTCCACCGGCCAATGGGGATAATTTTGAAATTAAGCCCCACTTCATCAACATGCTTCCACGATTTCACGGGCTCGAATCTGAAGATGCTTATATCTTCATTAATAAATTTCAAAACGTGTGTGTCATGATGAAAACCACCCAACTGTCGGACGATGCTATACGTCTACGAGTCATTCCATTCACTCTATGCGATCTTGCGGAAAAATGGCTGTATAGCACCGCTTCCCACTCCATAACCAGTTGGGACGAGTTTGTTAAAGCGTTTCTCAAAAAGTTCTATCCAAATCATAAAACCGCAAGGATTCGCAATGAAATCAATCAATTCTCCCAGCTTCCTTCTGAACCCTTCTGAAAGTGCTTTGACCGGTACAAAGACCTTCTTGTTCAGTGTCCTCACCACGGTATAGAAAGATGGCAACTTTGCCAAACCTTATACGAGGGCCTGAACCCAGCAACCAAACAGTTGTTGGAAACCATTTGTCAGGGCCACTTCCTATCGAAATCTGACGAGGAAGCGTGGCAGTTTTTCGACGACCTTGCGGAGCAAACGCTACAGTGGGAGAGCACCAGACCGACTTCTTCATCTTCCTCTACATCCACTTCTACCGGTCAGTCTAGGGTAGGGATTCACCAACTTGACGTCTCTATTGCGATGAAAGCTGCAATGGCTGCAATAACGAGAAAGCTTGAAGCGATAGAGAGCAAATTTTCTTCTCCTGCTCCTAGCCCTGTTCTTCCCCTTCGTACCATCTGCGCTTGTTGTTCCGATCCCTCTCATTTAACCGAAGAGTGTCCTTACAATCCACCATCTCAGGGACAGGATCAGGTTAATGCTGCATTTCAGCAAAGACCGAGGAATGATCCATACTCTTCCACGTACAATCCCGGCTGGAGGAACCATCCCAATTTCGCCTGGAATCAGAATCAGAATCAATTCCAGGGCAACAATTTCCAGAGGCCCCCTCCGCCGCAGCAACAAGCGCAACAACAAACTCAACATCAATTTCAGCAGCCCTTCCAACCCCAACCTTTCCAAAATCAGACGAACAACTTTGCACCCAACAATTCTTTTCCACCAAACAATTTTGTTCCGTCAAACAACGATAAGGTTTTCTCGCTCGAACGAAGTCTGGAGGCGTTTGTTAAACAATCGACACAATCCACCGCAAACATCCAGTCTTCCATTCAGTCTTTAGTGCAACACACTGCCGCTCACGGGCAAAGCATCAAGACCATCGAGGCCCAGATTGCACAGCTGAATGCTGCCTTAAGCGAGCGAGAGAAGGGGAAGCTCCCGTCCCAGCCACTTCCAAATCCCGGTCATCCACATAATGCACATGTTGCTCTTGAACAACAGAACCATAATGTGAGTGCCGTGACCACATTGAGATCAGGAAGGATTCTGCAAAACAACATTGGCACACAGATCAACGATGACATCCCGGCCGCTTCTTCTTCTTCTTCTCCTACTTCATCATCTTCTGAGCCTATTCTCCGTTCTTCACAAGGTTCTTCTTCCTCTTCTTCTGCTTTGAATGGACCCACTTCTCACTCCACGAAAACACCTGTTCTGGGATCCGTTCCAACTCCACAATCTCCTCCTCCAGCTTTAGACTCAACCAATTTTCAAAACGTCCCATTTCCAAACCGGTTGAGGTCTAATAAACAAAATCCTCAAATGGAGAAGATTCTGGAGTTATTTAAGCAGGTTAACATTAACATTCCTCTTTTAGATGCCGTCCAACAAGTTCCATCCTACGCAAAAATCTTAAAGGACTTGTGCACGAAAAAGAGGAAGTCTCAGGTACCAAAGAAAGTTTTCTTGGCTAGTGCTGTGAGTGATGCCCTTACCCAATCTTTACCAAAAAAACGGAAGGACCCTGGCTGTCCTACTATTTCTTTTACCATTGGGGATAAGAACATCAACCGCGCACTATTAGATCTTGGTGCCAGTGTTAACCTGCTTCCGTACTCAGTATACGAGCAATTAGGCATAGGAGAGCTGAAACCTACGCACTGCACTCTCCAAATGGCCGACCGATCGATCACCCATCCAAGGGGTGAGCTAGAGGATGTGTTAATCAAAGTCGGGGACTTCATCTTCCCCGTTGACTTCATTGTATTAGACACACAACCTGTAGCTAACCACAGGAATCAAATTCCTGTGATACTCGGTCGCCCATTCCTCGCAACCTCAAATGCTGTGATCAATTGTCGCAATGGTTCTATGAACTTATCTTTTGGAAATATGACAATTGAACTCAACATTTTTAGGTTGGGGAATCAGCCCTCTGAACCTAATGCTCATATACTGGACGTCTGCTCGATCCAGGAGATCACCTCAGAAGAGTGTGAATTCGAGGAGTTTCTGTTTGATAACGATAACCTTGACGCCACTAGTGCGTTCCTCTTCGAACCTGCTGCTGTTTCTGCGCTCGACAACGACTACGAGTGTTTCACGTTCTCGAACGATCTTAGCCGCGCATAACCCGAGTTTGAATCTTTTGAATTTCTGGATGAGTTACAGGAACCATCCAACTCGGTCGCTTACACTCATTTTGAACCTTTGCTGGAGTCCTCTGAGTTCGAGACCTTTTCACCGACGTTGCCTTCAATCGTTTCACCTCCAGCACTCGAACTCAAGCCTTTGCCTTCTCACCTCAAGTACGCTTACTTGGGTGATAACGAGACCCTCCCTGTCATCATCTCGGCTTCTCTAGCTCCCGAGCAAGAGAAAGCCCTTCTTGCGGTCTTGCACAGCAATAGGCAAGCTTTTGGCTGGTCCATGGCGGACATCAAGGGGATTAGTCCCCTGATCGTTGAGAATCATATTCATCTGATGGATGATGCCAAACCAGCCCGGGACCCACAAAGACGTCTTAACCCAGTCATGAAGGAGGCTGTGAAGAAGGAGATCGTCAAATGTCTGGATAGTGGTATCATTTACCCTATCTCCGATAGCCAGTAGGTTAGCCCCATTCACGTTGTCCCCAAGAAATCAGGTATCACGGTCATAACCAACGAGGCGAATGAGTTAATCCCTACTCGCACCCAAACTGGGTGGCGAGTATGCATCGATTACAGAAAACTCAACGCCGCAACACGGAAAGACCACTTTCCGCTACCTTTCATTGACCAGATGCTTGAACGATTGGCTGGACATGAGTACTACTGCTTTCTTGATGGCTACTCTGGCTATAATCAAATTCCCATCGCCGAAAAAGACCAGGACAAGACCACTTTCACTTGTCCTTTCGGCACGTTTGCATATCGTCGCATGCCTTTTGGGTTATGCAATGCGCCCGCTACCTTCCAGCGGTGTATGATGGGAATATTCTCGGACATGGTGGAGAAATTCTTGGAGATCTTCATGGACGACTTCTCCATCTTCGGCGACTCCTTTGACGAGTGTTTGCTGCATCTTGACGCTGTTCTTACCCGATGTAAGGACAAGAACCTCACTTTGAATTGGGAGAAATGTCACTTCATGGTGCGAGAAGGTATTGTCTTAGGACATATCATTTCGCAAAATGGCATAGAGGTTGACAAAGCAAAGATTGAGGTCATTTCCAATCTTCCTCCTCCCAGTTGCGTCAGAGATATCCGAGCCTTCCTTGGCCATGCCGGTTTCTATAGACGGTTTATCAAGGACTTTAGCAAGATTGCTAGGCCCTTGACTCTCTTGTTGGCTAAGGACACGCCATTCGACTTCAACTCGAGCTGTATGACTGCGTTCGAGTCATTGAAAAGCTCACTCACTTCTGCTCCCATTCTCTCTTCTCCTGACTGGACGCACCCATTCGAGATTATGTGCGATGCATCTGACTTTGCCATCGGTGCTGTCCTTGGACAACACATCAACAAGATGCCGCACGTAATCTATTACGCCAGCCGAACCCTGAACGACGCCCAACTCAATTATACAACAACTGAGAAGGAATTCTTGGCTGTTGTATTTGCTTTAGAAAAGTTCAGGCCCTACCTCATCGGCTCTCCAGTCATTGTCTACACTGACCATTCTGCTCCGCGCCATCTTTTTGCGAAGAAAGATGCCAAATCTCGGCTTATACGTTGGATCCTCTTGCTTTAAGAGTTTGACCTTGTCATTAAGGACAAACGAGGATGTGAAAATGTCGTTGCCGACCATCTCTCACGACTTCCTTCTTCGCCGTCGCTTCAAATCCCGATCAATGACGTTTTCCCGGATGAACAGGTCTTGACGGTATCTTGCGAACCCTAGTTCGCAGATATTGTGCACTATTTGGCCACAGGGTTACTACCTACTGAATGGTCAAGTCAGGACAGACTTCGCTTCTTATCCCAAGTAAAACATTTTTACTGGGACGAACCCTATCTGTTCAAGTACTGTCCTGACCAGATTATTCGTCGGTGTGTTCCTGACAATGAATTCAAGAGTGTGCTGTCGTTTTGCCACGACCAAGCATGTGGCGGGCATTTTGGCCCCAGAAAGACAGCTGAGAAGATCTTGCAATGCGGTTTCTACTGGCCACAACTCTTCAAAGACGCTCATGACTATTGCAAGACTTGCTCCCGGTGCCAACACATGGGCCGGATATCCCGGAGGAACGAGATGCCGCTCCAACCAATCTTGGTTGTGGAGATTTTCGATGTTTGGGGGATAGATTTCATGGGTCCGTTTCCCAGCTCTTTCGGGAACTTGTACATCCTTCTAGCTGTTGATTACGTCTCTAAATGGGTCGAGGCTGTGCCCAGCCGGACTAACGACAACAAGGTTGTCGTTAGGTTCCTTAAAGAAAACATTTTCTCCCGTTTTGGGCACCCCCGAGCAATCATTAGCGACAATGGAACTCATTTCTGCAATAAGACTTTCGAAGCCTTGATGCGGAAGTATTCCATTAATCATAAGCTATCCACGCCCTACCACCCCCAAACAAGTGGTCAAGCCGAAGTTTCAAATCGGCAGATCAAGCAGATATTGGAGAAGACGGTTTCCAAGAACCGTAAGGATTGGTCATTAAAACTCACTGATGCCCTTTGGGCCTTCCGAACCGCTTATAAGACCAACCTTGGGATGTCTCCTTATCGGCTTGTATACGGAAAAGCTTGCCACCTTCCTGTCGCAATAGAGCATCGCGCATTTTGGGCGATAAAAGGGCTAAATCTGACTCTAGAAGATGCGGGCAGCAATCGGAAGCTGCAACTGAACGAACTGAGCGAGCTTAGGGATGAGGCTTACGATAACGCGGTTGTCGTTAAGAATCGAACGAAGGTGTTTCATGATAAACACCTTGTGCGCAAAACCTTCATACCTGGTCAGCAGGTACTGCTTTACGACACCCGGCTACACTTCCATCCAGGAAAGCTCAGATCTCGCTGGAAAGGGCCGTATTTTGTGCGGAATGTGTATCCGCATGGCGCTGTGGATTTGGAGAATCCAAAGGACGGTTCATTTTTCAAAGTGAACGGACATCGACTAAAACCGTACCTTAGCGCCGACCCAACAGAGGAGCTCCTGTTCTTACAGGAACCGGTTGACCCTGCATAATCTTCCTCCCCCTACACCCGAACTTCGATAATCCAGCCAAAAATAGTGGAAACACTGTTTCCAATAAGTTTGGGGGTATGTAAATACAATTTTGTTTTTGTGTGCCTAGAAAATTTCAAATAATAAATAAAAAACAAAAAAAAAATAAAAACAAATAAAAAATTACAAAAATAAAAATTTTCAGAAAAAATAATAAATATGTAAATATATTTTTGTAAATAATTTTTTCTCATTAATCTATTTATAGGGGTTTTAAGTGTAAATAACCAAAAACCCCTATAAATACCTCTCTAACACCCTTCAGCCATTCTTCTGCCTCAAACAAATCCACACCAGAAACCCTAGCCGCCGCCAGAATTTGCGCCGCCGATCTGCTTCCGCCGCCGCTGAACCGCCGCCGGAACCGCCTCCCCGCCGCGCTTCCGCCGCGCCCTAGCCATCTCACCCTCTGGAATTTTTTCCAGAGGAGGTTCGACTTCTTTCCTGTCTTTTCTGATCTGTAAATTTTTGAAATTTTGTAAATGGCTCCACATTTCCAATATGAGAGAAATTTTTCACAACTTTTTGAACATAACGTGTATGGAAGCTATTTCGGCGACGAGATCCGGAAACGCGGATGGAATTATCTCTTGTATAACCATCCGAATGCATTCGCGCTTCCGGATCTAGTCGAACGATTCTATGATAACATGGAGGAGGGTAGTTTTCAAAAATACGGGTTTATTCGTTTATTTTAGGGAGACCAAGAAATTAGAATAGATAGGGAATTCATTCATGAAGTCACGTTGATTCCGCGAATACCCGCTCATGACCAACCCCTCCAGTTTGAGGATTACACCCCGTTGATGGGAAACGATTGTTATAGGGAGCCACGAAAAGGGATTCAGGCGCGTACACTTTACGCGAATGTGCTGACTGTGTGCCGATGGGCACAAAATAACATATTTGGCAGCTCACATAATACGACATTTTTCACACCCTCACTACACATCGTGCACACATTAATGACCAAAAACCCAAGTTATGACATGTGCACGGTGTTACTTCAGTCGATTGATGCTGGCAAAAGTTCAGCCAACCATCCGTGCCCTATGTTGGGGACACAACTGTGTCGCCATTTCATCCCTTCTGACGAGTTTGCAATACACATGCATGCTGGCATACCCATTCGACCAGTTCTTGAGGGTGTTTCGACATCCTACACTAGACTTCATGATATATGGTCGCGCACCGAGCCGGCCGAGCATGTAATGGCCAAAACATCCAGCTCGAGCTCCACAGCAAGCGATGAAGAGCTTACCCCCGCTGCGCAAGCGCGCCTACTTAGACGAACACATAGGGGGGTAGAAAGAATGATGGGAATGACGACAAACTTCGATCAGAGACTGACAAACTTAGAACAAGGAATGGCCACCCTATTGGCACGAGAGGACAGATCGAGGTCGAGATCCAGAGTCCCTAGGGCAGATGCTGGTGAACCAGGGACGAGTGACGCAGCGTCTAGGAGACGACGCAGGGGGCAGTGAGGACACTGCCATCAACAAGTTTGGGGGAGGGATTTGGTTGTAAATAGTTATCCTTGCATTGCATCTGCATGTTTTATTTATCTTTTATGTAAATATTTGTTTTTACTTTGCATGTTTAAATTCTGCACGCTGTAAATATTTATTTATCTTTTCTGCACTGCATTTTTAATAAAAAATTTAAAAAATAAAAAAAATTTGAAAAATACAAAAAAGAAAAAAAAAATTAAAAAACTTGAAAATAAAAACAAAAATTTTAAAAGAAAAAACAAAAATATTTATTGACCGTTTCTGACTCAAGTCTAATATGACAGTTGACTAGTTAGAAACTACTAGATCTTAAACTTAGTTAATTATGAACCCTAAAAATAACCTTCCTTGAAATATAACTATAGAAAATATACGCTCCAGCGGTTTGTTTTGAAATAAGCAAATTTTGAGTCTAGTTCTTAGGCGAAGTCAAAATGAGGGAAAATTATTGAAACTCTATTCGAAGAATAATTCTGAAAAATAATTCTAAATCTTAAGTCCAAAATTTTGAAAGTATATACCCTACAAAATGCACATACACCACCTTGAAACTCGGAATAGTAGAGGATACCTAGAAATACTCTTGCCTGAAAGCCTAGTATGAAAGAAAAAACGGTATTTAAAGCTAAACACCAAAAGACCATGTTGAAAAATATATCCGGTCTTGAAAAAGAAAAAAAAAAGGAAAGAAAAAGAAAAGAAAAATAGAATAAAGTCAAGACCTGGAAACTGCTATTTACGCTTTAAAGTTCACACATTCAGTAATCGACCGTTAGTGCCTCAAGAAGCATTAATAGTCGCATGAAAGATGTATGAGCAAAACCGTCCATCATTAATAAAAAGAAGTAGTGCTAGGTATTAAGGCAAGGGTATTATAGCTTGTACTGAATTTCCAAGTGTAGGGGTGACAATTACACACACGTAGGGGTATATAATCAGAGTTTGGAGGAGAGATAAGGAATGAAAAATAGGGTTTATTTCTTCAGTAGAGTGGATAAAAAAATTCCGGATTTGAGATCGCGCTTAAGAAGGAAAACTCGGGAGATGCTGAAAGCTTTATAAACTGGCTAGGCGTATAGGATCTTAAGTTAAATAAAAAGGAAGTGTGAAGAATACGGGTTAATGATTTCTAAGTTAATGATAATAGAGTTTTTGGTTAGAATGCTGAAATAAAGGATTAGAGTCGACGGCCAATTTAATCGGATTTTGTGGGTGTAATCCGCTGAAAACCCTCAGGAGACAACACTCCTCCTACTAGGGACATCTAGAGGTTTAAACGGCTTGTTGCACGTGCTCAGTGCAATCGCGTTCCCTGCGAAAGTGAGGTTAGGAATTTTTGTGAATAAAATGGTTTTGCTCGGGACGAGCAAAAGATAAGTTTGGGGGTATTTGTTCATCACAGAATTTTGTATATTTGTACCGCCTATTCTTGATCACATTGCATACAGGTAGGTGCTTTTTATCCGTATTTGCTACATGTTTACAGATTACAGGTTTCCAGTCCAAGAGAGCACAAATCCGACAAAATCTCCACAGTTACGGCAAAATCCAGAACATCTGTCACAAACAGATAAAAGCCGGGTTCCAGTATCCGTCCCGTACCAGTTCAGAAGAGGGGACGAAAATAGTCGTCATTTATGACTAAATTCAAGATTTGAAGTCAAAGGAGGTAAAAGTCGAAAGAAAAGAAATGAAGAAATCTTGGATCAGAAATCTGAAGATCCTCTGGAGAAATTGTTGCAGTGCAAAGTTTTCAAACATCAGGAAAAAAGTGACCAAGACCACAGAAATCAACCCGACAGGGTTTGGCCACCAACAAGCCGCGGATCCGCGGCCAAACCCCCACTATGGCCGCGGATCCGCGGCGGACACGTGTCTTCAACTGGTGAAAATTTAGGGTGTTTTCTGTAATTGTGTGTAGGCTTGTATTTTACTGCTAAACTCTCAGAATCAGGCCTATAAATAGCCCAGAGCAGAACCAAGAAGGTGTGCTTAATTTCATGTGTAATTTTTGTATTAAATTTATTTAGTTTATAATAAAAGAGTATTTTCCTCCATCTTCCTCCATTAAAGCTTGTGAGAGGTTTTATTGAGTGTGAAGCATGCAAGAAGTGTTCTTTTTCTATATGTGTAATTTGTAATTCGGTTTCTTATGTTGCTTGTAATTTCGATTGTTAAACGTAGTTGTTGTTATTTATTAAAATTGTCGTTTTAATTTTCTTCCATTTTCTGTTTTCCTTACAACCATGATGCTTAGTGTGATCCTTGCCTAAGTGAGGTCCCGAATAGCTAGTTGTGATTTTCTACCTCAATTCTTATTACCCTCTTTCTTTGTTTTATTTAATCTAACTTTTCTAATGGGTGAGTAATTTCTCACTTGTTAGGGTAGGAAACGAAAAGTTTGAAAGACGGAAACCTCCCTCACTTTTCTCTTTTACATATATCTTGATTTGAACTCTTGTTAATTAATCCACAATCCGCTCCCTACGGCACCCTATTCTTCATAATAGCGGTGATACCCTAGTGAGACCGGTTGTGGTTGAATCAACTTGAGGTTGCGGCTAAGAGCCAAGAACGGATGGACAAGGACCAAAAAGAGGAAACGAAGTGTTGGAAAGCTTAGCTTATACTCGCAAGTTTTCTCTTAGTCGTGCTAATCCCCGTTGTTGCCGATTACCGTAACATCGATATTAAGAAGTGGCAAAAGAATCAAGTGAGCGATCCTCCTAACTCAAACCAACCAAATCCTACCCTTAACAAGTTCTCTTATCATTCATTTTCAATTAGCTAATCTCAAACAAACCCAAACATATTTGGACTTAACTCGTCAAAACATTAAGAAAAAGACTTCCATCTCTCTGTGGATCGACCCGTACTCATCCGGCTAGCTGCAAAGCGAAACCGTCCTGATTGCGGTAATTAAACTAGAACACGCAGAAAATCTGACAATCACAGTGCGCAACAGACTCATCAATCTGCCGAGTCCAAAACGTCTGTTGCAGCCAGACGATCCCAATAATCCCAATTATTGCCCTTACCACCAAACGGTAAGTCACCCGATCGAGGATTGCTTCGTCTTTAAGGGATGGATCGAAGATCAGTACCTACAAGGCAAGTTTGCGCTGTCTGAAAAGTGGAAGGTAAACCCACCACAGCCGCACACTCCAAAGAAGACGGACGCACCGGGGGCAACTTGTCATGTGATCTCTCACTCATTGGTGGATGATAAAGAGGCTCCTTGCGCCGAGTAACCGAGGGCGGACCCTGAACCAGAAATTCCGCGGCCGTCAGACGAGTTGATCGATGCCTTCCTGAATGAGATTCGTCTGAAAGTTAAAGCCAATCAAGAGCGTGAGATGGCCATACTGGAAGGAGCCAAACACCGACAACTGGACTAAAGAGTCGAGGCACTCCCGTCAAATCAAAAGTCATCCGCTGTGGATAAAAACAAATTCAAGACGAGAAAAAGGTTTGCTAAAGCCCTGTCAGTGGGAATGAAGGTACCACCCTCTGAAGAAAATACTCTTGGTGGAGTAGAGATGCATCATAACTTCTGCTTATATCATCAGAAGATCATATATCTTACCGAAGACTGCGACTCCTTCAAGTGTTGGTGGCAAGGGTATGTCGCTCAAAAGCAACACTTCAACAGGACAAAGCGTGAAGCTCGTAGACATCAGGAAAATGCGATAGATGAGCGCAAAAGAGCCGCCGCCGACTGTCACATAGCCGACTCCAAGGGATCGCAAATTATCACCTTTGGAAGTGACTCTGACGAAGAAGCTGCCCTCAACCCTCTCCTCAAGTAATCCATTTCAAAAATGAAAGAATTGAGGAGTTGCGAGAACGTTCAGCCGTACAATCGCACGCTACTCGGAAAAAATCTCGGCCTCGCAAACAACGGAGCGAACAAAAAGGATAAAGGGAAGGGAAAAACGGCCTTCATCGCCAACGCTCAACAACAATCGAGTGACCCTAGACCGGTCGTTTGCCAAAGCAACAAGCGGCAACCCCTCTATGAGAAATTGAAACGTCCTTACTCATTTCCCCGAGATGAAACAAGGTGGCTGTTCGAACTAGCGGTTCGCGACGGGCTTATCACTCTACCGGAGCCGAAATGCCAACCACAACTGAATAATGTCAACAATCCTAATTACTGCCCTTACCACCAAGTATTGGGCCATCCGATCGAAAACTGCTACGTTTTCAAAAACTGGGTTGAAGACCAATACCAACAGGGCAAGTTCGCGTTGTCCGAAAACTGGAAGGTGAGCCCGCCACAACCACATGCTCCGAGAAAGATGGATATGCCGGGGGCATCATGCTCATTCATAGGGAAAGCCCCATAGACCGAAAAGTCAGTAAACTAGAGTTTCGCCTCAAATACGGCGATGACAGACCGAAACGTTCTTAAACTAATGATGGACCGCAATGTCCTAAAACTTGCAAACGACCGAAACGTCTTTAAACTACTACCGCAGCATCCTCAGTCGGACGAGATAAAAAAAAGAATAAAGAATAAAATAAAAATAAAAAAATAGAAAAAACGGTATGTCCATAAGCAAAACGGGCACGGATGAAAACCCGAAAGGGCTCCGTGAGTAAAAACAGCAGGACTACCGGCGAGTGTTTGTGAAAACCCGAAAGGACGCAACCTCGTTAAAGGACACTTACAGGGTCCTCTCGACCTTGTAAGGAGAAACCACCCGCGTGAGATCCTTACGACTCACAAGGGAGCAACACACTTAGGGATCCCCACGATTCCTAAGGAGAAAATACACTTACGAGATCCTCACGACTCGTAAGGAGAACTCTTTTATGGGACCCTCACGGCTCATAAGATTTGAAAGTCTTAAGTTACAGAGACCTAAACCTGTGCTTAAGCAGCCCCCACAACCTTCGATATTGCCCTACAAGTGGCTCAATACTGACCCTTGTATACGATCCACGGGCGCGAATAAACATTTCCCTAACCAAGTCCCATCCGTGACTGGGGATATGTTCGCATGGTGAACAACCCTTGTAAGTCCTCTCGACTTACAAGGAGAAAACCCTCTTGTAGGATCCTTACGACTTACAGAGGAACATACATTTAGGAATCCTCACGATTCCTAAGGAGAAAATACACCTCCAAGATCCTCACGACTTGTAGGGAGAAATACCTTTGTAGGACTCTTACGGCTCATAAAGTCAAAAGCCTTAGTCGACAGGACCTTAACCATGTTCACTAAGCCACCTTTGTTTGACATCGACAGAGGCAAATGATGATTCGCTCCTGGCAATATCCCAGTTGTAGCGGTGCTGATGCCGAAATCGGTGTCTAATTTCAGGTTTACGGAGAAAAGCCAGTAGGCCGCACATGCATACGAAATAGCCGAAATGATGGGCCAACCAGCAATAAAAAGCAGCAAGTAAAAACGTATGCACACAAAATAGCCGAAATGATTGGGCAACTCGTAATAAAAAACAGCGAGTAAAAAGAAAAATAGCCGAAATGATTGGGCACCGCAGAAAATAGCCGAAATGATTGGGCAATCGCGATTTTCGCGATATAAAAAGCTGAAATGATAGAGCATCGTGGAAAGAATTAAAAAAAATGAATGAAACTGCTGCCCTACAGGTGAGATCACGTCGATCCCTGTATACAATCCAAGGGCACAAACAAAGAGGGAACCATACCTTCCCAACAGGCTCCACCAGAAAGCGAAGCCAAATCTCGACGGTTAATAGACAACCTAGAGACAACCTCGACATTTGTCGCAATATTGCAGACACAATGTCAACAAACGAAGCAAAAGCAAGATCCCTAGCTTCAGGGTCTTGACGTCAACAACCGACCTCAGAGTCGCAATGAAATGAAGCCACGGCATAGTCCCTAGTCCCAAATCTTCACGGCAATATCTACGGCCTAAGAATCAACAAAGGCGTTCCTTCGCAGTCCATCAAGATGCAAATACAACGCCAACAAAAGACCTCGCGGTCGAAACAAAGCGAAGCGACGGCAAAATCCCAGCTTCATCGCGACATTCGTCTCGATACAGTAGACGAGATATCATCAACGGCGTTCCTTCGCGGTCCAGCAGGATATAGATGCAACGTCAACAGAAGACCCCATGGTCAGTAAAGCGGAGTGACGGCAAAATTCCAGCCCCACCTCAGCATTCGTCTCGTTACAGCAGACGCAATGTCAACAACAGTGCCCTTCCTCCAACAGGATTCGGACATGACAAAGCGAACGAAGCGAAGGCCAAATTCCTAGCCTCAAGGTCTTAATGGCGAGTCATATAAAGCCTGAAAGACAACCGGAGATCGTCTCACACCAGTGCGGAATGGTCACCACCTCGATGTTCGTCTCGATACAGCAGACGCAACACCATGAAACAAGCGGAGTAACGGCAAAATCCCAGCTCCACCGCGACGTTCGTCTCGATACAGTAGACGCAACACCATCAAACAAGCGGAGTAACGGCAAAATCCCAGCTCCACCGTGACGTTCGTCTCGATACAGTAGACGCAACACCATCAAACAAGCGGAGTAACGGCAAAATCCCAGCTCCACCGCGACGTTCGTCTCGATACAGCAGACGAGATGTCACCCCAGCGTTCTTCCTCCAGCAGGATTCAGACGTGACAATCAAACAAACGGAGCCACGGAAAAATCCCTAATTCCAAACCTCGACGGTTCACCAGCAACCTAGAGACAATCGCGACGTTCGTCTCGATACAGCAGACGAGATGTCACCCCAGCGTTCTTCCTCCAGCAGGGTTCAGACGCGACAATCAAACTAACGGAGCCACGGCAAAATCCCTAGTTCCAAACCTCGACGGTTCACCAGCAACCTAGAGACAACCGCGACATTCGTCTCGATACAGCAGACGCGATGCCAGCAAACGAAGCAAAGGCCAAATTCCTAGCTTCAGGGTCTTGACGGCAACTCACATAAAACCTGAAAGACTATCGGAGATCATCCCACACCAGCGCGGAGTGGTTATGACTCATCGGGGCTCTCCAAAATGAGCCTAACCTCAAGTTAAAAGCGCATGGCAAAATTCCTAACGCTTGCTCTTCCGACGGTCAAACTGCCAAGGAGGATTGCTTGAAGACGTCTTGTCCAGCCTCCGAAGGGATCAGAGACACGACAGTCGCAGGGCTACTCGAACAGCACGATTGCCTATCGAGGAATATATCAGCTGATGCGACGGTACGACGGCCAAAACCCTAAGTACCACAGACCCTAACGGACTTCTGTCGTAAAGAGCAGAGGTTAACTGTGATGTTAGGATGTTCTTGCGAGAAATGCTTGATTCGTCTCGACTTGTGAGGAAATTGATGTTTTTGCGAGAACTTCTCGATGCGGCTCGACTCGTAAGATAAAGCCTTAGGCAGCAGGGATTAAAAAACTTGTTTCCTAAGCACTGGGACCCTGCAAGTCGACCTAAAACGGTCTCTTGTATACTATTCACGGGTCTCACTCTCCAAAGTCGAATCTCGACAAAGAGAGAAACAACCGCTTACGAGTCCTCTCGACTCGTAAGAGGGAAAATTCTCTTATAAGATCATTACGACTTATAAGAGAAAACGCACTTAGAAATTCTCACGATTCCTAAGGAGAAAATACACCTATGAGATCCTCTCGATCCGTAGGGAGAAAAGTCTTTATGAGACCCTCACGGCTCATAAAGTTGAAAAGTCTTAGGCAGCAGATTTGAACCTACGGCCTAAGCCATCGCTGCCTTTTGAAGAAGCCAATACAGGATGCTCGCTCTATCACCTGTCAACCATGTTTACTAAAGCAGTATACTGATAATAAAAGAAAGAGGGAAGCGACAGAAAGGACATTTGATTTGCATTTGATCAAGCGTTCGAGACACATCCATTCATGCGTGTGCAAAAGACTCAGAATGAGAAATAAGACAAACTGAAATAAAAATTTTCCATTCATATTTCAAAGGGCTTTTACAATCATAAACAGATAAATAACAACATTATTGAAATGTTTATAACGGTATAACCTCGGACCCAGGACATGGATTAAGGAACTCGAAAGTAACCTTATCTAAGATTTTCCAAGCCTGGCGAACCATCCTAGTGTGCTTTCTTTCGCGAGCACAAGCGTCGGGGTCCCCACGGATGTCCTCCTCCCTCCAATAAGCAGCAAGTATGGCGGACAGTTGGAAGGCCTGGTGCAGGAGATTGACAAGATTGTCTCGCCGTCTCTTCGAGATTAAGTTCATCAGGTACACCGAGTGCACCTTATCCTCGGCGGCATCCAACGCCTTATGCGGCACACCGGAACAGAATAGGGGAAGCGCTTCCCAGATGGCTCCCACGATAAGCTTCAGGAGGGAGGAACGTCGAGGAAGCAGTTGACCGTTATATGCGTCGAAGCGGCTCATGATTTCAGCACACTTCCTGTAATTTATTACGGGATCGCTTTTTGAAGTTGCTAGTTTGCATTCCGTTTCGGCCATTTTTCTTTATTCCTTCTTGGCTGAAATTCCTTTGATGGGAGGGGGTTCTTTTTGCAAATGTGCAATTAGTAAAGGAGGGGGTTTTTAGTGGTGGCCGGGGCTCCAGCAGTTCATATGATGATTCTAGAAAGCTTGCTTTCTTTTGTTGCTTTATTCATGCTCATTGCTTGCATTAATGTGATGGGTTTTTTATAAGACTTTGTTGTGACCATTTTTCCTCATGATCACCACCTTTTCCTTAGGCTCACCTCATTCTTTCCTTGTGCTCACCCCCTTGATTTTTCCCACTGCCAAAAATTGGCCGAGCCTAAGAAGGGGCTGCCCCATCTTTTGGTGAGGGAGGAATTGATACATTTTGCTAAGATAAATCCTTGAGCCCATTTTCCCTTCTATCTCCCTTTGAGGCAACTTCAATTTACCATAGAGACAAAGCGTTCTACACATATTCTACAGCAATCTTGGACACGTCGGCTAGCAAACTTCGTGTCCGAATTGCCTCGGTTCAGAGGTGGAAGGCCGTAAAAAGATTCAAAGATGTGGTGCCTTTCTGACGAGGAGATCGAGACCGGAGATGCCGCGAGGAGCTTGGGATGGTGGCCAAAGACCGAAGGACACGGATCGATCGGTATAGCCTCTCTACCCTTTCTCTAGTTAGCTAGTAGTAGGTTAATGGTTCGATCCGGGAAAAAGTATACGATAGCGCGAGTTTCTAGTCATGAAAAAGTTTTCGTTTCCGCATTTTGGTCTCGGAAAGACTGCCGAGGCGCTACCGTAGACTTACAACATGTACGTCAAACCTGCAAGAAACTGTGGCACAACGGGGGTGAGTTGCCAATTCGTGAGTAGAAAACATCACAAAGCAGAAATCGCATGTATGACGCTATCCTAGGTCATATCAAGTAATATTCTCAAATAAATATCCTGATCCATCTACATATAAATGCAGTACCACGTGCTCGTGTCAGTGCCTCGGATATATGATGTATGAATGCATTACAAATGAAACAGAATACATCATGAAGGAGACAACTGTTTTCTTTATTTAATGAGATTTCTGTATGTATATAAATCGCGTATCATCAATGAAATCGACAGATAAAACAGTGTCCAACATCGACACAAAACATAAATCTCAGTGTCTCAATACCTCAGGCTCCGGCTATCCGGGCTGGCCTGTATCATCAAATCTCAATATCTCAGTGTCTCAAGTCTCAATATCTCAGTGTCTCAAGTCTCAATATCTCAATATCTCGGACTCCGTCAGTCCGGATCGGCCCATATCATCAATCACACGACCACAAACGGTATCCTCCGGATATCCGCCGCGCCAGGTAAAATCATCGGTAGGCAGTCTGCCCCTGCCGGGCTCATCGTCTACAACTCGAGCTTCTTGCCCCAGGATACCTGACCGGGCCAACCATGTACCCGAGACGGTTCATCCAACTCCTCGAATCGGGTCTCGAAAACATCCCAGAACCGAGAAAATATCATGGTGGACAATACTCAACATATCAAGGAAAACCGTATTTTTCTCTTTAAAATAATTCATCAGTTTACAAAATTTTCACATGCGGTTTCCAAATCCAGAAAATATCAAGAAGAATCCGAAATCATCAAGTCACCATGTCAATAACAATGAAAACCGCGACATAAATCTCCATAATACCACATAACCAATGAATATATGGATGCATCTGATATCATGCAATAATTAAACTAGCATATGAAAGCTATAACATGTAGTAACTATCAGTTAGCAAGTTATGTCAATGAAATAGTATTTTCTAAAGTGTACGTGACATGGCAATTACCGATGATGATGTGTGTGAGCCGGCAAGCAGGTGTACATGGAACATACGCATCATCGGTAATAGTGCTGGTGTCCTGACAATAGGGTTTCATAATAATTACAGATAACATATGGACAAGCATGCAATGCGAGGAAACATCATGAATATGAAGAAAGTGATGTAATAACAGCAACACTGAAAAATATACATACCCAATATACGAGTCATACAGTTTAGTATTTAAATTACTCACAATTCTCCACTTTTGAAAACTAATATGACTCGAGCCCAGTCAAAAGAGTAAGGAAATCCACCTAATTCTGAGTCGATCTATATATATACCTAGTAGTCGGTGATCTCGCCTCAATAGTTGTCACGCCCCGCTTCCCAAAATACGGAAAACGAGGGATGACTAGGCCAGCCATGCTCCTACGGTCAAGAAATAATCCCGTCGTAGTCACACTTCGGCTTCTAGCATTACATGGTAACCAGTAAACAAAGCACATAAGTAAAGGAAATACATCACTAAATTATTACATCAACTTTCATTGTTCACAATTTACAATAAAACAAGGAAAATAACTACTAACCAAGTGCGAATACAAGGTTTCTTTAGGGAAACCAGTAAAAGTGAAGGAGGTACACCCGACTAAATCTCCGCAAGCTCGAAGGGCAAGTCTGACTCCTGTACTGGTTCTTTCTCGAGGTCTGAGCATGCATACTCAGGTCGTCGGAGCGACGTAATAGCAATATTATAACAGTGACAAGAAACAAACAGAGAAGGTAATAACAGTGGAAGTAAAATGCAGGTAATCAATATGTCACTAACTGATGCAAAGTATGATCCGTGTCCCTATCAGTCTCTAAGTCATCTTTGAAATCGAGTTGTGGAAAGGAGGATCATGTTTAACGAGGGTCTCGTACATACCCGAGACTACGGCCCGCTATCGTCCGGGACATAACCCTGTCAGCCGGACCGCTAGGCCCAACCTAATATATATAAGAGTCGATGTTCGAATGATCATTCTCTAAATCACTGTCCTCACTAAATACGATTCTCTTTCCACTTCGATTTTCCCTTTTTCCCCAGGTTTTCACTATTTATGAGTATGGTCTAGTCATGTACAAGTACGCATCAATAACACGGATTTTGTCCCTGTTCACTGTATTGTTCACTGTCACGAATCACTCACTTTTTCACTGGCGTACTTGACACTCCTAAACCAATATCATTCACGCACGGCAATGCATTGTACACTGAATAATAACGCGCCTTATTACTAGAAGTATGGCAATCGGGTAAAATATGTGCTTTTATGCTGTTAACAAACCATGGGTAATACGAACTATTATGCATCTTTTGAACTTATAAAAATTGCATTAAATCATACATTCAAAATTCAGTAAAATGATACAAAAGAGGCAGCAAGTAAACTCAGTCAGAAGTTCAACAAAATTTATTTCAGTACAATCGGATTTCGGGTTTGCAAGTTAAAGCCGTTTCATTTTAAGTGTTCGCTGCTGGAATTTCAGTTCCTGAACTGAATGCCCATTTCGCAACACAATTTTCACCCTGTTGAGATCAAAATTAGTCAACGCTATAGTTGAACAAAATTTAGGTTTATCAAAAGGGTTTCCAAAGCACTAGACGGATTCTCAATCGCGCCTTTACGTCAGAAGTTATGTACTGTACAATAATGGGGTATCAGTTCTGTTTCTGTTTGGGACTGTTATATGTCCTGTTAATCTAAATTACAGTTTAAATAGTAAACGACAGTGAAAAGGGGTGAAATCACTTTCATTAGTTAGCTAACTATTTCATATTCACTATGGTGTATGGTTCCGCAATATAACATGTTCAAGCAGTAGAGGGTAAGCATTACAAGATGGGAATCAACAGCCAGAGCTGCTCTGGACTGCAGTCCAGAGCCTCTCTCCGAACCGGTTTCCGTCATCTTTTCAGCAAAGAAACAATTTAAAACTCTTATGGGGTCCTAGGTCGTTGAGTCGTCTTCGATTTGAGCCCTTGAACGCATCATTCCAATTTGTAAACAATTAATTATGATTTTTACAAATTTCAGACGCGGAAAATTTTCAGTTTTAACAGGTATAAATGGGGATGATCGTTCACGTCGGTAACGACTGTATTTTTCAGCCAAATTTTAACATGATGTTCATTACCATACGGGCCAACTTATGTAATCAGTTTACGTCAATTTAATAGGAGTTTTCCTCTCGGGTTTTGTGTCGAACACAAACATTATATTAAGTCGCACGAAGTATATATATGGAATTTAACAGTATTTCAAATTTTAATAGAACAATTTAGCATGGAACAAGTAGGGTACTTGCCTGATGACGCGTTGACGACGCGCGGCAGCGGCAACGGTGAGATCGCGCTACGAACGGCGCGACTAGGGTTCACGGCCTCGGCTCGAGTTTGGGTTCTTGGCAGCGGGGCTTGGGTTTCTGGGTGAGGCGGCTGCGAGTGATGGTGGAGGTGTCGGAGGCGTTCGGGTACTGGAATGGAGGCAGCCGGAGTGGATGAGGTGGTCGCCGGCGAGGCTGCAGTAGCTCGGCGAGGGTCGCAGAGCGTTTGAGGCTCGAGGTTGATGGAGCTCGGAGTTGGGGTTGCAGCGATGGATAAGGTGGTTACGGTTGTGAATGGAGAAGGGAGTGGGGAGAAGTGGTGAGGTCGCACGGCGGTCGGAGCTTGGCAGAAGGCCGTGGAGCGGTGGGTTGAAATAATGGTGAGGAGAGAAGTCGGCTCGGGCGTTTTGGAGAGAGGAGCGAGGGTTTAGTGGAAGGAGGTGGTTGAGGTGGTCGTCGTTGTCGTCGTGGGGGCTCAGTGGGGTGTACCGGGGATGAAGCAGGGTGCAGTGAGAGAGAAAGAAAACAGCGAGGGTGAGGGGTTGGCTTCGTATGGAGGAGTAAGGGAGACAAGGAGGCGAGCGCGTGCGTGGTCGTGGTTAGAGTCGTGGGTCGTGGGGCAACGAAGACGGGGGCGTCGGCGACGTGGAGCACATAGGGAAGAAAGAGCGGGAAAAAGAAAGGAGTGTAGAAGAGGATGGAGGCGGGTCGGGTACGAGTTTGGGCGCGGGTGATTGGGTTTGGGCCGGAAAAAGGGGTTTAAGTTAATTTTTTTATTTAGTTTTGTAAAGGAAAAAGGGATATGGAAGTGGGTTGGGTAGAGAGTTGGGCTGGGTTTGGTTTTAGGGGATTTATTTATATATTTAGTTTTTTTTTGGGCTTTTTTTAATTGTTTTCTTTTGGGCTTTAGTTTAATGTTTAGGAAAATTTAAATATTAAAAACCTAAGCAACCAATTTCATACAAAAATACGAGGAAAAAATAGTAAAACATTCGGGAGACCTGGAAAACATAGAAAAATTTCATTTACGGAACTGGGAATTTACATCATACCCTCCTTACAAAAATTTCGTCCTCGAAATTTAAAAAGAGACAATGAAACAACCGCACTAAATAAATAGATATGGAAAACGTGTACGGATATCCTTCTCACGCTCCCAGGTAGATTCTCCTGGGAACGACCGCCCCAAGACACTCGGACTAACGGAATGATTTTATTCTTCAGCACTTTCTCTCTGCGGTCGAGTATAGTGGTGGGCTGCTCCTCGTAAGATAGGTCGGTACCCAAAGCTAACTCCGAATAGTCCAGAACATGGCTCTCATCCCGAACGTAACGCCGCAACTGGGATACGTGAAAGGTATTGTGCACACCGGCTAGCAATGGAGGCAAGGCAAGTCGATAGGCTACCTCTCCTACTCGCTCTAGCACCTCAAAAGGTCCAATGAAATGGGGACTGAGTTTCCCGCGACCTCCAAACCTGATAACTCCGCGGGTAGGGGAAATCTTCAGGAATACGTGATCTCCAACTTCAAATTCTAGTGCTCTCCTGCTGGTATCTGCCCAACTCTTCTGTCGATCCTGAGCCGTCTTAATGCGCTGCCTGATCATTTGGACCTTGTCGACTGTTTGAACAATGAGCTCGGGACTCAGTAATCTTCGCTCGCCCACATCATCCCAACAAACTGGGGATCGACACTTGCGCCCGTAAAGTGCTTCGAAAGGAGCCATCTGGATGCTAGCCTGGTAACTGTTGTTATAAGAAAACTCGACTAGGTGCAGATGATCTTCCTAGAAACCCTGGAAGTCCAACATGCAAGCTCTCAACATATCCTCGAGTGTCTGAATCGTACGCTCGGATTGTCCGTCCGTCTGCGGGTGATAAGCTGTACTGAACTTGAGGCGGGTACCCAAACTCTCCTGTAAGCTCCTCCAAAAGTGCGAAACAAACATGGTGTCTTGATCTGACACAATGCTGACCGGAACTCCGTGAAATCGCACTATCTCCTGCATGTATCTCTCTGCCAGTGACTCTGTCGAATGTCCCACTCGGAATGGTAAGAAGTGTGCAGCTTTCGTGAGGCGGTCAGCGATAACCCAAATGGCGTTATTGCCTCTAGGGCTCCGTGGCAAGGCCGTCACGAAATCCATAGTAATGTGCTCCCACTTCCATTCTAGTATTGGAAGCGGTTGTAACAGTCCCGCTGTCCTCTGATGTTCCTCCTTCACCTGCTGGCATACCAAGCACCTGGATACAAACCGCGCAATTTCTTGCATCATCCCATTCCACCAAAAGTGCTGCTTTAGATCTCGATACATCTTCG
The DNA here is from genome assembly GCA_030015575.1 of Agapanthus africanus. Taxonomy (NCBI): domain Eukaryota; kingdom Viridiplantae; phylum Streptophyta; class Magnoliopsida; order Asparagales; family Amaryllidaceae; genus Agapanthus; species Agapanthus africanus. The sequence goes on from CM057343.1 coordinate 638,096,230, forward strand.
TGCCTTCCGGATGCACAGAATAAGCTGAACTATGTGCCTCAGCTAGTACCTCTTCTCAAACATCCCCTTTGGGTACGCAGAGTCTGCTACCGAATCTCAGAGAACCGTCTTCATGTATGAGTAAGTCCATTCTCAGCCCGTCTTCTACCTGCGCTCTGAACTTTTGCAATCGAGGATCATCCGCTTGCGCAGCCTTGATGCGATCCACAAGAGAAGATTACACCTGTAGTTGCCAAAACTGCTTGATTGCGCTCGGTGTAACGACCTCAAGTTCGAGTCTTTGAAAATCCTCAATGATGCTCCTCCCGGGTCTTCGAGTAGACTAGTATGTCGTCGATAAATACAATGACGAACATGTCCAAGTACTTCGCAAACACCCTGTTCATCAAATCCATAAATATCGCTGGAGCATTTGTAACACCGAACGACATCACAAGGAACTCATAATGTCCGTATCGGGTCCTGAAAGCCGTCTTGCATATATCCTCGGCCATTACTCTGATTTGATGATAGCCAGAACAGAGATCCAACTTCGAAAATACCGTGGCCCCACTTAAATGATCGAATAAGTCGTCGATGCGCGAAATTGGGTACTTGTTCTTTATCGTGACTTTGTTCAGCTCCCGATAGTCTATACACATCCGCAGCGATCCATCCCTTTTCTTCACCTACAGAACTGGTGCACCCCACGATGAAGCGCCTGGGATAAATCCCTTCTCCAGAAGTTCTTCAATTTGCTTCTTCAATTCTGCCAACTCAACCGGTGCCATTCTGTACGAGGCCTTGGAAACTGGTGTTGTACCTGAAGTCAAATCAATCGAGAATTCCAAGACGCGTGGAAGTGGTAGACCTGGTAAATCTTCAGGAAACACGTCCAGAAAATCCTGAACAATCTCTGGGGCTGGGCTCTCATCAATCTCCATAGCTGTCAACTCTTTTGGCTTGGCTCTATACTTGGCTGGCTCCAAAGATTCGCTCCCGCCTTCGAAAAAAAACTCTGGGTGATTGGGAATGCGGAAAGTCACATTCCTTACTCGGCAATCAATAACTGCATGGAAGGTACTCATCCAATCCATCCCGAGAATTGCGTCATACCTGCATGTTCCGATCAAAAGGGAATTCGCATAGAATTTCCTGCCACACACTACAACTGGACATGATCTACATTCTCAACTAGATACTATCACACCATTACCCGTATGTATTTCCCAACCCATGGTTAGTGGTTCATGTGGTATGGAGTGTGTATCAACGAAATGCGCAGATATGAAACAGTGCGATGCTCCAGAATCAAATAGTACTCTAGCTGGCATGGAATGTATGAGTAGAATACCTGTGACAACTTCGCCTGAAGCCTCAGCCTGCTCGGCGGTCAAGGTGAAAGCTCGTCCCTGACCGCGGCCTGTGTAGGGTTGCCTCTGCTCCTGTGATCTCTACTGCTGTGGTCCAGACCCTCCCTGTAACTCTGTTCGCTCGGGGCAACCACTAACTCTGTGCTGACTGGATCCGCAAATTAAACATTGTCCCTTGGCGCGGCGACAGTCCTTCTGGGTGTGTCCATCTCTGTTGCAGTAGTCGCAAACTAAGTTCTTGCTCTGGGGGCGATGCTGGGGCACGAATGGATGCTTCATCTGTGTCGTTCCTGGCCCGTGAACTGGTATGACTCCTCGAGACGGTATGTGAGTACGTGCTGGAACAACTGGGGGCTTCCTAAATTTCTTGATCAGCTTCTCCTGAATTTGTGCCGCGTTGAGTACCTGTGCAAAAGTCTGCAACTCGAGTGACGCGATCAACTGCTGTATCTCGAAATCGAGTCCCTGTAAGAAACGCCTGGCCCTGGTGGCCTCTGAAGCGACCATATACAGAGCGAATTGGCTCAAACGGTTGAATTCTGCCGCATATACGTCCACGGGACAGCCATTCTGCTTTAGTATGATGAATCTTTCTTCCATCTCTGCCTTGGCGGTGGAAGGGAAATAATGGTCCAAGAAGCACTCCTTGAATTTTCTCCATTCGATTAGCCCTTCTAGTCTGCTTTCTTCAACTGACCACCAAGTACGGGCTTCGTCTTCCAACTGGATCTTTATCACATTCACTTTATCTTCATCGGGTACCCTGGCGGCCGTCAGTAGGTTCTCCATATTGACCAGCCATTGCTCGGCCTCGAATGGTTCGACTAGTCCCGTAAATGCAGCTGGATGTAACCTTCGAAAATCTGACACGGTGCCAGCTCTGACAGAAAAAGCTGGTGGAGCAGTGCCCTCGGGGGCGGTAATGAGAGCGGAGGGTCCCCCTACTGCGGTAATAGCCCTGAGTCCCTCGGTGAGTAGGTTCGTCTTTCTCTCCTGAGCTTCTGCGAGAGTCGTCAGTGCACTCAAGATCCTCTCCGTGCGATACTGAGAACTTGAGTCCGAGGAGTGGTCATTCGGGGACGTCATATCGCTGGAAGATATTTAAAAAGGAGAAGATTAGATACAAGGATGAAAGTCAGGGATAGTGAAGCAAAAATAACGTAATATAGTGTAGTTAATGTTATCCCTTACTACTAAACGCGGCTCTGATACCAACAAAACCATGTCACGCCCCGCTTCCCAAAATACGGAAAACGAAGGATGACTAGGCCAACCATGCTCCTACGGTCAAGGAATAATCCCGTCGTAGTCACACTTCGGCTTCTAGCATTACATGGTAATCAGTAAACAAAACACAAAAGTAAAGGAAATACATCACTAAATTATTACATCAACTTTCATTGTTCACAATTTACAATAAAATAAGGAAAAGAACTACTAACCAAGTGCGAATACGAGGTTTATTTAGGGAAAGTAGTAAAAGTGAAGGAGGTATTCCCGACTAAATCTCCGCAAGCTCGAAGGGCAAGTCTGACTCCTGTACTGGTTCTTCCTTGAGATCTGAGCATGCATACTCAGGTCGTCAGAGCGACATAATAGCAATATTATAACAGTGACAAGAAACAAACAGAGAAGGTAATAACAGTGGAAGTAAAATGCAGGTAATCAATATGTCACTAACTGATTCAAAGTATGATCTGTGTCCCTATCAGTCTCTAAGTCATCTTTGAAATCGAGTTGTGGAAAGGAGGATCATGTTTAACGAGGGTCTCGTACATACCCAAGACTACGGCCAGCTATCGCCCGGGACATAACCCTGTCAGCCGGACCGCTAGGCCCAACCTAATATATATAAGAGTCGCTGTTCGAATGATCATCCTCTAAATCACTGTCCTCGCTAAATACAATTCTCTTTCCACTTCGATTTCCCCTTTTTTCCTAGATTTTCACTATTTATGAGTATGGTCTAGTCATGTACAAGTACGCATCAATAACACGGATTTTGTCCCTGTTCACTGTATTGTTCACTGTCACGAATCACTCACTTTTTCACTGGCGTACTTGACACTCCTAAACCAATACCATTCACTCACGACAATGCATTGTACACTGAATAATAACGTGCACTATTACTAGAAGTATGGCAATCGGGTAAAATATGTGCATTTATGCAGTTAACAAACCATGGGTAATACGAACTATTATGCATCTTTTGTACTTATAAAAATTGCATTAAATCATACATTCAAAATTCAGTAAAATGATACCAAGGCGGTAGCAAGTAAACTCAGTCAGAAGTTCAACAAAATTTATTTCAGTGCAATCGGATTTCGGGTTTGCAAGTTACAGCCGTTTCATTTTAAGTGTTCACTGCTGGAATTTCAGTTCCTGAACTGAATGTCCATTTCGCAACACAATTTTCACCCTGTTTGGATCAAAATTAGGCGACGCTATAGTTGAACGAAATTTAGGTTTATCAAAAGGGTTTCCAATGCACTAGACGGATTCTAAATCGCGCCTTTACGTCAGAAGTTATGTACTGTACAACAATGGGGTATCAGTTCTGTTTCTGTTTGGGACTGTTATATGTCCTGTTAATCTAAATTACAGTTTAAATAGTAAACGACAGTGAAAAGGGGTGAAATCACTTTCATTAGTTAGATAACTATTTCATATTCACTATGGTGTATGGTTCCTCAATATAACATATTCAAGCAGTAGAGGGTAAGCATTACAAGATAGGAATCAACAGCCATAGCTGCTCTGGACTGCAGTCCAGAGCCGCTCTCCGAACCAGTTTCCATCGTCTTTTCAGCATAGAAACAATTTAAAACTCTTATGGGGTCCTAGGTCGTTGAGTCGGCTTCTATTTGAGCCTTCGAATGCATCATTTCAATTTGTAAACAATTAATTATGATTTTTACAAATTTCAGACGCGGAAAATTTTCAGTTTTAACGGGTGTAAATGGGGATGATCGTTCACGTCAGTAACGACTGTATTTTTTCGCCAAATTTTAACACGATGTTCATTACCATACGGGCCAACTTATGTAATCAGTTTACGTCAATTTAATGGGAGTTTTCCTCTCGGGTTTTGTGTGGAACACATACATTATATTAAGTCGCATGATGTATATATACAGAATTTAACAGTATTTCAAATTTTAATAGAACAATTTAGCATGGAGCAAGTAGAGTACTTGCTTGATGACGCGTTGACGACGCGCGGCAGCGGCAACGGCGAGATCGCGTTACGAATGGCGCGACTAGGGTTCACGGACTCGGCTCGAGTTTGGGTTCTTGGCAGCGGGGCTTGGGTTTCTGGGTGAGGCGGCTGCGAGTGATGGTGGGGGTGTCGGAGGCGTTCGGGCACTGGAATGGAGGCAGCCGGGGTGGATGAGGTGGTCGCCGGCGAAAGTGCAGCAGCTCGGTGAGGGTCGCAGAGCGTTTGAGGCTCGGGGTTGATGGAGCTCGGAGTTGGGGTTGCAGCGATGGCTAAGGTGGTCGCGGTTGTGAATGGAGAAGGGAGTGGGGAGAAGTGGCGGGGTCGCATGGTGGTTGGAGCTTGGCAAGCGGCCGTGGAGGGAAGCTCGGTGGTGGGTTGAAATAATGGTGAGGAAAGAGCTCGGCTCGGGCGTTTTGGAAAGAGGAGCGAGGGTTTAATGGAAGGAGGTGGCTGAGGTGGTCGTTGTCGTCGTCGTGGGGGCTCAGCGGGGTGTACCGGGGATGAAGAAGGGTGCAGTGAGAGAGAAAGAAAACAACGAGGGTGAGGGGTTGGCTTCGTATGGAGGAGTAAGGGAGACGAAGAGGCGAGCGCGCGCGTGGTCGTGGTTAGAGTCCTGGGTCGTGGGGCAACGAAGACGGGGGCGTCGGCGACGTGGAGCACGTAGGGAAGAAAGAACGGGAAAAAGAAAGGAGTGGGGAAGAGGATGAGGCGGGTCGGGTACGAGTTTGGGCGCGGGTGATTGGGTTTGGGCCGAGAAAAGAAGTTTAAGTTAATTTGTTTATTTAGTTTTGTAAAAGAAAAAGGGATATGGAAGTGGGCTGGGTAGAGAGTTGGGCTGGGTTTGGTTTTAGGGGATTTATTTATATATTTAGTTTTTTTTTGGGCTTTTTCTTAATTGTTTTCTTTTGGGCTTTAATTTAAATGTTTTGGAAAATTTAAATATTAAAGACCTAAGCAACCAATTTCATACAAAAATACGAGGAAAAAATAGTAAAACATTCAGGGGACTTGGAAAATATAGAAAAATTTCATTTATGGAACTGGGAATTTACAATAGTATCACGTACGATACAATATATGTGTGTGTGTGTGTGTGTGTGTGTATGACATTCTCGAGTCAAGAGTGCGAATCCAACATCATAACTATATCTTGTACGGTAAATCTATCATACGGCATCCCAACATCCTCGAGTCAAGAGTGCGGATCTAACATCATAACTATATCTCGTACGGTAAATCTATCATACGGCATCCCAAATCTGGGTATGGATCAAATATCATATTTATCTCATTACTCATCTGGTATCCTTATCATCATATGTCATGAACTGGGGTACTGATCTAAGTCTAGTACAAACTGATACCATCAACAAATATATGTGCGTGTGTCTGAAACACATCGCCTAAAGATCCGCTATAATCTCCTGTCGTATCTCATAGTACGAACCAAATCACATCACTGATCTCACGGTATCATACCCAATCACATCGACTCATCTCCAAGTACCATATACCATCCTCAACATCCGTGTATACATGTATGTGTGTGTGTATATATATATATATATATATATATATATATATATATATATATATATAAGCACCAACACATCCACACACACACACAAATACACACACACACACACACACATACATACATACATATATATGACGTATACACCCAAAACCATATCCCGTGTATGCATGTGTATATGTGTGTCAACCTTACTCTAGGGTTCGCGACTAAAAAGCTAACTAAACAACTTTCCTCAAATCTCGCTAACACTAACCCATGATCTCCTAAAGCTTTTCTTGCTAAGGTTCATATCTCGCTATAACACAAATATGTATAACTATATCACATCCCATCATATTTTACGAAAATGCGGGGGTGTTATACGCTATCCACCCGACTTTCCCCGTAGATATATATCTACTCATCTTGATCTTCGCTTGCCGATGCCGATATCGCCACGCGCTTGCCGGTCGTCTCGAAATTCTCGTGAGGGTACCTACGTATCATAACACATCGTATCGCATTAAAATCCGACACATGACCAAAACGACACACGAATCTCACATAGGTCAAAACCTATGGTCCGCTTATGCAAAGGAACCAAATAACCCTCGACATCGGCGTACAAACGCCGATCGATCGAGAAAAACCCAAACGCACCATTCGTGGTTTCACAACACACTAAATATATGTATGAAATAGGGTTTAAATCATCAAATTTCAAATTCGCTTTAAAAGCTATTTTTCCGAAACTCTAGTAAGCAACAATTGCCAATTTAGTTCAAATCTAGTTGTTTTAACAATTCTAGCGGCTACAATGCTCCTTAAATATCTTGATTATGTCATACAAACCATTTCCATACTTTAATCTCATCAATTTTCATTAATTCTAAAAACTTAGTTTGCAATTTAAGCAACTTGGACAATTTAATTGCAACAATTTATAATTTAACAACCAGACTACAATTTGCATATTTTAAAATGTTAAACCACTCATGTAAATCTTAATGATATGCTAAAAACCCTTACTGGATTTTAATCTCACTTAATTATATTAATCCTAAAATCTAGTTTGCAACATAATACAATTTGGACAAATTTTTAAAGTGAATTTGCAAACTAACAATGAGGTTGGGTTTTGAAATTCTCAAGATTCTAAATTACACAACACAACCATAACCAAATAATCCAAACCCCAACTCCCAATTCAACTCTTCTCTTGAAAACTAAATTCTTGAAATTGAAGTCATTTAACTACCTAACTAAATTGATTTAAAATAATTAACCAAAAAATAACTAAAGGGTTAGAATTTATACCCAAAAATTTGAAGATCCCACAAGCAAACTTAGCCCTCCAAATTAGCTTCTTTTCACCAAGATCCATACTAGATAGGCTAAAGAAAAATGGGTAGGGCTTGGATTTGGATGATTGTGGGATTTTTGTGTTGATTTTTGGGCATTTTGTGATGAAAATTTGAGGTGAAATGAGAAGGAGAAGAGGGGGGGCTGCTGCAGTGAGGATGAGGGGGTTTCGGCCAAATTGGGGATGAGGAGAGAGAGAGTGAGGTGTTGAAATGCAAGGTCAAAGAAAAGCCATACTTCAAGTCGACACTCAAATATCCTTTTCTTTATTGTTTCTTTTTTTCATTTTCTTTTCAATTGTTTTTCTTTTCTATATTTGGAGGGGAGAATGGGGAGGGGCTGCCAAAAAGGGCTCGGCCAGCAACCTAGGAGGGAGGAGAGAGGGTGTGGGTGAGTGTGGGTGAGGAAAAAAATGATAAATACTATACCCAAAATTTCCATTTCCATTAATTTCACTCATTAAGCCTTTTTCTTTTATATTTTCTAAAACCATTTTCACAACTTCTTTTTATTTCAAAAACAATATGTTACATGTTGGTTTAATGTGTCATGATGCAAAATACTTGTATTAACCCATTCCAATTTATAATTCTCACTAATTAACTGTATTAGTGAAGGCTTAAAATAATATTAAAATAATTAATTTCGGAAAAAATTTCAGTCAGCTAGAAATTTTGCAAGTGACTCAATAAACACCAAATACTAGCAATTATATAGCTAGAATAGCTATATTCGATTTTATGATGAAAGATAATTATATCTTAAATTTTACGGAAAACACCCGTTATTTTACCGATTCTCCGAAATTTCACCTAAACGATTTTCAAAACGTTACAAGAATGAATAACGAAACAAGAATATATTGTGAGGTGGAACTCAAATGAGTGGAAATCAAATATAGAACTCCAAATCACCCAACCAGAGTGCTGCCTTATAACCATGCTGCAGTTCATAGTTACAATCACATAACTCTACTAAGTCACCCAAAATTCTAGCGGATGGAATCAAAATATAGCTTGACGAACAATAGGGATTCTAGTAAAGGATAACAAGTTCACAATATGGACCAAATAAGTGACTTAAATTGTCAAGCCCTACTCGGAAACTGTAATCTCAATCTAAACCAAACCCGGCTCTGATACCAACAAAGCCATGTCACGTCTCAGTTCCCAAATTACGGAATATGAGGGGTTGACAAGGCCAGCCATGCTCCTACGGTCAAGGAAATATCCTGCCGTAGTCACACTTCGGCTTCTAGCATTACGTGGTAATCAGTAATCAATGCACGGGTAAAGAGAAATGCAGTCACTAATCTATCAAAAGTATATAAGATATACCAGATAGAGATCAAGAGAAGGATAGCGTTGGTGTCGCTGATCTAAATGTCCGCAATATTCTCGAGATACGTCAGGTCCTGATCCAAGCTAAGTCAACTTCTCACTCTGAGCATGTATACTGAAGTCGTCAGAGCGACACAATAGTAATATATATAAATACAAATGCAAACACGTGTAATGATAATGAACATGAAACAGTAAACATGGAGTAATGACATGAACACGAAACAGCAAACATGGGGTTTTAATTTCGTAAATAAAAAAAATTCTCTTTCGGAGTTCAACTCCTATTTCCGGGGCTAAAAGCCCCTTCTTTCCACCGGCGTCCAAGCGTCCAGCGCCCACATGCCGGGCACATGCGCCCGCGTGCTAGGCCCGTGAGCGCCACCGCCTCACGGGTCTTTTGGACACTATTTTCCTTTTTTATATATACACACAATCCACAACACTTCTCCTGTTAGAAAAAAATTCTAACGGGACGCTCCCCCGCACCCCACACCCCGTAAGGGGGCTGCTAGCCCCCTTGACCCCCAGCCCGTTATCCGGATAGCGGGATCCCCGTAAACTCTGCAAGACCCTCGATATACCCAAGACCCCTTAAAACACAACACACGCACACTGCACATTGAGTTCGCATGACCAATTTGACCCGTCAATCGGAGGTTCTCTCGCTCCAAATGCGAGAGGTAATTAACGGCAGCTTAGTCCCTGGCTGCAGGAGATTCGGATCCCCACAATCAATAAATCCCCGCCTACCTTAGACAGAGGAATCTGTAATACGCTTGACAAGTGACGTGTATTTCCATCTCAATGAGGTGACGAAAAACACCCTACAACAATCACATTTCCAGAAATATGATTATATAAATTACTAGAAACCCCGCATCATGATCTTTTTATATTCTCAATGGAAATTTACCGTAAATATTTTAATTCATTAAATTTTTAAACCAAACACAAACATGGTTTATATTTGGAAAACCTACTTTTTATTTGATTAAAGCAATTGATAACTATATCCGTGCCTTTTTCTCCTTCCTTAAGGTTCTAAACCTTCTTTCTCTTTTTGAATTAAAGAGTTTAACTCTTATTTTTCCAAAAATAAACAATATACCCAAGACCTCTCAAAACACAACACACGCACACTGCACATTGAGTTTGCATGACCAGTTTGACCCGTCAATCGAAGGTTCTCTCGTTCCAAATGCGAGAGATAATTAACGGCAGCTTTGTCCCCGGCTGCAGGAGATTCGGATCCCCATAATTAATAAATCCCCGCCTACCCTAGACAGGGGAATCTGTAATACGTCTGACAAGCGACGTGTATTCTCATCTCAATGGGATGACGAAAAACACCCTACAACAATCACGTTTCCAGAAATATGATTATATAAATTACTAGAAACCCAGCATCATGATCTTCCTATATTCTCAATGGAAATTTACGGTAAATATTTTAATTCATTAAAAATTTTAACCAAACACAAACATGGTTTAGATTTGGAAAACCTACTTTTTTTTTGATTAAAGCAATTGATAACTATACCTAACAGAGTAGCCTCAAACTCTCTTTCTGCCTCAAAAAGAGAGGGCGGAACAAAACAATATCAAAATACCTTCAGATTCTAGAAACATTGCTTACACTAAATTCTCAGAAAATACAATATATTCACAAAAATACTCAAACTTGAACATCTCTCTTTCTTCACAACAACTCTATTGAAAGTATGTGGGGGTTTGAAGTAATTCCCAAACAATAATCAATTAGCATTGGTCAACTAGGAAAAATTTCAACATTGACCTCTAAAAAAAAATTCTTCCATCTAAAATTTCCTCAATTTCTTCTACTTATTGTATAACATTAATCTTCAAGCTAGCATAGTTTTGAGATCTCTTGCCCCAATCCAAGCCACGGTCTTGCCTCTTGGGGTTTGGTGGTGGGCCCCATTTTTGAAGAGCCACTCATTTGATAGGGTGCCTTGGAATTAATCCTACATTTTATCCAAAAATAAAGTTAGAATTTTTTTTTGAAAATTCATAAAATATTACATAAATAGAAATAAAATACAGGAAAATTACTCACCTATCCTTTCTTTTCTCAAGGAATCTATGGAGGGAAGCCCTTCTTGCTATGGGCATAGGTGTCACATCTATTGTACAAAAAGTCAATATTTAATTAATTACAAAATCAACATAAATTAAAATGCAAGGATAAAGTTTATTTAGAATTAGCAAAAGAAATTTAATAGAAACAAATTATTACCTGAATTATTGAATTTCACCGGGTTGAGGTTTGAGGCACTGCTTGAATCAATAGAAGGGTTTGGCTTTGAGCATCCAATTTTTGCCAAATTCATCAAATCGGCTGCCTTTTCGGCCTGAAAATCATTGAAAACCAACACTTTTCCGCCGTAAAATATTGTTAATTGCGTCTTCTGGGGCTCTCTGAAACCAAAAGAAAAATCAATTAAACGATTGTTCACATTAAGAGAGAAAATAAATAAATAAATAAATTTAGCGGGGGCGGGGGCGGGGGCGGGGGGTTTTACCTTAATTTTGCAACATTTTGGTCCGAAACCGAAACCGTGTCGTCTGCTACGGTCTTGTTTCCGGCCGGTATATCAAGTCCGGACAACAAGTTCAATGTCGTCGGTGGCTGAAATAACCCTAAAAGTAAAAAATAATAAATCAATATATTCAAACAGATATTATTGCAAATAAATACAAGTCCCCACGCCCCAAAAAAAAATTGAAAAATACCGCAAACTTTCAATAAAGAAAACCCAATTTGAGGTCACCTCTGGCCTCTCCAATATTAATTTGAGGAAAGCTTCTCTTCTCTTTGAGATATTGGCTCAAAAGATTGCAAGTCACAGAGAAGTTTGATTTCTTTTCTGCCATCTCTCTCTCTCTCTCTCTCTCTGAAATTGTTTGTGTTAATATTTTTGGCCTCTGCTTTTTGATGGGGGTTTATCTTTATAGTCAGTGTTCAAAGAACGCAAAAGTTGCCAAATGAATAGGAAATTGAGCACGTGTTCTACTTAGGTTTATTTCATGAAAACGTTGTTTGCCCGTGTTTTTTAAAACCACTGTGAGTTTCAAACCGTCGCAGAAACTCCCTAACTTTCATTTCGTTACACAAAATCTCTACCGTTAGAATTTGAACGTTTTAGCCTTTAAATCAAGTCAAGTCATGTGAGAAACATGTGACGAATTTTTATAATTCTATATCAAAATTACCCGACCTTTGTTTATATTATCTTATTTTTTCTAAAAATTAGATCCTAAATCTTTCCCTCAAATTTTTGCTCCCGCTCCTCCAAAAAAATCTCAAATCATAAATTTTCTTCTCTTCAAGTTAGGGATGTAAATGGAATAAGAACCGGCCGAATGATTGTTATATTAGCGACAAGAAGACACAACACAAGCAGACGTCTGGAAACGCAACAGAGCGAAGGAAGACGTTTGCTGAAGGAAGCACATACGTCTGTAAATTGATCTCCAGAAAATCCAGAGTCTAAGCAGATGTCTGAGCATTCGTCAATAGACGTTTGCCGACGGTAGAAACGACTGTTGCAGATCTTTGTTATTAGAAAAATCTTTCCATATCTCTTTTGATGTTATTAGTTTAGAAAAGATTTTATTTGTTTTATTTTTCTCATCATGTAAAGTGTCTATATACATCTTTAATATTCAATACTAATCAATTGAGTTACAAACCCTAAAAACCATCTGCACCGAAATTTTCTATATGTTGATATTTTTAAAAAAACAACTTAAAATCTGATTTAAAAAAATAACGTTGGGTCAAGAAGGTAAAGAAAACGTTGAGGGAGAGATGGGGGAAAGAGAGGAGGAGGAGCAGCAGAAAGATTGGTAAAGTAATAAAAGAATTAGGGTTAATGCTGGGGAGGGAGAGAGGAAAAATTAAACAAAGTAAAAAAAGAGGTGTAATTGGTTTTGGGGAGGTGTACATTTTTTTAAGAAATGGGGGCAATACGGTCATTTAACATAAAAGATAGCAACGAAAGTTCTGAGTGTTTCTGTGACGAGTTTGAACCCCAGGATGGTGTTAGAAAACACGAGCAAACCAAAATGTGGTTTTCATGAAATAAGGATTTTATTTATTTAACTTTATTTTAAATTTTGTAATTTGAAAGAGAGAAGGAGCACGTTGTGCGCATAGGAGAGAGAAAGAGACCAGGTCATATAAGCATTAAATTATATATATATAAGAAGCAAGTTGGTGGAAGAATTCATAGTCTATTCAGCGTAGCATCAACAGATTTAAAAAGGAGAAAACGAAATCTGTACTATCATTTGAGGAAAGTTCCTCTTAAGACGGAAAAACTCCGCGTCTGATATTTTGAATAGAGGGTCGATATTTCAATATCTTGCGTGTCCATCCATATACTCTTAAAACTGTGTATGCAGGCATTTATAACTTTTTGCATTTCATAATATCAATGAAATATTTTATTAGATCAGGGTGTTATCGAAACTATACATTTTTTTTGTCATTATAGGCTATAACATAACGCTAAAAAGTTTCTCTCTCAGATGAAATTATCTAAATAAAACCGGTTTGCATTTTAAAAAGAAGAAGGAAAAAAAAAGAGGTCACAAACTCTAAATTGGTATACAATGTGTTCCAAGTTTGCTTTTCTGGCATTGTCACGTGAAAAATCTGCATTTGGAAAAAGATAAGATAAAAAAGAAAGCTAACAGCAGCACAGCCCATAGAATTATAAATAATTTTCATTGTTACAAACAACATTAGCTAATCCAGAGAAAAAAAAATAAATTTGACCAAGTTGGCAGCATAGCTTTCCAGCCTGTTTGAATAGAAGAAAAACACATGTTGAAAATGTCGTGCCATTTATCATTTGATATATATATTGTTAATTTATTAATTAATTAAAGAGATTCCCTTAAAAAATTACTCATTAATTAGTTATTTAAAGTATTAATTAAGAGACCAAACCATGATTTGGTGTTCACATGTTAGTTGGCACTGTGAAGTACTTGGTGGATGGTTGCTATCAGCTCATAGTTTCCAGGAAACTGCTTGCCTTTATTTTAAAATATTTTTTTTGAAGAAAATAATTTATATCATTAATATTTGAAAGATGTTGAAGAAGTTGGAGCTTATTACATAGATTTTGAATCTTCTCAATCATGCCATAGGATTTTTCATACTATTTAATTTAATTTGGATTTATTAAGTTTGTGGATCAAATTGGCTTGAGTACCTTAATCATTTCTTGAGAAACTGGTATTTACCGCATGATCTGTACCATTATGCAATGGTAGAATTGATTAAAAAAAAGATACAAAATGATATAAGTAAAGATGCAATGACAACCATATAACCTATATTCCGATTTGTTCCGAGCATTGATTATTAGTGAGAACCTAAGGTAGGAGAAATCATTATGTGTGTTGGAGGAGAGAGAGAAAGAGATGGTGAATTTTGGATACCCTTCGGCCAGCTTGATGGGATCTGTGTACTTATTTTTTCTCTCTTATGACCGGGTATCCACGGCTGACACACTGTAGAATTTTCCCTAAGGCAGGCTCTTTGGCCCAAAATAGAAAATAGAAAAATAAGAATTAATAATAAAAAAATAAATAAAGCATGAGCGAGGGTGAATCACAAATGGATCAAACCATTTAACTCGTAAGAGAGATTTACCAATTAACTGAAAAAAGAATTAAAAGAAACATATTTCAGCAGTAATACTTCTCCATCAATCACCAGTCGTAATAAAATCGTACATTGCATTTCTCAATAATCTAATATAATTTAGTATCCTACTGTAATATTTTAGTATTCCCCATGAATTCTGTACAAATAAGTGAATAACTACAAATGCTAAATAAAAACTATATACAAACTTAAATTAAGAATAAAAGACTAAATGAAACAAAAATTAGGTGGGGGAGGCGGGGTGTGAACAAGAATAAATTCAAGCGTCATAATCAACCTCGGCAACATTCCTAGCCTTTGCTCTCTTCACGAGCTTCCCATCCTCATCATACTGCTCCAAATTCTCACAAGCCGCCGGAAAAATCTTACCCATGACCTTCCCCTCAACAAAAGAACACTGAAAAATATGCTTCTTCTTGTAACTTATCCCCACTGAAAAATCTCGAAATGTCACGCCCTTAACGGGTATTTCCTTGCTTCCATATATCCGAACCGGGATCCGGACCCCTAGTCCGCGGACACCGTCGAACGTGAGGTTATGGATCGTGGGTAATGCATTTGGGTCAAAACCTTCGTCGGCGTGCTCATTGTAATCGGTTTTGATCACGATTCCTACACGAACGAAATCCAAATTGATGTTGTTGTATGTGATGTTGCGGATATAGCCACCTCGCCCTGGAGCGGTTTTGAGTCTGATCCCTCGCTTGGATTGCCAAATGTGGAGGTTTTCGACGGTGATGTTGGAGACGCCGCCGGACATTTCGCTGCCTATCGATACCCCGGCACTGGCGAAGCAAAAAATGATGAGAATTCGATATAAAAATATACTAATTATTCGTAAATTTGTTCTTATTAGTTCAGCTGGCTAAATTGCAGAATACCATGGTAACTTTAAAAAACATTCGTTATACCCCCAACTTGATCAAACATTAGACATTAGATTTTTGCATCTTTCCTTCACAAAATACCTTTAAAGATCTGATAATTCAATGCAAGTGAAAGAGTGAGAGAAAAATAGATGCAAGTTGGAAAGATAAATTTTCCCAATGACAAGAAAATATCTCATGGTATTTTCTTGGCTGCATTGCAAGATATCATCCTGACTTTTATAAAGATAATTTTCTCTCGACTTGATCAGATGGGTCTTTTTTTCTTTCTAATTCTGCATCTTTTCTTTCCGCTATACCTTCTGGTGAAAATTTCAAATATCCAATGTTAGTGGAAAATGGATAGCAAAACAAAGGTAACCTGGAAACAAAAATTAGCAGAATGAAAAGAAAAATGATGTGCTAAGATTGAGAGTAAAATGCGTTATAAATGTTGGGTGGTATCCAGCTTAGCTATAGGTAAAACTGTAAAAATTGAAGGGACTTAAGGCAATTTAAGCAATTTTTTTATAAGATAATTGCACTAATAGCTGATGAGCGGCACTGCGCAGAAAGGATAATTACATAGAGATCATGGTACATAAATACTTCGTCTATAGTTTAAGTAGTCACTAACTTGGAAGATATAGTGACCAAGAATCAAGATCCAAATTATAATGACTATTCATGACAAGTTTGGGTGCACTACATCATCATTGAAGGACAAGACAAGGTGGGGGAAGGAGAACAAAACAATCACATCCTGGAAAAAATATGAATATAACTCCCCCACATTAATCACGGTTCTTATTTTTTATTTTTAATAAGGACAAAATTAAAGCCATTGTTATCAAGTAGTTTTTCATCAACCCGATGCCTTAGGGGCTTGGAGTAGCTCATGGGGGAGACCGGGATCTCCTATTTATGAAGGGACGACTAATTTATTCCATCTATTATCTCAAAAAACCCTGATGCCTTTTTTCAGTAATCACAGTAAGCTCATCAAACAGCTCATACAATCCCCGAAATTGTTACCTAAAATCCAAACCTTCCGCACCACTGTAAAAAGGCATTACAACCATGCGACATCAATTTATCTTGTACTTCAGAACGCTCAATTACGGGTAAGTTATTCCTGAACTCTTCTTATGACTAAATTTATTAACCATAAGCAACTGACATAATTTACCCAGCGAATGCATGTCTTTTGGTTCATCCTAAAGGCCATGACATGAAGAACGTCTATCATTTTCCTTCGTCCTAAAGGTCAAGGAGAAATGCAATTATACGAGATTTATTTGCCTCTAAGAAATGAAAAGGATCTTAGATTCTAAAGAACAGTATAACTGTGCTTACACGTTTTCTTTCCTCTGGCTCTGTGACATCTACTTGACTAAAGTCAATAGCTACAATATCATTTTCATCTGGGATCAAAATTTATAAATGTATCCAGTTTGTGTTAACTTAATCCCCATGTACCGCTAGATTAAATCACGTGCATATAATGCATCCACTCGGCACATGAATTTAAGAGGTGATAATCAACTAGAAGAAACTAACCTCACAGTAGAGCGAATAGTGACATTGCGAATTAAGATATTGGCCGAAGGCCTCCCGTATGCAATTCCATACTGATCCCAACCGCTCTTTATTGCTATTCCGTCATCGCCCACACTTATGTAACAATTTTCGATCACCATATCCTCACAAGAGTCTACAAAAACCATAACAAGCAATTAGGCTTCAAAGAGATACCATGACAGGCTTATTTTACATGCATTAAAATGTGCAGGAAAATGAAAAAAGAAAGAAAGAAGAGAACTGTCCCCTAAGACAAGCAAAAAACACAACGAACAAGCAACCACGCAATCATTTCTCATGAAAAAGCGAGGATGCATTGGCATGCCATATAAGATAAATGAATGGAAATATGCAAAACATTGCTAGCTTCAGAATGTTCAATGAACTAATGAATTACTATCTCAGGAAACAACAAAATATGGTGATAAAATATTGATATTACAAAATAGACAAATGCTACAGCTTTATTATCTAGTGACGAACTTTCTCTCTGGAAGTTCATTAGTGAGAGCTTGACATAAGGCATCAGCATATAAATCAAGCATTTGTGAGGTAACTAAACAACTGAGTAGAAACTAACTATAGGGGATGCACAGTTACCTGGATCTATTCCATCTGTGTTAGGAGCTCCACCAACCGGGGCCAAAATGGTGAGGTTTGAGATGGTTACATTCTTGCAGTCATAGGGATGGAGCGTCCAGAAAGGAGAATTACGAAGTGTTGTGTCTGAAATTACTATGTCCTTGGACCACATTAACTGCAACAGGGGACCTCTTTGTGTGGTTAAGTTGTTTCATTTTGTGCTTTGTCCACCATGAGTGGCCTTGTCCATCTATGGTGCCATTGTGTCCTGCAACAATATAATTGAAAATTTAATTAAGAATAATTAAGCGCACGACATATGTAGCACATAGGGAATGCCTAAACTTAATCTATGGGGAGATGCAAAGTCGCCAAGAATTTACTCAAAGACAGGAAGTGCAACCTTCTACCTTATTAATTGTTGCACATAGCATTATAGTTTCCTTGAAGATATTAGAATCAAACATTATTCATTGTAAAACTATATAAGTGGAATAAGCAACACTATGAAAAGAACAAGAATATTTACTATTTCCCGGCTTTGCAACGTTGTTAACTGCCTAACATAAAAAAAATCAGCAGATATATACCAACTAACAGAGACACATTGTGAAAGCAGGAAATATTCTAGATATATTCTTAGTAAATTTGAAACTCAACAAGGAGTGAGGATTCTAGGAGTATAAAATAAATGGGTCGCTTTAAGGAACCTAAACGCGAGATCATGTCAAAACTTGAAACAACAGAAATGCATGCACTAGCAATATGCTATGTCCTTTGTGACCATAATGCATGCAACGATTGCTTCAGCAGAATCGTTCTTCATATTGCTTGTTTACATGACAATCTCTTGCAGCCTTGTTGCAGGGAAACCGTGTTTCATCTCATCTTGCAATTTGATCTCATTTCTACATAATATATTCACCTTTTTTCACGAAGGAGCTGAGCACTTGGTGCCTCTCTCAAGAATTTAATCCAAAAAAAGTATCAAATATAAAAATTGCATCAAAGAATGAGAATGTTCCTTTAATCTATAGAAGAAAGAAAAACCGAAGTTGGAGACATAGAGATGAACAAAATATAACAACTTTGTCTACAGATGAGGCATAGCGAGCCTGGCTGCTTGGCGTGTCTCATTTTTTCTAGTACCGTATATTCTATGTTCCTAATCTGGTGGATGTTCTGTGCTCGTCAGAGAATAGGTTATGTGTGCGATTTTTTCCGAAGGGAGAGGGGTTATCCTACCTTTTTCTCAAAGAAAAACAAAAAGGAGTAATCAGCATGACGTGTCACATCTGTACTCACCTGTAATTACTACATCCTTCAGATTTTGACCGTGGATTAGGCTTCCATATCGAGGTCCATCATTTTCCCTTCCCAGTCCATATGATGGCAATGGAGGCATTAATGGCCACAATTTTTCATCCTGTTACAGTCACAGAACCGAGAATAAGGACACTCGTACACATAAGCTAATGAATGATGATGTTCCTCGTATATCAAAATCTCAGGAGTGAATATCTAAGTCAGGAGAATGATAATTGTACAAGTGCAAAATAATTGAGAACAAGTATCTACAAGACTACATAACAACACCAATGTGTTCGTCCCAAACATTTTTGGGGATGTATGTTAGCGCAACTAGAAGATACTAGTTAGACATACTTCACTTCTTCTACTTCCTTAACTTCGAAAGTAGACTAACACCATGTATGTTTTGCAAGTAATAAAATTACAACATTGAGATGGATGAGTAGCAATACCGCTACAAAACAGGAGGGAGAAAAAGTGCTTCCAAGAGGTAACTTTAATTGAGGGGGCAAAGGGCACCTTTCTTCACTCTAGTATTCATATCTGATCATGATCGTAAGTAGGAATTCCCCAGATTACGACACGTAGCATGTGACGTGTCGTCCACGTAAGCCCGCCAGATTCCTGGGGGCTACGGAGATGGAGTAAGTACGATGCATTGGGGACATTTCTCGGTGCCTCATCTCCGAGATATCAATCGACCTTTCGGGGGCCTCCCATGAGTACATTCCCTAATCGTCTGGCAACTAGCCAACGGCTCGCCTCCGAACCATCCTACAGCCGAGGTCCCTCAGTCTCATCGCTCGTCTCCGAGCAGTCACCGAGCTGAGCTTCCTCGGTCCCATCGCTCGACTCCGGGCAATCACCGAGCTGGGATTCCTCAGCTTCCCTGTCCAGCCGAGAGCACGGAGCTCAAACGCTCCCGTAACGGCTCCGTATATCTCGTCACAACGAGATCTCCGCTGCTCTACGTCCCGCATCCCACGCTAGAGTATCTCGCCATTAATGGGCATATCTCACCATCAACGCGAACGTGACACATGGACGTTATAGACGGCGAGAATCTCACATCGGCTTGCTCCAATACGACCCCTATATAAACCTCTCTTCCAGACGACTCAAGTACGTCGAACTCATTCCCAAGACATCGCTACTCTGCCCTGTTGGGGTCAAAAATTACATCCTGGTTGACCAAGTCAAAGTCAAAGTCAACCCCAAACCAGGTAGGCCCAAGCCCAGGCCAAGTGGGTCCATGCCCAAGTCGAACCCCGCGGCCAGCCTACCCCATGCCAAAATGAAAATTGTGTAATAAATAATTTTGATATAATTTTCATACATGAATGTAAGAAAAATGGGCATAAAACCAAATTTTTGTAAAGCCCATGGCTCATGTGCAAAAGAAATGAGCACATGAGGCATCGGATGGGCAAAATGTCATTTTGTAAAGCCCAAGGGGATATATGTAAATTTGTAAGCCTATAAAAGACAACATGATGATGAAATGAAAGAACAATTCATTCTTCCAAAAAATTAGGTTTTCTGTGCCTCCTTCTCTTCGTTCAAAGTTCTAAACCTTCTTTTTTTGAATTAAATCAAGAGTTCCGCTCTTCCTTTTCCAAAAAGAAATAGTTTTTCACCACAAAATTCTTGAAGGGGAACGCGGGTCTTCCATCAAATTTCCAAAAGGAGAGATTTTTAAAATCTCACTCTTTTTTCTCGAAGATCCAGCCAATAGAGAGGAGGAAGAAGACCCACCTCCAAAAACCCCACTTTGGGGAAGATCCAGGGCTCAAGGGAGAAGAAAGAGCTTCTCTTTCATCAGCTCCAAAAATATCTTAGGAGTTTAACTCCTCAAAAAAAAATATATAAAATAATAAATCTTTTTTTTTAGTACAACTACCAGTGCAGGGGCTAAGCCCCTTTGTCCTCTTTGTCAAGAGTTCAATTCCAAAAGTCAATCGGGAGTACAACTCCCTGTGTAGGGGCAAAGCCCCTTTTCCTGCAGACGACCAGCGCCCGCGTGTCAGGCACGTGGGACGCTGGCGCTCACGCGTCGTTTGGACGCTATTTTCCCTTTTTTATATACATACACACTTACTCCGTTAGAAAAATTTCTAACGGGGCACTGCCCCGCACCCCGCAAAGGGGCTGCTAGCCCTCTTGACCCCTAGCCCGCTATTCGGATAGCGGGACCCCCGTAAATTCTGCGAGGCCTCCGATATATCCAAAATCCCTCAATGCACAACACGCGCACACTGCACATTGAGTTCGCGTGACCAGTTTGACCCGTCAATCGGAGGTTCCTTCGCTCCAAAGGCGATGGGTAATTAACGGCAGCTTAGTTCGCGGCTGCCGGAGATTCGAATCCCCACAATCAATAATCCCCAGCCTACCCTAAGCAGGGAGAATCTGTAGTACGCCTGACGAGCTACGCGTATTCCCATCTCAATAGGGTGACGAAAAACACCCTACATGCCCAATTAATCCTCGGTACTTACTTGACCGTCGGAGGATCTTACGGTGGTTTCCCACCCCGGAACTTCCCTTGCAGGTAGCTCGGTGTCAGAAACAATCGACAACCCATTGAGACCCACACACTCAATCCTTGTACCGAATCTCAACCGTTTAGCCCCGCTGGCAGAAAAATCAATGGAGGACAACATCTGAGGGAGATTCCGACCTCCATCAGTTGGCACCGTCTGTGAGAAAAAGAAGCTTTTCCACCCAAAAAGTTGATCTTCCGCCTTCGATTCAAGGGACAGCGAGAATCGCAACAATCCCAGCACGAGCTGTCCCGTTCTTCACAACGGAGGCGGGGGTGGTTCTACTCCACCTCCCAACATCGTCGACGCCTTATCTGTACGGATTGACAGGCTCATGGCGATAGTGGACGCGCTCGCTCGTGTTCAAATGGCCGGCCATGCCCTCCCAACGCTGTCCCCACTCTCTGCAACGACGACGTGCGTGGAGGCGACGGAAAGACGCATTCAGGCCTTCGACCTCGCTCACGACCATCTCGATGTCACCGAACACCGGCGTGCCGGATCCGGCAGTCACGACCCCCATACGAGGAATGATTCCATGACTCGTTGGGCACCGGATAGTTCAACACCGAGATCTCAGGATAGACCAGGCTGTCGTTTCAACGCCCGCTGCGCTCTCTCGCTCCCTGAGGAGACGTCGGTCAGGTCGCCTGAGTTCTCCCCGACGTCCCCATACCCATCGAGACCGCACACGTGGTTCACCTCGGGACCAACCACGAAGGGTTCGCCCGAGGACCTGAGGAACGTGATAGAGCGAAGCCGAAACAGCTCCTTCGCGCGAACCCGAAGCAGAGACATCAGGTGCTCCGATTACAGAGAATTCTCGGGATACCATCAGCGAATTGAGGCCCTCGAGGAGAAAATTGAAGACATGCAGCACGCTACCTGTTCGGCCGGAGGAGTGGTAAAGTACTCCACAGATTTGCTGACGAGGCCCTTCACAGAGCAGTTACTAGATGAGCGGGTCTCGTCTCGGAACGAACCGTCCAAGGTGGCCCTTTTTTACAGAAAGTCTGATCCGAAGGACCACTTGGATCCATTTACGGCAGGCATGAACTTTCAAAACAATTCAGACGCGGCTCAATGCCGTATTTTAAATCTCTCGAGACCGAATGCTCCTCGCGGAGGTCTGCATCTCGCACTACTGAGCCCATGGATGTGCGATAATCCGCACCATCCCAGCTGGGTTCCCCAAAATGGGTTGTAGCGGCGCTTTGCAAAGATTTGTGTAAAATACTAATCTTTTAGAAAACGGTTTTAATAGTAATGATATTTATTTGAAATGTTTCGTTTTCCCGTATTCTATGTTCCCGAAAGGTATTGTGCTATGTTGCATATGAGTGTGTGAGGAGGTAGGTCATTATCTCGTGATCTAATTAAAGGTATAACAAGTTTGTGATGTTTAAATGTCGAAAATGAAACTATATGGTATTTTACTGAAAAAGTACGGTAAAATGGAAATAGCAATTTCTTTTGATATGAAACTTGTTCAATATGATTAGTTAGTGTTTAATAGTCAACATGTAATGGTTTAATAAGATTGTATTAAAGGAAAAGTGAGATTTTTGGAAGAACCGAATCGGAAATCGGATTTGCTCCGATTCCGTCGGGTTTTAGAAATACGTGTTTTCAGAAACAGTAGAGAAGGGGGAAGGTGCGACTTACGGGTTTCAAGGTTAGATGAGAGGAAGAGGGAGACACGGGCTTCGCCGGTGCGTCGATTCGTCGCTGGGAGTTCCTAGGATTGTCGCCGGAAAATTTGCCGGAGCTTCGCCTCTTTGCTCACTTCAATTGCACACTAGGGTTTTTAGGAATTTCTTTGGCTCAGAATTTTGGGGTGATGGGGTAGTGTTTAGGGGTGGTATTTATAGGGTTAGGCTAGGGTTAGGGTAGATGAAGGGTTTAATTGGAAAAAATGTATTAAAATATATTAAAATGTAATAAAAGTGGAGTAAACGGGAATTTAAAAGGTCTCTGGAAATGGTCTGAAGATTTAAAGTGTACAGGGGGTAGGGGAGATAAAAAGCCACATCTTCTCTGTAGACGACTCGGCGGTCCGGCCGATTCGGCCGATCCCGGCCGAGTCGGAGGGTGCACCGTCGTTTCACTAACTCTCTGGTACATTTAAGTTTTCATGTGTAGTGGGGTTTTTGTGAGATATGCATGTATAAACTGTTGGTATTCTAAAAATACAAAATAAAAAATATTAAAAATAATATGGGTTATGGGATTTGAACTCTGGTGGCTTAGTTCAGCAGTGCAAGGTATTACCAATGAGCTACAAGCTCCTTCTTGTAATTAATTAGCAAAACAAATATTTAACTTGTGCTTAGGTAAAAGTACCCATTTCTTTAAATTTTGAAAAATTTGCACAGAAAGTTGTACAGGGAATTTAGGGCTGTTACAGTAATCGGCAAACACATCCAGCGGTGCCGATCGTCTCCCGCCAAAATGACACTTCACGTTCAACGGCCATCAACACTCCACCTGTCGCACGCGCATCGGGCGCATCCCATTGGGTGCGAGAAAACTAGCGGCCCGTTACGTCAGCCAACCAGCGTCTGGCACGTGGCCCGGCGCTTCGATGAGCGTATGCCCGAATCGGCGCTTCCTCTTTAATGCAAGATCTCTTCCCTGATCCGATGACGTCATCAAATAAGAACTTAGCCCGGGTGACCGGTTAGACCATTCTCGACCCGACCCATAAATAGGTCAGGTCGGGAGTGGGGGGGGGCTAATGATGATGCTCGGTACTGAGCACTCCTCAGATGTTGATACCTGGCAGATGACGTGTCCCAGGGCTTGCGGGAAAGGAGCAGGAACGGTACATTAGAAGAATGCCCCAGGCCTTGATCCCAAGAATGTTCCCGACCTTCGATGATCTTCCCGACGACTCCTGTGCCCGCCTCACAAACAACCATCGGTTTGCTTCTGCGCCCTCCTGCACGCTGAGTTCCCTTAGCCCTCCGAGCTATCACATGAACCAAAACCGCTCCCCCTCCCCCCCCCCGCTCGCCTCTCGCCGAGCTTCTTGTCCTCGGTCTCATCGACCGACTCATAGCACCGATTACAGGCGTCTTCGCCACGGCTCCATGAATCTCGTCTGACGCAAGATATCCGTCGACTACGATCCCGCGTTCCGCGTCATCTCGTTCCCCCATTAATGAGCGCATTTCGTCATTAATAGGAAATCCCGCCTTTCACGCAGGCGTAACGCCAGGAGCGTAACGGCCTGCGTGAATCTCGCACCTGCAAGCCTATGGCTGCCACTATATAAACCCCTCTCTCAGACGACTCAGGTAAGGCAATTTTACCCTAATAAGCAGCTACTCTGCCCAATTAGCCCGTCTAACTTGATCGTCGGAGGGTCCTCGGTGGCACAACCATCCCGGGACTTCGTTGCATGTAGCTCGGCTTCATCCACATCAAGCCCATTGAGATCCACACGCACAAAGGAAAAACCCTCAGATCCAATCTCAGCCACTCATCACCACTCGCTGCGGATCAACGGAAGCTAACATCTGAAGGAGATCCAGAGATCCATCACCTTCCGTCAAACGTCTCCTGACAATTATAATTGACCAAGCAATCCTTAAATTCTTAATCAATTGATGCAGAAAGAGCATGACAATACAGTAATAAAGGAAGCTCGGAAATGTTAGAACTAACGATCAGGAATATTGTTTCGCGGCTAACATGAGAGGGACGTGAGGGGGTTAAGTCGGATAACTATATTATACTTTTGGTGAAACAAGCCTTTAGAACATATACGTTTATTATTTAGTTATTATTTAGTGGAAGTTGGTTATTTTATCGGAATTAGATTAGAGAATAAATATATCTGGAATATTTGTATATTCTGCTAAAGTCGTTCAATATAAGATTACTTACATATTGACTACTTACAATGCATAAAGAGGCTGTCCACAGAGTGATGCCTACCAATGTATCATCCAGTGATTGATCGGTATCATCTAAGCAATCCAGACTTATTTCATAATGTTTGGTAATCTGAAGAAAGAAGGAAGTGAAAAATACAAAGTTGATATGAAAATGAAGAGACATTTTTGTTTTTAAAAAATCTAGATGGTTCATAAGAAAATCGGCAAAAGCTGAGCAGATGCTTTATGAGACAACACTTGAGCCATTTAGTTTTGTCTTATACAAACAGAGTAAAAATTAAAGAAAATCTCTGAAAATCCAAATATCATATCGCCCGCCAACATGAAACCGCTGAGCACGTGAAAAAAGTCAAACCGCCCTCCTTCTCTATCTTTCCCTCCCTATTCTTAGCTTTCTCTTCCTCCATTCTCTCCTCACCCTTCACCTCCCCAAAACACCGACCACCTCTCCCAAAAAAAAAACCAGCCGACTCGCAATGGATCCAAACACAGCGGCCTTTCGTCCGGCCATGGCCGCTGCCTCTTTCCTCTTCCTCTGCTCCCTCCTCTTCTCCATCTCCTCCGCCGACATCCCCAACTCCGACGTAAAAAACCTCATCTTG
Source organism: Agapanthus africanus (assembly GCA_030015575.1). Taxonomy (NCBI): domain Eukaryota; kingdom Viridiplantae; phylum Streptophyta; class Magnoliopsida; order Asparagales; family Amaryllidaceae; genus Agapanthus; species Agapanthus africanus. The sequence goes on from CM057343.1 coordinate 638,122,120, forward strand.
ATCAAGTCCTCTCTGGCGAATCCTTCCTCTCTCTCCTCATGGTCCGAAACCGCCCTTACCCCGTGCAACACCCATGCCCCCTGGTTCGGCGTCATCTGCGACGGGCCCGCCGTCACCGGCCTCCGTCTCGAGTCCCTCTCCCTCTCTGGCTACATCGACATCTTCGCCCTTTCCAACCTCGAGTCCCTTCGCGCGCTCTCGCTGTCCAACAACTCGTTTTCGGGCCCCATCCCTCTGATTAACAAGCTCGACGGCGTGAAGACTGTTTATCTTTCGCGTAACAATTTTACGGGCCAGATCCCCGACAGTTTGTTCGCCGGAATGGGCCATTTGAAGAAGCTCCACCTTTCGAACAATCAGTTTACGGGCCCGATCCCTTCGTCTCTGTCCAAGGCTTCTTTGTTGATGGAGCTAGATTTGAAGAACAATAAGTTCTCTGGAGAGATTCCCACCCTGGAATTTCCTTCGCTCCAGTTGCTAGACTTGTCCAACAACGAGCTCACCGGGCCCGTTCCTGCGGCTCTCGCCGCGAAGTTTAAGGAGGGTTCTTTCTCTAACAACCCGGGTTTATGCGGGCCACCGCTCGCCGGGAAACCCTGCCAGCCGATGCTGGCAGCGGCGGGTGTGGCGGCGCCAGCGGATGAAGGAGCCGGGAAAAGCGGTGCCTCAGCGGTTCCGATGGTTCTTTTGGCGGTTCTGCTGTTGGTGGCCGCCGCGGTCATGGTGAGGGGTCGGAGATCACCGGTTTTTGATACATTAGGGATCGATAACGGAGAAATGGAGGCTGGGAAGATGGCGCCCGCGATGGAAAAGAGAGGCGTCAGTGATAAAGGAGCGCATCAGCGACGGGCGGGGTCGTCGGTGAAGGGGGTGAAGGGCCCGTCGGGAATGCGAGGGGATTTGGTGATGGTGAACGAGGAGAAGGGTGTTTTCGTTTTGGGGGATTTGATGAAAGCGGCGGCCGAGGTGATTGGGAACGGAGGTTTGGGGTCGGCGTATAAGGCCGTTATGGGTAACGGAACGGTGGTGGTTGTGAAGAGGATGAAGGAGATGAATAAGCTGGGAAAGGAGAATTTCGAACTCGAGATGAGAAGATTGGGGAGGCTAAGGCATCCCAATGTGTTGACTCCTTTGGCTTATCATCATAGAAAGGAGGAGAAGTTGCTCGTTTACGAGTTTGTGCCAAAGGGGAGCCTGTTATACATTCTTCATGGTATGTTAGTAGGTATTTTCGTCGGTGTTGTTTGGCTCGTCCGGAATCCTTTACCGACAACGTACTTCTTTTGGAATTATGTTGTTTCTATTACCGACGGATACCAATTTACTTATTGAAACAGGTGATAGAGGGACGGACCATGCTGCCTTAGACTGGCTGGCCCGACTCAAGATTCTCCTCGGCATCGCCCAAGGAATGACCTTTCTCCACTCCGAGCTTAAGTATCTCGACGTCCCACATGGTAATCTCAAGTCCGGAAACGTGCTTCTCGGTCCCGATTTCGTTCCTTTGCTTGTCGACTACGGCTTCGTCCCCCTGGTCAACCTCTCCGTCGCCTCTCAAGCCCTAATTGCCTACAGATCCCCTGAAACCCTAACTCAGCGCCGTCTCACTCCGAAATCCGACGTCTACTGCTTCGGCATCATCATCCTCGAGCTCCTCACGGGCAAATTCCCCTCCCAATACCTAAACAACACAAAAGGAGGGACCGATGTCATAGCATGGGCCCACTCAGCCATCTCGGAGAACCGAGTCGCCGAGTTAATCGACCCGGCGATAATCACAACAGAGAAAGCGTGGACTCCTGAGATGGAGCGGCTCATTCTTGTCGGTGTGGCCTGTGTCGATCCGAACCCAGATGAACGGCCTGATATGAGGGAAGCTCTACGGAGAATAGAAGAGATTGTGGTTGATGCTAATAACAGAGTGGTGCCGAAGGCGAAGGATGGCTACGCCGAGAGCTTGGCGAGCGAAGGATCGGCGAGAAGGACGACGAGCATTAAGGAGGGGTCGAGGAGCTCTGGAGATCACAGCTCTTTTGCCATCTCATGACATGTTGTGCAGGGTTCATGGAAAACAAAAGGCAAGCAACTCAACAGGTTTGTGATCTGCTTTTAGCATGTAATATTTTAGAGTTAGCCTAGCTCAATCTATACACAAAATTATATAGGAAAACTATTTCTTGTGAATTAATCAGTTTATCATTGTGAAAATTATAAATTTGGTAATTAAATATAAAATAATAGGGAAAACTATTTTTGCAGGTTGGGAAATGATATTAGATGCGGCTTTAAGCATAGGGAGAAAAATGTGGCATCCAACGGAAGGAAAGTGGTGGTCAAGCTTACGAAGTTTGATCCCTTGGAGGAGTATTGATGGATGCGATGGATCTGTTTTGGATTCAGACTCGACCTATTGACAGGCCGTGAAATACATGGGTTAGTTTGAAGCTGATATATATAGACGCGAGTGATCCTCTTTTGTATAATGCAAATGCCAATCCGTAGAATTGGGAGGACAATGTTTCATACTAGTGAATTCGTTTGTTTTTAGAGATCATTTTTTCCGCTTATTTTCTCTTTTATGTTTAAATGAAATAGTTCATGTACTCTAGATAATAAATAATCAGCATAATTTCTCAAATAGTAATAGTATGTGTTCGTTTTAAGCTGCAAAATTTATGGTTGCAACCAACTCAAGCAAATGAATATATAGAGTTTTTTTTTTTACCTGTAGCCCTCCAAAACATACCATGTTTCTTTCTAACCCAAAAGCTTGGCATTTACTTTTTATTCCCCAAAATTAATATTATACATCATTTTACCACTTTTACGATTTCCGTCAACTTTTAATGGCATAACATCAGGGTTTTTCTAAAAAGATCTCAACCGCTCTTCTTCTTTGGAAATTCTCAATTTCTTCCTCAAATTGAAATTAGGATTTAGGTTTCTGTTGTATCTTTCTCAAAATCGATCATAAAATTAGAAGCATTTTTAACATGCTTATCTGGTTATGAAAAAGTTGAATACTTTTATGGTCTTACTTATTGTATTCATGTAAATGGTAAACCTAAAATATATGAAGAAAAATTAAACTTAAAGTTAATGGGGTTTTTTCTAACGGAAATCGTAAAGGAGGTAAAATGATATAATTTATTGATTTTATAGGATAAAATGTAAATATCAAGTATTGAAGGGTTAAAAAGGTCCCATGCTCTCAGGCCAACAAGTAAGAAACCCAAATATATAAGGAGTCACTCACGTGATTCAAAAGTGCACTTGTTAAAGGCATGCGTTTCAATTAATGACTGGGCTATTGGAATATTGTTGGAGGTTTGGAGAATTACAGTTGCTCTAATCATGGCGGGGATGAAATAATAATATATTCATAAATAAAAGCATGCACACCATAAATTATTGGTCATTCTCTAACTTTTTCTTTCTAGTATGCAACCGTTGTACAAAATATTTTTTTTATGGCCAGAAAAAATAGTTCATTGTACATTACTGACAATGTATATTTGGTTAAGAAAAAAGAAAATATAATAGTAAAATCCATTTTACAAAGTGAAACCGGACGGTGTGGACCGGATTTATCGTCAAAAGTATACCCGGCCCGAAAATTAAACTCTAAACCCAAAACCTGTTTGAATCCATTGGGTTTACAAACTAACATACACATACACTAAATTTCTTGTTCGTGCACTTTCATGTTTTCAACAAGCAAGTCGGGTTATATACGTTTTTCGGCTTTACCCATTTATAAGCATACCTTTAACACATCCAATTACTGAGTAATCCTAATACACTAAATATCCTGCATTAAAACAATTGAAAATTAAAATATTACCCTTTTCCTAATAAAATGATGAAAAAAATGGTAGAAGTAAACTTACCATGAAAGAAAATATGTTGATTGTAGCCACCAACCTGCAAAAGAGAAAGATAAGGAAACCACAAATGAGGCGAAGTCCGGATTATCTAATCGGATTTGCCACTTGCGTCAAAGACGGAAGAAAGAAAGGGGAAGAGGGAGTAACGGCGAAACGAGATGGAAAACCAGAGAATATAAAGTAAGGAATCGCAATATCTCGATAGAAACTCGATAAGAGTCGACTATACAGAGAGATATCCTAATCGGGCAAGATTCGATTTTGAAAGGCTCTGTTTTGAAAGAGTTTATCAAAGTTTTGCGTCCAAATACGCCCATAGTATGCAAGTATGCGTGTATGGAAGTATTAGAGGCTGATTATCAGTGGGAAAGTTCAAGGAAAAGTGAAACCGATATAAAAGAAACTTCACAAACAGAGACTGGGGCTGTCTGGGTACGTGGACGCCTTATTAAAAGACGCTTGAGTACCTGGGGATACCGGGACGCCTTATCAAAAGACGCATAGGTATCCAGGCAAAGATAGTAACGGACGCACGATTTTTCTCGAGTTCTCTGTTTTTCTTTTTGCTCAAGTTTTGATAAAAGAACGGTTCATAATAGAGGATTTTCGGATATACCTATTCTCTTTGCTCTTTTAGCCAAAGTTCAAGAAAAAAGGGATCAAGACAAGAAGTCGATTAAAGAACTAAACCATTTTTTAAAATATCTTTTTGGATTTTTTTTTTGGATTTTTGAGAGATTTCGATCTATGGAGAGAGTCTTAGGACGAATCCTCCTCTCTTTATTGAGTAGATCTCGGTCTCAAAGGAAAAAGAAGAAGATAGAAAAGAAAACGCAAAGAGAAGAGCCATTCCACTCGCATAAACAAGGAAAATAGGCTAGAAATGCATGAAAAATGAAGAAAACATAAAGAGGGGATCTTGGATTCCCATTTTTTTTTAAAGTTTTTGTTTGAAGGGTTGCAATTCAAACTAAACAATCTATAACTAAAGAAATAGGTTCTTCACTCTTAAATCCTAATTCTAAGTGGGGAAAATCGGGTTTTTCTTTCTCTAACTCATGTTATTTTAGGTTTTCTTGATTTTTTTGGGGAGATTTCTTAGTTAATTTGGGGGTTATTTTTATTGAGAAGTGATGGAGGCTTGAGTCTTTAAGAGCTCAAGAGACAGATTGCGAGAGTCAAGAAAAAGAGAGGGATCAAGATAATCCTTTTCTCATGAGCAGGAGAATGCTAATTTATAGAAAATAGTGGTTAGGAAATGAAATGGAGGGTTGTGATTGATTGTAGAGAGTGAAATGGTTGAGATTTTTTTTACAGATGAACATATCTCTATCATTATCTAAGCTTATTTCATCCTCCAATGCTATTACAACATGCAATTTTCTAAAAAAGTAAGAAGAGTATAGTTAGGTATGTTTTTAGGTGAAAAAGATACATGTTATGGTGTTCATGTGAAACAAGTGTAACGTCTGTATTTTCCGAATACATAATAAAGGCATTTACAATTTTCCATATGGCAAGATAGTCATTTTAAAGCTTTCCCCGTCGGAAAACACTTTAAAAGAGTTTTCTATATTTAAAACTAATTAATATAATTTTTAGGATTTTTTATGAATTTAATTTAAATTTTTAGAAAGGAAAAATAATTTTTGAAAATAATTTAAGAAAGAAAAATAAAGTTATTTTAGAAAAAAATTATAAAATGAAGAAAACATTATTTATAATTTATTTATATTTTTCCGATATCTAAAACTATTTTTAAACATTTCTAATTAGAGAAGAGGATTTGTTTTAAAAAGAAGAGTTATGTAACATAAATTATTTTTGAGGAGAAAAGCATTAAAAATGATTAGATAATTATTTAGAAATTTTCTAGAAATTTTTCTTATTTTTCTAATAATTAAAAACATTTTAATTAATTTTTAACAAAAAAGAAAATGAATTTTCAAAAAGTTTCAATACATAGAGTTTTGAGAATATTTAAACGAAATGATAGATATTTTTGGACTGACCAAACTAACCCGAGTCCAAGAACCGAGACCCAAGCACAATGCTCGAGTTGGATCCGACTCAAGAAGCTAGAACTGACGGAAGAGGAGTACGACCAGCTGTCGTCATAGGCCGATTACTAATTTCTAATTCAGCTTTTCCTTTCAGTATGGCTCTTGTTAAGACTTCTTATATTATTTCATTTTGTGTTTCGGACATCTTGTCAACTGTTAAACTCTGTGGACTTGAATATAATAAGTAGTTGTTGGAATTTTCATTGCCGTGTTTATTCTTGTCATATTTTATGTTGCTTATATAAGCTAAGCGTATTTGTTGCGAGAAATGACATTCTGGAAATAAATACGTCGCGGGTCTCGTCACGTGTCTGCTACCGTCTTTCGGAAAGCGGAGCGTGATATGTTTTGTTTGTGGCCCATGCAGATCAGTTTTGTATGAACATCGTAAGCAACGTAATATAAGAATTATGAAATTCAATTATTACATTCAAACTTTTCTTTGAATCTCAGCATATTTCTTGAATTCATCTTGAACTTCACCTTTGACTTATTTGAAGACCACTTCTCTATTTCTTGCATTTCTAAAATTCATGTCTGTTTCTTCTTGCATCTCTTAGGCCATATTTTACACTAATGTTCGGTGTTCGAACTTTCTGATTCGGAAGTGTTTCAGGTTTGCACGTCTTCCTAATCCGTTGTATCGCGATCTACATTACCCTCGACCATCATCAAAGGAGAGCAATGTTCAAGATTTCCAATCCCCTGCATTCGTAATCTGAAGTCCTTTACATTTCCAGTAAAGTTAACTTCTTGCTTAAACCTTCTAAATTATCTCTTGAATAAATTCTTGAAACTATCCTTGTTTACTCCAATATCATTTGGACCGATATTTGAACACCTTGTCTATCTCTTTGTCTTATTGCAATTTACTCCAGTCGCACACCTTCATTTCATATCGAGAAGAGTACCGACCGATAGAACGCGAATGCATTATCCTGACCTTGATCCTTGCTCGGTTGCAACATCCTTGTTGATTAATTTTGTCATACCCCGTTTCCCGGTATATGGGCAGAGGACGCGACGAGACCGTTACGTATTTACTCGGAAGTAAATACGCTAAGCGTAACTAAGCAATATAAAAGAAATATACACAGGAGACAAATGTAATGAAACAAAAACTTTATTTATTAACATTCTTTTGTACAATGCATGGAAAAGTAAATACATCTGTATGAAAGCAATGCCTAAACAGTGGTATAACAGAAATGGAAAGTACTGAAATGAAATGTGTACAAGTGTAACTGCAGTTCGGGATCTTCAGTAAACTGGTCTAAGTCTTCAGTACTAGGCTTGATCTCTGGAAGGTCCGAAATACCTGACGACATTCAAAGAAGAAGAAAGAGAATGTAGTCAGCGAAGAAATCGCTCGGTAAGTCCCAAAGATGAGAAAGAAATAGAATAGACAGAGAGAGAGAGTATATTTTTTTATAATGTTGTATTTTGTGTTAACGCTGTTGTTTGTAGCTTGGTACAGAAGGATGCCAGTGTATACGAGAGGAGTCTCTATATGCCAGAGACTAAAGGCAACCGGAAGTACAAGGCTCCGTTAGAAAGCCCGGAACAACGGCGTTGTATTCAGGTTAGGTGTCTTAAATCTTGCAGTCTCGTGTCACTTCTAACACCTTCCGTACCAATCTACCCCTTAAACCCCACGTCGTCTTGGTTGTATTGTTTGTAATGTATTGCAACTTGTAATGTCTTGAAATATAGATTGTATAATTGAATGACTTTCCGAAACCATGATATCAGTAAATGGATGTAACTGGAGAATCATGTAAATGGAAATATATTCATGGTTCGGTTCAGTCAATATAGATTGAATAGATTGGATATATGGATTCATGAATTCATGTTGAATTGTAGTTTGTACTTAAATCATATTCAAGTCAGATTATTTATAATGAGACTCGGTCTGAGTCGGAACAATTAGAAAAGAAATTGAAGTCCTGAATTAGATTTTAGTGTTATCGGTAACCGCTACACATGGACGGCAGGATTTGTGTCTTTTTCAAAGACGATTAGCGTGTTGATAACACCGTTTGTTAAGTTGTCTACCTTAAATAGGCATGCATCCATATCTCCGGCTCCCTGAGGCTCAAGAGACTGCTCCCGCTTAAACCTATGTTTACTAAGGTCCTTATTGTAATTTATAGAACTTGAGGGGGTTTTATGTAAAAATAATTTTGCATAGTTTTTAAAATACAACTCAAGTATTTAATTATCGTTTTTATGTACATACAACAATTTAATTATCAAGATAAATATGTATACATGTTCGAATAGCATGAAATGAGTCAAGTATATTATTCAAGTAACTACCATAAACAATGCCGTAAAGAAATATTATGTACAACTAATTAATCAAGTTGAACAAATGCGGAAATATAAATAAAAATATTGCTCTAAGTTTTTTTCATGCGTGAGTTCCAGTTTCACCTAAATACGACTACCGGTTTGAGAGGTACACCTGTTTTCGTATCGTTGCGCAAAATAGATCAGAATCTTTCAGTACCGTCACATATTTTTAAAACGCAGTTTGAGTTAATTTTCATCAGGTTTCAGGTTACAAAAATTATTTGGAAATTGTAGGTATTTTTATGTACTTATCTAAAACACCAACATTCGCACGATTTGGATTTCTGAAGCTCTAGTTATGGTCGTTTTAATATCAGCGTTTAAAACCGAAATTCAGATTTCTGGACACCAACTATATGTCATATTGCAAAGCCTATATTGAGTTGTTTCATGCATTTATAAGTAATCTAATATACAGAAAATTATACCTTTATCAATTATGCATCTACACATCTAAATTTTGTCATGAAAGGATATCGGTATTTCGAGTTATGTCCAATTTAAATTCTGTCCAGATTCGTCGCTTAATATTGTAACGCAGTTTTCTATATTTTACATCGGGTTTCAGTAAAATATTAAAACTAAGAAAATCTAGATATTTAGATGTAGATATAAAAAAACACCTTAGTTTGCTCAATTTGGATACCGGTATACCAAGTTATGTGTTCTAGAAGTTGACCGATAACTACAGTTTTCTGTTTTACGGACAGTGAATAAAAATAATATAATTTCTAAACTATTAAGCGATTCGATCTAAAATTTTTACAGCGTGTACAAAAAAATATATTCTATCATATGTAAATTTTCCTAAAATTTCCAGAAGTAAAAATTAATTTCTAAAATTAAAGGTATTGATATGTATGCTAAAATCGGCAAAAAGATTAACTAGTATTTTTTTTATTCAAGCTTCTCATTTTCTTTTAATAAGCAAACTGATTCCATGAGATATCGTAGATATATTGTTGCATGAAATTTATGTTCTCACAACTCATAATAAACATTCATAGTCATTAACAAAGAATTGAAACACTTTAATTTGAACAAGAGATAATAAGGTATTATTAAACCATATAGAACCATATATATCTAAACTTATATATATGTATATGTTTATGTTCATCTTCTCTTATGGATTATGATATGAAAAGAATAGCGGGTTCACGAGATATGACAAGAGGAGAATAAAGAGATGGAGGGGGAGAGAGAGAAGAGACTTACATACACAAGCCAATATTGTCACCGGGCTTGTCTTTCCGCCGATAGCCTCGCGTTACTAGCGAGACCTTCTTGAAAACTTCTTTTTGTTCTTCTTCTAGGACTCTAGGTGAAAAGGGATAGGGAGAGATAGAAAAATGTGAGGAAGAAAAAGAAAGAGGAGGACAAATAAAGATGGTGTGACGGTGAATTATCTATCATAATATATGCATTCAACATGGAAATTAATAGAGAAATGAAAGGTCACCATTCATTTTGGAAATGAAAGGTCTCATTTGTAAGTTATGAGAAGAATAAAAATTGATAAAAAAAATAATTGTAAGAATGGAGATTTGAACATGTGACTTATGGAATAACAATGCAAGAACTTAACCAATGTGCTACAAGATTGTTCATACACATATTTAATTAGAATTAAATATATGTTGTTGCTTAAAAAGAAAGTGGGTTTTTGGGTTCATAGTTTTATTTAAAAAAATGAAAATGAGATTGGATTTGGGTTATGGGTCAGGTCTTACGTTTAATTTGAAATAGGTTAAGATTTAGTTTAAAGAAATGGGTTTAGGAAAAAAATAGATGGAATAATAAAATAATATATTTAATAGAAAACAAAATATACGAAAAAATAATAAGAATAAATAAATACAATATTTTACTAAAGAAAGAAAACACGATAGTATAGTAATATTGGGGTCGTTACGAATTTCGAGAATAAAATTATTTTTAAGGAGGATAGAATGTAACAATTCTAAAATTCCTATACCTTTGTATTTTCTTTCTCTAATAAAATACTGTTTTTCTTTGGAGATCTAGTATATATTTAATATTTGTTGAATATATGCAAGAACAACTTATAGCCTATTGGTTAAGTTTCTACACTGCTATCCTATAACCAGCGTGTTCGAATCCTTGCAGCACAGTTATTTTATTATATTATTTTTTTGTCGTTTTGGAGGTCTTGGAAGTTTCACAGACGATACACAGAGTTTAGAGAATTTTTTTAACGAAATGATATATATTTTTGGACTGACCAAACCGACCCGAGTCCAGGACCCGAAACTCGAGCACAATGCTCGAGTTGGACCTGACCCAGGTGGCTAGAACCGACGGAAGAGGAGTACAACCAGCTATCGTCACAGGTCGACTACTAGCTTCTCATTCAGCTTTTCCTTTCAGTATGCCTCTAGTTAAGGCTTCTTATGTTATTTCACTTTGTATTTCGGACATCTTGTCAATTGTTAAACTCTGTGGAATTGAATGTAATAAGTAGTTGTTGAAATTTTCATTATCATATTTATTCTTGTCATAGTTTATGTTGCTTATATACGCTTAGTGTATCTGTTGCGAGAAAGGACCTTCTCGGAATAGATACGCCGTTGGTCTCGTCACGTATCTGCTGCCGTCTTTTGGGAAGCGGAACGTGACAGATATCTTGGTTATGTTAGTTTAGTTCCTAGTCGATAAATGCGATGGACATCTTTTTAGTTATATTTAATGCATAACATTCACACCTCAGACGTTATTACACACTTTTGCCATGGGGTAACGACCTACCCACTTTTCACCAACTTTTTGTGAACTGCAACCATGCCTCTGTGTTGTCCAATTTGAAACTAAGAAAACACCATTTTATAAATGCTTATGCTGCCCATTTATATTTTGATCAAACGCCTGTTATAAGCCGGAATGCTGCCGAATTCAAAATAAACTTTTTATAATTAAAATACCTTATTATGTTGTTTCATTTAAAAGCTATTATATACCTGTTTACCGCTGAAAGCCGGGAAGACAAATTTCTTGCCTTAATTTGGGGGCAGATACTATTTGGGTTTATCCGTCCACCTCTCCGAAGATACCAAGTTGATTTATGGCACCGTGTATCGGAGGTTTAGATGAATGCGGCTATTGTAGCGGACTTCGTCAGATTCCTTCTCACTGTGAGGGTTTTTTGATTGTGGAGATGCTCTTCCCTGCAGGCGCAAGCCCCTGCAGTTAATTACGTTACCGCGTAGCGATAACCACTTTCTCCTGCTCCAGATATTCACTTCATGTCGTGTGTATTAGTTTTATTTTTGGCTGCCCGTGGATTGTATACGGAGACTAATTTGTGTTGTCGTCCGTAGGGCGTGGATTAGTCCAAATCCGTATTTTCTTAGATTTGGGTTTTATTTGATTTAAGGATCGTTAATCTCGTTTGAGATTAAGATCAAATTAAATGTTTGTTGAGGATACGTTAGTCTAATTTTAGACTAAGATCTACGCAGCAGGGATTTTGGATCATTCAGACCCAACAAAAGAGTATTTGAGCTCTATTGCTTTAGTTTAAGGACGTTACGGTCCATAGATCACAATTTTTGGTATGGGGTTTAGTTTAAGGACGTTACGGTCCATAGCTAATTTAAGGACATTACGGTCCATAACTAGTTTAAGGACATTGCGGTCCATTGTGATATGATCATGGGTTTGGGAATGCACCGAAGAACTGTTGGCTGTAGAGACCCTCCACCTCTATGAAGACGTTGAAGAATTACAACGACATGTATCAGAAGTGTGGAGATATGTACCCTTGAACCGAACTCCAGATTGAAGGGAAGGACCATGGTGGAACGAATATCATTTTAGATGCCATGTGTCAGGAGATCATTGGTCGTCTCTGGAACTAAAATCGATTTGGGGAGACCTAAGTATAGGAGAACTCGGTTGATTGATGGTCAAAAGGTTTTGGCCTCGGGAGGCTCGGCTAATTTGGGCTAAGGTTGGCCTCACACAGTGTTACACATCGATATTTGCTTGGTGCTCACGTGCTCCTACGTGAGCCTCTAAAGCAATGCCAAACACTGCAATTTGGAGCGCTCACGTGTGGCATGTGAGGCACCCGAAGGTTGGTGTGTCATCCTTGGGCTCAAATCCCTGTCTATACATATAAGTGTTAAACACTTAAATCTCGTGGCCATCACGTGTGGACACGTGAGGCGCTCCAGAGTTAGGCACTGATTCTTTGGGTTTATTCCCTTTTTTCTTTTAAAAGTGATAAGCGCTATTGGGGGTCGCGTAGGATCACATGAGGCACCCCAGAATGAGAATTGTCTTTGGAATTTCCCCTTTTTCATATGAGTGTTGAACAACTGTTTGGGGGTCACGTGGGGGCACGTGAGGCGCTCCAAAATGGGAACTGTTTTTGGATTTATTCCCCTTTTCCTTTTGAAAGAGCTAAGCACTGTTCCCCTCCGAAACACGGAGACGCGACCGCGTAGGTCCGTCTTGCCTGAATTTCGGGGCAGATGCTAATTGGTGCTATCCGTCCACCTCTTCGAAGATGCCAAGTTGATTTATGGCACCATGTATCGAATGTTTAAACGGATGCGGCCGATATAGCAGATTTCGTCAGATTCCCCCTTGTTTGAGGGGTTTTTGATTGCAGGGACGCTCTTCCCTGCAGGCGCAAGCCCCTGCAGTTAATTACGCTACCGCATCGCGGTAACAACTTTCTCTTTCTCCAGATGGTCACTTCGTGTCGTGGGTGTTTGTTTTGTTTGTGGTTGCCCGTGGATTGTATACGGAGACTAATTTATGTTGTCGCCCGTAGGGTGTGGACTAGTCCAAATCCGTATCTTCTTAGATTTGAGTTTGGGGGTTGGGTTTAAGGATACGTTAGTCTCATTTAAGACTAAGATCAACTTAAACGTTTGTTAAGGATACATTAGTCTCATTTTAGACTAAGATCGATTTAACGGGATCATTTAGATCCAACAAAAGAGCAATTGGACTCTATTGTCTAGTTTAGGGACATTGCGGTCGATTACCAGTTTAAGGACATGGTGGTCCATTGTTAGTTTAAGAACATTACGGTCCATGTTAGTTTAAAGACATCACGGTCGAGGTTAAGGACATCACAGTCCATGAGTTTAAAGACCCCACAGTCCAATGTTAGTTTAAAGACATCACGGTCGAGGTTAAGGACATCATAGTCCATGAGTTTAAAGACCTCAAAGTCAAATGTTAGTTTAAAGACATCACGGTCGAGGTTAAGGATATCATAGTCCATGAGTTTAAAGACATCACAGTCAAGTTTAAGGACATCATAGTCCATGAAATGTGTGGTTGTCGGGACTTGTCACCTCTCTGAAGACGCTGAAGGATTACAACGACAAATATTAAAGGAGTGAAGAGATGTACCCTTGAACCAAAGTCGATTGGGGATCTGTAGTCCGATTTGGAACTAAGATCAATTAATTAGATTATGAGCACATTGGCTCAGTTAAATCTGAATTGAAGACTTATGGCCAACTTGGGCTAAGTCCAATTAAGTTTGAAATATTGGCCCTTTATTGGACCACTAGACATTTGTTTGGGTCAGCCCACCATTATTTAGCAATGCTAAACAAGAGTTTGAGGGCTCTGATAACATTTTTGTCTTTGACTGAGCATTAAACATTGTGGCTCTGAGTTTTACTCAACTTTGAGGTTTAGTTAAAGGTGAGGTTTTTGCCTCTGAAAACTTAGCCAATTTGGCTAAGATTGGCTTAAAAATAGTGTTAAACACTAGAGGACAACAATGTTAAACACTGGAAATAAAATGCTCAAATTAGTATTAAACACTAGAGAGGAAGGGGTCACGAGGGGACACGTGAGGGCACCCAAAGGTGGGGGCAGATCTCCTTTACTTTATTCTGCAAATAAGTGTTTAAACACTTTTAATCTTCTGGCCATCACGTGTTGACACGTGATGGATATTTGTGCATTGATTATTAAAGCATTTATTAGGGGTCACGTGGTAACACGTGAGAGCGCCCAAAGCCAATACTGCCTTTGCTTTTGTTCCCTATATTATGAGGGTCACGTGGGGGCACGTGAGGCATTGCCTCAAAGCTTTTTCCTTCTCATTTTTGGGGGATCTGTTTAGGGGGCACGTGATCTAGCTTTATTCTTTCTTTCTGATCACTGCGGATTGGGGTCACGTGACCAATATTTTTTACGTGCATGAAGATCTTTCAAGTCTCTTTATTTTAAGAATTAAATTTTCTGTAGGGTTAAACCCTAATTATGTTTTAGAGGAATTAAATTCCTATACATGTGGAAGAATTAAATTCTTATATAGGGTGAAACCCTAATTTCATTTAGGAGGAATTAAATTCCTGTGAATTTGAGAGAATTAAATTCTAAAGTAGGATTAAACCCTAGTTTTGTCTATCTTGAAGGAATTAAGTTCCTATAAATTTGGGAGAATTGAATTCTCATATAGGGTTAAACCCTGGTTTTATCTTGAAGGAATTAAATTCCTGTGAATTGGGAGAATTAAATTCTCTAAACTCAATTCTCCCTCTAAGTTTCGGATCTGCATGGCAGAATCTCCCCGATGAGAATTAAATTCTCAACCTGTGGGGAGATTTACTTCTGCAGACCATCAACCAGAGGAAGAACTAAGTTCTTTTGCAGAAGAGTTAAACTCTTAGATTGAGAATTAAATTCTCTTTGAAGCTTTTATCCTTTTCCCCTTTCTCACCTAGGGTTTCTTTTCTTGAGAATTAAATTCTCTTTTCTTTTCTCTCTGCTATTTCAAGATCCCAAAATTCTATCTGTTTCTCCTCTCCTTGGCTCCTATTTATAGGAGAAGGAAAGAATCAATTTGTTTAGTCAATCTTTCATTGAAATATTTTGTTTGTTTTTGTAACTAACATGATCTTTTAGATCACTCAGTGAATTTTATTCACCACTGGATTTTTAATCCAAAAGATTTTCTGTTTGTTATTCTTGGTGAATTTCAGGGAAATATTTCCTTGTATAAAATCTTTCCATAAATTGGTGATTTTTAATCACCATTGGATTTTTAATCCAACGGTGCTCTATTTTACAGAGCACCATCTTTTTTGTTTGGAAAGATTTAAAGAAATATTTTCTTAGTTAGGGTCTTTGATTTTCCTTAATTAGAATTTAATTCTATTTAGCTCAGAAGACTTTTAAAGCCCATCACGTGTTGGCATGTGATTCCAACATTTGACCATTGAAATAGAATTTAATTCTATCACTTAAAGAGCTGGGGGACCTGTCACGTGTTGACACGTGACCCTCTTTCATTCAGAATTCAATTCTGTCTCTTAACAGGGCTAAAGGACCATCACGTGTCAGCTCGTGACCTTTGGTCACGTGTGCGAACGTGATGCCCCGTTGGGGTCTTTTCTTAGCCGTTTTGTTTACACTTTTGTTTGATTCAGAATTTAATTCTATAAAATAGAGATCTTAGGAAACTATCACGTGTCAACACGTGACCCTTGGTCACGTGTGAGCACGTGATACCTCATTGAGGTATTTCCTTAGCTTTTTTGTTACATTTTCGTTTGATTTAGAATTTTAATTCTATAAAGTGGAGTTCATAGGAAACTATCACGTGTCAACACGTGACTCTTGGTCACATGTGAGCACGGGATACCTCATTGAGGTATTTCCTGATTTTTATCAGGGAACAAATGCCCCCACAGCGTTGTTCTCACGTATCTGCACGTGACTGCAACGCTGTCACCTTTGTGACCGTTGGATCTGTTTAGGGAATAGGGGAGACGAAGCGTTTCCCATCACATCTTATAAATGCCAGCGTCCCTTCAGAAGCGCCTCCACTTTGCTCATTTTCTTCTTTGCTTACTTTTTCCCTTTGAGAATTTAATTCTCTTTTCTCAGAGCTTAGTTCTCTGTCTTGAAAATTTTCCAGAGTTTAACTCTGTTGAATGATTCTCTTTTCTCAAGTAATGATCTTGAACGACTGAAGAACTTTTGCCGAAACCTTCATTGGATTTTAAATCCACACCAAGGGTTTTTTCCCTTTAACAAGAACCCTTTTTTTTCTTAAGTTCTTTAAAAAGAAAACTATTCAATCTTTAAACAATAGACCTTTTAGGGTTTCTCTAATCTTCAGGGATCGATGGCGATGCTTGTCTTTTCTCTGGAATTTAATTCCATCTCAAAGAGCTTTGGCTCTGAAAAATATTTCTGGGAATTTAATTCCCTTGTTCAAAAGGAATTTAATTTCTCTGAAGAACTTAGTTCTTCCCAGAGAACTTCTTGGGGTTTTCTTGCCCTGAGTTGTTTCTTTGCAACAAAAGAAAAGATTTGCAGTAGAGTTTTCTGGGAATATAATTCCCCCGCTCTGCTTGATTTTTTGCAGAGTCCAAGATGGATTTTTTTGGGGAATGTGTAGGGTCATTTGAAAATCCACTGTTCATTTATTGAGAATCTTCCTTTTGTTCTCATAATGATTGCTTTGCCTCATCATTAGTAAGCCGCCATCTTGATTTTGTGGGACCCATGCGTTTTATAACCAATGGTCCCATAAAATAAGTCCTTTGTCGCTTTCTTCCACTGTCTTTTTATATATGCATTTACAAACACACACACACACACACACACACACGTGTTGGCTTCGCTCAACAGTTTCCCCTTCTTTTATTTCAGGCACAATGACTTCTGTTCCATACTTCCCGTTCACTCGGTCGGAGGCTGCCTTTCCTCAGTCACCGTCTGACGAGGAAGTGATGGGGATGATCAAGGCTCATGACCCAAATCGCACCAATTTACTTTTATGGGGGACCTGGTACGGTCACATCATCCGCGGTTGCCGCAGTTTTCTTTACGCGATACCGACGTAGCCTAGCTATCCATTCCTGCCGATGGATCCTCCACGGACTGCCCTTGCTGTGGAGATGCCGAATTGGACCCCTATGGGACGGCTTGAGCCTTCAACAACTGGTATTCCGAACCATCCAGTGCCGGCTATAGATATTTTAGGGCGCCGCATTTGCCAGGGTGAAGCCCAACCATGGGGATTGATTTACAAGATAGGGCTTACCCCTCGACACCCCACGGGCTACCTTCTCTGGGCTCGTTACATCCTGTCTGCCCATCGCGCGCGACTGCAGAGGGTTGGAATCTATCAGGCGATATATGCATCCCTTTCCACTACCAATCTCCCCATGTTTGGTGGGTTAAGGCTTTCTTGAACCAATGGAATTTTCCCACCAACACCTTCCTTCTAGGGGACCGCGAAGTTTCAATTTCTCTGGAGGAATTTCGTGAGATCTCAGGGCTGCCGGTCAGGGGGACACTTTATGAAGAATTGCTGCCTCCCGATGAGTATGTCTTCGAAACTGAGCCTGCCATGCTTGACGGCCTGTCGACCGAGAACGCCGTCCGCCACAAGCGCCCAAGTTTGATCAAGACCCTAAGTATTTTTGACAAACTGTTCGCAGAGTCAGAGGAGCAGGGCGTCACTTTTAAAAGTTTTATCGCTTGTTTCCTTCGTGAGGATGTCCTATCAAAGACGTCTCCGAAGTTCGCGAACATTAACGACCCCTTTGGGTTTGGTTTAAACAGGCGGCCGACTAAAAAAGAGGACTTGCCGCAGTATTACATTTCCATCATGTCGGCGGTATCTTTCGAGTCGATTGCAGCTCCTGGTATGGATGAGGAGACTTTCTTTGTGGGCTTCATCAGCGTTTGGCTTAGCTGGTTCGTCATTCCCATGCATCGCCATTTCATGAGAGCCTCGATTATTTACCCTGCTCATCGCATTGCTGAGGGAACGCGACTAGCTGTGGGCATTCCGGGGCTAGCGCATCTATATCATGGGTTAGGCGCTGCGGCTAATAGCTCAACTTCAGGTGTAGATGTGGTAAACTTCTCTCTTCATTACTTCACGTCCTGGATTGAGATGCATGTGTTTGGGGCTTTTGCTGTGCACCAAAGACCCAAATTTTATGACGCCTACACTTTTCCGCGACTCATGCAGCTGGTGGACGTTTTTGCTCCTGACCTGACTCAGTTTGGGGCTATTCGTGTGCTGATCGCTCCCTATGCTAATACGGGCGGAATGGTATTCATCGATCAATCCCTATCTGCTCCCTCAGGACCGATTCAATAACTCCACGACTTGTCGAAAGAGAGGGTACCTTCTCTGAAGCCCAGGGAAGCCATGCACCTATACGCGATCAGACCAGGTTATCTGGTATTTCGTCAGAACGGTGCGGCCCTCTTTATGCGGTACAACCCACACCACTTTGCCCGGTAACTTGAATATGATCAGGGCGTCCCCTTCGAGGCATTTACAGTGGCGCCTAGCCCATCGCTTGAAACTGTTCGTGACGCCGCTCATCACTTTATGCGGATGAACACTGGTTCTTTCTTCATGATCCGTGAAGCTGATCATATTTCTCGATGTGTGGGGTCTTTCACGGGCTGGTACCTCCACCGGGTCAGTCCAATTATTGCTGAGGAGAAGAGGGTGCTTCTTGGATACAACGCTCCCATTCCGATTCGAGCCACGGGAGTTCCGCCGCAACCACGTGCAACAGTTCGTCCTCCCTTGAGGGATACCGGTGTCGTACTTATTCCGGGGGCGGCAGAAGTGGACTTAACTCCCACAGCTGGTATGCCACTGCGTACTCGGGCTCAATCAAGGGCTAATAGGGCGCCGGTAGCAATATCATCGTCCGCGGCGTCAACAATGGCCGTGTCGTCTTCGGTAGCACCGCCAAGCGAGGACATTGAAGGTGAAGTGGGTCAGCGCCGTACCAAAGCTCCACGGGGGAGGAAACGATCATCTTCGGCGGTTAGTTCTGGGTCTAAGAGGCGGAGGAAGACGGCCACCAATCTGCTCGATTTTTTAATAGAGTCTGAGCCTATTCTTCAGGATGAACCGCTAGCTATGCAAGAATCGGATGGTGGCCTACTTTTCCCGAGTTCATCCGCCGAGGAAGCCGCACAATTGGCCGAGGCTATAAGTGTAAGTCTACGCTAGCGCCCCGGCCGTCTACAGACGCCAAATGCGGAATAAAAACTTTTAAACTGGCGCTATCGTATACTTTAACCCGGATCTGCCATTATTGCTAAACTAACAAACTGTAAAGAGTGTAGAAAGGTTATACCGAACGATCCGAGTCCTTCGTTCTTTAACCATCATCCCACACTCCGTTGCGGCTGCTCCGATCTCGTCGATCTCCGATCTCCTCGTCGAGGTGGCACCACATCACTGATTCTTTAAACGGGCTCCCGCCTCTGACTCGGGGCAACTCGATCGTCAAGTTTGCTAAAAGAGACGACCAAGATTGATGTGGAGAATGAGTAGATGACTTTGTTTCACTTCGTCCAAATCCGTGGACGATCGGTTAATGAAGTTGCCGAGGGAATTGGGTGATGGAATGAAATGAACTGTAAAATTCCATACACCCCAAATACTATCATATCTTTTTTCCAAATGAAATCAACAACCATGAGAGAGTGGGGAGGGGCCGGCCATATATATAGAATGAGGAGGGTGAGTATAGGAGCAAAGGTGGTGACCATAAGAGAAAAGCTTCTCACAAAAGATCTTAACCAAAACAAGAATCATTAAAGCTAAAGCATGACTCACATAAACACCTCATCAAGTCATTAATGCAACCATTAATGTCAAGATGACTCATTAGCCACTTCATCACTTCTAGAACCTTCTAGAATGATGACTCACTCTTATCTGAAGAAAAGATAAATCCGTCTTTAACCGAATGTTAAAAGACGGCTGATAGAAAACTGGAAACTGGCAACTTCCAAAAGTGATCCCGAAACGAATTTCAGGATAACCCCGTAACTGTATAAATATACCCGCATTTGTATTACGACCGAATACAAATGCAACTGAGACAAAAATATTATATTTACTCAATATAATACTCGGATCCGGCTTAAACCAAAGCCGACCAGTATCATCTGCCCGAAAACTGACACGTGCGTAAACGCACGTGCATTTTCCGAACCCTGCCATAAAACCATACGGCCTCTACAACGTTTCGCCCGAACTTGGGAAACTGTCTGTGGGGGACTCTAATGACTCGTCAGTACCCTGGCAGTGGGTTTAACCACAAACCGTCAGCGGCACTAGCTATGCATAACGGCTGCCCATGGACTGACCTTAAGGGAGGCCGATGAGCGCACTCAAGGGAGGCCGATGAGTGAACTCATCCAGAAACCCTACTGAGCCTAACAGTGACAATGTATATACAGTCCGGTCCGTTCGTCAATGAGTATCGCATATCCGCCTAGGGGGCTAGTAACGTCAGACCCCCAGAAGCAGTATAAGTCGTGTCGGAGTGAAGCCCAATAACACCCTGAGATACTACTGGAGTACCTACCAGTAAATCTCCTGCCACGGCCGTGGGCTATGTGTAATGGCTCTCCTAGACACAGCACGATCTCGCCCCTAATACCGGGAGAGACGAATCCCCTGCCGATCCGCTCACGTGCCTCCATATGGCTCGGGACTGTACCCAAAAGCTACCTGTTTGCACGACTCCTTTGAGCCGTGGTAGGGTAGAAATCAAAGCACAGTGGGAACTCACACGAGACAAATGACGACCTCAGGTCGATGAACTAACCTGTACACATGTCACCTGGGAACTGCTATCTGACGATAGGTATAGTACTAACTAGCAGATTCCCGGCGAGTCCTGTCCGGTGTACTCATAACCCAATAAGCACCTGTATACATCTTAGGTGATCCAACTGACACCAGTGGCTTGTGAGACCGGCCACCGCCCCTCGTCGGGGTCTCGACTGTATACACTAGTCTACTCCGGAGTATCGATGCCCTGTCTCGAAACTCCCACGACTAGGGACCATAATTAAGGATATGCATATAAACTACCCAACTCTCACGTATATGATCGCCATCATACTGTTGGTAGTAAAGCAAGATCCTAAGGGTTCTATCAAAGTGTAACATGCAATCAGTCACCTGAACATGTACACGACTGATAAAGGCAAACCAGATAGCATACTATCATCTCGAGTAAGACTGTCCTACCGGGATAGGTCCTCCGCAATCATTGCAATCACGTACCTGCGATCCAATAATTGACTATGAGGGCACTATCTCCAACAATAAGTCGTTCGCAAGATAAATCCGAAAACGTAAGGATTCCGAAGAAGCCTTACCCTGCCGTTATCTTTTACGAAGACCCTTCGTGGATACGGCGGCGATTTATAGGCCCTTTGGAAGAATGGGGCGAAAGGGCCCTTAAACAGGTTGTTTCGGCCGACGCTGAGGACGCGCTTTCACTGTGGACCGGTGGCCACGAGTCTACCCTCGGACCTCGGCGAGCACATCTCCTCAAGAAGGAGCGTCGGCTTGAACAAGCCATATTAGAAGCTCCCTTGCGCATCGGTATGTTCATGTATCTCTTTGTAATATTTTGTATTTCCTGCATACATATATATGTATCCTTATCCTCATACAAACTTTGCAGGGACTTCGGTGGTGGTGGAGGCTCTGAGTCGCGCTTTGACCGTAGATTCTGCTGATATCCTCAGCGAAACACCAATCAGTGTGGAGGGGGTCGATGCAACTGTTGCTCTTGCGATAAAATCTCCCTCGGTGGTTCCCGCTCCTGAAGCGCTTGCTCCCTCGGGGGAGGCATCTTTATCGGTCGCCGCTCCAATGGATCTTCCTGAGGGCGACCCGGAGACTAGGGTAAAGTTAGTCGAGGCTACCGTCCTTCCGCTGGAGCCTGCAGTGGCAGCCGCTGCTCCTCGCTCGGAAGTCGCTACACTGGTCCGCGTCCCCGATGATGTGCCTGAGGTCATGGAGGAGGCCGCTGAAGCTGCTATCCCTCCAGCTCAGAATGGGAGGCGCGTCGAAGGTAGCCTTCTATATTTTACATTAATAATCTTTCCATTATCTGAACCCTTCTGTCTTTTCAGAATTGCGCGGATTGGCGGCATCTATTGCTGATCTGTCTCCCAGGCAGTCCTTTCAGTAAGTGATATCTCCTCAGCGCATCGTCCTCTCTTCCGGGCAAGGTTAGTGTTGTTTACCCTCTTTTCACAGCATTATCACTATTTCATAAAATGACACTGACGTCTTTTACAGTTCTGAAGGCCGACGACGAGGTTGAGATTCTTGACGGGCCTAGGGAGCCTTCAGATCCCTCTTGCATGACTGTGGGTAAGTAAAGTCTCAACGTCGTTCCATTTGTTTTTTGCTTACAGGATTTTGGCTGACTGTTTATAAATCTGAACAGCTTTGCCAGTTTTCACTGCGCTGGAGTCTCGCATCGCCATGCCACCCGACCCTTATGCTCTGCGTGCCTCGGAACGGATGGCAAAACTAAGCCTCGCCTCTCTGTCATCCCTAATCGAGGACCTTCGTGCTGGCAGTCTGATCACGGCCGAAGCGTTTGCCGCTGAAGCTAACGGCTCTCTTCCCTTTCTTGCCACCTACCATAGTGAAACATTGGTACAAGTCTGGGTTGAGTTTTGTCAGCAGGTGGAGGCTTGCTTGCATGTCCTCGAATGTACACGCCTTCCTTCGGAGGTTGTGGCCGCGAAGGCGAGCTTACAGGGTCCAGTTTAAGCGGTGTGCTGCGAACATGATATCTTATAAGAAAAGGCTCAGCCGCAAGTTTTCAGAGAGGGAGCTGGCTTCTAAAGCGCTGAGGGAGCTTCAAGCCAACATTACGGCCAAGGCCACTAAAGCATACAAACTTTGGCGAGTGCTCTAAGAGGCCATCAAGGAGGTGGTAGCCATTGATAAGGCCGCCGTGTTCACTCGTGAAATGGTTGAAGCCCATAATGTTACTGAAAAAGAGCTTGAAGCCCGGCTTGCCTCATACCAGGTCCAACGGGGCGTCTCGTTAAATGGGCCCTACTCTTGATGGAATTCTCGATAACTTATAGGCCTCTTAAGGTAGTGAAAGGCCAGGTGCGCCAAGCGTGCCAGATTCTGTTCCCCTCCGAAACACGGAAACGCGACCGCGTAGGTCCGTCTTGCCTGAATTTCGGGGCAGATGCTAATTGGTGCTATCCGTCCACCTCTCCGAATATGCCAAGTTGATTTATGGCACTATGTATCGAAGGTTTAAACGGATGCGACCGATATAGCAGACTTCGTCAGATTCCCCCTCGTTTGAGGGGTTTTTGATTGTGGGGACGTTCTTCCCTGCAAGCGCAAGCCCCTGCAGTTAATTACGCTACCGCATCGCGGTAACAACTTTCTACTTCTCCAGATGGTCACTTCGTGTCGTGGGTGTTTTTTTTGTTTGTGGTTGCCCGTGGATTGTATACAGAGACTAATTTATGTTGTTGCCCGTAGAGAGTGGACTAGTCCAAATCCGTATCTTCTTAGATTTGAGTTTGGGGGTTGGGTTTAAGGATACGTTAGCCTCATTTGAGACTAAGATCAACTTAAACGTTTGTTAAGGATACGTTAGTCTCATTTTAGACTAAGATCGGCTTAACGGGATCGTTTAGATCCAACAAAAGAGCAAGTAGACTCTATTGTCTAGTTTAGGGACATTGTGCTCGATTACCAGTTTAAGGACATGGTGGTCCATTGTTAGTTTAAGGACATTACGGTCCACTGATAGTTTAAAGACATCACGGTCGAGGTTAAGGATATCATAGTCCATGAGTTTAAGGACCCCACAGTCCAATGTTAGTTTAAGGACATCACGGTCGAGGTTAAGGACATCATAGTCCATGAGTTTAAAGGCCTCACAGTCAAGTTTAAGGACATCATAGTCCATGAAATGTGTGGTTGTCGGGACCAGTCACCTCTCTGAAGACGTTGAAGGATTACAACGACAAATATCAAAGGAGTGAAGAGATGTACACTTGAACCAAAGTCGATTGGGGATCTGTTGTCCGATTTGGAACTAAGATCAAGTAATTAGATTATGAGCACATTGGCTCAGTTAAATCTGAATTGAGGACTTATGGCCAACTTGGGCTAAGTCCAATTAAGTTTGAAATATTGTCCCTTTATTGGACCATTAGACATTTGTCTGGGTCAGCCAACCATCATTTAGCAATGCTAAACAAGAGTTTGAGGGCTTTGATAACATTTTTGTCTTTGACTGAGCATTAAACATTGTGGCTCTGAGTTTTACTCAACTTTGAGATTTAGTTAAAAGAGATGTTTTTGCCTCTGGAAACTTAGCCAATTTGGCTAAGATTGGCTTAAAAATAGTGTTAAACATTAGAGGAAAACAGTGTTAAACACTGGAAATAAAATGCTCAAATTAGTATTAAACACTAGAGAGGAAGGGGTCGCACGGGGACACGTGAGGGCACCCAAAGGTGGGGCTAGATCTCCTTTACTTTGTTCTGCAAATAAGTGTTTAAACACTTTTAATCTTCTGGCTATCACGTATTGACACGTGATGGATATTTGTGCATTGATTATTAAAGCATTTATTAGGGGTCACGTGGTAACACGTGAGAGCGCCCAAAACCAATACTGCCTTTGCTTTTGTTCCCTATATTATGAGGGTCACGTGGGGGCAGGTGAGGCATTGCCTCAAAGCTTTTTCCTTCTCATATTTGGGGAATCTATTTAGGGGTCATGTGGGGGCACGTGACCTAGCTTTATTCTTTCTTTCTGATCACTGCGGATTTGGGTCACGTATCATCACGTGACCAATGTTCTTTACGTTCATGGAGATCTTTCAAGTCTCTTTATTTTAAGAATTAAATTCTCTGTAGGTTAAATTCTAATTATGTTTTAGAGAAATTAAATTCCTATGCATGTAGAAGAATTAAATTCTTATATAGGGTGAAACCCTAATTTCATTTAGGAGGAATTAAATTCCTGTGAATTTGAGAGAATTAAATTCTCAAGTAGGGTTAAACTCTAGTTTTGTCTATTTTGAAGGAATTAAATTCTTATAAATTTAGGAGAATTGAATTCTCATATAGGGTTAAACCCTGGATTTATCTTGGAGGAATTGAATTCCTATGAATTGGGAGAATTAAATTCTCTAAACTCAATTCTCCCTCTAAGTTTCGGATCTGCATGGCAGAATCTCCCCGATGAGAATTAAAATCTCAAATCGTGGGGAGATTTTCTTCTGCAGACCTTCAACCAGAGGAAGAACTAAGTTCTTTTGCTGAAGAGTTAAACTCTTAGATTGAGAATTAAATTCTCTTTGAAGCTTTTATCCATTTCCCCTTTTTCACCTAGGGTTTCTTTTCTTGAGAATTAAATTCTCCTTTCTTTTCTCTCTGCTATTTCAAGATCCCAAAATTCTATCTGCTTCTCCTCTCCTTGGCTCCTATTTACAGGAGAAGGAAAAGAATCAATTTGTTTAGTCAATCTTTCATTGAAATATTTTGTTTGTTTTTGTAACTAACATGATCTTTTAGATCACTCAGTGAATTTTATTCACCACTGGATTTTTAATCCAAAAGATTTTCTGTTTGTTATTCTTGGTGAATTTCAGGGAAATTTTTCCTTGTATAAAATCTTTCCATAAATTGGTGATTTTTAATCACTTTTAATCCAACGGTGCTCTATTTTACAGAGCACCATCTTTTTTATTTGGAAAGATTTAAAGAAATATTTTCTTAGTTAGGGTCTTTGATTTCCCTTAATTAGAATTTAATTCTATTTAGCTCAGAAGACTTTTAAAGCCCATCACGTGTTGGCACGTGATCCCAACGTTTGACCATTGAAATAGAATTTAATTCTATCACTTAAAGAGCTGGGGGATCTGTCACGTGTTGGCACGTGACCCTCTTTCATTCAGAATTCAATTCTGTCTCTTAACAGGGCTAAGGGACCATCACGTGTCAGCTCGTGACCTTTGGTCACGTGTGCGCACGTGATACCCCATTGGGGTCTTTTCTTAGCCGTTTTGTTTACACTTTTGTTTGATTCAGAATTTAATTCTATAAAGTAGAGATCTTAGAAAACTATCACGTGTCAACACGTGACCTTTGGTCACGTGTGAGCACATGATACCTCATTGAGGTATTTCCTTAGCTGTTTTGTTACATTTTCGTTTGATTTAGAATTTTAATTCTATAAAGTGGAGTTCATAGGAAACTATCACGTGTCAACACGTGACCCTTGGTCACATGTGAGCACGGGATACCTCATTGAGGTATTTCCTGATTTTTATCAGGGAACAAATGCCCCCACAGCGTTGTTCTCACGTGTCTGCACGTGACTGCAACGCTGTCACCTTTGTGACCGTTGGATCTGTTTAGGGAATAGGGGAGACGAAGCTTGCTAGGGTTAGGTTTAGGTAAAGTTTGGAAATGCAAAGATTTCCTCACAGCTTTCTATACCCAAATTAAGATCTCTTTAGGAGTTATGGTAATTATTAATAAAGGGGATTAGCACCATCGGAAAAAAATGGTGTTTCTTCCTCTAGGTTCTTGTCCTTTCTTTCTTAATCCTTACCCTAACCTCCATGGAAAACACACTCAACCGGGCCTTTATACTACGGTATCACCACTACCTCGAGGGATAGGGTGCTGTAGGGAGCGGTGTGTGCATGTATGCATGGAGTCCTATAAAAACGTGTGATGGGCAAGAAAGGGGTGAGAGATCTTCATCTCTCAAGCCTTCCCCAAAGCTAACCCTAACAAGCGAGGAGACTGCTCGCTCTTTAGGGAATTGAAGAACATATCTAAACTATCTATCTAGGGCAAGGAATTAAAGATCTAACTAGGGCAGATAAGAAATTACCTAGGGCAGATAATAAAATTAACTAGGGCAAATAAAAAGAACTACTTACAAATTGATGCACTCCAAACTTCAAAGGAATTCTGAATTTTATTAATGAAAGGAGGCATGACCTAATACAAGTATTTGGGTCTCTATTTTTAGGACATAGAAAATCCTAGGTTTACAATCGCCGCATGTATGCTTTTACAAAAATACCCCTAGGAAGACTAGTCAACGCGCCGCCAAACGTTAGGGAAAATTCTTGCCACTACGGGCTATACCCGGCCGCGGAACCGCGGCCATAGGCCAGGTTTGGCCGCGGTTCCACGGCCAAATGAAGGGTTTGAACGCTGCAATTTCCTGTGCTGCTTATGGTTTTGTTTGTCTTCCTATTTCTGTGGTTGGTTCTTCAGAATATCTTCCATTTCTCTTCCAGATCTCCACGGTGAGTAATGTAGTGGACTTTCACCATTTGCTTCGTGTCGAAGTCTTGCACCTTGCACTGCCTTGTTCTTTGTGAACTGACCTTCGTTTATTCTCCAACTGTAGGCTTGATCAAGATTCTTCCATCTGTTGGTCGTAGTCTCACTTTTGTATCGTCTTTTGTCTTTTTCACTGTTTTTGTTCCGAGAACCTGTAACTATGTAGCGGACATGGGTCAAAAGCACCTGTTTATTTATAAACTGAATAAGAATGGGAATAAAATAATGCAAAATTATGGTATGAACAAATACCCCCAAACTTATCTTTTGCTCGTTCTCGAGCAAACTTAGTTTTATTCTCAACTAAAAGACCTAGCCTCACTTTCGAAGGGAAACGCGGTTGCACTGAGCTCGTGCAACAAGCCGTTAAACCTCTAGGTGTCCCTAGTAGGAGAAGTGTTGTTTCCTGAGGGTTTTCAGCGGATACCACCCACAAAATCCTATCAATTCGGTCCAATGACTTTTATTCTCCAATTAGGTTTTCTAACAAGGAATTCTATCATCTTCGCCTCGTAAATTATCCACCCGTATTCTTCACGCTTTCTTATCATTTAACTTAAGATTATGTATGTTCTGCAGACCTATTTAGCTTTTGACATCTCTTAAGTTTTTCTTCTAGGGTTCTATCTCAACTTAGGAATTTTTATCATTTCCATTAAAGATATAAGTCCTATTCTTCATTCCTATATCTTATCCAAATCCCAATCACATACCCCTACGTGTGTGTGTATATCACCCCTACACTTGGAAATTCAAATCAAGCAATTATACTCTTGTCCGTTGTCCAAAGAACTTCTTAATTGGTGAATTTTTAGATGAAAATGCTCACACATTCTTCATGCGACCGTTAATACTTCTTGAGGTTCCAACGACCGATTACAAAATGTGTTTGCACATTAAGGCGTAATTCCTAGTCTTGTAATTCCTAAGGTTTTTAGCAGTGACTCCCAAACCAGGTGGTCTAAAACACTAGATGATGAACCACCCTTGCTAAATATTTTTCTATTTTTGCAGCCTTAAGTAATCACAAAAACCAGTGTTCATTTTTTTATTATCTCTTTATTCACACTTGAATTTTTATTTTATTTCCTTCATACTAAGTACTTTAGACAAGAGCATTTCAAGGTCTCTTCTACTATTCTAAGTTTCAAAGTTCGTGTTTGTGCAATTTGTAGGGTATATATTTTCAGAATTTAGACTTAAGCTAGGAATTATTTTTCAAACTTATACTTTAATAAAAATATCAATACTTTTCCTTTATTTTAACTTAGCCCAAGAAGTCAACTCGAAATTTGCCTATTTCTAAATAAACTACAAAGACATATACTTTCTACTGTTAAATTTTAAGAAAGATTATTTTTAGGGTTTTCAATTTGCGAAATCTAAGATCTAGTTGTTCCTAGCTATTTAACCTTTATATCAAGCTTAAGTCAATTATGGTCAAAATTGAACTTTTTAATTTTTATAATTTTTTTTAATTTTTTTTCAATTTTTATGGGTTTTAAAATAAGTATGCAAATGCAAAAAAATACATATGAATGCGAAGGAAGAAGACTTACCGAGCACACCCCCAAACTTAAACTTGACAGTGTCCTCACTGTCATGCTACACCAAGAGGGTCAAAATGTCGGCACTCCCCTGTTTATTTATTTATAATATATTTTTTTTAAAAGAAAAACAAAAATTAATATACAAAAAGGTTCCCCCCAAACTTAAGTGAGACAGTGTTTCCACTGTTTTAAACGCTAAAGTTCAGAGTTATGGAGGAGAAAAAATCAAACTATACAAGGCCTTACACAGACCAACGGTTAGCACCAACCATTCAAAAATTCTATCGAGATAATGGTAGGGTTGGTGAAAGAATGGAGTGTAAAGAAAAGAAATGAGATGCACACGAGACCGAATGGGAAGAAGAGTGGAATATGGTCTCGGTGGAGGAGAAGAATGGCGGAAAAGAGAAAGAAGTGTAGTACGATCTTGAGGGTGTAAATCGAGTAAATAAATTAGCGCAATTTGTGATGACCGATGTGTTAAAAGCGATTGTGGTAATTTATCAACCCGTCGAGAAATGGGGTCAAATCCCTCAAGATTCGCAAGAAAACATGGGTACGTCGAACTTGGTAAACCATCCATTGAAAGTGGAAACGCGACGGAGTCTTACGTGGTCGGAACGATAGGAAGGACGAAAGGGAGTGATTTAGGGATAGTCTTATTCTCACCTAAGTAATCTGTCTCGAACTTGAAAGATTTCATCAATAGTTCGAAATGACTGTAAGCAACCGAGTCTGATGGTTCAACTAACTCATCTGAAAATTTAAAGGACTCAAACTCAGGAGGTGAGTTTTCGAAATCGTCCGAAAAAGTGAAACACTCGTAATCATTATCGTCTGTGAGAACTGTGTCAGATTAAAAAAGGTACGCACTAGTGGCGTCCAAGCTGCTGCGATTGAAGAGAAATCTTTCAAGCACACAGTCCTCCTGTGTGGTCGGAACGATGGATAGGAGGGAGGGTGATTTAGGAAGTATAACAGTTAAAGGTTTAGGAGGATGAATTGGAAAATCCGACACATCAAACAAAACTGGTTTATCCTCAATACTATCCTCAATACTATCCTCATAATTCTCCTCAAAAGTTATCCCATCCATGCAATTATCATCAAAATCAAGACGCATATGAAGTTCGGGAGAAACATTTAATGACTCGGGATGATGAATTGGAGATAAAATTTCAGTTAAATTTACGGGTTCATCATCCAAAATATTCCCGGCGTCAATATCCTCAATCAAGTGAAAATTAATTTTTTCAGACACCTCATCAAAAGCATGGATATCAATCAATTTAGGTTCTAGAGTGGAGGTGTAGAGGTCAAAAGGATTGGTGATGGTTTCACTCGAAAAGGGCTCTTCACAATCTGGCAAATCAAGCACTATAAAGTCGCACAATTCATTAAACATTTTATCTTCAACTGGTGAATCATTTGGGACATTTGATAGACATTCAAAACCGGAGTTGTGGGATTCAATTGGTAATGGGCAGGTTTGATTTGAAAGGGTGCACAGCTCACTCTCACCACTCAAATTCTCACTCTGTCTAACTGCCTCCTCATACACTGGAATTTTTGGAGCTAGTTGGAAACTAGCTACAGGGTCACTAGGATGCATAAGGGCGGACACGGACGCATCCACATTCCTCATCATTTGATTTGTCGCTACCATATAGGCTTCTAACGACTGTTCCAAACTAGACATGGATTGTGAAGGGGTTTCAGTAAAAGATTCAAAGTTTTGGAAACTCCCAAATGGCTGTGTAGAAACAATGTCTAGGGAAGGTGCGTAAGTTGGGTAGGACTGGTAGGAATTGAATGGTTGGACAGGAGTAGGATCAACATTTGGATAAAAAGGTGAATGGACTTGTTGATCCAAAGAACTCGAAGTGTTGAAAGGAGTGAAAGATCGGTTACGAGATTGTTCAATGTGTTCAGCAATAGACATGGGTTTCGGAGTTACAACAGGACTCTCCAAGGGGTATCAACGTAAGAAGGTGGTGAAGGTTGAACTGGTTGATATAAAGTGGATTGCGGAGTCGAACTGTTCCTCCTAGACGTTTCTATTCGATCTTTCAAAGAAATTTTGGGCATGGAGGGGTCGTCCGTAATTCGACCAAAACAATTCGCGTAAGAAGCAAAGTTTGGATGAGGGTACCAAAGTTCGGCAAGAGTTTTGGGAGGTGGGGTATCCATGATGTAAGAAAGGAGAAGAAAAAGAATGTGGGGTGCACGGATTTCTTACCGACAAGTTGCAAGTTTTTTTTGTAAATTTTTTCCCCTTCTTTTGTGTTTTTTTTATGGAGCTTTTTGCAAAAAAGATTTTTGATAAAAGGCTTAGACACACGTTCAATCAACCACAAATGCATAATCAGGCCTAGATTTAGGGTCACCTAGGTCAGCTAGACAGCTCCTAACTGTTCCAAAGGGCAAGATGTAGGACCTCAAACCGCCTCTTCACCGCCAATTGTGCCCAGGTAAGTGCCAAGTAAGTGGGAGGCTCTCCACCACGTAACTAGTGGACCTAATTAAGTAACCACTTGCCTTAGACACACTTGCCTAGACACCATAAAGTCAGGTTAGGATCAACGGTCGATGCCTACAACTAGTCCTCCGTCCTATTGAGCGCAAAGTCCTTAGGGCTGAGTCTAATATTTTATAATGAAAAGATGATCAATGCAATATGATTTATGTGATTTCTGGGGTCCTGAGAAGGGTGATGAAATCCCCACCCAATCTGGATTGGTTTCAAACCCCTTAAAGTCCGATTAAAAAATGCAAAGCAGTAAACAATCACTTGCAACAATTTTTTTTTATTTTTTTAGCGCGGCGCAAAGACTCCTGCACAAAATCAATTATTGGAAGGGGAGAGATTTTTTTAGCGCAAAAAATCCTGCAGGAGATTTTACAGAGAAGATATTTGGGTTGCAGAGAGGGAGAGAGAGAAAACTTACAGAGGGAATCCCACGTGCTGACGTCACTAACCCACCGCGGAAGCACGGTCCAAGCTTGGTCAACGCGGTGGAAACGCGGCAAGTTGTGCGGTTCAGATCTCCCAACTTCTTCTGTTGCTCTGTTGTGATTTTCCTCTGTTGTTCAAATCTGCTGTTTTCTATTTCGATCTCTGGATTTTTCCAGATCTGAATTTGTTCGCCGATCCTGCAAAAATTCACATGAAAATACCCTTCACAAAATAACAAGATGATAATTTTTTTTATATATTTTTTTAATTTTTCAATTTTTATGATTTTTCAATTTATATTAACCCGAAATTGCAAAAAGAAAATAACACACCATCCCCGGCAACGGCGGCATTTGATTTGTTCAAAGAATAATTTATAACCGCAATCAAGAACGGCGTCGCTTGATAGCTAGCCGGTGAGTAAGGTTCGGTCCATAGGGATGTTGTGTATTTCCTAATTGTTCTAACAAGCTAATTCCAAACGGTGTGAATGGATTAATTAAATCTAAAAACTAAATTTATCTAGATCTAAATCTTGCTAGGGTTAGGTTTAGGTAAAGTTTGGAAATGCAATGAAAGGGGTGAGAGATCTTCATCTCTCAAGCCTTTCCCAAAGCTAACCCTAACAAGCGAGGAGACTACTCGCTCATTAGGGAATTAAAGAACATATCTAAACTATCTATCTGGGGCAAGGAATTAAAGATCTAACTAGGGCAGATAAGAAATTACCTAGGACAGATAATAAAATTAACTAGGGCAAATAAAAAGAACTACTTACAAATTGATGCACTCCAAACTTCAAAGGAATTCTGAATTTTATTAATAAAAGGAGGCATGACCTAATACAAGTATTTGGGTCTCTATTTATAGGACATAGAAAACCCTAGATTTACAATCGTCGCATGTATGCTTTTACAAAAATACCCCTAGGAAGACTAGTCAACGCGT
This sequence comes from Agapanthus africanus, assembly GCA_030015575.1. Classification (NCBI taxonomy): domain Eukaryota; kingdom Viridiplantae; phylum Streptophyta; class Magnoliopsida; order Asparagales; family Amaryllidaceae; genus Agapanthus; species Agapanthus africanus. The sequence continues at coordinate 638,155,049 of CM057343.1, forward strand.
CGCCAAGCGTTAAGGAAAATTCTTGCCACTACGGGTTATACCCGGCCGCGGAACCGTGGCCATAGGCCAGGTTTGGCCGCGGTTCCGCGGCCAAATGAAGGGTTTGAACGCTGCAATTTCCTGTGCTGCTTATGGTCTTGTTTGTCTTCCTATTTCTGTGGTTGGTTCTTCAGAATATCTTCCATTTCTCTTCCAGATCTCCACGGTGAGTAAAGTAGTGGACTTTCACCATTTGCTTCGTGTCGAAGTCTTGCACCTTGCACTGCCTTGTTCTTTGTGAACTGACCTTCGTTTATTCTCCAACTGTAGGCCTGATCAAGATTCTTCCATCTGTTGGTCGTAGTCTCACTTTTGTATCGTCTTTTGTCTTTTTCACTGTTTTTGTTCCAAGAACCTGTAACCTGTAACTATGTAGCGGACATGGGTCAAAAGCACCTGTTTATTTGTAAACTGAATAAGAATGGGGAATAAAATAATGCAAAATTATGGTATGAACAAAGGCATTAGGAACCCTCACGTGTAGCACATTACCCCATAACATTAAACCGGTTTGCTTATATGCAGTAGTCCCAGAGAAAAGCATCATGTGTTGGCACGTGAGCTGATGTTCAGGAATGTCATGTGTGACACGTGACCCCCACGAAGTTAAGCCCAACAACGAGCATCACGTGCTAACATGTGAGCTTTTCTGGCCTGTTATTTGTCTTAGGAAGGTGTCTATATACTTTGTATATAGATGCTCACGTGTTTTACACGTGATGTTTGTTTGGCCCTTGATTATTTATGTTCAGCGCTATTTCCCCAATCAGAGCAAAGCTCTGTTCAAATTTCAAATTTTGAAATGAAGCAATACTTCATAGCAGCGCCAAGTGCACTGCTCCCCAAGTAGCGCACCACGTGCAAAGCACGTGTGCGCTAGCGCTAGGTGCGCTGCACTATAAGCAGCGCACCACGTGCAAAGCACGTGTGCGCTAGCGCTAGGATCGCTGCACTATAAGCAGCGCACCACGTGCAAAGCACGTGTGCGCCAGCGCTGGAACTAAAAGCTCCCCACCGTCAGATCAAAGATCCAATAAAGATGATAAATCATCAATTAACCAGAATAAAATTCTGTTAAGGAGAGATTACTCAAAATCTTTCCAAACAAAAAGATTGTGCTTTGTAAATCAGAGCACCGTTGGATCAATGATCCAAAGGTGATTAAAAATCACCAAAATTACAGAATAAATTCTGTATGAGGAAAAATTTCCCAATCTTGTTAAAACAAGAAAATTGCCTTCTGTAAATCAGAAGCCCTTGGATCAAACATCCAACGGTGGGGAAATCCTCAAATCAATTGGAGAAAAGATCTCCTTAACCGATTGAACAAATCAGCTCGCCCTATAAAAAGGACCTAAGACTTCAAGTCTCAGATAGAAAAACAGACAGAGGAACCCCCCATAAACTTTGATAAATCTCAGAAAGAAGAGCCAAGCTCTCGGCAGAAGAACTTTTCTTTAAGGTAAAAAGAACAGAAAGACGAAATCATCTCATATAAAAAGAAGAATTCACTTCTTTCTTTAAGATCATAGGTCTACAAGACCAAGGTCTTTCACAAAGAGATCAAAGGATCTCATCATAAAATAAGGAGAAGAACCTAATTCTTCTCACAGATCATACATCTATAAGACTAAGGTCTTTCACAAAGAAGTCACAGTATCTCATTATAAGAGGGGAGAATAATTCAATTCTCTTAGGATCACAGATTCATAAAAGCAAAGCCTTTCACCAAAATAAGAGATTGAAATATCTCCTACAAAATAAGAACTTTTTTCTTGGAATCTTGAGACAAAGTCTCTTCTAAACGAGAATTTATTTCTCAGATCATAAAATTGATCAGATGCGCTTCTGCGCTCTTTGACTGGCGCCAAGCGCCAAGCGCACCACGTGCTCCTCACGTGTGCGCCATTGAACAAATAGCGCTTTGCGCTCATAAACTAGCGCTTTGCGCTCATGGTCTGGAGCTCAGCGCCAAGCGCACCACGTGCTCCTCACGTGTGCGCTACCCAGTAGAAGCGCTCTGCGCTCTTTAACTGGCGCAAAGCGCCAAACGCACCACGTGCTCCTCACGTGTGTGCTAAAAATAACATAAATTATTCTATAAATAAAGTCCAGAGCTATGATGAATGCTTAGCATTCAGTAAAAGACAAAAATATTGTCAGAACTCAAATCAATGCTCAGCATTGCTAAATGTTTAAACATTTTAACTGAGTGGGCCAAGCCCAAGTTGGCCATAAACCCCTCATTCAGATTAATTGAGCCCATGTGCTTATAAATCTCTGATCTTAGTCCCAAATTGGACTACAGATCTCCCAACCAATATTGGTTCAAGGATATGTCTCTTCGCTCCTCTGATACATGTCGTTGTAATCTTTCAACGTCTTCAGAGAGGTGACGGGTCCCGACAACCAGATTTTACATGGACTGTGGGGTCCTTAAGCCCATGGACTATGATGTCCTTAACCTTGGACTGTGGGGTCCTTAAACCCATGGACTATGATGTCCTTAACCTTGGACTATGATGTCCTCAACCTTGGACTGTGGGGTCCTTAAACCCATGGACTATGATGTCCTTAAACTCGGACTGTGGGGCCCTTAAGCCCATGGACTATGATGTCCTTAACCTTGGACCACCATGTCCTTAAACTGGTAATCGACCGCAATGTCCCTAAACTAAACAATAGAGCCCAAATGCTCTCTTGTTGGATCTAAATGATCCCGTTAAGTTGATCATAGTCTAAAATTAGACTAACGTATCCTTAACAAACGTTTAAGTTGATCTTAGTTTCAAATGAGACTAACGTATTTTTAAACCCAAACCCAAACCCAAATCTAAGAAAATACGGATTTGGACTAATCTATGCCCTACGGGCGACAACATAAATTAGTCTCCGTATACAATCCACGGGCAACCAAAAACAAAATAAACACACACGACACGAAGTGATCATCTGGAGAAGGAGAAAGTGGTTACCGCGATGCGGTAGCGTAATTAACTGCAGGGGCTTGCGCCTGCAAGGAAGAGCGGCCCCACAATCAAAAACCTCTCAACGAAGGGGAATCTGACGAAGTCTGCTACATCGGTCACATTCGTTTAAACCTTCGATACATGGTGTCATAAATCAACTTGGCATCTTCGGAGAGGTGGACGGATAGCACCAATTAGCATCTGCCCTCGAATTTCAGGCCTGACGTCCCAACGTCCCGGTCGCGTCTTTCGGCGGAGAACAGATTCTGGCATGCCCGGTGGGACCTTTTCCTCTTTCCACTCCACACTTCGTGTGTCATGTTTCCCGAACGAATCGCGGTTTGACATGGTTGCCCCTGGATTCAAGGTACTAAGATTTGGTGTCTTGCTCCGTGCAGAAAATAGAAGATCAATGGTTTCAAACTGCACTAATTGCAACTGTAGTTCTCGCTCCATCCCGTCTGGAGAAGTGACTTACGGGACCCAAGCGGCCTCCATCTTCGCTATGCCGGTGGAACAGGTGACTCAGGCCACCACTGGGCTATTCTTCGGGACCATGCTCCCACCGATGAGCTTCAACTCCCTGTACCATTGCAAGAAGCTCAGAAGAAGTCGGTCTTTGATCGGCTTACCACTACTGCGGCCCCTCTTAACAGGTCGCCCAAACCAAGCGCCTCAGTTTTCAGCAGAATGGGTCGAAGCTCCAATGGACCTGTAAAGAAGCCCGCGATACCGGAAGGGGTTATCCCGAAGAAGATAGCCATTCCTACTCCTGAAGTCACCAAGGCGGCTTCTCCGGCTAAGGGGCCGGTCTTCACAATACTGGCCGTTTCAGCTCCCACTCCGGGTGAAGTAACCAAGGCCGTTTCCCTTGTATGAAAATTGGCCTTCTCAAGATTGGCCATTCCCTCTCAGCGAGCATCTGTCTTTGACAGGCTGGCGCCCACAACAGACTCTCATCAGAAAAGAGGGCATGGAAAAGCTGAGCCAACAGCGGAGGTGATCCCGGTCGCACGACATGCTCGACGTCGCCACTGGCGCCGAGTGAGGAAAGCTGGGGGCAGCTCTCCTTCTGGACTGACTCCGCCAGCTCTAATGGTGGAAGTTGATGCTGCTGTTCCAACCGGGAACAACTTTGAACTACTTAACAGGGTGCGCAGGAATTCACCTACTGCCGTACTAAAAAAGTCTCCTCCGCCTGTTGAAAAGATCACGAAGGCGAAGCTGGAGCAACCCCCTCAGCGGCTATCTTCTAAAATTTATAAAGTTTGGCGACGAGTCCAGGACTCTTTGGTAAATCAAGACTATCCCCGCTGACAGAATAAAATGAAGGTTTGGCAAGAAGAGGACCATCCTGTCAAGCCACAGAAGGCGACAGCTACTTGGGTGCCCACTGCAACGACCCCCTCAACTTCGACTGCTCACAAGAGGAGAAAGCTGGAGAAAATCCCGGTGTCTGCGGAGAATCGCAAGAACACTGAATCTAAACACCCCAAGCCTGGGGGCATGGTGGTACATACTGTCTGTATGGCGTCCGGAAAAGAGAATAGCCGTATCTCCAAAGGTCATCGACCGCTTACGCGATCCGTGACAAAAGCCCAGGAGCAGCAACAGAAGCTTCAAGAAATGCTAACGCAAATGGCCGCACTCACTGGGCCAAAAGAAAGCCCGGAGGCGTCATCAGAGCAGCGTTATGAACAGGAAACCGATGCTGACTTCTTCTACAGAGTTCTCGAAAAGAAGGACAGAGAAGCAGTAGAACAAGCGGCCAATATAAAACGAATGGCGCTTTTCTTCCAAGACATGGTCGGGATAATGATATAACCGGATCCTCCGGCTGAAGATCATCCGATTATCCTAGAAGACGACCAAGCGGAGACGTCAAACACTCTTCCGGCTTGTTCAGCAGCCAAAGAGGAGACCATCTCAAAAGATGCCCTGGATGATTACATCACTCAGCAGATACAAGCTCATCAGGCGAATGAAGCGGCTGGGCAAATTGTTAAGACTGGACGACCCTATCCGGGTTGATACGACCAAATAAAGTACCCGCCGGGATACACGATCCCCAAATTCCATGTATATAAGGGGATAGGAAATCCACACCAGCACGTTGCTCAATTTAGAGCTCTGTGTGGCAACACTGGAGGTGATGATAAATTACTGCTCCGCCAGTTTGTTGGCAGCTTGTCGGAGACAGCATTTGAGTGGTATTCGGAACTCCCGAATGACTCTATCAAGACATTTGCAGAGAAGGAGCTGCTATTCACCCAACATTTTGCGAGCGCTAGCGAACGTACCCCAATCACAGCATTGATCAATGCCAGGGTGAAGCCAGGCGAAACATGGGTGCAATACGCGATACGGTGGCGGAATCTATGGTCAAAATGCGAGCATCGCATCGAAGAAGCGCCTGCGGTAGGCATGTTCGTGGGTACTATCGACCCTCAGGCGACCATTTTCCAATTCATGATGTTTTTCAAGCCGACCACTTTCCAGGCCTTGATTGACAAGCTGGCCCAAATGGACCAGATGGGTCACATGCCTTCCTCTTCGAAGTCGGAGCCTCAAAACGAAAAAGGGAAGGGGAAAGCGACCTTCGTCGCCAATACTCAACAGCAGCCTAGTGGCCCAAAACTAACTGATCTCCTAGACGAGAAACGGCGATTCTTTAATGAGAAAATGAAGCGTTCCTATTCGTTTCCCTGGGACAAAACGAGGAGATTGTTCGAGCTGGCGGTGCGCAACAGGCTCATCAACTTACCGGATCCAAAACGCCCATTGCAACCCGGTGAGGCTAATAATCCCAATTATTGCCCTTATCACCAAGCGATGGGCCATCCAATCGAAGATTGCTTCATCTTCAAAGAGTGGATTGAGAACCAATACCAACAGGGAAAATTCGCACTGTCCGAGAATTGGAAAGTAAGCCCGCCCCATCCACACGCTCTCAAAAAGGCGGACACACCGGGGGCATCGTGCTCTTTTGTCGAAGAAGCTCCATGGGAGGTCGTTCTTTTAGCCAAAAAGAAAAGAATGCTGAAGGATCTCCAAACATGCCCGGCGATCAAATGGAAAAGTCCGCTGGAACCCGAAGTCATTAAGGGAATGCTGAAACCACGCCCAACTCCAAAAATTGGTGGTGATAGTCAAAGCGTCCATACCCAGCCGTCAAAGTCTTCGAAGAAGAAGAAGAAGACCAGAAAGCCCATAAAGCATGGTGACAAGCGCACGGACCTGCAAAAACATATTGACGCACTGGAGGAATATAACCAAAAAGTGCGAACCCCGGTCACACTTCAAGAGTTTCTCACCCACGTCCTTGAGGACGGAGATGATGACAATGGAGAAGACTCGTCAGATGAACCTGAGGATTATGTGGCAAGCTGCCACGTGATTTCTCACTCATTAATAAACGGTGAAGAAGCTCCGATGTAGAGAAACTGGGGGTAGATCCCGACCCCGAACTCCTAGAACCGTCAGACGAGATGATTGATGCATTCCTGAATGAAGCTCTTCTGAAAAGCAAATCTGACAGAGAGCGGGAAATGGCCATATACGACAGGGTTAAGCGTCGGCGTCAAGCCGAAGAAGCTCCGGTATTGAGAAACCATGGAGTACCCCAACCGGATCGAAGCATCCCTGTCACCAGCAAAAGCAAGATTAAAGCAAGGAAACGATTCGCTAGGGCCCTGTCAATAGGAATGCAGTTGCCTTCTTTTAGAGGAAATACTCCTGGCGGTATACATCTTGATGAAGCGGACGTACATCCTAACTTCTGCTAATACCATCAGGGGATTACACACCCTACCGAAGAGTGCACAGCCTTTAAAAACTGGTGTTAAGGATATGTTGCCCACCGACAACACGTCTAGCGAGTGAAGCGCAAGGTTCGTCGGAAATAGAGAAGCACGACAGATGAACGCAAAAGAACTGCCGGCAAATGTCACATAGTTGACACCAAGGGATCGCAAGTTCTCACCTTTGGAGGCGACTCTGATGAACAAATAGCTCTCAGCCATCTCTTTGAGAAATCTACCTCTGATACGAAAGATACAAAGAATTGCAAGGATATCTAGCTGCATAATCGTACGTTGCCCCGAAAAATCTCGGACTTACGAACAACGGACCCAAATGTCCCTAAACTAACGATGGACCGCAATGTCCTAAAACTTGCAATTGACCGAGACGTCTATAAACTACTACGGACTGCTGCATTCCAAAGCTGACAAAAAAAATGGTATGTCCACAAGAAAAATGCGCACGGATGAAAACCCGGAAGAGCGCCGTGAGTAAAAACAGCAGGACTACCGGCGATATTTGTGAAAACCAGAAAGGGCGCAGACTCGTAAAAAAAAAAAAACGATATGTCCATAAGCGAGATGGGCACGGATGCAAACTCGAAAGGGCTCCATGAGTAAAAACAGCAGGGCTACCGGCGAGTTTTGTGAAAACCCGAAAGGGCGCAATCTCGTTTAAAAAAAAACACTTGCAAGGTCCTCTCGACCTTGTAAGGAGAAAATACCTGTATGAGATCCATACAACTCACAAAGGAGCAACGCACTTAGGGATCCCAACGATTCCTAAGGAGAAAACACAATTACAAGATCCTTACACTTGTAAGGAGAATTCCCTTATGAGACCCTCACGGCTCATAGGATTCAAAATCCTTAAATTACAGGGATCTGAACCTGTTCTTAAGCCATCACAATCTCCAATGTTTCCCTACAAGCGTCTCAATATCGACCCTTGTATACAATCCACGGGCGCGAATAAACATTTCCCTAACAAAGTCCCACCAGTGACTAGGGATATGCTCGCACGGTGAACAGCCCTTGTAAGTCCTCTCGACTTATAAGGAGAAAATATTCTTATAAGATTCTTATGACTTATAAAAGACCATACGCTTAAGACTCCTCACGATTCTTAAGGAGAAAACGCATCTACGAGATCCTCACGACTCGTGGGGAGAAATACCTTCATGAGACCCTTACGGCTCATGAAGTTAAAAGCCTTAGTCGACAGGATCCTAACCCTGTTCGCTAAGCCACCTTTGTTCGACATCGACAAAGGCAAATGATGATTTGCTCTGGAAATATCCCAGTTGTAGAGATGCTGATGCCTAAATCGGAATCAAATCCCAAACTCGCAGCGAAAAGCCAGCGAGCAACAAATGCATATGAAATAGCCGAAATGATGGGGCAACTTGCAACAAAATCAGCAAGTAAAAATATATGCATACAAAATAGCCGAAATGGTTGGGCAACTTGCAATAAAAAGCAGCAAGTAAATAAAAAAAATAGCCGAAATGATTGGGCACCGCGAAAAATAGCCGAAATGATTGGGCAATCGCGACTTTCGCGATATAAAAGCTGAAATGATAGAGCATCGCGGAAAGAAAAATATATAAAATGAAACCTTTTGCCGTACATGTGAGATCACATCGATCCCTGTATACAATCCAGGGGCACAAACGAAGAGGGAACCATACCTTCCCACCGGGCTCCATCAGAAAGAGAGCCAAGTCTCAACGGCCATATCGACAGCCTAGAGATCACCAACAGCGTTCCTCCTCGTTCCAGCAAGATTCAGACGCGACAATCAACCTTGGAGCCATGGCAAAGTCCCTGTTCCAAATCTCAACGGTTCACAGACAACCGAGAGAGCACCTCCTGGTCCCGTAGAACACGGCTAATGTCAATCCTGACCCCGTAGGAAACGCCCAGAGTAAATCCCGGTCTCGTAAAACACGGCTAATGTCAATCCTGACCCCATGGGAAACGTCCAGAGCACCTCCTGGTCCCGTAGAACACGGCTAATGTCAATCCTGACCCCGTGGGAAACGCCCAGAGCACCTCCTGGTCCTGTAGAACACGGCTAATGTCAATCCTTACCCCGTGGGAAACGCCCAGAGCAAATCCTGGTCTCGTAAAATATGGCTAATGTCAATCCTCACCCCGTAGGAAACGCCCAGAGCAACCCCTGACTCCGTGAAATGCGGATAAAGTCAACCCCTGACTCCATGAAATGCGGATAAAGTCAACTCCCGACTCCGTGAAATGCGGATAAAGTTAACTCCTGACTCCGTGAAATGCGGATAAAGTCAACTCCTGGCTCCGTGAAATGCGGATAAAGTCAACCCCTGACTCCGTGAAATGTGGATAAAGTCAACTCCGGACTCCGTGAAATGCGGATAAAGTCAACCCCTCCTAGTCCCGTGGAACACGGCCTAAGTCAATTCTGACTCCGTGGGAAACAGCCAGAGTAAATCCTCGAACTCCCCGTCGAAGCAATGCTTTGACTTGGGAGCAGGTCAACTCAACAATCACTTACGATTCCTCTCGACTTGTAAGGAGAAAATTCTCTTATGAGATCCTTACGACTCTCAAGAGAAAACGCACTTAGGAATCCTCACGATTCCCAAGGAGAAACTACACCTACGGGATCCTCTCGACTTGTAGGGAGAAAATTCTTTATGAGACCCTCACGGCTCATAAAATTGAAAAGTCTTAGGTGGCAGATCCTAACCCTGTCTCCCAAACCATTATTGCCTCGCAGAGAGGTCAAGGTAGATTTTCTGCAGGCCACACTCTCCTAAGGCAAACATCGACAAAAAAGGAAGCAAACACTTATAAGTTCTCTCGACTTGTAAGGAAGAAAATTCTCTCGGGAGATCTTTACGACTCTCAAGAGAAAACACACTTAGGAATCCTCACGATTCCTAAGAAGAAAATACACCTACGAGATCCTCTCGACTCGTAGGGAGAAAATTCTTTATGAGACCCTCACGGCTCATAAAATTGAAAAGTCTTAGGCAGCAGACCTGAACCTGTTTCTTAAGCCATTGTTACCCTGCAAAGAGTCTAAGATGGACCGTCACTTCTATCTACATGACACACTTGCTAAAATCACATGGCAATGACACGGCAAAGAGAAGAAAGCAACAATAGAACAAAAAATGTGTATATTTTATTCATGAATTCAATCGAGTAAAAGTTGAATCATATGAAAGAAAAAAAAATGGATACATGTTATTCAAAATTACAAGTGTTCAATCTATACAAAACAGTTACTGAGAAGGAAGCGTATTCAATAAATCAGCCCGCTGCTCGCGCACTCCTCTCAACGCCTTCTCATGATCGGCCGCCGCGGCCAGCTCTGCTTCAATTCGAGCCCTTCACTGCAAGCACGATGAAACCTTCTCATCGATTTCCTATTGGGCAGCTTCGCGACTCTGCGTAACCCGCTCAATAGAGTCGAACTTCCGCCTCAATACCAGCCCGTCCAAAATACATCGCTGCAAGTTGTTAAAGACGGCTCTTAGTTGCGCGGCATTCGCTTCAACTTGGGCGCGCAGCCGGGCAGATTCACCCGAAGCCTCCTCGCGATCCTTCCGCCTCAAGGTCGCTTCTTGTTCGAAATGACAGAGGAAGGACACGCTCTGCTCAACCCACGCAGCCCGCTGGGAGTTCAAAGCCTGAATTTCAGGGGTAGGATGCCTAAGCTCAAGCTCATGCAGGCAGTCCTCAATCTTCCTGCAGTGGTTAACCCAAGACTCAACGACGCCTTCATTATGGAAGTTCACAAGCGTCGCCAACATTGGATTAACCTCGGCAGCAAAATCTACAGCGAATGTAGGGGCCTCCGCGTCAAGCTCCTCGATGTAATTGCTCAACATACGTAGACTGGTCACAGCGCCTTTTGAAGATGGACGTCTGGAAAAAGGCCCTGCTGGCATTATGATTCGAGACTCGAACGGAGCTGGAGTCGGTGTCACCGCTGCAAAACAAATCATAATCAGATGTCGGCTTAAGAAATAAAGAAGATACACGAACAATAGAGTTTACTATACTGGCTGCAACAGGGGGCAGAGCTGGGAGTACCGGTGGCGCGACGATACCCTTGTCCCCTCCTTCAATTTGTAAGGATACAAGTAATGCAAAGGAGAATTAGCAATAACATAGCTGCCCGTTAAAGAAAAGAAAAGACGTCGGTTAGAAAAGATACTCACCAACACCAACGGGTGGACTAATCTCCGACTGGAAAGAGAAGTGCGGGTTCAGCACCTGATACAGGTGATCAAAGAGGACTCCTGCAAGATCATGATGATATATGGTCAGTACACGGAAGATGCTGTCCCTGATTTAAATTAATCACAAACCCATACCTTCCAACATTCGAGAAGATATAAGAGGAGACGAAGGGGCAGCAACCGTCAGAGCGGCAGCTGGTGGTGCTTCTTCAGGTGTCACAATCTCAGTGCTCACCACACCTACATTCAAAAGGAACAAGGTGTCATCAGAAGGGATTGCAAAAATGAAAAGAATGTAGCGGTCCAAGACCTACCAGGAAAGTCATCAGCCAAAACGGTGATGGAAGCATCACCAGGCATCACGACTTCTTCGATCTCATTTGGGGGGAGGGTTTCGCCACCCGTGGCTTTGTCCCCTTATTCCATAAGAGCCGTCGTGACACTCGCGATGCCAGGCAATGGAAGGGAACCATCGGCGGAAAGAGCGGCAATTGGGGCAGTCCCGGACTCTTGGGAAAGAGTAGCCGCTTCGGGCTTAGTGGTTGCCGTCATCTCACTCACCACCTCCTCACCAAGACTTGGCCCTGTAGGGTAAGATATATGAGAATCTGAAGATCAAATTCTGACAAAAGGACCCAGTATTACGTTACCTTGGGACGTCTTTTCAATTGCCTCTCGAGCCGCGCGTACCGCCGTCTATGAGCAACAAACAGGATGGCCGAGACATCCTCTGAAGAAGCAGGGACGGGAGAAGCAGCGCTCGAGCCTGCACCTACGGCCAAGGCGGCGTTACGTTCTCTTGCCGCACGCCTCCTGCGCTTCCTTTCCGCCTGGGCCATGAGAGCTGATCTTCTCAGGACCTCCGTCAAGGAGACATCATCGTCCGTGCCACGAGCTACCTCTGGAGCCATTATGGTGTCCGTCATCGGTTGCTTAAGAGAAGCCTCTTTTGGTAATACTACGGATGATGGGACTTCGGTAGCCAGCCTTGAAAGCATTTCTGCACCACCCTGTGAAATCGGCATGGCACTTGGGATAACTTGGGTCGAAGTAGTCCCTGCGATAAGATGAAAAAGGGGTCAGACTATCCATGAAGGAAAAGGGAAGAAGGCCATAATGAGCAGAAATATACCAATACCCAACGAAGCGCGAAACCTCTCTTTCTCTTCAAAAGTCTTGAGGGAAGCCGCGAGAGCCTCTTTAGCGGAAACGCCTGTTGAAGAAAAAGTATCAGTCAAAAATACGATAATACAAATTTAATGCAACAACAAAAAGATACGACTGAAGACTACCTGACTCAGGGAGGATGATCAGTCCAGCTTTGTGGCTTGCTAGTCACTCGGAAGCTGCGATGGCAGCCTCCAGATCAGAATCATCTGGCGCTGTGAATAGACCCTCGTTGGTCCCATATTCGCCCAGGCTCTCGCTGTAAGGAGCATGAGGCTCCCGACCAAGTACAACGTCTGCAGAAAGAATCGACTTCTTCTTCTTCTGCGAGCGAGTACCGGTCGCCGGTAACACGAGCTTGCGTTTAGCGAGCAACTTCGGGCGGCGAGTCCCAATCTCCGCACCCAAGCCGGACTCAGGAGACGCCACAGCTGGCCCTTCAACGGGAGCACGGGGTATCGGTAGCTCAGGCATATCACGTTTCGCCACAGCCGCAACAGCTTCTCTTAAGGGAGGATGGACAATGGTCCGTTGCTTCAAAGGAATAGCGGGGTTACCAGCCGGGGCGGTGCCCTTGCGATCAAGCAGCAATCGTTTTTCCTCCCTAATGACGGCGCCTATCGAATGTTGATACCATGCCACATACACGTTCAAGGACTTCGGAACGTAGCTCGGTTCACTAATGAAGAAGTTGTACCCTGTGTTTAGGCGCATAAAATGATGCAGCACGCTTCGGGTACCCTCTTCGGTAGCAGCGGGTTCTGCCAAGAAAGCCTCAAGCAGGACGCCCTGATTATAGCTTAACTGCTGGGCGAAATGATGCGGGTTGTATCTCATGAACAACGTCGCATCATTCTGCCTAAATACGAGAAAGCCCGGCCTGATGGAGTATATGTAGGGTTGTATAGAACGACAAAAAGGTTATGGAAGGCATCACACATGCCATATTATAAAAATTTGGTGTGCTATGAAACCCTAACCAAGATCTCGAACTAGAGAATTAGAGTTAACATTGCATGTAAAAAACTTTACATCTAAGCGATAGGGATTACAACCTTTGTAGTCCGTTCCTTCACTTCATAAGCTCCGAGTAGTAGTCCCTTCGCTGCGATCCATGAGCTCCCAAACTCTTGAAAGGCTTCACAAGATATACGATGCATCCTTACTCGAAGTCTTCAAAGTCTGTGATGATCTACGTCGAGGAAACACAAACTCAAGCTCACTCTTCACTAATACGGAATTAGTGAAGCTAACACACTAATCTATATGGCTAGTATAGAAGAGGATGATGAAGTAGAAATTTAGCTCTTTTTAGTTTTCTTTTTCTCACTTTATTTCATCGCTTTGAAAAATCTAGTAAGCTTTTTCAATGAAGAAGAAGAAGAAGAAAAATCTAGTAAGCAAGTGATGAATTATTGTTGTGTGGTTAGAAATGCAACCATGGGTCAAGTATATCATCCTTAACCCATGTAAAGACTTAACCATGAGCTATGGTTAAAGGTATGGTTGATAAATATCTTAAGCTAGACAAAAAGAGTGGACAAAGTCAAAGAAGACTACAAGCTGCTACAAATTTCATCCTTGATCAATATCCACAATATTTGAATTACTTAATGATAATTATAAACCCTAATATTAACCCTAGCATGGTTTAACTCTAATAAACCCTAGTTGCATTTATAACCAAGCATGTTACAATTATACATATCACATATATATAATATAGTAACAAAAGAATACATTTAACATATATCACATATATATCAATGTATCCAAAATGAGAAAAAGAATTACTTAAGTGAGCTTATATTAGTTAATGTAATATAATATATCACATATATAATTATACATTAAATCATCGAATCAATACTTGATCCGATAATCCGGCTATATCACATATAACCGACTAATATATAAAATGTATCATTTCATCGAATCAACACTTGATCCAATGACCCGGCTATATCTCATATACCCGGCTGATATCATATATTGCGAGAATAGAATACGGTATCACATATCATATTAATCTCGGTCCCCGCACATATCACATATGTGCTCCTACTCAGTTTCGCCTGAGCCAGGAAACCCCTATGTAGGACTCTAAAGACTCGTTAATACGCCGGCAGTAGGTGATGATCATATCAAACATTTACAAGCTGCAAGCGGTCAGCTAAACGTAACAGCTACCCAGGTATTGAGCAACCAGAAGATCAACAAGAAAGCCTGTACATACTCCTGCGAATCCAATCAGTAACACTACCGTATAGTCCGGTCTCTTCGTCTGATACGTCGCATATCCAGTCTAGGGGTGGTAAACGTCAGACCCCAGTAACCGATAAGTCGTGCCGATGTGTGGCTCATAACGGGTCGAGAAACTACTGATAACACTTACTAGTAGATCTCCATAGCAGCCCTGGCCAGAGACTTCCAGTTATAGCCAATCGAGCACAGCGCAACATCAACTCCCAATACCGGGAAAGACGAAACCCCTCCTATCGCTCATTGCCTCCATGTAATTCGGGACTGTACCCAAAAGCCACCGTTTTGCACGTTCTCGTGAATGTGGTAAGATGGAAATCAAAGCACAGTGGGAATCACATAAGACTCTATGACGATCTCGGGTCTACAGACTAACCTGTACCAGTGTCGCTGGAGAACTGTTATCTGACGATAGGTATAATACCATCTAGGAGTTCTCGGCAAGTCCGTTCAGTGTACCCAGTCTCCACTGAGCACACGTATACCATTTTTGATGTCGAACACCAATGGATGTGGGATCATCCATCGCCCATCAAATGGGTCAAGATGCGTATACGCTAGTCTACTCTGGAGTATCGATGCCCTATCTCGATACACCCTCGACTAGGAACAGTTATAAGATGTACTCGTAGACTACCCTGGCCCCACTAGTATGATCTGCATCATAGTCCTAGTAGTCAAGTACATATCCTAAGGGCTTTATCAATATGTGAGAGCCAGACATTGCTCCGATACAAGTCTACACGTTAAGACAAAGTGCAACCAGATAGCATACGAACATATCGAGCAAGAAAGTCCTCTATCTATATATCCAAGCATCCACTATAATATACATCATATGTACAACAATGGCCTCTAGGGCATATACATAACTAACAATCTCCCACTTATACTAAGGCCAGCTGTTGTAGTATCTCATACCCAACAACCCGAAGAGTCTCTCAAATTGTATCTGGGGTATGGCCTTCGTGAGTGGATCCGCAGTGTTATCCTTCATGTCAACTGTCCTGACCTCGATCTCCCGGCGATCAACTATCTCTCGGATCAGGTGATACCGCCTCAGAATATGCCTGGATCTCTGATGGGACCTGGGTTCCTTGGCCAAAGCCACAGCTCCATTGTTATCACAATACAGAGGTATTGGATGCTCAATGGACGGAACCACACCAAGTTCAGTGATGAACTTCTTCATCCAGACAGCCTCTTTGGCAGCATCGTTGGCAGCGATGTATTCAGCCTCCATCGTCGAGTCTGTCACGGTTTCATGTTTGGAACTCTTCCAACAAACCGCCCCTCTATTTAGGGTAAAGACAAATCCCGAGTGCGACTTAGAGTCGTCCTTATCACTTTGGAAGCTCGAATCGGTAAAGAACTCTACCTGGAGTTCTCCGTTACCATACACCAAGAACATCTCTTTAGTCCTTCTCAAGTACTTGAGAGTATTCTTCACAGCTATCCAGTGACTCTCTCCAGGATCTGCTTGATATCTACTCACTACACTTAGTGAGTATGCTACATCGGGTCTGGTACATAACATCGCGTACATGATAGAGCCTACTGCCGAAGCATATGGTATCTCTTGCATGCGAGCTCTCTCCAAATCAGTCTTTGGAGACATCTCTTTGGAAAGAGTGCTCCAGAGATCGTGGGTGAATTCTCACGCTTGGATTCTTCCATACTAAACCTCTTTAGTATGGTGTCAATGTACCTGGATTGGGACAATCCTAGTATCCGTCTAGATCTATCTCTATAGATCTTAATTCCCAAATGTTCCCCTCCGAATGGCGGCCGAGACATGAGGACGTCTTGCCTGAGATTCGGGGCAGATGCTATATGGTTTTATCCGTCTACCTCTCCGAAGATGCCAAGTTGATTTATGGCACCGTGTATCGGAGGTTTAGACGGATGCGGCCGATGTAGCAGATTTCGTCAGATTCCCCCTCGTTTGAGGGGTTTTTGATTGTGGGGACGCTCTTCCCTGCAGGCGTAAGCCCCTGCAGTTAATTACGCTACCGCATCGCGGTAGCCACTTTCTCCTTCTCCAAAATTTCACTTCGTGTCGTGTGTGTTTGTTTTGTTTGTGGATGCCCATGGATTGTATATGGAGACTAAGTGATGCCGTCGCCCGTAGGACGTGGATTAGTCAAAATCCGTATTTACTTAGATTTGGGTTTAGTGTTTTAGTTTAAGGATACGTTAACCATATTTAGGCTAAGATCAACTTAAACGTTCGTTAAGGATACGTTAGTCTGATTTGAGACTAAGATCAACTTAACGGGATCGTTTGGATCCGACAAAAGAGCAATTGGCTCTATTGTTTAGTTTAATGACATTGCGGTCGATAAGTAGCTTAAGGACGTTGCGGTCCATAGGTAGTTTAAGTACGTTGCGGTCCATATTCCAGTTTAGGGACATGGTGGTCCAAATTCAGTTTAAGGACGCTTAAGTCAGTGAGTTTAAGGACCCCACAATCCATGTTTTAGTTTAAGGACGCATAAGTCCGCGGGCTTAAGGATCCCACAGTCCATGTTAATGTGTAGTTGTCGGGACCCGTCACCTCTCTGACGTCGTTGAAGGATTACAACGATAGGAGTCATAGGAGTTCGGAGATGTACCCTCGAACCGGATGTAAATTGATTTAAGAGAGCAGCTGTGCTCAGTCAATTTAATTTGAGAACTTACGGCCATGATTTGGCTAAGTCCAGTTGAAAAATATTCAACGCTTTTATTTGTTTTTGGCCTATTAGGCCTGTGCTAGGGCTTTGCCCATATTTAAGTAATGCATTGCATTACTTTTTATTTTGTTTGGGCTCTGCCCATTTATAAAGGATGCAGAGCATCAATTTTTTTTGGGCTCTGCCATTTCATTGCATTTTATTTTTGTTTGAGCTCTGCCCATTTATAAATGATGCAGAGCATCAATTTTACTTGGGTTCTGCCCATTTATAAATGATGCAGAGCATCAATTTTACTTGGGCTCTCCCCTTTTGTTGCATTGCAATTTATTTTGGCCTACTAGGTCTTTTTTATTTGGGCCTGACCCTTTAGCACACAATGCATTGCATTTGTCAGGCGCTTTGCGCCAATCAATGAGCGCAAGCGCTTGTGGTGATGACATGTGTCACGCAAACGCAGTGCGCTGCGCTTGCGCTGCAGACACGTGGCGCGCTCTGGTGAGTTGCGCCAATTTCAGAGAGCAAGGCTCTTTCTTGAAAGCGCATAGCGCAAGTGATTCAGATATTGACACGTGGCGCTCTCTGGTGGCTTGCGCCAACCCAGGAGCGCAACAGTGCAGTTTCTGCAAGTACAAGGCACTATTTCAATAATCTTGAGAATCTTTAAGATTCCAGAACCAATGGTTCATAAAAAGTGCAAAGCACTGTTTGATTTCTTGATCCAATTTAGATCAAAGAAAACAAGTTTTTTCTTATTTTTCTTGTTTTCAGAGAACCAGTGGTTCATAAAAGAGTGCAAAGCACTTATTATTATATGAAGATCATTGATTTTGTTCTTAGATCAATGATCTATTAGAAGAAATTCTTCTATTTAGTGAAGGTTTTTACCTTTTTTCTTGAAATTTCTTCAGAGTTCTCTCTGTTTTGAGGTCTCAATCTCTCACAATGTTGATCATCATGATTTTGGGTCTAGGGGCCTTTATATAGTGCCCATAAATTTGTTAAAGAGATCTTTCTCTGAGTGATTTAGGGAATTTTCCCCACCGTTGGATCTTTGATCCAAGGGCTTCTGTTTTACAGAAGACAATCTTCTTGTTTTAACAAGAACAGAAAAATCTTACTAGAATTTAATTCTGTTTGGCGCAAACGCCCCAGTGCATGACACGTGTCAAGCAACGTAGAACGCAGCCCAACTGCGCCGACACGGCGCAGCGCAACTGCGCTTGTGCAACTGCGCCGACACGTGTCGCGTGGCGCACGGCGCAGCGCAAATGCGCTTGCGCATCTGCGCCGACACGTGTCGCGCAGCGCAGCGCTTGCGCAACTGAAGCGTTGCTTCCTTTAATTTTGTTTTAAATAGAGCTTTGCTCTGATTGGACGCGCTGCCTTGGGCGCTGCGCTGGCGTATTAGCTTTTGACACGTGGCGCGTTGCGCGCAGCGCAAAGAATTTGAAGCGTTGCTTCGAATTTTAAATTTTGAAATTCAAACAGAGCTTTGCTCTGATTGGGGGAAACACCAAAATACAGGAGGCATCACCTAGATCTTTCATTGAGAATCTTTGTGATAAGAAGAGCTTGATCGAGTGCAGCATAGGAACATCATTTCCTATCAAGAGTATGTCATTCACGTACAATACGAGGAAGACAACCTTACTCTCTGCCACCTTCTTATATATACAAGGTTCATCTATATTTTTGATGAAGTCAAACTCTTTGACTACCACATCAAAACATATGTTCCAACTCCGCGATGCCTGCTTCAACCCATAGATGGATTTAAGCAGCTTGCACACCTTTCCGCTGCTCCCACTGTCTACGAAGCCCTCTGGCTGAGTCATGTACACACACTCTTCCAAATCACCAATTAGAAAGGCGGCTTTAACATCCATTTGCCAGATTTCATAGTCATGGTATGCAGCAATGGCAAGTAAGATCCGGATGGACTTAAGCATAGCGACTGGAGAAAAGGTTTCGTCATAATCCACACCTGGTCGTTGACGAAAACCCTTTGTAACAAGTCTAGCTTTGAAAGTCTCAACTTCTCCATCTACACGAAATTTCTTCTTGAAGATCCATTTGCTCCCAATGGGTTTTACCCCTTCAGGAGCAACTTCCAAAGTCCATACTTTGTTGGTGTACATGGATTCCACCTCAGATCGCATTGCATCCAGCCACTTCACAGAGTCACCACTCGTGATGACCTGCTCGAAACTAGTCGAGTCATCATCTTCCATGATGCAATCCTCGCTCCCACCATTGTTGAAAAACCGTAGTATCTCTCAGGTGGATGTGGAACCCTACTAGATCGGCGGAGCGACTGAGATTCGTCGGGAACTACTGAATCCTCTGGTTCCACTAAATTTTTAGTTGCAGTTTGTGTTGCTGGAACTTCTTCCAGCTCTACCTCTTCGCCACTAATTTCTTTTGCAAGAAATTTCCTTTCCAAAAAGGTGACATATTGAGAAACAAACACCTTTTGTGTTAGTTATGTATATGCCCTAGAGGCCATTGTTGTACATATGATGTATATTATGATGGATGCTTGGATATATACAGAGAGGACTTTCTTGCTCTTCATGATAGTATGCTATTTGGTTTCACTTTATCTTAACATGTTGACTTGTATTGGTTTACTGTCTTTCTCTCACATGTTGATAAATCCCTTAGGATATGTACTTGACTACTAGGACTATGATGCAGATCATACTAGTGGGGCCAGGATAGTCTACGAGTACATCTTATAACTGTTCCTAGTCGAGGGTGTATCGAGATAGGGCATCGATACACCAGAGTAGACTAGCGTATACGCATCTTGACCCATTTGATGGGCGATGGATGATCCCACATCCATTGGTGTTCGACATCAAAGATGGTATACGGGTGCTCAGTGGAGACTGGGTACACTGGACGGACTCGCCGAGAACTTCCAGATGGCGATATACCACACGTCAGATGGCAGTTCTCCGGTGACACTGGTACATGGTAGTCTGTAGACCCGAGATCGTCATAGAGTCTTGTGTGATTCCCACTGTGCTTTGATTTCCACCTTACCACGTCTAAGAGGGCGTGCAAAATGGTGGCTTTTGGGTACAGTCCCGAATCACATGGAGGCAATGAGCGATAGGAGGGGATTCGTCTCTCCCGGTATAGGGAGTTGATGTTGTGCTGTATTCGATTGGCTATAACTGGAAGTCCCTGGCCAGGGCTGATATAGAGATATACTGGTAAGTGTTACCAGTAGTTTCTCGACCTGTTATGAGCCTCACATCGACACGACTTATCGGTTACTGGGGTTTGACGTATACCACTCCTAGACTTGATATGCGACATATCAGACGAACAGCCCGGACTGTACGGGAGTGTTACTGATTAGATTCACAGGAGAACGGACAGGCTAGCTTGTTGATCTTCTGATCACTCAATACCTGGGTGGCTGTTACGTTTAGATGACCGCTTGCAGCTTGTGGGTGTTTGATATGATCATCACCTGCTACCGGCGTATTGACGATTCTTTAGAGTCCTACACAGAGGTTTCTTGGCTGAGGCAAAACGGAGTAGAGGCACATATGTGATATGTGCAGGACCAAGGATAATGCGATATGAGATACCGTATTATATTCTCGCGATATTTAGATATGAACCGGGACATTGGATCAAGTGTTGATTCGATGAATCGGTACATGATATATTAGTCGGTTATATTCGATATAGCCGGATCGTCGGATCAAGTGTTGATTCGATGATTTAATGTATAATGATATATATGATATATTGTATTACATTATCTAATATTGGCTCGCTTTATTATTTCATTTTCTCACCGGATTAACACATTGATATATATGCGATATATGTTAATTGTATTATTTTCTTTTGTTGCAAATATATAATATATATGTGATATATATTATTGTGACATGATATGATTTATTATGAAACATGTTTAGGGATGATAAAAAGAGATTAGGGTTTGATTAGGTTTAGCTCTTTCTTGATTATTCTAGAAGGGTTTCCTTTTTGTCTTGGTTAAGATATTATGGTTGATATTTATCCTTGACTCACTCTTAACCTAACCAAACCCTAGCTCTAGTTTATTCTCTACAAAGGTTAAGCCTATCATCCTTGACCATGGTTCCATATCAATCATATATTCTTATCTACTATTCATCACAAAAGGGATCATCTTATTATTCTTCATCTTCTTCTCTCTTGAGTTTTTGAGAGAGCTCACTTGTGATTTCTTTTGTGATGAGTTCTTGTGAGAAAATGATATAAAAAGAAAGCATAAATACTACTCCATCATCCTCCTCTAATCTAGCCCATTAGATTAGGGTGTTCACCTCATTAGAGTGAGAGAGCTTGGGTTATAACAACTTCGACGTAGATCATCGGAGAAGCGGAACACTACAAGCTAGCATGGATCGTTCGAGTCGTGGAGCCTCTCTTGAGTCCGGGAGATCGTGGATCGCGGCGAAGGGACTTCTACTCGGAGCTTGTGAAGCGAAGGAGCGGACTACAAAGGTTGTAATCCCTCACACTTAGTTTTAAAGATGTTATCTTGCATGTTAAACCCTAATAATCTAGCATAGATCCCGGCTTTGGGTTGTTCGGCACATCTAAAATTTTATTCGGGCATGTTTGATACTTTATGAACCCTCACAAGAGTGCCTAGGAACCCTACAGTGGTATCAGAGCCTAGCTAGAGCATTAGGTGACGTGTTTACGAAGTTAAAACTCTGATCGAACCTGAACCGACAAAAATGAACCCCTCTCTGGATATTTTTCAAAAATGCGATTTTTTCTGAATTAAAAATGCCTGAAAAATACAGCAGACAAAAATAAGAATAACAGTGAAATACGAAGAAATGATCCGTACAGACAACCGCGAAATCGCGTCCGTACCCTGCTTGGGGGGCGGTTCCGCGGCAGTACTGCTTGATGTGACAATTTTTATTTCACAGTATTTCTTTTTTGATGCTTATACAGTTTCTGGTATTTTTATTTTGACTCAAGGATTGAGTGTTCTGGGGTTTATTTTGTAATCGTAGATTCGATCGGAAAATTTAAATTCGTTATTATTTTCGGATATTTAGAAACTGTTAAAATGTTCGAACGGATATCATTAACTCACTTTTTCCCGGCACGACAAAGTTTCAAGTGTTGAATTTTTTTCGGGTTTAAATTTTTCGGAAAAATGTGCAAGTAACACGGTGGACCCTCTAGAAGACAACAAACCTTAACTCGATTATATGACCGTCTTGAACTGCCTTTTGAACCTTCGGGTTTGGGGCAGTATGGCGTGCCACATGTGAGGCGTTGGCTTGACCCTTCTAGGCTGGATCACTGGTACTGTGACATATTCTGGGATTATTTGAACTTAGCTCAAGTGTTGAGCTATTTAGGAAATTTTGGGTATTTGATTATCTGTTCGAAAAGTTTAATACTGTCTATTTATCTGGAATGTGATACAATATGTGGAATTCATATAGTTAGGCATGAAATGCGAAGTATGTGATATTTCGGATTTACGATGTCTAAAGTGATTGTGGATTCCAAATATTGTAGTTTTACAATTTCTTTTCTGTGACCGTAAGTGTAGTATGTAGTTGTATTGCCGGTTTTCGTTGCTATACGACAACGACGATCGGTGTATGCATACTTACTTACGTTGATGATATGCGATATTATGTGTTGCTGTGATATATTATATTGGATCGTCGTGTTCTGAATAGCCGGGGGTTTTATGTGAGATGAGGGTTTTTATTTTCATTCATGTAAAATTCAATTGTATGTAATATTCTTTTATTGAGGCACTTCCGGGATGAGGTTGATGTCACCCTTGTATATTATTTACTTTTCCGCATTAGGTAGACCCAAGGAGGGGAGCACAAGTAACCGGGTTCTAGGGTCCAGTGGGAGGCCATCTCGAGGAGTCGAGACCGGGTCTCCTAATCCTAGAATTGGCAGTGTTAATTGCCGCTCTCGTAGGGGTCTAGGGATGTGGGTTTGGCTATTCATCGCGACCGTGGAATCCGTGTTTTATACCGGCTCGTATGAAAACCACGGACATCATAGTATATCCAATATTTCTTATATGTTCTTCTGCTGCAATGTTCTGTGATGAGATCATATTACTGCCTGAGACAAATGCTTATACTATATATATATGTGCTGATATATAAATATTACTGCTTTCGTTTCTTCTGTGATGCTTAGGAAGCATAATATGATGGGATTTTTTATTAATGAGATTAATAAAAGGAAAAGAAACCTAAAAGATATTGTAGAATCAAAACTTTATAAAAAGGGTAGCTACAGTTTTGCTTTGCATAGCGGTATATATGATATACCCTGCACCTTATTCGATGAGGAAAGAGCCGAGATCCCTTCACCGGGAGTGACCTCTTTAGCGAAACTGGCAGATGCTACAAAACTCGGTTTGTCTTTTGATTGCTTTTAGAGTTTTGCTTTGCACAGTGATATATATGATATGTCATGAATCTTATTCGATGAGGAAAGAGCCGAGATCTATTCACCGGGAGTGACCTCTTTAGCAAAACTGATGAAAGCCTAAAAAACACTCCATTTCAAAATTTCACATAATTCTACGACGATATCAAGTTCATTACGCTCATGGTTTTCTGAAAAACCTGCGTAGCCCTCCGTCATTTCAGATAAGTACTACTTAGTATTCGTGCTGCGGTAATTTGGCCTCCGTCAAGGCGTAGTGTACGGTAGCTAACTAGTGCTTATCTGCTAGCATATGATGCGATTGGATTAGGGTATTCGTACGGCGTAGTTTGGCCTCCGTCAAGGGTCGTACAGGTGGGTTTAATTCAATCAAGAAATGACGGGTTGAACTTGACTAGCGCCCTATGGGTAGTTTAGCCTCCGTCAAGGTCATGGGACGCTAGGGGTAAAAGCATTATCGGGAATTTCAAGTGTTGAAATTTGCAATGAGATTGCATACCTCCTATGAGATAGTTAGATACCGATACCCACTGCGAGTAAGAGTTACTCCTGGGAGAGTTTTACACAGGACAATTAGCCGATTAAGTAGGTGTCTAGAATAGTGTTAACGAGGTTATGCCTCTGGGAAAATGAGGTTTACTTTAATTAGGTCTGTGCGAAAGCAAGGGGAACCTCCCTCAAGTATCGACACTGATCTGGCTGAAAGATTGACGAAATTGTAGGGTATAATTAATCCTGGCTAATCTTACCTTTTAGGGTTTGAAGGAAGATTTGATAAAAACAGTGGGAGACATCCTAATTAGATAAGATAATAACCAATCTAATCTTGCAAGAGCATACGCTAAAGTGTTTTCTTCTCTCTCTCTCCAGGTAGCGACCATGTCAGGTCATAATCAAGATAATAATATGGATGTATTGACTGGACCCGCTTATTATACTGAGCAGGGGAACGTTGTATCCGTTCTTTCTTATAAGAGTTATAAGACTGAACAGAAAACAGGAGAATATCTGGATTCTCAAGCCGCCCAAAAGAACGTGCATGTTGATGCATCTTCTTCAGGTGTGTTAGTTATTGAGAACTGTTTCTCAGTTCACCCTACGTCCTGGGTATTAGATACCGGATCAGGATCCCACATATGTAAATTGTTACATGAGCTACGTAAAGGTAGAGAACTGGGTAAAGGTGATCATTCCGTTCAAGTAGGGAACGGTGCAAGTATTGCAGCCAAAGCAGTTGGCGAATATCACCTAGTATTGCCAAGTCGTAATACCCTGATTCTAAATGAGTGCTATTATATACCGAACATGATATGCAACATTATATCAGTTTCTTTATTAAGTAAAGAAGGATATAATTTTGTAGTGAAGGATAATGTTATGAACATATTCCTAGATCAAAAGTTGATTGCATCAGGCTCGTTACATAATGGCATATTCATTTTAAATCAGAATACAGTTCTCAATATATAAAACACACACAAGAGGAAAAGTTCAGAAATGAACGAATCTTTCTTGTGGCATTGTAGACTTGGTCATATCAATGCGACACGACTGGCTAAGTTACATAAGGATGGTTATTTGAATCCGTTCGAATTATCATCTTATGATACTTGCTATTCATGTCTCAAAGGAAAAATGACCAAAGCTCCGTTTAGTGGACACGAAGAAAGAGTTACCGAACTCTTAGGATTGGTACATAGTGATGTATGCGGTCCCATGTCTACGCATGTCAGGAACGGTTCTTTCTACTTCATTACATTCACTGATGATCTCTCAAGATTCGGATATGTGTTCCTGATGAAACACAAGTCTGAAGCTTTTGAGAAATTCAGAGAATATAAGCACGAAGTAGAGAATCAAACGGGCAAAAGTATTAAGATTCTTCGATCTGATCGAGGAGGTGAATACTTAAGCAATGAGTTCCTAGATTATCTAAAAGAGAATGGGATTCTCTCTCAGCTTACTCCTCCTTATACACCATAGCACAACGGTGTATCGGAACGAAGAAATCGCACTCTATTAGATATGGTGCGCTCTATGATGAGCACTGCTGAGTTACCTATTTCCTTCTGGGGATATGCACCGGAGACAGCTGCATACCTATTGAATAGAGTTCCAACCAAATCAGTGCCTACCACTCTATATGAGATATGGAATGGTAAGAGACCATGCCTTAATTTTATTCAGATATGGGGTTGTCCGGCCTATGTTAAAACACATAATCCGGACAAGCTCGAGGCAAGGTCTGTCCTATGTAAGTTTATTAGATATCCCAAACATTCGCGAGGGTATATCTTCTACCACTCCGAGGAACAAAAGGTGTTTGTTTCTCGACATGCCACTTTCTTAGAAAAATATTTTCTTATGAAACAGATTAGTGGCATTGAGGTAGAACTGGAAGAAGTTCCAGCAGAACAAACAACAACAGATGATTTGGTAGAACCAGAGGATTCAGTAGTACCCGACGAACCCCAGCCTCTCCGCCAATCTAGCAGGGTTTCTCATCCGCCTGAGAGATACTACGGTTTTCTCATTGATGGTGGAAGCGAGGATTGCATCATGGAAGATGATGACCCGACTAGTTTCAAGCAGGCCATCACGAGTAGTGACTCTGTGAAATGGCTGGATGCAATGCGATCTGAGATGGAATCCATGTACACCAATAAAGTATGGACTTTGGAAAATGCTCCTGAAGGGGTAAAACCCATTGGAAGCAAATGGATTTTTAAAAAGAAATTTGGTGTAGATGGAAAAGTTGAGACTTTCAAAGCTAGACTTGTAGCAAAAGGTTTTCGTCAACGACCAGGTGTGGATTATGATGAAACCTTTTCTCCAGTAGCTATGCTTAAGTCCATCCGGATCTTACTTGCCATTGCTGCATACCATGACTACGAAATCTGGCAAATGGATGTTAAGACCGCCTTTCTAAATGGTGATTTAGAAGAGTGCGTGTACATGACTCAGCCAGAGGGCTTTGTAGATAGTGGGAGCAGCGGAAAGGTGTGCAAACTGCTTAAATCCATTTATGGGTTGAAGCAAGCATCGCGGAGTTGGAACATTTGTTTTGATGTTGTAGTCAAAGAGTTTGACTTCATCAAAAATATAGATGAACCTTGTATCTATAACTAGGTGGCAGAGAGTAAGGTAGTCTTCCTCGTATTGTACGTGGATGACATACTCTTGATAGGAAATGATATTCCTATGCTGCAATCAGTCAAGCTCTTCTTATCACAACGATTCTCAATGAAAGATCTAGGTGATGCCTCCTGCATATTGGAAATCATGATCTATAGAGATAGATCTAAAAGGATACTGGGATTGTCCCAATCCAGGTACATTGACACCATACTAAAGAGGTTTAGTATGGAAGAATCCAAGCGTGGGAACCAACCCACGATCTCTGGACTCACTCTCTCCAAAGAGATGTCTCCCAAGACTGATTTGGAAAGAGCTCGCATGCAAGGGATACCCTATGCTTCGGCAGTAGGCTCCATCATGTATGCGATGCTATGTACCAGACCCGATGTAGCATACTCACTAAGTGTAGTGAGTCGGTATCAAGCAGATCCTGGAGAGAGTCACTGGACAGCTGTGAAGAACATTCTTAAGTACTTGCGAAGGACTAGAGACATGTTCTTGGTGTATGGTAACGGAGAACTCCGGGTGGAGTCCTTTACCGATTCCGGCTTCCAAAGTGATAAGGACGACTCTAAGTCGCACTCGGGATTTGTCTTTACCCTCAATGGACGGGCGGTATGTTGGAAGAGTTCCAAACAGGATACCGTTGCAGACTCGACGATGGAGGCTGAATATATCGCTGCCAACGATGCTGCCAAAGAGGCTGTCTGGATGAAGAAGTTCATTAGTGAATTTGGTGTGGTTCCATCCATTGAGTATCCAATACCTCTGTATTGTGATAACAATGGAGCTGTGGCTTTAGCCAAGGAACCCAGGTCCCATCAGAAATCCAGACATATTCTGAGGCGGTATCACCTGATCAGGGAGATAGTTGATCGCCGGGAGATCGAGGTCAGGAGAGTAGATACGAAGGATAGCACTGCGGATCCACTCACGAAGGCCATTCCCCAGATACAGTTTGAGAGATTATTCGGGATGCTAGGTATGAGATACTACAGCAGCTGGCCTCAGTGCAAGTGGGAGATTGTTAGTTATGTATATGCCCTAAAGGCCATTGTTGTACATATGATGTATATTATGATGGATGCTTGGATATATACAGAGAGGACTTTCTTGCTCGTCATGATAGTATGCTATTTGGTTTCACTTTATCTTAACATGTTGACTTGTATTGGTTTACTGTCTTTCTCTCACATGTTGATAAAGCCCTTAGGATCTGTACTCGACTACTGGGACTATGATGAGATCATACTAGTGGGGCCATGGTAGTCGATGAGTACATTCTATAACTGTTCCTAGTCGAGGGTGTATCGAGATAGGGCATCGATACACCAGAGTAGACTAGCGTATACGCATCTTGACCCATATGATGGACGATGGATGATCCCATATCTATCGGTGTTTGACATCAAGGATGGTGTACGGGTGCTTAGTGGAGACTGGGTACACTGGATGGACTCGTCGAGAACTCCCAGATGGTGATATACCACACGTCAGATGGCAGTTCTCCGGTGACACTGGTACAGGGTGGTCTGTAGACCCGAGATCGTCATAGAGTCTTGTGTGATTCCCACTGTGCTTTGATTTCCACCTTACCACGTCCAAGAGAGCGTGCAAAATGGTGGCTTTTGGGTACAGTCCCGAATCACATGGAGGCAATGAGCGATAGGAGGGGATTCGTCTCTCCCGGTATAGGGAGTTGATGTTGTGCTGTGTTCGATTGGCTATAACTGGAAGTCCCTGGCCAGGGTTGATATAGAGATATACTGGTAAGTGTTATCAGTAGTTTATCGACCTGTTATGAGCCTCACATTGACACGACTTATCGGTTACTGGGGTCTGACGTATACCACCCCTAGACTTGATATGCGACATATCAGACGAACAGACCGGACTGTACGGGAGTGTTACTGATTGGATTCACAGGAGAACGGACAGGCTAGCTTGTTGATCTTCTGATCGCTCAATACCTGGGTGACCGTTACGTTTAGATGACCGCTTGCAGCTTGTGGGTGTTTGATATGATCATCATCTGCTACCGGCGTATTGACGATTCTTTAGAGTCTTACACAGAGGTTTCTTGGCTCAGGTAAAACGGAGTAGAGGCACATATGTGATATGTGCAGGACCGAGGATAATGCGATATGAGATACCGTATTATATTCTCGCGATATTTAGATATGAACCGGGACATTGGATCAAGTGTTGATTCGATGAATCGGTACATGATATATTAGTCGGTTATATTCGATATAGCCGGATCGTCGGATCAAGTGTTGATTCGATGATTTAATGTATAATGATATATATGATATATTGTATTACATTATCTAATATTGGCTCGCTTTATTATTTCATTTTCTCACCGGATTAATACATTGATATATATGCGATATATGTTAATTGTATTATTTTCTTTTGTTGCAAATATATAATATATATGTGATATATATTATTGTGACATGATATGATTTATTATGAAACATGTTTAGGGATGATAAATAGAGATTAGGGTTTGATTAGGGTTAGCTGTTTCTTGATTATTCTAGAAGGGTTTCCTTTTTGTCTTGGTTAAGATATTATGGTTGATACTTATCCTTGACTCACTCTTAACCTAACCAAACCTTAGCTATAGTTTATTCTCTACAAAGGTTAAGCCTATCATCCTTGACCATGGTTCCATATCAATCATATATTCTTATCTACTATTCATCACAAAAGGGATCATCTTATTATTCTTCATCTTCTTCTCTCTTGAGTTTTTGAGAGAGCTTACTTGTGATTTCTTTTGTGATGAGTTCTTGTGAGGAAATGATATAAAAAGAAAGCATAAATACTACTCCATCATCCTCATCTAATCTAATCCATTAGATTAGGGTGTTCAACTCATTAGAGTGAGAGAAGTTGGGTTATAGCAACTTCAACGTAGATCATCGGAGAAGCGGAACACTACAAGCTAGCATGGATCGTTCGAGTCGTGGAGCCTCTCTTGAGTCCGGGAGATCGTGAATCGCGGCGAAGGGACTTCTACTCGGAGCCTGTGAAGCGAAGGAGCGGACTACAAAGGTTGTAATCCCTCACACTTAGTTTTAAAGATGTTATCTTGCATGTTAAACCCTAATAATCTAGCATAGATCCCGGCTTTGGGTTGTTCGGCACATCTAAAAATTTATTCGGGCATGTTTGATACTTTATGAACTCTCACAAGAGTGCCTAGGAACCCTACATTTTGTTCCTCAGTGTTGTAGAAAATATATCCTTGTGAATTCATAGGATATCCCACAAACTTGCAAAGAATTGATCGTGCCTCGAGTTTGTCCGGATTTTGCCTTTTGACATAGGCCGGACAACCCCATATCTTAACTCGTTTAAAATATGGTCTCTTTCTACTCCATATCTCATGTGGTGTGGTAGGTACAGATTTAGATGGAACTTGATTCAACGCACTCTCGTTAAAAGACACTTGCAAGGTCCTCTCGACCCTGTAAGGAGAAACCACCTGCGTGAGATCCTTACGACTCACAAAGGAGAAACACACTTAGGGATCCCCACGATTCCTAAGGAGAAATTACACTTGCGAGATCCTCACGACTCGTAAGGAGAACCCTCTTATGAGACCCTTACGGCTCATAAGATTCAAAAGCCTTAAGCTACAGGGATCTGAACTAGTTCTCAAGCAGTCATACCCCCTGATTTTGCCCTACAAGCGGTTCAATATTGACCCTTATATACAATCCACGGGCACGAATAAACATTTCCCGAACATAGTCCCACTAGCTACTAGGGATATGCTCACACGGTGAACGACCCTTGTAAGTCCTCTAGACTTATGAGGAGAAAACACTCTTGTAAGATCCTTACGACTTATAAGAGAACACACACTTAGGAATCCTCACGATCCCTAAGGAGAAAACGTACCTACGAGATCCTCACGACTTGTAGGGAGAAACACCTTTATGAGACCCTTATGGCTCATGAAGTCAAAAGCCTTAGTCGACGGGATCCTAACCTTGTTTGCTAAGCCACCTTCGTTTGACATCGACAGAGGCAAATGATGATTCGCTCCTGGCAGTATCCCAGTTGTAGCGATGCTGATGCCTAAATCGGTATCAAATTCCAAGTCCTTTCATGGAAAATGATGATTCGCTCCTGGCAATTTTCCAGTCGCAGCGATGCTGATGTTGAGATTGGCACCAGATTCTAAGTTCCACACTCGCGATAAAAAATCAGCGAGCCAAAAATGCATATGAAATAGCCGAAATGATGGGGCAACTTGTAACGAAATCAGCAAGTAAAAATGTATGCATACAAAAACAGCCGAAATGATTGGGCAACTCGCAATAAAAAGCAGCGAGTAAAAAGAAAAATAGCCGAAATGATTGGGCACCGCGAAAAATAACCGAAACGATTGGGCAATCGTGATTTTCGCGATATAAAATGCTGAAATGATAGAGCATCGCGGAAAGAATCAAAAAAAAAATTAAAGAATGAAACTTTTTGCCCTACAGGTGAGATCACATCGATCCCTGTATACAATCCAGGGGCACAAATAAGAAGGGAACCATATCGTCCCACCAGGCTTCGTCGAAGCGAAGCCAAATCTCGATGGTTCATAGACAACCTAAAGACAATCTTGACATTCGTCGTAATATTGCAGACACAATGTCAACAAACGAAATGAAGGAAGGTCTCTAGCTTCAGGGTCTCGACGTCAACATCGACAACTTAGAAATCAGCAACGATAATCCTCCTCATTCCAACAGGATTCGGACGCAGCATCACCAAACGGAGCCATGGCAAAGTCCCTAGTTCCAAGACTCTAAGGTCCACAGACAACCTAGAGTCAACCAATGACCTCCCTGCTGGATCAACGCTCCGTCTCAGAAACAAGTCAACCAACCCCTAAGGAAATCGGTATCCTTGGCAAAAATCTCGATTCAGGAAAATCAGCGTCCTTGACGAGAGCACCTCGATTCGCGTCGACCCGCAAAGAAATCAGTGTCTTTGCAGGAATACCTCGATTCGTTTCAACTCCGAGGAAATCAGTGTCCTTGGCAACCTCCTCGATTAAGGGAAATCAGCGTCTTTGACGAGAGCATCTCGATTCGCGTCGACCCGCAGAGAAATCAGCGTCTTTGCAGGAATACCTCGATTCGTCTCAACCCAAGGGAAATCAGTGTCCTTGGCAAAACCTCGATTCGCGTTGACCCGCAGAGAAATCAGCGTCTTTGCAGGAATACCTCGATTCGTCTCAACCCTAGGAAAATCAGTGTCCTTAGCAAAGACCTCGATTCAGGGAAATCAGCGTCCTTGACGAGAGCATCTCGATTCGCGTCGACCCGCAGATAAATCTGCGTCTTTGTAGGAATACCTCGATTCGTCTCAACCCCAGGGAAATCAGTGTCCTTGGCAAAAACCTCGATCCAGGAAAATCAGCGTCCTTGACGAGAGCATCTCGATTCGCATCGACCCGCAAGGAAATCAGTGTCTTTACAGGAATACCTTAATTCATCTCAACTCCGAGGAAATCAGTGTCCTTGGCAAATACCTCGATTCAGGGAAACCAGCGTCCTTGATGAGAACATCTCGATTCGCGTCGACCCGCAGAGAAATCAGTGTCTCTGCAGGAATAAACAACGTCAGCAAAGCGGAGCCGCGGCAAAGTTCCCAGTTCCATTACTCGGCGGTGCACTGACAACCCAAAGTCAACCCTCAACCTTCCTGTTGAAACAATGCTTTGACTCGGGAGTAGGTCAACTTATCAATCACTTACAAGTCCTCTCGACTTGTAAGGAAGAAAATTCTCTTGTGAGATCCTTACGACTCTCAAAAGAAAATACACTTAGGAATCCTCACGATTTCTAAGGAGAAAATACTCCTATGAGATCCTCTCGACTCGTAGGGAGAAAAAATCTTTATGAGACCCTCACGGCTCATAAAGTTGAAAAGTCTTAGGCGGCAAATCTGAACCTGTTTCCTAAGCCATCGCTTCTTATCTCGATTCAGGGAAATCAACGTCCTTGGCGAGAACCTCTCGATTCGTTTCAACCCGTAAGGAAATCGGTGTCTTTGCGAGAATCTCTCGATTCGTCTCAACTTACGGGGAAATTAGTGTCCCTAAGCATAAAGAAAATTCTCTTGTGGGATCCTTACGATTCTCAAGAGAAAATGCACTTAGGGGTCCTCACGACTCCTAAAGAGAAAAGACACCTACGAAATCCTCACGACACGTAGGGAGAAAAGCCTTTGTGAGACCCTCACGGCTCATAAAGTTGGAAAGTCTTGGGCAACAGATCCTAACCCTGTTTCCTAAGCCATCACTACCTTATAAAGAGTTCAAGATGAACTGTTATTTAACATCTATGGGCCACACTTGCCAAATCTACATGCCACTGAAATGGAGAAGTTACTCATGAAGCATATAAACTACTTCATGCCAGAGTAAGACATAAAGAAGCAGAAGGGTGCGGCTCATGGAGCTGAGGGTTTGGAACTATATCCCTTAAGAGTCGAGATTTGAGTCAATGATAGATGACGACGCTTGTGTCCGCTCGTTATCTTCTCAGATCAAGATCCTGAAGATTATATACCAACCCAAAACTGGTCATACGCTATGAATTACTCTGCACTACTTCACCCACGTATATACTTACGTTGGAAAAGTAGTGGGAAGCATTTGTTCCTGCAAAAAAAAAATTCTGCGCAAAAGAGCCCAAGGTATCAAATGGCAGCGATACGTTTAAAAAAATATGAACCAGTATTTTCCGGGCTGTATTTTGACAAACTCCCGAATGAGAAACAGCTAAATTCTGATCGTATCGAAAGTGTCTCGAAAAATCCTTCGATTTGATATATTATAGGCCTCATAATTCATCCGGGATTAAAAGTTATGAGGCATCACGTGCTCACACGTGACCGGGCATCATGTGCCTACATGTGACCGGGCATCACGTGCAGACACGTGACCATTTACAGGCAAAGCCTGTAAGCACTGAATAAAATAAATAATTTAAAATAATTAATCAGTGGGGTCACGTACCAACACGTGATGGGCCTTTAAACCCACTGAAAAGAATTAAATGTATAATAAAACACTAAGGAAAAACCCCAATGGGGCATCACGTGCTGACACGTGACCAAGGGTCACGTGCTGACACGTGATGATTCCTTAGCTCTGTTAAAAGGCTGAATTAAATTCAGAATAAAATGTTTAATCAAGAGAGCCACGTGCCAACACGTGACAAGTTCCTAAACTCTTTAATTGATAGAATTAAATTCTATTTAATAATCAGATAAAAGGGTCACGTGTCAACACATGGCAGGCTCTGAAAGCCTTATAACTTAATAGAATTAAATTCGCGACAATTATCTCAATGAGGTATCACGTGCTCACACGTGACCAATGGTCACGTGTTGACACGTGACAGTTAAAACTCTAAGCAAACAGAAATGAAAACAAGTGGCTGAAGGAGGACCCAATTTGGGGTCACGTGCTCACACGTGACCAAGGGTCACGTGCCAGCACGTGCCAGGTTTTGAAAGACCTATAACTTAATAGGATTAAATTCCAATTTCTCTAAATCTTTCCAAACGAAAAAGAATTATGGGGAACCGTTGGATTAAAAATCCAAGAGTGATTAAAAATCACCAATTTATGAAAAGATTTTAGACAAGGAAAGATTTCCCTAAATTTCACCAGAAATAACAAATAGAATATCTTTTGGATTGAAAATCCAATGATGAATAAAATTCACTGAGTGATCTAAAGGATCATATTAATTATGAAAACAAACAAAATCTTTCAATGAAAGATTTACTAAACAAATTGATTCTTTTCCTTCTCCTATAAATAGAAGCCAAAAAGAGAAGAGAAGAAAGGGGAGATACAACAACAGAGAGAAAAAAAGGAGAATTTAATTCTCAACAAAGAAAACCCTAGATGAGAAAAGAAAGGGGATCAAAACTTCAAAGAGAGAATTTAATTCTCAAATATAAGAGTTTAACTCTTCTGCAAAAAGAACTTAGTTCTTCCTCTAGTTGAAGATCTGCAGAAGTAAATCTCCCCATAGGTTGAGAATTTAATTCTCATCGGGTTGAGATTTTGCCATGCAGATCCAAGGCTTAGAGGGGAGATTGAGTTCAGAGAATTTAATTCTCCCAAATTTATAGGAATTTAATTCCTCCAAGATGAAATTAGGGTTTAACCCTATATGAGAATTTAATTCTCCCAAATTTATAGGAATTTAATTCCTTCATGATATAACTTGGGTTTAACCCTAATTGAGAATTTAATTCTCCTAAAATTATAGGAATTTAATTCCTTCAAGATGGACAGAACTAGGGTTTAACCCTAATTGAGAATTTAATTCTCTCAAATTCACAGGAATTTAATTTCTCTAAAAAGAAATTATGGTTTAACCCTACATAAGAATTTAATTCTTGCACAATAGAAATTTAATTCCTCCAAAATCATAATTAGGGTTTAACCCTATAAAGAATTTAATTCTTAAAAAAAATAAAGAGACTTGAAAGATCTCCATACATACAAAGGACTAAGGTCACGTGGCTCCACGTGACCCCTAAACAGATCCCCCAAAAATGAGAAGGAAACAGCCCAGAGGCAATGCCTCACATGCTCCCACGTGACCTTCAAAATAAAGAGAATAAAAGTAAAGGCAATGTTGGCATTGGGCGCTCTCACGTGCTACCACGTGACCCCTTGATAAATGCTTTAATAATCAGTGCATAAATCTCCATCACGTGCCCACGCGTGATGGCCAGGAAATTAAAAGTGTTTAACACTTATTTGCAAGACAAAGTAAAGGAGATCTGGCCCCACCTTTGGGCGCTCTTACGTGTCTTCATACGACCCCTAATAAAAGCCTTAACAAATCAGTGCATGAGTGCCTATCACGTGCCCACACGTGATGGCCAGGAAATTAAAAGTGTTTAACACTTATTTGCAAGACAAAGTAAAGGAGATCTGGCCCCACCTTTGGGCGCTCTCACGTGTCCCCACGTGACCCCTTCCTCTCTAGTGTTTAACACTAATTTGAGCGTTTCAGTGTTTAACACTATCTTAAAAGTCAATCTTAGCCAAATTGGCTAATTTTCCAGAGGCAAAAGCCTCCCCTTCAACTGAATCTCAAAATTGAGTAAAATTCAGAGCTATAATGTTTAATGCTCAGTCAAAGACAAAATGTCATCAGAGCCTTCAAACTCTTGTTTAGCATTGCTAAATAATGAGGAGCTGAACCCAGACAAATGTTCAACAGGCCAATAAAGGGCCAACAACCCAAACTTAATTGGACTTAACCCAAGTTGGCCATAAGTCCTCAATTCAGATTTAACTGGGCCAATATGCTTATAATCTAATTAATTGATCTTAGTTCCAAATTGGACTACAAATGTCCAATAAACTTTGGTTCAAGGGTACATCTCTTCACTTCTTTGATATTTGTCGTTGTAATCCCTCAACGTCTTCAGAGAGGTGACGGGTCCCGACAACCACACACTTCACAGATTATGACGTCTCTAAACTGGACTGTGGGGTCCTTAAACTCATGGACTATGACGTCCTTAACCTTGACTGTGAGGTCTTTAAACTCACGGACTATGATGTCCTTAATCTCGACCGTGATGTCTTTAAACTAATATTGGACTGTGGGGTCCTTAAACCCACGGACTATGATGTCCTTAATCTCGGACTGTGGGGTCCCTTTAAATCCACGGACTATGATGTCCTTAACCTTGGACCACCATGTCCTTAAACTGGCAATTGACTGCAAAGTCCCTAAACTAGAACAATAGAGCCCAAATGCTCTTTTGTTGGATCTAAATGATCCCGTTAAGTAGATCTTAGTCTAAAATTAGACTAACGTATCCTTAACAAACTGTTAAGTTGATCTTAGTCTAAAATTAGACTAACGTATCCTTAACAAACGTTTAAGTCGATCTTAGTCTCAAATGAGGCTAACGTATTCTTAAACCCAACCCCCAACCTAAATCTAAGAAAAGATACGGATTTGGACTAATCCACGCCCTATGGGCGACAACATACATTAGTCTCCGTATACAATCCACGGGCAACCAAAAACAAAACAAACACCCGCGACACGAAGTGACCATCAGGAGAAGGAGAAAGTTATTATCGCGATGCGGTAGCGTAATTAACTGCAGGAGCTTGCGCCTGCAGGGAAGAGCGTCCCCACAATCAAAAACCCCTCAAATGATGGGGAATCTGACGAAGTCTGCTACATCGGCCGCATCCGTTTAAACCTCTGATGCACGGTGTCATAAATCAATTTGGCATCTTCGGAGAGGTGGACGGATAGCACCAATTAGCATCTGCCCCCAAATTCAGGCAAGACATTTGTCTTTCCCGGCTTTCGGCGGGGAACAGCCATGATAGCTGGTTTGGAGCTCGCCATAGAAATGGAAATCTTTCGGCTATGAGTCTACGGTGATTCCCAGCTTGTAGTCAACCAAGTAAGCGGCGACTATAAGATATATGAACCCGAGTTAGCTCGAAACAGAAGCCGAGTGGTGGAACTCATGAAACGGTTCACTCACATTGAACTAATGAGAGTCCCTAGAGCGTTGAACGGAAAAGCCGACATACTTGCTCGCCTAGCTAAAGAGCCGGCTGATCCTGACATGGAAGAAATTCTAATCACAGTCAAAAGCCGGCAAATTTTGCCTCCAGCCTCATTGCGTGAAGAAGAAAGCGTAGAACAAGAGAACAATCCTGCCGAAGAATCTTCGATCATCCAAGACGAGCTCGATTGGAGAGAACCCTTCGTAGAGTACCTCCGATACGACAAGCTGCCCGAAGGAAAATCTGCAAGGATCCAGCTGAAGAAAAGAGCTCTCCAATACGTGTTTGTAAATGACACGCTATACCGTGGGTCATATGACCAACTCTAGCTCAGGTGTCTGTCATTGGCTGAAGCCCAAAAAGTCATGAGAGAACTTCACTCGGGCGTTTGCGGTGCTCACCAATCTGGCCCCAAGATGCGATTTCAAATTAAACGGCTTGGGTATTACTGGCCCACCATGATACGGGATTGCGGAGAGCATGCAAAGAAATGTCATATCTGCCAAATTCACGGTGATTTCATTCACAAGCATCCTAATCCGTTGCATCCTATGGTGGTGTCGTGGCCCTTCGAAGTCTGGGGGACCGACATAGTTGGCCCAATTGATCCTCCGTCATCCAGAGACCACCGGTTCATATTGACCGCAACTGACTATTTCTCCAGATGGGCTGAAGCTGTCCTGCTAAAAGAAATCAAGACAGAAAATATTCTGACGTTCTTCCAACATAATATTCTATACCGCTTTGGTAAACCAAGAAGAATCATTTCTGACAACGGGCCTTCTTTCAAGAGCTTCAAAGTCTTAAGATTCGCTACTCAGCACAAGATAGACTGGAGATATTCCTCCATCTATAATCTAAGAGCCAATGGGCTAGCCGAAACCTTCAATAAGACTCTATGCAAGCTCCTGAGAAAAAGTGCTTCAGCCAACAAGAGAGGCTGGAATCTCAAACTTCACGAGACGTTGTGGGCATATCGTACCATGCACCGTACTCCAACTCAGTCCACTCCATACTCATTGCTCTTCGAAGTGAAGGCGGTCCTCCCCCTCGAAGTCGAAGTTCCAAGATTAAGAATGGTCGTTCAACACGAGTTGATGGAGGAGGAAAACGTGCTCCTTCGGCTTGAAGAGCTCGACGCCCTAGAAGAAAAAAGGCTCGCTGTATAGCAAAATCTGGAGCTGTACCGAGCCCAAATGTCATGGGCCTATGACAAGATGACTCGTCTCCGCGCTTTCAAAAAAGGCGAATTGGTGTTGGTCCTCAAAAGACCGATCATCCCCAATCGACATGCCAAGGGAAAATTCGAGTCAAACTGGGAAGGACCATACGTCATCGAGAAAGTGTTCGACGGAGGATCCTACCAACTAATAAGTGCCGAGGGAGAAAGACCCATGCCACCCATCAATGGCCGATATCTCAAGAAATACTACGCGCGAATGCTCCAAGTCGCATGTGAATTGAGCACACAAGCCCTACGGTCTAGATCATACATCTTGTAAAACCGTATACAATCCACGGGCGTAAACGACCCCTATCTCTCCCAAGTCCTGTCGATGAGACTAATTTTAAAGTCCCACCAGCGACCAAAAAAACGGTATGTCCACAAGCAAAACGGGCACGGATGAAAACCCGGAAGGGCTCCGTGAGTAAAAACAGCAGGACTGCCGGCGAGCTTGTGAAAACCCGAAAGGGCGCAAACTCGTGAAAAGAGATAAAATACACTCGCAAAGTCCTCTCGACCTTGTGAGGAGAAAACCCCTGCGTGAGATCCTTACGACTCACAAAGGAGCAACACACTTAGGAATCCCTACGATTCCTAAGGAGAATATGCTCCTGCGAGATCCTCTCGACTCGTAGGGAGAAAATGCTTTTATGAGACCCTTACGGCTCATAAAATTGAAAAGCCTTAGGTGATAAGGATCTAAACCTGTCTATTGAGCCATCGCTCCCCAACGGGCAACGGCAAATGATGAGTCGCTCCTGGCATTTTTCTTCAGTGTTAGCGGTGCTGATGCCGACCCAAAAAAACCAAATCCCAAGTCCTCCTGGGGCAAATGATGAGTTGCTCCTGGCATTATTCTAGTGCAGCAATGCTGATGCCAAACAAGATCCAAATTCCAAGTCCCCAAATGGTGAATGATGAGTCGCTCCTGGTACCATATTCCAGTGCAGCGATGCAGACGTCAACCAAAATCCAATTTCTCAAAATTCTCTCGGCCCTACGATTAGTCCCCAAATTGACTGCCGTATACAATCCACGGGCTCAAATTATTCTCAGCATACCCATGCCCCACCGCAATCACCAGTTACGCGGCTGGTCTCTGCCCTTGGAATTATGCTCCATTTGGGAAGACCCGCTCATGTGTCCTCACGATACATGAGGAGAAAAAACTTACAGGATCTTCACGACTCGTAAGAAAACACCTTCGTGGGATCCTTACGACTCATAAAGGAAAACACACACTTGGGATTCCTCACAACTCCTAAGGAGAAAGTACACCTAAGAGATCCTTTCGACTCGTAGGAAGAAAATGCTTTTATGGGACCCTTACGGCTCATAAAATCGAAAAGTCTTAGATGATAGGGACCTAAACCTGTCTCCTAAGCCATCGCTCCCCAACAGGAAAAGGCAAATGATGAATTGCTCCTGGCACATGTGCTTCAGTGTTAGCAACGCTGATGCCTACCCTAAGACCAAAATTCCAAACTCCAATCCAATAGACCCCTAAGTCTTTAAACTGGGAATAGATGACCTCTAAGTCGTTAAACTGGGAACAGATGACCCTCTAAGTCGTTAAACTGGGAACAGATGACCCCTCAATTCGTTAAACTGGGAACGAGAGAAATCTCCTCAT
Source organism: Agapanthus africanus (assembly GCA_030015575.1). Lineage (NCBI taxonomy): Eukaryota > Viridiplantae > Streptophyta > Magnoliopsida > Asparagales > Amaryllidaceae > Agapanthus > Agapanthus africanus. The sequence continues at coordinate 638,195,257 of CM057343.1, forward strand.
GGCAAATGATGATTCGCTCCTGGTACCATATTCCAGTGAAGCAATGCTGATGCTAAACCAAAACCAAAATCCCCAAACCCTGTCATGGCAGATGATGATTCGCTCCTGGTACCATATTCCAGTATAGCGATGCTGATGTCAACCCAAATCATATCAAGTCAGCAAGACAACTAACAACTTCCCCGGCGGAATCATGCTCCACCTCGGAAACAAATCAAATCCCGACACCGCAGAAAGCGGAGCAGGTCAAATCAGAACATTCGACCATCTAAGTCGCTAAAAGGGCAGCACTGACCGTCCAAGTCACAAAAAGGGCAGCATCGACCATCCAAGTCGCTAAAAGGGCAACACCGACCGTGCAAGTCGCAAAAAGGGCAGCATCAACCGTCCAAGTCGCTAAAAGGGCAGCACCGACCGTCCAAGTCGCAAAAAAAGCAGCATCGACCGTCCAAGTCGCTAAAAGGGCATCACCGACCGTCCAAGTCGTAAAAAGGGCAGCATCGACCGTCCAAGTCGCTAAAAGGGCAGCACCGACATTCCAAGTCGCAAAAAAAGCAGCATCGACCGTCCAAGTCGCTAAAAGGGCATCACCGACCGTCCAAGTCGTAAAAAGGGCAGCATCGACCGTCCACGTCGCTAAAAGGGCAGCATCGACCGTCCAAGCCGCAAAAAGGGCAGAACCGACCGTCCAAGTAGTAAAAAGGCAGCGCCAGCTTCCCAAAAAACGGGAACCAAATCAAGTCGCCTCCACGTGAAAGAAAATCCATCAATTTCATGCACACGACCCACATATACTGTGTGCATTTATTGATGGGGGCACTTTGTTGGGGTCGAAATTTACACCCCAGTTGACCAAGTCAAAATCAAAGTCAACCCCAGGCCAAGTGGGCCCAAGCCCAGGTCAAGTGGGCCAATACCCGGGTCGAGCCCGAACACGAAGCGTCCGGCCTTCCGCCATGCCAAAGTAAAAATTTTGTAATAAATAATTTTGGTGTATTTCCTTTTTTATTTTTTGAATAAACGTAAGAAAAATGGGCATAAACCCAATTTTTTGTAAAGCCCATGGCTTATGTGCAAAAATAAATAGCACATGAGGCATGGGATGGACAAAATGTCATTTTTGTAAAACCCGAGGGGCTATATGTAAAGTGTATAGCCTATAAAGACAAAGATAATGAAAATATCTCAACAACTTTTTCTCTCTCCCAAAAAGAATCAAGATCTGTGATCTTCTCCTTTCTCAAGGTTCTAAAACCTTCTTCTTTCTTTTGAATTAAATCAAGAGTTTTACTCTTTTTTTTTCAAAACTAAATAGTTTTTCACCACAAAACCCACAAAGGGGAGCTTGGATCTTCCATCATATCTTAAAAAGAGGAAAATTTTAAAATATCACCCCTCTTGTTATCCAATAGCCGGCCAACAGAGGAGGAAGAAGGAGACACATCTCCCAAGACCCCACTTTGGGGAAGATCCAGGGCTCAAAGGGAGAAGCCCCTTCATCAGCTCCAAAAATATCTTAGGAGTTTAACTCAAAATATATATACACACACACACACACACACAAAATAATAAGTATTTCTTTCTGGGAGTACAACTCCCAGTGCAGGGATCAACTCCCTTTTGCTGCCCGACGCCCGAGCGCCAAAAGCGCTAGCGCCCAACCGCCCAAAGCGCTAGAGCTCGAGCGCCCGAGCGCCTACATGCTTGGCACGTGAGGCGCTAGCGCCCGAGCGCCCAAGGTGCGAGCGCCCAAAGCGTTAGCGCCCTGGCGTCCAAAGCGGTAGCGCTCAAAGCGCTAGCGTCCGAGCGCCCACGTGCCTAGCACGTGAGGCGCTAGCGCTCTGGTGCCCAAGGCGCCATCGCCCAAAGTGCTAGCGCCCGAGCACCCACGTGCCTGGCTCGTGAGGCGCTAGCGCTCAAAGCACTACCGCCTTGGCGCTAGCGCCCAAGGCACTAGCGCCAGCGCCCGAGCGCTCGAGTGCCCGCGTGCCGCGCACGTGAGGCACTGGCACTTTCTCCCACGCATCTTTTGGATGCCCTTTCCCTTACACACACACACACACACACACCACGACACCGTCCCTGCTAGAAAAAAAATTTCTAACGGGACGCTGCCCCTACACCCTGCAAGTTGTCATAATGTTGCCCCTTTCTCTCTCACGCCATGCCTTCTCCTTTCCTTTTATTTTCTCATTTTCCCTCACTCAAATAAATTACAAGTCAAAAAAGTGCAAGTGAACAAACATGCAACAAAATGAAACATGGCATGGCGTCCTAACCATGTCTAATTAAAATACAGATTTGGTTTAATCGTGATTAGCAGTGCACTAATAAGGTTTGATTTAAACCTGCATATAATTAATTATAAAATGCCCAAATCTGATAAATATCTTTTTAATAAGTAAATCATTCTAATCTCCCATTATTTTCCAAATATTGGTATATAATTATACCATTTTACGAAAACCCCTATTCACAAATCGTATATTTTTCGCGAAATATATTATTTTAATATTAAATTCCAAAAATAATAGTTTATATTTTCTGAAATGTTGCAATCTTCCCCCCTTAAATAAATTCGGTCCCCGAATTTAAATTTAAACCCCCAAAACTAAAACATTTCAATAATCAGCTCAAATCAACGGGGCTCCGAAATCACGGAATACACAGAAATATCACAGCGCATTGAGTGCGCATGAAAAACAAATGCGAAACTTAAAGTCGAACTCCGTCAAGTGCCATGCAATCATGGGAGTTATAATGGAGATGCAAGTCTCGAAATCCAATGTCATTCTCTTAAATATACTATAATCAAAATCATAATACGTATATAGTACGCATCCTTGTAAAATTCCCTAAGAACTGAATAAACACATGCAAAATTCTTTCCAAATTGCCGTGTGATGCGTAACTCACGGTATATGTGGCGGATGTTCATTTGTAAAATAATAAACGTACAATCATATATGTTGCTCAAAATATACGTCCCGCCTTTTGAAATATCCCTAAAGGTTTTTCTTGTAAAAGTTCGTGTCGCTTACGGACACATAGGAAATAGCGAGACTATAACTCCTTTTCGAAAACCTCTTGGTAAACTTTTGATACATGCAAAAATACTCAGGTACTGTTCTCAGATCAGTCCTGCGCAGTTACTATATAATATAGTGCCCAACATGAAAATATGATGCTCAGAAATAAATCAACCTAAAAAGATGTATCCAACATCACATGTGTCTTTTGCGCATGGAAATCAAAGCCAAATACAAGTGCCATGAATGTGCACAAAAGTCAAAATAAGTGCAACGAGTGTACACAAAAGCAACTGTCAAGTGCAACGGGTGTGCACGACAACAATATTATGTGCATCTAGAGTGCACGAAAACCTCAATCCAGTGCAACTAGCATGCACGAATGAAAATCTCAATCAAGTGCATCCGATGTGCGCAAAATCCCCTACCGTGCGCTCAATATGCGCGAAATCCAAATCAAGTGCACCAGGTCCGCACAAAATGCCTAGTGCAGTAAAGCACACGAAAACAAACGTCAAGTGCAAATGCGCACAAAAACATAAATCTGGTACAACCAATGCACGAATACAAATCTAGTGCAACAAATGCACAAAAACTCATCAATATCCTAAATGCTCATAAAAACAACACCGAGTGGACCAAGGTGTATAAAATCATAAACGTGTTCAACTGCGTACACAAAACATGTATCAATGCACTACAAGCATATGTGAGCTATACCGAGTGCAAAAATCAAATCGAGTGCGTATCACATGCACAAAATCAAATCAACCGTATGATATCCATGAAATCATAAACACGTGCAGCCAAGGCACAAAATCAATATCAAGTGCAACTGATATGCACAAATCGCAAACCGATGTAACGACGTATAAAACATAAATCGAGTGCAATAACGGTGCCCAAAAGAAAATATCCAATAGGTGCAGCCATGGTGCAAGAAAACATAAATCACGAAACCCAATCATCGAAACTCAAATCTAAGCGATAAAAGTGTGATACTCGGATCACAAAACGCGCTCGCAATAAATGACATTGAGGTACACCTTCTACAATGTCGAAAAGCTGGCGCGCCTAAAGCTGGCAGAGCAAGATCATCTACATGCCTCCTGCTCATGATCCGGCGTCCTCGGTCTCTAGGTTCTCGTTTTCTCTTTGGATTACCAATCTCACGGTCTTTCTGCTCGCCGGCCCGGTCAGGTGTGATAACGGAAACAGTTTCGCTCTGACACTCCACTGATCCCTTCTTGGCCAATTAACGTGACCACTTGCAAAACAGCACGTTACTGACGGCGGCATCCGGCCCTCTGAATCCACGCGATACAACCTATCCTGGTGAAAATCTTCATCGCTGCGGCATCCTGGAAGAACCATGCTTAGGTCTCTTCCAATCTCACCTATACTGAGCTATACGGAGGTTGACACTCTTTACTTAATCATTTTTCTCATATCCGGACGTCTGCATCCTCAGCACGGCTTTTCTCTGGAATTGGCTGTATCCAATGCCTCTGCATATTTATCAATCCTATGGCACCAATAGGGAGTAACAACAGCTCGTTAATATCTCGCACGAACCTCTCGTTGCACCCTTCTTTATCATCATCCACTTTGACGTCATCTCTTGCTATCTTTGTACGACAATTCGTTCTCGGCTACGGTCAATCTGGAGTCTCTCACAAGGACTCGAAATACAAACTCGGGTATCTTCACCACTATGTGTAAGATATCTAGCCGAACAAGTCCTCGAGAACCCGTCCAAATCATCAGAGGAATACACTTTATTCGCCCGTTCTCGATCAACTCACAACGCATCTGGGTGAGGTCCTTCTATCTGAAACTGGTCAACTTACCGATTCCACATCAGAGTATCCAACGAACAACGTCCTTTCTTGCTCGACTTACTTTAAATCCAAGTAAGATCCTTCAACTGGAATTCTTCAACTCAACCGAGCCTGTGTCGGCACATCAAATCAGATGAATCATCTCAGTTGCTCAACTTAAGATAGACTAGCTATCTTCTGTCACATTTCTGCCTGAAAGCTCCAGCGGTTTCAACTCTCAAAACTCTGGAAGCGAGATCCCGTAAAATCTTAACAACAGCTGGGTCATCTGTCTACACGGTAGACAACATCATGACCTCAAGGGTAGGCTGTACATCAAGAGTCCTCTCAATCCGGCGGCCTCTATCAATGGCCCGATCATCCGGTGCAAAACCGAACACTCTCCTCAAATGAGAGATCACAACACAAACACTATACCTACACGTTCCTATGTCACCCAAAAACATCATGGTCAGCCCTCGTCCATGACGAGCTCACTCTGATTGCATCACTATCAGCAACTCTCTCTGCGCTCAACACCTTGGTGACAGGAACCTCAAGCAGGCATCGAAGGAACGAAAGAAATCAACAGGTCCAAAGTGGATATATGATCATAGGAAAGAATAGAATCAAGGATCTCAAGAATGTACATCCTAAGCTCACTTAAGTAGAGTATCGTATCGTAAGTATGCCGCGGAACATACGCACGGTACATCACTCTACTTAAGCTGCCTACTCCATCAATCAAGGTCAACCTATGTAATGAAAGTTCGGGTCTAATACCCCCCGTCAAGTCTAAGTTCCGTAAGGTCAAGCCTAGGTTCCGAAATTTATTACGCCCTAGACTCCGCATAGTCAAACCTAGACTCAAACCAAGGTTAAACCTAACGCTCTGATACCAATTTTGTCACGACCCGAAATTTAGCTCATGACCAGCACTTAAATCACGCAACGTCTAAAAGCGTAACGTAACTCAAGTAAGCCGAAGCCCAGAAATCTAAACCTTTTAAGGAAAATAATAGAGGTGAAGTTTTAAAATAACGGTATGATGAAATAAAGTTTGTCTTTAAATACATAGCTAACGATATAAGAAAAGGCAAGTGGAATAAACTAAAGCTGAGAACATTTTTTGTCCTTTTAAAAAAAATTGGGCAGCACCTCCCTTATATATTTTGAACCAAAGCCACATATACATAACAATATAAAAGCCATCCCCAAACGGGAGCTAGCTGTTCGCCAAATGGAGGAATCACAATCACGCAAGTAAGCAATATATACGACGACCAACGGCGAAGATCAACCCAGAAAGAACGATAAATAAAGCAAGACATCGAAACCTCCATGAAGCGAACATAAAACCCATCGCTCTAAGTCTCGCAAACAGATGTCTGTCTAAGTCTACTAAATATACAAATTTTAGTTCTGATTGATGGAGTTTATCTAGATACAACAGAATATAAGTACTAGAGTGGGCACGATCCAATATGTGTCCCACCTACCAATGCAAAACACTCTGGATGAAACTGTGTGCCAGCGATACCGCTACTGATCCCAAGCGGTCAAACCTGTAAGAACTGTGGCACAACGGGGGTGAGTTGCCAAGTCGTGAGTAGAAAACATCAGCAGGTAGAAATCGAATAAAACAACGATTTCCTAGGTCATACTATATCATGAAGGTAATACTATGATATCTAGGGTGACCATGAATGCATATATGTGTAGGGTGTTTTTCGTCATCCCATTGAGATGGGAATGCGCGCGCGCTTGTCAGGCGCATTACAGATTCCCCCTGCCTAGGGTAGGCTCGGGCGCTAGCGCTTTGGGCACTAGCGCCTCACATGCCCGGCACGTGGGTGCTCGGACGCTAGGGCCTCACGTGCCTGGCATATGGGCGCTCGGGCCCTAGCGCTTTGTGCGCTCGGGCGCTAACGCTTTGGGCGCTAGCGAAAGGAGGAGGTTTTTACCCCAGAAATAGGAGTTAAACTCCAAAAAAAAGGATTTTGAGTGGAGTTAAACTCCTTTGAGGATTTGGGTCTTGCAGTTGAACTCCCTAAAAATCTTCAAAGGTTCTTTTCTCTTAAGCATAGGGTCTTCTCTAGAGCCTTGGATCTTTTCCAAAGTGGGATTTTCGGAGACGGGTCTCCTTCCTCCTCTTTGTTGGCCGGTTCTTGAAGAACAAGAGGGGTGAGATTTTAAAAATCTTTCCTTTTTAAGATCTAATGGAAGATTCAAGCTCCCCTTTGTGGGTTTTGTGGTGAAAAACTATTTAGTTTTGGAAAATGAAGAGTAAAACTCTTGATTTAATTCAAAAGAAAGAAGAATGTTTTAGAACCTTGAGAAAGGAGAAGATCACATATCTTGATTCTTTTTGGGAGAGAGAAAAAGTGGTTGAGATATTTTCATTATCTTTGCCTTTATAGGCTATACACTTTACATATAGCCCCTTGGGCTTTACAAAAATGGCATTTTGCCTATCCCATGCCTCATGTGCTATTTTTTTTTGCACATAAGCCATGGGCTTTACAAAAATTTGGCTTTATACCCATTTTTCTAACATTTATTCAAAAAATAAAAGAAGGAAATACATCAAAATTATTTATTACAAAAAATTTATTTTGGCATGGCGGAAGGCCGGACGCTTCGTGTTCGGGCTCGACCCGGGCATTGGCCCACTTGACCTGGGCTTGGGCCCACTTGGCTTGGGGTTGAATTTGATTTTGACTCGGTCAACCAAGGTGTAAATTTCGACCCCAACAAAGTGCCCCCTCAATAAATGCACACAACATATATGGGTCGTGTGCATGAAATTGATGGATCTTCTTTCACATGGAGGCGACTTGATTTGCTTCCCGCTTTTTGGGAAGCTGGCACTGCCCTTTTTGCGACATGGACGGTCGATGCTTGATGTGTCTCCGAGATGGAGTGTCTGGTTGACTTGATTCCAAGGCGGTGCATAATTCCGACGAGGAGGTCGTTGCTGCCCTTTCAACGACGTGGACTGTCGGTGCTGCCCTTTTAGCGACGTGGATGGTCGATGCTGCACTTTTAGCGACGTGGACAGTCGGTGCTACCCTTTTAGCGACTTGGACGGTCGGTTTTGCCCTTTTTACGACTTGGACGGTCGGTGCTGCCATTTTATCGACGTGGACGGTCGGTGCTGCCCTTTTTGCGATGTGGACGGTCGATGTTGCCCTTTTTGCGACGTGGACGGTCGGTTCTGCCCTTTTTACGATTTGGACGGTCGATGCTGCCCTTTTAGCGACGTGGACGGTCGATGCTGCCCTTTTTGCGACTTGGACGGTCGGTGCTGTCCTTTTAGCGACTTGGACGGTCGATGCTGCCCTTTTTACGATGTGGACGGTCGGCGCTGCCATTTTAGCGACGTGGGCGGTCGATGATGCCCTTTTAGCGACTTGGACGGTCAAATGTTCTGATTTGACTTGCTCCGCTTTCTGCGGTGTCGGGATTTGACTTGTTTTTCGAGGTGGAGCATGATTCCGCCAGGGAGGTTGTTGGTTGTCTTGCTGACTTAATATGGTTTGGGTTGACATTAGCATCGCTATACTGGAATACGGTACCAGGAGCGAATTATCATCTGCCATGACAGGGTTTGGGGATTTTGGTTTTGGTTTAGCATCAGTATCACTTCACTGGAATATGGTACCATGAGCGAATCATCATTTGCCATGAGGAGATTTCCCTCGTTCCCAGTTTAACAACTTTAGGGTTCATCTGTTCCTAGTTTAACGACTTAGAGGTCATCTATTCCCAGTTTAAAGACTTAGGGGTCTATTGGATTGGAGTTTGGAATTTTGGTCTTAGGGTAGGCATCAGCGTTGCTAACACTGAAGCACATGTGCCAGGGGCAATTCATCATTTACCTTTTTCTGTTGGGGAGCGATGGCTTAAGAGACAGGTTTAGGTCCCTATCATCTAAGACTTTTCGATTTTATGAGCCGTAAGGGTCCCATAAAAGCATTTTCTCCCTATGAGTCGAAAGGATCTCGTAGGTGTACTTTCTCCTTAGGAGTCGTGAGGACTCCTAAGTGTGTTTTTTCTTTATGAGTCGTAAGGATCCCATAAATATGTTTTCTTATGAGTCGAGAGGATCTCGTAAGTTTGTTCTCCTCATGTATCGTGAGGACACATGAATCGGTCTTCCCAAATGGAGAATAAGTCCAAGGGCGGAGACCAGCCGCTGGACTGGTGATTGCGGTAGGGCATGGGTATGATGAGAATTATTTGAGCCCGTGAATTTTATACAGTAGTCAACTTGGGAACCAACCGTAGGGCTGGAAGAATTTTGAGAAATTGGATTTTGGTTGGCGTCTGCATCGCTGCACTGGAATATGGTACCAGAAGTGACTCATCATTCGCCGTTTGGGGACTTGGATTTTGGATCTTGTTTGGCATCAGTATTGCTGCACTGGAAAAATGCCAGGAGCAACTCATCATTTGCCCCGGGATGACTTGGGATTTGGTTTTTGGGTCGGCATCAGCACCGCTAACACTGAAGCAATGCCAGGAGTGACTCATCATTTGCCGTTGGAAAAACTTGGGATTTGGATTTTTGGTCGGCATCAGCACCGCTAACACTGAAGCGAAATGCCAGGAGCGACTCCTCATTTGCCGTTGCCCGTCGGGGAGCGATGGCTCAGAAGACAGGTTTAGATCCCTATCACCTTAAGGCTTTTCAATTTTATTAGTCGTAAGGGTCTCATAAAAGCGTTTTATGCCTTCGAGTCGATAGGATCTCGTAGGTGTATGTTCTACTTAGGAATCGTAGGGATCCCTAAGTGTGTTGCTCCTTTGTGAGTCGTAAGGATCTCACGCAGGGATTTTCTCCTCACAAGGTCGAGAGGACTTTGCGAGTGTATTTTATCTCTTTTCACGAGTTTGCGACCTTTCGGGTTTTCACAAACTCGCCAGCAGTCCTGCTGTTTTTACTCATGGAGCCCTTTCGGGTTTTCATCCGTGGCCGTTTTGCTTGTGGACATACCGTTTTTTTTGCCGCTGGTGGGACTTTAAAAGTAGTCTCACCGGCAGGACTTGGGAGAGATAGGGGTCGTTTACGCCCATGGATTGTATACGGTTTTACAGGATGTATGATCTAGACCGTAGGGCTGGTGTGCTCAATTCGTATGTGACTTGGAGCATTCACGTGTAGTATTTCTTGAGATATCGGTCATTGATGGGTGGTATGTGCCTTTTTCCCTCGGCACTTATTAGTTGGTAGGATTCTCCGTCGAACACTTTCTCGATGACGTATGGTCCTTCCCAGTTTGGCTCGAATTTTCCCTTGGCATGTCGATTGGGGATGATCGGTCTTTTGAGAACCAACACCAATTCGCCTTTCTTGAAAGCGCGGAGACGAGTCATCTTGTCATAGGCCCGTGACATTTGGGCTTAGTACAGCTCCAGATTTTGCTGTACTGCGAGCCTTTTTTCTTCGAGGGCGTCGAGCTCTTCAAACCGAAGGAGTACGTTTTCCTCCTTCGTCAACTTGTGCTGAACGGCCATTCTTAAGCTTGGAACTTCGACTTCGAGGGGGAGGACCGCCTCCACTCCGAAGAGCAATGAGTATAGAGTGGACTGAGTTGGAGAACGGTGCGTGGTACGATATGCCCACAACACCTCGTGAAGTTTGAGATTCCAGCCACTTTTGTTGGCTGAAGCATTTTTCCTTAGGAGCTTGCATAGAGTCTTATTAAAGGCTTCGGCTAGCCCATTGGCTCTTGGATTATAGATGGAGGAATATCTCCAGTCTATCTTGTGCTGAGTAGCGAATCTTGAGACTTTGAAACTCTTGAAAGAAGGCCTGTTGTCAGAAATGATTCTTCTTGGTGTACCGAAGCAGTATAGAATATTATGCTGGAAGAACGTCAGAATATTTTCTGTCCTGACTTCTTTTAGCGGGACAGCTTCAGCCCATCTGGAGAAATAGTCAGTTGCGGCCAATATGAACCGGTGGCCTCTAGATGACGGAGGATCAATTGGGCCAACTATGTCGGTCTCCCGACTTCGAAGGGCTACGACGCCACCGTAGGATGCAACAAATTGGGATGCTTTTGAATGAAATCACCGTGAATTTGGCAGATATGACATTTCTTTGCATGCTCTCCGCAATCCCGTATCATGGTGGGCCAGTAATACCCAAACCGTTTAATTTGAAGTCGCATCTTAAGGCCAGATTGGTGAGCACCGCAAACGCCCGAGTGAACTTCTTTCATGACCTTTTGGGTTTCGGCCAATGACAGACACCTGAGCCAGAGTTGGTCGTATGAACTGTGTTATAGCGTGTCATTTACAAACACATATCGGAGAGCTCTCTTCTTCAGCTGAATCCTCGCAGATTTTCCTTCGGGCAGCTTGTCGTATCGGAAGTACTCTATGAAGGGTTCTCTCCAATCGGGCTCGTCTTGGATGATCGAACCTTCTTCGGCAGGATCATTCTCTTGTTCTACGCCTTCTTCTTCACGCAAAGAGGCTGGAGGCAGAATTTGCTGGCTTCTGACTGTGATTAGAATTTCGTCCATGTCAAGATCAGCTAGCTCTTTAGCTAGGCGAGCGAGTATGACGGCTTTTCCGTTCAACACTCTAGGGACTCTCATTAGTTCAATGTGAGTGAACCGTTTCATGAGCTCCACCACTCGGCTTCTGTACCGAGCTAACTCGGGTTTGTATATCTTATAGTCACCGCTTACCTGGTTGATGACAAGCTGGGAATCACCGTAGCCTCGTAGACGAAGGATTTCCATTTCTATAGTGAGCTCCAGACCAGCTATCAGAGCCTCGTACTCAGCCTTGTTTGTGTGAGGCTTGGTGAGAGCAAAAGAACGTCGTAGGGTTCCCATCGATGGCGTGATGAACACCAATCCTATCCCCGCTTTTATCTGTGGGATGCTTCATTTGCCGGAGGTCCTTATTGATGAGGCCCCATCGAAGTAGAGCTCCCAACATGGCTTGTCATTCTCGAGGTGCAGCACTTGTTCGTCGGGTAACTCGCAATTAAGAGGTGACCCTTCTGGTATAGGATGAGCAGCGAGAAAGTACGCAAGTGCTTGCCCTTTTACTGCTTTCTGAGGAGTATAAACTATGTCAAACTCAAGCAGCATGACAGCCCATCTTGACATTCTACCGGCTAAGCCTGCTTTGGTCATTAAGTGTTTGAGCGGGTCGACCTTGGAGATCAGCATAACCCGATGAGTAAGCAGATAGTAGCTCAGCTTCTTCACAGCGAATATCAGGGCCAGGCATTGCTTTTCAATCGGGGAATAGTTGTGTTCTGCCCCAACTAAAGTTCGACTGAGGTAGTATAGAGCATTTTCGTTTCCCTCCTCGTTGCTCTGGGTAAGGAGCGCACCGAGTGATTCATCTAGCGCGGCAGTGTAGAGAATCAGCGGTTTATTTGGAATGGGAGCGGCCAGCACTGGAGGATGCAACAAGTATTGTTTGATTCCTTCGAACGCTTCTTGACATCCGGCATCCCAAACAAAAATAGCTCCTTTCTTCATGAGCTTTGAGAAGGGCCTACATCTCCCTGTAACACCCTAGTTCATTTATACCAGTTCCAGTTATCGTAGTTGCATATTTTGGTATTTTAAATTTTACATTGCAATCGACTCGACCCGCTTGCTTGAAACTTGTTTGATTCATATTTATGAATTATCTTGACTTGTTACATAGACATGTGCATTTTCATGAATACTGCATACTGGCATTTTATCTGGCATTGCATCTTTTACCATATAACATTTTAAGCCATATATAATAATTTAAAATTACATAACATGGTCTGCATGATACCCTAACCCCGTGGTAGCATCCGCGCACCTTGTTCTCATCATGTTCAGTGAAACGGACGTAGTTGGATGGCTACGCGCACGTACGTGCATCCAATTTTGGGGGTATGCATTTTCGTTACCTGAGCATTCATTTTGAAATTTGGACATCGCTTATATTTTTCATATTTTAAAACTAAAATTTTAGACCCGGCCTGGGCTTGTTTTGGAATATTTTGTATACCGCCAAAATTCAAATTTATTTAATATAATATTAAATTAAATTTAACCGTTTAAAATTTCCTAACAGTTCAAATCTTTTAAAAACTAACTAATATATTTTTAAATTAAAATCTAAACAATTATAACAACACTCTCTTTCCTTCTCTCTCTGCATACTGGCCTCCACCACACCGCGCACACACACTCTCTCTCTTCTTTCTTTCTTCTCTCTTCTCTCTTTCTCTCTCCCCGCTACACTCCAAATTTTTTTCTCCTCCTCTCTCTCTCCTCTCGCTCTCTCTCTATCTCTCTCCTCTCGCGAGCCCTCTCTCACTCCTCTCGGAGTTCCTGTAGCTTCTCGAGTGTAGTCACCTCCCCGCGATCTCGTCACCTCCCTTCTTTCCCACCTTCTTTTCCTCTCTTCTTTTTTTTTTAAAAACCGCGGGAGCTTTCTTGGCGAGAACCCATCACAGTTCTTCACCTCACCTCAAACCCTAAACTCCATTGCCTCATCAACCCCTAACCTCAACCGAGCCTCTACCATCTCCTTCTCCTCCTCCCCGTCTTCTTCTTCTCCTTCTTCACCCATTCCCGAGCACCTCTTGCAACTCCTCAATCTACAGAATACCTCACCGCCGACGATCCTCTTCACCTCGCCGCCATCACACCATTCTCCTTCTCTCCCTCTCCACTGCATTCTCCCTCCTACACCAACCCCTGCAACCCCAGCCAACAAAACCCGAGCCCAAACCCTAAAACCACAGAACCCTAACAACCAAACCCCATCGCCGGAGCTCCGATCATTCCCTCGTCACCATCTCATCTTCCTGAATCCACAGCACACCATAACCACAGTGAGCAATCCCTTCCTCCTCTTCTTCTTCTTCCTCTTTCTTTCTTTCTTTTCTTTTCTTCTCTTTAGATTCTTGATTTTTTTGTATTTCGTAGTTCGCCGGAGCCGGGATCGACGCCGACGATCCAGACAGCGTACCTTACCTGCGTGATCACCCTCGTGCGTTACTTGGACCCGTTCCGTGTGCCGTGCGAGCGTCATGACATTTCGCCGACGTGGGACGTGTTAGTTGTATGTATGCCCTAGAGGCCAGTATTGTACAGATGATGTATATTATATTGGATGCTTGGACATATATAGAGATGACTTTCTTGCTCGATATGATAGTATGCTATCTGGTTGCTCTTTATCTTAACATGTATACTAGTCTCTTTAAACTGTCTTATAGTTACATGTTGGTAAAGCCCTTAGGATGTGTACTTGACTACTTGGACTATGATGCAGATCATACTAGTGAGGACATGGTAGTCTATAGGTACATCCTTCAAGGTCCCTAGTCGTGGGTGTATCGAGACAGGGCATCGATATACCAGTGTAGACTAGCGTATACGCTTCTTGATCCATGAGATGGGCGATGGATGATCCAATATCCATTGATGTTTGACTTCAGAGATGGTATACGGGTGCTCAGTGGAGACTGGGTACACTGGACGGACTCGCCGAGAACTCCCAGATGGTATTATACCTCACGTCAGATGGCAGTTCTCAGGTGACACTTGTGCAGGTTAGTCTGTAGACCCGAGATCGTCATAGACTCTTGTGTGATTCCCACTGTGCTTTGATCTCCACCTTACCACATCCATGAGGGCGTGCAAAACGGTGGTTTTTGGGTACAGTCCCGAGTTACATGGAGGCAATGAGCGATAGGAGGGGTTTCGTCTCTCCCGGTATTGGGGGTTGATGTTGCGCTGTGCTTGATTGGCCGTAACAGGGAAGTCCCTGGCCAGGGCTGATCAGAGATTTGCTGGTAAGTGTTACCAGTAGTTTCTCGACCCGTTATGAGCCGCACATCGGCACGACTTATCGGTTATTGGGGTCTGACGTTTACCACCCCTAGACTTGATATGCGACATATCAGACGAACAGACCGGACTGTACGGTAAGTGTTACTGATTGGATTCACAGGAGTGTGAGCGGGCTTGCTCGTCGATCTTCTGACCGCTCAATACCCGGGTGGCCGTTACGTTTGGCAGACCGCTTGCGGCTTGTGGGTGCTTGATATGATCATCACCTGCTGCCGGCGTATTGACGAGTCTTTAGAGTCCTACACAGAGGATTCCTGGCTCAAGCGAAACGAAATAGGAGCGTATATGAGATATGTGCGGGACCGAGAATAATGCGTGTATGTGATACCGTATTTCATTCTCACGATGAATGTTTCGATTGGTTGTATGCGATATAACCTAGTTATCGAATCGAAGATTGATTCGATAAGTCGATACATTGGATACTAGTCGGTTATGTGCGACATGACCGGATCATTGAATCAAGTGTTGATTTAATAATTTAATGTATAATTATATATTTGATATATTACTTTGCATTAACTAGTATTGGTTCACTTTAAAAGGATTTTCTCACTTGATGTGCACATTGTATATATGATATATTTTTTGTGTGCGCTTGATTGTATCATGTTTGATGATA
Organism: Agapanthus africanus; assembly: GCA_030015575.1. NCBI lineage: Eukaryota > Viridiplantae > Streptophyta > Magnoliopsida > Asparagales > Amaryllidaceae > Agapanthus > Agapanthus africanus. The sequence goes on from CM057343.1 coordinate 638,210,609, forward strand.
CATGCTAACTTGAGTTTGTGTAAAGATTAAACCATGGTTATATGAATGGTTAGGGTTTTGTTTACTTATTCATTTATTAATTTTGATTATTCATTTTGGAAAAGAAAATGGAAATGGTGGCTTTCTTTGTTTCTTTCATGAAGCTTCATGAAGGGTTGAAAGCTTGACCATTTTTGTTTTATTCCCTTAACCTAACCATTCACCTAACCCTAGTTTACTTCTACACTTGACCATGATTAGTATATGATAAGTATTCATATTATTTTCATTAGAAAAGAGGGACTTATCATATTCTATCATCATCTTCTTCTTCTTCTTCAAGAAGAAAACTTGCCACCATTAATGGTATCTTGAGAAAAAGAGTGAGAAATCCAATTCTAAAGTGAACCCACCTCCTATTTCTTCATCCTCTACCTCTTGCCAAGTAGTATAGGGTGTTTTCTTCACAAGTTTCACAACTTGGTGAAGTTGGAGCTTGATCTTGAGTTGCCTCGACGTAGATCTTCTTCGGCATCGAAGTCGACAACCTAGTCCGCACATTACTCCGATGAAGCCGATGCAAGAGTCCGAGATCCGATATGGACAGCGAGGGGACGTCTGCGTGGAGCTAAGGAAGCAGAGATCCAGATCTACAAAGGTTGTAGTCTCTTTCTTTTAGTTAAATTGTTAACTAGTTTCACTTTCCGCCTAAACTCTAGTCAACGAATCCGTATTAGGGTTTCTCGGCACTTGTAAAATTTGAAATTAGCATGGTTGATGCCTTGTTAGACCTCATTATCGTGCCCAGGAACCCTACAGTGGTATCAGAGCCTAGCTAGAGCCTTAGGCGGTGTGTAGACAACGTTTGAAATCCGAACGAACATCGAAACCATAATAAAAAATGCTCTCTGGACATTTTTTAAAAACTGGGTTTTTTCCAGATTAAAAATTCTTAAAAAATTCAGCAGAAAGTTCTAAGAATTACGGTGCAAAAATTACCAAAAGATACGTCTAAAGCACCGCGGAACCGCGGCAGAAGCCTGGCTTCTGCAGCGGTTCCGCAGCCATCTGATGACGTCAGCCTTCCAATTTTGCACAGTAATTTGTTTCTTGAGGTGCTGAGTTTTCTGGGATTTTTTAATCTGAACTCAAGAGTTGAGTTTTCTGGGGTGTTTTGGAGCTTCGAAGATTCGATCGGATTATCAAATTTTGTCTATGTGTTTTTCCGGATAATTTTAGAATATGTTAAAAGGTTCGACCGGATGTAAATACCCAATCTTTCCCCTGCCGGGAAATTTCCAATTGTTGGACTTTTCCGTAGTTTAATGACGTTCTAAGTAGTGCAAGTAACGCGATGGTCCCTCTAGAAGACAACAAACCTTAACTCGATTATGTGACCGTCTTGACCTGCCCTTTGAACCTTAGGGTTTGGGGTAGTACGGCGTGCCACATGTGAGGCGTTGGCTTGGCCCTTCTACGGCTGGACCGTTGGTACTGAGGCATGAAGTGAATGTCTTTGAACTTATTTCATGTGTTGAACGGTTTCGGGAAAACTTGGGTGTTCGAATGTTCGATCGGAAAGCTTAATATTTTCTATTTATCCGGAATGGGATACAATAATTGGAATTCACAAACAGTTATGAGATAACTGAATGAATGTTATAAATCTAGCGGTTTAGTCTCACTTGATATTGAAAAGAGTTTTCGATAATGAGACTAAAATGCGGGGTTCATATTTGTTAGGCATGTGATGTATAAGTATTTCATTTGATTAGGCATACGATGTCTAAAGAGGTTGCGGATTCCAACTGTTGTAGTTTTACACTTTCTTTTCTGTGACCGTAAGTGTAATATGTGATATCGCCGGTTTCGTTGCTATATGTCAACGACAATTGAGATGCGCATATTTACTTACGTTGATATCTTGTGATGTTATGTGTTGCTGGATATGTTATATTGGATCGTCGTGTTTGAGTAGCCGGGGTTTTTTATGTGAGATGAGTGTTTTTCATTTTCATTCATGTAAAAAAATTGTATGTAATATTTTTTTATTGGGGCATTTCCAGGTTGCGGAAGATGTCACCGTTGATGTATATTATTTACTTTTCCGCATTAGAATAGACCCAAGGAGGGGAGCACAAGTAACCGGGTTCTAGGGTCCAGTGGGAGACCATCTCGAGGAGTCGAGTCCGGGTCTCCAACCCTAGAATTGGTAGGGTTGCTTGCCGCTCTCGTAGGGGTCTAGGGGTGTGGGATAGGGTATTCATCACGACCGTGGAATCCGTGTTTTATACTGGCTCGTATTAAAAACACGGACGTCCTAGTATATCCAATATTTTATATGATATTTTCTGCTGCGATATCTGTGATGTGATCATTTGATATGTTCTGATGGGTACAGTATATAGTATATATGATATATTATATAAACGCTGCTTATGTTTTGCACCCGCACTAGCCCTGCCCTACTCTGTCGTTAGTTACCTAACCTAACGGTGCACGAGAGGACATCGAGGCGTATGCGGATGGTATAAGTGTACGTCGTATTTATCTGTGATGTTTAGGTAACTTAAATGATGGGACTTCATTAATGTGATTAATGAAAGAAAAGAAACCTAAAAGATGTTGTAGAATCAAATTTTTAATAAAAAGGGTAGTTACAGTTTTGCTTTGCATAGCGGTATATGCGATATACCCTGCACCTTATTCGATGAGGAAATGGCCGAGATCCCTTCACCGGGAGTGACCCCTTTAGCAATAACTGGCAGATGCTACACACTCGGTTTGGTTTTTGATTGCTTCTATAGTTTATGCTTTGCACAGTGATATATATGATATATCCCGCACCTCATTCGACGAGGAAAGGGCCGACGATCCCTTCACCGGGAGTGACCCCTTTAGCAAAACTAGAAAAGCCTCAAAAACACTCCTTTTCAAAATCATTTGATTCTACAACTATATCAAGTTCATTACGCAATAGGTTTTCAGATAAACCTGTCGTAGCCCTCCACCATTTCAGATAAATCCTACTTAGTATTCGTGCTACGTTTGTTGGCCTGCGTCAAGGCGTAGTGTGCGGTAGCTAACTAGTATTTATCTGTTAATGCATGTGATGCAGATTGGATTAGGGTAGTCGTGCGACTTTGTTGGCCTGCGTCAAGGGTCGTACGGGTGGGTTTAATTCAATCAAGAAATGACGGGTTGAACTTGACTAGCGCACTATGGTTTGTTAGCCTGCGTCAAGGTCATAGCACGCTAGGGGCAAAATATTATCGGGAATTTCAAATGTTGAAATTTGCAATGAGATTGCATACCTTCTATGAGATAGTTGGATCCCGATACCCACTGCGAGTAAGTATTACTCCTGGGAGAGTTTTACACATTACAATTAGCCGATCAAGTAGGTGTCTAGAAAGGTGTCAACGGGGTTATGCCTCTGGGAAAACGAGGTTTACTTTAATTAGGTCCGTGCGAAAGCACGGGGAATCTCCCTCAAAGTACCGACACTGGCCTGGCTGAAAGATTGGCGAAGTTGTAGGGTGTAATTAATCCCGGCTAGTCTTTCCTTTTAGGGTTTGAAGGAAGATTTGATAAAAACCACTGGGAGCCATCCTGATTAGATAAGATAATAACCAATCTGATCTTGCAAGAGCATACGCTAAAGTGTTTTCTTCTCTCTCTCTCCAGGTAGCGACCATGTCATGCCCTAATAAAGATAATAATATGGATGTATTGACTGAACCCGCATGTTATACTGTGCTGGGGAACGTTGGTTCCGTTCTTTCTTATAAGAGTTATGGGAATGAACAGGACATAGGGGAATACCAGGATTCCCAAGCCACCCAAATGAAGAAAGTACATGTTGATGCATTTTCTTCGGGTGTGTTCGTACAGAGAACCGTTTCTCTATCTGCCCTACGTCCTGGGTATTAGATACCGGGTCAGGATCCCATATATGTAATCAGTTACATGGGCTTAGGAAAGGTAGAGAACTTGGAGAAGGTGATAAAGACATTAGAGTTGGAAATGGTGCAATTGTTGCAGCTAAGACTGTCGGGGAATATCACCTTGCATTACCAACTGGTAATACATTGGTTCTGAACGAATGCTATCACATGCCGAACTTGATATGCAACATTATATCGGTTTCTTTATTGAGTAAAGAGGGATATAATTTTGTATTACAGGATAATGTTATGAACATTTTCCGTAACCAAAAGTTGGTTGGATCAGGCACGTTGTGCAATGGCATTTATGTTCTAAATCAATCAACATTTCTAAGTATAACAAACACACACAAGAGGAAGAGTTCTGAACCGAATAAATCCTTTTTGTGGCATTGTAGACTGGGTCACATCAATACGACACGACTAGCTAAGTTGCATAAGAATGGATATTTAAATCCGTTTGAATTTTCATCTTATGACACTTGCCAATCATGTCTCAAAGGCAAGATGACCAAAACTCCGTTTACGGGACACGGAGAAAGAGTTACAGAACTCTTGGGACTAGTGCATAGTGATGTATGTGGTCCAATGTCTACACATGCCAGGGATGGTTCTTCGTACTTCATTACATTCACTGACGATCTCTCTAGATTCGGATATGTGTTCCTGATGAAACACAAATCAGAAGCTTTTGAGAAATTTAGAGAATATAAACAAGAAGTCGAGAACCAAACCGGAAAAAGTATTAAAATCCTTCGATCTGATCGAGGAGGTGAATACTTAAGCAGTGAATTCCTGGACTTCCTAAAAGAGAATGGGATTCTCTCTCAGCTGACTCCTCCATATACACCACAGCACAACGGTGTATCAGAACGGAGGAACCGCACCCTATTAGATATGGTGCGCTCTATGATGAGCACAGCTGAGTTACCTATTTCCTTCTGAGGATATGCACTGGAAACAGCTGCAGACCTATTGAATATGGTTCCCACCAAATCCGTGCCAACCACTCCATATGAGATATGGAAAGGAAAGAGACCATGTCTTAATTATGTTAAGATATGGGGTTGTCCGGCATATGTAAAAACGCAAAATCCGGACAAACTCGCGGCAAGGTCCATTCTGTGTAAGTTTATTGGATATCCCAAACATTCGCGCGGGTATATCTTCTACCACGCCGAGGAACAAAAGGTATTTGTTTCTCGACATGCCACCTTTTTAGAAAAGGAATTTCTTGACCAAAAGATTAGTGGCAAGGAGGTAGAACTGGAAGAGGTTCCAGCAATACAGACTACGACAGAAGACTTGGTTGAACCAGAGGATTCAGTAGTTCCTGATGAACCTCAGCCTCTCCGCCGATCTAGTAGGGTTCCTCGCCAACCTGTGAGATACTACGGTTTTCTCATGGATGGTGGCAGCGAGGATTGCATCATGGAGGATGATGACCCAACTAGTTTCGAGCAGGCCATCACGAGTAGGGACTCAGTGAGATGGCTGGATGCAATGCGGTCCGAGATGGAATCCATGTACACCAACAAAGTATGGACTTTGGAAGTTGCTCCTGAAGGGGTAAAACCCATTGGGAGCAAGTGGATCTTCAAGAAAAAACTTGGTGTAGATGGGAAAGTGGAGACTTTCAAAGCTAGACTTGTTGCAAAGGGATTTCGTCAAAGACCAGGTGTGGACTATGACGAAACCTTTTCTCCAGTGGCTATGCTTAAATCCATCCGGATCATGCTTGCCATCGCTGCATATCATGATTACGAAATCTGGCAAATGGATGTTAAGACCGCCTTTCTAAACGGTGATTTAGAAAAGTGCGTGTACATGACTCAGCCAGAGGGCTTCGTAGATAGTGGGAGCAGCGGGAAGGTGTGCAAGCTGCTTAAATCCATTTATGGATTAAAGCAAGTATTGCGGAGTTGGAACATCTGCTTTGACGTCGTTATCAAAGAGTTTGATTTCGTCAAAAACCCAGATGAACCTTGTATTTACAAGAAGGTGGCAGAGAGTAAGATTGTCTTCCTCGTATTGTACGTGGACGACATACTCTTGATAGGAAATGATATTCCTATGCTGCAATCAGTCAAGCTCTTCTTATCACAAAGATTCTCAATGAAAGATCTTGGTGATGCCTCCTGCATATTGGGAATCAGGATCTATAGAGATAGATCCAAACGGATATTGGGATTGTCCCAATCCAGGTACATTGACACCATACTAAAGAGGTTTAGTATGGAAGAATCCAAGCGTGGGAACTTGCCCACGATCTCTGGAGTCACTCTCTCCAAAGAGATGTTTCCCAAGACTGATTTGGAGAGAGCTCGCATGCAAGGGATACCCTATGCTTCGGCTGTAGGCTCTATCATGTACGCGATGCTATGTACCAGACCTGATGTAGCATACTCACTAAGTGTAGTGAGCAGGTATCAAGCTGATCCTGGAGAGAGTCACTGGACAGCTGTGAAGAGCATTCTCAAGTACTTGCGAAGGACTAAAGAGATGCTCTTGGTGTATGGTAACGGAGAACTCCAAGTGGAGTCCTTTACCGATTCGAGCTTCCAGAGTGATAAGGACGACTCTAAGTCGCAGTCGGGATTTGTCTTTACCCTTTACGGAGGGACGGTTAGCTGGAAGAGTTCCAAGCAGGAAACCGTGGCAGACTCGACGATGAAGGCTGAATACATCGCTGCCAACGATGCTGCTAAAGAGGCTGTCTGGATCAAGAAGTTCATTACTGAACTTGGTGTGGTTCCATCCATTGAGCATCCAATACCTTTGTATTGCGATAACAATATAGCGGTGGCTTTGGCCAAGGAACCCAGGTCCCATCAGCGATCCAGGCATATTCTGAGGCGGTATCACCTGATCCGGGAGATAGTTGATCGCCGGGAGATCGAGGTCAGGAGGGTTGACACGAAGAACAACACAGCGGATCCACTCACGAAGGACATTCCCCAGATACAGTTTGAGAGACTCTTCGGGATGCTCGGTATGCGATACTACAGCAGCTGGCCCTAGTGCAAGTGGGAGATTGTTAGTTGTATGTATGCCCTAAAGGCCAGTATTGTACAGATGATGTATATTATATTGGATGCTTGGACATATATAAAGATGACTTTCTTGCTCGATATGATAGTATGCTATCTGGTTGCTCTTTATCTTAACATGTATACTAGTCTCTTTAAACTGTCTTATAGTTACATGTTGGTAAAGCCCTTAGGATGTGTACTTGACTACCTGAATTATGATGCAGATCATACTAGTGAGGACATGGTAGTCTATAGGTACATCCTTCAAGGTCCCTAGTCGTGGGTGTATCGAGACAGGGCATCGATATACCAGTGTAGACTAGCGTATACGCTTCTCGACCCATGAGATGGGCGATGGATGATCCCATATCCATTGATGTTTGACTTCAGAGATGGTATACGGGTGCTCAGTGGAGACTGGGTACACTGGACAGACTCGCCGAGAACTCCCAGATGGTATTATACCTCACGTCAGATGGCAGTTCTCAGGTGACACTTGTGCAGGTTAGTCTGTAGATCCGAGATCGTCATAGAGTCTTGTGTGATTCCCACTGTGCTTTGATCTCCACCTTACCCTGTCCATGAGGGCGTGCAAAACTGTGGTTTTTGGGTACAGTCCCGAGTCACATGGAGGCAATGAGCGATAGGAGGGGTTTCGTCTCTCCCGGTAATGGGGGTTAATGTTGCGCTGTGCTCGATTGGCCGTAACAAGGAAGTCCCTGGCCAGGGCTGATCAGAGATTTGCTGGTAAGTGTTGTTAGTTATATGTATGCCTTAGAGGCCATTACTATACATAGGATGTATATTGTAGTGGATGCTTGGACATATATAGGGAGGACTTTCTTGCTCAACATGATAGTATGCTATCTGGTTACTCTTTACCTTAACGTGTACACTGATTGTCTCTCTATTACATGTTGGTAAAGCCCTTAGGATGTGTACTTGACTACCTGGACTATGATGCGGATCATACTAGTGGGGACATGGTAGCCCATAAGTACATCCTTCAAGGTCCCTAGTCGTGGGTGTATCGAGACGGGGCATCGATATACCAGAGTAGACTAGCGTATACCTTCTCGACTCATACAGTTGGGCGATGGATGATCCCATATCCATTGGTGTTTGACATCAGAGATGATATACGGGTGCTCAGTGGAGACTGGGTACACTGGACGGACTCGCCGAGAACTCCCAGATGGTATTATACCTCACGTCAGATGGCAGTTCTCTGGTGACACTGGTACAAAGTAGTCTGTTGACCCAAGATCGTCATAGAGTCTTATGTGGTTCCCACTGTGCTTTGATTTCCACCTTACCACGTCCAAGAGGGCGTGCAAAACGGTGGTTTTTGGGTACAGTCCCGAATCACATGGAGGCAATGAGCGATAGGAGGGGATTCGTCTCTCCCGGTATAGGGAGTTGATGTTGCGCTGTGTTCGATTGGCTATAACCAGAAATCCCTGGCCAGGGTTGCTGAGATTTACTGGTAAGTGTTACCAGTAGTTTCTCAAACTATTATAGACCTCATATCGACACGACTTATCGAGCTATTGGGGTCTGACGTTTACCACCCCTAGGCGAGATATGCGACATATCAGACGACGAGACCGGACTGTACGGTAAGTGTTACTGGTTGGATTCACAGGAGTGTGAGCGGGCTTGCTCGTCGATCTTCTGATCGCTCAATACCCGGGTGGCCGTTACGTTTAGCAGACCGCTTGCGGCTTGTGGGTGTTTGATATGATCATCATCTGCTGCCGGCGTATTGACGAGTCTTTAGAGTCCTACACAGAAGTTTCCTGGCTCAAGCGAAACGAAATAGGAGCGCATATGAGATATGTGCGGGACCGAGAATAATGCGTGTATGTGATACCGTATTCTATTCTCGTGATGAATGTATCGATTGGTTGTATGCGATATAACCTAGTTATCGAATCGAGGATTGATTCGATAAGTCGATACATTGGATATTAGTCGGTCATATGCGATATGACCGGATCGTTAAATCAAGTGTTGATTTAATGATTTAATGTATAGTTATATATTTGATATATTACTTTGCATTAACTAGTATAGGTTCACTTTAAAAGGATTTTCTCACATGATGTGCACATTGTATATGTGATATATTTTTGTGCACTTGTTTGTATCATGTTTGATGATACATGCATACTTGGTTAAGTGTATGATTAAACCATGGTTGTGTAATGGTTAGGGTTTTGATTTACTTATTCATTTATTTTGTTTGTTTATTTTTGCAAAATAAATGAATGGAGGCTTTCTTTGTTTGCTAGTTGAAGCTTCATGAAACTTTGACTAAGTGACCTTTTTGTTTTCATGCTTAACCCTAACCATTCCACTTAACCCTAGTTCATTCTCTACACTTGACCATGGTTGCTATATGATAAGTATTCCTTTTATTTTCTATTTGAGATAATACTGATCATATTATCTTCTTCTTCTTCTCCTTCTTCAACAATGAAGAAAGCTTGCCTCCATCAATGGCAACTTGAGAAAAAGAGTGAGAAATTCAATTCTAAAGTGAACCCACTTCCTATTTCTTCATCCTCTACCACTTGCCAAGTAGTATAGGGTGTTTTCTTCACAAGTTTCATGACTTGGTGAAGTTGGAGCTTGATCTTGTGTTGCCTCGACGTAGATCATCTTCGGCATCGAAGCCGACGACCAAGCCCGCTCATTTCTCCGATGAAGCCGACGCTAGAGCCTGGGATTCGATTTGGACAGCAAGGAGACTTCATCATGGAGCTATGGAGGTGGAGGACCGGATCTACAAAGGTTGTATTTCCGTTCACTTAGTTAAGTTGTTAACTAGTTGCTTGTTTCGCCTAAAATTCTAGTTAACGATCCGTATTAGGGTTTCTCGGCACATGAAAAATTTGAAATTGGCATGGTTAATGCCTTGTGAGACCTCATTAGCGTGCCTAGGAACCCTACAAGTGTTACCAGTAGTTTCTTGACCCGTTATGAGCCTCACATCGGCACGACTTATCGGTTATTGGGGTCTGACGTTTACCACCCCTAGACTTGATATGCGACATATCAGACGAACAGACCGGACTGTACGGTAAGTGTTACTGGTTGGATTCACAGGAGTGTGAGCGGGCTTACTCGTCGATCTTCTGATCGCTCAATACCCGGGTGGCCGTTACGTTTGGCAGACCGCTTGCGGCTTGTGGGTGCTTGATATGATCATCACCTGCTGCCGGCGTATTGACGAGTCTTTAGAGTCCTACACAGAGGTTTCCTGGCTCAAGCGAAACGAAATAGGAGCGCATATGAGATATGTGCGGGACCGAGAATAATGCGTGTATGTGATACCGTATTTCATTCTCGCGATGAATGTTTCGATTGGTTGTATGCGATATAACCTAGTTATCGAATCGAAGATTGATTCGATAAGTCGATACATTGGATACTAGTCGGTTATGTGCGACATGACCGGATCATTGAATCAAGTGTTGATTTAATGATTTAATGTATAATTATATATTTGATATATTACTTTGCATTAACTAGTATTGGTTCACTTTAAAAGGATTTTCTCACTTGATGTGCACATTGTATATGTGATATATTTTTTGTGTGCACTTGATTGTATCATGTTTGATGATACATGCTAACTTGAGTTTGTGTAAAGATTAAACCATGGTTATATGAATGGTTAGGGTTTTGTTTACTTATTCATTTATTAATTTTGATTATTCATTTTGGAAAAGAAAATGGAAATGGTGGCTTTCTTTGTTTCTTTCATGAAGCTTCATGAAGGGTTGAAAGCTTGACCATTTTTGTTTTATTCCCTTAACCTAACCATTCACCTAACCCTAGTTTACTCTCTACACTTGACCATGGTTAGTATATGATAAGTATTCATATTATTTTCATTAGAAAAGAAGGACTTATCATATTCTATCATCATCATCTTCTTCTTCTTCAAGAAGAAAACTTGCCACCATTAATGGTATCTTGAGAAAAAGAGTGAGAAATCCAATTCTAAAGTGAACCACCTCCTATTTCTTCATCCTCTACCTCTTGCCAAGTAGTATAGGGTGTTTTCTTCACAAGTTTCACAACTTGGTGAAGTTGGAGCTTGATCTTGAGTTGCCTCGACGTAGATCTTCTTCGGCATCGAAGTCGACAACCTAGTCCGCACATTTCTTCGATGAAGCCGATGCAAGAGTCCGAGATCTGATATGGACAGCGAGGGGACGTCTACGTGGAGCTAAGGAAGTGGAGAACCGGATCTACAAAGGTTGTAGCCTCATTCTTTTAGTTAAATTGTTAACTAGTTTCACTTTCCGCCTAAACTCTAGTCAACGAATCCGTGTTAGGGTTTCTCGGCACTTGTAAAATTTGAAATTGGCATGGTTGATGCCTTGTTAGACCTCATTATCATGCCCAGGAACCCTACAGTGGTATCAGAGCCTAGCTAGAGCCTTAGGCGGTGTGTAGACAACGTTTGAAATCCGAACGAACATCGAAACCATAATAAAAAATGCTCCCTGGACATTTTTTAAAAACTGGGTTTTTTCCAGATTAAAAATTCTTTAAAAATTCAGCAGAAAGTTCTAAGAATTACGGTGCAAAAATTACCAAAAGATACGTCTAAAGCACTGCGGAACCGCGGCAGAAGCCTGGCTTCTGCGGCGGTTCCGCAGCCATCTGATGACGTCAGCCTTCCAATTTTGCACAGTAATTTGTTTCTTGAGGTGCTGAGTTTTCTGGGATTTTTTAATCTGAACTCAAGAGTTGAGTTTTCTGGGGTGTTTTGGAGCATCGAAGATTCGATCGGATTATCAAATTTTTTCTATGTGTTTTTCCGGATAATTTTAGAATATGTTAAAAAGTTCGACCGGATGTAAATACCCAATCTTTCCCCTGCCGGGAAATTTCCAATTGTTGGACTTTTCCGTAGTTTAATGACGTTCTAAGTAGTGCAAGTAACGCGATGGTCTCTCTAGAAGACAACAAACCTTAACTCGATTATGTGACCGTCTTGAACTGCCCTTTGAACCTTAGGGTTTGGGGCAGTACGGCGTGCCACATGTGAGGCGTTGGCTTGACCCTTCTACGGCTGGACCGTTGGTACTGAGGCATGAAGTGAATATCTTTGAACTTATTTCATGTGTTGAACGGTTTTGGGAAAACTTGGGTGTTCGAATATTCGATCGGAAATTTTAATATTTTCTATTTATCCGGAATGGGATACAATAATTGGAATTCACAAACAGTTATGAGATAACTGAATGAATGTTATAAATCTAGCGGTTTAGTCTCACTTGATATTGAAAAGAGTTTTCGATAATGAGACTAAAATGCGGGGTTCATATTTGTTAGGCATGTGATATCTAAGTATTTCATTTGATTAGGCATACGATGTCTAAAGAGGTTGCGGATTCCAACTGTTGTAGTTTTACACTTTCTTTTCTGTGACCGTAAGTGTAATATGTGATATCGCCGGTTTCGTTGCTATATGTCAACGACAATTGGGATGCGCATATTTACTTACGTTGATGTCTTGTGATGTTATGTGTTGCTGGATATGTTATATTGGATCGTCGTGTTTGAGTAGCCGGGGGTTTTTATGTGAGATGAGTGTTTTTCATTTTCATTCATGTAAAAAAATTGTATGTAATATTCTTTTATTGGGGCACTTTCAGGTTGCGGAAGATGTCACCGTTGATGTATATTATTTACTTTTCCGCATTAGAATAGACCCAAGGAGGGGAGCACAAGTAACCGGGTTCTAGGGTCCAGTGGGAGACCATCTCGAGGAGTCGAGTCCGGGTCTCCTAACCCTAGAATTGGTAGGGTTGCTTGCCGCTCTCGTAAGGGTCTAGGGGTGTGGGATAGGGTATTCATCACGACCGTGGAATCCGTATTTTATACTGGCTCGTATTAAAAACACGGACGTCCTAGTATATCATATTACTTAGTTGTACATCCCACATTACCGTTTTACAGTTTTACTGTTTTCGGATACCCGCTTGCATCCATCTCATTTAAAATATATATAACTGCATCTATAGATCACATTAATACATAATACTGTGATATTAACACCCCATGTTTAATAAAGTGCATCCTAATTAGTATTGGAACTATAAACGTAACCCTAATCGATAATTGTGTATCCATTTTATATCTATTTACATACTATGTCACATTATTTCATTTTATTGTTATATTAGTACTCCATACTCGTTTGTGCACCCATACTTATTACAGTTTGATTATGAGCACCCACTTGATACTTGTGCACTACCTGACATGATCTGATACACTACTACTGACATGACTTGATACCTGTGCACTACTTGACATAACTTGATACATGCGCACTACTTGACATGACCTGATTATATCACTACTTGACTTGATACCTGATCATGTTACTAATGCCAACAGTCTCGACCTGTTGTCCCTACGGACATATCCTATTGTCTATATAGACAGACTTGTGCCTGCTTGATCCTGTGTTGGCGTTAGCTCCAGATTTATCAATACCTGACTTACACACATAACTTGGGGGTATGGGGAAATCAAGATTGTAATTGAACGTAACTCAAAGGGCTATTACATCCTGTACCATGGTCCCGTGCGGTATGAACGGGATATAGACTCATAGTCTATTATATATTGTACCGTGGTCCCGTGGGGAATGAACGGGGCATAGACCGATGGGTTACGATGAAGATTATATTAATTAATTTCGAATAACTTTAGAGTAGTTAACCTTATAGCACAGTTTATACTACTCACTACACCTCATTTATAATATATCCTATTCACTGGTCTTTATTCATGTTACTATTTATTTCCTGATAACTTGTTACCGCTTATACTTCATGCCTGCATATTTCATTACATCCTGCTTGCTTAAAATTATTGATATTATGACGCACTGACGTCTGGGTTTTGCATGGCCCAGATCCATTATCCTTGTCGCAGGCAGTCCAAGAGTATTTTGGTCAGCAAGCCGAACAGTGAAGACCTGTTATTAGTTTAGTTTAGTTTTCCTTTCAGTATTTTTTCATTCCTGATGTGAGCCCGTATTATAGGACGTACATTCCAGATTTTATTGTATTGGATCTTTTACTTCCGCATTATTTTATCTCATGACTCAGTTATTCTGGCTTATGGACATGTGTTAGATAGTTTATTACTATTCTTGATATCTCTACAGCCGTAATGTGACTGTGGAGGGATATTTCCTATCCACAGGTAGCATGGTTGGCTCTGTCGCGTGCCTATCTTAGCGCACTCTGGGGGGCATGACAAGGTTTCTTTGGTATCAGAGCCATATGATCTAGGTTAACCGGGTTTGATTCATTTGTAGTTGGGTATTGGACACAATACACGAATCAGAATACTCGTGATTAGGAACATGTCCTGCCACTTTACCATCTTGCCATTTTTGAATCTTAACTTCCTCCTGATTCTTACCTTGACGATATGCAAACCTCTTTGCATCTCGACTTGAAACTTCGGTTTCCTATTGTTTATCTCTAGAATTTGGGCGACTTGGGTGGAGTTATGTGATTGTAACTATGTACCGCGGCATGGTTACAATGCGGTACTCTATTTAAGTAACTTGGAGTTCTAGTCTTGATTCACATCCTTAATCTATGGTTTGAATCTTGTTATCATACTAACCATTTTCGGTGTTTTGGTTTCAGGAACATGGCAGACAGAAATCTGAGATCGTACCAGAGGCGTATGGATGACGCCGCGTTACTTGGAGTAATTCGTGGCATGCTGGAGAACTAGAAACGGCAGACCGAGATGAACCAGCGGCAAGCCGAAGCTTTTCAGGAAGGTTTGCGGACCGTCCAGCAGTCCGTAAACAATATTGTGGCCAAACCAGTTGAGCGTGTGGGTACCGTAGCAGATTTCAGGAGACTTTGTCCGTCCGTCTTTACTGGTCTGGAGGAGCCGTTGCCAACGGAGCAGTGGCTGGTTGATACGTAGAATTTGCTCGTTGAGGCACAGATTCCAGAGGATAAGAGAGTGGATGTAGTACGCATCCAATTAGTGGACTATGCCCGTGAATGGTGGCTTGTGTAAGAGACCTGCTTGCCCAAGTCGATCAGTTGAGCAGATTTTTCGAAGAGTTTCTTGGAGAAGTTCTTCCCGCAGACTGCACGGAAGGAAATGGAAGAAAATTTTATTAGTTTAAAGCAGAATGGCGGATCCGTGGATGCTCATGCGGCTGGATGGGTACGGCTCAGTCGATTCGCTGGAACTTTGGTGGCCAAAGAAGCTGATAGGACACGAAGGTTTATGCGCAGTTTGGATGTGGACATCCAGAGGCATATTATATCTCTGGATCTGACCACCTTCTTACAAGTGCTTACAGCGGCCCGAGAGCAGCAGAGCCTATCTATGAAGACTGGGGGTACGCAGCAGCAAGCAGTGGCTGTACGGAAGCCAGCGTTTACACCAAACCAAGCGCATACACGCAGGTGTATTCCGGTGAATAGGCGTGGTGTTGTACCTATGAAGAGGACCGTCGCAACCGAGCAGAAAGGAAGAGCATTTTGCGACTTCTGCCAACGATCGGGTCATTTCTGGAAAGATTGTCGAAAGAGACTTGGACTTTTCCTTGTTTGTGGATCAGCGGATCATACCGTTGATACTTGTCTGTCGAAGCTTCGTCTGAAGGATGATGTTCAGAGGCCACCGCAGAAGCAGTTTCAGGGACAGAAGCAGTTGACTCAAGGACCCAATCAAGTTCGAGCTTTTACCCTGACGGCTGAAGAAGCCAAGGCTTCAGAGGAAGTTGTTTCAGGTATCCTACTTGTTCATGGTTTTCCCGCATTAGCGTTATTCGATTCTGGTGCATCTCATTGTTTTATGTCATCCAAGTTTATTGCTGCACACTCGATTTCTTGCACGACCTTATCTAGTTGTTGGGACATACACACTGGGAATGGGAAGATCATAGCTAGTAGAGAATGCAAGGATTGTTCTGTTGTTATTTGCGGACGGGAATTATTTGCAGATTTCTTGGTGATTGATACCGGCAGTTATGGAGTTGTCTTGGGAATGGATTTTCTCGGCACTTTCCACGCTCACATTGATTGTAGGGCAAAGAAAGTGATTTTCCAGATTCCCGGACATCCGGAGTTTATCTTTACTAGAGGAAGCAGTTCTGTCGGGCTAGTCGAGTTTAGGGCTAGGCCGACAAATAATGTTCTTTCGTCGATGGAAGTTGATAAGGAAGAAGCGCCAGCTGTAGTTCGAGATTTCATGGACGTGTTCGAGGACATCTCAGGTTTACCGCCGAAACGAGATGTGGAGTTCACGATCGATCTTGTTGCTGGTGCAGCACCAGTCTGAAAGACGTACTACCCAATGGCACCAGTGGAGTTGGAAGAAGTCAAGAAGCAGGTTACTGAATTGCTGGAGAAGGGTTGGATTCGCAGCAGTAATTCACCTTAGGGAGCTCCAGTTCTTCTAGTCAAGAAGAAAGATGGCACAAGGAGGATGTGCATCGATTATCAAGAATTAAACCGGATGACTATTAAGAACAAGTACCCGATCCCTCGCATTGGCGAATTGTTCGAGCAGCTTAGTGGCTCGAGGGTATTCTTGAAGCTGGATTTGTGATCCGGATATCATCAGGTCCGAGTTAAATCAGAAGATATTTGTAAGACCGCGTTCCGAACTCGGTATGGACATTACGAGTATTTAGTGACGCCATTCGGAGTCACGAATGCACCGGCGATATTTATGGACTTGATGAACCGAATCTTTTCACCATTCTTGGACCAGTTTATAGTGGTGTTCATTGATAATATTCTGGTCTACTCGAGGAGCATAAAAGAGCATGCAGAACACTTGAAGATCGCACTGCAGACATTGAGGCAAGAAAGATTGTATGCAAAGATGAGCAAGTGCGAGTTTTGGCTTGAAGAAGTGAAGTTTTTGGGACATGTCGTATCCAGAGATGGAGTCGCCGTTGATCCCGTAAAGATTGCAGCAGTTCGAGATTAGCCGATTCCGAAGAACGTAGCAGAGATTAGGAGTTTTCTTGGACTTGCAGAATACTACCGAAGGTTCGTGGAGAATTTTGGTCGTTTGGCTGAGCCTCTAACCAAGCTTACGCGTGAGGAAGTACCGTTCGTATGGACGGATAAATGTGCGTCGGCTTTTGAGGCGTTGAAGCAGAGATTGATAATAGCTCCTATTTTAACCGTACCAGACAGTTCCGGAGGATTGGTGATTCACAACGACGCATCTAGGAAAGGTTTGGGATGTGTTTTGATGCAGCATGGGAAGGTTATAGCTTACGCATTAAGACAGTTGAAGACGCATGCGAAGAATTACCCAACTCATGATTTGGAGTTAGCAGCTGTAATTTTCGCTTTGAAGATTTGGAGACACTACTTATTGGGCGAAAGGGTCGAAGTATTCACCTATCACAAAAGCCTGAAGTATGTGTTCACACAGAAAGAGCTTAATATGAGGCAGCGTAGATGGTTGGAGCTGATGGCTGACTATGATCTTGATCTCAAGTACCATCCGGGGAAAGTTAATGATGTGCCGGATGCGCTTAGTAGGTTGCCAGCAATTCAGATGTTGACTGCACAGAAGGAACTTATCGAAGACTTTCGGAGATTCGAGTTGGAGATCGTGCTACCGCATTCATCGGGACAGTTGATGCAGCTGCAAGTACAGTCGTCGTTGATCGAGAATATTAAAGCAGCGCAAGCGCAGGACCCAAGATTGCAGAAGTTTCGAGAACAGATTGAAGCTGGACTTCGAACGGACTTGTTGATTCATGAAGATGGTTCGTTGCGATATGGTAGCCGTTTGTGTGTGCCAAAATGAGATATTCGCGAAGAAATTATGAAGGAGGCACACAGTTCTGCATATTCCATGCATCCAGGAGGCACGAAGATGTACCGTAATCTACGACACCATTTCTGGTGGGAAGGCATGAAACGGGAGATTGCCCGCTTTGTAGCGAAGTGCTTGGTGTGTCAGCAAGTTAAGGCTGAACATCAAAGGGTTGCTGGTTTATTGCAACCACTTCCGATTCCTCAATGGAAGTGGGAACATATAACCATGGATTTCGTGACGGCTTTACCGTGGAGTCCGAAGGGCAACAATGCAGTTTGGGTGATTGTTGATCGATTGACCAAAGCAGCTCATTTCATACCATTTCGAGTTGGTTAATCAACGGAGGCGTTGGCAGAACGGTACATGCAGGAGAATGTAAGATTGCATGGAGTACCTGTGAGCATCGTATCAGACCGTGACACCCGTTTCTTATCACACTTCTGGAGGAGCTTACAAGAAAGTTTGGGGACTCGATTGAAGTTTAGCATAACTTATCATCCTCAGACAGATAGCCAGTTAGAGAGAACGATCCAAACTCTTGAAGACATGTTGAGAGCTTGCATGTTAGACTTCAAGGGTTCATGGGAGGATCATCTACACTTGGTGGAGTTTTCTTACAATAACAGCTTTCAGGCGACTATTCAGATGGCTCCATTTGAAGCGTTGTATGGTCGCAAGTGTCGTTCACCTGTTTGTTGGGACGATATTGGAGAACGAAGATTGTTGGGACCAGATTTGATCGTGCAAACCGTGGAGAAAGTTAATACTATTCGGAATCATATGAAGGCAGCACAAGATCGGCAGAAGAGTTGGGCCGATATATCGAGAAGACCTCTAGAGTTCGTTGTTGGTGATCTGGTATTCTTGAAGATATCACCGACTAGAGGAGTGATTCATTTTGGGAGTCGAGGCAAGCTTAGTCCTCGATTCGTAGGGCCTTTCGAGATTTTGAAGCGTGTTGGAGAAGTGGCTTATCGATTGGCTTTACCGCAATTTTTGGCGAATGTTCATGACGTGTTTCATGTATCTCAACTCCGTAAGTATGTTCGAGATGAAACACACATGCTGGATCATTCGGAGCTGACTGTGAGAGAGGATTTGACTTTTGAGGAGCGACCGATGTCGAAAAGAAAATGTTCTTAAGAACAAGGTTATCCCTCTCGTACTTGTTTCTTGGGGGAATCGCTCGCATGGAGAATCAACTTAGGAACGAGAAGATGAGATCCGACAGAAGTTTCCACACTTATTCTTGTAGTTTCCTGAGTGTTTATCTTTCTTTGTTCTTGGAATTTCGAAGACGAAATTCTTTTTGTAGTTGGGTATAATGTAACACCCTAGTTCATTTATACCAGTTCCAGTTATCGTATTTGCTTATTTTGGTATTTTACATTTTATATTGCAATCGACTCGACCCGCTTGCTTGAAACTTATTTGATTCATATTTATAAATTATCTTGACTTGTTACATAGACATGTGCATTTTCATGAATACTGCATACTGGCATTTTATTTGGCATTGCATCTTTTACCATATAACATTTTAAGCCATATAAAATAATTTAAAATTACATAACATGGCCTGCATGATACCCTAACCCCGTGGTAGCATCCGCGCACCTTGTTCTCGTCCCGTTCAGTGAAACGGACGTGGTTGGATGGCTACGCGCACGTACGTGCATCCAATTTTGGGGGTATGCATTTTCGTTACCTGAGCATTCATTTTGAAATTTGGACGTCGCACATATTTTTCATATTTTAAAACTGAAATTTTAGACCTGACCCGGGCGTGTTTTGGAATTTTTTGTATACCGCCAAAATTCAAATTTATTTAATATAATATTAAATTTAATTTAACCGTTTAAAATTTCCTAACAGTTCAAATCTTTTAAAAACTAACTAATATATTTTTAAATTAAAATCTAAACAATTATAACAACTCTTTCTTTCCTTCTCTCTCTGCATCCTGGCCCCCACCACACCGCGCACACACTTTCTCTCTTCTTTCTTTCTTCTCTCTTCTCTCTTTCTCTCTCCCCGCTACACTCCAAATTTTTTTCTCCTCCTCTCTCTCTCCTCTCGCTCTCTCTCTATCTCTCTCCTCTCGCGAGCCCTCTCTCACTCCTCTCGAAGTTCCTGTAGCTTCTCGAGTGTGGTCACCTCCCCGCGATCTCGTCACCTCCCTTCTTTCCCTCCTTCTTTTCCTCTCTTCTTTTTTTTTTTAAAAACCCCGAGAGTTTCCTTGGCGAGAACCCATCACAGCTCTTCACCTCACCTCAAACCCTAAACTCCATTGCCTCATCAACCCCTAACCTCAACCGAGCTACTACCATCTCCTTCTCCTCCTCCCCGTCTTCTTCTTCTCCTTCTTCACCCATTTCCGAGCACCTCTTGCAACTCCTCAACCCACAGAATACCTCACCGCCGACGATCCTCTTCACCTCGCCGCCATCACACCATTCTCCTTCTCTCCCTCTCCTCTGCATTCTCCCTCCTACACCAACCCCTGCAACCCCAGCCAACAAAAACCGAGCCCAAACCCTAAAACCACAGAACCCTAACAACCAAACCCCATCGTCGGAGCTCCGATCATCCCCTCGACACTATCTCATCTCCCTGAATCCACAGCACACCATAACCACAGTGAGCAATCCCTTCCTCCTCTTCTCCTTCTTCCTCTTTCTTTCTTTCTTTTCTTCTCTTCTCTTTAGATTCTTGATTTTTTTGTATTTCGTAGTTCACCGGAGCCAAGATCGACGCCGACGATCCAGACAGCGTACCTTACCTGCATGATCACCCTCGTGCGTTACTTGGACCCGTTCCGTGTGCCGTGCGCGCGTCGCGACATTTCGCCGACGTGGGACGTAGCGTACATATCCGTTTCTTGATCCGTCTAGGCAAGTTAATCTTGCTACATGCTATACCATTACATTCTATGTATATTTAAATTATAATACCCTATAATGATTATTTATGCAACCCACATTGTCACTTTTCATGTTTTATCATTTTCGGATGTCCGTTTACATCCGTATCATGTATTTCACATCTAGTGCATGCAAGTTTATCTTGCTACATTACTTTATATACATCTATTTTAATAATTATAACACTGGTATTTTAAATCATGCATCCCAAGTTCTCGTTTTACAGTTTTCCGACATCCGTATACATCCGTACGTATTATTTTACATCTAGCGCATGCAAACCTGTCTTGTTACATATTATACTACAGTATACTGCACCCAATGGAATATTTACATCTCATATTACTTAGTTGTACATCCCACATTACCGTTTTACAGTTTTACTGTTTTCGGATACCCGCTTGCATCCATCTCATTTAAAATATATATAACTGCATCTATAGATCACATTAATACATAATACTGTGATATTAACACCCCATATTTAATAAAGTGCATCCTAATTAGTATTGGAACTATAAACGTAACCCTAATCGATAATTGTGTATCCATTTTATATCTATTTACATACTATGTCACATTATTTCATTTTATTGTTATATTAGTACTCCATACTCGTTTGTACACCCATACTTATTACAGTTTGATTATGAGCACCCACTTGATACTTGTGCACTACCTGACATGATCTGATACACTACTACTGACATGACTTGATACCTGTGCACTACTTGACATAACTTGATACATGTGCACTACTTGACATGACCTGATTATATCACTACTTGACTTGATACCTGATCATGTTACTAATGCCAACAGTCTCGACCTGTTGTCTCTACGGACATATCCTGTTGTCTATTTAGACAGAATTGTACCTGCTTGATCCTGTGTTGGCATTAGCTCCAGATTTATCAATACCTGACTTACACACATAACTTGGGGGTATGGAGAAATCAAGATTGTAACTGAACGTAACTCAAAGGGCTATTACATCCTGTACCGTGGTCCCGTGGGGTATGAACGGGACATAGACTCACAGTCTATTATATATTGTACCGTGGTCTCGTGGGGAATGAACGGGGCATAGACCGATGGGTTACGATGAAGATTACATTAATTGATTTCGAATAATTTTAGAGTAGTTAATCCTATAGCACAGTTTAGACTACTCACTGCACCTCACCTATAATATAACCTGTTCACTGATCTTTATTCATGTTACTATTTATTTCCTGATAACTTGTTGCCGCTTATACTTCATGCCTGCATATTTCATTACATCCTGCTTGCATAAAATTATTGATATTATGACGCACCGACGTCTGGGTTTTGCATGGCCCAGATCCATTATCCTTGTCGCAGGCAGTCCAAGAGTATTTTGGTCAGTAGGACGAACAGTGAAGACCTGTTATTAGTTTAGTTTAGTTTTCCTTTCAGTATTTTTTCATTCCTGATGTGAGCCCGTATTATGGGACGTACATTCCAGATTTTATTGTATTGGATCTTTTGCTGCCGCATTATTTATCTCATGACTCATTTATTCTGGCTTATGGACATGTGTTAGATAGTTTATTACTGTTCTTGATATCTCTACAACCGTAATGTGACTGTGGAGGGATATTTCCTATCCACAGGTAGCATGGTTGGCTCTGTCACGTGCCTATCTTAGCACACTCTGGGAAGCGAGGCGTGACACTCCCCGATAAATTTGAGATAAACCTTCGTATATAAGCAACCTTGCCTTGAAAAGATCTTAGCTGCGTCAGATTCTTCGGAGGGGGCATCTCCATGATGGTCTTTATCTTGGATGGGTCAACTTCAATACCTCAATGTCGGACTATGAAGCCCAGGAATTTTTCCGATGACACGCAAAAAGAGCACTTCAGAGGATTCATTTTCAGATTGTACTCTCTCAGTCTGGTGAAAACGGTCCTAAGATCTTAGATGTGATCGGCCTTGGCTTTAGTCTTGATGACCAGATCATCAACATAACATTTGATGACCTTATGAATTAGGTCATCAAAGATATTGGTCATTGCCCTTTGATATGTAGCACCTACGTTCTTCAGTCCGAACGGCGTCACTTTGTAGCAGTATATTCCGATCGGGGTTCGAAATGTTGTGTGCTTCTCATCCTCAGGTGACATCTTGATCTGATTATACCCAGACGAGCCATCCATAAAGGTGAATAACTCGTAATTTAAGGTATCATCGATCATTATTTCCATGACCGGTAGCGGGAAATCGTCTTTAGGACATGCCTTGTTGAGGTCCCTGAAATTGACACAAACTCGGATCTGCCCATTTTTCTTCTTCACTGGGACTATGCATGCGATCCAGTCCGCATATTTCTCTTCCCTGATGAAGCCGGCATCGATGAGCTTCTTAGTTTTCTCGATGACCTTTTCTTCTAGTTCCCTTCTCATTCTTCGAGTAGCTTGTTTGACTGGCTTAGCATCAGGAGATATAGCCAGTTTATGCACAGCCACTTCAGGGGAAAGGCCAGGCATTTTTTTGTATGTCCACGCGAAGCAGTCGACGAACTCATGCAGCATGGCAATTATCTGCTCTTTTATTTCCTCTGACAAGAGTGAGTTGATGTAGGTCGGCCTTGGATTATCGGGCGTTTCTAAGTCAATCTCGGTTAGCTCGTCAAAGGTTGCTTGTCCACCATCTTCGAGCTCTTGAGGAGTTTCTTCTGGCTCGGCTATCTCGTCATTATCATTTGATCTTTCGCTGGCTTCACCAATATGGATCATGTAGCATACTTTGGAATCAAGTTGAATGAAGCCTATGCCCCGTCTATCTAAAATTCTTCCATCGATGAGTGCTTGGACCTAGGGCGGATGCCATAGCCCTTCATAAAACTTTGCTTTGGACTCCGTTTGATATAACCGGCATCCGCGCCTTTTGAAATATTCCCGCATCTCGGGTGCATAGTATCTGGGATTGAGGACGGCTCTTATGCCTTTCTCATAGGGAAGGCACGCGACAGACAAATCGTCCGGGTGCACAACAGGGTTTGACCCATAAAACAGGATGCCCTTCTGTCCACTTTTCCTTCCGGGAACGTAGAAAGTTTTCAGCTGGTCCACGGTAGAGACTGACAATGCATCGAGCTCTTTGCACATCTGCTCCGACACCCTTGTGACAACTAGGGACCCTTCTGCAATTTCGAAGGTCTCTCGTAGTTTCGCTTGCTGCATGGGGGTCCAATCTGCACAGCTGTTGCACGGCAAGTCCTCTTCCTCCGACCCTTCAGTGTCGCTGCCAAGATGAGGACGGACTTTGCTGCTAGATGGGCTTTCAGTATTGGATTCGTCCGTATCGCTACCGAAATGAGGGTGAGTTTTACGGAAGGACAGACTTCCAGCGTCGGACTCATCAGTGTCGCTACCGAAACGCGGGCGCACTTGGGCGTTTTTGCTTTTGAAAGTGACAACCGGCTCAGATTTGCTTTTAAGTCTTAGGGCCGCTCTGTTCTCAGTCAGTTATGGCTTAGCATTTTGGTGGTTCATGAAGTACCGAGAATCTTTATATCGGACTTCATGCACACCGAACGGCTGGATGTCTTTGTCAATGCATCTTTCTTCGCCATTTTTAGTATACTTCATGCATTGATGGAGAGTTGACGGAATGATGCCGTAATCATGGAGCCACAGCCGTCCCAAGAGAATTTTATAAGACGTGTCAGCGTCGGTCACGTATATCTTAGCTTCAGTTTGCAGATCCCCAAATTTGATTGGCAAAGCTATAGACCCCAGAACTTGCTGGTAATTTTGATTGAAGCCTTGAATGACAATCATTTCCCTTGACGGGTATCGGACGTCCATTGACAAATTCTTCAGAGTCCGCAAGTTCATGATGTTCACTGAGGATCCCAGATCAATCAATATGTGATTAATCCGATTTCCATCGCTGTACCCGATCACGTAAAGAGACCGATTATGCTCAGCCATTCCCAGTAGTAAGTCTTCATCCTTAAACGTGACTGCGGCGGCATGCAAAGCGTACTGAGCTTCTTTCATATTAATTTCCGCAAAACGAGCCTGATACCGTTCAGGGTTTTGTAGAGCGTGAATGAGAACATCTCTAAGCTCTTTAGATAGGACCTAGGCATCGTAGATGCTCAGGAGAGACGGAAGCATCCGGAGATGAGCCAAGACATTATAGTCCACCGAGGAAGGACGTGAGTTTTCATTAGCCGGTTCTCTGCCATCTTCCTCATTAGCCATCTGTTTTTCCTTTTCTTTTGGGGCGTTTCCCTGATTTGGCGGCAGAGCCCTGCCGCTTCTGAGCTGGATT
Organism: Agapanthus africanus; assembly: GCA_030015575.1. Taxonomy (NCBI): domain Eukaryota; kingdom Viridiplantae; phylum Streptophyta; class Magnoliopsida; order Asparagales; family Amaryllidaceae; genus Agapanthus; species Agapanthus africanus. The sequence goes on from CM057343.1 coordinate 638,235,665, forward strand.
TGGTTAGCCCTTGTGGTGAGCTCTTCGTCCTCTTCAGGAAAACAGAGCTTCTCCTCAGAGTCGCTGCCAAGATGGATAGCGTAATAGGTTACTATAGGGATCTCTTCATTGGAGTCTTTCTCTAACTCCCCCAGAATTTCAGACGCTTCTATAGGGAGGAACTCCCTCAATTGAATCAGAGTTCTTTCCTTCTGTTCATAGTCTTTGAGGGAATCGATATACTTTTGAATGGTCGATCTCCCTGCAGACTCCTTTTCGCGTCGAGCTGCACTTTTCTTCTTTTTGAGCTTTTTGGATTTTGAGCCCGATGGAGCCGCATTGGCAGCTGGAATGGTAGGTTTCTTCTGCCCTTCCCATTCCGTCCTGGGCTCTTTCTGGAGCAGCTTTAGCATCTTCTTCGTCTTATTAGATATGTTCTTACTCCAAGGAGGTTGCGGTGAGTCGGTTTCATTTCTAAGGGCAGCGGGTTCGGCTGTCTGCTCCCAGAAGGCTTCAGCTTCTGTCTGTATAAGGTTGGTGGTTGCAACTTGATTGTTCACCAACACACTTTTGGACAGCTCGATCTCTCCAGCCTTGTACTGCTTCTCGACCCAGTCTTTGAAGATATAGCAATCCTCGATCGCATGGCTCACTACTCGGTGGTACGGGCAATACAGGGGATTGTCGGTCATTTTTGCTTCTTGACGTCTTTTCGACTCTGGCAATTGTAGACCATTGTTCAAGGCATCTTTAAATATCTTTCGGACCTTGTCCCTCCTGAAAGAGTAAACCTTGTTCTTTTTCTCCTCTAGGGAAGGCCCCTCTCCTCCCAGCATTGGCTTTCGAGACCGGTTGGTTTTGGATTCGCCCGCTCTTTACTTTTCTTCATTGTCGGACGCATTGAAGACATTGGTACTGCTGGGATTCTCGCTTCTACGGTTGTCGTCCCGCTTGCTTTTCCAAGTCTTGTCTTTCTGAGAGTCCGGGGTAGACTCTTGCTCGAGTGTTCCAGCATTTGATGTTCAAGTTAAAACCAATATATGATACTCGATGATAATATGAAACCTTCATATTCTCATCGATACTCATATATGAAACTAAAAGCGCCACTTAGTCCCCGTCTATCGGTTAATATAAGTTCGATGTTCGTCGTGACATAGAACTATACGAAGATTGTTAAATATCGGACGGTATAGCTCGATACTAACAACCGTCGTATAGTCTATGCGACGAGAAGATTCAATCGTATGGTAACCGATAGATTTGTCCCGTGTGGACAAGTTAGGAATGTATAAAGTAAACACCTTCATTCACTTGTGTTTTCATCCGTTTCGAGATATTTCGTCGGTACCTTTCCGTTGGTTCTCTGTGTACAAAGATAGATTAGATGTTCATTTCAACGTTGTTTCACAGCTTTGAAATGATTATCTATTCTATTACAGTGTACTCGGAGAATAGCGGGGAGGTGCTGCCGAAATTTACTCGAAACGGTTGAAAGCACAAGTGATGGGTGTTCGCTCTATACATTCTTAATGGGATAGAAGCCTTACCCCCGACAGCCGGAACACACACATACAACAAGAATACACTACAAACGCATAATTAGAGAGTGATTCAAGATGTTCAAGTTAAAACCAATATATGATACTCGATGATAATATGAAACCTTCATATTCTCATCAATACTCATATATGAAACTAAAAGCGCCACTTAGTCCCCGTCTATCGGTTAACATGCGTGCGATATTCATCGTGACATAGAACTATACGAAGGTTGTTAAATATCGGATGGTATAACTCGATACTAACAACCGTCGTATAGCCTATGTGACGAGAAGATTCAATCGTATGGTAACCGATAGATTTGTCCCGTGTGGACAAGTTAGGAATGTATAAAGCAAACACCTTCATTCACTTGTGTTTTCATCCATTTCGAGATATTTCGTCGGTACCTTTCCGCTGGTCCTCCGTATACAAAGATAGATTAGAAGTTCATTTCAACGTTGTTTCACAGCTTTGAAATGATTATCTATTCTATTACAGTGTACTCGGAGAACAGCGGGGAGGTGCTGCCGAAATTTACTCGAAACGGTTGAAAGCACGAGTGATGGGTGTTCGCTCTATACATTCTTAATGGGATAGAAGCCTGACCCCCGACAGCTGGAACACACACATACAACAAGAATACACAACAAACGCATAATTAGAGAGTGATTCGAGATGTTCAAGTTAAAACCAATATATGATACTCGATGATAATATGAAACCTTCATTTTCTCATCGATACTCATATATGAAACTAAAAGCGCCACTTAGTCCCCGTCTATCGGTTAACATACGTTCGATAATTTATTCTTTTCAACGACAAACGCACACACAAACCATATACACGGATTTTCTCCTTTGTCAGTAAATATCCCGTTCTTATATTTCTCAATATAGTCACCATAACCTACAATTTATATGTTACACAGTCTAACATGGCCCATGAGTACGTCAGAGTTAAGGACTGGATGTATGTGGATTGGTAACAACGTATGCAACCTAAGTTTGTCGCAGGAGTTGCTGCTTTCATTGAATTTGCACGCGCACATAATAAGATCATAATAGAGAAGATTCTCTGTCCGTGCGATAGATGTGGCAATAAGTACTGGCAGAAGATAGAATTGGCAGAGCTCCATACTGTAAAATATGGGTTTACTAGACTTTATACAACTTGGAAATATCACGGGGAAGGAGAAGAATGCAGTAATGCGGCAGAAGAAGAAGGAGAACACGATAATGCGGCAGGAGAAGAAGGAGAATTCGGTAATGCGGCAGAAGGAGAAGACGGTAATTTATTTCCATCAGAAGAAATGGAGGATATGGTAGAGGCTGCCCTAGGTGAATCTATTCGTACCGAAGATGACATTCCTTCCGGTCAAGGACCACGTGCGGATAAATATGAAATTTTCATGAATGATGCTAGAAAACCAATTTATGAGAATGCGAAGTATTCCACCCTCTCATGGTTCGTCCAACTTTTCCAGATTAAGTGCCTAAATGGATGGAGCAACAAGTCATTCACAATACTTCTTTCATTCTTGAAAGATTCTATGCCCCCTGGAAATAACGTGCCCGACAGCTTGTACGGAGCCCAGAAGATGATGTCTGATTTGGGTCTAAAGTGCGAGAAGATTCAAGCATGTCCTAAAAATTGCGTGTTGTACCGGAAAGAGAATTCAGATTTGAAAGAGTGTCCAACATGCGGAGAGGCCAGGTATAAGCCGAAAGATTCTGATAAGAAGCCTGATATACCTGTCAAGATAGCACGATACTTTCCCATAACACAGAGGCTACAAAGGCTATTCAGGTGCAAGAAAACAGCCGAGGTAATGATTTGGCATCACCGTGCTCCTCCAAGTGAAGATGGAAAAATGAGTCATCCAAGAGATTCACCGGCATGGAAGGATTTCGATAGAAGGCACGCAATATTCAATAGCGATCCTCGCAATGTCCGGCTCGGACTGGCTAGTGATGGCTTCTGCCCATTCAACTATATGGCTGGAAGTCACAGCACATGGCCCGTTGTAATGATAATTTATAATCTGTCGTCTTGGTTGGTTATGGACCAATCATACTTTATGATGCCTCTTCTTATCGACGGACCAAACTCACCGGAAAACAATATCGACGTCTATCTCTGACCTCTGATTGAGGAGTTGAAATCTTTGTTCATTGATGGTGTAGAGACATACGATGCAAACACAAATACAACCTTCATACTGCGTGCAGCTTTAATGTGGACAATCAATGACTTTCCTGCATATGGAATGCTATCAGGTTGGTCCGTACATGGTCATAAAGCATGTCCTCATTGCCTTAAACACACAACATCGAAATTCTTGAATTTTAGCAGGAAGGTTTGTTATTGCGGCCATCGACGTTTCCTGCCTCCAGACCACCCCTATAGGTTAGACACGATTCACTTTGATGGTCATCATGACCTTCTTGGACCTCCATCCCCATTGTCCGGAGAGGACGTGACTGCTCAATGGGATGGTTACAATAATGTGACCTTCGGGATGGATCCGACGAAACAGGTCAAACCACCATTTTAGAACAAGTTAAGCATTTTCTTCGAGCTTCCGTGCTGGTCAACAAATTTAGTGCGTCATTGTCTAGACGTCATGCATATAGAGAAGGGAGTATCAGAGCACATACTCAACTTGCTTCTTTGTAAAGACGGGAAATCGAAAGACAACCTAAATGGTCGGATGGATCTACAGGAGTGGGGAATAAGATGTGAATTGCACCCTAGACCGGTAGCGGGTAAACCGGGCAAGTTTGTACTTCCCAATTCCACTTATCATATGTCACAACCGGAGAAGAAAAGATTCCTACAGGTCTTGCATGATTTGAAAGTTCCCACAGGTTTCTCAGGATCATTCAGAAAGAAAATAAAAATTGTGAAAGGCAAGATCGATAGGCTGAAAAGTCATGATCACCGTGTTATCGTGGAGCACATTCTTCCAGTAGCCCTCAGGACTTCTCTCCCCGAATCGTTTGGTCTAGTAATCAACGACCTATGTTGTTTTTTCAGAGAGTTGTGTGCTAAAACACTGGAGGTTATGATGCTGGATAAACTAGAAAATTATATTGCGTTGATACTTTGCAAGTTTGAGCGTATTTTCCTACCGTCATTCTTCGATATCATAATACACTTGACGGTTCATCTTACAACTGAGGCTAAGTTAGCCGGACCGGTACAATATCGATGGATGTATCCCGTCGAGAGGTACGTGTAATTTTTCGTTTCGCGCAATTTATAAATTTATTGTTGTCCTGTATGCCCGTATTTATTTATTCAACATATTTTCATTAGGTACCTCTACACTCTTAAAAAGTATATACGCAATAAAAATCGACCAGAGGGTTCTATCATGCAAGGTTATCTTCTTGATGAAGCAACCACATTTTGTTCCCGCTATCTGGACGAGAACATTGAGACAAGACTTAACCGGCCTCGAAGAATTCAAGACGGGCCATACGGTAAAGCCGAGTATAAGAGGGTAGATACTATATTTATCAACAAGATATACCGGTTTATCTTGCTTAATTGCGCATGTCTTGAACAAATTAGAGAGTAGTTTTTTTGGATTAATTGTTATATTTGTGTTTGTGAGTGTATGAAATGATATAATATTAATGTCACAATTATTTGTCGAAAACAGAATTCATTTTAACGAGGTACGTGAAGGGCATCCTAATTGGAACGAAGAACGATTAGAAAAATATCATCAGGATAATTTTTGTGATTGGGTCACAGATCATGTAAGTTATTCGAATAACATTTTATTGCTATCAGTTTTAATCTAAACTTGTATCGTTATGTATTTTTCGTAAAATTTGTTTTGTTAGATCCACGATCCGAACTTATCTGTATCATTTGAGAGTGATTCAAGATGTTTATCTCAATTTCCTAGTATGGTGGTTGCATATTACAAAGGATTTGGTGTTTTTGGATACAAATTCGAAGTTAAGGACATAGAAACATCAAGAACCACTCAGAATAGTGGGATTGCGACGGTAGGATCGGACGGTGTGATTTATTATGGGTACTTAAATTGTATACTCGGCATCCACTATCCCGGACGATCAAAACCCTTTTATATATTCCAGTGTACTTGGTACGATACGCGAACCGATACAGATAAGTGGAGAGGCAATCTTGGGACTTGGAAAGATGAATATGGATTGACCAGCGTGAACACACTTCGATTTTACGGTCAGGAAGATTCGTTTATCTTTCCGAACCAAGCGTTCCAAGTATACTACTCACAGTGTTTGAAGCATCCAGGATGGAGTGTTGTATGCCGATGGAAACCCAGAGATGTCTACGATGTCCCAGAATTCGAGGACAGCGATGAGGATGAAGAAAAGAAAAGGCTTAGAGTGCTCCGACCGTCTGTTTCGAAGGACGGGTTATCTTCGTCCAATCATGAAGTTACGTGGGTTAGAAATGACATCGACGATGAAATCCAAGTAGATATGTATAATGCGCCCACGAAACGAAAAAGATTATCAGTAATGTTATATTATTACTTCACATTTTACGATCTATACATATATAGTCAATAATTTTAATGATTGTCTAATGCGTCCATGAACCGTTTATCTAGATTTGATGACGATGACGGGAGCAGCGAGGGGCGGCAGGAGCTCCAGCCGCGGCACCAGCACCGGCAGAGGCAGAGGCAGAGGCAGAGCGGTTCTGCCGCCCGGAGAGCTGCGTAGGGAGCTTCAGAGGGCCGGTCTTGCACCCAGATCGGAGACCCCTTCGGACGCCTCCTTCCGTGTGGATTTTGCCACACCTCCAGGTATATTGCATGCATATCCGTTTTGAATGTAATATTATAGATATTCATGCCTGTTTATGTCAAAATTACTTATATTGTCAATGTTTGATTGTCTAGTTGTTGGTGATGCGTCCACATCAAGGACAGAGGCCACTCCTGCTCCTCCAGGTATGTTTATATATCATATAGTGCATGTATATTGATTTAGAATGCTATATCATAAATACACACACATTCCTTTTGCTCTTACTTAGATAGTAATTTTTATTATTGTCTAGCTGTAGGTGGTGACACCACCGCACATGCGGGTATGTTTATATATCCTATAGTGCATACATATTGATTTAGAATGTTATATTATTGATCTACACATTCTTTTTGCAATTACTTATATAATCTATTTTTAATTGTCTAATTATAGGTGGTGCGTCCACATCTGACGCACGCCCCACTCCTGCCACTTCCGTACCCTCCGCATCGTCTGTAGGTTAGTATGAATAAATATAAAATATTTATTCATTTTACATATGCTCTATAGAATAAATATGAACTTCATGGAAATTTAGCGTCAATATTTATTTTCTAGTTGGAGGGGACGCATCCGCATCCGGGACACCGGCTGTTCCTCACCGGAGGAACTATCGTCCCACTCGTGCTGCTGTCCGGGCCCAGGCTCGTGCTTTAGTCACCGGAGGTATATATCACACTTCAATTTTCGTTTAACCTTGATTTCTTAATACAACTTTGTCTTAATATTGATTGTCTTGATATTTCTTGCAGATGCAGGGCCTCCCCATCCCCAGAAGGGGACTCGAGGCCCAAATCAGTCCCATAGGCTGAGGCCTGACAAAGCTAGGGGGGAGGCAGCATTCCCCCTTTTTTTACCCTTGACTATCGCTATACCGGTCCTCATGCCGAGAGGTTCGGCCGGTATATGGGGCATGAGAGTCGGCTCGTGAAGAACTATCCACTTCACGTTGAGTGGGGCGAGCAGCACCGACGCTCATTCGCCCTCTTCTTTGATCAAGCTCGGGTATTAATATATGTTTTCATTTGATTTATCCAATATATTTATTATTAACACTTGCAATCTAATAACAATGTTTTTTTTGTATTTTCAGTCGGATTACGATTTTCAGCCTATACCCGACCCTGATCACCCTGGGAGGGTGCTCGACCTTCATACTCTGTACAATGGCCTGATGAAGAACATGCAGACCAAGGTCCGCTACAAAAGGAATGAGCTGAAGGCCGACTGCTACTCCCTGTGGATGGCGACCCCCGAGGCAGAGAGAGCGGCCCTCCTATCTACTCCGGCTTTTGCGAGAGTCGACGTAGAGACATGGCCTCTATTGTGCGAATATTTCGACTCTCAACGCAAACATGTATGTATTTTAAATGTAATTCATTGTTTAGGATATAATTTTTTTTTCCCTTAATTAGAAAACTAAATGTGAATGCGTTGTGCAGAAACAAGCCGCTCAAAATATAGAGAATAGGAAGTCGGCAAAGAGGGGTCGCCCCACCTACACAGGTGGCTCGAAGAATATTACTCGAGCCATGGAGTTATCGGTAAATTACAATAGACCGGCCTTTGTGATATAATGCAATATTAAGAGTTATTTTCTAATATATCTAATATTAAGAGTTATTTTCTAATATTGCAGACAGCTCAGACCCTGGCGCAAGGTGGTACACCGAGCGTGCTGTCCGCATATCTTGCCGTCCACGGCACCTCGACAGATCCCGCCACGGGCGAGCTTCGATATCCCGACGTCGCTACCCAGGAGTATTGCGTAAGTGTTAATATTTATTCAACCCATATTTGAAATTTTAGTTTTGGAAGGTTCAAATTTAAATTTTATACTTATACTTTACTGCTTAATGTGGGTGTAGGAGCGGGTGGTTGAGCAAGCCGAGGCATCGGGGATCGATTTTACCGGACAGAGCGATCCGAGGCTGCTGACCCCGGTCCTGAACGCTGCACACGGAGGGCACTACGGTGGTTGGGAGAGAGGCCGGGGACTGGGCCCTAGCAGGGCCCATATGAGGTTGGACTCCACCCCGGCGGTTACTTCCTCCGTCTCCAGTGAGCGACGTGTCCAGCAGGAACTGGAGAGCTTGAAGGCCACCGTTCAGGAGTTGAAGGAGATGCTGGTATGTATACTACTTAATAGTAAAATATTATGTCATATTATAGATATCAACATATCCAATATTAGTACGTAGCCTGAGCTTATTTGGTTGAAGACTTAGCTTTGATTAATCATACATACATATCTAATTAAAATAAACTACGGTTTTCCAAACTAGATATCCAAATGGGGTTTCGAAATAACTTGATAATGATATAGATTCGAATAATACACAGTTCTTACACGCTTATTAGCGTTAGGTCCAGACGCGACAGGGTATATCGGCCGAGCCTCCACATGCATCTCCTTCGGCTGCGGCTCCGCAAGCCACTACATCGGCTGCGGTTCCGCAGACAGCTCCTATAGCTCCACCGCCACTCAGACTCCAGCAGCCGCAGCTCCGCAAGCCACTACCTCGACGGCGGCTGCGCATACCACATCGCCAGCTTCACAGCCCGCTCAGACTCCCGCACGCTCCGAATTACATGATTTATTGACCGAGGAGCAGGCACGCCAGATTCTAGCGTTTATCAGAGGTGGAGCTGGACCGAGCTAAGGTAGTTTTTTTATTCTTATTTTTTGAAACATGTATTTATTTATATGATACATATTGTACTACATTTTGGACAATATTGATATTGGTGGTCTTACGGTGTTTATATTTATATCATATTCTGTTTTTTGGTTTCTTTTGTATATTATATGCATGAGATGTGATTATGAATACTGCGATATATGTTGTGTGATGATTAATTTTATATTTGATTGATGTATATATTATTGTGCACAGGGCGAGAAAAAATAGGCAACTCTTTTTTTAAAAGAAAAACTGATAATATGTACCTACGGATTAATCCGTAGGGCCCAACGTTGCCCCTGCGGATTAAACCGTAGGGACAAAATATCAGGATAACTGATATTTCCCCCTGTGATCTCAGTATCAGGAGGTTGAGCTTGCCCCTACGGATATATCCGTAGGGGCAAACAAATGCCCCTACCCAGTTATATGTGGGGGCAAATTATCAGGATTCCTGATATTTTGCCCCTATGGATATGTACCCACGCATGTATCTGTAGGGGCTATTACTTGGCCCCACGGATTCATCCGTAGGTACAAGTAATCTATTTTAAAAAACCGTAAATAAAATAAATTTTTTGTCCTTACGGGCTATTCCGTAGTGCAAACGGGACCTACACAGAACTCCGTAGGGGCAAGTTCAGGGCTTCAACTTGCACCTACGGCGTTTATACCTATAGGATATTTTCTTGTCCCTACGGCTATAGCCGTAGGGGCAACCCTTATTTGTAGTAGTGATTCTTACTTGACTTGAATTCGAATCGAACTTGAACTCGAACTCAAACCTAAATTCGAACCCGACTAGAACTTGAACACTTGAAATTGACTTGACTTGACCTAAATCATGAATATGACTTGATATGAACTTGACATGAATACTTACACACAACTTGAATCTGAATTTGTACTATCTATATTTATGGATTCGGTTAAAACATGAAGATTTGAACCATACAATAAAATACGTAGGGATAAGAGGTTGGTTGGTAAGGAATACGAGATGTCACTTTAAAAGACACATAAATTGAATTCCGAGTTCCGTTGTCCCGTGGGTTATGACGGGGCCTTGTACTTTCTGTTTCTTTTGGTTCCCAGGGTAAGCTGGACTACTCTCGTATACACGCATACCTTTTTTATCAAATTAGAAATAACTACGTTATAATAGAATAACCATACCGGTCATGCTTGAGATATTTTTTTCATACATTCATACATGTTCATTTTTACACACATCATTACTTATTTTCTTTTGGGGACTAACTGAGCGTTGGTTCGCTGACGACTTTCCTTTTGACTTTTGTTTTTCTTGGAATGTTTGTCAGGAGGACATGATTCGGACAAGATCGAGCCAAACTAGAAGGACTTCGATCAGCTTACCGCTAAGCCAGCCTAGTAGTTTCTTTTTCTGCATTTATTTCCAATATGCTATTGTTTAGATATCTTTCAGTTGTTGTATCTTTTATTTCAGACATTTGTACTTGAAATTTAAATGTAAATAAAGTTGTTGAATTTTAATTACTCTTGTTAATTCTTGCATGTTGTTTAAAAACGCTTAACGTATTTATTAAGGGAAATGACATTATCGTAATAAATGCATTGCAGACCTTGTCTCGTGCCGTTACTGTCTTCTGGGAAGCGGGGCGTGACAACAACAGACATTTTGCGTGAGTGCGCTGAGACTATATCACCAGGCTCTAAATACGATAATTTTTTAGGGAGCTAAGCAAATGGGGAGTGATCTATTACAAACCGGTTCCTTTTTTACAGATTTAGGATATATTTTATTATTTTAACGATCCGATATTTTCAAATTGATCATCCTACCTTCAAATCCAGGTGTGAAAAAAAGATTAGAAAACCACGGCCACATGCATCGAAGGTATTTATGTTGGGCTATCTAGAAGACATTCATTGTTGCATAGCAAGGTGGCTGTTCGAACATTTCTTTCTCTCTCTCCCCCTCTTTCCACGTGAGTAGACTGTGAATCTATGGCGTTGTCCTATCCAAGTCATTCTCGTAATTTAGCTAAAAATTAAAGGTCAAGCGTTTTCACACTTACATTAGTAATTTCTTCGTATTCAAGCAAGGAATCTAAATTTGAAGAAAAAGAAAAGAAAAGAAAAAAAGGACTTTGACGGAGACTAACGGTGACTGCTGCCATCTAAAAAAGCCCAACCATTTCTCCGTTACAGCGATCAAAACGCAGCACAGCGAGAGAAAGCGAGCGAACCTTCGAGAAGCGAAAGATGACGGAGGCGGAGGCGGAGGCGGCGTTAACGGCGGGCGACGGCGCCGCGGTCGCCGTCGATCGTCACGATCTCAGATCGATCCTCTCCGGCGAGGGGAGGGACTTCCTCGTTCGTAACAACGGCGACCAGGTACCGATCTTAGCTTTCTCGATTTTTGTTATCTACTCTCAACGGCGCCGTAACGGCGATGTGGCGGCGTTTCGAAAATTAGGGGCGGGAAAATGAATAGAATTTCTTAGATTTATATCATGTGAGGTTGCTTGTATAATAAATGACCGATCAATTAAGATAATCAAGTAGGCGCATTTCGTTTGTTAATTCGTCATCTAAGCCTTCTCCCATCCGATGGGGTTGGCTCTGAAGCAAAGCTCCAATAAAAACCGAACAAAGTTTTATAACCCGTTGTTGACCCTCTCCAAAGTGTGGCTTTTTATAGTTTTAGATGACCAGTTGATTCACAGACTACAGAGAGGTCTAAAAGAAGGGAATTGGATGATGCATTTTCTATAAGAAATGGTGTTCAACTCTAAGGCACAGATATAGTCATTAGTCAAGAGCGAAATGGTACATGTACCCGTATTAATTCGCTTTATGTAAATTTATAAAGAATTTTTTGGGGTCACCGCTTTATGCTACCTGACATTTTGCCGAAGTTTGAGATGGAAAAGGTAAAATCTTTGAAATATAGCGAGCACATTGCATAGTATTTGCAGCGGCTAACTTTGGTGAGTATTTGCTCATAAGTACAGTTTGCTCCAAACCAAGCTCATTTAGTAGCGATGCCAAGTCTATGAGATGAAAATATGTGATTGGAAAGCAATAGGGAAAAAGAACAAATAAAATTTGAGTTACTCTTGATGGGCAAAAAGAGGAGAAAGAAGAGCATATATCAAATACGCCACATTCGTATTAGTTCCTCATTTTCTTTGGATCCACTTAGTGGAAAGATTTGATGTTCTTTTTGGGTGAATTTCTATATAATCCCCCAAAGTTTCGCTTGTGTTGCACTTAAAATATCATAATGTTTTTTCCTTTCATATAAATACTCTAAAATATACTTCTTTTACTAGTTAACTACCTTCAGTTGACCCCCACTTATTCTAAATGCAGTTATCTAACCAATACCTTAGTAAAATGTCATGGAAGATAAGGAAAAGTTGATGATGGTGCTTTTTGACTAGTTGTTAGTCGGAGGTCGGCTGAGCGTTGTCAACTAGTAACGGAGTGCACTATAGGGTATCTAAACGCAGGGCAAATCTTTAAGGTATTTAAGTGCAATAACGGTGAAACTTTAGGGGAATATTTAGAAACTTACCCGTCCTTTCTTATACTCAAGATGATGGCATCAATCATAATAGTGATTAAGTTCATTAAATTTTGTTTGTCAACCGTGATCTTTTTATATTCTTTTTTTTGGATGCGGTGATCTTGTTATATTTGATGAGTCTATCAAAATAGTGGAAGAAGGCATTAGATTCGAAGATCGACGCGTTTGAGGCGAATAATACATGGGAGCTAACCGATTCTTTAAATGGCCGCAAAACAATACAAGTTGTCTCTGAGAAAGTAAGGCCTGATGTAGAATTTGGTGTGCTAGCTAGGTAATGACAAAGATCTTTAAGAAGCCAGTTAGTGTTGTAGTTAGGTCAGGTATAATGTTTGGGAGAGCTTGTTGAAGTAATCACCTGGGGAAGCATCAGGTATGAAATTTGTTATATAGCTAGAAACTTTAGCTGCTGAGTCAGATTTATGTTAGATACAAGAATAAATAATCTGTTACTAATCAGTGCGTGGATAATTTGTGTAGCGCAATCTTCTCCTAGTTCACACGTTCATTTACTCATTATTGATTTTCTGTGATAATTATTCTTCAACTGCTCACAGACTTCAGAAGCCGGATATTTCTTTTGAACTATTCCTGAGAGAGAACAAAAATCGCTTGCAAACTAAATCATACATGAACCTGCAATAATTTCTTATGAACTATTCTAGAGTTTCAGTGGATGCCATTTCTGTATATCTTTGGTGGGATTTAGGGATCGCCCTTAACCGAGAGAGCACATTGGCTTCTTATTTACATTTATTTATGTTAACTTCACACCTATAACAACTTTTATTCTAGTATTCAATTGTTATGTTAGCTATTATTGAGGTCAGGAATACTATAGTCTATATGTTGTGAAAATGGACACCAAAGTACGCAGCGGATGATCGATACATGTGAATTAGAACTAATGAAAAAGATCAAACTCAGTAACTACGCAAAGCAATAAATAATAAAGGAAAAACGCACCAAGTAAAGGACACAATATATTATCTAGGTTTGGTGCACACTTGCACCTAATCCTGCAAACCGACGACGAATTGTTTTCGCTATTCAACAAAGAATTATAAGAGATAATTTCTGCCCTCTCGTCTCACCCAAATTCAAAGACAATCTTTCTCAATATACTAATCCCTCTTTCTCGGATTTTTGGCCACTACTAATTTAAAATCCTCTTTGCCTTTCAGCCGCAGGCTCCGTGGATTTGATTTGATGAATTCACTGCAAGCCTCTTTTAGTTTTGCTGCCGCAGACTTATTATAAATCCCCTAGCCTTTTTATAAGGGCTTTGTTGATTTGGAGTTAATTAATAAATATGCATTAATTAATATATACATAGAGATAGTATAGGAGTGGGCTTTAAACTTAAAGATAATTCTTAGAGATAAAGATTTAGATTAATTTAAATATTCAAATTAATATAAATCCTAATCAATCTCTATTCAAGCATGCAGCCCCGCACCAATTCCTACGGTCATTAGAATTGAACCCACATACACCGCATGTGCTCAACTAATGGGCTTTTTCTGGGCCTTTAATCCCGGGCTTCGAATTCACAATCAATTTTAACACTCTCCATCTTGATTCAAATTTGCAAAATCTCTACAGTTCCATGAAATAACTTAGAATCCTGCAATCCGTCGTCTCTAATCTTTATCAAGCAACTAGGTAAATCAAGTCCAAGCAAAACTTGAACTTGGAAACTGGGACCACCTTCGTAAATGCGTCCGTCGGATTTTCATGGGTATCAATCTTCGTAAGTGAAATAACCTTCTTCTCGTTCACCAAAAAGAAATCTTTCTCTTCGATATGCTTTGTTCTCGAACTATAAGCTTGATACTCCGCCAAGTGAATCACGCTCTACTGTCGCAAAACATCTTGAAATCCAGCGGAACCCATACCACCCATCAATCCACGTAAATATATAGCCTTCTTGATAGCCTCCGTAGCAGCTATTAACTCTGCCGCTGTGGTCGATAATGCGACAATGGACTGTAACGTTGATCTCCATGACACCGTGCTAGTGCCCAACTGAGTACGTAACCCCTTGTTGATTTTCGTCTGTTCCTATCACCAATAAAATCCGAGTCACAATACCCTATCACGATATAATCAGCTGTACTGCCTCTGCTGAATAACAAGCCGAACCCGGTAGCACCCCTGAAGCACCTAAGAATTCATTTCACAGTCTACCAATGCTCCTTACCCAGATTAGCCATGTATCGGCCGACCATCCCTACTGCATGTGCAATGTCCGGACGCATGCAAATCATCACATACATCAAACCACCTACCACACTTGCATATGGCAATCTAGACATGAACTCCATGTTTGTATCCGACCCTGGTGATAACTCCGCCGAAAACATGAAGTGCGCCCCTAAAGAAGTAGATATGCGATTTGCCTTCTCTATCCTATATCGAGCAAGAACTTTCTCGATATACTGTTTCTATCGCAGATGCAGCTCACTACGCTTCCTCTTCCTGACAATCTCCATACTAAGTATTTTCTTCGCATCCCTAAATCTTTTATCTCGAACTCCTGACTCAACTGCTGTTTCAACCTGTTGACCTTTGATATACTGCTTGATACCACCAACATATCGTCCTGATGAAGAGACTCCATCGCCTCCATCGCAACTTTTCAACTAGGAAAATCGGTAGACTGCATGGCCTCTTTGTAACCCGACGGTTCCTCGTGCTCAATAGTCAAAGCATATGACGCTACGTCGTCGAAACCAACTGCGGTCATGTCCTCAAAACCAAGTCTGACCGGCTGTCACGTCTCGTTTCCCAAAAGACGAAAAGCAAGAGCGGACGAGGTCCGCAACGTATTCACACCGAGAAGCACTCATTCTCTATACGAATACGCTAAGTGTCCGTGTAAGCGGTAACATCAAAATATAGTACAAGAATTTAAAGCATATAAAATATCTAACCATATTTGTTACAATTCAAGTCCAAATGGGCACATATGTTCCATAAAAAAAGGACATAAGAGGCCGTAAATGAAGCCTCGAGCAAGAGCATACTGGAAGACTAGTGATCGGCTTGTGAAGATGGATGGTTGAAGTCCTCTTCTGTCAGTTCTGTCTCGTATCTAGTTTCGTCGCCTGCTCCAATGTCGTCTGACGACATTCCCAAGAAAAGAAAAGAAGAAAAGTGGAATGCCGTCAGCGAACTAAAGTTCGGTAAGTCTCCAGTTAAAAAGAATGTTAAAGTATAACATGATATATATATAAAAAGAACAATCAAGCACATTTAAATAAAGTAACATAAATACAACAATAAAATGATGTTTATTCTCCAGATTGTACTATTATGTTTTAAGTTTGTAAGCTCGATTAGTGAGGGTTTTACACGTAATAAAGATGTTCCGTTTCCCTTCGAAACAACATAAATACAGATTCAAGAGATTTATGAGTTAGTAATGTATTGTCCCGTAATACCTGGGACCATGGCGATCTTGTATGATCCCCGTTACACGTAAATACCCCAATTCGTTGAACTACCTCATCCCTATGATATTCTTGATTAAGAAGTTAACACAAGTACTAGCATGAATTTATAAATGCTTCAAAACTATAGATACATGTTCGATTCACGAGTTCACGGATTCATGGAGTCATGGAGTCATGTCAAATTCAAGATGAAGTGCAAAACACACACACATATATGTAGCATAAACTTGCAATCGGTTATATATTCGACTTATAAGGGATCTACGTGTAATTAAGATATCCTGTTCCCTTCCGGAACAACAGAATCACGGATTCTTGGACTCATGAATTAGTAATACAATTGTTCCGTAATACTCGGAACTACGGCGATCTTGTATGATCCCTATCCACGTACTTACCCCCATTCGTAGAACTTCCCATCCCCATGATATATATGTATGTATGTATCCAATAATATTGGTGTCTATTATACATATCATGTTCACGAGATTCAAGATATTCACGAGATTCAAGATTCAAGTGGTTCATGTCAAGTTCAGGTCAAGATAGTATAATCTAACGCTAGTTCGAGTGAGTGTTAACCACCCCAGAGTATTCACAGATCCAAGGCTATCATTCAGGGGTAAGAAAACTCGGGCTCATGCATGAGTTAGTAATGTGACTCCTGAGATTCCGTTGATCGAACTCACAACTCAAACTACCCTAATGCTCTCCACGTATGTTAAACTATATGTAATGGCCAGAAAAAAGTACTGTAAAGAAGTGTTGTGAACTACTAATTACTTAAGTCAATTGAAAACAGAAAATAAATAAAAAACGTAGTCTTAGGTGTTATGCAAACGTGGGTTCAAGTCTCACCTAATTACGACTACTGGTTTGTGATATATACGCATTTTTGTATCGTTGCGCAAAATGGATCCAAATCTGTCCAGCCCCAACACATATTTTTAAAACACGGTTTATATTTTTTTTCCGTCGGTTTTCAGATCTCGAAATTTATTAGAAATTTATAGGTGTTTCGGTATACTTATCCAAACAACTAGGTTCCACGTGATTTGGATTCCCGAAGCGCTAGTTATGGTCAAATTAATATCAGGGTATAAAACAGAAATTATAATTTCAGGACAACAACTATGGGATGTCTTGCAGGGTATATATCGGGCCGTTCTATATGTTTCTGAGTCACCAAATATATAGGAAAATTATAGGTTTGCCAAGTAGGCATCCATACATCTAAGGTTTATCACAAACCGACCTCGGGAACTCAAGTTATGTCATGTTTAAAAACAGTGCGCGGATCACCCGTTCTGCTTTGCTCTTTGGTCTCACTTCACTGCGGAACTCGCCATATAATTTTGAAAGGCAGAATTCTATAAGTTATGTCAGTTTTCAGGAAAACATTAAAATTAAAAAAATTTAGATCTTTTGATTTAGTTGTCCAAAACACTTAGGTTTGCTCAAAACGGACCTCGGAAGACGGAGTTATAGGTCTCCAAAAGTGGCCGATAAAAACAGTTTTCAGATTTATGAAAACAATGAGTAAAACATTATAAAACGTAAATAACATTGAAAATGTGTAACAGAGAATGTATTAATTGACAACTTTAATATGTGATCTTTAAATAATATAAAGTTACTTTATGTTCATTTTCACGAATGATAATAATGTAATATGTATATGATAAAACATTGTTTTCAACTATACTACTTATGCTAACTTTTGTAACTCAGCTATTATATTATACGTGTATTGATTAATGTATGTATGAAGTTGCTAATTTTCTTGTACAAACATTTAGCTGACCATTTACTTATTAAAAAAAATTCTATGAGTTAGAATGACTATATGTACTTTTTCTAAACTGATATCTATTGAAAAAAATAATATATAATCACTACTCATAAAAATGACTTATATTCAATAAAACATATATTAAATCAGAAATAATCAAAATATCTGAAATTTGTATCTATGATACCGCAAATAATTTAACTGTCAATATAATTAACAATGATATATTGATTAGACACAATGCCTATCAATATATGCTAGTTAATGGACTTATGATATAATATTTCGTACAAATCACTCATTAAACTATATTTTGTTTGACTGACTAAATTCTGATAAACTATAATAACATACATTTACTATTTATAAATATAGATCGCAAATATTTATTTATATCTTGTTAATTATATAAAAAACTGATAAATGCTTTTAAATGAACTACTAACAAAATTATATTCCATACTAATATTATAAAAAAATTAAAAAAATAGAATTTTTAACGATGAAGATCGATGGGAAAAAAGAAGAGGAGGCTTATAATAAAGGGACGATTTATGATCATTCTTTTACAGGTGAAAGATACCCTGATTAGATCGAGGCGAGGGTGAGACCTTCCTCCTTCGTTCTATTCTATCGGCGTTGGACTTCAGATCGGAGATGACAGAAAAAGAAGAGGAGAAGAAATTTCGGAGGCACGGTGTTTTTCTTTTCCTTTTGAGTTAGGCAGAAAAGAAAAGAGGTTAAGGGATTAAGATTTATTAAAATCATATCAATCCCCTAAAATCAGAACAACCAAAAAACAATCAAAACAAATATTTCAAAATAACAAACAAATAAATTAAAATAAACAATTAAATTTTTATGTTAATTTACTTGTAATAACCTTAAACTAATTATAATTAGTTCTATAAAAACATTTTTAATTTTTTATATTGAAAGTAATTACATCATATTACAATTATATAATAACTTTAGATAACATTTATTTTATAATCTGCATACTCATAACCTTGTATACTATAACTATACTATATTTTATTAATGTATATAACTATTATAATATGTCGTCAAATTGATAATTGTGATAGTGATACTCAACATGATATATTTAAATACAAGACTAAATATAGCATAGCTAAACTTAATGATATAACTAAATAATAACACCAATCATGTAAATTTAATAAAACAATTTATATAAATTAAAATATACCTTGAATACTGCGTATAATGAAGTATACATTAATTGAGCACATGTACTATACAAAATAAAATACATTGAATCTAATATAAACAATAATTTGATTTTGTGTACTAAACTATATATTATGTTTGTAAATAATATGATAACTATATCTAAAATTATTTATTTTATTCGTTTTGTTAAAAAATCAAAATATAAAAACAAAATTCTTTTTCCTTCTTTTTAGGAACAAGATTTTATAATGCAAAATAATTGAAATAAAGAAATAAATAATTTAGGAAGGCTGGAGTTTGAACTTAAGACCTGTGGGATAGCAATGCAGCGTCTCAACCAATATGATACAAGTAATGATCATGCATATATTCAAATAGAAATGAATATATACCAAGTTTCAAAAGAAATGATCTTAGTATAAAGAAAAAAGTATATGGATTTTGCGGTTGTTACACCGGCTGACGCCTAACTTGTGTAGATCTTCGTCCCTCTGTCTGTACTGGACCATCTGGCTCGTCGGACTCTCTGCCTGAACATGAGTATCAATCACTTCATCTCTCTTATTCTTAACCGGAACAGAAATCTCCACCTCGATTTGTGGCGCAACCGTTCTTTCTTCAGCATCTGATTGAGTCTGTTTTTTATGAACCTCGTAGACTTATCGAATGTAACATGCCGACTGATTACTATCTTTCGGATCTCAGGACACCACGGTATGTACCTTTTGGCTTCACTTTCGTAACCGAGTAGGACACTTCCCAGCTCTCGGCTCTACCTTATTGCTCCTGTGCTGAACATAAGCTGGGCACCCAAATATATGAAGTCGTCTGTAATCTCCAGCCTTTTCGATCCACACTTTCTCAGGAATTTTCTTATCTATCGCCGTCGATGGTGATCTGATGAGGTAGACGGCGGTAGATAGGGCTTCAGCCCAAAACTCCTTTGGAAGCCCAGCTGTAAGCCGCAAACATCCGGTCTTCTCTAGTAGTGTTTGATTCATCTAGTCTGCAACGTCATTTGACTGAGAGTCTTCCAGAGTGGTGTAATGGCACACAATCCCCTTTGACCTACAGAACTCTACAAACGCATGTGAAGTAAATTCTCCGTCGTTATCGGACCGAAGAACTTTTACGTGCTTACCAGTCTGCTTCTCCACCCTGACCTTCCACGTCTTAAACTTCTCAAATGTCTCGGCCTTAAACTTGAGAACATACACCGACTTTTCTTGAAAAACCATCAATGAAGGAAACGGAGTATCCGGCTCCACCTCGCGAAAGAACCGACGCTGGACTTCAAATATCAGTGGACATAATCAAAAATACCCTTCATACCATGTACTGATGTTTCGAACTTCACCTTTGTCTGTTTTCTAAGAACACACTCATAAAAATCAAGACTATCAAAAATCTCAATCTCTAAGTAGCTACTCTTACGAAGCACTTCCAAACCCGACTCCCCAATATGGTCCAACCGTAAGTGCCACAATCTAGCAGAATTTGAATCACCTGAACGAGTAGATACCACAACAATATTACCTGTAACTGACCGTCCCTTTAGAAAGTACAAGTTCCTCACATTCTTTCCTTTCATGATAATAAAAGACCTCTTGGAAATTTCGTGGTACATCCATCGACTACGCATTTGTAGCCGATCCCCGCCAAAAAATATTTAGAGGAAAGAGATCAAAAGCAAACGTAGTGAAACCGGGTCCTACAGAAATCAAAATCTTCTTCAAATCTAGCACATATCTGACATCCATCAAAGTCCGCACCATCCCATCAAACATGTGTATCCGAACAGAACCAATCCTCTCGAATTTGCACGCCGTATTATTCCCCATCAAGATTGAACGTGCATCAAAAGAACGAAACGTCGTAAACCAACTTCGATATGGAGTCATGTGGAAAGAGCTCCATGAATCTAGCATTCATAAATCATGTACGTCGCCAACTGCACAAGCTGATAATACAGAACAATAGCTGCCATCACCTGAATCATCTATGACAATTGCAGTACTAAAAAACTTCTTAGTATCCTTCTTGAAATTCTGACAGTCTCTCTTCCAATGATTTTTTACCTTGCAATAATTGCACTTGTCATTAGTACGATTTCTCGATTTGGACATCGCTATATTCTTGGAACCACCACGTGATCGCTTCTCAAAACGGCTTCTAGAAACCAGCGCTTCGTCTTGACCACCCTTATCACCCGATATCTTCTCTTTCAGCACTTCGTTATGTAGGCCCGCTTTAATATCTTCTAAAGAAATTTTATCTCTGCCGTACACCATCAATTTCACGAACTGGCTATATTCAGAAGTCAAAGAGCAAAGCAAGATCATAGTTTGGTCCTCGTCTTCAATCTTCATGTCCACGTTGAGCAAGTTCATAATGATTTGGTTGAGTTCGTCTAGATGGTCTTTGACTAATGTATCTTCTTTCATCTTCAATATGTATAGACGCCGCTTGAGATAGAGACGATTTGTTAGAGTTTCTTCGTATACAAGGATTCTAGACTGCTCCATAAATCTGTTGCCGTTGTCTCTTGTGCAATGTCACATAGAATCTCGTCAGCCAAGCTCAGCTGCATCGAACTTAAAGGCTTATCCTCCATATCTCCTTTCTGAATATCTGTGTCGTCGAAGGAATCTTCTTTTATTCGAAGCCCATCTTATGAACTCCTTATTGTTTTAGACTCGCCATCATCTTCAATCTCCATAGACTAAAATTGTTCTTTCCGTCAAACTTATCGATCTTATAATGTGTAGATATCATTTTCCCAATAATCCGAATCACCATAACAAAAGCTCTGATACTACTTGTGAAAATAGGCATCAAAGTACTTAGCGGATGATCGATACGTGTGAATCGGAACTAATGAAAAAGATCAAACATAGCAACTACGCAAAAACAATAAATAATAAAGGAAAAACACATCAAGTAAAGGACACAAGAAATTATACAGGTTCAGTGCGCACTTGCACCTAATCCTGCAAACCGATGACGAATTGCTTTTACTATTTAACGAAAAATTACAAGAGATAATTTCTTCCCTCTCGATCTCACCCAAATACAAAGACGATCTCACCCAATATACAAATCTCTCTCTTTCGGATTTTTGGCCATTGCCAATTTAAAATCCTCTCTCTCTCTCTGCCTTGTAGCCGCAGGCTCTGTGGATTTGATTTGGTGGATTTACTGCAGCCTCTTTTGGTTTTGCTGTCGCAGACTTCTTATAAATCCCCCAGCCTTTTTATAAGGGCTCTCTGTTGATTTGGAATTAATTAATAGATATGCATTAATTAATATATACATAGAGATAGTATAGGAGTGGGTTTTAAACTTAGAGATAATTCTTAGAGATAAAGATTTAGATTAATTTAAATATTCAAATTAATCTAAATCCTAGTTATTCTCTACTCAAGCATGCAGTCCTTCACCAATTCCTATGGTCATTAGAATTGAAATCATGTACACTGCACGTGCTTAACTAATGGGCGTCGTCTGGGCCTTTGATCTCGGGTTCCGAATTTGCAATCAATTTCAACACTATGGACTAAAATAATAGATACCAACTATAATGCAGGTGAAGGTCAGTGATCTTGAGGGAAAGGTCATCGGCCTCTATTTCTCGGCTTCATGGTGTGGGCCTTGCCATCGCTTCACTCCAAAATTGGTAGAGGCATATATTGAGCTCTCCTTGAAGAATGCTGAGTTTGAAATCCTTTTTATCTCCGCTGATGAAGATGAGGAATCTTTCCGCAACTATTTCTCTGTAATGCCATGGCTTGCCATTCCTTTTTCGGACTCTGCTACTCGGCACCAGCTCAACGAGGTATTCACCGTAGAAGGGATACCACATCTTGTTGTTCTTGATAAGAACGGTGAGGTTGTTAATGATGAAGGTGTCCAAGCTGTGATAGAATATGGTTTCGAGGCTTTTCCGTTTACCAATGAGAGGATCGAGAAGTTGAAAGCAGATGCAGAGGCTGCCAAGGAGAATCAAACCATTCAAAGTGTCTTGATTTCGTCTTCTCGTGATTTCTTGATTTCTAACAATGGAATTAAGGTATTTTTCCTATTCATAGTTACAATGCTATGAAATGCTGAAGCAATCGTTAATTAGAACTGGATTTTTAGTTATCTTGTTCCATGGAATTGTCCATGATTGATTTATTCACAAATCCCCGCCCCCCCCCCCCCCAATGAATTTAACGATTTACTTGCAAACTAATTATAAATTTTTATACCAAATTGTTAGATCACATACCAATTATTGCTTATTGTCTGATGATGTTCCGGTTCCTTCTGATGTGCTTTAGTATAGGAACTTGGCAACAATTATTCTATGGCATTTACTGAATATTTTAGGCTTCGAAAAATTTCTTCATTTTACATACTTTTGAAATATATCCCCCTGTCAAATTGTTACTGTTAAAATAATCTTTTTTTAAATCTTCGTCGCTCAACACGACCTCAGAGTTGTGGTTGCAGAGGCTACCAACCAGTTTCAAGTCCACCTCGTGAGCATTTGAATTGGTGGATAAACAAACACCAATAGGGAAAAGCTCAATGTTTGCCCTTGATAAAAAAAGGCACGCTTGCAGGGGAGTGTTAGAATATAAAAAATTACCCAAACCTCAATATTGTTGTAGTGTTTACGTGCGGAGACTGAGAGAAATGTTACTCATGAATCTGATTTGATCTTCATCTTTTTCCATAGGTGCCTGTAGCTGAGCTTGAAGGGAAGATTGTGGGCCTGTACTTCTCCTTGAGCTCATACGGGTCATGTAGTAAATTCACCCCAAAGCTAGTCGAGATGTATAAAAAACTGAAGGAAAGAGGAGAAAGCTTCGAGATTGTGCTCATCTCTCTAGATGATGACGAGTCATCATTTCAGCTGGGATTTGCTGGCATGCCTTGGCTTGCGATCCCCTTCAAGGACAAGAGTTGTGAAAGGCTCATACGCTACTTTGAACTTGAGACTATCCCAACGCTTGTAGTGATTGGTGCTAACGGAAAAACTCTGATTCCCAATGCCGCTGAGATGGTGGAAGATCATGGTGTCGAGGCTTATCCATTTTCTCCCCAGAAGTTGGAGGAACTTGCAGAGAAGGAAAAGGCAAGAATTGAGTCTCAGACTCTGGAGTCTCTTCTTGTTTCCGGGGACAGAGATTATGTTATTGGAAAAGGTGGCATCAAGGTATCAATCCAGTGTATGGTCCTGAAAAGTTCTTACTTCAAGCTCATCTTAACCTGTTTTTTGGCACATGCTCGACACTTGCAAACAAAACATTTTAGTCTAATTCCATATAAATCACTTTATATCCCTATAAAACATATAAAATTTTCCGCTAGCAATTTTACAAAATTTGATGGGCTTATAACTAAAAGAGAAATAATTAGATAATGGAAAGACTTTTCGGTAAAGTATTTCATGTGGCATCTAAATAGAAGGCTACATGGTATTCAATAAGATTCATGTAGAGCAATTCTCATTCAGAATTATAAACCCCCTAACATATCGTGTCATAATAGTAGGGAATGGAACTTCAATGATACTAAGATATTGCGGGTTTGCATCCTGTTAAAGAGTTTAGAGTATTTGAAGGAGTGATGAACTTTTTATAGGTACACATAGGCCTTTAATAGAAATGGGTCGAACAATAAGACTCAAGCCTTGTTGAGGTTTGGCCCAACTTATATCTTATACCCATGTACCTCGCATAGTTTTTCCAATGTGACTATGTTTAACCACATATCTTAACATTCCCCCTCACATGCAACGTGATACATGTAGAGGCCAGTCTCTCAGAGGCATGTAGACCGTTCTCTCTTAGAGGTGTTCGACCTAGTTTTGATATATGTTAAATTTTGGGAGGATGGGATTATATATATATTTTATATGAGTGTACATGGGCTTTTGATAATAAGTGAGTTCCAACAATAAGACTCGAGCCTTGTTGAGGTTTGGCCCATCTTGTACCGTGTACCTCTCATAGTTTTTCCAATGTGACTATGTTTAACCACATATCTTAACACATCCAATGATGCATTTCTTGCCTGCTATATTATCCATGCTTTTAATGTAATTTTGCTTATTGTAACTGCCACATGATTCTATATCTCTTGCTTACCTTCGTGTTTAAACAGTACATGCCATCGCTCATTCTTATTTTACAGTAGGCGGTATAGTTTATTTTCCCCTGGCTTAAAACTGAGTGCTTTTGAAACTCCATGATGATATTGATCTATCACGGTATTGGCCTTTTTATTTAAACAGTATGTATTCCATCAATGTTTCTTAGATTAGTTTCTTAATGAACAAAACTCGAAACCGAGTTTCTTGTGAAACTATGAAGATAATGATTTGTCTCGTTATTGGATTTGATAAGTATACTTCTAGCTTAGACTTAGCTTTTAGTAATTTCTAGTTGGCCATGAATCTGTTCGACTTCCAAGCTCAAATATTCTCTCTAATAATGAAACCAGCAGATGATATCAACTACAGAATGCCTATGTTTCAAGCCAAATCATAATCAGTATATTGTTAGTTTCACCTGAGTGTCTCCGTCATTGGGTTTCACCATTGGTATAATTGTTTCTTTTGCAGGATATTTCTCTTTGTAGCCTCTTCATCTATGCAGGCAAATTAATTATAAATCATATTTGATTTGGAACAGTAACACACTAGTGTTGTGGTTACATGTCTTATTCTTTCACTACCAGTCCCATGCCAAGGAGGAGGGTTGTGGACCTTGTGGTAGGTAGCCGATAACCAGCGTAAAACATAGTCGGACTTCTATGAAATGAATCCTAAAGAAATTGGGGATATAGGGGGTAGAGAAATAAATAAACATAGATCGAGGCAATTAAAAACGATATGTTAATCTTTAATTTAACCAAGAAAACGGTTCTTGACAGAGCGGAGCAGAATGGAAGAAATAATTCATATGGTTGACCCTAAAAATTTGGGATGAAGGCTTGTTGTTATATTTGATTTGCAACAGTATCTGGTGCTGCCACCTTCTAGGATATAGAAAGTCTCTAGTTCCTGGACTAGTTCCTGAAATTGTACATTACAAATTTCTAACATGTAGAAAAGATGGACAAAGACATGATTGCTTTCTTAATAAAGATTGGTGAAAACTTGAACTCCCACTACACATATATTGAAGGATGCAATGCCAATGTACATGCTTGATAGTATGTTCTACACTAAAGCAACCCTGTCAAATCTTCAAGGTTTGTCACATTTAGCCGAGCTTTCATATTTATCCAAATTTTGCTAAGCCAAGCCTTGCTAACTTTGTCACCGCACTTAACCTTTTTACCTGCAGCATCGTTTGTTATCTAGATATTTTCATCTTAGTGATGTCGCCCAAATTTGTTTATGGGGGTTAGTGGCGAAGTTGTATATAGGAATTACGAAGATATTTTGTACGAAAGAATGAATAGTGGCCCTTGAAAGTGTAGTGGTAGGCTGAATATTACTTTTTCGAGGAAAGGCATTTTCGGTATTCTGAAATTCTCTCTCGGCGCCTTGCGATCTTGAAATGTTGGGCAGTAGGATTATATGACACAATAACAGACAACGTCCGCAAACCTTTATCCCAAAATTTTAGGTCTACATGAATCATTTTCTTCCATTTTGCTTTCTTTAAGGGTTGTCTCCTCGACTAAATTGACCAGGTATGACGTTCTATATTTTAATATTGTTTTGCATTTATTGACATGCTTGCTATTTTCCCTACATTTAAACTTCTCTTAGATGCAGTTTATTATTCAGCAAGCTCAATAGTCAAAGATAAAGATAATTTATGTTGGTTTATTCTTATGAATAGGTCCCGGCCTCGGAGCTCATAGGCAAGAACGTCCTGCTCTACTTCTCGGCCCACTGGTGCCCCCCATGCCGAGCCTTCCTCCCTAAACTCATTGAGACCTACAACGCCATCAAATCCAAGGACCCTTTCTTCGAGCTCATATTCATATCTAGCGACAGCGATCAATCCTCCTTCAACGACTACTTTTCTTCAATGCCATGGCTAGCCATCCCCTTCGGCGACGAGAGAAAAGATTCGCTCACCCGAACATTCAAAGTCTACGGCATTCCATCCCTTGTGGCCATTGGCCCCACAGGAAAAACAATCACAAAGGATGCTAGAGACATGATAATGGAGCACGGGGCTGATGCATACCCGTTCACGGAGGAGCGTATAAAGGAACTGGAGGAAGCTGAAGAAGAAGCGACCAAGAAATTGCCCGAGAGGTTGAAGCATCGGCTACATGAAGATCATGACCTTGTTAAAACGAAACGGAGCGGGTATAACTGCGATGGGTGTGATGGTGGGGGGCGTCGATGGTCTTATTATTGCGAGGAGTGCGATTTCGATCTTCATCCAAAGTGTGCTCTTGGTGAGGGGCAGGGTTCTGAGGTGAAGAGCGAGAAGGAAGGGTATGTGTGTGATGGGGATGTATGTTATAAGGTTTGACAAGGTTGTGGTATTAAGTTGCGTGTTATGGATTGTGATACAAGAAATAATCTCTATGTATGAGCATATGTATGATTGGGAGAAATTGTGTTCGATCTTTTTATTTTTTAAGCATTGGTCGGTAAACCCTAATCTATACATAGATAATCACATCCACACACAATCATACAGGACACCCATGTATATAGGGGCCAACGAGTTTGCCTCGAAAACCTTAATTTAAGGCAACTTTTCCTCAGTTTCTAACTCCGTACTCTCGAAGTGCCCGTACCAATTGAGCTATTGCTCTTTAGTAATCGTGTTCTCTTATTGATCTCTTAAGAAGCACAAGCTTGTAAAAAGGCCTCTCCCAACCCACCCACCCACAAAAAAGCGGAAAAAAGGAATTCCCAAATTAAAATAAAAAATTCATGAGGAATATATAACTATATACAAATTCAGGTGCATATTATAAATATCCCAATCAAGGAAAAAATTGTAAATAAAATTAGATATCCAGATATAGGATGCTATGAATTTATTGGGATTCCAATTTTGATATTAGCACCTATATTTGACAGGATATTGATGGAATCTATGAATAAAATCCATACGAATCGGCATAATTAGGGACACATGTAGAAGGTAATTAAATTTCGGTAAAAATCGATATAAATCAAGTTATATATGAACCTCACTATTTCTATTTTTCTCTTCAGAGGAAAAAATAATGGCTTCTCCAGAGAACACCAATGTTCTAAAAAGTTTCCTCATCACCAAAGAGGGTAGTTTCTTTATTAGGAACAATGGAGAACAAGTAAAGTTCGTTAGTATTTTTTCTTTATTCATATAGGTTTTTGTTAAATTATTTTGTTTGCATTTTTGTATGTGTTTTGTTATTTATTCATTTTATTAGTTGAAATATTTAGGGTACAAAGGAAAAGGCTTTTACTATATAATTACAGGGAAGTACAGATGTTATCTATGAGCCAAAAAATAGTTTTTTTAGTCCACATTCATATATCAACATGCAGTAGATTCTTAATCATTCCCAAATAATACAACCAATGAACAAAATCTTTATTTCTAACCTTCTATGCATCCTTTTCTTCTTAAAAATCTTTTCTCCTTCTCCTTCTTTTATCCGAACAACGGTCCATAACCTAATATACAAGTTGTGTTTGAACCAGATCTCTTGCTCAACTGCAAGAGCCTTTACTAGCAGTCTATAACGGTACTCGCTAAATCAATCAACAAACATGATAGCATTAGACGATAACCGTAATTACGAGGAATGCATTATAAATAAAGCCCTTATACTGGAAATTAATTCTTCAAATTGCCTTAATCGCTGTGAGCTATTTTTCATGATTACACGACAGAATAGATAGCACAGTGTTTTCAACAAAAGCTAAAATACAACCACCCGCTTTCATTACAGTGGACATAACGAAACAAGAAGAGAGGCATACATAACGGAATACAGCTACAAAATATGAGACTAAGATACTTGAGACTTGTCGACACAGAATTCCTTAATTCTGTAACACAACTTACACCCAAACCAGTTTTCCTTGTTGATCTCCTTTTCATCAACTGATACCAGAACTTCCTTCTAAGATTTACCTTTTGATAAATAGCTGGCCTCGTTCTTTAATTTGAGTCATTTCTTTTGTTGAGGGAATGCGGTTTCGTTGAATGAATGCAGTTTGTCATCTTTAACTTCGCACCATGATTCTTCTTCTAAGCACAACTTTTTCTCGAAGCCTTTGAGATTTATTGATTACTCGAAGGCCGTTTGTGTAACTTGTATCTGAAAACAAAATATCCAACACAGTTATGCTGCCATGCTAATTCTATACAATGTTGTTGACATGTGAATGCTACTTATGTAAATATCAGAGGGTAACAATGAGGATAAAGAACTTGAGGATAAAGAACTTGTAACTCAACCTATGTCACATAATTGTGTAACACTGCACTAATTAGAATTGCTACTTAATACTCTTCTTGCTAGTCTGTCTAGCCTGCTATCATTTTGTCTCTAGATTCATACTACCACATGGAAACTGTGGACTAAATATTTTTATGTATATTTGGTTCACAGTTAAACTATTTTCTCAGGTACCAGCTGATGAAATTGGAGGCAAAATTGTTGGAGTTTACTACTTATCAAGACTTCTCCAAAAATCTCGTGAATTTACCGAAAAACTGGAGAAAATCTACAAAGAACCGAAGAACCAAGGTGAGGCCTTTGAGATTGTATCAATAAGTTTCCACTAGGAAAACGGCGAGTCTTTCAAACAATGCATTGAAACCATTCCGTGGCTCATAATGCCTTTCAAAGACGAGAGAATAGATTTGCTTATATATCAGGCTTTGTTCGTTCCCAATGTTGGCTATTATAGGAAAGGATGGATGAATTATTAGAACAGATGTTTCCGATCTCATAGAAGGTTATGGAATTAGTGCTTATCCATTCTCAGCAGAGAAGCTGGCAGAATTTGACGCTATAGAGGAGGCGAGGGTTAAGGCACAAAAGTTAGAATCTTTGCTTGTCGACTGAGAAAACGACTTTGTCATTGGGAAAGATGGAAAGAAGGTATGGATCATTTTTTTATCGTTGCCGCTGGGTTGAGACTATGTGCATCATGCATGGGCTCTGATTTCAATGCTAAAACAAAAAGTTGGTGTTTTTGACTAAATATTATAAGAATATTCTAAGTGCAACCTAAAATATATATGAGAATAATGGAGGAAAGAGGCCATAGGAGGGAATTTCCTCCTATGAAGTCGAAAAATACACGCTCCCTCATCTGCACCCACCATCTTCACCCACCATCTTCATCGTTATCATCTAAAATGTGGGTACACCAAATTTTATGTGATTCTACAACTTTTTCACCATTGATTTAGTGGGTTCAAATTTAACAGTTTACCGACAATAGAACTTTTTACATTGCTAAATCAACGGTGAAAAGGTTGTAGAATCACATGAAATTTGGTGTATCTATATCTTAGATGATAACAATGAAGATGGTGGATGCCGATCGTTGGAAAAAATGAGAGCGTGTATTTTTTCGACGCCATAGGAGGAAATTCCCTCCTATGGCCTCTTTCCTCCATTATTCTCAATATATATTAGTTTATACACAGAATATCCCTAACTAAAACTGAATCTGCTTCTTTTCATTATTCAGATTGCAGTGTTGGAGCTTGTTTAGAAAAACCCTTCTCTTCCACTTCTCATCGAAGCATTGCCCACCTTGTCAACGTTTCAAGCCAAAGCATACAACGAAATTAAGGCAAAGTAACTAATTTGACATTGTATACATACCTTGTGATCAAGACCAATCTTCATTCAACGAATCTTATTCAACTATGCCATGGCTAACCCTTCCTTTTGGAGATAAAAGACGCAATTATTTGGACCGCAGACTTAAGGTTCCTTTTGTCCCCACACCTGTTGCACTAGGCTGAAAGCCTGAAACGGACGCACGATTACAAACAAGGCAAGGATGTCACGCCCCGCTTCCCAAAATAAATAAAAATAATAAAACAGCGAAGACGTGACGAGACCCGCGACGTATCTATATCAAAAAGCATACCTTCCCGATATAAATACGCTAAGCGTCTGTACATGCAGTAGTTGTATCACAAGAATTTATAACAATATTTATTAAACAATATAATCAAAATTCAGAACAAAGTAACCAGTTTCAAACGATACAAAAGAAAGAGCATTCAAGCACGAGACATACACAAGATATATGTCATAAAGTGATCAATAACGAAAAGAGAGAATAATACTTCAAAAATGGCTGAAAGTGTGAAAGGTCTTGGGTAGATACGTCCTCCTCACCGGGCACTGCTTCGTCCCCTCTAAAATAGAATCAGCTGGACATTTCAAAAAAAAGAAGAATACATACGAAATGCCCATCAGCGAATTAACGCTATGTAAGTCTCCAAAATTCCAATAAAGATAATGAAAATATGATATTAATATAAAACAAAATCAACTCAGTAAGTAGCAAGGAAAAATAATATAAGCTTATGTAAAAAGATATTGATGTATATATTTTTAAAACCATGTTTTATCTTATACGAATCGAAACAAGAATAAGGCATGCAACATCATGAATATTCCGTTCATTATGTTAGAACATCATATAGGGATTCAAGAGGTGGCCCCCGCGGATTCAAAAGGTGGCCCCTATGTGGCATTTTGTTCCATGTGGCACTTAGTTCCGCATAAATAGCGTTTACCGCCTTCTCGATATATACGATTTTATTCCTTTTCCAACTCCCCAATTACCCCATATCAAAAACGATTTTACTAGATCAAGCATGAATTTTCTATAAACAAGAGTTAACCGGTAAAATGAATCAAGTATCAATCACATATAAAGTAATAATCACGTATCAAGTATCTCATGCGAAAAGTAGACCGACATAGCTTTTAAAAAAATCTCATAAAATATGAATAAATACTTAGAAAAACTATATAATGAAAATATGCAATAATTATATGATTTCAGTAGGAAAATATGATAAGAGTTTCCAGAAGATATAAATATACGGACAAAGGAAACTTACAGAAGTGTGCAAATCGATATAACAATCTTTGCCGAAGCCCTGATCCATAGATCGAGACCCTGATTGACTTGAAATTCCTACAACAACTCAAGAAAGAGCTTTTGTTGTGACGAAAAATTATAAGAGCGGGAGAGAGGAAAAAATTTATTTATAGGACTATGGATTAGGGTTTTGAGATGAAGGGCTAGAATTAAAAAAATTAGATCTAATGGTTTAAAGATAGGTTTTCATAAAGATAGGTTTGTTTAAATATCTTTAATTAAGATAAAATCTAATTAAACTCTTAGAAATACTTAATAAATAATCTTATCTTTTAAAAAACTTTTTAATAAATCTCTTAATCTTTTCTTGTCTTTTAAAAATACCAAAAATGATTTTAGAAATTATTTTCTCTAACAAAAGATATTTTAAATTAAAGATGAACAAAATCTTTTCCTTTAAAATAATCATAATTTTTTTATATTGAAAATCCTTTAAAATTTAAAGTCATGATTCTATTTTTAAAAAAATTAAATTCCTTCTCTTCTCTTTTAAAATACTAGCAAATCAATTTTATCTTTTCAAAATTAAAAATTCTCTTTTATCATTTAAAAAACAGAAATAAAAAGATTAAATTCAAACAAAATTTTATTTATTTCAAAACGGGCACGGTCGTTACAATCTATCCTCCTTAAAAAATTTCATCATCGAAATTTTTATAAGGAGTATGTTATAACAGTGGAAGAAAAATTAGGTTAACGCTCGTGCTCTCGATTTTCGATGTTCCATTTGAAAGAAGAAGACGATCTAGGAGATGTAAGGAATGAAAAAACCAATATGAAATTAAGAAATGAAGAAGGTTACAATATGTGTAGAGACATGATCTTCGAGAAATGACAAGAAAGGATCAGAATGGTTTCAATGAATTGAATTTCAAGAAGGCTAATAAATATTGGGATGATTTATAAACTTTCGCAATACACTGATTAACGGACCTGTATGGGCCACCAACAAAATCTGTCACGTCTCAGTTCCCAAAACAAATAAAATAATTAATAAAATAGCGAGTATGTGATGAGTACCGCGACGTATCTATATCAAGAAACATACATTCTTGATATAAAAACACTAAGCGTCTGTACATGCAATGGTTGTATCATAAGAATTTATAACAATACTTATTAAACAAGATTCACAACAAAGTAAATAGTTTCAAGCGATATAAAAGAAAGCCTTCAAGCACGAGCCATACACAAAATACATGTCGTAAAGTGATTAATAACAAAAGGAGAGAATAATACTTCGGAAATGGCTGGAAGTGTGAACGATCTTGGGTTGATACGTTCTTCTCATCGGGCGCTGCTTCGTCCCCCTCTAAAATAGAATCTGATGGACATTTAAAAAAAAAAAGAAAACATACAAAATTCCCATCAGCGAACTAACGCTCAGTAAGTCTTCCAAAAATCCAATAAAGATAATGAAAATATGATATTAATATAAAACAAAATCAACTCAGTAATAGCAAGGAAAAATAATATAAGCTTATGTAAAAAGATAATGACGTATATATTTTTAAAACCATGTTTTATCTTGTACGAATCGAAACAAGAATAAGGTATGCAACATCGTGAATATTCCATTCGTCATGTTGGAACATCATATAGGGATTCTAGAAGTGGTCCCCGCCCTCATGACGTGACACTTAGTTTCACGTGGCACTTAGTTCCGCATACAATAACATTTACCGCCTTCTTGATATATATGACTCTATTCTTTTCCAACTCCCCCATTACCCTATGCCAAAAACGTTTTACTAGATCAAGCATGAATTTTCTATAAACAAGAGTTAACCAGTAAAATGAATCAAGTATCAATCACATAGAAAGTAGTAATCACGTATCAAGTATCTCATGCGAAAAGTAAACCAACATAACTTTTAAAAAAATCTCATAAAACATAAATAAATACTTGGGAAAACTATATAATGAAAACATACAATAGTGACATAATTTCAGTAGGAAAATATGATACGAGTTTACGGAAAATATAAATATACGGACAAGGGAAACTTACAGAAGCGTGCAAATCGATGTAGCAATCAATTTGCCGAAGTCTTAACTCATAGATCGAGGCCCCGGTCGACTTGAAATTCCTACGGCGCCTCAAAAAAAACCTTTTGTTGTGATGAAAAATTATAAGAGAGGAAGAGAGGAAAAGATTTATTTATAAGATTAGAGATTAGGATTTTGAGATGAGGGGCTAGGATTAAAAAAGATTAGATCTAATGGTTTAAAGAGAGGTTTTCATAAAAATAGGTTTGTTTAAATATCTTTAATTAAGATGAAATCTAATTAAACTCTTAGAAATACTAAATAAATAATCTTATCTTTTAAACAACTTTTTAATAAATCTCTTAATCTTTTCTTGTCTTTTAAAAATACCAAAAATGATTTTAGAAAATTATTTTCTCTAACAAAAAATATTTTAAATTAAAGATAATCAAAATCTTTTCCTATAAAATACTAATAAATTTTTTTTATATTGAAAATTCTTTTCTAAAGATTCTCTTTTAAAAAATCCTCTTTATCAAAATCTAATAAAATTTAAAGTCATGATTCTCTCTTTTTTTAAAATAAATTCCTTCTCTTCTCTTTTAAAATACTAGCAAATCAATTTTATCTTTTCAAAAATTAAAAATTCTCTTTTATCATTTAAAAAACAGAAATAAAAAGATTAAATTCAAACAAAATTTTATTTATTTCAAAACGGTCACGGTCGTTACATAGGATTTACTTTGAGGCATATGGATCCGATGCATATCCTTTCGATCGGGATAAAATGGAGAAATCGAAGGAAATGGTGAAGGTTTGGCCAAAGAGTTTGAATCACGAGTTGCACCAACAACATGAGCTAAAGCTCTCTCTTCGAGATGAGTATTTTTGTGATGCGTGCAAAGAGGATGGATGCTTATGGGCTTTTTCATGTGAGATTTGGACCCCAAGTGTGCATTGGGGAATTACAAAGCAGAGGGAGATGACAATGAGAAGATTAATAACGGTGGTGATGGATGGGTATGCGATGGCGAAGTTTGTTATAGAGCTTAAGGTCTTTGAGTTGATGAATAACAACTTTACCATTGTAACTCTAATAAAATCAGGTTTTAAAATGAAAAATAATGAAAAAGGAGTGTGTTTGAAACAATCCAAAAAACTTCATGATTAATTTATAAATATTATCGCAGTAGTGTTTTTGCTTGTTCAGTTGCATATGATTTTTATTTTATTTTCCCATATGAACAGCGTTACATGTTAACTCAAGTTAAAAACTCTTCATTTGAATTCATAAGTATGGAATATTTTAAATAATATATGGCAACGGTCCAAATCAACTCAGTTATCCAATCTATGGACATACATTTGATCTTCTTAGAGTGTTGCCCCTCCATTTTATGGGACGTGCATTTGGTTTTCTTGCCCCCCGCCCCCCCTTCCATCTTAACATTGTAAATTCAGCTACACATTCATCTTAGCATTATCCAAAATTAAGCAACCAAAAGAGTTTGCAAGCAATCAGCAATACTTATTTTCTATTAAGACTAATGAAATCAACAAGGATGATAAAATTAGATGATAACCTTGGAAATCCAACCTTCATTACAATGTATGAACTTAGCATTTTACTAAAATTAATTCTTACATTCTCCTTAGGAACCTCTACCCCATTCCAATTAGAACCGAGAATGTAATCATTTACTCAAGTTATGATCACACAATCTAATGGACATCACACTTAGTTTACTAAAAGGTCAGATAAAGTCATCTCTATTCATTACAGAAAACATAATCGAACAAGAAGAGTTCATGCAAAACACTATGGAGAGGTAACAAAAATAAAAGTATGAGAATAAGATACCTGAGCTTAGTTGGAACGAAATTGCATGCATTTTTTTAGCACGCAACACTTAAATTTGCACCGTCTCTATTTTCTCACTTCCTTTTCATCAACCGATACAAGTGCTTCCTCCTAAGATCAACCCCTTGACACAACTACATAATCAGACGTGTATAGTTGTATTTAAGAGTTGTTATCTGATTCCCTCGAAACAAAATCATTTCCATCTGCAACCAAGTAAGGCCAATAGCTTTCTTCAGCGACCATGGCTTGTCATTTTTCAACTTTGCACCTCAAGTCTTCTGTCAAGAGGAAGTTTTGCTAGAAGTCTTCCTAATATCTGGAAAACTCCATGGCCCTTCACAACTTCTAGTCACTGGAAACGAGAAATTTCCAACCCAGTTAAGATATATTCGGATTCCACACAATGTTTACATGGAAATGTTATTTATACATATATCATGAAATCGACTATAGAAGATAATAAACATCTGGTAGTTGTTGTTTTGACCGGCCCAAAGCTGTAATATTAATTTCTGTGTATCTTTTATTGAAACTTAAATCATGTCCTAGAATATGAATATCCTTTTATTTATAGGAATAGAGACGTTGGTAAATACCTAGATGTAAATTTACACTATTGAGCAAAACCTGATATTGCATGTTTGACAAAATAACATCGTGTATATTTAACTTAAGAACCACAGTTATTTTGCTCAGGATCCGTCATAGTCAGGAAATTTGTTCAACTTTGGTAGCTCAATACACAATGATTTGGCTCAGCATCTAGAAGAAGTTTCTTGATATTGTTTACAAGTTACAAACTTCAAGTTAAACTAATGTCCACTGCATTTGTCAAAACAACACTATTGGCTTGGGACAGACATCAGAACCAGCAAATCTAATACTGCTCTTAAATTTTGAATCAGAGTTGAACCAAGATTTGATTGGAAATGGTGAAGGGTTGCCCAAACAGTTTGAATCATGAGTTGCACCAAGAACATGAGCTAAAGCTCTCTCTTTGAGATGAGTATTGCTGTGATGCGTGCAAAGAGGATGGATGCTTGTGTGCTTTCACGTGTGAAATTTGTGATTTTGATCTTGATCCCAAGTGCATATTGGGGAATTTTAAAGCGAAGGAGATGATAATGAGTGAGGGGTGGGTTTGCAATGGCCAAGTTTGTTATAGAGCTTAAGGGTTTTGATTTGCTGAAATTGGTTGAATCGGTTTTTGTACGATTACTGTTTATGTAGTGGATAGGTTTTCTATTTAAGTCAGTAGAAATCCTCTTTAAATTTTAAATAAAGGTTACTTGTTGTTTGTTGGTCTTTTCCAATTAGGTTTGAACATATTCTTTGGTTTTGAGTTGAAATATATTCTTTGTGATTTGTGATATTGTGAACCTCTGGACATATTAACGAGGATTTGTGATATTTGTTCCTACATAGCTACCCTGTAAAGGTTTGGATCCACATGAGGGTTGCCGTTATTCATCCTCCAATTTATATTTATGCATTAAAGTTCATTTATCGAATCTAGCGACTGAGCCACAAAAACAAAAAAAGAACATATTAACCAAACAAACTACAAGTCTAGCGACTGAGATATCAACATCTGTCCATGAAACATGCAAATTTTTATTTTTCTTTATGTATTGAATGTTGATATATATCGAAGAAATAAATAGGGATACAAAATGATACCAATAAATTGGGTTCGGCCACTTTCCTATTCTCCTTCTAATTAATAATATAAGATAGAATGAAGGTACTAGTACATATGAAGATCGATAGAGCTAATACTAAAAAATGTAGTTTTATGTGGTAACTCTTTTACCTGCTTTAATGTGATAGAATCCTCAGTCCATCAAATGCAGTGCAAATTTGAAGCCAGTTGCAACTGAATAATCCCTTAAGACTGTTAGAACCAGCTCCTTGCTGTCTCCTTTCTCAAACCACTAGCATCCAATCTCTCCCTCACCTTCCCCTTCTCTTCCCACAACAACTTATTTGCATAAATATTCGATAATTGCACATACGATCCATCTGTACTTGGTTCCAACTCCATGACCATTTTCGCCGAGCTCTCCCCTAGCTCAATCTCTCCATGTATTTTACAAGCACCAAGAAGCGTTTCCCACGCAAACAAATCAAATCCCATCCCCATTTCCTCGATGAACATCTCAGCGTCTCCCAATCTCCCGGCTCGACCCAGCATATCAACTACACAGGCAAAATGCTCTCTTCTCGGTTTCAATTTAAGATGATCAATCATTGAACGGAAAATTTGTAGCCCTTCGTCTACAAGGCCACAGTGGCTGCATGCAGATAGAATAGAAAGAAATGTTACTTCATCGGGTTTGTACCCTTCTATTTTCATTGCTTGAAAGGATTTTAAAGCTTCTTTTCCTTTTCCATGTTGGCCAAGGCCATTGATCAAAATGGTCCACGAAACCAAATCACGACTCCTCATTGTGTCAAATACTAATTTTGCATCGTGCAAGTCGCCGCATTTGAAATACATGTCGATAAGGGTGTTGCACACTTCGATATCAGAGCAAATTTCCATTTTGACGATCCTAGTATGCACCATTCTTCCATATTCAAGGCTCGCTAGCGAGCTAAACGCTGGCAGAACACTGGCAAACAAGAACTCGTTCTCTAATATCTCGCCTGCATTCACCATTTCTTTATAGATCCTCGCTGCTGATTCTGCCATCCCATTTTGAGCTAGCCCATTTATAACAGCAGTCCAAGAAATGATATTTGGATTGAAAATTTTTCGGAATACGAACAAAGCCGAGTTCATATCTCCATTACACCTCGAATACATTGTAATGAGTGAATTCCCAACTGGGGTTTCTGACTCAAGTCCAGCTTTTAACCCACATACATGCAATTGCATCCCAAGATTCAAATCAATTCTCTCTACACAAGTTTTCAACACGCTCGTTAAAGTGAAAGAATCGAATCCTTTACTACTCTCTCTTCTCATTCTCGAAAAGATTGCAACCGTGTGCACTTT
Organism: Agapanthus africanus; assembly: GCA_030015575.1. Lineage (NCBI taxonomy): Eukaryota > Viridiplantae > Streptophyta > Magnoliopsida > Asparagales > Amaryllidaceae > Agapanthus > Agapanthus africanus. The sequence continues at coordinate 638,274,680 of CM057343.1, forward strand.
GCTACCGCTACGAGCACAAGCGTCGATCATTATATTCCAACAAACCGAATCAACTTCATCAATCTCCTCGAACGCTAAAAGAGCCTCCTTTAACCCTCTGCACTTCTCATATCCGTTCACAAGTGAGGAACCAGCAAACCCATTTGAATTCAACCCAAACTTAACTGAATGGCAATGCATTTGCTCCAAAAGGCGCGCATGAATCACTACATTCAAACTACTAAACAACGCAGCAAAAGTAACGCAGTTGGGTCTGAGGCCCTCTCCCAGAAATCGAGAGTAGAGCCGTGTTGCAGTGAATACATCATGATTGAAGCGAAGTTGAGTGGAGATTAGAGTGTTGTAGGAGACTATGTCTCTTTCAGGCATTATATCAAACAGTTGGTGTGCGAGTTCGACGGAGGCGCATTGAGAGTAGAGCTTTAGGAGTTTGTTGTGGAGAGAGAAAGTTTTGGTGATGATTTGGTTGTTGAGTTTGAGGAGACGAGCATGAACAGCTTGGCCATTGGAGAGGGAGTGAGAGGCAATGCTTGAGCTCAAAATCGTGGCCAAGTGAGAGAGTGATGAACTCATTGGATATGAATCATAATGTGAACCGCTGGTCTTAGATATTTTAAAGTGGATGCGGGCAAATTCTAGTTTACACTGTTTATATTTAGTAAAAATCTAACTTTGATATGTGTTTGGATTTGCAGATGTCTAAAATCTGAAAATTTTTGTTTGTATTTATCTACGGAAAATGGCCGTTTTGTTTTCATCTTTTTGAAGTTTCAATATAGAAGCTTAGATTTAGCCCTTTGAAATTTATATAAATGAAAGCCAAAGGGGATATATTTACGACTATGAAGTAACTCTGTTAAATTTTCGGTTATCCTAACTTAAGTCCAGAGCCCCGGGATATATTTACGACTAGGAAGTAACTCTGTTAAATTTTCGGTTATCCTAACTTAAGTCCAGAGCCCACGTTTACTAAATTAAGATATGATCTTTCGGATTGAAATTTGATTCAGTAACATTTTTCTTTATATTTTATTATCCTTGTAATCGCCTTCAAGTTTCGCATATTATGATTAAATTTTGCTAAAATGCCATGCAATTTCAATGTTTTGCACCAAAAGAAAAAAAGAACAAATTTGTCATATCTAGGACTAAATATTAGTTAAGAAAAAACAACTTGCTTATTATTATAATTTTCTTAAATATATTCTTATTTCCAACTTTTGTGGATTCAAGCATATTCGACTGTGATGGTCACACCTTCTAAGTCGGAACGTCATTGTCGATGATATCAAAACCAAATCAAAAGAAAATGAAGACACGTTGTTCGAAATACGTTTAGTTTTATTTATATTTATTTATAAATTAAATAAGAACAAACAATATGATAAACAAGATTAGAATAATTCTTAGAATAATTTTCCAAACCAGACAAAATTTGTCATCACAACAAACATGGTCGGGCTACCGTCAACCAGGTCATGCTAGGCATTTTACACGTGCGACGCACATGTGCATTTTAAAAAAGTGTATACAATATAGATTTTCAAAATATAATTGTGTATGTATATTGACAATTACTTATATAAAACCTGTTGAATCAAGGAAAAAAAAGAGAACGAATACCTTCGATCTTGAGTAACCAAGAAGGGCATTATTGTCGATTTCATAAGACGGCAAGATTTCATGGTCAATTTAGAATAAGCAAATATAATGTCTTTTTTTCCAAACTAGAAATTAAATCCACAGGAAAAGTAAAAAAGTAATACTCATAATAATTTCACACGTGCCCAAATGGTGCCCTCCTTCAATATATGGTTAAAATGGGTCTGCGAAGCTCCCCAGGCCGGTGCCTGTAAACGGATCCTTTCCACGCGTGTGTTACCCATCCGCGGGATTTTGGGATTGTGCCGGCTCCGTATGTAGTCGGTCCTCCCCATGCTCAATAAGCTCTTTACATACCGAGTCACAAGAACAAACAATTCCTACTCCTTGGCAACAGGTTTAAACTCCAAAAATTACAATCAAGACACTTCAGCAATGAAATGGAATTTTTTTTCCAAACTAACATTTTAAAAGATTTTGAGAGTTTGAAAACCGATTATTTTAGTGCTAATTAATCTTAAGCTTTACAAAACCCTAATTTTAGAAAACCGTGGTTTGTTCTGTACGTGAAAACCTAATGGGTTTTTGGAATCTTTTTCCCAATCCAGGCCGTTGTATCTTATTTTAGTTTGAGTCAATCTAGTGAAAGTCCATATATTCTCTCCCCAAATCCATACCCCCCCCACCCCATCCCCCCCAAAAAAATTAATTGTTGGATCCGAAGCCTCATCCTGAAGGGGGCTACTTCTCTGACTTTCAGGGACTCTGTTGGAGATAGTGCCCTCAAAGTCAATTATTGGATCGCAGGTACGTGATTGCAATGATTGAGGCAGGACCTATACCGATATGGCAGTCTTGCTCGAGATGATAGTTTGCTATCTGGTTTGTCTTTATCATCGTATACATACTTTAGTTCACTATTGCATGATGATAGAGCCCGTAAGATTCTTGCTTGACTACCAGCAGTATGATGGCGATCGTATACGTGGGAGTTGGGGTCTGTAAGTACATCCTTAAAGTGTCCCTAGTCATGGGAGTTTCGAGACAGGGCATCGATACTCCAGAGTAGACTAGTGTATACAGTCGAGACCCCGACGAGGGGCGATGGCCGGTCTCACAAGTCACTGGTGTCAGTTTGATCACCTAAGATGTATACAGGTGCTCATTGGGTTATGAGTACACCGGACATGACTCGCCGGGAACATGCTGGTTGGTATTATACATATCGTCAGATAGCAGTTCCCTGGTGACATGTGTACAGGTTAGTTCATCGACCTGAGATCGTCATTTGTCTCATGTGAGTTTCCACTGTGCTTAGATTACTACCCTACCACGCTCAAAGGAGTTGTGCAAACAGGTTTTAGTTGGGTACAGTCCCGAGCCACATTGGAGGCAAGTGAGCGGATCGGCAGGGGATTCGTCTCTCCCGGTATTGGGGGTGAGATCGTGCTGTGTCTAGAAGAGCCATTACACAAAGCCCTCGGCCGAGGCAGGAGATTTACTAGTATGTACTCCAGTAGTATCTCAGGGTGTTCTGGACTACTCTCTGACACGACTTATACCGCTATTGGGGGTCTGACGTTACTAGCCCCCTAGACCAGATATGCAATACTCATAGACGAACGGACCGGACTGTATGTATATTGTCACTGTTCGGCTCAGTAGGGTTTATGGATGAGTTCGCTCGTCAACTTCCCTTTCGATCAATACATAGGCAAACCGTTACGTACAGCTTGTACCTCTGACGTGCTAGTGGTTATACCCAGTGCCAGTGTGTTGATGAGTCATTAGAGTCCCCCACAGACACGTTCCTAAGTTCGGGCGAAACGTTGTAGAGGCCATATGGGTTTATGGCAAGGTTCAGAAAAAGCACGTGCGTTTTCGCATGTGTCGTTTTTCGGGCAGATAATACTGGTCGGCTTTGGTTTAAGCCGGATCCGAGTATTATACTGTGTAGATATAATATCTTTGTCTCAGTTGCATTTGTATTCAGTTGTAATACAAATGCGGGTATGTTTATACTGATACGGGGTTATCCTGAAATTCGTTTCAGGATCACTTTTGGAAGTTGTCAGTTTCCAGTTTTCTATCAGCCGTATTTAACAGTCGGTTAAATGCGGATTTATCTTTTCTTGAGATTTGTGTGGAAGCTTCTAGAAGAGGTAACTAGGATGGTGACTAGGATGGTGAGGTGGCTTTGTTCATTAATGGTGCATTAATGTGTTGATGACTATGTATTATGATTCATCACTTGCATTAATGCATTCATACTAGGTGTTTTGATGACTCTTCTCTTCATTAATGGTTGTAGTCACCCCCCCTCTCCTACACTCACCTCCCCCCTCTCCTTAAATGGCCGGCCACCCCCTTGGTGGAATCTCATGGTTGTTGTTTTGAAAAGATTAAGGATTTTGGTTCATGGAAATCGATATACTCCATTTCTCATTTCGTATCGATCCAAAAGGCAACTTCATTAACCGTTCGTCCATAACCATGGACGTAACGAGACAAGGTGTTCTACTCATTCTCTACTTCATCTTGGTCATCTCTTTTAGCAAACTTGACGATTGAGTTGCTTTGGTTCAGAGGCGGGAGCCCGTTTAAAGATCCGTCGACGTGGTGCCACCTGGACGAGAAGACTGGAGTTTCAGGAGATCGGAGCAGCCGCAACAAGCGTGGGATGATGGTTGAAGACCGAAGGACTCGGATCGTTCGGTATAACCTTTCTACCCACTTTGTAGTTTGTTAGTTTAGCTTTAATGGCAGATCCGGATTACGGTGCACGATAGCGCCAGTTGTAAAAAGTTTTTGTTCCGCATGTGGCGTCTGTTAGAAGGCCGGGGCGCTACCGTGGACTTACAGTGGTATCAGAGCCTAACCATTAAGCTATACTAATTTGTGCTAACGCGTTTAAAATATCGATCGAACGGATTTTCAAAAATCGCAATTTTCCAAGTTCACAGTTTCTGTCGATTTTAAATGATGATCGAGTAGGTATTTCTAAGCACTCTGAGAAAATTTGGGCAAGTGATCCCTCATTACGACCGCGGAATCGCGGCCGTTCTGTGGGAGCAGTGCTCCAAATTTTCCAGAGAGCTTAATTTAGGGAAATTGTGGGTTTTGGCATATATCTTTTGGGCCCAGATTTTGTTACTGTACAGCAGATGTTTGTGGGGCCCATTTTGGGATATTTTGTCGATCGAAATTTAAACGTGTTAATTTACAGTACTTACTTTATATCTCCGACCGGGAATGTCATTTGATCGGTAAACCGCGTCTAATTGCTATAGTTCTTTTAGACGGGTTTGCGAACGTGATATTCGCATTGATGTTCTGTGTTGTGCTGTGATGTTGCGGATTTGTCGTGGTGGATAGCAGGGTGCAATGATAGTGCAGTTTGGATTTATTTGTACATTTGTTATTGCGGGGCGAGCGTCCAACATATGGACTGCCGTCACTGCCTGTTGTATAATATTCTTTTGGGACACGACCAGGTTGAGGTCGATGTACCCGTTGTACATATTTTTTATTTCTGTACTAGGTTTATCCCGCGAAGGAGTGCACGGATAGCCGGGTTCTGGAGGGCAACGGGTCCGTATCTCAAGGCTTTGAGAGGCAGAGGGACCTCACTCTAGAATTGGCAGACTATTCGCCGCACTCGTAGGGGGTACAGGTTGACCCAAGGAGGGGTGCTCAATTTACCGGATTCCGTGAAGTGCCGGGTGTTCCATTCACTAAGCTGTGGGGGACTACCTCGCTTCAGGTTTTGGCAGGTAACTTGCCGCACCCGTAGGGGTCTAGGTTTCATTGCACAGGCTATCCACACGACTAGGGGAACGTCAGGTTTCAGCAGCGGCTCTGTGAAACCCGGGGATCCCAGATTATCTGTATTGTTCTGTGATACTTATTACTTTTCTGTAATGTTGCATATTATCACGCCTGGAGCGATTATTGTATATTGGTATATATATTATTAGATGTTGTATATGTTTTACACCCGCGCTAGTCCAGCCCCCGCTCTGTCGTTAGTTAAGTAACCTAACGGGTGATGACGGGACCCAGTGGCGAATGCGGATGGCATATGCGTACATTTTATTTTCGTTCTTTTCTGGTGTGATTGATTGATGGGACTGCATTGATTCTTATCAATGCAAGGATAAAACAAACCTATATTTGATGTTGTTGGAACAAATTTTAAAAAGTGTTATTACAAAGATGTTTCCTTTTGTTTTGCATAGTGATATTCAGTTAGAATATCCTGCACCTCATTCGACTAGGCAAGGGCCGAGATCCCTTCACCGGGAGTGACCCCTTGGGCATAAGTTTACGTCAGGGTAATAACTTCACTATAGTCGATTACAAGTTGCTTTGCATAGTGATATTCAGTTGGAATATCCTGCACCTCATTCCACGAGGAAAGAGCCGAGATCCCTTCATCGGGAGTGACCTCTTTAGCAAAAGGTTTTCGCCGCTATATTTTTATAAAAAGCTATCAGTTTCCTTTAACGAGATCAAGTTCATTACGTTAAACGTTTTTCACCAAAAACCAGCCGTAGCCCTCCGTCATTTCTTATGGATAGTCAGTAGTATTCAAGCTATGCATTTGACCAACGCCAGGGCATAGTGTTTGGTAGCTGCTGGGGTATTTCATTTGTTGCATAGATAGATGAGTTGGTTTGGGACAGTCGTTCTGCCATTTGGCCAACGTCAGGGGCATGTGCGGGTGGGTTCAAATTAATCTGGACAATGACGGGTAGAACTTGGCATGTGACTTATGATATTTTGACCAACGCCAAGGTTATAAGAGCATGGGGCAAAAATCATATTGGGAGTTTCAAACATACAGCAAACTTGCCAGGCATGCGCATACCTTCTGGAGTGTGATAACTTGAGTGGCTTCCATCAAGTTATCATGCGATGATAGTTGGATCCCGATTCTCACTGATGAGTTATTTTACTCTTCGGGTGATCCTGACTAATTCTTCTTTCAGGTTTGGAGGAGAATTTGAGATTACAGTGGGAGGTCTCCTGATTAGATAAAATGATAACCATTCTGATCTAGGTTAGAGTGCACGCAGAGTGTTTCTTTTCTCTCTCTCTTTGGCAGCGACCTTTGACCGACCCTAGACTATGACTCAGTGACCAAGTTGACCGAACCTTCTTAAAATATTGGCTTTTGGATTGTCTGAGTTGCATAAGTCATTACCGCTCCTTCTTTTACCCTTTGCATTTCTCAGAACACCCCGTATTACTACGGATATCCACTTCCATTGGATAGATCCATCGTATGGTTATATACGAACTCGAAGGGACTTCTTCGAGGATGGATCCAGGTTCAGGAGAAATAGAATTGGTTTATTCAGTTGTCGTTTATTATCACCTTCTCTCAGGTTGCGAGGGCTCCTTAGTTTAGGAGAGTACACCTATTACGCTTATTGGATAGTCTTATTCCAAACCATAGGCTGGTGCCGAAAGGTAGGGAATGAAGAAAACCAATTAGCCTAAGTAGGGTGTGCAGAAGGTAATATGTAAAGACAAGATAAAGGGATTTGAAAGAGGGCAAAGTAAATTGCGACTGTTATCATTCACGACCAAACCGCGTACTTCATCGCCACTCCTTTTTCACCTTTAGTTTTTCCCCAGTTCGGGAAAAATAGAATAAGTTTTTATTCAGTAGTCTTTTATTATCACCTTCTCTCAAAGCTGTGAGTACTCCTAGGATTAGGAGAGTATACCTATTATACTTACTGGATAGTCTTCTTCCAAACCATAGGATGGTGCCGAACAGTAGGGAAGGAAGAAAACCATTTAGCCTAACGAAGGTGCACAGAAGGAAATGACTAAAGACAAATAAAGGGATTTGGAGAGATGGCAAAGAAATATACGGTTGCAGTCATGAATTGGATTATGGAAGAGGCATTACTAAGAATACCAGGATACCCCTACGAAACATTTTCATGTTTCAGTTTCACTGTGCATTGTTAATTATAAACTGATTTCCCGATTAGATACTTACTCCAAGGTATGTATTTACCAGGTTTCATTCTCACATCTCTGTGGTTTTTACAGATGATGAGTGGGAGTAAGTTATTGGAAATTAGGTGATCATTCTCATTATATTGGAATTCGTTGTAATTGGTGATATTTGAGGAAATCGTCTGGGTACAGTTTTCAATCTACGATACACAGGTTTTGAGTTATTCAAACTCAGGGGACCTATACAGAGTATTGTATGTTGTCCAGTGTCCGTCAGGACAAAGGGGTAGATTCTCGTACTATGTTCTGTTTACTTGTAACTTCTCTAGTTTTTTGACGAGTGTTTCATAGAAATACAATATCTAAGTTTTGAGAAGTTTTGGGTATAAGAATAAAGTAGAGAACCGGGTATCACAAGTATCGGGATTCTTCAAAGAGATCGAAGATGTAGATTCTTGTGATTGGAATTCAGTTGATAGTAATGGTTTTGAGAAACTTGTTTCTCTTTCAGGTTACTCATAATTGGATGGATTCCTAAGTTGAGTAATGCTGATTAGCCTTTCTCCATTAAGTTGATATGCACTGGAGACAGCTGCATAATTTGAATATGGTTCCAATTAAATTAGTGCCTCTATTTCTATATTGTATATAGAATGGTTCATATCTTAACGATGTTAAGGTACGGGGAGTTGTTCAACTTATGCTTAAGACCAGACACTGGATAACTCAAGGCATATTTCTGTAATGACAGTTTGTGGGTTGACCCTGGCTTCGACGAGGGTTGATTTTTCTACCATATGGAAGATCAATAGTGATATTGTTCTTGACTCGCCACAGTTTTAGTAAAAATGGATTTTTTCAGAAAACAGTAGTGGGAGTGTGGTAGAACTGGAAGTGATTCCAGAACCGCAAACGATTACGAAAAATTTAATAGGACCTATATATTCAATCAGGTTTGATATTCCATTAGCCACTCCGCAGATATGGTGGGTAACCTCAGACACCCGAGAGGTACTCCGGTAGCCTCAAGGACGGTGACAGAGAGGTTCTTGTTTACCCAGACTTGACACTACTGTTGTTCCAGACTATGAGACCCGGCAAGAGGATAAGTATAGCGTCGTTCTAGACTAGCTTTAGAAGTGTACGTATATATTATTCTGCCAGAGGGTTGTCGTAGTCAGTGGGAGCAGCGGAAGCATAGTGAGCAAGTAGCTTATGTCTATTTATAGACTTGAACAGATATAGCGGAGATAAGATCATCTATTTTTGATGAGACAGTCATGGTTTTGACTTCATCAGAATAGGTGATGGATCTGTTGAGAAGGTAGTAGGGTGTGATGTCCTGGTATTTGGATGATATACACAGAGTAGAAAGTAAAATTTCTATACTACGATCGGTTGTACTATGGTCGTTACACAGTTGTTTCTTCACAAAGGACATGGATATAATATCAGACATTCTGGTTACTAGATCTATGGTTTTTAGATCTAAATTTGGGTACTTTCCCAATTTGGGTACTTTGACAGTATTCTAATGGTATTTAGAATTGATGACTCCTGGCATGGTGGTGTACCTGCAGGTGATGGAGTCACCCTCTCTAAAGGTGTCTTAGAGACTAAAGGAGAGAGGGAAGTGCATGATTGGCAGATCACTTGCTTAGGCAATTGAGTCAATCATGAGATATCAACTACCACACCAGATGTTGTTTTTTGCACTTGATGTGATAAGTTTATATTAATCTAATCCTGAAGAAACATATCGGAGCAATTTTAGAACATAAGTGTTTGTTCTACGGATATGATGACGGCAGCCTCTTTCGGGAGACGATTATCATTCCAGGCTTCAAAGGTGACATGGATGACAGAGTGATTGTCAGAGTTATAGTTTTCCCTCTGATGAGGGACAGTATTATGGACAGGTGGTCCAAGAGGATACTGTGGGAGGCATGGTGCTGGATACAGATTAGGTTCAGTTATCGATACAGTCTAAGAAGTTTGAATTTGGAGTTCATTTATGAACTAAGTCCCATCAGATATTCAGACATATTATAAGACAGGTATTACTCGATTCGGGAGATGGTTTTCTCCGCGAATTTGAGATTTAGAGAGATATAGAAAGAAACATCAGGGCGGATCCACTCACTAAGGCTATTTCTCGAACACAAGAGTTTTACAAACTAGCTTTGTGAAACTGATTAGTAGAGGAGTTGGATGTTCGGTATCACACGGGCTGTGAGTATGCGACATCGCAATAATTAGCCTTAAGTGCAAGTGGGAGATTGTTGGAGATAGTGCCCTCAAAGTCAATTATTGGATCGCAGGTACGTGATTGCAATGATTGAGGCATGACCTATACCGATACGACAGTCTTGCTCGAGATGATAGTTTGCTATCTGGTTTGTCTTTATCATCGTATACATGCTTTAGTTCACTATTGCATGATGATAGAGCCCGTAAGATTCTTGCTTGACTACCAGCAGTATGATGGCAATCGTATACGTAGGAGCTGGGGTCTGTAAGCACATCCTTAAAGTGTCCCTAGTCGTGGGAGTTTCGAGACAGGGCATCGATACTCCAGAATAGACTAGTGTATACAGTAGAGACCCCGACGAGGGGCGGTGGCCGGTCTCACAAGCCACTGGTGTCAGTTTGATCACCTAAGATGTATACAGGTGCTCATTGGGTTATGAGTACACCGGACAGGATTCGCCGGGAACATGCTAGTTGGTATTATACATATCGTCAGATAGCAGTTCCTTGATGACATGTGTACAGGTCAGTTCATCGACCTGAGATCGTCATTTGTCTCATGTGAGTTCCCACTGTGATTAGATTACTACCCTACCACGCTCAAAGGAGTTGTGCAAACAGGTTTTAGTTGGGTACAGTCCCGAGCCACATTGGAGGCAAGTGAGCGGATCGGCAGGGGATTCGTCTCTCCCGGTATTGGGGGTGAGATCGCGCTGTGTCTAGGAGAGCCATTACACAAAGCCCTCGGCCGAGGCAGGAGATTTACTGGTATGTACTCCAGTAGTATCTCAGGGTGTTCTGGGCTACTCTCTGACACGACTTATACCGCTATTAGGGGTCTGACGTTACTAGCCCCCTAGACCAGATATGCGATACTCATAGACGAACGGACCGGACTGTATATATATTGTCACTGTTAGGCTCGGTAGGGTTTATGGATGAGTTCGCTCGTCAACTTCCCTTCCAATCAATACATAGGCAAACCGTTACGTACAGCTTGTACCTCTGACGTGCTAGTGGTTATACCCAGTGCCAGTGTGTTGATGAGTCATTAGAGTCCCCCACAGACACTTTCCCAAGTTCGGGCGAGACGTTGTAGAGGCCATATGGGTTTATGGAAAGGTTCGGAAAAAGCACGTGCGTTTTCGCACGTGTCGTTTTTCGGGCAGATAATACTGGTCGGCTTTGGTTTAAGCCGGATCCGAGTATTATACTGTGTAGATATAATATCTTTGTCTCAGTTGCATTTGTATTCAGTTGTAATACAAATGCGGGTATGTTTATACTGATACGGGGTTATCCTGAAATTCGTTTCAGGATCACTTTTGGAAGTTGCCAGTTTCCAGTTTTCTATCAGCCGTATTTAACAGTCAGTTAAATGCGGATTTATCTTTTCTTGAGATTTGTGTGGAAGCTTCTAGAAGAGGTGACTAGGATGGTGACTAGGATGGTGAGGTGGCTTTGTTCATTAATGGTGCATTAATGTGTTGATGACTATATATTATGATTCATCACTTGCATTAATGCATTCATACTAGGTGTTTTGATGACTCTTCTCTTCATTAATGGTTGTAGTCACCCCCCTCTCCTACACTCACCTCCCCCCTCTCTTTAAATGGCCGGCCACCCCCTTGGTGGAATCTCATGGTTGTTGTTTTGAAAAGATTAAGGATTTTGGTTCATGGAAATTGATATAATCCATTTCTCATTTCATATCGATCCAAAAGGCAACTTCATTAACCGTTCGTCCATAGCCTTGGACGTAACGAGACAAAGTGTTCTACTCATTCTCTACTTCATCTTGGTCGTCTGGTTTAGCAAACTTGACGATCGAGTTGCCTTGGTTCAGAGGCGGGAGCCCGTTTAAAGATCCGTCGACGTGGTGCCAGCTGGACGAGAAGACTGGAGATTCAGGAGATCGAAGCAGCCGCAACAAGCGTGGGATGATGGTTGAAGACCGAAGGACTCGGATCGTTCGGTATAACCTTTTTACCCACTTTGTAGTTTGTTAGTTTAGCTTTAATGGCGGATCCGGGTTACGGTGCACGATAGCGCCAGTTGTAAAAAGTTTTGTTCCGCATTTGGCGTCTGTTAGACGGCCGGGACGCTACCGTGGACTTACAGACTCTTCAATCACTCTCGCCAAATCCCAACTCCTAACTCATTGTAAGCTAATTAATTACCCATCAATTTTTTTCCTCATTATTTTTCTTTTAAATTATGGTACATGATTTTAGTACTTTTGTATATGATGAGATTACATATAAATTCGGTCTTTGATTTGGGTTTGTAGCTCTTTAATGTTAAACTAGATCTATTGTTTTTTTTATAAATATTTTGTTTCATGCTGCTTTTATCTGTCTTTTGACTTCCAATTGCTATGGATCATTGGATTTAGTTTTGTAGGTGTCGATTAATATGCCATTTTATCAGATTCTATTCCAAAAAGATTGGACTTTTGCATAAATTCATATTTTTGTTGTTGTTGAAGGTTAGGGATCAAGACATCACTTTGGCATTTGGATGCTTTCTTTAGCCATGATGTTTTTCTAAATCAATTACTGCAATAAGTAAACTGGAATATAAAACATTTGCATTTTTATGTATTTGTATATTTGGTTATATCATAAACATTAAGCATGGTATGCCATGACAACTGAACCAATTTCATCAGCAAACGACATGCACCACTTCATATTGAATATGATTTGTCTTTAAGTTCATCTACATCAAAGTATGAGATAAGGGCTTGGTGTTGAATCTAAGAATATGGTGATAGGAAATTATTCTCTATATGGCCAGGTGTTCTCATAGCGTATAGGGGCAGTGTCTTGTATTCGTCCGTCTGTCTATGGACTATTTGGGTCGGGCCATCTATTGGAGTGAGCTAACAACAGCAGAAGAAATAGTTCAGGTTTTAGCACTGGATATATCTCTCTCTTTTGGGTGGGAGATAGATAGTATAGAAATGTAGATATAGTGAGTGCGAGGATTGTGCCTCCCCTCCTTTTGTGGTGTGAGAGAAGTAAAGGGGACACGAGATGAGAGAGTTGTGAGTTGCGTGAGATCTTGCAACTTTCTCAGCGGTAAATGGAATCCTCGTGCTCGTGTTTTTGCCATGTGAATTAGGCCGATCCTCTTACAATTTTATTGTATGACTCGGAAGCTTGATCTTGAAATCCTTTGCACAACCTTGATGCATTCTATATGCTTATAAATAGGTACAGAAGTGCTTCTCCTCAATCATTAGGCATTTTCCTAGTTCAAGTGATCTTGTAGAGTTATTATTTAGGCATATTGACCCTTTATCTTATCCTGAAGGGGTCGAATCACGGCTTAGCTAGCCACATTAGCTCATTTTATCCTTGTGCATGTTTGATTTCCTCTTTACAATTTACTCTCTTTCCTTTAGAAAAACGTCACTTAACCTTTAATTTGTTTTTCCATGTGGCAAATCGCCTCACTAATCTCTGTTTGCAACTCAATTTTCAGAGCTTTCTCGGCTTTGAGTCATGACTTCATTGGTATATTCTATATTGATTTTGGATATAGAAGAGTCTCGTTATAGGGTCCCAAGAAAGACAACATGATAGATTATAAAAAAGAAACAACTGTTTGTAGCTCTAACCATGTGATCAAATATATTTATTCTGTGATACACCATATAGGAGTCCTCTTGCCGTTTTTATTTATATTTCATATGCATCGTAAATAAGTTGGTAGTTAAAAAAAAGGATATAGACCAGTAGTGTTTTCATGAGGACCTGTCTTCCTTTACTTTCTCTTTTTCTTTATTTTCATATGGGTGATTTGAGCTAAGGATTCTTTGATAAGTAGATTTTTGGGTTTACAATTGTGCGCTTACAATCTTCGGATCGATTATCTTCTGCAGACAAGGTGGATCGCCCTGTCAGCACATCCATCTACTTGCTTGCTTCCATCAGGAAACATCTCACACCTCCATCGCATCCCATGCGCGGAAACCTGGCATTTTTATATGGGCGAACCCCTCACTGTAAGAAACCTTCAAACCACTTATGTTTGGGAAATATCAGGAAACCTGGTCTTTTAAAATGAACAATACCTATATATGCAAACTTTTTGGGAAAAGTTATATATTTTTATTTATTTGTTATTTGGGAGAATATGGGCTTTGGTGGGCCTATATGACTGCTGTTGGGGTCAAAATTTGCACCCGGCCAAGTCAAAGTCAAGGTCTACCCCAAGTAAGCGGGTTCAAGCCCAAGCAAGTGGGCCCATGTCCAAGTCGAGCCCCGCGGCCGGCCCCCCCCATGCCGAAATAAAAAATTATGTAATAAATAATTTTGATGTAATTTTTTATGCATGAATGTAAGAAAATGGGCATGAAGTCAATTTTTTGTAAAACCCATGACTCATGTGCAAAAGAAAAGAGCATATGAGACATGAGATGGGCAAGATGCCATTTTGTAAAGCCTAAAGGGCTATATTCAAATGTGTAAGCCTATATAAGGCAACATGATGATGAAATAAAAGATACAATTCATTGTTCCCAAAAATTTAGGGTTTATGCCTTCTTCCCCTTTCTCAAGGGTCTAAAACCTTCTTCTTCTTTTCGAATTAAATTAAGAGTTTAACTCTTCCTTTTTCAAAAAGAAGTAGTTTTTCACCATAAAACCCACAAAGGGGGGCTCGGATCTCCCATCAAATTTCTAAAGGGGAGATTTTGAATATCACTCCCCTTTTCCCCCAAGATCTGACCAACCGTGAAGGAGGAAACTCATCTCCAAAAATCCCACTTTAGGAGGATCCAAAGCTCAAAGGAAGAACCAAAGATTTCTAGAAGTTTAACTCCATTCAAGATCTGTTGGAGTTTAACTTCATAAATTAAATCTCTGATAGGAGTTCAACTCCCAAACCCTTTGGGAGTTCAACTCCCCAACCTAGGGGCTAAGCTCCTTTCCCGCTGGTGTTTCCAGTGGTCCTGTGCCGCGCACGTGACCCGTGGACGCGCCGCAGTCGCGTGCAGCAGACGTGACCAGCGGGCAACCAGCGGTCGTGTGCCGTGCACGTGACCCGCGGACGCCCAGCGGTCGCGTGCCGTGGCACGTGACCCTCGGACAATAAAGTGCCCACGTGCGCGCACATGACTCGCGGGAACTAAGGCGCCCACGTGCGCCTCATGCGACCCGCAGTCGCGTACAAGGCACGTGGCCCGTGGGCACTAAAGCACCCACATGCGCCCCACGCGACCCGCTCAGCGCCCAGCGGTCGCGTGCAGTGCACGTGACCTGTAGGCACCATGCGCCCACATGCCACGCATGCGTCTTTAAGACCTTCCACCCCTCATTTTTCATGCACTCTACACCAAAACATGTCCCTCGTTGGGAAATTTTTTTTAACGGGACGCTGCCCCACATCCCGCAAGGGGGCTGCTGACCCCCAGCCCGTTATTCGGGTAGCGGAACCCTCGTAAAATTCTGCGGGGCCCCCGATATATCCAAAACCCTTTTCAAAACATACCTACACTGCACATTGAGTTCGCATGACCTGTTTGACCCGTCAATCGAAAGTTCTCTCGCTCCAAAAGCGAAGGGTAATTAACGGCAGTTTAGTCCGCGGCTGCCGGAGATTCGGATCCCCACAATCAATAAACCACAGCCTACCCTAGGCAGGGGGAATCTGTAGTACGCCTGATAAGCGCGCGCGTATTTCCATCTCAATGGGATGACGAAAAACACTGCACGATATCTCAAATTACGACCCATATGAAGGGCGCTTGACCTTCAAAAATGTGTCAGAATATTAAAAAATATTTCCTCAAAACTCACCTATGTTGTATATGAGAGACATATCTGTATTGGATTCATACACATCTCCGATGATATCAGACCTGTTTTGAGAACAGTCACTTGTTTTGGTACAACATAAAATTTATGCCATGTTATAGATGTATATAGAATGTGCATCAGTGGCTATGACACTGTTTGCCTTTGCATCAAGACTAACAAATTATTTGTATATTTAGTTCATACAAGCTAGAATGGTAATTTTTTGTTATTATGTATATACTAGCAAGTATCCCCGTGCCATGCACGGGCATTGGGAGTTGTCCAAAAAATATATATTCTATCACATTGATCAGAATCGTAACAAAATTTATTGCAGACAAATATTCTGTTTTACCTAAATTTTCTTGAAACAATTTTAAAAAATATCTCCATTTTCTCTCAAAACAATTCATAAAAATATTTATCTTTACATATTTGTACATATTACATTTATTCAGCGGATGATAAATTGTATCTAAAAATTTTAGGTCAGTCTACGTGTCCAAGATGGAAATTTTCATATTTTACATTTTACAATTAAAACATCTAAAAAGGGGGATGGAATTTTTTCAGAGAGGGAAAACCCATAAGCAAAATCAAAATTTGAAGATTTCATTTTGACCATAATCAAGAGCTTCATAAAATCAATAGCAAATCCATAAGACAAATTTTATTCGTTCCTAGTAGAATTTCTAAACTTTTGGGACGCATGATGGACGTAACCGTCCATTAGTTTACTGCATGGATGGTGTATAGATGCAATTGCTACTTAATGGTGCAATCTCCATTCTACATGAACCATAGCCAACTTATTAACGAAAGCCTTTACTCTTTTCAATTTGAGTGCTTTTGAGAAATCGATAAATTATTTAACAAATTTGTCAAACTATACATGCGTTTCTATTTTTTCAAACCATGCCAATTATCACAGATGTTGTTTCTCACCGTCGAACTCTACCGATCATAATCATCATTGGTTGCTGATGAAATCCACTCTCCTCCAGACGATGATTATCTCAACGTTATTATGGACTCTTTTGTCACTAATTTTCATATTATGTAATTCAAATTACTACTTTTAATATATATTTCAAAAGCATATATAACTTTTAATATATATTTCATAGCCGTATTGGTATTTGATTTATAAAGTACGGATTTTCGTTTCTTATAACTATCCATATGTATATTTACACTCGTTAATGATTACATGATACAGATATGGTAATATCTACATCAGATGCATATCCGGTTGATGAAAATGTATACAAAGTACCAGTTGAAGTGTTGATTGCAATTTTTCAAAAAAATTCAAGAGCCTCGTCTAATTTTCCATCCACGTGTATCAAGGGAGAAAATATTTTTCATAGATATAATACAATCTAAATTGAATAGTAACAACTCATATGAAAATAATTATAGATAACTCATATGAAAATATGTTGTGTATGTGATTTACAACAATAGTTACTAAAATCAAAATTTGATGCCGAACACGGATAAACAAAATATGTTTAAGTATCCGAATTTAATTGCTTTCAATTTCATTTTCCGCATGAAGTTCTATAAGAATTTTGAAATAAGTCATCTACTTATTTATCTACTTCTGAGAATTCGAGTTTTAGCAACAAAAAAAAATAAGTTTAACGCTAAGCCAATTTTGTCTCTAAATATAACTCAATTTCCATCTTAAAAAAGAAAACATGAAACAAATTAAAATTTGATTCAAATAAAGATTTCCCGACAAAAAAATATAAATAAGTGTTTCAAAAAACACCTTCGCAAAAACTTTGAATTAGCATCATAAATCAGTCTGTAGATTTCCAATGTTTTCACAATCCATTGTTAAAACTTTCCATATGTAATTATCTTTTTATCTTACTTCTTTTATATATATGTATGTAGCCCATGGATGTCAAGCGTGTTTAAAGGACATGATATCTTTAGAATTCTATTAACTGATAGGGGCAAATAGAAAATCAATAGAGGTAGCTTTTTCTAGATACACCGTAAAGAGATCGAATGCCAATTTGTGGCAAAAAGAAAGGGATAAATTAATTTTCCTCGGAAACAACTCTTTTAGCTTTGTAGATAATCATAAAAGGGGCCAAATATAATTTAACTTAAAATATAGAGGTGGAGGATAAATTCCCTGCAAGAAGATCAAATGAGGGACTTAGAGCAATTTTTTTTAACATAGAAGGGGTGTAGTCTAATTTTCCATGGAAAAAGACAAAAAAAGCTTGAAGTGGGAATCTTTTACCATGTATATATATATATGAGAATAATGGAGGAAAGATGCCATAGGAGGGAATTTCCTTCTATGCCGTCAAAAAAATACTCTCTCCCATTTTTTCCGCCGATCAGCACCCACCATCTTCATCGTTATCATCTAAGATGTGGGTACACCAAATTTCATGTGATTCTACAACTTTTTTTACCGTTGATTTAGTAATGTAAAAAGTTTTATTGTCGGTAAACCGTTAATTTTGAACTCACTAAATCAACGGTGAAAAAGTTGTAGAATCACATAATATTTGGTGTACCCACATTTTAGATGAGAACGATAAAGATGGTGGATGCCGATCGTCGGAAAAAATGAGGAAGGGTGTATTTTTCGACGCCATAGGAGGAAATTCCCTCTTATTGCCTCTTTCCTCCATTAACCTCTCCTTCTCTCTCTCTCTCGATACACACACACACAATGGAGAAAAGAGGCCCTCGGAGTCTTTTTCATTAGGCGGCGTAAAAAAATCTATATGCTTCACTGTTTTTTCCGACCTTCGGCACTCATCATCATCATCTTTACCATCTAAGACGTGGGTACTCCAAATTTCATATACTAAATATTATACAATTCTACCACTTTTTAACCGTTGAATTAGCAATGTAAAAAGTTCTATTGTCGATAAACCGTTAATTTTGCACCCACTAAATCAACGGGGAAAAGGTTAAAATCACATGAAATTTAGTGTATCTACATCTTAAGATGATAACGATGGAGGTGATAGATGCCGTTGAAATAAATTATGGAGGGTGTATTTTTCAACGCCATAGGAGGAAATTTCCTCCTATGGCACCTTTCCTCCACACACACACACACACACACAGTTTAACACCAAAAATCACTTGATTCCTACGAATCTTATCTCAGAATTTTGAAAATTGCAAGCCACAAATCCAACTTGTATGGTTTTGCATTATCTGTATATGAATTTGTGCTACTTAGGTCCTCCCCCCAATTTTGGAATTTGCTGCAGCAGCAGGAGGGACGTCTTAAGCCCTCCAAATATTTCTGTCTAATAATAATCTAAAACATAAAAACAGGTATTTGAGCTTCATGATGATGGCCACATCGAGCTAACGGTCCTGGGCAGAGACTTGGACGCCGGGCACCCCCCCAGTACACGGTCCCACCTAATGTGTGGTTGGGCTCCTTCCCTTCCTTGGACATCACATCATTTTCCACTGATGGAAGTGTTCTTGTCAAAGCTTAACCAAGGGAACACGAGCATCATTACTCGCTCGTTGGTTGCACTTGTGCTCCGGCCTTTCAATTCGAGGACTTTGAGTTGCCCATGATTGAGGAGCTGCCAGGGATCGCACCCAAGGCTGAGCCTTTTCTCAAATACATGACACATACAAGCTAAATATATATTATCTTCTTATTTGTCATATTAGGTGTTGAAGCTATTTCGGTGTTTCCATGTAACTAGATCGTGTGCACATGCAATTCACATGCACTGTATTTTTTTTTCACGCAGATTGTTAAGCGGAGTGGAAGATTTTGTGTTTTTCCTCTGATAGTAGTGTCAAATGGCAGCATCTGGATGGATTCGTACTGAAACTATGTTTGAAATTTTATGGTTTACAATGTGGAACAGAAATTTCTATGCATTTAGAAACTGTGCACGCTTGTGTGCATATGTATTTTAGTAGTATTCATATCAGCAATTGCTGTACCTTTTATATGGTAAGCTCTTGTAATAAATCTTGTATACCTTAACTGTATTCAAGACTTGGTGTTGTATACATTAGATTTTTATTTTTTTCCGGTAACTGGCTTATAAGCCTAACCTATGCACACATCACGCACACGCGGGCTTATAAGCCTAACCCATGCACACATCATGCACACGCAGCCGGGAGTTCTATGGATTTTGTCCGACCGCATTACATTGTAAGCACTAGATTCTTTTCTACTCAAATCCCGACTAAATAATTTATAGGGCAAGCCCTTTTTTCATCCATTTATTTTCATGCCTTGTTTTTTCGCATGAATGTAAATTTTTCTTCTCATCCATTTTATCCTTGTTCCTCTTTTTTCCCTGAATAATAGTGGATTGATATGATACATCTTTGCAGAAATTGATGATGATGAGATAATTGGTGTATGTTAGGAATTGATAGGGAGAGCTATATGAAGATGGATTTGCTTAACCAATCATGTTCAAATTTGGTTAACCTCATACGAAGCGCACCCTCAGGAATATATCCCATCATCTGTGTCCACAAGTTTATACAGATCAACTACTCCATGCATCAAATGCTGCTGCTACAAGTAAACAATCATAAAGATGATGATCCACAATAGAACACCCTCTCAAATCTTGTATACGAGCTCGATTTTTTTTCCGCCATAACTGTAACATAAAATTTGTAATGCATTCATTATATCTAGTATATGGCTAACTCCTTAATGATAATACAGTTTTATGACAGGAAAACAATACAATGACTCTGTAAAATACAAAAAAAATGGAAGAGAACAAGAAACACAATTAGAAGAGTGGTGTGTTATATCCATATTAAACTTCTCGGATCCCAACAAGCTATGTTGATTCAATCCAGCCTCTTCCGATGCATAAATTACTCCCTTTTGTCTTCTTCAATGTCCCCATTGAGTGAGTCAGCTGAAACTGAGCTAGGTGGTGATTTGGCCTCTAGTGAGTACGAAGAAGTCCGGCTGTCCTTTGAAGGAATTGGTCCAGGCTTTATTAGAGAAAGACTACTATCTTCTCTGTCGAAGTCTTCGCTTCCATCACCGGAGTAGACATATCTATAAGCAAAATGTTGATTCATGTGATTTCATGAGTCTAAATTTTACAAAATCTACCACAAATTCGCCAGCATAGTAGGATGCAAACCTCTATTATCACTTTTCGAAAGCTATTTTGGTGCTTATTTTCCCCCTGCTATCCATGTTTTTTCAATTCCCAAAACATCCCTAATTTTCTGCTACTTTTTAACCAACAATGCATACTTATTACTTCCAGTGAGGGGTTTTAAGCTGGCTCAATCAAGACCTATATCAAAAACCTGATCGTCATTCCAAATCTTCAAGTAGAGACACAAGATTAGAGTCCTCAAATTACTTGGGGCTTAGCATTTATCAATTTAGGGCTTGAGATCGATCGAATAGCAAAAATTACCTGTCTACCATGGTACCACAATATACTAGAAAATGGTGATGCATGCTAAATGCTATAATTTCTCTTTTTTTATCGGTCGGATATCAATTACATGGCAATTGTCTCTTCCTTCAACAATCTCATGGATATGATTTTAACCTAAATAATTTGGAGCAATATATTCATTAGGAAATCTATACCCAGAAGAAAATGCTCAAGTCTGCTTAATTAAAATACTGGCCATGAAACATCTGACGGAGAGGCAAAAGGCTTTTAAGCTTGACCGGACAAGAATTATCATTTTCTACACCACATTAAGGTTCCTGACATATGATCTAATGGTTAGATTAAGAAAATTCGGATATACTTCAGCTTTGAACACAAAACAGATGAAAACTAAATAAAAAGCCTCCAGTATAATTACTTGGGATCAGGGGCTTAAGCTTTTACCTCATTGAGTTCTGAGATGGTGCCCAAAGAGTGCAGATGACACAGAGAAGGGAAAAGGAGAGGACCTGCCAAAATGCTGGAATTATCCATGCACTCTGCCACCGCTCATTGTACACATCAGTTGACTTGAAATACAGCTGCATCATGAAATATTCATGGGTTATTCATAAAATTCGAAAGGCATATGGATTATTTAATCTTTTTAAAAGGAATAAATATATATAGCCATATTGGTTAAAATTAGCAATGACCATTTACTCATTAATGTCTCAGCTTGGATTTCTCTTACTGAAACCATACTCCTAGTTGCTACAAATTGCTCACTTTTTATGATATTCCAAGAAAAGATTTTCTTCTGCTTAACTATTTGTTTAAAATATGTGTTTTAGTTACCTAGCATTTGGTCCATAAAGCATGTCTTCATGTTATAGACATCTTATGAAATTTCAATTAGGATTGAAACATGAAATACCTGTGTACAGAAATTTATGATGCACGGATATAGATTCGCACACCAGATTATAAAACAAAATACAAGTTACATAATTAAAGCATCGGAATGCCAAATTTTTCATCAGCATAATGAATGAAAGTTATTTTAACTCATCTGCAATTTATACTGAATTGTGATTCCATTAATCAAGTGTTTGTTTTAGTCCTAGTAATGGATACAACATCTGGATATGGATATCTATCCACCACTTCTCGGATAGATGATAAAATTTAAGGAGCCAGCATCTGTGTATTATTTATTCACCAAGTATCAAACATATACGTGTCTAATACAATTCAAACAAAGATGATGCTCGCTCAATGTAGTATCTGTGCTTTGTTTTACATTTCAAAGCAGCACTAGGTTTAACATAAATGTTCATATAAGATATCAAAGGGAAGCAAACCAAAAACTTTGGGAGATTCAGAATAAATAATTCAAGAGATTGAGATCAAAGCTCACCCAGTGATTCATTTACAATGGAGGCCTATTTTACGTAGATCAAATTTAGATAAGCCAGTAACATTTACCTCATAGCCAATCCAACCAACAGATACAACTACAGCCACACCTAGAGCATTTGTGAATTTTCTGTATATGTCTAGCTTGGCCATTAATCTTCTAGCCTGTTACCAAAGCTCAATCTCCATTAAAATCTTTGTGCACACCTGATGATAAAGGTGCATAAGGATTTAAACAAGCAACAATACAAATTCAATGCATACCTGCAGTTTGTCCAATGTTTTGGAGAGGGAGGTAAATATCCAAAGAATGAAGAATGCATCCAAAATTGCTACCGGAATAACCAAAAACAACCTTGCCTTTCCAGAAAGATCGCTCACAGCACCGACATTTTCCACCAATTCAAGAACCTCAGATGCGAGAAAAAACGTTCCACCGAGCAAGAGAACCTTCGAAGTAAGACCACCCAATGTAGGCCTCACAACACCAAACCCCATAGAAACCATGAGCATGACAACTCTTGCTACTGTTCTTTTGATTGTACCAAATGTTACAGCCCAACAAGTAATGCCCCTAGGTCGAACTCCAGTTTTATTAAACTCAACGTACTCAAAATACCATAATGTCATTTCAAACATGCCCAACGCAATTACAAGTGTAATACAATTTTGTAGTGGAAGGACCTCTCTCCAAAACTTTGCATACTGAGAGAACCAATAGACAGCAAGTAGCACAAAGGCAAGAGACATGAATCCATAGAAATTCATGAAAGGGGACATCCTACCAGGTAAGTACCCTGATGGGTTCTTCCATATGGTTTTTCCGTCAATAGTTAGCCCATCAAGTTGTGGATCACAATACATAAAATAAAGGTTATACATCCCAGTTTTAGTAATTGGAATAGTTTTGGAAGGGAAGGTTGCGATAAGATCCTGCCCTTCAAAAGAAGCAGAAAGTAATTGTGGCCATTCAGGGTTCTGGGTGGAAGGCCGGTATATGATTGTACCCTCAGTGCAGGCTCCTAATTTTGCTAGATCAGGAGTGCAACAAATAGCTTTCTGCCCACCATAAGCTGATCCCCCAATTGTATCCCTATCATCCACTTCAAAAATAATGGCTTGCACCTTTATCGAGTCAGTGGCTTTAGAGGAATCAGAAGATTTCTCTGTTCTCCTGAAAGTGATCTTCTCAAAACTGCAATCATCAAAAGAAAGGGGCAACCAAATGCAGATCATGAGTAATTGAAAACTGTTGTTATATGAGCTATTATTACATAATTTAACATTCATTTTAAAAATATAGGCTTTAAAAAAACTAAGTTTTCTTCCCCAAACTAACCAGTAATAACAATTGGCACAACAACCATGTATCATGGTTAAGTAAAAAATTAGTTGCATGAATCATGAATGAAATCTACCTTTTTTAAAGTGACTGTTCTTATATTGACATTGTTAGGAAATAGGGCCACCGTTACAATGTCAATATACAAGGGAGCTGATAAATTTGGTTTTTTTAATAACCATTAACACACTGTGCTTCATATACAAAGCTAACCTTTTCAAACATGATTTTCTTAAATAATTAACCGATGTCAACCAGTCATGTGAAAGTTCAGGTTCCTTGATTATTTCCCAAGTGGATGATTGACGGCATTCTACTGACATATCAAAACATTAAACACCATGATGGTACTATTTATAGCAACAGCGCTTACTGTATATAAGATTTTAAGTCTATAATTGCATCAAGAAAACAGTTAATGACTAATAATCAATACTGAGATTATGGACAGATAATTGCTTGTTCAAATGCACGGATGCTTCAACAGCAACAAGTGATTATACCACGTCTGAAAATCCGCTTTCTAACATGCTGCCTTGTAACTTCTGTTCCACATACTATATTTGCTTACTAACACATCTATTGTTACTTATTATTCATGTCCATATGTCGAATGCAAATAATCGAGATACCCAAAATCACGATTTTGTAACTTACACATCTCAAATGAAATGTGTTTATTCTTCCTTTCTAGATTAAAAACTACTCTAGAATCAGGTTCACATAGATCTTAGAAACTCCAAAAATCAGAATCCTGACCAATCAAACTTGGAAAAATTAGCTTCTTTATTCAGTTCCTCTACTAATACCCTTCAGATTCTCTATATTAAAGTACCAAATCAGTTCGTCCATGATACACCAATCGGGAGCAATTCACATAAAAGTTATCATTTTCAGATCCAATATTAACTCCGCTCCTAGATCTCGCCATCCTAAAATCCTAAATCTCCACAAAACCCTAGAAACTAAATCTAAATCTAAGCGCTTATCAAGTACATACCGAATAAAGGAGTCGCCGTTTCCCGCGACCGAAGAGGCGTTAGGGTTTGGGGCCGAAGCGTAGATCCCCTCGCTGCCGCCGTGCAGAACAAAGGCATTGCCTTTAGCTGAAAATTTATTGCCATTGTACTCGTGGACTGAAGCATCGCTGGAGTGAAAGCAGAAGAAGAAGTAGAAGAATAAGAGAAAAGGAAGGAGAACACGATGAATCGACGCCATTAGAGATCACAGAGAGAGAGAGAGAGAGAGCTCTAGCTCTCGCAGAGATCTGAAACGAAAAAAGAATTCTTAATTGAGGAGGAAACCGTAATTAATGAGCTTAGTCGGTGACTCAAGCAAGCCTATGAGAGAAATGGGTTTTTATACTTAAAAGAGGATATTGTGGTTATTTCTAAGCGATATTTAAGT
Source organism: Agapanthus africanus (assembly GCA_030015575.1). NCBI lineage: Eukaryota > Viridiplantae > Streptophyta > Magnoliopsida > Asparagales > Amaryllidaceae > Agapanthus > Agapanthus africanus. Next base: position 638,299,882 of record CM057343.1, read on the forward strand.
AGCTATAGGATCTTAGTTTAAATCTTATAATTGAAATTACAAAGGATAACTTCTTTTACAACCTTTCTCCACCCGTGATAGTTTTTATACTCGGTTGTCTGTCTAAATGACAATCAAGAATGATCTTCCTAAATAAATAATATCGAGATGATGAAAGCCTCACCTACCTGTCTCTTGAATTGAACTGATTAAGAAATAATTCGTTTTTATTTGTTTTGTTTGTTTTTTTAAGATTTTCTTGGAATTAGTATCGATTTCTTGTTGTGTTTGCCGTGGAGATTTTTGGCCCTAAATTTCACTTGAATTTGAGTTGTTGAAAGTAACATATTGCAGTGTACTCCTAATCTTTAATCCTTATGGATCTTACAAGTTCATAACGCATCTTCATCCTTTGGATTTAATCATGACATCATCCCACCAGATCAAACCTGGAAAATCCGAACCCAAAAAAATTCCCATGTAATCGAATCTCTTTGCACCTAAATGCTCTTTGCAGAAAGAGCAATAATTTATTTACCCGCTTGAAATCCTAATCCAAATCTATCCAATAGACCAAATGATGGGACTTATAATAACCCGATATTAGTGTCTAATATGTCGGCCCATGATATTTCAAATGGGTAGATTTTTCAAAAGGCTAGGTTAAGTATTTTTCTCTGGGAAAACAACGCTCTTAAGTCCAATCTTTATCCAATAAGAAATCCCCGTGTATATGGACTTCACCCTGTAAACCTAAAAAGCATTTTCCTTCCTCCCCCACGCCACCCCACCCCCAACCTCAAAGATCAAACACAAAACCAAATTCTTTTTCTTACCTTCTTTTATTCTTTTTAGGATATTTTTTTAGTAAACCAAATTTAAATAATAATTATATAAAAAACCCACTAAAAAAAATAATTACAAAAAGAGACAGTTTTTTGTCTCGTAAGCGCCACGTCAGCACCAGCTCAGCCCAGGTATTGGTGTGAAATAAAAAAAATTTTTAGGGCGCAGTTTGGAGCTACGTCCATAACATTTGTATGGGGCATGGTTTCAAACTGCGCCCTTTACATTTGTATGGGACGCAGCTTCAAACTGCGTCCCTTACAATTAATAAAATCAAAAAAATATAAATCATTGTCATTGTAAGGACTTTTTTTGGACGGAGTTGCAAACTCCAAAAGAGGGAAAATAGCGTCCAAAGGACGCGTGAGCGCCAGCGCCTCACGTGTCTAGCACGCGGGCGCTGGGCGCTAGTGCCTCACATGCCCGGCACGTGGGCGTTGGGCGTTTGAGCACGGCGGAAAGAAGGGGCTTTTAACCCTGGAAAAAGGAGTTAAACTTCGAAAGAGGATTTCTTATTTATGGAGTTACAACTCCGAAAGATATTGAATGGAGTTAAACTCCTATAAAAAAAGGTTTATTTTATGGAGTTAAACTCCAACAGTTCTTGAATGGAGTTAAACTCCTAGAAATCTTTGGAAATGATCAAAGGGGACCCCTTTCTTCTCCCCTTTGGTCATGAATCTTCTTTTATGCCTTGGGTCTTCTCAAGGTGGGATTTTTGGAAATGGGTCTCCTTCTTCTTTCTCTCAGTCGGCCGGATCTTGGAGAAAAGGGGAGGGTAAGATTTAAAAATCTCCCCCTTTTGAGATCTGATGGAAAATCTGAGTTCCCTTTCAAAGGTTTGATGGTGAAAAACTAGTTATTTTTGGAAAAGAAAGAGTTAAACTCTTGATTTAATTCAAAAAGGAGAGAAGGTTTTAGAATCTTGAGGAAGGAGGCACAAAAACCCTAAATTTTGAGGGGAATGAGTTCTTTTTTTAATTTCATTATCATGTTGCCTTTTATAGGCCTACAAATTTACATATAACCCATTGGGCTTTACAAAATGGCATTTTGCCCCTCCAATGCCTCATGTGCTCATTTCTTTTGCACATGAGCCATGGGCTTTACAAAAATTTGGGTTGATTCCCATTTTTCTTACATTTATTCATAAAAATTACATCAAACATATTTATTACATAATATTCATATTGGCATAGGGGGAGGCCGACCGCTTCATGTTTGGGCTCGACTTGGGCATGAACCCACTTGATCTGGACTTGGGCCCGCTTACTTGGGGTTGACTTTGATTTTGACTTGGTCGAATGGGGTGCAAATTTTGACCCCAACACCCGCAAATAAAAGCAGGAATAGGATTGGTGTTCATCACACCATCAGGAGGAACTCTGTGATGTTCTTTCGCTCTTACCGAACATTGCACAAGCAACGAGGCTGAGTATGAAGCTCTGATAGCTGGTCTGGAGCTCACCATAGAAATGCAGATCTCTCAGCTGCGTTTCTACGGCGATTCCCAGCTAATCGTCAACCAAGTAAGCGGCGAGTACAAGATATATAAGTCCGAATTAGCTCGATATAGAGACCGAGTAGTGGAGCTCATGAAATGTTTCACCCACATTAAATTGATGAGAGTTCCCAAAGCGCTGAATGGAAAAGCCGACGTACTCGTTCGCCTAGCTAAGGGGCTGGCTGATCCTGACATGAATAAAATTCTGATCATAGTTAGAAGCTGGCAAATCCTGCCTCCCGTCTTTTTACGAGAAGAAATCGTAGAACAAAAGAACGGTCTTGTTGAAGAAACTCAGGTCGTCAGGGACGAGCCAGATTGGAGAGAACCCTTCATAGAATATCTCCGATATAACAAGCTGCCTGAGGAAAATGTCATGAGGATTCAGTTGAAGAAGAGAGCTCTCCAATATGTGTCTGTGAATGACACTATACCGCAGGTCGTACGACCAGCTTTGGCTCAGGCATCTGTCCCCGTCCGAAGCTCGAGAAATTATGAAAGAAATTCACTCGGCGCGTCTGTGGAGCTCACCAATCCGGCCCGAAAATGCGGTTTCAAATCAAACGATTTGGATATTACTGGCCTACCATGATAAAGAATTGTGAAGAGCATACAAAGAAATGCCGTCTATGCCAAATTCATGGTGACTTCATTCACAAGCACCCCAATCCACTGCACCCTACCGTGGTGTCCTGGCCCTTCGAAATTTGGGGCACCAACATAGTTGGCCCGATTGATCCTCCGTCATCCAAAAGAGACTGGTTCATATTAGCCGCGACGGACTACTTTTCCAAACTGTCCCGCTAAAAGAAATTAAGACAGAAGACGTTTTGAAATTCTTCCGGCATAATGTTCTATACTGCTTCGGTACGCTGAGAAGAATTATATCTGACAACGGACCTTTTTTTTAAGATCTTTAAAGTTTCAAGGTTTGCTACTCAACATAAGATAGACCGGAGATATTCTTCCATCTATAATCCAAGGACGAATGGGTTAGCCAAAGTTTACAACAAAACCCTGTGCAAGCTCCTGAGAAAAAATGCATCAACCAATAAACGATACTGGGATCTGAAGCTCCATGAGACGTTGTGGGTATATCATACCACACACCGCACTCCGACGCAGTCCACTCCATACCTGCTGTTCTTCGGAGTGGAGGCAATCCTCCCCCTCAAAGTTGAAGTTCCAAGCCTATGGATGGTTGTCCAGCACAATCTGACGAAAGAGGAGAACACTCTCCTTCGGCTCGAGGAGCTCGATGTGCTCGAGGAAAAGAGGCCCGCAGTACAGAAAATCTGGAGCTGTACCGAGCCCAAATGTCACGGGCCTATGACAAGATGACCCGTCTCCGTGCTTTCAAGAAAGGCGAATTGGTGTTGGTTCTCAAAAGACCGATCATCCCCAATCGACATGCTAAGGGAAAATTCGAGCCAATTGGGAAGGGCCATACGTTATCGAGAAAATGTTCGGCGGAGGATCCTACCAACTAATAAGTGCCGAGGGAGAAGGCCTATGCCACTAATCAACGGCAGATACCTCAAGAAATACTTCGCGTGAATGCTCTAGGTCGCAGATGGATCAAGCATACCGGCCCTACGGTCTATATCATACATCCTATAAAATCTTATACAATTCATGGGTGCTAACTCCCCTATCTCTCCCAAGTCCTACCAGTGATACTACATCTAAAGTCCTACCGGCGATGAAGGTCCAAAAAAACGGTATGTCCACAAGCAAAATGGGCATGGATGAAAAACCAAAAGGGCTCCGTGAGTAAAAACAGCAGGACTGCCGGCGAGTTTGTGAAAACCAGAAATGGGGCAAACTCGTGAAAAGAGAGGAAATACACTCGCAAAGTCCTCTCGACCTTGTAAAGAGAAAATCCCCGCGTAAGATCCTTGCGACTCACAAAAGAGCAACGCACTTAGGAATCCTCACGATTCCTAAGGAGAACATACACCTGCGAGATCCTCTCGACTCATTAGGGAGGAAAGGCTTTGATGAGACCCTTATGGTTCATAAAATTGAAAAGCCATAGGTGATAGGTACCTAAACATGTCTCTTAAGCCATCGCTCCCCCAACGGGCAAAGGCAAATGATGAGTCGCTCATGGCATTACGCTTCAGTGTTAGTGGTGCTGATGCTGACCCAAAACCTGTAACACCCTAGTTCATTTATACCAGTTCTAGTTTATGTATTTCTTTATTTATGGTATTTCCTGATTTACTGTGTTTTGGGTGCGAATAATGTTTTGACATTTGTATTTGCATCCGACCCGACCCGCTTGCTTGAAACCTGTCTTGATTCATGTTTATGATTTATCCTGACTTGTTACGTGGACTCGTGCACTTCCATATTTACTTATTGCATATTGGCATTTATCTGGCATCTGCATTTTTGAATATAACATTTAAAGTCACATAAAATATTTTAAAAATACATTGTATGGCCTGCATGATACCCCTGACCTTGTGGTAGCATCCGCGCATCTTGTTCTCGTCCCGTTCAGTGAAACAGACTTGTTTGGATGACTACGTGCACATGCGTGCATCCGTTCTTGGGGGTATGCATTTTCGTTATCCGGATATCCAACTTTAATTTTGGTCGACATGTATATTTTTCGTATTTTAAAACTGAATTTTAGACCCGGCCCGGCTATGGTTTAGACTATGTTTGTATTTACCAGAATATCAAATTTTATTTATATAATATTAATTTTATAAACTGATACAAATTAAAATTTAGTTAACTAATAAAAGATTTTTTAAATTTAAATCTAAACTAATTTCCTAACAAACTAACAACCCCTTTCTCTCTCTCTCGTGACTCTCCCTCTCTCTCCTCTGCATATATATATCTATATATATTTTATTTATTTATTTATTTCTTTCCTTATTTAATACACAACCTCTTCTTCTTCTTTCTTCATTCTTTTTCTTGATCTTGTTTCTTGATTCCGGTGATCACCGATAGAGCCGTGCTCGTCGCTGACGATTCGAGTGAACCAGTGAACGTATCTTGCCTGTGTGATCACTCTCTTGCCTTGCCTGGACCTATCCCGCGTGCCGCGTGTGCGTTGCGACGATTTACCGACGTCGGACGTGCCGTGCATATCCGTTGCATGATTCGATCGAGGCAAGTTTACCTTGCCACATGCTATGTTACTATATTTACATCCATTTGAATAAGTATAATACATGTATTTAAAATTATGCATCCCATGTTATAGTTTTACAGTTTTACGACGTCCGTTTGCATCCATACAATTTATTTCGTATCTAGTGCATGCAAGTTTATCTTGCTACATGCTATACTACAATATACACACCCAATTGAATAATAACATTTCATATTGCTTATTTGTACATCCCACATTACCATTTTTATCATTTTACCGTTATACGACGTCCGTGTGCATCCATCATTATTATTTAATATCTAGTTGCATGTTAATTCATCTTGCTACATGCTAGGTATATCATTGTGCATCCATATGAGTAAAATGTTACCCGTTTATCATATTATACATCCATACTAAAGTTTTACTGTTTTCGGATATCCGTATGCATCCATATCGTTATTTACATATCTAGTCGCATGCTAATTCATCTTGCTACATTCTAGGTATATCATTGTGCATCCATATGAGTAAAATGTTACCCGTTTATCATATTATACATCCATACTAAAGTTTTACTATTTTCGGATATCTGTATGCATCCATATCGTTATTTACATATCTAGTCGCATGCTAATTCATCTTGCTACATGCTAGGTATATCATTGTGCATCCATATGAGTAAAATGTTACCCGTTTATCATATTATACATCCATACTAAAGTTTTACTGTTTTCGGATACCCGTTTGCATCCATATCATTTAAAATATATATAACTGCATTTATAGATCATATTAATTCATATTATTATTGTAGTAACACCCCATGCTTAATAATGTGCATCCCACTTAGTTTTGGAACTGTAAATGTAACCCTAATCGATGTTTGTGCATCCATACCATTAATTATATATCTATTTGCATTCCATATCACGTTATTTCATGTTACTGCTACATTAACACCTCATGCTAGAAAATGTGTATCCTACATAGTAATGGAGCTATAGTCGCAATCCTTAATAGTTATTCTTGCATCCATGTTTATTTGTGTATCCATACTATTAATTTTGCATAACTAGTTGCGCCCCATATTACATTAACTCATATTATTAATACATTAGTACCCCATGCTTGATATTGTGCATCCTACTTAGTCATGATGTAACCCCTTATAGATATTTGTGCATCCATGCTTTTATCGTACATCCGTACTTTTACCCTGATTCCATACTTGCTACATCTTACTGTTGGGCACCCATTTGTTACACTGTGTACTACTTGACATGACCTGATACACCACTACTTGACATGACTTGATACATGTACACTACCTGACATTACCTAATACACCACTACTTGACATGACTTGATACATGTACACTACCTGATATGACCTGATATATCACTACTTGACATGTTACCTGATCCTGTTTCTAATGCTGACAATCTTGACATGTTGTTCCGATGGACATATCCTGTTGTCTGTATAGACAAATCTATTCCTGTTTGATCATGTGTTGGCATTAGCTTCAGATTTATCAATACTTGAACACATAACTTGGGGGTATGGGGAAATCAAGAATGTAACCGAACGTAACTCAAAGGGCTATCATATTGTTTGCCGTTTTTCCGGGCGTTACGGAATACCTATTGTTTGCCGTTTTTCCGGGCGTTACGGAATACCTATTGTTTGCCGTTTTTCCAGGCGTTACGGAATAATCACCGATGGGTTACGATGAGGATTACATTAATTGATTTCGAAGACTTTAGAATAGATAACCCAGTAGCACAGTTTAGATTGATCACTGCACGTCACTTATACTGATATACTTCACTGTTATATATTCATGTTGACTTGTTACTGTTCATACTCGTGCCTGCATGTCTTGTTACCCCCTGATTATATTATTGTTGATATTATGATGCACTGACGTCTGGGTTTTGCATGGCCCAGATCCTTTACCTTTGTCGCAGGCTGATCAGGAGTATTTCTGCCGTCAGGCTGAGCAGTTACAGTTAGTTCAGTTATTTCCGTACTTTCCAGATTATTATTGTTACTTGAATCTATTGCTTCCGCACATTATTTCTTGACTCATTTTTTTCTGGCTCATGGTCATGTACTAGATAGTTTATTTTATTTCCACTGTTCTTGATATCTTCTAGACAGCCATAATGTGACTGTGGAGGGATGTTTCCTAACCACAGGTAGCATAGTTGGCTCTGTCACGTTCCGATCTTAGCGCACTGGGAAGCGGGGCGTGACAAAACCCAAATCCCAAAAGGTAAATGATGAGTTGCTCGTAGCACTACGCTTCAGTGTTAGCGGTGTTGATGCCGACCCAAAAACCAAATTCTAAGTCCTCCCGGAGCAAATGATGAGTTGCTCCTGGCATTATTCCAGTGCAGCGATGCTGATGCCAAACAAAATCTAAATTCTGAGTTCCTCTCAAATTCAAAAGTCTTGCCAAACAAGGCAAAAATCAAACATATCAAATCAACGTCGTACCCGACAACGAGTCCAAGTTCAAAAGTTCCGCTGGACAGGTAGGGAACTCCCAAAACAAATCAAATCACCAGTCAACCAATGACCTCGCTGGCGAAATCAAGCTCCACTTCGGAAACAAATCAAATTTCGACACCGCACGAAGCGGAGCAAGTCAAATCAAGCACCGACCGTCCACGTCGCAAAAAGGGTAGCACCGACCGTCCACGTCGCAAAAATGGCAGCACCGACCGTCCAAGTCGCAAAAATGGCAGCACCAACCATCCAAGTCTCTAAAATGGCAGCACCGACCGTCCACATCGCTAAAATGGCAGCACCGATCGTCCAAGTCGCAAAAAATGGCAGTACCGACCGTCCAGGTGGCTAAAATGGCAGCACCGACCGTCCAAGTTGCAAAAATGGCAGCACCAATCACCCACGTCGCTAAAATGGCAGCACCGGCCATCCAAGCCGCAAAAATAGCAACACCAACCGTCCACGTCGCAAAAATTGCAGCATCGACCGTCTACGTCGCAAAAAAATGGCGGCACCGACCGACCATGTGCTAAAATGGCAGCACCGACCGTCCACATTGCTAAAATGGCAGTACCGACCGTCCACGTCGCAAAAATGGCAACGCCGACACTCCGCAGGGAACCAGACCAAATCAATCCCCATATAGAACAGGGTCCATCAATTTCATGCAACCCATAAACGCGGTGTGCAATTATTGATGGAGGGCACTTTGTTGAGGTCAAAAATTATATCCCGATTGACCAGGTTAAAGTCAAAGTCAAAGTCAACTCCAAATTAAGTGGGCCTAAGCCCGAACCCAAATCCAAGCAACTGGACTCATGCCCAGGTCAAGCCCAAGCATGAAGAGGCCGCCCCCTATGCCAAAGGAATAATTTTTAAAGCATAAATATACTTAATGTAATTTTTATGAATAAATGTAGTAAAATGGGCAACAAACCCAAATTTATGTAAAAGCTCATGGCTTATATGCAAAAGAAAAAAAGCACATGGCATAGGAAAGGCACATGTGCCATTTTGAAAAGCCCAATGGGCCATATGTAAAATGTAAAGCCTATATAAGGTATCATAATGAATGATAACAAACAAAATTCTTCATATTTTTCTAGGGTTCTGTGCCTCCTCCTTATTTTAAACCTTTTTCTTTTTCTGAATTAAATCAAGATTTTAACTCTTCTTTTCCCAAAAAGAAACAATTTTTCACCATAGAACCCATAAAGGGGAGCTCAGATCTTCTATCAAATCTCTAAATGGGGAGATTTTTAAGTCTCACTCCCTTTTTTCTCCAAGATCCAGCCAGTAGAGAGGAGGAAGAGAGAGATCCATCTCTAAAAATCTCACTTTGGGAAGATCCAAGGCTTAAGAGAGGATTCAGGGCTCAAGAGAGAAGAAAGGAGTCCCCTTTCATTATCTCCGAAAATCTTTTAGGAGTTTAACTCCAGAATAAGAATCTCTTTTTTAGGAGTTTAACTCTAAACCAATCTTTGAGGAGTCCAACTCCAAAATCCAAATTCTCAAAGGAGTTTGTTCCCGTAAAAAATTTCTGCGCAAAAGAGCCTAAGGTATCAAATGGGAGCAATACGCTTAAGAAAATGCAAACCGGTATTTTCCGGGCTGTATTTCGCCAAACTTCTGAATGAGAATCAGGTAAATTCTGATAGCATCGAAAGCGTCTCGAAAAGTCCTTCAATTTGATATATTAAGGGCCTCATAACTCTTCCGGAATCAAAAGTTATGAGCAAATGTGCTATGCGCATATAGTCTAAGTAATGCTCTACCACATGGGGATACATTTTTAGTCCCATATCAGGAAAAAGAGAGATCTCTTCTCTACCACTCTCCTATAAATAAGAGAGGATACCTCTCAGAAAAAATAGGGATTCAATCCTCAAAGGAGCTTAGTTCTCCATAGGAGCTTAGTTTCCCAAGTTAGGGTATGTAGATTTAATCCTCAAAGGAGCTTAGTTCTCCATAAGAGCTTAGTTATCCAAATTAGGGCCTTAGCTGCCCTCCCTATAACGCGCATATGCACAAGCGCCATGTGTTCCACGTGCGACACATGTGCACTCGCCACGTGCGAGGATTCAATCCTCAAAGGAACTTAGTCCTCCATAGGAGCTTAATTCTCCAAGTTAGGGCCTTAACTGCCCCCCATAATACGCATATGCACAAGCGCCATGTGCGCCACATGTGATGCACGTGCGCACCATGTGCGGGGATTCAATTCTCAAAGGAGCTTAGTTCTCCATAGGAGCTTAGTTCTCCAAGTTAGGGCCTTAGCTGCCCTCCCCATAATGCGCATATGCACAAGCGCCATGTGCGTCACGTGTGACGCGCAAGCGCCATGTGCGTCACGTGTGGCGCGCAAGCGCCATGTGCGCCACATGAATCCTCAAAGGAGCTTAGTTCTCCAAGGTAGGGCCTTAGCTGCCCCCATAATGCGCATATGCGCAAGCGCTATGTGCGCCACGTATGATGCACGTGCGCTCGCTAAATGCGGACAACGTGCAACGCATGTGCGCCCGTCATGTGCGGGGATTCAATCCTCAAAGGAGCTTAGTTCTCCAAATTATGGCCTTAACTGTCCTCCCATAATGTGCATATACGCAAGAGCCACATGCGCCACGTGCGCCCGCTACATGTGCACCATGTGCGAGAATTCAATCCTCAAAGGAGCTCAGTTCTCCAAGCTAGGGTCTTAGCTGCCACCATGATGCGCCATGTGCGCCTGCCACATGATGTGCCACGTGCGACGGACGAGCGTGAATGCAAAAAAGCCTTTTTCAGCAGTTAGGAGTTTAAGCTCCAACCTGTTCTTCCCCCTGATGAATGGGACATGGTTTAAAGGGTATATCCCTCCACACCTTCGATATATGACGTTGTAATCTCTCAGTGTCGTCGGAAAGGTGGTAGGTCCCAACGACTAATGATCTCTCTTTCCAAATAAGGAAGAGACCACCCCATAAGGTTTTGTAAAAATACAGAAATCTCTCAAAACAACAGAGAATTTAATTCTCAATAAAGAAGAAGATCTTCCTCCTCTCAAATCCTTGGTAAGGAAACCACAGAGATCAAAATATCTCTTTTACCTATCATAGCATATCTAAGGGTATCACCCTTCTCAAGAACTTAGTTCTTTCTCTGGATTTGAGATCCACAAGACAAGTCACCCACAAGTTGATAATTTAATTCTCATCGGGAAGATATTGTTTTTGAGAATCAAAGATTCAGGATAGAATAAAGTTGAAAAGAAAGAAGATGGATTCCATAATACTCCAGGAACATAGTTCCTCACAAATCAAGAACTTAGTTCTTTAAGAACCCGATCCAAGATCCTCAAAATAGTGATCTTGGTGATCGTTAATGGTCAAAATACCATTAACAGAGGTTTAACCTCTTTGAAAACATGAACAGAAAAAAAAAATGGATAAAAGAACATAGAGAATATGGAGTCCATAATACTCCAGGAACTTAGTTCCTTCAAATCAATAATTTAGTTCTTAAAGAACCTGATCCCAGATCCTCAAAATAGTGATCTTGGAGATCGTTAATGGTCAAACTACATTAACAGAGATTTAAGTTCTCTAAAAATATCAACAGAGATTAAATCTCCAAAGAACTCAGTGCCTCATGTGAAAAGCACGTGAGCACCCAAGGCCAAGTTATATAGCGCCTCAGAAAACTCAATGCCTCACGTGAAAAGTACGTGAGCGCCCAAAGCCAAAAGCTCAGCGCCTCACGCGAAACACACGTGAACGCCAGAAAAAGTTAGCGCTTAGCACTATTGGAGCGCCTCACATGATAACACGTGAGCACCGAGTTGCATAGCGCCTCACGTGATATTCACTGAGCGCTACGTAATTGAGTGCTTAGCACAGCTGGGTGGTATAGAAACCCAATCTTATCCTAAAATGGCTAAGTCTGTGAAGCTTGTGCTTCCTCTTTGATTTTAAATCAACCGAGCCCACATGCTCATGATTTCCAAACTGATCTTAGTCTCAAACTGATCTCTTATCGATGATATCCAAAATGATATTCATCCCATATCTCCTAAATTAATCTTAGTCTCAAATATGACTAACGATTCTTAGGTCCACCACGATCTTTTTCCTCAAATACGGGATTTGGTTTAAGGGTACATCTCTCCACGTCTCTGATATATGTTGTTGTAATTTCTCAACGTTTTCAGAGAGGTGGCGGGTCCCAACAACAAACAACTCTTTTCTCGTCCCAACTTGATGTAAAATTTCATTAAGACAGGGAATGATACATCCCACATTGATGCACTTCCAAATTGACGTGCACACCTTAAATCGGATCGCACCTCAAATTGGGCGCATTGCATGTCACCATCGTTCACTCCGCCACGTAACAAATACACGTGCACGGAAGATGAATAATAGACAAAAATGTTCTTAAACTAACATTCGTCCCCAAAATAGGAATATTAGAACGAAATGTCCTTAAACTAACATTCGTCCCAAACAGGAAATGTTGGACCGTGATGTCGTTAAACTAATATAATTGGGCCCATACGCTCATTTGTTTCTAAGTTGATCTTAGTCTCAAATATGACTAACGATCTTTAGATCAAACCCAAATATCCCATGAACTGATGGATCTCATTTATATGAGATTTGTGTCCTTTGTTCATTCCTGTTGGCAAACCAAGCTACCAACGTGGACCCTGTCAAGCAAACCTTGATCCAAACCCAAATCTAAAATATACGAATTTGGACTAATCCGCGCCCTACGGGCGACAACATAAATTAGTCTCCATATACAATCCACGGGCAACCAAAACAAACAAAATAAACACACGACATGAAGTGAACTGCTGGAGAAGGAGAAAGTGGTTATCGCAACGCGATAACATAATTAAGTGTAGGGGCTTGCGCCTGCAGGGAAGAGCGTCCCCACAATCAAAAACCCCTCACAAATGAGGGAAAATATGATAAAGTCCGCTACAACGGTCGCATCTATCCAAACCTCCGATACACGGTGCCATAAATCAACTTGGTATTTTCGGAGAGGTGGGTGGATATGTCCAAATAGCATCTGTCCCCAAATTCAGGGCAGATGTCCAAACGTCTCGGTCCGGTCTTTTGGCGGTGAGCAGAGTTTAACCTCAAAATCCAGATCTTTTAGGAGTTTAATTCCACAAAAAGATCCTTTTTTAGAAGTTTAACTCCAAAAGTCACTCGGGAGTTCAACTCCCAGTTCAGGGGCTAAGCCTCTTTTTTCGCGGGCGCCCAGCGCCTACATGCAGGGCGTGTGATCCGATGGCGCCCAAGTGCTAGTGATATGTATGCCCTAGAGGCCATTATTGTATATTATAGTGGATGTTTGGACACACACACACACACACATGACTTTTTTACTCGACATGATAATATGCTGTCTGGTTGCACTTTATCTTAACATGTACACTTATTATTATTATACTGTCTCTGTGATACATATTGATAAAGCTCTTAGGATGTTAGCTTGATTACCAGGACTATGATGCAGATCATACTAGCGGGGCTTGTGTAGTCTACAAGCACATCCTTTAAACAGTTCCTAGTCGAGAGAGTATCGAGATAGGGCATCGATATTCCAGAGTAGACTAGTGTGTACGTTTCTTGACCCTGTATGGGGCGATGGTTGATCCCACATCTATTGGTGTTTGACATCAAAGATTGTACACATGTGCTCATTAGAGAATGGGTACACTGAACAGGACTCACCGAGAACTCCTAGATGGTACCATATCTATCGTCAGATAGCAGTTCTCTGGTGACACTTGTACAAGTTAGTATGTAGACCCGAGATCGTCATAGTGTCTTGTGTGGTTCCCACTGTGCTTTGATTTCCTCCCTACCACGGCTCAAAGGAGTCGTGCAAACAGGTGGATTTTGGGTACAGTCCTGAATCACATGGAGACAGTGAGCGATAGGAGGGGTTTCGTCTCTCCCGGTATAGGGAGTTGATGTTACGCTATGCTCGATTGGCTATAACAGCAAGCCGCTGGCCAGGGCTGATGAGATTTACTAGTAAGTGTTATCAGTAGTTTCTCGAACCGTTACGGGCCACACATCGGCATGACTTATCAAGTTACTAGGGTCTGACATTTCCACCACCAGACTCGATATGCGACATATCAGACAAAGAGACTGGATTGTACGGTAAGTGTTACTTATAGGCTTCACGGGAGTTTGGAAAAGTTTGCTTGTTGATCTTCTATTCGTTCAATACCTGGGTCGCCGTTACGTCCAGCTACCGCTGACAGCTTGTGGGTATCTGATATGATTATTATCTACTGCTGGTGTATTGACGGGCCTTTAGAGTCCCACACAGAGGTTTCCTAGCTCAAGCGAAACGAAGTAGGGCACATATGTGATATGTGCGGGAGCGTGATTAAATACGGGTATGTGATATCGTATTTTAATCTCGCGATATTTGATATCGGTTAGGTTATATGTGATATAACCGGATTATTGAATCAAGTGTTGATTCAATAATTTGTTATATGTATATATTTATATTTGATATTTTATGTTGTCAGTTATATATGATACAGCCGAGTTATTGAATCAAGTGTTGATTTGATGAATTGATATACATATAAATGGTATTAGTCGGTTATATATGATATAGCCAGATTATTAAATCAAGTGTTGATTTAATAATTTGATATATATATATATATATATATATATTTGATATATTAATATATATTGACTAATATTAGTTCACTAATGATTTTCTTCTTTTGATTATATATATATATATATGATATATATTATTTATATATAATATTCTATTGTATCATGCTTGATGATACATAGAACATGGGTGTATGAGACTTACATTAAAGCTAAAGATAATTGTGGTAATTATTTATTAAGAGTAAAAAATAAAATGAGTGAAAATGAGCATGGGTTAAGATGGTTGTAGAAACATGTAGAACCCATGACTCATCCCACTAATTTTGTTTTACTCTCGATATTTTATAACCCAACCATTTATTTTTAGCCCATGGTTAATTCTCTCATTATCTTTTGAGATATTTTTTTCTCACCCAAGTGCTTCTTCTTCCTCTCTAGTTTTTCTTGAGTACGAAAAATAAAAAGAGAAAAGAATTTCTAAAGTGAGCAAAATTCCTACTCTATCAACCTACTCTCATCTAGCCCATTAGATTATGTTGTGGGCTTCACTAATTCTTTGATTAGTGAAGAGGTAGCTTGAGTTAGAGAAACTTCAAGATGAATTATCTTCGGCATCGAAGATCCATTAGCAAGCTCGTTTCTTTCACCAAGTGGAGCCTAAGAAGAGTTCTAGGGACTACTACTTGGAGCTTTAGAAGTGAAGGAACGGTCTACAAAGATTTTATTCTCTATTCACTTAATAATAGAACTTGCTTTCATGCATTAAAACCCTAACACTCTAGTTAGATTCTAAGTTAGTGTAGTTTAGCACTCTAGATTTTTTAAAATTGCATACTTGAAACTTGTATAAACCTACTGATGGTGCTAAGACACACTTTCATGGTATCAGAGCCAAGCTAGAGCATTAGGCAAGGTCTAAACGACGTTAAAGTGTTCGATTGAACTTCAAAACCCGACAATTTCCAAGTTTCTGTCCATTTTTCCAAAAGTTGATATTTTACAGCTTAAAAATATGCAGAAATTCGTGCAAGGTATTTAATGGAGCCCCAAGAAATACGAGGGCCTAACTCGACCAAATGGCTGCAGAACCGTGGCATAACCTAGGGTTTAGCCGCGGTTCCGCCGCACTTTTGGTGAGTTAGGGACTTGTGTTTCTTGTGCTGCTCCATATTGATATTTGGCACTTTCTGGGTGTTTTTATTGCTGCTCAAGTTGTTGAGATCTCTGTGATTTGTGCGTGTTTGATATATCAATCAAAATGTTTAACATCGTCTAAATATTAATGATATGTGATACAATTTTTAGAATCCACATTAATTAGTTTTGTGAAAACTAGTTTGTGTTTTGTGAATCTAGCATTTTAGTCTTATTTGATCGATTGCCACGGAGTTTCGATTCGGATCAAAACTCCGTCGCAATCTCGTATTGTACGTAAATAGTCGCCGGAAAACACTACTAGATAACCACGCCCTATAACTCCGACCAAGTGACTATAGGAGAACACCGTAGCCAAAAGCATCCACTCAGGTATTTGCGGCCGTGGTGTTCCGCCTAAGTGCACTTCGTTGACGGCATTGGGGGTGCGACAATCTACTAAAATTCCCGACGAGTATTCGATCATTTTATCGGGAATCTTGTTGAATTACCTGACATGATATTGAAAAGTGTTTTCAATTTGAGACTTAAATGCAAGGTTTATAGGGTTAGGCATGAAATCCAGAGTATGTGATATTCCGGGTTTATGATGCGGATTCTAATTATTGTATTTTTCATTTCTTTTCTGCGACTGTAAGTGTAATATGTGGTGTATCCCCGATCTCGTTACTATACATCAACGACATCAGGAATACACATATTTACTTACGGTGATGATATGTGATGTTATGTGTTGCTTGTGATATATTATATTGGATCGTCGTGATTGAATAGCCGGGTTTTTTTTTACGTGAGATGAGAGTTTTTATATTTTCATTC
Organism: Agapanthus africanus; assembly: GCA_030015575.1. NCBI lineage: Eukaryota > Viridiplantae > Streptophyta > Magnoliopsida > Asparagales > Amaryllidaceae > Agapanthus > Agapanthus africanus. Next base: position 638,316,468 of record CM057343.1, read on the forward strand.
ATATAAAATATTTATATGTAATATTCTTTTATTGGGACACTTCCGGGTTGAGGATGATGTCATTATTGATGTATATTATTTACTTTTCCACATTAGGATAGATCCAAGACGGAGAGCACAAGTAACCGGGTTTTAGAGTCCAGTGGGAGACCATCTCGAAGAGTTGAGACCGGGTCTCCTAACTCTAGAATTGGCAGGGTCGCTTGCCGCTCTCGTAGGGGTCTCGGGATGTGGGTTTGGTTATTCATCATGACCGTGGAATCCGTGTTTTTCATTACTAGCTTAATTTAAAACACGGACCACTTAGTATATCCTATATTTCATATGTTTGTTTCTGCTGCCTGAGTTCTGTGATGTGATCATATAACCGTGTGAGACGGATGCTATATATATATATATAATATATATATATATATAATAAACGTTGCTTATATTTTTCACCCACGCTCTGTCGTTAGTTAAGTAACCTAACGGTGCATAACGGGGCCCCATGGCGAATGCGGATGGCATAAGCGTACGTTCTATTTTCGTTTCTTCTGTGATGTTTAGGAAACATAAATGATGGGATGACATTAATGAGATTAATGAAAAGAAAAGAAACTTAAAGATATTGTAGAATCAAATTTTTTCAATAAGGTAGCTCTAGTTCTTGCTTTGGATAGTGGTATTCCTTGATGGATATCCAGCACCTCATTCGATGAGGAAAAAGCCGAGATCTCTTCACCGGGAATGACCTCTTTAGCAAAATCTAGCAAATGCTACAACCCACTTGGTTTGTTTTGAAAACTACTTGATTTTTAAAAGCGGAGCTTAAACCACTCCTTTTCAAATCACTAGATACAACGATATCAAGTTCATTACGCTAAAGGTTTTTCTCAAAACCAGTTGTAACCTTTCATCATTTCAGATAAGTGCTATTTAGTATTTGTGCTGCGTTTGTTGACCATAGCTAAGGCGTAGTGTACGGTAGTCGATTAGCGCTTATCTGCAGCATATGATGCGATTGGATTAGGGTAGTCGTACGGTTTTGTTGACTATAGCCAAGGGTCGTACGGGTGGGTTTAATTCAATCACGAAATGACGGGTTGAACTTGGCTAGCGCTTTTGATGTGTGGACCATGGCCAAGGTCATAAATTGCTAGGGGTAAAAACAGATATTGGGAATTTCAAGTGTTGAAATTTGCAATGAGATTGCATATCTTCTATGAGATAGTTGGATCCCGATACCTACTGCGATTAAGAGTTACTCTAGGGAGAGTTTTCCACTTTACAATTAGCTGATCCAGTAGGTGTCTAAGAAACGTGTTAACGGGGTTACGCCCCTACGGAAACAAGCTTATTTAATTAGTTCCATGAGAAAGCACGGGGAGACTCCCTCGGAGTACCAATACCTGCCTGGTTGACCGATTGGCGAACTTGAAGGGTGTAATTAATCCCTACTAATCTTAACTTTTATGGTTTGAAGGAAGATTTGATAAAAACAGTGGGAGCCATCCTGATTAGATAAGATAATAACCAATCTAATCTTGCAAGAGCGCACGCTGAAGTGTTTTCTTCTCTCTCTCCAGGTAGCGACCATGACACGCCTTAATCAAGATAATAATATGGATATATTGACCGAACCCGCTTATTATACTGAGCTGGGGAACGTTGGTTCCGCTCTATCTTATGACTATTATAAGTCTGAGCAAGGAATAGGAGAATGCCAGGATTCCCATGCCACCCGAACGAAGAATGAGCATGCTGATGCATCTTCTTCGGGTGTGTTCGTTATTGAGAATTATTTCTCAGTTTGCTCTACGTCCTGAATATTAGTTATTGGATCAGGATCCCATATTTGTAATCAGTTAAAAGGGTTAAGAAGAAGTAGAGAACTGGGAAAGGGTGATATGTCTCTCAGCGTATGGAACGGAGCAATTGTTGCTGCTGAAGCTGTCGGCGAATATCATCTTGTATTTCCAAATGGTAACACATTGATTTTGAACGACTGTTATTACGTACCGTCGATGATGTGCAACATCATATCCGTTTCTTTACTAGATAAATATGGATATAATTTTGCACTAGAGAAAAATATTATGAACATTTTCCTGAATCAAGTGTTGATTGGGTTTGGCACTGTTTCCTGATTTAAAATCAGGAAAGCTTACGAAGAAGGCATCACGTGCTAGCACGTGACCAGCAGTCACGTGTTGGCACGTGACATTTAAAAGCAGCGGCAAAGGAACATCAGTTCCCTGATCAAATCAAGAAAAAGGCTTCAGAAAAGGTCACGTGCTCACACGTGACCAGGGGTCACGTGTTGGCACGTGACATTTAAAAGCAGCGGCAAAGGCACATCAGTTCCCTGATCAAATCAAGAAAAAGGCTTCAGAAAAGGTCACGTGCTTACACGTGACCAGGGGTCACATGTTGGCACGTGACGGCTGAACAGCGGCTAGGAGACAAAGCGCAGAAAGCAGAGGAAAGCTCGTTCCAAGGGGGTCACGTGCCTACACGTGACCAGGGGTCACGTGGCCACACGTGACCGGCTTTCAAAGCCTATTTATTTAACAGAATCAAATTCTGAAGAGATCATTCAAATCTTTCCAAAGGAAAATGATTATTTGGAACCGATTGGACTAAAGATCACCTATCTATGGAAAAATCTTGAACTTGGAAAGATTTCCCCTTTAAAATCTAACTGAAATAACAAAGGGAAATCTCTGGATTTAAAATCCAATGGTGAATAAAATTCACCTAATAATCCAAAGATCCAAACGAATGGTGAATACAAATCAAATCTCTCAATGAAAGATTCATCAAAACTAATTCATATCGTTTGTGCCCATGGATTGTATGCAGGGGTCGATGTGGACTCACCTGCAGGGCAAAAGTTTCATCATTTTTTTTATTTCTTTCCGCGATGCTCTATCATTTCAGCTTTTATATCGCGAAAGTCACGATTGCCCAATCATTTCGGCTTTTTTTTATCGCGGTGCCCAATCATTTCGGCTATTTCATATGCATTTTTTTTGCTCGCTGATTTTTATTGTAAGTATGGGACTTGAGATCCGATACCAATCTTGGCATCAGCACCGCTGCGACTGGAATATTGCCAGGAGCGAATCATCATTTGCCGTGAGAGGAATTGGAATCGATACCTGTTCAGGAATCAACATCGCTGCGACTGGAATGTTGCCAGGAGCGAATCATTATTTGCCTTTGCTGATTTGAACAAAGGTGGGTTAGCAAACATGGTTAGGGTCCTTCCGACTAAAGATTTTTGACTTCATGAGCCGTAAGGGTCTCATAAAGGTATTTCTCCCTATGAGTCGTGAGGAATAGGTGTATGTTCTCCTTAGAAGCCGTGAGAACTTCTAAGTGGTGTTTCTTCTTATAAGTTGTAAGGATCTCATAAGAGTATTTTCTTCTTATAATTCGAGAGGACTTACAAGTGTCGTTCACCATATGAGGACATTCCTCGTGATTGGTGGAACTTGGTGGGGGTAACGTTTATTTGTGCCCATGGATTGTATACATGGGCCAGCATTGTACCGCCTGTAGGGCAACTTGGGGAGTGCAATGGCTTAAGAACAGGTTCAGGTCCCCGTATCTTAAGGCTTTTGAATCCTATGAGCCGTGAGGGTCTCACAGAGGGGAATTCTCCTTACGAGTCGTGAGGATCTCGTAAGTGTAATTTCTCCTTAGGAATCGTGGGGATCCCTAAGTGTGTTGCTCCCTTGTAAATCGTAAGGATCTCACGCAGGTGTTTTCTCCTCACAAGGTTGAGAGGACCTTGCAGGTATCCTTATTTTAACGAGATTCGAGTTTTCACAAGCTCGGCGGTAGCTCTGCTGTTTTTACTCACGGTGCCCTTTCGTGTTTTCATCCATGCCTATTTCTTGTGGACGTACCATTTTTTTAACAACGAGATTGCGCCCTTTCAGGTTTCCACAAGCTCGCCGGTAGCCCTGCTGTTTTTACTCATGACGCCCTTTCGGGTTTTCATCCGTGCCCATTTCGCTTGTGGACGTACCGTTTTTCTTTCTTTCTTTCTTTTTTTTACCCCTCTGTTCGCCAATGGAACTTATGAGAGACTTCGCCACCGAGGCAGCTCCGCGGCCAGCGGGACTTAAGTTTCCATCCTCGCTATTGGGACTTGTGGACTTGAATTTCACCATCGCCGTGTTTGAGGCGACGTATTTAGTTAAGGACATTAGGTCTATTGCTAGTTTACGGACATCTCGGTCCGTTGTTAGTTTAGGAACATCTCGGTCCGGGGCCAGCTTCGGGGTGAAGTTTTGCCGGATACTTATAGAGTCTTGAGTCAGATGACAGCGAGCGGACACGAGCGTCGTCATCTATCATTAACGTGAGTTGTAACTTGTCAAGCGTAGTATTTCTTAAGGAACCGGCCGTTTATGGCCGAAAGGGTCTTTCGCCATGCATATCCATGAGCAAGTAGGCCCCACCTTGGTAGACCTTGTCTATGATGTACAGACCCTCATAGTTCGGCTCAAATTTCCCCCGCTTTGCACGGTTGGGAATCATAGGTCTTTTTACAACTAGCACGAGTTCGCCTTGGCAGAATGTTCTCGGCCTGGTTAATCTTTCATATGAGCGCGACATCCTTACTTTGTAAGTTTCCAGGTTTTGCTGCGCCATGAGACGAGTTTCATCGAGGGCATCGAGCTCCTCAAGCCGAAGATGGGCATTTTCTTCGTCCGTTAACTTATAATGAATCGCCACTCACAGAGAGGGTAGCTCTATCTCCAAGGGGCGTACCACTTTCGTGCCGAATACCAATGCGTATGGTGTTGTATTCGTGACCATTTTGAATGCGGTTCGATACGCCCAGAGAGCTTCATGCGGTCTCTCGTGCCAGTTCCTTTTATTTCTGGACACCGTTTTCTTTATGATCTTCGTCAAGGTCTTGTTAAAAGCCTCAGCTAGACCATTAGCTCGGGGATTATAGACTAAAGAGTATCTCCAATCTATATTATGCTGCTGTGTGAAGCGGCTGATCTTATGGCTCCTGTAGGCTGGCCCATTATCCGAGATGATTCTTCGCGGAGTGCCGAACCGGTAGATGACATGTGTCCTGATGAAATGGAGGATTTTCTCCATCTTCACCTCCCTTAGCAGTACTGCCTCTGCCCACTTAGAGAAGTAATCGGTTGTTGCCAATATGAACCGATGTCACTTGGACGATGCCGGCTCGATGGGCCCGATTATATCGGTTCCCCATATTTCGAACGGCCAGCTAGCTAATGTTGGGTGCAGCGGATTTGGATGATGGTGGATGTAAGTCCCCGTGAATTTGGCACGAGTGACACTGCTTCGCATATTCGAGGCAGTCCTGCATCATCGTGGGCCAAGAGTAACCCATTCTCTTGATCTTTAGCTTCATCTGTAGCCCGGCTTGATGAGACCGCAGTGTCCGTCGTGAGTTTCTTGGACGACCCTACTTGTTTCTTCCGGCCCTAAGTATCTTAGCCACAAACTATCGAACGATCTCTTATATAGAGTATCAGTTACAAAGGAAAAAGATAGAGCTGGTTTCATGAGCTGATGTCTTGACGACGCGTCTTCGGGAGTTTGATGAGATTTAAAGTAGTCCATGAAGACTTCTCTCTAATCCTTAGTCTTTTCTTCGTCTCCTATTCGGCAGGCTACTTGTTTGGTTGCTTCTTTTCCTTCAGACGGCTCCGGAGATATTTCTGCTGGTGCGAGAGTTCGGCGGTGTTCCCTGATTAAAAATCAGGAATTACCTTAATGACGTATCACGTGCTCACACGTGACCAAGGGTCACGTGTTGATACGTGATAGTTAAACTTTAAAAATCAAGCAAAAGTGTAAACAAACGGCTAAGGAAAGACCCCAATGGGGCGTCACGTGCTCACACGTGACCAGAGGTCACGTGTTGACACGTGATGGTCTTTCAGCCCAGTTAAAAGACAGAATTAAATTCTGAACGAGGGAGGGTCATGTGCCAACACGTGATAGGTTTTGAAAGCCTTATAAGTTGATAGAATTAAATTCTAAATGGGAAAGTATTTCTTTAAATCTTTTCAAACAAAAGAGGACTATGCTCTGTAAAGTGGAGCACCGTTGGATTAAAAATCCAATGGTGATTAAAAATCACCAATTTATGGAAAGATTTTACACAAGGAAAGATTTCCCTAAATTTCACCAAAAATAACAAACAGAATATTTTTCGGATTAAAAATCCAATGGTGAATAAAATTTACTGAGTGATCTAAAAGATGATATTAGTTACGAAAAACAAACAAAATTTTTCAATGAAAGATTTACTAGACAAATTGATTTTTTTCCTTCTCCTATAAATAGGAGTCAAGAAGAGAAGAAAGATATAGAATTTTGGGATCTTGAAATTTTCTAAAGGCAAATAGCAGAGAGAAAAGAAAGGAGAATTTAATTCTCAACAAAGAAAACCCTAGGTGAGAAAAGGGAAAGGGATCAAAACTTCATAAAACAAAACAGAGAATTTAATTCTCGATCTAAGAGTTTAACTCTTCTGCAAAAGAACTTAGTTCTTCCTCTAGTGAAAGATCTGCAGAAGCAAATCTCCCCATAAATTGAGAATTTAATTCTCATCGGGGAGATTCTGCCATGCAGATCCAAAACTTAGAGAGAGAATTGAGTTTTGAGAATTTAATTCTCCCAATTCACAGGAATTTAATTCCTCCAAGATAAAACTAGGGTTTAACCCTATATGAGAATTCAATTCTCCCAATTCACAGGAATTTAATTCCTCCAAGATAAAACTAGGGTTTAACCCTATATGAGAATTCAATTCTCCCAAATTTACAGGAATTTAATTCCTCCAAGATAAAATTAGGGTTCAACCCTGCTTGAGAATTCAATTCTCCTAATTCACAGGAATTTAGTTCCTCCAAGATAAAACTAGGGTTTAACCCTATATAAGAATTTAATTCTTTCACATGCAGGGGAATTTAATTCCTCTAAAAACGAAATTAGGGTTTATCCCTACAAAGAATTTAATTCTTAAAAAAATAAAGAGACTTGAAAGATCTCCATGCATGTAAAGAACTAAGGTCACGTGTCCCCACGTGACCCCTAAACAGATCCCCAAAAATAAGAAGGAAAAAGCTTTGAGGCAATGCCTTACGTGCTCCCACGTGACCTCCAAAACAAAGAGAATAAAAACAAAGGCAATATTGACTTTGGGTGCTCTCACGTGTTATCACGTGACCCTTAATAAATGCTTTAATAACCAATGCACAAATATCCATCACGTGTCAACACGTGATGGCCAGAAAATCAAAAGTGTTTAACACTTATTTGCAGAACAAAGTAAATGAGATCTGGCCCCACCTTTGGGTGCCCTCACGTGTCCCTACGTGACCCATTCCTATCTAGTGTTTAACACTAATTTGAGGGTTTCATTTCCAGTGTTTAACACTGTTGTCCTCTAGTGTTTAACACTACTTAGAGCATTTCATTTCCAGTGTTTAACTCTGTTGTCTTCTAGTGTTTAACACTATTTTAAAGCCAATCTTAGCCAAATTGGCTAAGTTTCCAGAGGCAAGAACCTCTCCTTTAACTAAACCTCAAAGTTGAGTAAAACTCATAACTGCAATGTTTAATGCTCGGTCAAAGACAAAAATGTATTAGAGCCTTCAAACTCTGGTTTAGCATTGGTAAATAATGTGGGTTTGAACCCAGACAAGCGTGTAATGATCCAACAAAGAGCCAATATTTCTAATCTAATTGGACTTAGCCCAAACTGGCCATAAGTCCTCAATTCAGATTTAATTGAGCCAATGAGCTCATAATCTAATTAATTGATCTTAGTTCCAGATTGGACTACATATCCCCAATCAACCTTGGTTCAAGGGTACATCTTTTCACTCCTTTGATATTTGTCGCTGTAATCTCTCATTGTCTTCAAAGAGGTGACGGGTCCTGACAGCCACACATTTCACAGACTATGACGTCTCTAAACATTAGACTGTAGGGTCCTTAAACTCATGGACTATGATGTCCTTAATCTCGACCGTGATGTCTTTAAACTAACATTGGACTGTGGGGTCCTTAAACTCATGGACTATGACGTCCTTAAACTTGACTATGAGGTCTTTAAACTCACGGACTATGATGTCCTTAACCTCGACCGTGATGTCTTTAAACTAACATTGGACCGTAATGTCCTTAAACTAACAATCGACTGTGATGTCCTTAAACTAACATTCGACCGCGATGTCTTTAAACTAACATTGGACCGTAATGTCCTTAAACTAATCGACCGCAATAAACAATAGAGCCTAAATGCTCTTTTGTTGGATCTAAACGATCCCGTTAAGTTGATCTTAGTCTAAAATGAGACTAACGTATCCTTAACAAAACGTTTAAGTTGATCTTAGTCTCAAATGAGGCTAACGTATCCTTAAACCCAACCCTCCAAACCCAAATCTAAGAATATACGGATTTGGACTAGTCCATGCCCTACGGGCGACAACATAAATTAGTCTCCGTATATAATCCACGGACAACCACAAACAAAACAAATATCCACTACATGAAGTGACCATCTGGAGAAAGAGAAAGTTGTTACCGCGATGTGGTAGCGTAATTAACTGCAGAGTCTTGCGCCTGCAGGGAAGAGCGTCCCCACAATCAAAAACCCCTCAAACGAGGGGATATCTGAAGAAGTCTGCTACATTGGTCACATCCGTTCAAACCTTCGATACATGGTACCATAAATCAACTTGGCATCTTCGGAGAGGTGGATGGATAGCACCCATTAGCATCTTCCCCGAAATTCAGGCTAGACGTTTATCGCGTCTTCGGGTTTCGGAGGGGAACAGGCGGCTTTGCACAACGATCCTTATGTCATCGAGGTTTTAGTCGGCCAGTTCTTTAGCGAGTTTGGCTAACGCATCCGCCTTGCTATTCTCTGCACGCAGAATGCTTTCCAGAATGTAAGAGGGGATTTGTGTCAACAATTGCTGCACTCTCTCGCCGTATTTTACCAACTCTGGTTTGCATGTCTGATAGTCGCTTTTTACTTGGCTAACGACTAGCTGAGAGTTGTTCACCGTCAAAAGTCGGGAAGACTGACGTCTTGCCTGAATTTGGGGACAGATGCTATTTCGTTTTATCCGTCCACCTTTCCGAAGATGCCAAGTTGATTTATGACACCATGTATCGGAGGTTTGGACAGATGCGACCATTGTAGCAGACTTCGTCAGATTCTCCCTCGTTTGAGGGGTTTTTGATTGTAGGGACGCTCTTCCCTGTAGGCGCAAGCCCCTGCAGTTAATTACGCTACCGCATAGCGGTAACAACTTTCTCCTTCTCCAGATGGTCACTTCGTGTCGTGTGTGTTTTTTTTATTTTTTGTTGCCTGTGGATTGTATACATAGACTAATGTATGTTGTCGCCCGTAGGGCGTGGATTAGTCTAAATCCGTATTTTCTTAGATTTGGTTTTGGGTTGGGTTTAAGGATCGTTAATCTCATTTGAGATTAAGATCAACTTAAACGTTACTTAAGGATACGTTAGTCTAATTTAAGACTAAGATCAACTTAACAATTTGTTAAGGATACGTTAGTCTAATTTTAGATTAAGATCTACTTAACAGGATCATTTAGATCCAACAAAAGAGTATTTGGGCTCTATTGTTTTAGTTTAGGGACTTTGCGGTCTAGTTTAAAGATATCATAGTCTGTAAAGTTTAAGGACATCATAGTCCATGAGTTTAAGGACCCACAGTCCATAGTAGTTTAGAGACATCATAGTCTGTAAAGTTTAAGGACATCATAGTCCATGAGTTTAAGGACCCCACAGTCCGGAAAGTTTAAGGACATCATAGTCTATGAGTTTAAGGACCCCACAGTCCGTGGACTGTATGGTTGTCGGGGCCTGTCACCTCTCTGAAGACGTTGAAGGATTACAACGACACATATCAGAGGAGTGAAGAGATGTACCCTTGAACCAATATTGGTTGGGAAATCTGTAGTCCAATTTAGGACTAAGATCAAAGATTTATGAGCATATGGGCTCAATTAATCTTTATTAGAGATCTGTGGCCAACTTGGGCTCGGCCCATTCATTTAAAATGTCAGACGTTTAATTAGGCTCAGTCCTTTTTCACTTAACAATGCTGAGCATTGGTTCTGACAACTTTTTGTCTTTTATTGAATGCTGAGCACTCATTATGGCTCTGGGTTTTATCATTTAAAGAACAATTTATGTTCTCTCAGCGCACACGTGAGGAGCACGTGGCGCGTTTGGCGCTGAGCGCCAGTCAATGAGTGCAGAGCGCTTCTGTTAAGTAGCGCACACGTGAGAAGCACGTGGCGCGCTTGGCGCTGTGCGCCAGTCAATGAGCGCAGAGTGCTTCTTGTGAAATAGCGCACACGTGAGGAACACGTGGTGCGCTTGGCGCTGTGCACCAGTCAATGAGCGCAGAGCGCTTTTGATGAAGTGGCGCACACGTGAGGAGCACGTGGCGTGCTTGGCGCTGTGCGCCAGACAATGAGTGCTGAAGCGCTTTCTTTAAATTTGGAGTGCTAAGGCTCTGCAGCGCTGTGCGCTAGATTTGGAGGCTGAAGCGCTTCTTTAAATTTGGAGCGCTAAGGCTCTACAACGCTGTGCGCTAGATTTAGAGCGCTGAAGCTCTTCTTTAAATTGGAAGCGCTAAGGCTCTGCAGCGCTGTGCGCTAGATTTGGAGTGCTGAAGCGCTTCTTTTAATTGGAGCGCTGGGGCTCTTTTTTTTGGAGATAGTGCCCTAAAAGTCAATTATTGGATCGCAGGTACGTGATTGCAATGATTGAGGCAGGACCTATACCGATATGACAGTCTTGCTCGAGATGATAGTATGCTATCTGCTTTGTTTTTATCATCGTATACATGTTTTAGTTCGCTATTGCATGATGATAGAGCCCATAGGATTCTTGCTTGACTACCAGCAGTATGATGGCGATTATATACGTGGGAGCTGGGGTCTGTAAGCACATCCTTAAACGTGTCCCTAGTCGTGGGAGTTTCGAGACAGGGTATCGATACTCCAGAGTAGACTAGTGTATATAGTCGAGACCCCGACGAGGGGCGGTGGCCGGTCTCACAAGCCGCTGGTGTCAGTTGGATCACCTAAGATGTATACATGTGCTCATTGGGTTATGAGTACACCGGACAGGACTCGCCGGGAACATGCTAGTTGGTATTATACATATCATCAGATAGCAGTCCCTGGTGGCATGTGTACAGGTTAGTTTGTCGACCTGAGATCGTCATTTGTCTCGTGTGAGTTCCCATTGTGCTTTGATTTCTACCCTACCACGGCTCAAAGGAGTCGTGCAAACAGGTCTTTTTTGGGTACAGTCCCGAGCCACATGGAAGCAGTGAGCAGATCGTCGGTGATTCGTCTCTCCCGGTATTGGGGGTTGATGTCGCACAGTGCACGGATGGCCATCACTAGAAATCCTTGGCCAAGGTAGTGGAGAATTACTGATCTGGATCAGTAGTTTCTCAGGTGGTGATGGGCTACATACCGACACGAATTATCGCGTTATTAGGGGTCTGACTTTATCCACCCCCCAAGACTCGATATGCGATACTCCTTAGACGAACATACCGGACTGTACGGATATTGTCACTATCAGGCTCAGTAGGGTTTATAGATGAGTTCGCTCGTCAGCTTCCCTTCCAATCAATACATAGGCAACCGTTACGTACAACTTGTACCTTTGACGTGCTAGAGGTTATACCCAGTGCCAGTGTGTTGATGAGTCATTAGAGTCCCCCACATACACTTTCCCAAGTTCGGGCGAAACGTTGTAGAGGCCGTATGGTTTTATGGCAAGGTTCGGAAAATGCACGTGCGTTTTCGCACGTGTCATTTTTCGGGAAGATAATACTGGTCAGCTTTGGTTTAAGCCGGATCCGAGTATTATACTGTGTAGATATAATATCTTTGTCTCAGATGCATTTGTATTCGGTCGTAATACAAATGTGGGTATGTTTATACTGATACAGGGTTATCCTGAAATTCGTTTCAGGATCACTTTTGGAAGTTGCCAGTTTCCAGTTTTCTATCGCCCGTCTTTAACATTCGGTTAAAGACGGATTTATCTTTTCTTCTTGGGTGAGTCATGAGGTGAGTCGTGTTTCTAGAAGGTTCTAGAAGTGATGATAAGGCTAGTGACTCATTAGTGCATTTAATGATTCATTAATGCAAGGATGACTAGGTTAGTGAATCATTGTTTTGCATTTAATGTGTAAGTGAGTCATTGTTATGATAAGCTTCATTCTTACATTCACCCCCCTTGCTCCTACACTCACCCCCTCCTCTATATAGTGGCCGGCCCTTCATTGTGAAGAAAAAAGGTTGTTCATTTGAGAGAAAAAAGATTATGGTTCATAGAAATTAATCTACTCATTTCCCATTTACCCGATTCCATAAAAGGCAACTTTATTAACCGTTCGTCCATAACTTTGGACGTAACAAGACAAAGTGTTCTACTCATTCTCTACATCATCTTGGTCGTCTCTTTTGGCAAACTTGGCAACCGAGTTTCCTCGGTTCAGAGGCGGGAGCCCGTTTAAAGATCCGTCGACGTGGTGCCACCTGGACAAGAAGATTGGAGATTCAGGAGATCGGAGCAGCCGCAACAAAGCGTGGGATGATGGTTGAAGACCGAAGGACTCGGATCGTTCGGTATAACATTTCTACCCACTTTGTAATTTGTTAGTTTAGCTTTAATGGCAGATCCGGGTTACGGTACACGATAGCGCCAGTTTGTAAAAAGTTTTTGTTCCGCATTTGGCGTCTGTTAGACGGCCGGGGCGCTACCGTGGACTTACAGTGGTATCAGAGCCTCACCATTAAGCTTTACTAACTTGTGCTAACACGTTTAAAAAATCGATCGAACAGATTTCGCAAAACTACAATTTTCTGTTCAAGGTTTCTGTCGATTTTAAATCAGAGCTAAAAATTATTTGACATATCACAGAAAACTAAGTAGGCAATTCTAAGCAAACTGGTGAAATTTGGTCACGTGATCCCACAGAACGGCAGCGGATCCGCGGCCCAAACCAGGGTTTGGCCGCTGATCCGCCGCTCTTTTGTGGGAACAGTGCTCGAAATTTTTCTAGTGAGTTTACCATGGGAAATTGTGGTTTTTGGTATATGTTTTTTGGGCCCAAATTTTGTTACTGAACACCAGATGTACGTGGGGCCCACTTCGGGAAGTTTTGTCGATCAAAATTTTAAACTTGTTAGTATGCAGTATTTACATTATATCCTCGACCGGGAATGTCATTTGATCGATAAATTGCATTTAATTGCTATAGTCCTTTTAGACGGATTTACGAACGTGACATTCGCGTTGATGTTCTGTGTTGTGCTGTGATGTTGCGGATATGTCGTGGTGCATAGCAGTGTGCAATGGTAGTGCAGTATGGATTTATTTGTACATTTGATATTGCGGGGCGAGCGTCCAATATATGGACTGCCGTCACTGCCTGTTTGTATTATATTCTTTTGGGGCACGACCGGGCTGAGGTCGATGTACCCGTTGTATATATATTTATTTCTGTACTAGGATTATCCCGCGACGGAGTGCACGAATAGCCGGGTTCTGGAGGGCAACGGGTCCGTATCTCATGGCTTTGAGAAGCAGAGGGATCTCACTCTAGAATTGGCAGACTATTCACCGCACTCGTAGGGGGTACAGGTTGACCCAAGGAGGGGTGCTCAATTTACCGGATTTCGTGAAGTGCCGGGTGTTCCATTCACTATGCTGTGGGGACTACCTCGCTTCAGGTTTTGGCGGGTAACTTGCCGCACCCGTAAGGGTCTAGGTTTCATTGCATAGGCTATCCACACGACCAGGGGAACGTTGGGTTTCAGCAGCGGCTTTGTGAAACCCGGGGATCCCAGATTATCTGTATTGTTCTGTGATGCTTATTACTTTTTTGTAATGTTGCATATTATCACGTCTGGAGCGATTACTGTATATATACTATTAGATGTTGTATATGTTTTACACCCGCGCTAGTCCATCCCCCGCTCTGTCGTTAGTTAAGTAACCTAACGGGTGATGACGGGACCCAGTGACGAATGCGGATGGCATATACGTACATTTTATTTTCGTTCTTTTCTGGTGTGATTGATTGATGGGACTGCATTGATTCTTATCAATGCAAGGATAAAACAAACCTATATTTTGATGTTGTTGGAACAAATTTTAAAAGGTGTTATTACAAAGATGTTTTCTTTTGTTTTGCATAGCGATATTCAGTTGGAATATCCTGCACCTCATTCGACGAGGCAAGGGCCGAGATCCCTTCACCGGGAGTGACCCCTTGGGCAGAAGTTTACGTCAGGGTAATAACTTCAATATAGTCGATTACAAGTTGCTTTGTATCGCGGTATTCAGTTATAATATCCTGCACCTCATTCCACGAGAAAAGAGCCAAGATCCCTTCACCGGGAGTGACCTCTTTAGCAAAACGTTTTCGTCACTATATTTTATAAAAAGCTATCAGTTTTCTTCAACGAGATCAAGTTCATTACGTTAAAGGTTTTTCGCCAAAAACCAGCCGTAGCCCTCCGTCATTTCTTATAGATGGTCAGTAGTATTCAAGCTATGTATACTTGGCCCTTAGTCAAGACATAGTGATTGGTAGCTGCTGGGGTGTTCACATGTTGCATAGATAGATGCGTTGGTTTGGGACAGTCGTATTACTATACTTGGCCCTTTGTCAAGAGTAAGTACGGGTGGGTTCAAATTGACCTGGATAATGATGGATAGAACTTGACATGTGACTTATGAGATATTTGGCCTTTAGTCAAGGTCATAAGAGCATGGAGCAAAAATCATATCGGGAGTTTCAAACATACAGCAAACTTGCCAGGCATGCGCATACCTTCTGGAGTGTGATAACTTGAGTGGCTTCCATCAAGTTATCATGCGATGATAGTTGGATCCCGATTCTCACTGATGAGTTGGTTTACTCTTCGGGTGATCCCGACTAATTCTTCTTTCAGGTTTGGAGGAGAATTCGAGATAACAGTGGGAGGTTTCCTGATTAGATAAAGTGATAACCATTCTGATCTAGGTTAGAGTGCATGCATAGTGTTTCTTTTCTCTCTCTCTCTTTGGCAGCGACCTTTGACCGACCCTAGACTATGACTCAGTGACCAAGTTGACCGAACCTTCTTAAAATACTGGCTTATGGATTGTCCAAGTTGAATAAGTCATTGTTGATCCTTCTTTTTCCCTTTGTATTTCTCAGAACACCCCGTATTACTACGAACATCCATTTCCATTGGATAGATCTATCGTATGGTTATATACGAACTCGAAGGTACTACTTCGAGGATGGATCCAGGTTCAGGAGAAATAGAATTGATTATTCAGTTGTCTTTTATTATCACCTTCTCTCAGGTTGCGAGGGCTCCTTAGTTTAGGAGAGTACACCTATTACGCTTATTGGATAGTCTTATTCCAAACCATAGGCTGGTGCCGAAAGGTAGGGAATGTAGAAAACCAATTAGCCTAAGTAGGGTGTACAGAAGGTAATAACTAAAGACAAAACTAAAGGTATTGGAAAGAGGGAAAAGTAAATTGCGACTGCTATCATTCACGACCAAAACGCGTACTTCATCGCCACTCCTATTTCACCTTTACTTTTTCCCCAGTTCGGGAGAAATAGAATAAGGTATTATTCAGTTGTTTTTTATCATCACCTTCTCTCAAGTTGCGAGTACTCCTAGGATTAGGAGAGTACACCTATTATGCTTACTGGATAGTCTTCTTCCAAACCATAGGCTGGTGCCGAACGGTAGGGAAGGAAGAAAACCATTTAGCCTAACGAAGGTGTACAGAAGGTAACGACTAAAGACAAATAAAGGGATTTGGAGAAATGGCAAAGAAATATACGGTTATAGTCATGAATTGGTTTATGGAAGAGACATTACTAGGAATACCAGGATACCCCTACGAAACATTTTCATGTTTCAGTTACACTGTGCATTGTTAAAAGAGAACTGATTTCCCGATCGATACTTACTCCAGGGTATGTATTTACCAGGTATGATACTCACATCTATATGGGTTTACAGATGATGAGTGGGAGTAGGTTATTGGGAATTAAGTGATCATCCTCATTATATCGGAGTTCGTTGTAATTGGTGATATTTGAGGAAATCGCCTGGGTACAGTTTTCAACCTACGACGCACATATTTTTGAGTTATTCAACTCAGCGGACTTATACAGAGTATTGTATATTGTCCAGTGTCCGTGAGGACAAAGGGGTAGGTTCTCGTACTCTGTTCTGTTTACTTGTAACTTCTCTAGTTTTTAAACAAGTGTTTCATAGAAATACAATGTCTAAGTTTTAAGAAGTTGTGGGTATAAGAATAAAGTAGAGAACCAAATGTCGCAAGTATCGGGATTCTTCAAAAAGATCGAAGATGTAGATTCTTGTGACAGGTATTCAGATGATAGTAATGGTTTTGAGAAACTTGTTTCTCTTTCAGGTTACTCATAATTGGATGGATTCCTAAGTTGAGTAATGCTGATTAGCCTTTTTCCATTAAGTTGTTATGCACTGGAGATAGCTGCATAATTTGAATCTGGTTCCAGTTAAATTAGTGCCTCTATTGCTATATTGTATATAGAATGGTTCATATCTTAACGATGTTAAGATACGGGGAGTTGTCTAGTTTATGCTTAAAACCAGACACTGGATAACTCAAGGCACGTTTCTGTAATAACAGTTTGTGGGTTGACCCTGGCTTTGACGAGGGTTGACATTTCTACCATCTGGAAGATCAATAGTGATATTGTTCTTGACTCGCTACAGTTTTAGTAAAATGGATTTTTTCAGAAAACAGTAGTGGGAGTATGGTAGAACTGGAAGAGATTCCAGAACCGCAAACGATTACGGAAAATTTAATAGGACCTATATATTCAATCAGGTTAGATATTCCAATAGCCACTCCGCAGACATAGTGGGTAACCTCAGACACCCGAGAGGTACTCCGGTAGCCTCAAGGACGGTGACAGGGAGGTTCTTGTTTACCCAGACTTGAAACTACTGTTGTTCCAGACTATGAGACCCGGCAGGAGGATAAGTATAGTGTCATTCTAAACTAGCTTTAGAAGTGTATGTATATATTATTCTGCCAGAGGGTTATCGTAGTCAGTGGGAGCAGCGGAAGCATAGTGAGCAAGTAGCTTATGTCTATTTATAGACTTCAGCAGTTATAGCGGAGATAGATCATCTAATTTGATGAGACGGTCATGGCTTTGACTTCATCAAAATAGAGGATGGATCTGTTGAGAAGGTAGTAGGGTGTGATGTCCTGGTATTTGGATGACACACACAGAGTAGGAAGTAAAATTCCTATACTACGATCGGTTGTGCTGTGGTCGTCACACAGTTGTTTCTCCACAAAGGATATAGACATAATATCAGACATTCTGGTTAACTAGATCTATGGTTTTAGATATAGATTTGGGTAGTTTCCCAATATGGGTACTTTGACAGTATTCTAATAGTATTTTAGAATAGATGACTTCTGGCATGGTGGTGTACCTGCAGGTGGTGGAGTCACCCTCTCTAAAGGTGTCTTAGAGACTAAAGGAGAGATGGATGCACATGATTTTCAGATCATTTGCTTAGGCAATTGAGTCAATCATAAGATGTCAAGTACCACACCAGATGTTATTTTTGCACTAGATGCGATAAGTTTATATTAATCCAATCCTGGAGAAACATAAGGAAGTAGTTTTAGAACATAAGTGCATGTTCTACGGATTTAATGACAACAGCCTCCTTCGGGAAACGGTTATCATTCCAGGCTTCAAAGGTGACATGGATGACAGAGTGATTATCAGAGTTATAGTTTTCCCTCTGACGAGGGACAATATTATGGACAGGTGGTCCAAGAGGATACTGTGGGAGGCATGGTGCTGGATACTGATTAGGTTCAGTGATCACTACAGTCTAAGAAGTTTGGATTTGGAGTTCATTTATGAACTAGGTCCCATCAGATATTCAGACATATTCTAAAACAGGTATTACTCGATTCGGGAGATGGCTTTCTCCGCGAATTTGAGATTAAGAGAGACATAGAATGAAACATCAGGGCGGATCCACTCACTGAGGCTATTTCTCGAATACAAGAGTTTTACAAACTAGCTTAGTGAAACTGATTAGTAGAGAAGTTGGATGTTCGGCATCACACGGGCTGTGAGTATGCGACATTGCAATAATTAGCCTTAAGTGCAAGTGGGAGATTGTTGGAGATAGTGCCCTAAAATTCAATTATTGGATCGCAGGTACGTGATTGCAATGATTGAGGCAGGACCTATACCGATATGACAGTCTTGCTCGAGATGATAGTATGCTATCTGGTTTGTTTTTATCATCGTATACATGCTTTAGTTCGCTATTGCATGATGATAGAGCCCATAGGATTCTTGCTTGACTACCAGCAGTATGATGGTGATCATATACGTAGGAGCTGGGGTCTGTAAGAACATCCTTAAATGTGTCCCTAGTCGTGGGAGTTTCGAGACAGGGCATCGATACTCCAGAGTAGACTAGTGTATACAGTCGAGACCCCGACGAGGGGCGGTGGCCGGTCTCACAAGCCGCTGGTGTCAGTTGGATCACCTAAGATGTATACAGGTGCTCATTGGGTTATGAGTACATCGGACAGGACTCGCCGGGAACATACTAGTTGGTATTATACATATCGTCAGATAGCAGTTCCCTGGTGGCATGTGTACAGGTTAGTTTGTCGACCTGAGATCGTCATTTGTCTCGTGTGAGTTCCCACTGTGCTTTGATTTCTACCCTACCACAGCTCAAAGGAGTCGTGCAAACAGGTCTTTTTTGGGTACAGTCCCGAGCCACATGGAGGAGTGAGCGGATCGTCGGGGATTCGTCTCTCCCGGTATTGGGGGTTGATATCGCATAGTGCAGGATGGCCATCACTAGAAATCCTTGGCCAAGGTAGTGAAGAATTACTGATTTGGATTAGTAGTTTCTCAGGTGGTGATGGGCTTCATATCGACATGAATTATCGCGTTATTAGGGGTTTGAATTTATCCACCCCCTAGACTCGATATGCGATACTCTTTAGACGAACAGACCGGACTGTACGGATATTGTCACTGTCAGGCTCAGTAGGGTTTATGGATGAGTTCGCTCGTCAGCTTCCCTTCCAATCAATACATAGGCAACCGTTACGTACAACTTGTACCTCTGACGTGCTAGAGGTTATACCCAGTGCCAGTGTGTTGATGAGTCATTAGAGTCCCCCACAAACACTTTCCTAAGTTCGGGCGAAACGTTGTAGAGGCCGTATGGTTTTATGGCAAGGTTCGGAAAATGCACGTGCGTTTTCGCACGTGTCATTTTTCGGGAAGATAATACTGGTCAGCTTTGGTTTAAGCCGGATCCGAGTATTATACTGTGTAGATATAATATTTTTGTCTCAGATGCATTTGTATTCGGTCGTAATACAAATGCGGGTATGTTTATACTGATACGGGATTATCCTGAAATTCGTTTCAGGATCACTTTTGGAAGTTGCTAGTTTCCAGTTTTCTATCGCCCGTCTTTAACATTCGGTTAAAGACGGATTTATCTTTTCTTCTTGGGTGAGTCATGAGATGAGTCGTGTTTCTAGAAGGTTCTAGAAGTGATGATAAGGCTAGTGACTCATTAGTGCATTTAATGATTCATTAATGCAAGGATGACTAGGTTAGTGAATCATTGTTTTGCATTTAATGTGTAAGCGAGTCATTGTTATGATAAGCTTCATTCTTACACTCACCCCCTTACTCCTACACTCACCCCCTCCTCTATATAGTGGCCGGCCCTTCATTGTGAAGAAAAAAGGTTGTTCATTTGAGAGAAAAAAGATTATGGTTCATGGAAATTAATCTACTCATTTCCTATTTACCCGATTCCATAAAAGGCAACTTCATTAACCGTTCGTCCATAGCTTTGGACGTAACAAGACAAAGTGTTCTACTCATTCTCTACATCATCTTGGTCGTCTCTTTTGGCAAACGTGGCGACCGAGTTGCCTCGGTTCAGAGGCGGGAGCCCGTTTAAAGATCCGTCGACGTGGTGCCACCTGGACGAGAAGACTGGAGATTCAGGAGATCGGAGCAGCCACAACAAAGCGTGGGATGATGGTTGAAGACCTAAGGACTCGGATCGTTCGGTATAACATTTCTACCCACTTTGTAGTTTGTTAGTTTAGCTTTAATGGCAGATCCGGGTTACGGTACACGATAGCGCCAGTTTGTAAAAAGTTTTTGTTCCACATTTGGCGTCTGTTAGACGGCCGGGGCGCTACCATGGACTTACACTTTTTAGATAGCTCTGTTCTCTTAGAATTAAATTCTCTCTTATAAGAGATTTCGTCTCATGGATCTAAGAACAAAGTTCTTATTTTATAGGAGATGTTTCAATCTCTTATGCTTTTGGTGAAAGGATTTGCCTTTATGGATCTGTGATCCTAAGAGAGTTGAATTATTCTCCCTCCTTTTTTATAATGAGATGTTATGATCTCTTTTGTGAAAGACAATTTGTCTTAAAGATCTATGATTTGGGAAAAGAACTAAGTTCTTTTTCTGATGAGATGCTTTGATTTCTTTATTTTACCTTGAAGAAATTCTTCTTCTGCTGAGAGCTTGCTCTTCTCTCTGAAATTTTTCAAAGTTTAGGGGGGAGGGTTTCCTCTATGCGAGACTTGAAGTCTTGGGTCCTTTATATAGTAGAGACTGATTTGTTGAATCGGTTGAAGAGATCTTTTATCTAATTAATTTGGGGATTTCCCCACCGTTGGATCTTTGATCCTAGGGCTTCTGTTTTACATAAGGCAATCTTCTTATTTTTAACAAGATTGGGAACTCTTTTCCTATACAAAATTTATTCTGTATTTTGGTGATTTTTAATCACCATTGGATCATTGATCCAATGGTGCTCTGATTTTCAGAACACAATCTTTCCTGTTTGGAAAGATTCTGAGAAATGTTTCCTTAATAGAATTTTATTCTAGTTAATTGATAATTTATCATATTCATTGGATCTTTGATCCAACAGTGGGGAACATTTAGTTCCAATGCCAGTGCTCTCGTGCTTTGTACGTGAGCGCTGCAACAGAGTTTTTGACTCTCAGTGCTGGCGCTGCTAGCGCGAGCGCACTCGTGCTTTGCACGTAAGCGCTGCAACAGAGTCTTTGACTCTCAGCGCTGGCGCTGTGAGCGCTAGTGCTCTCGTGCTTTGCACGTGAGCGCTGCAACAGAGTTTTTGACTCTCAGTGCTGGCGCTATTATGAAGCGCTGCTTCATTTCAAATTTCAAAATTTGAACAGAGTTTTGCTCTGATTGGGGAAACAAATGCTCCCCCACTGTTGCGTTCACGTGGCTCACACGTGAGTGCAGCGGTGGTAGCATCTGCGCCATTGGATCTACTTGGAAGTTGAAACGACTCTCAGTGCCTATAAATAGGACCCTTGGCCCTTGAGATATCCTCTGTTCATCTTCTTGCTTTGTTTTTTGAGAATTAATTCTCTCTCAGAGCCAAGTTCTTTCCCTTAAGAAATTTCTTAAGAGCCAAAACTCTGCCCAACTTAGGTAAGAATTGAACTTTTAAACAGAGCTTTGCTCTCCTTAGATCTTAGATCTAAAAAAATATTTTTAGGGTTTTACCCATTAACAGAGCCATGCTCATCTTTAGATCATAGATCTAAAAACTTTAGGATTTTTATCCAGAGCCATGCTCATCTTTTTAGATTAGAGATCTTCAAGATATATAATCTT